>OY728159.1:1215962411-1220962411 GCA_963277665.1 Viscum album
AGTGGAATTGCTAATCAGTAATCTAAAACCATAATCCTCTATAATATTTCAATGTTCCCAATGTTCCAATTTCTTATATTAACATTTTACAATGTCATCCAACATTATTTAAAGGTGAATGATTTAGTAATATGTTTTCCCAATATGGAATTCCAATACATTTCGTCTATTATTAGAAGAACAGTTTTTTAGGTATGAGATTCTATAATATGTTCATTAATGGTCCATACATTAATATTCTTCTCCTCCATAATTTCATAGCCAACTGGCATTCACTCTCATATAGCATCCTAAGTATTTGGTGTAATATACAACATTAAATAAAATTATTCATATGGTTCCATCTGAATTCTTTAATATAGGCTATTATTTTATTCATATTCCATAAAAGGTATATACTTTCCCGAATACCCTAGAATCCAATTGAACAAGATCTCAACATTCCATCAATGGTTTAGATATTCCTTTTGGACTTCCCACCAATATGGGGATTATAGTAAGTTATTAAATATATCTCATTGTTAGGATTATTTTTTAAAATCTTCATGAATTTTATGAGAACTAAGGTCCACGAGTAGATAAAATAAATAGATCATTACCAGGAAACATTATGATTTCCTTTGCAGTGAGCTAAAAATGAACTGAATCGGTAGATCATATCTTATGACTATGAAATGACCAAACATATTAAGGATATCTAGATGAACCTGTAGTATCATTCCACTATGATGTATTTGGTAGTCTACTTATGGCAGAAAAAAATATCTTAAGGAAACATTATAGTTTTTCTATGATGATTTAATTTATTGTAAAATCCAATTAAAAATTATAGATTTGTATTTATAACACAATTGTTTACTATGTATCATAAAAAATAAATCAATAATGTGTTCTGGAATATTTTGATGTTTTATAGAGTGTAGTCTTCATAAGGTGGAATTATATTCCTTTGTTTTATAATTTTTCTTGGCTGATAATTTGGAGGAATAAAAATGGTGTTCTTGGAAATTTTATTATTATCATGTAAATGTAAAAAAAATTTGGGGATAAAGGTATTTCACAATTATTTGTCTCATTGAATTTTCAAATATGTCACATCTAATTGTGGAAAAGCTAGTGGATTCCTCATTTTTTGATACAACGTTATATTCAATGTTTTTTTACATGGGGATAGTTTCATGTTCTCGAGGAATAGATATGTAGTTGTGATAAGTCAGTGACTTTAATGATAATGTAAATGAGAGGTAATTGATGTTCAGCACATATGGGATGTTGTGCACGTGGTCAAAGGGACTCAATGTAGTTTTGTTAAAGGTAAGTAGTGTCTATCAGCAATCGGACCCCCTCCCCTTCATTTGAGTATCACAATACATAGAGAGTATCAGTTATATGAATCACATTAGATTTGTGTGAATATTTTCCATGATAAAAGTAACAAATCATGCATTAGTATTTCATATAAAATTAAATGTATTTTAAGTCAAAGTGATTTTTACGAAACTCCAAATGTTACAGTAATGTTTACAGTTTCCTAATGAACCTAATAGTTGCTTTATATTTTAAGATTTAGGGAAATAGATTTATATGAATGTTCATAAGGATTAATTCCAGTTATGAAATTTATGAGTGAAATATAATGTTTTGAGAACCTATAAATAGTTTTATAATAATTTATCTAAAAAGTGTTATTGATTAAGGGGATAAAATTAGAGCTTTATGATAAAACAATTGATGGGTAAAAAATATTCATTCATGTGATCAAACGTATAAAATTATGAAATGGTAGTGAGAAAACATTAGTTAATAGAGATGTGAGATTTCATAATGTTATTTGTTGTAAACTGGGACATATAATGAGTCAAATCCATTAATTTTAATAGTAGAGAACCTTAGTGTATATTTTACATAGGAAAATTGCATGTGTATGATCCTTTATCATAGACCAGTGTAAGTGAACCAAGTACATTTATTGGGTCTCATGAATACAATAATATATTCTAATGAATTAATACTGTAATTAAGAGAAGGATGTTTGGTTTAATGAAAAAATAAGATTTTATGGGGCATTTATGGTAATCTATCATACCCCGATTCATCCCCAGTGTAATGGTAATTCACCTAGTTTACATTTAAATTGATATAATATAATGATTTTAAAATTTTATTTTATCTCTTAGGTTTCTAATTGTATGATATTATTAAAAATTCCATTATTATCTTGTCTATAAATCCTTTTTGGCTGTGAATGAATGGGATGAAATTCTCTATCTCATCATTAGGTATTAATTTATTTATAACTATGATGTAATGTATTTAATCTAGTTTTGGAAGTGTATTTCAATCATAATTAGACTTAAGATATTTTTTTGTTGATTCCAAATGAATTAATTCCTTAGGAGGATATTTATCTAACATAATCTACATGAATGTGATTTTAGGTTTGTAAATAAATTCCATGTGGGAAAATAATTTTATTATCTTGAAGAAAATTCAAATGTCAGAGATTAAAAAATATAGGTTATATTAAAATTAAATGAGGAACTAGAAATTCACTATAATGAGATTGTAGAATAATTATATGACGGGTTGAATGTATTTTGGAAGACATGCATGGTCTCTGAGATATTTTATAAGATATTATGATCATTAAACACATCTTGAGACGGAATCCGCCTCTTTTCAAAAAAATATCATCTTTATTATTACAAAATGATACAATTTAGCTGACATTTGAAAGTATACATGGTACTCTTGTTTCATAAAAGAAGAAGAACAATGATAATTATTCCCTAGAAAAATGGTATTTAAAAGAGGTGGCACTCACGTCCATGAAGAAACTCACTATAGAATATGACCAGGAAGTAGAATAGACAGAGAGGGTAATGTCATTAATTTCCTCAAATCTACAAGGTGAAAAGGTAATGATTAAGGAGAAAAATACTCTAGAAAACATTCAATGTTGAAATTATGTATATCTTATATCACGTTTCCATAAGAAATTCCATGATGATGATGTGGATGATTTTTAAATTCCCATGAAAAAGATTTCTTCTTATCTCAAAGGTGTGAAAATCAACAAGACAATTTTATTCAAGGATAAAAACCGATTTTCGCAAGATAAGGAATGTTATGAACAATATATAGAAGAATATATATAGGAATAAAAGTTTCTTAGAGAAATTTATATGGTGGTTACTGTAGGTAACTCTTACATAATGGAAGTAGGTAAAAGTATAAATAAGAGTCTTATGTAACTATTGTTCTCCATGTTGATTTAGAAGTCACTTTTTACGATAAATATGTTTGGAGAAACAAAAAAATATCCAATAGAGTGTTTCATTTTTGAATACTCTATACTAAAATTTATAATAAAGATATGTCTGAGATGAATTAAAAAGATAAAAATCTTAATTTTCTAGTACTATAGAACTCATAAAATTTCATTAAGTAAAAGTTAAATTTTAAAAAATATAAAAGGGTTACCAATGGCTTGACTAATGCATAAAATGATAAAAAAAACTTATCAAAGAACATAAATAGTATATTTTCTACCTACATAGAAAATTAGTAAACTAGAATAGTCTCTGGAGTACAATTTTAACTATAGTAAATAAGATCACTCTTGAGATATAAAATGTGGAATAAGAACCATGAGGTTCAGAAGAACTATATGAATATTCATATCTAAATGAGAATGTTGGTATGTTATTGATCACATAATGAATGATACAATGATTAATGTTAGACCACAAGTTCCGACATGGAGTACAAAAATTTATTAGGTAAAAATTAAATATCATGGATGATATATCCCAAGTGACTATCGATCCAATAATAATAACCCAATAAAATTAACTTCTATTTATGTGTTATTACAATATAAATTCGGTACACTCTCAAAATGCATTCTCCATGTCTAAAATGGTACCAAATGGATTGAGAGTATAATAGATGACCTCATAGAATTCAATATTCCTTGAATGATTTCGATGGTCATTGTGTCTGGTGTGGGGGATAGAGACATATTGCTAGATATTAATCATTACAAATAGATAGGAATGTGATAAAGAAGATTCAAAGATGCAATAATATGTTTCTCAATATATCAAAAAATGATCTAAAAACCCAAAATCATTAGTATCCCTATAAGATGATGGTGGTCTATCATACTCTAAGAAATATCAAGAATATGTGTCTCAAATAGGTATGGATACAATAATATGGATCCAAAATAAAATAAATGAGATTATTGTGGTTACAGATTGTTCCCTTATAGATTTAGATAATTTTAGTGAAAGGATCCTAGAGAGTGGATAAAAATCTCATATGATGGTAAATAAGGATCTTTTTACATGAATCAAATATGATTTGAAATGTGTTGTAAACTACGGAAATGATAACGTCTCGACGATTTTTTTCTTAGGAAAAAGAAAATTTGAGGGGAAGATATGAGAAAAGTTTGTTTATTGGTTTTGGAAGGTCTCAGTCACAACATGCTTAGTGTTTGAAAATTCAATTCCTTGGGTTATGCTAAAAGATTTACCAAAAAATATTACCATAATGGTAAAAGTGTTATTGATTTTTATAAGGAAAGTGACCAAAGGGGAAAATCTTTCTTCTTTGGGGAGAATATGATATACAAATTCTATCTCCAATGAACGATAATAGACTGGGAAATATGTATATTATATATCTATTCCATTTATCCTAAGAATATATTCTCAAATTTGATAAATAAATAGATCTTTCTTATCTATCATATGATCATACTCGTATTTTCAATCCTTTTCCACAAGGAATGATTATCAGAATGACATATAAGGAAAAATATCTTACTAGTGTACTTCAATTAGTACATCAATATGCATATGAATGTAAATCACCAAGATCAATTTAGAATAAGAGGTATTATATTCTTTTCATTGATGTTTTTAGACAGATGGTATGGTTATCTGTTATATCAAACAAGTTTTATGTATTCATTTTTATATCACAATATTAAAGGTAATGTTAAAGTAATATGGGAAAAAATATTTTGAGAATTATAAATAATAATGGCATTTCATTTAAAAATACCCACTTAGTGGACTATCTAATGAAACATAGGATAAGGAACCATTTTTCAGTACATAAAATTTCAAAAAACAGATTGATTGATAAGAGATATTGATTGGGAAATTATATGGCTACAACAAAGATTATTAAAAAGAACATTCCAAATAAATTAATGAATAAAATAATCATTACGTTTGTCCACATATTCAATAGTGAATTTTGGTGTCCGGAAAAAGAAAAGACTATATATAAGATTTGGTTTGCAAAAATTATATATTGAAATAATTTCAAATCATTTATTACAAGTGATTTATTCATAATAATAGGAACCATGGAAAGTTTTAATCTCTTGGATTTAATGGGATATCCCTTGGATAATCATGAAATAGAATAGAATATAGTTTCTTCAAAATGTTCCTAGGAAATATTTTTGAATTAAATAATCTCACTATAGTAGAAATTGAATAAAATATTTAACATAGTGAAAATTTATCTGGTGATATTGATGGGGTGGAAATAAATTCAAAGAAAAAATATGGAAATGATAATTTATAACAAGATATTCATGATGATTAGGATAAATTCAAATTTATATTGTTGCATAATTCAAATAGTTATGAAAAAAATGATAGGACAAACATCATAAGTGATTAGGCTATTCCATTTTTAACATGAAGAATGGAGTCTTTGATGTTATAATCCTTCCCATTAAATGTAGTGACTCAATTGTTTATGAATTTGTTTGATATTATAATTTGTTTTAGTCTATGTGTCATTATCATTCCCAAGAGGAAAAAAGATACACATGGGATACTATATCAATATTAGAAGATTATAATTCCATCAATTCCAAAGGGAGTTCCAAACAAACATAATAAAGATGGCATTATAATTAAAAATAAATCATGAATAGTGTAAAATGTATAATACTAAATTTATGAAATTTGTGATGATGAAACATTTTCACCTATTGTTTTTATATAGAGAATAATATTATATTTTACTATATTAGTGAAATAAAAAATCAAAATATTCCAGATCATTGTTAAGTCAGAATTTTCGAATGGAGTTCAATAATAGGTAATGTATAAAAAATTGAAAAATGGTATTCATGTACATGAAGATGAGAATAATGTTTTTTAATAAGGTATTATGGGGATTGAACCATGAAATGTTAGAATGGAATTCGACACTTAATAATTTTTTAAGAAACAATTTTTCAGTGTGGTGGAGTTGATTACAATCTGAATGTGAAAATTGTGAGTGGTAAAAGGATGTCAGAACTACTATATTTTAATGAAATAATATTTTGTGGAACAAACTATGTGTAGTCTTGAAAATTATTATAATGTAGGAATATTGATATGGAATGGTAGATGATTGGTTAAATAATAGTTTTCCATAGTTTACAGGTTACCCAAGCAATATATCATACATTCATTTCTAATTACCAATATTTCAGAGAGGATTTGAGAATATATATAATGGAAAATTGCAAGAATATTATAATGGTGGGATAAATCCCATTTGAACAATATAGCGAGGATGAAGTAAAAGTATTTAATGTCACAGAGTACAAGATGTACATTAGATGTCTATTGTATTTAGTAGCAACACAACCCATATTTTTTTCTACATTTGAAGAGGTATGGTATATGAGAAATCATTATGAAATCCAATTACATAATGTGAAAAAACAGTTTTATATTATGAAAATTTTGGATTCTAGGTTTTTATGTGAATTCAAATTATGGGAAGTGTTTTTTGGTTATATAGATGCATATTGGGTCCTCCACCCTGATAATAGAAAATCAACATTATGTGGTTCCTTATATCATGGAATATTGGGTATTACTTTGTAAAATAATAGAAAAATATTTCATTTCATTGAGGAACTCATACGATGAATTTATTATGGATAGAAAAGATTAGAAGCAGTTATTATCGCTGAAAAATGATTAAATAAATAATATTTGAAGTGAAGTCTCTGATAAGAATCCATTGTAAGGGAAAAATAACATTGAAATTAAGTATCACATTATCAAAGAGAATTTGGATCATCAGCTTGTGATGCAGGAGTTTGTTCATACAGAACTCTATATTAAAATTTTTTTATCCAAGGCCTAACAAAAATAAGCATTTTAACATTATCATTTAGATCATGGAGTTTATTTGACTCACTAATCATGTCAAAATGTGTTTTTGGTACCCCTCTACCCATGCTATGGTACGTTTTTCTCTTATGTGATTATATGTTTTCTTTACAATGTTGCATCCCACAAAGGGGAGACCATTGGTTTCATTGACCAATGGGGATAAAACAACATGATCAAGATAAAGAAGAAGTTGATATGTGGATTTAAAAAACATGTTGGAGATTTTTAAATGTAATGATCTTTGAGATGTTATTTTGATGAATATAAATCCTCAGAGAAGTTGATGACTCACCCTGTTTACAATATGGGGATACAGAATAGTGTATTATTGTGCTAAACAAAATGTGTTACAATTGGTATCTATAATGGTTCATGAAGTGTTATCTAGAATGTATTTATCTTTTTAGGAAATATTAATGATAATATTGTTCCTCAAGTTAGTCATATATCATGTTGGTTTTGAGTGACTATTGGGTAAATCATTGACAACTATATGGAATCATCCGTAGTGAATTTAGTACAATTTAGGAGACTGAAATTTTTTTTCAATAAATTGTAAATATATGTTTTGAAGTGTTATAAAAAGGATCATAATTATCAATAAACCTTGTGGGTTATATTATTTGGGATAAATCCTAGATGGTAAATTGGTATTGTATTGGGTTGGTTGTGTGTTTTTGCAAATTAGATTGAAAAGATGATTTTTGGAGTTCCAACATGATTATTCATTTAATATTTTGAAAAGTCCTAAAGAAAGAGGAATAGATTAAAAATAAGTAGTATATAATTTTTAATGTACAATGTAGCCTCGTTTTCGGGTGTTTACCATGTTTTCTGTGGCTAAAATTTTGTTGATGGAACATGGTGTTTTCAAAATGGAATAATTTTTCAATAAATGTAAAAGATACACAAAAGGGTGATGGTGTTTCACAATGTTGTATGTATGTGATGATTTTGGTTCATCACATCAAAATATAGGAAATGATTTTTTTTCTTCAAATTTATGAAACACAATGAAAATTATATTTTCATGAAACATGTAGATTTCCATGATCCAAAAAAAAAGATATGTAGTTTCACAAAGTTAGTGATATTAAATCTAATGGTGGCATCAAATTGTTTATGATAAGTAAATAAGGAATGTTGCAAACATAGTTAATGTCACTCAAGGTAGTTGCGTGAAGGATCAGTAACATATATAAATAGGTGGACCCCCCCCCCCTCATCAGAGTATTTCAACCCTTATGGAATATTCGTGCACTATATCCCATAATATTTGTAAAAATGATAATTCCACTCAGGAAGAAATATCTCAACCATTATATGTGCAATGAAATGGGATTGTGACAATATGACCAAGTGAGTTACAAAAAACTCCAAAATTTGAAATAATTGTGATAGTTTAGGATGGACATATCAGTTTAATGAAATTAAGTGCATTTAAAAAATATAAATATTGCATCAAATTTTTTAGATATATCAGAAATTCAAGAATCAGTTTCACGAAATTCAAATCATTTATGATCTACATAGATTTTTCCAAAATTTACATGTTAAAGAGTTATTTAATTTTTTTTGGAATTATATTTTCATGATGAACCAAATGTGTTCTAAAAAATATGATTCAAGTGATAAAAAAAGATGGTTAGAAATAATAATAGTGTACACTTCAGTTAGGAGATTACTTGGATTTAAAATTATGATAAGACGTAAATTTGGATGGAAAATGTTTCTACTCAAAAATTTATAGATATAGTTTGTTTTAGTGGATTTAGTATATATTATAATTTCTTTTGTATTAAATTTGGAGGTGTCTCAGTGCAGGTGAACCAATTATATTTATTAGTCCCCATGCACGCTTTCTTTTTTAACATTCACTAATATGGAAAAGGTAAATAAGGGTGTGTGTTTAATGATTAAATGAGATATGAAGGGGAATTTGTTTTAATATATCACGTAATGGTTATCCACCTAGCACCCTCAAGATAGTTAACCAATTTGGGATAAAAATTTAAATATTTCACATTAATATTGGCCAATTTCTATAAATTTATAAGCATCTGATTCATGACTCCCTTCGGATGTTGTATTTCTACCTTTACATTAGCGAATTCTAGGAATATGGACACTAGGTCTTTAATTTCTCACTATATACCATCCCACAAGAAATTTTCTCCTATATCCCTATATATATTTATTCTACTATGTTTTATAGTGAAATTAACACAATGTGCTTTGTATATGATCATCCTCTTCAACTATAATATAGATGGATCACATAAACACTATACAAAGATCAATACTCCATTATTATAGATGATATATGTTAGTTTCCAATAATTTAACCCATTATACTTATTTTATTAAGTTTTGTCCTACTAGGAATTATTTATCATTTCATGCAAGGATACTGTTAATTTTTTTAGGAATATGTGTGATGGATTACCTTGCCTAAAGATCCCCATAACCATATTTACAAGGTCACTCTATATAGGATTCTTATTAAATCTAATTGGGAAAAATATTTTGTGGTCCCTATTCCATAATGTATCAACCACCAAGTATTCATTTCCCTAGTGATAGTGTATCATGCAATCAAATCCCATGAGTAGTTCCATACATTTTCATTGGCCCAACATAATCTCGTTTTGAGATAAGAAATACATAAAACACTTTTAGTTCTTATATATGTCACATAATTCCCCGTAGGGGTAGTGTCTCAATATTTTCAAAGAATATATTTCATAATCCAACACAAGGTCAAGAGATTTCTATTTTTTATGGATTTTTAATTACCTTTATGAATAGGTAGTCACCCTATCATTTGTATAAGCACACTGCCAAAACCATTAATTAACACATCACAATATTTTATCGACCATGCCTCAAAATATAGTTGTGTAAATAATGGTACAATTGTTTATACTTTGTTAAGATCTTCAAAAATGTATTCATTGTCCCTAAAAATCATAATTGTAGCCCTTTTTGTTATATTGTATAATATGTTTTCTTATTGAGACAAATCATGGATAAAATGAAAATAGTATTCTACAAATCCCATGAATATTCAGATAATGGTTATGTTCATCATTGGGGTTCATTATTTTTCTATCTTTTTCATTGAAGTTTCAACTGATATTCAATCGATGGAGTTAATATAGTGAAGAAGAGAAACATAATTGTTCCAAAAAAATTTAAAAAATATTTCCCATATAATTATTTTATTATGAGGGTATCCAAAATTATATACATTTTATTCTCATGCTCCACCATGATATTGGAGTATATCAATATATCATCAATTAATATCACAAAAAAATTATCATTATACTCCATGAATACTCAATTTATCAAATATATTAATTTTAATTGTTTATCAGACAGTAAAAAAGTAATTACCATAAAATAATAATTTATATAATTTATTAAAAGTTCATCGTTATTGTATCATCCTTCTTCACCGTTATTTAACGTTAATGAGAATAAATTTTGGCCGTTAAAATTTAATAGCCACTTTTATGTTGATAAAATAATTCATCAATTCATTGTAATGAATATATATTCATTATATTAATGTAATTTATCATCCTATAATTAATGAAAAACAATATATACTCTTCCTTATTCATCATAAATAGAATAATGGTACCCCATGGTGAAACACTAGGTAATGAAAGTAACATATAAAACTACTATTTCCCTTGTTTCTTCGACCCCGCTAACTATACTAGTGTCACTAAATATGTATTTTTAGATATTGGTCTTTCATCTATAAATAATTAAGTGGATAACTCATCCTCATACTATAGACAATGTTAAAGCAACTTTTCAAGGGAAACATCAAGCGATATTTATACCATGAATACTTTTTATATTAAAAAGACATCCTCCTTCTCTATGGATCTCAATAGATAATCCACCATTCATATAATTTCATTCTAGAGAGCAGCATGAGGAGGATCTAGACATTATTTAGATGTTGATGTTTCCCCAATAAACACCTCAGATTCCAACTCACTTTTGAGATTCAAAATATTCTTCATGTATCAATAAATATTGTAATTATAATTTGAAATAAAATCCATAAAAGGATCATATTAAAAATAAATCATAGGAAAAATAATAAATTTTTACATTTGGTTATTTCTATTCACCATTGTTGGGACTTCCTAACTCAAATTTGGTGTGATAGGATTCTAGATCAGTTAAGTAATTGATAACTCCCTTACTAGGGTTCTAAAGAAATTTTTAATGCTATTTGAAAAAATTTAATATAAAAAAGATTATGATTATCTCAAACAAATAAAACATATATATTTGTGGATTTGATCATTTCGTATTCAACCGTATTTGTAAGAACATTTTCTTCAAATGTGGTAATTTCATATTCTCTTCGCCTGGAGGTTTTGTGTAACAGATTGGTCATGTAGAGAGGCACATTTCCTATGGAGTATCTTGGCACCCCCATTTTCTAGGCATGTTGCACATCTGTAACATTGACCATGTTGTGAGAAATATCATGGGCCACATCCTCATTTAGAAAAACAAATTCTTATCCTTTGGTTTCCATATTGCCCTAGTCAATAGTGTTTTTTTAGCCATGATGGTTCATGCCTTGGCCTCTATAATCGTGTCTTAAGGGGGTTTGAAAACCATTGACAAAGTGATTTTAGGGGTTATTTGTGATGCGCGGTTGGAGGGGAAGATACAATGGGTCTTAAGGGATAGAATGGAAATACCTCTCCTTGATGGATATATAAATGCCCATAGACATGCTGACACCATTCACTACATGCACACAAGAGTTTTATACGATACTATCAACAATTGAATGCTATGGAGGAAACACATGTCCTTCAATTGGTATGGAAATGGGACCCCTCCCTTTATGGCCAACTTGCACCTCCGGTCCAAGATTTTCACTATCATTCCTGACGTCAAAAAGAAATCATAATGGATAATTGGGGAGGGTAATATTCTCTTCTGGCTTCATAACTGGTAGGTAATGCAATAAGTTATCTGGGATGCCCTACCCCTATAATCTTGTTTTATGAGGCCAGTATTCATCAAATGTTTATCAAGTCGGTGCTGGATAAGAATCAGGAATAGGTGTTTGGTTTCATCACTATTAACTCAGAAAAAGATAAGTGCATCTTCTCTCGCTCTACCATGGGGATTTTGAACTCGAATGATTTATGAAGATCACTCAATTCTTTGTACCAAAGAAATAGTTGGAACGACGTGACCTGGTGCAATAGGATTCCAATGAAATTAAATTTTCTTACATGGAGGATCGGGAATCAAGCAATACCATCAGATGAAAACGTTAAAAATATGGGTATTTTCCTTCAGTCCAATTGTTGTTTCTACAGAAACAAAAGAGAGGAGATCACGAACCACATCTTTTTTGAAGTCGACTATGATTGAAACATGTGGAGTGCATTTGGGGAGCTTACTGATTATTCTTCTAATGACCTGCAGGACACATCCTTCTTAGACTGTTGGATTCAGAGGACGGGTGCTAAGGTACTGGAAAGAACTGTGAGAGTAGTGATTATTAGCGAAGGGTGCGGGTGCCTTTGGTAAGCAAGGAATCGAGAAAGATACGATCGAGGCACTTCAACTAGAAGATCCATCATCATTTGTATGAAGAGCCTTCTGGTTGACATGGTGGTGATTATCAACAACGGGTAAGAAGCAGCCTCCCTTCGGGTGCTACATGTCTCTTACCTGAGGGCCCAATCCTCCTCTAAAATTCACTACCATTAGGTGTGCTAGACTCCTGAAGCTATGGGTATCAAGATTAATATGGATGGCTCTTATATATCGGGGGAGATATGTGGAGGAGGATTTTTCTGAGATGGTAGGGAGAGTATTCTCTTGGCCTTTACAACACATTATGTTTTCGGCACATCAATCCAAGTAGAGGCCCATGCAGTGTTAACCGGTCTCACCCTTTGTAGCGAAGATAATATCTTCCTCTCCCAAGTGGAAAGGGACTCAATTGTCATCAGAGACTCCATTCATGGTAGAGAACCCACCCCTTGGGAGATTTCCAATATAAATAGATAGTATTGAAAGATCCTCAATGATACCACAAAGGTGACCCACACATGTTGCGAGGAGAACAAACATGCAGATCACCTGGCAACCTTGGTGGGTTAAGACTCTAATGTCACGCTCCTCTCCAAAATCTCCTTATTCAAACTAGAGGGGGTGAATTTGATTCAAGGGGATACCCTTGGCCTCAACTATTTTAGGCATTCATAGTCTCCAACATGTCATATCCTATCCTATCCTATCCTCACTATCCTCCCTTGTAACCCTTTCCTCATTAATAATAAAAAATTAATATGTAAGGCATATTCTCTATCTAGATATATATTTATTTTATAAGGTAAATACCCTTGATTCATGGGGGTATTGTTTCAAATAATATCCTATATCCTAATTGTTAAAATAGTGAACATCAATATCTTATTCAATACCGTTTTACTCATGAGGTTGATGGACTTTTTATATACACTTGTAACAAACCCACGTTCCCTTCCAAGAAGCCCCATGATTTTTCATCCTAAAATTATCAGAAATAGTAAATTATATCCTTAGTGTCATACCTTCTATAATATTTTTCTTCCCATGGATCATAGTTATACTATTCATCTCCTTATTAACCTAGATTATGGATACCCCATAAAACTCTTATTATAACATATTATTTATGAAAACAATATCCTTAAATGGAAAAAAAATATTAGTCACCAACACATTTTGAAAGATTATTTATCTCCCATCAAATAAATTATCATTATTTATAAATAGTATATTAATATAGTCTGTAGAATATCTATAAAAAAATTATAATTTTAGTATCAAACTCACCAATTATTTCCTCTAAATTTAGTTTATAATTGAGAAACATCATTTCCATTTCTTCTCTTTTCTTATGTGTAATTTAACCTTCATATAATACGTCAATTAAAGTAACCCATTACATACACATAAAATCATATTATTATTTACTCTTTTTAATTAGTTAGTACCCTTGGGCCCATCTCCAATCAGATGATATACCCCCATTTTGAATTTTACATTTTCATTATTTCAAAAAGAGTGAAATATATTCAATAGAAAAATTATAAATTTTTCAGCTACAAATAGATTGATAGTTTCTTTTATGTGGAATTATGTTGTTTCATAAATCCACCATGAATCGTTATACCAGGTTGTAGATCACCAAGACTCTATATATGGGAGAAATTATCTCTCATAGCAATGAAAATCAACCCTAATATGTTTATTAAGAAATTATACATAAATATAGCTTCATTAACTTCATTGGGGGGAATATACCTATATTTACTAAGGGTGTTTATTCCCTTACCAACCCTCTCATTAGTCGCTATATTTCCAGTATGAAATTAACATAATATTATATACATAAAAAAATTTAAAATATAATTACTCTTGTTTATAAAGTGTTCCTTAGAAATCATGAGGATTTTTTATAGAACCAATTCTATTTAAATTAGTTCAATAAAATATTGTTCAAAAATTATCTTTTAAACATGATTTAATACAAATAGTATCATCATTGCCTCATGAATCCTAGACTAGGTGGTTATATTAAATTATTATTAATCAATAAATGAGTTACCAATGTATGAAATGTCCTAGGGTTCTTATAAGACTATTTATATTAACACATATCATTTGGAAATGTGAATAATGTTTAAATAAACAGAATGAATAGGATTAACACATCCATCATATCCTTGAAATTTTCACATATTTCTCTTATAGGGTTCATAGTGAAAGGTAAAATAAGGATGATATTAAAATATCTTTAAAGAGTAGTATATTGTATAATCATAGGTATGATAAATATTCCATAAGTAATATGGTAATAATAAATGAACGACCAGAATCCATCATCAATAAAAATTAATGATGTGTTATATTGATGATAATAAATGAAAACATAGATATCTATAATAATTGAACTAATATTTATGTAATTTATAATGTGGGACACCTAATCTTATTATTAAGGCCTTATTTGATGATAGTATCATCTTATTTCCCTAATTGTTTTTTGAACCTTCCGTTTCATCTGGTGAAGTCCATGTCTGTTCTGATGCGAGTGATTTGGTTCCTAAAGTTGATTGGAATTTGGGTCATCGTATTCGTGATGTTTCAACCAATCTCTACTTTCCTGGTTATCTACACTGGTTTTAGGATTCTATTATTCTCTCTAAAGTGGATCAGCATTTTTGTCTTCTTGGTTCTTTGGAATGGGAGTTATAGCGATGAGTTTAGGGAAGTTGACGGTGATGAACACTTCGATGTCTTTGTTTATTTTGGTAGTTGGTTTATTGTAAATGGTGGTTTTTGAAACCTGTAATGGGTAGTATATGTGTCAGTATTTATGGTTTGATTTTTTTTTTCTACATTTTGAAGGTGTAAGTGACCAACACCCTACAGGGATCAACACCAGATGAGTTTACATAGAAGTAAGGTTCTATATATGCATGCCCATTTGGATTTAGATGAACGAGATGGTATGGAGTTTCCATCGGTAATAAGCCCATGCATCCATGAATGGAAAAACATGTTGAGTGGTCATGTGTGGTAGAGTATTAACATGATGATATATTTATCTGGGATGGGTAGTTCTTCGCATTATTGATTGGTGTAATTTCTGGTATTGGGTTTCCCACATTTTCTGACAATGTTCTTTAAAAATAAAAATTTATTTTTTAGTTCAATCCCCAACCATCACCTCAAAAAATAAAATTCATTACCCAAAAGTGTCTTTAAGTCCTTTCATACCATTCCCTATAGAACCTCTTACATAGATATTTATATAATGATAAATACAGAAATCATGTACTTCCCCTTTTTATAGAATAATATCTATGTCTATGTAAACATTCCTTAATCAACATATTATTGGCGGGATACCTTCAATGTAATTAGAAGAAAACTAATCATAAAATTATATGGGTGAGGTTATATTCAATGTTATGATTTATAAATGGTTGATAATAGTTTTTTTTCTATGGTCTGATTTGGAAGGATACAATGGAAATTGTGGGAAAATCCTTTATAAAATTTCATTTTTAGCATGTGAATAATTCAAAGCATATCTATTTGGAGTGTCTCCCTAAGGGTTTAGTATGAGGATAACTCACTATGAATTAGGGTGATTATTGATTCAAATCCCATCCAATAATTTTCTGTTCAATTACCCTTAAATGAATTTTTTTTTAAAATTTGTATCCAATTTCCATTATACATAAATTGATGTATTGTTTTAATAATTGTACACTATTACATTACCAAAATTTATGATGGGTTTTCCACCATGGAAAATATTCAATTCTTAAAATAGTTTTGGTAACTATTAAATAAAACATAAATGAGAGTGGGATAAAAATATAGAGTATCAAGTCAAAAACAAATTCATGAGTAATATGGATAATGTTTTTCCATGAAATTGTATGGAATACATAAGAGAAATTCTGGGGTGAATAAAACATGTTTCTTACATAATGAAAATTGAGGTGAAAACCCCCATACATGGATAGGGTAGTAATTAAATTAAAACACAATGAATGATATGGATTTTAATTAATCATTTAAATTGTATAATAAATTAATTTGAGGATATAACATATCAAATAATCATTATATACACTATGAAAAGTATCTTAGGTTCATAATATAGAACATACCCTAAAGCGAACAATTTGTGATTACAACCCTTTATACTTTTCCATCCATTCACAAAAATACTACAAACTCTTCTATGAAACACATCAATATTTTGATAACTTAATATTTCACCCAAATCATATCTGTTTTCATTCATAGTGTTCATATATATCCATTCTCTATATGAGTTATTTAAAATTTCTCGAACGATTATGTATAGTTATATCCATTTGTTCCGGATTCAAAAAAACTTTTTCAATGTTTATTTTTTGTCAAAATATAATCATTACTAGGTCATTGAAGTTAATATTAATGATTAGTTGTAATAATTAATTTTGCATCAGATTCATTCCTTGTGCTTTTTATTATCTATCCTTAAAGATGGAATTGATAACAAGAATGTTTTTGTGATCCTTGGAAATTTATCGGTGTTTTATAAATTAGGGATTATCATATAGATATAATTTCTATAAGATAAATAAAAATAATAGAAACATGATTATATTATATTATAAATATAAATACATTCCCATAGTCCTTCATGAAATAAGTTCAATTTATTATTCATGTATGTGGATAAACCAACAAAAACATGCATATTCCTAGATTTAATAAATGTATATTTAGTAGTCTCCTTACAAATTAATCATAACATATTAAAAATGAACTTATATAGTGTTCCGTAGAATGATATACCATAATTTGAAAGTATTATAAAATTAATTAATCTATATGAAAACATTTTGTAATTTGAATAAAATGTTATAATCTAGGTATAATTATTTTAAATGTCTAAATTAATGATGATCATTCATTGATCATATGATTATTTTGTCCTAATATTTTTTAAATAAAAAAATAGTGATATAATAATAATACTATAATCTATCATTATATAAGTTGTTGGAAAATAAAATATGATTGCACACAGAAGCGGTAGTCTACACAACGCACGAAAAATAGTTTTGATTTTAAAATTTGTGTGATATTTGTATAAAAATTTATAATACCTATAAAATAGTAAATCTAAATTTTATTTGACATACTACTATAATTATATTAGTATTTTAAATATAAATTTTTATAAAAATAATTAATATGAAAATATAAGTAGTTGATAATACTAATTTGAAGGTCTATAATTTTCCATAGATGTATCATTGTAAATAAAGGCTATATCCAACTCAATGGTGGCCTAAATATTTAAAAAAGAAAGTGGATTCTAGAAAGAGAAAAAATATAAATTTTCAACAATTAATTATATGGATATGTTAGACTACAAGTGATGATGATGTGACCCTTTTATAAGAAAAAACAATTATAGTTTTGGGATTCACCCTTAATTTATGGTTATTATTATTGTTCCAATGGAAAAATATGGAAAAAATTTGTTGTGATATTGAGTATGGTTCTAATAACAACTGATTAATAAGTTTTTAATAAAACATTGAGTATTTTATGAAATTTTTAGATTTTATCTTTTTTCTTAATTTAATTTTAATTAGTAATTCTTCTATAACAATAATAATTAGTATTAATGAAAATTATTATATTTGAACCTGTTACCTAATAAGATGATCATAATTTCATATATGTAAATCTTCTCTTGTATTAAAATTTATAATGTTTTAAATTGTTTATTTTTAAATAAACATACTTAATCACGTAGAATCGTTTTTTCAAAAAGAAACTTTTTGAAGCTATAAATTTATGTATAAGATAATATTATATTGTATATTGATTTAATAATAGGAATTGAATTAATATAAAAAAAATAAACGGTTGGATTCTTTCTTGGAAATCCAATATTGAAT
Source organism: Viscum album (assembly GCA_963277665.1). NCBI lineage: Eukaryota > Viridiplantae > Streptophyta > Magnoliopsida > Santalales > Viscaceae > Viscum > Viscum album. The sequence continues at coordinate 1,215,981,154 of OY728159.1, forward strand.
CTCACCATGAATATACATGATTGATTTGAAAATTCACAAACAATTTTTTATGTAAATGAAACCTTATAATTTGTTCTAAATATATTTTCTATCAAATTTATAAGTACAAATAATATTATTAAATTAAAATTTTTATTCACTAAATTAAAATTTATTAATTAATATGTTTTTAATCTTCCTTTACATTATTAAATAATGTCATGGAAATAAAAATTATAATTACAATAAGACCATGTTTTTACACTAAAAATTATCCATTTTAGAAATCCCACAAAATTCATAAAAATTTAATTATTATAAGTTGAGTTAAAAAAGAAATTAATATTTTAAACATTAAAATTTAAAATTTTACTTTTAAATAATATCTTGAATACATGATCTATAGCATTTGAGAATGTTGTATATGGGTTTTATATAGTAAAATATGGTCTCATGTATTTTCCTCTGGTTATGAATGGATATGTATTACAAGTGTTTTATTCTTGGATCCACATTATTTTAAACTCCCTTAAAATCCTTAACTAGAATAAATGTAGGATTTTATTTGGTTATTAAATTTCAATGAAGCATCATAGTGTTACAAGATATATTTACCTTTTCTTATATCCTATATCTTCATAAGTTGGGCTTTGGATGTGAATTTAATTATGAATATTTATGTCCATGGTAGGGGTTTTTATTAATAAAGATGGTTATCATTTTACTAAGACATGTTATAATTATTCCATCATGATAAAAACCACCCCAGTCTAAAATTTTAATTTTATTTGGTGATTCTTGATTTGAAGATATGGTTCCATTACCTATTTAGTGATATGTATTTCTCCATTACAGGTCATATTATTTTAATGTATATCTTCTCTCAGAAGGAAATAAACTAAAGGTAAACATATTTTGTTGAGTATCTTAGCAGATTTGATACTGAATTCTCCTACACCCATGGAAAAATGGACTATAGTGGTCGATACATTGAACTGGAACATCCCTCTTAAAGCTATAATGGTGTGTTCATATGATGCTGATTTGATTATGTTATTGATTAAATTTCATTTAATGGTAATTATAATGGATGAATGGGTGTTTATACCAATGTTATTAAAACATCCTTCATGAATGATTGGATTCATCATGTGCACATACCTACTCTTGACTCTCAATAGATATGCAAAATTATAAAACACAGAGAAACCACGTGTGAATTTATTTGTCTACATGTGGTTCGTTTTGTTTTTATAAGAGGTTAGTGGTTATTTTAGTTTTAAAAAATGAGGTTTTGAGTGATGGTCCAATACTAGTTGGGTTATTAAAAAAGGGAATACTCATATAATATATGATTTGAAATACTAATATCAGTGGCTTAATATGAAGTAAGAAGTTATCAATTTTATACCTCCATGCATTATGAGATAGTGGATTAAAGATGAGTACCAAAAGCCCAAAGGATTGTTATAACCTCTTATCATTATAGAATGTATGCGGGATGAGATATATGTAGACATTTTTATCATATTTATATAGTCAACTTTTCATAAAAATATGATATGAGTTATTGTTGAACAGAAAATGAAATAAAACCCTTTTTCCTTATTAGGGGATTTATGAAGGTCAAATGTATTGGGAACTATATTTCGAAGATATCATTATGCATCATGAAATTCATCAAATTATTATTAGAAATAAAGGATCAAAAATTACATCTCTATTATATAAGGGACTTCAAGATGTTATGATTTCTCAATTCAGGGTGATTTCATCTTACCATCCATAAATGGTTTTTTAGATAAAGAGAGATATATATATATATAATTTAATTTAAGCAGTTAAATTATTAAATGAAATAATTTATCATGGTAGAACCATTAATCATTTGATTTTAATTTATATAATAAAAATTATTAGTCCTCAAAATATATAGCTTTGTTAAAATACATATATTGATGGTAATTTTGATCACCTTTTTGTAGGTCAGAGTTAGGTGAGCTCTATTTATTGCAGAAAATAATGAACCATGATATGACCAATAACATTTAGATGATATTAATTTCTTTTTAAATAAATTAGAGACATCATAAATATTGTTAAAATAATTTTAATTTTAATTTTTTTGTTCATCTTTGGTGATCAAGTGTTCTTTAGATTTTTCCTTCAACATGGTCATTATTTATAGGGAATTTGGTTTATGTTGATTTTATGGTATGTAAGTTCAATATCAATTGTAATGAATCGAGTAAAATTGTAATACCTATTACACTTACATTCTCAGATGAGGTCAACAAAGGGTTTATTTCATCTATAAAATCTAAATAAGTACCAAGTGTACTCATCTCATTTGTTTGAGTGGGAGGATTTGATTTCAGAACCATACCACAACAATTTTGAGTAGGAATTTTTTTATTATGGGTCATTAGAAAAGTGTGTTTTGTGGTTTTTATATAATTAAAATCCATGTTATTAAGTATTTGGGGGGGGGGGGATTTCCATATGATGTGGTGGTATGAGGCCTCACGGTGGAGACCATAACCTCAAATTATATCTAATGAAGAATATAAGTAAATTTATGGGGGAATTAAATATAATGGTTGGGATAATTATTACACCCATGATTTCATTTTTTGGTATGAAATTTACTATTTATTTATACTTTTCTTATAAATAATTTATTTAGTTTTTTCTCTAGTTTTTTTCTTTTTGAGTGATTTTTTTTCTGGATTGTAAAAGTTCACATTGTGACACCTAGAGTTAAATATCGGAATGACCCTAATAGTTGATCCATTTTATTCAAAATGGAAATTAATTCCATTACTTTTGATTGTTACATCATGAAGATTCCTAAGAGGTGGTGGTGTTTTATATAGAGGTGTGTCCCATTGATAAAAGTGGAGGGATGGGATGTGATACCACCCATGAAAAGGACTAGTTTATTTATAGAAATAATCCTATCACTACACGGTAGAATTAACACTAATACATTGACATATAAGTGGGGTTATTTTTCTAGGAGGAATAAATTTCATTGATGGGTAATTGTTTCACTGTATCCTGTCCTACTATGGTTTTTCTAAAGTTAAAATTACCCTTTACTATATTGTGTAATTTTACCACTTTTTCCACTCATTCCTCTCCATTCCTATGACATAGGGTTCCCCAATCATGAATGATGAAATCCAATTACTTTTGTGTTATAAATTTTCCTTGTAGGTTTCATCAAGGAAAAATCATGGGATATCATTGATGTATCCTACTATCATCTTTTAGATATATGTTCTCCCAATACATTTTTTGGATTTGTCCCAAACATTTTATGGTGGAAATTTTTTTATTGGGGTTGGTTTCTAAATTGAATCTCTTTGATGTTTTTTGTTGATAGTATCACTTATTAATATTTCATGTGATTAAAAAAATGGAGATGAGTGTAATTTGGGTTTAAGGTGGGATACTCTACAAGATGAATCATTCCATTAGATTGCATTTATTATATGGACCCCTTTACATTTATTGGTTATATTATGATAAAAAATGATATTTATGATACATTGTGTTTTTTTTGTTTTTTTTAATTTTTGTTTAAAAAGGGAGGGTTTTCCATGGTATTGACCATGAAACTTATTTTACACAGGTACGATGTTTGATAATTTTTTTAAGCAGATAGTGACTCAAACTGGATTTTTAAAGAATGTTTTTGGAAAGGAATTTTATTTATGGATAATATTTCAATCTTTTTTATACCTTGGGATTGTTGATTATATCATGTAGGAGACTTCACATGAATTATTACTTGATTCTTCATTTTTAACCTAAATGGCTCATACACTAGTTTAAATTTGTCACTAGACATGTATTATGGACCATCTAGAATGATTTAGATAAGAAGAAAACATTTGATACTGGTGAAACATCAAGGTAACTTGTAGTTATTAGGATCATGTATGTTGGGTAGTGTTCGTTAAGAAATAATTATTTATCATATACTTGGATGTTATATCCCCATATTTTGTAGGTGGAATTTGATCCAAAAATATTATTCCACACTTCTTAATTATTTACATGCACCATATATATATGGATTAACCTTTTTTAACCACAATTATTCACTATGATATTTTAATGTCACTTTTGGAATGTGGATTGATTTTTAAAAACCAAAGGATTTATGAATTTTTTTTGAAAAAATTAATTTAAAAATGTTGATATCAAACTATAACTATTGGTTTTAACTAATAATATATATTATGTGGATTCATGATATAATCCCTCTAGAATTTACCTCACACTCAGTATATTCTAATGGTAATATTAAAACATGGTTTTGTAGCTAAAATGTATGTTTATATTATCCACATCCTATAGTGGTATTTTATAAAATTGTTCATCCATTCACTATATCAAATTTGTGGTGAATGTAGGTCAGATTTAGGAGGATATTATAATGATTATTAGGGATCTTCAATTGTTGAAATTGTTTTTTCTTATATCTTTCCCTCACTAGACTATTAATTATTTTTTGACTATTGAACTTTTAATATTCATTTCCATCACCTTAGTTTTAGGTTATAAATTAATTATTGTTCTACATCCTTATACTCTGCATGGTTTTTGGTACAATTTGGAATGCTTTATTTTTTGCACGGACAAACAACATATGGATCAGGCATGTCAAATTATTGGGTGGAATATCTAATGACATAATTTTGATTTTGTGGGGGAATTTGTTTCCACATGGTTACATTTGATGTCCAAGAACTTGTTTTCATCCTTGGATGATCAGGATTATGCCACAAGCCCTATAGATAGCATGCATGGGTGACGCAGTGGGTTGACCAAATTCGGTTCATTACATGGTACATGTACAAAGTCTGTTGTTCCTTACTTATAATTTTTTCATTATCATGAAGACTATTTGTTATTTTTGTTTTAGTTATTTCAATTTTATATTTTCTAAATTTTGGATTTATTAGTTTTTTATGAGATAAATGATCACTGACTCTATAGGTTCTAGTACGAGATCTTTTATGATTTATTAATCCTTGGTTGATGTATATAGAACTAAAATTATAATTCCTCTTGGTATAATAGTGATTTTTTTATGTTTCATTTTAATATTTTTTTATCTTTCAAGAATTATTTCATTTCATTATTTATTATAATGAGATCACATTCACCTAATATTCAACACAGACCACATATCTTACTAAACAGTTTGATAGTGGTGGCATGGTCAACAATGTTTTGACAAACATAATTATTGTTTTCCCATGGAATGAGTGGATTTTGATGAGTAGGGAGTTTCATTTTTAAATTTTTAACTTCAAAATTGGATTTAATATATTTTTACATTAACATTTGTTTGGTGATTTAAGAAAAGGGATTTCAAATATAATTGGAAAATGAATGTGACATTTTCTAATGAATATTTGGATGGTATTTAAAACATGGATAATAGTGCATAAAATATACAGTAATTCATTTTAATGTAATAAAAAAATTATTTTGATTTTTAAGGAATTTTATAAGTTCTTTATTTGAGATTTTTTTCTTTGGTTTCCCCATGTGTGGGAAATTCCCAATTTCTTTGAGTGATATTTCTTTGATTATCTACAAATTTTTGAATACTAGTGGATTTTTTAGAAGTATACTGATTGATATTTTTGATTTTTGTATAAATATGTTTTTATTTTATTTTCCAAGCATAGTTTGGATTGATATGACATAGTCAAACCCTTAGAGGGTAGGGACTGGTCTAGAAACCCTAGTTGAATCCCTTATATTAATAATGATAATTTCAAAGGAATAAATATTTTTTGTGTGCATGAACGAGGTGGTTTGCATACTTAAGATGGAATCTTTATATGTTTTATGAGATGTACGGGTCTATGTGTCAAGGGGATATTAACAAAGTGATAAGTTGGTGAGATTATGAGATGTTCAGCGTACCCAATTTCTTGTGGCATATGTGTCTTGCCTATCTATTTTAGATAAGTGATTGATCTGGATGTGGGTGTTGTTGGTCCTAAGGAATAACAAAAAATTGATTAATAGGGGGCACAATGGATAATATCTTGAGTAATAAGTTTATAGTCTAGTTGTTCATGTAAGACCCTATCATGAATGACACAATATATGTTTGGATGTTTTACCATTCTTGAGTGACACAAAGGGATCATAAATGTGATGTGTAGACTTATTTTATTAAAATGTGAGGTTCTAAACTATGAATGTGTATGATAGATTACCCACCAAGACTAAGAATGTGCTATCAGAGACCTCCCTTTAGTTAGAAAGGATTGTTGAGTGTTTAAATTGGGATAAGAAGTGGTGAGGTACCCAATCAAACATCTTTATGTATGGGACATATGTTTTTGTATGGTGTGACACTTTATTCCAGCCAAGATTGATCAAAGGAAGGTATGGTTAGGTGTCATGTTGGATATTTCAACACACAATAAACAATCATGTTTTCCATTATATTCATTGTGTCTTATGTTATTTTGTGGTTGTTTTTTAGAAGCCTGAATTGTACACCATATAGATATTTCAAGCACATCCACATAATCACTATTTCACTCAAAAATATCAAGTTATTGGGGATTCTGATAGGGTTTACAGACTCACCCTTACACACATATATAGAATGGGTTTCAGTGTAGGTGGATAAAACTCCATGTTCCCTATAAGATAATAGGTAGCAATTGGATATGGAAAAAACATTCACATAATAGTCCATGGAGGCTGAATCCATAGTAAGATTATTGTTATAGTCAGTACATAGGCTAGTTTTATTTATTTTTGTAACTATTTAATATCTATTATCCACTTTTCCATGGTTTTATTATATATATATATATTTATTATAATTTAATGTTTCTCTATTTAATTTTAATTAATCAATGATATACTTTACTATTTTCCATTCCTATATGTCGGGGAACAATTAATTATTTTTTCTATCTATATGTATTAATGGGAATTTCGATCATATGGATGGGTCATTTTGAGTTTTTTTTTATACTTTTCCCTTACTAAATGTACTCGATTTCAATGAAATATTCTCCCCATGACTATTTTGGGTCCCCACCACTTGTCAGAAATCTAGGATGTATGTGGAGAAGTTCCAAATTTCATGTAATGATCCTTCTTGGGTTTCATTAATTTCATTTGGTCCATAGAATTTGAATGTGGTATCATATTGTGTTTTATTATTGGATGGTGCTTTTGAGTGTAGGATTTTAGTTTTCGGGAATTTGGATGTAGATCAAAGCTTGTCTAGAAAAAATGGATTTGGTCGAATCCTATATAGGAAGACGAAATTCTGTGTGTGGACTATTCACTCCAATAAGAGGGATGTGTTGGATTGGACCATGATTCCCAATTTGGTATGGGTGATACTTGGGATGAGTCATTGGACTTATCCCCGACTTGGATAGTTGTTTATTCATGGTGATTGTGGGTTTTTTGGAACATGATACATTTTCACATAGATTGTTTTGTTATACGTGTTTCTTATTCAGCACGTATTTTTAATTTAAAAAATATGTAATTTAATAAATTTTTCATGAATACATTATATGGGGTGATTATATTAATATTTAATAAAGGGTCTAGTATAATAGAACATGATTTCAGTTTTTTATCAAATCTAGGGAAATGTTATTTTGAGATTATTAGTTTTCAATAAAACCAAAATTTATAAATTTATAAATTCATATGGTGGTATGAGGTGTGTGTAAAATTGTATGATACACTATTTTTATAGGAAATGGATCAGATATCTAATCATTTTGTAATGGGTTTTTATATTTCGGTATGGAGAAACTCTGAGAATTGTTTTTTGAGATTAGATTTTAAGGGTTGATTTGAAAAATTGAGTGAGTTTTAATGGTTAAAAAATGATGTGATCATGGATTAAAATATAACATTTGTTCTATGTGAACTAAATTGATTGGTCTATAGGGATTTTTTCTTATAGTGACCCTAATTTATGAACTCTATGGATAACTTATATTTTGTATTTCTTTTAGAAAAATTGTTTCATTATAGACTATGTTTTCTTGTTTCTTAGTATTGGACTATATGTAATATATGTGATTATATTATCCCATTAGTGTCTATGTTGTTCTTTTTTGAAGATATCTATTTGTTTCAGGTTTATGGGAATTATGTTTGATGATGGTATCTTGTAGTTAGATGTTATTTTTTTATGGTTTATTGGTTTATACAATTTTTTTTGGGTTTCATTGCTTGATTCCTGTGGTGGGGAGTACAATTAATCAGAATTTGTTGTTTTGATAATATTATTATTGTAGGGAGAACCATTATTAATGGGATATATCATGTGTTAAAATTTTGGTGTTTTTTGGGATCAATGTGTGCTTCTATGAACTGTCATTATGTTGAGTTAATTATGATGTGTTGGCATGTTGGTGTTGGTAGGGAGGTAACATCCAGTTGTTATGATTTGTGGTGGATAAGAGGTGGGCTATATAGATAATGTGTTTTTATCCTTTGAGTTCATGATAAGGAAGCTCTTATATTTGGGATAATCATGTTATTTCTTGATGGATGGTATTCACATTAGTCTAGGTCACAATGATTGTGAAATCGATGAGTAAATAATATTAATGATATATCAAAACATGGGGTCGAGTGTGATGAATATTTTGTATGTTTGAGAATGCAGCAATGAAATTACAATGAGTACCATGATCAAAAATCATTACAGGTTTCATGATGATTCCATTATGACTCTAGAAATTATGACATAATTTTTCAGAGATGTGGAGGTGTGTCAGTATGTAAGGATCTCCATTTATAGGGAAAGTCTCCAAAAAATGGCTGACTAGTTTTAATTCACGGAATGATATATGATGTTGTGAATCCCACGGTGAGATAATTTTTATATTTACTAGATTTAAATTATATCATTAATAAGATGGTAGTCATATATAGTTCCATTGAAAGTATGGTGAGTAGGTTGATCATATTTTAGAGAATAGCATGCATTGGTGTTGATGTTTCACAACAGATGCTTGATTGGAATTCAAAAATCAAATATTGCATGTTACCACTAAATTAATGATTGTGATAGGGTTAATTTTTTTTCTGAATATTAAACATTTTTTAAGGAATATAATGATAAATAAAAATTGTCTATAATGACCTATATCATTTCAGGTTGTAAAATTCGGAGATAATTTCATTTTTTAGTTTTGATGTAGTGGGACCTTAAGGAATTATTACTTTTATATTAATATTCATTGTGTTTATATCCTTATAAAATTAATTTTGGATGTGTATCTTGAATTACGAGGACTTTTGGGAGCTCATGTGCATATTAGAGTAGGGTTAGTTTGTCCTAGTTGATGATTTGTGCTATAGGTGATGAACGATGTAACAGACTATGGATGTTACATAATAGATATTATCATGAAAGATTTTATTATAGGCACGAATAAGTGTATTGTATTGAAGGGGAAGAAATTTCGTGGTGGTTCTTGCGGGGAAAAGGCTATAAAACAACCACTAGTGAAACAGACAAGACAAGGTGGACCTGATAATTTACCATACCTAGATCACCATTAGGATTAAAGGTCATTATTAATACCCATATTTTTGGAAAATATTTTCTAGGAATATAAAAACACATTTATCATCGATTTCACCCTCAAATAATAAAATAATAAATATTTTCAAAAAATATATTATCATTCCAATCAAGTTATAATAATGGAAATATACATCCAATATAAAATAATTATACACTGAATACAATAATGTAGATGAATTTCCAAAAATAATAAATATAAATACACCAAACCAAATTGGTTGATATAACATCCCCACATTATATTTATCTCGAACAACAACTATAAAACGTCCATGTGAACCATGGTCCTTCACCACATCCCAAAAAACCTAATATAGGACCCAATGACAATCCAATGGACCTAGTTATATATATGGAACCAGATATAAATCCAAATATATTAATACACACATATTAGTGTATATACTATGTGTGAGATAAACATTATATGTGGTATTTACCTAAACATTTTTTTTGTTTCATCCAAAATACATTCCATAAATTCTTATTCAAATATAATATGTGAAATGGTTTTCTTGACATGAGCATGCAATGATTTTAAATCATTATTTATTCCTTTCATTCAAATAGTTGGGTAAAACATATAAAAACCATCATAGCTAAAAAATCCAAATACCATAATTTTAAATCTAATAAAAATAAATGACAACTTTTTTTAAAAAATATATCTCCAAGCAAAAAAATGAGAGTTTCCATTTTTTTGTAAAAAAACACTTTCTTGCTAAAAGGTTTTCTGGATTTCCTTCTAAAAAAATAAAACATCCCCTTTTGGAAATATATATTAAACGCCATTTTCAAATCAGAATAAAATTAAACTAAATCCATTTTCAAACACAATGTAAAACACTAATTCAGTTAGATACCAATGTAATTATATCCAATATCCTACAACAAAACCATGGGGTCTTAAAATAAAAAAACATTGAGTAAAATCATAGTATATGTACTGGGATCGATCAAGAATCTTGAAATTTATCTAGTATCATAGGTAATTCACTAGGAGTTTACATGAATGATATTGGGCCTTTTCTGATTGGCTAATGTCTATATTGGTGTCCTTGTGTATAATTAAAATGTCCTTATCATCCCCCATTATGGTAACCACAGAAACAGAATAATCCCTTAATAGGGTGTAAATTTACTGGGGTTCTAACTATACTATGAACACAAAACTTGTGTAAAATGAATTAATTCCTTATAAATATTTTTATATGGTTATAATTGTACTGAAAAGGGATTAGTGAAATAAACAAGATATGTGAACATCACAAAAACCAATAATTCTATACAAACTAAATAAACATCATCTCACCCCCAACACCCTCCTGTGAAACATCCACCTATGAATACTTACATAAAAATAATTAATAAATGTACCCTACAAGGGTCACAATAAATAAAAATATAATATGGACAACTGATATCAATAAATTGTGGTACCAGAATTTCAAATCATCACCCTTTAACTGTGTGTGAAATAAACCATTGAAACCATTTGTAAAATAACATCCATTTTCACACTAGTAAAATCAAAAAAAATAAATGTTCTTTAACATAAACTAGTGTAAACCACTAATTTGAAATAATTTATTTTCCTTTCAGAATCACTTTTAAATGTCAAAAGAATACAAGTATAAATAAAATTTAATTTTGGCTTAAATCCCATTATAATGAACCTTTACATTTATATATAAAAACCCAGTCTTTCAAAATCAACTGGGGTTAATCACTTTTTCAAAACCATTAAATTCTAGTGAAATATAAACTCTTGTATTTTAGAAATATGTGGCTTCATAAAAGTCTATGAAATGAGTTGAAATTATTAGAAGAAATTTAATATACAATATTTGTTTTATAATATAGAAACAATTTAGAAGTAATATAAATTTTAAATATAAAATCATTTAATTTTATATAATATAAAGGATCATCATAAAAAATCCAAATATTTCAAGTGGGAATAGTTAATAATGCATCACCTTCCATGGAGAATGAATAAAATAAAAGGGAACTGTATTTATACTACATCAAAGGCCCCATCATTAGATTCATCTTAAACCCCAACATAAACCAACAATGTAGTTCTCATTCTCGATAGAATGAAAATTGATTAGAGAGTGTAAGGGGATAAGCGAGGGCTGTAAATGAAGGAGGTTGTTAGAAAAAAACCCATTTTATATAACCTAACAAGAGCATTAAAATTGAATGTGATTAGAGGTAGAACCCCATATGAGGATAAAACTATTATTTTGTAAAATAGGTATAATGGAGGATGAACTTTGGACTTAAAATCTAGAAGGTGAGGAAAAGGAATTTCCCTTTTATGTTATATTTTGAAACACACATCGATTAGACACATTAATCGGTCAACCATTAACTAACCATAAAAGAATGAAAAGAATGATAATCGGTAACTCCCATAGTTATCCACATGGATTACTCAAACTATGTTCCAACTATGTGAGACACTACCAAATGAAAAACAATCATTAAGGTTCACAATAAAACCCCACACAATTTGAAAAATCATGCACCAACCTTCCACAATATAACTAGAAAATAATGTAATCACTATGCACTATCACACACACAATATTCATTTAATGTTAACAACTTTTTTCTAACACCCCAATTTAAAAATGTACATGCATGATTTCTACTTGATTATATGAGGGTTGGACTCAACTATACACAAATGTTATAGAGAAACTATACAAGGAAAAAATGACTAAATACTCTCCTATGTCAATGTGATTACATGATTTACCTAAAAACAAGTTCCCTAACCATGGATAGAAGGAAAATATGAACATTTTAAAAAATTAAAACCAAAATACATTTGTTATAAAATACCCTAAAATAATACAACTATAAAAAATTAAATACTTATATGTTGTTGTTGCTATTGTTGACCCATTTATCAAACTACCGTAGAATGACATTTATAATGGTATAATTACTATATTTAATAACTCTAAACCTGAACATGATATGTGGGAGGTCAAGGAAACACATGTGATGGATACTATGAAAAAACACAACTCAAACCACTATTCCTCAAAACTCATGAAAATGATCCAATGAAGTAAATAAAACGTCAATTGTTGGATATATCAAAAACATCCAACATAATTAAATAATTAAAATTATAACTAATATAGGTCTCTCCACAATTTATAATTCACATAAAATTGTATCAACCAAGATTCATACCCAAAAAAACAAACACTTTGAAAAATACCACATTTCCAATAATCGTTTCTGGAAATAATAAAAATATTCCATCCATAAAAGAGAACCATTTATAATATATATGGGAAACGATAACCCACAAATTCACAACCAAAATAATATAAAAACCTATCACCAACCTTACAGATTCTAATAAAGTAGATAAATGGCTCTATTTGTTAACATTCCTCACTATGGACTAACATGTTTCCAACCATAGATCATGAATTAAATCATTTTCTTACATGGGACCGAACTCTAAGAACACATAATCACAATGATCCTAATAGAAAATTTATGCCTTGTAGTACCCATCACAAATCTATAAAAAATAACTCATACCCATTACCCAATCCCATAATACAAGAAACTACCAGGATATCCATATAAAAATACTCATGTGAATATCTCACCATTAAAATAGCCCCACTAACAAAAAAAATATTAATCAAACACATTACTTAAAATTGAAAAATAACAAATACTCACTAATGAGAAAACAATATTTCATTCATGTGATACTTCAAATTAATGATACCTCATGATCTTATTTATAATAACATCCTTAGTCCAAAATTCCAAAACTAATCATCACACAAATCTAGATCATTTTAATGATTCACAAACAATTATATCCACATGAAACAACTATTGGTGACTTAAAAATCCACCTCAAAAAGGCACCATTAACCTTCACTGCATGCTCTCCCGAAAAAATGTTTCCATCGTAATAAAACATAAAATAACCATTTATTAAATCATACCAATTATAATATTATAAATCTCTATTTTATTATATTTATCTTCCTTGAAAATTCACTTTCCATTTTAGAATTATTAAATCCTTACAATACACTAAAAATATTTTCAATTTATTACTTTAACTTATCCATTTTGAAATCACACTTTCATATGTACAAAATCATTTTCCAAATAATCTTCCATGTTATTTTAAAACCCAAACCTTTATTAATATTTCATTATGAATTGAATCTATTCTCAAATAAATCCCAAAAACTAATTCTATTTAGGACCAATTCTCCAACGAGCCCGTACCTGAGTGGTAAGGGCTTATGCTAGGCACCTAAGAGACCTGAGTTCAAAACTGGGTGGAGGCGAATTTCCAGGTACTGTAGTAGTATTCTATAATTACTGTAGCTTCTACTGTAGCAGTTACTGTTTAATATTGTAGCATCCAGAACTATTAAAATTATTTGGGCCTTTGAGGCACCGGTTTGGTCCTACGGGTCTCCAGGGCCTTCAGGTCATCAAAGGCCTTCGGGCCAGAGGGCCTTCGGGCCACATAGACCATGGAATAACCCAGTTCACACAGAACATGCCCCCGAAGAGTATAAGAGAAACATGAGTTGTAGCCACCAGGTGCAGAGCTAATCGGATTGGATGAATGAGAGGGTATGATAGCCGCCACCGGGACAAGGCATTTTGCAACTTTGTATGGCGAAATTCTAGCCGATCAGAAATGCATGGTGGGGTGTTAAGAGATTAATGATGCAGAAAGCTAAGGGGGTAGTTCAAGTGGGTTGGGCCTACGTGTCATGTATTGGGAATGGTATTCCTCTAGGCCATTGGGTCATGTATTGCAGTTTTGTCGAGCCTTGTGCCTTGGTCATATGGGTCATGTACGGGTTCCCCTTCAACCCATAAAAGGGGGATTATCCATAATAAAATAAAAAAAAAGAAGGCCTTTAGGCCATTCAACCATTTGGGACCAATTCCATAGGATTCACTTAAAAACAAATACTATTATTCTGAAAATTACCCTTTTCCACACCAAAGCCAATTTCTAAAAATAACACAAAAACAAAACACAAAAACAAAATTTTAAAAAAACTCATCTGATTTTTTTAACACATTAAAAAAAACCCTATAATTCAACTTCATTTATAGATCATAAAGAAAATAATTCTAAATAAAATGTAAAAATATGATGTAGTACGATGGTTGTCTTATAAACGTTGTTTTATGTACAATGTTATAGTTATGTATTAATTCTATTGAAATCTCCAAGATCAATTGTTTGGTCACTTCTGGGTTTATCAAGTCATTTATCCCAACCCCACATAACTGAACATATTTCTCATTTTCATCCCTAAATTTCAATAACTTACACCGTATAATCTTACATAATTCTAATGATGTATAAGACACCACCATTATTAATAAATATTAAATATCATAATAATCCAAACTTGACAACTCATAAAAACCCACGTGTCAGCACAAAATGTGGTGAGGATGAACCTACTTTGGACCTCACCTATGAGTACACATGATAATTCTAACTCCTTAATAATATGAAACACCCAAATTATTATAGTCATCTTAAAAACCCCATAACCATTTGAAAATCCTTGGAATTAAAACCATATATAATAAACTATCCCCTGGAGACCTAACATGGATCGCCACTCGGACCGAAGGGGAATCTCGATCCCCAAGGGCTACAAACATGTTCATGGTAATCAGAAAAATTCCCTTATAAATAATTTAATCATTAAATAAAAAAATTAAAATATATTATTAAAAATCATAAATACGAAAAAAATATTAATTAAGGAAACATCCATTCAAAAATATATAAATGCACAGAATGAAATACTTAAATAATTATCTGCAATAAGAATGAAATATAAATTTATCAGAACATTTGGTTGATACAACATCCTAAAATTAAATAGAACCTAAAAAAATAAAATGGAACATCTAGGTGATCCACAGTCACCCACCACATCACAACACATCCGATAACAGATCCAACGACCATCCAAATCATGATTTTAAATATCATAAACCAGAGAACAAAATATCCTATATACACACACACTTATGTATATGTAGTGTGTTATAGAATAATTGCTAGTATGATTTCACCAATTATTTTATGAAGTTCCAATTAATTTTCACTCAATAAATTCTAGTGATAAAATAATTTTTAAAATGGTTCTTTTTTATGAACATCACCTAAAATAATTATCATGAATTTTATATTTATATCCAAAACGTGGGTAATATATTTCAAATATTTCAGGGCATAGCCACCCCAATACATCAGTTTTCAAAATAATTAAATAAACAAAACATTCTATAAAAATAAATTTAATACAATGAAAATATAGTATTTGAACATCTACAAAAAACGACTATTTATTTATATTTTTCCCAAAAACATTTCACAAATTTCTTTTAGAAAAATTATATGTATCCAATTTCAATAAAATTATTTAAAACCATTAGGAAGAAAATCATTGGGTAAAATAAATCGATGATCAGACATAACAAAAAATAAAATGGTGCCATGATACCAATGGAACAAAAGTAACTAAAAAACAAAAAAACCAAAGTTCCATGTAATCGATCGCAAGGTATTATAATAAAGATATATGTATAAGAATCCCAGAAAAATCAGAAAATAATAATATCATCATGTTTTGTAAATAAGGATCTAATACAAATGATTAAAAACCATTCTCATAATGTCACTTCTCTCAGGGGGTAATAAAAAATAAGTGAATCACTCTTAACACCCTAAACCCCAAAGTGGAATTAAAAAAACATGTAAAGTAGATATACTATTTATCCTAATCTATTGTAATACTAATCAATAAATTTTATAAATTTACCACAGCTTCCAATGAATTTTTGATAAAAAAATGTGATCAGGACATAAAAATGAGTAAAAAAAATAAACCTCATCTATCCACCAAAATTCCCACATAAAATATCCCCTTACACATCCATGTGTAAGTATAATTAATAAATATCCACCTTGGGTGCATAATCTATTACAATCATAATTTTAAACCAAGGGTTTGTTGATGAGATTAATAAAAAATTCATATCAAATATATTTAACAATTTTCCAATCGTTCCTTTTAAAACATTATTGGAATTTTATTCAATTTCAAACCATTAAAGTCCAACTACTTAATAATTAATGGAAATAATCCCATTTAATGAACCCCATTTAAATCATATAAATCCTTTTTGAAATCACCATAAACATCGTAGGACTAAAACTCTTAATATCATTTAATTTTCACATAAACCACCCATTTAAATAATTTAATCATTTTGAAAATAAATCACACTATATCAATTTTAATGGGTTCAATAAACCATTTAAAAATCATTTAATTCATTTGGATGATACACTGAAGTATTTTATGAAAACACTTGGTACACGACAAGTCCATTTCAGGTGAGGCAATGATATTAAAATTATTTTAAACCCCATAAGGGTATATAATATGGATAAAATTTAGAAGGAAAATAATATTAAATAATATATGAAATAAATATAATATAATGTAATGGAACAAAAAAAATATACATGTTTCAAGCACAAATATGACCCAACACATTAGCTTTGATTTTGAATTCACAATAGGGTAAGGAAACATAATATGAACTCCCTACCCCATAAAATAATTATCATTTGACACATCTGGAACCCTAATCTCAACCATCATTTTGGGTAATGTTTAAAAGGTAATGAAAATCATGCTGAGAGAGAAATAGTGGAGGATAATAAGATAAAATAATGAGGCTACATGAAAATAACACATGAAATTTCCAAATAGGATAATAAAAATTGAAGGATATGAGGGGTAGAAATCCAAAGTAGGCACCTCAAGTTTGGATGAGTTAGAGGGGGAGATATATGAGACATGGCCTTAATATCATGGGGGAGAAAAATTATAATTTATCTATTAATTGAATCAATAAAACTCATATGGTGTTGTTACATGGTTTTGTATACCATCCTCCAACCACCCATGATAATACTAGATTAATGATTGGCATGAAAATAAATTCCCATCATGCTTTCTTATAACATTGAACCAATTATGTTGGTCTGTCCTACATGAAACACTTGTTTTATAGTTTATCCTGGAAACCTATAGAGTTTTAAAAATCATGTCATATACATGTAAATTCATATATTCCATAACTATTGCTCACTTTACAATCACTAATCTGTTTTCCTTTAATTATTATGGAATCATTTACTAACACCCCATGATAAAATGTAATTAAACTATTTTTAATCTTTTTAACATGGTATAGATTCATCCATAGGATAACCATATAGGAAAAACATGATAGAAAAAATTAACTTGAAACATCCTCAGAAAAGGGTCATCGAATGTGTTCACATAAAAGGTACACACTAACTATAAAATAGAGGAATGTTTTCTGATTTTTTATATTTTCAACTAAACATCCATGTTTTAAAATTTTGACATATATATAAAAATACGTAATGAAATATAAACATATTGTTGTCACAATGGGCCTACCACAAGGGGGCGCTCAGGAGGAACATGTGTCATGGTTGGGTGTCAGGCCCTTTCAGAAGTGGTTTCAGCTATGCCAAAAGGAACAAGATTCTGTTTGAATAGAGTATAGATCTACACCACAACCCTTGGTTGACACCATATAAAGTCTATTTTGGGTAGGTATCCATGAATCTTTTTCTAGGAGTGTTGTGTTGTGGAGCCCCATTATAGTTTGTAGTTGGTTCTTGAACAAGGACATTATTTCTAAAACCTAATTCATTTCAAATCAACGAATACATGGGTTGGGGGATCCTAATCATGTTAATATGTGAAATTACACAATGTTTCATATATACTATTCTTTTGGGGTTCCATTTTGTAATTTTTTATGGGATCCTATATCGAGCCTCCCTCAGACACACTTTATTATGGTCAATCGAAAAAGGGGGAAGTTTCCATTTTGTGTCGCAAACATCCTCCCATTACCTCTCTTCAATCTGGTTAATTTATCTTGATTTTTGGACAATGGTTTTATTTATCATCGCTTTACTTTTTCTATTTTTTTCTCACATAAATTTCTCCATCATAGTTCACATATTTTGGGTTTGTGGGTTTGATTCCATTAAATATTGGGAAATTTTCCTTATTAATGGGGCATTCGCAGACTTATTGTACATGCGATGCTATAATGGGAAATTCTTGTCTACCATCATGGTTTTAAATGAGGTGTGTTTTATTATTGTTTTATTTTGTTTTTTTCTAAAAATTTAGAAATTTTTCAGTGATTTAGATGTTTAATATGGGGCTTTTGAATGGATTGTCTAAATGTACATGTTTGGAGTAGATCACTTCTCGTTAATTATGGTATTATTATAGTCTGTTCCCTATTTATGTTTGGAATTTTTTATTTTTATTTCATATTTTTGATATATGGACTTTTTTATTAATATGGGAATATTATTAAAGAGATAGGTTCTCAAGGACTTGGTGGTGGTCGTTGCAAGCTTGGAAATTATTTATAAATTATTTTCTAAAAAAGGGATCCTTTTTAAAAACCCCATCTATAGTATCCAAAATCTAGTTATTGTTATGTAAAGTTTTTATAATATACAAGATAATGTTTCCCATGGTAATTAATAGTAATTTTATCTTGAAAGTATAAATACATAACTAAATTTCACATTAGATTTTATAATATGAAATAAATCATAAACTTTTTGTGATAAAATTATTATTACTTCTAATATATTCATGATATAAAACAATGTTCACTTATTCGAACCCTGGGGATAAGAAACGAAATAAATTTTTAAATCTATGACAATTATTAAGGGATCCCATACAAAAAAAGCTATTATATAACAACCAATTCATGACTTATATGGTGGAGTTAATAAATAATTAAATATTACATATGACTAATACCTTTAAATTTAAATACATACATTGTCATAATATAAATATCAATTATAATAGGTATTGTAATTACAAGCTTCGTAGTGATATAATACATAATGGCAGACAGAATAATGTTACTATCAACAACTCATTCCAATACATCAAACATAAATAGGTAAGGGATCAACCAAATATGCAACCTAGCCTTCCTCATGATACCTACTAGTGCATGAATGGTATATCAAATATCAGGCCCCTACAATTAGTGATTCAATTTATTTTTTTAAATATATGAAGAAAACAAATAGCAACATAACAAAAACTAAACATGCCTTAGTAATAAATAAACAATTGAATTGAAAAAAAGCATACATATTATCAATACTTTCAACATAATATAAATGGGATAACTTGATCATAATTAATCAATATTATTAATTTGGATGGTATCATGAAATCATAATAAAATTTAAAGGACAACGGTATATATGAATAAACAATTTTATAATAAATTAGATTGTTTATATGAAAACAAGAAGAAATATCGTTTAATTTTTAAAATATTTAAATTTTAAAAAAATAATTGAACAATTGGAATATTATTTTATCTGAAAATCCTAGGGAACATATAAATTAATATTCATAACATAGAATGGTCACAGATGTGGGAAAAGGTTAAAATGTTATAAATAATAAAAAATCCCCCTTTTTTAAGGAATTCAAAAAATGAATTGTACAATAAATTTAAAAAAATTCTATTTAATATTTTTAATAGAATTTAACAATTAAAAAAATGGCCTATATGAATCATTAATTTATATAAAAAATAATTGATAAAAATTAAACATTATTAACAAGAAGGGAAAATATTTTTGGTCATATAAGATAAATAATGACAGTTTTCTTAAAGAAATTATTTTGGTCGATTTGAGTACTAAAGATAGTTAAAATGGAATGAATAATTAAAACCCAAATATATAACTATAATATAAATAAAATATTAGTATTAAGAGAGAAATAATAAACAATTCCAATAGTTGAAACTGAAATATAACCAATCCCAATAATAAGTGAGTTTTAAAAAAAATAACAATTATATTTTATTTAGTTTAACACGATCCTAAATCATATATAATAAATTGAATGTTATTATAAATCCATATTAATCCGTATTTATATTTATATTACAATACATCATTCACTTAAAATATAATATTAGTGATTTATGATGAAATATTTGTTATATTTTGTATTTTATTTTTAACATTCATGTGTTCCCTTCTAGTCATGGGTTGATTGATCTAGTATTACCACCTTTTTAATCAATATATAAGATTTTACATCTCATAAATATGATATATTTGTTATATATACTTTAATAACCACCCATAAAACAATAAAATGACAAATAAAATACATAGTTTTGTAGAGGTGGTAGCCTATACCCACACATGGGAGATGTTATAACATTTAAATGGAAGTGAAATAAAGAGAATTATATTGTGATTTTTATTTTTAAAAACATAATAATTTCATTAGATTTATATTTTATATTTAAATATATCTCTATACCAATACATTTTATGTGGTAATGAAAACTAAATAATGTCCCGTCATGGAGATTGTAGTTCTCACGTATGTATGTATGACTTTTTGTTTCTATTATTTGTAGTATAGATAATGATATATTTTTTTATTATGGTAAAATAATATTTGGATATGTTTTAGAAATAAATAAACATGAAATATTTGTTGAATAACATATACCATTTCCTCAAATGATCTTATTTGAAAAAAACATAAGGTTTCTTATATAGAAATTTAGGAAAGACTATAACCTCTTTTTCATTAGTAATGTTATATTTAATGTATTTTGATATATATTTTTCATGATATTAATTTAAATATATGTGAATAAGTGAATATATGATGTTACCTTCTATAATTGAGAGGGGTGGAACTTTTTAAAATACTTACATCATTAAAATAATTTAAAGTAATTTCCTGAGAATAAAGGATCCAAATAGAAAAATATATAATATAAGAGTGTTAAAGGTCTATATAAAATCATAAAAAATACTTATACATGTTTTATTTCTATTTTTGGACTTATATCTTCATATAACTCTCTTATTAACCAATTTAACACTTATCATGGCCACATAATTTTACAATGGTAACTATTCAATATGACTAAATTGAAGTGAACATTATTTAATAGTTTTAACACATTGATTAAATATAGAAAATAAATAATAAAATATTCAACTACATTGTTTTTTAAAATTAATTTTATTATATGTACACAAAAAAAAGTGTTCACTTTTTCCCAAAAATAATTTTACACTTAACTAATGTGTGGTGTCTATTCAGATGAAATTTATTTGATTGTGTATAAAAATGGATATTAATGTCACATTAAAACCAATCTGAAACTAAACATATCATTTTAGTTTTTATGACACATGATTAATTTAATTTCCTATTGAAATATTTCAAAATATATATGTGTATTTATCGTCAAATTTATAGTTGTTTTTTGGTGTCATAGTACCCGAGAAATTTTATATCTAAAATATTAATATTTTTTAATGAATGTGTGAAAAATTATATATTTTTTTATTTTATACATTTATTACCTTGTATTAGAAATTAAATACCATGGTTGATTTCATAATGTGGGGTTTACCCTAGGTTTTAAATATAGTGTGTCCACATTGGACATTGTGATGAAAGGAACTTTTTGTTGGTGTGTTAAATTAAATTAAATATTTTTTTTATTTTTGTTAATTTAAATGATTTGAATCTAATACATTATTAATCACCAATTATAGAAATATTCCAAGGTTAGTTTAATAACCCATATAGCATTTATGAGGATTAAAATACGGGTTTTTTGTTGGAGGGTCAGATTGTAGAAAGGCACACAATTAGTTTGATGTGGAATGAGAAGAATAAAATGTAGTATATCATATGCATTATTAGAAAATGTGAACTTAACTAGTAATCAATTCATTACCATTAAGGTCTCAACTACTTTGGTTTCAACAATTTCTATTTAATGATTCACCATAGCTTCCTATCTTCTTATCATGATTTTTGATTTATTTTTTTTCGCATGAGCCCCAAAATTTATTGGTTATATTCATTTGATAAAATTATTGTTATTAAAATTCATTAACCCCCGTGATTTAACAGATAATGTTACCATTTGAATAAATAATCTTCTACAATGATGAATTTCCCCATTCACGTGTTCATATCACCCCAATATTCCTCATGTTCTTCGTCATTAGATAAGAGGTTCGTGGATCGACATTGTCAAGAGGGATTGAACATCATAAATCCCTATCATTCATGGTGGATTGGTGAACTATGATTTCTATGGTGATTTAATTATGGATCTGGTTGTTCTATCGGTGATGCATCATGGTCTTGGGATCTATAGTGACAATAGAGGTTGGATGAAAATTGGGATATGAGGTGGAATATCAGAATATAAAAATAATCTGATTCCTAACCACAAGAGGCTATGAATCAATGTCTAGTGATAATACCAACATATTTTGATTTGTAAAAAGGTGGATCCAATGTTAGAAAAATGGATATGAATATATATATATATTCATGATTCAAATTATGTTTCTGTGAAAACCCCAGACTACATAACTTGTATTGTGATGAACATATGTCATTTAGTCACTTGGCCATGGAGCCTAGGGTTTTGGACAAAGAAAAATATCACACACCATTTGTACCCAGAACATGTCATGTTACCTTATGGTGGAAGCTTAGAAATTACTCTAAGATTACATGGGTACATTGATCGAAAATAACATAGGCATGATAAGAGTAAAATAGGATAGTTCTGTACATAGACATGTCCAAGTTATCTGAGAACATCCTTGTTCATGAACACTAAAAAATGTACACTATAATGGCCCAAAGATAACATGTAGGCCCAAGGTTCCTGAGGCATTATTGGTACCACTTGTACACTCTATGTAGTGTTACCCGGCATACAATGCCATGTCTAGGGAAGAAAAAGCCCAGTAATTGTCATGAGGTTAAGTTATCTAAAACCATATACATGTCATGAAGCACCCTAGAATATTATCCTCTTATATCTCTTTCTTGGAGACTCATATTTTCTCCCTTGTGTATCCAACCGTCAGTGATTTTTCAGTTCTAACGTGATGGTGGACTACTTTATATCACGTGACATATGATGTGAGGTGATACAAGTTTAATGCCTCTTCTAGAAATGCATTATGATGGAAAAGACTGGGGTATGGTAATCAGAGTGATGTTGGAGCTGGAAACCCCCTAGTCACAAAAGGGTATGGGCCTGCATATTATACATGACCTACCAATTCTCACCTCTATCATACTAGTTAATGGGTCCTCTGTTCACTGAGTATCTCCCCCATGACAAAACATGGTGTGGGTTTGATATTTATCTATCTAGTGAGAGGTACAAACCATTCATTCCAGGGTCTAGGGAATCTATTAAATGAGTATAACCCCTTGTTTCACCAAGGTGAGTGTACACTATACATTTATATGAAATTCCTCATCATAGTATGTTGTGGGTTCTATATTGGAGACTTTATGCCTTAGGATATGAAAAAACAGTGAGGTACAAGTCATCCGTATAACTTTCTTAGTTAGAAAAAGGTTATGATAGTCATCACTGATGGAAATTTGGAGCTACATAAAGACCATTGTTCCATGTATAGACTAAAGTTATAGAAATACCCTTACTCTTTTCTCAAATTTCTATTCTTTATATATCCTTGATATCTCCCTCTTCTGTATTTTACTGGGTTGATCTAAACATTTTTGTATATTATTATTTCTCCACATGTTTTTTCTGAGGCATTTAATTGGTTTTTATATACTAACACCTACATGGGATTTCTAACATGGGAAGTTTCTTAAGAAGATTGTTTAATGTTCGTTGGTGACAATAGTGGAGTGCAGATATACCCAATACATTTGTTATGTACGGTGGTCAGACGTGGAGATCAAGAGTTGCGCCTTCTCAGATTTCCATTATTCGATAATTTTTCTGGTTATGATATCATTTATTGCAGGACCTATATTTTTCCACATTTTTTTCTTTGGTTTATACAGTCATTCTCTTATATATTCTGTAGAGATTATTGCATTCATAGGTTCCTCTGGATGTTACTATCTTTTATATTATTCATCTACACAATTTTATAGAGGCGATTGTGTTTTTCAAATAGGTATAATAAAAAATGGCCTCTAATTTCATTTATACTCTTTTTGGAATATGTCATTAGGCCCCATCCTATTAGAGAATTTATTGGGGTTGTGAGGGCTCAAATTGACACCATCTAGGATAGAATTAGTGGGTTAGGTCACTATAAAGTGTAATTAGATCATTTTATACCTTGGGATAATGTTTTTGGATGTACACTAATGTGGAACAGATTGGGACTTATGTAAATAGTGTTAATGTCTCTTGATTGTGACTTCTAGGCCAGGAAACTCAGTGTTTGTGTGGAGTCCAAATTGTGCATATAGTAGGACGATGACAACCTACTTGTTGAATCTGAATAACAATACATTGGTTTTTGTGAAAGTGTTACATGAATCATTTAGGTTTAACTCCATTTAATTCCCTTCTTGATTCACCTCCCCATTTATATATATGCTCATTTAATTTTGTATATCATGATATAATTTGCGATGAAGCATTGAAAATTGTCAACTGGGTACTTGGAACCGGATCATGATGATAATCAAATGAGTGATGAGACCTCAATTGAAGAGTCATCTGATGAGGTGTTTCAACCATGAAAACTAGTATAAGTTTTTCATCATGTATAGTAGTGGATTTTATTGGCAAGTCTGGTTTAAGATAAGTGTATATTCAATGAGATACACGAGTTCTAGCATTAGAGACAAATATAGTTCCATAGAGAGCCAAATCCATAGGTAGTGAGGTATTATCTTAATTTAGTGGTTTTACTCTTTAGGTTGGTTCAGACCCTGACAACTCAGATTGTTTCACTACTGTCCATTCATTTCCATTGAGAAGTGGGGAACTGCTAGAGTCTTGTTATACATACTCATGATGGGAATATTCTATCATAGTTTTACATCCACGATAAATTTCATTATGTGTACTACCCCTCATGCTTGCACTCCGTTTATATACAAGAAATTATAAAATGTAGTAGGGTATTATTTTAGTTTTTTATTATTCTATGAGGTTCACTGACATTACACGATACTCCCATTATATGGTGTGGAATGGTTACTTATGGTCCAGGGAGTTTGAGTGGGGTATTTGTAAATACAATCTTACTATTTTGGTCCCCTCTTGAATTCCATCCAATTATATAGTTCAATAATGGGATTTGGGGATGGAGATATTCCTAAAATAGTAAATATGGGTAGTTGGAATTGTCAGTTGTCTTCTTATAGTTGAGTTATCTACCACATGTTTCCATAATCGGTTCATAAGGTCTCAGAGAAGGAGACCTTTTCTTGTCCAAATGCAGTCTAGTAGAAATTGTGTATGAGGTTCGTGAAAAGGTTAATATCAACCCAAATAGGATTCATTATATTCTTCTGTTAGGTGAGGTAACATGTATCATGATTTCCAAACCGTTCGAGCTCAATACTGTGGGTAAGAATGAGGTGGATTTCCATGATAGAGGTAGTTTCATGATCATGGATCTCCAAAGAATGGCCTAGAAAACCCAAAGGGAGGTGGTTCTCATAGAGTAATATGTTTATATACAAAGTAGGGTGATATTATTATTTGATGATAATATCATAAACTCCCACCACCACTAACAGGTGGCCCAATCTAGAATCATGGAGCTGATGGTCGGAACCACAAGCAGTTTCTAGATATGGTGGGCTATGAGATGTATAAACACGAGATAATCATAGGTGCAATCAATGTTTATTCTACTCTATCTAAAGTATTTATTGAAATAGTTCTGATTCATTGTTTTATAACAATATACCTGGTAGGATAATTGGAGCTTCCAGTGGAGACTTTACCATGAAAACTACTACTAGAGGTTCTTATAGGCAGCGAATCTTTAATATCTCATTTCATCCACTAGTTAGAGCTATCATATGTTAAATATATTTTTTCATGGTAACAGCAATTAATTATGATATATCATTACAATTTCATATTGGGTAACGATAGTTTTTCAATAGTTTGGGACTGATTGACTGTCATCGTAGTCAGTTTAAATGTCTTTGATCTAATTGGATGATATTTTCCTTTTCAGGTGATATGGAACCCATGGATTAGAGAGTGGGTCATGTGATGAAGAAGTTAAAACCCAACGCCCATCACAACATGATATTTCCCCTAGATCAGTGGAATCTTCATACATATGGATTCTTTTAGAAGTGAAATTTATTATGAACTTCTTCACCAAGGATGTTTTGGGACTACATATAAGGTGGGAGATGGAATTGTTACTAAATTTAACCCTATAAATGAACCAATATCTTCAATATAATATAATATTTCCCCTAAAAAACTCTCAGATTTGTGGGTGTAGTTTTTATACCTTAAAAAGAAGGGATTTATCAGACCTAGAGTGTCCCCCTAGGATGCGATAATTTTATTCATGAAAATTATGGATGAGATATTTTGGAAAGGTGTTGATTATGATTAAATGTGATGTTTAACAATAAAGAAGAAATACCCCTTTATCAGAATTGACAACCTTTTTGAATAGTTAAGAAAACATGGATGCTTCTCAATGATCGATCTCAGGTTTGTCTAGCACCAGATAAGAATTCCTGGCGATAATTCAACAAAGATCCAATTCTAATTTCACTACAGCCACTAAGAGTTCTTACTGATTCTTTATGGTTGGAATAATTTTATGATAGTGTTTGTATCACTGATAAACAATATTTTCTTAATGTACTTTTTCTGATTTGTGGTAATCCTCATTTATGAAAAACTAGTTTACTCTTTGCCAGAGGAGGGCTATACAAATCATTTGAGTATGGTCCTATAGTTACTCTAGATTCACTAATGTTATGGTAATCTCTCAAATTTCCAGTTTTGGATTTGTGATGTTTACTTCCTAAGGCATGTCTTTTATGAGAATTGTTTAGTAGTGGACTAGGTGAATATTTTCGTAGTGCTTACATTGGAGACACCCACCAAAGTTTTATAGGTGTCATATTTTATTAGATTGGTGGTATACTAAATCAGGTTCATGGGGGGATATTCCTCTCTTACATCCCCTGTAACATTGTGGTGTGGAAAAGGAAGTTGTTTATATATATATCATGATGTTTCAAAGTGGTTTTGAGATATTGAGGATGATGCTGAACACTACTCATTTGTTGAGAATACTAGAGTAGGTTATAGAGTACGTAGTATTTTTCACTACTTCTGGTGCGGAACATGGTTTCGTATTAATGAAGAATCTTGGTGTGATCTCATATCTATAGAGGAAGTTCATACCCCAAGAGAAGAAATGTGCTACTCGAAAAGTATATTACATAGGGGTAGTATTTTCCACAAATATTTGAATGAAATAACTAATAGCATAATGATTTATTATATAATCAATCCATTGTAGACATGGATATATTTTCACTCATAGATATCATAACCTGATATAGAGATGTCAGTTTTATTTCACACATGACTACTACTTTGAGATAGTCAATACTCCTAGAAATGTCAATTTGGTGGAATATTCTCATTAGGTTGTGTTTCTCATTCCTGGAAGAAGAGGGATCTATGTTGTTGGCCTCATTACAGATAGAAATGGCTGAAGAGAGGGGTGATTTTTTTCATCAGTTAATGTTTCTGACTCCTCCCCATATTTAGTGTGTTAGAGTGGCCAAGTGGGGATACAGATGTGGTGAGGTTCATTGTGAATAGATATCTGAAGTATATGCACCATATAGATTTTCTAAAATAAGGGATAATTTCATCATTTTATTGGAATGTATAATTGATCTAGTCATTTTCAATGGGGTGGTGATTTGGGAGTTTTGAACATACCTATGGGAAATACATCCTGTTGTAAAAAAATATGTACAAGGAACAACAGTGGACGTTCTTTGGAGCTGAAATTTGGAAACTTGTAGCCGATAACATCTCTCATTGTCTCACATGTCAAAATTTAATGATTGAGCCACGTGGTCCAGAAGGCATGGTATAAAATCATGAGATCCCAATGAGGTTATCAGATGGCATATTACAGGACTTCATAAGGAGGCTTCAACATATAGTGAGGGGATATGATGACATACGTCTGATGTCTGACCATATTAATATTTTAGTACACATTATTTCTATCACGAAGAGGAGTCTGGTAAGAGACATGCAATTTTATACAAGTGGGAGAACATATGGCTTCCTGGGATACCCATTATTATTTCTATGACTATTTTTGTTTCATTATAAAATGGTTGTGGAGAAGCATATAAGAGGCCTTCAAGACCTAATTGAGGATGATTATAGTGTTCCACCATTATAAGGATGGGTATAACAAGTGGATTAACCAGTTCAAGGAGGATATGCAAAGAGAATATGTGATGGACATTATTCAAAGCTAGGAGGATCACTTTTCATTATTATACTTTTTCTATAATAATAGTTATAACTCTACTATACGAATGAAACAATATGAGGACCTTTATAGGTGATCATCATTTTCACACATATGACTTACTCTGGTTTTTTATACATTTCTAGTTGAGATCGATATTTTTCATGAAATAACAAAAAGGTCTAGGTGATCCATCAGCATATGAGAATAGTCTAGAATGCACCAAAATATTATCCAAATCTATGTCACATTCCCTTGGAATTAAATTAGTAAGATTGTTATTTATAAATATTTTCTACAAAATTATTATTTTAGAGGTATTCGTAGAAAGAAAATATATCCATGAGTTTCATCAAGCTGTTTGGTAACCAATGAAAAGGTAGATAAGTTTTTTTACCTCATATCACTGCCCTTTTTGTTGTAATGTGTTTAAAAAATCATAAATGTGTCACAAAAGAGTATATATAGGAAATAACTAACACAACTTATGGAATGTGGAATTCTAGAAATCTATATGGGGGAAATTCCAATGAGTAGCTATTGATGATTGAGGATATAATGGAGAGGATCTTGTGTGTATATAACTTTTCTTTTATGCAAGTTTATTTAGAGTATGGGATTATACAACAGAGTTCTTAAGAGTGAGAGAGCCATATGTGGGCTCATTACACCAAGAATTTTGATAATATTGTTATTATTAGTGAAAAATACATTAATGAGGGGATGAGGAAGGGGATCTATTTTTTGGATATTTTCATTGAGAATTTATATATAGATATCCTCATTTATCATAAGATTATATGTTGAATTTGGGTGTCTCAAGACCCTAGTGTTAATATGTTGAAAATATAAATTTATTTTAATGCACACAAACAC
Organism: Viscum album; assembly: GCA_963277665.1. Classification (NCBI taxonomy): domain Eukaryota; kingdom Viridiplantae; phylum Streptophyta; class Magnoliopsida; order Santalales; family Viscaceae; genus Viscum; species Viscum album. Next base: position 1,216,011,147 of record OY728159.1, read on the forward strand.
TTCACTTCATTATATTGTGTTTTCCCTTTGTTTGGGTCCTCATATGGGAAATTTGAGACCATGTCTAATTCATGACAATGGAATTTACCCTAGTTGTTACCTATGGTTGGGTAGTTTTACATTTTCATAGGAATGAAGTCATTTCTAGGTACCATTAATTAAAATAGATAATTTATTTAAAATTTTTATTAAATTAATGAAAATATATTAGTAATTTATTTTCGCGATATGTGATTTATTATTCGACACTTGAGATCCATAATTTATTGGTTATATTAAATAAGAAAATTTTATTTTCATTTCCAATCACCCCTTGACTCCCCCATGTTTTTTATAATATTGATTTACTTATGAAAAAATATTGGGTTTTACATTAATTTTGTACATGTCTCCCAATTGTTCATAAATGTTCTCGACATTAGGTCACATGGTCATTGATCAACATTGTGTAGTAGGTTCGAGGGTGGTCAAACCAATATATTCTTGCTGGATTTTTGAATGATTATTTAGATGTAGATTTTTATATGGATTGGTCTATTTTGTGGGTTATTATTTATGGATATCTAATAGAAAGTGAACGCATCAATTGGAGGCACAATGGAACATATGGATACACATCCACAAATGAAAAGATTACATATTTCAACATCTAGAGGATATGATTTGATTGTATAAGATGAACACAACCAATTTCAGATATCCAAGTGGTATATTATGAGGTGTTTAAGTCCAATCTATATCAATGAAAATAAAAATATGATTCTTTGGAAAACCTAACAACCTGAAATTCCCTATGAATAATACACACTTTATGCTCCCCTATTGGTAATGGATAGTGTTTGGGGTGAAGAAATGTATTACGTGATGTGTGGACCCACTATATGCCATGTGATCTTGTGTTTGAGGATTTGAATATACTCTAGTAGTACACGGACACAGAAATTTCTAGTCACATGGGCACTGCCAGGGTACAATGGCCTGATTGTATACTCTAATATGTCCAGGATACCGAAACAGGGCTATGTACATGGGTATGGTTATATGTAAATGTGTGAGTTCAGATGACTAAGGGTAGTCCACAAGTGACTAAAACATTTCAGGTAACACTTTTAATCATCGTGTAGTATGAGACGTGTTGTAATTACTTGTCCATGGAAGTACATGAACTATGAATGGTGTGAGTCACACATCATGTGGATCCCCACACATACCTTGTATCCCAATCCAATCTTCTTGCTCCCATATATCATTCTTTAGTACTCAGATGTTGGCCAATGAGTAGCCAAACCTGAGAGATTTTCTTCACAGAATGAGATGAATTCCTTCATTGTTGAATTTAGGATATGACATGAGGTTTTATAAGTATTACAATTCTTTAGACGATGCATGATGATTGAAGTGTGTAGGGTAGGATCATATGATATATGTTAGGGTAGGCACCCACTTGTCAAATAAAGATGTTGGTCCACCATTTTCCTCAATACCTACTATGCCCCCCCATCATAATATGGTTTAAATCAACTATTCACTAAGGGGAACCCCCAAATAGGCCAGGTTGCAGATCCTCTATTTTTCTATCTAGTGAGTGGTACACCCATTCCCACAAGTGTGTGGGTCCTCCATTCATCGAGTGGACCCCCTATGACACCATGGTAGGGTCCCCTATATGTATACTAACACCTCCTTATCAATATAAGTGAAAATTATCCTATATAGTTTATTTCACCTCATGGTGGGGATTAGTTTTAATGTTTGGTTCCATCACAAGATATTCATGGATAGTAAAGTGGGATATTGGGCATCGATTATGGATAGTTGGAGCCATAGTAAGCATCATGATACTATGATATACCATGGATATGGAGATCCCTATCTATTTTATAAGATATTTCATTGAGCATATTCCTACAATGAGTTTCATTTCCCTCCTATTATGGGTTTATCTTACCATTTTTTTATCTTTCCTTTCCTCCATTTTTTGATTTCAGGGTCTCCAACTATGGTATATATAATCACCCATGAATGGGTTTTACCACATCTTTCATGTATTATGTAAATTGATGATAGTCTAGTGGTGACATTGGTCGAGTGTAGTGATACCTTGTTTATTGACAACATATGTTTGTCAGACATTGATATCATGAGTTAACCATTCTCTGTTTTCAATTATTCAAGTTGTTGTAACATATGGAACTCATTTCTAGTTGGGAATTTATTTTTCCCAATTTTCACCATGTTTTATACTATGAAACTCTATGGTATTACCAAGAGTTTATAAATCTACGGTTTACACTAGATGTTAATGTCTTTTATATTATTCCTCTACAATGTTTCATCAAGATGTTTTGGTGTTTTCAAAACAAAATACATTATGAAAAGGTTTCTCAGTTCATTTATGTTTCATTGGAAATTTTCACATGATCATATCTTGTTTGAGTTAGTCTTTGGATTGTGACAGCTCATATTTCTACCTTATAGAAAGGCCATGGATGGTAGGTCATTTTAGTAATTACTAAATTAAATAAAAAAATAAAAAAGAAGTACTTCTATTAGAGTAAATCATCACATAGGTTCTAAAATGTCAAACATAGGTTTCTAAATTAAAAATAGTATTATTATATGAGTTATTTTACTCCTTTAAAAAAATTTCCATATAAAAAATGTTTCATAATAATTTATTTCATGATAATATATTAAAAGTGACAATATTTGTAAAAAACAATTCACTAATCACTAATAAAGTAAACATGGATAGAAAACCCCCAAATGTTAAGACTATGATAATGTAGTCCTTTTAAAAATGAAAATTATATCCATTTAACTGAATTAAAATTTTAAATTAAATATATATATATATCGATGAGATATTTATATTCTAATGATAAAATAATATATTGTTTATTGGGAATAGTTTTGGTATATAGTTGTCACCTTATATAATAAAATAATTGTTATTAAATTATACCAATAATAAATTATTTAATCCAGAAAATTTAGAATTAGATGAGCTATTAAACTAATCCTCCTTCATATATTATTCAATATCCATGTTTTCTTCTTCTAGTTTGTTATTTATCTAATGATCCTTCAATAACTGGGTTATCTGATTCAACAATAATAGATTTCAATTGTTTATAATCTGGAAAATATCTTCATTATAAATAAATAAACCTTGCTAAAATATTGCATAATATGTGATTAAATGTATTGGAAACCTTATACATTTCTAAAATAAAGAAATTTGTAAAATTCCAGGCCATTTAGAGAGGTTGGGTGGCATAGCCAACTGGTAATCATCATCTCTAATTCACTCTAAAATTAATAAAAGACCAATATAAATAGGGATTAACCTACAACTTTTATAGAATATTATAACACCATTACAAGGAGAAAATATTAAAACGAAATGATCCCCCTATTAAAATTCAGATTCCTTCAACTGATTATTAGCATTGATTGTTTTTCATTCAATTTTTTGGTGTGATTATAAATAGTAAACATATTTAATGTTGTCACCCATACAACTTCTAGGTCATAAATATTATTTTCTCAAATATTATCCCAATATGATGAAGTACAACATCTCATATAATACAATGCATTATACAACCCCATCTAGAATTTTTAATTGAATAAATTATTGTATAAAAATTATCATAGAGGTAAATACTAATCCCACATACATTGAATGTCAAGAGATAATGATCTTGAAATGTCTTATAATATCAAAATAGTATTTTTAAATTTCCAATTATTTTGAATAAGATATGTGGGGCACAAATGTTCTATAGTGTTGATATCCACATGAAGAATCCGCCAATTGTTTTTTTAATTGTAGGATGTGATCTGTACAATTGTTAAATGGTCACGATGAAGTCTCAAAAGATTGTTAATAATGATTTTTGAATGGAAGTCAAGGGTTATATTTTACCTTTAGGATATAAAATGTGCATACACGGTAAAGAAATCATTAAATACTGATATATAGATATTCAACAAAGGAATGTTCGGATTTCTTATGGAAAAGTAATGTTTATGATTTTCCCAATTACATATTTATATGTGTAGGGGTTTCAAGACACCATTATGAAGTTTTATTTTATATTTTACCTTGTTTCGCTCTATGAATCTGGAAATATATTCCACAATTTCACCCTTCACACAATTCGATAATACATTTTCCTTGTACACATGTAAATATTTGTGCTTACAAATTTTTTGGATAAATTTGAACCATGTTCGTCATTTATTAGCTCCCTCGTCAACTCTTTTATGGATAAATAAAGTATCATATTCCAAAATATCCAAAATCTACCTTTATTGATATGGTTTATGAATATCTCTTTATTCATATCATTTTTCTTAATATTATAAATCCATATCATCCTCCTAGATATCTCTATTGATAATTATTGATTAGATTTTTCATAAAAAAAGGAATGATTTTTACCATTTACTAACAATTATCATATCCATATTTAATATATCTATTAAAATTGGATCTATGTTAATCCACATCATATTTCATTATTCTATCCTCCCCATCCATGTTGTTTGTGAAAGGACACAACAATATCTATGTGATCACAAATAGTGTGAAGGGTGAAATAGTAATCATTTATTTTTATAATATATTTATTTTGAAAACACGTTTTCATCGGGTTATAGATTTAAAACATTAATAAAATAATAACACCCAAATTTTCTTAGTAACCCAATAAGTTACATGGTTCCCTAATGAGTAAAATTAGACAATCCATCACATGGTCTGTAAATAATATAATACTAAACATTCCACTAGAAATAAATCCTTTTAAAGTGTTTATATAAACAAGTTAATATAATAGATCTTCTTTTACATTATTATAATAGAAACAATTCATGTTTTATTCATAGAAATAAAAATGTAACAATTATTTTGTAACAACATTATTAATCCTTTTCAACATGATAAATTTTTATCACTTTTCTGCTTGTAATTCACTAACATTTTATCCTCATTTAAAAAAATCTTCATCATGTTATTTTTTTGAAGTAATAAAGAACATTTTTCATGAAATTTAGTATAATACATACGTAAATTTATTTTTTAATAAATTTATATGTTTGATTTTTCTTTAAAAAAAATTGTATCCTCAATGTTTATATAGATAATTATCATAATCAAAATACCTTTCATAAAAAACTGTATGATTTTACTAGAAAACAATTTTAGTTCTATTATTTATATTTTATTCATTATGTCACAACTTATCTATTTCATAATAACATTTTCTTATTCTAACAAATGGTTCCCTGGATATAAATCTCTATATTAAAACCTTTACTTTTAAATTTTTGTTTGTTACCTCCACAAAAATCAACATTCAATTAAAATTTTCCACATGTAAATAGTACAAAATATCCTTATTGTACATTAATTTTTCTTAAAAATGCGTGAGAATGAGAAAATTTGGGATTCTAGTTTTTCTTTTCCACTCAATGAAATCATGAAATTGAAATCTCTAAATTATTAAAATTATATTAGATGATTCTCTGGTATTGACAAGAATTTCTAGAGACTCCTAGAAATTCATGCATCTACTTCTTAAATAATATTCCTTCTTCCTTGGTGATAATAATTACTCTTCCTCATGTGATATATAGAATTTTGAAAGATCCACATAGAATCAGAACATTTAAAACCTGTATAAAAACATTGTAAATATCTTTGAAAACCCAATAATAATAAAAAAATGATTTTTTAAACGAAATAACCCTTTTTAAAAAATATTCCAACAAAAGTATTTGTATTCTTTTATTTTTTAAAAATAAAATAAATATCTATAAATAATATCCCCAACACATCTTCTATCTAATGAACACCAGTTATCTTCTTTTCATTACCTTCATTCTCTAAAAACATTTTGGTGATATTTATAAAAACAATCATCTGATCATCCATAAAAGAATTAATCTTTCCAAATTAATCATCATTTTTATGAAATATGTTGTACACAAATTTCTTTAGACAAACTTCATCAAATGGCTTTGTACTATTTCACGTCATCTGATTGCGATTTCATCTTACTAGAATTCCTCCAATTTTGACTTTATATGAAGAAATTATTCATAATATCTATTTGTAATTTATATATAGTCCAATGTAGAATAGTCATCATAAAAATCTATCAAAGACCTTATATTTTCATCGATTCCAAAATTCTTAAACAAATAATATAAATATTTCTTAACGAAACATTGGTTAAATATCATATTTACCATATAATCCCAAATATAATCATTGAATGAACTTGAACAACTAAAAAAGGTTTTCTCCATTCTATAAAACTAGTTGAGAAGGATATCTTTTTAAATAATGATGTTAGAAACATTCAAAATAGAAATTAATCACTATATTTAAATTCATCAAACATTTTATTTGATGGAACATTGTTAGAATCATAAATCATTTATCATAATACATTAGCTAATGACCGTTGTTCTCTTTATGAACTTTTTTCATATAATAATATTTTTGTGTTTGATTACCATATGAAATCTGATCACTTTTGTTGAAATTGTATTACTGTAATGTTATTTTAAATTTTAACAATAAAAACCAAGACATTAAAAAATAATGTCAGCTACCAGAATCTCCTTAACATCTTCCAACTCATATAAAGAACATCTATAAAATTGGTCCCAACTATTTTCCATTATATTAAGTTAAAGAATTACAATCCTTTAATACATCCAACCTTACTATTTTCCTCATATTATGATCATTTTGATGAGAAATGTACATTAAACACCATTTGATGTATATATATATATGAAATTTACATTGTCAGTATTATGCCTCTAAATATTCAACTCATAGATTCTAATCAAAAAATCAATATCATGAGTTAGGTAGTTCTATTATAGGATCATCAATTATATAGATTCATAATAAATAACTCTCCCATTAAAAATAACAAACATTTTTTCCATTATTTAATGCATCAATATATATTTAAAATTATATTTTACAAATATTAAATTAAATAGTAATTCATTAGTCAATATTCAGATTAGAAACTAAGAAAATAATCATATTATCATTACATTGTGAATTTAACCCCTTTACCTATCAAATTAATTAACAGTTTTCCCCTTTTGATAAATATTGATCAGACCACAAATTGCAACATGTTAATCAATGAAAACTATGTATCACATTCATATTCATCAGTTTGACCCACTCTTTGACTACCATTATCATTTATGTATACATAGATATTTTTCCTTGTAGAAAATAATGAGAAGAAAAGAAATACTCATTAAAAAAATCACACTTACTAAATTTCATGTATCATAATTTTTCTTAGAGAATATAAAGAATTTTTTTAGAATGATTCTCATGATATTTATAGCCTTCAGAGTATATAAATATATAATAAATTAACATCCCAATTAATTTTATAGAATAATACTTTAATGTAATATTAATCATATAAATAAAAACAAAAGGTATAATCATTAATCTGTAGGTAATTACAATAAAATAATATTTCCAATACCTAGTAAAAAATGTATTTAATGTTATATTATCCTTCATCAATATTAAATGATGATAACCAAAAAGAAAAATGATGTCTAAAATAAATATATCACTTTAAAGATGATCAAAAAAATTGTGATTATTGGAAAATGATACTGAAACATTATAGTAATGAATGTGATCTTCATGTAATCTATTCCAAACCACATACAACCAACCATATATTTCTTAAATAAAATAGGGTCTCTCTATGGTGAAACAAGAGAGAATATAAATCAATTATTACACAACTGATATATCGTTTTCTACAGCTCTTCCAATTCCAATTGTCTAATTCATTAAGGATTATTGGATATTGTTTTTCTATCATGGATGTGTTCAATAGAAACCCCAAATTCATAATCAAGACGATGTTATGGTAATTCATTTGGAAATAGATTGTTGTATTATGTAATAATAGGTATACTATATATCATTAAGATGTATTTCTGTTAATATATTTTCTTTTCACCTCCTTTTATCCAAAAATTTAATTATTGTGCACTACTAGAGATGGATCTATTGAAGAATCATAATATTATGAATTTCAATAAAAAAGGATTTTCCACTAACATCAAAAATAGAAACACCCTTGTCTTAGAAATCAAATATTTTATTATACATTGAAATATGATCCATACCAATGATTATGTCATAGTAGATAATAGGAGGGAAAACACAATCATTAACAAGGGGGTATCTATGAACTTTAATGGATATTTCTTGATATATTGTTATTATAATAGTTCTCCCACTATGTGTCATGAATGGAAACTCATTTTTTAGAGTGTTTGGGGGCGATATAATATTCTCATTAAACTTTTATCATATAATTTAGAATGTAAATCCATAATAAAATAAGTAATTACCTAACATTTAGTGATCGAAGGAAATACCTACTATAATTTTATATAGGACTCCAACTATATTTATAGTGATCCCATAAGCTTTATTTTCGTCCCTTGTAGTTTTTTTTATTAATTTCCTCCAATTCTTGGTGATGTCATTTGAATAGTTTCACATATCATTGTATTTTATGCATTGGAAATTGGAGGATTATTTTATTCCCTTTCATTAAAAATCAAGAAGTCCCTTTTCTTAAGATATGAATAAAACTTCGATTAAATTCTATAATATTCATGGATTCATCATTACAAATATTTTACATTATGGAAACCTCACACTTCCATTCCTTCCATTTTTTATAATTATTTTCAAAATAAATTCATCCAATCACTTTATATTATATGTTACCTTGAAAAACAGTTATGAATTATTTTTAATCTTGATAGAATATTATAATATATCCTCATATAATAAACATTTTCGAGATACCCATATCCTTAGAAGTCTAGAATCATTCATGACAAAAAATAAATAAATCATACTTCTTGAATTACATACATAAACCACAATATTAGTTGTTATCCTAGAAATAATGTATTTATATTCAATAATTGTTTCCTCTTCCTTTTTCGATATATTGACTAATTTTCTTTCAATATTAGTCCATTACTCACAAATAAAGTATTTTTTAATAATATGGAATTATATTTTTTTCATCCAACACCCTCTATCTCCTCAAACCACTTAGTGTTTTGAATCAAGGAACAACGTTGATCAGTATGTAAATTTTGAATATAAAATTCCTTGATTACTTTCTCCATTTCACTAATTCTAAAATGAAAAAATTTCATCTCTAAGTACAAGATCAATTACTCTAACACTAATGGATATCTATTCCCACTATATTATGGTGTCAAATTTCATATGAATTTAAAATATTGTTAGACTATATTTTTTATTAACAAGCTTCTCCGAAAGGGTAAGGTTATTAGATATAAATTGATTAAATTTTTGAAATATAGTTATAATCATTAGAGATCCTATAAATCCCACATCATCTTAATTTACTTAATTATGAGGGATATCCCTCCATAGGATTTCAGTATTGATAGTGTTTTTATTACTTTTACCAGGAACCATTTACAAATAATGGAATTTCTTTGATTTGAGCATAAAATTGTGAAAATTGAATCATGGAATATGAATCATATATAAATAAAATATTTTAGAATATTTTTTAAAATATTATAACATTTATAAAGATATACACCCTATGTTTTACAATATTGGACTACATCTTGTTCCTATATTTTTCACTAAATCTACTGTCATACAAACTCTAAGAACCAGGAATATCATTTCATAGAGATGGTGTTTAATATATTATATTGGCATGAGATATATGGGTTCACATCTAATTTGATCAAATAGTTTACTATCCTTGATATACTAAATACATACATGATTTTCACATCACATTAGAAAATTTGAAGTACAACATTAAATTTCAGTCAGTGCTTTATTATTTATTATGGTATAATTTTGAAATAATTAAATTTTCAATATTAATTACCCTTCAACTAATAAATATTTTTTTCTTAGATGATCAATAATAGAGAGTTTATAATGAGAACTATGATATAATAACCAATTCATGAATAATATATACGAGAATGAAAATAATAAAATATGTTATATATCTAATATCATAAAAGGTGAATGTATCAATATATGAAAATGAAACAAAAAAAATTTATAGAAATAACTAGTTTCGTAGTGATGTGATGAATAATTTATGACATCATAGTCATACCATCACGACCTCAACAAAAGGAATCACATATAAATATGTAAGGAACTAACCAAATACTGAATATATTTTCTCTATTGAGACCAACTAATGCATTGAGGTACTGTCTAATATCACACTAAATGCAATAAATTCTATTTAAAATTAATTTATCCAATGAATTAAATAAATAACAATACAATACATAATATGTACGAGTTAGTAATCAATAAACACCTGCATTGGAAAATTAGCATATTGAATGTCAATATTTAAACAAGTCAAAAAATAAACAACATGATCATAATCACTATAGAGATATATTTTAGATGTAATCATTAAAACATAATGGATTTTAATTTATGTACCCATATCTGAAAAAAAACATTATAAAGAAAATAATTTGTTTATTTAAAAACAAGATGAAATATACTTTTCTTCTCATAATTTAGAAAAAACTAAAAACACAAAGAGAAATTTCAATATAATTTTCATTAAAATACCATGTAAACCTATAAGTTAATCTTTTATATAAATATTTTTTATGATGGTGGGAAATATTGGAAATGTGGTATATTTAAAAAAAATTAAATCCCCACTTTTGTAAAAAAATATAAAAGTGGGTTGTATGGAAAAAAATAAAATGATTTTTTATAATTATTTAAATAGATATTAAATGTTATATAATATTATCCTTAAAAAATATTTTCAGTATATAAATGAACCTAATTGATGAAAAATAATGAAAATGGATGCAGAGGAAAAATATTATCAGCCATAAATTTGAAATAAGGTCGTTCTTTCTTTTAAAAAACTCATATGGTTGATTTTATTATCAAAGATAGGAAAAAGGAAATTATAAATGGATCCCACGTAACTAACTAGACTATAAGAAAATAGATTTGTTTTCTAGTTCATTAACATTCAATTCCCCCATTCAAAATTGAAACATAAACTATCTCAATAAAATGTGACATTATAATGTACACCTATACCACTATCATTGACATTGTCGTACAAGATCTAACCTCATGTATAATAAATACAAATTTAATATACATCAATATTATGAAAATATTTTTATTTACCATATGATATACCATAAAATAATAATTTCATATTATCCATTTATTAATATTTTTTTATTGTAAGTATTTGGGAGTTGATCCATTTTGCAACCATGTTACTTTTAGATTGTTTTAGTTCTTTTACCTTGTTAATAAGTAAAAATTCATAATAAAAAAATTAAATATCATAACTTTCAGTTTTGTAATCCTTTAAAACCCTTCATCTAATGTGGTGATGATAAATTAAATAAATTGCTATATGGATGATGTAGTCTATACGTACACACTATATATGGTATAATTTTTCTATATAATAAAAGAATGGTTCAAATAAAATGATATATATATATAGAAATTTAATTATTCCTAAATATTATATTTATTCAATAAATATATATATATATAACCATCCATGAGAGGATTCAATGAAAATTAAATATATAACTTCATTATGATGGTAGTTCGGAGATACTCAATGGTAGAGTTTTAATTTTCCATTGGGAAGAAAAATGGAAGAATTTTTTTTACAGCTAAATTAAATAAAATAAATATATTAATTATATTTTTTAATTATGTTAACACTTTTATAAAAATATAAGATTATTTTTACAAACAAATAGAAATTAATTATTTAGGAAAGAACATATACATCTTCCTTGGATAATCTCATTAGAAAAAGAATATTGGTTCTTTGATGGATCGTTTGGGAATACTAGGACCTCTTGGTCATGTATAAGGGTGTTTGAAATTTCATTGGATAGATCTGTTCCTAGTTATGAGTCTCAATTTATATTAATAAAGTATTTTAATAAGTAAATTTTTATAAGTAGTAGTGGTGGTACTTTTTTAAATACAAAAAATAATAAAATAACATAAATACTTTTTAATGGTAATGTTACACAATAATGGACAAATATTTCTTAATATGAGAATTGATGGAATAAATAAACTCAAAAAATCATTTAATATATGATTTAGAGATATTTAAAGACTAATCTCTTAGTTTCATCCCCTCGTTAACCCTTTTAACCCCCATAGTTTTGACATACATTAATCATGGTAACAATTCATTATGACTAAAAAAAAGATGGTAATTAATACATAGATTATGTATTCTTATTATAAATATATCATACTTTTAAAAATAAACTATTTCTATAAGAACAAAAATTATTTTTGAAATAAATTTGGAAAGTGATATGACTTTTTTTAGAAAATGAATTTTTAGGCATAAAATGATTTCACACCAAAGACCAGTGCAATATTAGTTTCAATGAAATTATTTAAATTATGAATGAAAAATGTAGTTGCATAATTTTAATACCAATTCATAATTAAATTTAACCATGTAATTAATTAAATAAATTAATTAATTAAAAATAGTACATTTATTGGAATAAAACACCCCTTTAGTTCTAAAACATCAAAATTGGGTTTATAAATCAAAATAATCATTTTTATTGATTTATTTTACCCCTAAAACACTTATTTGGTCTAAAAAGGATTCATATTCGTTTATTAAATTCTATTGATTGAAAATTGAGGTATCTGTAAAAACACTTTTTTATTATTCACTAAAAAATCAACTTTTTCACAATAAAAACCTACAATTTCATCCAAAGATAAATTAAAATATTTAATCTAGAAAATAATATCCATTTTATAAAATTATAACCTTAAACGTTATAAATTTTAATTTTAAGTACAAACATGAAATTACTATATTATAATAATAAAATATTAGGATATATATTGGGAAATGGATTCAAGAAGTAGTGTTTACCTACTATTATATAATGATGTGAATTATATTCATGAATTTAAAATTCATATTGTTATTTTTAATTATTTTATTTTCATGATTCATGATATTTGTGATTTCTTTAGTCATTTTAATGGGTTCACACTGGACTATTATTCAAGATGGACTACAATTCTCCAAAAAATGTTTGATCGTGGAACCTTACTCAAATGAGAATTAGTGGCCTTGTTGAATGTTTTATTGCTGTAATGAGTCTATTTCAAAGATAAATTGGTTTCCTTTTTAATATTTTAATTTTTAAAGAGGGTTTACCAAAATATGATTTTGAAGGAAATGGGTCGATATCAAGAATATGATAAAAAATGAAAATTTGTAATGAATGTATGGTTTCATAGAAAATTTTTTATTTGTATTTTAAATACTGGATAAGTATTATTTTGATATAATGTGATTCCTATTAGAAATATTTAAAATTTTGTATTCTATCAATATTTTTTAATGGAATTCCAAGACGGGTGGGGTTGATATTAATATGGGCATATGACCATTTATGGTAAATTAAATATTTTCTCTGTGTGATGATATTGATGTGATCCATGTTTGTGACTAATTTTGAATAATATTTTTCATGATGAATAAATATTGTGTGTGTCAGATGATGATTTATTTTATTTTATTTTTAATGCTCATGATCTGTTGAGATGATGTAGTTAGACAGTAAAGAGTTTTTATTGGTATAAAGGACCCCAATGGATGGCCCTATAGTAAGTATGATAATGTCATGGTTCATGAAATTTTTAATATGAATAACCAATTTAGTTTTAATATTTCATCTATTAAGGATAGATGGATGATTAAATGCTCAGAATAGAGACATGAGGAATTACCAACGAAGAGACATGTCATTCAGTTTATGAGAGGGTTGGTGTGTCAATTTTTTTATTTAATTTGTGTGACAAAAGTGTTAATATTATTTGAGATAGATCACATTGTGGATGATGTGGATCATGATGGATAACCTATTCTAAACCGACTGGGACAACTATCCCAAATGATACACAAATCAATCCTAATACACCTCAATGGCCATTCCAGATCTCTGTGGGGTTTTCAGTAGTTCATTTGAACTAGTAACAATTTAGATGAATTATTTTTTGACAAAAAAAAATCAACAATATATAGAAATAGAAACAATATATAAAAACATGTTAATAAAAAAATTTTGAAGATAAAATTATCACATAAAGAGTGATACAAGTCCTTGAAATGGTACATCAAAAGAAATCTTCAGGTTAAAATATAAAAAAACTATCACAAGATCTCTATATATCCAGTGGATCACATGCTCCAGTATCCACTGTTATCACTCAAATTCCCATTAATCAATAACATCTACTACATGTAGGATATGATTTTCCTTCCCCTGTAACAAGAATAATAATATCTACAAATACATAATGGAAAAAAATTAGATTTTGTGAAACAAATCCCAGTAGGATCTAACCATGTATTCCAAAGAAAATTCCCATAAAATAAACCTAATATGATGAATATTAAATAAAAAATGCCATGTAATTAATTTAAAATTTTAGATCAAAATAATTTTTCCAAAATAAAATTAAAGGCTAGTATAAAAACTGTAAAATATGTTTACTTCTTTAAAAATAGTTAGATATTAGAATATTTTAAAAATATTAATGATAAATAATTTCCTTCAAAATAGGGATGGATAAATATTTCTACGTGAAATATTAATATATAAATCATTTACAATCATAAAACCATGGTTTTGAGTCCTAGGTTTAGGTTAGAACATGGAATCGTACTAATCTTAATGAAATACTACCTTAGGTGTGCACACATACCCAAATCCCAAACATGGTTTAAATAAGAGGAAACCAAAAATAACAGAATCCATTCCTTCAATAATATTAGACATCATTGTCAATGTAAATATATTTCTAAGTGTAGATATCATATTTGTTTCATGTTTTATTATATCACATCTACCCAAGATCACATGTTCTTCAAGTAAATATAATCACACATAGGGATAAGATTAAAATCAATAAATCTCATATCATTTCAAATAATAATTTTATTTTCCCCCAAATTCAAGTTTCATGATGTTCCACTTCATTAAAAAACTAAAGGCAAAAGATTTTCATCAAAAAAATAATCCCTTTAAAATCAATTCATTTCAATTAAAATAAAAAAAATCAAGGCCTCTATTATGAAATGTAGACAGTAAAATAATAATGTAAATAATTTATTTCAAAATTCATTATAAAATGTATTTAATTTCACAAAAAATTATTTTTCAAAATCATTGGTAAAATACTTAGATCATGCATTGGATGTCAATTGGAAATTCATTTAAAATTATTAAAGAAGTAACTATTTCACCAGATAATAATTCCCTGTAAAATCATCTGAACTCAGTAATAGGATTAAAAATTACCCAACACGAGATCCAATAATGGAATGTAGAAGCTATAATGATAAATAAATCATCTGGAAACAAAAAACCTAAAATAAAAACTCTTATCCATTAATTTTCGATGTTTCAAAGACACTCTTATTAGAATAAAATCATAGGAAATGAGGATTTTTTCAATAGATCTGGGGTACACGTACCAATAGGAACTCAACATATAAAATGACACTTGGGTATACAATGTTCCATTTATTGAAAGAAAAAATTCCCCTAAATATTTTCTCTAATAAGATTATATTAAAAATATGTTTGAGCTATACGTTGAAATAGTTTAGTAATATATACAAACAAATATGACTATAAGATGACCCTGGAAATTCTCTCCCACATCGGTTTCCCTAGATATATGAATGATCTGAATAGTTTTCTAATGGAACATAGAAGAAATCCTTTAGCACCGAGAATTTTAATTATGGTCCAATTTTCTTCCATTACATTGATAGTAGAGTTAATATAGTAATTCCTTAATCATATATATCCACATATAGGCTGGTGGCATCATGTGAGATATTACTGTTACATTCCCTCTAATACCTATTAGATGGCCACCACTAGCTAGCCGGTGGACCTTCTTATCTATTATAGGTATATAACCATTTCAAATACTAAAATAAATAGTTCTATCATCACATTTTCTCTAAGAAAAAACATTCCCACATTACGTAGAATATATCAAACAATGGTAAAACAACCAAGAATCTACAAAATATACTAGAGACTAACTTGAAAAAAATTTCCAAATTAATTGAAGATAAACACATAAAATCTAAAATTGGTAAGTTTTTATTCTCATTTCCATAAATTATTTTTCCCCCATAAATCATGTCCCCATGTATCGTCAGTAAATGTAACGAATTGAAAATTTTGGATAATAATAACTTCATAAAATTTGTATAATATAGCATTACATGCCAAAAAATATCCCATTAATAATGAAGTGAGTTCAAATAGAAATGTGACCATAATGATAATATCGTTATATTACGGAAGGTAAATTTGGACTATTGATCTATATTGCCCTTGAATACGATACTCTAAATAATAATTTTAACGTTATAATAATTGATTATGAGCAGAAATGAAAAAGGAGATTTAATTTAGGAAGAATATTTAATGACCTCATCTAGAAGAGTTATTAAATATGATGTCCAATTGTTAAAAAATGGGAGGGAGGTAGAGTCATTGGGATTATAACTTGGACAATCCCATGTCAAGCTTCAACACGTGATGCATGAATGAAATCTCCTTTGAGAGATGTTCAAGTTAGTGGAAATTACAACTCATGATATGTTTCATTGAGAAACCACTTGAATCTATGACCATTGATCACATTTCCCATAGTATATATGACATTTTTATAAGGGTATTTTTGATTCCCTAGTAACTTAATGTATACTCATATATATTTTTAAATAATATTAGTTTTCCATATATTTCGTTTTATGAACTGTTATCTCTAATATAATGGAGTTGGAATGAGATAAATTTATTTTTTTGAATGAAATTGTAATTTCAAATAATAATACATTTATTATAATATAATAAAATACTAGGAATAATGATTATTTTTTAATTAAAGAGAATAATTAAAACTCACCATTTAAAATATGAATGATAATAAAAATTCAAGTGTTAGAAATTTCACTATAACATTTCACCATGCATTTTATATCGGTTATTTTTATTAACAACCATGTATTTAAATATTTACATGATAAAATTATAATATTTAGAAAATTAATATGATAATGTAAATATCGTCCTAAAAGTCATCACTTCCCTATTATTTTATGGGGAATTTTTGATAATTTTATAAAATACTTATTTTCTCATGAGTTGTAATAATACAGTTTGAGTTTTATAATAGGTTTAATGACATCATAATGATGTAATATGTAATATAAAATGATAGTTGACTCTTTTGTATTAAGATAACATAATTGGTGTCCCACATGGCCAATTCCATGTGAAAATACAATGGTAAATCCCATGGTTTTTAATTTACCACTACCTTGGTGTCCATGGAAAATAATAAACAAATACTCTATTTTTCAATAAACAACAAACTATTTCTCCTTTATAGTTCATTCACAATTCATCCGCTCCATGGATATGATAATTTTACCTCCCACATAGTCCACTGATGGTGTCTCCATGGTCCCATGGTCCCAGACAATTAGTTTTTAGAGATACTCTTCAAGGTATGGGAAATATCAACTTCTCTATTCCTTTAAAGTTCCCTTTTTATGTGGTATGTATTTTAAATTTACAAAATATTTTTTTTTCACATTATATACTACCCTATTAATTTATTAAAATTATTTTATTAATGGTATTATCTTTTCCCATTTCTTTTTAATGTTTTCTAAATCCATGTTTCTTACTAGTTATTCTCTTGAATTTTCTTCTCAAAATGTCCCACTTTTTCTCAAGAAATTATTTTCCTTACATTATGTGAATACCCAAATATATTTATTTTCTATGTTTTTTCACCAAGATGTAAATTTTTTTAAATTTATTATTGAATTGATATATATATATATCCCTTATTCATTTTTTTCTTCTCTTTTCTTTTAGAATCTATGCTATATATAATAATGATTGAACATTTGATTGATAGAAACTAGTCGAGAATGATTACAGATTTCCATAAATAAGTGTCCAATTTATGTTTATAGATAATTTATTATACATGGGTGGATGATTAAATGGTTTCATAAGTAATTGGTGGATAGGGTACTGATTCAAAAAATCTATTTCAAGTGATCTGGGAGGGTTGATCCGGATTAATTATACTATCCCACCAGAATGTGGAATCCTTGCTATCATTATAATATGATAATAACTGTATCCTGAGGAACCCATCTATTAAAGAGAAAAATCAGGGGTATATATATTATAATATTCCTTACTCCCATAATCAATTGAATAAATTTTTGAAACTGGGAACCAAGCTAAGAAAAATAACACTTAAATATGTATCACGTGGTCATAAATTTTCCCTATATAAGATGTGATTTTCAGAGTTTTGAAATTTTATAAGGAAGGAAAATAAGGTTTCATGGGACTTTATGGTAAATACATTATATTTTTCTAAAATAATATTAAAATAATTGCATGGAAACTAGTTTAATAGTATTTGATAATAGGGTTTACACACATAGACATTACGGAAGTGTGTGACTTCATCCCAAGGTATCTTGAGTGCCATAGGTGAGAAATTCAATGTCGATTTTAATATGATTAATGGTTATATGTTTTCCCTTGTAAGCACTTATGAGGGATAAATGTCCACCTAGTGGGTCTTCTAAAGAGTTCAAGTGAATTATTATCTTAAGAGGCCATATAGGGAAGATTAGCGATGTGATTCACTAAGAGCACCACTGAGGGGATTGTGTGAATAGATTCCCTAATGAGGGATTCCAAGGATCATGGGAGAAGTGGTGCCATAGTGAGTTACCCCCTGGATCCTAGTGTGAAATTGAATCCAAGTGGTGCTTCTAAAGGTGTTATATCAATCAATACATTGTAAGTCATGACCATAGTTGTCTTTCATTTTGTATTTGTATGTATATATTAATAATGATACATACACCCAATAATTCCATATTTTTTTGGATACTATTATTGAAAAATAACATGAGCAGATTCTGTTGAAGGAATAAGAATATTATTAACTTTATATATGTGTCCTTCAAAAATCACACTTTTTGTTGAAAATAGGTGACCAGTGATTCTTTTTTTGGAAAAAGAAAAATAAGGTCCTGGATTGGTTGGTAAACCACTTGTAAATGACTAAAGTTACATGATTTTCATGAGGTCATTAAAATTGAATATTTATAAGGGATCTAGGAATAGGTTTCAACAAGAAAGGCACTAAGTATGTATGATGTCCAAGAATGCTTGTTTATTTTTCTAAGGTATGAACACTAATAATGTATCTAGATGAGTCTCAGGATTATGGTCTATGGTATTCCTGACATAAATCCAATAAATCAAATATTTGGGTGCCAACTATTAATTTTAAATTTCATAAACATCACCCAATCATCACACATGGATATTTTCCTTCCAATAGTCTCATTATGTGAACTAAATATATTCATAGAACTATTATTTTTTGATATTATGGTTCACTTGATGGTAAATTTTGAAATTTATATCAAAATTTTTGGTCTTGTACTGATAAAATATTATGAGAATATATTAAAAGGGTTCAAAAATTAAAAAATAATAGAGAGTTTTATTTGATAGCATAATATTATTAAATTAGACACTGAATTCTGTAATGAATACCTATGTGATCTGGATTGGATTATTCTTATAAAATCATTTCATGATGGATTCATTAAATTTAAAAGACAGTTAAGAATGCATTTTTTATGATAACCATTAAAAATTAGGAATTTCCCCTGGTATGTTTTTCATAATAGTGCAGAGTTCATTCAATATATTCAAACTCATAACGATATTTTTGGAATATTAATCCAGAAATTGATGATGGTTTTTAATCAAATGCATATAAATGATAGATTACTAATTGGCTTTATGACCATACAAATAGAGTTATCTAATTACCCCAAATATATCTATAAAAATTATGATGGTGATAAAAAAGACTAAATCTTCATGAATTATCTTATAATGGTTATATAATTAATGGATATACATTCACTATAGTGGAACATGATAAATATAATATAATGTAATGTTATAGAGTCACAGTTATGGTAGAGGTGATGCATGTATTTTGCGTTATGGAAATAAATAAAATTTGTTTGGATATGTATTAATTTTAGACCATAAAAAATATGGGAGTGGTAATATATGATATTTCATGTTCATTAATTCTTATTTATATGTTTTGATGATATTTTTGTTTTAAATGTTGGTAAATTGGGATCTATAAAGGTTAATTCCAATTAAAATGGATGAAAACATATTTCATTAATAATTTTCATGAAAATATGTTTATATTTTTTATACACATGATCCTATAAAAATTATTATTATTTTTCTCATGAAATTAGATGATAAATAGAGATTCAATTAATAAGAGGGTGATCCTTTCCTTAAGACATCATAATCATTGCATGATGGTCCTAATAGTGATGAAATCATATACTGTATAGGTAAACATATAGAGGAAATTTTGATAATTATAAGGATGGAAACACCGTAACCATTACCAAAAATAAAATATTGTATAATATAGGTTTTTTAATTAATTTTTTATATTTAAATTTTTTATAATTATATAATTCGTTTCTAAGAAAATTATTATCTTATATATTTTATTTCTCTAATTTTTTTTAAAAAGTATTCTCTAACTCAGTATTCAACTAACCTCATTGAAAAAACATTTTAGTGATCATGGAGGTGAGGGATAAATTATTCCCAAATAGATATATAAAAACTAGGGTGCTTTTAGATGATCTTTTAAACAAAGGTTATTTAATAAATAAGTAATGTTAAACAAAATTATGATGGATAGAGTTATTTTGGTCACACTATTGACTATTAAAAATCAATATTATTTAGTTATATTGGTTTCAATACTAGATTGAATGTGTTAATAGACATTACTTTTAAGAATCTTGTCCTTTTTTACAATTCTAATCCCACATAGATTCCACTCTTTGTTTTCAAGGTATTTTTTAAATATAAAGAGAGTGAATCCAATTAAAAATGGGATTTCATCTTATATTGGCCTCTATTGTACATTTAACCATATTCATGAAATCATTCCTTGTAATAATATTGATTACCTATTAATGAAATCAACTGATTAACAATGATTCACTTAATGAAATATTTTATTATGTTTAATAATTTTATTAACATAATAATATTCAAACATATGGAAATTATTAAATAATTATTCGTTTAAATACAAATATAAGGGAATTATATTATATAATTCCCCCAATAATTCATGAGGTTTTATAAAGTGGAGGAAGGTGACATGGTGCAGGGAATACGATTACATCTATATTTCCATGTTCCCCAATATAGTAATGAAGAACTGTATAGATTGATGTATTTATCTAAATACTAGTAAAATGGTGTGACACGTTATTAAAAAGAGATCAAATTTTTATTCTGATCATGAAGGAACCACATGTAATTTAGTATTCTTTGTGTAGAGAAAATATCATTCCCATTAAGGTTATGTAATCATTAACATTGTTTTTTATTTAAAAATAATTTTATTGAGGACTAACTGTGTTCCTTTTACAATCATGTAGTAAAGAATATTATTGTTCCATTTATGTTCATGTATAGAGGGGTGTTATTTTATATTTTTAAGGATATATTTTGTGGATAGTTAGGTATATTTTATATAGGGATATCATGAGTGTAGGACTTATGCATGAATAAACCTGATAGTTTACACCTATCGATTGTTAATGTGATGGTATGTGGTCTAATTCTAGGTATTCAATGTTGAACTCTCATTTCACTCATTGGTATTTGATATGTTTTAGGGACTACACTAGAATAATAGCTCTTATGGTCGAACCTCGTTTTAATAAGATATAAACATGGGATGATAGATTTTACCCACTTGATGATAAGGATATAAAGGGATAGGTGTCTTCTAGGGAATAAACGAAAAGTGGTTTCTATAATTAATGGATCTAAGACATTGAAAATTTGGAAATAATTATGTGATTGGTGTTATGTTTAATTATGTATATTATGATGGAATTGTAGTGAGGAAATGAAAAATTCATCCCCAATAGTCATACAAGATTATTGGTTAGAAGGATTTTTCACTAGTCCCTTGAGTTAAAAGATCCCCATTATAAAATGGATTTACAATTGATATACCTATATGGATTAATTTAATGAAAACAAATTTCAGGGGGATTATCATCAACAATATGGAAGGTGTCCATTTTCAAATGGTTATATAATCCTAAATACTAAATGAGTATTTAGAATAGTATTTTCAAGGAAGATAGACTATAGATTTGTTGGAATGGTGAAGTTGTATTTTTGGGGGATATACCAATGTGAATTGATTCCACAAAGATCATATATTATAATTAGGATAAACATATATATTTTCTATTATAATGTGATCTCAGTGAGTGTTGAGGATTGGTTAAATGATAATGGACGTGTAAGAAAATATTATACTAAACGGGGTATGACTCAACATCCTTGGACCAGTTCCCTTCACATATCCTATCATAAAACCTTTATAAATTTTTTCCTTTCACCAAGATATAGATTTAAGACATATGAAAATTTGTCTTTCATACGGGTTATATATATATATATGAAATCTTCCAATATCTCAATAATATCCAATAAAATATAATTACTTTAGGATTCTTTTGTAAATCACATATGGGTGTTAATAAGGATTATGTCAACTAAAAAAATTTATGATCACTTTTTTAGACTAATGATTTAGTTTTGTATATTTTTAAAACCTTGGAGGCTATTTTCAAAAATACATCAAATGGTTCACATCCATCATTTAGTCATGATCACTCTACCTTGTTGAAGGGTGAACACTCATTAATGGAAAGGGAATGTACTCTATTTGAATAAGTGTGTGTTATCTTATTAAAGAAGGGTGTTCCACTGTTTAAATTACTGAAAAAATCTATATATTGTTTCAGTTTCCTTTATATAATTATGTTTAGAAACTCTTTAGTGAAAAAAATTTCCCCTTCAAAATTTGATCCATTCGAAATAAAAATGTATCCAAATCTGAGTATAGAACCTGTATGGTTACAAGATCTTTTTTTAAAAAAATGTAATAGTGAATGTATTATTTTTTAAAAAATAATTCGGTCACCCTTGCAAGTGATCCCATTAACCTCATTGAATCATATTTAATATCTCTCTCTTTTCAACAAGGTTCAACCATGGTGCAAGAAACATCATATATAATTTACAAAAATATATATATTTCATTGATGATATATTGAACATATGTGAGTGCAACAAGATCAGTGATTAATATTAATAGAAAAAAAACACCTTTCCAAAAATAAGAACCTATATTCTTGATTTACTTTATTATTAAGTACCTTATTTTTTGTTGTGATAAAATTTACCTATTTTAAATTTTTCACCTTTTTTAAAAATGGAATCCCAATTTTAATACTATAACAATATTGAAATTATTGAATTAAATTTTCATCAATTGTCATTGATATAAATAATAAAATATCTAATTTTTATATTCCTCATATATAGGCTCTTAAATGGGATTTTTCAAATAATCATTGTATTTTTTACAATAATAGTACATCCCTATCTAATGTTTTGGATTAATTAGATATTAGTTAATTCTTATACAATGTAAAAATATTTATCTATCATTGTTAAAAAAAATCAAAACTAATGGAGGAAAATATATCGATAGTTTTACAATTTATAAAAAACAACCAACTGAGTTAGTGTATATTATCTAGCAGCAGACTACCTCTCCAAAATATAATCCACGTGAATTAAAATCTATTATGTACAAATAAACATCAATATATTAGTTATATCTAAATAATATACTTCAAAGATGTAACAAAAACAAGGACTTATGCATTGGGTTGGATTCATGAATAAGGGGATGTATACTTTTCTGATGTTGAAAACAAATTTGGAGTTTAAAGAAACACTAATAGTAGTAGAGATATATTGTAACCACTATATTTTTCCTAATTTCAATGTTTTAATATCATTATAAATATTTATATATATTTTTCTAGAGATGGAGTGATGTTATCTATATCACATGACCCCATAATTAATATAAAAATAATTCTATATATATATTAAATAATGAAAATGTATGTTTTTTATATTTAGTTTTTTCCCATAAATAGGATCCTCAAATGAAAAATATTATCCATTTATGTTTTTGAAAATCATCTTTTACCCTAGGCATGAAAGAAGTTAGGTTTGAATTAGATAACCCATTGTAATGAAGATGTTGGTGGCTGCGTAAAATAAAATAAATAACTTATTTATCTAATTAATTAATTTTCATTACTAGCCCAATCCTTTATGAATAAATGGTTATAGAAAAAACTAGGTTTATATATACAACCATAATAGATTATAGTGGATGATGATATCCCCTTTTATTTTTTTTATATAAGATCTTAGGAATAGGTTTCTACGATGAACAACCAAGGAAATTAATCAGAATAATAAAGAACACAAAATAATCATCATTGACATTACTTGAATATGTTTATCACCAATGATCTATCTATTCAAAATAAAGGGTTTTTTATTTCGTGATTATGTCCCTATTATTATTTTTATAGAACAGATTCAATTTATCAAATTTGATATTATTATTTTACTTCCACTAGATGTAAATCCCTTCAGTTTTCCTTTGTTATGTCTATTTTATTATTCCATTTTGATTGTTTCATTATGCTCATCTGAAAGGATTATAATTAACAATGATAATCTCACTCTCTTATTATGTCTCTCCCATATTGATTCTTCACATTCATCAATATTAATCCATGTGGTCAATAATATGATAGGTCTATACCGTTTCAATAATGATAAAACCTTCGGAATCATTATTATTATTTAATATACCTTGGAATATATTGTTTGTATATGGATTGAGGTGTAATCATAGATCACCAGGGATTGTTACGAGGATTGGGACCTGTTTTGTTGACGATTAGCATGAATTATCATGTTTGGGTTATGGAAATACTTCTTTCTGACACTAGAAACTATAAATCAATGATTGGATGCATTTACTGGTAATTTTTTTAGTTCCTGTTATTATTTGGTGATATTTTTGGTGAATTTGGTGGATCTATTTAGTGTGTAAAGACCAAATGACAAAATATTACTATATATTTAGAAGTTAAGTACATGTTATGTGTTTCAGAATAACCCAAGTTGTGTAGGATTTATTCATGTTGTGGCTTGGTTTCAATAGAGGGATAAATATCATACATTATGTATCATGTAACACCTGTTGTATAATACTTCTCATGAGGTCAATACATGTGATAAAATCACAAGATCGGGACCCCAGGTGATTAGACACACTATATCCACCTTGGGTAACACCTTGTGGAAGAATATATCTACCCAGTCAATGACTAGAGAATGAAATTAATTAATCCTATAGCCATTACTCATTCTATGTTTGTTGATGAACTTGTCATATACTCCACAAATATATCCTAACATGTGTACCTCCTTCTTCAAGACTAGGATATGTGACCACGATAAATCCATTATGAGTTGGATTCCATGTAGGATGTGATGGTATAATTTTTTTTAGAATGAAATTTATGATGTTAGGTGATACAATAGTTATTCTTCATCTAATGAATCAAAGTGGATTATAGTGGAAAAAATGGATTATCGATGTGATCTTGAGGTTGGTACTCCTCTAGCTCAATAGGGTGTCGGTTCCCTATATAAAATCTATAGGTAGATTCAGTACTCCCCCATACAATATATGGAATATATCATTTATCTATATGGTGGTACTTCCCCTTCATTGAGATCTGGCAGTGAGTGATTCCTCTACTAGATTCAGTTCTCCCTTTCCTCATGTATGTATTAGAAATTATTGGGCCATCTATTGGTTTTCATATGAGGTTACATGTGGTGTATGGAATCAAATTTGGGCTATTTTTCCTATTGTAAGACTCAAATTTCTTACCTATCTATAGAGTCTAATATTCATCTACTTTTTAGACTAGGGTTTAGGACTAAGAATATTTGATGTTGGGTTTCATTTTCACTCTTTGATTTATGTTTTGAGTACACTGTTTTTTTCTATTGATTTCCCTCTTAGTCGTTGGGGTCTTCTGTTGATTGTTTTTATACCCACACATGTATGTGATGTTCCAACATGTGCCATGTATTATATTGACAAAAATTATATCAGTTCTAACTTTGGTGGACCTAGTATTGGTGGAGCGTATCCATACATGGAGGCACCATTCATGTTCAATGATCAGACTCCAGAATGATGATTTGGCCTCGTATTTTTTTTCTCTCCCCCTTTTAGTTGTTTCTTTTCTTATACATATTTTCTATCTTTATAGGGAATATATTTTTTCCCATTCCATTATTGGTTATTTATCTATCTAATATTGATTTAATTTCAATAGTATACTTAACTCATAGTAAAACCCAATAGGTTTCAGTTTATTTTATATCTACATTATTTTCTATATTTGGGTGCTGGTGTCTATTCCTGTAAATTTTTATTGGGCCCCTCATTTTAGTGATATTTTAACTCTATTATTTTTGAAACCCTTGAACTATTGGATGTGATCATATGGTGTCAATCTCATGTTTTTTTGGCCAATGTGGGGCACTGATGGGTTGGGTCATCATGGATTGGTATAAAATATGATTAGTAATAGGGATGTATTTATTTGTAATTAATGTCAGTATATTTATTTTGGGAACCAATGGAAATGTTGGTTATGGGTCATGGTTTTGTACCTCAGGCTAGGGAAACAAGTGGTGGTATAAGATTTGACGTATCAATACAACATGTCATTGACTACCTTCTTGTCAACATGGAATATTGAGGAATTGGCTAAAGATAAATAAATGGTACATGAATAATAAAGTATTAGATAATTTTACATCCAATAAATTCCACATTTAAATCCCCATATATCCTCACAAATCCATGGATTGTCTTATTAGTTTTTTGGAAGTCTCTGTGATGACAGAAAGCTGGGATTCTGTGATAGGGTCTTGACGATGACCTGTATAGAAATGATGCCTCGGTATTGGGACATATTCTTTTGGATTTTATTATACATGATAGTAGAGTTTCTATTTTATCCAATGGTAATCACATGGAACCACATCCAATTTTATAGGATAATTATCATCTTCATGTCGAGTAGCAGATGGCTACAGCGGGTATGGAAGAATAGGAACATATGCATATCATGTTGTGTGTGTTCTAGTGACATATTCTACTTTGTTTATTGTGGTGACTGCGATTCTCATCTTTCAGAGTATGGGATCCAGTTATGGGTTCATGTTATTCATATATATTGACCTCAATCAATCATATGGCTGTGTGTGCAACCTGCCTTCTACATGGAGTAACATGGAACTACTGGAGAACTATAACATAAACCCATGAGGAGGTGTCACACTGATGATTTGTTTACCTCTTACATGTAGATTACTATCCTTTTTTATTACTTTAATTATTAATCCAATAGCATCATGGAACATATAAAGGTGATATTCTAGTTGTTGAGTACGTATTGAGGTTTACCAACAATAAGTGCTACTATCTCCATATGGAATTTTGTGGAAACATACATGAATGGTATTTCAATAATGGACTCCATATAGACCTATAGTTTAGCATAGTCTCTTTAGGAAGGACCACCTATACTTGATTACTAGGGAAGACGATGCTGATATTGTGTTTTCTAGATGAAGGATAGTGAGAAGCTAGAGAATGAACTATACATCATGGTTTTGAGTCATCTACAGTGGCCCTCAAGTATCAACAACCATGGTCGTGGTATAAAAGGATATTCATTAATGGATGTTGAAATAAGGATATGTGGTCCAAGGATCGCGTATGGGGTCCACTGAGACTTGAAATGGATGATGCTCTTCTTTTTATGCTGGAGTTCATAGGGAACATGATTTCCCAACCAGATGCACTACATATAGTTAATAGTCGGAGGACGTACACACCTGGAAAAGGTAATTTCATGATCAGGGGATTCCCATGTGTTACGAGGTCATCCCCTATAATGGTGGTTATAACTTTAGGGTAGGAAGAGAACCAGTAAAAGGGGTTGTTTGTGGATAAATATATTAACTACTCTCACCACCACCACTATGTGTCCCACTACTAGTTAAGAGGACTAGCGGTAGAAGATGTGTAAAATTGTAGGCAACAAAGGGTTATTACTAGCCTACAAGTGAGTTGACTTGGGGTACGAGAAGTGCCTTTTCCAATTTCTCTCAATTACTTGTAGATATATGTGTGAATCATTTAATAATTTCTATATCCTTCATATAAGTGTTATATTGTATTATAGATCCATCAATAAATAAATTATTTCTAATGGTACTAATAGGGAGTAATTTATCTATTTCACACATTTTTAAACAATGTGATTTTGTACTTAGTGAACATAGTTTCCTTTTGAACATATAATTTTTTATCATGAAAACTTATAATTTTTTCCTTGGTATGGATTGGTTATTTTTAGTTCATTTTTAGATTTACTATGACTATATGATAGTTATATGTTAATGGGTTTTATGGCACTCGGTTTTCCATCATTGTTCTAAAGGACATACTGGGAGAAAAAGTGGTTCTCTTGAGAAAAAACTAAAATTTTTTACACACATCATATCAATATTTTCCAAGGTGAAATAAGATATTTAGACATCTTGATTTGTGTGATTATAGAGGATTGTATGGATGTTAATAAAAAATATGTTTCAGCATGATCTATGTGGTGGGATAATGACTCATTCATTTACTTCCACCTTGGGACCACACTGATACATTTTGTTGAATATAGAAACACCTATGGTGAGTTCCTAGAGATGGGTGTACAACAGTAAATACATTATGGGAAGGTATTTATCTGACCCATTGTTTCTCCCCTAGGGTGCTCCAATTATTTTTGGTATAATAGTATATGGAAGGTTGATACTATTTATTCATTGTAATTGTTTGAATTAGGTTCCAGTCAATATCAAGTACCCCTTTATGAGGATCAAAAAGTTCCTCTACCAGTTTCAAGACCTATAATGGTTCTCAAAAACTGATCATAGGTCTTACTATCATCATATTATGGATTCCCAAGGATTATATTATTAATACTAAATTTTGATGTCACCTTGAGCATTATATGTTTCCGGTGATTCCCATTGGTGTGAGTAATTCCATATCTGTGTACATGGAATTTATAATCCAAATCTCTCAATATTTTTATGAATTGGTTTATGGTTTCCTTAATCTAAATCACTCAAATATACTATTCATATATGGAGGAGAATAATGTGATTTTTGGGGTGGCTGTAGACTTACTCCATGAGCACCAAATATATAATAATCTCTTGAAGTGTCTATTTTTGGATTTGAGAGTTCCATATTATAGGGAATGTTTTATCTTTTTATTGTTTTGTGGTATCCATTGAAAATATTAATAGAGTAATCACTTAAGAGTCACCCAAGATCATGTCATAGGTGTGAATTTATCTTGGTTAAAAAATATATTATTTTAGATTTTTGAAATAGTTTTCTTGGATTGTGTCCTCTATGGCTTATGATATGTTGAAAGGGATTTCATTTCCATATACTGAGTGTTGTTATATATCATTTGGGTATCTAAGGTAGTGGTTTGCATGTGGTCTTATACTAATACTTCTAGAGGAGGTACTTAAGTATATGGTGTTTTTTCCTCAAGATCTGGTCATAGATACATGATGAAGTAGGGGTGGGTGGTGATTAATTATGGGTCATGGTAATTGAGACCCCATGAGAAGAACATAGTGACACATGACATGAAACAAGAAGTTGAAGTATTTTCCTTGAATATATAGAGACACTACCTTTTTGGAAAGAATTTAGTTTCTTATTAATACCAAAATTTTCTCAAATACATCTTTTTTCCTGACTGACCTCATCTCGAGATATAAGCATCTATTGGGGATTTCATTGGACTATGAAATTGATATAGCATATAATCTATGTAATGGAAACAAGTTGGTAGATACCCTTAGTATTAAATCCTATTTTATTTTTTTCAATAAGTTGTTTGAGGATTTGGGCTCATTGAGGATGACCTTGTCAGTGGAGAGAGGGGTAAATTATCAGTAGTTAATGGGGGTTAATCCAAATATCATTTAGTGTGTCTAAAAGGGTTAGTTTTTTGATGTCGAAAGTTATGTTATTTTTTATTAGATTAACTCATAATATGAAACCAATAACATCTTAATATGGGTATTATATCATACATTTCTGGGTATAGATGATCGTTTCAGTCACATTTTGTAAGGATGTGGTGAGGGAGTTTCAATCCTCTCCAGTGGTACATTTGGGATTTGAAAATATGTGTGATGATATTATATTCTATTTGGGTGGACTGTAATGAGGATTATTATTGAGAGATAGGTTCTATATTCCACACATGACAATATGTAAAGGATGAATATCTAGTTCTAAATATCCTGACTGAACTTGTGGAGATCCATGACGGAAAGTGGGATGGAATATCAATGTATTTAATGATTCGGATTCTACAAAACAAAAATGAGATTCCACAATACAAAATTGGGATAGTTCATACTATAAAATTTTTTAACTAATCATTTCCATCCAGGAGTAGAGCGAAGTTGATATTTTGATATACTTTGTATACAACAAATCATGCAGCTTCAGGGAGTACCCATGATGATCATTTCCGACTTTGATTCTTGTATCATGTTACAATCCTGTATATTTTTTTTAAGGATTGTAGAACACATTGATATATGTGAATATAATTTACCCCATATGAAAGTCAATATAGATTGAATAATTCATGTTATTAATGACAAAGATAGTATGTGATGTTCTAATTCTATTAGAACTCGGAAGATCAGATACCATTGGAGGTGTTTTCCAATAACAATAGATATCTCTTTATAATTAGTTTATAACAATTCAAGGAACTGTATGAGAGGCCCTACACATCACCCATGTGATGAATCACTATTGGAGAGCCATATCTCATTGGGCCAAAACATGAATGATAAATAATGGAGAAGGATCGTGTGTTCTTTCAACTCATGAGGACTACTCAAAGATAGATGGAGTCTCATATGTACTGACATCATATTCCTTTTCAGTTTGATGAGTGAGTCCATTTTGTCCTTATATTATCCCAATTAGAAAGATTTCATATATTTTTCGATAGTAGAAACATATCCCAGAGGTTTGTCGAGTCATTCCAGATTCTACATAGGATTAGCGATGTTTCTTACAGTGTAGCCTTATTCCTATAGTTAGACTGAGTATGTGAAATTTTCCATGTGTCAATGACGAGGATATGTTTTCATGACTTATAACATGTTAATAATTGGGGTATGTTAACATTGATTACAGATCTAACATCTCATATTTCCTAGTAATTATCAAGGATCTACATAATAGGATCATAAATTGGTGGACTATTTATTTGGTATGACTGATTTAGTGACATGTGGACATCCAAGAGAACAATTGAGAGCATGAGATTGAGAAATGGGCTCAGTAACCTTTCCTTTTTAAGTACTTTTTTATTTTTTTGGAGAAAAACCTTG
Organism: Viscum album; assembly: GCA_963277665.1. NCBI lineage: Eukaryota > Viridiplantae > Streptophyta > Magnoliopsida > Santalales > Viscaceae > Viscum > Viscum album. The sequence continues at coordinate 1,216,042,980 of OY728159.1, forward strand.
AAGGTGGTAAGAATCTGAAAACAATGGTTTTTGTAATTTTAATTTTTTAATATATATATATATATTGTCCTCTCATAGGAGTTGGCATGGAATTATGGGTGTTGAAGGACCCTAGAATTATTATATTAAAAATATGATATAAACTGATTCATGTGAACACAAAATTTAGGAATTAATGATTTTTTTATTGATCATAACATCGAATGGGAAAATCATAGAACACTAATATCATTAGACTGATAAGTTAACCATTCCCATGAAATAAGTTTTAGCTGCGTCAGTTGTATAGTTTTAAAACGGTTGTTGGTGGATTTGTTAAATAAATTAATTAGTGAAATTATTTAATTTATTAAAATACAATAATATATCAATTTTTAAAAAATACATAGATATGAAGAACCCCCAATTTTTTTTGCACACAACTGTGAGACTTAAGAGGATGATGAGAGGGCTTCCTTGCCATTGATTTGTGTTCTCTGTATTGTTGATGGATGATGAACATTCAATGTTATTTGTTGGATGAATGATTGATATTTCAAAATCATTAGCCACATCACTAGAGAACATTATATTCCAAATTATTAATCCATAATCAATTTATGGATTATAGTTTTCTAGGTTCTTGATATATTATTAATTGATAGCTTTGATTTGAAATATCTTATTTGATTTCCCTATTCTTATTCCATGAACCATAAAGCTCTTGTGTTTTTCTTCATTTATCTAGTTTTATTTAAATTTTTCTGATTCAAATATTTTGATCATTGTCCTTGTTTTTAATGTATAACAATAATTTCACTCTATTTTTATTCCATTCCATCCTACATTCTAAACATTCCACTTCTTAGGCCACGAATTCAATTATTCACCATTGTCAGTCCAATTTAGGTGTGATCAAACACTTGGATTCAAGGTGGTTATGTAAAAGGACTTGGAATAAATGGATGTTAGATGGATTAGGGTAAAACTACAGATCATTGATGAAGGTTCCAAGGATATAGAATTAGTTTTTCAATGAGAGGTGTGACAAATCTTACTAAGGTAACTGGAAACCTAATATTTTCGGTCACCAGAGGCTAGGAATCATGGATCAGAGTCATTTCACCATTATTTAAATATTTTGCATGAGGATTAAATGATATTTTAAAAGTATTTAGTGGAAATCAAATGTTATGTAACGGTTTAATAATATAATTTATAGTCTATGTAAAACCCGAAAACAGGATTTCTGTTTTTGATGAACAGAACATGTGTATTCTATTTCTCTATGGTGTATAGTTTTTTATGCAGAGTTAAATATAACACATCAACTAGTAAAGACCAGATTCCTTGTGGTACTACCCATGTTTATAATTCCTATTACATGATTACATTATTGGATCTCCATGAGATAAGACACACAGTTTCCCCATGGAGACACACCATTTGGAGTAACACGTCCAGTCGAACATTGTCCCAGAAATAATTCACACATACCATCATGATGTTACACATGCCATTTGTGTTAATGAATACAATATTTACTCTCCCAATAACTTCTTATCTTACACATATTCGTTCTTTAAAACATATATTTGGGATTTTCAGTAGTCCGTTCTGAGTAAAATTGGAAAGACCCAAACTTAATTCATGGAAATCCATCTTGATATAATTAAATGTCCCTTTCTGTAAAATGTTTATATAAAATTTCAACTTCATTTGTTATATGTTTCAGGATTTTAGAATACTGTTAATAATTTTGACTGTTGCTAATATGGTCAATGAATAGTGATCACATGATTAGTATAAATATAGGTCTTTATCAAATCCAATTTACCCAGACAAAGGAAGTGATTGCCTCATCCAGAAGATGTTCAACATACGAAGCCCATTTTTCAGATCTCAGAAAAGATGTGTCATCATTGGGCTTCACTCCTGACCAAGCCCAAGTCGAGCTTCAACAGGTTAAGCTCGATCAAGACCGCCTACAAGAGAATTGGAATTTGATAGAGATTAACACCCGATAAATGTGATCTGAGCCAACCCAGGAGTTCATCAACATCGCTCACCTTACTCTTCGGTGTTATGTGGGTGTTATAAGGGGTTATGTATCAAGACCTTAGCACTCTGGTTACAAACATTATTTTTGTATATAATAGTGAATATAGTTTCTTTTTATTATTGTTACAATCTAAATTGTTTTTAAAGCACAAATATTATTTTTAGTTAATGTTCAAGTAAGAAATATATTGTGAGGAATTAATGTATTTTTGAATTTAATAATATTTTTAATAAAATATTATTATTATTAAATTTATTTTTATTCAAAATAATTTATTTTACAATTTTTTGAATGCAATTGTAATTTTTATTAAGGTTTGAAAGTCATTTTTTTCAACACTAATTAATTTTTGATAAAAGCGTCTTTTTATTTTAAAAGTGAAAATTAACATATTTAGATAATTAATTAGATAAAATTAATATTATATCTGTAATCAAGACATCGAAATTAACCAACGGTGAATTTTTCAAAATTTTCTGAGACAATCACATTTTTGGGTAAAAATTAAATATCGTTTAAATATATATTGTGTTTTATGACATCATAATGACCCAATAGTGATCTAATAAAATACTATATGCCTTATGTTTGGACAATATATGTTTTACCATTAAATTAATTTGATTTTGGGTCTTTTTGACTAGTTTCAAAAATCATTAATGGGCCTTTCAAGGCTTATTAAACATCTTGTCTATTTAAATTATTTTCCTTGGGAGTGTGACTCACATCCACATAAACAACCCAATTATTTTTAGAAGTTAGGACTTTTACATTATAAAATATTTCATTACACTTCCCTTTTCCTAAAACGTGGGAAAAACCATGGAAATGTTTTCGGTTTGGATTAGTTTATAGCGAGATGTCCCAAACCTAAATAATAATGAATTCCCCCACCTTTCCTATATAAACACACCCAAGTTCCACATTATCCTAAACTAAATGTAAAGACACGTAAAATTGAAGGGAAAATTTTTTTTTCTAAATTTTCTTTGGGATTTTACAAGAACGCAGTTTCTGACGGTGCCTGATTTCAAGGCCTGGTGTGCCCGGAATCAATTTCTGAAGTTTAGCTCGGGTACGTTCAGTGAACGAACGAGTGGGTTTTCCTAACTTTTGAACCGGTGCTCAGAATTGAAATTTGAGGGCACCTATGAAACCACAACACCGGTAATTGCTTAGGAGCACATTTTTCGAAGGTGCATTTACTCGGGAGGAGTTGTTAAAAATGTGAGGAATAAAAATAATTGTTTTACAATTTTATTTTATATCTTTACTGAGAGGTTTAAGTGTTAAGTGAAATAAATTTGTGTCACAACTTTATTTCTCTCTTCTAAGTGGTTTAACTTCCATGTGAGGGAGTTGGGGTGGGAGCCACTAAATCCTAACTTCTCTTGTTAGGATATTTGTGAGGTGGGGCCCACACGAGCCCCACCCCTTCAAATTCTTAAAACTCCCTCTTAAGTGTGTAACCCTTAAAAACTCACCATTTATTAGGGTGACTTTCCCTCTCCCCACTTTAATTCAAAGCCAACACATTAACATAATTAAGTGAGTTTTGTGTTTTGAATTTTGAGTTTTTGAAAATGTTTTCATAAGTAAATAAAATAAGGCAAAGCCATATTTTATTTCAGTTCGGTTTTTGCTATGGAGAATTGTGAGAGGGAGAGTTCTATACTTTGAAGAACTTCATCTTCCACGTTCAAGAACGTGAAGAACAGTTATTCTCCGATGAAGAACATCGACCCTTCGACTTAGAAGACTCGGTGACCCGGATTCTTCTGTCTTCATCTTCCTCCACGACAAGGGAGAAGTCGCCGACCGTGGTGATCATCACCAACAACAATGTACATTCTTTCTTTATCATAGCAACAAGTGAGGAGACATCGTTTCATCCTCGGACGCACCCTGACGTCCATGGAATCTACGTCCAACCCCGCGACGCCGTTCTCAGCGACACCCGACGTGCGACGTCAAATATCCATGTAGGGAAATTTATTTGGTGTTCTCTTATCTTTTGAGAAAAGAACGAAGAGCGCGGACCAACCAATTCTAGGTTGATCCGCAGATCGTTCCTTCATGCGGATTGATGTTGAGGATTATTGTTTTTGTCCGTAAGTTATTTCTTTGTCGTACATCGACTTCTATTAGATGGCTGCATGCTATCATTATAACGGGAGGAGGTCGGACCGCACGAACACGGCCGAACCTCCTCCCCCCTTGTTGTTTGAATTTGTAGCTGCACGTGAAAGGAGGCGCAGTGCCATTTCACCGCACAGAAATTATGAGGAAGGGCTAAGAAGCGCAGCACTGTCGCGCCATACCGATGAAGTTGAACAAGCCACGGTGCTGTCGCGCCATGCCAGAAAATGACAAACGAAGCCGCACGGGTGTTGTGGGATCCTCACAGTGAAGTATGGGTCCCGGGAGGGCCATTGGAAAAGATGGCACGAATTACCGACCACCAGAACCCGTCCGGTGGTCCGCGGAACAGCGCGTCGGCGTGCCTCGCCGGCACGGCGGCGCCGGCGGTGGGTGGTGGCGGCGCCCGACACGCCTCCGGAAGATGCCAAACCGGCTGAAGCCGCGGCGGCGGAGCGCGGTCCCGCCACCGCACGGGACCGGACGGGGGTGGAGGGACGCGGTCGGCCGCCGCGTCCGTTGGAACGGGCGGCCCCACGTGGGGCCGCAGTTCTTCACGCGGGGGCAGCACCCCGCTCCGCTCCACTCGGCCGTAACCGACCGAGCCGACCCACCGGTCGGGCCGGGTTGTGCCCGGGCCGGGCCGGGCCACCCCGGCCGGGCTGGGTCGCACCAACCGGGTCGGACCCGGACCCGGGTCAGGTCGACCCGGTTCGGGCTGACCCGGGGGGGGGGGGGGGGGGGGTTGGGACGGGTCGGTCCGGGCCCAGACCCCCCATTTTCGGACCCCTCATGGTCTTTCACCCATATCATGAGATGTAGACCTCCGATCGACGTACCGTCAGCGGAGATGCGATCCTTGGATCAATACGGTCGTTTCGGTATATGGTACTCAAGGTTTCGGAATACTTTGGGATCAGCCGGGTTGGTTCGTACACGAAACCAACCGGGCCGTCGGAGCAGAAACACTCATATCTTGAGCTCCGAACGTTAGTTTGACGTGCCGTCGACTTCGATGGATTCCTATAAGTGAGATGGATATTTTGTCTTACTCCGCTCGAGGTTTTGATGTCGTCGAAGTGCGGTCGGGTAGGTTCGCTCACGAAACCAACCAGGCCCCTGTAATGAAAACACCAATAACTCACAGACCGGGCGTCCGATTGACGCGCCGTCTGTCTCGTCGAATTACTCTGGATGAGACGGAACATTTGGAATACTTAGCCCGAGTTATGGATGTAGTTGAACAGTTTCCGGGTTGGATTTCACCCGAAATCCAACCGGGCCCCTGGAACGGAAAAGATGATAACTTTCAGACTGCACGTCCGTTTGACGAACCGTCAGCGGCGATGGTGATCACGTTGAGAAACGGTCCCTATGAGTATACCATATGAGAGTTCGAGGTACAGTTGAGATACGGCCAAATTGGTTCGCACACGAAACCAACCGGGCCCCGGGGACGAAAAGGCTAATAACCCACAGACCGGGCATCCGATTGACGCACCGTCTATTGTGTTGAGACCCCTGTGACGATGCGGTCATTTGAGATACATCTTCGTGGGACTTGTGATACTTGGAGTATCGACCTGTAGCTCGTGGAGCGGACCCTCCCAGAGACGAGCGTATGGAGTACGGAGACTGCGTAGACGACTGAGACCTGACGACTGCTTGATCGACTCGACTTGGGGTGAGTCGACTAGACCAGTGGATGGAGAACTAATTTGTGAGTTGCAGATCCATGGCAGACGGAGCACTACCTGTGTGACAGTGCAGACCCGCTGTACTCGTCCGGAGAGTACCTCTGCAGGCTATTAGGGGGTGTGTACTACTGTGTTTGGGTGGCATACCCTGACGGGAAGCACTGCTGTGTTTGGGTGGCTGGCCCACGGTACTCGACAGAAGGAGTACCTCAGTAGTATTAGGATAGTGAGCAGTACCTCAGAGTCGTGATAGGACCACTGTACCCTCCAGAGACGGATCTCTTCAGCAGTTACGGTTTCGATAATGAAAATTCTGGTTTTGAGCTGAGTCTATGACCTTTGTGTTACCTCTTGATTGAGATGGGTCACTTGATAACTTAGGTATATGTATGGGCGTATACCTGGGTAGTGGTTATCCGTTGATTTCATAATCTTTGTGTTTCCTGATGATTGAGATGGGTTACTTGATAACTTAGGTATATGTATGGGCATATACCAAAGTAGAGTTTATCTGTTGAGATCATCTTTGTGGTTATCCATGTTGTTTTTAGTGATACCTTGAGGGTCTCGGGGTCCCTACTGAGTATCGTTATACTCACCCCTGCACGGGCTATGCCCGCACCCCGTTGTGTTGGTTTCAGACGACAGACAGTGCTGACGGAGGCCGAGTGTTCGAGGACAGGACGGTACCCAGAGGTGGACTACACGACGAGTCAGTATCCAGAGGTGGACTTCACGGTGAGACGACACTTGGAAGAGGTTGATGGGTGAGAGCATTGTGGAGGCTATCTGTACCTAACCTTTAGGTAGGATCTGTGGTGGACGATCCAGGAGCTGCGCCATCTGTACCTACATTTCAGGTAGGATCCAAGGAGGACGTCCCAGGAGCCGCTTCCGTTCTTCTAGCTGTTGTCTTTTACTATTGTACATTTGTTCAGTTGTAGTTGTACTTTCAGTTGGGTTTGTATTGTGTCCCATTTACTTTTCAACACTTCTCTTTGTACTTAGTGTTTTACTTCCACTTGTACTCTGTGGTGTTTTGTTTACTTTTATAAAGGCAATGTCATCCCAGTTATCGGGATTTACGCCTTTGGTGCTAGTCGTCAGCTCCTGGCCGATGGAAGGCGGGCTTGGGGTAGTCACGACATAGGCCCCGAGGACGGGTCATGAAAAATTGGTATTATAGGAGTTGGTTCTACCGTAAAACATATAACTCTGATATTTTCTTTTTGTGAAGCGATAGTGTTAAGAGTACCGAGTGTGGTTTTCAGATCAGGGAGTCCAGTGTTGGTGCGGGCGACCGACGTATCCATACACCAGGACCCTGACAACTGATTTCCGACTTTGTGCACAAAAACACTGATTGCGTGTGTGTATCCAAAAGTTTTTGAATGTCAGCTCAAACTAGGTCAGCTCACCAGGTATTAATCATTTGACCATGTTATGTTGTTTCTTTCAGAATGCCTTTTCACGGACCACCAGCTAGAGCCCAGAGGGATGTGCGTACTGAAAGCCTGTCGAGTGACGAGGCTTCGGTACAGTGCCCTCTTGCAGTTGAGGCACCAGTGGAGGCACCAGTGGTACTACCATACGTTGGTTCGCCAATGCCACCTGCCCTAGCAGTAGGCGATGCACACCACTTGAGCGCGCTGCACGAGTTCCAACGCTAGAGGCCACCCAGGTACCGGGGACAGACGGACCCGCAGGCAGCAGAGGTTTGGATAGAGGTTGTGGTGAGAGTCTTTAGGCTAGTGGGGACGCCTGCAGACTTCATGGTGATCGTTGCTGCTAGCCTCCTTCAGGCAGTAGGAGGCGGGTGGTGGAGCCGCTTGTTCCAGTTTTGCGACGGGATGACCTTCAAATGGGAAGACTTTGAGACCTTCTTCAGGGTGGAGTTTTTTCCAGTAGCTCTGCACCCCGAGCATGTATAGGAGTTGCTGCATGTGCCGCAGGATTTTTGATCACTAGCCGAGTCATCTGTGGGCAGTAGAAAGATGATGCATAGGTCCAAGAGGACCAGAGCCAGCCGTACGAGAAGCAGGAAGTGTTATGAATGCGGCATGAAGGGTCACCTGGCACGTGACTATCCGACTCCTCGCACAGTTGATCTGCAGGCTTCGGAGTAGCCACCGAGGAAGAAGCAACGGTGGGTGCTTGAGCAACAGCCGAGCATTGGACAAGGCAGTAGAGCTCCGGGAGTAGGTGGACAGGAGCAGAACAAGTGGATACATCCCTTGTACTTCTAGTTCCATATTTCTGTTGTATTCATGTCTTTGTACTATGAGCTGCAATAATAAAAAGAAACTTATCTTTGTTTTCTTTCCTATCATTTTATTTGGTTGATACTGAGTGGTCCTGGTTAAGACTATTGACTTGACCCTCACTTTCAATATTTCTACTGGAGGAGACCAAGTGACCTCGCACTGATGCTGACGGTGTGACTCGACCCTTGGAGGAGAGAGTGACAGTTGCATCTCTTGGTACTTACGTCGAGGCCTTACGACGTCATACATGGAATGAATACATCATTCATGTCATGATTGAATGTATTAGGCAATGGGTGTGGTTCATCTAGGGGATTTGACCGAGTTTCTCTTTTTGGAAAAGGAGAAATTTTAGCAGCTCTTTCGGATCGTAGGCAAAGAAGGTGAAGATCATCCAGGAGCGGATGAAGTCTGCACAGTGCTGTAAGAAACAAGAAACCGGTGCAAGTATTAGAGACTTGAGCGTGTTAAATGTTTCATGAAGAGGAAGGTTTAAGGAGAGATGAGTCTGCGAAGCAGCGGACGTGGAGGCAGACCTAGGAGAGCAGCATGAGGTGGTGTACTTTTTGACATGCTACAACCACCCGCCTTAGTTGTCCCCGTCAGGCTCAGGGAGATAGAGGGCGGAGGAAGAGTGTGGCTGTATGTGGTCAAGGAGTGTGACCCAATGGCTCTAAAAATGATTCAAGGGATAGTCTGTATCCAATACTAGCTGCCGTAGTAAAAGATGTCGATATGAATCATTCCTTCCTTCCACGAATCTTTTCCCAGACCTAGAGTTTCCGGTAAGCCGTAGACTTGACCCTCATTTCTGGAGATACCTTGGGATAAGACTCGATAATCACACTTACGCCGATAGTGTGGTCAGAACCTCGAGGCGAGAGTTTCGGTTGGAATCTCTTGGTGGCATCGTCGAGGCCTTATGACATTGGTTTGAGTATAGACTGGGCAATCACAGTTCATACACAAATTGACGGTATTAGGAAAAAAGGTTGTGGTTTAACTACGACGTCGGAATGGGTTTTCCTTGGTCGGTGAAAAGGAAAACCCCATGAAGCAGGATTAACTTATGCACAGGAGGGTGCGACCGATCACTCTTGAGTCGGTCAACCTTACCCTAGTTGCAGCAGTCGTTTTGAGTTCCAGATCTAACAGGAATTGGAGACCACTAGAGTTTGAGGATGATGATCACGTCCTTATACTGGTCTCACCTCGACAAGGTTTACAGAGATGTGGCCAAGGTGGAAAGTTATCTCTGAGGTTCAGCAGACCTTCTTAGCTCCTCATCTATGTAGGCGTGGTGGTTTACCGTTTGACCCATCCACCTCAGTTGCACTAGGTGCACGACGACTTCCACGTATCTCAACTGAGGAGATATGTGCTCGACCCTTTACATATCATCGACCATGGGGAGGTGGACGATGGCGATGGGGTGACTTTCACGGAGGTTCTAGTGGGGATCGAGGATCGAAAGGGGTGGATCCTATGAGAACGGTCTATTCCTCGGGTGTGCTTTCACTTACAGTACATGAAACCTCCAGATGAGCAAATGAGAGCGTGAGGCTCAGATGCGTGCTCAGTACTGCTTTTGTATCCCTAGTTTGTGTTTAAGATTTACGAGGATGTAAAGCCCTGAGGTGGGAGTAATGTAATGACCCGTAAAATTCAAGGTAATTTTTTTTCTCTAAATTTTCATTGGGATTTTACAGGAACACAGTTTCTGAAGGCTCCTGATTCTGAGGCCTGGTGTGCCCAGAATCAATTTCTGAAGTTTAGCTTGGGTACGTTCAGTGAACGAATGAGCGGGTTTTCCTAATTTTTGAACCGGTGCTCGGAATTGACATTCGAGGGCACCGCTGAAACTGCAGTGCCGGTAATTGCTTTGGAGCAGCTTTTCCAAAGGTGCGTTTACTCGGGAGGAGTTGTTAAAAATGTGAGGAATAAAAATAATTGTTTTACAATTTTCTTTTATTTCTTTACAAAGATGTTTAATTGTTAAGTGAAATAAAGTTGTGTCACAACTTTATTTCTCTCTTCTAAGTGGTTTAACTTCCATGTGAGGGAGTTGGGTTGGGACCCACTAAATCCTAACTTCTCTTATTAGGATATTTGTGAGGTGGGGCCCACACAAGCCCCGCCCATTCAAATTCATAAAACACCCTCTTAAGTGTGTAACCCTTAAAAACTCACAATTGATTAGGGTGACTTTCCCTCTCCCCACTTTAATTCAAAGCCAACTCATTAACTTAATTAAGTTATTTATGTGTTTTGAATGTTGAGTTTTTGAAAATGATTGCATATGTAAATAAAATAAGGCAAAGCCTTATTTTATTTCAGTTTGGTTTTTGCTGTAGATAATTGTGAGAGGGAGAGTTCTATACATTGATGAACTTCATCTTCCACATTGAAGAGCGTGAAGAACGGTTCTTCTCCGATGAAGAACATCGACCCTTCGACTTAGAAGACATAGCGACCCGGATTCATCCGTCTTCATCTCCCTCCACGACAAGGGAGAAGTCGCCGACCTTGGTGATCATCTCCAATGACAATGTACCTTTCTTCTTTATCATAGAAACAAGTGAGGAGATGCCGTTTCCCCCTCACACGCACCCCGACATCCATGGAATCTACGTCTGACCCCGCGACGCCATTCTACGCGACACCCGACGTGCGATGTCAAATATCCATGTAGGGAAATTTATTTGGTGTTCTCTTATCTTTTGAGAAAAGAATGACGAGTGCGGACCAACCAATTCCAGGTTGATCCACGGATCATTCGTTCATGCGGATTGATGTTGAGGATCATTGTTGTTGTCCGTGAATTATTTCTTTGTCGTATGTCGACTTCTATTAGGTGGCCGCATGCTATCATTATAACAGGAGGAGGCCGGACCGCACAAACACGGCAAACCCTCCTCCCCCCTTGTTGTTTGAATATTTAGCAGCACGTGAAAGGCAGCGCGGTGCCGTTGCACCCTGTGGAAATTATGAGGAAGGGCTAAGAAGCGCAGCGCCTTCGCGCCGTGCCGCTGAAGTTGAACAAGCCACGACGTCGTCGCACCGCGCCAGAAAACGATAAACGAAGCCGCACAGGCATTGTGGGATCCTCGCAGTGAAGGAAAAGTCCCGGGAGGGAAATTTTCGAAGACGACACGAATTACCAACCACCGGAACCCGTCCGGTGGTCCGCGGAACAGCCCGCCGGCGCGCCTCGCCGGCACGGCGGCGCCGACGGTGTGTGGCGGTGGCGCCCTGCGCCCGGATAAAAGAAGCCACAGCGGCTGAAGTCGCGGCGGCGGAGCGCGGTCCCGCGACCGTGCGGGATCGAAGGGGGGCGTCTGGACGCAGCCGGCTGCCACGTCCGCTGGCACGGGCTGCACCACGCGGGGCCGTAGTTCATCACGTGGGGCAGCGCCCCGCTCCGCTCCGCTCGGCCGTAACCGGCCGGGCCGACCCACCGGCCATGCCGGGTCGCCCCCGAGCCAGGCCGGGCCACCTCGGCTGGGCTGGGTCACTCCTTCCAGGACGGACCCGAAACCGAGTCGGGTCGACCCGGTTCGGGCCGACCCAGGGGGGTTGGGCCGGGTCGGTCCGGGCCCAGACCCCCCGTTTTCAGACCCCTCACGGTCTTTCTCCCATATCATGAGTTGTAGACCTCCGATCGACGCACCGTCAGGGGCGATGCAATCCTTTGATCGAGGTGGTCGTTTCATTATATCGCACTCAAGGTTTCGGAATACTTTGGGTTCGGCCGGGTTGGTTCGTACACGAAACCAACCGGGCCCTCGGAGCGTAAACACTCATATCTTGAGCTTCCGACGTCCAATTGACGTTCCATCGACTTTGATGGATTCCTCAAAGTGAGACGGATCTTTTGTCTTACTCTTCTCAAGGTTTGGATGTCGTCGGAGTGCGGTCGGGTTGGTTCATTCACGAAACCAACCGGGCCCCTTGAATTAAAAAAGCCAATAACACACAGACCGGGCGTCCAATTGACGCGTCGCATATCTCGTTGAATTCCTCTTGATGAGACGGAACATTTGGCATACTTCGACTGAGTTTTGGATGCAGTTGGATAGTGGTCGGGTTGGATTGCACCTGAAATCCAACCGGGCCCCTGGAACGGAAAAGCTGATAACTTTCAGACTTGATGTCTGTTTGACGAACCGTCAGCGACGATGGTGATCACGTTGAGAAACGGACCCTATGAGTATACCCTATTAGAGTTCGGGGTACAGTTGAGATATATCCGGGTTGGTTCGCACACAAAACCAACCGGGCCCTGGGGACGAAAAGGCTAGTAACACACAGACCGGGCGTCCGATTGACGCGCTCTCTGTTGCGTTGAGACCCCTATGACGATGCGGTACTTTGAGATACTACTTCGGGGGACTTTTGATACTTGGATTATCGACCTGTAGCTCGTGGAGTGGACCCTCTTGGAGGCGAGCGTACGGAGTACAGAGACTGTGTAGCCGGCTGAGACCTAACGACTGCTTGACCGACTCGACATGGGGTGAGTCGACTAGCCCAGTGGACAGAGCACTACTTTGTGAGGTGCAGACCCATGGCAGATGGAGCACTACCTGTGTGACAATGCATACCTGCGGTACTCGTCCAGAGAGTACCTCTGCAGGCTATTAGGGGGTGTGCACTACTGTGTTTGGGTGGCATACCCCGGCGGGAAGCACTACTGTGTTTGGGTGGCCCCCGTGGTACTCGACAGGAGGAGTACCTCGGCAGTCTTAGGTTAGTGAGTAGTACTTCAGAGTCGTGACAGGACCACTGTACACTCCAGAGATGGAGCTCTTCAGCAGTTACGATTTCGATAATGAAAATCTGGGTTTTGAGCTGATTCTATGACCTTTGTGTTACCTCTTGATTGAGATGGGTCACTTGATAACTTAGGTTTATGTATGGGCATATACCTGGGTAGTGGTTATCTGTTGATTTCATAATCTTTTTGATTCCTCTTGATTGAGATGGGTTACTTGATAACTTAGGTATATGTATGGGCATATACCTAAGTAGAGGTTATCTGTTGAGATCTTCTTTGTGGTTATCCTTGTTGGTTTTAGTGAGACCTTGAGTGTATCGGGGTCCTTACTGGGTATCGTTATACTCACCCCTAAATGGGCTATGCCCGCACCCCGTTGTGTTGGTTGCAGACAATGGACGGTGCTGACAGAGGCCGAGTGTTCGAGGACTGGACGGTACCCGGAGGTGGACCACACGACGAGTCAGTATCCGGAGGTGGACTTCACGGTGAGATGACACTCAGAGGAGGTTGAAGGATGAGAGCGTTGTAGAGGCTATCTGTACCTACCCTTCAGGTAGGATCTGTGGTGGACGATCCAGGAGCTGCTCCATCTGTACCTACCCTTCAGGTAAGATCCGATGAGGACATCCCAGGAGCTGCTTCTGTTCTTCCAGCTGTTGTCTTTTACTGTTGTACTTTTTTTCAGTTGTAGTTGTACTTTCAGTTGGGTTTGTATTCTAGCCCATTTACTTTTCATCACTTCTCTTTATACATAGTGTTTTACTTCCTCTAGTACTCTGTGGTGTTTTGTTTACTTTTATAAAGGCAATGCCTTCCCAGTTATCGGGATTTACGCCTTTGGTGCTAGTCGCCAGCCCCTGGCCTATGGAAGGCGGGCTTGGGGTAGTCAAGGCACGGGCCCCGAGGACGGGTCGTGACACTAAAATCCATTGGAGTTATTCCATATTATTCCCTATAATCTCTATAATCTTCTCAAGGTTCCCCAAGCTCCCATGAAGCCTCTCTCAATCCTCTCTCAATCCATTAGAAGCACACTTCCATGTAATGGTTTTTTTATTCCTTTATCATTTTTGTCTAATTTTGTTTAAATTGTTATGCCATTTAATTTCATTTATAAATGTTGGGTTTTGGTTTTTCACCACCCCTATACTGCCCTATTTATGTTTGAATGATGGTATTCCCCTTCATCTCTCACTAAATGCCTCCCATTTACACCCGTTACTATTCCAAATTTCTGAAATGAATTTCACTCTCCTCTTTGACATTCATGAAATGATTTTGTATCATGAATCTAAATTCCATTTCAAATATTGGGAGATATATCTATACGTCCCCCCTTACTTTCAATTTCATGTACATATGCTGAGACATCCCTTTCTCTCTCATCGACCATTTTTATGAATTCTTACGTCACGCCATTACGCTGCCAAAATTGCACCGATTTTCCAAGACAATGTCATTGTGTAGTGAATACCATGCCAATTTATCTATCAAGGGTATTCCCCATTTTCCCATTTAAATATTGATTATAATGTTTCATGTATTTATTCCACATTACATTATCATGGAATAAATGATTATGTTTTATGAATCCATGTTATATGATCCATGTGGCACAATTATGCATGAAATGAAATGTTATGAAGGGTGTGCCCTTATAGAGCTCAAATGCATTGGGTTATTAATAATATCATGATACGTCATGTGAAATGTTTGTTTCCTCATGCTAATTCAAGTGCAATGAGGTTTTACTCATGCTTCAAGTGCAATGAGGATTTACTCATGCTCTATTTGCAATGAGCCTTGGATAATGCTAATTCCATGATAAGTGTTTTTGCCACATTTCCATCTTATAATTATCATGATTTATCATGCCTTTATGTTTATGCTTCTCTTGTTATCTATTTATATGGATATTGAATAACATGTATTTTATTCCCCATTTTATTCCATGATTATTCACTTACTGGGCTTTATAGCTCACCCTTTTCTTATGCAAGTCCTCATTTTATCCCATGCTATGATAAGTGCGAGGGAATATAGTGGTCATGTAAGGGATGTTTTCAATAAAGATTTTATATTTAATGTTTTAAGTTGTTATGTAATGATCCTAATCCAAAAATACAATATACATCTTGATCTTCTATATTGTATCAAGTGAAGCTTTTGTAACATATTATGTTTAATTGTGTAATAAAAGATCGGGGATGTCATAGTTGGTATTAGAGGATAGGTTTGGTTATTTTTGGGATTAGGATTAGAAAACCCTAGTGAAGCCTTAGAGACAATACTAAGTATAATAAAAAAATCCCTATGTTTTGGTGAGTATTGAGTTAGTGGTTTATCAATCAAATATCTCCCTTTCTGGATATGAGCAGGTAGAGGCGGTTCTGGCACAGATGTATCCCAGGGTTAAAACCCATAAACACTGATTTGAGCTAGACTCGAATGGGAACTAGTGCATGACAACATGCCTTGCTCTAATCTTGGTTACGACACTCCTGAGGGGATATGCTTTGGTAAAATCACAATATTATTATAAATCATTATTAAGGGACAAAACAATCCCTTGGAATATATGTTAGAAAGTATATCATGGAAAACATTGACTAAATCTAATAGATTCATATGTTAAGGAAATAAACGTTATTTATAAGTCATCAGTTTTTCCTTATATTACACATTATGTGTTACCTGTAGCTTTCCTTTTATTCCAGCCAATGGTCGGTAATAGGATGACTCTGGATAAGAACTAATGTGAAGATGAATGTGATGACTATACAAATGAGATTCCCAATCAAATGTGATTAGGAATCGTGAACTTTGACACGCTTTTCTCTCAGCTAACTCAAGGTTTGAATAGAAACATGGGTCAAGAATAACGTTCAACCCCCCTCCCCCAAGAAGACACAAGTCGCAATCGAGAGCTTCAGGATACAACGGCCTCCTACTTATAATGGATCATCTGATCCCTCAATCACTGATCAATGGATCAACTCCATTGAAAAGATCTTCTCCATCCTTCAATGTTCTGAACAAGATAAGGTTCTCCTAGTTTCTTATCATATGGATGGAGAAGCTGATCAATGGTGGAAGTTGATAAAAAATATGAATCCTGAGGAGGATATCAAGTTCTCGGAATGGAAGGATTTCCAGAAGATGTTTCTCGGAAGATATTTTCCATGCACCCTCCGACTTAAGATGGAAATGGACTTCCTTTCCCTCAAGAAAAAAGATGACGAATATGTTGGAGCGTACAAGGAAATCTTCACAGGGCTTGCATGATACACCTCCAACATTGTCATTTCACCTGAATTCCAGGTTGACTGCTTCTTTGGTGGGATGAAACCTATCCTTCGAAAAGCACTAGCAATCTGTGACTTCGACATCTATGAGAAAATTGTCTGATGTTCCCTCAAGGGGTAAATAGAGATCAAATAATCTCAGGGGTATCATGGGGATAAGAAGCATAAGGTGGTATTAAATATTGGAGGCCCAATGGATAAATCCAATGGTGCCAAGAAGATCCAGCACCCCACTTTCCAATGATTCGGAAAGAAGAACCCTACAAATTTCTTTAAGGGGATGAGGAAATGCTTTAGGTGTGGAAGATAGGGGAACCTAGCTGTAAACTATCAACAAGAAAGACATGAGGCTATGAAAGAGGATAGGAATTCTCTGTTTGAACCTTATAGTGTGGTTCATTGCGACAAATGAAAAGAACTAGGGCATATTTCAAATCACATCCCTAAGCCAAGGGTTTTCAGATGCAACCAACAACCTCTAATGAAGAAAGGGAGATGTTTTTACATCACTACTACTGAATTGAACCGCAAAATGAAGTGCTGACAGGTAAGCTAGTTATTAATTCAAGAATAGGGAGCGTAATTTTTGATTTAGGTTCTACACATTCATTTATATCTTGAATGTTCAGTGGAAAAATCACATCACCGCAACAAATCATGGAAATGAATATTTCGATGAATACATAAAAAGGGGAAATCATTGCATCCCATGAATATAACTCCTCCCCTGTCATAATATGTGGATTAATCATCCCGAAGAACATCGTCATACTCCCTCTGGAAGAATTTGATTGAATTCTCAGCATGGATTGGATTTCCTTATATAGAGCCATCATAAATTGATGTGAGAGGGAAATTACTATCCTTGTGGAGAATCGTCCCTTGATTCCTTACATGTGAAAGGAGGAAGATGAATCTTCTTTATCTCCATCGTCTCAAGAGTGGATATTAATTCCCTATGAGCACGCGTATCTTGCTCAAATGATTGAGTCTTAGGAGGTAACCATCCTAGAGGACGTGCCTATTGTGAGGGAATTCGCTGAAGTGTTTCCCATGAAATTGTACGATATTTCCTCTAGAAGAGATGTTTAATTATTAATTTAACATATACTTGGGTAATTACCAATATCTATGAATCTGTATAGAATGGCTATTGTGGAGCTTGGGAAGATTAAGAAATAACTACATGAGAATCTGGAGAAAAGGTTTATATGCCCAAGTGCTTCCCCATGGGGTGCACCAGTCCTCTTAGTCAAGAAGAAAGATGGGTCAATGCGCCTTTTCATCAATTATCATGAGATCAACAAAACCAAAATAATGAACAAGTATCCTCTCCCACGAATTGATGAGTTGTTCGATCAGCTGCATGGAGCACAATACTTTCCCAAGGTGGATTTGCGGTCGTGATATTATCAAGTAAGGGTGAAGAAGGAAGATATCACTGAGACTACTTTCCATCCAAGATACAAAAAGTATGAATTCATAGTAATGCCTTTCGGACCCACTAATGCTCTAGCAATCATCATGGACTTGATGAATAGATTCATTAGATATTACCTCGAAAATTTTTTGGTAGTCTTTATAGATGATATTCTAATATACTCCAGAACCAAGGAGGATCATGAGGAGAATCTGAGAATCGTACTAGAGACCTTGCTGAATGAGAAGACAT
The DNA here is from genome assembly GCA_963277665.1 of Viscum album. Taxonomy (NCBI): domain Eukaryota; kingdom Viridiplantae; phylum Streptophyta; class Magnoliopsida; order Santalales; family Viscaceae; genus Viscum; species Viscum album. Next base: position 1,216,060,878 of record OY728159.1, read on the forward strand.
ATACAAAGTATAGAAAGTGTGAGTTTTGGTTGAAGGAGGTTTCATTATATAGCTATGTCATCACAAGAATTGGGATATCTGTGGATCCCTCCCAAACTGGTGCAATTGAGGGATGGATGAGTCCAACATTGGTAATAGATATATGTAGCTTCTTAGGGTTAGATGGATATTATCAAGGATTTGAGAGAAATTTCTCACGATTTTCCAACCCTCTTACCAAGCTAACATAGAAGGGAGTAAATTTTACTTGCAGTAATGAAAGTGAATAAAACATCAAGGAGTTAAAAATGAGGATTATCACTACACCCTTGCTCACTTTACCCACAAGTGGACAACTTTTTGTGGTTTTCAGTGATGCTTCGAAGAAGGTCTTGGGATGTGCGTTGATTCAAAATTACAGAGGAATTGCCTATGATTCAAGGGAATTGAATGTTCATGAATAGAAAAATACAACACATGACCTCGGGTTGGCTATTGTGATCTTCACATTGAAAATATGGTGTCACTATCTCATTGGGAAGAAGTGTGAAATATATATGGACCACAAAAGCCTCAGGTATATATTAACAAAAAAAGTGTTGAAAATGCTCCAAAAAAGATGGTTAGAGCTGATCAAAGACTATGACGTCTCAATACATTACAACCTTGGGAAAGCGAACAAGGTGGCAGATTCCCTAAGTAGAAAGGACCAAAGGATTCTATCATTGATGAGAATTGAAAAGGAACCAATATTCTTAGATTTGATAAATATGGAAATGGGAATCATAAAGAAGTAAACATCATTAATCATTTCCCAAATGATTGCTCAACCGTCACTTTTGGAAAGGATAAATGATTCTCAGAAAGATGATGTTGGAATTCAGGAACAAGTGGAAGCTATCAGAAAAGGGAAATCCTAGTAGTTTAATATTAATGAAGAAGGAATTGTGAAATTTGAGAAGAGACTTTGTGTTCCATCATGTCCATAGCTGAAGAGGGAACTTTTGGATGATGTACATAGTTCAAATTTCTCTATTCACCCTGGAAACACAAAGATGTGTCATGATCTCCGAGTGCATTATTTGTGGGATAATATGAAGAAGGAGATCACTGAATATACATTAATGTGCCTAGTGTGTTAGAAAGTGAAGGTAGAGAGGAAGATGTCTGAGGAGATGATGAAACCATTTCCCATACCAAAATAGAAATTGGATAACATCGCCATGGACATTGTCACCGGACCTCCGAAGACATCCAAAGTCAAAAATGAAATTTGGGTTGTTGTGGATCATCTTACAAAGTCTACACACATCATTGCTATTTGGGAGGACTTCCCATTGGATCAACTGGCACATATTTATATCAGGGAAGTGGTAAGGCTGCATGGAGTACCACTATTTATTGTGTCCGATCAAGATCCAGGATTTACCTCTATGTTTTGGAAGAGTCTTAAACATGCTATGAATAATGAATTGAACTTCAGTACGGCTTATCATCCTCAAACTAATGTCCAATCTGAGCGGACTATCCAAATACTTAAGGAAATGTTGAGAGCATTCTCAATAGACTTTAAAGGAGGATGGGATCAACATATTCCTAGGGTTGAATTATCTTATAATAACAGTTTCCACTCAAGAATCCAAATGGAACCACATGAAGCCCTTTATGGGAAAAGGTGAAGAACACTGGCGTGTTGCGATGAGGTCGGTGAGTGTAAGCTTCTTGGAGCAGAAATGGTTGAAGAAATTATGGAGAAGATGAAAATCATTCAGCAGCATATCAAGGCATCTCAGAATTGATAGAAGAGTTTTGTAGATAACCGTCGATGAGACCTTGAGTTTAAAGATGGAGACATGATATTTCTATGAATATCTCTAAGGAAGAAGTTCATGATCTTTTTAAAGAAATGGAAGTTAAGTCCAAGGTTTATCTGACCCTTCAAGATTCTTGATCATGTCGGGGTTGTGGCCTATCGACTCATACTTCTACCTACCATGTCCAAAGTACATGATTTATTTCATATATCCCTCTTAAGGAATTACATTCTGGACCCTTCACATTTACTCTCTTTAGAGGTGTTACATTTAGATGATGATTTTTCTTATGAGGAGCAACCAATGAAGATCTTAGATCGTATAGAAAACGTTCTATGAAATAAGAAGATTCCCCTCATCAAGATGTTGTGCTGAAACCACAAGTTCAAAGAAGTTACGTGGGAATCAGAGGAAATTATGAAGTAGAATTACACACATATATTTTATTATGGGAAAAGAAAATTTCGGGGGAGAAATTTTTTAATGGGTGAAGATTGTAACGACCCAAACTTTCATTAATGGAAATCCCACTTGATCTAATTAAAAGTTCCTTTATTTAAAATGTTTATATAAAATTTAAACTTCTATAGTTATTTTTTTTAATTTTAACATATAGTTAATAGATGTGATCATTGTTAATATGATTGTTTAATAGTAATCACAAGATTTGTATAAATATAGGTCATTAATGAATCCAACATACATAGAAAAAGGAAGTGATGGCCTCATCCAGCAAATGTGCCCCATAAGAATCCCATTTGTTAGAGCTCAAAAATGAGGTGGAGTCATTGGGATTCGATCTTGACAAATCCCAATCCAAACTTCAATAGTTTAAACTCTAGGGGGACCACCTATGAGAGAATTGGATGTTGATAGAGATTACCACCCGAGCAATGTTATCTAAGCCACAACAAGAGTCTGTCACAATCGCTCACCCTACTCTTCAGTATTATGTGGGTGTTATAAGGGGTTATGTAACAAGACCATAGAACTATGTTTATGTACATTACTTTTGTATATAATAATAAATATACTTTTTTTATTATTGTTACATTGTAAATAGTTTTTAAAGCACAAATAGTATTTTTAGTTAATGTTCAACTAAGAAATATATTTTGATGAATTAATGGATCTTTGAATTAAATAATAATTTAATATAATAATAATAATATTATTATTAAATTTATTTTTATCAAATATAAATCATTATATAATATTATTAATGCAATAGTAATTTTTATTATGGTTTGAAATGCATTTTTGTCAAAACCAATTAATCTTCAACAAATGTCAGTTTTTATTTTAAAAGTGAAAATTAACAAATATAGAATATTATTTAGATAAATTGAAAATTATTTATGTAATTAGGATGTCGAAATTATCCAATGGTAAATTATTCATAATTTTCTGAGACAATCAAATTTTTGGGTAAAAATTAAATACCGTTTAAATATATAATTTGTTTTATGACATCATTATGACCCAATAGTGATTTAATAAAATACTATAAGCATTATGTTCGGAAAATATATGTTTTACCATTAAAAAAATATGATTTTGGGTTCTTTTGATATATTTTACAAATCATTAATGCAACATTCAACGCTTATTTAAAATCTTGTCTTTTTAAATTGTTTTCCTTAAGAGTGTGACCCCCCTTCACATAAGAAACATAATTATTTTAAGAAGTTAGGACTTTCGAAATATAAAATATTTTATTCCACATACCTTTTCCAAAATACATGGGCAAAAACCATGGGTTTATTTGTGGTTTGGATTGGTTTAAAGTGAGGTGTCCCAAGCCTAAATAATAAATAATTCCCTCACCATTCCTGTATAAACCCACCCAAGCTCCCACTTTATCCTCAGTCAAAGCCATTTGAGTTCGTCCAACCTCTTCCATAATCTGTCTATAATCCTCCCAAGGTGCTGCAAGCTCCCCAAAATCCTCTCTCAAGCCTCTCTCAAGCCATTGGAAGCTCACTTCCAAGTAAGAGTTTTTTCTTCGTTTCTCATTTTTGTCCAAATTTCATTCAATTGCTATTCCTTTTAATATCAATTATAAATGTTGTGGTATGGTATCTCACCTCCCCCATACTTTACTATTTATTTTTGAATGATGGGAGAACACTTCCTCTCTCCCTAAATTCCTCTCATGTACAACCGTTACTATAGGGAAATTCCGAATGGAATTTCTCTCTCCTCTTTTACATTCAAGAAATGCTTTTATATCATGACTCAAAATTCCATTAAAATTGTTGTTACATGTATATATATAACCCCCCTTGTTGTAAATTTCATTTAAATGTGACGAGACTCCAATTTCTCTATCATCAACCATTTATAGAATTCTTACGTCATGTTGTCGAAATTGCAACGATTTTCCAAGCCAAAGTCATTATGTAGTGAATCCCATGCCCATTTCTCTATCAATGGTATTTAACATTATGATCATTTACTTTTTGATTATAAAGTTTCATGTATTTATTCCAAATTCCTTTATCTTGGAATAAATGATAAGTTTTTATGATTCCATGTTATATGATCCATGTGGTACACTTATGCATTAAATGAAATGTTTCAGAAGGATGCACCCTTAGAGAACTCCAATGCATTGGGTAAAGAATAGTATCATGAAACGTCATGTGAAATGGGCATTTACTCATGATAATTCAAGGGCAATGAGGTTTTACTAATTATTCATGTGAAATGATGATTTAATCATGCTCCATGTGCAATGAGTCTTGGCTCATGCTAATTCCATGTTAAGTGTTGTAGCCACATTTCGATGTTATGATTATCATGATTTATCATTCATTTATGATTAGGAACCTACTATGATATATTGATATGCCTATTGTCTAACATGTATTGTATTCGTCATTTTATTCCATGAATTTTCCCATACTGGGCTTTAGAGCTAATCCTTTTCTTATGCATGTCCTTAGGTTATCCCTTGAAATTCTAAGTATGAGGGAATGTAGTGGTCATGTAAGATATGTTTTCAATAAAGATGTTGTATTTCATGTTTTAATTTGTTATGTAATTATTTTAATCACCATAGACACTATAACTCTCAATCTTCTATATTATATCAAGTGATGTTTATGTAATAAATTATGATTAATTGTTTAATAAAATATCAGGGTTGTCATAAAAATTCTATATATGATTTAATGGTAGAATTTGTTTTAAAATTAGAGATATGAAGTGAGTTCATATTAGCCTGATGTTTTATCCTATAATGCTTATCATGAGGAATAATTCTTCATTGATCAATGGATTGATTTCGGAATCAGTAATCTCCATAACCTATAGGGAATGGGTCCCTCATATCCTTCATATAGGTTGATTTGGTATGCCCCCCCTGATACTACATAGGGTGTCAGTCCTCTATATAGGGATTGGTACTACTCAATTGTTGAAATCATGTGATTAGAAGTTCCTCTAATTGCATTAGTAATCCATCATCTATGGTACATAATAGTTCAGAGTGGACCCACAATTCAGATTATTATGAGTTTGTTTGACGTTTTTGGAATATGAGATAGTACCTTTGGAGATGTTAGAAGGCTCGTCTCTTTTATCTATCTATGGAGTTTTAGATTCCTCTATTTATTAATTGTGTGTTGGTATGGTAACATATTATTTTGGGTATCATTTTCCCTATTTCAATTATGTATTAAAATGAGTTTTTTCATCTATAGATGACCTATTGATATTTTGTGCCTCTTACTAATTATGTTTATACTCAGCCATACATGGTACTTTCACACACCTCTCAAACCTTATATATAAGAATGGAAGAGCATTGGTGACCCTGGAGGACCCTATATCAGTGGAACATATAATTATATAAAGGAGTTAACCATGTTCATTGGTCTGACTTCATGATCATGCTTGAAGTTTTCCTCAGTTTCTCCCCCATTATGTTGTTTCTAGGTAGGGAACTATTTTACATCATAGTTCAGAGTGTATTTTTTCAATTTTCATTCATGATTATATATCTATCTCACATTGATATATTTACAAGAATATACATCATTCATGTTTTAAACCATAAATTTCATACATTATTTTATCTATTCAATTTTTCAATGACATCATTGTTAACATGTATAATTGTACATAAGGCTAATATATCCCATTTTTGTGATTATACAATACAAGTCTCCATCACATGGCCAACTAGAGGTGGGCATGGGGTTTCACTCAGATCTTACAAGAAACCCAATAGGTGACTCGAGGGGCAAGGTCATGACATATTTGAATCTTTAAGGATCTCTCATATATATATATATATAATAGGGTGATACTTCCATAACTTGTATCTTGATCTACTACATCAACAATATTAACATCATCAATTTATTTCAAAATGAAGTATGAAATGGAATAATGGATGTAAAAATATCATTGGATATTCTATTATAGGAGCTATGTATGATGGATTTATTTTATGTAAAGTTAATTGGGTGATATTGAATGAATTCTACAACTGTTACAGGATGTTCTAGGATAAGATAATTAAAAAACATGGAAGGATCACCAACCAAGAGATGAAATTAACATCCAAATTAGATCAGTGTTTTTTCTTACGAACTTGTAGAATAGTGAATTTTTTACTAGGGCATAAGAAAACTGACAATTTATACATTAGGAGATGTTTCTACACAATATCCTTGTTTATAGATAGGTTCCAATATATAATGGTATTGGTGGATTGTTAAAACCTGATATTTTATGAGAATTATTCTTTTTAATTACTTTGATTTCTTCTGTTGTACGTTACACCAATTTTATCTTGCTCTGTACGCAACACCGTATAAGCTTGTAGTATACGCAACACTAATCATGGATCATGTTAAACACAATTTCAAGTTTGTTTAATAGTAGTTATTATATGAAAAATTGAGTATATATATATATATATTCAATGTATAAGTGAAATATTTTTGTATTTTGTTATACAAAACAACAAATGAGTCTTGCGCTACATGAAACCCTGACTTGGCTTCCAATACACGCAATCACGACCTTCCTCGATAGCGTGTATTGTACGCAATACCGGGTTTCACTAAACAACGATATATTATTATGAACTAGCCTTTATGAATAATATTAACTAAATTTTGAATTTTATGACACCATAATTCATCTTACACATTTTATAGAACATGTTATGAGAACAAAATAAATTTTTCTGTTAAAATAAGTATTTCTAAAAAAATGCAGTTTTGCCGCCTTTTGATGGCGCACCCATTTTAAATATAATTTTTGACAACATTATAAGTTAAATTTTACAAAATAAACTTCTTCTTTTGAATCAGGATATAAAAATTTACATTGGATAAAGTTTTGATATTTTTCTGATATCTTTCATATTTTAATGAATAGTAAAAACACGATATATTTTAATTAAAAACTGCTTTTTTCATCATGATAATTTATATGGTTATATTATAATATTTAATGGTTTTAAAGTATAAATAGAATATATTTATACAATTTAATATAATGTATGTCATTAGAATTGATTTAACATTGAATTCATCGGTAAAATCATTTCAATCTTTTGTATTGTTTTAACTTTTAAAACCCGCTTTCTTAACAACGAGATTAGTTTTAAATTAATTTCTGCAACTTTTATGTATTGAATTTAGAAAACATTTATTCCATATTTGGAATAAGTGGGTCCAAATTATGTTAATATGTTACTTTTTATTTTTGGGCATTATAAATAGTAACTACGGTAAATTTTATTTACCATAGTAAAAGGTAAATCAGGTAATTAAGGGTAAATATAATATTATAAAACTACCCTAACACTTGTCTTAATATAATTTGATTCTTATATTCTGTCCTAAGTCATATTTGTGTCAAAATGGAATCCATTTGAACCCACTTGGAGGTGATTAAGACCTTTAGTTTATTTTATTTAAAGGAAAGTGAAATATGTCTCACTCAACATTAATAATTAATGTATTTTTAATATAAGTATATGCAGAATATAAATTCGATTATAAATAATCATTTTAAAGATAAAATGTTTTTATTTATCATTTTAATTTATTTATAATTTTTATTAGATATTTAATTATTTTAATAGTTTATACATTAATGATTTAGAAATTATTTATTTAGTAAATAATAAGTAATATTGTTTTTATTGAAATAATAATACCCATTAAAAGGCTCACAAACCTAACCAAAACAAATTTTTAGTGTATATATACACCATAAGAATGAAATGACATAATATATGACCGTTTGGAGTCTTATAATAGTGATTATGACACTTATATTATTTTATTTTACATGATGTCAAAGTTGTCACCTTTATAATTTAATAAATATAACATTTTAAAAGTTGGGTGTTTTATAATATAAATCTGACTAAAAGTATTATTATGAAATATATAACATTTATATTTACCCTAGTGTTTTATTTTTAATTTTTATGCTACAAATAAGTATAGTTAATAATTATACAAACATGTTGTACAAATTATTTTATTAAGAGAATTATCAAATAAATGGTTTTAAAAATAATAAAATAAATATTATATGAACTATTTAATGTCCTACACTAATTTACTAGAACAATATGACATGTTAGAAACCTATTAAATATTTTATTTCGAATATATCCTCTGTGTGGATTTTATTTAAATTCAAATAAATGAATAGTGTTAAAATTGACACTATAGTTATTTTATAAAAATAACATATTATTAAAATGTATAAAAATAACAAAAATATTTAAAAATTATAAATTGAAATTTATATAGTCTCAAATGTCATAATTTATCCAATTATGGGAAATTAACAACACATAAAGGATTATTTATAACCATTTAAAATTTAGATTTTTATTACCACAAATAAAATTAAATAGATTAAATAAGGATAAATTAAAATTATAAGGTTTACAATAAGTGAAAGACATGAATAAATTTGATTAGTTGATGATATTACAACCCTATATCATATAATATTCGAATTGAGTCATTTATAAAGGTTTTTATGTGGGGTTTGAATTTATATAAAACTAATATTTTTTAGGATTCCAAAGGTGCCCCTCTCCTCCCTTATAAAAGGGAACCTCCTTCCTCTCATATTTACACAACATTGAGCCTTCAAGCTCGGCCTAACTCTTCCCATTTACCTTCTCAACTTTTATATAAATATTCTAGAGGTATTGGTCTTCTTCAAAGACCAATTTTACTACCCTAATAGGAGGTTTCAAAGAGGCGTGTCAAAGAAGAGGTAATATCTGTTACAGATTCATTCAAATTTATTTCTTCTTCTAATTCCTCTTCGTTAATTTATTCATTATAAAGTAAAAAAATCAGTATCACTTGTATAATTATATATTATTATAAATATTAAACAACCCTATTTCACCTTTTATCCATCCTAGAAAAAACGAAATAACCACGCGTGCGTACGTACAGAATACCGTCTCCACGCCATGGTGTAATCTATTTTTCCACCACCACCTTACATGGATGGGTATAATGGTGTAAAGAATAACTATATATAGTTATTACAACATCATATTTGTTCTAAGATATTATATCATCCTCTCCAATTCCATTCAATAAATATGGAAACGATATCATCGCTCGTGCGTACGTACGGATTACCGTCTCCATGACGCGATGAGATTCATTATTCATGTTAACCACACAAGAATGATTATAAAGTATATATAATGAATAATAAAGTAATACATGACATGATAAAGATACTGAATTTATGAATATATATATATATATATCATCTACTTACTTCCAATCATGTCAATAAAGAAAAGAAAACAGTGTTCATGCATACGTACGGCCTACCGTCTCCATGAACAGTGTATTTCATTTCATTTATATATCTATTATATATATACACACATAATATATATGATATATAAATAATTATTTAAATTCTGGAAGTAATTAAATCATGATATAAGTAATAATGATATCATGAACAACAAGTCCAAACATGTACGATAAATAAAACAATTTTACCCAAAACGCTTCTTTAACATGGAATTTAAAAAATAACGGGTAATATAAAGTCATAAGTGAACCATTTATGATATCATAACAATGAATATGATTCTGTAATAATTCAATGACATTGTTTAAATCATTATACAGGATGTCCGGATACATATGAAGCATATCGGACCTAAGGTAAGGGATAACTTTTCCAATCTCGTTTTTATCCGAGATTGTTTATTTGTAATTATTTACTAGGGTTATATTTATCATCCATATCCATATTTTCTAAAAAAAATTCATGTATGTTTAAAGTCCATTTTACCCCTTTTTTGACTTTTACTACATGGTATATAAGGAATCTTTCTTTTGTTTACCATGCGAGGTATTTTTTGACTTTTCTGGAAAAGGTATGAGAAGAATGTTTTTTTAAATTATACAGCATGAAGGGATTTTTAAAATTTCATAACACCTTATTTTCTTGAAGCTTACTCTACAATATTTCATGACTATTTTCAACAAAATCCACCTCTTTTAAAATTGCATGACATTTTTTGAAAAGAAAAATTATTTTGAAAAATAAAGGATATTTTCCTCAAGAATTCATTTCAAGTGTTTTCTCAAAACTGTTTTCCATCTAAAATGAAATTATTTAATATGTTTATGTTTCCTGTATAATGTCCCAATTATTTACATGGTTTTATTTTTATGATGAAATTATATAAATTTTTTTATAGATTATGTTATGATGGCATGATGTTTAAGAATCTCATTCTATTACATGGGTTATACTATGATGTATGATGTATGATTTTGTGGAACACAAAAGAATGATTTCATTATGAGATGGGTGGGACCTATATTTCCTTATAATGCATTCGGTTATGATTTATATCTCATGAGATATACAAGGCTGGAACGACAAGTAAATCTGGTTCAGCAATACAGGGCTGGAACGGCATGTAAACCCGGTTTAGTAAGGGATTTTTTCAACATTGATGGTCGTGGAAAAAGTGCCTTGGAATTTATGGCAATCATATCATGTGCTTAATGGTTTCCATAATTGAATGTTTTATTCCCATGTTATTTTATCATGATTAATGTTTCATTATGATCTATGCCTTACCTACTGCCATGTTTTATGTCTTTGCCCAAGATTTTGATGTTTAAACATTATTTCATGTTTTTAAGATCAAATGTATAGGATTTGTTTTATTTTATCCATGATTACCCTTACTGAGCATTTGAGCTCACCCTTTATATGTTTTTTTTCAAGGATTTAAATAACGGTTTTAGGTACCAAAACAAAAGAGGAATATCTTTATGGGAGATGTTGAAGATCTTTCACCATGATTAGAATATATGTTCTGAGTTTCCAAAGAAATTAAACTAATACGGTCCTTGAGTGTTGGTTCCAATTATGTATTATGTACTTCGAAAAAGTTATGTAATGTTCATGTACATCATGCTTTGGGTCTCTATAGGTGCTATCATAGGAAAGGATTAGTTAACCTTTGGAAACTAGGATGTGAAATCCTTAGTGATTTCTTTAGAAACATTTCTAAGTTATGTCTAGGGATGTCCCTAAGGTTTAGTATAACTATAGGTTACAGTCCTAGTGTTATGTTGATGATCATGAATAACCTAGGGTGAACCTAAGGTGTCATGTATTAAAGATTGTGTGATAAGTTAGACATCCCATAAGTGTCTTTTAATTATTATGTGTTTCCTCGTTATTTTAACTATTTCTTACACTATGTTTTCTGGTTTTAGTCAATGGAGGGAACGAGAAGGAATTCAGTTAACCTTGATTCCGATGAAAAAATTGGTGACTGTGATCAAAAAAATTGTGTAATGCCTATAGAGAATGATATTGTGATTATGTTGAATCAGTCATCACGATATATGATTAATAAGGTGAACTTTGGTGGTATTTCTAACGCATAAAATAAGAGGATGATGGAATTTTATGCATGTTCGCATGCTGAGGAGCATTGAGAAAGGATGATTGATATTTCTAAAGAAGGGAAGAAAAACCTTGAGGAATACCTCAAATAGAGGGGAAAATGTTATCTATGTGAAGAAAAGGGTCATAGAGTGACAGACTGTTATGGAGTTCAATGTCTTATTTGTGGAGAACATGGGAATTACCAAACTCAATTCCCTAACCTAAGAAGTTACTTCTAAATAAATGAAGTAATTACTCTATGAAAATCATTGAAGAGGATGGATTGAAGTGTTTATGTATTGGTATTCAATAATAATGTCGTTGAAGTACTTTTATGGTATTTTGGAATATTTTTGTATTAGTATGTTGTGGTTTTCAATATTTTTATGGTACCAGTAACCGTAGAAATTGATTCAAATATTTTGGAAAGCTGATGATATGTACATAAGGAATGGATAAGGAGAAAATAATATGATTGATAATTTTCACGAGCTCATGATTCATATATTGACTAAGTGGTATCATGGTTTGAGTGTATAATTTTTTTTGGATTTTGGTATGTGGAATGTGTTAACTTTTAACTACATTCATGTTTTCACTAACGTTCAATGGGTATTAATTTTTCAATAGAATACATGATTAAGGCCTTCGAATGTTTGGAATGTGACCAACAAGACATATCTTATGATATATGGGGATCAATGATGGTATTAACATTCTTGTTATATGAACTCTATGGTAATCGTTTTCACTATAATATGAGATTGGAAAACATTATTTTGGATAATCCTAAATATTGGACTGAATTAAGGTAGAAATATGATAGTATTGTTTAATGATATAATTTTTTTTTCTTTCAATATTATTGATGGAATGTTATAATAGTGTAGTTTAAGAAAAGGGACAACATGCAGAATGGGCGAAAACCCGTCACGTCGGACAAGGCTATGGGAATCGAACCCACAACCGAAGTGTGAGAAGCCTTTATCGCCTACCATTGGCCTACATGAAGTACCTCGTTAGTAGAAACTAGTTTTATTATATTAAGTGGTATGATAGATAAATTATATGTCCATTTTTTGAATCATATATGATTAACCTCACCATAGATGGACTTATGTATATTTAATAACGTTTTATAACATTTTATTTGAGATAGATAGAATGACCCACCATTCTATCACATGATCTCCAAATGCTTCACGAATGACAAATTCAACTTCATTTAATTAAGGGATTCAGTTGAAATTGTTCAAGGCACGAACAACAGTGAGATTTTATCAAAATCAAGTAAGTTTTTCTTTTAATTCAAAAATTCATCAACTTTAGGGAATTGATCTTGAAAACAAAAAAATGTGGTCATATTGTCCATATATCCGATGAATCAGAAGGTACCTTAAATGATCACAAATTTATGGCTTTGTGATTGTTGTATTTTTCATTTCCATGTTCTCTACCACTCTCCATCGGAACTTGATGGTTAGATTTATCTTCCATATCCATATTTTCACCTATGTTCTACTATGTGGAAAACCAGTGCTAGTTAATTTGGGTAACTATTACGTTTCATAATTTAGTTTTTAAAGTTATGTTTTGGGATTCCATTTTACAATGTGGGTTTCAATTAACGAAACTTTCAAGTAGAAAACCATTTACAACCCCGACGAATTTCGAGGGCGAAATTCATTTTAAGGGGGGTTGAATGTAACAACCGGAGATTTTATGAGTATTATTTTTTTAATTTCTTTTATATCTTCAGTTTTATGCTACACCAAGATTATCATATCCTATACGCAACACTGTATTATCTTTTAGTATACGCAACACTAATCTTGGATTGTGTTACACACAATTTCAAGTTTGATTGATAGTAGTTATTCTACACAACATTTAGTGTGTGTGTGTGTGTGTATATATATATATATATTCAATGTATAAATGAAATACAGTTTGATTTTTTTATAAGAAACAACAAAGGATTCTTGCACTACACACAACCCTGACTTGGCTTGCATTACACTCAATCGCGGCCTTCCTCGATAGCGGGTGTTGTACGCAATACTGGGTTTCACTAAACAACGATATATTATTATAATATTATTATGAACTAGAAGTTATGAATAGTATTAACTAAAATTTTAATTTTATGACATTATAATTCATCTTACAAATTTAATAGAACATGGTATGAGAACAAAATAAAATTTTCAGGTAAAATAAGAATTTCTCAAAAAATGCAGTTTTGCCGCCTTTTGATGGCACACCCATTTTAAATATAATTTTTAACAACATTATAAGTTACATATTTCAAAATAAACTTATTTTTGTGAATCAGGATATAAAAATGTACGTTGGATAATGTTTTGAATTTTTTTTGATAACTTTCATGTTTTAATGAATAGTAAAAACACGCTATATTTTAATTAAAAACATCTTTTTTCATCTTAATAATTTATATGGTTAAATTATAATATTTAATGATTTTATAGTATAAATAGAATATATTTTTACCATTTAATATAATTTATCTCATTATAATTGAGTTTACATTGAATATATAGGTAAAATCATTTCAAACTTTTGCAATTTTTTAACTTTTAAAACTCGTTTTCTTAACAACGAGATTAATTTTAATTTAATTTCTGAAACTTTTGTATATTGAATTTAGAAAAATGGATTCCATATTTGGAATCATTGGGTCCAAATTATTTTATTAGTATAATTTTTATTTTTGGGCATTATGAATAGTAACTACGGTAAAGTTTATTTACCATAGTAAAAGGTAAATCGAGTAATTATGGGTAAATATAATATTATAAAATTACCCTAACAATTGTCCTAATATAATTGGATGCTTATATTTCTTCATAAGGCATATTGGGGTCAAAATGGAATCCATTGGAACCCACATGGAGGTGATTAATACCTTTAGATTATTTTATTTAAAGGAATGTGAAATATGTCTCACTCATCATTAATAATTAAAATATTTTTTTATATAAGTTTATACATAACATAAATTCAGTTATAAATAATCATTTGAAAGATAATTTTTTTTCTTTATTATGGTAATTTATTTATAATTTTTAAGAGATATTTAATTACCTTAATATCTTATACATTAATGATTCCTAAATTATTTATTTAGTGAAAAGTAAGTAATATTGTTTTTATAGAAATAATAATACCAATTAAAAGGCTCACAAACCTGACCACAAATTATTGGTAGTGTATATATACACCATAATCATCCAATTACCTAATATATGGCTGTTTGGAGTCTTATAAAAGTGATTATGACACCTATATTATTTTATTTTATATGATGTCAAAGTTGTCACCTTCGTAATTTAATAAATATAAAATTATAAAAGTTAGGTGTTTTATAATATAAATCCTACTAAAAGTATTATTATGAAATCTATAAGATTTATATTCATCCTAGTAATTTATTTTTAATTTTCATGCAACAAATAAGTATAGTTAATAGTTATACAAAAATGTTGTAGAAATTATTTTATTAATAGAAATATCAAATAAATGGTTTTACAAATAGTAAAATAAATATTATATGTACTATTTAATTTTATCCACTTATGTTATAGATTAATATAATATATTAGTAACAATTTAAATATTTTAGTTCGAATATATCCTCTATGTGGATTTTATTTAAATTCAAATAATTGAATAGTGTCAAATTGACACTATTGTTA
This sequence comes from Viscum album, assembly GCA_963277665.1. Classification (NCBI taxonomy): domain Eukaryota; kingdom Viridiplantae; phylum Streptophyta; class Magnoliopsida; order Santalales; family Viscaceae; genus Viscum; species Viscum album. Next base: position 1,216,076,335 of record OY728159.1, read on the forward strand.
TTTTATAAACATAATATATTATTAAATTGTTTAAAAATCAAAAAAATATTTAAAAATTAAAAATTGAAGTTCATAAAGTCTCAAATGTCATAAAGTATCCAATTATATAAAATTAACAACACATAAGTGACTATTTATAAACATTTAAAATTTAGAATTTTATTACCATAAATAAAATTAAATTGATTAAATAAGGATATATCAAAATGATAAGGTTTAAAATAAGATCAAAACATGTCTAAATTTGATTGGTTGATGATATTACAACCCTATCTCAACTAATATTCGAATTGAGTCATTTTTTGGGGTTTCTATGTGGGGTTTAAATTTATATTAAACTAATATTTTTGAGGATTCCAAAGGTGCCCCTCTCCTCCCTTATAAAAGGGAACCTACTCGCTCTCATCTTTTCACAACATTGAGCCTTCAATCTCGTCCAACCCCTGCCAATTTACCTTATCAACTTCCCTATAAATATTCTATAGGTCCTTTTCTTCTTCAAATACCAATTTTAGTGCCCTAAGAGGAGGTTTCAAAGAGGCGTGTCAAAGAAGAGGTAATATACGTTACCGATTCTTTCAAATTTGTTTCTTCTTCTACTTCCTCTTCATTGGTTGTTTCATTATGAAGTAATAACATAAGTATCAATCATATACTTATATGTTATTATAAATATTAAACAACCATATTTCACCTTATATCCATCCTACAGAAAATGAAATCACCGCGCGTGCGTACGTACGGTATACCGTCTCCACGCCGTGGTGTAATCTGTTTTTCCACCACCACCATTCTTGGATGGGTATAATGGTGTAACGAAAAACTATATATATTTATAATAACATCATACTGATTATAAGATATTATATCAGACACTCCAATTCTATTGAATAAATATGGGAATGATATCATCGCTCGGGCGTACGTACGGATTACCGTCTCCACAACGTGATGACATTCATTCTCCATGTTAACCACTCAAGAATTATTATAAAGTATATATAATGAATAATAATGTAATAAATTACATGATAATTATAATGGATTTATGAATATATATATATATATATATATATCATCTACTTACTTTTATTCAAGTCAATAAGGAAAAGAAAACGGCGTTCATGCGTACGTACGACATACCGTCTCCATGAACAGTGTATTTCATTTCATTTATCTATCTATTATATATATATATATACTAAATATATATAATATATAAATCATGATTTAAATTCTAGATTTAATTAAATCATGATATAAGTAATAGTGATATCTAGAAAAACAAGTCCAAACAATTACGATAAATAAAACGATTTTACCTAAAACGCTGCTTTAACATGTAATTTACAAAAGAACGGGTAATATAAAGACATAAGTGAACCATTTATGATATCATAACGATGAAAATGATTCTGTACTAAGTAAATGATATTATTTAAATCATTATCCAGATGGTTCGTATTCGTATGAAGCATATCGGACTTAAGGTAAGGGATAACTTTTCCAATATCGTTTATATCAAAGATTTTTTATTCGTAAGTATTTACTAGGGTTATATTTATCATCCATTTCCATGTTTTCTAAAAATGGTTCCATGTATGGTTAAATTCATTTTTACCCATTTTTTGACTTTTACTACATGGTGTGTAAGGAATCATTCTTTTGTTTACCATATGAGGTACTTTTTGACTTTTCTGGAAAAAGTATGAGAAGAATGTTTTTTAACTTACACGGAATGAATGGATTTTTATGGTTTCATAACACATTATTTTCATGAAGCTTACTCTACATTATTTCGTGAATATTTTCAGAAAAATACAATTCTTTTAAAATGGGATGACATTTTGTGAAAAGAAAAATGATTTTGAAGAAGAAATGATATTTTCCTCAAGAATTCATTTCAAGTGTTTTCTCAAAACTATTTTCCATCTAAAATGACATTATTTCATATGTTTATGTTTCATGTATAATTTCACCATTATTTACAAGGTTTTATTTTTATGATGAAATGATATCACTTTTTTTATGTATTATGTTATGATGGCTTGATATTTATGTATCAAATTCTATTACATGGGTTCTCCTATGATGTATGATTTATGATTTTGTGGCACACGAAAGAATGATTTAATTATGAGATTGGTGGGACCTATATCTCCCTCCAATGAATTGGGAAAAGATTTATATCTCATGAGATTGACATGTCTGGAATGGTAAGTAAATATGGTTAAGTAATACAGGGCTGGAACAACAAGTAAACTTGGTTCAGTAAGGGATTTTTTCCACTATGGTGGTCTTGGCAGCAATGCCTTGGCTACTATGGAAGTCATATCATGTGCTTAATGGTTGCCACAATTACATGTTTTATTCCCATTCTATTTTATCATGATTAATGTTTCTTTATGATCTATTCATTATGTACTGCCATGATTTATGCCTTTGCTCCAGATTTTGATGTTTTAACATTATGTTCATGTTTTTAAGTTCAAATGTATATGATTTGTTTTATTTTATACATGATTAACCTTACTGAGCATTTGAGATCACCCTTTATATGTTTTCTTTTCCCCAGTATTTAAAGAATGGTTTTAGGTACGAAAAAAGGGGAAGATCTTTATGGGATATGTTGAAGATCTTTCACCATGATTAGAAGACTATGTTCTGAGTTTCCAAAGGCACTAAACTATTACGGTCCTTGAGTGTTAGTTCTTATTATGTATTAATTATTCCACAAAAGTAATGTAATTTTCATTTACGACATGCTTTGGGTCTCTACTGGATTGTACATAAAATACACCCATAATTTCACCTAGATGGGTTTTTTCACTGTGTAGTTTAGCATGTATTTTATTGATGTTAATAATTCCCACATGGAGGTGCTAATATGAAAATTTATGTTAAAAAAATGATAGAAATTGGGGTCCATATATATAATAGTGGAGTAATTGGAGTAAATATTAATGATATTTGTTTTATATATATGAAGTGAAACCATCATTTCAAATTACGATGTAATTTTATGATTAATAGGATTTATTGGTTTATCACATCAAGAAATATGAATTTCAAGACATATTTAAATTTCATAAAAAAAATTTTAGGCCATACATTCACATAACTTCTTGGATTCATTAAATATTACTGCCCTATAAAAAAATATTCCTAGGCCTTTGGATTTTATCCCCTTTTTATCATTATACCTGATGGATTATTCTTAGTCATGAACATTTTGGATGTCTGACGAGGAACCAAATAGTCATATTCATAAAGAAATGAAAAGATATTATATATTGTATTCATGAACTAACTATGATATAATTTAGGGAATATATGATTCGTATTGATTATCTCTTCCATTATTATTCATATAGATCAACAGTCTAGTTACATTTATAGAATAATGACTGGAGGAGCATTTGAAGGTGGACTGATAGTTGTGTTCCATGATTCTATGACCTGACACTCATTTTATTATTTCATTCCCATCAATAGACATTTAAAGGAGTTATATGTCTATTATAATATTTCTATGATTTATTCTTATCCTGAAAAATTATTTTAATATCTAGTGGTTCAAATTATGGGGCCTTCAATAGAGTTGAGAAGGTGTGTATCCTTTATAAAGCAAAAGGAATGAATTTTAGAATAATTACCAATGCATTAGATTCAAAAATGTATTTATCCTTATTTACCATTAAAAATTTAATACCAACTATAAGTTAATGTATAAATTAGGCAATCCAATGGGGATATGAAATTCAAGGCCTTGACTGAGAGACAGGTGATGATCAAGTTCTCTAAAAAAAATACCGAAACACCCATGCTAAGATCAATGGAATATAAACATTTGTTTCTATTATTGTTATTTCCATGAATCTTTATTACCGTAGGATAGCTAGGTGGTATTGAGTTTGTCGTGGGATATATTTACTACCCATAAATAAGGATTCAATAATCCACATATCAGGAATTTGAGCATTCATACGGATAAAACATTGATAACTAAGTAACTAAAGATCATTTCAATATTTAGTGCTGGAAATTTTATTTTACATAGGTGATGGAAAATATCCGTCCAACAAGTGATCATGATATTTCATGGAGATGCATGATAGAGAGTATGTGAAGTAGAGATTTAATTTATGATTATTGGGATTAATATGTCACCCTCATTGGTGTTGGATAATAACCATAAAATATTTAATTTTTATGTCTTAATTTTATCCATAATTATCTTATATGAATGTTTTATTTTTTCAAAGAATATAGGTCATGAGAATGTAACTACCATCTAGTAGATATATAAAATTAAGAAAAATGAATGGGGTGAAGATGAAATAGGGATTCCAATGTATGAAAATCCACCAGAATAGTATATGGAAGGGAAAAATATGGAATCATTTGATAATATATGTGATTCTTCCTTCCAAAACATGATTTCATCTATGTTGTGTGAATAAACACCATAAGAAATGTTTCAGAATCAATAGAATAATTCTATATTGGCAATGGGTATTACAAATGATAAAAATGATTTTATTCCTTCAATACTTATGATTAAAAGGTGTACACTAACAATATATCCCTTTCTGGCCATTATGGATACGTGTTTTGTTATAGAAAATGTTCACACTCTATGTCAGATGAGAATGTGGATCCATATAAAATCATAAATCCATAATGTGATAATGTGTAAAACCGAGTAATAAAATAGTTTATTTTGAAGTCATACGCAGATTTATATACAATCATTACAGAATCTACGGTGTCCCTATTTAATCACCCAAATTTTTAAAATGTGGATTCAGTGGTTGAGGAGGAATACCTAGAGCTTATCATGGAATATCTAATTAAAAGATATAAAATATTGCATGATACAACATTTGATGCACCCATTAATCAACATATAACCATTATAATTTCTTTATTAAATGAATCGATGAATTTATTATGTGATTGTAAAAATTATTTTATGAGAGCATTAGATCATTAATTTTCAAAATTTAAGGACTCTACTAATTCCTCAAAAATGTTGCAAGTAATTATGGGAGAGAATCCATATAGGTTTTTAACACATCCAAAATCCATTTACAAGTGGTTCCATCCCACTAAGTATATATCCATCCTAAATGACATATATCCATTAATTTCAATCCTTATTACATTCTTAGTCCTACTCCTACCCACATCGTGTTCCTTTTCTAAAAAAAATTGTGTATCGTGGGTTGTAATCACCCATTACTTGTGTATCCAACTCCCTTTACTGGGGTGCCTCTATGTGGCTTCTAGAGTAGGGATGTTACAAAGTGTTATCAGAGGGTGCTTTTCACTTGATTTACTGTTTGTATCCTTTAGTAAGGGATATCAAGGAATTGGTACTTGGTATTAAGTTCTTCCTGGGAGTAGCTAACCCATGTACATGGAAAAGACAATATACCATGTTTAATTGAAATTTTTCTCTTCTTTCATATTTTTAGAGTTGATTTTATTTCACCTTGAGTGATTCGCATGATTTTTTCTGTTATTGTTGATGTTATTGAGGTTCTATTTCTATAGCAACCCAATGAGATGAGGGTATGCCATCTCATGCATCATATAAGTACTTTCTAGAAATCATATCTCATGTATTTTGGTCATGCCATCTAGGATGAATTAGAAATTACATATTGTGGTGACAAATGATGTGTAAAATATGCATGTTGTTGTGATAGTTGCATTGATAGAAATATACACATTTTGATAGGGTATTTTTCTTTGTAGAGATTTACTTGAATGAATGCTAAACATTGGTTCTTGAGCTATTATGGGCCCTCATGGACCGAAATTTGGTGGCTCATTGCTTTGTTTTCCATGATATAACATGTATATGATGCCAAAAATTGATTCATGGGGAATATGGGCCCTCACAGATCGGAATTTGGAACTTTATATACTTTTTCAGTGTTTTCTAGGTTCCGAAGTAGTTTCTGAGGCTTACTGTCCAAAAAAACCCTAAATACCCGCTGTGTAATGTTAAGTACATGCCGCGTGTTCTCTTGTTTGGGAGGAACCAAATTTTCATAAGTACACACTGTGTACTTTATGCACACGCCATTTTGTCTCCTACCATGTCATAGGCCATGTGGGTAGAGACATGGGATGGGGAAAAGTCTGTAGTGAACACTCCATGTATCATCCCTAAAAGACATGTTCTGTCGACCCCGTGACCACCCGTGTCATTATTAACACAAGTTGGCCGAGTCGTGTCTAATACATGCCATATCCCATCTTAAAATGCATCGTAGTCCTACCCAGGTACTCCACCGTGACACGAACAACATAGGTGGGTGATACCCTTTCAAGTACAGGACATGCCCACCATGAACATGCCGTATAGTCTGGCCAAGGTACCCAACCGTGTTACGAACAACATGGGTCTGTGTTATCCTTTCACATACACACCGTGTTCATCTGGAACACGCCGCATAGTGTGAGTCATGTATTAGGACGTGTCACTAACAACACGGGCAAGTTGACGATTTTCCAGTACATACCATGTTGGAATTTTACTCCCCATGTAGCCTTGTCATAGAAGACCCATGTGGATTAACCGTGTGGAAGGACTCGTGGAGGGGAATAGGATTCAAGTACACGCCGTCTTTTAAGACAACATGTCATGAATTTGGGGTGTTTCACAAAATATTTAGGTAGGAGTAATGATAGAGAAAATATTTTCAATTAAATTTACATTGAATTTAATTGTATTAAACCCACAAAATTGTTACTCTAAGATGAATTGCTTCATTTTTATGATATTGGTGTTATTTTGAGATGAACCGTAAAAATTGCACATTTTGGACTTTTAACTCTTTTAAATTAGGTCTATACTTTGGCCATAACATATTCAACACTAATCCAAATTGAAAAATTATATCTTTTCCAGATTCCACACATTTAGGTACTCATTTACTATATTTTAACCAAATGCTTAATTGACAATATGGAAGCTCAACAAAAGATCACAAGTTGTGTCATGAAAAATGATTACAATTCTGCCAATTTTTGGTGTGGGGTCCATAAATAATTCTTGGTGGGCCCAATTGTAGTGATATTAGGTGGGTGGACTAGAAAGGTGATTTAGGACATATTTCATGAGGGGAAGGTTGTTGGAATTGGCCTTTCTAGGGTCATTAAAGCTTCCTAATCTGGAGGTTTGAGATTTGGCAAGTCTGACTGGAGAGAATAAATGCTCAGAGTAAAATGACCATAACTCCCACAATACATGTCCAAATCCGCTTATATATTGATAAGAAACGCCCAAGATATTTATGAATAACATTGAAGAAGAGATAAACGCATGAAAATTTCATTCAATGGGGCTAAAATGCATCAACATTCAGGCTAAAAATTCTTTCTATAAAAGGAGGAGAGCTCCACCCTCTCAAAGCATCTCATTCTCTATCCCATTCCATCTAGCACACCAAGAAGAAGAAAATTTCGTATTTCCATTTTTTTCATTTCTTTTTCACAGTTTTCTAATTCCTTATTCTTCCCCATTCATCTCGATTACCCTTACCATGGTGGGGTAAACATTTGGAGTGATTATGGAAGGGTTGGTTTTCTATGTTGTAATGCTTGAGTTCTTGAACATAATTGAATGAAATTTATTTCTTCTTAAAAGTTGTTTTCAGTTTCATATAGCAGATTTTATTATCAAGTGTGACCATTCTTGAACATTAACTCCATTATTGATGTTTTCATTGATAAAATAATCATTATCTCCCTCCACAAATTTTTGGTTTATATAAGATGGAATAGACCAGGGATTTGTGTTGAAGTAATAGACGATCATCATTACGTGTAAAATGTGTAGTGAATGTTCTTGATTTTTTGTGATAAAAAAACATGATCGGGTATTGCCCATTTCAGTTAAGGAAATTCAATACAACTATTTTACAATTGAAATGAGAGTTGGAAAAACAGATATCTTGGTATGGTTTTCTATCACCGTCAGAATTTCACCAAGGAATTGAGAGGAAACGATTTTTTGGAAACTCACTTTAATCAACAAAGATGAAGAGGATTGAAGTAAATTGAACAAGGATTGCATTAAAATTAGAAAACCGACCCCAACCTAATCACCCTTTTAATATCACATTTTTTCAGTCCTTTGAATTTAAAATGTTCTTTCCAAAGAACAACATTTTTACCCTCATTTTAATGTGACAAAATATTTTATGTGCACTCCTCTTCAGGAGACATCCTAGATCAACCACATTACTACATTTTAACATATGAAATAATTATTTTGCCATGCCCGACAACAGGCGTGCGTCAAACAATGAATTTTTTTTGGGGAGATATTGCCACAAACTAATTATAAATATTTGAATATTTTCAAATTAAAAAAACAAAAAAAATTATTTTGTCATGTTGTTTTCAAATGATTATTTTATTAATTAATGGAACAATTACCCACCAATAAATGATCCAATTATTGACTCATCATTTTCCGAGGATGGGTTTTCATCTATTTTTAGACATGTGAGGTTATTTTGGAAAAAAAATATTGCGGAAAAACATTCAAACAATTCATAGATGGACTAAGGGAGGACAGGAACGATGATGTTTTTGAATCGATGGCCCGAAAGCTAACTGAGTTCTCCCAATACTTTCCAAAATTTTATGAATTTTTCAAGGTCCAAGAAGACACCCCATTAGTGATCACTGATTTTTCTATGGTGATCCAAGATATAGTGGAGACTGACTACCTTCCTCTACGTAGTACAACTCAACTGCATGAGGTGTTTTCTATTGAAGAAGATATTGATGATGAACAAACTCAGGGAGGCAATATTTTCATGAACTCATTATGTTTTGATTTTTTTGAAAATGAATTGATTATTACCTCCTCTTGTTTTAATTTTTAAAACTCATCCAATACATGTATTTACTAGGAGAAAGATGATGAAAAATAAGATTCATCTTATGAAGAACATATGGAGCTCCCCGAACATGTTGAACATTTATATGAGAGTGTTCAAGAGGAGATCCAGGTGGATTTTCATAAGGAAATAGAGACAAAATACATAGACATTGAAAAGGAATAATTTGATATTAATTCTTCAAGCATTAATCTTGTTCAAATTAAATTACATTCTAACATTCCCATTGATTTTTCTATTGATGTATAATACCTTCAACAACCATTGGATCATAATGAACATGTTGTCCAAATGGAAACCAACAAGGAAGATCACTCATTCATTATCCATTCCCCAACTTCCACTTATTATGTAATTATCATATGAGTGGATTTTTTGTGCTATATACTTGGATTCCTCACTAAAAAGGAAGACATGCATGTTGGAAAGAAGAATTTTTTTGGTTCATGAGCAAAAAACATCACCCACCATCAGATTGTGGATAACCGATTAGAACTGCCCCTCTAGAGTCAGTAAAAACCCATGGCCCAGTTGGGGGATTAAACCATGATTTATCCTTCTTTTCTAATTAATTTTTTTCATTTTTTTTAATAAATTTCATATGTTACGTTTTTACATTTTTTAGGTTTTCAAAGAGAAACACTTAAGAGCCAAACTCAATTTTGGACAGCGAATAAATCAGGTTGTACCTCTACTAGACACTTTCTTAATGTTGTGATTCATTTTAAAATTGGCTTATAGGTTAAATCCACTTGAATGGATTATGGACACTGCATCATTCAATTATGGGGGAGGGAACCTTTTTAGTTTATGATTTTCATTTTTTGGGTCTATTTCCGAAAAGAAGCGTGATTAAAATTTTTTGTGTGATTATTTTTCAATTTATGGGGTGTTTTTTTGAAACATTTGTGATAAATGCTTATCATTACCATTTTTTAACCCATTTTAATGAGTGAAACAATCTATTCTACGAAACTGAGCTTAAATGAATGCTGAAATGAATTTGTTTCAAGTTCAAATATTTTGGAAATTCATGAAAAGTGCACTTATTTTTGAATACCATGCCATATTTCACTGTCTATATCATTGAAATCACTTTTCTATGAGAATTATGAACCATTTTGTGTCATATTATTTTCATTCAACTCATTTCTTGAGAGAACTAGATAATGCTGGTTCTAACCAAAATTTGATTTATTCCTTTCAAAACTTGAGGGTTTGGGGTAAGTGTGTTTTAAATGATTAAGACATTTAATTGGTTTAAATCCCCCTTTTCAAAATAATCCTTTTCATTATAGCCTAACTTATACATTAATCATTGTATCCCCTGTTAGCTATGAATATCCAATTAGGTTAGCCACATTACAAGCCAATTTTCCCTATCTTACCAGCTCTTGAAGTGAAATTGCAAGATCTATTTGAACTTAAGTGTGAGGGATGATGTCTTGTGGTGTACTACCTCATTTGGTGATACTTTTTGTGGAATATATAATGTTGAAGAGAAGATGTTTCTATAGAAAATTTCATTTTGTTAAAAGTTGTGCCTTTTCTAGAGCTTTCATGATAAGAGAAGTTGTGCCTTTCTGGAGCTTCTGATATAAAAAAAGTTCTTCCTATCTGGAGCTTTCGAAAAAAAAATCATGTTTGAAAAGATTGAAATTGTTGCTGCTAAAATCCTGAGCTAATTGAATGATGATGGAGCCTATTTTCATCAAAGGGGTAGAGAAGGAGACCATATTTGAGTGAAAATTATAATCTTTCAATTTTTCTTCAAAAAGAGCCAAACCCTCATTTTTCATCCTCATAATTTTTAACATCTAAATCCTACCAAACGGAAGCCAAAAAATAACCCTGAAAATTCCTCATGAGAAACACATATCCTTTACTCACATCAGGATTAGAAGAATGAATTTATCAAGTCCATGGTGACTCTTGTGTCAGTTTGGATGAGAAAAGCCTTATTCAGCATTTAAATTTGTGAGATGAGAAAACAATCATCTGAGGTAGGTGCTTTGTGTGCATGGGATAAGAAATGAGGTAGAAAAATATTAAAATATAAAATGGAGAACCGGAAATAATTTTTTTTGATGAGGTGTGATATCTTTTTGTTTCTTAGTATGGATTTCGTAGATCTCATTGGTATGTGTTTTGGATTAGATTAGATTCGACTTTTACTTTTCCAGGAGTCCAAGTGATATGTGTGGAGGAATTGATAGAGAAAATATTTCCAATTAAATTTACATTGAATTTAATTTTTTAAAACCCAAAAAATTGTTACTCTAGGATTAATTGCTTCATTAATATGATATTGTGGTTATTTTGAGTTTAACAATAAAAAAGGCCCATTTCGGATTTTTAACTCTTTTAAATTATTTTTATAGTTTGAACATAACATAATCTACACTAAACTAAATTGGAAATATCTTTCTTTTACTGATTCCACACATCCAGGGCTTCATTTATAATATTTGGACCAAAAGTATAATCGACCATATGGAAGCTCAAAAGAAGCTCACAAGTTGTCTCCTGAAAACTGTTTACAGTTCTACTGATTTATGGTGTGGGGTCTATAAATAATTATTTGTAGGCCTAATGGTTGTGATATTCGGTGGGTGGACGAGAATGGAGTTTTGTAACCTCTTTCATGAAGGGAAGGCCACTGGAATTGGCCGTTTTAATGGTCATTGAAGTATCCTAATCCTATCGTTTGCGATTTGGGGAGTCTAACTGGATAGAATAAATGATCAAAGTAAAACGACCATACTATTCAGAATAAATGTCCAAATATTCTAGTCTTTTGAGGGGAAACTCCCAAGAAAATTATGAAGAACATTGAAGAAGGTATCAATGCGTAATGATTTCATTTAATGGATCTAAATTGTTTCATCATTCGGGGGACAAATTCTAGCCATAAAAGGGGAGAGCTCCACCCTCTCAAAGCATCCCATCCTCCATATCATTCCTTCCAGGACACCAAGATGAAGAAATTTTTGTCTTTCTCTTTTATTTATTTTCCTTTTCATAGTTTTTAATGCCTTATTCTTCCCCATTCATATCGATTACCTTTACCAGGGTGGGGTAAATATTTCAAGTGATTGGGGAAGTTTTGGTCTTCTATGTTGTAATGCTTGAGTTTTTTAAAGTAATTAAAATGAAATTTTTTCCTTCTTCAAAGTTATTTTCAATTTTAAATAACAGATTTTGTTATCAAGTGATATCATTTATGAACATTAATTCCGTTATTAATTTTTTCCTTGGTAAAATAACCATTATCTCCCTCCACTAATTTCTGGTTTAAATAAGATGGAATAGAACAGGGATTAGTGGTGAAGTACTCGACGATCATCTATACGTGTAAAAGGTGTATTGAATGTTCTTGACTGTTTGGGATAAAAAAACCTCATTAGGTATTACCCATTTCAATTAAGGATATTCAATACAACTATTTTACACATGGAAGGAGAGTTGACCAAACTGAGATCTTGGTATGGTTTTCTCTCACCATCATAATTTCACTAAGGAAGTGAGAGAAAACGATTGTGGAAACTCACTTTAATCAACAAAGAAGAAAAGTATTGAATTAAATTGAACAAGGATAGGATTAAATTTAGGAAACTGACCCCAACCTCATCTCCATTTTAATATCATACATTTTCAATAATTTGAATTTAATATTTCCTTTCAAAAGCGCGACATTTTTACCCTCGTTTTAAAGTAACAAAATATTTTTTGTACACTCCTCTTCGGGAGTTATCCAAGGTCAACCATATTACTACATTTTAACTTAGGAAATAATTTTTTTGCCACACCCGATGATAGGCGTGCATCAAGTACATGCCCATTTAAATGGCTTATGGGAACACACCGTGTATGAAATGTATACATCGTGTAGTCATGTTTTTTAAAACATGAGTGCTTTCTTCCTCATGTTACCTTCTCACAGTCCTTATTTTCTATCCTTGATATCATGATCTAATTTTTGTGCTGGACCATGTAGATTCATGCCACAGAAACGTCCTCCAGTTGAAAGTCAATTTATAGGTGGTGATCAGACACTGGACATGGTTCTTCAGGGACTTCCAGATGATCCTCTAGTTATGCCAGTCATGGAACCAATAGTTATATATGTTATTGGTGATGATGCACAGTTCAGGGAAGGCTTCCTGAGGATGATATAGACCATTCATGGAGCACCGCCTCCTACCCCATCAATGGCTGATTTGATGTGGGTCTTCCAGCATCAGCATCCTCCCACATTCTCAGGGGAAGGAGGAACTTAGGATACATAGTCATGGATAGAAGCCATGCTGATGATCTTTGAACATCTGGAGATGCCTCCAGAGATGAGGTTCAAGCTTTCTACCTATATGCTTCGTCACTATGCCAATAGGTTGTGGGATGTGATCTCACAGGCGGGACACCAGTAGGTTCTGATGTGGGATGAGTTTCAGCACATCTTCTTTGATTAAATCTATTCGGAGACCCTGAGGGCTGATCGATCCCGAGAGTTTATGAGTATGGAGAAGCGTAGTCTTTTTGTTATGGAGTATTCCTCCCACTTTACTGAGCAGTTGCGCTTCATGCCTATTCCAGGAGTCGACCAGATGTTCATGTCAAGCAAGTTCGAGAAATTTCTTGAGGCACGACATCCAATCACCGGTGAACATCTTCTTATTGACTTGTATCACTTCTATAGTCAACCAGGCGCTGATCACAGAGTGCATTCTAAGAGATTATGGATTTTTGAGCTAGGGAAACCTGACATCTGTGGTTAGTATTCCACCTACTAATAGTAGGAAAAATTTTAGTGAGTATTCACACGCTCATCTAAGAAGGCGAGAGACAAAATTAGGTAGCCAGGTGGTATGCTACTAGTCTGGAATGGCTGGGCATACAATGCCACAATCCTAGAGAGAACCAATCGAGTGTCGATATTGTGGCAAGATGGGTCATCATCAATGCTTCTGTCAGATATTCTCTCTAGCAGCTGGTGACAAGGTTTCTTCAATGACTCTTCGTTCAGGAGCAGCACCACCAGTTTCTCACCTGTTTGGGAACTGGAGTTCTTCCTGCAATTTAGGCCAAGGTGGAGGATATGGTTGTTGTAGCTAGTATACTTGTTTTCAGTGACATCAGAGAGGATCAGCTCATAGTGGTCAGGTATGGTCATGAGGCAGCGATACAGGCCAGACTTTTGTAGTGGAGCAGCCCTAGTAGGAGCAGGTTCCCAGACCTTATACTCTTCGAAGTTCGATCTTAGTAGCCTCTGTTTTAGATTCTTATCTTTTTGATACAGGGGCCTCCCATAGCATTATATTTGTCACTATCATGGAGAGCCTTGGGCTCTTCATCTTTTCTTTTGCAGATATCTTGACGCTAGACACTCTGATGGGGACTATAAAGGCTAGTGTACATCAGTGTATAGAGTTCCCTCTACAGGTTGGTGGATGTCACTTTTTGTGGGACCTTTATGTCCTAGATATGACATGTTATGATTTCATTCTCGGGATGGACTGGTTAGTTCAATTTTTGGCAGTCGTCGATTGTTATCGTCACAGGGTTAGTGTCATATCAGCAGAGTGTGGATCTTTTCTTCATAGTGGCGAGTGGGATGTCCAAGTGAGCAGAGTGGGTCCATGGAATCATGGGTTGGGAGGTGTAACAACCTAGATTTCTAGTCTTTATCTATATGATTAGGGGACATCAAAGTTATACATTCCTCTAGTGGTGGATCGTTTTAGAGGTATCTTTCACGAGACCTTTTCAGGTTTACCTCCAGAGCGCGGGGTATACTTCTCGATTGAGCTTGTGCTAGAAGTGGCATCAGTGTCCATTCCACATTATAGGATGGATACACCTGCATTGAAGGAGCTCAAGAAGAAGTTGGAGGAGCTACATGAAAAGGGTTTCATCCGACCTAGTAATTCTCCCTTGTGTTCTTCTGTCCTGTTTGAGAAGAAGGCAGATTGTACTCTCACGCTTAGAGTGGACAATCGAAAGTTGAACCAGCTGACAGTTAAGAACCTATATCCCTTGCCGAGGATTGAGGATCACTTTGATCCATTACATGGAGACCAGTTGTTCTATAAGATTTACGTGAGGTCTGGTTATCATTAGTTGTGTGTTAGACCATCAGATATACCTCCTATAGCCTTCTAGAGCATGTATGGTCAATACGAGTACTTGGTTATGTTGTTCGGTATCACGAACGCACCTTTAGTTTTCATGGCACTGATGAACCGAGCATTCCATCCATAATTGGATTCTTTCATTGTGGTCTTCGTTGACAATATCTTGGGGTACTCTCAAACTTGACACGACCATGCTACCCATTTTGAAATCGTTTTGAGTACACTAAGGGAGCATCAGTTATATTCTAAGCTCTCAATGTGCCACTTTTGGATGGATCATATTCACTTCTTAGGTCATGTTATCTCAGAGGTCGGAGTATCAGTAGACCTAAAGAAATTGAGACTTGTAGTTTCATGGAATCAGTCGAAGAATATCTTTGAGGTGCAGAGTTTTCTAGGGCTGGCTGGATTCTATAGATGTTTCATACTGGACCATTCATGCTTATCAGCAACACCGAATGGTCTGACCAAGAAGGGAGCGAGGTTCGTATGGTCAGATTCTTGTGATTCAGCCTTTTAGGAGTTGAAAGGGAGGTTTTCTTCTTCATTGATACTAGTCTTTCCAGATCTAGGCAAGAGCTATACTATTTACTGTGATGCATCATGTGTCGGGATGGGTGTTGTGCTTATGCAGTGAGATAGATTCATTGTGTACAGGTCTCGGCAGTTGAGGCCACATGAGAGGAATTACACAACACAGGATCTGGATTTGGCAGATGATGTTCATGACATACGATGTTGGAGACATTATATTTTGGTAGAGAATTTTTTGTTTTTAACCGACCACAAAAGTCTCAAGTACAAATTCACTCAGCGTGATCCGAATTTGAGACTGCATGGGTGGGTTGAGTACATATAGTCCTTTGACTTTAACATGCCTATATTCCTGAGAAAGGAAACATAGTGGATGATGCATTGTGCAGGAGGTCTCAAATACAGGCAGTTTAGGAGACCAACATTGAGTGGTAGATTATGGCTCTGTCCTCTGAGATGCATTTGGAGGTGTATGATAGTCAGGGGAAGATGTTTTTTTCTTCAATAGTTGTTACCTCTACTCTTATGGATCGAGTTCGAATGAGGCAGCTATCAGATTCTGAAGGCCTAGTCCAACGAGAGAGTGTGTCCAGAGAGGACCCCATTCCTCGATGGACCGTAGGCAAGGATGATATTTTGCACTTCCAGGGGTGGGTATGGGTACCAGCAGTCCTACGTGAGGAGATAATGCAGGATTTTCCTTCCTTATTTTGGGAAGTTCATCTCGACATCACCAATATGTATCTTGATCTACACTGATATTATTGGTGTCCAGGTATGAAGAGAGATGTTACCAGTATCTCCATGAGGTGTTCCACATGTATGTAGGTGAATGCGGAGCACCAGTTACCAGTAGGGCTTCTAAAGCAGTTTCCTATTCCTTAGTGGATGTATAATGATGTCACGATGGACTTCGTGAATGGTTTGCCATCGTCGCCTCGATGGAATGGAACTATTTTGGTTTTGATTGACAAACTCACGAATTTTTCTCACTTCTTTCCAATCTAAGAGAACTTATGTCTTGATGAACTGGGACATTTGTACATCTGTGATATTGTACATCTACATGGAGATCCACACTCCATTATTTCAGACAGGGATTCACGTATTACTTCTCGGGTCTGGTAGGGGCTTTATAAGGCTTTGCGTACCCATGTACTTTTGATTACATCTTACCATCCTCGGACAGATGGCCAGTTTGAGCGTACGATTTAGGTCTAGAGGACATGCTCCAAGCATGAATTCTCGATTTTTGAGGTTCATGGGAGGAGAATATGCCTCTTGTGGAGTTTTACTACAACAATAGTTTTCAAGCCACTATCCAGATGGCATCTTATGAGGGTTTGTGTGGTAGGCCATGCCGATCATCCTATTGTTGGCTGGAGGCAGAAGAGACAGCTTTTTTAGGACCTCATTTTGTTCAATAGACCACAATGCAGATAGAGATGATTTTGAAGAGGATGGGTACTTCATAGTCATGACAGAAGTCTTATGCTGATCAACGGATATGACCTCTGGTGTTTGAGGTCGGTGATCAGGTTTTCCTACGTGTCACACCGAGGTTGGGACACAATAAAATTTGGACACAAGGTAGGCTTTCACCGAGGTACGTTGGGATCTTTGTGGTGTTGGAGAGAGTGGGGTCGGTTGCCTATCGGTTGCAGTTACCTCATAGGTACCGAGCTATGCCTGACATCTTCCATGTTTCTCAGCATCAACGTTACTTTTCAGACTTGTCTCAGGTCTTTCAATCCGGGGAGGTTGAGCTCGATATGGATGCATTTTTTGAAGAGAATACTATCCATATTGTGGATTGCAGTACAAAGGTTCTTCATGGCTGGTCTGTTCCTCAGGTACGGGTGCAATGATAACACGGGAAATGACATGATCTGACTTGGGAGAGGGAGGCCGAAGTATGATCTCAGTGGATGGAACTGTTCAGGGTTTATTCTTCTATTCCATGCTAAGGAAATTCGGGGACAAATTTCTTTTAAAGGAGGAAGTTTTTGAGAAATTTTATCTTCCTTTTAGGTATGTTTTTCTTTTTTCCTTTAGTATTTAAGAAAAAGGGATTTTCAAGAATTTTTTTTAAGTACACACTGTGTACATTATAATTAAATGTCATGTACTCAGTTACCACAGGTAGCTGTGTGATTGTCGTGCAGCGGCCGTGCACACGACCAAGTGTGATGACCTATAGGCCACCTAATGCGGAGTAATGAAATAGAAATTACACGTCGTGAACTCCAAAAGTACGCGCCATGTCTTTTCCTTTTTTTCAATAAATGCACCAGGGTTGCGTCTAACCAACATAACAACATTCATTTAGGTCTCGTTTGTATAAAGGAGTCCATACGAATGCGGATCTTCGATGAACCCCATATCCTCTATCCATCCTCTGATTCGAACACCATTTGATGCATTGGAATTGCATCGGTGAGTTATCTCTTCTGTTGGAACCTTGTTTCATGATTTCTCTTCTTTTCAATGTTATTATGGGTTGAAATTTTTAAATGTTTTTCTATATATTCAACGTTGTAAAGTGATTCAATCTTCGAGGATTACAAATAGCGATATCCTAACCCCGAGGTAGGTGGTTTGTGCATTTTTATAGGATGTCTTTGAGTTATATATTCGAATCTGTCCAATACCCATTAATGGGGTATTGCGTGTTTACTATTTTTGCCCTATTGTTTCTCTGCTTTGCTAGTATGCCTAAGTAGATGATTATTGATTGTTAATTGGGTGAATTGTTGTGCTTTGGATGTACTTACCATGAATGTTTGCATCATTTGACCTTTGGGTCTTCTTTTCCTATAGGCTACTTTTTTACTTTCCCTTGCCTAGTATTATAGGATGGTGTGACTGTTCTTCTATAATGTTGTTGAGTTGTAGAATTAGAGCCAAGTAGTTCTTGAGGTTGACCTTGGCCGTTGCGCACTGCTACACTTTCTTACCTTACCTGGGGCCATGATAACATAGAGTATAGACCATAGGGTGAATGGACGATGTGGGCTTCTCCAGAGTGTCTTTATAATTTATGATGTGAGACCATATGGGGAATTAACATTAAGTGCTTCCCCCGAGTGTCTGTAGTTCCTTGATGTGGGCCACACAGGGAATGATACATTGAGTGCTTCCCAAGAGTGCCTTTAGAACTGATATGAGACTGTTGGGGGAATTGACGGTGACTGATTCCTCATAATGTCTATGCTTAAGCTGAACCATAGGGGTTGGACTGGGTGTACTGCAAAGAGGGTTTCTTTTACTTGTAGGTTGGACAGGAGGGGATATGTAATGCATACTTACCAGAGGGTTACCTGTTGTGTTATCTGTTTGCTTAGCTATTACAGGCTGTGTGGTGTTTGAATGCTTTAAACTGTGGATTTTTTACTGCTTAGTGCTTTCATGTTTACTATTTTCTGTACTTTTACCTGCCATATACTCACTGACTGTTAGGCACAAATCATTGGGTGGTTTCTTAATAAGAATTATTCTCACACCCTATTTGGGTCTTGCAGTTGGCCCCAAACAGATTATATTGTTGTAGGTATAGATAAGGGTAAGAGCCCATTTAAATCATGTACTTGACTTGTTGTGGAGCTGGGGAGAATGGGACCAAGCATAAGATTGTTATGCTGAGGACCATTTTATATTTTATTTTTTTTACTTTGGTTTAGTAGAATTTGTATTCCACCATTGTGACTTGTATGGATATTTTCCTAGACTTATGTACCATGAATCATTATATATATATGTTCTATAGTTTATACTTTAAGTCTTCTACTCTTACTGTTGTATGTCATTATTATTGCTTCTCCTCTTGTATGTATTTTTTGAAATCTGTTGTGTTCTCTTCCAATGAGGGCATAGTTTCCCCAATATCACACCTAAGGACCTCGCTTCTAATCAGCAGTCTCTGGTATTCAGGGAAATTCCCTTGAGGCAAAGTGACCAACCAGGTATGGGGCGTCACTGGGTGGCTTCTGGAACCGTGACGTTACATAAACCATCATTTCCCAAATGATTTTTTTAAAATTAATTATCATGAAAATTTATAATTTATTTAAAATCTTTATTTTAGTCCTTCTAAATTATGGATTTTTGTTTGGATATAAAAAAAGTCATATGGCCTGAGAAGATGAGAAATAAACTACATACATACCCCTCTAAAGGGTATATTTTTAATAGAGTAACATACTTTTAAATGATGAATTCTTGAACTATAAACCAATTTTCTATAAACTATGTTATATAGTCATTTTTGATGAAAAATGTGTAGAAATACATAGGAAATCTAGTGATAAAATCTAAATAATGATATTATTATATTTATAACCACTATACATTATTCAACAAACTGACATAATGTAGCTTAAAGCTATACCCATAAAAATGGACATTTTAGGTGACATCAGGGAAAATGATTTATTTTGTGGTACAACATCACTAATGGATGTTAATTAAAAAAATAAATAGAAAATTTTCTATATTAATTCTTCTTAAAATATCAAGGAATTAGGGGGTATATAGAGGAATAATTCCTATATAATATTCTTTATACCTAATTTCTCAAAAAATTATTTAAACATAATAATGTTGATAATGAACAGGATCATCCATAATTAGGAGAAATACTTTCATAAATATTTTGATGATATCAAATATTTTCTTACTAACACATTATTCATGATGTTAAATGTTGAAGGAATGACTCTAATACTCTATGTGTAATCCATAGAGAAATAACTTGGTTACCCCAAGCTCAAAATAATGATATAACCAGGAAAAATATACCATATTATCTATGTAGGAAAATTTTATATATTGAAAAACAATATTTTTATATCATGAATAATTATAATTCATTTATATATATTGTAAAAATGAAAATACGTTATTTGTTTCAACCGGAGGTCCACCTCATCTCTCATATTGATATATCCAAATACATCCTCATTTATCAAATTTTAACATTACAAATATTATAGTGGGTAGTCAATCTTCAATATTTTGGCATACATTTGGTGTCTAAGAAGCCCATCAGAGGGAAAGAATTAGTATATTTCCTTGTGGCATTACCAATCTCTTAAAATACACTTTTGTAGGTGGAACTCCCAAATAAATAGGTCTTTTACGTCCATGATACATCCTAATTCTAGGCGGTTTACTTTTATGGTGCATCTAATATCTTAACAGGTAGAATTAAAAAAACATCACTGTATGATATGATCATATTGGGGATTGTATTAATCTCTCAAGTAAAATCCTATATTCCCATATTCTTCATATTATTATATGGAAGCACCAACAATTTTGAAGAATATCAGTCCCTCATTAAAGGCAAGGACTAACCTGTGAAAATACTAATGGATTGAATAAATAGTAAGGGTCATTAGTGCTTTATATGCATAAAAATTATAAGAAATATGAATTCAAGATTGAATATTTTATTCCATTACATGATTATGTGTGATGGTTATTCATTAGATTCCCCTAGAATCTAGTATTATCTCACATCATGAATTTATAATATTCTTAAGATGATGCACTGGTAAATGTAGAAATATTTGAATATGATCTACAAAATAGTGATAAAATTTATGACATTGCATATCAAATTATAGTCTCTCTATTTATTAGTTGTGATATGTAAGAAATAAATGAAGTAAACACCACTTTAGCATAATGTGTGGCTCTATCCTCTCAAATTTATGACACAATTGGTTGGATTTATATCATTTTAATGTACCATCAAAGTGGGATTATTCCATCATATCTATCCAAGAAGTAATGATTATGTGGATGAGAACAAAATTTCATCATCGATGATGTATTGAATTCTCAAAAGGTACTCTATAAATAAGTAATTGATGGGTTCCTCCTTGAGTGAATTAATGTAGGAGGAGTTTAAACTACTATGTGAGAATTCCATGATAGAACCTATGGTTCCCACCAATCCAGAACCAATCTTTTTATCAAATTAGAAGACATTGTTTCTTCTGGTCAATGATTCTTTAGGACTACATAATGTCCAAATATAAATTACATACTTTCTGGATTAATATAAATTAAATCCATCAACACCACTAATTATTGTGCACCGCTAAATTTTAGATGACATTTTTGTAGGGAATTGATTCCATGGTTCCATGTCATCCATCAATAACTAGTTAATTCATGTTTATCCTCATTAACACTATATTATTCTTCATATATGATAATGTAGTAACCCTTAATGAATTCATAACCAATTAGGTCAAAAATATCATGTTGCCTAATATCATTACATGATCTGGTGTATCTAAAAAAATATTGATATATAGTTTAAATAGTTTCAAAGCCTTTGAATTAATGTGTTTTTTAGCAGTAAAATATCCCATACAATTTTTCATCTCATTATCATGTGGCAGAAAATGGATAGAATGAGGCCTTTAATAATACACTTTTTAATATAATTCAAATTATTATTTAAAAAGACAATAATTTTTATCCAGATAAAATCATGTATGATTCGTGGTCCAATATTACCATAACCCATACTACAGCACCGAAGACCCCATATTCCCTTTTTCATGGGATTGAAGTAGTTGTATCAATTAAAATAAATTTTCTCTAAATTAAAATCCCTTATTAGGATTAAATATATATATATGATGAGTCTCATTTTTGGATTGATAAATTATGGAAACTAAATGCGAAAAAATCACACAAGAAACATTATATTAATATTCATCAAAATCAAGTCATTCAAGAACTCAATGAGATGGTTTTAATTCTCCGGTTATTCCTTAGAGAATTATTTTTGTCTCTATGAACTCTCATGATACCTCATAAGAAATAACTAAATATGCAGTTGAAATGTGATGGAACTTACTCCATAAAAGTTGTCTAATATGATGATGATTAATCCTTTTTTTCATTTGATGGAATATATATCATACCTACCACTACTGTATGGTTTCCCAATTAATATATTTTATAGTTTCACACAATATTGATTGAAATCCATGATACATGAAATTAATCATCTTGGAAGAAAGTCTAATATGTTTTCCTCTAAAATACATTGAAATGTTAAAAATCATATGAGTTTATTATTTATGAAACTGATTCATTATCATAAGAAATTAAAATTTATAACACATGGTCCAACCTGAAAGAAATTTTTTTAAAGTGGATTATTCTATATGACATGATTCCCTTACATACGAGACAAATCTATGTAGGTATTTATAATTTATGGATTATCCTGATTCACATCATGTTTTCTTCAATTTTATCTACATTATAACAATTCATTATTATAATTAAGAACAATTTATGACTTGAATCATATTAACACAAAATATATAGTTATGTCTGAGCATCAAAAAATGGGATTATCCACAAATACCATCAATATTAATCCTCATTCTTGGGATCATCTAATTCACAACAGGGATATCATAATATTTTAACATTTGAATGAATTCACCGCACTTTAACATATAAATAGGACAGATATATACAGAACCCAATTTATTGAACTATGTGTTGCCTGATTATAGTTATTTAATTATATGTAATGAAATATAGGTTACTTATCAAGGACTGAGGTGCCAAATTCATCCCAATCAAACTCCAACCATATCTTAGTACCAGATACAACATTAGTGTACAAACTTAACACTAATATGTATCAATTTAATTCTTCACAAATGTTAGATAAATGAAAAATAATCAATATAAATTTCTTCATCATATTAAAAGAAATTACATGGAGTTTAAGTACTATTTTTAAGATGATAAAATCAAATTTATACAACTCATACATCCTTACCATAATACTACATGGATAAGCCAATTTTATACTACATAATTTCCCTACATTAGAGCTAGATCCATGTCAGAAACTTAAGTGTATATTCCATTGTCTGTAAATATTTTTTGGGGTAAAATAATCCCCACTATAATTATAAACTATTTATATCATGATTACTTTTATAACATGATATATAGTGACTTGTAGATATCTTATTTGGGGTCCACATAGAATATTTTACTCTTATTTTACATTCACTAGTATTTAGTGTATGGGGAAACACATTAACGTTAGTTTTTCTCTTACAATCCAACCATTTGATGAAATTATATTATTTTCTCTTATGTATGAGTCAGATCATTGAAGATAAATCATATCAGAACTATCTATGGCTGGATTCCTATTATTACTAGACATGTTGTGATGCCAAGATCGTCTCTCTCAATCTCATCTATAAATTGTTTTCCAATTCAAATTACTTTACCAACCTAAAACTTATTTCCCTAAATTCACATTAGGTTTTCCCCATTGAAATTTTTTCATGATAAGAAGATCACATAAACATGAATTCCCCCTAAATACTAGTGTGTGTTTCCCCTATTCACCACAGTTTTTTCAGAATACAAAAATTATGGTAATGTTCTTAAAAATATTTCCTATCAATGAGTCAGATCTACATAATGAAATCCTAAAATAAATATTCATGTATTATTTCGAGTTATAGAAGGATACATAGAAATTTCCAGAAATCTTATCTTTGTTTCATTCATAGATTCCATAAAATAAATACACCACTTCTTGTTTATAGGCTCTTCATTTGTATCGGGTCTTTCTATATTGGACTATACACATGGAATGAATATATTTAATAATTTCTATATGTGTCTTGATATATATTAATTCATTTTATATATTTATTACTTACCTATATATTTTGTTCTGATCTATCAGGTATCTTCCCATTCCACACCTCTCTAATTCCATATAATGTCCCTAACATTCTCGGTTTAATAATGGTGTGAAATAATTACATTTGATTAAATTACATTAATATTCCACAGTTTGTACCATAATTTTAAAAATCACCCTAAACCTTTCATAGATGCTAATAATTATTGCATCAAACTCCAAAATGACACATGGTCATAGTAATGATATTTTTTCTTCTATATATATCATATTAAATGGAGGTAAATTTTTATAATATGGAAAAGTTACATTATCCTCATGTTACATTAATATTATTATCATCAAAATAGTCATTCATTTTTGTTCTACAATCAACCTTTGCATGCTTGTTCTGTTTCATCACATTTGAACTAATTCAATTGATGTTTTAAATTACATTATTTTTATTCATTTTTCAAATGATTTAGATAAAATATATCTCTTAAGGCCCCTTTCAATTATCACACTACACTCCTCACCATTGGTATGATCACTATGACCATAATCTATGTGTACCCCTCCCTAGGATCATCAATGATAATATGGGCCCTTTTATATTCATAATGGGTTTCCACCTTACCCTTATCATTATATAGATTTCTTTATATTTCATTAATGATTTATGACCTTGAACTCCACCAACTCTAGCTCTGAGAATTATGTTCTTTAATATTTTTCACCCCCCTTTGTTGTTTTCAAAATTAGTTTAGGTATCTCCATTCACATCATGTTTTCCCTATCCTATTTACTATATAGAATACCTTATATTTTAGTCAACTATACATAACCATAAACATATATAAATTTTGGTTCAATCACTCCATCTTTAAACTATATAAACTAATACATGAGAGTCTATATACTATAATTGGTCTCTAAATTGACATCAGGTTTATCGTTACCATTCAATATATTCTCTCTCACCCTTTGGTTGATGGTGTATGGAGTTAAGATCAAACCCCATTTATATCAATATTATATAACATTAAATACCATCTTTATTATCCAATCATATATGACTTTATACATTCCAATGAATGATACATGGTTCTCAACATGACGATATCCTAGATAATAAAACATTGTAAATATTTAAGTCTCTACACATTACATGTGTACATTAAATAGTCTAGGAATATTATGATCATCTGATATGGGAAAATGTAAAACAGGTATCATGTTGAAAAACTAAAAAGGTAATATGATGAATAAAATGAGTTATTCCCAACAAATTCCATCCTCTCTTTCGTTAAGAATTTGTTTGGGAAAAAATTAAATACATAAAACTTATATGGACCACTATATTGGCCTTGTAGAATTATAATCTATGCTAACTAGGTCTATTGGCCTAACAAATATTTAGGGAATCCTCTTTTTCCTCATATAAATTGGTTCTAATGATTCATCAAGAATTCATTAATGTGTAATGTCCTGGTACTTGAGTCTTTTTTAGCATATAAATCCCCATTAAAAACCACTATCATGATTTTCTTTGTTCTTAGTCAATCTACCCTCTCATATATAAATGGATTAATATTATATCATGGTGTTGGTAAACATGTTGCATATTCAGCCTTCCTATAACCATCTTAGAAAAAATGTTTTGGATATATTCAACTGAATGGATTAACCTTGGAAAAATTGTTGAAATATATGTTTCATATCTGACCCAGTTATATCATTCCAATATCACAAGTTCAAGAGGAAATAAAAATTTTCATACACTTATACCATGAACATATCTCTTTATATAATTATGGTACATATACTAAATATCTATTTTTCCTATATTCATATGAGGCATCATGATTTAAAAATAACAAATTTACTCATTTATATAATTATTAACTCTAGTGTATGGATCTCATGATTTACTTGATCCATTCCTAAAAAAGGATCAACTAGGATCCTAATTTGGATACTAAACATTCTGAATTTAAAAAATTATAATGTATTGATATTTGAAACATCATGGAAGCTTATAAATTCAAAAAATATTTTTTAAATATTTTTTCTATTAATTAAATTACATAGACTAGAATATTCACAATATGAAGCATTCACATTATAATATGATGAAGAATGAATAATAAATAAAATGAGGTTGAAAAATATTTTACTGGATCTAGTTTCGTAGACATCGTAAATCCACTAATGATTTATGAGAAACATCAATTATTAATATAATATTTTCTCACCTAAAAGATTTACCTTTTTCGAAAGTATATGTTTATTCTATTAGTGTGGACAGTTCATGAATACTCTACTTGATGGCCTCATATGTGGTTTCAACTAATAACAAGTATAATTTTGTTTTTACTACATGTGTCTCATGTTATTCTATTTTCACCATCGGATTGGACTCCTAATTAATGTGTTGCGATTCCATGGAAATTTTTTGTTTAGTTCCCAGGAAGTCAATTCCACAAATTCTTCTTATTGATTTACACATTTGAATGTTTGTAGAAATCCCTATTTAATTTGTAATGACTTATATATACTTATGGTTCAATGTATACTGAAATACATATGTCTATATCCTAGTTCATCTATCCACAAACCTATAAACATATTGATAATGTGATCATCCTTACTATCAAACATAGTTGTTGGAGTCTGAGTGATTTTGTTTCACATGTTATTTGATTCATAGAAGAAACATCAGTGCTAGTGATTTCTTCATCATTTGGAAATATAATTTTCTCTAGGATAAGGTTTCTTGTGAGAATGGTCTACACATTTGATGATCGGGTAATCAAAATATAATTAGAGGCACTGATATTTGGAGAAAATTTCCCTATAAAACTCTCTCTAGAATGGATTCATTTTAAGTCTTAGTTTAATGGAACCTCTATTCATGTGTAATGGAAATATCACACTATAGGATCATACACTACAACATCACTATTAGTAGTTGTGTTGTCAACTTAATCAATAATGGATTGTAGTTTGATGTTATTTTCTCCCCATTATAGTTTCCCCAGGACCACCCTCAAGTATTTGAAATGGTGAACTTCATGTTCTTGGGGTGACTTCTCTTAGTATCAAGTAGTTATAATCTATGGTCCATGATATGTTGTACTCCATAGATAAGAAAGGTGTACCATTAGACTGTGGTGGATTAATTAAATGGCTATATTCTTTATCACCAACATCACGTATAGTTGGTACAAGACCATAGGGTGTGTCTCATGACACAACCCACGATAGTGATATATGCTCACCTCTTGTATATATCATAATTGATATAAAAATTGATATGGAATATAAATATTTAATATGGATACCGCATAAACTCTCAATGTAATTAATCCATCCTATAGAGATATTATTTAAAAATTGACTTCCCTATAATAATAAACATTTTTCCTTTAGTGTAATGACAAGAGCCATTCATGCACTGAATATATAATACCAATAAATCCCTACAACATGGATCATTATTTTTTTATTCATGTTTATTTTGAATTCAATGATATTGACTATAAATATATGAATATGGGAAAAATATTGATCCATGGTTGTGTTCATAGATTCTTGAAAAATTATATGCATCGTTATCTATCTATGTAAGAGTTAGACTAAAATTCATGTCATATTCTTTGTTTTGTTCTATTGAATGCAACTCAACACTTTGATGATTCTTCAGAATGTATGTGCCTCAATATTTTTTTGCATCCGTCATTCTAAATGTGTATCCATCAAGAGGCTGGTATCCCTTACCCTAGAGTGATTATCTCTAACCGGTAATATCTTCACATGAAGAAACATTTCTAGAAGGGCCAAAAACCAATTTTTTTTCATAGAACTAATCTAATTTGTCAACCCCATGTTTTGTATATACCATGATAAAAAGTAGGCCAGTACGTATTTTGAGCCCCACTTGAACATTGTGTTCGGAAATTTTTTTGTCTCTTTACCTTCAATTTTAATCCATGGTAGAGTAAAAATACCATGATTCAAACATTAAATAATATTTTGGGAGATGACTGAATTTCTCATTTTATCTTATACCTAATAATATTCATTGAATCCCTCAAAAAAATAATATTCCCCTAAGAATTATCCTAGTAACAATGGGCATGGATAAACTCTTTTTATAGTTCAATATGAATTGGGATTATCTCTACTTTCAGATATCCATGATACTTAAACAGAGTTCTTCAGGTAGTGGGTAGAAGGTATTAGTTCTGGGAAAAAATAGAATAATCCATTCATGAATGAGATCTAGATAATGGTAAATTGATAATTTTGAATCCAAATATACTAAAAAATTTGGATCACTTTAAAATAAACCTCTAACTTAATACAAGTCTAATTTACATTATATATTCAAGACAACATTTCATGAAAAGTTCCCAAATATGGGAGGTCCCAGTCAAGGATCTAGAATTTTGGATTCATTTTTGGAGTGAATGTATTTATATTTGAGTACAATTGACAATATATAATCAAAATTTCTATAAAATAGTCTAAAAAGTATGATTTCCAAAATATAACTTTTTAAATGATATAACTATAACATGAATTTTTTTAGAAATGTATTTTCCAGAGATGATAACTATGATGGATTTTATCATTACATGGTTTAATAATTAGTGTCTCAATAAGTAGGCGAAACCCTTAGTATCAAAGAAAATCTAATGATGGGTATTCAAGAAGATCTAGAAATATATAACTATACCATGGTGAAATGATTATATATTTTATTTTTAATTGAGACCAATTTAATTAATATCTCAACTTCATTAGAAGCTATAACCTCATCAAATAAGGTATTTGAATATCCATCCATTTCGTGCAATATAATTAAAAAAAGTTAAATGCATTTTGAGGTGACCATAACAAATGGAAACATAAGGATGAATTTCAAAAGGATGTACATAAACATAAGTGAATAAAAATTGTATTAAGTATAAGCTTTCTCCTGAAACCTATTGTACAGGTCCTGGAACTCAAGTGATGATGCCTAGTTTCATGCATTCAGAAGTGTCCACCCATATAATCGCACCCATTCATCTTCACCTAGTTCACTAAAAAATATTTTTTTTGGAAAATTTAGTACTACCATGTCTCTAAAACATTTCTCCCAATATCTATTACTCATGAAAAATAATAAATTTATTGTGGGACGCTTGACATAAAAAATGTAGAGCATAAAAAGAATGAAAATATAGAGTTCAACATTCAAGATTACATGTGGTAATTTATGTGGATTGGTGAAGTTAAATCCACATATTTATAGGTGTTTATTTACTCCCATGTCAAGTAAATTTTTTTGACCAATGTAGAAACATGTGCATAAGATATTGGGAATGTAACTTCACAAAAAAAGAGAATGACAATTCTATCCACCTGGGCCTAGAAATTGAATAAAAATCGCATAAAATACATGTATTAACCTATAAATTTGATCCACTTCACATTGATAAAATCAAATCATGACGTGGGTTGTCTTTAGAGTTCAAATTTTACAACTAGCATAATTCCCCATATTCAATGAAAATAATGAAATTATTCAATGGGTGAGGAACCATGTAGATTCCCATCACATCCCGCACCTAGTTCTAGAAGTCTCTTGATCAAACTATCTATACAAAACCCATTTACCCTCTCTTTATTATCTTTAAGCCATATCACATTTTTTACAATTCTCTTATTCATGTTATATTCCCTAATCATAATAGTTATGCCCCCTAATAGATTCCAACCTATTATCTAGAAACCTAAATCCCATTATCAATATAAGGAGCCCATAACTTCAATTAAGAAATTAAATTATAGTAAGTGGAAAGGGGTGTGATATATTTGGGAAGGAGTATCCCTATAATCCCTTGATCATAATAAAGTACATTCTCATATCTTCTCATTCAGTTGTGTTTCTACTCTAAATTAAGGAAAAAATGATGGAAGTATAGTTTTTTTTCTATATTTTATTTAATATAACCATTCAATGAAAACATTTCACAAGACATAACCAATATTATCAAGATGGTCCCACCTCTAGAGGTGTACTTAAGAGATAGTGGTGCACTATATATGAAAATTTCCAATCCTATAAGGGGTGTTCAAATGACTTCCCCAAGGTACTCCCAAAACTCCCTTAGGTCAATCAATTGAGGAGTTATTCACTCTTGTCACTAATTCATAGTAGTGTTTCGCATATTATTCATTATATACATAATTCATATGTGTTTCCTAGTTAATAAATTCATTGTTATTCCCAAAGGATCCAAAATTATGTCATATAACTTAAATCCCCATTCTATAAGGTCACACTAAACGGAACACTTTCACAGAGGACCCTGGACTATGTAGACATTCACCCATGTCACAAACACAGGTTTCATACTCCCCTAAGTCTCCTACAGGGGAACCAATTTTACCCATTCCACCTATATACCTTCCAATTTACCAAGTCCTACTCTACAACCTCCTGAAATACATCACTACGATATTAATGATAAAATGAACCCTATTGATCTAGTATTCCTTGATAATATGGATCATGAATACCATTAAAATAACTATTGTATTTTTTCAACCAAATGTATAGGGCCATCAAGAAGACAATAATGATATATTACACTGAGGATAAATATCATTTTTGATTAGATATTAATATTTGCTATGTAGGCTCAGGATTCTTATCCTTAATGAAAATGATATTTAAGACTTCCTCAAACGAGTATACATATATTTTATTCGTCTATTTAGATTACTAAAATCCTATTAACAAGATTGATATCTGAAGATATATTAACCTTAAACCCATTTTATGTCCCAAACCATCCTTATTGGGTTATATCACACTTGATTCTCCTCATCCATCTTTATATAGTAACCAATATACAACATATGTATATTATTGTATTGGAATTTGACCCTGTGTAATTATTTTTCCTTCCTTATTGAGTTATATCTTTAATGAATATTGTTATGCCACCCCATCTAGTTTACTACATAAGAGATCTGTATTTTCGTATGTGGGACTCTAACACAATGTAATTCACAACCCTTCTTCAAGGGTTCATATCATCCATGATTAATTATTGGCCCATATAGTTTCTAATAGGTGATATGAGGATGTGTATATATGGGAATTCAATATGAACAAAGAAACTAACTTTTTCATTGGGTTATATTAACCATGATTTAAGTCATCCTTCTTCATTAAGATACTATCAAATGAGAGTGGGATGAACATGTATGGTCCACCGAAAAAGTATAGTCATCAACAATGTCAGTGTTGTTAATCTCCATTGTATAAACCCTTAAATGATCTATAAAAACCATGGTCTTCCTTCAATGTGTATTCCCCAACCAAACTGAAAACAATTTTGTTACAAAAAACTAGATAAACATTAATGGTTAATTCATTAATAAGTATCACACTATCCCTGGTTGTGTTACTTCAATATAGTAGTCCTTGTTTCATGGTTTTAAACTACATAACATATATTCTATTCCTCATGAAGTTAAATTGGATTGGTCCTAGATGAAAGAACATAAAAAATAGTTTATTTAGTGATGGATGCATGACCATAAAAGGAACTATAATGTTAATTCGCATATATCGATAAAAAGATAAAATGCACCCCATTAAGTGTCATTAAACTATATTTGTAACAACCCAGGTAATTAAATATTATTACATTCTAATGTTTATCAATATTTGTGAATAAAATGTTAATATTACATTAAAGGTAATTAGTGTAATTTAAGGTAATGATAATGTTATAATAATATGAAATGACCTTGAAACATGTACTACCATTATTGGATGAGTCATAGCCAACCAAGACAATCCATGGGTCAACTTGGGGACCCCATGGAGCCACTTTGGTTGGAAAATGAAATTAATAACTTTTTATTTAATGTTAAAATTAAAATGTCACAAACATGTATTGTTTGACTAAAACAATTATTGCATGGGGTTATACAAGTAATATTTATTACTATAAATATTTATTAGAAAGCTAAAAATATTTCCTACATCATGATAGTTTTTTCAAAAATTTTAGACATTAAATAAATTAATTTATTTATGACACCGTGATGATGCAGTGATTATCTCATAAATGAACGATTTAAATAAAATGAGAAGATAGGGTGAAATATAAGTCTTAAACTTATCACAAACATATTTTACGGGTGGATTTAGAAACCTTATCACCATATCCTCGAAATATATCATTTTGGGACCTTTTCAATCCGAAAAGAAGTTTATAATAAAGTAATAGTTTATAACTTTCCAAGAGCGCCCCTCCTCTTCTCTTATAAAAGGCCCCCACCTCTACCACTATAGACACACCTCTCAAGACTATGGCTCGGCCAAACCCTGCCCATTTGATCTCTACAAATACCTCTATTCATCATTGAAGGCTCACATTTGGTAGAATTCTCTTCAAGAAACCCTTTTTGTTCAAACCAAGAGGAGTTACCCGATTTAAAGGTAATGTCTTCACTTGTGTTGTTCTGTTTTATTTTGCTTCTCCAAACCCCTAAACTCTTTTTATTACATTATTTTGTAACAACACCCATATCATAAATATACTAGGATTTTGTTTTAATTATTATATCTACACTTACACACACCTTCATCTAATGGTTAAAGAACATACTATTTTTGTGGATGGTGAATTACTGCCTCACGAAATGATGTTTGTTAAATCTTCTCTTAACACCATTCATGGTGGCCATTATGATGTAACTATATTATATATATGATATATATGGTATTTATATTTCCCATATGCTTCTTTATTTTATATTTAAAACATACCTTTCTACTTTCCATGTTGTGCAATTGCAATAATTTCCAACGAGAAAGTGTGGACTACCGCCCCCTCAAATTATGTGTCTCGTTCCTGAAATACATGGAATGTATAAAGAATGAAACTAATGAACTTATGTTACCTATAAAATATAGATATTATACTAGAATTATAATATATATCTCTCTCAATTATTTTTAATTCCATTAATATGACAATAAAATGAATGTAGCATTCATGCGTACGTACGACCTACCGTCTCCATGAACGGTGCATTTCATTTCTTTTTATCTCCAAATGTTATGGAATAGTATAACATGAATATGTAATGGATATATAAGATATTTAAATCATTAATACTATTCTGGAGATGAATTACTTATAACTACGTGGACAATCATTTTCAAACAAGTTCATTTTTGACTCATGTACCAAACATCGACAAAAACGTCTGATATGAACTCACATTATAAACCAATTATTATATACTTTTAATATGAGATATGAACTAAATAATAATATTTAAATGATGAACTTAAGCCATTATAAATTTAACAATGTTTATTATTAAGGAATATAATGAAATGAACATGACAAGTCGGACTTGAGGTAAGGGATCTGACCTCTCTCTTTCTTTTCAAGTAACATCTTTTATGTCATTTCATTTATGCTCTAGGTTCTTATATTGGAGGATGTAATTTTATATTAACCATAAAGGAATTTTTTTTTCATATAATGAGATACCCCCTATTACTCTCATCAATTCATTTTTAGAATTTTTATGTGGCGCCGTTAGGCTGCCGAATTTTCGTAAGGGATCCTACCCCTCTCTTTCTTTTTAAGTACTCTTTTTTATGTAACTTACTTTAAGCTCCACTTTCTTATGTTGGGAGATGTTATTTTATATTCCTCTTGCTTTATATTTTATTTTAATATGATGAGAGGCCCTATTTGATCTCAACAATCCATTTTTTGATGTTTTATGTGGCGCCGTTAGGATGCCAAATTTTCATAAGGGTATTTTCATCTCACTTTTTATTCCCGTGAGATTCATGCTACATTGGCCACTATTTACTTTTTTGTGGTGTATGTACTACCCATTATTTTACTATTTGTATAATATACTCTAATTTATGGGTATTTACATCTTCATTGTGTGACCCTTCTTTCATGGGGTGTAAATTTCGAAAGTTGCCCAAATCGGTAAGGAAACTTTCACACTCCTCTTTTTAAAAGACTTATTTTGATATGTCTTTTAATTTACATATTTTTATATTTGGATGTGTTATTCTATATCCTTATTGATGTAAATTTTATTTCCAAGTGATGAGATACCATTTTCTCTCTCATCAACTAATTTTATGAACTTTATAGTGATTCCGTTTGGCTGTCGAATTTTACCAAGGGAACTTCTTAACCCAATTTCGATTTCACTGGGTTCAACTTTTAGTTATTGAATATTAAATCCTATGAATATGTGTGAATGAACTCTGGTTGTTTTACACTTAATATCCAATTATATTGGGTGTATTTATATTTGTCACACATAATTATGAGATTGATTTATCTATAAATTAAGGATACCTTCTTTATAAGGGATTTCATCTCATTTTACATTTCTATTGAGAGTTAATTGTTGTTATGCACAAATTCACTATTATATGGTTTATATACTGTCCTTTGGAATATTATATCATGAATACCTTTATTCTCGTGATATTATAAAGTTCTGATTAAATGTTATTCCTCAATTATTGTATTCAAGTGTCTCTCAATTTGTTAGAAACCCTTTAACTAAAATATCATTTTAAATGTTTTAATGATTTATTCTTATAAATATTTCTCATTATTATCCATGTTTTCAAATTGGTTTTAAGGATTTATTTATATGGATATTAATGGTTTAAAATTTTAAATGCTTCAAAGTGGAATGGGACACTTTGATTCAAAAATATCTTTATTAAATGTTTTAAATGGTTTTGAAAATGTTTTTAGAATGGATTTATTATTTCAATATCTTAATATGTTATATTGTTATTGCAATGTGGGAATGTTATATTTCCTTTATGCTTAAGTTATGTGCTATGATTATGTTATGGTTCTTGGGAATTGTTTATGAAGATGGGTTGTTCCGTGATAAACTAAGGGCAGGTGAGCCTGATATAGCTCTCCAATGCGTTGGGTAACGCGAAGGGGTTAAACGTTAAGGTTTCTCTGAAGATATTTAGGGAATATACTGTGATGGGTATTCCAAACGTAACCATGAGGGTTACTCCCTATGTAATAATGTTATGAATGCCTCAAGTTACCTTTATTTCTTATGATTTCTATGAGTTATTCATAAATCTTATGATTTCATGAGGTACGTTAACCTACTTATGTTTTATGAGTAAAGTATGATTTCATTGATTCTTATGTATACAAGTACTAATTTTTCCTTTTAGAATTATTATATCCTTTACTGAGCTTTTTATGCTCATCCCATGTTTTCACAATGTTTTTCACATGTCAAGGTAAATGTACATGATATGATTATAGTGT
Organism: Viscum album; assembly: GCA_963277665.1. Classification (NCBI taxonomy): domain Eukaryota; kingdom Viridiplantae; phylum Streptophyta; class Magnoliopsida; order Santalales; family Viscaceae; genus Viscum; species Viscum album. The sequence goes on from OY728159.1 coordinate 1,216,111,997, forward strand.
CAAGGAAGTGTCAAGAAAGAATCCATGTTTAATTTTAAATATGTTTCCATTGATTGGAAAAAATGAATACTATCTTTTATGTAACCAATTTTTTTAAATATGTAATGTAATGCATGATTTATGATCAAATTCTCTAAAACTATAAACCTGAAAAGATCCTCAATGTGTATTCTTGAAATAACTCAAGATTAAGTAAGGTTTAAGACCAGGTACTTATAGTTGGTATCAGAGGTCAGTTTAGATAACTTTAGAGGATAGAGTGTTGTTTAATCATAAGTGACAAGTTGTGTATAACCACAATGGTTATTATATTAGATATTGTTATTGTTATTTTTGAAGGTTGGAATGAGTTTGAGATAACTTGGATAAGTACATATTAGTGTTTATCTTCCTCTTTAGTACATGATGATTTTTTTGATATACTCACACTGACCATTTTGGTTTTAGTAAACGGATGGATCTAGCGGGAAACAAAGTGACAATGGGTTTGAAGGAAACTATGGTGTTTCTATGATTAGGAGACTGGATGAAATGGGGGATTCAACGAGAAATCTCGTGGTTATTCTAAACCAATAATCATGAGTCATGATCAACCACTTGAACCATGGCGAGTTCTCTAATTCCTCTTGTATGAGAGAACCAACTCGATGTGGAAGTTCATGTGATAATTATAAAGGTAAACATTAGGGTTTATATGATACATAATTTTGAGGTAATTATTGGTTACTATATGTTATGATTGAAGATGGAATGCATGAGGTAAAATTGAGGTTAAATTAAGTTTTTATTGGGGATTTTTTTAAGAATTATATAGTTTTGGAAAAAGGACAACAGACAGACCGTGTGACAACCCGTCACGTCGGAAAAAGTAGTGGGAATCGAACCCATGACCAAAGTGTGACTGGTATTTATTGCCTACCACTGGACTAGGTGATGTCCCTGGTTAGTTTGACTATTTTTTTAGCTATATGATTTTATGAATCAATAGTAGGTTTATTTTGTGTTATCTATAGAAATTATTAACCTATCATGGAGGATATGTGATTAGGTTAATTAATTTTAAATATGAGACTTTAAGAGAAATTGATGTTATTTGGAGATAAATGTTAATTTGTACCTTGGGATACTATGTGATTAAATACTTAAAATATTTGGGTTTCAATCTTAGTTGGGTTTAACTTGAAAAACTTTATGGAAAAATTGTTTATTAAATGGTCTTCGTTGAACTTTGGGTTTTGTTGGACAAATTTTAGAGATTAGGAGTAGTTTTTCTTTTTATAAAAAAATATCCTTTTTGGGTATTATCTGATCTCATACTAACCTTTTTGGTTTGGTTTTGGTTGATATCTAAAGACATGGGAAATATATAGTTCTCTTTTGTGGATTAGGTGATTCTCAAGAAGTTGATTATAATACTCTTAATGCGAACAAGTCTTCCTAAATACTCATATTTTGGAGAAAGTATGAGTTTGATTAAGGAATCTAGTAAAATTTTAAAGTATATGTGACAAGTAAGTATGTTTCATTATGATTTAGTTAATCTCAAAAATAAATTACTCAATGAAGAGTAACTTAAAACAAAAATGGTGTCTGTTAACTTTTCCTAATGGGGAATCGAATACTGTTTAAACCATCACAATTTTGTGATTTTCTTGTGGTTAACTTTCTCCTAGACATGTTTAATATCACTCTCCATTGGAACATGACCCTTTGTTTTATCCTCCATATCCATATTTTCATATGTTGAATCCTAGTATGGGTTAACTCGGGTGACCTTTGTACTTCTCTCACTTTCTTTTAAAGTGATAGTTTTACTGACTCTTGTTTCGATGTGGGACTTTCAATGACGTTTCGAAGCCCAATTTTGAAATTGTGAGGACGAAATTCCAAAAAGAGTGAGAGGATGTAACATCCCAGGTAAATAAATAATATTACATTCTAATTATTATCAATATTTGTTTATAAAATGTTAATATTACTTTAAAAGTAATTACTGTAATTTAAGGTAATGATAATGTAATAATAATATGAAATGACCTTGACAAATGTCTTACCCTTATGGATGAGTCTTGGACGACCAAGACAATCCATGGGTCAACTTAGGGACCCCATGGAGCCACTTTGGTTGGAAAATGACATTAATATCTTTTTATTTATAGTTAAAATTAAAATGTCACAAACATGTATTGTTTTACTAAAAAAATTACACGGGGTTATAAAAGTCATATATATGGCTATAAATATAAATTATAGAGATAAAAATATTTCCTACATCATGATATTTTTTTATAATTTTTATAATTTAAATAAATTTATTTATTTATGACACTCTTTTGATGTAGTGAATACCTCATAATTGAATGATTTAAATAAAATGAGAAGATAAGGTGAAATATAAGACTTACACTTGTCAAAAACCTATTTCATGGGTGTATTTCAAACCCTTATCACCTTATCCTCGAAATATATCCTTTTTGGACCTTTTAAATCCGAAAATCATTTTATAATAAAGTAATAGTTTATAACATTCCCAGAGTGCTCATCCTCTTCTCTTATAAAAGGCCCCCAACTCTACCACCTTAGCCACACCACTCAAGACTTTGGCTCAGCCAACCCCTGCGCATTTCATCTCTCCACATCCCTATCTTAATCATTGAAGCCTCACCATTGGCAGAATTCTCTTCATGAAACCCTTTCGGTTCAAACCAAGAGGAGTTACCCGATTTAAAGGTAATGTCTTCCCTTGTGTTCTTTTGTTTTATTTTGCTTCTCCAAACCCCTAAACTCTTTTTATTAATTTCATTTGTAACAAAAAATGTATCATAAATATAATAGTATTTTGTTATGTTATGTTTTTGAGCTACACTTACACACACCTCCGTCTAATGGTTTAAGAACATACTATTTCTGTGGATGGCGAATTACTGCCTCACGAAACGATGATTGTTCAATCTTCTCTTAACACCTTTCATGGTGGCCATTATGATGTAAATGTATTATATATATGATATAAATGGTATTTATGGTTCCCATATGCTTCGGTATTTTATATTTAAAACATATCTTTATGCTTTGCATGTTGTGCAATTGCGATAATTTCATACGAGGAAGTGTGGACTACCGCCCCCTCAAGTGATGTGACTCATTAATTCAATACATGGAATGTATAAAGAATGAAAATAATGAACATATGTTACCTCTAAGACATATATATTATACTTTAATTATAATATATATATCTATCAATTATTTTTAATTCCATTAATATGCCAAAGAAATGAAAGTAGCGTTCATGCGTGCGTACGGCCTACCGTCTCCATGAACGGTGAATTTCATTTCTTTTTTATCTCCAAATGTTATGGAATATAATAAACTGAATATTTACTGGATATATATGATATTTAAATCATTAATACTATTTTGGAGATGATTTACCTATAACTACATGGACAATCATTTTCAAACAAGTTCATTTTTGACTCATGTACCAAACATCGACAAAAACGTCTGATATGAACACACATTATTAACCAATTATTATAACATTGTAATATTTGATATGAACTGAATGAAAATATTTAAAGGAGTACCTTAAGAAATTATAAATTTACCAAAGTTTATTATTAAGGAATATTAATAAATCAACAAGACAAGTCATACTTGAGGTAAGGGATCAGACCTCTCTCTTTCTTTTCAAGTAACCTCTTTTATGTCATTTCATTTATACTCCATATTATTATGTTGTAGGATATTCTTTTATATTAACCATACTGTAATTTGTATTTTCATATAATTGGATACCCCCTATTACTCTCATAAAATAAGTTTTATAATTTTTAAGTGGCGTTGTTAGGCTGCCAAATTTTCGTAAGCGAACCTGCCTCTCTCTTTCTTTTTAAGTACACTTTTTATGTAACTTACTTTATTCTCCTATTTATTATGTTAGGGGATGTTATTTTATATTACTCTTGATGTAAATTTTATGTTAATATGATGAGATACCCTATTTGATCTCAACAATCCATTTTTGGTATTTTTATGTGGCATTGTTAGGCTGCCAAATTTTCATAAGGGGATTTTCATATCACTTTTTATTCCCTTGAGATTCATGCTACATTGGCCACTATTTCCTTTTGTGTGGTGTATGTACTGAATATTATTTTACTATTTTTATAATATACTCTCATTTATGGGTATTTACAACTTCAATGTGTGACCCTTATTTCATGGGGTGTACGTTTCCAAAGTTGACCAAATCGGTAAGGGAACCTTTCACACTCCTCTTTTTAAAATAATTATTTTTGTATGTATTTTAATTTAAATATCTTTATATTAGGATGTGTTATTCTATATCCTTATTGATGTAAATTTTATTTCCAAGCGATGAGATACCATTTTATCTCTCATCAACTAATTTTATGAACTTTAAGGTGACGTCATTAGGCTGTCGAATTTTACCAAGGGAACTTCTTAACCGAATTTCGAGTTCTTTGGGTTCAACTTGTACTTATTGAATATGCCATCCCATGAATATGTGTAAATGACCTCTGGTTTTTTTACACTTAATATCCAATTATATTGGGTGTATTTATATTTGTCACACATAATTATGAGATTTATTTATCCTTAATTTAAAGATACCTTCTTTATAAGGGATTTCATCTCATTTTACATTTCTATTGAGACTTCATTGTTGTTATGCACCAATTAACTCTTATATGGTGTATATACTATCCATTGGAATATTATATCATGAATCCCTTTATTCTCATGATATTATAATGTTCTGATTAAACTTTATTTCTCAATTATTGTATTCAAGTGTCTCTCATTTTGTTAGAAACCCTTTAACTAAAATATCGTTTTAAATGTTTTAATGATTTATTCTTATTAATATTTCTCATTAATGTCCATGTTTTAAAATTGGTTTTATGGATTTATTTATATGGATATTAATGGTTTAAAAGGTTATAATCTTTAAAGTGGTATGGGACACTTTGATTCAAAAATATCTTTATTAAATGTTTTAAATGGTTTTGAAAATGGTTTTAGAATGGATTCATTATATCAATATCTTAAAAAGTTATATTGTTATTGCAATGTGGGAATGTTATCTTTACTTTATGATTAAGTCATGTGCTATGATTATGTTATGGATCTTGGGAATTGTTTATGAATATGGGTGGTTCCATGATAAACTAAGGGTGGGTGATCCCGATATAGCTCTCCAATGCATTGGGTAACGCGAAGGGGTTAAAAGTTATGGTTTCGATGAAGATATTTAGGGAATATTCTATGATGGGTATTCCAAATGTAACCATGATGGTTACTCCCTACGTAAGAATTTTATGAATGCCTTAAGTTACCTTTATGTCTTATGATTTCTATGTGTTCTTCATAAATATTATGATTTCATGAAGTACGTTAACGTGCATATGTTTTATGAGTAAAGTATGATTTCATTGATTCTTATGTACACATGTACTAATGTTTCCTTTCTGAATTTTTATATCCCTTAATGATATTTTTATGCCCATCCCATGTTTTTGAAATGTTTTTCACATGTCAAGAGAAAGGTACATGATATGATGATAGTGTCAAGGAAGTGTCAATAATAAATACATGTTTTATTTTAAATATGTTTCGGTTGATGGGAAAAATGAATACTATATTTTATGTAACCACATTGTTTAAATGAGGAATGTAATGCCTGATTTATGATCTAATTCTCTAAAACTCTAAACCTAAAAAGATCCTAAATGTGTATTCTTTAAATAACTCAAGATTAATTAATGTTTAAGGCCGGTTTCTTATAATATTGGTTATAATTTAATTTATAGTGATATTTAGGAGGCCCCACATTAGGTCCCAATCCCAAATCCAAAAAATATACTGCCACCCTGGTTGATGAAAATTTAGTATTTCATCGTTGTGTGGATTTAAACCATATAATGACCTTAAAATAGTAAGTATATAAAAAATATTATATATTAAAATTTTCAAATCTATTCATAGTAACAATAAATCACACTAAAAATCAAGTAAACTGTATTTTTACTGGGAATGATTTCATGAATATATCTAAAATGTATAAGATAGTCTTAGACTGGGAAATAAAGTTCCTTAATAAATGATCATGCCTTAAATCATATCATTCAAAAAAATTATAATCATCACCTTATTGGGTGATCGAGAGGCCTCCCAACATAAAAAATGGGATAATATTGTGAGACCTGAAATAACAAAAATGGGATCATAAAAAAGGAAGTCATCAAAAAATATATGTTTTGAAATATGTTTCGATGTTAATGATAGTGTGAAGTATGAATCGATAGTTATAATTGAATATTAATATATATCATGAATTGATGATTTAAATAAAACATTATGGAACTCAATTGTTATAACTCATTTTAATGTGAAATATCATTTTTAATTTCCTAATTTTATATTCCATTATTTGAACAGCAAAATTGTTTTGGTTTTCCCTTATAAAATGTAGGCCAAAAAATTCATGTTTAAGAAATCATGGACTTTAAACATAAATAAATAGATCTTACAACAGGAAAACATTTAGTTCCAAAAGTGAAATTATTAGATTTATTGAGTGTAGTACCAGAGGTTTCAGAGTGAGATCCACATTGGAATGCTAAAGTGTTCCATCCACTGACATATATATAACGGAGTGAGTTAGTTGTACAATAGAAGGTGGTTCCAACAACAATTATCTCTTATAAAAATTTTCTATGTTTTGTACCAGATATATTTCTTAGTCTTTAGTGACACCAATTATACCATTGATTGTTGGGATATAAAAATTATAAAAATTTTGTTCTATTTTTATTTGGTACCTACTTTTAGTGACATGGATTTGGATCACATTTTGGTTTATGTGTTTGAAAAGTAAAAAACCCATAAAACTGGCATTTTTAATCAGTAGACATAGTTGTGTGTGTGGTAGTGCTTTCAGATCAGGATTATTTTAACTCAAATGTGTTATTTAGATATTAATTTGTACCATATATATCATATTTTCACAAAGTTAAGATTTAGTTGGTTTGATTAATATGAAATTTTTACTATAATGAAGGAAAAAATTAATAAATATGGGAATGTAGATATACTATCATAAGAAAATAATTGTAGAAAAATAATTGGATCATTTGGTGGTTCATTATTATGTAATAATTTTTGGAAATATCATATTGTGATGGTGGAAATTGAATATAATACCATAGATAATGATGTGAAAAATATTGAAAATAATATATGTATATAATTGATAGTTTTTTAAGAGAGAGTGCTAGGACAACAGAAGAACATAGGAAGATCTCAAAAAGTATAGGATGATTCCAAGGAAATGTTTCTATATCAATGTCCCAAAATAGAATCTTACACAACATATTTTACCAAGAGTGAAGAATATTTTTAGAGATAAATGTGATCACTAGCTCAAATACATGTCTCAATTGAACATTTATTTTTTATATAACTCACATTAAACTTTGTTCTCTTTAATTTTTTTTAAACATTTATGAAATGAACAATGTTTTGGATTTCATTCCTCTATGATTAATCTGCATGTAATTATTGTAATAATGTTTTTTATTTAATTCAAATGACTACACATTATGAGACTATATAAGTATTAATGCATCATCTACTTTATTTCATTTTAAAAAAATGTCTTTTTTATTATAAATATAGGTTTTCTCGTAATGACTTTAAAAAATTTTATGAAGAGTAAAAAAGAATTTAAATTTATATAAATGAATATTAAAATATTTTTTAATGGAATATATTATTTTTTTAGATAATGATTACTAGAATAGATTTATCAATTAAATTCTTAAACATATACTCTTATCCAATAATAGGAAGGTAGTATATACGGTTCATTTACCATCACCATGATAGAGTTATCGTGTTTTGTAAAAAAATGAATATATGATTTCATACTAGAAATATTTTCCTAGATTGGTATAATAAATTAATATATGTGGGTAAATATTCCAAAATAATGGGACAAGGTAAGTATATTTACATAATAAAATATAAGAGGTTCCGGAAAAGGAAATCATCATGTAGATTTGATGAGTGTAGACAAATTATCTAGGTTTTAGTGATATTAAAATAAATAATTTTGGTTCTACACATAATTCTGATAAACCAATTTATATATTTTACAATAAGGTTCTATGAGGTGTTTTATAGATCCATAAATCTAATAAGCATGGATTTTTCTTTTTCAGTTGAAAAATATCAATCTCAACATAACTTATGTGCAGTTTTACTATTAGGCTCTATATTTTCTAAAATCCATGAATGCATAAGAATTATATAGTACTAAAAATTTATTTTACTCAATTTAACCCTTATTAGTTTTCAACCTACCAATATTTTTGTATTTTTAATTTATTTTTCTATCTATCTTTTACATGATACGTAAAATGATGTCTCTTGGTGAGAAAGGACTAGAAATTATCTTAGCCTCCCATTATGGGTTCCCAAATTAAACATCATTATGTTTATTTAAGTATTATTTTAAGTCATTTAAATTTCACCAAAAAATGGATTTTTTATTTTAATGTCCATATATTTGTGACCATGGTTTCTTGGAGTTTAAGGATAAATAATTTAATCAAAAATAGTGCAATGTTGTTTAATGTAGTGACGCTTTGAAAAAAATGACATATCTTGATTTAAGGTGCTAGATCATAATCATGCATAAGCATTCATTATGTAGTATTATTTTAAATGACCTTTAATGAATAAAATAAATAAATTTTTCATTAAATAAACTAGAATTTCAATCATGGAGGGATGAATTTATGTATTTTAAGTACATACTACATAGGCCAAAATGTCATTATGCTTTTCTTCATGTGGCATGGAAAAAATTAGCGGGAGGGGTTATTTACCCAATGATTATAATTTTAATGTATTTAAAAAATAATGGTATAGGAATGAATGGAAATGGAATATTTCATTTTCATTATGAATCAATGGATTATTTATTTTCAACAGTTCGAAAACTGATTGTAAACATGGGAGATACAGAAAATTACAATTTTTTGAAATAAGGGATATAATGTAATATAAATCATAGATTCATATTTTTTAATGGAATGTGGTGGAGTAATAATGGATTATATTGGATACCCACTGACCAAATTTGAATGTCAGTTCTATTACCATAATTTTATATGGTTATAATGAGAATGTATTTATATTTTGTTTGCATGATGAATTCAATTGTAGTACTTTTAATGTTATGGGGGAATATATAATATTTTATTATAAAAAATATAAATCATTGGATATCTATAGTATTTCCATATATGTTTGAAATTTAAATTTCCTTTATTAAAGAGCTATATTTAGATTAGATATACTCAATTCAAATATTCATGGAGATTTTAGGGTATTTAAAATATTTGAGCCATGATGTGTGGTATATTGAGTGAATATGTATAACGAATGTAATCCTATAACTGTAATAACCCAAGTAAGTAAATAATTATGTATTTTCATATCTATGTCTATTTTGAAATTAGATAGTGTTTTAAAGACTTTAAATGAGAATAAATCCAATCTTAAGCATAGAATTCTCTAATATTTTTAAAAGATTGTTTTACCGCCTTTTGATGGCGAACCATTTCTAAATCTATGTTTTTACAATCTTATAATCTATATTTGTCAAAATAAACATATTCTTTAGGATTGGGACATTGAAAATTACTTTGGATAAATTTTTGGTATTTTTCTGACAATGTTCATTTTTTAATGAATAGTGACAAATACTGCATTTTACATCAAAAATGCTTTTTCATCTAATATAATTATTTGGATAGATTTTCTTATTAATTGTTTTTAATGTGTAAATATAATATATTTTTACCATTTAATCCAATGGTGGCCATTGGGATTAATTTCACTTTTAAATTGGACATAAACAGTTGTCAATCTTTTGATAGATATTGTTTCTTAAAAAACTCTATTTGTTTTGACAACGGGAATTATTTATTTACTACAATTTCTGTGTATGGAATTTTGTCAAATGGATTCCATATTTGGAATCATAAGGTCAAAAATATGTAATTAAGACACTTTTGGTTATGGACATTATGAATAGTAATGACCGTAATTATCTTAAATTATAGTGAATAATTGGTAATTGGGTGGTTAAGGGAAATAAAATAATATCATAATAATAAAAAATGACCCCAACATGTGTCCTAATTCTACTAGTTGTTTCATGGAATACCATGGGATTCCTGGTTCTAATCTTTGGGACACCATGGAATCACTTTTGGGTGATAGTGACCTTTTATGATATTATTTTTTATAGGGAAATTATAACCAAAGTATATATCACCCAAGTAAAAAAAAATAATTTTGTCTAAATAAATGATATATTTGACTATAAAAAGTCATTGGAAACCTAAAAATATTTCTTACATCATATAATTTTTTTTATTATTTTTAGATATTATATAAATTATTTTTTTATGACACCATGATGATGCAGCGATTACCTCATTAATGATTGATTTAAATAAAATGAAATGATAATGTAAAATCTAAGACATAAACTTGTCAAAAACCTATTTTATGTTTATATTTTAAACTCTTATCACATTATCCTCGAAATATATAAATTTGGGACCATTAAATTCCGATACTCATTTTAATATAAAGTAACATTTATTGACTTTCCAAGAGTGCCCCTCCTCCCTCTTATAAAAGGCCCCCACCTCTACCTCCTTTCCCACAACTCTCAATCCATTGGCTCGGCCGATCTCTGATCATTTTGTCTCTCCACATCCCTCTCTTCATCATAGAAGCCTTACCATAGGCAGAAAGCTCTTCAAGAAACCCTTTTGGTTCAAACAAAGAGGAGTTACCCGATTTAAAGGTAATGTCTTCACATGTGTTCTTTTGTTTTATTTTGATTCTCCAACCCCCTAAACTCTTTTATACCTTTATTTTTTAGAAACTCCAGTATCTTCAATATACTAGTATGTTGTTATGAGAAGGATTCGAGCTAAACATACACACACCTTCGTCTAATGGTTAATGAACATACTGTTTCCGTGGATGGAGAATTTCTGCCTCACGAAACGATGATTGTTCAATATTATTCTCACACCTTTAATAGTAGCCATTAAAGTGTCACTATATTTATATATGATATATATTAGGTTTATGGTTTCCTTATGCTTCTGTATTGTTCATTAATGGAATTCCTTTATTGTTTTCATTATTGGTAAACGTGATATCTTCATTTTGTGAAGTGCGGACTACCGCCCCTCGAAGTGATTTGATTCGTTAATACCATATGTGGGACGTATAAATGATGGAGTTAATGATAATATAAATTATATTATACTGGAATTATAATATACCTTTATATCATTATGATTTCATTCCATTAAATACGAAATATAAATGAAAGTAGCAGTCACGCGTACGTACGTCCAACCATCTCAATGAACGGTGCATTTCATTCCTTACATCTAAATGTTGTGTAATATTATAAAAGAATGAATTTAATGGATGTATATGATATATATTTTATCTACATAATTAATATAATTCTGTATATAATGGATTTTTTACCACATGATCAACTTTTAATTACAAGAAGTTTATTTTTGACTGAAGTACCAATGATCGACAGAACTACCGTTATTAACATATATAATTACATAGTGTTCATAAAATGTTAATAATTGATATAAAAGGAATAATTAAATTGAAATAAGTCCTTAAGAAAGTATAAACTAACTCAAGTTTATTATTCAAGAGATTAAAGAACAATCCAATCAAGTCGGACACGAGGTAAGGGACTTCGTCTCAATCTCCTTTTATTGAGGAATATTTTGTTTTATACACAACATTCTTTAATACAGTGTATAAACCCCTTTGACATTTACATTTATTCAAAAGGAATATTTTTTATATGAAGTGTTTTAGTAAACGACAAAAGCGAATGTTTTTATGGTGCGTATGCAGCGACAATGACTTCTCCAACTCCGTGACCACTATTGGAGTTTCGGCTTCCTCTATAAGCCATAACGTTTTTTTAAATGAAAAATAAACACCATGTTTTAATTTTATTTTATTTTGGTATTGAAAATGGTTTTGATAATGTTTTTATTATATCAATATGTTATTGATATCTTGTGATTGAAATGCGTAAATTTTATGTTTCCTTTATGCATGTTTTATGTGATACAATTATGTTATGTTTCTTGGGAATTGTTTATGAAGACGAGTGGTTCCATGATAAACTAAGGGTGGGTGAGCCTGATATATCTCTCCAACGCATTGGGTAACGTGAATTGGTTAAATGCTAAGGTTTCTCCGAAGCGATTTAGGGAATATACTGTGATGGGTATTCCCAACGTAACCATGAGGGTTACTCCTTACGTAATAATGTTATTAATGCCTCAAGTTACCTTTATGTCTTATGATATCTATGATTTATTCATGATTTGATTACGTATGTTAATGGGCTTATGTTTTATGAGTAAATTGTGATTTCATTAATTCTTATGTATACATGGACTAATGTTTTCATTTCGTACTTTTATATCCCTCACAGATCTTTTTATTCTCATACCATTTTTTAAATGTTTTTTCACAGGTCAATGGAAAAGTAAATGATGTGTTTATAGTGTCAAGGAAGTGTCACAAAAGAATCTATGTTTTATTTTAAATACGTCTCCTTTGATGGGAAAAAAGAATACTATCTTTTAGGTAACCTCTTTGTTTAAATTTGGAAAGCAATGAATGATTTATGATCTAATTCTCAAAAACACTAAAACTGAAAAGATTATCAATGGGTATTCTTGAAATAACTCAAGATTAAGTAATGGTTATGGATGTGTCCTAATAGTTTTTATCAGAGGAGGGTTTAGATAAATTTAGCGGTTAGAATTATATTAAATGATTATCCAAAATTATTTTTTTTATGGTCAAATTGAAATGATATAGAATTTGATGGTCACCATATTTCTTTATCTAAGACATGTCTGTTCAGAATGGTTTTCCACAGAGAAAACATGGAAGCTGTGCTTGGAAGGAATACAGAAGGAAATGACCTTCTGAATCTGAATCCTGAGATGGTCATCATTGGAACTGAACAGTTTGTTGCAGTTATGGTGCAGTTGAATCAAGCGATAAATGGTGGTGGTATCCATGCATGAGATCATCTAGATCAATAGCAGAGGAACATGTCAGTGGTGGAACATTTCATGAGGCAACATCCCCCATAATTCATAGGATCATCTAACCCTATGCTAGCTGAAGGGTGGATTAAAGCACTGGAGAACATTTTCGGTGTCATGGGTGTTCAGACAATCAAAAGGTTAGTGTTGCAATTTACTATTTGGAGGGTGAAGTAGATCAGTGGTGGTTGATTGTTAAAAATATCAGGGACCCTGATGATATTGATGCTCTCGACTGGGATGAATTCAAAGGCATTATTCTTGAGAAGTATTTTCCAAAGGTTTTTCGACATAGGATGGAAAAAAATTCTTGTAATTGAGGCAAGAGGACGACTCACTAGATTCTTATGAAGAAAGGTTCAATCGATTGGCAAGGTATGCTCCAAATTTTATCTCAGACCTTTATAGTAAAATCAATTGTTTTTAATCAGGATTAAAGCCAAAATATCGAAGGGATTTCGTTTCTCATGAGTTCAAGAGTTATGAAAAGCTTGTTCGATGTGCTAAGGAGGTGGAAATAGAGTTTGCTGATGATGAAGTGTTCTATAACAACCAAAATATGAAGAGACCAAAGTGGCAGGAGAAACGGAAGAATCCTTCAAAAAGGTATGATGGTAAGAAAACTATGTTTTCAGTTTTTGATAAATGTTGTCAAAGGCTTGTTGGGGAATGTCATTTGAATTCTGGAATGTGCTACCGATGTGGTAAGATGGGACAAAAGGCTTGTGATTGTACTGAAAAAGATCAGGGTGATGGAAAAACCAAATTACATTTACAGTTAGTGAAATGTTTCAAGTGTAATGAGATGGGTCATTAGGAAAACAAGTGTCTGAAAAAGATATAACGCCCCGACCCCAGTTTCCTAGAGTCGGTGCATTATTACATAACATTGGAATGATCACAAGATTGATCAAATCTCGAAAGACCGATTGGTTAAGTATCCTTGGAAACACTAGGCATATTCAAAAAGTTTTACATTACATCATAAAGTGAAAAACTACTACAACAAGATATTGTCTCCATAGTCCACACTATTATCCCCTCATAATATCCCTACTGGTCATTCATAATTTACTCCTTCACATCCTAGGAAAAATAAAACCTAGAAAAGGGGTGATCTCAAATGCCTAGTAAGGATAACAATATAGAGGAAACTTTCATAAATAAGAATAAACATTTAAAGCAATGTATAACTAAAACAAAAGCCTTTTAAACTTGAACTTCAACATAGTATAGAAAAAATAAAATGAAATAATGCCATTTACTTATTCACATGGATATTCTACTAATCAAATAATCATTTGCAATATCAATAACCACTTTCATAATGATGGAATGCATAATGCCAGACTATCATAACCACATAGCCAAGGCCTCGTTCCAAGACTACATATAAGACTTTTTCAAGGCCTTTTTCCAAGTCACTAGTTTGTCTCATTTGACCTACCGATGCATCGAGGAGCTATAGCGGGCTCCACCCGTCACATATTAAGTCCAATGCATTCCCATATGAAAATGTTTAAACATAACATAAACATTCGTATTTAAACTAGCATACGAAATGTCAATACTTTCACCATAAACTATGAATGGTATAAAAATAGCACATCCATAGTCAAACATATCACAAAACCTTCAATAAAATATAGAAGTTTTGTATCATAATAAATCAACTTCTAATAAGCATAAAATCCATCAAAGGATGTTGACATAGATGAAATCAAAACTCTTTTTAGAGAAATATATCTTTCTATTTTGAAATCATTTAAGAGTCATATATTTATAAAATAAAACATTTTCTTTGAAAATATTATTATAATCTTGTAAGGGAAGCTTCGACGATTTTATAATGGCGGAAAATAACCGCACCCGCCGTATAAGTTAAAAATAACATTCTTACCTTAATTCTGTCGAAAGGGTTAAAAAGAACCTTGTTTGGAAAATGACGGAATGATTCCTTTATAAAAATCTTGTAAAAGGTCAAACAAGGGTATAAATGACTTTAACCCATATTCTTTAAAATAGTAGAAATGTTTTGAAATACATTTTTAAGAAACATGGATGTGGATGATAAAGAGACCCCAGTAGATTATTACGTATAAGCAACCTCGGATAATGAAGAGATTCTAAAATAACCCATACCTTGTACATTTCCTTAGTTGGGGTAGGTTAACCTCCTGTATAATGGTGAAATAATTGTTATTAAATTATACAAGAATTATATACATTAATATGATATCATATATGATCTTTTATCATTGATTTGTTAATAATATCTTAGTATTATCGTTGTTTCAGGTGTTAACTGACTCATTTTATTTTATATGTTTTGTTATGTAAGCCATGTTTGTCATGTATAGGTTGTATATTATTCATATCTAGAATGATATCATGTCCTTAAACATTATTTATAAATCATCAAATGATAATTATACTTGAATGGATACGATAGAGAATGAATCTCATCGCGTTCGTGGAGACGGTAGTCCGTACGTACGCACGAGCGACAATATCATTCTTTTGATATTAAAATAATATATAATTGGATGGTATATCATATATACAGAATAATTATCATATTTTTTTCATGAATTACAAATCATTATTATACCCATCCAAATTATAATTTATTGAATAATAATTACACCACGACGTGGACACGGTTAGTCGTACGTACGAACGTATGGTGACATGATATTCAAAGGGTGGATAGAATACTGAATATGGTTGTACCATATTTATAATAACATCACATTATATATATTATACTGGAGTTATTATTTTATAATGGTAACAACAAATGAAGAAGAAGTGAAGAAGAAAGGAACTTGAAAAAGGGTGGGGAAATCATTATCTCTTCTTTCGGTTCTTCCTTTTGATTTGATCAAAAGGGCTCCTCAAGTTGGATTTATGACTAAAGTAAGGCCTCCAGGATGAAGTTAGGGATGTTGAGAGAGTATTTTTGCAGAGGTTGGCAGAACCAAAAGGCCTTGATGGTGTGAAGTAATGAGAAGGGGGAGTTCCCTTTTATAAGAGGGGTGAGGGGAACCTTTGGAAAAGATAGAAATATTAATTTATAATAAATTCATATCCGGTTTCTAATGGCTCCAAAGTTTATTATTTAAAGTTTAAGTTGGGTATGGGTCAAAAAACACTCAACCAATAGAATTTAGATAGGTTTGGGTTACTATATTAAAATTATCATTAAGTATTAACTCTTAGTTAATTAGTTTCACTTTTACAATGTCTGTTTGTATTTTTATATTATATGGTTAATAAACTTACTATATACACACAAGTGACCCCCAAGTGGTCCTACCATGATATAAGTCTCTTGTCCGAACCTTATATTTTTATGAATTTAATATCAATTAGTAATATACTATTTGTTTTAAAAATGCTTTTATGTCTATTTTGACACTATTCAATAATTGATTTTTGTAAAATTCATAAAAGAATGATTACTTCGAAAAAAGTTAACTAATTCATTCCTAACATATCATATTAAGTTAGAAAATTAGTTTAATTCATAAAAATTATCAAATTATATTTATTTGAGTATCTACAATATCAATCATTTTAATTTTTCACTATTATGGTAATTACTGCATCACCATTGTGTCAAACATAAATTAAATTATTTAATGTCTAAAAATTATAAATAAAATACCATTATGTATTAAATATTTTTATATTTCTAATGAATATTTATAGTCGAAAATCCAACATATATAACCCTATGTAAAAATTGTTTTTCTAAAGGATATATGCTTGTGTCATTTTTTTATTTATTTTAACTTAATTAAAATAAAGTGTCTCTATCACTTACAAGTGGCACCATGGGGTCCCAAAATCGACCCAAAGATGCCTATGGTCGAACATTTATCAACCAATAATGTTAAGAAACGTTTTAGGGTAATTGTTTATTATTATAATATTATTTTTTAACCCTTATTTACTGGATTTACCCTTTAACCGCGGTAAATAAAATATTTACCGAAGTAATTATTCAAAACGTCTAAAAATAAAAGATATCTATTTACACAATTTGAATATCCTGATTCCAAATATGGAATCCATTTTTCGAAATTCAAAACAAAGAAGTGGCAGAAATTAATTTAAAATTAATTCCCACTGTCAAAACAAAAAACGTGTTTTTAAGATATATTAACTATCAAAAGATTGCTACTTGTTTATATTCTGTTTAATTGTGAAATTATGTCTAATGATCAACATTGTACTAAATAGTAAAAATATATTCTAAATATACTTTAAAACCACTCAAATTCATAATTTATCAATATAAATTATTTCTATTGAAAAAGTTATTTTTAATTAAAATTTTGTAATTTTCACTATTCATAAAAATATTAATGTTATCCGAAAAGTACCAAAATTTCACCTTAGGCTAAATTCGATATTATGAATCCAAAAATGAAGTCCATTTTGAAATATAAAATATATATAATTTCAAAAAGTAGGTATTACTATTCTTAACGGCTAGTTTGATTGGTTATGGTGTGTTAGAACTCGGTGTTGCGTACAACACACGCTATCACATTATTCAAAGAGAAGCGTACCGTAGAAGCTTGGGGTGTTACATTATCATCTCCTTAAAGTAATTTCGTCCTCGAAATTTCTAGAATATTATCGCATGAAAAGAATTGGGTGGTTCTTCATCATAGGTTTCTCGGGTTCCCACGTTGCCTCTTCCATCTTCTGGTTTCTCCACAAAACATTTACCATACGCGTCGTCTGGTTTTTCAGTACTTGTTCTCTCATATCAAGAATTCTGAAGGGCTTTTCACAATAAGTTATATCAGGTTCCAGTTCTAATTCCTCACAGGTGAGTACAGGTGTTGGGTCAGGCATGTATTTCCTCAATAGAGATACGTGGAACCCATCGTGAACTTTGGAGAGACTTGGCGGCATTTCCAATCGATAAGCTACATCCCCAATTCGTTCTAGAATTTCGAAAGGTCTGATGTACCTGGGACTCAATATACCTTTCTTACCAAAACATATGACTCTTTTCCATGGAGATACCTTTAGTAAAACATGATCACCGACTTGAAATTACAAATCCTTCCTTCGATTATCGGTATAGCTATTCTGCCTACTTTGAGCAGCTTTGATGTGATTTTGGATTACCTTCACCTTTTCCATCATTTCCTCCACCAGTTCTAGACCTACGAGTTTTATTTCACCAACTTCATCCCAACAGGTTGGTGTGCGACATCTTTTTCCATATAACACTTCATATGGTGCCATCTGAATACTCGAATGGAAGCTATTGTTATAGGAAAATTCTACCAAATGTAAATATTGATCCCACAAACCCTGAAAGTCACACTACTGGAAAAAAGGCCTATACCCACGGTTTTGGGAACCGTGGGCTGGAACGCTGTCGGTATAGGTCCCCAGCCTATACCCACGGTTTTCCAAAACCGTGGGTATAGGTGTTCTACCACCGTGTCAACAAAACATTCCGAATTGCCACGGTGTCAATGGCTTTTACCCACGGTTTCAAAACCGTGGGTATAGATACTAAAATAAAGCTACAGGCAGGTTTCGATCCCACGACCTCTTCGCTGCAAAGTACCGCATCTACCACTACCCTACTATCAATTATGTATATATATATATATATATTTAGTTAAATATAGTTATATAAACCGTGGGTATAGAGGGAAGAACCGTAGGTATAGGACTCCCGCCAAAAAAAAATCTTTCCCGTGGAAATTTTTTTTTCCCGCGCACACATGGGAAACCTATACCCACGGTTTTTCAAAACCGTGGGTATAAGTTTTTTATCCTATACCTATCCCCACGGTTCTCCTCAAAACCGTGGGGATAGGTACCCCCTATACCCACGGTTCTTGAAAACCGTGGGTATAGGTCAATTTTCAAGACCTATCCCCACGGTTTTGGAAAACCGTGGGGATAGACCCCCCTATGCCCACGGTTTTTGAAAACCGTGGGTACAGGTCTTGAAAATTGACCTATACCCACGGTTTTGAGGAAAACCGTGGGGATAGGTTCATATTCCAGTAGTGTCAAGTGAGCAAGATCTCAACATGTCTTCTAAGGTTTGAATAGTCCGTTATGATTGTCTGCCTGTCTGAGGGTGGTAGGCAGTGCACAAATGAAGTTCAGTATCCAGGGATTTCTGAAGACTCTTCTAGAATATTAAAGTTAAACGGGGATCACGATCAGAAACAATCGATAGGGGTACTCCATGAAGTCTCACAACTTCCTTAATATATAGTCTTTATAGACGTTCCAGTGGTAGATATTCTCTTATACTAAGAAAATATGCTGACTTGGCAAGATGATCAACAATAACCCATATTGCATCATTCCTTCTAAGAGTCTTTGGTAGCCCCATGACAAATTCCATCGTAATATTGTCCCATTTCTACTCCGGTATGGGAATAGGCTGCATGACTCCTCCAGGGTGTTGCCTTCAAGCATTCACTTGTTGAAAAACCATACATCCTGACACAAAATCAGTAATTTCCCTCTTCATATTGTCCCACCAAAAAAGTTCTTTCCAATCTCTATACATTTTGGTGCTCCTAGTGTGTGTAGAGAAATTGGTACTATGATCATCATCCAGCAATTCCCTTTATAGATCAGGTATATCAGGAACACAAAGTCTCTTCTCGATTTTCAAAATTCTATCTTCACACACAAAGTCTCTCAATCTCCAATCATTCACAGCTTTAATCTTCTTTTGAAATTCTTTATCATCAGTATGAGAACTCTTAATCCTTTCTAATAAAGATGGTTTGGCAACCATTTGAAAAAGCATTGATGTTTCACCTTCCCTGGTTATTCCCATGTCCATCTTCACTAGATCCATGAAAATTGGATCCCTTTAAATTCTCATATTTTTCAAAACTCCATGGTCTTTTCTGCTCAAAGCATCTGCCACCTTTTTTGCTTTCCCCGGGTGGTAGTGTATCGTACAATCATAATCCTTGAGTAATTCAATCCATCTCCTTTGCCTCATGTTGAGTTCTTTTTGTGAGAAAATATACTTCAAACTCTTATGATCAATATAAATCTCACATTTTTCACCATAGAGGTACTGCCTCCATATCATCAAAGCAAATATCACAGCTGCTAACTCAAAATCATGAGTAGGATAGTTTTGCTCATGAATTTTCAACTGTTGTGATGCATAGGTAATAACCCTATCATTCTACATAAGGACACAACCAAGTCCTTTCTTCTATGCATCAATATAAATAACGAACCCATCATTCCCCGATGGTAGAGTCAATATAGAAGCATTGACTAATCTTCTCTTCAGTTATTCGAAACATTCTTCACACTCTTTTGTTAAAACAAATTTAACCCCTTTACGTATGAGCTTCGTTAATGGCTTAGCCAACCGGGCAAAATTCTGGACGAAACGTCGATAATAACCTTCTAAACCAATAAAACTACGTACCTCAGTTATACTCGTCGGTGCTGGCCATTCTTGGATTGCCTTGGTCTTAGAAGGATCAACATAGATTCCATCCTTAGAGACACCAAGAAAAGAAATCTCCTGAAGCAAGAATTCACACTTGCTAAACTTCCCATATAATTCATGTCTTCTCATAGTCTTTAGGATAATGCACAAGTGATTTTCATGATCTTCATAGAATTTCGAGTATACCAAGATATCATCAATAAATACCACCAAAAATTCATCAAGATACTCCTTGAAAACTCTATTCATCAGATCCATGAATACAGAGGGTGCATTAGTCAATCCAAAAGGCATTACTGTAAACTCGTAATGCCCGTACCTGGTTCGAAATGTTGTCTTCAGATTGTTTTCCTTCTTCACACACAACTGATGGTATCCAGATCGAAGGTCAATCTTTGAAAAGTATTGAGCTCCATGTAGTTGTTCAAATAAATCATCAATGCGATGTAGGGGATACTTTTTCTTTATTGTTATAGCACTGATCTCCCTATAGTCGTTACATAACCTCATAGATCCATCTTTATTTTTCAAAAAAAAGAACAGGGGCTCCCCATTGGGAAACACTAGGGCGAATAAATCCCTTATTACTCAATTCCTCTAGTTTTTTCATTAGTTCAACTAATTATACAGTGGCCATTCTATAAGGGGACTTTGATATAGGCCTTGATCCAGGAATTAAATCAATAGAAAATTCAACTTCTCGTTCTGGAGGATGACCAGGTAAATCATCCGGAAACACATCTATATATTCTTTAACAATGGGTAAATCCTCTATTTGAACATTCCTTTCCTCACCCACAGTAATTTCATCTTCTTCCTCCCCAATAATGGAATTTAGTTGATCTACTAGGGGTGGATCTAGATAAGAATTAGGTGGTGACGATTCTGCTCTAAAGATAAGGTGTTCCTTATCATCATCATCAAGAATCATAACCTCTTTATTATTTCAATAAATCTTTACATCATAGTCCAAAATCCAATCCATACCGAGGATTATATCAAAATCAATCATAGGTATGACGATGAGATCAGCAGATAAAGAACATTTATGTGCTCTAATGGGAACTGATTCACAAAACATTGTTTCAATGATACTTCCCTTTGGAGTTTTAACTGACAACTCCCTTGATAAATAAAATTGGAAATATCTAATTTTCTTAGCAAACTGAGAAAATATGAAACAATGCGATGATCCAGAATCAAATATTGCATTTTCTAAACTTGAGGAAACCATTAAATTACCTGCCACAATGTCTTTCGCAGCTTCTACCTCCGTAGTAGTGATAGCATAATATTGACCTTGATCCCTTGGCCTTTTCTAAGGTAAGTTCTCCTGAAGATTAGGATATTCATTTGCATAATGCCCCATATCCCTGCAATTGTAGCATTGAACATTGGTACCTTCCTTCTTCCCCTTGCAATCCTGAGCTTGGTGGCCTTTTTCAACACACTTGTAACAGACTCTCGTTCCCTTCAAGAAAGTACCGGGGTATTTCTTACCACATTTACCACAGGATGGATATTCAACCTTTCCCTTCTTCCCCATTATTTCCATTACCAGATTGATCAGCAGGTCTGTTCTTCTCTTGCTTTGCTTTAAAGTCATAAAACTTAGATAATTCATTTTCGGTCATGATAGCACATGAGACAATGTCTTCGTACGACTAGAAGGATTATGAGACTAATGCTCGACGGATAAATGGTTTTAACCCATCAAAGAAACTATCAATCTTACTTCTTGGGTTACGTATATAATCTCCATCATACCTTGCTAACCTTGTAAAGTTAGCCTCATACTTTGCGACATTCTCATCCTCCTTTTGTCTCAGACTCAGAAATTGCCTTTCTATATATACTCGATGGTCACGAGGAAAGTATTTTTCTAAAAACATATCTTTAAATTCCATCAATTACATATTTGATACTTCATCATCTTCATTCATGTTTTGAATCAATGACCACCATTGATCAGCATCTCCAGTGAGGCGGTAAACTGCTATGATAACTTTTTCCCTTTCACTACTACCCAAAGCCTGAAATATTTTTTCTAGGGAATTTATCCATTGCTCAGCTACTAAGGGATTTGTAATCCCATTGAACGTTGGTGGTTGTTGCCTCATGAATCGATTAAGAATTGATCCTCCACGCTGCGGATCAGGGTGCTCCATACGGGTAAGGTTATTATTCATAACCTGAGTGAGTTGTCCGAGTATGGTGATTAGTTGATCGGCACCAGTTGCATCACCAGCTTCAGTATAATTATCTTAAGTAGGAGGGAAATACCTACATGGAGTGTGTTCATTGATACGGTTTCCATTTCTTCCATTAGGCGCCATTTCTAAACAATGGAATAAACTAGATTAGTTTATGAATCAAAATACATAATCCCAAACTTATAAAACACTTAACATAAATTGAACTATTTATGGATATAATCCATAATAATAAAAAATGTTTTCTTTGAAGAAGTATATACTCATAAACCCTTCATAATTATTTTTAATGAAATTGAGAGTTATCCTAAGAATATCCCCTGGGAGTGTCGTAACCAAGGGTGCAGCAAGGCCCATTGTCATGCACCAGTTCCCATTCGATTCTGGATCAAAGCAGTGTTTTCGTGTTTTACCTATAGGTACATCTGTGCCAGAGCCTCCTCTACCTGCTCGTATCCAGACAGGGATGTATTTCTCGGAAAACTAACAAAATCTCTACAATACCAAAATTCTAGGAAGTTATTCTATAATAATAATCAAAGTTCATCTTAGGTCTACATGCTCTAATCAAAATTTATCTATATCTAGTTTCCAAGGTTTTATGAAACTTCCTCTGATACTAATTATAGCGCCCCGACCCTAGTTACCTAGAGTCGGTGCATTATTAATAACATTGGCATGATCAAAAGAAAGATCAAATCTCAAAAGACCGATTGGTTTAGTAGCCTTGGAAACACTAGACATATTCATAAAGTTTTACATTACTTCATAAAGTGAAAAACTACTACAACAACATATTGTCTCCATAGTCCACACTATTATCCCCTCATAATATCCCTACAGGTCATTCATAATTTAC
The DNA here is from genome assembly GCA_963277665.1 of Viscum album. Classification (NCBI taxonomy): domain Eukaryota; kingdom Viridiplantae; phylum Streptophyta; class Magnoliopsida; order Santalales; family Viscaceae; genus Viscum; species Viscum album. Next base: position 1,216,135,787 of record OY728159.1, read on the forward strand.
TTCTTCACATCCTGGGAAAAATAAAACATAGAAAAGGGGTGAGCTCAAATGCCTAGTAAGGATAACAATATGGCGGAAACATTCATAAATAAGAATAAACATTTAAGGAAATGTATAACTAAAACAAAAGCCTTTTAAACATGAACTTCAACATAGTATGGCAAAAATAAAATGAAATAATTCCATTTACTTATCCACATGGATATTCTACTAATCGAATAATCACATGAAATATCAATAACCACTTTCATAATGATGGAATTCATAATGCCAAACTATCGAAACCACATAGCCAAGGCCTCGTGCCCAGACTACAAATAATATTTTTTCAAGGCCTTGTTCCAAGTCACTAGTTTGTCTCGTGAGACCTACCGATGCATCGAGAAGCTATAGCGGGTTCCACCCGTCACATATTAAGTCCAATGCATTCCCCTATGAAAAGGTTTAAACATAACATAAACATTCGTATTAAAACTAGCATACGAAATGTCAATACTTTCACCATAAACTATGAATGGTATAAAAATAGCACATCCAAAGTCAAACATATCACAAAACCTTCAATAAAATATAGAAGTTTTGTGTCATAATAAGTCAACATCAAATAAGCGTAAAACCCGTCAAAGGATGTTGACATAGATGAAATCAAAACTCTATTTAGAGAAATATCTCTTTCTATTTTGAAATCATTTATGAGTTATATATTTATAAAATAAAACATTTTCTTTGAAAATATTTTTATAAGCTTTTAAGGGAAGCTTCGATGATTTTATAATGGCGGAAAATAACCGCACCCGCCGTATAAGTCAAAAAAACATTCTTACCTTAATTCTGTCAAAAGGGTTAAAAAACACTTTGTTTGGAAAATGATGGAAAGATTCCTTTATAAAACTCATTTAAAAAGTAAAACAAGGGTATAAATTACTTTAACCCATATTATTTTAAATAGTAAAAATTATTTGAAATACATTTTTAGGAAACATGGATGTGGATGATAAAGAGATCCCAGTAGATTATTACGTATAAACAACCTCGGATAATGAAGAGATTGTGAAATAACACTTACCATGTACTTTTCCTTGGTTAGGGTAGGTTAACCTCCTATATAATGGTGAAATAATTTTTATTAAATTGTACAAGAATCATATACATTAATATGATATCATATAGGAGCTTTTAACATTCTTTTGTTAATAATATCTTAGTATTATTGTTGTTTCGGGTGTTAACTGACTCGTTTTCTTTTATATGTTTTGTTATGTAAGCCTTGTTTTTCATGGATAGGTTGTATCTTATTCATATCCAGAATGATATCAAGTCCTTAAATATTATTTTTAAATCATAAAATTATAATTATACTTGAATGGATACAATAGAGAATGAATCTCATCATGTTCGTGGAGACGGTAGTCCGTACGTACGCACGAGCGACAATATCATTCTTTTGATATTAAAATAATATATAATTGGATGGTATATCATATATACAGAATAATTATCATATTATTTTCATAAATTACAAATAATTATTATACCCATCTAAATAATAATTTATTGAATAACAATTAAACCACGACATGGAGACGGTAAGCCGTACGTACGCACGTATGGTGACATGTTATTCAAAGGGTGGATAGAATACTGAATATGGTTGTACCATATTTATAATAACATCACAGTATATATATTATACTGGAGTTATTATTTTAGAATGGTAACAACAATGTATGAAGAAGTGGAAGAAGATATGAACTCGAAAAAGGGTGGTGGAATCATTACCTCTTCTTTGGGTTCTTCCTTTTGATTTGATCAAAAGGGCTCCATAAGTTGGCTTTCTGACTAAAATAACGCCTCTAGGATGAAGTGAGGTATGTTGACAGAGTATTTGGGCAGAGTTTGGTTGAACCAAAAGGCTTTGAAGGTGTGAAGTAATGAGAAGGGTGAGTGCCTGTTTATAAGAGGGGTGAGGGGAAACATTGGAAAAGCTAGAAATATTAATTTATAATAAATTCATATTCGGTTTATAATGGCTCCAAAGTTGATTATTTAAAGCTTAAGGTGGGTATGGGTCGCAAAACACTCAACTAATTGAATTTAGACAGGTTTGGGTTACTATATTAATCTTATCATTAAGTATTAACTCTTAGTTAATTAGTTTCACTTTTACAATGTCTCTTTGTATTTTTATATTATAGGGTTAATAAACTTAATATATACATCCAACCGACCCCAAGTGGTCCTATAATGATATAATTCTCTTGGACGATCCTTATATTTTTAGGAATTTAATATCAATTAATAATATACTATTTGTTTTAAAAACTCTTTTAAGTCAATTTTGACACTATTCAATAATTGATTATTGTAAAACTCATAACAGAATGATTACTTCGAACAAAGTTAATTAAATCATTCCTAACATGTCATATAAACTTATAAAATTAGTTTAATTCATAAAAAGTCTCAAATTATATTTATTTGGGTATATACAATATCAATCATTTTAATTTTTCACTATTATGGTAATTAATGCATCACTATTGTGTCATATATAAATTAAATTATTTAATGTCTAAAAATTATAAATAAAATACCATTATGTAGGAAAGATTTTTATCTTTATAATGAATATTTATAGTCTAAAATCCAACATATATAACCCTATGTAAAATTTGTTTTTCTAAAAGATATATGCTTGTGTCATTTTTGTATTTATTTTAACTTAATTAAAATAAAGTGTCCCTATCACTTACAAGTGGCACCATGAGGTCCCAAAATCGACCCAAAGATGCCTATGGTCGAACATGTATCATCAAATAAGGTTAGGACATGTTTTAGGGTAATTTTTTATTAATATAATATTATTTTTTTAACCCTTATTTATAGGATTTACCCTTTAACCATGGAAAATAAAATATTTACCGAAGTTATTATTGAAAATGTCTAAAAATAAACGTTAACTATTTACACAATTTGAAAATCCTGATTCCAAATATGGAATCCATTTTTCCAAATTCAAAACACAGAAGTGGGAGAAATTAATTTAAAATAAATTCCCACTGTCAAAACAAAAAAGCGTGTTTTTGAGATATAATAACTATCAAAAGATTGATACTTCTTTATGTTCGGTTTAATTGTGAAATTATGTCCAATGACCAAAATTTTATTAAATTTTAAAAATATATTCTAAATATACTTTAAAAACACTCAAATTCATAATTTATCAATATAAATTATTTCGATTAAAAAAGTTGTTTTTAATTAAAATTTAGTAATTTTCACTATTCATCAAAATATTAAAGTTATCTGAAAAGTACCAAAATTTCACCTTAGGATAAATTCGATATTTCAAATCCAAAAATAAAGTCCATTTTGAAATATAAAATATATATAATTTCAAAAAGTATGTATTACTATTCATAACGGCTAGTTTGATTGGTTATGGTGTGTTAGAACTCGGTGTTGCGTACAACACATGCTATCATATTATTCAAAGAGAAACATACCGTAGAAGCTTGGGGTGTTAAAAAGAGCTAAAATGATGGGAAGCGGTCAGAGTACAAGCAGAAAGGTGTGGTGAAATCATTTACAACTACTTCAGCAGATGTTGGGCCATCAAATGTTGTGGTATCGGGTACTTTGTTTGTTTTCTCAGATTATGCTAATGTGTTGTTTTATTCGGGGTGTACACATTATTTCATCTCTGAAAAATTTTCTAGAAAATTGGGAATTCAATCTCAATAAATGACTCCAGAACATTAGGTAAAAAATCCTGGGGGAAATGTTGAGGCAAAAAGAATTTATAAGAGTCTTCCTATCCTTATCCGTGGAAAGAACCTACTTGAATACCTTATTGTTTTACCTATAGTAGAGTTTGATGTTATATTGGGTATGGATTGGCTCTATTTTTACCATGATAAGATTTATTGTAGAGTGAATGAAGTTTCTTTTTAGAAAGACTTTCATATTGTGTACAATAATGAACCCTTACCGTTGATAACATATCAAGAGGCTGAGAAACTTGTAAAAGATGGAAATGAATTTTACCTTGCACATATTGTTGAAAACAAAGGAACTGTTCAGATTAATGATGTGCCTGTGGTAAATGAGTGTACTGATGTTTTTTCTGACCAGTTTCCTGGAATAATACTAGATCAAGAAGTTGAATTTACTGTTGACTTAGTTCATGATACTAAGCCAATTTCAAAACCAACTTATCGAATGGATCAGATTGAACTTTTAGAGTTGAAGGAGCAATTTCACGATTTATTAATGAAAGGTTTCAGTTGACCTAGCACATCACCATAGGGTGATCCTATCTTATTTGTTAAAAATATAGATGATTCAATGAGACTTTTCATTGATTATAGATCCTTGAATAACATCACTGTTAAGAACAAATATCATTTGCCTCATATCGATGATTTGTTTGACCAGCTCTAGGGAGAACAGTATTTTTTATAGATTGAATAGAGATCGGGCTTCCATCAGTTAATGTTAAAGAAGAAAATAGTCTGAAGACTACGTTTCGTACAAGATCTGGCCATTATGAGTTTGTAGTAATGCCTTTTGGGTTAAACAATGCACATGCTGTATTCATGGACCTTATGAATAGAATTTTTCATGAGTTCTTGGATAAGTTTTTGGTTGTTTTCATTGATGATATTTTTGTGTTTTCTAAAAGTAAATAGGAGCATGAAATTCATTTAAGGGTTATTTTGAAAACCGTAAAAGAAAAGAAATTGTATGGGAAATTCATCAAGTGTGAGTTTTGGTGGCAACAAATATCATTCCTTGGTCACATTGTTTCTAAAGATGGAATAATTTTTGATCCTACAAAAAAAATTTGTTGATGAATGGCCAAGACCCACAAATGTAACCGAGATTCGTAGTTTTATTGGTTTGGTATGCTATTACCGAAGGTTTGTTAGAAATTTTTCCTAGTTATCTAGTTCAATGACTAAGATAACTCGGAAGGGTGTTATGTTTATCTGGACAAAATAATGCGATGACTGTTTTCAAGACTTGAAAAGAAGATTGGTTAATGCTCCAGTTTTGGAACCACCTTCCAGGAATGGTTAGTTTTTTATCTACAGCAATTCTTCATTAAAAGGACTTGGTTGTGTCCTAATGCAGAATGATCAAGTAATTGCTTATGCTTCACATCAATTGAAAAATCATGAGGTAAATTACCCTACACATGATTTGGAATTAGATGATGTTGTTTTGATTTAAAAAATTTGAGGCATCATTTGTATGGTGCAAAGTGTGACATATATACTGATCACAAAATTTTAAAGTATATATTCACTAATAAAGAATTAAACATGAGACAGAGGAGATGTCTATAATTAATCAAGGATTATGATTGTACAATTCATTACAATCCGGGAAATGCAAATAAAGTGGACGATGCATTGAGTCGAAAAAGTAGTGCTTCATTAACCATGTTACATTTGGAACGTGATCCTTTGGTTAAGGATTTGATTAAATTTGTCATAGAAGTTGTTGGTGCAGGAGGTTCATCTATTTTGATTTAGGTATCAGTGAAATCTTCTATATTAGAGAGAATTAAGCAAGCATAGAAGCAAGACAGTGGTTTGCAGAAAAAGGTAGATCTTGTTCAGAAGGGTATGTTGCATGAATTCAACATTGATAATGATTTTGTTTTGATATTTTTGAAGAGATTGTGTGTGCAGTGTGATTCACAGTTGAATAGAGAGTTGTTATGTGAAGCTCATAGTTCTCCGTTTTCAGTTCATCCAGGCAGTACTAAGATGTATAGAGATCTTCAGGAGTACTACAGGTGGGATGGAATGAAAAGAGATACTGCTGATTGTACTGTGAAGTGTTTCACTTGTCAATAGGTTAAATCAGAGTGGAAATTTCTGAAAGGGATACTTCAGCCTTTACCAGTGCCAGAGTGGAAATAAGAGAATATATCCATGGACTTCGTTGTGGGATTCTCGAAGACACCTTGAGGTAATAATGCAATCTGGGTTATTGTTGATCTCTTTACTAAATATTCTCATTTCCATGATATATGAGATACTTTTTCCCTAGATCAACATTCTCGTTTGTATCTTAAATAGATAGTTAGGTTACATGGATTTCCCCTCTCCATTGAATCTGATCGTGATCCCAGGTTTACTTCTATGTTTTGGAAAGGCCTTCAGAAGTTGTTGGGTGCTGAATTAAATTTCAGTACAACTTTTTATCCTCGATCAGATGGACAGTTAGAATGAACAATTCAGAATTTGGAGGATATTCTACGTGCTTGTGCGATGGATTACCAGGGATGTTGGGACCAACATCTTTCTTTGGTTGAATTTTCATATAATAATAGTTTCATTATAGTATACAGATGGCACCATTTGAGGCATTATATGGGAAGCAGTGTCAAACTCTAGCTTTTTGGGATGAAGTGGGTGAAATGAAGTTGATGGGACCATAATTGGTAGAAAAGTTGATAGAATAAGTTCAGATGATATAGAGACACATGAGAACAGCTCAGAGCAGGCAGAAAAGTTATGTGGACAACAGGAGGAAGGATCTCTCTTTTGAGGTAGGTGATCATGTCCTTCTCAATGTTTCACCATGGAAAAGTGTGATTCGATTTGCTAAGAAAGGAAAGATGAGTCCAAGGTACATTATAACACATGAAATTATGGAGAGAGTTGGATCAGTTGCATACCGATTGGCTTTACATCCGATTTTATCTCAGGTACACAATGTTTTTCATGATTCAATATTAAGGAAGTACATGCCAGATCCATCTCATGTTTTGAGTCCAGAGGTAGTTCAGCTGGAAGAGAATCTATCTTATGAGGAACAACAGGTCAAGATTCTTGACCATAGGGAGAATGTTTTTTTGGAATAAGGTGATTCATCAAGTAAAGGTTTTGTGAAAAAACCACATGATTGAAGAGGCAACATGGGAATCTGAAAATTCCATGAGGGATAAATACCCCCACTTATTCGATAAGTAAATAAATTATGGGGATGCAATTTTCTGAAGGGGGGAAGGATGTAACATTCCAAGTAAGTAAAAAATTGTGTATTTTAATATCCAGTTCTATTTATTAATTATATATTGTTTTAAGGACTTAATATGAAAATAAATCCAATCTTAAGCATAGAATTCTCTAATGTTTTTAATAGATTATTTTACCCCATTTTGATTATGAACCATTTTTAAATATATCTTTTGACAATTATATAAGCTCTATTTGTCAAAATAATCTTATTATTTAGGATTGGGACATTGAAATTTACTTTGGATAATTTTTTTGTATTTTTCTGACAATTTTCATTTTTTAATGAATAGTGAAAAAATATAGTATTTTACTTCAAAACTACTTTTTCATCTAATTTAATTATATGTATAGATTATATTATTAATTCGTTTTAAAGTGTAAATATAATATATTTTTACCATTTAATCCAATGGTGGTCATTGGGATTAATTTCCCTTTGAAATTTGACCTAAACAATTGTCAATCTTTTGATAGATATTGTTTCTAAAAAAACCCACAATTTGTTTTTACAACGGGAATTATTTTTTTACTACAATTTCTGTGTTTGGAATTTTTGTAAAATGGATTCTATATATGGAATCATATTGTCCAAATTATGTAATTAAGACACTTTTTCTTTTTGACATTATGAATAGTAACGATGGTAATTATCTTTAATTATCGTGATTAATTAGTTATCATGTAGTTAAGGGGAACAAATAATATCATAATAATATAAAATGACCTCAAAATGTGTCATAATTCTACTTTTTGTGTCATGGCCCACCATGGGATGCCTTGTGCTGAACATCGGGACACCATGGAATCACTTTTGGGTGATAGTTTCATTTTATTAAATTATTTTTTAAAGGGAAAGTATAACCAAACTGTGTGTCACCCAAGTAAAAAAAATTTATTTCTGTCTAAATAAATGATATATTAGACTATAGATAGTAATTGGAAAGCTGAAAATATTTCCTATATCATAGTATTTTTTTATTATTTTTAAACATTAAATAAATTATTTTATTATGACTCCATGACTATGCAGCGATTACCTCATTAATGAATGATTTAAATAAAATGAAAAGATAACATAAACTCTAAGACTTACACTCGTCAAAAACCTATTGTATGAGTATATTTCGAACCCTTATCACCTTATCCTCGAAATATATCAATGTGGTACCTTTAAAATCCGAAACTCATTTTAATATAAAGTAACATTTCTTGACATTCCAAGAGTGCCCCTCCTCCCTCTTACAAAAGGCCCCCACCTCTACCTCCTTACCCACACCTATCAAGCCATTGGCTCAGCCAAGATCTACTCATTTTTTCTCTCCACATCCCTCTATTCATCATAAGAAGCCTTACATTAGGAAGAAAGCTCTTCTAGAAACCCTGTGGGTTTAAAACCAAGAGGAGTTACCTGATTTAAAGGTAATGTCTTCATTTGTGTTCTTTTGTTTTATTTTGCATCTCCAACACCCTAAAATATTTTTATACCATTATTTTGTAAAAAAAATAGTATCTTCAATATACTATTATGTTTTTATGATAAGGATTCCAGCTACACATACACACACCTTCGCCTAATGGTTAAAGAACATACTGTTTCCGTGGATCGCGTATTTCTGCTTCATGAAACGATGATGGTTCAATATTCATCTAACACCATTAATGGTGACCATTAAGATTTAACTCTATTTATATATGATATATAATATATTTATGTTTTCCTTATTATTCTGTATTTTTCATTTATATCATTCCATTATGGTTTCCATTATGGGTAAATGTGATATCTTCATTTTACGAAGTACGGACTACCGCCCCCTCAGAGTGATTTGATTCGGTAATGCCATATGTGGGATGTATAAAGGTTGGAGATAATGATATTATATATGATATTGTACTATAATTATAATATACCTTTATATCATTATGATTTCATTCCATTAAATACGAAATAGAAATGAATGTAGCGTTCATGCGTACGTACGTCTTAACGTCTCCATGAACTGTGCATTTCATTTCTTACCTATAAATGTTATGTAATATTATCAATGCATGCATATACTGGATATATATTATAAATAAGATATATACATCATGAATATAATTCTGGATATAATGGATATTTTACCACATGAACAACTTGTAATTACAAGAAGTTTATTTTTGACTCAAGTACCAATGATCGACAAAACAACCGTTATTAACTTTAATAATTACATAGTGTTCATAAAATGGTAATAAGTGATATAAAAGGAATAATGAACATGAAAAAGTTTCTTAAGAAATTATAAATTAACTCATTTTTATTATTCAGGAGATTAAATAACAATCATGTCAAGTCGGACACGAGGTAAGGGACTTCGTCTCAATATCCTTTTATTGAGCCATATTTTGTTTTATACACAACATTATTTTATACAGTGTATAAACCCCTTTGACTTTTATGTTAATTCAAAAGGAATCTTTTTTATATGAAGTGTTTTACTAAACGAAAAAAGAGAATTTTTTTGTCGTACGTATGCGGCAACAACGACTTCTCCACCGCCGTGACCATTATTTTAGTTTCGGCTTCCTCTACAAGTAATAACTTTTTTTAATTGAAAAATAAAGCCCATGTTTTAATTTTCTTTTATTTTGTTACGGAAAATTATTTTGATAATGTTTTTATTATATCAATATGTTATTGATATCTTGTGATTCAAATTTAAACATTTTATGTTTCCTTAATGAACATTTTATGTGATAAGATAATGTTATGGTTCTTGGGCATTGTTTATGAAGACGAGTGGTTCCATGATAAACTGAGGGAGGGTGATCCCGATATAACTCTCCAATTCCTTGGGTAACCTGAAGGTGTTAAACGCTAAGGATTCTCCAAAGATATTTAGGGAATATACTGTGATGAGTATTCCAAACGTAACTATGAGGGTTACTCCATATGTAAGAATGTTATAAATGCCTCAAGTTACATTTATGTCTTATTATTTCTATGATTTATTCATTATTGGACGAGGTATGTTAAATTACTTATGTTTTATGAATAAATTATGATTTTATTAATTCTTATGTATACATGGAATAATGTTTTCATTTCGTACCTTTATATCACTAACTGAGCTTTTTATGCTAATCCTAAGTTTTTTTGAAATGTTTTTCACAGGTCACGGGAAAAGTACATGATGTGTTGATAGTGTCGAGGAAGTGTCGTGAAAAAATATAGTATTTATTTTAAATATGTATCCTTTGATGGGAAAAAATAATACTATCTTTTATGTAACCTCCTTGATTAAATGTAAAATGTAATTCATGATTTATGATCTAATTTTCTAAAACTCTAAACCTGAAAAGATCCTCAATGTGTATTCTTGAAATAACTCAAGATTAAGTAATGTTTAAGGATGGGGCCTTATACTAACATTATGCCAATCAAATAATTTTGAAATTAATGATTGAGAATTTATATAGAATGGTATTTTAATTCTAGGAAGGGGTTTTGAATTATAATATAGATAAATGATAACCTAACACCTTGAGATTGAAGTATATGAAAAGATATAGTTGTGTCTTAAATTGGAGATTTTTTATCTGTGCATATCATTTACTAATGGGAATAAAACCACACATATTATTAATGGAACATAGTAACATGAGAGACCTAATGTTAGTAAATTCGAGATGTAAATTAAATGGTGATGTGAGAAAAAGTGATTAAAATAATGGGGAAATCAACATATGATTATAAGAAAATGACAATGATGATTTTTGGGGCCCAAAACCCATGGTATAATATGGGATATAATTTGTTATAAATTATGATTGGGACCAATATATATGATCATAATATCGCTAAATATCTAAGAATAATAGGAATAAAGTCACATTTAGTTTTTTGTATGATCATTTTTCTAAGATTCTAAGATATTGATAGGATTAAAGTTTTATTAAATTTATGTAACCTAATAGACACACAATTATGAAATAAAATCAATTTGAATTAAATGAAATTGAGATTCCAAGATGGGTTTTGGAAGGATGTGATAGATAATAAAACACAATTGGTCCAAGGATAATTGATCTACGCATCGTTACAAATCATATGATATTTGGAATCAAGACACGTACAATTATTATTTAAGATAATTTTTGTAATAGGTTTGGTGGATGTTTAAAGTATAGAGATAGAAATTGATCATATTTTACTAATCATTATTGATATGGGGGTCTTAGTTATTTTAATATCTTATATAACTATAATTATAATGTCTAAGGTAATATAGATTAATACAATCTATATGACTTAAGGATGTATGAGATGGTTTGCATTTCATGAACTTTATGTCCATGAAATGAGTATCATGAATCTTAGAGTTTATGGAGATGTCGTAAGAACCATGTATCATGTAGTTCAGTGATTTTTGAAAATTATATTTTGTTTTAAACTTTATATTCTATTGATTAATACTGTGAACCATATATTTTAATTTCATTAGTTATGGGCCATTGAAATCAACATAAATATTTGGGAAAATACCTTCTTTAGGAACCTGACATTGGTAGCTTTGTGATAATCTCTCAATCATTAGTGATTATGGATTATTACCCATTTGGAAAATCCATTTTAAGAAGTATTTTCCTTTAATTTTTGGATCAAAATTTAGAGGCTTGATTTCTATTATAATTAAAATTCTTATCTCTTATAAAAATTACCCTTGAAAAAAATAATTGAAGGAAAAAAATCAATACTAAGGGTACAAACTTTGGTGATCCTCATTGTAATTATGGTTTTCAATGAATAATTATATATCCTCAAAAAAAGTTCATGAATGTTCATATTTAATAAATTGAATACACATATCAACATAAAGTGATGTTATTTAAACATCAATCTGAAAAATATTTAAGGTCCCATGCAATAAAAATATAGTATCACTTTTATTGGAGAAAGAGTTTTGTTATGATAAACCCATAGACCATTATATAGTTTATTATTCCAATATTCATTTATCTGTTCCAAATTTTATATATCTGATTTGATAATGTATTATTTAATTCCACTATCTATATATTAACAATGGTATGATAGTGGGTTGAATTAATGGATTAGATGTAGAATTTCAAATAAAGCATTTTTAGCTGAGATATAAATGTTGTGGGTTATTTATAAACATTGATAGAATAAAAATAGAAATATTATGATGATTTTACATTTCAAAAAACATAATGTATATTTCATTTAAATATTCATTATTGTTCATCTCTAGTAAATTTAAAAAATAATTCAGTGATAGTGATGACAAACAAGAACTACATAATGGCCATCGGAGTATATAGAATCATTCCCTCTATTACCTATTACAAAATATTTCAGGTAATATTATTTAATATTTAGTAAATCTGTGTGTTGGTAGATTAAATTGGAATGATTCAAACATGTTTAAGTATTCTGTTTTAATTCCATATGGTTATGAATCGTATAGGTGATAAAAATATCCATGTCTTGTGATTCAATAAGATATTTAGGATTTCTACATAATGTGTAAAATATATTCGAACATGAAATTTTCATGTAATGGTGAGGCTCCCTTCTCCTACATCACTCCTAAGAAATACCTTATGAAAACGTAGTTCAAATATGATATTATAGTAATTTGGTCTATTGTAGAGGATGAAATTTACATTTCACCAGTTAATATTCAGTGTCATAGATCGCTTCCAAGTATGAATTTGATTTCATTGATAATAAATTTTATTTGGCATATATTTTACCTCATGATCAGTTGATGGAGATAAAAACCTATCATTAGTAAAGGTAGTATTAATCCAATTTATTTTCTCTGATTAACTACTAATGAAAACCATTTTATGTGATATACAGATGTTATTTCATCAGTATCTATGTTAGTGGGAGCAGTGACAATTTATTCAATGCATCTTCTTTGAGCATTGTGTAGAAGCAGGATATAAAATAACACTATTTTAAAGGGAAAGAACACCATAAAATGTCATTATTAATCAACTATAAATATCAATTCTTCTTCGATGATGCCATATTTTCCATTAATATGTTTTCCACTAATTTTGGGTCACCTCTAAAATTTAGTTTCACCATGTATTATTTAAAAATCAAACTCTAACCCTATTATATGAACTTGATATTCTACCTTAATATCATTACTACACATTGTGAGTATAAAATACTATTCTAAGAGTAATTTCTTTAGAGAAAAAAAATATTTTCTACTCTAACATAGTTTAGAATTGAATCCTCTATAATCATATATTTTTAACATTCTAAGAATTAATTAATGTATATATCCCATGTGTAGTGTAATTACATTGACCCAGAATCTATTAAATTGGTGCTCTAAGTCAAGTTTTCTACATGACCACAAGAACGCCTCCCTGTACGCCATAGGTTACCAAACATAGGTGTGGGTATAATAGGTCACAATTGGAGACTATACCCACTTTACTAGCGTAATACATAGTAAAAACAATCGAATAGAGGAAACAATATGCCATATCCAATGAACATGTAATAATAAAACATCTCCCAAAACAAGGTACAAACAAAAATCCAACAATAACATTTTCATTCCTTTCTAAAAATGAAAAAAGTTAATTAAAAACCCTAATAAAGAAACATGAAAAAATCCCCCATGTTGGTCCTAAATCCATGTTCAATACCTCATCCATGCACCCCACAAGCCCAACTCAATTCCCAATCATTGTACCTATTCCCTTATCCTGACCTGTAACCATGAAATCTACTCAGGTACCTAATAGTTCTTTAATAAGTTATGAGTATAAATCAGTACGCCTCCACCAATGTTGTCAATGAAATATCCAGTCTAATAGATAGTGCATGCAAGAGTAAATATATTAAAATTAATGTAGATGAAAACTATGGTGAACTTAGTTAACAATTTTATCTTTAATAATTTCAATCATAATAAAAATTTTTCTGCTCAAGATATATTCATTACATAGTTCATTTTCTTAACAAGTTCCATGGGTTATGCGTTTACATCATTTACACATGGGTTTAATCCACAAAAACTATATTAAATGGAAGTTGTTAAGACCATATCTCATGAGGGGTAATCACATCATAACACAAATTTCACACTCACCATGAAGACCAGTCTAGGTGGTATCATAAAATGAATCCATTACAGTCATAGAGATTCATCCCATTCCTTAACCGATGAATTAGGGGGTGTTTTTTAGAGCCTCATTATAACATGACCCATGTGCGTAGAACCTCGTGTCAATACCCCACACTAAAAATCCATGTGCACATTCAGATTTTTCTAATCCCATACCCATAACCCATAACAAATCATACTAAAAAACAATACACTTAACAATCAAAATTCATAACGTTCATAATGGGAATTAATATTCTTCCATAACCCAATTATTCATTTACCATTTTCATTATATATCCCATTTATCCCAATTCCCATTCTTGTTCCCTAAACCATTAAGTGTGTTAAAAAATTCCATATATAGAATCCCAATAAATTTTTTGAATAATTTACTTGTGAAATACCATTCATCTCATTTCAAAATTCTCAACTCATTACCCATTTAAAAATATCATCATTTCAAGTGCACTATCCCTCTTAATAATTTTTATCAAAATTCGTGTATTATTTGATATATTCATAAGTAACCTAATTTTCCTATTTTAATGTCATTCTAAACAACACCTTGTTTCACTATCAACCATAGTAATAACTACCACTATTTCATTTTCATACCAACCAACCATATTAATATGTTCTTCTTGGGCTCTACATTGTCACACGTTAACTATACACTTAACTTCCCCAATTAATAGGTTCAAAAATGTTGACACCCCCATTGTTGGAACTAAATTATTACATTAAACCTTGACACAACCCATGTGGATCATGAGAAGTTCAATTAATCATCCAGACAAAAACTGTTTATAATATCACCAAAGGAATCAAAAGAACAATAGGAGATGACCCAGAAAACAACCAACAATTCATAAAACAACACAACGACTATGGGATATAACTTTTGGACCACCTACCTTGAATAAAAGGATGAATGAACTGTAAATCGATGAATTAGATATAGATTAAAATACCCTTTTAATCCAAAACCACGAATCCTAAAAAATGGATGTTTTAGTGATTTAGAAGAAGACATCAAAATATATAATCAATTTTGTAGAAAGGATAGGAAAAATGATGATTAAAATTACTATGATCAACAATTTCCAAAAAAAAAGATGTTATAAATGGCCTATAAACAAGGGAGATAGATCCTTCGGAGATTTTAATGGTTTTCGTTCTTCAATAGGGCAATAGTTTGGATAAAGGGGTGCAAATCAGGTTAGTATATAAACATATTAAGACAAAAAACTAAAAAAATTTCCTAATTTAATGGGGAGAATGGTGTGTCCATGTAGTTTTCCACACCATGTGAAAACCGCATACAAGGCACTATTTAAGGGAGTTTGGGTCGCATTGTTACCTGGATAGGCTCTCATGCTTTGAAAACCATGCTCCAACCATGCTGAATGCCTATGTTCGAGCCTATATGATTTTTCTCACCATATTTCATGTTTCTCAATCCATTCACCCCTCCTAATGGGTATCATGGTTTGAGTTCACAACCTTCAATAATTGTGTATCCATCATGTATCATACATAGTGTAGCGATTTTTCTTTTTTCCATCATATATCAATACACTTGAACACCACCAACTTCCTCATATAGTCTAGAAATATTTCATTTACAAAAAATAAGTGATTCAGCCAAATATTTAAACAAGGAAATGGATTTAAAAGTTTAGGGGTCTTGTAAAATCCCCACATTATAATGAATTTTCCTTAATTCGTGCTCCCAAACATCACTTACATTCCATAGAAAAGACATCTGGCCACTATTACCAAAAGTGAAACTACATTTCCTAGGTTTCTTCTTGAATGTTCTCATGCTTCCATAGAACATGAACGAATGTCGTATCCTTTCCGTGTAAGACTTTCTCACTACGATCCACAATTTGAACTAGATGATCCTCAAAAAAGGAATCAGCCTAAAGCTCAACATCTTCAACATCAATCAAATGAGATGGCTAAAGCCTATATTGCTAAACCTGTTACATGATGAAAAAAATTCATCTAACTCCTTTTTTGTGAAGGAACCAATCGTTTTGCTACTAGTACAATACTATCAATTACGTAAAATGACCCCATATACATGTGAAACTACATGAACTGTTTCAAAATTTAATAGTGACCCAACCATGGAGACACTCAAAGAAACACAAGATTACCAACCACAAAATCAACAGGTTAATAACACCTATCCAAATATTCTCTCTATATAATCTAAGTTATTGTAATATGTTTCTGAATTAATATCACCCACTTCAATATCCCATACATGGGCCTTGGACCCAACAAATCGGATTCATTGATTTCCATCCAACACAATGTTTATCGACACAGTCTATCATAGGGAACCTTGATTGGTTCTATCTGATTCATAGCCTAAAAACTATTATTGTAAACAAAATCAACATGAAATTCATGCTTTTAACTTGATCCACAATAATCTAGGAATCATTCACTCAAGACGTCCTCTAAAACCTGAATTGTACTCTCTGATTTCTCATACATATGTAGGTGAAAAGTTGTACTCAAAGACACCTTAGTTCTAAGAGGCTTAGAAAATCCTTTCCAGAATCATGATGTGAAATGGGGATCATGATATGAATTAATACATCATGGTACTAAAAGGAATTGCACTATTTCTCAAACATATACATCACCATACTTATCAATAGTGAATGTATCTCAAATCTTAAAGTAATGATCCACCTTATTTAACTTATCCAAAACTACCCAGGATGAATCATTATTTTATGGAATCCTCATAAGAACCACTAAAAAATTCATCATTACATCATCCCACTTCTATTATGGAATTGAAAATGGCTATAACAACCCACCTTAGCTATGATTCTTGGTCTTAGCCTACTGAGAGGTAAATCACCGCGCCACAAAACATGCACCCTCTTTCTTCATTCCCATCCACCAATACATCCTAAGAAGAATGAAATATTTCTTGGTCCATCGAGGATGTACATCCCACTTTTATTCATGAAACTCACACATCAACTCTTTCCATATACATACAAATACAAATATGCGGCCACAATCCCAATAAATTCCATCATCACAAACTATCCTACTATAAGGTAAATGTACACATTAAAGACATTACCTCACATATAAACACTTTCGATCCCCGTGATGACACTCCACGACCCATCTCAAAAGCATTGACGTAATGGTTAATGGGGAAATGGTCTTCTTATTGGGTCCATCCTATACCCTTAGATGCATATAAGAAAACATCACCACAATCTTCCCCATTGAACAAGATTACTGAATTTACTTACTCGGAGTTTTTTACATGAATAATTTGAAACTCTATTCCCAATTTATGGTTTAAAAAACCAACTAATAACATAATGATTGTAGGTATTTGACCAATGATCACTGATAATGTTTCATATCACATTTCGGGAAGATGTACTTAAGTCTTTTTAGATAGGAATATCTCATGAACCATTATATATATAGTTAATGTCATGAACATATCATGGTTTAACCCAATGTGCCCAATTCATGATATTTCATAGGGTAATTTCATTCATGATGACTAATCTTTTGTGAACCATACAGAACAACCAAAACATCCAGTGTTTACACAACGTGAAGCCCAACAATAGAAGAACATAAAAAAAATGATATATCCTATTCCTAACTCAGGTAATATTATAATTGGTGTGGTAGTCCACTACTTATTTAAATCTTGAATTCAATTCTCACATGCCTTAGTCAACTCAGACATTATAACATAATTGGTCATGACCAAATGTTTCACTGCCAAACAAGGTATGTCATGGATAAACCTCTTATAATAACCAATAAAACCGAAAATAATTCAGATATCAGAAACATTATTAGGCTTCTGCCATGATACACCCACCTTCACATTCCCTGGATCTACTAACACACCTTCCTCTAAGATAATTTAACACAACAATTAAACCCTGTAAATAAAGAAATGACATTTTTATAGACACATGTATATCCTAGGATCCCTTAATGTACAAAAAACTATGTTTAGATGTCTGTAATTATCATCATGATTCATTGGGGTACACCAAGATTTAATTAAACATGAAAAATACAAACTAGTCTTGATAAAAAAGGATGATTTAGTTCATCAGAGACAAAAAACCTTCTAGTACATTTGTCAAACTGAATGGTAACACAACAAAATCATAAAATCCATACCTACCTTTGAATATTTTCCATGGTTTATCAAAAGGACTCACCCTTAGTTGGTGATACCAAGATCATATATCACTTTTGGAAAACACTGAATAACCACAATGTTTTTCAAACATATCATCAATCCAAGGAAGAGGGTATCAATTCATAACTATCATCTAATTTTTCAATCTATAATCTGAAAAATTGCAATGAACCATCATCTTTCATAGAAAACAGAATGGGAGATCCCCAAGGTAACATGCTTGGATGGATGAACACCTTAAGCACAAAACAACCATAACTAAACATTAGTTTCCTTGAGTTTTGTCAATTCCATTCAATTCGGAGGAAAGGAAACTAGCTTCATTCCTAGAAGAAACTCAATCATAAACTCATCATATCTCTCTCATGATTCAACCCCAAGAATTCTTCATGAAACACATATTATAACTGATTCACCAAAGGAAGAAAGATAAGATTCCATAATCCTCCATCATGGAGAAGTCAAGATACTTGGAATGTGAGTTCACCCAACAACATACAAACATTACCTGCATGGCCTACCATGACATCCTAATAACATACATAATCTTACATGTCCCATCCAATACTCATTAACATTACCCTATGATTGTAACAGTCAACACTGGATGTGTACAACACTAGCTTTCCCATACCCAAAATCCAATAGAATCATTAAATTTCAAATAGAAACAAATGACATGTAAAAATTTATCCACCAACCTCAATAGGAAACTATGTACACTACCTAATTTCCTCTATTCGCACCCCCAATTGTGTATCAATCAAAATAAACCTACATAAATGTTCCATCGCTTATCCTAACACAACTATAAGCTGAGGAGACACAAAAGAATGTGTGGAACCAATATCAAATAAATCATTAGAAAGGGTGGAACCAACAATTATCATACCTAGAAGATTTGATGGATTGGAATCTATGCTTGTTGATGTAGAATTAACTACAATAAGCTGACATTACCCTTTTCCTGGGGCTCCAACAAGAGATCCTGGAGTTTCACTATCCAACCGTTATGGTCACTCTCACCCCGAATTACAATATCTACCACATATACAAGTGAAAATTGTACAACTCAAACTAGTATATGGAAACTGGCTAACCATCCCCCTTCCCACACCCAACATTCTCCTTGACCCTCCATTCATGACCAACTAATGAGGGTTCCTATAGAACTCCCTATGTTCCCCAACATGTCGCAAGACTTTCACTCAACTGGTGATATAGGGAACTATTTTTGCATGTACCCTGACCTACCACATTGATAAGAAAACACCTGATCTCCACCATAAGAAGATAATATTTAAATTTGACGACCATGTATACTTCAAACAAGATGAAAAAAAACAAAGCAATTCTTCATTCCCTCCAAAGACAAAATAACGGTCCATCCTACTAGTACCTCAAGCTCACTACATGGTGTCTATTTTTTTCCCTCGAGAAATGTGGGGCTAATCTACTACCAATGTAATCCTCTTCAAATGGAATTCTTTCACCTAGGAGCCAATATAATGTTTATGACCATCCTACAAACATTTTTCCATATTTTCCTCATCCCTTGTCAATACTGGAACAAAGTTTCACTTGTCAGTTATATTACTAGTATAATCAATATTTAATATAACCCCTTCAGTAAAAATCATAGAATATAAGACCTTTTCCTTCCTCATTGTTTCTAGATAAAAATTCTCAAGACTCTTTTTCGGGAAATATTTTCATAGCATTACTTTTGCATTTTCTGTTTGAACAATGCTGTCTTTCCAACACTTTGTATGACTACACAAAATATAAGTCGCCAAATAGACTTGTTTCGCAGAGGGACTCTCGTCATGGTCATGAATCATATAGATGGAATCTAACCCAACCATTTCTACCACTCTACCAACCTCTACATTGAAGGTTTTAGGATGTTTTATAGGACACTATCTAGTCAGCTCGAATATAATAGGTATAACCCATCAAGGTTCCCATTCTGTCATCTGCATAAAATGATTGAAGTACTCATGAAACTACTCTTCTCTATTACCCTAAATAACTAGGTCATCTTACACCACTACTGGGAGAGAATTCTCAAAAACATCCTCTTTTCTGAATATCATCACACATCCTCATAGAGGAGTTTTTCTATAATTAAAACCACTAGTTTTACGACATATCACATTGTACTTTCACAATTAATATAAATTAAGTCTTTCTATAAGACATAAACAATTAATTTGATATACACATCCCAATTGGAAATTGTTACTTATAGAACACGACCCTCAACCATCCATATTGTGGGTCATGGATAACATGGGTAAACCAATGTACATATTCATGAGGCTTTTATTAGAGAACTTTTGACACCACATTCATGTTCACAACATGTATCTTCCTCTTAGAAACATTTCATATACAACAAATATCCATGACTGATATTTTGATTCACATATATCATAAATTTATCTCAATTATTTCACAATTATTTAACATTTTATTTCATTTTTAACAATTTAATTATTTTATAAGAAACATTTTTTAAAAAAAACTAATAGATGAATTATAGTCCATTATGTCCCACACACTCGTCCTATTTGGGCCTATCATGATGCATGCAACTTATATAACTTGGTTCTTATAACAATGAATGAATTTTCAATCTATTTAAATTATGTCCATAATATAAATATAAAAAACCATAAAATAAAACAAAAAAGTGAATTTCCCAATTTTGAGACAACATCAAACATAACAACATAAACTACGAACAATAATTCCCACCCTAGGTTACTTGGGTTTTCTTTCATACATGGGTTATCCACTCTCAAGAACAAGATCATTTCAAAGGCCCAACATATCCTATTACCTTTTATACCACTCCAATTGGTAATACCATAGAACATAACTCCTTTCATAGTAATTTGTAACATTCATATCCTGGAATACACTAAACCGGTGATCTGATATGGGTTTCTCCATGAACTCAAGCGCACCTCCTCATATGCTAAAGGATTTCAACTAGCGGTGAGGGTCTAATTAGTCATGTTGAGAGACTAAACCCTATATACCAGAGTAATCCACATCATAAAACAATATAGATTTCATAAAAAATATGTAATAACCAATGCACATAAAATAATCAAACATCTCCCAAAACAAGGTTCAACCACAAACCATAAATAACCATGTCATCTCATGATAAGTGTTCCAAAAGTGAAGGAATCAAAAAATAATGAAAAATGGAAGAATCCCCAATGTGGTCTTGAATCCATGTCTTTAACCTCATCCATGCTCCTCCCAAGCCCGAATCATTTCCCAAACAGAGGTAATTTTTCATTATCCTGACCTACAACCGTGAAATCTACTAGGGTACCCAACGATTCATGGGTAGGGTGTGATTATAACTCAGTAGTCCACCACAAAAGGTGTATGAAAAATAACTGGTCCAATATATATTACATCTATATGTAAATAAATGACAAGAATATCAAAATACAACTCTAGTTCCATTTGTTAACACTTTTCACCATAATAATTTCAATCATCATTACCATTTTCTCTGCGTAATCCCAAATCATTACAATGATCTATTTCATCGTAGGTTCCTTGGGATATTTATTTACATAATTTTCACAAGGATTTAAACTACCACAACTATGAATATGGGAAATATTTATGTCCCTATCTCACAACAGGAAAACACGTCATAATAAAAATGTCACACTCAACAAGAATCCATAGTCCAAGTGGTTTCATCAAATGAAACTATTTGGGGAATAGATCTCAGTCCCCTCCCCTAACCTGTTCATTAAGGGGTGGAGTTTATAGCCTTAGTATAACTCAACCCATGGGAATAAAACCTATATTTAATACCCCACACTACAATCAATGTGAAAATACTTATTTATCTAATCACCAAAAAAATTCCATATCACAAACCATACTCAGAAAATACATTTAAAATCACATACACATAACAATCAACACGAAAATTAATATGATGACATAACCCAACAACACATTTAACATATTCATTACATATCCCATTTAATGTAGTTCACATTCAATTTCATTAACCCATTAGGCATGTTCCATAATTTCCTTTTATATAAATCCATTCAAAATTATCTTTAATTAGCTTATGAAATCATAGTCATTATAGTTCTCAATTCACAAGTTGTTACCCATTTAAGGAGTTCATGATTTCATATCAAAAAACCCTCTACGGAATTTGTAACATAATTCATAGATCATTTTTCACAATCATAATTATCCGAATTAACCCTTTTTCAGGAGATCAAGAGAGGTTCAATTCATCATTTAGACACTCGTTTTACCAAATCTCTCTGATGGAACCAAAATTACAACAAGTGATAAATAGGAATGTAACCAAAAAAGCATAAATCAACTCAATTAATATGGGATATAAAATGTAGAACACATACATTAAATCTGATGAAAAATTCACTCTTAATTGTTTCTTTGTATTTGGATTCAAACAACATTTTAGTCCCTGTTGTAGATTCCACTGAAAAAATAGCGTTTTAGGGATTTGGAAGGAGATGTCAAAAACTAGAAGCCCTATTCTAAAAAGGAGAAGAATGAGGAAGATTATACATAACTGAAGCATTTATATACAACCAACGATGCTCCAAACAACCAATAAATGAAGGAAATTTATCCTTTAGATATCTTGAGGGTTTTGGTTCATAATTTGGGAAGTAGGTAGGAGCAAGGGGAGAAAAATCAGGTTGGGACATAAAAATCCTGAGGTGGAAAACTATATTTTTTCTACCTTTAACGGGGAACACATTTTTTCTTCACAGTTTTCCAAAATGTGAGAAAACTAGGTTAAATACATCATCTAAGATATTTTGTGTCACGTGGATACATATGGTGGCTCACACAGTTTGAAAACAATATAGAATGCCTCATTCCGAGTTAATGTGGGTTTTCTCCCAACCATTCATAGTTTCAGAAACTGTGCACCCCACCTCCCATATTGTAGTGTTTGGGCACACAGTTATCACTAATCATACACCAACTTTGCAACATGTATAAAATGGAAATTGTTATTTTTATTTTATGTCATGAACCCCTGCGACACCCCTGAGCTTCCACTTACAACCAAGAAACATTTCATTAACCCAAAACAATACATTTAAACAAAAAATAAAATAAGTAAATTCATTAATAATCCCTAGGATCTTACATGTATGTTTCTTTATTATTTGTTAAGTCCTACACATATATGATTTTTTTAATTTGGTGATAATTCATATAGGTAGAGATGAATAGTAAGAAATTTTATCAATGTCTTTCAATCACTTTTTTGGAAATTATCATTATATCAAACTATTAGATAATGATACCCTATCATCATAACCATATAAAAATTGTGGGATAACCAAGGAATCATTTCAAGAAATCCACTAAGGTTACCAACAAAAACATCATGGTTCTATAAATAATTATGTATCTTCTTTACCATAATGGTCTAAAAATAAAAATCATTCTTAATTGTAGCATGTCTTCCCTCAAACACTAAAATAGTATACCTAAGGTATTAATGGTTTTCTATTATTCTGAAACCTTTTTCATGGTAAGAATATCACTATTCTATCATTTAAAAGTAGAATTTAAAAAAAGTGTTGTCTTCCTTCATTGGTAGTATTGTGGATAGTCAGATATGATAAGTACTTATGGAGGATATAACATTAGTATAATTAATCATTTAATTAACATTGTTATGTGATATCATTTTCCAAAATATTTTTAAATTTAACACTTGATTTAAGAAATCCTTCCTTAATGACCCCTTAATTCTAGTTGTTTCAATAAAATTATTTTTTGTGATAGTATTGAAACTAGTAATACAAAAATAAGCTATAAATTGAAAAAACGTATCCTTGAATTTAATAAAAATGTGCAATTTTATTTATTTCAGTTCTTATTATGTGATTAAAATTTTGTAAACTACACCTTGAGAATATTGGAGAGATCTAGATTTTGGATTCAATTTATAACCAGATCATCCAAATAACATTCCCTGGTCATGTGAATATGGGGAGTAAATATATAATTCACTGATCTTTAATATGTATCTCTAAAATTAATCAAAATTAATGGAATAACTCTATAGAAACAAATTCGTTTGGGTGTTGTAAGGGTATTATCCTCTTAATCAGAATCAGACATTAAGATATGTTTTTAGATGGAATAAACATAGATGAATGTGACTGCATAAAAATGAATTATTACATTAATAAGAAATTATGTGATTAGAATTCAGAAGTCACCCATTACATTCAAATGATTTGGGTCCCAAAAATAAATACAAATGATAAATTTTCCCCATTATTTTCCTAATAGGGGGAATATTGTTCAACCATATTATGCATCGGAACACTCTAATATAATTTGATTTGACTATATTATCCAACTCAACATCAACCACTGAACTATGAAAAAGAATCCTTATTCATGTTTCTTTTTTTATCTTTTCTAATTTGATTTTAAAACCCAGAGTTGAATATTTACATGATGATAAAATATTGTAATTTTACAAAAAAATATAAGAAAAGATATTCTGATGTCACATATGTAAAGTAATTTTTTACTATTTTTCTTTTGGATACATATAAATTTTTCCATTTTGAATAATGTATCTTATTTAGTGCCCCAATTTACATGTTTTAAATACTCAATTATGGTGTAATCACCTTCTTCAAAGGTACGATGTAAATAATAATTTTTTTCACCAATGATGGGGGATGGATACGAGTTAACATATTAGGATTAAAATGATTGAATTTGAAAATAATTATATATTTTAGTATATCACAGTTCAAAAGTTCCTTCGGTCTAGCTGATACCATATGAATGCGGATGTAATTTATAAATATTTTTGTTTTTTTATTAGCAATATATATTCATATCATTAAAATTATGTTACCATTATGATAAAATATTAGTTTGTCTATCATTATAATGAGTAAACTAGAATTTAGGATCAATGTACAGTGTCGTACAATAATTTTTTGTCTTATATATAGGATTGTTTAAAATATTTATTTACATGTCCATTAAAAGAAAATAAGTTGATCTGTGATTATTTCCATTTAGCAGGTAAAACAATATGATTTCCTATGTTCAACATAATTTTATTAATATGAAAGGTAGGGATTGAAAAACACATAATCACATTATTCTAAGGGATAAATAGAGTTTATTCCAACCCAGTAGGTGCATCAAATTATGTTTTATATTTCCACTATAGTTTCATCCATTTTCTCTTAGGGTACCCCAATTTGATTTATCAGTATTTATCTAAGTTGAGAGGAAAAATATTATTAGAGATTACATTAATTTTTTATCAATAGATTATATTTTTAATTCAATTTAAGAAGTTATTACATGGAAAAAAGTTTATTTTCTCCGATCAACCATCAAATAACTGCTTCAATACTATATTATATATTTTGGAACTCAAGTCCAATGCATGATGATGGAACTATTATTTTAGAACAATTTTTGTAGTTTTTCCATGTATCATAGTACAATTTTAGTAGAGCATTAAATTGAATTAAAAATTTTAATTTAATGAATATATTTATAATAATTAAAGGATATAATAAATTATAGGTTTTTAACAGATTTATTTTATCAAGAATTCAAAAATAACAAGAAAAATTAACATTCACAACAAGATATGTCAAGGATCATGTGTCTATAAATTTTTATCTATAATCAAAGCCTCAACCCGAGAGCTAATCCATCCACGCATATTCATTAAGAATTATTTAATAATGCATGAATGACTATATTCCAAAAGATCTAATAATCTATGCAAACATAAATTCCAACAAACATTTTAATAGTCCACAACACATTTGATGGAGGCAAACAACATCAATTTGACAATCATGATGAATTAATTCACTCAATCAATACATCATCTCATTTTAATCTCTCATCCTGAAGGAATATTTACTCTTCCATATAAATGTAGAGTAATATAGTTGGGGATATATATTACCGAAATAAAATGAAAATAGAAAGGGACAAGACAAGATAAAAACTAATATTACACATGTAACCAATCCATATAAAACCAACACAGAATTAGGATTGGATTGAAATGTGATTGAGGGAATGGATTCCAAAATAATTTTTACTAATTTATGAAAACAATAGAACATGATAAGGTGAATGGTTTTCAGATAATGTTAAAAATAGTTCATTAAAATTATAATTTAAATTGAAATAACACTTATTATGTAACAGTAAAGAAAAATTGAAAACACCAAAAAATGTTCAGAGGATTAGGGGTATCCTTAGTTAAAACTACAGAGTGTTTCCCCTTAAAGAAAAAGATCATGGTGTTGACATTAAAAATATATATTCTTCTCTTATTAAAATTATTACCCCTAGAATATAAGTAGAAGAACAATTTTATTTTTTAGAGGGGTAGATAGTTTCCCTATAAATATATCCAATGTATATTAACAAAAATTTGATCTGAAACATATCTGAATCTTTAAAAATGATCAACTAGAATTTTTTTTTTTTGGAATCCGAACGATCGACCCAAAAAATTCACATCTATTGGATATTTTAGTACAAATTTATGATTGAAATAATAATTTTGACTTCCCATCCAAGAAAAATGGTTTCAATTCCATTAATCCATTTTCACATGCATTTATGACCATGAAAATGAATGAATCTTAGTGGATTATAGTAATATAATTTGTTCCTCGTGTAATTAACTATATTCAAGATAATATATTGGTAATTTGGACTGATTGTATAGATGATATGTGTCCACTAACAAAATTAAAACAAATATTTTTGTTCAACACATAGAGTTTCATATAATTTGGTATCATGTATTACTCCCATAACCATAATATTTAAAGCTATCCTATAGTGACTGATTAAAATATTAAGTCCCCATAATTGAAAATATGAAATTCTAAATGAATGTCATAGCTTCATATTGAGTTGAATGATTTGTAGAAAAATATTCCATGATGACTAAAAATAATTAGATGAAGTGGATACTAATATCAAATGTTATAACTTTAATATGAAACTATTCTCAAAATGGATAAATTCAATAAATCCTCTCTTGTTTCATTAAATATAAAGGTGTGTCCATTTGGATATAAATTATAATCTTGTATGACAAAATCGGTGATGGGATTTATTTTAAATTTTCAAATAAATTTTAATTATCAACACTAAAAAAACATATGATATTGAATGTCCTCTCTCACAACAAAACCAAAAACATGAAAAATTCTTGACCACCAATTTTACAATCTTAACACTTTTTTCACCATAAAGTGGGATATTAAAATTTCCACCCATCAACATTTCTCCTCAAAACATCTTCATTCATTAATTCAATGTCAAAATCTAATTTCATTAATCTTATAAACACATGTAAAAGGAAAATATTCTCTCACTATATTTTCATGTATCATAATGATGTAAATTTTTGGTGGAATTAACTCATTCGCCAATAGAGGGTGAGGATATTTGAGTTTTGTAAGGATATCAACATCCATTACCATCATAGTGTAAATATTTACCATGAGGGAATTTTGAAGTGGTTTCGAGACTTTCATAATAGAAGGTAACAATACCAAAGTGTGAAAAACTATAAAAAGGTCAACTTTTAAAAAACCAGGAAATACTAATTAATGGGGAAATTAAACTTATTACAAAAAAATTTAAAGTAAACACATACTTGAGAAATAAAATATATGGGGTAAATTTAAGTAAAGACGAGAAAGATAATGATCAAAAACATCAAAAACAACGTGGATTATGATACAAATAGAAGTTTTTCACTTTTTTCTATTGAATTTTTCCTATTTTTTGGTTTTTCTAAATTTTTATTCATTTTAACAATTTTTTTAAACATTTTGGTATAACAAACCTGGTCTTCATTACACACTTAAACATGATTTATTACATAAAATTCCACTTAAGACAACTCTGTGGATAAAGAGGTCTAGTTTATAGAGAAATTATATACATTACAAGAAAATAGAAGACATAAAATACAACATTTTAATTGAAATCATATTTTACATTACCTCCACATTCATTCATACTTAGCATTGCATGAGATAACCTGAGGACATACATAAAAAAGGGTAGTCTATAAAGCCTTGTACGAGGGTAAACAATTAATTACATAGAGAATAAAATAAATTTTAGGCAATAGGTATATCAAATGATAATAATAGAAACTTGAACATAAATGAATAATATTGAATAATTATTATAACATGGAAATGTAGAAACAATATTTAACATGATGTAAGCATGAGATAAGGCTCATTGAAAATGGAGCATGAGTAAAACTGAATTGCACATGAATTAGATTGAGTAAACACTAATTGAATTTTAACTAGTATGATTCAACACTTTTTACCCCTAACGTATCATGATAATATTCTATTCCCAATTCAATGGAGGATAATCAGGGCGCACCCTTCTGAATCATTTCATTTCAATCATAGGTTTTCCACATACATCATACAACATGGATCCATTATACATCATAACTTATTCAATGAAAAGGAGAAGTGGAACACAAAAATTTAGTTCCCCAATCATCAAGTACATTTGAATAATGTTGAATACCCTTGATAGTGAAAGGGGTACATTATTCACTTACATGATTATTTTCGCATGGGAAATTTTGGTGTAGCGTCGACAGTATAACGACGCCAAATTGAAATCGTAAAATGTGTTAATGAGAGTGAAATGGGTCTCAAATAATTTATAAATAAATGGATTTTATGTGGTCTTGAAACATAATATCTAAAAATATGTAATTGAATTTATATGAATAAAATAAAATAATTTCATAGAAGTAAATGAGGAGAGAGATATCGCTAACGGAATTTCGACAAGCTAATGGGTGTACATGGGAGGCATTAATGAGAGAGAAAGGGGTATATCATCATTAAAACATATGGATTGCAGTATATGGGAGGTGTGAAATCATATTCAAACATTTTTAATTGATTATAAAAATGGAATAACAATATAACGAAACTTGTACATAAATAAGGACAGAATGAAATTGAGGATCTAATACATGGATGTGTAAGACCAAAGGCATGGAAGAGGCTTGATAGAGGATTGAAGGGAGAGTGGGGATCTTTGGAAGGAATATAGAGAGGGGAGGGAAGATGTTGTTCACGATCCAAATGGTTTGAGTGAAAAGGAAAGTGAGATTGAGTGGTTTTTTGTAGGAATGAATAAGGGATTCTATATTATTTAGGTTTCGAACACTAAACATTAAACTAATCAAAACCAGAATCCAATCCATGGATTCTTCACATGGTTTTTTTCAAATGTGAGTGGAAAAACAATTATAAGTTCAATGTCCTAACTTCATAAAATATTAGTCTTTCTTATATGGTGGTGAGTCATAATCTGAAGGAAATAAGTTTAAAATGTTAAAATATTTTATATGTCTTGGAGGGTCCATAGAGAAATTATAAAATTAATCAAAAATTAAGAAATAAAATTATTTTAAAGTTCAAAATCATGTTGGGTTAGTATCCCATTTATAGTGTTTTACTAAATCACTATTGGGTCTTTATGATGACATAAAACACATTATATATTTATACAGTATTTAATTTTACCCATAAATTTGACTGACTTAGAAAATTATGAAAAACTACCCATTAGAAAATTTTGATATCCTGAATGAAAAAATATAATTATCTTTTCATATAATTTTCTAATTATGTGAATTTTCCCTTAACTTTCATTTATTGAATATTCATTTGTTTTTTAAAAAAAATTGCTTTCAAATCAAAATAAAAATTTCAATAGTATAAATATTACACAATCATTTATATTTAATAAAAATTAAATTTTTGATAATTTTTTATTAAAATATTATTTAATAAAACAATCTATTAATTCATCAAATTAGGTTTCATAATTGAATATTGGCTAGAAATATTATTTTTGCTTTTAAAACAATTTACAGTGTATCAATAAAAAAATCAATGTATACAAATAATTCATTACAAAAATAATCCACTTGATCATAGTGCTAGGGTCTTGTTACTTAACCCTTTATTACACTTGTATAAGACCTATGGTTAAGGTGTGAAATGGTGAGAGACTCTTGGGGTGGCTCGGATAACATCACCTGGGTGGTAATCTCTATTAACTTGAAATTATCTCATTGGTGATTCCATTCAAGGATAATTTGATGAATCTAGGATTGTGCTTGGTTAAGAGTGAAACCCAGTGATGTTACCTCCTTTCCATGCTCCAAAAAGTGAGCTTCTTACTGCATGGGCCTACTGGATGAGGCTATCCTCTACTATGTCTGTTTGGAAAATATTATTTTTTAAAACTCTAGATTTATATCATTCATGTGGTCACAGTTCACTATCTATATTATCAATGGAAAAAATTCATAATGGTATCATAGAATTCAAAAAGACAAAACAAAATATGTGTATATTTTTTATATAACAATTTTATATAAAATTCATTTAATTAAATCCAGAGGAAATTTCATTTATAATAATTTATGTTATTACAATCTTTCCCAATTAAGAAATTTCTCTCTAAAAACATACTTTTCATATACTAAAAATGATAATGGTAATCATGCTTCATCACTTCCTCTGGTTCAAATGTTTCCTCTCAAAACTTGTTGTCTCTCCATAACACTGTGACGAGGGTCATTGTCTTATTTCATAGTTCTTTTCCCCTAAGATATATGTTATTAAATGGATTCCCTTCATAGAAGAGTTCATTATCTAATGGTACCACCTACATATTGAGTACATGTGATGGGTTAGGTATTTACTTCCTTATGAGTGATACTTGGAATATATCAGGTACATGAGATATGTTCGGTGGGAGTACAAGTCGATTGGAAACTACTTTAATGAGATCAAGGATCTCAAAAGTTGTGATGTACCTTGGACTAAGCATTCCCTTATTCCCAAATCCCAATACTCTCTTCCATGGTGATATGCATATGAATACCATGTCTCCAAAATCGAAATCTAGATCTTGTCGATAGTTGATATCATAGCTCTTTTTCTGACTCTGAGTATCATTAATGTGTTTCTGGAGGGTCATAACATTCTATACCATTTCTTCAACCATTTTTTGATCTAAAATATTTTACTCCCCAACTTCATGCCAACCAGCTGGTGTTCTGCACCTCTTCCCTTAAAGGGCTTTATAAGGATCCATTTTCATGCTAGAGTCTAAACTATTATTTTAAGCGAACTCAACTACTGGAATATGTTGATCCCATATTCCTTTAAATTATATTTAGAATGATCTCAAAAGGACCTCATGTGTTTGGATAGTCCATTCATATTGGAAATCATTTTGCGGATGATATGTCATACTAAGGATCAGATCAGTATTTAAAGTGTGTTAGAGAATCGTCCAGAAAATAGAGGTCAATATTAGATCTCAATTTGATACAATAAATAGTGGGAATCCATGAATCTTTACCACATCTCTGAATTATATCTATTCTAGTTGATCAAATGAGAAATCCTCCTGAATTTCTATGATGTGTATAGTCTTTATAAGATGATCCACAAAACCAATATAGAATTATTTCAATTGAATGTCTTTGGATTCCTGGTGAAAATTTCCATGGTGATTTTTTTCCATTTCCATGTTTTATGGGTAATGGTTGCATCATCCCCTTAAAGATCTGCCTCTCGGACTTCACTTCCTTAAATACTAGGCACATTGATGTATACTCAACGATCTCCTTCTTCGTGTAATCCCACCAATAATTCTATTGTAGATCTTGATAAATCTTTGTGTTTCCTATGGGAATGAAGAAATGTTAACTATGTGCATCATCCAAAATATTATTCTTTAACTCTGGATTTGATGGAACACATATTATTCTCACAAATTTTACAATTCCTTCTTCATTAACATTGAAATATTTGGATTTTCCTTTTCTGGTAGTTTCACATTCTTCTTATTTACAACATATTCCTTTTGAGAATACATTAACCTTTCCAAAAAAATTATGTTGATCAATGATTTTTAAAATTATTGATAATGTTCCCTACTTTTTGACTCTCATGTCGATTTTCATAAAAAATAATATGATTGTATTATAACAGCTGGGTTTTGGAATCCACCTAGAGGTGCTCCATACCCGGTTGGTCACATGGCCTCATGCACATTTCCCTGAACGTTGGAGGCTACCGACTAGCAGTGAGGGACTTGGGTGTGATAGTGGGGAAACTATTCCCTAATTATAAGAGTAAAACAACGAAAGTAAAATGGATTGTAATTTTAGAAGTAGTAATATTACCTTAAATCAGTAAATAGTGGAAGATTGGAATTAAAAACAACAAAGCACATATAAATATAAATGATGCATGATAAATATGTCTAGGAAAGTAGCCAAACTTGTAACAATTATGGGATATAATACTAAACCAAAGTACAAAAAAATCATGTAAACCACTCCACAACATCGCAAGCCTCATCTTGGTCGCATGCTCCCCATCTCCACAAAAATCATTTATCAGATGTAGAAGGGTGATTTCCCTTATCTATACCTACAACAATATAATCTATTTTGGCCCAAAATCATGACCCAAATAGGGTGTGAAATGAATCCCAGTAGGAAACCACCCGATGATCTATGCCTAAAAGATAGTGAATTCATATGGAAGGTAATAAAAAAATGAAGCAAAAAACAAGGAAGTACATATAGTAACAATCCTAAAATTACAATTTCATTCATTTTTATATATCAAGAGGACCCAATCAAAAGCAGGTAACCCTATGGGAAGTACTCACATCCTAACCCCTCTAGTTCAACCAAACAACCACAAGCAACCCTATGGGATGTACACATACTCTAACCCCTCTAGTTCGGCTTTAGCAAAGATACTCTGAGGAAGCACTCAATGTCCAATTCCCCCTATGGCTCATATTGGGGAAACTACAGACACTGAGGGGGCACAAAGTCCATCCCCCAATGTCTCGCAAAGTAAATGATAAATAGACACACTAGAGAGGCCCTCAGTGTCAATTATTCCTATGGTCTACTACATCAGGTTCCCGCAACCTTTTGTAGTTTAATCGTGCACAAATGATATGCAGCATCCAAAGTAAACCTCATGAACTACTTGGATAAACAGTCTATCGTATCTCATGGCATGTCAGATGAAATCACTCCATACTAATAATACTAGTCGTGGAAAACAATACATCATCCAAAAGGGCTAGGCTAGACCAAATGGTCAAAACCAGTAAACATTGGAAAGACATCCATATCATGGAAAGGTTAACCTATTCAAAATAATTAACCTCTACCCAAACAAGAATGGAATATCAGAAAATAATAGGGAAAAAATCCTAAACACACAATACCCTAAACCAGGGTATTAGGAACTATTGCACATAAAGATCAAAGAGTAGCTACTGAAAGGCACCGACTACCTACCTCGGTGTCGTGATATCAATTTGTGTGAACCTTAGGCCTTAAATCTCCCTATAATTCCATAGATCATCTAAAACATTAAAAACATTCAACCGATGATAACTCGTGAGAGAGTAGAAATCACGAGATGTTGTTCAAGAATAAGAGATAACTCACTGATGTGATTCCAACATGATCGATGGAGTTTGATTTGGAGAAAAGATGGTGAGTCGAGGGCTCGAAGAAGATCTACAGTCTTACAGACACTCTCGGATGAGACAAGCAATGAACAAGAATGTTCTTTCAATTATATGTCACCACTATTTGTTTAATGAAAAAAAGTACATGATGTATTCTTTAAAATTACACGATATGTGCTTGCCTTTCCCAGCCACCTCTTTAGAAAGACACTAGATTACCCCACACAGATAGGTACACGACCGTTACACAGCTAGTAGACGGTCACCCATGGAAACCGGGTACATCGTGTATACTTAAAGAACACGACATGTACTCATGAAATTTCAACAAACTCCACTTTTTCTCATAAACAACCAGTAAAGTAAAACATACCTGAAAAAAAGACCCGAGATCTTACAAACATCACAACGTAAATAAATTCATCCATGAATTTCTCTAGAAAGGTGTCGTAGAAGAAGAATCTTTAAAAAGCTCGGACCACTATGATCGTACATCGGCCTCCCTCTCCCAAGTCTCATATATACTCGCTCATGCTTCCAAATCAATCATACCATAGGAACAGATTGGCCACAAAAAACCTTCTCACTCCGATCAACAATATAGATAAGACGCTCCTTGAACAAGGAATCCACCTTTAGCTCAACCTCCTCAGGTTGAAAAACATTAAATGATTCTGAGCAGTAAGGCTGATGCTGAGAATGGTTAAAGATGTCATGCATAACCTAATACCTTTGAGGTAACTGCAATTGATAGGAAACCATCCTGACTCTCTCCAACACCTCAAATAGCTCGATATACCTTGATGAATGATTTCCTTTTCTTATAATCCTAATGTATCCCAACCCCATTGTGACACTCAAGAAAACCTGATCTCCAACCTCGAACTCCAGAGGTCGTTTTCGTCGATCCTTATAATATTCATTCTTGACTTTACAGTTGTCATCCTCTTACAAATAAACTCTATCTAGTATGTGGTATCCTAGATAAATCAAGGTCCCGACATAGCTTCCTCTCCAACCTCTATCCAGCATAAGGGTGATCGACATGGGCTACTATAAAAATCCTAATAAGGTGTTATTTGAATAGTTTCTTGAATAATATTTTTGTTGGAAAACTCCACAAGAGGTATGTGCTTCTCCCAAGAACCTTTACAATCCTTGATGTATTCGGCAAGAATGTCCTCAAGCACCAGAATTGTACGCTTGGACTGGCCATCTATTTGGTGATGGTAAGATATACTCAGATGTACCTGCTTACCCAAAGCCCTATAAAGACACTGACAGACCTGAGAAGTAAAACGGGAATCCCTATATGAAACAATGTAGTGTGGAAGTCCATGTAAACGTACAATTTCTCGGATGTACGACCTTCCCATATCATCAATGATGAAGATCTCTTTGATCGATAAGAAGAGAGAAACCTTTGTGAATCCTTCAATGAGAACCCATACATCATCATTATTCCAAGGCAACATCAGTAAACCCCTAACGATTTCAATCGTGACACCGTTCCATTTCTGCTTAGGAATAATAAACTGCTGCAAAATCCCTACTGGCCACGGATGCTCCGCCTTCACCTACTGATAGGTGGAACATCTCATAACAAAACCACAAACATATCTCTTCATACCTGGCCACCAATACTTACGGTGTAGATCACAATACGTCATTGAGACACCAGTATGAACTGCCCAGTGTGAGGTATGAATGTCTCGCATCATCTCTTAATGTATATCTGCTGGCACCCACAAGTCCTCAAGAAAATGAAAGATCTCATCATCACCTATGGTCTATCTAGGAATATGGTCATTTCCTAACACACTCATCCATATGACTAGGTCGTCTAAATCTAATTGCTGCCTCATTCACACTCGATCAAGTAGTGTACAGGTAACATCCATAGATGAAATAAGAATCTTCCCTAACTATCGTGCACCTCCAAATGCATGTCAGAGAATAGAGCCATAAGATGCCACTCACTACTGGATTCCTAATCTTCTTGTATCTGAGTTCTCATTCCCAACACATCAGCCATTACATTGACCTTCCCAGGCGTATAGGTAAACTCAACATCAAAGGACTGAAGGTACTCATACCACATTCACTATCTCAAATTCATGTCATGCTGAGTGAAGATATTCATGAGATTTTTGTGGTTAGTGAAAACCTAAAAATTCTCTCCCAACATATAGTGTCTCAAATAGAATAAAGCATGAACACCTTTATCCAGCTTGAGATCATGCATAAGGTAGTTCTTCTCATGTGGCCTCAACTGTTGAGAATTGTATGCAATGACTCCTCCCTACAAAGGAACTGCTCCTAGAATGATACATGATGCATCATAGTACAGAATACAGATCTTTCCATGCTCTAGAAAAACTAGTATCGGTGCTATAGTCGAGCACCATTTTAGATCCTGAAAGCCTAACTCGAAATAATCTGATCGCAAGTACATAGAACACTCATTATTCATCAATGTTAGTGGAGTTTCTATGAATTAAGTGTCAAGTATAAAATGTATATACTAACCATCCAGCCCTGAAAAACTCCACACCAAAAATACATTCTTTAACTTCTTCCCAGAGATCTCTTTTATCACTTTCAGTGAGTCTACTAATACTCTTGTCTCTAAGGAAACATGGCCCATGTAGTGAATCTGGACCATCTAAAAGTGGCATTTTGATAGCAGAGCATATAACTGATGCTCCCTCAGTTTACACGGAATGATTTCAAGATGTGTGGAATGGTCTTGTCGAGTGTGGGAGTACACCAATATATCATCCACAAAGACTACATTGAAAGAATCCAAGTTTGGATGTATCCGTCAGTTCATAAGCTCCATGAAAACTGCAAGCGCGTTCGTGACACCAAATGGAATAACCACATACTCATATAGACAACACATGCTTTGAAAGGCTGTAAGAGGTACATCTGATGTTTTAACATGAAATTGATGATAACCAGATATTACGTCAATATTCGAGAACACCGGGGCTCCTCGAAGCTGATCAAAGAGATCATCCATACTCAGCAAGGGATATCGGTTCCTGACAGTGAACTGGTTCATTTTTGATAATCCACAAAATTTCTGAGGGTAATATCTACCTTTTTCACAAACCGGACAGGCGAACCCCAAGAAGAAGTACTAGGTTGGATGAATTCCTTTGCCTATAACTCCCCCAATGGCTTCTTAAGCTCCTGCAACTCTTGTGTTTCCATCATATAAGGTTTAATGGTCACTGATTCCACTCCTGGCATGTTCTCAATAAAAAATTCCACATCTCAATCCAGATGAAAACCTGATAAGTCTTCTGAAACGACACCCATAAAATAGTCCACTACTCAAAGAAAGTCCATCTATGAAGTCCCTAGGACATCCATAGAGAGAATATCAATCTGGGATATAACTCCTTACCCATGCTTCTTGGGGCCTTCTCTTCTTTCCTAGACATGCTACTCACCCTTATGAAGAAACGGTCCTCCCTATGTTGATTTGAACCTTACCCTATGATTATAGAAATTGAAAACTGTCTAGAACGAAACTAACCAGTACATTATAAGTATGAAATCATAGCCTGTCATCACTAGGACATAAAGTTCCCATAGGAAGTGACACCCTCCAACCTCTAGAGGGAACAACTAGTAGTGACACACATTAGATGTTATTGTCCCCAATGGTGTGTCTAGTGTCAATATATCAGCAGAAGAAAAGATATTGTGCCCAAGACTATCAACCACAACAACATATATAAAGATTTGGGATGCCCCTATATCGAAAAGGGAAGATGATAATACTGAGGCAACTAGGATCGTACCTCAAAACATAGAGGGTCCTGGAACCTGCTCTAGCAGGGTATTCTCTTCTAAAAATGTTTGACCTACACTGCGGCCCTATGACCATGTCTGAACTCTCAGTGCTAATCCAC
This sequence comes from Viscum album, assembly GCA_963277665.1. Lineage (NCBI taxonomy): Eukaryota > Viridiplantae > Streptophyta > Magnoliopsida > Santalales > Viscaceae > Viscum > Viscum album. Next base: position 1,216,173,780 of record OY728159.1, read on the forward strand.
CATGTTGTTGTTGGAAGCCTGATGACTAGCTACCATGGACACGACCTCCACCTCAGCTTGAACGGTGGGAACAACTCATTTTACCATAATGATGATAAATTTGTGGTGCTTCTCTTGAACTAAGAGTCATAGATGAACCACTATCACCATTTTAGAGTGCGAAAATCTGACAGAAACACTAAATATGACCCCTTTTTTTAAAAGATCGACACTGCACTAGGACTATATTGAAATGTGGCCTCGTATTTCAGATCATCCCACACTGGTAGAACACCATCTGGATACTAGAATAAGTGTCCCCCCTCCTCGGATCCCCACACATTGACTCCTTGTGGCATTTCATGTTATTAGTAGGAGGGATACATACACCAAATATCGAACCCCCGTAGCACACTACTCAAGAATCAATCTGATTGTGCTACGTGATTACCACCTAGTTGACTATATAAGTGATATAATTCGGCCTCAAAATGTTAATTTCAGATTATATGTCGATCCAGATACCATTGATAAACTTCGTTTCCAAGAATATCTCATCACCGCCTAGAATAGGAGTGAAGCGCTGCAGCTCTGTGAACTGAGAAAATACTCCATAACTAAAAGAGTACCCTACTCTAGAATCATCAACTATCTATCTCGATCTCACCACATAGTATTTGGGTAGAAGTATTCATAGAACACATGTTGTAACCCATACCATTCCATAAATTTCTAATGTCTGGCATGTGAGATCACATCCCACCATCTCTTGGTGGAATCCCGAACCATATATGTAGCAAGATTCACCCCCTCTAAGGATGTGTCTCTATATGCTCGAATATAGAAAACATTATTTCTATCCATGACCCAACATCCTATGGTCCTCAATCCCCTATGAAGGTGGGAGGATCTTGCTGCTGGAAAACATGCTTCAACTCTTCCCTAGATTAGGAAGGACGCGGTACACCTCGGATGGTCTGCAAAAACCTTATAAAGCCCTCTCAGAACTGTGTGTCATCGCCATTTTTCAGAATTATGGTGGGTTCTAAGTCTAGCACAACTGGAGGATCTACTGGTATTTCTTGATGAGAAATATCTAGTGTTTGATCACTACCCTATAATTGGCGGACAAACGGATGATGTCTCAGGGGAACGACTCTGCAAGGTCAAGTGCACACATTAGATCATGATTAACGGAGACAGAAACATAGAAGTGTAAGAAGGGAACAAGAGAATGAATGAATTCATTTTTTTATTTCAAAACAAGGATATACATCATGTATAATTCCTACACAGCATATCCCCCTATGCCTTCACATGGAGTGTACTTTTTCCAACACAGGTCGTGTAACACCCCATATACATGGAATGTAATCCTAACACCCAGTGTGTACATGAATCATCTTACCATTCTAGAGTTACCTTACACGGATAAGCCACATGGTTTCCGTAGAAAAAGATTACATGGTGTGTTAGTTTCAGACACACCGTCTACAATAAGAACTTAATGACCCGTGTTGTTAGTTACAAATCCAGTTGCACAACTAATGCTACACAATGATTTTGTTCCTGACATTGCGTCTACAAGAAATATTTCTCTGACCCGTGTAGTTTGTTACATGGATGGATACAAGGGTCACAAAACACAGAATGTTCAATCTTGACATGATGTGTATATCTTATTTTTTATCCATCCATGTCAGTGGTCACACGGGAGCACGCATGGTATACACAACACGGTGTGTACAATTAGTACACAACATGCCGCCCCAATGATTTCCCAACACCGTGTCTCTGCCCACATGTCCTGTGACACAGTTAGAGACTAAATTACATGAACATACAATACAGAGCGTGTACTTAATAAAAATATATCATTCTCAAACAAAATGACACATGGTGTGAATTTATCATTATACGCCACATATTTTGGTATCTTCTAGATAATAAACCTCTAAAACTACTCTGGAACACCAGAAATATAGAAAAGATCATTATAATTCCAAATTACAATCCACGAGGTCCCATACTCCCTTTGAATCAATTATTTGAATCTTATACATGTTATATATAAAAATAATAGTGCAATGATCCACCAAATTCATGTCCATGATGGCCCATAACATCGCAAGAACCAAAGTATGGCGTCCATTGAAACAATACATTACACAAACCAATACATTATCAAAATGTAGGTATTCTATAAAGGCATCTATCACACCAGAATGCATATCATGCACAATATCTAACACAAGAACATGTAATCACTAATGCAGCCTAAATGGCATGGGAAGAATTCATGACATGTGATCGCTAGCAAGTGCCTATTTGTTGTGTGAGATGGAATACCCAAATCTCTTCAGGTTGCAACAGAAATAGAACCTCAATAATATAAATAGTAACAGAATAATACATGTGAATAAACCAATGGTGAAATCAAATCAACTATAAAATTGCAAAACATGCATAATCCCAATATACGATGTAAATTGGGTTTTCCCTGGGCAAGGGTTAGCTACTCCCGAGCACAAAATATTAATATGTATCAATTCCTTCCTATACCTAGCTATAGGATACAAACCATATGTCAAGAAAAAAAGAATTCCTCTGATACCCCTTTGTAAAGTCCCAGTTTCGAAAGATGCCCGGAGGCACCCCATAACAGGTTGGTCACATGGCCTCAAACACATTTCCCCAATATTACAAAGGCTACCAACTTGCACTGAGGGCCTTGGGTGTGGTGGTTGGGTAATTATTCCCTCATTGGCATAGTAACATGGCAGATGTAAAATAGATAGTAACAGAAAAGGCATTAATAATACCACAAAACAGAAAACAGGTGAAGATTAGAAGTAATAACAACTAAACACATGTAAATATATATGATACATGATTCACATGTCCTGGAAAGAAGCCAAACAAGTCACAATGATGGGATACAATACTAAACAAAAATAGAAATAAATACATGTCAATAGCTCCACAATAGCGCAAGCCTCATCTTGGTCTGATGCTTCCTAGCACCACAACAATCAAGTACCTGAGGTATAAGGGTGCTTTCCCTTATCTATACATGACACAATATAATCTGTTTGGGCCTAAAAGCATCATCCAAACAGGGTGTGTGACAAATCCATGTAGGCAACTACCCAATTGTCTATGCCTTATAGTTAGTGACTATATATGGTCTGCAATAAACAAAATTAATTTTTAAACAAAGAAGTACCCATAGTAATAGTCCTACAATTTCATTTTCATTAATTTTTATATATCAAGAGAATAAAATCAAAAAACGGTAACCCTCTAGGAAGTACTCATATCCTATCCCCTCTGGTTCAAGAAAACAACGAAAAGCAACCCTCTAGAATGTAAAAACAATAAAAACCCTCTAATTCTGCTTTAGCAAAGACACATTGAGGAATCACTCACTGGTAATTCCCCATGTGATCTCGTATCATTAATTAATAGGAATTCTAAGGTAGCACTCAACATCCAATTCCTCGTGTGGCTCATATCGAGGAATCTATAATGAATATGAGGGAGCACAAAGTTCATCCACACTATAGTCTCACAACATAACAGTAAAAGAGACACTCTGGAGAAGCCATCATCATCCATTCTCCCTATAATATTCTGCACCTGGTCCCCACATCCCTATGTAAGTTAATCATGCACAAATGCTATGCCGTAGCCGAAGTAAACCACAAGAACTACTTTGCTAGAAAATATACTATATCTCACAACATGTAAGATAAAATTACTACATCCAAACAATACTAGGCATGGAAAAAAATGCAACAATATAACAGGGAAAGCAAGACCAAATGGTCAAAACAAGAAAACATTGGCAAAACATCCATAGCAGGGAAAGGTTAACCCTATTCACTAAAATTAACCTCTATCCAAACAAACAAGTTATATCAGGCAATAACTGGGCTAAAAACCCTAAACATGTAATACCGCAAACAAGGGTATTGGGATTTTTTAACATAAAATTCAAAGACTATCTACAGAAAGGTACAAACCACCTACCTCGACATCATGAGATCATTATAAGTGAACTTCAGTTCTTGAATCACCCAAGAATTCCATAGATCTACAAAAATGTAAAAAATGTTCAACTGAGGATAACTTGTGAGAGAGGAGAAATCAAGGGATGTAGTTCAAGATGAAGTGAGAACTCAACGATGTGATTCCAAATCAATCGATGGAGTTGGAATTGGAGAATGGATGGTGATTCCGGGTCTCATAGAAGACATGTATCCATACAGATGCTCTTGAATGAGACAAGTGAAGAAGAATATTGTTCTTCCAATTAGACACAACCTCGGTCTATTTAATGAAAAAAGTACATAGTGTGTTCTTTAAATGTACATGGCGTGTACATTCCTCTTTCGGCCTCCACTTAAGATAGCCTCCAGATCACCACACATGGCCAGGTACTCAGACATTACACGTCTATTATATGATCACCCACGACAACCAGGTCCATGGTGTGTATTTAAACTACATAAATTATACTCCTAAAATATCTAGAAACGACTCTTTTCCTAAATACATCTAGAAAATAAAGAATACATGAAAAGAAGATCTTGGTTCTTACATGTATCCTTATCAATTCCCATCAATGATAGACTCGTTGTTTCCTTTCTATATCGGGTATCATTCACCTTGTTCTCATTCCCATAGTGGAAATGGATTTTTCGGCCATAGTCTTTCTTTTTCTCTAACGATCTCCATTAGTGTATGTTAAACTCCTTCAGTGTGAATATATATTTGTGGCTTTTCTAATATTTATATATTTCATACTTATCCCCATTATGGTACTGTCACCATATTTTTGATGAGATGATTAATGTAGACAACTTCAGATCTTGTTTTGAATAGTTTCTCTAATTCAATTTCAATTTCCTTGAATCATTGGCAAGAAAATCTTCATTTTTCATCAACACACAACGCATACTATTCTTCGAAGCATCGCTGTAAACCACAAAATGTTTTCCACTTCTGGGTAGTTTGGGAATGAGAATAGTGATAAGGATCCATTTCAACTCCATGAAGATATATTTTCATTCATCACTCCAAGAAAACATGACTCCCTTCCGAGTGATCTCAGAAAGAGGGTTTCAAAATCATGAGAAATTTCTCCCAAATTGTTGACAATATCCATCTAATCCAAGGAAGCTATGGATATTGGTCACAAATATTGACCCCGACCATCACTCAATTGCATTTTTCATAGTGTAATCCACAACTATCTAATTTCTTATGATGATATGACCTATGAATAATACTTAATTCAACTAGAACTCAAAATTATTGTACATTGCATGGAGATTCTTCTTTTACAAGGTCTCAAGTATAGTGCATAGATTATCCTGATGATACTCCTTGGTTTTGGTGTATATTATTATATATTCTAAAAAGTCTACCACAAATGTTTTTGATGTAATATATAAAGACTCTATTAATCATGTCCATGAATATATCTCGATAATTATTGACAATTAAATACATTACATGGATTTTATAGTGAATTTACCTTGTACGACAAGTAGTCTTGGAGATATCCTTCTTCTTTACCCATACACTGTAATATCCCCACAGCAGATCCACCTTATATGAGTGTTGTGCTCCAAATAGTTGATCAAAAAAGTAATCATATCATGGAAGAGGATACTTATTCTTTATCATGATTTTCTAGCTCAAGATGATAATTGTAAGTGCGCATTAAACCATCATTCTTTTGGATGAAGAAGATTGTTTCACCCCAAGGTGGAGCATTTGGGCATACAAACCCTTTATCCAAATTATATTATATCTGGTTTTTTAGTTCCTCTATCTCCACAACAGCCTTTCTATACGATGTCTTGGATATTAGCAATGACCCCGGTTAAAGATCAATTGATAATTCATTGTCTCTTCTAGGAGGAAGACCAGTCAATTCTTAAGGAATCGCATTAGTGAATTCCATCACAATAGGGGTGTCTTCGAGGATGGTTAATTCCATACACTCAATCATTTTAGAATGATATGTGTGCTCATAGGCCAGTAATATCCACACTTGAGATTATGGTTATAAAGAATATTCTTCCTCCACTAAGCACATGTACTGGATCGAGGGCTGATTCACCATATGGATAGTGATTTCCCTCTCATGGGAATTTTTATTGGAACTATATAAGGACATCCAATCAATGTCATGAATTGCATCAAATTTCACCAGAGGGTGTATAATGAGGTTTTCTATGAAGATCAATCTAGAAATTCTAATAAGGGATGAGTTATATTAATGGGATGAAATAATTTCCACAATTTATATTCTCCCTAACATCTCTACTTCCATGATTTGTGGTGGTTTTAAGATAGTTCTACTAAACGTTCATGATATAAAAGAATGTGTAGAACCAGTGTCAAAAAGTTCATTCGATATTGTGGAATAAATAAGTAGACTACCTTTCACCACTTCATTGTCGGGGTTCACTTTGGCAGTAGTGATGGAAAAATATTTCCCTTGCTTCCTTGAAGGTTTTTGGTTGCCTCTAAAAACCCATGGCCTAGAGAATTGGTTTTCAAAGTTCCCTATTTCATTGTAGTTGAAGTAATGAACACTAAATTGAGGTTAGAATGGAGTTTTCCTTTCCTCTATCATAGTAACATGTTTTTTACATCGAAAATTAATGGCTAGGTACCCTTCTCTTTTACACCTTGCAGAATTCCTCATCCTTGCCATGCAATTTTCGGGGTGCTTCATTCTGCATCTTTGGAAAGTGGGGTGCTGGAATTTCATAGCACCAATGGATTTATCCATCGCACTGCCATAATTAAAGTCCACCTCCCACTTCTTTTCCCTAGGATACCCCTAAGATTCTCGGATCTCCATTTCAACTTTTAGAAAACATCAGAAAATTTCTACATAGAAATCAAAGCTACAAATTTATATGGATTTCTGAAGGCTATGTTCTTTCCCTTTGAAGAAGCGGTTATCCTTGCATTATGGTGTAACAAAAAAGATGATGGGTTATCATAAAATCCTTGTGATGTTTGCCTCATGTGATCTAATGGATTAATCATCATTTTTCATGAGGGAATGGAATCCCCTTTCTGTGTTAAGTTGAATAGTGCATGGAAAATATTTACCGAAAAACATTTTCTAGAAATATTTCCACTCTAACGCCTTAGTATCTTCCTCAGGATTGGTTTCTTTATACAATTGATCAGCTTAACCCTCCGTATGATAAGCATCCATAATAACAATCCCTTTTTTGAGGAATCGAATGATGGGGTAGAACATCTCAATGAAGTTGATCCATTATTCGGTGATTGAGGGATCAGATGATCCATTTAAAGTAGGAGGATTTTTTTTAATGAATCTCTTGATTGTGGCTTGTTCATTCTTAGGGGTGGGGTTTGGAGGATTCTGTTGACCTATATTTTTATTCAAAAACTTAGTTAACAAAGATAGTATTGTGGAAAATATTTTGATTCCTTCTCCCATCATATTGGGCATCTAATTAGAATAGTCATCACATTGATATTCATAGTGGTTTTTTGCTCGAGTCCTCCTATAACCAGAAATTGGATAGAACAAAATGAATGTTATGGGTAAAACATAATGGGAATCTTATTACAATAAGTGATAACATATAAATTTCATTTTAAGTCTTTAAATTATAAATTTATAGGCTACAATCTATGTTTTCCATGATCTACATCCCAGTAAATATTCCTAGGGACATTATTTATATGCCCATAACAATGGTTCATACTAAGATTATGAATTTACCAAAACATATCCCCTAGGAATGTCAAACCAAGAGTGAGGAAAGTCCCATTTTCATTCAAAATTTCCCATTTGATTCTATCTCCAAGCAGGGTTTTTAGGATTTACCCCTTGATACATCTCTACTAGAGCCACCTCATTTTTTTGTATCCATATAGTGATGTATTTTCATGATAAATCACTTACACTATTCCCACCAAAATTTAGGAATTTTTATATTATAAATAGCCATATCACTAATAATTCCACTAGGGTTTTCTAATCCTAATCCCAAAAATAACTAAACATATCCTCTGATACCAATTATAACAACTCTGGTATTTATTACACATTTGAACATGACTTATTACATAAATAAGAACATAAGAAAACTATTGGAATTGAGAGGTCTAGTTTCATGGTAAATTTGAAACATTACATGACCACTTATGACATAAAATACAACATCTTTACTGAAAACTTCATTTACATTACCATAACATTCCATCTTACTTAGCCATTCCTGGGATAACCTGAGGAAAAACAAAAGAAAAGGGGGAGCTATTAAGCCGAGTAATGGAAAAAACAAGTTAAAACATGAAGAATGAAATACATGTTATTCAATAGGAATATTAATGTAGCCCAAAAAAATCATGAACATAAATATATGATATAGAATCATTATTATAACATGTGGATGTGAAAACTACATTTAACATGATATTAGCGTGAGCCAAGGATCATTGTACGAGGAGCATGAGTAAACCCTAAATGCACATTAATTAAAATGACTAAACCGACATTGAACAAGAATTAGCATGAGTGAATGCACATTTCTCCTGACATATCATGATATAATTCATTACACAGTGTATTAGAGTGCTATCTGTGTGTACCCTTCTTAATCATTTCAATTCAACCATAAGTGTGCAACATACATCATACAACATGGATTCATTAAACATCATAATTTATTCAAAAAAGTAATATATATGTAATTAATAAATCAATAAGTATATGTTCCTAATGTTTAATATCCTTAAAAGAGAAACGGGTATGATTATCACATACAAGATACTTTTGGAATAGGAAATTTTGGTGAAAATTCGGCAGTATAACGTTGTAAAACAGAAATCCTCAAATTGGTTGATGAAGGATATAGGGGTATCTCACCATTTATAAATGAAATGTATTGTACGGGGGTCATGTGACTTAATATCCCATCATATTTAATGTAATTTATATGAATAAAATAATACAGTTTCTTGAATTTAGATGTGGAGAGAGAAACCCCTTATAGACTTTTCACATTGTAACTGGAGTAAATGGTAGACATTAATGAGAAAGAAAGGGGACTATCATCATTAATAATAAACACAGATTTATAGGGGAGGTTAGAGTTCACACCCCAGCATTATTAATTGAAATGAAAAGGGGATATCAATATAATGAAACATGAACATAAATAAAGAAGAACGAAAATTGAGGATCCATTTCATGGAAATATGGTCCCAAATGCTTGGGAGTGGATAGAGAGTGGATTTTTGGGAGATTAGGTCACTTTTTAAGGATTCAATGGAAGGGAGGGATGATTTTTTTCAAGATCCAAATGGTTTTAGTGAAGAGTAATGGGAGATTGGGTAGTTTTTTTTATAGGAAATGAGAGGGAATTTTTTATTATTTAGGTTTTGGACACTTCACATTAAACTAATAAAAACCATAAACCAACCCATGGTTTTTACCATATATTTTTTCATAGGGGATTAAAAAACATTATTTTATAATCCCAATTGCCAAAAATCTTAAATTATAAGGCATGATTATGCGTATGTGAGTCACACTATAATGAAAATCATTTTAAAATGATTAAATATCTTATAAGTCTTATAGGGTCCACAAAGGAATCCTTAAATTAATGAGACAAATCTATATTCACATTATATTAAATTTATAATGTTTTTTTCGACAATCCCTTTAAAGTAATTTATTACATCACAATTGGGTAACACACAATATATATTTAAATTGTATTTAATATTTTCCCAAAAAATAGACTATCTTAGAAAATTATGAAAAATTCACCTTTTGATAATTTTGACATCATGAATAAAAAAATTAAACTATTTCTATATAAATTATTTTTTTTAATATGTGAACTTTCACTTTAAAAAGAAAAACTGACATTTATTGATAATTAATGGGTTTTGACAAATACATCTTTCAGAACTTAATAAAAATTAAAATTGTATAAAAATTTAATGATCATTTATATTTAATAAAAATTCATTTAGTAAAAAAAATTTATAAAAAAAATTTATTTAAAAAATCCATTAATTCATCAAAAAAGAATTCTTAATTAAATATTAACTAAAAGTACTATTTCTTCTTTAAAACCCATTTTCAAAGTAACAATAATATAATGAATGTATTTTATTTATTCTATACAAAAATCATTCACATAATCTTATTTCTAGGTTCGTCTTACATAACCCCTTATAACACCCATATAAGACCTAAGGGTAAGGTGTGAGATTGTGATAGACTCTGGGGGTGGCTCAGATAACACCGCCCGGGTGGTAATATCTATTATCTTCAAATATTCTAGTAGATGATACCATACAAGCTTGTGATAAAGCATATATTGGGCTTGATATCTGTTCCATGACTATATTATCAATGGTAAAAATTATTAATGGTATTTTGAAGTCCAAAATCACAATACCAAATAAGTGAATATGTTTTTTATAACAATTTTACATAAAAATATGTTTAATTATATTGGGTGGGATTTTTATTTATAAAATTTTGGGTCTTTACAATTTGAATGATATGCCTTGTATTATATTATAAAATATTGAAAAGAAATTCAAAATTATATAAAAATATTAACCACTCTCCCACACTAAATATGATTATTTTCCTCAATGTTAAGAATAGTTGATTAAGGATAATTAATTAAACTCCTCGATGAAAGGAAAATCCTCAAACAGATGTATTTTCTAAAATTGTTCATTCAATGTTAAATTGAATGTAAGGTGGGAAAATTTCAGGGTCTTGTAAAAATTCAAAATAATGGGTTGATGAATATCACAAAAAAGATTTCTAGTGGGGGTCAAAATTAATGCTAAGGGGAATATTTGTATGATTTTAATATCATGTGGAAAAAAATTTACATTTATAATTTTTAGGAACACAAATAGTTTAAAATTCATCAGGAATGTCAAAAAAACCAGGATTCACATTCTGCGATATGAAACACAAAATGGGAAAAGAGGTCACAAATTTTCTTTCAGGAATGATCAATGGGTACTTCATGGATTAGTGAAAAATTGAATTTCTATTCCAAATTTGGGTACTCAAAAATATTGTATGACTAAGACAAAATTTATTTGTCAAAATTGTTGATGAAAACACAAAATATTTGAGAACAAATAAATATAATTTATCTCCCTCAAAATGATCTAAAAAATTGTGATAAAATTTCATGACTAACCATGAATGTCTTAATTTTTTATTTTTTATCTCTTTTTTATTATAGAGAAGAAATTAAAATAATTAAGATGGAAATGTAATTATTGTGAATATAGAATAAGTTGAAAGCGGAGGATAGAAGGGAATAAAGAGGGAGATATTTACACTAAAGGGGGAAATTATTGGTTTGGATTGGTGCGTCTATTTCTCCATATAGTAGGAATCATAGAAGAATTTAGTCATCCAATATGGTCAATAAAACCTTCAATTAAAAAGTATTCATTAATAATTTAATTGATAATTAAGAATAAATGAAATATTGAAAAAAGTAAATGAAATATAGGGTTTCATTTCATGAATAACTAAATTTATTTTGTCTACAAGTAGCTAATTATCCAGAACCTCCCATAAAAATGGTTGATCTAGTTTAATTATTTTGAACAATCAAACATATGTGTCTCTAGTGTGATTCTGGAAAAATAGTTTTCTAGAGGTCTCATTGTTTATTAAAGGTGTTTTCATGAACCTTCTAGGATACCCTAGTACCCTGATAACCAAGTCGATCCTAAAATAGCTCAAAGGCAATTCCATATACCCAAATGATAGAGACTACCTCCCGAAATTATAAAATGTGAAATTTGGGAATGTTTTTTTAAACAAAATAATTGAGGATAAATGATACATATATTTATTCACAATGGAAACACCCAAAGGATACATTACCAGAGGTCTAAGAGGTATATAACAACACAGAAAGTACATATTTAATGTACCTGAATTATATAGGATAAATAATCTAGTCCCCAACAGATACATCACTCTTAATCCAATAGTTCAATGACAACCACCACCTCCATGTGTTTCTTTCAGCATGCTCAATCAATGAGAATGGAAAGTATAAACACCCGAAGGAAAAGTTAGGTTGTGAGCTAAAATCCCAATTCAGTCTCCTCTAGTGTTCCAAAATAAGATTCCATAATTAGTAAAAAAATCATGTTTCCAATGTCTAAAAAAGGCAGGGAAGTTATATTTAATATTTTAATAAAACATTATTTTCATTTCAAATATATAATCATTTAAAACAATGGATTTATAAACAATTTATATAACATAGTTCATGTAAACTAGTAGGCATGAGTAAATTTGTATCAAAAAAATGGAATATATATCAAAGTAAACAAAAAATTCAACATGGTCATCAGTCCTATGGTAATTTAGTTCCATGTTATATGATCTACACACATCTCATATTAGTGATCATGGAAATATGTGTACACATGTCCCTCAAAAACTATCCAAAGAGGACTTATCAACATCTCATCAGGAATAAGATCTACCAAGCTATTTTTTTGATATTTAAAGCTGCCATCAGTTTTTTGGGCACTATTATCCTATAATGTTTGTCCTAAATAACCCACTAAATATCTAGTCATGCATGGTTTCCATCATTTATTCAATAATTGGAAAATTAGTTAAAAATATTTTTAAATACAATCATCCCATTTCAATTTTCAATAATTCATTATCACTTTAAAGAGCATAACATGGGGGTTAAAACAATTATTTCCATTTTCACGATAAAACCAGTATTAGGATCTTATCAAATTATTATTATAAATTTTTTCAAAAGCTAATTTCATAATTTTCATCAAATTCAAATCACACCCCAATTTCTAATACAATTGGAACTGAGGGGTTTTCCCATAAATTATAGACAATACTATTTCAAATCCCAATTCACATCCAATTGTGTTTTAACAATTTAATAGAGAGAAATAAAAATAAATCAACAAAATTCATTTGTTCATTAAATGAATAGTGTAAAAAATTCACCAAAATTCTATCTCATAGATCTTGCAACACAACAACCACAATAGGAAAAGTCAATGAAGAATGATTGAATTGAAATCAAAGAATCCATCCAAGGTTCATGATTCAAAACAAAGGAGTTTAGAACCAACAAGAAACATTATGATCTCACAAAATCTATGGATGGAATATTGAAATATTTGGAGATCAGTAATGAGGGAATGTATTTTAAAGTGGAGGAATTTAAAAACATTTAATACACACTGATATTACTAGGAAGAGATTGATGGATCCAAAATGGTTCTTCAAATCCTCCAATACCTATGAGTTAATATATTCTTGAGTTATAGTCATGGGGGTTCATATGGGGTTCATGAATGTTTTTATAATTTTCAAAAATAAATAATACCACACAAACAATTAGCATGAAAGGGCCTCATTATTTTCAAACCATGCTCCCTATCCATTCGACCCTCTTATGGGGTGTTTAGTTTCTACTATTTCATTTAATTGTTTTTTAGAATGCGTGCCAATCATGCAAGAAACCACAGTGTGTGTGTGCATGGTTTACCATGTTTGGGAGCATGATTTTGGAAAATTGTTCACCAACAGTGCACAACACAGAAAGAGCCAAAATTTTCTATGTTTCACGTGAGCATCCCCTAAAAGAGACCCAACCAAAATATAAAAAAAGTGGCATCATAGATTTCATGAAAATGGTAATTGGATTTCATAACCTCCCCACCATAGAAAATTTCTGCCTCGAGAAATCATATCTAGAAATCTCCATGTCAAAAATATAATATTTTTTCTCTCTCATAAATGCCTCTCTCTTCCATGTATCATGAGTATTTGAACTATTTTTTTCATTGAACTTGATCCAGAGTTATGATACTCCCATTAATTCAATGGTTTCAAAATCTACAATCCTATCTGCTTTCCCATTCATGGATTAATCAAGCTCAACATAAAGATCATCCAATCTAAAAACATGTGATGGATCAGATATATATTTTTGTATCTGTGGTACATGGAAAAAATTATGAATTGACATAAACATTGGAGGGATGTTCTGAATGGAAAGAAAATTTCCCCACATGCTCAACAACATCAAAATTTCCGAAAAAAATGTGGGGAACGCTTCATTTTCCTCCCAATATGTTTATGACCGAAATGGGTTGCAACATTCAGAACACTAAATCACCAACTGAAAATTTCATTGGTCTGCAATGGTAATATAAATAGGAATTATACCATCTCTATGTCGTAAAATTCTTTATAATAATCAAATTAATATGTTTTGTCATCTCTTATCCAGGATTATTTAATCCAAGAAACTTTCACGGATCAACGACTTACAGAACGATTATTTAAAAGGTCATTCATAAAAGTCATCAAATGAATCCATCATGATCATAAACTCCTAAATACTATTATAACAGAACTAAATTAGTCCCAAATCTTCATCACCAGAACCACTAATGTAAATAACATAGGCAAGAATAATATCCTTATGAATTTTTATAGCCATCATTGTCTGACCATTTATTTGTCGATGGAATGTTGTACTCAAACGAACCTACGATACCAGTGAAACCTGAAGGCCTATAAAAAATAAGTAATTAAAATTACGATCTATATCAATGACTATAATAGATGAAACACCTTTAAATAAATATTTTCTATCACATATATATTTCATAAATCGTCAACATTGGTAGTATCAGGAATTTTCATAAATTGAGGAAATTTGGTCATATTATCAATCACATCCCATATAACATTTTTTTATGTATGAGGTAACTAAACCACATATTCCTTTCAGATCTCATTCAAATTCAATGAAATCAATGGATAGGCCTGAAGAAAACCTGATGGTCTATAGTTCATGGCCTTGACATGATGGGAGTCAAAAAATAATACCCAAAATCTGCAATGCATTTTCACATATGTGTTAACAAGAATCATTGCTGAATATAAAAAAACATCATTATGGTCCACAGGTTTAATATCCAACTGGAATTATATAAATATCCCATTATATTTTTCCTCATATCCAATGAAAAAAAATATTCTGAAAACATAGGATGCCATCTGTGGGGGACAAACACTAAGCAATGATCGCACCACCAAAAATTGAGTCTCTAATGTGTTTTAATTGATCAGCATGATTCTATTCATAATAATTTATATTGAGAAGAATCTTGGTCAACTGAACACTATTCAATACATCCTTGTCTCTTGATTCTCGAACTCCAAAGTGAATCTATGTGAAAAACCCTCAAGTTATACTATTCTGATGATTCATTCATTGCCTCACTCAGGAGTTTCTATTCTAAAGCATCTACAGAAAACATCTTATTCCCTAGGGTATAGGGAATGCCGAAATCAAAATATTTGAGGGACTCCACCCAATTCATCTAGTTGATATTAAAATACTTTTATTTGATGATATAACTCAATCTCACGTGGTTAAAATATAGGGAAAACATTTCTCTAAAATGATAATTTCTTCACATCTTAAGTGCATGCATCATGGATACTAGTTCAATTTTAGTGGTAAGATAATTCCCCTTTGGTAGAATAAGATACTAATATCCATAGATGACTACATTATCACCATGCATATGAATAAATTACAAAACCAAACTTGATGCATCCTAAAACACCACAGAGCTTGTAAGATCTCATCTTTTTATTGAAGTACATATCTCTATTTTTTTTTGTTAATGTTGTTACTATCCTTTTTTTCTTAGCCCCTAAGTTGGGTTATGGGTCAGTTGGGTTATTTTAGGGAAAGAATGGGAAGACATGTTAAAATATTGATGCAAGCGAGGTACATGTCATGTAAATGGACTACAAACTGTGTTCTTTTGGTGTACACTGTGTACAGGCCCATCACGATGAGTAGTCAGTCAATATCTAAAAAAATATATAGGGTAGAACACACTGTGTACTTTGATTCCAAATGATGTATATACATTGTAGGGTTTTTTATAAAAGAGGCAGTTGCTTCATTTTTTATTTCAAAAGCTTTTCCACTTGTTTTGGAACCCCAAACTCCTCTAAACTTGTTTTTTAGTATCATAATCCATTCAGACACTCATTTAATCATGTTATATCTCATTTGAACTACATCAGTAATTGCATGACTCCTTTTTATTCATTATTTATTCACCAGAATAATGGCTTCACTATTTAGATTTAGGCTCATATGCCTTAATATTACGTTCTTCATCCATTCTTTAGGTTTCTTCCTAACCAGGACGAATCAGGACATGATACTGTGTGAGATATCTACTACCAAGCTAAGTTATGTGGTCTATACATTCTTTTGGCCTTTTGGGAGTTTTTAGTTCATTTTTACTTTTCGCCTCCAACCAGACTTTCTGGAGAGGACTCGTTTTTTTGCATGTGGCTAGGCATAAATATAGTCCGAGCTTGGGAGGAATCATGTAGGTTCTATTTAGGTGTTTCAAAGCATTTTTCTCATTTAATGGTAACACAAGGTGTGTGCCTTAGGGAAATATTCTTCTTATGATTTTTTGAACCACCCAAGGGATTTTTTCTTGTGCTTTCAATGTTAGAGGAAGCCCTTATATGCCTTGGTATCGTGAGTATCTTATTTAGGAGGTTTAGGGCCTCTTGGATTAAAGAATATCTTGTTATGACTTATCTATTTTGATATTATGGAAGATAAATTGGATGATATGGTTGGGTATAGCTATATAAATTGACTAATGGAATGTTAAATGGTTTATCTAGGAGTGTAGTCCCATATACTTATATTAATTAGTGGTTTTCATGGGTGGGTGTACTCATGGTTTGTGCAAGTTGATGTGAGTGGGTATAATCAATTGGAATGATTTGTTTAATAGGAATAGTTTAATTATTTATGGAATGGTTTGATAGATTCTTTGGACTGCTCTCCATGAATCTAGAACACAGTAGTGGATGCAATAAGTTGACTCTGCCCCGTGGGTCTTGCTTTTATGGGATGCCTTGGCCTTACTACCCCATGGATCCGACTTGATTGGGCTCACATGGGAATTTCTATTTCCAAGATCCGAGGACCCCACCTAGTACCATACCGGCATTCAATTAGGTATGCCCATGTGACTCGATGGGAATCCATGGACAAGTTCATTGGGTCAAGCCCTCTGTGGTCTATAATTATTACATGGATTCCTTGGTCTACTGAAACCTTGGATCCGGCCATTGAGGTATTATTTTCACTATACGGTGTGGTCGTGGGAGTCTTATTTTCACTATATGAAATTGTCATTAGACACCTGAATTCATTATACAATGTGGTTTTGGGATACAATATACATATAGATCGATGATGTGACCATGTTACATGTTTTTTGACATTTCTTTTAGATTCCTTGTTAGGAGCTGACTCTTCTAAGATAACCTTATGGGATTGTTGGTTTTATGTACTATTATGGACTTATTTCATCGACATAAGCACTTTACCTAACTTCTTATTTACACATTCTAGAACTTTTTTTATATTCTTGTAATAATTATATAGAACTGGTTGGTTTTCTACTAGGATGTTTATCTCACATCATGATTGTGCTTTCCTGGGGACCCAAATAGAATATATTGTTTCATGTGATGATAGGGGAAAGTTCCTTGGTACAGGTTGCAGACTATGGATTTAGAGAAAGGGAGAAAAGGACCAAGATTAGTCTTGCGATGTGGGGATACCATTTTTGTCTTCTATTCATTTTGGGATACCTTTACTAAATTGTGTTTTCATGTAATATTTTGGATACTTTATAGATACTTTAACCATCTAAATTATTTTGAATTGGAGAGAATTTTGGTTATTGAAATGTATTACTCTTTTGATGTACTTTATCTTATTTGTGGTTTATATCACTTCCACTATTTATTGTATTTTTTCTTTCACTATGATACTCTGGATTTGAGGGAGTAGTCTCCCCACTAACTCAAACAGGCCCTCACTACTTGTCGGCAACCTCTGGTATTTGGGGAGATGCGCTTGAGGCCATATAGCCAACTAGGCATGGGGAACGATTTCGGGCGGCATCCAGCTTCAGGATGTTACAATTGATATCAAAGGAATTTTTTTTCTTTAACATATTTTTTGGTGATATAAGATAGGTGTTGTAAGGGTATGTAGTTTGGTAATAAATTTTACTCAAGAGTAATTACCCCGCATATAAGTAAAATCCAAATTAACTCGAATTGAGTTCTAATTTTATGGATTCTAACAATTATAATTTATTTTAATTCACCATTTGGTGAAAAACTTGATTATTTCTATTAATATTGATGCAATTGTGGTTTCAATTTCAATTGATACCCGATGATATGTGGTTGTACAATCTCATGCATCATATAGACACTTTTTGAAATCACATTCTATGAATTATTTCATTCTATCTAGGTTGCATTAGTTATTTCATG
This sequence comes from Viscum album, assembly GCA_963277665.1. NCBI lineage: Eukaryota > Viridiplantae > Streptophyta > Magnoliopsida > Santalales > Viscaceae > Viscum > Viscum album. The sequence goes on from OY728159.1 coordinate 1,216,192,243, forward strand.
TTGTCGTGTTCGTTGGGTGATTAATATATAAATGGGTTATGTCATCTTTCAATTCATAAAGAGTAGGGACTCTTATGAATTTGGAAATGATGCACCAGTGAAATTATAATTCTTTAATGTACTTAATATGTATCATTTAAATGGGAACCGGGTTTTGGTTTCATGATGTGGTATGGGACATCATGGATTTGTGAATTGGTAAACACATGGTATAATTTCCAGAATAACTGAATGTGAAATGGAAATGGAAACAATAAATGATGGATTGAGACTTGACCTAGACTAGGATTATGAATGGGATGGAGGCATTGTTTATACTGGATTAATGGCTATTTTTTATACAGTCCTGGATTTAGGAGAAGGTTGTGGATTTGACTAGGTTTCTCTGATGTTTTTGACCTATCCTATCCTTTGAAATTATTTCATTGATGTTTTTCTTTCATGAGGCATGCATTTGAAATTTTAGAGACATTCCACCATGACGACCTCCAATGGTGTGTTGCAAGGGATGTGATGACCATTCTTTGAAAATGGTGGGCAACGAGATACCGTTTGATCCTACGATTGTGCGAGTTTTGGAATCTAGTTTTTTTTTCAGACACAAGTGTTGAGGAATAGTTTCATAAGGTATTATTTCGATACATGTAGATTTTCAATGGTGTACCATAGCTATCCCTGAATATGGATGATCTAACATGGGTGTTCCAGTAGTAGCATCCTTTGATGCTTTTAGGGGAAGGTGGACCACAGGATACAGAGCTATGGCTAGAGACCATGTTAAAAATACTTAATCATCTAGAGACGCTTCCTGAGGGGAGGGTCAAGCATGTGACTTACATTTTATGGGGAGCAGGAAAGCACTCGTGTGACCTTTTGAACAAGGCTTGTTGGTTGTGGAATATTGGTTTGGATGAATTTTGAACCCACTTTTACAACTAATTTATCCCATGACTCTATGCGCAGTGAGAGAAAGTGTGTTCATGTGTCAATAGTAGGGCATGATGTAGGTTATAGAATACACATCATGCTTTACATAGACGCAGCATTTTGTGCTGATATTTCTCACTGATGAGCATTCGAGGTCATGTCGCTTCAATGTAGTTCTCAGATATGCTATCAAATCTCAATGTGTTTTGGTTACCTTTTATCGCTGAGACAATGAATCATGAGCTAATTGTAGAGTGTAACCTGAGGTAATTTTGACGTAAAAAACAAGGGATTGTTGATTAACATCCTAGTGGAACTGTGCCTTCAGGTAAGAATTATCACATTCAGGATTCCCCAACTCATGTGCTACTAAGGCTATGGGTGTAGGAATATTGGTTTATTAACATCAGTATGGTTGGTGAGGCAATGAGAAATATCAATGCGATTGTGACCAAATTGTGTACTATTCTTGTGACATGATAGGGAACATGTATCTATTTTGAAGGACCATCACTCCAGCTATGTGTGGTTGGGGGTCAGATTTAGTGTGGGGATTAGGAGTAGGTTCTTCAGCTTCACATCATGCTGGGAGATAGAGTAGTGGAGGCCAGTCAGGCCAGGGTAGTAGTGGTCAAGGATGTGGTAGAAAGACACAAGTTTCTCATAGACAATAGGGTGGATCAGCTTAGGGTAGATTGGTAAGATCACATGGTAATGGTACATGACATACATATGATGTGAAATATACCCTCCAGAAGCAGAATCCTAGAACATCTAAATTGAGAGGTATGATCTTAAAATCATCTAATATTGCATATACTTTTTTTGATACGGGTTCTTCTCATAGTTTTATGTTGGCACAAGTGGTAAAAAGACTTGGGATTATATTTTTTCATTATGGGGGTGTTTTGATGCATGACACACCGTTGGGAGTTATAATGGTTGATGTGTGCCCTTTTATGGAGTGTCCCCTTCAGGTCAGAGGGAGTTAGTTCATCTGGGATCTTTTTTTCCTCTAGATTACAGGGTTTGACATCATTCCTGGAATGTAATGGCTCATGGATTATCAATATTATATTTATTGGTATCTCCAGAGGGTGCCTTTAACATCACCAAAGTGTGATGTGTTTATTCACAAGGGTGAATGGGGTTTATTGGCTGGAAGAGATGGGCACAACCATCGTGGGATAGCTAGGATGATATTCCATATTACTAGTTTGTTTTAAGATGATCAAGTATTGAGTCAGGTGGACTATCCTAATGTAATTGAGTGATTTAGTAATGTCTTTCCCAATGACGTTTCTAGTTTACATCCTTAAATGGATATGGAGTTATCCATCGATCTAGTGCTAGGAGTTGAACTGGTATCCATTCCTCTTTATAAGATGTCTATGATAGAGTTGTATGAGCTCAAGTGCAATATTTATGATTAGGAGGTGAAGGGGTTAATTAGAACCTATACATATCGGTGGGATCCATTGGTCTTTTTGCAAAAAAGGAATATGAAACTGATAGGCTATGTGTGGATTATTAAAAAATAAACAAGATGATCATTAAAAATTGATATCCTTTTCCACTAATAAATGAACCGTTTGATCAGCATCGAGGGGATTGAGTGTTCTTGAAGATCGAAATGAGGCTAGGATATAATGAGGTGTGTGTTTGATATAAAAACAACCCTTGAACAGCCCTTTGTAGATGGTGTGGGTTATACGAGTATCTGGTCATGTCATTCGGTCTCACAAATGTACCATAAGTTTTAATGTATTTCATGAAACGAGTGTTACATCCATACATGGGTTTTTGTGGTGGTTTTTTTGGATGATAAGTTGGTGTATTCTTATAATTGACAAATCCATGTCATTCATCATGATATCATCCTGAATACATTGAGAGATTATTAGTTATATACTAAACAAACAAGTGACACTTTTGTATGGATTATCTTCAAAACCTAGGTCACAAAATCTATGAGATAGGAGTCTCAGTGGACCTAGAGAAGGTGAGATATTTTGTTTATTAGGAACATGCCAACAATATATTTGACATACAATGTTTCTTGGGGAAATCTAGATACTACATGAATTTTATACATGATATCTCATGCTCAGAATAATCGTTGATGGTCTTGACTAATATGGGTGTGAAGTTTGTGCGGTCATAATCTTGTGAGAAAACCTTTTAAGAGATGAAAGATAGGATGACATAAGCACCAGTCCTGGTATATTAAAATTATTTAAGGAGTTAATCTGTTTACTATGATGCTTCGGGTATTACGATAAGAGTAGTGCTAATTCATGGAGGTCAAGTTGTCTCATATGGGTCTCAACAGTTGAGGCCTCATGAGAGGAATTACACTATGCACATTCTCGAATTAGCTATTGTTTTTTATGCATTGCACCATTGGATGAACTAATTACAGGGAGTGAATTTTGGGGTGTATGCAGACCACAAAATCTTAAATTATATCTTTATGTAGAGTGATCTGAATTTGAGGCAGTGAATGTGGGTGGAGTACTATAGACCTTTGACATTGAGAATTCCTACATTCCTAGTAAGGGAAATGCAGTAGTCCATGCACTAGGTAGGATGACTCAGATATAGGTAGGGGAGCAGGCCAATAACGAGTGGTAGCTAATGGAATTAATTTTGAGATACATTTGGAGGTGCACAATAGTTAGGGGTAATGATTTCATTCATCATTAGATGCGACCATTACCCAGCAAGAATGATTTACATCGACAAAAGCTGTTAGATTTTGAGGTCCTAGTTCTATGGGAAGGTGTGGCAGGTGAGGAACATCCTCCTTGTTGGATAGTTGGCGATGATGTAATCCTTCATATTCATGGATGCGTTTTTTTCCAATGGATTTACACAGGGAGCTAATGAGGGAGTTTCTTTCTTTAATATGGGCAGTGCATCCTGGGGACACCAAGATGTATTGTAAATTGTGACGTTATTACTAGTGGTTTGGAATGAAGAGAGAGGTATATGGTTTTGTGATGAGATGTTCTTGTTGTTTGCTAGTGAACGCATAAAATCAATGACCATATAGACTTTTATAGTAGTTACCTATCCTGGTGTGGAAATGAGATGATATCTTGATCGATTTTGTGAATAGGTTACCGAGGTTTCCTCGAGGTAATGATGTTTTGTGGGATGTTATTGATGTAATGAACCAAACATTTATTAATGTAAACTAATCATGATCTAATTAAATTTATTATTATGTCAAATGGTTAAATAATACATATTCACTACCATGGTTTTATGTTTTTTTATTTTAAATTTCCATTATGAATAGTTACTGTTGATAATATAGTCATTAAAATGTGATCACATTATTAGCATAAATAAAGGCCATTAACAACCCAAATTTACTCAGAAAAAGGAAGTGATAGCCTCATCTAATTGAAATTCTCCAAATGAATCCCATTTTATATATGTTGGGAAACATCTAGCGTCATTGGGATTCTCTCTTAACAAAGGCCAGGCTGAGCTTCAACTTGTTAATCATGAACATAATCTCTTACGGGGGAAGTGGATGTTAACAGAGATTACCACCCAAGTGGTGTTATCTGAGCCTCCCCAAAGTTAGTCACCATCAAACAACTAACCCTTAGTTCTTATGCAGGTTTTATAAGGGGTTATGTAATAAGACCCTAGCACAATGATTATGTGCTTTATAGTTTTGTATAAAGAATATTCATTAATTTTATTATTTTTACTCTGTAAATCTTTTTTAATGAACACATAGTATTTTTAGTTAATATTTAAATTAAATTAAGAAATCTATTTTGATGAATTAATGGAGTTTTGAAACAAATAAAATTTTAATAAAATATTATAACCAAATTAATTATTATTAAAAATAAATTATTGTATAATGTTTATGAATACAATTTTAATTTTTATTTAGGTTGGCAAGCGGTTTTGGTCAAAACCCATGAATTTTCTATAAATGTCGATTTTTATTTTAAAAATAAAAATTCACATATTTATAAAAATAATTTAGATAAAACTATTTTTGTTTTTCGATTCAGGAAGTTGAAATTATCCAATGGTTAATTTTTCATTATTTTCTTAGATAGTCCAATTTTAGGTTAAAAATGAAATACCGTTTAAAAATATAATGAGTTTTATGACATCAAAATGACCCAATACTGAAGTAAGGAGATAATATAAAAGTTATAGTCATCCAATACATGTTTTAACATTAAATTATTATGATTTTAGATATTTTTTATTAAATATATGGTGCCTTAGTTGACACTCCCAGACACATAAAATATTTTAACATTTGAAAATGATTTTATTGAAAGTGTGACTCACCTCCACAAAATCAAGCTTAATATTTTAATAAGTTAGTCCATTGGAAATTTACAATAATTTTTTCCACTACACATTGGTAGAAACCCTGGTAAAAACCCATTGGGTAGTTTTTAGTTTTTTTTTAATCTTTAGTGTCCAACACCTAAGTAATAAAGAATTCCCTCTCATTTACATAATAAACCCATTCAACCTCCCTTTCCTCTTCTCTCAATACATTTTGAGAATCACAAACCTCTTCTATACTATCTCTAGAATCCTCCAATGGCTCCCCATGATCTCAATATGTCCCTGTCATGCCTCACCCAAGCCTTTGGGATCACACTTCCAAGTAAGGGATCCTTACCTTCCTTCATTCTTTATTTATGCCCATGTTTCATTATATAGTTATTCCATTTTATGGTCAATTAAAAATATTGGGGTTTGATTTAAATCCAACCCTATATTTCCATAATTATGTTTTAAGGATGAGAGGCTCCCTCCCCCTCTAATTAATTCAACCCATGTACACCTGTTACCATAGTGAAATCTCATATGGGATTTCTCTCACCTCATTAACATTCAATAAATTATTTTATATTGTGCATCTAAATCCATTAAATTTGTTGGGATATTATGATCCATAACCTGCTTGATATACTTTTCATATATAAATTATGAGATACTACATTCTCTCTCATCAACCCATTTTATGATTTCAATTTGACACCTTTTTGCGGCCGATGATACACCAAATATTCCCATCCTATATTCATCATGTAAGTGAATACAATACCACATTATCTAACAATTTTATTCCCAATTACACACATTTACTTGTTGATTTAGCAATTAAGTTTATGTATTCCACATATTTTATTCGTTGAATAAATTATTATGTTTAATGAATCCATGTGGTATGATCTATGTGGCACACATATGAATGAAATGAAATGATTAAGAAGGGTGTACCCTAATAGCGCTCTAATGCATTGGTTAATGAATAGTATATTGATACACCATGTGGAATGAGGGTTTACATATTCTAATTAAAGTTAAATTAGGGTTTACTCATGCTTATTCAAGTGAAATGAGGGTTTACTCATTTTCCATGTAAAATGAGCCTTAGCTCATGATAATATCATCTTAAATGTTGTTTCAACATTTCCATGTTATATTAATTATTCTATATCATGCCTTTATGTTCATGTTTCTATTATTCTCATTTGATTTTTTTATTTCCAAACATGTACTTTATTCTTTATGTTATGCCTTATTTACTCCCTTACTGGGCTTTATAGCCCATGCTTTTTTATGTATGTCCTCAGGTTATCCCATGCAATGCTAAGTCCGAAGGAATTTTGTGGTCATGTAAAAGAAGTTTTCAATAATGATATTGTATTTTTTTCTCTTATGTTTTCTTATAATGTTCTTAATTTCCCTAGACACTAGACCTTTCAATACTCAGAATTGTTTTAAGTTCATTTTTTTGTAATAAATCATAATAGATTGTGTAATAATGATCAGGTTTGTTATAGATAGTATCAAAGGGTAGGTTTAGTTATTTTTGGGAATAGGATTATAAAACCATGGTGATTTCCTTATATTTATGATTAGGTACAATTACAAAATCCACAAATTTTGGTGGTTTTAGAGAAATTGGTTTTTAATTCAAATACATTCATTTCAGGATAAGAACAAGTAGAGATGGATCTTGAATAGATGTATCTAGTGGTAAAACTTGAAAACACTACTTTAAGATAGACTCGAACAAGAACAGGTGGATGACATTAGACCTTGATATAAACTTTGATACAACACTCCAGGTGGATATGATTTGGTAAAATAAAAGGCTTAGTATGTACCATTGTTTTGGGATTAAAAAAAAATTGCCCTAATAATATATGTTGGGATGTAGATCATGAATAACATAGATTGAAGCCTCTAAATTACAAAGTTAAGGAAATAATTGTAATTTATAAGTTGTCCCTTATTGTCATTGGATATTTCTAATGTTTTACCCATAAGTTAACTCATTTCTAGAAAATGAAAAATAATAGGATGACTGGGGCTAACAAACGATGTGAAGCACAATGTGATTACTCTTCTAATGTGATCTCCAATATGATGGGAGTGGTAATATCATAATTCATCACTATAATCTCTTATTTAAATAGTTTTTTGAATATAAACAAGTGTCTAGAGAAACGTCTAACCCCCATAAGTTAGAAAAATCCACAATTGAGAGATTTAGAATACAAAGTCCTCATACTCTCATTGGATCGTCTGATCCTTCAATCACAGAACAATGGATCAACTCGATTGAGAAGATATTCTCTATCCTTTAATGTTCTGAACAATAGATGAATCTTCTTGATCCATTTCATATTGAGGTTGAAGCTGATCAATGGTGGACATTGATCAAAAATACAAATCCTAGGGAATATATTGAGGCGTTGGAATGGAAGGATTTATAGAAAATGTTTTTTGATAAATATTTTCCTTGCACCCTATGACTGAATATGGGAAGGGACATCCATGCCCTCAAGAAAAAGGACGAGAAATCCATCAGACCGTATTAGGAAAACTTCAAAAGGCTTTCATAGTACACCTCTGGCATTGTCATTGCACATGAATGAAAGGTTGACAACTTCTTTTGGGGGCTAAATCATACCCAACAAAAAGCTGTAGTAATCTGTGACTTCGATAGCTATGAGTAAATTGTTTTATTTTTCCTCAAAGTCGAAATGGAGATCAGTGATTCGTAGGAGAATATAGGGGATAAGAAGCTGAAATTTTAATTTAATTCTGGCGGTCTGAGGGATAAAACTAACATTGTTAATAAATCATAACACCACAATTGACAATGGTGTTGATGGAAGAACACCGGTAATTTCTTGAGGGGGTGAGGAAATTCAATAGGTTTTGATGAGAAGGGAACATGGCCAATAATATTCAACAAGAAAATCCTAAAGTTTCAAAAGAAGAGTGGAATTCTCCTTTTGACCCTCACCATATTGTTCATTGATACAACTAAAAATATCAAGGGCACAATGTAAAAATGTTTCCTAAGCCAAGTGTTTTTGGAGGCAACCATCAACCTCCATGGCAGCAAGGGTGATATTTTTCCGTCACTTCTGTCGAAGTGGACCCTAAAAAAATTGGTCATAGGTTTTCTAGATATTCATTCAATAATAGTGAATTATCTTTTTGAAAATTTTTCTACACATTTTTTTATACTCTGAATGATTAACAAAAAATACATACACCACCAAAAATCATAGATGTAGAGATGTCAGTGAGAACAGAAAAAGGAGAAATCACATAATCCCATGAATATAACTCCTCCCATGTCATAATTTGTAGATTGAACTTCTTGGAGAACCTCATCATACTCCATTTGGTGGAATTATATACAATTCTTGGCATGGATTAGCTTTCCTTATATAGATCCAACAAAAATTGTTGTGAGATGGAAATCACTCTACATATTGAGAATTGACCCTTGATTCTATACAAGTGCTAAGAGGAGGATGAATCTTCTTTAGCACCATCATCTCAAGTGTGGATATTAAATCCCTATAAGGATACATATCTTTCTCAAATGTTTGAGTCTATGGTAGGCATCATCCGTAATGATATTCCTATTGTGAGGGAATTTGTTGATGTGTTTCCCAAGTAATTCCCTGGTCTTTCTCCTATAAGAGATGTTAAATTCTTGATTGATCACATACCTACGACGTTGAAAATATCTAAGAATTCATATATAATGGTTTTTGTGGATTTTGAAGATCTATATAAAAAATAACAATATAATATAGATAAACGGTTTATACACCCAAATGCTTCACCATGGGGTTCACTAGTCCTCTTCGTCAATAATAAGGATGTGTCAATGATCTTTTTTATTGATTATCATGAGATAAAAAAATCATGATAAAAAACTAATATCCTCTACAATGAATTGATGACTAGTTAGATCAGCTACATGGAGCTGAATAGTTATTAAGGTTGATCTATGGTCGAGATATTTCCAGGTAAGGGTGAAGAAGGTGGATATCCCCAACACTGATTTTCATACAAGGTACGAACACTATGAAATCATAGTAATTCCTTAAAAATCATTTATTATCCATTAATCTTCATGAACATGATTAATAATGTCATTAGATATTACCCTGACAATTTATTTTTGTCTTTATAGATGATATACTAAAATACTCCAAAACCAAGGAGGAGAATGTAGGGTATATAAGCGTTGTAATATACACATCGTGAAAGGAGAAGCTCTATGAAATGTACAACAAGTGTTAGTTTCAGTAGAAGTAAGTCTCGTTCTAGGGTCATATCATCACATGAAAAGGGATATATATGGATACCTCCAAGAAATTTTCAATTGAAGAATGTCTGAGGCCAACATATGTGATTGATATCCACAAATTCCTATGGTTAGCTACATATTATTCCCAATTTTTGATAAACTTATCACGAATTTCAAACCCTTTTACCAATATAACTCAGAAGGTAGTCAATTTTTCTTGGATTCAAGAATGGGAAGATAGGGTCATGGAGTTATAATTGAGGCTTATAAATGTACTCGTTCTCACACTACCCATAACTATGAAAATTTTGTGGTATTCAGGTATTCTTTGAAGAATGACATGGGTAGTGTGTTGTTGAGAAATGATAAATTCATTTCTTATGCTTCATGTAAATCGAAATTTCATTACAAAAACAATCAATCACATGATCTAGAGTTTCTCTGTAGTATTATTGGTTTTAAAAATATAATGACATTACATCTTTGGGGAGAAGTGTGAAATATATACAGATCATAAAAGACACAAGTATATATTCACATAGAAATAGCTGAAAAAGCACCCACGAAGATAGTTAGAGCTGATCAGAGACTATAAATTCCCCATACATTACCCCCCTAGGAAAGAGAACATGGTGATATATGCTCTAAGAATAAAGGACCTAGTGTTTCTATAATTCATGATAATTGAAAATGATCCAATCATATTAGTTTTGATGAAAATGGATAAGAGAATCATAATGAAGGGAACAACATGAATCCTTACATAAATTATTTATCAACGGTATATTTTGAAAATGATAAAGGATGCTCAAAAAGATTATGTGTATATTCAAAAGAATGTGGAAACTATCATAATAAGGAAATCCTATGATTTCAATGTTAATGAAGAAGGAATTCTGTGATTTGATATAGGATTATGTGTTCCATAAAATCTAGATATAAATAATGAACTTTTGGAAGATGAACATTGTTTGAATTTCTACATTAACCCACAAAACAAAAATATGATTCGACATCTCTGAGGGCTTTATTGGTGGGATAACATGAAGAAAGATATCCCTGAGTACAGATCAAAGTTACTAGTGTGTCAGCATGGGAAGGGTGAGAGGAAGAAGTCTAAGGGTATGATGAAAACATTACCCATTACAACATGGAAATGCGATAACATCATCATGGACTTTTTCAGTTGACATCTGAAGACAACCCAATGAAATCGTGATATCAGGGTTGTTGGGATCGTCTTACAAATATTGTGCACTTCATTGAAATTCGATCGGATTTTTCTTTGGATCAACTAGCATGGATATAAATCGGAGAAGTGGTAAGGCTATATGGAGTACAACTATCTATTGTATTTAATAAAGATCCAGGATTCTCCTCTATACTTTGGAAGAGCCTCAAAAATTATCTAAACAAAGAGCTGAATTTCAGTATGGATTATAATACTCAAACTGATGGCCAATCTGACCGGACAATCCAAACACATGAGGATAAATTTAGAGCATACTCAATAGACATCAAAGGAGGATGAGATCAACATCTTTCATAGGTTGAGATCTCATATAATAATAGTTTCCACTAAAGAATCCAAATGGATCTTTGTGAATACCTTTATGGGATGAGGTGCAAAACACCTACAGGTTTTGGTGATGTTGGTGAGCGAAAACCCCTAGGTCCAGAAATTGTTGAAGAAATGGTCGATAAGTTTAAGACTATCTAGTAGCCCATTAATGCTGCTTGGAGTCGACAAAAGAGATATGTGGATAATCGTCTATGAGACCTAGATTTGGATGTTGGAGACATGTTATTCCTCTACATATCTATGTGGAAGAGAGTTATGAGATTTTTGAAGAAGGGACATCTTTTTCCAAGGTATATCGACCATTTTGAGATCTTTGATCATATTAAACTAGTGGACTATCGACTAGAACTCCAACCAAACCTGTCTCAAATACATGATGTATTCTATGTATCACTCTTGAGAGAGTACATACCTGACCCATCTCTTATACTCAATCTAGAGGTGCTACCGTTGGTTAATAACATCTCCTTTGAAGAGTAGTCTATGAAGATCCTATATCATATGTGAAAAGTTCTACAAAATATGAAAATTCCCCTCATCAAGGTGTTATGGTGAAACCACAAGTTTGAAGAAGCAACATTGGAATTAGAGGATGTGATGATGTAGAGTAAGACTAATTTGTTGTAGTGTGGGAAAAGAAATTTTTTGTGGAGAATTTCATAATGGGTGATGATTTCCATGACCCAAACATTTAATAATGAAAATTTTTCATTGTCTATTTAAATTTCTTATTATGTAAAATGGATATATAAGTCATATGCACTTCCATGGTTTTATATTTTCTAATTTTTAAATACCATTATGAATTGTTACGATTTCTAATCTTGTCATTAATCAATTTTCACATGATTAGTATAAATAAAGGGCTTTAACAAATCTAATTTACTTAGACAAAGGATTTGATGGCCTCATACAGTAGAATTTCCCCATATGAAGACCATTTTATAGAGTGTGGAAAGGATGTAGTGTCACTGGGATTCCCTCCTGACCAAGCCCCATCCCTGAATTAATACGTTAAGATTGAACCTAATCTCATATGGGTGAAGTGGTAGTTAATAGAGATTACCTCCATCACGATGTTATTCAAGTCACCCCATGAGTCTATCACCATCGCACACCATACCCTTACATATTATGTGGGTGATGTTAGGGGTTTTGAAACACGACCACAGAACTATGATTATGTACTTTATTTTTTAGTAAAGAATATACAATATTTTTATTATTGTAACTTTATAAATAGTTTTTAAAACACAAATAGTATTAGTAGTTAATATTTAAATTCAAATAAAAAATCTATTTGGATAAATAATGAATTTTTTAATTAAATAAAAATTTAATAAAATATTATTACTAAATTAATTTTTATCATATATAAATGATTGTAAAATTTTTATGAATACAATTGTAAATTTTATTAAGGTTTGAATTTTTTTGTCAAAACCCCTAAATTTTCATTAAATGTTGTTCTTATTATAAAAATTATAAATTAACATATTTAGAAAAAATATTTAGATAAAATGAATATGATTTTTTGATACAGGACATTGAAATTAACTAACAGTGAATTTTTCAAAATTTTCAAAGGCATTTGAATATTTGGGTAAATATTAAATTACGTTTAAATATACAATGTGTTTTATGAAAACATAATAAGCCACTTGGGTTGTAATAAAACACTATTAATGATTTATTCAACAAATAAATGCTTTATCTTCAAAATAGTGTGATTTTATATTTGTTGGATTTATTTTATGGTTCCTTAGTGGACCCTCCACAAAAACATTTGAACATTTAAAAATAATTTCCTTGGGAGTGTGACTCACCTCCACATAAGGAATCCTAATATGTTAATAATTATTGCCCTTGGAATTACAAAATACTATTTTCCACTCCACTTTGGAAAAAACCATGGGATAATCCGTGGGTTTTTTGTGGTTACGATTAGTTTATTGTGTAGTTTCTCAAACCAAAATAATAATGAATTTCCCCTCTGTTCTTATATAGGCCAACTCAACATCCCATTCCCCTTCACTCAGAACATATTGAGCTCGACCAAAATCTACCCTAATCTTTATATAACCATCCCAAGGCACCCTATTCTCACAATAATTCACTTTGAAGCCTCTCCCAAGATATTTGGATCACACATCCACGTACAGGATCCTCACATTCCTTTTTTCCTTATTTATTTCCATGTTCCTTATATTGATATGTCCATTTATTTTCAAATTAAAAAACCATGGGTATGATTTGGAACCTCCCAGATAATTACCTCTTAATTTTTGAATTATGAGAAACCCCATTCTCTCTCATTAATGCCTCTCATGGACACCTGTTACAATGCAAAAATTTGGTTAATGACATCTTCTCTTCTTTAAAGTTCAATAAATTATTTTATATTATGCATCTAAATTCCCTTATATATGTTGGATAGTATCTTAAAGGACCCAATTACAGTCCATTTTATCTATAAATGTTATGAAACCCATTTCTCTATCATTAACCCATTTTAAAATTTCTATTTTACGTCGTTATGCTGCCGAAGTTACAACAAAATTTCCCATGCCCAAATCATGATGTAAGTGAATACCATAAACATTTATCCATAAATGGTATTCACCTATATAAACATGAACTTATTGATAATGTACATAAATTTCTGTATTCCACATATATTCTTATTGGATTTAATTATAATGTTTAATAAATCTGTGTTGTATGATCTATGTGGCATACTTATGCACGAAATGAAAATGATTTAGAATGGGGTTCCCTAATAGTGCACCAATGCATTGGGTGTAGAATAGTATCATGTTACGCCATGTGAAACTAGTGTTTAAGCATGCCAATTCACTTTCAATGAGGATTTACACATGCTTATTCACGTGTAATGAGGGTTTACTCATGCTCCATGGGCAATTATCCTTGGATGATGCTAATATCAGGATAAATGTTGTTACCCCATTTAAATGATATGATAATTATGGTATATCATGCATTTATGTAAACATTTATCTTGTGATCCATTGATATTCGTATTTCCTATCATGTAATTTATTCATCATTTTATTCCATATTTACTCCCTTACTAGGCATTATAGCTCACCCTTTTTTATGTATGTCCTCAAATTATCTTGTGGAATGCTAAGTACGAATGAATGTTGGGGTCATGTAAAATGTGTTTTCAATAATGATGTTGAATTTCAATGTCTTAAGTTATCATTTAATTTTACTAATATCCAAAGAGACTAGAAATATCATTCCACATAGTTGTATTAAGTGCTTTTTTGTGCAATAAATCTTGCTAGAGTGTGTAATAAAGAGAAGGGTTGTTATAGTTGGTACAAAAAGACAGGTTTAGTTATTTTTGGGATTATGGTTAGAATACCCTAGTGAATTCCTTTAGAATAAGACTATGTATAACAAAAACATACATAAATTTTTTTGAGAATATACTAAGTGGTTTATCATGAAAATACATCCATGTCTGGATACAGATAAGCAGGGTGGCTCTAGCACAAGTGTATCTAGGGGTAAAACCCGAAAACATAGCTTAGAGCTAGACTCGAATTGGAACTGGGGCATGACAATGGACCTTGATGCACTCTTGTTTATGACACTCATGGGGGATATTACTTTTTAAGTCCATATTCTTAGTATGATCTATTGTTAAGGGAATAAAAAAATTCCCCTACGAATATATTTTGGTAAGTAGATTAGGGATAACATAGATTGAAGCTTATAAATTCATATGTTATGGAAATAAATGTAATTTATAAGTTATTCATATTTTATTGTTTTTCATTTATGTGTTTACCCTACCATTCCTTTTATTCCAGACAACTGCTAGTAATTTTATGACTCATGAAAACAACTGATGTGAAGATCAATGTGATGATTGTTTTAATGAGATTCCCAATCTGATGGGAGCATGAATCACAAACATTGTCATGATAATATTTCTATTAACTCATGTTTTGAATACAAACATGGTTAATGAATAAAATCCAACCCCCTCACCACTACTAAATAACAAGTCCCAATTGAGATATTAATGAGACAAAGGCCTCATAATTTCAATAGATCATTTGATCCATCAATCGTCAACAATAGATCAAATCCACTGAGATGATCTTATCTATCATTCAATGCACTGAAAAAGAGAAGGTTAATGATGATTCTTATTGTATGGAGGTTGAATCTGATCAATGGTGGAAAATGATAAAAAAATATGAAGCTCGAGGAAGAGATTAAGGCGTTGGAATGGGGGGATTTTGAGAAAAAAATCTGATAAATATTTTCATCGTACCCTCAGACTTAAGATTGAAAGGGACATCAATGAATTCAAGAAACTCAATGACAAATCTATCAGAGCATAACAGGAAAACATCACAAGGTTTTCATGATATGCCTCTGTCTTTGTATTTACCCTCAAATTCCTGTTTGACCACCTATTTGGTGGTATAATACCTTGCCTACAAAAATCCCATTCCATCCATGACTTCAATGGATATGATGAAATTGTCTGATCTCCCCTCAAAGTAGGAATGGAGATCAGTGAATCATAGGGGTAATGTGGGGATATGAATTGAAATGTGGACATGAATTTTTCTTCTTCACTGGATAAATACAACGATGATAAGAAATTATTGCTCCCCGGTTACTTAAGGTATAAAAAGAATAACCCCTGAAAAAACCTAAAAGAGAGGGGGAAATGTGTTAGTTGTGGACCAGAAGGGAACTTGGACATTAACTGTCGAGGAGAAAATCCTGGTAATGTGACACAGGAGAGGAACACCCGGTTTGACCCTCAACACATTGTTCACTGCTACAACTATAAACAACTTAGTCCCTTTTCAAACGTGTACCTTAATCTAAGGGTTTTTTAGGCATCCATCAAGCTATAGGTAAGAAAGGGAAAGATTTTTTCATCACTACTGCCTAAGAGAACCCCACCAATATTGTGGTGGTAGGTACACTAGTAATTCATTCTAAACTATAGAACTAACCTTTACATCTTGGTTCTGCACATTCCTTTGTAGCCCATCAGTTTAGTAGAACAATCCCAATATCACCAAAATTATCAATGTATAGATGTCAGTGAGAATTCAAAATTGGGAAATCCTTGCATCCCATGAATATAACTCCTCTCATATCACAATTTGTGGATTAAATTTCTCAACAAACCTCACCATAATCCCTTGGGTTGAATTTGATGAAATTATTGCCATGGACTATAATTTTCTATATAGAGCCAAAATAAATTTCAATGAGAGAGGAATCACTCTACATTTGGGGAATGGACCCCCGATTATATAGATGTTCGATGAGGAGGATTAATATTCTTTATTACTGTCATCTCATGTGTGGATATTAATAACCTATTGTTAGAGAATATTCTAATGTGTTTCATGGGAATCTCTTGGTCTTACTCCTAGAAGAGATGTGGAATTCTCAATTGATCTCATAACTGAAGAATTTTTAATAAACCTGACTCTATATATAATGGTTGTTTTGGAGCTTTAGGAGCTAATGAAAAAACTACAAGATAATCTATATAACGGATTTATATTCCCATGTGCCTTAACATGTAGTGTACCGGTCCTCTTCTTCAAAAAGAAGAATGTGTCAATGGACCTTTTCATTGATTATCGTGAGCTCAACAAAATCATGATAAAGAACATGTATCATTTTCCATAAATTGAAGAATTGTTTGATCATATAAATGGAGGAAAATACGTCTCCAAGGTGGATATGTGGTCATGATATTACCAAGTAAGGGTGAAGAAGGAAAAAATCACTAAGACTTATTTTCGTACAAGTTACAGGCATTATGAATTCATAGAAATTCCTATCAGACATAATAATTATCAATCAATCTTCATGGAATTGATGAATAATGTATTTATAGATTACCTCAAAAAAAAATTGTGGTAGTCTTTCTAGATGATCTTCTAATATACTCCAAAACCAAGGAGGAGTATGAGGACAATATAATCACTTTAATAGGGACCTTAGTAAAGGATAATCTCTATATAAATTTCAACAGTTGTGAGTTCAGATTGATGGTATTATCATTCTTTTGTCATATCATCACATGCAATGGGATATATATAGATCACTTCAAGAAAAATGTTATTGAGTGATGTACGAGGCCAACATCTATAGTTGATGTCTGTAGCTTCATGGGGTTAGCTTGATATTATCACCGATTAGAATGAAATTTATCATGATTTTCAAACACTCTTTCAAAGTTAACTCATAAGGGAGTCTATTTTACATAGAGTGATGTATGGGATCATATCTTCAAGGAGATGAAATAAAGGCTTATCACAACACCCATCCCCACACTACCCACAAGTGGAGAACTTTTAATGGTATTCAGTGATTCTTTATAGAAGGGAATGGGCTATGTGTTGATGCCAAATGAAGAAGTCATTACTTATGCTCAAAGGAAATTGAATGTTCCTGGGAAAAAACTATCCAACACATGATCTAGAGTTGGCAGTAATAATCTTTACATTACAAATTTGGAAACAATACCTCTTTGGGGAGAAGTGTGAAATATATATGTATCACAGAAGCCTCAAGTACATATTCACAAATAAATAGATGAACATGTGCCAACCAATATGGAGAGAGCTAATCAAAGACTATGACTGATCAATCCATTACCACCCCAGGGAAGCAAAAAAGGTGGAAGATGATCTAAACAGATATGACCTAGTGATTCTATCATTGATGAGAATTTAAAATGATCCAATATTAATATATTTGATGAATATGGATATTTCAATTATAATTAATGGAACATGATCAGGCATTTCACAGATGATTGCTCAAATGTTTCCTTTGGAAATATTATTTGAATGCTCAAAAAGATGATGTAGAAATTTAGAGGAATGTGGAAACAATAAAAAAAGATAAATCCTATGAGTTTAATTCTAATGAAGAAGGGATTGACGGATTTTGGATAAGAAGATGTGTTACATCAATTCTGGAGTTAGAGAATGAAAATTTGGATGATGCACATAGTTCAAAATTTTCCATTCACCCTATAAAAAAAGATATATTGAGATCCTTGGAAGCCTTATTGGCGGGATAAAATGAATAAAGAGATCGCTAAGTACACATCAAAGTGCCTTGTGTGTTAGCAAGTGAAGTATGTGAGGGGGAAGTCTAAGTGGGAGATGAAAACATTACCCATACCAACATGGATATGGGAGAACACCAGCATAGACTCTGTCACTAGTCTTCCGTAGAAAACAAAATGAAACAGTGATATTTGGGTTATTGGGGATAATCTTACATAGACTTGACACTTCCTCTGGTTGGGTTCTCTTATAATAATAGTTTCCACTCAAACTTCAAAATGGATCCTTATGAATCCCTTTATGGGAAGAGGTGCATAACACCAACATGTTGGGATGATGTTGGAGATATAAAACTCCAATGTCCAAAAATGGTTGAAGAAATAGTGGAGAAGGTTAAGAACATCCAGAAGCACAATAAAGATACATAGATTCGACTAAATATTGATGTAGATAATGGTCAATGAGACCTATATTAGGATGTTGGAGACATTTTATTTCTCCAAATATCAACATGGAAGAATATATGAGACTTCGGAATAAGGGAAAGCTTAGTCCAAGGTATATAGTCCCTTTTGAGATCCCTGATCACTTTGGAGAAGTGTCCTATCCACTAGAAATCCCACCATACATGTCTCAATTACATGATGTATTCCATGTATCAATCTTGATAATGAACATACCTGAACTATCTCATGTACTCTATCCTGCAGTGGTACCAATGGAGAATGACATATCCTATGATGAGAATCTAGTGAATATATTTTCTCGTCGGGAGAATTTTCTACGAAATAAGACAATCACCATCATCAAGGTGTTGTTAATGAACAAAAATTTGATAATTAAACATAGTAATCGGAGGAAGTGATGATGTATAGCTACCCTCATCTATTTTAGTGTGGGAAAAGGAAATTTTGATGATAAATTTTCTTAATGGGGGAGATTGTAATGACCTAATGTTTTATTACTGAAAATTCCTCTTGATCTAATTAAATTATTATTATGTAAAATGGTTATACAAAACATATGAACTTCCATGGTTATATGTTTTTGTATTTTCAAATGCTGTTATGAATTGGTATCGTTGCTAATATATCTAATAAATAGTAATCCCATGATTAGTATAAAGATAAGGATTTAACAAATCCAATTTACTTAAACAAAGTAAGTGATGGCCTCATCTAGTAGAATTGCTATATATAAATCCAATTTTTTGAAGCTCAGAAAGGATGCATCTTCACTAGTATTATCTCTTGACCAATCTGAAGATTAGCTTCAACACCTTATTCTTAGATAGAATCTTCTATTGGAGATGTGGAAGTTAATAAAGATTACCACCAGAGCAATGTTATCCAAAATGCCCCAATAGTCTGTCACCATTTAACAGTTTACCCATAGGTATTATGCCAGTGTTATAATGATTTATGTAACAAGACCCTAGAACTATGCTTTATTATAATTAATATTCATTAATTTTATTATTGTTACTTTTTAAATGCTTCTTAAGGCACAAATACTATTTTTAGTTAATATTTAAATTCAATTTAGAAAACTATTTTGATCAATAAATAGATTTTTGAATTATATAACTTTTTAATAACATCTTATTATTAAATTATTTTTTAAAAATATAAATGATTTTATAATTTTTATGAATACAATTTTAATTTTTAATATGGTTTGGAAACTATTTCTGTCAAAACCAATTAATTTTTGATAAATGTCAGTTTTATTTTAAAAATAAAAATTCACATATTCAGAAAAATATTTTTATAAAACTAATATTATTTTTGGATTCAGGATGTTCAAATTATCTAACGGTAAATTTTTTATAATTTTTTGAGACAAAAAAAAAATTGGGTAAAAATTAAATAACGTTTAAAATATAAAGTGTCTTATGAAATCATAATACCCCAATAGTGATGTAATAAAATAATATAAAATGGTTATTCGACCAATATATGTTTTAACTTTTAAATATTGTGATTTTGAATTTGATTGATTATCTTTATGGTGCCTTTGTGGACCCTCTATAACTTATAAAATATTTTAACATTTTAAAACTATTTCTTTGAGAGTGTGAATCACCTCCAAATAAGTAAGACAAATATTTTAATAAGTTCGGCCATTGGCCAAATAAAATAATGTTTTCCAATCCATATTGGAAAAATACATGGCCAAAACCATGGGATTGTTTGTGATTTTGATATGTTTAATGTATAGTGTCCAAAACCAAAATAATAATGAATTCCCTCTCCATTAATATATAATCCCACTCAACCTCCCATTCATCTTCGCTCAAACCATTTTGAGATCATTAGAATTCGTCCCTAATCTCTATAGAATCATCCTAGGTCACCCCAAGCTCCCAAGAAGTCTCTCTCAAGCCTCTCCAAAGCCTTTGTGATCACATTTCCAAGTAAGGGACCTTCACTTTCCTTCCTTCTTTATTTATGTCCATGTTTCATTATGTTGTTATACACTTTTATTAAAAATTAAAAAATTTGGGGTACGATTTATCACATATAATATACATCCCTCCTTATGTTTTATGGATGATAGACACATTTCTCTCTCATTAATAACTCCCATTTACACTCATTACCATGCCAAAATTCCATAAGGGATTTCTCTCTCATCATTTACGTTCAGGCTATACATTTACAATATGAATCAAAATTATATTACATATTATGAGATATCCTGTTACATGACCCCCTTAATATCCATTTCAGGTATAAATTATGAGATTCCACTTTATTTCTCATCAACCCATTTAGCAATTTCTATTTGACATTGTTATGCATATGAAGTTACACCTTAATTCCCAATGTCAAAATCATCATGTAAGTGAATACCATTCTCATTTCAATATCTAGGGTATTCATATTTCTAAATATGTACATTTCTGATTGTGGAATTACATTTATGTATTCCACATCTGTTATTCAAGGAATATATTATAATTTTTATTGAATCCATGTTGTATAATCTATGTGGCACACTTATGCATGAAATGAAATGATTAATAAGGGTACAACCTGATAGTGTTCCAATGCATTGATTGAAGAATAGTATCATGAAACACTATGTAAAATAAGGGTAATATCATGATAATTCATGTTAAATGGTAGTTTACTCATTCTAATTCAGGTGTAATGAGGGTTTACTGATGCTCAATGTGCAATGATCCTTCTCTCTTGATAATATCATGTTATATGTTGTTTTCACATTTATATGTTATGAAAATCATGTTATATCGTCCCTTTATGTTCATTTTCTCTTGTGCTCCATTAATATGGTTGTTTCATAACATGTACTATATTATTCATTTTATGCCTTGTTTACTCCCTTACATGGATTTATAGATCACCCTTTTTTATGTATGTCCTCATGTGATCCCCTAAATGCTATGTACGAAAAAATGGTTTGGTCAGGTAAAAGATGTTTTCAATAATGATGTTGTATTTTTTTATTAATTTGTCATGTAATGTTCCTAATTTTCCTACACACTAGACCTCTTGATCCACAGAGTTTTCATAAGAGAATGTTTTTGTAATAAATCATGTTAGTGTGTGTAATAAAGACTGGGGTTTTGTATTTGATAGGATTACGAATGTCGCAAAATTATTTCTAATCAATGAGTCCTTCAGTATTGATGATATTGGAATTTTGTACATCCGAGAGGTGGTACGACTTCATGGGTTCTCACGCACTATTATTTCAGATAGGGACACCCACTTTATATCTCGCTACTGGCAGATTTTTTAGAGGTCATTCTGTACAAAGGTGATTTTGAGCACATCATATCACCCTTAGAGTAATGGCTAGACAGAGCGTATGATACCAGGGATTTATGAAATTCTATAATCATATATTCTAGATTTTGGGGGTTCTTAGGAGAGGAAAATTCCACTTGTTGAGTTTTCCTATAATAATAGTTATCAGTTGATGATACATATGGAACCTTATGAGGATTTATACCATAGGCCATTTTGTTCTCCCCTATGTAGGTTAGAGGTAGGAGATGTAGATATACTAGGATCGTGTCTCATGTAGGATACTTCCTTGCTAGTCTTTTTGATTTTGAAGTCGGTGGCTATTGCACAATATCACCATAAATCATAAACTGATTGCCACAGATGACCTCTAGAGTTCATGGTTGGGTATCAGATTGTCTTGCTTGTTTCCCTTTGGATGAATCATAGGAATATCCAGAGACAGAGTTTACTTTCATGAAGATATGTCAGTCCATTTAAGACTCTGGAGAGAGTCGGACAATTTATTATCAGTTGTAGTTACCTCAGAGGTACCAATCCATTCACGATGTCTTCTATGTACCTAAGATACACTATTATCACTCCGAATAATCTTGTATCTTTCAGAACTAGGTGGTTGAGCTTCAGGATGATGCATCCTTTGAGGAACATATGATTTGTATCATCGATAAGAGCATGACAGTTCTCCTAGGTCAGTTAATTCCTCTAGTACAAGTACTATGGGAATAGCTATGTTTATAGGACAACTAGGAGAGGGAGGATGATGTACGTGCTTAGTGGTCAAAGCTGTTTTCAAATGCATCTAGACCATCCTTCAGATATAAATTTCTGGAAGAATTTAAATAAGGGGGAAAACTGTATTATCACTGGTTTTTCTTTAGATACAGAACTATATTTTTGGGTTAATGTTGTCACTTTCCATTTTGTATTAGACCCTAAGTTGTGATATGGTATGATAAGTTATTTTCTAGAAAAGAAGGGGGAAAGGGTAAAAATATGACTACAAGACAGGTACACGTACTTGGCCTACACACCAAGTACCTCCAGTACGCGCCATGTACATGACCATCATGACGTGTAATGTATCTTCATCATCTAAAAATACAGGTTAGTAAACATCGTGTACTTGGCATACACATTGCACACTTTCAATGAAATTTTTCTTTATAAAATAGGTAGTGGCCTCATTTTTAGGGACCTAAGAGTATTCCTCTCATTTTGGAACCCAGAACCCCTCTAAACTAGTTTTTTAGTTTTAGAAGACAAATGAACTCCAATTTTAGAACAATATTACTCATTTGAACTGAATCAACAAGTACTTGATTCATTTTTATACCTTATTGATTCATCATAGCAACAAATGAACTATTTGAATTTAGGCTCATATGGCCAAATATCTAATTCTTTGTCCTTTATTCATATTTATTCTAAACTAGGACTAATCATTATTTGATACTGGTTGAGATATCTACTTCCATAAATATTTAGGTGGTCTATACATTATTTTGGATTTTTTGATTATTATCAGGTGTTCATCCTTTTTTCTACCATTGTATATTCCAGTGAGGCCTCATTTTTAGCACGTTTCTATACATATTTGTAGTCAGACCTAGTAAGGATTCATATAGGTTCCTTTTTTGTGTGGAGACACTTGTTTCTCGACTAAAGGACAACCAAGGGGTTCAATTAATGTAAATTGGTTGCTTATGGATTTTTTAACCACCCAAGGGATGTGTAATTCTTCTTTCCTAGTTATAAGAAGCCCATAAGTGCCTTGATATCCCAAGTAGCTTGTTTAAGAGATGTAATGGCTCCTTGATTAATTAATACCATCTTATGACTTATTTATTTAGCTTGTATCACATGTTAAATGGATGATATGGGTGGGTATACCTCTATTAAATGACTAAAGGCATGTTGAATGGTTAATATGGGATGGTAGGACCATATGATTATTTTAATAAGTGGTTTTCTTGAGTGGGTATACTCATAGATTTGGAAAGTTAATGTGATTGGGTATAATCACTTGGAATTAATGTTTAATTTTAAGGATTGAATGCTTAATGTAATGGTTTGATAGATGCCTTGGACTACTCTCCATGGATCTAGAAAATGGTATTGGATGTCGTTGGTAGAATATTCTCATTGGGTCATGATTATGTGGAATGCCTCAAAACTTACTACCCAATGTATTCTTCTTTTTTGGGATCATGTCAGACATTCTATTTCCATGATCCTAGGACCCAAACCAGTTTCTAATTGAGTTTCCACCAGGAATGCACAAGGGACATAATTTGATTCCTTGGACATGCTTTTTGGTTCTGGCCTTCTGTGGCCTAGAGTTATTTCATGGTAATCTTGGTCTACTAATACATTAAATCTAGTTCAAGAGGTATTTTCATTCATTATACGAAGTGGTCATGGGATTCTACTTTTCACTATACGACATGGTTGTGGGAAACTTTACTTCTATATATAGTGTGGTTGTGGGATACAAGATACAGATGAATGTATGGTGTGACTGTGTGAATTTTTTGTTTATTTTTCTTTTAGTTACCATATTAGGAGATGAATCTTTTGCAGTTATTCTTAAGAGATGGTTAGTTTTACTTAATTCTATAAAATTATTCCATGGGATTAATAATTTTACATTACTACATGTTTAAACTTTCTAGGACTTTTGTATATTTTTGTTATAACTTGTTATACCTTGGTGGTTTTCTACTGGGAAGATTATCTCACACCCTATTTGGGCATCCTTGGGGACCCAAACAGATTATATGGTAGCAGGTGATGATAGTGGAAAGCTCCCTGGTAAAAGTTTTTAACTATGGATTTGGAGTAGGGGAGAATTGGACCAAGTATAGGCTTGTGATGCTGGGATACCTTTTTTAGGTCTTTTGTTCTTTTTGGGATACTTCTACAACATTGTATTACCGTATAATGTTTGGGATACATTCAAGATAATTGTTCCATCTATATAATTTTGTATACGAGCCACTTTTGTTTATTTATATGTATTCCCATTTTTTCATACTTTTAGTGGTTTGGTATTTATTTTATTTACACAATTTATTGAATGCTTGAAATCTAATGTGATACTCTAGTAATGAAGGAATAGTCTCCCAACTGACTCACCAAGAACCACTTTTTTAGTTTAAGACACTTGTATTTTGGGTGATGAATTTGAGGCCATGTGGCCAACCAGGCTCGGGGCACCGTTTTGGGTGGAATCCGAGTACGGGACAATACATAGGCCTATCCTACCTCTTGAAGAGTCAAAACTGATGATGTTGTGAATGATGTATTAGATTATAAAATAACTATTTTGTTTCACATCCTAATAAAACATCACTCTCTTCAGAACATGAGTGCTCATCGATAGATCCAACCTTGACAATTTTTTTACGAATAAGTAGTAATATCCTACAAAATCTAAAATACTTCAAATCTCAGAAATATTCAGTGGTTTCTCCCAAGTGATAACACCTTTCACATTATCATGATAAATTGATATACCATGTTCTAAAACCATGTGTCCCAATAATATCACTTCCTGAATCTAGAAGTCGAATTTTATTATCATGGTCCAAATTTAGTTATTTTCCAACAATTCCAGAACTACTCATAGATGACAGTCATACTAATCCTCAAACATAAAATAAACTAGGATATATTCCGTATATACACCCATGAATGTATCTTGATACTCCTTAATGTTATCTTTAATAAAATAAATAAATATATAAGTATCATTGGATAGACCAGATGTCATGAAAAGTTACTCATTATGGTTATACCTACTCTGGAGAGTAGTTTTCGGAATGTGAGACACATTTATTATGAACTTGTGCTAACAAAATCAATGACCTGAATTTGAGAACAATATCACACATTTTAAATATAAAAATAGACAATCCATCCTTGGAAACATATACATTCTCTTTACCATACCATGGATATGTTTTTGGTAACCAACACATTGTTGAAGTTGTCCATTAGATTTCATAGTAAAGAGAATATATGCCATCGAAAATGAAACACTTAGACATATGACTAATTTATCAAGAATATCATCCAACTAATTCATAAAATCTTTTATTATAAATGGTTATATGCTATTAGAGGGAATTGATTCCAACTAATTACTTGAGACTAAATCAATAGGAAACTCTACCTCACTTACCTATTGAAAAAAAAATCAAGAAAAATGGAAAAAATCAGGAAACATGGAAACGGATTGAGGGAGATCACCACTCAAGGATACATTATATAGATCAATAGAAAACACTGATATTAATTTACCACACTTTGGATAAAAAAGAATGGCTCTACTCAACATAAGTTTCCATTCTCCCCTATTGGAATGAAACACTACATTGGGTGGTGTAAATGAGACACGTGGAAGATAATAGTTAATATGGTAATATTATAAATTAACCAATCCATGAGAAGAATGAATTCAATAGATTTAATATCAATAAAAAGAAAATACAAAACAATTTCAATTTCTAATAATAGGAAAACATCATAAGGACAATGATGATCCTACCCTCTCTTTGTTTTGAGGGGAGTAGTAATATCAGTCACACATGATAAATGATCCATAGAACGATTTAATAGATTTCAAATATGAGTTGAAATAAATGAACATGGTGATATGTTATCAATTAAATCAATCAATAAATATTAATAAACAGTGATAGTAACTCTCATAGTCACTGGACCCTCTTTTTCTTCCTCGGAAGATGCTTCTACTATATGAAAAGGCTTCATTCTGGATACCTATGGATCGATGACCGTATATCGTGATGAAACTGAATTCACCACATTATTTTTAGATCTGATGAACTCATTACACTACATTGAATTGAATATAAATTAGAGGGAATAAAAAATTCACTTGATCATCTGATGGAATCGCATATTTTTGGTGATATAGTCCAAAAAAACATATCGAGTAAACAATCGTAAAAAAATCATAGAAAATCAAAGATATTTTCTTCCAGTTTAGTAAGATTTCATGAAGAACCCAACTATAATGAACCACCCTAATACTCATCACACTATTAGTTTCCCTGGAAGGAACTCATATAATTTCCACTGAAAGAAAAAAGGAACTCCCATCTACCATGACATACTAGTCAGTTCATGATCAACCATCAACACTCTATCTAGAAAAACGATATTATAATATTTTAAATATAAGTGAACCAGATAATGATGATCATTTTGAATTTTAATATAGAACCATAAGGTATTCATCTCCTTAATTGATATTATCTTATGTGATAATTCATATGCTTCCCAATGTGATTTCCATACTCAGTCATGGTCATGCATGTCTACTTGATTTTGAAAAAAAATATATCTTTTTCCTGAACCATAGATTCTATATAGATTTGGGGGATGAAAATAAAATTTAATTCAATCCACATTAAAACATCACAGTTATTTTCTATTAACAACATGTCCCAAAATCTCGTACTGGGTCCTTTCATCTTGAATGTGGAATATTTTACCTTGATATCATCATGTGTCTCCATTAACTCAAACAAAATATCAATACAGCTCAACAATCATCAACCTCTGGAGGATTATTAGATCCATAGAATCCTAGTATCATTATCTAAATTAACTCCTAATAATGTTTCTAGAAAAAATACATCTAATGATCCATAACAAGCGCATGAATGTTAAAGTGTGTTTGTGCATATCCTTGTGCAAGGATAACATTCACAATAACCTCAACCAAATTATGGACCATTGGGGGATTTTCTCTATGGGCCTTCTAACCAACATCCCAATATATCCAATTCACAAATCATACTAGAGGCATAATTCTACACAAAATCAGTAGACAACATTGAAGAATTCAAAATATTAATCATTTCAACACTCAATAAAGAGAAACATGGAAATTAAACCCATCAGATAGATAATGAACATCTGGATTTAAATATATCAAAATAAAATGGAGGTAAATAAATATAACTAATCCCCAAGATGTGTTTCTAAAACTAACCATGTTTAATTAAATATTTGGCCACGCACTCACTCCTAACTACCCCCTATGTCCCGAAAATATCACAATTGTGTACTGATATCACGTAAATATGCATAAAATGTACCATGCATAACACTTTTTCATTAACCAGACTGGATACTTTAATACCCTGAAAATAGATCCACTCAGGACATGGATTGAAGTGTGTTCATACTCCTTAGGGGTTGGAAACTAGAACATGGTACCATTAAATATCAATGTGGGAATGAATTTTCAAAAATAAATAATGGAAGATAAAAGATACAAGTTAGTATGATAAAAGAAAACACCCAAACGAGAGAGTACAAAAATGTAAATTATGTATATAAAAACCAAATAGTACATCATTAAAGTACTAGAAACAAAAAAAATATCCCATGTCCCAACAAATAGAACACTCCAAGTCTAAATAATAAATAAAACCTACCACCTCCAAGTAGTGCTTTCACCTTCCTCAAACCAATAAGATGGAGAATTAAAAAATCCATAAGGAAAAGGTAGGTTGTGATCTAAAATCCAAGTAGGTTCTCACCATGTGCTATATGATTAGATTCCATAATAAATAAACCAATTCATTATTTCATCTTTAAATATAACATGAATTGTTGTACAATTTCATTTTTAAGGAAAACATACAATTCATTTCAAAGAATGAAACATTTCAAAAAAATGTATTAATAAATATTTTATATTTAAAAATTTTATAAACTACTAGGAATTGTTAAATAAATTTGAAAAATAGTGGAATATATATCAAATTCAACACAATGTGAAATATGTTCATCCACCCAATGGTATTATAATTCCATGTTATAAGAACCATACACATCACATGTTAGTGATCATGGAAATATGAGCACACACGTCCCATAGGAACTCACTACAGAGGACTCATCAACATCCCATTGAGGATAATATATTCTGAATAAGGTTTTGTTATATTTTTAATGCATAACTATACTTATAGTGCAATACCATACTATAGTGTTTGTTCCAAATAATCCACCAACTACCCAAGATCGCATATACACAATCAATTAATCAATAAATGGAATTTTTTTAAAAAAAATAATTTAGAATGCAATCTCCCCATTTCAAATTTCGATAGTCCATTTACACATTAAAAATTAAAAAATTGTATTTAATCAATTCATTCATTTTTAGGAGAAAACCAAAAATTGGTCCTTATAGAACCAAATTAAGCCATTTTCTCTCAAATGTTAATTTCACTAATAAATTTCAAAACATCCATTAAACTATAATAACACCACAATTTCTAATTCCATTTTATTTGGGGGTTTTACCCATAAATTCATGGAAATCCAATTTAAAATTCTAATTATAACCAAATTAGGTATTGAAAATTTAATTTAAATTAACCCAGAACAATCAATAAATTCAGTGGTTTGTTGAATGAAAATATAAATGAACCCACAAACCTTCTATCATGAATGTCATAGAACACAAAAACCCCAATAAAAATATCTAATGAATAACAACAACAACAGTGATCATGGAATCAAAACCCAGATTTAAGATACAAAACAAATGATTTTAGATCCATAAAATAGATGATAACCTAAAATACCCTGTAGAGTAATTTTAGATAGAGTGGGAGAGGATGAATAGGAGAATATATCATTTTGGAGAGGAATTTATTGACATTATTCATGCATCAATCCACCTTTTCAGTTGGATGGAGGACCCAAAAATAGTTCTTGGGTGCCCCTAAAAATAAGGAATTATTCCAATCCCATGTTGGGCTCGAGTGTGGGTTCATATGGGGGTTTAAGAAATTGTTAATAATTTTACGAAATAAAAATCACTGCTCGCACGGTTAGTTGGTCTGGTATGCATAGTTTTTCAAATGATGTGACCATATCATGTGCCCCTCTAATGGGTTACATGGTTTCTACTATGTGTATGAACAGTATTTCAGACCACATTCCAGCCATTAAAATTCATACTATTTGTGGTTTTTTTACCCTAGGTTAGAAAAAGGTTTGGGAAGATTATGCACCAACCATGAACAACCCATAATGTTTCAAAATATTCAAACTATCACCCAATACACCCCATAAATGAGACCCAACCAAATCAATAACAAAATGTTTGTACTATGAGTTCCTAAAAATAGTAACAACATGTTGCAAATTCCAGTACCTAATTATTTATTTACATTTGATTTATTATGAGTCGTAAAAATATTGTAATGATCCTAAATTTGTAGTTCAACATTAGAAGTGATGTCGTTCAATAAGAATTGGAATTAAATTATGGAAATTTAATTTATTCTTGTTCATTATGAGTAATTGGTTCTTCTTGAATGTTTAGTTTATTTCCAACATGCTATTTTTTATTAATGAGATTTAAATGAATATCATATATCCTCTCTTCAAAACACAATAATATAGGTTATGTATCATCAACATCTTCACAATGAAGAACATACATGACATTTTTTGGGCCTATAATACAAATAAATGTGGATGTGGTTTTCAATAATATCATTGAATACTCAAAATAAAATTCAATGAGAATTATAATTCACTCTCTTTAATGGTTTATCACGTAACTCGGGTTCCTCGTAGAGAACATCTTGAAATTCATGTGTACAATTAAGAAAGGATTTTTCCACTTATAGTTATTTTTTATTCACTTATTTAAATTATTCATTAAAAATAGGGAAATATAGGGGTTCAAAATTATATTTTATAAGGTTTTTATAAAATTTAAAAGTCTATTAAGATAACTCAGTATGTACCTTTGTTATTTACATAACGAACTCATGTTTAAAATCACACTTATGTTCCTCAATGTGATCTATAATAAATTGTACACATAATTTAAGTCACACATTTCTATCACATGTCATGAAAAATCAAGAATGTTGCATTAAAATCAATGGGATGTCTCAAATATAATCTATTTGTGATTATTTTTTATAACAAACTAGAAAAATTATTTCCATAAAAAATTATCCTTAAATACGGTTCAATTCTATTTAAGGAAAATTTTCACACATCCACCAATAAAAAAAATAGTACTTCAATAAAATATATATAGTATCCATAGGTTCAAATCCATGGAATATGTGTCATAATTTTAATCCCAATTAATATAATTTATCAATTAAATGGTGTAATTTTTTGACATATATTTTAGAATAATTAAACCATTTATTTTGGATGAAACATCTTATAGGAATTTAGGGTGATAAAAAAGGATAGGTTGTTAATGGATTTTTTTTCCCAAGAAAATAAAACTATAGTGGAAATTTAATATAAAAATGAGATATGTGAAGGATTTTGTATCAATAATAATTGAGCAATAATCCAAGCCTCGCCTTAAGATACAATACATGAAATAAAATCAATGAATAGTTTAATAATCCATAAACCTATAGGTTTTTTAGTATCCAATAATTTATAAAAAACTCAAATCTGTTAATCAGGTTAATAGTCCATAAATCATTCTACAGAAGCACAAAAAGTCCATTTGAACAACCTAATGTGTTATTTATCTTTATTAATCAATCATCCCTTATTTAGGTCTCACCTTAAAGAAATTTTTTCTAATCCATATAAATATAGTTCGATGTATCTAGGTATGTATATTATGAATAGAAATTAAATGAAAAAATACGAACAAGATAATATCTAATCTAACCAAAGTCTTGTCCTTGAAAAAATGAAAACAACACCGACTTGTGGTTGAATTGAAAGAGAATATCAGGATGAGATTATAATATAATTTAATGAACATTAATAAATAAAAAAATAAATAAGGTGATTATATTTAATAAATGTGTATAAATATATCATTGTTATTAAACATAATATGGTAAAAAACACGTAAAAGTTTCGAATAAATAAAAGAGGAAAAAATAAAGTGGATAGGAAGAGGAGTCTCTTTAGTTAGAACTAGAGTTTTGAATCCACTAAATTCCAAGATCAATGTGTAGAAGTTTCAAATATCCTTATATAACTTTTTTAAATTCAACCCCTATAATTCCATTAGAGTAATAATTATATAATTAATAGTGGTGGCTAGTTTTTCTACAAAGCTATCGTTCAAAAGTTGACCCCATTTTAAACTATAAGAAATTTAAATCATGAAAACTGATCGACTAGAAATTTTTTATAATGAATTATAATAATCCTCACATACAATTACAATTCAATTAGACTTATTCATATAATAATATAGATGAATTAAAAAATTAGGCCTTCCTGGTGATATTTTCTCTTCAGTTAATATAAGTTCAATTCCAAATCATTTATGGAATAGAAAATATAGAAATATAATTGTTTTATAGATAATGGTTTTAATAAACACGATCTTATCAGTACTCTAGAGATCATAAGGACCATTTTAATTGTTTTTGTATAATATAGGTGCTCTCTACCTAAAGTGATATAGACAATTAGCATATTATTGGGTCTTCATCATGTTCTTCGGTTGGAACGATAAATGGATTGATTGGGCAGTAATGTTTTTAAAAAATTGTTTGCAAACGTTTTCTTCCTTAATTTCACATAGATTAATGTAATTTGGGATACACTATTATTCCAAAAAAAATCTTCTAAACTATTATATATTGGTCGATAAAAATATTGGGCATTATTTAATTACCAAAATACCATTCTAAATAACGTTTTTAGCTTCATATCGATGTGAAAGATATATTAAAAAGTATTCTATGAATCCTAAAAAATAATAATCATCTGAATTAATTATGAATATAATAATTTTCCTTAAAAATATGTAACTATTCAAAAAATTGGTGAATTAAAAAAAGCACTCAAGTAGCACTAACTATCAAATTATAAATATCTCAAAGTAATTGTGAATATTTTGTTGGAAAATATTTTCTGAATTTGAATTTTCTAATCCCACACACTTATGATAGGGAACATATTTTATTCCAGAAAAACAAATAATCATGACAAGTTTTTACCAACAATATTCCAATCATGAAAAATTATCTCCACTAATGAGGGTAAACTTTACATGTACACTCATCCACTATGCATCTTAAAAACTATTAATTCCCAAATTTTTTGTCAAAAATAATTTTCATTTCCCTATTAAATTTTGAATATGAGAAATTTTATTGTGCATGATTCACTGATCATATAATGGTGTTTTTTCTAAGTAATTTCACTCATACACCAACCAAGAGTGATGTTTTATGAGTTGTTAGACCTCTCAACTTCAATTAACTTCCTAATGTGAAAATTTATCAAGAGTAATTTTTATGTGGGTTTTTTTCTTATAGGGCAATAAGAAAGTGGATAAAATAGGAAACAAGTTATCGATACTGCATTCATAAAACCATACAAGACTAATGGAATGGGAAATGAAATGGATTCCAAAAAAATATTGCAAAGGAACAAATAATTGATAAATAAAACATCAAGAGTGGTTTAGTATGCGGATAAGAGATATGAAAAAGTAAAATTATAACATTAAATTGGATGGTGAATCAAATATAAGGTTTCCTCACCATTTCTTATTTAATAAATTTTTCCCTTTTTCGATGGTTTTTTTTTCTTTTTTAATTTCTGCATTTTTGGTACACTTTTCAACAATATAAATCTAATTTCGTTTCTTGATATGAAAGTATTTAATTTGATTCTCACCAAAAGAAATCCTCTCCCCCGTAAAAAAATTTATCGTTATGCCCATTGAAGATGAATATTATATGAAGATCAGTGAAGGAAAAAGTCAATGAAAAACATCTCCCTCCACCTAAACACACATAAAATTATTTTTATAAAATTACGCATGAAATATACATGTCAATTTTTCATTATACAAGGTTATGGGATTTTAATATAGCTTTTAAAAAATGCGTCTTCAATATCTCAAATGCATTTTTCAAATGTTGATAAATGAAAGGTTAGGTGATTCTATTTGTATAATTTCCTTCTCATATGGATGAAAACATTCCTATATAATTTTAATGAACATTGGAATTTTAAAATTCATCATGAAGGTAAAAAACATATACATTGAAAATCAGTGGGGAAAACTATGAGGGTAAAATATGGTCATAAATAATCTTAACATGAAATCTCAATTTATACCTCCTGGGTATGAAAAATTTTAATTTTATAATTTAAATTTGGGTACCCAAATGTTATTTTGATTGATAAAAATTTTAATGGTAAAAATTAATGATGAAAACCCAAAATAATTGAGTAGAAAACAATACTCAAGACTCTAGAATAATGTTTTTAAAAAATATAAAAAATCATGACTAACCTTGAATGATTTTATCAGTTTTTTTTCATTTTTAACAACCAGATATAATATAGAAGAAATTATTTAAATTGGGTTAAAAGGAAACAATATTTAATGTTGTATAGGAAGAGAAGATGAATGGTAGTGATATTTATAGTGAAAGGTATACTTAGTGGTTTTGGTTGGGTATGTTTACGTCTACATTAATTGTAATGACTAGAAGAATTTACTCATCCAATAATATTTCATTGGACCAATAAAAATAAGGATACATAACTCAATTAAATTAACACTATAATTAAATGAAATATTAAAAAATTTAAATAAAAACACGGGGTATCTCCAAATAAGAATTTCATTTACTCTTTCTATATTTATATAGTTTCCTAGATCTTCACATATTTTAATAGTGGTTGTGTTTTCATTAGTTAAAACCACAATATTTTCATTAAACTTGCATAATTCAAAAAACAAATCCTTTTGGAGTTCCTATTATACTTTGAATAAGTTTTATCCATCCTTATAAGTGTAAATGAAATTTAGTTGGAGTGGGAAAATAATGGTATGATTCTCTATTGGGTATCCATCTTTAAAAGATATTCAATATACTATGTGTTGGAATTATATGTTAGAAGTGGACTTTCAACTTATTTATCATAAGTAATAGATTCTTCCTATATGTTTGATTCAGTTTTTGTTTTCTCAAGTTCATCAATTTGATAGAATATAGGATACTCCATAATCTATTAATAACACCAAAATCATTATATGAGGACTTTTTTATCCATATCTTCCAAATAATGCAATAATGTAATTGAAAATGTAATACTAAAAAAAGTGGAGATAGATTCTTACTCAATATGAGAATAGTAAAATAAAATTATATCAAAAGTAAACTAAACAGACATCAATTGTTCCACATTTCACATAGGTTACTCAATAATTATGTCTTGAATTTTAGAAGAATAATTATGAAATGTATTTTACTTCTCTTGTTATTTTAAGACTGCTCTAAAAAGTCTTTAGTTAACATAAGGATATGTAGTGGTAAAAATTGTTCATTTACAATTTTTTCTTGATTCCTATCAATATAGTTATATAAACAAATAAGTTACTTTGATATGGCCATAAAGAAATCATGTTTAAGATCCCCATTAAGGTAATCAATAACTTCCTTGAAAACATTATCCCCACATTTTGAATTACTCATGCCTTGATCATTTAATGTCACAATCATGATTATTGAGTTAAAATCAAACCATTTTCTAGAAATAAAATATATTTTGGATTTTTTTTCCTTTCTTACAAAAACATGAAAAATAATTTGACAAAGAATCATCCCTGCAAATAGTTCCATTTTGATGTTTGAACAATTGTCACCTATTGACCATCAAATAACTACTGATCAACTGTAATGAACAAATGTTTAATACTTCAAATCCTGGATTATATTAATATTATTTTGGAACCGGTGACTATTGTTTTTCAATAAAATGATGATTTATTTTATAGATAATTATGTATAATAATAAAATTTTAATTTTGATGAAACTGGTTATGAGAATTTTGGATGAGAATAATGGATGGGTTATTTATGTATTGATTTCATCGAGTATTGAAAATGATCTTGGATAATTAACATTCTTGAGATGATATTTTAATTATTGGGTTTATAAAAATTTAAAGATATAATCTATTCCTCTACTCATGATCCAATTCATTCACACAAGTTTTTGATGAACGGTTCAATAATCCACATAATGTTATGTAATGAGATATCCAATAATGCATGGAATCCTATAATCTTTCAATAATTTAAATAATATATGACATGTTCAATGAAGGAAAAAAACAACAATAAGATAGTCATGAATTTTGGTTTCTATCTATAAATCCACAATTAGAATCCATGGTATGACACTGAAGGAATTTTTACACATCAATAAAAATGGAGAGTATTGCAGAAATAGTTGTAGATTATGGATGAAAAACGAAATGAAAATTGAAAGGGATAAGACAATATCAATACAAACCAAACTAACACACACTAATGGAATGAAAACTATACACACAAATGGTTGAATTTAATGAGAATTTGAGAAATAGATTCCAAAAAAATTAATCAAAATTTTAAATATAAAAATTTAGCTTTAGTTTGTGATTATTTTTAATAGATGGTGAAAATGAGGTATAAAAATTAAAATTAAAATTAAATCATCACATATTAGGATAAAATTAAGAAATGGGGATGAAAATGAATATTGAAAATATGATTAGGGGTTTATCTTATCTGAACTATAGTGTTGTATCCATTTAATCCATATATAAATTTATGGACATGATTGAGGTCCTTCTATCACTTATGAAAATTTTATCCCGTAGAATGGAAGAGGAGGATACATTTTATGGGGAAGTGTGGGGGTGGTTTCCATATAAATTTGTACATACATAGTTAGAACTACATTGAACAATAAGAAGAAAAAATTTAGAAAACTCTTCAACGATAATTTGTTACTATGTTTCTTAGTGATACTTCCAAAACAATTAAATCTATTATAAGAAAAAATATGAATTTATGAACCAAATAGTATGTAATAATAACCAGAATGTAAAGACACATTAAATCCTATAATTCCAGCATCTCGTCTATTTATTACATTTATATATAATGCAATTTATTAATCTTTTAGTTAATTATGTTTTTCTATATGATCATATTTATTTTGTTAGAACTTTTTGGCCATTTAGACCAATGGTTTGATTAGATTCTCCCACCACTAATAGAGATCCAACATATTTTCATATTTGGGGGGTCATTATTAAGTGATTTGTTTAGGAAACAAAATTTTGGAATAGGGAACTAATTTTTTTCCAATATGATGCCCAAATTTATTAGTGAAATAAATAGAATTTTCACTCAATTTATATTTTTTCATTTAAATATATATTCACACAATGTCAATATTGATTGAAAATAAATTTGGGTCTTATAAAATGAATATAATCCATTCCAATGGTTGATTTAAGTTTATAATCATTTTAATAATTTTTTAAAAATCTTCCATGAATCCTAAAAAATATGAATTAAATGGATTGGATAATAATTTTAAGTTTATGATAAAAATATGAAACAACTTATAAAATGGATTAATTCAATAAATTATCTTATATTAAATTCAATATCAAAGCCTATTAATTTGGATGAAAATGTTATTTTAATGATGAAATCAATTTTGGGAGTTATTCCAACACACTGAATTAATTATAACGATCATTACTACTTCACATAGGTTAATCCACAAAATTCTCAATATAGCATTAAAATTAGTACTTGGAGAACCATCGTAAAGATGGTTTTATATACTATACCATAATTTTTTTCTCTTCTTGTTATATAAATGTTTATATTTCTAATTTCATAACCATGATTTTGAAATTTATAATGTTTAATTTTTTTCCATATATCCAAAATAAAGAAGGATTTGAGTATAAAAAATACTGATTCCAAAACCACTATCTACATGTTCTCAATGAATATTAGCATCATTTATCCTTAAAAACACATATAAGGGTATGTTGTTTCCATATGTATTTTTTTCTCGATATTATTTTGTAAATAACATTGTTATATGTAATTAGGTTAATTTAATTTTGAAATTGTAATTTTATTTTGAAACATGAGTATTTAACTCCTAAGGGTATCAAAAAGCCCAAATCGGGGCCTCTCCAAGATTGTTAGATAGACTGAACACCTAATATTTAGATTCATTCAATTATAATAGAATAATACTTCAACACATCATACTTATAGGATATGGTTCTATATTTTAGTCATGTACCTTTTCTAGTCCTTGACATAGAGGGTTGAGTTGATTGAGAAGATGAAATTAACAAACATTGATTTTTGGGTCATTTTCAATGATTATGATCTTATATGAGCAGGTTTCAATACCTTCTGTTATTTTCAATCTAAATATATATCAAATAATTTATCCACACTACTAATAATAGTTGGGGAGAACCATAGGGAATGATGCCTAAATGTCATTCTTATTGGGATTGTTGATTGGTATTCCCTCCAATTTCACTATCAAGTACTATATAGTGTGGGATTGTCCCCAATATTTCGGTTGTTCTAGAAATGTGTGCTCCTATACCTTTGTTTCACCAAGGGAGGTTCCAAAATATAACATTTTATAAAACTCATTCTAGTGGGTATAATTATTTATCATTTGAATGGCATTTATCGAGGTGAATGGGTTATTTTTGTTAGTAGAGGAAACCGTTTGGTTGGGGGGTACACTTATTCCCAATGATGGGGGAGAATTCCACGACTTTGTTCATGATTTGGGGAACCATGTGGGAGATTTTATTGTCATTTCATTAACCAGTGTTGACTAATTTGGTTTGTAGGATTCTATAAAGAAAAAGGTACTAATTTTGGATTTACAAATGCAGAATGGGTTATAACTATGTGATTAAAATGTGATAATGATTATGAAATTTATATAATTAAAAAATTTAAGATTCATATAACTATAAAAATTACATTCACTATTGGTCAATACTTAGTACCATTCTTCTCTTTCTACTAGGATAGTTCCTGACACACATTTCACATGTTCTTGGTGATTTTCTAATACAACTTTGCATTCATTAAAAAAATCGGTTTAATTATTTCAATTTAAATAATATTAAATTATAATTCAAAATATTAAATGAAAGGGTATATATTATAGGGTGACCATTTAACCAATTTCATTTTGTTTTTTCATTTACGGAAACATTATTAATATTTTTTATAATATATAAATGAAATTCCATATCACATAATCACATAAGAATGAATAAACTAAATTATTTATTGCTTTTCAACAAAAAAACCACTAATCCCTATTGTCTTGATTATAAATACACTCATTAATATTTTTCTTATAAAATTTTCATATTATAGGGGTGTTTGTAAATGATTTCTCTTATTCATATAAAAAATTCCACAAGAAATTTTGTTGTTGTGAAAAAATATTCGAATCAACCATGATAATTATGTGGGATAAGAATTTTTGTTAACATTTCATGTAGGTTCTCTATGATTTTTTTAGGAAATACACCTAAGGATCTTATATCTCTATGGAATACAAGAGACCAATTAGCACGCAAATAAATGAATAATATATACCACTCTATTACTTTATATAGTTAAGGTGTTTTGAATTACTTTTTCTATAATACAGAACTAAACAAATAGAGTAATGACCCAGATATATCTACATAACTAGTTATGGTTCATGGTACTATATTTTTTTTATCAAAAAAGTAACAAATTCTAAAGATTTAATTGAAAATATGGGAATGGATTTCTTTTATTATTCTATTATTCCTAACACAATTCCATAGTATGAAAAAGACTCTATGATATTTGGTTCCAAGTATCCAATTATTATTTTTATAGAAGTTTATATAGTTGTAATTATGAATTTTAGGTGTCAGGTCTACATACATAGAGTACTGTTTCATTTTTAATAGTACTATTACACATTATGCTTTGTTGGGTTCTATCTTAGAAGTAATGGACATAATAGTTTTTCATTTCTGATTTCATTTCTTATTTTGAGGATTTTCTATGATTAATCACTAAATATCCAAATTATTGGTAGGATTATTTTGGTAATTCTAGTAATTCCACCTATATCGTAAGAAATCAGTCTACACCAAGTAGTACTAGGTTGGTTATATGGATCAATTCTACTTTTATGGGTTAATCAATATCCTCCTTATATGATGAAATAACCAAAGGAGGCATGTATTTTTCTAGAAATAATTTTTGTTGGGTATGTTTCCTTAGAAAAAAGTAATTTTAATATATCCATGCCTTTTTTATTTTGTCCAATTGCAAAGAAATTTGAACTTAAATGTTGGCATATATGATTTTATTTGTCGGTGAGGGGGTTGAGGTTGTGTTTATTCCTTTTAAAATATTCTTACTTTCATTTTATCAAGTATTTTTTAGTTTCAAATAAAAAGGGACCCCAAACTATGGGATAAACTTTTTTGTCGAGTATTCCCACTTTATTTATATATCCAAATTCATGATACATTATTCAAATATTCATTAAATATATGAATCATTCTTGACATCATAATATATAGTTTTGTTAGGGTATGTAGTGAAAATTTTTATTGAATTAGATCCTTCAGAATGAACTATGTTCTCAAATTCATCTATCAAGTACGAGGTTCATCAAATTAGGAGTATTAATCAGATTTTTTATTATTTTAACCCTATTTATTGATTTTTTTTATGGATTTATTATTTATTGTCCATTAATTTATTTTTAATTACCCTATGGATTTCATTTTCAAGGAAAAGTGGGGTCTTATTCCTTGAATTTAACTATGATGGATACTTCTTGTGTAACGTCTCTGTTCTAGGTGCCGCCCAAGGGTTCTCTTACCAAAATTATCACATGGCCTCAAGTGCATTTCCCCAAATTCTAGGGGATACCAATTAGGAGGGATGACATTGTGTGGGATTGTGGGGAAAGTATTCCCTCATTGGTTGAGCAAAACATCAGAAATAAACAGATAACAGTAGTAGAAGTAGTAATTATAATAAAATAGTGATCAACAAAAAAGATTGATCGTAAATAAATAACTACAGTATATATAAAAAGTGATGCCTGTAACAATATCTAGGAACGTATCCAAATAAGTCACAATGTTGTAATGTAGTACAAAAAAAATGTACAAAGTAAAAAAGCAATTAAAAAACTCCAACAACATTGAAATCCCCATCTTGGTCCCATGATAGATAGCTCTACATTACTCAAGTTCCTTATGATGAAGGGAGATTTCCCTTATCTATACCTACTGCAATATAATCTCTTTGGGCCCAAAATAATGACCCAAATACGGTGTGACACAAATCTTAGTAGTCAATCACACAATGATATGTTCCTAATTGTCTGTGATTATATTTTGCAGGTAATAAGAAAAAAATAGGCAGTAAACAAAGAATTACTCAAAAGTAACCAGTCCTACAATTTCAATTTCATTTATTTACATTTTTCTACTATTAAAACCAAAAAACAAGAAACCTTATTGGAAGTTCACATAGCCTTTATCCTCTGGTTCGAATAATTAGTCTCTAGTAACCCTTTGTGTATATTCTCATAGCCTAACCAATCTAGTTCATGTTATATTTTAACAATAAAGACATAACGACCCACTAGGATAGCTCACACAATCTAACCCCATTATTCTCATGAAAAACAAAGACTCACTGAGGAGGCAGACACTGTTAATTCCCCTTTTAGTCTTTTAACAATAAACAACTGACACTTTGTGGAAGCACTCAGTATCAATTCAACCTATGGTCTTGCAATGGTAACTATTGATAATCTTGGGGAGAACTCAACTTCAATCTCTCATATGGTCTTGCAATGTCATAAAGAAAAAATAGAAACGCTAGGGAATCCCTTATCGTCAATTCCCCCGATGGTCTCACTGCCCCAGGTTCCAACTGCCCTGTACAAAAAATCTAGCAGAGATGATGTTTAGCAGCCAAAGTAAACCTAAATGTTATACTTGGCTAACTAGTTACAAAAATATCAATGCATCAGATAAATCACTCCATCCTAAAAACACTAGTCATAGAAAGAAAGCATCATAATAAGAAATGTTATGCCAAATGATCAGTATCATATGAAACATGGGTAATCACATCCATAACATGGAAAATAAACCTTATTCACAATCCAATATTCCTAATCATGAAAAAATTATATCAGGCGTTAACATGGTTAAAATCCCTAAATTCCCAACATCGTGAAATAGGGAATTGGGTAATTTTTCACATGTAATTCAAAGAAAAACTACAAGAAGGCCCAAACCTCCTACCCTGGAATTGTATGATCGATATACTCCAGTGTTGGACCATGAATCAGGCTACAAAAAGATAGATCTATAGAATTTTATCAAACATTAATCCAAGGATATCTCGTGAAAGAGGAGAAATCATGGAACAAGGATATAGAAGAAGTAAGTACTCACCAAGGAGATTCTAGCACAACATGCGGCAGTTGTTTCATAAAACGAATGGTCGATCAGAGGCTTAGAAAAGAATCACACCATACAGTCACTCCTGGATTAGAGGATTCAAGAAGAATGATGTTTTGCGAATTAGACACAACCCGAATCCAATATAAAAAATAAAAAAAAATGAAAATTTAATGTTCATTTAATGTACACAATGTGTATATTCATTAATTGGCTTCCACTTTAGGTGGTCTCCATGTCACCCCACATGGCCATGTACTCAGTCTTTAAAAAGCAAGCACACAACTACGTACATGAATAGGGTACATGTCATGTACTTCTATGTACATGGTGTGTACTACTTAAATTTAAAGAAACTACTATTTTTCTTAAAACACCATAAAAACAAGATACATACCTGAAAAAAAGTTCTGGGTTCTTACAAACTTCCCCCCTTAAATAAATTTGTCTCGTAAGTTCCCTAAGAAGGTCGAGAAGAAGAAGAAGAATATGCGAACAGCATCGGGCACTACAATCGTATATTGGTCTCTCTCTCCCATGTATCATCATGTAATCACCCAAGATGCCCCAGCACACATACCAGGGGAACAGATTGGCCATAGAGTACCTTCTTTATTTGATCAAATATCCTAATAGGATGCTCCTCAAATGAGTTTTCCACATCCAACTCAACCACCCTGGGATGAAAAACATGAGATGGGTATAAGAAGTGACGTCATATTAGAGAAATGTGGAATACGTAGTTAATAGCTCGATACCTTTGAGGTGACTTCAATCAATAGGAAATCGGCCCGACTCTCTCAAAAACCTCAAACAGCCTGACATATATCAGTGAAATCTAAACCTATAACCTAATACTTATATGTCCCATCCTCAGTGAGACATGATGGGAGAACTGACCTCTATCCTGAAACTCCAGTGGTCACCTCCTTATATCATCATAAGAATTCATCCATGATTATGTGGTAACTATCTTCTTCCAAATCAAATATTCTACTCGGTGGTCTCCTAGAGAAGACAATGTCCCAGCATAGCTGCCTCTCCAACTTCCAGAAAAAATATGGGTGATCGGCATGGCATACTATACAAAGCCTCATAAGGTTCCATCTAAATAGTTGCTTCAAAACTATTACTAAAAGAAAACTACACTAAAGGTATGTTCTTCTCCCAAGAACCTCTAAAATCTATGACACATGTTCATAGCATGTCCACTCTCACTTGAATCGTATGATCTGACTAGACATCTATCAGGGATGGAAAGGTGTACTCAGATGTAAATGTG
Source organism: Viscum album (assembly GCA_963277665.1). Lineage (NCBI taxonomy): Eukaryota > Viridiplantae > Streptophyta > Magnoliopsida > Santalales > Viscaceae > Viscum > Viscum album. Next base: position 1,216,235,889 of record OY728159.1, read on the forward strand.
TACACAAATCCCTCAATAGTTCCTACCAGACCTAAGAAGTAAAATGTGCATCCCTATCTGAAACGATGGATTGTGGAACCCCATGTAGACATACAATTTCCCTGCTATAATACCCTCACATCTTATCAACACTGTAGGTCTAGTTGATCTGAAAGAACTGTGAAACCTTCGTGAGTCTATCAATGACTACCCAAACTTCATCGTTCCCATGGGGAAACTTTATTAAACATAACATGAAGTCAATAGTGACGTCAATCCACTTCGACTCAGGAATAAGTAACTACTACAAATTCCCAACTGGTTGCTGATGTCATGCCTTCACCTACTGATAGGTGGAACATCTTGTCAAAATATATGAAACTTGTCTCTTCGTACCTGGACACCAATACGGAATGTTTTTATCTCTATACATGTTGGTGATTCCAAGATTAACTTCCCAATTTGAAGAATGGAAATATGGAATCTGCTCCTCGTGTATGTCTTCTTAACCCCATACACGCCCATGAAAATGTATGATTTTTATCCTTGCATATGGATCATACATGCATTGGGTCATCTCATAACAAACTCTCTCATAGAACTATGCCTTCATAATCTGATAGATGCCTCTTTCTCACATGATAATGTAGAGTAGAGGAAACAACCACAGATGAAATAAACGCCTTCTCTAATCAGTCATGCACCTCCAAATGCATCTTAGTGAATAGATCCATATGATGTCACTCACTATGGGCCTCTTGAATTGACTCTATCTGAGTCCCACTAGTCAATGAATCTACTACTGTGTTGCATTTCCCAAGTGGTTAGGCATGCTAAAAATCAATATACTGATGTTACTCAACCCACATACTCTATCTAAAATTCAAATAGTGCTAACTAAATATATACTTGATACATATATGGTCATTGAAGGTGTGAAATTATCTCCAAATAGATAATGTATCCAAAAGAAAAAAAATTGAAAAATTGCAGCCAACTCAAGATCGTGAATCGGGTAATTCCTCTCATGTGGCCTCAACTACTGAGTCCCGTATGCAATGAATTCTTCCTCTACAAATAAGGAATTCTCATAGACCGAAACCTGATGATTCATAAAAAACATTATAGCTATTTCTCAGCTCTGAAAAAACTAGTATCATTGATGAAGTCAACCTCCCTTTCAGCTCTTCAAATAATGAATGACCATAATCTGCCCACAGGTACTTCACACCCTTCTTAGTCAGGCATGTCAGTGGCACTGCTACGCATGAAATGTCCTATATAATATTTATGTAGTAACAAGCCAGCCCTATGAAAATCCATACCACAAATATGTTCTTCCGATTCTCCTAGGAAACAACTGCTCTCACTTTCTCTAGGTCTGCTGATACTCCTGTCTCTGAGATAACATGACCCAAGAAGTGAATCTAGTCCATCCAAAAGTGGAATTTTGAGAGCATAGCATATAACTGATGATCTCTCAGTGCACTCAAAATGATCTCAAGATGGGTATCATTTTAATGTTTAGTGTGAGAGTACCCAATGCTATCATCCATGAAAACCACCACGATTGAATCCAAGCATGGGAGGAACACTTAGTTAATCAGTGCCATAAAAACTACAGGCATGTTCGTAAGAACGAATAACATAACCACATACTCATATAGAGAATACCTGCTCAAAAAAGAAGTAAGAGGTATATTAGATGGTCTAATGTGAAACTAATGATAACCAGATCTCATTTCACTCATGGATAACACTCTTTCTCCACAAATATGATCAAAGTGGCCATTAATCCTCAGCAACGAATATCAGTTCTTCACCATCAACAGGTTCAACATATGATAATACAAAAAAACCCAGAGGGTACCATCTAACTTCATAGAAATAAGTATAGGATAACCCCATGTATAAGTACTGGGATGGATGAATCCCTTTCACTATTACTCCTCTATCTGTTTCTGGAGCTCATATAACTTTGGGGTAGTCATCCTATAAGGAAGAATGTACACCTGTTCTTCCCCTGGAACAAGCTCAATGGAGAAGTATACCCCTCTCTCTAGAGGAAACCCTAAAAATTCATCTAGAAATACATCCCTCAAATTATCTACTAATGGATGAATGTCAATATGTGAATTCCCCTGGTCATCCAGATACAGACTAGAAATATGTGATGTAACTCCTCCCAACCCATGATGCTTGGGCCCTTCCCTACTCACCCGAACATCCAATTCACTATTATGTAAGAAAAAACCTCCCTATGGTGATGTAAAACACACCCTACAATGATAGAAATTGATGAAAACCTCAAAGGGAACCATCCAGTCAATTCCATGAATGACATCACAACATGTCATCTCTAAGATATAGAGGTCCCATAAGATGTGACACCCACCAACCTCTTGAGGGAACTCCATAAACTGTCTTAAACTAGTAATTATAGTACCCAACGTAGTGTTTAGAATTAATACATCAGTGTATCTAATGAAATAGAACCCATGGCTCTCCGCAACAGCAACATATATAAAACCATGGTAAGCATTTGTATCGAAAAGTGCAGAAGCTATAATTGAAGAAACTTAAATCGTACCACAAACTGTAGAGGGTCAATGATCCTTCCCCTATAGGTCATCTCCACTAAAATATTCTAGCATGTATCGCTACCCTGTGACCCTTCCTGACCACTCTTAGCTGATCCCCACTCATGTCGCTTAATGCTTACTGATTGGCTACCACGACCACAACCCCCGCCTCGTCCTGAATAGCCAGAAGTACTCCAGTTCCTAGACTGAAGTGAAACTGGTGCAACTTTTCCTGAATAAGGTGTCCTAGAGGACCCCCTGTCACTAGATTCTGGTGAGAAAAACTGATATAAATGATAAATATTTCCCATATTGACGCAATATCGTCACTCCACTAGGTCTCTCGGGCCATGCGGTCTCGTATGCTCGCCCTTCCCACACTGGTAACATTCCACATGTCTACCCATTGTTGTATCTCACCTAATAGGATCTCCACATGTAGAATCCCTTCGGAAATTCCTAATATCAGCCATAGAAGCCCCAAATCTAGATGTTAAACCACCCTGGCCCACAACTCTAGAATCTAGCTTGTTGTTCTTGGTGATCAGTGACTGGTTGACTATGGAAGATATGGTCATCAACCTGAAGATGTTCACCTGAGATTGGATGTCATGACTATTATCATCTTCAAATTTCATATCCAGAAAATAAATCTCATCACCCCCAACAATGGTTGTGAAATGGAGTGGCTATGTGTAGTGAGAGGAATACTCCATGATTGATAGAGTACCCTACTAATAACTCATGAACTCTCAGGCTCATTCATCCCTTATAGTATCTAGGTAAATGTAGTCTTAGAAGGTACACTAAAACTCATCTCATTCCATAACATACTGGTGTCCTGCCTATGAGATCACATACCACGATCTATTGGCAGAATCCCGATGCATATATGTAGTGATTTTCACCCTCCTCTTTGAGGAATCTCTATATTCTTGATGACTGACAACATGGATTCTATCCATGACTTTGCAGCCTAAGGTCCTCCATCACCAAAGAATGTTGGAGAATGCTATAGATGAAAGACCTTTGTCAACACTACCATAGATAGGGCATGATGTGGTGCTCTCTAGAAGGTCTACATAAACTTCATGAAGCCTTCTCGGAACTGTGTATCAGCACCTATATCTAGAATGATGGCTGGTGCCGAGACAATCACGATGGTAGGGTCTGCTGGTAATCCCTGATCTACATTATCTGGTGTCTGATTAGTTCTCTATTTCTGGTGTAAAACTGGGGGACATTGTGGGGGAATGACTCTGCATGGTCAGGTGCACACTGTAGATCAATATTATCTAGGAATGAAGCATATAAGTGAAAGAATGGAACATGAGATGGAATGAATTCAATTTTTTTAAAAATAGGGAAACACAATATGTATGACCACTACAAAACATGTTTCTTTAAGATTTAACATCATTGTGCAAATTTTCTAAGCCTAGTCCTATAACGCACCATACACAAATTGTGTACATGAATCATTTTCCCCTGCCTGAGTTCTTCTACACGGCTAACCACATAGTTCTCATAGAATGAGACGTCATGGATTGTTCATTAAAGACACAGCGTGTACTATAAGTATTTCACACTCCCATGTTGTTATTCACATGATGGGACACATAGGTTACACTACACGGTGTGTTCAACCTTGCATGGCATGTATAACCTAAGAATCATCCAACTGTGTCGTTAGTGAAATGGGTGGACACACAGTCCCTACAACCCGACATTTACATCTGATACACCGCATGTTCCTCCAAGGATTTCCTAAAACCGTCTCTCTTCCCACATATCTAGTGAAAAATATAGAGACTAGACAACATGATTATACAATACATGACATGTACATAAGAAAACAGTTCCTTCCCAAATAGAAAGAATCATGGTTTGTATTCAGCAATACACACCGTATATTTTGGGGTTTTCAAATAGTAAGCCTCAAAAAGTAATCCAAAACCCAAAAAAATGATGAAACAAAAATTAAAGTGCCAAATTATGATTGTTGAGGGCCCATTCCCCCCATGAATTAATCTTAGGCATCTTATACATGTCCTATACAATCATAATAGTGCAATGATCCACCGAATTCCAATTTATGAGGGCCCATTACACCTCAAAAACCAATGATTGGATTTCTTTCAAACAAAACCTTACACAATCAAATACCCTATCAAATAGAAGGTATTATATGAAGGAATATATCATAATAGAAATCGTATCTTGAACAAAATATCTCAAAACAACATGAAATTAGTAATGCACCCAAAATGGAATGGTAAGAATGCATGACATGTGATCTCTAGAATGTTCCTATATGATGCATGAGATGGAATGCCTTCATCTATTTCGGTTGAAATAGACATAGAACCTAAATATTATTAACAATAATAGCACAAAACTTGGGAATCACCTAACAGTGAAATCAAATCAATTGTAAAATTGCCAACCATAAAAAATAGCAACAATCAAGGTATGTTAGCTTTTCCCTACACACAGGTTCGCTACTCCCAGGAACAACATATTACAAACTACACATTCCTTCTTATCCCTGACTATTGGCTCCAAATAGTAAGTCAATAAGAAAATAATTCCTCTGATGTCACATTATAATATCCCGGTTCTAGGTGCCTCTCAAGGGTGTCCCATACATGGTTGGTCACATGACCACAACTGCACTTCCCAGAACACCAGAGGCTTCCAACTAGTAGTGAGGGACTTGGGTGTGATACTGAGGAAATTATTCCCTAATTGGAAGAGTTACACAACAGAAATAAACATATTATAGTAGTTGTAGAAGTAATTACCATAAAATAGTGAACATCAGAAGAATGATTGTATTTAAACAACTCCAGAATATATTTAAATAATTATGCATGTCACAATATCTAGGTAAGTATCCAAACATGTCACAATGCTGAAATATAGTACTAAACCAAAGTAAAAAAGGAAAAAAAAGTAAACCACTCCAACAGCATCGCAAGCCTCATCTTGGTCCCATGCTCTCTAGCTCCATAGCAATCAAGTACCTATGGTAGAAGAACATGTTCCCTTATCTATACCTACAGTAATATAATCTGTCCGGGCCCAAAAGCATGACCCAAACATGGTGTAAGAAAAATCCCATTAGGAAACCTCCCAAAGATCTATTCATAATAGTCAGTGTATATATATTTAAGGTAATAAGAAAAATGAAGCAGTAAACAGATATGTACTCAAAAGAAACCAGTCCTACAGTTTCAATTGCATTCATTTACATTTGTCATTTATTCTTCCAAATTAAAACAAGAAACTCAATTGGATGTTCTCAAATCATATCCCCTATTGTTCATACAATTATTATCATGTAACCCACTGGTTATGTTCTCTCAGCCAAACCCCTATGGTTCAACATATCATTTAACAATAATGATATAATGACCCCCTGGGATAGCTCACACAGTTTAACACATTTTTTCTCATAAAAAACAAAGACTCTCTGAGGATGTACTAACCATAAATTCCCCCTATAGTATTTAAACGATATTATACAGACACACAGAGGAAGCACCTAATGTCAATTCCCCCTATGGTCTCGTAATGATGACTATAGATACCCTGTGGATCACTCAACGTCAACCCCCTATGTTCTTGCAATGTCACAAATAAAAAATAGAAACTATGGAGAACCCCTCAATGTACATTCCCCCTATGGTCTCCCTACACTAGGTTCCCACAACCCCATGTAATGAAATGATGCACAAAATAATGTTTAGAATCCAAATTAAACCAAATAGTATTGCTCGGAAAAATAGATACAAAGAATTTGAAAGCATCAGATACATCACTCCATATTAATAACATTTGTCATGGAAAACACGAAGCCTAACAAGAAAAGTTTGGCCAAAGGGTCAATATCAAATCAAAAAAGGAAAAACACATCCATAACATGGAAAATAAACCCTATTCACAATCCAATATCCCTACTCAAGAAAATAAATCATAGATGGAATTAACAGGTTTAAAATCCATAAACTTTCAACACCCAAAACTATGGAATTGTGAAATTTTTCTCATATAATTCAATGACTGACTTTGAAAAGGAACAAACCATCTACCTCGTAATTTTATGATTGATATACTCCAGCGTTTACAGATGAATCAGCCTATAATGACATAGGTATACAAAAATCTCTAAAAAGTTAAACCAAGGATATCTCCCAAAAGAGAATATATCATGGAACGAGGCTCTAGAATAAGGAAGAACTCACTATTGTGATTCCAACACCATAGACAGTGGTTGATTCTGAGAATAGATAGTTGATCGGAGGCTCTGAGAAGAATCATTCACCATGGTCTCTAATGGATGAGAGGAGTCTAGAAGAATGTGTTTATTACAATTAGAGGTGACCATGGTCACATATAACAAATAAAAGAGAAAAGTACACATCATTTTCATTTAATTTATATGTTGTGTATAGTCCTTAAATGGACTCCACTTTTGGCGGTCTCCCCATCACCACACATAGCCATGTACTTGGATGTTCCATGACCAGTGCATAGCTACCCACGACAACTGGGTACACGTCATGTACTTCTATGTGCACGACGTGTACTCCTTAAATTTCCAAAAACTCCCCCTTTTCTCAAAGAACTATAAAAACAGGTTTTGTGCCTGAAAAGAAGACATGGGTTCTTACAAACATCCCCCCTTAAAGAAATTAATTTTGTAAGTTTCCTGTGAAGGTGGAGAAGAAGAAAAAGAATCCTCGAATTGCTCTGGCCACTGTGATTGTACGTTGGTCTCTCTCCCCCATGTATCATCATGTACTCAACCATGCTTCCATAGGACCCATACTTGTGGAATAGACCGGTCATAGAGAACTTGTGTTCTTAAATCAACAATCCAGATAATATGCTTCTTGAATGAGGTTTCCACCTCCTACTAAGCCTCATATGGTTGAAGAACCTGATTTTGGTCTGAAAATTTATGTCATAGATAAGAAACATAGAAGACATCTTGCATAGACCAATACTGATGAGGTAACTGCAAACGATAGGAAACCAGCCTTACTCTCTCCAAAACCTCAAATGGACATGCCTATATCCGTAAAAGCTTACTTTATCACTTAATCCTCTTGTGTCCCAACCTTGCAGCGACATGCAAGAAATCCTAGTCTATGACCTCAAACTCCAGAGGTTGTCTCCCTCTTTCAGCATCATACTTCTATCATGACTGTGCAGAAGCCATCCTCTTCGGAGTCAACTATATCTGCTATGTGGTCTATTAGACAAGATAAAGTCATAGTATAGTTGCCTCTGATACTTCCATCCAACATAGTGGTGACGGGCATGGCCTATCGTACAAATCCTAATATGGTGCCATCTAAATAGTATATTTAAAACAATTATTGTAGGAAAACTCAAGTAGAGGTATGTGCTTCTCCCAAGAACCTCCAAAACCTTGGACACATGCTCGTAGCATATCATCTAGCACTTGAATCGTATGCTCTGACTAGCCATCTATCTAGGTATGGTAAGTTGTATTCATAAGTACCTATGTACCAAAATCACTATATAGTCTCTACTAGACCCAAGAAGTAAAACGGGAATCCCTGTCTGAAATGGTGGAGTGTGGAACCCCATGTATACATACAATCTCATGAATGTAAAACCTTTTCTAATCATTTACACTGAAGGACTCCTTGATTGGTATGAATCGAGGATCCTTCATGAGTCTATCAATGACAAACCAAACTGCATCATTCCCACGAGCTGACCATAGTAAAGCTTACATGAATTCAATCACAACATCATTTCTCCCCCACTCAAGAATGGGTAACAGCGGAAAAAGCCCTACTGGTCGCTGATGTTCTGCCTTCACCTACTGTTATATGGAACATCTCATCACAAAACTAGCGATATCTCTCTTCATACTAGGAAACCAATACTGACGGTTTAGATATCAATGCTTCTTAGGGATTTTAGGATTAACTTCCCAAACTGAAGAATTGAAATCCGGAATCAACTCCTCGTGCATGTCTACTAATACCTATACGCGCCCATGAAAATGAAAGATCTTATCCTCACATATGGTATATCTAGGAACAGGGTCATCTCCTAACACACACTCCCATAAAACCAGTCCTTTAGAATCTAATAGCTGCCACATTTGCAGTTGATCATGTAGAGTAGAGGTAACAGACACAAAAGAATGAAATTTCAACCCCTGTATATCATGCACCTCTAAATGCATCTTTCAGAAAATGCTAATTTTGTTTTTTATAATTCTATAAAAAGATACTAATTTTGGATTTACAAAGGCAGAATGGGATATAACTATGTGATTAAAAAAATTGTAATTATTATGGAATGTGTATAATTAACAAATTTTAGATTCATCTAACTATCAAAATTTTATTCCTTATTGGTTAGTAATCAGTACCATTCTACTCTTTGAATTAGGATAATGCCTGACACACATTTCACATGTTCTGTGGGATTTTCTAATGACGCATTGCATTCTTAAAAAAATATTTCGGATTAATTATTACAATATAAATAATCTTAGATTATATTTCCCAATTTTAAATGATAGAGGAAGTAATATAGGGTGACCATTTAGCATGTTTCATTGGTATTATTCATTTACGGCAACATGATTAGGTTTTTTATAATATATAATTTAAATACCATAGCACATAAACACTTAATCATGAATAAACTAATGTTTTTAGGTCTTTTAAACAAAAACATCACTAATCCCTATAGTATTTATAGTGAATAAACTAATTTCAACTTTTCTGATACACATTTTATATAATAGGGGTGTTTGTTAATGTTTTCTCTTATTCATTTAAAAACATCCACAAGAAATATTTTTGTTGTGAAAAACTATTCGATTCCACCATGATAATTATATGGGATAAGAAGAGTTGATAACTTTTCCTATAGGTTCTCTATGAATTTTTTTAGGAAATGCACTTAAGGATGTTATATCTCTATGGAATACAAGATACCATTTAAACCTAGAATTATTCAAGAATATATTTCATTCTTTTACTTTTTTTAGTTAAATATTTGGGAATTAATTTTTCCATAATATGGAACTAAATAAATATAGTAATGACCAAGATATATCTACTCAGCTAGTTATAGGCCATGGAACTAGATTTTTGTGTCAAAAAAAGTAATAAATTCTAATGTTTTAATAGAAAATATGGGTATGTATTCATTTTATTATTACAGTATTCCAATCATAATTCCATAGTATGAAAAAATACAATGAGATTTTGCACCAATTGTACAATTATAATAAATTTTTAGAAGTTTATAATGTTGTAATTACAAATGGTAGTATTCTCGTCCACCTACTTATAGTACAATTGCCTTTTAAATAGTACTATTACACATCAAGCATTATTGGGTTATATCTTAGATGTAATGTCCATACAAATTTTTAATTTATTATCTCATTTATTTTTATAGATATGTCTATTATTAAACACCTAATATCATGACTAATAGAATGATTATTTAGGTAATTCTACAAATTCAACTTTTATCGTAAGAACTAAGTTTACCCCATGTAGTTTTAGGTTTATTTGTATGGATAAATTCAACTTTTATGGGTTAATAAATATACTTCTTATATGAAGAGATTACCAAAAGAGGCTTGGGTTTATTCTAGAAATAATATTTATTGTGTATGTTTCCATTGAAAAAAATAATTTTAATATTTTTATGTCTTTTTATTTTAACCTAGAATAAAGAAATTTTTACTTATTTAGAGGCATTGATGATGTAATTTATTGTTGAGGGGGTTGAGGTTGTGTTCATAACTTTTCCAATATTCTTATTTTCATTTTATCAAGTATTTGGTATTTTCAAATAAAGAGGGTCCCCAAATAATGATATTTCCTTTGATGTCATGTATTCCAACATTATTTATATATCAACATTCATGAAACATTATTCATATATAATACCATTATCTGAATCATTCTCAACATCATAATATATATCATTGTTAGGGTATGTTGTGAAAACATTTACTGAATTAAATCCTTCACAAGGAGCTATGAACTCAAATTTATCTATGAAGTATGGGGTTCATTAAATTTAGAGTATAAATCAGAATATTTTTTTTTTGTTTTTATACCTATTTATTGAATTTGTTTATGGATTTATGATATCTTGTCCATTAATTCTTTTTTAATTAACCTTTGGATTTAATTTTCCAGATAATGTGGGGTCATATTTTTCGAGTTTAATTATGATGAATAATTCTTGTTTAACATCCCAGTTCTAGGTACTTCCCAAGGTTTCCCGTACATCGTTTGTCATGTGGCCTCATGTACATTTTCCCTAATGCCAGAGACTTCTGACTAGAAGTGAGGGCTTTGGGTGTGATAGTGGGGAAACTATGCCCTCATTAGCAGAGTAACACAGAACAGATAAAAAGATAACAATAGCGGAAATAGTAATTACCGTACAACAGTGAATAGAACAAGACTAACTGTAAATAAACAACTGCATCATATATATAAATAATGATGCATGTAACAATATCTAGGAATGTAACAAAACAATTCACAATACTGAAATATAGTACTAATCCAATGTACAATGGAAAAAAAGTAATTCACTCCCGCAACATCGAATGCCTCAACTTGGTCCCATGCTCTCTAGCTCCACAACAATCAAGTACCTAAGGTATAAGGGTACTTTTTCTTATCTATACCTATTATAGTATAATCTTTTTAGACCCAAAAGCTTGAGCCAAACATGGTGTGAGACAAATCCTAATAGGAAACCACCCAAAGATCTGTGCCTAACAGTCAGTGAATATATATGGTAGGTAATATGAAAAATGATGCTGTAAAAAAATAAATACGCAAAAGTAACTAGTCCTGCAGTTTCAACTACATTTATTTACATTCATCAATAATTCAACCAAATTAAAAGATGAAACCCTATATAAATTTCTCACATCATATCCACTATAGTTTATCCAATCAGTCTCATGTAACTTTCTGGGTATGTTCTCACAGCCTAACCCCTCTAGTTCAACTTATCATTTAACAATAATGATATAATGAACCCTGGGAAAGATCACACAGTCTAACCCCATTTTTCTCATAAAAAACAAAGACTCTTTGAGGAAGAACTCATCATAAATTCCCCCAATAGTCTTTTAATGATAAACTACCAAAACTCTGAGAAAGCACTCAACGTCAATTCCCCATGTGGTCTCGTAACATTAACTATAGACACTCTGAGGGATCACTCCTTGTCAATCCCCCCATTGGTCTTGCACTATGATAAAGAAAAAATAGGCACTCTGGAAAAGCCCCCAACATCAATTCCTCCTATGGTCTCACTACACCAGGTTCCTACAGCTCTGTGTAATGAAATCATTCACTAAAAACGTTCAACAACAAAAGTAAATCTAAAACTAAAACATGGATAAAGAAAAAAATTATATCTGAGCATTAGATAAATCACTACATCCTAACAACACTTGGTATGGAAATAAAGCATCCAAAATGGAAAAGCTAGTCCAAACAGTCAATATCAAATCAAACATGGGCCATATCCTACATAGAAATGATAATAAAACCTATTCACAATCAAATATACCAACTAAAAAACAAAGAATAGAATGAATTAATATGGTTCAAATCAATGAAGTCGCAATACCCCAAACTAGGGTATTGGGTATTATTTCACATATAATTCAAATAATTACAACGGAAATGAACAAACCTCTTTCATGCATGTTGTACGATTGATTTACTCTGGCATTGTCACTTGAATCGGCCTAGAATGGCATAGATCTACAAAAATGTATAAAACATTCAACAAAGTATATCTCATGAAATAGGAGAAATCTGGGAATGAGGCTCTAAAAGGAGGAAGAACTCACTGTGGTGATTCCAACATAGTTGATAATGGTTTATTCGGAGAACTGATGGTTTATTGGAGGATCAGGGTAGAATTTCACCCTATGGTCGCTCCTAGATGAAACTTGTCGAGAAGAAGGAATTTCTCCCAATTAGACGATACCCCAGTCTGGTATAACAAATAAAAATAAAAGTACACAACATGTTCGTTTTATTTACAGGTTGTGTACATGCCTTAACTGGACTCCTCTATACTCGGTCTCCAAATAACCCCACATGGCCATGTACTCGGACGTTACACGTCCTGTACAATTCTACCTGCAACAGTCAGGTACATAGTGTGTACTTTTAAGTACATGGCATGTACTTCTTAAATTTACAGAAACACCCCATTTTCTCAAAACAACAGGAAAATAGGATCCATACCTAAAAATAAGATCTGGGTTCTTACATCTTCATCCAACAGTAATCCCAACCCAAAGAAGCGATTTGATTATTAATTGTTTTTTGAAAATTTTCATATAATTGTGGAAACTGACATTCATAGAGGAATAGTATTAAATATGTTGTTTTATTTATGAGGATTTTTTTAAAAGAATGGGGTTGATTATGGGGGTAAACATTTCCCCATATCTATGGGGCGGGGTTTCCAATATAAATTTAAATGTATAATTGATACAATTTTTACCACTTATTATTATATTTATATGACTTCCAGATTGATTTTATATATTTCTATCTCTATATAAGAGGTATCCAATGAAAAATATGGTCCCACCTTCCCAATATTTTACAATAACAGATCTGATATCTACTTTAGTTATTTGATTTTAATTGTTACATCTTGTTTATCATCTTATAGTAGAACATTCTCATCATGCCAATTGAATGATATCCTTACACATAAAATATCATTCATTCCCTAAATTGATTACATTATAGACACATTTTTAGGTTTGATAGTATTTATTGATGAATATACTCATATTAAAGGCCCAAAATCCTCCACAACCACTTATGTTTATAAAAGGGGAATCCTCCAAGATGATTTAGAGTAGCATATTGAGTTTATAAATTCCATCATATTTTACACATTCACATTGATCGATTGAAGTGACGTTATATGCAACCATGTGTATAAAAATTTCAATCTGGTTACATTGTATATATAATGCCTTGAGATTATTAGTGAAAACTTTATATTCAAAAGAACATTTCGAAAGAACATACATCATTAATTTTTGAATGTTCCCTGTAGATTATGTTGATAGCATGGTATCTAATAATACTCAAAGGACAAGATAACAAAATATAAAGATACTGAATGGGAAATACATAACAGATTCATTATTGATATCCAATTACTCACATATAATATTGGATTCTTATTAATCGTCAATGATTAGATAATAAATTTATTTTGATCATAGGGGATTATTTCATGTTATTTGTCAATAAAAACATGGTCATTTTATATATCATAAACACTATATAATTTTTTGTAGTTTGTTGCAGCAACTGAAGTTGATTGTTATCTTTTTTTTCACTCATTGGTTGAGAGGGAGCATCGTTAACTAATGGTTGGGTCTGAAAAATCTATCATAGTTTTTTTAAATACTTCTCGATATCATAGAATGTTTTGCAAAAAATAGAATGTGGAAGGAAATTATATTGACATGTTATTTTTTTGGTTGGACGAGAATAAATGATACCCTATGATATACTACTTAGGATACTTAGTTTTTTATCTCCATAGGGAGGACTTTCATGGTATTTTATTTCTAGATTATCTATATAGGTTGGACCCCCCATTTTTACATATTATTTTAAAATTAGGATGATCGCTATGATAAATACCCCATGGAGGACCTTATGTTTTCTTATTTACTAATCATCATGGGGAGAATCATTTTGGTTATTTCATCCATATATTTTAGCATTAGGTGGGAGGCTTTGTTTGGTGGATACATTATTTCCAGAGGAACCACCATTAATTATACCATAGAAAGGATATTCTTAGTTTCATGATGTTTGATTTCCCTAGGGGGTCTCTATTGATTTTAATTTACTATTATAAAAATAGAGAAACCAACATGTTTGTGGGATTCTTCTTCATTAGGAATACCTCTATAATAGATCATATAATATGTTTATTCGTGGTTTCATGATGTTTAATTTTCATGAGTATGACCTATGTGGTTGATTATTTACTATTTATTAATGTATGGAGGAAAATTGTGATATAAGGAATCTTTTTTAGGGGGAGAACCTACATAAAATTAACTATCTAATCCTTCCATTTTATTACAAAACATTTCATTTAAATGTACAAACAAATGATTTTTTATGGTTAGATTCGTGGAAATAAGGTATATAATACTTGAAAAAACAAAAAATAATTATGAATACACTTGATATACATCTAAATGGGTTCACCCTAAGTATCTCTTACAATGTATCATATACTGGGGAAATACATCAAAATAAAGGGGGGCATGAATCTCGATAAGGGAATAAGAAAGGGGGAAAATAATAGGATCATGAGACATATCAATAATAACTTGAGGCATAACAATATGGAATAAATAAGAGGAATAACATAATAATAAGAACATGAATCATAACATGGAATTGTGGATGCAAACAATAAAAGATACATTCATAATAATGTCACCAAGGTTTTTCACCATGGTGTCATAAATGAAAATTACGATTTTGTCCACCAAGGTATTATAAAACATGCATACTCATGATATTAAATTCATTAACAATTTAATTAGGTTTCAAGGAAGAACTCCATTCATATTTTTTAATTACATGTGATCCACATAGGTCATAATAAATAAGTTCATTAACAACCTGTGGTGAATGAAGAACAAGTTTCTTATAAAAAACATGGCCTATAAAAGAGCATAAAGACATGATCATTACATAATTTTTACCCAATGAAAGGAAATATGAGTTCCATATATGTATATACATAAATAAAAAAGTCATGATTATATATTTTTAATATGAACTGAATATAATGTGGTTTGGGTATTAAAATAAAAATGAAAATAGAATTTCTCATGTAAAAGTGAAAATTTTGAGAACTAAATTTCGTAGCATGACGAGTATAAAACAATGTTTCAGAAAATGTGAAGTGAGGGAAAAATGACCCCCCATTGATTTAAAATTACTATTTTAATAATGGGGTGATAGAAATATGAATAAATGTACTTATTTTAGAAATTAGAGGACACGCCACAAAAAATGGAACTTGAATGGAAAGAGAAGTGGAGATTTCCCCAACATAGAAGAGTTATTCCAAAAACATGATGATGGAACCTCGGGGGAGTGGGGCCACATATGGGGGGACTAATTAAGATAAAAACAACAATAACATCATATAAGTTGGATTATGAGTAATGGGGGATAAGGAAATGGGTAGGTATTTATTACAATTGTGAAGTAATAGTTTAATAATTTTCAAGTATTGGTATTGGAAATCTAGATTGTGGAAATTGAAAAATAAATGGATTAACTATTTTTTTCTCATGATTTTAGAAACCTGGGAAAAAATTTATGTTATTTTAATCAACCAAAATAGAAAACCATTTTTAATACTTCTTTTTGAGTAAAAAAGTAATAATTCCAAAATGTAATGTTTTCATAAATAAAAATTTTATTTCTAGACTTCAAAAAGCCACTTATAGTTTTAGAAATTTAATAAAATATATAAAAATACTTAATATAAATAAATAACGTTTTTTGGTTTCTTTGATGTTTTTTAATTATTTATTACATCATTTAAACATAATTATAAAGTCATAAAATATAAAGATAACAGAAATATATTTTCCTTCATATTCATGAAAAATAATGTATTTTAGAAGATTATTATAAATTCACCCTAACCTAATGTCAACATAATTATTTCAAATATAAGTTTTACATTTTCATAATAATTATCCAAATATGATAATTTAAAAATTACAATATAAAAATCCACATTTATTTAAAAAGAACAGTTTTAAAGGGAGAGATATGTTTCTAACAGTTATAAAAAATTTCCGAGGCCATTATAAAATTAATTTATCATTTATATTTACATGAGATCTTTTTAGACTTCTATTTAATAAAACACAATATTATTCCTAATAACTCAGTTTTTTATAAAGACCAATATCTTTTCTAAAAATTATATTAGGATTTATTCGTTTCCCCAAATCAATTTATCAAATTCATCTAAACTAAACATATATTTTATTAATAAAAACTATTATTAATGTTGAATTGATGGAATACGAATTTAACAAAAAAGTAAATTACACTTTAATTATCTATTCCCTGGAAGTGTAACACCTTATTATATACACATACTCCTAAATAATAAGGTGTGTGATTGTCATTATTTCATAGATTGGATCAGCTAACATCGACCAAGTGGTTATATCCACTAACATTAACTTATCCCCTAGTCGATTTTGTACAGTCTTGCCTTGTGGAATAATGGATTGGGCATGATCAATGTAAACCCCAAGTGATGCAACCTCCCTCCCATGTTTGAAAAATGGTATTCAAACAGAATTACTCAACTGGTTAAGGCCATCAACTTTTTCTTATGTATCAATGATACTTTTTCATTAATACTTATAAACAAAAATTATGATGCTAAATGCATCAACCAAGGTTACAGTTTCCAATGGTCATATTGATAAATGGTTATATTGACCAATGGTCATATTTGATCAATGATAATATAATGTTCAAATCCCTACAGTCACATTTCCTTTTATACCCTATAAATACCAGATCATTATTTTATATAATATCCACTATAATTCCGGATACACTAATATTTTCATTTTCATAATATTTTTATTACTTTAATAATTATTATTTTTATTTCTATACTATTTTAGGAGGTGGAAATTATTCTAATAGATTGACATGATCTTTGTATTACCATTTTATATTTTATATTTTATATTTTTTCCCTATTGTATTTTTTGAAATTTTACTTGGTTTCATAGCTATCTAATATAATGAAAATGGTTAATGAGGTAAAATTTTGTTGGTTTATCATTATTTTTTATGTGTATAATATCATATAAAATATATAACACACATTTATTAAGGAAACCAATATAATTTAAAAATTTTGTGTTGTTACATTCCTTCCACCTTAAAAATTATCATCCAAGAAAATTCAACTCATTATATCAACAAGGAAAAAGTTAAGGTAATTATCTATCATTATATCCTCTGGTTCCCACATCACTAATTCATATTTAGGTTACCTCTACTAAAATTTGACGAGTTGGGTTGTCATTTTGTGTATATCCTTGTCTTAATTGTCAAGAATATTTACCGGTTTCTCCTCATAAGACATGTCCTGTAAGAGTTGTACCACGTCTAGATTTTGTAAATGTGAGGGATCATTATTTTACATTATATAGAGGGATACATGGAATAGATAATATATTGATCTATATTTGGTGGAAGTTCAAATTTATAGTTCTCTTCCCCTATGTGATCAAATATTTCAATGGGGCCAATGTACCGAGGGTCAAATATCCTAATCTTTCTAAATGGAATGACTCCCTTCCTTGGTGATATCTGAAGGAAAACATTTTCTCTAAAATCAAACCCCAATTCTATTTGATGGTTTTTAGTATAGCTCTTCTTCTCACTCTGATCATCCTTCATGTATTTTAGTCTAGAATGAACCACTTCTAGCAACTCTTCTACAAGATCAGGCCCTGAAAATTAATACTCACCAACTTAATACCAGCAAATAGTAGTTCTAAATTTCTTCTCATATAGAGATTCATATGGTGACATTTTTTACTTGAGCAAAATTATATTTTTGTATGAGACCAAAAATAATTCAAGGAGTTTATATAACCAACTATTATATTCCATTTAGCATTTTATCAACATGTTATCAAGTGTCTAAATAGTCTTTTCAGATTAGCCATTAGTTTGTGGGTTATTTTCCACACTAAAATTCAATTCTATATTAAGATAATATTGAAGGCTTCCCAAGAATTTATATGTGATACTTGGATCATGAGCAGAAATGATAGAATGTGGTTCCCCATGTAACCTCACCAGATCCATTACGTTATCTTGGAATGTTTTCCATGAGAGAAATCCCCTTGAATTGTAATGAAATGGGCAGTCTTAGTGAGTCGATCAAATATAACCCATATCACATTATTTCCTTTCGATGATCTTGGTAGATCATTCATGAAGACTCTAGTGATATTTTCCCACATTCTTTTTGGTTTGGGCAGTGCTTTCAATACCCCTTCAAGAAGTTGACTCACCATATTAACTTGTTGAGACACCAGTCACCTTTCAGTGTAGTTGAAAATACCTGTTTTTATATTATCCCACTAATAATGATAAAGATGGTCCCTATACAATTTATTGATTCTAGAAAGTATATAAAATGTTGATCCATAATATTAATCCATTATGTATTTAGTTATCTCTAGGATAAATGGAACACCTAGCCTTATTTAAAATTTCGACTCACATTCTTGATCAATATTAAACTCAGGAAACCTCCAATTCATGATATCATATATCTTCTATTATAAAAATTTATCTTATCATTGAAATTTCTTTATCTTCTCTATTAATTATGATTTAAAAATTATCTTAGGATAGGTTTTATTATTTATTTACCTTACGATTCCCATGTTTTATTTTATATGGTCCTTGATCAATAGATCTCCTCGAATCCACATAATTTCCAGCACAACCTGGTATTTGTAACATAATGCATCAGTTATTTTTCTTTCTCTTATTGGTTAATAATGAATTAAATAGTCATAGTTATTAATATTTACCAACCCTTATCTTTGTATCATGTTCAAATATTTTTTCATGAATATACTTTCCAAACATTGGTATTATATGTATATATCACATTTTTTCACATTGATACTATTCCTCAAAATCATTAGAGAAAAGATACTAGTAACTAACTCCAATTCATTCTAAAGAAAATTCTTCTCATGGGGTTTTAATAGGCGATATGCATTAAGAATCACCTTTCAATTTTACATGAGGATTTACCGAATACCTTGTATAGATTCATGTATGTACATAAATAATGTTTCTCTAATAGAGGGTATACATTACACAGATGTAGAAACAAATCTCTTCTTTAGTTCATTGAATCATTATTCACACTCCTTTTTTCAAATGAACATTCCCACATTTTATGTCAACTTGGTTAGTGTATTATATATTCTTGCAAAAAATTACATATACCTCATTTAAAATCATTCTAAACCACAGAAACTATGAATGATAGTTATTTTTGATGATGAGGTCCCTAATCTATAGAATATCTCATCACATGTTCAATTAAAATTCCTTTATGGCATAAAAGGTTCCCCTATAATGAATCTTATTGAAACAAGAATTCAAATTTCCAAGAATTTTCCACATTGCATATCCTTCCTCATAGTTCCCAAAATAACCATTATATGACCCTCATACATTATGGTACTTTTCAAATATATTATAATATCATCAATAAAAACTCCCAAAAAAATTTAAAGGTAGTCCTTAAAGACACTACTCATAAAATTCATAAATATACCAAGAGAATTAGGCATGCCAAAGGGAATAAAAAAATCATAATGCTCATAACATGTTCTAATGTAAATATTTTTAATATCTTATTTCTTAACCCACAATTAATTCAACCAATATAGGACATCAATCCAGAAGTATAGTTTATGCACAAGAAGTTGGTCAAATAAATCATCAATCCTTGGGAGAAGGTAATTATTTTTCATTGTGATCCCATTATGTACTCTATAAACAATATATAATTTCATTTATCAATCCTTCTTATTTAAATATTGGGCATGTTCTCCCAAAGGAGACATAATTGGTCTGATAAATCCCTTCCCCACAATATCTTGATGTTTATTTTAATTCCTCTAACTCCATATTTTACATTCTAATAGGGTCTTTTATATCAGGTTGGATCTAGATTTTAGTTCAATTGATAATTCTAACACTCTTTCTAACAACCCAAGATTAGCGTACATGGAAATTACATTTCTTTTACAAAATACTTAATAAATTACACAAATAGTTTACCAAAGACTATATTAGTTAACTTTCATTGCAAATTGGAAATAATTAACATATGGTTTATAAAACATCTACATTGTCTCCTTCTTTATTCAACATATCAAGAACCGTGATTTGACACATATAACTTAATACATTTCTTCAAATCCTAGTGAAAATGAAACATGAAAAGGGGTGATCACAAATGCTCTTCTAGGGTAACCATAGAAAATAACTTACAAAACATTAACATAAAAATGTACAAAAATGAACACAAATTTAGAAAAAAATATTACCACATTCAACATATCCAAAAATATTGTTTCAAGAAATCTATCTTAGTAGTTCAGAATCCATAAATCATAATGGAATCATGAACCATGAGAAAATTGCATAAGAATAAACATGGAATTATGAAAAATAATAAGCACATAAAAGGAATTCCATTTTAGCCAAGTACTTGTTTCCAAGATCATCATAGTGTAAAAAGTCAATTATTGAATATATTTTACTTTTTGTTCCTTCTATGTATACTTGAACTGGATTTACATGCAGTTCCCATCCTATATTTATAATGTGGATTTACTTTTCATTCCAGTAATGTCTATCTCATGATATATATATTTTATCCCAATTCATTGGTGGTAGATATAGGTCCTACCCATATCATAATGAAATCATTCAAAAATATTCCACAAAAACATAAATAATTTATTATAGAAAAACTAATGAAATAAAATGGGCTTCTTAAACATCATTCCATAATAACATAATCCATAAAAAATATCATTCCATCATTAACATAATCAAATAATAGTCACAATTTGGATAATAACATTAACCGGTTTAAATACCCTTATCTTAGATGGAAAGTAATTGTGATAAAATAAATTAACATAAATCTTGTGGAAAATATCTTTTGTAATTTAAAAATATTTTATTTCCTCAACATTACACGCAATTTTTATAGAAAATAATTTAGTTTAATATAAACATAAAATCATGTAAAGGAATATTCATTTAAATAAGTCATTATAAAGACATATAAGAAATTCATGTCGTGTATGTTAAAAAACAATCTCCTCGTACTATTACTAGAAATGTCAAAAATTACCTCCTACCAATAAACCCCAAAATATTCAATTCATATCATTTAAGAAAAATTACTTTAAAATTTTGTAGAGGAATAATACATATATTATATATTTAAAAAAAATTTATGTTGGTGATAAATATACCTCAATAATACATACCTATAAATTATCTCAAATAATAATTTGATTGTGAAATTATCCATTACCTTAGGATTGATTTCTTCCATGTGTGTTTGAAACTACTCTTTTTTGAGTATCGTAAATTCATTTCCACAAAATGACTCCCAAGGATAGAATAATTCCAAATGATTGGACTCTAGGTGTAAGTGGTGGTGTTGGGAGGTTATTTTAGTAGAGTTTGGATGAGCCAAAGGGCTAGAAATGTGTGAGTAAATGAGTATATATGGTCGCCTTTTATAAGACGGATAATGGGAACTTTAGTAATGTCTTGAAATATTAATTTACTATAAATTTATTTTTTGTTTTAAAATGGACCCAAACACATTTATTTCAAAAATAAAATTATTATGGGTCAAAATCCTTTCATTTAATATATTGTATACATGTTATGTTTTTATTTTTAACCTTATCATTTTGATATTTCCTTTTTTAATCTATTTAATTTTATTTTGTGGTAATAATAATCTAAATATTAAATGGTTATATAATTATATACATATTTTCTTTCAATTGTACATAATTGGATGCATTATTACATTATAGATCATATTATTTTCACTTGGTTATTTTTAAATTATTTATGTATTTTAAATAATTTAATAATATGTTATTATTAAAAAATATCAATAGTGATAATTTGGACATTATTCATTTATTTGATTTTTAATAAAATAAAAATAGAAGATAAATTCAAGACAAAATATTTTATACACTCCTAACATGTTGTAGTCACCTAGACAATTCGTGGAGCACATTAATTATTTCATATGATATTTATTGTAAAATATTTAAAAACATTTAATTGAAATTTTTATAAATAAAATAATTTCTTTCTCACTATTTTTTCCTCATTAATAATAATTATTTAATCTGTAAAAATTATGAACAAATTACCATGAATTATATAATTTATTTATCTTTCTATAGACTATTAATGTTAAATGTTTTACCAATTTTATGTCTACTTTAAAATTACTATACTTATAAGAGACAAGAGAGTGACATATTGCGACTTTCTTTTGATTTAATTAAAATTACATTAGGTAGTTGGATAAAAGTCCATTAAATAAATACATTATTAAACTAATGTGATATTAACTGACTTTAATTCATCCAATATGATTTCAGCAGGTGTTTGTGTAATTTTATTAACATTATCATATTCTTTGTTACCCTAATTTATCTGATTTAAGTTTAATTCTGGAAAATAAAAATTAATGTAGTCATGATTCATAATATTCAAAAAATAAAACTAATATATTAAAATAATTTTGATTTAATGATTCCAAATAAGGAATCATTTTTTGATAATTCAATACACATAATTGATTTAAATTAATATAAAATTAATTCATGTTTTCAAAATGGAAAATGGGTTTTTAAGAAGTAAAATATTATCAAAAGATTTATATATATTTATGGCCAATTTAAATGTAAAATCACATAAAATGGACAAAATTATATTAATAGTTCAAAAAATAATCAAAATATGCTTCAAAAAAATTACGAAGATAATCCAACCATATGAATACAATATACAAAAAGGACATTTTGAATTAAAATACATTATTTTTCACTATTCATTAAAATATGAATTTCATTATAAAAATAAAAAAACTTCATCCAAAGTAAATTTTTATATTCCACATCCAAATAAAAAGTTTTATGATGTCATATATAACTTATAATATTGTCAAAAATGATATTTATAAAGGGTTCTCTCTAAAAAAGAGGAGAAACTGTATTTTTTTTAAAAAAAATTATTAAATCCAAAAAATTGAATTCATTATTATATCATATCTTGAGAATATATAAGATTAATTTAAAACAAAAAATTGAATATATTATGTATATATATCATTAATATAATCCATAAAGTGTTATTTTATAATTTTATCGAATCAATTATTTTCAATAATATATTTTTCAGAAAAACACATACTTTATATTCAATTGGTTTTTATTTAATTTCCAATTTAATTTGGTAACCATATAAACATTATATAAACATATATAAACCATATTTTCATAATTCTATTAACAATATTCATTCCATCTATCTAACGGATTGGTGATTACTAGAATAATAATAGTTAGTACTTCACTTATACTCGGTCTTGCTTGAAATTACTTATAACAAAAGAAATTGAAATTTTGTGTAATAGAATCCATGTATAGTGTTTCATATACTAGAAGATAAAATGGTTTTTCTTATAAATCAATCTAATCTTGTTGTAGTGTACAAAACCAGGCATAAATGAAATAAAAAAAATATCTCATAAAATCTCAGGGTGTAACATTATACCCCCCTTAAAATGCATTTCTCCCCCGAAATTCATCAAGGTTGTAAAACGTTTACTACATTAAATTTTCTTTCATAGAAACCCACATCATAAAAATGAATACTAAAAATTAATTTTATAAAGGAAATTTAGAAACATAATGGTTCCCCAAAGTAACTCATCACTTGGTTTCCACATTACATAACATAGACGAGAAGTGAAAAAATGGATGTAGAAGATAAATATAAGCATCAGGTTCTGATGGATAATGATAGAGAACAAGGTTTAGAGAAATTTAACAACCTGATAGCCATAAATTTATGATGATTTAATCGGTCATATGAATCATTGGATAATAAGGTACTGTGATAGAATTTGTGGTTTTCTATGTCCCCTTCCTAAAAATGAAGAACATGAGAAGAAATTCATACATGATTTCTATAACACCCCAAGTTCATATAGTATGCTTATCATTAAATAATTCAAGAGCAAGTATTGTACGCCACTTGGAGTTCTAACACACCCCAATCAATAAAAGTATCCGTTATTAATAGTAATACCCACATTTTTAAATTCTGTAAATTTTATCTTTCAAAATGGACTTCATTTTTGGATTATTAAAATCAAAATTCTCTTAGGGTGAATTTTTGGTTTTTTTTAAAAAAAAATCAATTTTTTAGTGATTAGTGAAAAAATTCTCATCGTATGAAGATATTGTCTAATGTCATATCAAGATAGAAAATGAATTATATAAGTCTTATAAATTTAAAGAAAATAAATAGAAGAATAGATATGTAAAACACTATAGAAATTGAAATAAGGGGAAGAATGGAAAAGTTGAATATTCTTCTCGCAGTAAATGTAGGAAGAAACACCCTGGTACTTGACTGAAGGGAATGTGAGTCAATTACAAGTGTGGTGAAAAATACCACCACGATCGCGATTCTAAAAGGAAGAAATAGGCTTCCAATGTTGAATGCTACAATTTTAGAGGTAGGGGTAATTATGACAATAAATGTCCTAAACGTCAAGGGAACTTAACTCAGAAAAGGAAAAGGGATCAAGGCCAAGCATATGATATCACTACTTTTGAGGTTGATGCTCTGAAAGATGTGGTTGTAGGTAATTTAATGGTTTCCTCATGTTTATAAAATACTTTATTTGATTATGGATCATCGCATGGTTTCATATCATCCAATTTTAGTAAGAAAATTAGGTATTTCCAATTTCATTTAACAGGGGTGTTTTCAGTCAAAACTCCTTAGGGAAATATCATTGAAACAATGTTTTGTGAATCAGTCCCCATTAGAGCGTATAAATGTTATTTATCTGTTGATATCAATGTCATACCAATGATTTAATTTGATATAATACTTGATATGGATTTACTTTCAGACCATGATGCAAAAATTTATTGTAAGTAGAAAAAGGTTACTATTTTTGATGATGATGATAAAGAACACCTTATCTTTAGAGAAGAAATGTCACCACCAGATTCTTATCTAGACCCACCATCATTAGCACAACTGAATTTAATTATTGGAGAGGAAGAGAATGAAATAACTGTGGTCGAGGAAATGAATGTTCAAAAAGATGATGTGCGTGTTGTGAATGAATATGTTGATGTGTTTCCAGAATATTTACCTGGACATCCTGTAGAATGAGAAATTGTGTTTTCTATTGATTTAATTCATGGTTCAAGGCCCATATCGTAACCCCTTATAGAATGGCCACTGTGAAATTATTGGAACTAAAGAAATAACTAGAGGAATTGAGTAATAATGGATTTAATTTCCCTAGTGTTTCTATAAGGCCCCAGCCTTAAACCTTACTTAATCTTGAGTTATTACAAGATTACACATTGAGGATCTTTTCAGGTTTAGAGTTTTAGAGAATTAGATCATGAAACTTGCATTACATTCCACATTTAAACAAAGTGGGTACATAAAAGACAGTATTCATTCTTCCCATCAACGGAAACCTATTTAAAATAAAACACAGATTCTTTCTTGACACATCCCTGACACTATCATCACATCATGTACCTTTCCCTTGACCTGTGAAAAACATTTCAAAAACTTGGGATGAGCATAAAAAGCTCAGTAAGGGTTATAAAAACATGAGTTCATAAATACATAAGAATGAAATCATGCTTTACCCATAAAACATAGGCATATCAAATCATGAATAAATCATAGAAAACATAAGACATAAAGGTAACTTGAGGCATTCATAACATTCTTACGTAGGGAGTAACCCTCTTGGTTACGTTTGGAATACCCATCACAGTATATTCCCTAAATCTCTTCGGAGAAACCTTAACGTTTCACTCCTTCGCGTTACCCAATGAATTGGAGAGCTATATCGGGCTCACCCGCCCTTAGTTTATCACGGAACCACCCGTTCTTCATAACAATTCCCAAGAATCATAACATAATCGTATCACATAAAACATGAATAAAGGAAACATAACATTTCCACATTTAGATCACAATATAACATTTTAGGATATTGAAATAATGAATCCATTCAAAAAGAAACCATTTCCAAAACCATTTAAAACATTTAATAAAGAGATTTTTGAATCAAAGTGTCCCATACCACCTTGATGCTTTTAAAATTTTAAACCATTAATATCCATGTAAATAAATCCTTAAACCCATTTTGAAAACATGGATATTAATAAGAACAAATAACTAAAACATTTAAAACGATATTTTGGTTAAAGGGGTTTTACCAAAATTAGAGACACTTGAATACAATAATCGAGGAATAACATTTAGTCAGAACTTTATAATATCATGAGAATAAAAGGATTCATGATATAATACTCCAAAGGACAGTATATACACCATATAAGAGTGAATTGGTGTATAACAACAATGAACCCTCAATAGAAATGTCAAATGTGATGAAATCCCTTATAAAGAAGGTATCCTTAAATTAAGGACCAATAAATCTCAAAATATGTGTGACAAATATAAATACACCCAATATAAGTGGACATTAAGTGTAAAAAAATAAAAGGACATTCACACATATTCAATGGATGACATATTCAATGACTACATGTTGAACCCAAAGAAATCGAAATTGGGTTAAAAAGTTCCCTTGACAGCCTAACGGCATCACATCAAAATGAGTTGATGAGAGATAAAAAGTGTATCTCATCACTTGGACATAAAATTTACATCAATAAGGATATATGAAAACATATCCCAACATAACAATATGTAAATTAAAAGACCCAACAAAAGAAGTCTTTTAAAAAGATGATGGTGAAAGGTTCCCTTACAGACTTGGGTATCTTTCAAAACATATACCCCATGAAAGAAGGACAGTAAATCATTGATGTAAATACTCATAAACAAAAGTATATTACACAAAGAGTAGAATAATGGGCAGTACATACCCCACTCAATGGAATTTTTGGCGAATGTAGCATAAATCTCACGATAATAAAAGTGAGATGAAAAATCCCTTACGAAAACTCGGCAGCCTAACAGCGCCACTCAAAACTTCCAAAATGGATTGATGAGAGGGAATAGGGTCTCTCATCACATGAACATAAAAATTACAGTAGGATAAATATAAAATAACATCCCAATAATAAGAAATATGAGCTTAAAAGAAATGACATAAAAGAGTGTACTTAAAAAGAAAGAGAGTTGTAGGATCCCTTACCTCGAGTCCGACTTGACTCGATCGTTCTTTAATCTCCTGAATAATAAACTTGAGTTAATTTATACTTAATTAAGAACCCTTTTCAAGTTCATTATTCCTTTTATATCACTTATTACCATGTCATAAACATTATGTAATCATTTAAGTTAATAATATTTGTTTTGCCGATATTTGGTTCTTAAGTCAAAAATAGACTTCTTATACTTACATGTTGTTAATTTGGTCAAAGGTTCATTATGTCCAGAATTGTATTCATGATTTAGATATCATATATGTCATATATATACAGTACATACATTCATTTATAATATTACATCACATTTAGAGGTAAGAAATGAAATGCACCGTTCATGGAGACGGTAAGCCGTACGTACGCATGAACGCTACTTCCATTTCTATTTCATATTTTCTGGAATGGAATCATAATGATATAAGATTATATTATAATTCCAGTATAATAACATATATAATATCATTAACTTTATCCTTTACACATCCCACATATGGTATTAACGAATCAAATCACTTTTAGGGGGCGGTAGTCCGCACTTCCTAAAATGAAGATATCATGTTTTACCCATAATGGAAACCATAATGGTATGCCCAAAATGAAAAAAAACAGAAGCTTAAGGAAAACATAAACATATTATATATCATATATAAACATAGTGACATCATAATGGCCACCTTTGAAGGTGTTAAATGAGTGTCGAACAATCATCGTTTCGGGAGGCAGAATTTCGCCATCCACGGAAACCTTATGTTCTTTAACCATTTGATGTAGTTGTGTGAGAGTATAGCTCAAATAAATCTTATAACAACATCCCAGTATATTGAATATACTGTTGTTGTTACAAAAGAAGTAAATAAAAAGAGTTTAGGGGGTTGGAGAAGCAAAATAAAACAAATGAACATGAGAGAATGAATTACCTTTAAAAGTGTAACTCCTTTTGAGTTGAGCCTAAAGGCTTCCTTTGAAAGGATTCTGCCCAAAGTTAATCCTCTAGGATGAGGAGAGGGATGTGGAGAGAGCAAATGGGCAGGGGTTGGCCGAGCCAAAGGCTTGAAGAGTGTGTGAAATGAGGTAGAGGTGGGATGACTTTTATAAGAGGAGAGGAGGGGCACTTTTGGAAAGTAAGAAATATTACTTTATTTGAAAAATGTGTTTCGGTTTCAAAAGGTCCCACATTGATATATTTATTGGATAAAGTGATAAGGCATCGAAATCCATTCATCCAATTGGTTTTGGACATGTGTAGTTCATAGAGTTTACATTATCTTTCCATTTTATTTTAATCGTTAAATAATGATGTCATCACTGCATCATTATGATGTCATAAATAATTTAATTTATTTAATGTCTAAAAATTATAAAAAAAATTACTATGATGTAGGAAATCTTTTTAGCTTTCCAATGACTATTTATAATCAAAATTTGTACTTGTATAACCCCACTTAAAAATTGTTTTCGCAAAACATATTATGTTTGTGTCATTTTCACTTTAACATTAAATAAAAAGTAATTTATGTCATTTACCAACAAAAGTGGATCCATGGGGTCCCCAAGTTGACCCATGGCTTGTCTTGGTCGGCCATGACACAACCAATAAGGTTGGGACATGTGTCTAGGTCATTTTATATTATTAAAACATTATTTATACCTTAAACTACCCTAATTACCACTAATCGCGATTACGAACTTAATGAGTTACTATTCACCAAAAAATTATTACAATCTCATTGAACCACATTTTACTTCTTAATGACAACCATGTATGTCGGATTTTCAAAATTCAATACACATTAATGGTAAAATTTCATTTTACTGAAAAATCAGTTTGCTTGATTACCACTTAGTTGTTTCACTATTCATCAAAAATTGATGTTTTTCAGAAAATTACCAAAAATTCACCCTAAGCTATATTTGATATTCCGAATTCAAAAATGAAGTCCATTTTAAAAAATTCAAATCATATAAGTCACATTAATTAATTAAATAATTAATTCCCGCTGTCAGAGCAAATAGCGTGTTTTTATAAAACAATAAGTATCAAAAGATTGACACTAGTTTAAGTCCGATTTCAAAGTGAAATTGATTCCAACGACCACTATTGGATTTAATGGTAAAAATATTTTCTAATTTCACTTTAAAACCAATTAAAAAGATAATATGATCATATAAATAAATTATATTAAAAAGAGGTTTTGAATTAAAATACAACATTTTACACTATTCATTAAAAAAATGAACTTTATCAGAAAAATACCAAAAATTTACACAAAGTAAAATTTGATGTCCCGATTATTAATACAAGTTTTATTTGGTCTAAAAGAATGTATAAGAGTGATCAAAACTATATTTAATGATAGTTCTCCATTAAAAGGCGATAAGTGAACCTTTAGTGAAAACTAGGGCATATACGCCTAAAATTGAATTCTTTCTGTATTTTAAGCCTTTAGCTTTTATTGGATAAATGTAAAAACATTTAAAAACATATATAATCATATTTTAGTTATTTCTATCCATTCCCGCCATTACAACGGCTACATGTTAACTACCATTTAAAATAATATTATTTTATTATTAGAGTGCAACGTAAGATTCCCAAAAACGCGTTGTTGCGTGTTGGGTACGCCATCGAGCATAGCGTCCCCTTTAAAGTCATTTAAATATTTTATTCACAAATATGGATAAATATAAAATGTCATATTCTTTATTTACCTGGGATGTTACATCCTTCCCCCCTTTTGGGAATTGCGTCCTCGCAATTTTAAAATTGTGCTTGGAAACATCCTTGAAAGTCCCACATCGGAACAAAAGTCGGTAAAACAAACACATTAAAATAAGGAAAGATAAGTACAAAGGTCACCCGAGTTAACCCATACTAGGATTCCAAGTATGAAAATATGGACATGGAGGAAAAAACAAAGGGTCATGTTCTGATGGAGAGTGATAGAAAACATGTTTAGGAGAAAGTTAACCACGAGAAAATCACAAACTTGTGATGGGTTAAACGATATTCGATTCCCCAGTAGGAAAAGTTAATAGACAACATTTTTGTTTTAAGTTACTTTTTATTGAGGAATTTATTCATAAGGAAACATAATCACTTATCATTTTGACATTCAACTTTTACTAGATTTCTTAATCAAACTCAAATTTTTTCCAAAAGACGAGTATTTAGGGAGACTTGTTTGCATTAAGAGTACTATAATAAACTTCTAGAGAATCACCTAATCCACAAAAGAGAACTATATGCATCCCATGTCTTTAGACTTTAACCAAAACCAAAACCAAAAAGGCTAGTACAAGATCAGATAATCAAGAAAAGGATAACCCCTTATAAAAAAGAAAATCTATTCTTAATCTCCAAAATTTGTCCAACAAAACCCAAAGTTCAACGAGGACCATCCGATAAATAATTTGTCCATAAAATTATTCAAAGTAAACCAATATAAGATTGGAACCCAAATATTTGAAGGATTTAGTCACATAGTCTTCCAAGTTAAATCGTAACATTTATCTCCAAACAAAATCAGTTTCTCTTAAAGTCTCGCATTGAAAGTAATTAACCTAATCACATATCCTCCATGATAGGTTAATCATTTTCATAAATAACCCAAAATCAACTTACTCTTAATTCATAAAATCATATAACTGAAAAGAATCAGTCAAACTAACCAGGGACTTCACGTAGTCCAGTGGTAGGTGATAAATAACAGTCGCAATTTGGTTGTGGGTTCGATTCCCGCAGCTTTGTCCGATGCGACGGGTAGTCACACGGTCTGTGTGTTGTCCTTTTTCCAAAACTATATAATTCTCAAAACATTCCCCAAAACGAGATAAAATCTTCAAAAATATTCATAACATATTTTAACCTCAATTTTATCTCATGCCTTCCACTTCAATCATAACTTTTAGTAACCCATAATTTCCTCAAAAGTAAGGATCATATAAACCCAAATGGTTCTTTATAACTATGTCCACAAAAGAAAAGATAACTATTCCTTGGATAAAATTTGCCTATATTAAACATCAGGGTTACACATAATATAAAAAGTATTCTAATGTAACCCCATCATAAAAAGAGACTTGATAATCTTAAGAATTTCACCATAACTCTTGAATCCCTTATATGTTGACATCTTACTCATTCAACATTCTTCATGATCCATTAAACCTTACTTAATCTTGAGTTATTACAAGATTACACATTGAGGATCTTTTCAGGTTTAGAGTTTTAGAGAATTAGATCATGAAACTTGCATTACATTCCACATTTAAACAAAGTGGTTACATAAAAGACAGTATTCATTCTTCCCATCAAAGGAAACCTATTTAAAATAAAACACGGATTCTTTCTTGACACATCCCTGACACTATCATCACATCATGTACCTCTCCCTTGACCTGTGAAAAACATTTCAAAAACTTGGGATGAGCATAAAAAGCTCAGTAAGGGTTATAAAAACATGAGTTCATAAATACATAAGAATGAAATCATGCTTTACCCATAAAACATAGGCATATCAAATCATGAATAAATCATAGAAAACATAAGACATAAAGGTAACTTGAGGCATTAATAACATTCTTACGTAGGGACTAACCCTCTTGGTTACGTTTGGAATACCCATCACAGTATATTCCCTAAATCTCTTCGGAGAAACCTTAACGTTTCACTCCTTCGCGTTACCCAATGCATTGGAGAGCTATATCGGGCTCACCCGCCCTTAGTTTATCACAGAACCACCCGTTCTTCATAACAATTCCCAAGAATCATAACATAATCGTATCACATAAAACATGAATAAAGGAAACATAACATTTCCACATTTAGATCACAATATAACATTTTAGGATATTGAAATAATGAATCCATTCAAAAAGAAACCATTTCCAAAACCATTTAAAACATTTAATAAAGATATTTTTGAATCAAAGTGTCCCATACCACCTTGATGCTTTTAAAATTTTAAACCATTAATATCCATGTAAATAAATACTTAAAACCATTTTGAAAACATGGATATTAATAAGAACAAATAACTAAAACATTTAAAACGATATTTTGGTTAAAGGGGTTTTACCAAAATTAGAGACACTTGAATACAATAATCGAGGAATAAAATTTAGTCAGAACTTTATAATATCATGAGAATAAAAGGATTCATGATATAATACTCCAAAGGACAGTATATACACCATATAAGAGTGAATTGGTGTATAACAACAATGAACCCTCAATAGAAATGTCAAATGTGATGAAATCCCTTATAAAGAAGGTATCCTTAAATTAAGGACCAATCAATCTCAAAATATGTGTGACAAATATAAATACACCCAATATAAGTGGACATTAAGTGTAAAACAATAAAAGGACATTCACACATATTCAATGGATGAAATATTCAATGACTACATGTTGAACCCAAAGAAATCGAAATTGGGTTAAAAAGTTCCCTTGACAGCCTAACGGCATCACATCAAAATGAGTTGATGAGAGATAAAAAGTGTATCTCATCACTTGGACATAAAATTTACATCAATAAGGATATATGAAAACATATCCCAACATAACAATATGTAAATTAAAAGACCCAACAAAAGAAGTCTTTTAAAAAGATGATGGTGAAAGGTTCCCTTACCGACTTGGGTATCTTTCAAAACATATACCCCATGAAAGAAGGACAGTAAATCATTGATGTAAATACTCATAAACAAAAGTATATTACACAAAGAGTAGAATAATGGGCCGAACATACCCCACTCAATGGAATTTTTGGCGAATGTAGCATAAATCTCACGGGAATAAAAGTGAGATGAAAAATCCCTTACGAAAACTCGGCAGCCTAACAGCGCCACTCAAAACTTCCAAAATGGATTGATGAGAGGGAATAGGGTCTCTCATCACATGAACATAAAAATTACAGTAGGAGTAATATAAAATAACATCCCAATCATAAGAAATATGAGCTTAAAAGAAATGACATAAAAGAGTGTACTTAAAAAGAAAGAGAGTTGTAGGATCCCTTACCTCGAGTCCGACTTGACTCGATCGTTCTTTAATCTCCTGAATAATAAACTTGAGTTAATTTATACTTAATTAAGAACCCTTTTCAAGTTCATTATTCCTTTTATATCACTTATTACCATGTCATAAACATTATGTAATCATTTAAGTTAATAATATTTGTTTTGCCGATATTTGGTTCTTAAGTCAAAAATAGACTTCTTATACTTACATGTTGTTAATTTGGTCAAAGGTTCATTATGTCCAGAATTGTATTCATGATTTAGATATCATATATGTCATATATATACAGTACATACATTCATTTATAATATTACATCACATTTAGAGGTAAGAAATGAAATGCACCGTTCATGGAGACGGTAAGCCGTACGTACGCATGAACGCTACTTCCATTTCTATTTCATATTTTCTGGAATGGAATCATAATGATATAAGATTATATTATAATTCCAGTATAATAACATATATAATATCATTAACTCTATACTTTACACATCCCACATATGGTATTAACGAATCAAATCACTTTTAGGGGGCGGTAGTCCGCACTTCCTAAAATGAAGATATCATGTTTTACCCATAATGGAAACCATAAAGGTATGCCCAAAATGAAAAAAAACAGAAGCTTAAGGAAAACATAAACATATTATATATCATATATAAAAATAGTGACATCATAATGGCCACCTTTGAAGGTGTTAAATGAGTGTCGAACAATCATCGTTTCGGGAGGCAGAATTTCGCCATCCACGGAAACCTTATGTTCATTAACCATTTGATGTAGTTGTGTGAGAGTGTAGCTCAAATAAATCTTATAACAACATCCTAGTATATTGAAGATACTGGTGTTGTTACAAAAGAAGTAAATAAAAAGAGTTTAGGGGGTTGGAGAAGCAAAATAAAACAAATGAACATGAGAGAATGAATTACCTTTAAAAGTGTAACTCCTTTTGAGTTGAGCCTAAAGGCTTCCTTTGAAAGGATTATGCCCAAAGTTAATCCTCTAGGATGAGGAGAGGGATGTGGAGAGAGCAAATGGGCAGGGGTTGGCCGAGCCAAAGGCTTGAAGAGTGTGTGAAATGAGGTAGAGGTGGGATGACTTTTATAAGAGGAGAGGAGGGGCACTTTTGGAAAGTAAGAAATATTACTTTATTTGAAAAACGTGTTTCGGTTTCAAAAGGTCCCACATTGATATAATTCTTGGATAAAGTGTTAAGGCATCGAAATCCATTCATCCAATTGGTTTTGGACATGTGTAGTTCATAGATTTTACATTATCTTTCCATTTTATTTTAATCGTTAAATAATGATGTCATCACTGCATCATTATGATGTCATAAATAATTTAATTTACTTAATGACTAAAAATTATAAACAAAAATTACTATGATGTAGGAAATCTTTTTAGCTTTCCAATGACTATTTATAATCAAAATTTGGACTTGTATAACCCCACTAAAAAATTGTTTTCGCAAAACATATTATGTTTGTGTCATTTTCACTTTAACATTAAATAAAAAGTAATTTATGTCATTTACCAACAAAAGTGGATCCATGGGGTCCCCAAGTTGACCCATGGCTTGTCTTGGTCGGCCATGACACAACCAATAAGGTTGGGACATGTGTCTAGGTAATTTTATATTATTAAAACATTATTTATACCTTAAACTACCCTAATTACCACTAATCGCGATTACGAACTTAATGAGTTACTATTCACCAAAAAATTATTATAATCTCATTGAACCACATTTTACTTCTTAATGACAACCATGTATGTCGGATTTTCAAAATTCAATACACATTAATGGTAAAATTTCATTTTACTGAAAAATCAGTTTGCTTGATTACCACTTAGTGGTTTCACTATTCATCAAAAATTGATGTTTTTCAGAAAATTACCAAAAATTCACCCTAAGCTATATTTGATATTCCGAATTCAAAAATGAAGTCCATTTTAAAAAATTCAAATCATATAAGTCACATTAATTAATTAAATAATTAATTCCCGCTGTCAGAGCAAATAGCGTGTTTTTATAAAACAATAAGTATCAAAAGATTGACACTAGTTTAAGTCCGATTTCAAAGTGAAATTGATTCCAACGACCACTATTGGATTTAATGGTAAAAATATTTTCTAATTTAACTTTAAAACCAATTAAAAAGATAATCTAATCATATAAATAAATTATATTAAAAAGAGGTTTTGAATTAAAATACAACATTTTACACTATTCATTAAAAAAATGAACTTTATCAGAAAAATACCAAAAATTTACACAAAGTAAAATTTGATGTCCCGATTTTTAATAAGAGTTTTATTTGGTCTAAAAGATTGTATAAGAGTGATCAAAACTATATTTAATGACAGTTCTCCATTAAAAGGCGATAAGTGAACCTTTAGTGAAAACTAGGGCATATACGCCTAAAATTGAATTCTTTCTGTATTTTAAGCCTTTAGCTTTTATTGGATAAATGTAAAAACATTTAAAAACATATATAATCATATTTTAGTTATTTCTATCCATTCCCGCCATTACAACGGCTACATGTTAACTACCATTTAAAATAATATTATTTTATTATTAGAGTGCAACGTAAGATTCCCAAAAACTCGTTGTTGCGTGTTGGGTACGCCATCGAGCATAGCATCCCCATTAAAGTCATTTAAATATTTTATTCACAAATATGGATAAATATAAAATGTCATATTCTTTATTTACCTGGGATGTTACATCCTTCCCCCCTTTTGGGAATTGCGTCCTCGCAATTTTAAAAGTGCGCTTGGAAACATCCTTGAAAGTCCCACATCGGAACAAAAGTCGGTAAAACAAACACTTTAAAATAAGGAAAGATAAGTACAAAGGTCACCCGAGTTAACCCATACTAGGATTCCAAGTATGAAAATATGGACATGGAGGAAAAAACAAAGGGTCATGTTCTGATGGAGAGTGATAGAAAACATGTTTAGGAGAAAGTTAACCACGAGAAAATCACAAACTTGTGATGGGTTAAACGATATTCGATTCCCCAGTAGGAAAAGTTAATAGGCAACATTTTTGTTTTAAGTTACTTTTTATTGAGGAATTTATTCATAAGGAAACATAATCACTTATCATTTTGACATTCAACTTTTACTAGATTTCTTAATCAAACTCAAATTTTTTCCAAAAGACGAGTATTTAGGGAGACTTGTTTGCATTAAGAGTACTATAATAAACTTATAGAGAATCACCTAATCCACAAAAGAGAACTATATGCATCCCATGTCTTTAGACTTTAACCAAAACCAAAACCAAAAAGGCTAGTACAAGATCAGATAATCAAGAAAAGGATAACCCCTTATAAAAAAGAAAATCTATTCTTAATCTCCAAAAATTTTCCAACAAAACCCAAAGTTCAACGAGGACCATCCGATAAATAATTTGCCCATAAAATTATTCAAAGTAAACCAATATAAGATTGAAACCCAAATATTTGAAGGATTTAGTCACATAGTCTTCCAAGTTAAATCGTAACATTTATCTCCAAACAAAATCAGTTTCTCTTAAAGTCTCGCATTGAAAGTAATTAACCTAATCACATATCCTCCATGATAGGTTAATCATTTTCATAAATAACCCAAAATCAACTTACTCTTAATTCATAAAATCATATAACTGAAAAGAATCAGTCAAACTAACCAGGGACTTCACGTAGTCCAGTGGTAGGCGATAAATAACAGTCGCACTTTGGTTGTGGGTTCGATTCCCGCAGCTTTGTCCGATGCGACGGGTAGTCACACGGTCTGCGTGTTGTCCT
This sequence comes from Viscum album, assembly GCA_963277665.1. Taxonomy (NCBI): domain Eukaryota; kingdom Viridiplantae; phylum Streptophyta; class Magnoliopsida; order Santalales; family Viscaceae; genus Viscum; species Viscum album. The sequence continues at coordinate 1,216,273,498 of OY728159.1, forward strand.
TTTTCCAAAACTATATAATTCTCAAAACATTCCCCAAAACGAGATAAAATCTTCAAAAATATTCATAACATATTTTAACCTCAATTTTATCTCATGCCTTCCACTTCAATCATAACATTTAGTAACCCATAATTTCCTCAAAAGTAAGGATCATATAAACCCAAATGGTTCTTTATAACTATGTCCACAAAAAAAAAGATAACTATTCCTTGGATAAAATTTGCCTATATTAAACATCAGGGTTACACATAATATAAAAAGTATTCTAATGTAACCCCATCATAAAAAGAGACTTGATAATCTTAAGAATTTCACCATAACTCTTGAATCCCTTATATGTTGACATCTTACTCATTCAACATTCTTCATGATCTATTATCCATTCCTTTGCAACCTATTCCGAAATACCTCTTTCCTACAAACAAAATCATGAATCATATCCTAAGATTCCAAAATAGGAAAACAATAGTCATGAAATAGTACATACCTTTGATTGGTCATTGTCAGTTTCTTCATCCTCAATAGGAATGGCATTAGGTATTGGTAAACGACCATTTGTACGCTCTTGGTGACCCCATTCACGAAACTTCTTCATAGAACATGTGTTTGCATAATGACCATGCACACCACATTTAAAACATTCAATTGATCCCTCAGAAAGAACTTCTTTCCCTTTCCTCGAGTCAACTGGATGCTTCCTTTTTCCATGGCAGGTTCTTGCTTTATGACCATCATTTCCACATCTATAGCATATTTCTGTCCCTTTGAAACATTTCCCTTGGTGTTTCTTTCCACATCTTTGACACATAGATTTTTGAACACACATACCTTTATGATTATTACCTGTACTTCCGTAGGGATTTGTTTCTTGCATATATGATGCCTTAGAGAAAACTCCAAGGATTAGGTGGTCAATCATGACTCTAGATAGTTGGTTGAGGATAATCAGAAGAGTTCTCATTGCAGCTCCCATATCATTCAGTTGCTTTCTCAAAAAACTATCACAGTTTCCTTCACATCCACTATTACTTTGGTGCCTGCTAGATCCAGCCATTTACTAAAACCAAAAAAGGTCAGTGTGAGTATATCAACAAAACCATCATGTACTAATTTGGAAGATAAACACTGTGATACACTTACTCATTCACTTTATCTAAAACTAGGACTCTTTCTGAAATCCTAACCATTATGGTAATGTCACTTATGCTTAAAGAGTACCTTAACCTCTAAAGTTATCTAAACCGACCTCTGATACCAACTATAAGGCCCCAGCCTTAAACCTTACTTAATCTTGAGTTATTACAAGATTACACATTGAGGATCTTTTCAGGTTTAGAGTTTTAGAGAATTAGATCATGAAACTTGCATTACATTCCACATTTAAACAAAGTGGTTACATAAAAGACAGTATTCATTCTTCCCATCAACGGAAACCTATTTAAAATAAAACACGGATTCTTTCTTGACACATCCCTGACACTATCATCACATCATGTACCTTTCCCTTGACCTGTGAAAAACATTTCAAAAACTTGGGATGAGCATAAAAAGCTCAGTAAGGGTTATAAAAACATGAGTTCATAAATACATAAGAATGAAATCAAGCTTTACCCATAAAACATAGGCATATCAAATCATGAATAAATCATAGAAAACATAAGACATAAAGGTAACTTGAGGCATTCATAACATTCTTACGTAGGGAGTAACCCTCTTGGTTACGTTTGGAATACCCATCACAGTATATTCCCTAAATCTCTTCGGAGAAACCTTAACGTTTCACTCCTTCGCGTTACCCAATGCATTGGAGAGCTATATCGGGCTCACCCGCCCTTAGTTTATCACGGAACCACCCGTTCTTCATAACAATTCCCAAGAATCATAACATAATCATATCACATAAAACATGAATAAAGGAAACATAACATTTCCACATTTAGATCACAATATAACATTTTAGGATATTGAAATAATGAATCCATTCAAAAAGAAACCATTTCCAAAACCATTTAAAACATTTAATAAAGAGATTTTTGAATCAAAGTGTCCCATACCACCTTGATGCTTTTAAAATTTTAAACCATTAATATCCATGTAAATAAATCCTTAAAACCATTTTGAAAACATGGATATTAATAAGAACAAATAACTAAAACATTTAAAACGATATTTTGGTTAAAGGGGTTTTACCAAAATTAGAGACACTTGAATACAATAATCGAGGAATAACATTTAGTCAGAACTTTATAATATCATGAGAATAAAAGGATTCATGATATAATACTCCAAAGGACAGTATATACACTATATAAGAGTGAATTGGTGTATAACAACAATGAACCCTCAATAGAAATGTCAAATGTGATGAAATCCCTTATAAAGAAGGTATCCTTAAATTAAGGACAAATCAATCTCAAAATATGTGTGACAAATATAAATACACCCAATATAAGTGTACATTAAGTGTAAAACAATAAAAGGACATTCACACATATTCAATGGATGACATATTCAATGACTACATGTTGAACCCAAAGAAATCGAAATTGGGTTAAAAAGTTCCCTTGACAGCCTAACGGCATCACATCAAAATGAGTTGATGAGAGATAAAAAGTGTATCTCATCACTTGGACATAAAATTTACATCAATAAGGATATATGAAAACATATCCCAACATAACAATATGTAAATTAAAAGACCCAACAAAAGAAGTCTTTTAAAAAGATGATGGTGAAAGGTTCCCTTACCGACTTGGGTATCTTTCAAAACATATACCCCATGAAAGAAGGACAGTAAATCATTGATGTAAATACTCATAAACAAAAGTATATTACACAAAGAGTAGAATAATGGGCAGTACATACCCCACTCAACGGAATTTTTGGCGAATGTATCATAAATCTCACGGGAATAAAAGTGAGATGAAAAATCCCTTACGAAAACTCGGCAGCCTAACAGCGCCACTCAAAACTTCCAAAATGGATTGATGAGAGGGAATAGGGTCTCTCATCACATGAACATAAAAATTACAGTAGGAGTAATATAAAATAACATCCCAATCATACGAAATATGAGCTTAAAAGAAATGACATAAAAGAGTGTACTTAAAAAGAAAGAGAGTTGTAGGATCCCTTACCTCGAGTCCGACTTGACTCGATCGTTCTTTAATCTCCTGAATAATAAACTTGAGTTAATTTATACTTAATTAAGAACCATTTTCAAGTTCATTATTCCTTTTATATCACTTATTACCATGTCATAAACATTATGTAATCATTTAAGTTAATAATATTTGTTTTGCCGATATTTGGTTCTTAAGTCAAAAATAGACTTCTTATACTTACATGTTGTTAATTTGGCCAAAGGTTCATTATGTCCAGAATTTTATTCATGATTTAGATATCATATATGTCATATATATACAGTACATACATTCATTTATAATATTACATCACATTTAGAGGTAAGAAATGAAATGCACCGTTCATGGAGACGGTAAGCCGTACGTACGCATGAACGCTACTTCCATTTCTATTTCATATTTTCAGGAATGGAATCATAATGATATAAGATTATATTATAATTCCATTGTAATAACATATATAATATCATTAACTTTATCCTTTACACATCCCACATATGGTATTAACGAATCAAATCACTTTTAGGGGGCGGTAGTCCGCACTTCCTAAAATGAAGATATCATGTTTTACCCATAATGGAAACCATAAAGGTATGCACAAAATGAAAAAAAACAGAAGCTTAAGGAAAACATAAACATATTATATATCATATATAAAAATAGTGACATCATAATGGCCACCTTTGAAGGTGTTAAATGAGTGTCGAACAATCATCGTTTCGGGAGGCAGAATTTCGCCATCCACGGAAACCTTATGTTCTTTAACCATTTGATGTAGTTGTGTGAGAGTGTAGCTCAAATAAATCTTATAAAAACATCCCAGTATATTGAAGATACTGGTGTTGTTACAAAAGAAGTAAATAAAAAGAGTTTAGGGGGTTGGAGAAGCAAAATAAAACAAATGAACATGAGAGAATGAATTACCTTTAAAAGTGTAACTCCTTTTGAGTTGAGCCTAAAGGCTTCCTTTGAAAGGATTCTGCCCAAAGTTAATCCACTAGGATGAGGAGAGGGATGTGGAGAGAGCAAATGGGCAGGGGTTGGCCGAGCCAAAGGCTTGAAGAGTGTGTGAAATGAGGTAGAGGTGGGATGACTTTTATAAGAGGAGAGGAGGGGCACTTTTGGAAAGTAAGAAATATTACTTTATTTGAAAAATGTGTTTCGGTTTCAAAAGGTCCCACATTGATATAATTCTTGGATAAAGTGATAAGACATCGAAATCCATTCATCCAATTGGTTTTGGACATGTGTAGTTCATAGATTTTACATTATCTTTCCATTTTATTTTAATCGTTAAATAATGATGTCATCACTGCATCATTATGATGTCATAAATAATTTAATTTATTTAATGTCTAAAAATTATAAAAAAAAAATTACTATGATTTAGGAAATCTTTTTAGCTTTCCAATGACTATTTATAATCAAAATTTGGACTTGTATAACCCCACTTAAAAATTGTTTTCGCAAAACATATTATGTTTGTGTCATTTTCACTTTAACATTAAATAAAAAGTAATTTATGTCATTTACCAACAAAAGTGGATCCATGGGGTCCCCAAGTTGACCCATGGCTTGTCTTGGTCGGCCATGACACAACCAATAAGGTTGGGACATGTGTATAGGTCATTTTATATTATTAAAACATTATTTATACCTTAAACTACCCTAATTACCACTAATCGCGATTACGAACTTAATGAGTTACTATTCACCAAAAAATTATTATAATCTCATTGAACCACATTTTACTTCTTAATGACAACCATGTATGTCGGATTTTCAAAATTCAATACACATTAATGGTAAAATTTCATTTTACTAAAAAATCAGTTTGCTTGATTACCACTTAGTGGTTTCACTATTCATCAAAAATTGATGTTTTTCAGAAAATTACCAAAAATTCACCCTAAGCTATATTTGATATTCCGAATTCAAAAATGAAGTCCATTTTAAAAAATTCAAATCATATAAGTCACATTAATTAATTAAATAATTAATTCCCGCTGTCAGAGCAAATAGCATGTTTTTATAAAACAATAAGTATCGAAAGATTGACACTAGTTTAAGTCCGATTTCAAAGTGAAATTGATTCCAACGACCACTATTGGATTTAATGGTAAAAATATTTTCTAATTTCACTTTAAATCCAATTAAAAAGATAATCTAATCATATAAATAAATTATATTAAAAAGAGGTTTTGAATTAAAATACAACATTTTACACTATTCATTAAAAAATGAACTTTATCAGAAAAATACCAAAAATTTACACAAAGTAAAATTTGATGTCCCGATTATTAATACGAGTTTTATTTGGTCTAAAAGAATGTATAAGAGTGATCAAAACTATATTTAATGACAGTTCTCCATTAAAAGGCGATAAGTGAACCTTTAGTGAAAACTAGGGCATATACGCCTAAAATTGAATTCTTTCTGTATTTTAAGCCTTTAGCTTTTATTGGATAAATGTAAAAACATTTAAAAACATATATAATCATATTTTAGTTATTTCTATCCATTCCCGCCATTACAACGGCTACATGTTAACTACCATTTAAAATAATATTATTTTATTATTAGAGTGCAACGTAAGATTCCCAAAAACTCGTTGTTGTGTGTTGGGTACGCCATCGAGCATAGCGTCCCCTTTAAAGTCATTTAAATATTTTATTCACAAATATGGATAAATATAAAATGTCATATTCTTTATTTACCTGGGATGTTACAGTTTCTCCATAAGGAGCCCCTGTCCTTTTTGATAAGAAGAAAGATGGATATATGATGTTGTGGATTGACTACAAGGAGATCAATGTTATAACAATAATAAATAATTATCCAATACATCTCATTGATGATTTACATGACCAACTTAATGGAGCCCAATAATATTCAATTATTGAATTTCGATCTAGATATCATAAGTTTTTTGTGAAGTTGGAAGACATTCCGAAAATATCATTTTGAACTAGGTATAGGTATTACGAGTTTACAGTAATGCCTTTTGGATTGACTAATTCACACACTATTTTCATGGATATATTGAACAGATACCTCAAATAATATCTTGATGAATTTTTATTGGTATTTATTGATGATATCTTTGTATACTCCAAATTCTATGAAGATCATGAAAATCACATGTGATAATCCAATAGTCTCTTAGAAGAAATGAATAATATGGGAGGTTTAGAAAGTGTGAATTTTGGCGTCAGGATATTTCTTTTTGTGGCCATATCATCTCTAAGGATGGAATCACGGTTTATCCTTCTATGACCAAGGAAATCCAAGACTGTCCAGCACCAATGAGTATAACCGAGGTACACCGTTTTATTGGTTAACAGGTTATTATCGACATTTAATCCAGAATTTTTCCTCGTTTTGTAACCCATTAACAAAGCTCACATTGAAAGGGGTTAATTTTTTTTGGAAAAAATAATGTGAAGAATGATTTGAAGAATTGTAGTGAATATTCATCAATGATCTTATATTTACTCTACCATTAGAGATTTATGGGGTTTTTATTTATAGTGATTCTTCAAAGAAAGGATATTGTTGTGTCCTTATACAGAATGATTGAGTAATTGCCTATAAATCACGACAGCTAAAAAATCACGAGAAAAACTATCCTACTAATTATCTTGAGGTAGCAGCTGTAATATTTGATTTTATGATATGGAGACACTATATCTATGGTTAATAATGTGATATATATACCGATCACAAGAGTTTGAAGTGTATTTTCTCAAATAATTAACTCAACATCAGGCAAAGGAGATGTCTTGAACTACTCAAGGATTATGATTGCACTATACACTACCACACGTGGAAGGAAAATAAGGTGGAAGATGCTTTGATTAGAAAGGATCATGGAGTTTTGAACAAGAAGATATTTAAAAATGATCTTATATACATGAATCTAGTAAATATGGATATGGGAATCACCATGGAAGGTGAAACATCAATACAATTTTTAATGGTTACCAAACCAACTTTACTAGAAAGGATAAAGATTTCTCAGACTGGTGATTAAGAGTTTCAAAAGAAGATTAAAGCTGTGAATGATGGGAGATTGAGTGACATTGTGTATGAAGAGGCAATTTTGAAATTTGGGAAGAGACATTGTGTTACCGATATACCTGATCTAAAAAGGGAATTGTTGATGATTCTTATAGTTCCAATTTCACTATACACCCTAGTTTCACTAAGACGTATAGACATTTCAAGGAACATTTTTTGTGGGACAACATGAAGAGGGGTATTGCTAATTTTGTGTCATGTTGTATGGTTTGTCAGTTATTTAATGCTGGAAGGAAATACCCTGGATGAGTCATGCAAACTCTTTTCGTATCTGAGTGGAAATTGGGTAATATTACAATGGAGATTGTCATGGAACTATCAAAGAATCCTTGAAAGAACCATTCAATATTGGTCATTGTTGATCATTATACCAATTCAGAATATTTTGTTACTATAAGATAAGATTTACTACTTGAACATTTAGAAAGACTACATATTAATGATGTTGTAAGACTTCATGGAGTTCCACTATCCATTGTTTCTGATGGTGATCCCTGATTTACATCAAGATTCTGGGATTATATTTAGAAAGATCTAGATACTAAACATCAATTGAGCACTTCCTAACAAACCCAAACTGATGGACAATCAGAATGGACTATTTAATCCAAAGAATACATGTTGAGATCTTGATCACATGACTTTCAAGGTATGTGGGATCAATATTTACTTCTTATAGAATTTTCTTATAAGAATAGCTTCCATTCAAGTATTCAGATGGAATCATATGAAGCGTTATACGAAAAAAGATGTCGTACACCAACCTATTGGGATGATGTTGGTGAATGAAAACTCATTGGCCCAGAACTGGAGGAGGAAACCATGGAAAAGGTGAAGGTAATAAAAAACCACATCATAGAAGTTCAAAGTAGGTAGAAGAGGTATGCCTATAACCGAAGGAAGGATTTGGAATTTCAGGTTGGAGATCATGTTTTCTTGACGTTATATCCAGGGAACAATGTTATACGTTTCGGTAATAAGGGTAAATTGAGTCCTAGGTACATCGGACCTTAAGAAATTATAGAATGAATTGGGGTTGTAACTTACTGGTTGGGAATGTCGCTAAGTCTCTCCAAAGTTCACGATGTGTTCCACGTATCACAGTTAAGAAAATACATGCCTGACTCAATGCATGTACTTACCTATGAGGAATTAGAACTGGAACCCGATCATTATTATTGAGAAGTGCCTATCAAGGTTCTTGTTACAAGAGAACAAGTGCTGAGAAACCAGACATCTCGTCTGGTAAAAGTTCTATGGAGAAACCATAAGATGGAAGAGGCAACGTGGTAACCTGAGGAACATATGTTGTAGAACAACCCACATACTTTTATGTAGTTATAGTCAATAAATTTCGAGGATGAAATTACTTTAAGGAGGGGACCATGTAACACCCCAAGCATCCATGGTATGCTTCTCTTTGAATAATACAATAGCGTGTGTTGTACGCAACTTCGAGTTCAAACACACCACAACCAATCAAACTAGCCATTATGAATAGTAATACTCTCTTTTTGAAATTTTATAAATTTTATATTTAAAAATGGACTTCATTTATAGATTCGGAATATTGAAATTATCTTTGGGTGAATTTTTTGTATTTTTCTGAAAACAATCAATTTTTGTTAAATAGTGAAAAACACTGATTTATAGTTTAAAACCAAATTTTTATTTAAATAATTTTTTATTTGATTAAAATTTATTTTAGGTCAAAATATGTACATAATACCTATATAATTTCAATGTAATTCTTTGGATTCGGTTAAAAATAATTTTAGATTTATACGAGTTTTATTGAAATTTTTACCATCTTTTACCCACCTCCTAGGAGAATTTGATAGTTTTTATAGAACTTAATTTTACCACTTCTGTGAGATGAATTTCAAAAATCCGACAGACACAGTTGATATAAGTAATTAAAATTTGGTTCAATGAGATGAAAATATTTTTTGGTGAATAGTAACTTTTGACATTTATTTACCACGATTAAAAATAAATTGGGTAATTAAAGGTAAAAATTATATTATTATTATCATAACGCATGTCCTAATTCTATTTGATACATTTAATTAGACCAAAATCAACCTTCAAAATAAAATATGATTCCTTAGGTCAACTTGGATTATATTCAGACATTTATTATTATTTAATTCAAAGAAGAGTTAAAGGTGTTAATTTCAATGTTTAATAACTAAACCATTTTTAATATAGGGTTTCACATAAGTTAAATTCGACTTCAAATTCTAATTAGAAAGATAAAAATATTTCCTATATAATTTTATTTTATTTATATTTTTTAGAAATTAATTAATTAAATTTAATTATGACACAATGATGATGCAGATAATTACTGTATTAATGAAAGATTAAAATAATTGATATTATAAATACCCAAATAAATGTAATTTGAGAGTTTTTATCAATTACACATATTTTTCGATTAATATGACATATTAGGGAAGGTTAGATGAATTTTTTTTGAATTAATAATTCTATTATGAAATTAGAAAAAACACAATACCAAAAAGTGTCAAAATTGAAAAAAAAGTGTTTTTAAAACAAATATTATATTATTAATTTATATTATATTACTAAAACTCAAAGTATAGGAAAAGAAATTATGTGATGATATGTTTAAAATTAATGAAACACATGGGGTTCTCTTGGAAGAATATTGTATGTTTTTTAACCATATAATATAAAAATACAAAGAGACATGGTAAATGTCAAACTCTTTAACTAAGAGTTAAATTTAAATGATAAGTTTAATATGGTGACACAAACATATCATAAGCCTATTGGTTGAGTGTTTTTATACCCATACCCACATTATCATTTAAAAAATCAATTTTGGAGCCATTTTAAACCGAAAATGCGTTTATTATAAAATAATACTTCTAACTTTTCCTAAGGTGCCTCTCACCCCTCTTATAAAAGGGAACTCCCCCTTATCTCTAATTCACACCCGCAAAGCCATTTGGCTCAGCCAAAATCTGCCCAAATACCCTCTAAACATTCCTAGATTCATCCTAGAGGCCTTAATTTAGTCATAAATAAAACCTACGGATCCCTTTTGATCAAATCATAAGGAAGAACCCGAAAACGAGGTAAATATTTCATCACCTCATTCATGATCCCTTCCTCATCCACTTCCTCTTTATTTGTTTTTTCCATTATAAAATAATATATACAATATCTTCTATATATTGTGATGTTAATATATATAAGGTACAACAATATTCATTATTTTAGTCATCCTTTCAATGACATGTCACTATACGTGCGTACGTACGGCTTACCGTCTCCACGTCGTGGTGTAATTGTTAATCAATACAATAATGATGTGTAATTGATTTAAATAATAAATATAACATGATATTGATTATGTAGATATTATATATTATCCAATTATATAATATTTTAATATCAATAAATTGATATCGTCGCTCATGCGTATGTACGGATTACCGTCTCCACGAAAGCGATGAGAATCATTCCTCATCGTATGCATTAAAAACTAATTTTAATTAGATGATTAAAAATAATATTTAAAGACTTAATATTATTATTAATATTAAAAAGATACATCATATCCATAAAAAAAATTACTTTCATAACAAATTATATAAAGGAAAATGAATCAGTAAACACCCAAAGCGACGATAATACTAAGATATTATTAACAAAGCAATGCTAAAAGATCATATAAGACATCATATTAATGTATATTATTCTTGTATAATTTAATAAAAATTATTTCACCATTATACAAGAGGATAATATACCCTTGACCAAGGAAAATTACAAGTTAAGGGTTAATTTCACAATCACTTTATTATCCGAGGTTGTTTTTACGTAAGTATCTACCGAGACATCTTTATCATCCACATCCATGTTTCTTAAAAATGAATTTTAAAACATTTTTACTATTTACTAGACTATGTGTTAAAGTCATTTTTAACCTTATTTGAATTTTTATAAAATGGTTTGAATGGAATATTTCCGTCATTTTCTAAAAAAGGAACATTATGACCTTTTCGACAAAAATAATGTAAGAATGTTTTTTTAACTTATACGGCGGGTGCTTCTATTTTCCGCCATTACAAAATTGTCAAATATTCCCTTACAAGCTTATAGATATATTTTCAAAATGAATTTTTTATTTATAATTAGGTACTCTTAAATTATTAGAAAATAGAAACAGGTATTTCTCTAAAAATGGTTTTGATTTCTTCTATGTCAACATTCTTTGATGGATTTTAAGCTTATATGATGTTAATTATTTTGATACAAAACATCCATATTTTATTGATGGTTTTTTTGATATGTTTGACTATAGATGTGTAAATTTTACACCATTCATGGTTTATGGATAAAGTATTGACATTTTTTAAGCTAGCTTTAATACGAATGTTAATGTTATACTTAAACCTTTTCATATGAGGAATGCATTGGACTTAATTAGTGACGGGTGGAGCCCGCTATAGCTCCTCGATGCATCAGTAGATCTCATGAGACAAAATAGTGTCTTGTCACATGGCCTTGACAAAATAATTTTTGTAATATTGGCACAAGGCCTTTACTATGTGGTTATGAACGTCAAGAATTATGCATTCCATCATTATGAAAGTAGATATTGATATTGTATGTGATTATTCGACTAGTTAAATATCTATCTGAATAAGTAAATGGAATTATTTGATTTTATCTTTGCCATATTATGCTAGAGATCAAGTTTAAAATGATTTTGTTTTAGACTTATACATTGCCTTAAATATTTATGCTTATTTATGAATGTTTGCACTATATTGTTATCCTTACTGAGCATCTGATCTCACCCCTTTTGATGTATTATTTTTTCTAGGAGGCGAAGAAGAATATTATGATTGACCTGCAGATGTTGTCTATGGGATCTCAGTGTATTCTATGGAAACAATGTTGTTGTAGTTTTCCATTTTTATGATGTAATTTAAACCTTATGAATGTATATATTACTTCCATGACTACTAAATTAATTGGTCTTTCAAGACTTGATATGTTTTGATCATGCCAATGATACGTAATAATGCACCGACTCTGGGATTTTTGGGTTGGGGCATTACAATTTCAGTACAATCTCATCATTGGATCTTCCATGAAAAATTTCTACTTCAGCTATAATTCAATTAAATGATATGAAATTTCATCTATCTCATAAAAAAGGTTATCACATGTTATCAAACACGCATAAGTCCATATATGGTGAGGAAATAATTTATTCTAGAAAACATTATCTGATGTTTAACTCAAACATTCCCAAAATTTGATATTCTTACAATCATTATGAATGATGAAAATAAAAAACTATACAAAAGGGTTCAAAAACATGTCTTAAACTTTACCCCCATATATCATAAGATATCTATAATTGGTCACATTAAAAAATGTTAGCACATTCATCATTTATTATCTTGAGTCATGAAAAAAACCTGATTTATCATATATCCTTATTGAAAACATGTGTGTTTCCTTATACCAAAACATATTGGATATATTACACATGTCTAAAATAATATTATACTTCATTCAAGATAGCATAACACACTTTTTAATAACTCTTTAATTAGATATCAGGATACTTGAATCATCCAATTTACTTAATTTAAATCAAACATATCTTTTTCCAGGAAAAATTATCAAAACATAAGGGACATATTACGGGTTATCTTCCCCTTAGTCTTGTGTTATCAAAGTATATCACATTACCCTTAAATAACTTATTTCTATACTTAGAAAAATTCAATATATCATTTCAAATAATTAATAAAAATCATATACTAATAATCCTAATATATTTCATGATTCAAATAACATAATCTTTAAAATCTGAAACATACACACTCAATCATCTAAATTTGTTATTAAACAATTACATTAGATCCATCATATTCAGTTTTCCTTAAATAGAAATCATGTCTTAAGGTTTCTCAACATCAAGATTATTTGGTATAATTTAAAAAATATGGGAAGAACATTACACAAAGTTCACATGACCCTGACAATCTCTTTATCCTCATAAGTGAAACCAATACTCGTACCATTGTAATGATTTTAGTCATGATATTTTCACTTAAGAAATTGGTCTCCATTATACCCATAATATCCACATCTGAAACATTCAATGGTGAAAAATGTTCTATGTATTTTTGGATTTTGACTGGGACTAGAATGAAATGCTTGATAAATATATATCACATATTAAAAACACTTAATTATGCTAAATTACTTATAATATTTCAATCTATGGTATATTAGGATTAATCTAAAATTATTCTCAATTGTCACAAATACTCTAGGATTGCAACATGTACTTGTCGTATCCGTAGGAAATCCGAATACATGTCCTTAAAAATATCTCTATGTGTCTCAATAATGTTTTCCCATACTAGTTTTCCAATGATGACTAAACCTTACTCTGATATTAAATCTAACAACCCAAGCTTGACATACATGGATATTACATTTCTTTTATGGAATGCGTAATACATAACACAAATACATGCCCAAAGTCCATATTATTTTAGTGCCTTTGGAAACTAGAAATAATTAACAACTAGTTAGTAAAACAACCACATCATCTCCTTCTTTATCCTTCATAAATGAAACCCCATTTTGACATATCTGAATTAATTCCGTTCTTCAAATCCTGGGGCAAGAGAATCATGGAAATGGGTGAGTTAAAACGATCATTAAGGGTAATAATGAAAAATATCTTACAAATATTAAACATAAGAATATAAAACATGAACCTAACTATTGAAAAAAATAACACATTAAAAATATTCCAAAATCATGATTCATGAAATAGATCTTGGTAGTTCATTATTCTTAAATCATAATGGAATTATGAACCATGATAAAATAATGTTTCATAAAATTTAATTCAAAAATGTTGTAAAAAATATTCAAATGATTTATAAAAAATAATTTTTGCATCTTTATATTTTTATTGAATATTGTGAGTGGAATATTTAATTAATTTTTCAAGAATTTTACATTTTCATTTTATCGAAAATTTTAAACAAAACATTATTTTAACATTTATATCATGAACACAATTTCTTCCCATTATGACCATTATTTTCATAAGAACATGATTTATAATTATTCATGTTTAATTTAAAATAATTGTTTTTTCAAAATATGTTTTTGAATTTTTAGTTTTAAAAAATTATTTTCAAATAAATGTTATCTTCCTCAAGAAAAATTCCATGTTATTTATCGTTCAAATTAATTCTCTATATAAAATGAAATACCTTGAAGAAATTTATTTTATGCTTCGAATATAAAACAGTGATACAGTTATAATTATTTCTTATAATTATTATGATGAAAATATGTTCATGAAATTTTGTCCCTTATATGGGTTATACAATGATATGAATCTTATAAAACATAATATGTTATCCACCACTTATGAAATGATGAAACAATGAAATTATTTTTATACCTATCACTTTTATATACATTATGATATGACACAATGTTGATGAAAACCATTTCTTTTCATTGGGTATGCCATGATGAATTTTTTATGACCTTATAGTGAACATATATCTAATTATCATTATGTGATGCGTGGAATTATATCTCCCTTCAAGGCATTGAGTAAATTTTTTTGACTCATGAAATATTGAAGACTGGAAAGGGAAGTGACCCTAGCCTAGTAATTCACTTTTCCAACAATGATGGTCTTATAGGTGAACCATGAATACTATGATGGGTTTGAGAGTGCACTAATTCAATTATGATAGTATTGTGAGTGATCATTGACTTCTATGGAAATTATTTTCTATACTTATTTGTAATCCATTAAGCTATGTCTTGTGACAATATTATGATATTATTGATCATGATCTATGATTATATTTGAATTAATGTCTTATGAATTTTAAATATTTATGTCATGACTCAATATTATTATCTTTTATATGGATGGTATTGTTTTCAAATGTTATTATCATGTTCTTGAACCCTTATAATCGTGATATGCTTAAGTATCTTACTTCATTACCCATTCTGAGCATTTTATCTCACCCTTTATTATGTTTCCTTTTTCTAGGTCAAAAAGAAATTTTTTAGGTATGATATAAATATGAAGGTGTCTTGTTTTAAGAACACAGTGTGAGTTGATTCAGTTTATCTATAACCGGTTTTATTTCACTGTTTCCAAAGGGACTATACCTTTATTATCACCTGGTTTGTATATCTATGATGTAATAAATTTTCATAAAAATAATGTAATAAATATGTATGAAAATTCATGGTTTCTTTACATTCATCATGATGAATTTTTTCACCATATATCAACATGTATTTCATCATATCTTTAATAATCTACTTATGAAACCCATAGAATGAGGAGTTCATGATTTTTTAGTCAAATCCAATGAGTTTTTTATAATATTGATGATTTTAAAACATCGTTAAATAATATGGGAAAAGATATCTTAAAATTGAATCCCCACAAATTTGATTTTTTTGGTGATGGTGGGAAGTATCTCAACTCATTATAAATCCAACACATCATTTAAGTTAACCCCGAGAATACCAAGGAATTACTTCACATGAAATTTCCATGAAACATTAAAGAGTTGATCCAGATTTATGAGGTCATCACTAATATCTATCTTTTAATATCCAACCCCATATTCATGTTCAAACCAATCAAAATTTTATGAATAATAGAGTCACAAATTGGTGGAGAAAAGATTATCAAGAATCATTAAATGATCCCAAATAATGTGATTTTATCCCACTCATACAGATTCCACTCATATAAGGAAACTCACTCTGTCCATATGTGTAATCCTTGGAATGATCACATGGTTCCATTATTCAATAGGGAAATGATATTGGGAATTAATATGGTTGTAACTATCTTAATAGAACAATGTTATGCACTAAAAGTTAATAAACTAGACATCTAGAATTATGGGTGGTTATTATATACGAATTTTACATTAAGTTTTCATCCCAGAAGTTACTCAAAGGAAAGGTATTAGATAATTTTATGGGAGTATAACCCACCCTAGAAATCATACCATTAAATATAGGACTTCCTGAATAGATTATTTTTTCTTCTTATAGAAAAACCTATATATGGGATATGTATTATGTAGGTGAATTTATAATTCCAAAATGAATATGAATTGAAAATCCAAAACCAAAAAGCGGTTTCTTGGTAATTTTATTCATTTATATAGTTAAATTTGTTATTCCTTATTTCATTCTAATATTTGACGGATACACCAAAAATGAATTAGAATACTATTCTTTCATCTCTATCTTATAACTCGACCTAAAAATAGTTCTGTCCAAACATAGTATCAACGGTTACTCATGTTTGTTAATTATATTAATAGGTATTATGCCATTAAAAAGTAATAATTGATCCCTCTTATTTATTGTTTACTCTTTTTCATGGTTGAATTCTTTACTAAGATTACATTTTCTAATATCTCATGTTTATATAATGCATATGGTGACATATTGGGTAATTTATCCACATCCCTAATAGATCTTGTACAAGATGAGATATTCATACTCATTTCACCAGGAATGGGGGTATCTCCATTCATTGGTTATGATATGGAGTAAATAAACAATATTAATGCCAACATTGTGCAAGTTGATCAAATTTCAACACAAACTACGGTTATCTAGAGGTCCCCTATAATGGCCTACCTCTTCAATGAAATTTTTATTTTTAATAGATTCCAGAAGTAATAAATTTGATAATGGGTGGGGAAATTAAATATAACAACCCAAAATTTACAAGTAGATATTACATCAAAATTGAAGAATAATTTTTACCTAACATATCCAAACCCACCAAAGGACCATATAAGTTTTTTATTTTTTGATCCTTGGAGACATTAAAAACAGGTTCATAAAAAATCAATTTTGTCTCTTACTTTTTTATTCATAACTAGACTCTTTTTTGAGATATCATACATAATAAATTTACTCATGATCACAAAAACCATCATATGAAAGGTTGAGGTCAAATACTCAGGAAGGGTAGACAAGGGAAATATCAATCATATCATAATCATAAGAACCTAACATTTGAAAATCCTATATTGAATATAAATGATCATAATATCATGTCGTTGGGTAAGTCATAAAAGTGAAATGTAATCCCAATAGACATAACATAAGGCACGAAATATTATGTCATACACACATAAGCATACAAAATCATTTTATATTAGTGAAGTATCATTTTTTATACCATCATAGCAGGCAAAGTCCACTGCTAAACAAAGTTTACTCATCATCCTTCCCTGTATCACTAAACCTAGTTTAATTACCTTTCCAGTTATTTCTATCTCCAGATATATGAATCTTTACCCAATGCATTGTTGGAAGATTTAGGTACCACCCATATCATAACAAATCCATTCATAAGTGTTTCAAAAAGACATAAAAACATTCACCATAGCATTACCCATGAATTAATATGGTGTTTTTAAACATCATTCTATCACAATTAATATAAAAAATGGATTTCCTAAATAAAACACAATAAGACAATACTAATAAATGGGTTACAAATATAGCCCAATTTAAATACTTTCATCTTATATGGATATTTGTTTTTAGAAAACACTCGAAATTAATTCCTGAGGAAAATATCCTTTCTTATTCAGAAACATTTTCATGCCTAAAAATGCCACATGATATTAGAATAAATAATTTTATGTGAATATAATCTTGTAATATTATATTAGATACTTCAAGGTAATAAAATATTATGAAAGCGTAAATTTTATTTCATGCTATAAAAAATAAAAAAATTCTTCTCATACATTGGCCAAAAATTTTAAAAATTTCCTCGCACAGAAAACAAAAAAAGATTCTATTCATGTTGTTTAGTAAAAATTCATCAATGGGTAAAATTATAGAATTATATAAACAATTTTTTGAAATAACTGTTTTTTAAACATTGAAGTGGATGATATATATACCCCAATAAATACTTACGAATAAACAATATCAAATTAAAGACATGATTTTAAATGTTATCCCTTACCTTAGGTATGATATGCTTCCTATGTATCAAATACTACTGTATAATCATTTAAATAATTTTAATTACTTATTGTAGAACCATAAAAAAATTTTGATAACATTTTTTATCAAAGTTTCATCTGTTTGTAAGTAACATTTCATTGTTACTCGTTATTCAGGTATTAACTGCTTTATGTTGTTATGCATGTTTTATAGGATAAGTTCATATTCCCCTTTTGAGGTTATAGTTATATAATTTAAACCATTATATTAGTATAATATATATCATATCTATTCATTAAATTCATTTATATAATCATTTTTAATGAAGGGTATGTAGAATGAATCACATCGCATTATAGAGATGGTAAGTCATAATTATGCATGAGAGACTATATTGTTCACATAATTGTTGAATTGTATTGATATAGATCGGATATTGTATCTCAGAATAAAAATAATCTTATATTAATCATATATATATTTATTAATTCCATTATTTTACTCATCCATGTAATGTGGTAGTGAAAAATAGATTATAGGCTGGGGTGGAGATGGTAAGTCGTACGTACGGATGAGAGGTGAATACATTTTTCATATGATGGGTAGAAGTTGGATTATAGTTATTTAATAACCTTAATAACCTCTCTTTATGTAATTAATTCTGGTGATATTACTTCATAATGAAACAATTGATTAGGTGGAAGAAGAAGAAAGATGTTTGAATGAATCGGGATATTATCTTAACTTTTCTTTGACATGCATCCTCTAAATCTAATCATAGAGCACCGGAGTTGATCTTTAAAGAATACCAAAACTATATAATGTTTCCAGGGATTTTGATAATGTAAATTTTCATGGTATGGTTTATCTTTAAGTCACTAAATAAAGTGACGTGTTTATTGGGTAAGCTCTATTTTATAATTGAGGTGAGGGGACTTTTTGAATCCTCAAAAATATTTATTTATAATAAAATTTAACACCATGTAAAAAGATCCACAATGTACCATGTTAGAATATTATTAGATATAGGGTTTTATTCTAATCCAGTAATCATTTTTAGACAAGTTTTTATGTCAATCTAAGCTCTTTTATTTTAATTATCACATAGTTACTCTCTCAAATTTTTAAATAGGGTATCAAATAAGTAAATATTAAAAGGGTGAAATGTAGTTTTGTTTGAACTAAATTATATCATAAATTAATCCTTTATAACATATCAGACCATATAATAATTATTATATATTTTTAAAAAAGTTTTATTATTTTTAAATAATTTATGAAAACCTTATTTTGAAAAAATAACAATACTGTGAATTTTTACACTCATTATTTCATGGATTTTTAAAATATCAAAATAAGAGGTAAACTATGATTAAAATATTTTATTTTATCCATAATATCCATGGTAATGTTGAAAGTAAATTTTTCATAATAATTATCACAAATTAT
Organism: Viscum album; assembly: GCA_963277665.1. Classification (NCBI taxonomy): domain Eukaryota; kingdom Viridiplantae; phylum Streptophyta; class Magnoliopsida; order Santalales; family Viscaceae; genus Viscum; species Viscum album. The sequence goes on from OY728159.1 coordinate 1,216,293,228, forward strand.
ATTTATTAATATATTTTTAATTACGTTTATTTGATCACATCGTTAATAAAATAATTATTACCTAATTTTTTTTTGTATTTATTTAATATAAATTTTTTGAATTAAAAATAAAAATTAAATAATTTGATGAAGATAAATAAATTATATTTTGTAATAATTCTTATAGTCAAATTTATATTCTGAAAACCCTTACATAAAAAATTTTATACTCATTTAAAACATGTGTGGGACAAATTTATCTTCACTTTAAATGAAATAATATAAGTGTATCTTCTATAAGATAAAAAATGGTCAATAAGCTTAATCATGGATGATTATGGTCAATTTATACTTGACCAATAATGTTGGGTAATGTTTTTGGGCCTTTTGATGGTTATTAATATTTTAATAAAAATTATTTTATTCATTTCTCATCAAATAATTAATTATTTCATCATCAAAATATTATTCATTATGGTTATTATTTATTTCTTAAAAGTTTAATATAAATTTTCATGATAATGAAAATCATTTTAGCTTTAAAATCACTATTTATAATCAAATATATCTTCTATATGACATTATATTAAGAATAATTTAATTATTAACATTTGAGTGTGTCATATTTCACTTTTATTTAAATAAAATAAATTTAATGTCCTAATCTCATCCTTGTGGGTTCCAATGGATACCATTTTTACCCATTTATGTTATAGTGAAATTTATAATAATAAAATTATATTGATAAAAGTGTCAAGAAAATTTTATAATAGTATTTTTACTCTTGATTTTCTAATTTACCCTTTTTTCGTGTCAATAAAATTTACCACAGTTACTATACATATTCCTCATAAATAAAATAAAAATATTTACCTATTTTGTACCTAATGATTCCAAATATGGAATCCATTTTTCAAAATTCAAAACATTAATATTTCATTAATTAAGTTAAAATTAATCTTGTTGTTGAAATGAGAAAGGAGGTTTTAAAAGATAAAATATTTCATAGGATTGAAATCTTTTAACATGTGAATTTAATGTAAAATTAATTCCAATGATATAAATTATAATAAATAGTAAAAATATATTATATTTTTTACTTTGAAAGCAATAAATAATTTAATTTAACCATATAAATTATTTCAATGAAAAAAATTATTTTTAATTAAAATTTATCTTATTTTTATTAATCTTCATAACATAAATGTTATGGGAAATTTATCAAATCTTTATACAAAGTATATTTTTATATACCACATAAAAATAACATGTTTATATTTTCATATAATAATTATTAATGTGTCAAAATATTAATTTAAAAGGGATTTTCATTCAAAGGGGTAAAATAAACATTTTTAAAAAATAGGTTTTTATACATAAAATAGGGTTTTGTTCATAACATATGACTAAAATATCTCCTATATTAATATAAAAAATAACTTATTTGGTATATAACACATATATATCAAATTAATTTTAGTACCAAATGTAATTCACTCAAAAATACAAAAATCATATTGATTTATATTTTCCAAATATAATTGATATCTAATGATTTCAAAATACATTTTCATAAGGTAGTTATAATAATTCTTGCATACCTAATGGATATGATATAATGTTAATTTTATGACATTGGAATCTCAAGATTCATTTAAAATAAAAATTGTGTGCAAGAAACACTACTGAAGAAAAAAAATTATTTATAGAAAATATTCAATAAAAAACTTCTTGGTGTCACATTCTACCCCTTAAACTAAATTTTTCCATCGAAATATGTCACTTGGAAAATATTATGGCAATACCTCTCCCTAATCATATCCTCAAGTTCCCATGTACCTTCTTCAAATTGATGGTTCATCCATAAAACATTAAACAACCGATTCGTATTGTTTCGTAAAACATTTTTTTCTATGATCAATAATATTTATAGGATGTTCTTCATAATAAAGTTAATGCTGTAGTGGTACGACTTCTTAGGTTAGTGCAGTTGAAGGATTGGGTAGGTACATTCTCAGGGGAGATACTTGGAAAACATCATAAACTTGAGATTGATTTGGTGGAAGTTACAATCAATAATCTACCTTCCAAACATGATCCATAATTTCCAAATGAACAATATACCTAGGGATCAGCTTTCCCTTCATTACAAGCCTAATTACTCTCTTCTAGGAAGATATTAAAAGATAAATCATATCACCCACTCCAAATTGTATGTCTGTTCATTTGTTTTTAGCATAGATGTTTTTCGAACTTGATTGGCTATTATGTCTTGCTGAATATATCTAACATTTAATTACTTTTCATCAACATGATACGGTCCTATTATCTTTCTTTCCCCAACAAAATCCCAAAATGTTGGAGTTATTCAATTATTTATATAGAGGGATTCATGAGGATTAATCTGAATACTAAAGAGATATCAATTATTTTAAGAAACTTCCACTAAAGGTAGGTGTAGATTCTGACCACCTTTGACATTCGATGAGAAACCAATCAACATGACTTCCAAAGATTGAATTATCCTCTTAGACTGGAAGGTTTTTCAAGGATGATAAGTAGTACTAAAATATAACTCTATATCCAAAGCAAGAAGAAGACTTTTCCAGAACATTAAGGTAAACCTTGGATCCCATCAGATAAAATGGAAAATTGTACACCATGCAATCTTACCAGTTGTTTTACATATTTCATGGAAATCTGATCAAGTTAGAAATCATATATAATAACAAGGAAGTGTTCCTACTTTGTAAGACAATGAAATAAGACCCATATAGCATTATTTCCTTTAGGTGTTTTGGAAAATCCTAAAATAATGCTCTTATTTATTTTTTCCCATTTCTGTTTCGGTATGGGTAATGGTTGTAACATCCCCTTAGATATTTTTTTCTCATCCTTAACTTACTAACAAAACAACCATCAAGAGAAAAAATATGTGACATCTCATTTTATTCCATCCCACCAGAAATACTCATTTAGGTCCCTCAACATATTTTTTCTACTGGGGTGTATAGAGAATGAATAAACTAAGCATTATCCAATATATCCTCATTTAATTCTAGTATGGGAAAATACAATACTTATTTATAAACCTAATTATTCTATAAAAATCCATGTTTAATTTAGGAAAATTTCTTACCTTTTTTTATCTCTAAATATTCCTTCTATTCATCCTTAATTTAAACTTGTATACATGGTTGAACATTCATTTGAGAAAGATAAGATTTCTCCAATTCCATTGAATATTCAAGATCCATCATTTTCAAATCCATATATATTGGATCTTTCATGATCCATATCATGGATAAGCTAGCACAGTCTTTTCAACATAAATCATTTTCCACCTCATTCGCATTCCCAGTGTGGTAATGTATTGAGATGTCATTATATTTAATCAAATCCAACCATTTTATTTGGTTCATTTTCATCTCCTTTTGTGTGAAAATATACATTGATCTTTTGTGATTAGTATAAATATTACACCTTTCACCATATAGATAATTCCTCTATAACATTAATGCAACGATTATCATAGCTAACTCCAAATCAAGAGTTGGGTAATTTTTCTCTTTAATTTTCACCAGTTTTGTGCCATAAGTTATCACCATATCTTTTTTCATGAGAACCCAACCCATACCCTTCTTGGATGCATCACTATATATGAGAAACCTTTATCCATTACAAGGTAGTATGAGAATAGGTTCACTAGCTACCTTTGTTTTTAGCCCATTGAAATTCTCTTCACATTCAACCAACCAAACAAATGAAACTCCTTTCCATATAAACATGGTGTGTGGATTAGATAATCGTGAAAAATATTTCACAAAATGTCAATAATATCCATCCAGACCAAGAAAAATTTGGATCTTAGTTACCATTTTTGGTCTCCAAAACCATTCAATAGCCACTATTTTTGATGTATCCATAGATATCCCCTCTCTTAAGATTATTTGACCAAAAAATGAATCTTTATAAATACAAAATTAAGACATGTATAATTTGGAATAATTATTCCCATTTTATTGGTTATTCAGAACAATTATCAAGTGATCTTCATGTTATTCTGTTCCCTTTGAAAAGACAAGAATGTCATCTATAAAAACTACCAAAATCTGATTAAGATAGTCTCTAAAGACTCTATTCATTAGATCAATTAATATTGTGGGGGTATTAGTAAGATCAAAATGTGTCACTATAAATTCACAGTTTCCATACCTTTTATATAATACCATCTTTGGTATATCCACCTTTTTGACCCTTAATTAACGATATACTGAATGAAGTTAAATCTTGGAAAAGTATTGAGCATTGTGTTGTTTGTCAAATACGTCATAAATGCGGGAAAGCAGATATTTCTCCATCATTGTGATCTTGTTGAGTTCTCGATTATCAATGTTGAGTCTCATTGAACAATCATTATTCTTAAAAAAATAAAGATGTGCTCCCCATGTAGAAGAACTAGGGCATAATAATCCCTTATAATGATTCTCTTAGAGTTGATTCTTTAATTATTGCAACATAATTGGGTCCATTTTATATGGTTTTTTTGAAATTGTTATAGCACGTGGTATAAGATCTATTGAAAAATAGACTTCACAATTTTGTGGAAGACCTATAAATATCTCTGAAAAGGCATCATCAAACGTTTATAAAATGGATGTATTCATAATTTTGAGTTTCTCCCTAACTATTTGAGATAAATAACCTTCATTTATAGGAATTAGGACACAAAGGATGAAGGAAATTTCTAATATAAGGATATATTTGTCTTTGCCTTGATAGATGATCATAGATAGATCTGTAATATGAAATGTGACATCCCTTATATGGAAATTGTTATGACCTCCATATATAGAATGTGAATCCGTGCCATGAATCTCATAAAATACCAATATAGTAAGGATAAAAATATTTTCCGAAGCATATTCTGATATAAATCAACTAGAGAATAATTATAATCTTTTGATGCAACCGTTGTGCCATTAGAATTTGTCACATCTAACAAAACATGTAATTATTTGGGAAATACGACGATAACCTTATAAAATTTCTTAGAAATAAAATTGTTGGTGGATCTAGAATAAAATAAATCATTTGATAATTTTGAGTGGATTGTACGTGTACCTTTCAGCACTTCATTATCATACTCAATGCCACTGATAGTTATTTCACGTGACATTACTTTTTTCATTGGCCTTAAGATTTTTTTTGACGTGAATCATCATCAATAACCCTTAGATTGGGGAATTTATTTTCATAATTTCCCACTTCAATGAACTTTTAACATTATGTGTAAGAGGTGCATTTTGTGTATCCTTTTCTTTGTTCCCACCATTAGATATCTTGTTCCAATCAGTTCAGCATTCAATTGCTTGATGACCTTCATTTTCACATTTAAAACATTTTCCAGTCCCATTAAGACCATTCCCCCCATGTTTATTTCTACACATTGAGCATTATGAAAACTCATATTCTTTTAAGTGTGGTCTTTATATTATCGTTTGAATTCCATTTTTCTCTTCTTATCAAACCTCTATGACTGATGGGTTACTCCCATATCCATCTCAACCTTGAGGTACCATCAAAAATTTCCTCATAGCTATTGATGTCCCATATGTATAATGCCCTACAATGACTAGGTTTTAAGCCAATTAAGAATCAATAAATTTTACTATTAGGTTGGATAATAATTCTAGAATCATACATTGAAATTCTTCTATAATTTTCTTTGTAAGTACCAATGGATTCATCGTCATTTTCTCATGTTCAAGGAAATTTTCTCCGTCTTTGTTCAAAGAATACGAGGAAAGTACTAATTAAAAAATAAGTTCTTGAACTAATCCCATTCTAGGGACTCAATTTCATCTATTTTACTTATATTCTTGACAATATTCAACCATTGATCAGCTTTAAGTTACAAATGATATACTACTAAGATGACATTATCATGTACAAAACATTGTTAAACTAAAAATAAATTTTCTGCAGTATTGATCCAATTTTTATCTACTGAATGATAATAAGACCCGCTGAATGATGTTGGGTGCTACCTCGTGAAGGATTAGATATGAATATTTCCCCCTACTTTTCTCATTTGTAAGTATATTATGATTCATAGCTTTCGAATGTTGTGGGACCATGGATACAAGATTTTTCATTCCATCTCACATAACATTTGGTTTCTCAAGGGGACAGTTCTTGAATATCCCATCGCATTTAGCATTAAGGTGGTTCGTTTAGGTACCTGCCATTATCTAAAACCAAGATTTATAATGTTAGAATCATTACTCATAATGGGAAAAAAATAATTTAAGAACAAAATTTCAATTTAAGACACTTCAGGTTTTATCCTAGGTTATTGAGGAATATCTCTTAAATGCTAGGATTCAATTGTAAACTATACATAGACATGTCCTCAAGGTTCTTACTAAGGTTATCACATCATAGTTTCTAAAGGATAATAATACCTTCTCTCTAATAACAACTATAATTACCCATACTTTAAATATAGATATTACTCCAACATTAATGAATATTTATTAAATAACATAACAAAAGCCACGCCAATACCATATAGGTTTACGTCTTTAGAAACTAAGAAACATAAAAAAAACTCATCAAACAACCACATTTTATAATGCATATTTAATCATAACTAGACTCCATTTAGGCATACCATACCTAATACCTTTATTCAGGGCTTGGTGATTAAACATATAAAAGGGTGAGCTCAAATTCTCAGTATTGGTAAACAAGGGAAATATCAATCATATCATAATCATAAAAATGTTACTTTTGAAAACCTTACCCTACATATAAAATATAATAATATCGTGTCATGGGATAAATAATAAACGTTCAATATAATCCTAACATTCATAACATAAAAATGGAATTTCGTGGTCTCATTGTTGAGACTATCATAGCTGAAAAATTGCATTACTGAACCAAGTTCACTCCTCTTTCCATCCATGTATTAATGAAATTAATTTACTTGTTGTTCTAGTCATGTCTTTTTCCTGAAATATAAATCATTACCCAATGTATTGAAGGTATATATATATCCCACCAATCTCATAATGAATCAATTATTACATTTTCCCCCAAAAACATAATAACATTCACTATAGCATAAACCCTGAAATTAAATGGGTTTCTTAAACATCATTCAATAATAATTGATATAAAACAAATGGATTTCCTAAGTAACAAAAAATAAAATCATAGTTATAATGGGGTTAGAAATATACCCCTATTTAACGAGTGTCCTCTTAGATTTAATTAATTTTTAGAAAACACTTGAAATTAATTCCTTAGAAAAATATTCTTTCTTCATCAAAAACATTTTCCTTTCTCGAAGTTCCACACAATATAAGTGGAAATAACGTAATGTGAAAAAAAATTCTGCTTGTAGGGAAAGATTCAAGGAAATAATTAAGTATAAAATTGTAAAAATATGTTCATTTTCTTCAAGTTAAAAAAAATTCTCTTTCTTTTTAAGGAAATGACAAAAAATTATATTCTACCAAAAACAAAAATGGATTTCATTCATGTTATTTTGTAAAAATTTACCAATTGGTAAAATTTTTGAAGGATATAAAGAATATTTTGAAATAAAAAATTAGGAAATGTGGAATTGGGTGATTAATATACCCCACTATATTCTTATGAATAAACAATCTCATATAGAAAGGAGACTTGAAAAGTTATCCACTACATTAAGTCTTGTATGCTTAGTAAGTATATTATCCTCCTATATGATGATTTAAATATTGTTACTTATTTATTTTATAGTCATAATAATTTTTTAATAAAATTTATGGACATTTTTTCATCTATTTGTTAGTAACATTTGTTACTCGTTATTCGGGTATTAATGGCGTTATGTTCTTATGTGTGTTTTGTCAGATAAGTTCTTATTCATTTTTTTAGGTTTTACTTATATTGTTTACAAAATGGTATAAGTTTAATATATATCATATTAATTATTTCAATATAGTTGTATAATCTCTCTTTAATGAAGATTATTTAGAACGAATCACATCGCACCTTGGAGACGGTAAGTTGTATGTAATCATCAACGATGTTATCATTCCCATAATTGATGAATGGTATTGTAGTAGATGATTTATAATATAAAAAAAATAAATTTAATTTTATATTAATAATATATATATTTATTAATTCCATCATTATACCCATCTATGTAACGTGGTGGTGAAAACGGATTACCCCACGGTGTAGAGACAGAAAGATGTACATATGCACGCGTGGTGGTTTCTTTTTTAATAGGATGGGTAAAAGGTAGAATATGGTTGTTTAATATTCATAATAACCTCTCAATATATATTATCAACTTAATTTATTACTTTATAATGAAACAACTCATGAGGTTGAAGAAGAAGAAAGAAGTTTGATGAATATGTAAATGATTTTACCTTTTCTTCGACATTCCTTGATTAAATCTCATATTAGAGAACTAGAGTTGGTCTTTAAAGAATAATAAGACCTCTAGAATAATTATAGGGAAGTTGAGAAGTGAAATATTCAGGTTATGTTCTGTATTGTAGGATTAAAATCAAGTAAAGTGTTGAGAGAGTAAGTTCCCTTTTATAATTGAGTTGAGGGTTACCTTTGGAAACATAAAAAATACATATTTATAATAAAATAAAAACTCACATAAAAACATCAAAAATGATCTATTTTATAATATGGTATGATATAAGATTTTAATTTGATAAACCAAATATTTTATACATGTTCTTATTTCAATTTATTCATTATCATTCTAATCAACACTTAGTTATTCTAGATGATTTTAACTAGGGTAATAAATATTTTAACAAATAAAATGGTTATATAATTATTTTTTTGAATAAAATTATACAATAAATTAATAAATTATAACATATTCAACCATATTATAATTAATATATATTTTTATAAATTTATTATGATTTTTAAAAAAAAAATTGAAAACCTAATTTTGACAAAATATCATTAGTCTCAATTTTTACACAATTTATTTCATTGATTTTTAAAATATAAAAATACAAAGTAAAACAAGAAAAATATATTTTATTATATCCTTAAGGGTTAAAGGTAGTCTATAAAATTCATTTGACATAATAATTATGCCAAATTATATTTATTAAAATACTTTTAATAACATTTACTTGATCACTTCATTAATGAAATAATTATTACTTAAACTCTCTGTAATTATTTAATATACTTATTTTTGGAATAAAAATTCACAAAAAAAAATAATATGAAGTAAATAAATAAATTATATTTCATAATAATACTTCTAGTCGAATTTATCTTTTGGAAACACCATCATTAAAAATGCTAAACATTTAAAACATTAATGTGACAAATTTATCTAAAATTTAAATTAAATAATATAAGTGAGATAATATCTTATATAAGAATAAAAATGGTTAATAAGTCTAATATTGTATGAATATGGTGTATATATACTTGACCAATAATGTTGGGTAATGTTTTGGGGCCTCTGGATGGTTATTAATAATTTTATAAAAAATGTTTTATTGATTTCTCATCAATTAATAATTTTTTTCATCATCCAAGTATAAGTCTTCAAGGTGAATATTTATTTCTGAAAAATAAAAAATAAATTTTCATGATAAAGATAAGTATTTTATATTTAAAATGGGTATTTATTATAAAAATTTTCTCTGTATAATCTTATAATAAAAATAATTTTATTATTATAGTTTGAGTGAGAAATATTTCACTTTTCATTCAATAAAATAAATTAAATGTCATAATCCCATACAAGTGGGTTAAAATTGATACAATTTCAACCCAAGTATGTTTTAGGGAAAATTATAATCATCCTATTAAATTAATATAATGATTAGGGTAATTTTATAATATAACTTTTACCCTTAATCACATGATTTATCCTTTTACCCTACTAGTAAAATTTACTAAAGTTACTATTCATGTTGACCAAAAATAAAATAAATCTATTTATATAATTTATACTTACTGATTCCAAATATGGAATCATTTTTTTTAAATTAAAAAAAATATAATTTTCAGTAATTAATTTAAACATTATGCTGTTGTTGAAATGAGAAAAAATGTTTAAAAAGTAAAAATACAATAAAATATTGATATGTTTTTAGATCTGAAATTAATGTAAAATTAATTCTAATTAATTTAATTATATTAATGGTAAAAATATATTCTATTTAAAATTTTAAACCAATCAATAATATAATTATTCATATAAATAATTTCATTGAAAAAAATTATTTTCAATTAAAATTTAACATATTTTTCCTATTCATCGTAACATAAATGTAATCAGAAAAATATCAGAAATTTATCCAATTTAAATTTTTATATCCTTCTTCAAAATAATATATTTATTTTTTCATATCAAAATAATTATTGTGTAAAAATATTAATTTAAAAGGGTTTATCCATTCAATGGTGTAAAATTAAACTTTTTTTTAAAAAAAATTAGGTTTTAATTTATCTAATAGGGCTTTATTCATACCCTATGTCTAAAATATCGATTGGATGAATATAAAAAAATATTTTCTGAAGTATATGACACATAAATATATCATTAATTTCATTACCAAAAGTAATTAACTCAGAAATACAAATATCTAATTGATTTCTAAATTTCATATACAATTTATTACCAGTGAATTCACTATGAAATTTGATAGGTTAGTTACAATTATTACCTCCAACATAAAAAACAATGATATAAATATAATTTTATAATATGCGAGTCTTTTGGATCATTTAAACTAATTATTTCATGCAAAGAAAGCTACATAATAATAAAATTTATTCAAAGAATATATTTCATAAATTTTTTTCTGGTGTTACAATCAACAAATATGAGTTCCTTAGTTATCGTAAATATTTTTAAAAATTTGAATTTCATGGAAACATTCTCATATGCATTTCAAGAGGAGATAACTTCTTTCCTATGATCTAATACCATATGGGAACATACAAATCCCATTAGCAATTATCCGAACATTCCCATTAAATCATGAGTCTTGGATAACAACACTCATCAATGATGAAACAAATTGTGCATTTCACTATAAATTTCATGAATTACATATACCTTTCAATTTCATCCATCAACCCCCAAAATTGTTATGTACCACTAACACTCTTGGCCATTTTCAATCAAGGGAATAGATTCCATATATACATATCTCCTAGAAACATCTGAAAAAATTTATCACATCCTTACATCTACAACATTCTTCTCAATGTGTAATGATTATATATCTATCAAATAATTATAAATAAAGTTTGTAATTAATTTCATGATGTCTAAGTAGATTTTTTCCCCTTTCACAATACATTTGGATAACTATACAAATTTATACATTTTAATTTTAATGGTCTATATCAGATATATAATATTTTGTTTAATCACTCATCCTACCACCATGAAGTGTTAAATAGATATATTAAGGCCTTTAATAATACTCAGTTTGATATCCTTCAAATGATAGTGGAAATGAAAAAAAACATATTTATATAAAATCATTCATGTTTAGGGTCCTATCACACCGCAACCCACAATATTATGAAATATTCCCCATATTCACCCATGTATGGGGAGAAAAAACTAATACCTGTTGTGGCCCAGTTTCCCTCGATTTTCATCCTTACATATAATTAGTGGTCAAAAGAAGAATAGTTCCATAATTGACTTGTCACATTTAAACGGAATGATAAGAAAAGGTTTTGTACAATAAAAACATATAAATATAAAAAACATAGTCATTCATGAATTCAATAAGAATTTTTACATTCCATTATTAATTTAGGTAGAGATGGTGTCATAACTCCAAATATTGATGATACCAGAGAAGAAGACTCTAATGCTTAAACCAATATGGGATGGACCTTATGTCATATACAAGTTCTACTCCAACGAAGGGTAATCCTTGATTAAGGAAGATATATAGTATATAATTCCTACCTATAAAAAACAATTCTCATGAAATACATTTCATAAATTTATATTGAGTTCTTCACATTCCTAGAAGCATGAAGTTAAACAACATGTCATAACATCCTAGTATCATGATGTAAAATTACATGAATTTATTATAAGAGTATGAAGTTAAAATTTATAGAACATATGTCCTTGTAAAATGATTTATAATAATATTCTTCATGATAATATTATCCCTTAGCCTATTCATTTATAATATTATTGTAATCTTCCAATTTCCTCTTATTTCTCACACCAAGCATGGATTAGGTGTGCTTTGAGTAATTGTTGAATGAATCTATTTACAAAATTGAGATACATATTTTCTAATATTATGGTAGAACATTCCTAGTTCAATAATATAAAAATTCATGTCATAGGATATGTACTAAAACATATTAGGCTATTTGAGAATGTATGTGAGAAATGTTCACCTTACCTGAGTGATAGATTCATTTAAGTGTTCTGAGAACATATACAATTTCTCAACCAGTTAGTTGGAACTATGATAAAATGATCCCATATTATATAAACTAAAAATATCATGATTATATTTTTTATAGGATACATACTAAAATGAAAAATTCTATACCTAATTGTATGTTCAATATAAAATATCTCCCCTTCTTTTTTCTGGGGTCAAAACCCTCATTCTATTCATGACATGTTCACCCTCCTTACTCATCAATAAAACAATGTGATCTCATTATTCCCCTGTATCATTAGAACCACAAGTTGATTGATTATAATATGTTAATTCACATACAAACACCAAGATATTCTATCCATGACCCAACCCAAAATTATCTTCACACTAACTTTTCCCAAGTAGTTTGAAGCTTGTTAATTTATATGGGGTTGTGCCTTTCATTCTCTCACTAGGGAACCAACATATTTCACCCTTATTCCCCTATGCAAGAGCAATTTTTTTAAATAGAGTCTCATATCATAAGTACTACATTTGACATTATTATTTTTAATTCTGTATATATAGTGATTCCTAGATCTCAAATCAATGGAATAACCATAAATCCCCATTACTATCACTAAACATATTCATACACCAAATCAAAACCATATAAGTGTTCCTAGTGCATTTTTTTATTCAAAAACGGGTTTCCCATAGAATAAAATACCTATATAAATATTAGGTCCTTCTCCTATGGTATTAAAATTCATGATATGTGTATTCCATGAAAAATGAATATTAACTTCATATAACAAACTCATTGTTGAATGAATAAAAATACATGATGTGTGGTCTATCTTACATGACTATAAACTATTTATAAAAAATTACCCTATGTGTTCTAACTTATATAAACATAATGAAATTCATGTATGATCATCAACCACACATTTATCCCTATATATTATTCCACAGTATCTCAAAAATTTACCCTCACTTATGTAAAAATGATATCTACACCATAGATTTCAGTCTAGAGTTCCTTATCTTTTTAGTCATGCTATAGAAATGCCTTCATCTACTCGGGCTCATTTTCATTTGAGATATTATATATATGTCATCAAATTTTTAATTATTAATGTTATGATTTATTATATCTATAACCTATACAATTTCACCATATTTTAAGAACTATGTGTGTATTGGTTTCAACTATTTTTTGGTATATAGTAATGTATAAGCTATATATTTCATACCCAAAGACAAACACTTTTGATTTTACTCTTGGTACATAGGTGCCTATTAATTCACAGAGAGTTTACAAAAATATATAGTACATGATGTTAAAAATAATGATATAGGTCCTGCAAAACAATCCTTAAACTGTATAATACATTCGTCATTTTCATACGATGATAAACTATGTGAGATATTGTCCATCTTACAATACCCTAAACATCACAAAGTGATCCATGCAATAAAAAATTCCTCCCTACATTAACTTCAGATCAATTTGACGGTAAAAATATATATAATACCCAAAACCAGTTTAAAATATCCATTTTTTCTATAACATTTATTTGTTTTTATCCTTTTTCATAATTGACTATATATTAGAGCATTTTCTTACACAAAACTAGGAAATACCTTCCAGTTCCGACCAACACCATGTTACAATGCCCTAATTTCATCTGAGTTATATCTATTCAATGACCTCCTACAAAATATGTGCTAATTAATTCCTATTATCTCTAGATACATAGTGAATTTCAAAACTTTTTTTTATACCCACTCAAAAATAATGATACATATTTATTTTCCATCCGTCAACATTAATCAAAATTTCATGGTTAGTTCGTTGATGAAATGTTTATAACAACCTATTTTATGTTACCTTATATATTTTAGTTTTTATCAAATATGTTTCTGAATCTATATATTCCTATAATGGATAATTTTGATGAGTGCATGTGTGTTTAAGTGCCACTTTTTTTGTTAATGATCAATGTTGCCACAATATTTAACCCAAACAATCTGAGGAACCTTCAACATTTGGAATAATTCTTCTAATAGAAGTACATCATTAATGAAATTTTCATTGATCCCATCATTCAAGTATTGGTCATTGTTAATCGTATATACCCTCATCTACGTTCATCTTCCAAATTCATATATCTCAATTTATTATTTATACAATTTTTTTTACCCATCTGAAGTTGTTAGAGAACTCTTTATCATTGAGCTCTATATGGGGTTTCATTTCAAACCACTAAAACAATGGTCCAATAATTATTACCTTAAACACAATTCTCTCCCCTTGAAGTAGTATGTATAAGTAGTGGATCTTCCTTCATGTTATGTTTTATTTTTCTCTTTTTGGGTGGACCATATCACCCATTAACGGTCCACAAAATTCAACATTTAATTTTGTGAACCCCTTCCTAGGATGGTATATAATAGAATTGGATTCTTCAATTCATGTAGATTTTGGCCTCTCCCTTTCAATATGGATTATCCTTTTACATATTTTAAATATTTAGGACTTAAAAACCTTGAAATATTTTGTCAGTGGTAATGCCCTGACCCTAGTTACCCAGATTCGGTGCATTATTACATATCGTTGGAATGATCACAAGAGATCATGTCATGAAAGGCCGATCAGTTTAGTAGCCTTGGATGTACTAGATGCATTCATACATTTTTACATTAAATCATGAAATAATAAAAAAAACATCATTGTGTCCCCTTTTAACACACTGATATCCCTTCAGACTCTTCCTATAGGTTAATCATGATATACTTCATCAAATCCTGGGAAAAATAAAACATAGAAAGGGGTGATCTCAAAAGCTCAGTATGAATAATGATATATCAAAAACTTTCATAAAAAATCTTAATGATTTAAGGCAATGTATAAAACTAAAATACAAGTCTTTTAATCATAAACTTCAGCATAATATGGAAATTATATATCCAATAATTCCATTTACTTATTTGAATGGATTTTCTACTAGTAAAATAACATCATTAAATATCATTAGACAATTTTATAATGATGTAATGCATAATGTCGTAAATTATAAACGCATAGTCATGGCCTCATGCCAAGACTACAATAAAAAATTTCAAGTCATTGTTTCAAGGCACTAGTTTTCCTCATGAGACCTACCAATGAATCGAGGAACTGTAGTAGGCTCCACCCATCACTTAATAAGATAAATACATTCCTCATATGAAAATAGTGAAACATAATCTAAACATTTGTATTAAAACTAGCAAATTAAATGTCAATAATATATCCACAAACCATGATTGGTATAAAAATAGCACATCCAAATTCAATCATAACTCATTAAATACAATATAGAATATTATATTACAATAAATCAACCTAAATCAACAATAAAATACAATGAGTAATGTTGACATAAATGAAAATAATCAGTAAAACTATTTGAGATAATTATCATCTTTTTCTTGGAAACAATTTAAAGTCTCTCTATTTATCAAGAAGATGTTAAAAATTGGATTTTTCAATCGAAGTGTCCCTTACCAATTTGAAACAATTAAAATGAATTTTAATTTCAAAACATTCATTTCCATATAAATAAATCTTTAAAACCATTATTAAAAATGGATATTAATGAGAAGGATTTATACAAAAAAATATTTAAAATATTTAAAATGATATTTTAGATATAGTTCCTAACCAAATGAGAGGCACTTTAATATAAATAATTGAGGTAATGAAAACATTATAATATCATGAGTAAATTGGTTTCATGATATACTAGGTCAAAATATATTATATACACCATTTTAAACGGAATCGGTGCATAACAACAAAGAAGTCTCAATTGGATGTAAATTGAGATGAAATCCATCATAAGCATCATATCCTTATGGTAAGGATAGATCAATGACATAATTATTTGTGAAAAATGTAAATACACTAAATATGATCAGATATTCAGTGCAAATAAATCCTAGGACATTGATACATATTCTTATAAAAACAACACCAATGACTTGGATGTTTAACTCAATGAATGAAAATTGAATTAAGATGACTCTTATGAAGTTCATATCGATGACACGAGAATTTAAAAATGGATTGATTATGTGTATCAAGAGTATTTCCACACAAAGGGGGGTAGAAATTAAATTTTAAGTAGATTAATTGTAACTTCACACATAATCTTGGAGTAGAATAATCATCGATGTTAGCATAGAACCCAATGGGTGAAAATTGAAATTAGAAATTCCCTTACTGATTTGGTAACATAAGAAACTGACATCCCTTGAAATAAAGATCATAAAATGAAGATTAAATGACCCATAAATTAAATTATATTACACAAATAATAAAATAATGGTCTTTACCTACCCCACACAAGTGGAAATAGTGTCAATATAGAATGAATCTCACAGAAATAAATAAGTGAGATGAAATCCCCTTACCACATTGTAATCAATCGATTCGTATGAAAAAAAGTTAATAAATAAATAAAAATCCCAGAATACCATGAATATAAACATAATAAAGATAATATATATGAGATTTTAGTTCACAATACACCACATTCAATAAATAAGTGGAGAACAATGGATATCTCCTGGAATTAAAAGTGAGATATGAAACCCCTTACCATGTTGTAATCAATCGAGTCATAAAACCAAAAGTTAACAACCACCAAATTAATCATATAATACCATGAATATAAATATAATCATTATAATATATGTCAAATGTAAGTATACAATACACCAAATAAAAAAAATAAGTGGTGACCAATTGAAATCTCACAGAATTAAAAGTGAGTTAAAAAGCCCCTTACAACATTGTAATCAATCGAGTCATATGACCAAAAGTTAATAACTACCATAAGAATCACAGAATACCATGAATATAAATAGAATCATGATAATATATATCAAATTTTAGTACACAATACACCACATGCAATAAAAATGTGGAAAACAATGGAAATATCCTGAAATTAAAAGTGAGATAAGAAACTACTTACCATGTAGTAATCAATCATGTTGTAAGACCAAAAGTTAATAACCACCAAATGAATCACATAATTCCATGAATATAAATATAATAATAATAATATATATCAAATAGCAGTACACAATACACTACATGCAATGAATAAGTGGAGAACAATGGTAATCTCACAGAATTAAATGCGAGTTAAGAAACCCATTACCATGAACTTTTCCGTAGTTGAGGTTATGTTAGCATCTTGTATTATGGTGAAATAAATTTTATTAAATTATACAAGAACCATATACATAAATATGATATCATATATGATCCTTTAATATTTATTTTCTAATAATATTTCAATAGTATCATTGTTTCAGGTGTTAACTAATCCATTTTTTATTATATGTTTTCTTACATAAGACATGTTTTTTATGGATAGGATTTATTTGATTTATATACGGAATGATATTATGTTCTTATACCTTATTGTTATTCATAAAATGATATTTATTCTTTAATGGTTACAATGGGAAATGAATCTCATCGCGTTCGTGGAGATAGTAATCTGTAAGTACACACGAGCGACAATACCATTCTATTGTTGGTGAAATCGTATATAATAGGAAGGTATTTAATATATAAATAAACATTAACATGTTATATTTATTAGTTACATAAATTATACTTATTATTATACCCATCCATATAATTAATTGTAGAATAACAAACTACACCATGACTTAGAGACAATAATTCGTGCGCACGTAGGTATGGAGACTTTGTCAATAATAGGATGGATAGAATAATTAATATGGTTGAAACATATATATAATAACGTCATAGTATGTATAAGATATTGGATTTATGATTTTTTTTATGGAAACACAAAATAAATATTATGTGGAATAAGGAATGAACATTGAAAGAGGTAATGAAATAATTACCTCTTCTTCAGGTGCTTCTTTTTGATTTGGTCAAAGGCTCCATAAGATGGCTCTATGATCAAAGTAAGGCCTTTAGGTTTATGTTAGGGTATTTGGGAGGATATTTGAGTAGGTTTTGGTTGAGATAAATGGATTTGGATATGTGATTTGTAGAGAAGGGGAAGTACCCTTTTATATGAGAGGTGAGGGCCACTTTAGGAAGACCATGAAATCTTATTTTATTATTCAATAATATTCGGATTATAATGGCTCATAAAATAATTATTTTGAGAATAATGTGGGGATGGGTCGAAAAAATCTCTACCAATAGGTTTTAGATAGGTTTATTTGACCATATTAAACTTATCTTTTAGATTTAACTCTCAGATAAATAGTTTAACATTTACTAGGTCTCCTTGTATTTTTATATTATTTGGTTAATAAACACACTATAAAATTCCAAGTGAATCCCAAGTGGTTCATTAATTACATATATTATTATATAAGTCCTTTTTTCAAAACTTATAATTTTAATACTGTTATATCATTTAATAATATTGTATTTGGTTTAAAAACTCATTTATGTCAATTTTGATATTATTTAGTATTTTGTTTTTTTGAAAGTCATAACAATCTGATTTCTTAGAAAAAAATAAATTGAATCAACCCTATCATGTAATATTAAACTATAAAATTTTTATAATGCATCAAAAATATCAATTTACATTTATTTGAATATCTAAAATATCAATTATTTTAATATCACATTAATATGGTAATTGATGCATTCTCATTGTGTCATAAATAAATTTAATTATTTAATGTCTAAAAATATAAATAATGTTCCATGATGTATGAAATAATTTTATATTTATAATATATATTTATATTATAACTTATCTTATATATAACCCAATTTTAAAAATGTTTTGGTTATTAAAATTTGAATTTATAACTTTTAACTCTTCTTTAAATAAAATAATAATAAATGTCCTAATCTAAACCATGTTGGCCAAAAGGATCATATTTTATTCCAAATTATGATTTGTGTAGAAATAAACATATCCAAATGAATTATGACATGGGATAGGGTAATTATAATATCATTTTTACCTTCAAATACCCTATTTACTTTTAACTGTGGTAAATAAAATTCCAAAGATACTATTCACCAAAAATTATTTTCATTTTATTGAACCACATTTTACTTAATTATTTCGTCTGTTTCTCTTGTATTTTTTAAATTTAATTCATAGAAGCGGTAAAATTACTTTTTATGAAAATTTGCTAACATGCCTAGAAGGTGGGTAAAAGAAGTTAAAATATTCAATAAAATTTTATACATCTAATTATTTAATAAAATGAATTCAGTAAATTATATTGAACCAATATAGGTATTATGTATCTATTTCGACCCGACTTAAATTTAAATAATTTAAATTATTATTTAAATAAAAAGTCGGCTTTTAAACAACAACACAATGTTTTTCAATATTCACCAAAAATTGAATGTTTTCAGATTAATACCAAAAAACATACCTAAGTTAATATTTATATTATGAATCTAGAAAGGTTGTTTATTATAAAAAAAATCAAAACATTTAAGTTTCCTGGATTAATTTAAAATTATGTCACATTGTCAAAACCCAAAAGAGAGTTATTGAGAAGTAAAAACTATCAAAATATTTATATGTTATTATGTCCGGTTTAAAAGTGAAATTACTTCCAATGAACAACATTGGATTAAATGATTAAAATATAATCTAATTACACCTAAAAACCATTAAAATGTATATTTTAAAACTATAAACTATTTTGATTAAAAAATATGTTTTCAGTTAAAATTTAGTAACTTTCATTATTCATCAAAATATGAATGTTATCAAAAAAACAACAAAAATTTATCAAAACTAAATTTTTTTGTCATGCTTCTAAATAAGAATTTAATTTCATTAAATTGAATATATTAAAGTATCAAATATAAGATTTAGAAATGGTTCTCTACTAAAAGGAGGAAAACCTGCATTTTTCAAAAGAATACTTCTTCTATCTAAAAATTTGAATTTGACATTATATAATGTCCAAGAAACACAAAATATAAATGTAAAAATTATATGCGATATATATAAAATACAAATATTTGTTATTATTATTCATAACCGCTTTCTAAATGGCTAGTTACATAGGTTTTGGTGCGATTGAACTCAGTGTTGCGTACATCACACACTATTGTATTATTCAAAGAGAAGTGAACCATGGAAGCTTGGTGATTTATATTCTTCCCTCCATTAATAAATTGCATCCTCGAAATTTGAAATTTTTCTTCATAAATAAAAGGATAGAAAAAATAAAATACGTTTGTGGAAAACCCACATTGGAAATTGGGTTAATAAAATTTAGTCATAATAAGAGAGAAAGGGGAAGGAAAAAGTCACCACCAAATTAGGATTTCGAATTGAAGAACAATAGTGGCAGTTATAATTCGAGGGAAAATTTAAATATTTATAGGGGTGATTGTGGTCATCGATCACAAACAAGTGAATGGAAATTGAGGGTCTCAAATCCATAAATATATGATGAATAGCCTAAGATATTATGATAACACATTTTTTGGTTTAAGATCATTTCCCTATGGTTTAAGAATTAATTTATTCATAGAATAAGTGAGAGAAAATACATGATATGTAGAGTTATATCCCTTAACTTATATCTACCACAAACTCATCTTTAACTCCAAAGGATGAGTATTCATGATGAATTCATCACACCTAAAGCACTAGAATCAACTTATACAGAATCACATAATCCACAAAGGATGAACTATATATTTCCATATTCTTTAGAAATTAACCAAAACAAAAATTTATAGTACAAGATTAGATGATCCCCAAAAAAGATAATCCTTTAGAGAAAGATATAGTAATTTAAATTTCTAAAATAAAATCAACAATAACGAAAGGTCAATATATACCATTCAATATATAATTATTCATTAGATACTTCAATATAATCCAAACTAAAATTGAATCCCCAAACTTAGACGAATTTGATTATGCAGTGTTCCTTGTTAAATTGTATCTCCAAATTACATAGACTACTCTTAAAAGAAATATACATAAAAGTAATAAACCTAATCAGATATTATCTATGATGGGTTATTCATTTCCATATGTAACCCAAATCACTATAAGCTTGGAACAAAATATAGATAAAAATCTACCATTACTCCCCAAATGAAATCCCATAGTATTCTATTTTCCATAGGCATATAGTTTTCCCAACAGAGTGAAGATATTCCAAAATAATATTTATCACTTCATCACCAAATCATTTTCCTACACTAACTATATCTATTTGATAAAACCCAAGATCCCAAATAAACTTTTTGTTGATAAATAAAATCAATTAACTAAAAATAATTAGACACACTAATTGGGGACTTCATGTATTCCAATGGTAGGAAATAAATCTGAGTCGTGCTTTGGTTGTGGGTTCAATTCCCATAGCATTGTCTAACATGATTGGTTGTCACACGATCTGTGTGTGCCCTTTTTAAAAAAATAATATTTTATAATATTACCAAAATGATATAAATTCTTCAAAATAACCATAACATAATTTTACCACAAATTTTATCTCATACCTCACATTTTAAACCAAAAAATTAATTACCTGTAATTTTCTCTAATTCAGACATCATATAAACTAATATAGTTATTTAAAAAAATCCCCAAAAGAAAAGATAAGTTTTCCTCAAATATAATTTTTCCATAATAAATTGTACGGTTACACATACAAGAGAAATGTTTTTCAATTTAATATCATTAACAAATATTACTAATGCTTTTAAACATTTCACCATCCCTTAATTCCCATAAAGGTTTCTCTATGACCAAGAGGATATCCTATAGAATAGGTCATTGACTCATGTAAACCCCAAGTCCCCTACATTTATGGAAAATGACTGTAAATGGATTCTTGGGATCATTTTTATTTTCTTCCATAGTACTCTTCATTTTTCCTCAACAATTCTTTACATTATATACTTCTTTCCCACACATAAATCATTTATTTCTTTTATTGACACAATTTCCTGTGGGTCTCCTTCCACATTTCCTACATGATTGAAATTGAGCTTTATTTTCTCCATGGTCTCCACTGTTGGAACACTTATCATTCACTAACTTTCTCTTCATTGTTGAGTTTGGGAGATGGTTAAAATATATGTTGATTATCATATTTTTGAACAATTGATTCGGCAGGAACCCTATATCATTTGTGTCTATCAACCTTTAATTTTTTTTCTCATTTCCTCCACTTATCCAAACTTTTACATAATGTTCAATATTACTGTGACTTCCTTGGAATCCATCCATTAACTAAAACTAGACATCATTGTGTGAGTAACAATAGTCATAAAATCATTTTGAGAATATTATGACACCTTATTTTCAATCTAAACCCCCATAGGATTAACCAAGGTAATTTGTTCTCATATTATATTAAAATCCTTCAAATCAGTTTGTAATGAAAATATTAATTGTCCAAACATATCGCTAGGGAGTATCATAACCAAGAGTGCAGTAAGGCATGTTGTCGTACAGTAGTTACCGTTCGAGTCTAGCTAAAAGCAGTTTTTTCAGTTTTTACCCCTAGGTACTTCTATTCTAGAGCCGTCTCTACCTACTCGTATTTAGAAAGGGATTTTTTTCTTGGAAAAAAGACATAATATTTACATTAACAAAAATATTGGGTGTTTATCAATACTCATACCCAAAGTAAATCTTTGGGTAATGTTTTCTAATCAGAGTTTTTTTTATAAATCTAGTTTCCATGGTTTGTACTAATGTTTCTTGGATACCCATTGTAACGCCCCGACCCTAGTTACCCATAGTCAGTACATTATTATATATCATTGGCATTATCACAAGAGATCAA
This sequence comes from Viscum album, assembly GCA_963277665.1. NCBI lineage: Eukaryota > Viridiplantae > Streptophyta > Magnoliopsida > Santalales > Viscaceae > Viscum > Viscum album. Next base: position 1,216,316,486 of record OY728159.1, read on the forward strand.
TTCTTAAAAGATAAATTAGTTTAGTATTTTTTTAAAGTACTATATACATACATAATTTTTAAATTATATCAAAAATAAATAAAAAAACATTATGTCCCCTTTGAACACACTCATATCCCTTAGCCTATTCTTGCAGGTTAATTCTGATATACTTCTTCACATCAAGGACAAAATAAATCATATAAAGGGGTGATCTCAAATGCTCTGTAAGGATAACTATATAATAGAAACATTTATAAATAAGTATAAACATTTAAGGAAATGAATAAGACTAAAACATATGCCTTTTAAACAAAACCATCAGCATAATATGGAAAATATAAATCATATAATTCCACATACTTATTCACATGGATATTCTACAAGTCGAATTATCTAATTTAATATCAATAGCTAATTTCATATTAATCGAATTCATAATGTTGAACATCAGAACCACATAGTCAAGGCCTCGTTCCAAGATTTAAAAAAATTGTCCAGGGCGTGTGACAAGACACTAGTTAATCTTATGAGACCTATCAATGCATCGAGGAGCTAAAGAGGGCTCCAACTGTCACATACTAAGTCCAATTCACTACTCATATGAAAATGGTGAAACAAAATCTGAATATTCTTATTAAAACTAGCATACAAAATGTCAATAATGTTTCCACAAACCATGAGTGGTATAAAAATAATACATCCACAGTCAAACATAACTCATACAATACATTATGAAATATTTTATTATAATAAATCAACCTCAGTCAATAATAAAATAAAATTAAGGATATTTACATAGATGAAAAAATTAATAAACCTATTTGAGAGATATCACCCCTTTTTCTTGGAAACATTTAAAAGTCTCACTATTTATCAAGAATTTGTTAAAAATTAGATTTTTGAATCAAAGTGTCCCCTACCACTATGAAACATTTAAAATTAATTTTAATTTTACAAAATTCATGGCCATATAAATAAATCCTTGAAACCATTTTCAAAACATGGACATTAATAAAAATGTCATAGAAAAATAAAACAATAAAACATTTAAAATGTTATTTTAGTTAGAGTTCCTAACCAAATGAGAGACATTTGAATACAAATAATTGAGGTAATAAAAACATTATAATATCATGATAAAAAAGGGATACACGATATATTAGGTCAATGAATATTATATACACTATTTAAAATTGAATTGGCACATAACAACAAATAAGTCTCAATGGGATGTAAATTCAGATGAAATCCATTATAAAGACGGTATCCATAGGTTAGGGATAAATCAGTGACGTAATTATGTGTGAGAAATATAAATACAATAAATATGATTTTATAGTTAGTGTAAATCAATCATAGGATATTCACACATATTCTAGTAAAAACCACACTAATGACTTGGATGTTAAACTCAATGAATGAAAAAAGAGTTAAGATTACTCTTTTCAAGTTTATGTCGATGACTTAAGAATTTATAAAAGGAGTGATTATGTGAATCAAAAGTTTATCCACACAAAGTTTAGTGGATATTACTACATAGGTAGATAAATTGTAATTTTACACATAATCATTGAGTAAAATATTCAATGAAGTTTGCGTAGAACATAGTGAGTGGAAATTTAAATTTGAAATTCCCTTATCGATTTTGTAACTTAGGAAAAATACACCCCATGAAATAAGAATAATATAATGATGATGTAAATACCAATAAATTAATTTATATTTCACAAATAATACAATCATGGGCATTAAATACACCACACAAAAAGAAATAGTGGAAATATAGAATGAATCTCACAGGAATAACAAGTGAGATGAAAACCCCTTACCACATTGTAATCAATCAAGTATTATGAAAAAAAGTTAAAAACTATCTAATGAATCAAATAATACCATGAATATAAAGATAATCATGGTAATATATATCAAATGTCGGTCTATAATACACCACATGCAATAAATAAGTGACGAACAATGGAAATCTCACGGAATTGAAAGTGAGTTAAGAAACCCCGTACAATATTGTAATCAATCGAGTCATACGAAAAAAAGTTAATAACTACCAAATGAATAATAGAATATAATTAATATGAAGATAATAATTATAATATATATCAAATATCAGTACACAATACACCTCATGAAATAAATAAGTTGAGAACAATGGGAATCTCACCAAATTAAATGCGAGAGAAGAAACCCCTTACCACGTTGTAATCAATGGAGTCATATGACAAAAAGTTAATAACCACAAAATTAATCACAGAAGAGCATGAATATAAATATAATCATGATAATATCTATCAAATTGAAGTACATAATACACAACATTCATTAAATAAGGGGTGAACATTTGAAACCTCACAGAATTAAAATTGAGTTAAGAAACCCCTTACCATGAACATTTCCTTAGTTGAGGGTATGTTAGCCTCCTATATGATGGTGAAATAATTGTTATTAAATAATAAAAGAACCATATACATAAATATGATATCATATATGATCTTTTAATATTGATTTGTTAATAATATTTCTGTAGTATCATCGTTTCAGGTGTAAACCGATTCATTTTTCTCTATATGTTTTTCTACTTAAGTAATGTTTCTTAAGGATATGATGTATTTGATTCATATACAGAATGATATTATGTTCTTAAACCTTATTGTTTAATCATAAAATTATATTTATTCTTGAATGGTTGTGACGGGGAATTAATCTCATCACATTTGTGTAGAATGTAATCTGTACGTATGAACGAGTGATAATACCATTCTATTCATGGTGAAATCGTATGTAATTGGATGGTATTTCTAATATAAATAATAATTAATATGTTATATTTATTATTTACATCGATTATATTCATAATTATACCCATCCAAATAATTATGTGTTGAATAACAAACTACACCACGTCGTGGAGACGGTAAGTCGTACGTATGCACGTGTGGTGATTTTTCCATTCATAGTATGGATAGAATAATTAATATAGTTTTACCATATTTTTAATAACATCACTCTATGTAAGAGGTACTGGATTTAATATTTTATTATGGAAACAACAAATTAAGAGGTTGTAGAAGAAAAAAAGAACATTGAAAGTGGTGATTAAATAATTACATCTTCTTCATGTGCTACCTTTGGATTTGAACAAAAGGCTCTTTAGGATGACTTTATGATCTGAGTAAGTCCTCTAGGATAAAGTGAGGGAATTTGGGAGGATATTTGGAAATGGTTTGTCTTATCCAAATGGGGTTGGAGGAGTCATTTTGAGAAAAGGGGAAGTGCCCTTTTATAAGAGAGGTGAGGGGGACATTTGGAAAGCCTTGAAATATTATTTTGTAATACCATAATATTCAGTTTATAATGGATCCAAAAGGATTTATTTTGTGGATATGATGGTTTTGGGTCAAAAAACATGCAAAAAATATGTTTTAGATAGGTTTATGTAACCATATTAACCTTATATTTAAGATTTCACTCTTTGTTAATTAGTAAACATTTACTATATCTCCTTGTATTTGTATATTATATGGTTAATAAATGTATTATAAAATGACATTTGAACCCCAAATGGCTCATCAATGACATATATATTATTATATTATTTCTTTGTACAAACCATATATTTATAGGATTGTTATCTCATTTAATAATATTGTATTTTCATAAAAACTCATTTTTGTCAATTTTGACATTATTTAATACATGGTTTTTTGAAAGTCATTACAATATTATTTCATTAAAAAAATAAATTGAAGTAACCCTACCTTGTAATATTAACCTAGAAAATTTGTTTAATTCATCAAAAGACTCAATTTACATTTATATTAATATTTATAATATCAATTATTTTAATTATTCATTAATAAGGTAATTACTGCATCATTGTTGTGTCATTAATAAATTTAATTATTTAATATCTAAATGTTATAAATAATATACCATTATGTAATAAATATTATAATATTTCTAATGAATATTTATAGTCTAACTTATCTTATGTATAAACCTATATTAAAAATGTTTTAGTTATTAAAATTTGAATTTAACACTTTTAACATTTCTTTAAATAAAAAAAATAAGAAATGTATTTATCTAAAATAAGTGGACCAAAAGGATCAATTTTTATTCCTAAGGACGATTTATAATTATGACATTGTTAGGTTAATTATAATATAATTTTTACAATTAATTACCCTATTTTATTATAACCATGGTAAATAAAATTCAAAAGCTACTATTCAAAAAAATTATTTTTATCTTATTGGACCAACTGTTACTAACTTATGTCAACCTTTTCTCTTAGGATTTTGAGATTTAATTCACAGAAGCATTAAAATTATGTTTTATGCAAATTTTCATACGTCCCTAGAAGGTCGGTAAAAGTTGTTAAAATATTCAAAAAAAATTATATCTCTGATTTTATTATAAAATAATATCAATGAATTACATTGATCCAATATAGATATTATGTATCTGTTTTGAAATAAACAAATTTAAATAAAATAAATAATAATTTAAATAAAACATCGTCTTTTAAACAATGACGCATTGTTTTTCACTATTCATCAAAAATTGAAAGTTTTCAGAAAAATACCAAAAATTCACCATAAGATAATTTTGATATTCCGAATCCAAAAATTATTTATATTTTATCAAATTAAAAAACATATAAGTTTCATTAATTAATTTAAAAATAATTCCCATTGTCAAAACTACAAAGTGGGTTTTGAGAAAGAAAACTATCAAATGATTGATATTTGTTTAGGTCTTGTTTTAATGTGAAATTACTTTCAATGACCAAAATTGGACTAAATGATACAAATATAATCAAATTTTACTTAAAAACCATTCAAATGTATAATTTAACTCTAACAATTAATTTTATTAAAAAAAATGTTTTCAATTAAATTTTTTTTATCTTTCACTATTCATCAAAATGTGAAAGTTATGAGAAAAACACTAAAAATTTATCCAAACTAAATTTCTTATGTCTTTCCTCTAAATAAAAATTTAATTTCATCAAATGGAATATATAAAATAGTCAAATATTGGATTTAGAAAGGGTTCTCCATTAAAAGGCGGAAAAATTGTATTTTTTTGAAAATACTTCTTTTATCTAAAAAATTGAATCAGTCCTTATAGTATGTCTAAGAAACAAAAATTATGAGTATTAAAATTATATGGGATATATATAAAATTAAAATTTTGGTTATTACTATTCATAACTTCTTTCTGAATATCTAGTTTGATAGGTAGTGGTACACTTGAACTCAGTGTTGCATACATCACACGGTATTGTATTATTCAAAGAGAAGTGTATCATGGACTCTTGGGGTGTTAAAAGAGTTGTATTACCCAAATCTATAGTTCCCAATGGCACTAATTTCATTTCCCATAAACTATAAAATAATTAAAAAATGTATGAAACTATTTAGGATAAAATCTGTTAATCAAAGGGTTGGGAAGGAGTCAAATGTGATCTTGATAGTTCATACTCTTATGAACTCATAAAAACATGTAGTTAATATAAAATAACTAATAAGGCTTATAGATCCCATCATATGTCTCTAACAATAGCCAAGCAACACTAGCTAAACACACTATTATAGAAATGTTTTTAAAAAATGTCATTTTATTTCATATATCAACTTCCAGAATTTGTGTTTCCCACATGATGTTATAACTATTAGGGTGATTGAACCGTTCTTGGACAACTTGTCCTCCATAAAATGAATTATTCCCTTATGCACCTAAATCGTAGAAAACCATTCCATGATATTAGTAACATGTGCATATGCCTCCAATGGAAATTTAGGTTTAATAATGATCATTGGTGACTTCATATTCGTCCCATCCAACTAGATGAATCTTCACCCTAAAAAGGATGACCTATAATCTTTGTACATCTCAATAATCTCCATTAAGAACCTTCTATTTCAATGTGGTATGTGCTGATTCCATGCATAAATATTCCATATCATCAGACCATATTCAGTCATCTTGATTTGTGATTTACATAACCCATAACCCATCTATTAAAATTAATTAAATACCCATATTTGTTTACATCGATGGGTAATAATAATAAAAATTCAATATTTTTATTTTTAAAATGAATTCCTTTAAGTGTTATGTGTAAGAACCCAAGCACGAACCATCGGACTTGGCACTTACAAATAATGTTTAATTTTTTTTAAAAGAAACATGAATAAATACACAACATTAAATGAAAAAGGGGATCTTTTTACGCACCCAGGTTCTGGAGAATTCGAATCCAATATTACATTTGGGTAAAAAAGTAAACAATTTACTAAACATTACGCTAGGTAACATCATAGAAACTCTTCAACAATAGATATTCATTAGGGATCTTCCAATAAACATATAAAAATAATTTAAATACATAGTGTGAGAATAAAAATTTCCATAAAGGATGTTTAAAACACAAACATTAAGATATAATTAATAAAACCTTTGAGAAAAAATACATTTAAAAGAATTATACATAAATTATTTTCCTCAGAATAATGTACCATTTCCCATCTCACATCACCATAATTTTTTAGGAATAATACAAATAATTTTTGTGAAATATCATACTCAATAGTTTATATATCTATTTTAATGCAAAAAATAAATTAATTTTTAAAATATATACATTTTTATAAAAATAAATTGAATGCTTAATATACGTAATAAGTTGGCAAAAATTAATTAAGTATGACATGTTAGGGGTGTAGGTAAAAATTTTCACATTAAATAATACTTTCTCAGAATATCCCATACAACAATATCATCAATTACAATCCCCATTAAATGCAATCCATAAAATAACAGATGACTTTCTAACTTTTGTTTAAACATATGAAACTAGATTCTAAACCATATTTATAAATGAATTTCTAAGTATATACATCATTATTCCATGTTCATTTATTTTACTTATTTTATATAAATAATCAGAAGTGAAATATTATTACCATTTAATATTCTATTAGTTGAATAATCACATGATTGGTTAAATACTAATCATATAATTATGAAATTCATAATGTGGGACTTCATAATCACTACGTCAAGGCCTCGTGCCAAGACCATACATAATCATACTGTTATGGCCTCATGCCAAGACTCTAGTTTGTCTCATGATACCAACTAATGCATCGAGGGGCTATAGTAGGCCCTTCCCCTAACATAATAAGTCCAATAAATTCCACATATGTCTATTATTTTATTCAAAATGTCTCATACAAATTTGAAAAATTAAATTCTTAATCCATATGATATCGTAAAACATATATCCCAAACAATAAATAACTGTATACTTTTGTAAATAAAGTGGATCTAGAAATAAATTCACACTTAATCTAAGATTTCATGGTTTGTCAGTTATAATTTACTCTATAAATATATCAAATTTATCAATGAAACTCATGGGTTAGAAGACACACTTTTTCACAAGTGATGATAAATTGTGCACATAAAATAATTTATTGTTTAGTTTTTTCACAAAAAATGAAAATTCTTTATATTTAGAAACAAGCCTTCACATAACTACACAACATAAATTGGTAAAATATAACATTTTTTGAACTAAACACTGATAAATGGGTGTGTAAATTAGAATAATTAATATGTAATCATAATATTTAATACTTAATAGTCTCCATTGTGGTAGATTCATCATTAATTAAATCATGATATTTGTAAATGTATTAAATTCATTTAATATGGGGTATCGAAACATAATAAAATAATTAAGCACACATCACTATCCTAAACTAAATACTGATAATTAAAAGATCTTTTACAATAATTATATAACATTATATACTCCCATTTATTTTTTTATGTTCGAAAAATATTTTATGTTATTTGTACTTGTATATGTGTTTATACATATATATGTATTTATTAAACAAAATATAATTCTAACTTTTTATACTAAATTAATTATTTGATATGTAAGCATGTAATGTTAATTGTAATAACATTTTAATGACTTATTTCAAAAAAAATTAGGCACATAATAACAAAATATGATTGTTTTATTGGTTTCCATTATAAATTAGTATTCATGATCACACAGACAATTAGGACATGTAACAAAAAATAATCAATTCAAGTGTAGAATTGTTAAAAACATGGTTGTTCTATGCAGGAATTGGAGTTTGGTTTGTGTTTGTTGTCAATCCTCAGTGGAATTTCCGAATGTGTGCCAGCAAAGTGATCATACAGTTCAAGCAGACAATAGTATTGAAGGTTGCGATATTTCCCAGTGTTTGCCAAATTTTTGGGCCTCAAAATCGTAAAATGAAGACATGAATTGTCTTCAAAAGGATGTGCTCACAAAGAGGAAGTGGTGCACGGAAAATAAGGGTTGTGCGCGAAATAATTGAGCTAGGGGCGAAAAACAGCATGGTGCGTGAAATAGCGGATCGATGTTTTTCGTGCAAATAGTGTTTTAGAATCAAAACGTCGAAAAATTGCAAAGGCACGGGCTACGCAAAATATCTGGAGAGGTGTGTCGAAAATGATACCTGCGTGAAATATTATGCGCCAGATGAGAGGTTTTTCCCTGGAGAGGATTTTTCGCGCGGGGGTCTCAGACGCATATAAATATTAGGTTACCCCCTTCATTCCGGACGGTTGAAGACTTATAGAAGATCAGAGGTCTGATGCGCGAAAAGGAGTTTGCGCGAAATATTCGGTATTGCACGGAAAATTTCAGGATGCGCGAAAAATGAAGAGTTGTGCGTGAAAAGTGGGTTCACACATAAATGTTCAGTTGTGCGAAAAAGGTGTTTTTTTTGCCCGAAATATTTTTCCGCGTGAAATATAAAGTTCGCGCACAATAGGAAGGTTTTGCGTGCAAAGGGTCAGTGTTGCGCGCAATTGTCAGTGATGTTTGACTGCACGTTCTGGTTATCCGGTTTAGTGGTTCTGTGCATTCTAGTGCAACAATTCCGGTCATTGATGCAAGAAGAGTCTCATGCTAAGAGGAGACAAAGACTTCAATTTAAATATATTGAAGAGACCTTCACGTCTATAAACTATGTGGGACTTCACTAGTGGGAGTCAGCGGGAGTGACCCAAGGGATGTTGTGAGCTATCCCTGAACAATTGTAAAGGCAGTGAGCCTGGGACAGAGTGATTGTGCCCGAAACATTGTAATCCAAATCTAGTGAAGATTAGTCGAATTAGGTACGCCCGACAACTTTTCGGCATATGCTCCTTGGACGTAGCCCTTAGTGGTGAACCAAGTAAAATTTGTCGTGTCACCTCTTTTGCATGTGAATGTTTGATTGCTGATCATATCCATCATACATGTTCAACTAGTTCCTACCAACGTGGTAACAATATCCATTAATTTAAAATGAAATTTTGACACCCTGATTCACCCCTCCCCTCTCATGGTGTCCCGGGGTCCTACTAGTGGTATCAGAGGGAGGTTGCTGGCATTGAATTTGTCTATTGTCGTCATGGAGAATGCAGTCAATGTTAGGGGAGTCCCTCTATTCGGTAGAAGTAATTTTCAGATCTGGAAGAATAGGATGAGATCTCATCTAAGATCTCTTGGATTGGAAGTTATGTTTTCCACTATGCAAGGAATACAAGTCACTGATCCAACAGGCCTGGCTATGACTAACACAGACAAGAAAATTCTTGATGCAGATGCTAAAGCTCAAAATGCACTCACCGCAGCTCTTTCTGATCAGATCTATCTAAAGGTGAGGAGTTGCATCTCAGCAAAATACATGTGGGATAAAATCGAAAATATTTATGAAGGATATAGAAAAGTGAAGGAGGCAAAATTACATGTCCTGCACAGTCAGTTTGATGATCTCAAGATGCACCCAGACGAGAATGTAGACTCATTCTTCAATCGAATTACTGAAGTGGTTGGAGTAATTCAGGGTCTAGGTGAAGAAATCAAATACATTGATATTGTAAAGAAAATATTAAGAAGACTTCCACCCCTTTACAATGCAAAGGTGTTATCCCTTGAGGAATGATATCTTTCCAAACTTTCTCTGGATGATCTATTGAGCAGCTTGGAAGCATACGAAATTAGAGTCAAACCAAAAGATTCTATGACCCGTGTGAGTAAGTAAATGGCATTCAAGGCCATGGATAATATGAAAATATCAAAATATATTAGCGGTGAAGATGATGAAGAACCCGAATTTAAAATGGGAAATCATGCTTCCATGATGGCTACGGTTGGAAATTCAGAACCCTTGATCAATACAGACAGAGATAATCAGATTATTTATAATGGTGATTCAAAGTCTCAAATTAAAGATGCTTTTTCCAAGCTTCGGAATAAATGTAAGAGATGTAATAAGTGGAAGGAAATGGTGGAAGAATCATCAGAATATATTGATGAGCTTGAAGCAAAGATTGAACGACTAGAAGAACTAGTGAGAGTTCAGTTTTCAATCCTTGAAGGCACAGATGATGTAGTGGAAATAAATCTTAAAATTGAAGAACAAGAAAAGGTCATAAATGAACTTTCATCCAGACTAGAAGATAAGTCCAAGACTATTGAGTTACTTAAAGAAGAGGTTTTCACTCATAGAAGTAAAATTGAATGTCAATCAACGACAAATGAGGGAAGGAAGAAAATTCATTTAGGAAGATTCTCAGATGCAGAATTACTAGAAAGAGACAATTGTTGTTCGGATGGCATTGGAAAAATCATAAGTGATCAAAGACCCACTTACATGGGAAAGAGTGGAATATGATATGAAGCTGAGACATCAACTACTAGAAGTAAAGAGAGCCAAAAGAACGACAAGATGAAATTTGGACATGCTGAAACATTACCTGAAATGCTGAAAAATGACCCCTCAATCCAAACTAAAAGAATAACTGAAAATTATACTCAGACTTTCAGAAATGACAGGAAGTTCAACTATTCTCCCAAGGAAGAAGGCATGTAGAGAAATTCAAGTGAAAAGACATTTCCTCTCATGAAGTGTTAGTTCTGTGGTTTTCTGGGCCATACCTTGTCATACTACGAAGAGGCAAGGTGCTACTTGAATGGGGAAGATATGGGAAGTCAAAAAAGGAGACCGATTTCATATCCTCCATCTTATAGAAGAAATATCTTCTATGGTTACTATTTTAATTGTTCTTACTGTGGCCATAAAGTTATGTATTTCAGGTAGTGGTAGGACATGATAAATTCATACAATACTCAAAGATGTGCCCTTTTTCATCCTCCTAATGTTGTTGCTCTCACAAATAGTTTTTCCCATATGGAAGAAGATTATGGGTATGAAGACTCAGATTATGTGGAAGAAAGTATTAAGATTCCATCAGTATCCTATGCTCAATCCAATATCTCATGGAAAGAGAAGAAGAATATCGAGAAATCAAATCTTGCAGAAGTAGCCCTCAAAGCTACAAAGAGTAGCAGCACCTGGATCCTTGATAGTGGATGCTCTTCCCATATGACGGGAAATGATGACCTGTTGAAGAACATTTAAAATATGGTTGATGGAATAGTACGGTTTGGTAATGATGATTCATTAAAGAATAAAGGTAGTGGGAATACTGATCTCTCTAACAGGGAGCTGAAGAAGACTGAAGTTCTTTATGTGGATGGTCTACGCCACAATCTCCTTAGTGTAAGTAAAATTTGTCACTCAGGGCTCATAGTAACCATCAATCAAAAAGGCTGCACTATAAAAAGATAAACAGGGAATTCTCTTATGAAAGGCTGTAGAACGTATGGAAACTTATATCAGGTTGACTGCAAAGTGAACTCCTGCTATTTGTCTATTGAAGAAGAAAACAATTTTTCACATTGAAGTATGGGGCACATTAACCAACAAGGCATGGAAAATATATCTAAGCTGAAGATAGTCATGGATATTCCCTTTCTAAAATGTGAATGGGAAAAGTCTTGTGATGCTTGTATTCGTGGGAAGCTGGTCTGTAGTTCATATCGACCAAAGAAGAAAAGGCCATCGCATCTTCTTGATCTCATTAATACAGATGTATGTGGCCCGATAAATGTTTCTGGAACCCATGGAGAAAGGTAATTCTTCCTTTTCATTGATGATTATAGCATAATGTCTTGTGTAATGGTGATTCACAGGAAGCGACAAGTACTTCATTGCATGAAAAATTATCGCCGGATTGCTGAGAATGATACTGGACAGACAATAGAAGTCCTGCGATCTGACAATGGAGGGGAATACACATCCACTGAGTTTGAAAATTTCCTAAAAAAACATTGAATATAGCATGAGGTAGCTGTTTTGAGAACTCCACAACAAAAGGGAGTTATTCAGCGTTGAAATCGACTGGTCAACAATATGGCCAGGACTATGTTGATTGAGAGTGGTATCTCTCACCATTACTGGAAAGAGGTTGTTGAAGCTTTAGTGCACATTCAGAATTGAACAGGGCTCTATATGGGAGAAACGAAGACACCGTGCGAATTATGGCATGGAAGGAATCCTTCTTTGAAATACTTTCATGTTTTTGGAAGCAAATGTGTCATCCAGAATAATGAAGGAAACCAAGGAAAGTTCAGTGACAATGCTGATGAACAAATTTTTCTTGGGTATCCAATAAATAGAAAATATTACAAGTGTTTCAATAAATGCTTGGGGAGGATTGTGGAAAGCAACAATGTTAAAATCATTGAAGGAAAAAACCTAAATGCTTCAAATAGTACCTATGCTGATGAGATAGAAGATGAGAATGAATTTGAACATGGAATAAATACAAATACAGAAATAGAGGAAGGTGTAAAAAACACTCGGGGGTCACATCATGATGTTGACTCAAACAAAGAATCTGAAGAGGAAATCTTGGATGGTGATAATGCGACTGAACCTGATAGGAGAAATCGAAGAGCATAGATTGATCCATCTAACATAATTGGAGACAGGAATGCATCCACATTGACAAGGAGGATGAGGAAAAAAACACCTTCTACATTTCTGTGAGTTGTGGAGCCATCCTCATTTGATGAACCTGCAAAGGATGAATCCTGGGTGAAAGACATGAATGAAGAGTTATATCAGATTGACAAGAATCATACATGGGATCTGGTCTAGAGACCCAAAGGTCACAATGTGATTGGAACAAAATTGATATTCAAGAACAATTTTTAAGACCATGGAAGCGTTATCAGAAACAAGGCTCGACTGGTATGTAAAGGGTATTCTCATATTGAAGGTGTTGATGTTGAAGAAACCATTGCTCCAGTGGCTAGACTGGAGTCAATCAGGTTATTCCATTCCATGGATCTACAAAGAGTATTTAAAATATATCAAATGGATGTCAAGACAGCATTCTTAAATGGTGTTCTCGAAGAAGAAGTCTACATTGAACAACCAGTGGGTTTTATTCTTGGTTCTAATGAATCAAAGGTTTGCAAGCTGAAGAAAGAAATTCATGGCTTGAAACAGGCACCACGAGCATGGTACTCTAGACTAGATTCTTATCTCAAGAAGCTAGAATTCAAAAGAGGAGTAGATCACAATCTTTATGTGATGAATTCTTCAAAATATCAATTCATGGTTCTCGTTTATGTCGACTAAATTATACTTGGTGGAAACAGACAGAAATCAGTGGATGAATTTTCCAATCATATTAAATCAGAATTTTAAATGTCAATGATTGGGGAGATCACATATTTCTTGGGACTGTAGGTGACTCAAAGGAAAGACTACACTTTTATCTCTCAAGGATAGTTTGAAAGAGAGATGATGAAGAAGTTTAATATGAAAGACTCCAAACCAATGTCAACTCTGATTGCAGTTGGAACCAAACATGGGAAGAATGAGGATGAGAAATCTGTAGATCCCACCATGTATAGGAGGCTTATTGGGAGCCTATCGTACCTGATAGCGACACAGCCAGATATTGTCTTTGCCACATGTCTTGCAGCCCGCATTCAGAGTAATCCAAAAGAGGAATGTAGGGAAGTAGTAAAAGGAATCATGAGGTATATTCAAGGTACTCACAATTGTGGATTATACTTTGCTGCAGGAAGGGAGAGGGAATTATCAGCATTTCCTGATGCTGACTGGGATGGCGATGTTGTGGACAGAAAGTCCACCAGTGGTGGATCATTCTTTATTGGGAATAACTGTGTTGGCTGGTTGAGCACGAAACAAGAAAGTACTTCTCTTAGTACTGCTGAATATGAGTATATATATTCCACAAAGGCCTGCACTCATCTTCTATGGATGAAGCAACAATTAATGTATATTGGTGATGAGGTAAAGAAACCAATGTTGATTTACTGTGATAACAAAAGTGCAATTGATCTTACAAAAAATCATGTTCAACATTCTCGTACAAAACATATTGAAATCATGTATCACTTTATCAATGAAAAATTTGAGAAAGGGGTTATTAGAATGGATCACGTGGGAACTGATGAGAAAGTAGCTAATATCCTGAAGAAGACACTGTCAGCAGCTGTGTTTGAAAAGCATCGGTCGAACCTCGGTGTTCAACCACCTCCAACTGCATAAGGCGGTTCCGAAATTCCCCTCTCCCCGATTATGGTAACTGTTTCTATCTGTTTATGGTTGTGATGCAGGTTTATGGGGGAGATACTATCCAGGGGGAGTATGGTTTGAGCTGAACATTGAATAAATTACTGGCCTTTGGGTTTATTGTCAATAGGGGAGAAATGAATAAATTTAGGCATGATCAGTCAAGTAATGAATTCATTATCAGTGATAGGATGAGATGGATGAGAATGAATTCATTGGACATATAATGCTTCTGTGACACTGTAAGAAAATTTCTTGGGCGTCATTGAGAATTCCAATACACGGGAACCCAATTCAAGCTTCCTCTCTTGTTTTCTACACAGAGAATTTCTCACGTAGACATAGAGTGTTGGCTGAGTTGATCCTTGCATTTTTTTGATTTCATGGGGATGGTTATCTTTTTGAATTTATTTGATGATTTCCAACAAACCGAAAGGGGTAGATTATTGGAACCATGGATATTCTATGAAGGAATTGGAGTTTGGTTTGTGTTTGTTGTCAATCCACAGTGGAAGTTCCGAATGTGTGCTAGCAAAGTGATCATATAGTTCAAGCAAACAACAATATTGAAGGTGGCGTTGTTTCCTAGTGTTTTCCAAATTTTTGGGCCTCAAAATCGTAAAATGAAGACATGGATTGTCTGCAAAAGGATGTGCTCACAAAGTGGAAGTGGTGCGCGGAAAATAAGGGTTGTGCGCGAAATACTTGAGCTGGGCGCGAAAAACCGCATGGTGCGTGAAATATTTAATCAATGTGTTTCACGCAAATAGTGTTTTAGAATCAAGACGTCTAAAAATGGCAAAGGCAAGGGCTACGCGAAATATCTGAAGAGGTGCGCGGAAAACAATACCTGCGCGAAATATTACGCGCTAAATGAGAGGTTTTCGCGCCGAAGGGGATTTTCTGCACGTGGGTCTCAGACGCTTATAAAAATGAGGTGACCCCATTCATTCTGGATGGTTGAAGACTTAGAGAAGATCTGAGGTCTGATGCGCGAAAAGGATCGTATAATGGAGTTTTCACGAAATATTCGGTATTGAGCGGAAAATTTCGGGATGCGCAAAAAATGAAGAGTTGCGGGTGAATAGTGGGTTCACACATAAAAGATTCAGTTGCGTGAAAAATGTGTTTTTGTTGTGTGAAATATTTTTCCGCGCGAAATGTAATGTTTGCGCGCAATAGGAAGGTTTTGCGCGCAAATGGTTGGTGTTGCATGCAATTGTCAGTGAAGTTTTTCTGCACGTTCTAGTTATCCGATTTAGTGGTTCTGTACGTTCTAGTGCATCAATTTTCGTCTTTGATGTAAGAAGAGTCGCATGCTAAGAGGAGACAAAGACTTCAATGCAAATATATTGAAGAGACATTCACCTCTATAAACTGAGTGTGACTTCACCAGGGGTAGTGAGCCAGGGGGAGTCATCAGGAGTGACCCAAGGGATGCAGTGAGCTATCCCTGAACAATTTTAAAGGCGGTGAGCTTGGGACAGAGTGACTGTTCACGAACCATTGTACTCCACATCTAGTGAAGATTAGAGGAATTAAGTATGACTGAAAGCTTGTCAGCGTATCCTCCTTAGACGTAGCCCTTAGTGGTGAACCAAGTAAAATTTGTTGTGTCACCTCTTTTGCATGTGATTGTTTGATTTCTGATCATATCCATCATACCGGTTCAACTAGTTCCTACAAACGTGGGAACAAGATCCTTTAATTTAAAAGAACAATTTGACACCCTGATTCACCCATCCCCTCTCAGGGTGTCCTGGGGTCCTACAAGAATTACTAGTGTAAAAAATATAAAAATATATACACATTAATTAATTTGCAAGGTAGAATATCATGATAAGTTAATCTCTATCACCATGAGGACTTAAGAAAAAATTAAAATTCAAATCCTTTATCTTCAATTTATAATATTATTTGAAATTTATTAGCCATTGATATGATCACATGTGTAATGTATAAAACATTAAAAAATGGTCGTAAGAAAAGGATATCTTGAAAACCTATAAATCCTTCTTCAAAATTATTTACCAAATTATTTTTATCACTTCCAAATAAATATGTATTATCATAATTATTTAAGTGAAATAGTAAGGAAATTTATTTTTATATTAACATGCTTATTTAAGATTATATTTTGATTCAACAAAAATATAACCTTCAGAACATAAAATCAAAACAATGTAAATACTTTAAAAAACATATTTAAATGAAACAAGACATGTATATATGTATTTTTCATACTTATATAAACATGTAGTTTTTCAACAAGATTCAAAAGATCCTTTACATAAATTATAAGTACATAGATCACTATTAAAAAAAATTCTCATCTTTAAGTAGAAAATAAACTTAAACAGATTGTATTTTTTTTATTTGTACATAACTGTATACATGAACATAGAGAGAGATATATATATCTATGTGTGTGTGTGTGAGTTTAGGAAACTCAAAAAGAACTCTTTGTAAACCTTTAAAAGTACTATATTCATAAAAATGATAGCTAAATAGTGATAATCACCATTTTAAAATTCTAAATTAGTTTAGGATTTGAAGCTGTGAGATTCCGTATATACACATAAGTGTATATATATGTTTTTTATGACAAACACAAATGTAAATAAACCATTACATGACTTAAAGGGTGTGGTTATGCTGAGCAGACAATGATAGATGGATAGGGATAGGAAAATGGGTAGAGTTTTCTGTAAAAGAGGGGTTAATATAAACTGAATATATATATACATTATATCATATAGCCCAAACAAAAAATATATCCTATTAAACCCGAATCTAACCATTTCATACAAGCACAAAAACCATAATCAATGTAGATCTTAAATAAATCAGTTTTTTTATAATGTATATACCTATGTCTATATATATGTATATATTATGGGAAACATACATGGGAATCTAATGGGATTATCAATAAACTAATGTTCCCACGATAGACTTGTGGAAAAATGAAATGACTATGTCTGATGAGAGTGATGGGAGTGTCAAAAGATGTGGAAGAACAGTGGAGGATGAGGAATACATCATTCGAGGCCATTGGTACACAGGTTTCAATGAAGATAAAGGGGGAATGAAAATGAGGGTTGTGATCATCTTAGTCTGATCAGACTGTAGCGTAAAAGACACACAGAGATCAATCGGTTTAAAATGATCGGATGGCTGGGATGAAGTGCAATGAAATCGGTGGATGAGATCTCTTCTATCAGAGAAACAATTGAGTCCCACATCAAAACCTCCCAGTTTCTAGACCACCAAATAATGTTCGTTGTGCGGTGTCATATTCAAATAACCCAAGAAAACACACCAGAGTCCTTATACATGAAACTTCATCAGGAGGAGGTTATCCATCCTTCACCTATGCTAGTTCACATCCTATTTCACCCCCTACTCACACTGAAACTGGAAATAATGTCTCGAATTTTTCATGTATTAATTTTATATATTTTATAAAATTATTTCAAGACTAGACCTTTCAACAGCGTGTGATTTTGAGACCTGGAGTGCCTAGAATATATGTTTGGGTTAATTTAATCATTAAACAATGTGTGTGAGTGGTTTTCCAAAAAAATAAAACTAAATTCTATATGGGTGCTCAGATCTGAAATATTATGGCACAGTTCTGTTCATAGCTCTGACTTTACCTTAAGGCAGGGCCTAACATCAACTAGCGTGGGTCAGCTATGAGAGTTAGTTTTGGACGATTTAATGGAAATAAAATTAATTAATAATTTTTTTATTTAAAAGTTTCTTTTTGGTGAAGCGACCTAATTCCACTATTTTAAAATACCTTCTTATTGAAAGATCATAGGGTTATCCTCATAACCCTTTGAATTGAGAGAGATCCTCTTGGAGCCTTGGAGGATTTTTGATGGACACCGAAGAACGACGATGCATGGAGCGTTGCGCAGTAAGATCAAATCCTGTTGGATGACCGATCTCTCTCTTTGTCAATGACAGTGGTATGGGTTTGTTATTTTTATTCTTCTTTTCCCCATTTGGAAATTTAATGATGAACGCGGATCAACCCATGAACATTTTGATTCACATATCGTGCATTCTGGAATGAGGGTGTTATTTTCCGTTTCTTTCAAGTTTGATTGGGAATATTATTGTGATAATTTTAGTATTACAAATTGTTTCACCCCTATTTAATCCTTCAAATGGGAGAGGATCAACACCGCGATGAATGATAGTGGTGGTTTGTTCCTAAATTTGGTTAGTTGGATTTTTCCTTCCACTTTTCATCATTTTCTTCATGGGTCGACGAACAACAGATTGTTGCGCATATGTCTCTTAATGCAATGATCTAAAAATGGAGACACGAAATTTCAACGGCTCAACAGAAGTGTGATGGTAATGGCTGCTGATGAATTGGCTTGAATCAGGGGATACCATTCTTCAAGAATTCATTATGTGGGTGGATCGATGCAGGTTTTCATGGCCGACGGGGGGCCCAAAAACAAAGAAGACGACATAGGGATTTTGGGGCAACCATAATCATTATGTTTCATGGAAAACGGACTACCAGATAAAATATTGCAGCTCCACATGGGGCGCAACGATGGAGGTTCGTGATTCTAGAAATTTACAGAACAAACAACATGTATCTCAAAGAACACGACAAGTATTTACGGTTATGTGTAACCTAGTGTTCCATGATGTGTGAACTGATGAAAAGACATGTCCTCCAAATAAGAAGACTGGTGGATCCTTACACGGGACTTGGTGTGTATCCAGGGGATACACAGACACATATTGTAGTACACGGTCATGTAATCCATCACATAGCAAGACCAAGTCGACTACATGGGTCACCCTGTATACCTAATATAAAAGTTGTGACACATGGGTTGAAGACATGTAAGGGCATATGGACAGCGTACATGGAGTCCTCCCTAGACAGAGGAACATGACGTGTCACACTCTGAGACATCGTGTATACCTTCTAATACATGACCAGCCTTACGACATGGTTCATTATACCCAGGCAGTGCCTGGGTCCAGAAGACATGATGTGTGACACTTCTACAGGCCTTGTAATTCTCAGTACATGGATTGATATTCTTGTCCACCATATCTTTTACATGTTTCATTTGTGTTAGTGACCCTTTTTCTCATTCTCCTGAATGTCAGGTTTCATTTCATTTTTCCATAGTATGATCCCCCAGCAAGACTTTCTGAGATAGAGTCAGGTATCCCTCCGGGGGGCCTAGAGCGAGATCCTCGATCAATTCATGGCCCTAGGTATAGTCAAGTATTGATGTGAGTATCCCCATAGGGTGACAATAATCTACATAGTATGTGAACCCCAATGATTCATGGTATCCCCCAAGACCCTTGTTGTGATCCTCACTTATGTATCTTGATCTTTCACCACTCCAGAGTGTGTTCTCCCGGAATGAGTCTATATATCTCTCCTGACTTTTCCAGAAGGACAATACATCTCGGACAGATTTCATCAGAGCTATTATGCTCATTGAGTGAGTCCTCTAGGATGATTGCATCATGGAGTCTTCGAACTGAATCCCTAGCAGGAGAATTTGGTTGTATGACTTGTCTCTAGACTACGGGTCTGGGTTTTGATTATATCTATATTGTGTTAACCTATTATATGTCCAGTAGTCATATACTATGTAGAGATGACTCTACCTTTCCTTTGTGTTTTTCTTCATGTTTTTACGTTCCTCTATTGAGTATTGTTATACTCACTCATGCACGGTCTTTTCCTACATGTATCATGTCTTGTGTAGATGAGCAGCCTTTAGACAGTGTCCAGGGAAGTCCAAGATAGGACCGAGATTTATGATTTCCCCACACGCCGAGGTGTTCTTATGGCTATGAGTAGAAGTCCCATTATCTCATTGTGTTTATAGGTTTGAATTTTTTGCTTTTAGACTCTTCTTTTTCTCATCTTTGTGATCTTCTATTCTGGCCCACTTTACATTCAGTACCTCACTTCCATCATACTATGATGGTTAGGCTTAATTGTATTCATGCATTGTGTTCCTAAATGGTTTTTACATTTCAACATTTGGGGTATTGGAGATGTGTGTGTGTGTGTACAAGTACTTTGGAAATGCCTCTAATGTTAGTAATATCCCTACTCAGTGCTGGTCACCAGCCCCTAGCATGTTAGGGGTAGGCGTAGGGAGTTGCGTTGCAGGCCCCACCGGGACTGGTTGTGACACAGTGGTATCAGATGTGGTAGGTTCTACCATAGAAATAAGAGTCTGTGAATTTAGCATAGGGAAACATGATTAAGTGTTTCGGGCACGACCTTTAGGACAAAGACTCTTATGTTGGTATGGGAAACCAACGTATCCATACACCAGGGAATTGATAACCTGCTTTTTGACTCAGTACATGAATAAAATAGTTCTGGGGAAATAATAGATTGGTACATGAATCCAATAGGTATTGGTTGTGTTTTCCATGTCCTTTTTGTTAGCTATCAAGATATACTCTATGATCATGGTACATCTTGTTCCTTACAGGATGCCTCCGTGATCCATCCTGCTAGGATTCACCAGTGCGGTCAGGAGGCTGACCCCCTCAGTGATGAGACTTTGATAAAGGTAATAGTTCCCCAGTCGTTTATTCTAGGTGGTGGACCTACAATACCACCACTAGTGGAGTATCCCGTGGTACCTGTAGTACTGACAGACAAGAGGCACTGGTTGAGTTCACTCCATGAGTTCTAGAGACAGATACCCCTAAGGTTCTGAGACCAACCTGACCCTCAAGTAGCTGAGGATTGGATTGAGTTGGTGACCAGAGTTTTCGATCTTATGAGGACACTGGTGGACAAAATGGTGATCCTATGAGTGATCCTTCTTCAGGGTTCGGTAGGACAATGGTGGAGTCTGACGACATAGGCTCACGACAAGGAGAATCATTCATGCTCAGAGTTTGAGTGACTATTTAGGGTAGAGTTTCCACTAGTTACACTAAAAAAATGTGTATCCAAGAGCTTCTTCAGCTCCAGTTGGGCAGTTTAAAGGTGGATAACTATTCATCAAGGTTCACCAACCACACCAGGTACTCGATGGATATGGTCACAGATTAGTATTTCTGAGATCAGACCTTTGAGAAAGGACTCAGGTGGGACATATGAGCTAGTGTCATGCCTCTTTTCAATCTCACTTTTGCTGGAGTACTCTAATGTGCCTTGTTGATCGAGATATTCTTGGCGGAGAAAAGACATTTGATGGTAGTCAGCTGCAAGAAGGCAGTTGTAGAGTCTGCGATGGCAGGTAGCGGACGTCAGGAACATGGTTCAAGATGTGGGAGATGTCATAGGAGGACCCGAGACAGTGGTTTGGTAGTCCAGGGCTGTCAGGATGGATCCAGCTAGCCTACGGAGATGCGATTATACTCATACGACAGAAGGGGACATCTCTCATGAGATAGTCTGATCCGTCGAGCTCCTGATAGGGAGAATGTGGATGGACTACCGAGGTAGAGGTAGAGAGTAGAGAAGATAGACCTACCAGGTGACAGACATGGAAGAGGAGCAAGGACAGTTGCAGCTGGTGGAAAACACTTCGATCTACTTCTACCACCACCTCTATGAGGTCCGCACAAGGCTCTGGGTGTTGGGGGGGGGATAGGGGAGAGGGAAGCTACATGCAGTCAGGTCGTATGACCTAGGGACAGAAGGGATGATCCGAGGTATAATCTCGGTCTTCTCTATCATAGTTTCCATACGTATAGAAACAAGATCCAGTCATTCCTTCGTCGACACAAGTCTAGTGAAAAACATGGAGATTTTGATAGATATGTTTACTTGATCCTTACACATGGAGACAACTATGGGAGGATACTCGATGATCACGCACCATTGCAGACAATGTGATCTTACCAATGGAGGTGGGAGTTTCTGTTTGAACTTCTTGGTTGTAGCCTCGAGGCCTTACGATGTCAATATCAGTAAGGATTTTTTATCTTCGGTCCATGCCCATATTGACTAATTTTTGTGAAGATTGTGGTGTGTCCACTACGATGGGACGTGGTTTACCTTATTCAGTGAAAGGGAGACTCAGGCATCACAGAATGGACTCATGCATTGGACGGCACAACCGATCACTCGTGAGTTGGAAAGACTCACCCTCGTAGTAGTAGACGTTGTGAGCTTTCAGTTCCATGTAGTAATGGTGGAGTTTGAGGATTTCTTTCTCGACGATGTTCCGAGACAACCTCCTCACTAGAAAATCGACTTCTACATTGAAAAATACCCCAGAACAACACTGATTTCTTCATTAAAATATTAGATGGCTCCTGCAGAACATTGCGAGATGAGGGTGCATTCAGAGGATTTCCTAAGTAAGGGTTTCCTAAGACCTAGTGTTTCACCTTGGGCTACCCCAGTATTGTTTTCCATGAAGGTAGATGGGAGTTTGAGGTTGTGTCTGGATTACCGATGCCTGAACCAGGTGACTGTGAGAAACATGTATCCAATACTGAGGAAAGAAGAACTCTTAAACCAGTTAAGAGGGGAACACTGGTTCTCAAAGTTGGACCTTCTATCAGGATACCACCAGTTATGAGTTTGGGACAATGATATACCAAATATATCTTTCAGATGCGGCTACTGTCACTATGAGTACTTGGTGATGCCTTTCGGTGTGATGATCCTTCCAAAAGTGTTCATGGGACTTATGAACTGGATATTCTAGCCATACATGGACCGGTTCATAGTTGTCTTCATCGAGGACATCCTTGTGCACTCAGCGTTATAGGAGGAGCACGCGAGACACGTGCGGATGGTTTTGGATGTACTCTGAGAGTACCAAGTTTAATGGAAGATTTCAAAGTCCTAGTTCTGGATGAAGGAGGTCATCTTTCTGAGACAAGTCATTTTAGTAGATGGAGTAGCTATGGACCTATCCAAGATGGAATCACTGTTAGCATGAAAGCCACTTTGGAACATGATGGTGGTGCGCAGTTTCCAAGGGTGGGTAGGATATTACCGGAGATTCATTCTTGATTTCTCCCCAATATTAGAACAGATGAATGGATTGACCTGGAAGGGGAAACCCTTTATGTGGATGATGAAGTGACATCATGCTTACGAGCAGTTTAGGACATGTTTTTTGAGCTCCCCGATCTTGAGATTACAAAAAGAGGGCATCGAGTATTTATTTTTCTATGAAACATCGGGGACCGGGCATGGATGTGTCCTAATGTAGAGACAGCAGTAATTGCATTTTCTTCATGTCAGATTAAGCTGAATGAGTGGAACTACATGACCCATGATCTCAGGTATGAAGTGGTAGTCTTCTCATTAAATATGTGGTGACACTACCTTAGGGGTGAATAGTTCATAGTCTACTCTGACCCCAAGAGCCTCAAGTACATCTTCTCGTAGAAGTATTTGAATCTAAGATAGTGTCATTGGATAGAGTTCCTCCAGGAATATGATTTTGAGACCATATATTCTCATGTTAAGGGTAACAAGGTGGTGGATGCTCTTAGAAGAAGGTCGAGCTCGAAGATGTTGACTAAGGTGATAAAGAAGTTATCCACATTGGAGTTATACTTCATGGATAGATAGGATGCATCTTACCTTCAGTCGATGGTTGTCACCCCTCCACTCTTATAGAGTATTAGGGAGGCACAACTTGGGGATGTCGAATGCAATTCTATACATGGTCAGTTATCCACATGACATGCTCTATATGGATATTCGCAAGGTGGGGATCATGTAATACCTTTTAGCGGACACCCTAATATACCAGTGGCACTGCAAGAGGAGGTCTTAATGGAGTTTCATACATACCCCTTGGAAGTACATCCTGGAGTGGCGATGATGTACCAGGCTATCTGACGATAGTTTTGGTGATTAGACATGAAAAATAAAATATTAGAGTTTGTTTCTTGATGCCTTATGTGCCAATAGGTGAAGGCCGAGAATCAGGTTCCAGTTGGATTAGCTTACCCCTTATAAGATCTATGGTGGAGGTGGGAAAAATATTGATGGTCATCATGATGTGTTTACCACAGATTTCCAAGGGGAATTATTCAATCTAGTTGATCATTGACCAACTCACCAAGTCATCCCACTTCCTAGCTATCAGGGAATAGGTTTCCGTAGAGAGCATGGGATGCCTCTACATGCTGGAGATAGTTCGGATTCATGTCATCCTTATGACAATAGTAACGGCTTGAGATGCCTACTTCACATCACGATTATGAAAGGGATCGTAGGTGGACTTTGGGACTCATCTACGATTGAGCACGGTGTTCCATCCCCGGACTAATGGGTAAATAGAGTGGACTATTCATGTTCTGAAGGATATGTTGCAGGCCTATATCTTGGACTTTGGTTATAGTTGGGAGGACCACCTACCACTGGTGGAGTCTTAATAAAACAATATATACCACTCCACCATTTGTATGACACCATTCGAGGATTTATATGGGACACCCTATCGGTCCCTACTTTGCTGGACCGACCCTGGAGAGTCAGCACTCAACGGTCAAGAGTTTCTATGAGATTCCATAGAGATGGTGCAGATCATCTGGGAGTAGATGAAGACTACACATAGCCTGCAGAAGTCTTTTGCTGATAGACGACAAATACCACTGGAGTTCGAGGTAGGGGACCATGGTTTCATTAGTTTCTCACCTCGGTGAGGGTTACAATGATTTGGCCGAGGTGGAAAGCCTTATCCGAGGTTCATCAGACCTTTTCAGATACTGCGCAGATTTGGCGAGGTGGAATACGACCTAGCTCAACCGCCATAATTGCACCTGTTACATGATGTGTTCCATGTGTCATAGTTAAGTAGGTATGTGCAATACCCATCACATGTCATCAATTAGGGTGTGATGGACATAAAAGATGGAGTGAAATTTTCTGAGTACCTAGAGGAGATCGAGGATCAACAGGAGAGGATCCTTCATGGGAAATAGATTCCTTTGGTGTGCATTCAGTGGTAGCATTAGTGTCTTTAGGAGTGCACATGGGAGAGGGAGACTCATATCTGTTTCAAGTACCCCCCATCTTTTTGTACAACACTTTTTTTGGATTTTCGGGGACAAAAATCCACAATAAGGGGAGAATGTAATTTTTTGGATTTCATATTTATTATTTTTAAATATTATATATAATTATTTTGAATACTGACCTTTTGACGGTGTGAGATTCTGAGGCTTGGAGTGCCTGAATTAAATTTTTGAATTAATTTAAACTATAAATAGCATGCATGAGTGGTTTTCCTAAAAAGGAAAATAACATATAAATAGGTGGTTGAATCTGAAATCTAAGGGCACTGTTGAATTCAGAGCATCGACTTTACCTTAGGCAGTGCCTAACATCAACTGGTGCGGGTCATCTATGAGAGTTAGTTTTTGGACGCTTTAATGGAAATAAAATAATGAAATAATTTTATTTTATTTAAAATTTACCTTTTGGTGGAGTGACCTAACTATTCCCTTTTTAAATACCTTATATTGTAATGTTCACAAAATTATCCTCATAACCCTGAGAATTGAGATGAAGCCTGTTGGAGCCTTGGAGGATTTTGGATAGACACCGATGAACGACGACGCAATGATCGTTGTGCAGTAAGATCGATTCCCGACCAATGACATATCTCCCTCTTCATCGATGATAGATGTATGGGTTTGTTATTTTTATTATTCCTTTCACCATTTTTAGATTAAACGATGAACGTGGATCAACCCACGAACATGTTGATCGGTGGATCACACGTTCTTGTGGGAGGGTGTTAGTTTCCATTTCATTGGGGTTCAAATCGAGAATATGATCGTGATAATTGTGGTATTATAATTTGTTTCATTCTTTTGAATCCTTCTAATGGTTTTGGATCAACGTTGTGATGAATGATTGTGGAGTTTCATTCCCTAATTTGGTATATGGGATTTTTCCTTCTTTTTTTCTTCGTATTCGTTGTGTTCTTCTCGGGGCAATAAACAACAGATCGTTGTGCATATTTCTCCCAATAAAATTATCCAAAACTGGATACCTGACATCGCGACAACTCAGAATAGATGCGATGGTAATATAGGAAAACGTATCGACTCAGATCGGGGGAGATAGTTTTTAGAGCGTTCCTCACACTGGTGGATCGATACATATTTTTGGGTTCGATTGGAGGCCTAAAAACAACAGAGATGACTTCAGGATGTCACGGTGACATTAATATTCAATATTCTTGGAAAACGGATTGTCGGATCGAAGATCAGAGCTCCACCCATGGTGTGATGATGGAGGTTCACAATTCTGGAAATTTCCAGAACACACTGCATGTATCTCAAAAAACACGGTGTGTAGGTCCAGGTAAGTAGCAGTTATGGTTCAACGGTTCATGTAGCGATGACACGACTTGTTTTCTAAACAACATGGTGTGTGGGTCCTTACACAGAACTCAGCGTGTATCCAGAGGATACACAAACCTGGGGTGGAGTACACAACAGTGTACTGAACCACACGGCCAGACCTAGCCAACTGAATGTGATACCCTGTGTACCTGATACACGAGTTGTGACACATAGGTTAAAGTCATGTACGGGAACATGGCCAGTGTACACGGAGTCTTCCCCGTATAGAGGAACATGTCATGTCACCCTCTTATATGTCATGTATACCTTCTTCTACACAATCATCCATAGGACACATGCCATTGTACACGGGTAGTACCTGGGGTATAAAGACACGGTGTGTGACACTTCTACATGCCATGTAATTCTCAGTACAAGTCTTGACCTTCTTTTCTACAATATCATTGACATGTTTAATTTGGGTTAGTTCCCATTTTTCTCATTCTTGTGATTTTCAGATATCATTTCTTTTTTAATGAGTATGATCTCTTCAGTAGGACTTTCCGGGATAGTGTCTAGTATCCCTCCGAGAGGCCCAGAGTGAGATCCTCTATCCAATATTGACCTTAGGTAGAGTCATGTATCGATGTGAAAATCCCCACAGGGCACCGATCCACTACATAGTAGCTGAATCTGAATGAGTCATGGTATCTACCATGTCCCTGGCAGTCCTCCTCATCTGTGTATTGTGATCTTTCCCAACTCAAGAGTGTGTTATCTTGGAATGAGTGTATCTGTCTCTCGTGACTTTTCTGGATGACAACACATCTCGGACGAACATCATCAGATAAATTAGACTTATGGAGTGAGTCCTACCATAAGATTGCTTCGTGGAATCTTCAAACTGAATCTATAGTGGGGGAATGCGGGTGTGTGGCTTATATCTAGACTATGAATCTGGGTTTTGAGTATATCCAGATTTTGTGCACCTATTATATGTTAAGTAGACATATACTGTATAGAGATGACTATAACATTCTTCTTTGTATTACTTCATAGTTTTCGGGGTCCTCTACTGAGTATTGTTATGCTCACCCCTCCATTGGCTTTTTCCGCACCAATCGTGTCATCTGTAGACGAACGACCTTTGGACATAGTCCTGGGCGTTCTAAGACAATTCTATGCTTTATGAGTTCCCTACAGGCCCAGTTGTTCCTAAAACTATGAGTAGAAGTCCTAGTACATCTTTGTGTTTACAGGATGGAAATTTTAATTTTCAAACTCTTATTTTCTCATTTTGGAAGGCTTGTATTATGGCTCAGTTTATTTTTAGTACCTTACATCTAGCGTACTCTTTTGGTTTGGTTTAGTTGTATGCATGCATTTTGTTCCTTAGTGGTTTTTTCTTTTCAACATTTGTGGGCTTGGAGATATATGAGTGTGTACATGTACATATGTTATGCCTCCCATTTTAGTAATATGCCTACTCGGTGCTAGTCACCATCCCTTGGCCTATTGGGGGCGGGCTTGGGGAGTCACGATGTGGGCCCCACCAGGATGGGCCATGAGATAGACCCTATACATGGGTCTTGCACAAGGATTGCCTCCACAGTTCATGTTGGGGTCCACTATAGCCTACTTAATCCTCCTTGGGTGCGGGTAGATGCCTCCTGGGTAGTGTTGACCGGGTCTGCCATCCTTTGTTGAGGTGTCCCCTTTCCTATAATGGGACACATGTTTTTTTTAAAAAAAAATTGATATTATAACTAGTTTTTGGTAAATAAACAAAATATTGTCTATTAAAACAAATCTACATTTAAAACCATATTATTTTAATTTGAAAAACATTAATTTTTATAAAATCATTAACAACAATTTATTTCTATTGAAAATTAACCAAGAGTAAATTTCTTTTAATACATGAAGAGGTGTTCGTTTAGAATTTTACTATCACTTAAAAACACACATTGATTAGCTAAAAATTTTACATCCAAATATCCACAACCCTTAACTTACATATAGAATTTAAATTAATTAAGATACATTAAATACATAAATACATAGAATACATAAAATATTAAATAATACATAATGGTTATAAAATTTTATAATTGTTACCAAAACCAATGGTCATATTAAAAACAATGGTATCCTTAAGACCCCATTGGCTATATAGGCATATAAATAATCATTCATGATATTCCAAGGATCATGTTCATTTCTTGTTTTAAAAGGATGGTAATTTAAATTCCTTTGACTCTTTGTATTACTGCAATTCATCTCATTATTTCTTTCTTTTTTGCGGGACACCAAGGATGAGGGATAGTTAATAGGTCTCATTTTGATATAGGGTGCACTTCCATTTGTGTTATTTGGTCTTGCAATGAATTTCCTTAGGTAATTGTAATCCCATTCATCATAGTAATGTATCAGTGTTTCTATTGAATAAAATGTGACTAATTTTATTCTGAAAGCGTTGGTTTTGGATGACACCAATATTAAACAAAAAAAACAATAATAATACTAATAATCATAATTACTAAAAAATGTACTATTATTATATTTATAATTTTGTTTTTGGTGTTACAATATCCCCCTTGAGATAATTGTGCACCCACAATCATACGACACTGATATGCTTCCACATCACCAACCTTCTCACATCATCCTCGATGTCCCTATACAATATGTTTTAATTATTAATATTTTAATTAATAAAATTTTAATGAAAAACAATTAATTTATACCATTACTAGTACCACATAAGTTAGTTATTATAAATTGTCATGGTTTCCAAGGTAGTTATAAATTATTCAATTTTGTTGGTCTAAACACACCTCGAGTAGCTAGAGTCAAACTCATGTCTGTAGTGATCATACCTCAGGTGAAAGTAATGGGAGATGAAAGGATCATGGATATCAGAAAGGTGTATATCCCTCTAGACCACCAAGTCCACATTGTTTTCTAAAATTTTAAAATCTCAACACCACCCATACAAACTGATGTTTAGGAGTTGGAAGAGATAAGTTGTGTGGAGGTCACCCACTTCAGTAGATTCCTGAAAATTCTGTAAGGACATGTATTTTTCATACATGGTAAAATATCTGAAGATACCCTTGAAATAATTTCCCCTCCATGAATATAACAAATGTTGTGTATTAAATATGAGGATGTAAATGAAACTTGATCCAAGAATGAATTAGAGTACACTAGGGGAGTTAGAAAATTGATTAAGTTGTTTGACGATAAATTTTGGTTTTCGAAAGGATTGAATACATCCGAACAAGAGATTAACATCATCATTTATAGTATCTCGTATTGAAGGGAAAAGAGATTAGTATGTGAGTATTTTCCTTCCATCTGATAATGTACAAATGGAATTTTATATTAGAAAACATACGTAATTTAGATGTTTTATTCGAAATTTCCAAAGTTCACAAGGTTGTTCCTCTAATACCAACTGTAAGAACCCGAGCCTGAGAAACTAGAACCAGTCCTTAAAAATGTTGTGTAATTTTTTAAAAGTAAAAATGAATACATACACCATATTAAATGAAAAAGATGATCTTTTTACTATCCCAGGTACTGGAGAGTAAAATCTAATGTTACATTCTGGTACAAAACTTCAATATTTAGTAAAAATTAATCAAGCTAACATCAATGCAATGTTTCCACATTAAAAATTAATTATGGAGCTTCCACCAAACCTGTATAAATAATTTAAATACATAAGGTGAGAAAAAAATCCTCTGTAGGGGGTTTTTTAACAAAACCATTAAAAAATAATTGACAAATCCATTCAAAAAAACAACCCTTTAAAATAAATATACATAAATCATTTTCTTAATAAATAAATAAATAATTTTCATTGCACATCACCCTAATAAATCAAGGGTTACTAGAAATATTTTTTAGTTAATTCTCATACTAAATGATTTATATATTTATTTTAAATCGATATTTAAATTGCATTATAAAATTAACACACTTGTAGAAAAATTCATGGAATGCTGCATATATGTCAGGAGTTGTCCAAAAATAATTAACTGTGTCATGTGAGGGGTTTAGGAACACATTCTAACCTGAAATTGTACTTTCTTGTAATTACACAAACTACAATATCATTTATTGCATTCCACATTAAAAATAATCCATGAAACATTAAATGAATTTATAAATTTTGTATTGAAGTTCTAAAAGTAGACATTAGACCATTTATATAATTAAATTTCTATGTAAATACATCATTATTTTATGTGTATTTAATTATCTAATTCCACATAAATAGAAAAATTGAATGATTCATAACCTTGAATATTCTACTATTTGAATAATCACATGGTTGTTTAAATATTAATCACATATTGAGGAAATTTATATTATGGGACTTCGTAATCACTACATCAAATCCTCGTTCCAAGACCATACATAATCATACAATCATATCCTTATGCTAAGACTGTTATAGCATCCCGTCTTTTTATAACATAACTTTCATTTCATTACACTAAACTGAGGATCTTTAAGGTTTAGTGTCTTGGAAACAAGGAACATAATACATGAAAAGAACATAAACCATTCTTCTTAAACACTTGAAATGCTTCTCCATAAGTTCATACTAGGTTCATTACAGCATCTCATAACCTGGGGACATACATCAAAAGAAAAGGGTGAGCAGAAGGCCTGGTAAGGGAAACAAAAGAATTATTTTACACGTGAACTTGAGATACTTCAATAAGGACATGAAAATAACATTAAGGCATGAGAAAGAAATCATGAGATACATAATAATAAAAAAAAAAATTTCATAACTTGAAGATGTGGCTGCAACATTCAATATTGACAATCATTTCGTTTCACCAAGGTCCATCCCCAAGGTGTCATTAAAATTACCAAGGTTATTCACCAAGGTATCTGTCTAAAAGTCGTCTCTATAGATTAAGTCTTTACCCAATGCATTGGAGCGCTATCTGGGGGCACCCTTGACATTAATTTATTATCATGTGAGCCACATATATCATCAATCATTTCATAAACAACCCATATAGCATAAAAGAAATGGGTTTCATTTCCTAATCATAACGTTTTAAAAACTACTTTAAAGACATGATCTTTATGTCACTTTAAACCCACAGAAAGGGGAAGCGGGTTTCATGTACGTAAATCCCAGAATTTCAAATAGAACATTTTGATATATATGTGAATACCCCTGTAGAAATAATACCTTTGAATATTCACTTAATAACATAAAATAATTTTGAGAAAAGAGAGAGGCATTTTGAGACGAAAATTCTGCAGCATAATGGCTACATTTCGAGGTTTTAGAAAACATTGAATAGAGAGGGGACATGGGTCACCCACTCATAAATGATCTATAAAAATAGTATAGGGACAGAATATAAAAGATATGAATCATGGTAATGAAATTTGAAGGACATGCCATTTTAAATGAAAAACATGGAAGTACGACAAAAATAAGATTTCTCTTATAAAAATTCGGCAGGCTAACGGCGTCACTTAAACATCAATAAAAATGATTTGACAAGATAAAATAGGGTATCTCATCATATTATCATAAGAGATCAGTATTATAGATATAGAGATCATACCCCATCATAATAAAAAGGAACATGAAAGACTTGACATTAAAATAGAGCTAAAAAAATGAGAAGGGTGAAAGAATCCCTTAAAATTCGGCAGCCTAACGGCGTCACTTAAACTTTCATAAAACGAAATGATGAGAGTAAGAGGGGATCTCTCATCATATAAACATGAAAAGGGAAGTAATAGGAATATAAAAGAACATCCTCTCACATAATAACATGGAGAATAAAAGGAATGACATAAAATAGATTACATGAAAAGAAAGAGAGAGGTCGAATCTCTTACCTTAAAACGTAACTCTTAAAACTCAAAGGTTTCTACCTTGAGGGCTTGGGGGAACCTTGGGAGGACTCCTTGTGAGGTAATGAGACCAGAACTTCGTTGAGGATGGTTTTTGAGTAGAAAGTATGAGAGTAGGGCTTGGTATTTATAGGGAAAGTGACGGGACAAGGCATTAATGGCCAAGGGACACATCACAAGTGCTTTTCTCAAAACCATGTGCTCTCCCTTGGAATTTACAATGGAGTTAGGCCACATGGGCCCCCCAAAACAATAATTCATAACTCTTGGCCGGACAACCCTTAAAATATCTCATGACATCACCATGACACAGCTATGATGTCATTAGTCATATCGAAACCCTAAAACTGATTTTTTTACTATTCACTGAAAAATTCATCTTACTCAGAAAAATCACAAAATTTCACCTTAACCAAATATCGATGCTCTATGTTCAAAAATAAAGTCATTTTTATAAAAATAATTTTCTAATTATTTTTAATTAAATTTTTATTTAAAAACACTATTCACCCGAAAAAAACTAATACTTGGCTAATAATTTATGAAACTGTTATTTACCCATTTTATTGAATCACATTACTTAATCTTGGTGTCTAAATTATATTAAAACTTTCTTTGAGTGAAATTACTAATCCATTTGGTCACATTACTAATCCTAAGCGTAAAATCACTATTCATAATTTACTATTCATCAAAAATTAAGTTGATCTTATTAGACTCCAAATTCCTTACTGAAAACTTTTGTAGAAGACCATTTTTTGAAAATCATTACACATCATTAATTATTTAGGGTTTACATAAATATTTTAAAATATCCTTTTTTAAAAATTCATCAATAAAATACATCCTAAAATTATCCGGACATTTGAAATTTCACAAACATCACTAAAAAAAGAATTGTCAATTAATTCATCCCAAGGGATTACACAAAGAAGCTAGGGTCTCGTCACATATCCCCTTATAACACCGGCATATGACCTAAGTGTACGGTGTGCTATGGTGAGAGAATCTGAGGGAGGCTCAGATAACATTGCCCTAGTAGTAATCTCTACTAACTTGAACTTCTCCCGCAGGCGTTTCTGTTCAAGCTTGACACGCTAGAGTTCGGCTTGGGCTTTGTCCAAAGCGAAGCCCACAGATGCTACCTCCTTCCCATGCTCTGATAAGTGGGCTTCATAAGGTTCGAGTCTTCTGGATGAAGCCATCGACTCCTCTTTCTGCATTAACCATTAACATCTTCTGAAATCATTAAGAGTAAGTTAATATACTACTCAAAAAGATTGGGTCGTTACATTCTTCCCAACTTAGGAAATTTTGTCCCCGAAATTTATACATGAGGCCTAGTCGAAAAGGTGAGGGTACTTTTGCTTCATTGTTTCCTCAGGCTCCCAAGTCGCTTCTTCATATTTATGATTCTTCCACATCAATTTAACAAGGTGGGAAGTCTTGTTTCATAGAACCTTGTCTCTACGGTCCAAGATCTTAACTGGCTGCTCCTCATAAGAGAGGTCATGTTCCAGTTGTACCACCTCTGGGTTCAGTAAATGCGAAGGGTCAGGTATGTACTTCTTCAAGAGAGATACGTGGAAGACATTGTGAACTTGAGCTAGGTTCGGTGGAAGTTCTAGCCGATAGGCCACTGCTCCTATGTGATCAAGGATTTAATAGGTTCCAATGTACCTAGGGATGAGCTTCCCTTTCTTCCCAAACCGCATGACTCTCTTCCATGGAGAAATTCGAAGGAATACTTTGTCACCAACACCAAACTCCAAGTCCCTTCGACAATTGTCAGCATAGCTCTTCTGCCGACTTTGAGCAGCCTTTATGTGTTGTTGGATGGAAGGGACCTGTTCTGTCATCTCTTGCACAAGATCAGGCCCAAGAAGCTTTCTCTCACCAGTTTCATCCCAACAAGTAGGAGTTCTACATCGCTATCCATATAGAGCTTCATAGGGTGCCATCTGAATACTCGAATGGAAGCTGTTGTTATAGGAGAACTCCACTAATGGGAGGTGTTGATCCCATCCACCTTTAAATTCCATTGAGCATAATCTCACCATGTATTCGAGTGTCTGAATAGTCCTTTCAGATTGGCCATCAGTTTGAGGATGATAGGCCGTACTAAAATTCAATTCCGTATTCAGAGCATGTTGAAGACTTCTCCAGAATTTTGATGTGAAACTTGGATCACGATCAGACACGATGGATAGTGGTACCCCATGTAGCCTTACCACTTCCCTTACGTATATCTTGGAAAGCTGATCAAGAGAGAAATCTTCCCGAATATAGATAAAATGGGTTGTCTTGGTGAGACGGTCCATAATAACCCATATCGCATTGTTTCCTTTGGATGTTTTCGGAAGA
Source organism: Viscum album (assembly GCA_963277665.1). Taxonomy (NCBI): domain Eukaryota; kingdom Viridiplantae; phylum Streptophyta; class Magnoliopsida; order Santalales; family Viscaceae; genus Viscum; species Viscum album. Next base: position 1,216,351,576 of record OY728159.1, read on the forward strand.
CCAGTTACAAAGTCTATAGTGATATTATCCCACTTCCAAACTGGTATGGGTAGCGGTTGTAATACACCCTTAGGAAGTTGTCATTCTGCCATTACTTGCTGACACACCAGGCACCTTGTAGTGTAGTCAACAATCTCCCTCTTCATGTTATCCCACCAATAATGATCACGAAGGTCTCTATACATCTTAGTGCTTCCCGGATGTATAGAGAATGTAGAGCTATGAGCTTCATCCATCAGTTCTTTCTTTATCTCAGGAATAGATGGAACACATAGTCTTGTACGAAATTTCAATACTCCTTCTTGATCAATATTGAAATCAGGGAACTTCCCATCTTTTACAGCCTCCAACTTCTCCTGCAGCAAAGGATCTTCTTTTTGAACCTTCTTGATCTTCTCTAGTAATGAAGGCTGAGAAATCATTTGGGATAGGGTTGATAATGTCCCTTTCCTTATAATTCCCATGTCCAGTTTTACTAGATCTTTAATCAAGGGATCTCCTAGGATCCTCATTGTTTCCAGAACAACAGGATCTTTCCTGTCTAACGCATCCGTGACTTTGTTTGCTCTTCCAGGGTGATAATGAATTGAACAATCATAGTCTTTAATAATCTCCAACCATCTCCTTTTTCTCATGTTCAATTCTTTCTGCATGAAAATATACTTTAGACTTTGGTGGTCAGTGTATATATCAAATTTCTCCCCATAGAGATAGTGCCTCCATATCTTTGGAGCAAAAACAACTTCCGCCTGCTCTAGATCATCCGTAGGATAATTCTGCTCATGAATCTTCAACTGTCCAGATGCATAAGCAATTACCTTTTCATTTTGCATGAGGATGCACCCAAGCCCTTTCAGAGATGCATCGCTAAAAATAACAAATCCTTCTCCGATAGAGGGTAGTGTTAACACAGGTGCAGTAAACAATCTCTTCTTCAGCTCTTGGAAACCTTCCTCACATTCCTTTGTCCAGATGAACTTAACCCCTTTTTGAGTCAACTTGGTTAGTGGATTGGAATGCCGTGAAATGTTTTTCACAAACCTCCTATAATATCCCACAAAACCAAGGAAACTACAAATCTATGTTACTGTTGTGGGTTGAGGCCACTCCTCCACAACCATTGTCTTTGCAGGGTCAACTGAGATTCCTTCATTGGTTAAGATGTTCCCCAAGAAAGCCACTTGTTGTAACCAAAAATCACACTTGCTGAACTTTCCAAAGAGCCTCTCCTTCCACAGAGATTTCAAAATAACCCTCAGATGATCTTCATGCTCCTCACGACTTTTTGAATATATCAAAATATCATCAATAAAAACTACAACAAAGTTATCAAGGTAGTACTTAAAGACTCTATTCATCAAATCCATGCAAATAGCAGGAGCATTAGTCAAGCCGAAGGGCATAACAATAAACTCATAATGCCCATATCTTGATCAGAATGAAGTCTTTGGAATATCTTCCTTCTTCACCCTCAGTTGATGATAACCAGATCGAAGGTCAATCTTGGAGAAGAATTGAGCCCCACGAAGTTGGTAAAAAAATCATCAATTCTTGGAAGAGGGTATTTTTTCTTCACTGTGATCCCATTTAGTTCTCTATAATCAATGCATAGCCGCATTGATCCTTCCGTCTTCTTCACAAAGAGAACTGGTGTCCCCAAGGAGACACACTCGGTCGGATAAACCCCTTCTCCAACAAGTCTTGGATTTGTTTCTTTAACTCTTCTAGCTCCACATTTTCCATTCTATACGAAGTCTTTGATATCGGTTGAGACCCAGGTACGAGTTCAATGGAGAACTCTACCTCTCTTTCGGGGGGAGGTCCAGGTAAATCCTCAGGAAATACATCCATGTATTCCTGAACAATTGGAACATCTTCTATTGATATGCTCCCTTTTCCTTCTTAATCATCACCGATTAACTCCATAAAGAAAGCTATAGGAGGTGCTTCTTGATAGGGATCAGTTTGGGATATATCTCCTTGGAAGATAACTGTAGGTCGTTCATTCAAGACTACTGAGATTTCCTTACATCTGCATTTCATCTTAGCATTATACTTTGAGAGCCAGTCCATCCCTAGTATAACGTCGAATTCCATCATGGGAATGACTACTATATTTGAGATAAGATTGTGATCAATAAAGTAAACACTAGAGTCTCTAAACACTGTTCATGCATGGATAATCCCACTTGGAGTCTTGACTGACAAGTCAACCTCAAGAAATTCTGGGATTGATTCTATATTCTTTGCAAACTTGGAAGAAAAAAAGGAATGCGTAGAACCAGAATCAAAAAATGTAGTTTCTAGTTTTTATAGGACAACAAGAGTACCTGCTACCATGTCATTTGGAGCTTCAACTTCAGTTGTTGTGATAGCAAAAGCACGACCTTTCTCCCCTAGCCTTTGCTGAGGTTGATGGTGATTCCCCTCCACTGCCCTTGGATTTAGACAGAGATTAGCATAGTGCCCAAGCTGTCCACACTTGAAGCAATAGAATTGGGGTAATTCCAGAACCATCATTCCTCTGTCGTTAGCATTGGGGAGTTGAGGCTTCACCTCACTACGACAATTCTGAGAAATATGGCCTCCTTTTCCACACTTGTAGCACTTTCCACTTCCGACCAAGCAGTTCCCCAGATGCTTCTTCCCACATTTATTGCATGTGGTATGTTGCATTTGCTTTCCACCTCTTCCCTGATCAAAAGTCTTCCCTAAACTGGGCTCTAATGATCTCTTCGTTTCATTGGATTTATGAGACCACTACGTCTCACCAAACTCCAGCTCGACTTTCATTGCACTCTGCATGATCTCCTCGTAGCTATCGTAGTCCCGGTTGGCTAAATTCTTCGGCAGATGAGGTCTCGGTCCACCGAAAAATCTATCAACCTTCTCACTTGGATCAATGACAAAGATAGAGGTATATCGTAAAAGTCGGGTGAAGTTCATCTCATAGCTTCTGACAGATTCGTTCTCATTCTCCTTAAGCTCGAGAAACTCTTTCTCCATTCTCGTTCTCATGGAACAAGGGAAATACTTGTTAAATAATATTCCTCAGAACTCTTCCCACTCCATAGCTTCCATCTCTCCCCTAGGCTTCGTGTTTTTGACCAGTGACCACCACTGATCAGCTTCTCCCTCTAGCCGATAAACAACAAGGGTGACTTTTTCTTGTTCTGAACAAAGGAGTAGAGAAAAGATCTTTTCAATGGAGCTTATCCGTTGTTCCACAACCAAAGGGTCAGTAGATCCACTGAATGATGGTGGTCGTTGACGCATGAAGGACTCAACAGAGTGGTGTTCCCTTCATGGTGAGGTCGGCCTCTCAGCTTGATTCAAGTTATTACTCCTAACTTCAGTCAGTTGGTTCATCATTCGCATGAATGTTTCCATTCCGGCTTTCATCGGAGGGTCGTCAGCACATGGTGCATTCCGGTCACCATCGGCATGGTTCCTCCTATTTCCCGCCATTTTCTAAAATAATAAAACCTTAGTGGGAAACTTATTTCATTTATGAATCTTTTAACAAAGACTTCCTGGTAAGACAATTACACTTCTCTATAATTCCTTCATAATGATTCATAAAAGTCTTGTAATTAACCAAACATATCCCCCGGGAGTGTAGTAACCAAGAGTGCAGCAAGGCCCGTTATCGTGCACTAGTTCCCGTTCGAGTCTAGCTCAAAGCGGTGTTTTCGGGTTTTACCCCTATGTACATCTGTTCCAGATCCGCCTCTACCTGCTCGTATCCAGACAGGGATGTATTTGTTTGATAAACCACTTACTCAATACTTACGAAAATACTAGGAAGTTTTCCTATATTTAAACTTTTATATAGGGTTCTTCCTAATGTTTTTTTATCCTAATTTCCACAAATAACTAAACCATCCTTTGATACCAACTATATCATCCCGTCTTTTTATAACATAACTTTCATTTCATTACACGAAACTGAGGATCTTTAAGGTTTAGTGTCTTGGAAAAAAGGAACATAATACATGAAAAGAACATAAAAAATTCTTCTTAAACACTTGAAAGGCTTCTCCTTAATTTCATCCTAGGTTCATTACTGCATCTCATTACCTGGGGACATACATCAAAAGAAAAGGGTGAGCAGAAGGCCGAGTAAGGGAAACAAGAGAAACATTTTACATGTGAACTTGAGATACTTCAATAAGGACATGAAAAGAACTTTAAGGCATGAGAAAGAAATCATGAGATGAATCATAATAAAAATAATTTTTTTTATAACATTAAGATGTGGCTGCAACATTCAATATTGAAAATCATTTTTTTTCACCAAGGTCCATCCCCAAGGTGTCATTAAAATTACCAAGGTTATTCACCAAGGTATCAGTCTAAAAGTCATCTCTAGAGATTAAGTCTTTACCCAATGCATTGGAGTGCTATCTGGGCGCACCCTTGACATGTCTTTATTATCATGTGAGCCACATATATCATCAATCATTTCATAAACAACCCATATACCATAAAAGAAATGGGTTTCATTTCATAATCATAACGTTTTAAAAACTGCTTTAAAGACATGATCTTTATGTCACTTTAAACCCACGGAAAGGGGAAGCGGGTTTCATGTATGTAAATCCAAGAATTTAAAATAGAACATTTTGATATATATGTGAATACCCCTATAGAAATAATATCTTTTAGTATTCACTTAATAACATAAAAAAATTTTGAGAAAAGAGAGAGGCATTTTGAGATGAAAATTCTGCAGCATAACGGCTACGTTTCGAGGTTTTAGAAAACATTGAAAAGAGAAGGGACATGGGTCACCCACTCATAAATGATCTATAAAAATAGTATAGGGACAGAATATAAAGGATATGAATCATGGTAATGAAATTTTAAGGACATACCATTTGAAATGAAAAACATGGAAGTAAGACAAAAATAAGATTTCTCTTATAAAAATTTGGCAGCTAACGACGTCACTTAAACTTCAATAAAAATGATTTGGAAAGATCAAATAAGGTCTCTCATTATATGATCATAAGGGATCAGTATGATAGATATAGAGAACATACCCCAACATAATAAAAAGGAACTTGACATGAAAATAGAACTAAAAAAATGAGAAGGGTGAAAGAATCCCTTAAAATTCGGCAGCCTAACGGCGTCACTTAAACTTTCATAAAACGAAATGATGAGAGTAAGAGGGGATATCTCATCATATAAACATGAAAAGTGCAGTAAGAGGAATATAAAATAACATCCTCTCACATAAGAATAGGGAGCATAAAAGGAATGACATAAAAGAGATTACATGAAAAGAAAGAGAGAGGTCGGATCCCTTACCTTAAAACGTAACTCTTAAAACTCAATGGTTTGGACCTTGAGGGATTGGAGGCACCTTGGGAGGACTCTTTGGGAGGTAAGAAGACCATAACTTCGTTGATGATGGTTTTTTGAGTCGAAAGTATGAGAGTAGGGCTTGGTATTTATAGGGAAAGTTAGGGGACAAGGCATTAATGGCCAATGGACACCTCACAAGTGCTTTTCTCAAAACCATGTGCTCTCCCTTGGCATTTACCATGGAGTTCAGACACATGGGGCCCCCAAAACAATAATAAATCAATCTTGGCCAGAAAAACCTTAAAATATCTCATGACATCACCATGACACAGCTATGATTTCATTAGACATACCGAAACCCTAAAACTTCTTTTTTACTATTCACTGAAAAATTCATCTTACTCAGAAAAATCCCAAAAAATTCACCTTAACCAAATATCGATGCTATCAGGTCAAAAATAAATTCCTTTTTATAATAATACTTTTCTAATTATTTTTAATTAAATTTTTAATTAAAAAACACTATTCACTCGAAAAATACTAATATTTGGCTAATAATTTATGAAACCGTTATTTACCCATTTTATTGAATCACATTACTTAATCTAGGTGTCTAAATTATATTAAAACTTTCTTTGAGTGAAATTACTAATCCATTTTGTCACATTACTAATCCTAAGCGTAAAATCACTATTCATAATTCATTATTCATCAAAAATTAAGTTGATCTTATTAGACTCCAAATTCCTTACTGAACACTTTTGTATAAGACCATTTTTTGAAAATCATTACACATCATTAATTATTTAGGGTTTACATAAATATTTTAAAATATCCTTTTTTCAAAATTCATCAATAAAATACATCCTAAAATTATCCGGACATTTTAAATTTCACAAACTTCACTAAAGGAGGAAATCTCAATTAATTCATCCCAAGGGATTACACAAAGAAGCTAGGGTCTCGTCACATAGCCCCTTATAACACCGTCATATGTCCTAAGTGTAAGGTGTGATACGGTGAGAGAATCTGAGGGAGGCTCATATAACATTGCCCTAGTAGTAATCTCTACTAACTTGAAATTCTCCCGCAGGCATTTCCGTTCAAGCTTGACACACTGGAGTTCGGCTTGGGCTTGGTCCAAAGTGAAGCCCACAGATGCTACCTCCTTACCAAGCACTGATGAGTGGGCTTCATAAGGTTCGAGTCTACTGGATGAATCCATCAACTCCTATTTCTGCATTAACCATTAACATCTTATTAAATCATTAAGAGTAAGTTAATATACTACTCAAAAAGATTGGGTCGTTACAACTGTAGTTTGTCTTGTGATACATATCAATGCATCGAGGGAACAATAGTGGACCCCACCCATCAAATTCTATTTTCAATACATTCCTTTTATGTATATAATATTATTAAAACTGTCACAAACCACTTTGAATTTTTAATTTATTAATCCACAAGTTATCATAAAAGATATATCACAGACATGCAATAATTGTCTACATTCATAAACCATGTGGATCGTGAATTAAATTCACACTTAATATATGATTTCATTATTTCTTAATTATAATTTAAACAATGGGTATATCAAATTTATCAATGACATGCATCGATAAGAATACACACTTTTTCACATGTGATGATAACTGGTGCACATAAAATAATAGTTTTCTTATGTTTGTCACATAAAATGATAACTGTTTACATTTATAAATAAGACTTCAAATAACCACACACCATATGTATGTAAATTATAACATTGTTTGAACTATACACTGATAAATGGCCGTGTCATTTGGAAGAATTAATATGAATTCATAAACATTAATAATTAACAGTATCCATTGCAGCAGATCTATCATTAATCAAAATATGATATTTATAAATGTAATACATCCATTTAATGTGGGATATCGAAAAATAAGAAAATAATTAAACTCACATCACTATAATAAATTAAGGATTAATAATTAAAGAGATATTTTGGAATCCTGATCTTAAATTATATAAACACTTTTATTTTAATTTGTTCTGAAAGTATATTATGTTTGTTATACATATATGTGTGTTTATGAAAATATATGTATGTATTAAAAAATATAATTACAAAATAATATCCTAAATTTATTAATTGAGATGTATTCATATAATGTTAATTGTAATAAAAAGGTAATTAATTATATTAAAACAAAAATAGGCACATAATAAAAAAAATATTTTTATTATTGTTTTACATTATAAATTTTTATTCATGATCACACAATAATTAGGACATGTAATAGAAAACATTCAATTAAATGTTTGACTTACAGGTGTAATGAAAGTAAAAAAATAAAAGCTAAATTTCTTTTTAATGTAGCTTAGAATGATTAATTAATCACTGGAAAAACAAGGACATAGGAAAAAAATTATAAAACAGCTCCATTATATTCCATTCATTTTTTGGAATGTGGTTTACTATTGATATGATCACATGTGTAATGTATAAAACATTTTAAATTTACTGTAAAATAGGCATATCTTGAGAAACAATAAATCCTTGTTTAAATGTACATACAAAAAGATTTTTATCAATTAAAAATAAATATCTATCATTAAAATTATTTAGGCGAAATAGTGAGTATAAATATGTTTATATAAATATTCTTATTTATAAATATATTTTTATTCAATTAATATATAACCTTCATAAAAAAATAAAAAAAGAATTTAATACCATTGAGAACATCGATAAATAAAACAATACACACATATATATATATATATATATGTATTTAAGGTACTTATATATAAATTTAGGTTTTTCATCAAGATTTGAAATATAAATTACATAAATTATAAGGATTGGAATCACCATTAAAAAAATAATTTCTCATCTATAAATAGAAATAAAACTTAAATAAATTTTTTTGTTAACTATACTTAATCGTATATAAACACACACATACATAGATATGTTTGTTTAAAAACTAAAAAACAACTCTTAGTGAACCTTTATAAGTATTATGTGCCTGAAAAACAATAGTTAAATACTAATAATCAAACATTGAAAAATCAAGAACTGATCAGGATTGGAAGCTTTGAAAATATGTATACACAAATAAGTGTACATAAGTTTTTTTCATGTCAAAAATGAATCTAAATAAACCCTTATATAACATCAAGGGTGAGGTTCTAACCTAGCAGAGGATGTTGGAAGGTTGGGGAGAAGAAAATGGGTAGGTTTTTGTGTGCAAGTCAGGGTTAATATTAATTAAATATATGTATATTTTATATCCTATGGCCTTAAAATAAAATCTAACTTAAGAAACCCGAATCTAACAATTTTAGAAAAAAACAATAATCAATGTAACTATTAAATAAATCTTTCGATTGATAATATATATATATATATATATATATATATATATGATGGGAAAATTACATGAGAACCTAATGAGTTTTTCATTAAACTAATGTTCCCTTATTAGACTTGTGGAAAATGAAATGACTGGGTCTAAGAAGAGTGATGGGAGTGTCCCGGGATGAGGAAGAATAGTGGAGGAGTAGGAATTTGTGGGTCGAGGCCACTCGTACGAGGGTACCAATAAAGAATGAGGGCAAATGAAATGGGGGGAAAACAATAATCATAGATTGATAAGACGATTGTGGGGAAGACGTGTAGGGATTGAATGGATTAATAGGATAGGATGGATGGGATGAAGTGCGATGAAATCAGCAGCCGAGATCGCTTCAACTGAAAAAAGGCATCCCACATCAAAAACTCCCTGGTTTATGGAATGCCTTATAAATCAAGGTGTGAGGTGTCATCATCCAATGACATAATCACAAAAACTAGTTTCCTTAAACATGGGAACCCATCTCTGGGCACTTATCCCACCCTCACCCAAGTGACTGTGTGACCTGGTTTACCCCATGCTCATGTTGAAACAATCCCTATACATGGTCCTTACGCATATATTGCCTTCACAATGCTTTATAGGGTCCACTATACCCTGTTCAATCCTCATTGGGCACAATCAGATGCCACCGGGCTAGGTTTGACCAGGTCCCCCATCCTTAGTTGAGGTGTCTCCTCCCCTAGGATGGCACCAATTTTTTTTAAAAAATATTTTATAATTATTTTTTGGTAGAGAAACAAAGTATTGTGTTTTAAAACAAACATACCTTTAAAACCATATTATTTTAATTTGAAGCAGTTGAATATTTATCAAATCATTGAAAACAATTTATTTCTGATAAATTTTTTCTAAGGGTGCACTTCTTTTGAAACATATATATGTATTCAATTATAATTTTACATTCACTTAGAAACATGTTTTTATTAACTAAAAATTTTACTTTCTAAACATTCAAAACACTTAAAGTACGTTAGGTACTTAAAATAATTATATACATAGAAAACATAAAAAGGATAAAATACTCAATTGTTATAAAATTATAAAACTATTAACAAAACCAATGTTCATATTAAAAACAACGGTCAACTTATGACCCCAATTACTACATAGTGGTATAAATACACATTCAAGGTATTACAAGGATTATGTTTAGTTATTATTCTAAGAGGATGGTTATCTACATTCCTCTATCTCTCTATATTGTTGTTATTTTTATCACAATTTCTTTATTTTTTTGGTGGACTCTGAGGATGAGGGATTCTTAATCAGACTCATTGTGATGTTTGGTTGCCTCTCATTTGTTCTATTAGGTATTACAATGAGTTTCCTTGAATAATTGTAATCACTTGAATCAATGTAATGTATTAGTGTTTCCATTTAATAAAATGTTTCTTATTTCATTATGCATGATTTTTTTTGGATGGAGCCAATATTAAACTAAACAAAAATAATAATAATACAAATAATAATAAGGACTAAAAAAATATTATTATTATATTTATAATTATTTTTGGGGTGTTATATTAAGTGAGAAACCTCACAAAATTCTTCCAACTGAAAACCACACCAATATTATACACCCAAATCATCACAAATACCCTACACACCATAACCAAATGCATCAAACATCATAAGATATCATGTAACCATTAAAACAAAATTTAAATCTATAAAAATCACTACGCCTATTTTCTTTCTAGTGGAGTGAACTTAAAATTGTTTTTGGATTGTCTTTGATAAGGAATTTGAAGAAATACCCCATCTATCCACGTGTTTGAACAAACTCTTACACATTTATTTTCCTTTCACAAAAAACACTTTAAAAAATATTTCCTTTATTTTTAATCAACCCACCCTACTCATTAATGGAGTCCACTACAAGAAATGTATTAATTATCCTATTTGTATCCACATTGGTGACCTTAATCATTTAGGCTACCTCCAACATTTATTCCACATAATGTGTAGTTTATTCCCATTTACTAATTTTATATGATAAATCATCATCCATTATATTGATTATTCTATTTTGTGTTGAACTTTTCACCATTGGTTTTAAAAAATATGAGTAATAATTCCTGCATTTATATTTCATCCCTTCGGTCAGAATACAACTCCCCGAATCTTGGTTTTATTTCTTCCCTTTCATCCATCATGGGTAGTGAATTCTGATAATATCTCTTACTCATAAATTATCTGTTGATAAATAGCTATCACTCTCATCATTTGTATCCTCCCCTTATGTCCATCTCTCCTCATTAGAATGATTCTCATGTGCTAAAACTCTTTGTTCTTGTTCCTCTCCTATATTTCCATCCCTTAAAAAATTTACATAGTTTAACAATGTCCATTTTTATTAAAGGACATAACAAATTAAATGTATTCATCCAAAACCTCTTTTCATCTGATGCTCTCTAAATTATAATCTGTTAAATATTGATATTGTTTAGAAAAACCTCATATATCCCCTCAATCATTTCCTCATGAGTAAATTCACAGAATTATCTCACAACCTATGCATATGAGGAAGTGTTCATTCTGCAACTCTTATGATCTAAGGATTAATCCTCATGCACCCCCCTAATTCAGACCTAAACCATCTTGTGCTTTCATTATTGGAATAGATTCAGCCAAATCCTACCTCAAACATTCATTTATGTCTACAATATTCAGCTCATGAATCAGGGTTCTTGCCACTTTTTCTATATCATTGGACTGACCAGTCCCTTTAGTACCCAACTTGACCACCTCCAGTTCATTGAATGTTTCTAGCTCCATCCCCTCTTGATTTGACAACTCATTCTTATTCCAATTCCCAGGATGAAAATAGGAATCTAGATGTCCAACCAGACCATCATACGAATAAATCAGTTGTTCTTGATTCAAAACACACTACTTATTTGCAATGAAATTCTTCTCCAATAGTAAATCACACCCACTCCAAAAATAGATTTAAAAAAACCTCATAAAAATAAGGGGATAAATAGGATGAATCACTAAATCTTTTCTTCTATAAGAAAAAATATTTATCGACATGCCAAATTTCCATGAATTCAAATAAAATAGCGGTTTTGGAAGGGTGTAGGGAGTTCGGGGATGCTTACCCAAATCTATGTGAAAGGGTAATAATGTTTCATGTCGAAATAACATGAACACCATAATAGATAGATATTACACCCATTACATTTTCATGGAGCCTTATAACATTCAATAATCAAATCATCCATCGAATAAATCTTGTTAATGGTATGTTGTTGGTCAAGAAGTCCCACAATATAATGTTCATGTAATCCCCAGGAACCAAAAAAGAATCCATCAAATGCATCGATCGACATATTGTGTTGTCAGAAATGGTCCATCATGGTCAGCTTTAAGATACCTGATGCTTCGAAAATCTTCAATAATGGGATGGATAGATGAATGATCCTTCAAATAGGGATGAGACTTTCAATTATACCGAGGTGTCTGATTTTTTTTGACAAAATCAGGATTACAGAATGGGAGAAATGACTGCAGCCAATCTATTGAGGAATATGGGGGCTTACTACCCCCATCCAATGGAGAGAGGGGTCCATAATATTAGACATCAAAGCCTTGGGAATCTTAAATACTGCTTCCTTGATGAGATAAAATCATCCATGAATCGAGACCTAAAATTGTGTTCACCTATTTTACAAATGGTCTATATTAGTATTGGTCCCTTATTTATGTCTGGTTATTTTTTCCCCCTACTATATAGTTCATCACATATTATGACCAAATAAGTTGAACTGTAAACATTAGAGAAATATTTCATTCATCATGATCTAAAATTGTATTCCCTAATTCATGATGTTTTCAATATGAGTTTCATTGGACTCTCATTTAAGTTGATTTTTCCACACCCATTATATTATGTTGACAAACTCATATTTTGGTAAAAGATATCCAAACATAAAATCCCTTTATATTGGTTTAAATATAAGTTCTTAAACAACCAAAGGAATTATATAAAGAACACAACAGGTTGAAACCCCTCAAAGGGAAGCCAAGGATAAATTCAAGTATCTACTGGTTGCAAAAAAACCTCACATGAAAAATGAAAAATTACATAATTTAAAAGGGTAAGAGATGAGTATCTATATCGTTTGAATACCCATAAAGGGGAACATTGTAAAAAAAATTTATTCTCCCCGAATTGGACATAGACCTCTAATAACTAAGGGAAAATAGTGAATTTTAAGAGGTAATAGGCAAAGAACTCATCAATTGGAAACCCCTTAAATGGTGGCTTGGAAAAAATTCATGTATCTTCACACATTTTATAATCCTCACATGACCTAGTTAAATTTTATTGTTTTAAAAAGAAAGCATCCTAAAACATTTGTACTAGAAAAACTAATAAATGGTAGCCTCAAAATAATCCAAGTTCATAATTTCTATTTCTTCCACATTCAAGGCTTCAGAAATGTTTCTTGGAGACAATGGAATATTTCATAATGTATTTGGGGTCTACTATATGACACTAGTAATGTAAAACATTTCACACTAGGCCCCTTGACCAAGGAAAAAATTAGATCACCATTTTATTCCCTCTTATAAATTAGTTTAGATGGCCTATAAAACTGAAAAATGAAATATTATCAGGGTACTCATTCCCTATTTCTCATTGGAATCATCATTGAAAAATTCCCCCTTCTAAATCTTATCATAGCAAGTCAATCATCTCATATCTGAATGGACTGACTTAACGTTATGGTGATGGAATTCATTTATATAAAAATCTGTGCAAAAACACTCAGCGGGAAATCATCTCATATCAAAATGGAAAAAAATTTGTGTTACAGAGGTGGAATGTATTCCAATACCCATCCATAAGTACACACCTAAGTGGAACTCATCATATATATAAATTGATACACTCTACTGTAACAATGATGATATGATTTCCTACAATAATTATTGAGCACATTCATTGGAATAATTCTCTCTAATTCAACTGTTTAGAACCATGATTTACTTAATTCAATTCATAACCCAATGTTCATGTGAATTTAAGTATGTTGATACTACATTTCATGATTTTCAATGCTTATTGTGATGTGATAATCAATGATTAATAGGTGTCGAAAATTTTATAGTGAGCAAGAAAAAATTTATTTTCATTATTTAAGAATAAAATAAGAGCATCTACTATGATAAACTCTATTTATTCATATGAAGTTAATTTTAATCAAAAGTTATTTAATATGTCCAAGATTTTTTGATTGCTTTTTTTAACATCATCAAACATTGTGGAGGAATATGGCTAGCCATTTCTACATGGATTCATTAGAGTAATGGATATTTTCTACCTCGATAATAGTTCTCTTCCCTCTATATTTGTCTTATGTGATTTGTATGTGGTTATTTTGTAATATCCCTTTAGAATCATCTAGTTCCCACTGAATTTATTACACATTAATGGATACCTCATCAACTAGGAATTATAGTTCAACCTCTATGCCTATTCAAGTATACACTTCTTTGGATGTTACATCTCATAGACTTGAAAATGTTTCTCTTATTTTTACAATGGATAGGATTTGTTTTGATTCATTATCACGTTCCCACCTTTAAAGAATCTAATTTATGAAATATTTTATTTAATGACAATAAAATCCATTATAGTCCAGCATAAAAACATATAATCAATATTATATATATTTACAAGAAGAACCTCTAAGGGAGTTCATGATATTAGATTATATATGTCTATTGAGACATATTGTTGAGTAGTTCGTCAAGCACTAAAAGCCTCTATGTCAAAGTCATTGCCACTCCTAGAAGGTCAAGTGTACAAGGTAACTAGTTCTCTTAATAGAATCCCTTATGTTTCACCCTCTAAACATAATGTTTTAGAGAAGATTTCAATCCCAATACATTCTTATATTTGTAGTATAATGATAGAAGTCTCTTCAATGACCTGTGTATCCTAATTTGGATCTACCATGAATGATGAATGGAAATGAATACACCAATAGTGAAACACCAAAGATTGAATAAAGGATTCATTGACAGATCAATCTCTCCTTTATATAATACATCCTTAGTTGTTTTTATCTCTAGTGATGGTATATCATGAGTGTCATCCCCTATGGTAACTCCAGCAGTTACAATGGTAGAAATATTAGATATCAATGCTAGTTTATCATGTTGCATTAAGGGAGAGACAACATCTTCTACTATGTTCTAGTCAGTTGGTTGACATTTAACATCCCTTGTGGTGATATCCTAGCCATCCTAGGAGGTAGATACATCCTATTATATATAACATTCTTCAGGACCTTCCAGGATCACTTAGGTGTCCTAAGAGGGTTATCCCTTTTTTAATACCTGATAGGTGAAACCTATAAATGAATGGGATGGATGAACCTTGTCAGATATTAGTGAATAATTCCATATATTTCCCATGAGAACAAAATTATATGAGTTGGGAATTAAAATCGGAAGATCATATAGAAAATTATTCAGATAAATTATTGATAAAGAGGATTTATGCTCTTCCAGTTCCTTGTTGATGTTTCTGAACTCATCTAAGTTGGTAGGGATATTGATATTTTGAAAAAAATATTATATATAATTATTAAAGCCTAAAATTGTGTAACAAACCCAAATAAAAATATAGAAGTCATAATATGTAACATTACACAATAATAATGTTTTATTTTTATACTGGTATAATCTCTTCCACCACCAGTAGGGATTGCAGATAAGATTTTCAAAATGAGGCTTAAATGGAATCTCTATTGTGTTTAACCCATTTGTATATATACAGATACCCCTCATGGATTAAAAGAACATCATTACCATGATAATATTTTCTTTTTAAATTCACGGATCTTAGGATGGTGTCTTCACTACCCAAAAATGACATTAAGGAAATATCTTTAAAAGGATTGTGTAATGTTAAATATAACATTTATCTTCCCACATCGATTAAGGATAGATTGAAAATGATCTCACCCATATTGTCATTTGGATGTCCTTGTACAGCTCCTCTATTGGATGAATATATAATATGAGGAATAGTAATACTTATTAGGGATTGGATTCCACCACTTTTATATCCTCTACCAAACCTAGAGAGGCTTATCTTTCATTTTCTCTAGTTTTTGATTGCATGCCTTTTTCATTCTTCGTACATCCAGTAAATTATATCAAGACTATAACAAGAAATATAGACTATTTAAACTCTTTCAAATTTAATAGAAATAGTTAATAACATGTAATAATTAATTAAATAATGTTATTTGTAAGTGGGAAGATTCTTTTTACCTTTTTCTGGTAAGAGTTTTGATCACTATGTCTATATCCGCTGATTTAGTCAAGTCCAAATAAATTTGATTCTCAGTCCGAGATGAAGGTTATTAATTTATATTAATGGATAAAGCCCATAGATACTTGTAATAAGCCTATACTTATTGTGGTTATTCTTAATACAAAATATTAATGGGGGATATGACTTTTCCAACCCCAGTGGTAATAATATCCACCACCTGGTTTGTTCCCCCGACCTACCATGTATATAGGGTGTCTGTCCATAAATCACAATCACTCTAGGATTTGAAATACTACTCATTAATATTAAATAATGGATGGACGGATTTTTAACACCCTAATGAGATAACAATTAAGTGTCTCTCCCATTTCATTGGAATTTGATACAATAATGGTTCCTTTTGGGAAACCCCCTTTCCAAGACTTCACACAACTATGGGGTTCTCCTATTCTTCTCTTACATATGTTGCTAATTGGTCTTTGAATTTTGGAACTCACTCATCAAACTACCCATTCATATACGAATGGAACTGTGTCTCATTATAATTTATTATGAGTTTGATAATGACATCGGTTAGAATAAATGACAAGTGTATGCCCATTTTTCTGATGTCATCATCAACCAACAATGGGATTCTACTATAGAATTTTTCTCATTTCATACATGTTGAGACATATCATGTCACTTCTTTTATAAGAAACCAAATATTCACCGTCATATTTATGGCATGTATCCCTCAAATATGATTTATCTATCTATTTAGGGTTCAATGACACCCACACATATGGATAGTTGAAATGAATCCTTTTTGAGGATACAAGTCACATTTTCAGCAATAATACTAGTTATGGATTCAAATGACATAAAAATTAATTTATTATAGAAATTTAATAGGTTATTCAAATATCAATGATCCAATTTATGAGGCCAAATGATTATTATGTGTTGAATTTATATCTTGAATAAAGAATATTTGATTATATAGGAATTAATAAACTAATAACCACCCAGGTGTGATGTGATCCACCACAATTACACTTGGAAAAATTGAATAACCAAAATGGATCCATTACCTTATAGATATATTTGTGTTATTGATACAATTTAACTGATACTAAAAGATCAATAATGTTCTATAATGTTTTTCTATTTGAGTCACCATTTCAAATTTCCTAACCATTACAACACATGATTATCCTTTTGGTGGGTCATACACGCTAATATACATCTCTACTATGTTTTTTCGATAGACCAATCAATGAAATAAAGGGTTTACATACCATTCCCTATCATTAAAGTGAACCGCCTACATGGTCATCCAATATTCTCCAAGAAATCCATGATTCTTTCCGAATGTAAGGGTACTATGCCTCCTTGTATATGCCTCTAGTTCACTTAACTTGATGAAACAAATCCTCCCATTACTCAAACGTATTTTCAATTCATGTGTGGAGATATTTTCACATGGTATTCCTTAGAAAAAAGTGTATTTCCCCTACTAATAGTGGGGTTCTGTCTACATCATCCCATGTGAATACTAGGGGATAAACTCATCATAAAATTACCATATAATATGAGGTCCAACAATCATTTATATATCCAAGAGGCATACTACTACCACTCCATGAACTCGATGAAATATATTTTTATCTCGGATATATCTATTGATTATTTATGTAATAAGGTTCATATTTATTTAGAAAAATATATTTGAGATCCTGATGAGATTATATAGCCCTACTACCTTGGAATTTTATTTAAACTCTCAATATCATCATTATGATCAGATATTTTAGCCCCATTCTATACAAAAATACCCAATAGATCAATGATATCATCTCAATTACCTAAAAATTATTTGATTTGCTATCAATATCATAAATGTAGACACAAAATTATGGAATTTTATTTTAGGTGTATGTCCTCCCTCCTTTGGGGACTATGGAGCCTATACTAAGATGTAACTTATATGGTGGCCATTATCCCTCAACAAATTCCATTTTGCTGGAATATTATCTCGAGATACCTTTCAATTCCTGTTAATCAAGTGAGGTTCTTAGTATACAGTTTTTTAATGGGGATAGTCACATCGCTCAATAAACCAATTTTATACAATGGTATCCTATCTAATGGTCTGATGTCTTAAAGGCCTAATCCCATTAGATTAGAGAGATAATATTGATTATATTGGAAGTGTTAAATTTTATTTTATTTAATACTATTGATCTTCTAAGACCTCCCTATATTATTGGGATGATATCGTTTTTCTAGAGTCACATAAAAATTAAATTAAATCATTATGGGTCATAAAATAAAAAATGTATCAATCTAGGATTCCACATACTGGCCACATTGACATCACATTTGTAGTTTAAGGGTTAAGGTCCATGATGGAAGTTCTCTGTGTAACTCATACATGGGTTACCTCATCTCTCACATTGATGATTGTCATAGGGATCGTTCATGGTGATTTCACATAAAGAATGCTTATAAGGATGCATCGTGGAGGTCACACATGGAGGATGTTCGTAGGGGTTCCATGTGGATTATGTTTGTATATAGTTTGTGTGCCACCCATATATATCGATTACAATCATGTATGGTGCATGGGAACCATAAATATAGGGATTATCTGAAGTATGAATGTATAGTACTAATTAGTCCCCTATCTAACTTATATATGGTGGGTCTCATTTGTTAAACCCATAAACAACACATGGGAAATATTAGTTTAAAATTTACTACAATTTAGGCCGATCTGACTCATTTATGATGAGGGAATTTTTTGATTCCAATAAAATGGTTATTATAGATTCATGTCAAGGAAATCAATGGGAATAAGATATATTTTTCAAATTTTATTTCATCTATACGTGCTCACATAATGATTTTGTATTGAATTTATATGGATGATCTTCATTCATAGTAGCTGACACCATTCCAACTCAAAGTTCATGTTCTATATGTGGACAGTTCAAATATGAAATGTTTTAAATAAAGTGATACTTTTTCACCAAATGGGTTCTTGGAAGGTTCATGTTTTTTTCTATTGTTGGAAATCCCACACTGGCACATACTCCCATTCAACTACTCATTTTTTTACCTGATGGATTTGGTCAAAGAAATTTTATAAATACCCTTTATAAATACATTATATGACATTAGAGGAAAAGAATATATTTTCTTGTGTAGGAATTATAATGTTTTATTGAACCATCATGAAATAAAAAAATTCGCTTCGCCCAATATGTTTGCATCTAATATCTATGTTAAAAACAAGTCCATAGAAAACAAAAAAAATCTACCATAACTGAGGCCCATATGTGGATTCTAAGTATAAGGTTTTTAAATGAATCCTACCTTAAAAGATCTATTAATATACCCTTCTTTATGAGGCACATGTGCGGGATCTCATTTGAAAATCCCATACATAAACCCTACATTCATATACCCATCCTTGTGAGGCACATGTGTGGGACCTCATTCGCAAATACAATACATAAACCATTCATTGACCCTCCTACATAAGGCTTGTACATGATTTCCCTATACGAGGCTCACACGTTAAACCTCATTAACAATACCAATAATTGTGTGGCCCGTACATAGACACTCTATGCAAGGATACAGTATAGATCCCCCCATATGTTCAAATAATATCCTTGCAGATATCATTGTCATAATTTTTAAGTGATTTCTTTAGTTATTCCATTTTTTCTCGTTGTTTTGATCCTTACGAATTCTTTTTTTATCATGAATATGCACACTTCATGAAATCACCCTATCATATCTACCTAGGATTAAATAATCCAAATAATATTTATATCCACTTTTTATTAATATTAAAAAAAAATTCTAGTTTAAAACCTTGTCCAAGACATCGTAACATACAAGATAAAACCCTCAAACATGATAGAGTTATTTCCTTTGATCATGTATTTCCTAGATAAGACGAATCTCTTATGTTTTTTACCATACAGACAATAAATTCAAGATAATAATAATTAGTAATTTTACTGATAATTATAACTCCTATCCTGAAGATACTATAGATAATTTCCCTAGCTCAAACCACTCATATTAGAAACCGTAGTGTTTTATTGACTTACATGGTTCCCATAAAACAATCCATGTAAGCATGGGCATCCTCACATGTTTAAATACCCATCCATTATTCCATTTAGGATTCCATCACCCTAAATAGTCAATGATCTATGGAAATCTATACAAGGGCCCCATTATTTTTATTAAATGTGAAATCCTAGCTCATCAACAAGTTTGGGTATCATTTGGTAGAAACAATGCTATTTGTGCTTGAGCACTAGATGACAGCAATAAGTCTACGATCTAGGAATCCTCTTCAATGGTATACATTCCTTGGGATACAAGAATACATTATCGAGTTCCATTACCAAAATTTAAGATAAAATATAAATGGAATTATATGAATAACCCATATTTAATCCTTTATAGGTATCCCATTCATGACTTTTACATCCTAATCTCTCTTTGTAAAATTGGATGATAATTTCCTTATCACGTGAAATTAAATTACATGGTGAGGCCATATAACACATTCATAAAATATTAACCTCTAAATACTGGTTTTTTATTCATGTTTTAGACAAATACATATGATACATCCTTCATGTTAAAACCCATAACAATAACTATCTGCATCCTCATTCATGTTGATATGTTATCCTTATGAGATAGGAAATCCATGTTCATTTGTCTATATTCCCTCTGAGACCCTTTTTCACCACCACCTAGTCTATAATACCTATATTGCATATTCTCATTTAAATATAATCCTTATGATATTATATCCTTCTTGATGGGTTATATCCCCATGAGTCAAACCAACTATATTTATTATGGTTCCATGTCATTGTGAAAAAAATTCAATCATCATTTGGAAATAATTATTATAAGGTTAATGATATAGGATATTTTATTAGTAATAAGAACACCAAAAATCATAGGGAACATTTTTCCTAATAGTCTAAGGGTCCTGTATTGACCATAAAATGCACTTCAATGGTTCATGGTTGCACAACCATAAATGGAACCTCAAAAGTATTTATCACGTGAATTTAAATGTATTATATATTCCATTAACATGAACTAAAATACATGGGTTCGTATTCACATTATTATTATATGTAAAAGTCCCTGTCATGGGCCTAATTCTAAATATGAAAAACATACCACCTTCCTTGATGGTGAAAAACACCAGAGCACCAAATTTTGTGGGTATAAACCATAGCATACTCAATTTTCAATAGGAAGATATGGGACCTCTCATATTTTTATTGATGATGTCATTGATGGAGATTGTATAATATAAAAAAATGATACAATTGGTGGATATCCTATGAAATATATAGATGTTCACTTTGATACATGATAATGGATGATCACTAGTATGGAGGTAACCAGTCCAGCACAAGGATTTGGGAAGGATTCAAGAACTTCTATTAAATATATACGAGAATTTAAAAGAAAGAAATAATCCCCCATAAAGGGTGTGATGAGCCGGACCTTCCATCCTCTCAACTAATATACATGTTATTGTGTCTCTGGTCATTTCTCTATAATTGTATACCATTGGAAAGTAGGACCATGATTACTTTAAATAGTCATTGAATGGAATATCATCAATTGTTTAATTAGAAACAATTAAAATGTATATAATTAACATCCACAAAGGTGAATTGAAAGATCTAAAAACTTATCATAGACCACAACACGTTCAATATGATGTGGTTCTACCTTTCACAAAAACCATTTCTTTATGTTGTATAAAGAGGAGTGAGTTGATATATGATCCTAAACACCATTATATGGTATTTGAACACTTTGTTTAGATATTATCCACATCATAACATCCAGGTTCCGGGTGCCTCCCAAAGGTGCCCCGTACCCAGTTGGTCACATGGCCTCAAGCGCATTTCCCCAAACATAAGAGGCTTCCGACTAGTAGGTAGGGCCTCGGGTGTGATATTGGGGAAAACCATTCCTTCAATGGTAGAGTATGCACAATGTAAAATCAAATAATAAATAGAATCAGAAGCAATAATACCATACAACAAATAAACAACAGAAGACTGAAAGAAAATAAATAACATGAGCACATATATAATTGATTCATGTCACACATGTCTAGGAAAACAACCAAACAAGTCACAATGATGGAAATACAGTACAAATCCAAATTACAAAAGAAAAAAAAATATCCAAAAAAATCTCTCGCCTCATCTTGGTCTGATGAACTCCATCTCCACAAAAATCAAGTACCTGATGGAAAAGTGTGATTTCCATTATCTACACCCACAACCATTTAATATGTTTTGGTCCAAAAGCATAACCCATATCAGTTTTGAGACGGATCCCAATAGGAAACCACCACAATATATTTTCCGAAGTATCAGTGAGTAAATGTATAATGTAATAATGCAAATGCCGAAATGAAACTAAGAGTACACAAAATTAAAAAACTAATACAGTTCCATTTAAATTTATTAGAATTTAATGTATATAATTTAATCATGTATCAAAATAGGTATCTTAAAAGACTATGTAACATGACTGCATCCATGATTTTTCATTGTCTTGGCAGACATGTCACTAACATTCAATATTTATGTCATGACTCTGGGTAGCTTAGAAAGTCTTACCCATTCTGGCCATGTAATCCAATAAAAATGAAAAGACACTCTGAGGAAGCACTCACTGTCAATACACCCTATGGGATTTCCATAATAACTATAGGCTCACAGGGGAAGCACTAAACATCCATTATACCTCTAGTCACGTAAGTTAAGTTATAAAAACGCTAAGGGAGAACTCCCCATCAATCCCGACGTGTTCTTGTAGAGTGAAATATAACTAACACTCTGAGGAAGCACTCAATGTCCATTCCCCCTATGGTCTAACTACACCAGGTTCTTCAAGAACTATGCCATTCAATTGTGCCGAAAATATATCAATCAGATAAAGTAATGTAAAATAATTCATGGATAAAAAATTCCAATTCATATAACAATTATTTAACAAGCATCAAATGTTGAAAAGTTCGGTCCTATCAAGCAACGCGAGGAAATGTTTTCCTCATAGGAGAACTAGACCAAATGGCCCTAAAATGTTTAACAAATAAATCCACCCATGGGGTGTTACATAAAACATAAATTTCACATAATATCATGTCAATAAATCATTAATCCAACAATCAATCTAAAGAAAATAAAATAGGGTTTAGTTTCCATAACCTGAAATACTCGAACCATGGGTAATCAGACCTTTGGTAGATAAAATCAAAGAAAAAGAACTAAAGGAAACAAACCCCTTAAATAGACGTTGCACATTTGATATAGCTGGACATCAGCCTTTCAATCACCATAGAACATTGTAGATATACACAAATATAAAAAATGCTCATCCTTGAATAACTCGAGAGATATAAGAAATGAGGAGGAGTGTCTCTAGAATATGGAAGTACTCCCAGATGGGATTCCAACTCACCCGCGTAGTTCGGATTAGACCTTGTATATAGTAATGGTGGCTCAGAGAATATTAATCACACTCAGTCTCACCTGTACAAGACAATACCAGAAAAATATGATTGTGGAGATTAGATGCGACCCTGATCCGTTTAAAAAAATAAATAAAAAATTACATAGTGTGGTCATTTAATGTACACATTGTGTACATTATTCAAGAAGCCCCCACTTTTGGAAGTCTCCATTTCACCCCAAAAGGCCATATACTCGGACGTTACCTGTACAGCACACACATACCTTAGGAAACAGAGTACATGATGTGTGCTTTTACATACACTACATGTAATTATAAAATTTACATTTTCCCCCTTTTTCCTCAAAACACCGGAAAAAATGATCTATACTAGTAAAGATATTCTGGGTTATTACAAAATTCCTCCCTTAAGGAAATTTATCATAAAATTTCCTTAATAATGTGGCAAAGAAGAATCATTGAACATCCCTGGCCACTTTGATCGCACATCAGCCTCCCTCTCCCATGCCTTTTCCTATACTGGCTCATGCTTCCCTAGCACCCATACTAGTGGAACAAACTATCCATGGAGAAACTGCGCACTTCAATCAAAAATCCAAATAGGATTCTCCTAAAACGATTTTTCCACCGCCAACTCAACCTCTTTGGGTTGAAAAACATGGGACGGGTCTGAAAAGTAACACCATAGCTAAGAAATATAGAACATGTCATGCATATCTTGATACCTCTGAGGTAACTGAAATCAATAGGCAACCACCACAACTCTATCCAAAACCTCAAATGGGCAAAACTATCTCGGTGAAAGCTTTCCCTATATTTTAATCCTCCTATGTCACAACCAAGGTGTTACACGTAGGAAAACCTGATCTCCGACCTCGAACTCCAGAGGTCTTCTATTTCGACCAACATATAATTTTTGCTGAGACTGTGCAGAAGTAATCCACTTCTGAATCAAATCCACCATCTTAGTGACATCTTCGACAAGATAAGGTCCTATAATCGCTGCATCACCTACTTCTTGCCAACAAAAGGGTGATCGGCATGGCCTACCATACAAAGTCTCATAAGGTGTCATCTAAATATTTCCTTGAATACTATAATTGTAAAAAAAACTACACTAGTGTTATATGCTTCTCCCAAGAACCTCCAAACACTAGGACGGACGCTTGAAACATTACCTCCAACACCTAAATCATTTTCTCTAACAGGCCATCTGTCTGGAGATGGTATGATTTACTCAAAAGTACTTGTATACCCAAATCCCTTTTTAGTCCTTTCTAGACACAAGAATTAAAGCAGCCATCTCTATTTTAACCTATGGAGCATGGAACACCATGAAACCGTACAATCTCTCGGATGTACAACCTTCCAAGTACATTAACCCTAAAGGTATCGCTGATCGGTAAGAAGTGTGAAAGCTTTGTGATTTTTTCAATGATAGCCCAAAATGCATCATTCCTTCAATGTGACAATAGTGACTCAGGGTGTTTGGCCTTGACATACTTTGGAATATTCGTACGAATATTTCCAGAGTTAGGAGTGAAGACGGCGTGAGATTACAAGGCTTGGTGTACCTAGAATTATTTTTATAAAAATATTAAGTATATTTATTTTATGCATAAGGCTGGAATGATTTACACATACAAGGTACCTCATATCAGAAATCTAAGGGTACAGTTGTGTCTGGACCATCCCGTTTACCCTAGGTGGGGAGTAAACACTGCGGGCGCCTACTATGGAAAAAGACACCAGGGATGTTTTCGTAAATATATAGAAATGTTTATATATTAAATTAACCTTGAATAACATCTCAATAGAGTCTCGTATAAAAATTTTGTTCCTTCCATGGAATTCAAAATGACGCCTTTAGCCATGGGGCGGCCTAATCCCCTCTGCATCGGATGGTCAAGTAAAAGTGTTGATTTAAATAATTAAATTAATTAATTAAAATGTGGGAAATCAATAAAGATTCCACCCTTTCATCTTACTCTGTGCACAGTGGGGAACCCCCCCCCCCCTTCTTCAATGGATCAAGGTGACGTGAATGCTTGTTTTTGGCATCGATCATCAGTGGATCGAGATTTAGAGAATTGTGGGCATCATTCTGTGCCCGTAGCATCGACATTTATCCAACAAGGTAGGAAGTTCAAACTTTGATTCGGTATTCACCTACTTATGATTCATTTTTCTTTGTACTTTCATAGAGTCTGTGTAGAGCGTGTCCCAAGGGTCTCAGAATAGATTTCAGATCTATTTTTGGAGCCTCGGGGTTCTCCCGGTTGTCTGGTGAAGCTTTTTAGTCGCACCACCGGTGAGGGAGATCCATCAAGGTAGTTTCCAGCGGTGTCATGGTGGATTATTGTGGTGGCAGGGTAGTTTCTGGGAGGCGGTGATGGTCCGGTCAGGCGGCGGCGGTGGTTCCCGATGACCAATTGGTGGCCCGACCAGTTTTTCTTGGGGGTTCTTTAAACACCAGTAACTTACAAACTGAAATTCTAATTTGAGATCCATTTGTAGAGACACAATCATCATGATGATACATAACCCATGATATTGTTTCATGAATTTTATTATTCTGGAATTTTGACCGGGGCCCTGAAATGTGGAATATAATAATAATATTATATTATTATCAACTTCGACCCAACGTAACTTTTACACAGAGAATTTCATTGGCACTCTATCAGAGTATTTTTTATCATAATGGTAGGGAAGAGTTTTCCAGATAGTTTTCAGGTGCTAGGACCAGGAATGGGGTGTGGGCCTTATGAGGAAGTTTGTGGGCGTTTACGGAGAAACATGAATTTTTCATCTGATGTCTGTTATAGACAAAATAATAGATGATACCATGTGTTTTTTCATTGGGATCAAAATGGCACAATCATCATGATGAGTTTTGTGATAGAGATTTGGGCCCCACATGGTTTTTCTATAGTGAGTTGTACCTTTTCATCGATTGTCTGTTTTGGGTGAATTAGTAGCGTATTTTGGGTTTTTTTTTCATAGATTGCTATGGTGGCCTCAGTATAAGCCAAGGATTTTCTTAGTGTGGTGATGTTGTTGGTCTCATGAGTTGGTGATGCTTGGACCAGCATTGGTTCAGTGTACTCCCTTGACTCGTTCCAATGAGGGTTCGTGTTGCATTACAACTATTGTATAGGTTTGTGATCCCCTCAAATATATGAATTTTAATAAAGTAGTGTCATTCCTTTAGTGGGTTAGGACTGGGATCCTCTAGTTTCGCTTCCCTAGATCGGGTTTTTGGTATCATTGTGACTATTATTACATGGGTGGTGATCCCATATCTTGTAGGTTAACCCTATAGGGTTTGATTTATCATTCGGAATATGATCCCCTGTGTATTGGGTCGTGCGTAGTAGGGTTGTGGCATCATCGGGTATATCATCCCTTACTCAGAATGCGGTTTATAGTAGGGTTGCAGCATCGTTGGTTATGTGATCCCCTTCTCAGCACATGGTTTTGGTTGTTTCGGTGCATCATCGTTTCGATCCCCTATAACACGAGTTTTACCAGATACAGTTTCGATATCATCGTGACCTCCTTTACATGGGTGAAGATCCTTTATATGAGTGATGTGATCTGAGGAGAACCAGGTCGGGTTGTGATATCACCCAGTGGTTCCTAGGAGTGATTCCCTATCTGTGAGATCTACAAGTGACTTGAGTAGGTTTTTTTATCCCCTAGTGGACCCTAGAAGTGATTCCCAATCTAAGTAGTATGGTAATTCTGATGTTTCAGTGTGGTGTACTTAGTGAAGATATTCTATGAGTGTGTATCTCTTATACTAGTGCCATCAAGGATGACATAGCTCATGGAGTGTGTTCTCCTAGTTATGTATTTGTCGTAGGTGATGAGTTTGGAGCCTTAGGAGGCATGGTTCATGAAATGAGTATATTTGGTTTTCCATGGTATATGTATGGGGATACACTTGATGGAATGTTCATGGTGTATTTATGGGTATACGCCTGATCTAAGATGGCTAGTCATGTTGAGCTAGGGATGGTTTCGAGATGGATCTTATCTCTCATTTTGGTTACCCCTATCTGGGATATGCTAACTGTTTCCTTTTAGATTCTCTATTTTATCTTGGGATTTTGGGGGTGCCTATTGATAATTTTCATACTCACCTTTGAAATGGATTTTCCCTCACATGTTTAAATCTTGGGAAGACCACATGCCTTTTGACAGAGTCCCGGGAGGACCCAGAGAAGGAAAATCATTGTGAAGGAGACTATCTACGGTGTTTAATAGGGTTGTACTGAGGAGCTTACCAGTGGGTTCTTTGGACAATTATCCCCTCCCTATGATCAGGTTTAATTCTTTTGTAGTTTTCTTTGGGTGGGCCTTGTTTCTTCCCTTTTTTACTTCTCTTTAACTATAGTTTGTGATAGATGTATGGATGCATTTTTTTGGTTTTATATATCTCTGCACTATTTCATGGATAAGTATGTGGGTATGTGTGTACATGTATGATAGACTAAGTCTTCCCATGTGTGTGTTAGATTACACAGTGCTGGTCTCGAGCCACTGACCTACTAGAAGAGGGCTTGTGAAATCTTGGATTGATCCTCATTGGGTCGAGTCCTGACATAGTTGAATCAGAGGAGGTTCCACCTTGGGATCATTGCGAGTAGGTGGTAAAGATATGAGTTTTGTCTGTGTTTCATAGTGACACTGTTAGGATGTTTCGTGTTTGGATTTTAGGATAGGGAATCTAGTGTTGGTGTGGCAGCCAATATATCCATTCACTAACACTCAGAAAACCTGCCTTTCCACGTAGGACATTTGGACACTTGTCACAGGGACATTATGGTACATGCATCATATGGGACCGATTTTTGGGTTTCCATTGTTCTTCTTGAGTCAGCTCCCCTGATATACTCTTCGACCATGGTGCTTCTTGATTTTATTTTATAATTCCTCCACAATGACAATCAGTGAGGGTTCCACAATAGGAATGTGGGGAAGATTCACCCCGTGAAGAGATTGTGGACTAGGGTGTGGGTTCTGATGATGGACCTCTATGTGGTTCACTGGTTGAGACACCACCTTTCAAGCAGCTGGTTGTGTTGGTAGTGTAGGATCCGGGTGAACAAAGGTTGAGTGCACTGCACGAGTTCCAGAGGCTGCGTCCTCTGAGGTTCTTGGGTGATCCAGACCATTAGGCAGTTGATGACTGGCTCGAAGCAGTCACCTGAGTTTTCTAACTAGTGGGGACACCTCTAAATCAGATTTTTGTTCTAGCGGTAATCCTTATACATGGTTAGACCAGGACATGGTGGGGTTTGGTGACATAGTCCCACAATGGGGAGATTCTTGTGTGGACATATTGTGAGTGGATCTTTAGGTAAGAGCTCTATTTGGTGATGTTGTGTTCAATGCGGATCCAAGAGCTTCTGCCGATTTGGTAAGAGGGCATAACTATGTCAGAGTACTCTATGAGGTTTATAGATCTATCATGGTACTCTCTAAATATGCTTTGAGACCCATTATTTAGGGAGCGTACCTTTGATCAAGGCCTGCGTGGAGACAACATGGCATGTGTGGTTTCCTTATGCCTGCCCATTTATGCTATAGTGATGGAGAAATTCTTTTTAGTGGATTGCTTTCTGGCTGACCAGTTTCAGCCTGTAAGTTCTGGGAACTTGGAAGATGTGACCTTGGTAGCTAATAGTCGACGGTAGGATCATGGGTCTGTACATGCATGATGTTTCAAGAGGTGGTCATAGAATAGAGGACCTATGGCTCAAGGCTATCAGGGATCCCAGATAAGTTTTAGTCAGCTATATGAGAGGCGGTGTTACACTTGCGATGGTCATAGAGATCTTTCTAGAGATTGTCTGACCCTTCATGCTACTAAGAGGGATTTGGTCAATAATCCACCTTGGGATAGGTAGCGTCTTGAGTTTGAAGGTCTGCTGGGTGGAAGATGTGGTGATGGACCTGGTACAATAGCGGGAGGTGGTAGGAGGTATGAGTTTCCACAACTAACAACCATAGGTGGTCCATGCTGAGCTCATCGATCTGGAGGTAGAGGCCGAGGAAAATTGAAGGCCTTAGAGGCCATTCACTGAGAGGCAATGTATATGGATAGAGGTATGCTATTTGTCATTTCGACTTTTTGGAGTATTTTTCCTAGACACTATTATGTGGTACTTTTTCTTTTTTGTTGTTTGCATGGGGATTGTTCAGGGTGTTTATTAGACCATGTGAGGAATTTGTTCGAAGGGATTCGATTTCATGAGATATATCGATCCTTCCCCCACTGAGATGTGTATTAGTGATTCAATTAAAATAGCGTGGTTGAGTCTGGGCTGCCCAAAGAGAATAGTGTTGAGGTGTGGTGGAAATGTTCCTCTGCCTTATGAATTCAGGCAGGGTTGTGTGTCGTCACACTCACTAGAATTGGAGACCCAGTTCTGAGTTATGTATCATTTTATCATCCATATGGATTTATGGGGGAAATGGGCTAAGGTGGGGAGGATGTAGAAAATCAGTTTTTTGGATCTATTAGACTTTTAAATATTCCTACGAATATTTCCAGATCTAGGCGCGAAGATGGCGTGTGATTCCAATACTCGGTGTGCCTAGATTTAATTTTAAAAAAATATTAGTTATTTTTATACTATTCATGAGGTGAGAATGATTTATATTATAAATGGTAGCTTTGATCGGAAATTCGAGGACACACTTGCTTCCGGAGTCTTCCAATTACTGTAAGCGGGGTGTAAACTTTGAGGGTGCGGCCATGCTATGGAAAAAACCACCTGGGGGATTTCCATAAATGAAGGGAAATGTTTATTTATGAACATTTCCTTGATTAACTTCGGGATGGAGTATAAGATAGAAATTTTTATCCCATCGTTGTGTTCAGAGTGATGTTTTTACCCAAGGGGAGACCTAACTTCATCCATGCTGGAAGGTCTGGTTGGGGTGTGGAATTAATTCATTAAATTAATTAATTAAATAGGGGGAAACAAATCATGACCCCCCTTATTCTTCCTTGGTGAATTGCGGCGACCCCCCCCCCCCCTCACTGCTCATCCTCCCCCTTCTTTGACGGATCTAGTCTTGGTGAGCGTCCGTTTTGCATTGATCGTTAGTGGATCGAGGTTCAATGTGTTGTAAGCATCGTTCCACACCCAGATATTTGTAATTTTTCCCATGCGGTAGGCAGTTTGAGAATTGATCCTATCCTCCCATGTTTATGCTTCTTTTTTCTTCTTTTTTCATGGAGTGTATAATGATCTGGTCCCATGGGTCTCTGAACATGTTTTAGATCTATTTTTGGAGCACTAGGGTGATCCTTGTAGTATGTCGAAGCATTTACAGATCAGCTCCAGCTAGGAAGATCCTACAGGGCAGTTTTCGACAATGATGTGGTGGATTCCGGCGACGACGTAGTGGTTTCTAGTAGGCGGCGGCGGTTTCCGATGACCCAGTGGTGGTTCAGCCAGCTTTTTTCTAGGAGTTCATTAAAACCCTGTAACTCGAAAACTATAAGTTTGATTTGTGATCCTTCTATGGTGATGGGATCCTCAGGAAAAGGTGTACATCTTGAAAATGTTTCTAGAATTTTATGCATTGGGTTTTTGTCTCAAGGCATGAAATGTGAAAAATAGTAATAATATTTTATTAGTTTCAACTTCGACCCGACGTGACTTTTACACGGAGCATCCAATAGATGCATCTTCAGTGGCATTATGATCCTTAATTTAGTTATAATTTTCATAATTGTTTTTAGGTGCTTGGAGTTAGAATGGGGTATGGGCCCAATGAGGCAAGTTTTGGGCATTTACGGAGAAACATGAATTTTTCATTTGATATCCATTTTAGACGAATGAATAGTGGATATCATGTGTTTTTCCATGAGTATCACAATGGTGTGATAAGATTGATGAGTTTTTTGATCGAGGTGTTGGACCAACATGGTATTTCCATGGTGAAAATTGTTGTTTTTTTCAGTTGTCCATTTCAGGAAAATAAGTAGCATGTCTTTCTTGTTTTTCTGTGTAGTTCGTGACGGTGGACTCGCTATAGGCCTAGGAGGTGCGCAGTGTGGTGGTGTTTCAGGTCACTCAGGTTACTGACCTTTGGACTAACTGTGGCTGAGTGTACTCCATTCGTTTGATCCTATGAGGGTTTATGTTGAATCATAACCTTAGTATAGTTTTGTGATCCCCTCAATCGGATGTATTTCAGATAGAGATGTGGAATCCATCTCGTGGGTTCGGAGTTGTATTCATTAGCTTCAGTTACCTAGATCGGGTTCATGGTATCGTTGTGATAGATTTTCCACTAGAGGTGAACCCCTATCTAGCAGGTTACCCCCGTAGGGTTTGAGGAATCATCAGGAATATGATCCACTCTAGAGTGGGCAGTGCAAAGTGTGGTTGTGGCATCATTGATTATATGATCCCCTACTCCGCATGTGGTTTATAGTAGGGTTGTGGCATAATTGGTTATATGATTCCCTACTCAGTAGTTGGTTTCGGAAGCGTTGGGGCATCTTTGGTTCATCCCCCAACATCATGAGTATTACAAATAGGGTTACGTTATCGTCATTACCACCATTACATTAGCGACGATCCTTTATCAAAGTGATGAGATATGTGGACCACAATACCGGGTTCTGATATCCCCCGGTAGTTCCTTTGAGTGATTCCATATCTGTAAAATCAACGAGTTACCAGAGTGGTTTCTTGTGTCCCCTAGAGGACCTATGGAGTGATACCTTATCCAAGGAGTTTAGTTATTATTTTGTTTCCATGTGGTGTTTTCGGTTATGATATCTGACAAGCGTGTATCTCTCAGACGAGTGTCATTTGGGATGACAGAGTTGTGGAGTGGTTTCTCCTAGTTATGTACCTATCGCAGGTGATAAGGTCGGAACCTCATGAGTCTTGGTGCATGAAACGAGTATATCTAGTTATTTACTATATATGTATGGGAATTTTCTTGAGCGGATGTTCATGGTGTATGTATGAGCATACACTTGAAATGAGCTGACTAGTCATGTTTTTATGAGGATGGTCTTGAGATGGAGTTTCTCACTCATTTGGGTTCCCTCTGTCTAGGACGAGGTGATTGTTGCCTTTCAGTTTCTCCATTTTATTTTTGGGGTTTTGGTGTGCCTACTGAGTATTTTTATACTCACCCCTGCATGTGATTTCCCTGCACATGTTTGTGTCTTGTGCAGACTACATGCCTTTGGACGGAGTCCCAGGAGGACTGGGAGCAATCAGAGCTTCATGAGAGATACTTTCCATGGTTTTTACCAGAGATTTGGTTAGGACCTTACCAGCGGGTGATTTTGATAATGACCCCCTCCTTCTGAGAAGGTTGGATGCTTTGGTAGTTTTCAATTGGTGGGACCTGTTTTTTCCCTTTGGTACTTCTGTTTCACTCTGGTTTGGGATAGATGTATGCAATCATTTTCTTTTCAATTTAATATATCTTAACACTGTTGTGTGGAGGTGCATGTGGGTGTTTGTGTGTAGGTATGATAGGATACGTCCTCTAATGTGTCTAATAGCCTACTCGACACTGGTTGCAAGCCCAAGGCCTATTGCCAGCCGGCTTGGGGAGTCACAGATCGAGCCCCATTCTGTTGTGTCAGGACAATGACCACGGAAAAAAAATCATGAAATCCATCGTGTCATCATTCCACTTAAACCGGGGAATGGGTAACCACTAAAAAATCTCTACTTGTAACTAATGCTCTTCCTTCACCTGCTGCCATGCAGATCATCCCATAGAAAAACCAGTAACATTCTTCTTCATACCTGGCCACCAATACTGATAGTGTACATCTCGATACATCTTGGTGACCCCGGGATGAACTGACGAAACTGTGGAATGAAAAAACCTCATCAACCCCTCACGTATGTCTGCTAATGCCCATGCACTTCAATGAAAACGCAAGATCTCAACCACACCAATAATCCATCCAGGAGTAGTGTCATCTCCCAACACACTCTCCCATAAAACTAGGACTTAAAAATAGGATAGTTTCCTCATTTTAACATGATCAAAAATAGTAGAGTTAATGACTAAATATGAAAGAAACATTTACCCTGACCTATCATGCACCTCCAAATGCATCACATAGAAGAGTTCCATAAGCTGGAACTCACTGTTGTCCCCTAAAACTCATGTATCTGAATCCTCTTACTCAATTCCTCAACCACTGTGTTGCCTTTCCCAAGAGTGTAGGTAATCTAAAAGTGGAATTTTTAGAGCTTATCATATAACTGATACTCCTGTCTATAAGATAACATGACCCAAGAAGTGAATATGGTCCATCCAAAAGTGGCATTTTGAGAGTTTAGCATAAAACTGATACTCTCTCAGTGTACTCAAAATGATCTCAAAATGTGTGGCATGGTAATGCCAAGTGTGAGAGTACACCAATATATCATTCATGAACACTACCAGAAATGGATCTAAATAAGGATGGAACACTCTATTCATCAGTGCCATGAAAATTGTAGGCGCGTTCGTGAGACTGAATGAAATAACCACATACTCTTATAGATCATACCAGCTCTGAACGGCTGTAATAGATATATCTGATGGTCTGATGCACAACTGATGATAATTGGATCTCAATTCAATCTTCAAAAACACTAGGGATTCTCAAATATGATCAATTATATCATCAATCCTTGGCAAGGGATATCGGTTCTTGACTGTCAACTAGTTCAGTTTCCAATAATCCATGGAAAGTCTTAGTGTCTTATCCTCATTCATTGAAAACTAGTAACGAAAACCCCAAGGATAAGTATTGGATTGGAGGAATCCCCATTACTATAACTTCTCTAACTACTTCTTGATCTATAGTAAATCTGTTGTAGCCATCCGATAAAGATGAATAGACACCGGTGCAACACCTTGAATAAGTTCAATAGAAATGTCTTCCTCCCACCAAAGATAAAAACCTAAAAAGTTTTCTGGAAAGACATACCTAATATTATTGACCACTAGATGAAATTCCATCTATGAAGTCCCCTGGTCATCCGAATACATGCAAGAAAATTTGGATGTAACACCTCTCAACCAGTGATGCTCGGGTTTAGCTCTGCTCGCATGGACATCTAATTCTCCGTTATGTTGAAACAATCCACCCTCTGGTGACATGGAACTCATCCTACGACAATAGAAATAGAAAAAAAATCCTAGAAGGGAACTAACACATCCATTCTGAGAATAAATTCTCAGAATTTTATCTCTATGACATAAAGGTCCCATTAGAAGTGATGCCCACTGACCATAAGAGGTAAATCCTTTCAATAACACACACGAGCCCTTCTAGTCCCCAATGGAGTGTCTTGTGTCAAGAAATCAGCAGAATTAAAGATACCAATCCCAAGGATATCAACAATAGGAATTTATATGAACAAATGGGAATCCCCAATATTGAAAAAAAAACTAAAATTGAGGAAACTGAAATCGTACATCTCACCGTGGAGGGTCTGGGATCCTGCTCTTGCTGAATCTACTCCAGGGAAAATGCCTGACCTGCTAGTCATCCCAGAGAAGCTATCTGAGATCCCTGAGCTGATCCTCCCCATGTCTATCAAAAACCCTATGTATGACCACTGCACTCCCTTAGCTTGAACGAATGGAAGAACACCATCCCCCCTTCAGATGTGGGACTAGTGGTCATACTATATTATGATGTGTCGAAAAAGATCCCCCCTCACTAGCTGCTGGTGGGAGGGTATTTCAGAAATGACGAAGATGTTCCATATTTTTTCTATATTTCCACTCAACTATGTCTCTTGGGCTCGGTCATCCCTCAAGGTCTCTGGGTACAAATAGTCATAGAAGGTACACTAGACCTCATCACAAGCCATAACAAGATGGTGTTCCGCCTATGATATCACATCCCACCATCTTATGGAGGAATCCCAAATCATATAAGTAACGAGATTCTCCCTCCTCTTTAGAGGCATAGTGAGATTATTGAATATAGACATCCTGGATTCTAACAATGAATTGGCAGTTTATCCATCCCCTGAAAATGTGGGAGGATGCTCTTATTGAAAATCATGAATCAACTATGCCATAGACTAGGTAGAATGCAGTGTTCCCTAGAAGGTCTACATCATCCTCATTAATCCTTCACAGAACTATGCCTTATCACTTGTGTCTGGTATAACTACTGGTGAAAAGACTTGCATGATGGAAAGATCTAGAAGTAGTCTATGTTCTTCCATTTCTAATGTCAGATCATTGCCTTGTATTTGGTGTACAACCTGAGGATGTCTTAGATGCATGAATCTGCACATTCAAGTGCACACCTTAGTTCAATATTAAAAAGTATTGAAACAAATACATTCTTGGAAGGAACTTGAGAAGAAACAAATAGAGTTTCACAAAATAGGGTTACACGGCATGTATACCCACCACCCGGCATGTTCCCTTAGGATTCCACATGGGAATTCACTTCTACCAAAACTGGTTGTGTAATACCCCTACACACGGCATGGTCCTCTAATGCCATGGTGAGTTCTTGAATTTTTCCCTCCTTCCCAAGTTCTTCTACATGGATTTTCACTACACAGGTCCCTTAGAACAAAACAACAGAGCGTGTTTATGTCAGACACAATGTGTAATGGTAAGATTTTACTGACCCGTGTCATTGGTCACATGGATGGAGACATGGTCGAATTCCAATGGATATATTCATGCAGGACACAACATGTAATACCTGATGTTAATCCACCCATTAGGTATGTAACACGACAAGTTATATGGTATCTACAACACGGTGTGTACTCCCTATACACGACATGTTCCACAAAAAATTTCTTAAACTTGTGTCTCTGCCCACACAGTCAGTCATACGGTCCAAGACCCAACGTTTTGTAGAAAAATTACATGGAATTTACCTTAGAAAAAACTTTTTCCTTGAACAAAAGGATTCATGGAATGTATTCATCATCACAAACTATGTGTTGTTAGTTTATTAAGACCGTATGCATCTGAAAATACTATATAATCCCCAAAATAACACTAAAACATGCATTAAAGTGGTAAATTCTGATATGTGGTGATCCATTAACCCCGATAAACAAATCATGGCATCTTATTCATTTCATATCATAACTAAATTCAATTAAAGATCAATATGATCCAACAAATTCTGATCCAAGAGGTCCCATAACACCTCTATGGCTAATGTATGACGTCCATCCAAATGAAACATAGCATATTCCAATAACCTATCAAAAATCGAAGCCATTATGTCATGACATCTATCACAATAGCATGCATATCTAGAACAACCTCTATCACAAAAACATTCAATTAGTAATGCACCCTAAATTGCATGACATGCAATCACTATCAATTTCTTATATGATGCATGAGATAGAATACCCTCATCAAATATAGTTGTAACAAAAATAAAACCTCAATAATATCAATGATAACATCACAAATCTTGTGAATCACCCAGCATTGAAATCAAATCCACTATAACAATTAAAAAACTAGAAAATTTTTAATAAAAAAGGTAAATTTGTTTTTCCATGTACACGGGTTAGATACTCCCAGGAACAACTTATTACCAACTACCAATTCCTTAATATCTGTATCTATAGGCTCCAAATAGTAAGACAAAGTAGAAAAGAACATATATTGATACTGCATTGTAATGCCTAGGTTTCGAGTGCTGTAGAAAGGTGCCTCGTACCTGTTTGGTCACATGGAATACAACTCTTTTCCAAGAATTCCAGGGGATGTCAATTAGCATTGAGGGCCTTGGGTGTGATAGTAGTGAAACTATGCTGTAGTTGGAAGAGTATACACAATAGAACAACAAATTAAAAATATTATAAAAATAAATAATACCATAAAAAATGTAAATAATGTAAGACTAAAATAAATAAACAACTGAAGCACATATATAAATGATGAATATCACATATGTCTAGGAAAAGAACCAAACAATATAATATTATGGAAATGAATTACTAAACCAAAAGTACAAAAGAAAACAACTAAACTTCAACATCATTGCAAGCCTCAGATTTTACCCATGGTCTCCATTTCCACAAAAATAAATTACCTGATGATGATGGTAAATTTCACTTATCTACACCTCGAATAATATAATATGTTTGGGTACAAAAGCATGACCCAAACAGGTTGTTTGGTGAATCTGAGTAGGAAACCGCCACAAGATCTATGCCTAACTGTCAGTGTGTATATATAGAATGTTATAATGGAAATGTAGCAAAGAAAATATGAGTACAAAAATTATCCAAGTCCTAAATCTCCCATTTACATCCATTATCATTTAATGTTCATCATTTAATCAAATAACACAACAGGTGTCTCATAAGACTATCTAAGAGTACTGAATCTATGCTTGTGCTTTGGAATGGTATATGCATCACAAACATTCAATATTTATGTTTACCCTTTGGGTATCTCACATTATCTAACCCCTCTGTCCATGTAATGTAATAAAAAGGCATAGAAAATATGTGGATGTGCTTACCATAAATTTCACCTATGGTATTTCTAGAATAACTATACACTCTATGGGGAAGAACTCAACACCAATTACCCCTATGGTCTTGTAAAGTACACTATAGACACTCATAGGAAGCACTCACCCTCAATCCCCCTTATAGTCTCATAGTGTGAAATATAAAAGACACTCTGAGAGAGCACTCAACCTCAATTCCCCCTCTGGTCTAACGTTACCAGGTTCTCACAACCCTCCTCAATTCAATAGTTCATAAATGATATCAAGAAGACCAAGGTAATCTCAAATAATACATGGATAAATAATTAAAATTCATATCACAGGAATTTAACAAGAATAAAAAGTCAAATAGTTCGATCCTATTAAGAAAGTTAATGAAACAAGGTTTTTACCGTAAGGAAACTGGACCAAAGGGACCAAAATAGTCAAAAAAGGAAAAATACCCATGGGTGTTCCTTAAAATTAGTAATTTCGCATAATATAATATAAAAAAATCCTTAGTCCAACAATAAATCTAAAGAAGATAAAATACAGTTCAATTTCCTTAATTCAAAATTCCAGAAACACGGGTAATCAACACTTCTGCATATAAACTCAAAAACAAACAAGGAATGGAAACAAACCACCTTCCTCAACGTTGTACAGTCAATAAAGTTGAACCTCATCCTTTGAATTGACTTATAACGTTATAGATATATAAAGACATAAAAAATCATCCTTGAATAATGTGAGAGAGAGAAGAAATCGGGAGGAGAGGGTCTAAAAGAATGAAGAACTCACCGGTGGGATTCCAACGCACCAACTAGAGTTCAGATCTGACCTTGGGTGGAGTAATAGTGTCTTGGAGAATATTCATCATTCTCAGATGCTATAGGATGAGATACGAGGCATGAAAAATGGGATTCTAGTGATTAGACGCATCCCGGGTCTAATTAATCAAATAAAAAAGAAAAGTACATCCCGTGTTCAGTTAATGTACATGTCATGTGCATGCCTCAATTGGCCCCAGCATTAGGTAGTTTCTAGGTCACCCCACATGGCCATGTACTTGGACGTTACATATCCAATACACAGCTACCTTCAGAAACCGCGTACACAATGTGTACTCTTATGTACATGGGGTGTCCTTATAAAATTTCCACCTTCTCCATTTTTTCTTCAAAACACCCGAAAAAAAGATCCATGCCTGAAATGAAGTTTTGGGTTCTTACACACATCGACCCTATTTAATCTAATTTATCATTTCTCCTAGATAATATCTAATTTATTCTTGAACTCTTTGGAAATTCTTAAGGATACGAACATATACCTTATTAACTAGATATAACCAAATATAATTAAATTATATGTAAAATTAATTATGTGAGGGTATACACATATAATTTAAATAGAAAAACAATTATCCACTCATCTGTATGAACAAATTCAAGAATCTATATAGAAATTTCTCCCCTATTACAAATGATTTTCTAGTTATTTTATCCAATAGAAAAGATAAACATATCACATGTGGTTTTATTTCAAAAAATGTAATATATATCGTGAAAGTGCTTTTAAATAAATTCTATTTTACATGACCAAGTATGTGAGCCCACAAATTGGTGTGATATCAGTCATATGAACGTGATTCATTATCAATCTTCAACACTTGGTTGTCATATTCTTGTACATAAAGGTCATTATTTAGGTCATCCATACTATAGAAAATGTGATATTTATAAATGTAGTATCTTTTATTTCTGGATTTGAATAAAAATACATATAGGTTTAAACTTGAAATGTATATAATGTTTTCGGTAACATTAGTAATGAAATAAGAAATCATCAAAACATGAATCATTGATGTTTACATTATAATTAAGTTATCACCTTTATCCCCAGAAGCTAGTTTTCATTGTAGGAGGCTCAATTATCCTCATAACATTTTTCTTCCTTCTAATGATATACATATAAACATTAGAACTGAATGATATATCTACTAACCAATAGGTAGATATGGATAAGCTCTATTAGATAAAAAACTCACTTGATTCTTCCCCTTTCTTCATTATAACTGTGCAGTTACTCTTCCATTATCCACTCAAAATATATATTAAAAATTATACATCATAATCATTTAATTTGTTTCCGATCATCCTCTTATATCAAGGGTAATGATCATAATCCTTATACGTTTAGTGATTCATTGGTCTATTTACCTTTCCCATTCTCTTATTCACTATAATGACACCAGGTTTTTCATGCCTCATGTCCTTATCATCTTATCGAAAAAACGTTTAATGATCTATAAGTGACTTCTTAGTTTTTTATATTATAATTAATAATAATTATATAGAATGTTGGAGAAATATAAGTATTTACTAGGTCAATGTGCAACTTATCTGGTAGGATAAAATGAATTATATATAAAGTTATTATATATCCATTAATATTGACTACATAAGGTTTATCTGGAACTTCTTCCTGAATCTTTCCTGGGAGATGTTCCTTCGAGGTCTTATATCGATGTTATCTTAGATTATCCAAATAGATAAAATAGAGATAAAAAAAGTGTATTGGAATCAATGTTTCATATAGATTTTTGAGATCATTGTTCATGAATGAAGACAAAAAACATGGGAAATATTCTTCATCATCCAAGTTTTTGAGGTGAAAAGGGATATCTTCTTCATGTTCCTCATTAGAACGAGCCTTGGGAATAAGGGAATCAAACATGTTAGTCTTCTTCTATTGGAATTGTATAATTTTCAAGAAGTTACAATACTATTTTTTCTACTTAAAGTAGGTATATGATCTTTCTACGAAATCTAATGCAATTATAATGTAAATATTCTGTCACGTGTCATTTTCTATGATATAAACAAAAAAATTGGTGATTTATCTTAATTACCTAAATGTTACATAATAAATTTATATTTATTAGTCTCCTGATATTTTATAAAATCTGAATACCCTACACTATTAGATTTAGAATATATTATCATAGAGATATTCTAGTAGAAATAATCTATATATCATTTCTCATAACCTAGACAATGTTATTGTAAATTATTATAATTTATCAAGTTATATGGTTCTATATGACTATATTAACGTGAATCTCCTTAATCCATTGAGTAGGCTCCCCAATCTTGAATCCCTGAACTCAGATATCCTCAACACTTTCCTCAATGTTTCACCA
Source organism: Viscum album (assembly GCA_963277665.1). Classification (NCBI taxonomy): domain Eukaryota; kingdom Viridiplantae; phylum Streptophyta; class Magnoliopsida; order Santalales; family Viscaceae; genus Viscum; species Viscum album. Next base: position 1,216,392,840 of record OY728159.1, read on the forward strand.
AGTTTAGTGAGTTCCACTTTCATTTATTTAAAATGGTTTAATTAAATAAAAATATTAATTAGAAGTACCTAATAAGTTGAATTGTTATGATGATGGATACACAACCCTTTATCTATTTTTTCTTCCTAAATAAATTTTTGGGGAGTGTTATGAAATAATAATTATTTATGGTATTTTTATATTTATGTGAAAATATTATTTAATTTATCTTTATAAATTCGTGTGAATATTATGTGTATTTTACATAATTGATTAACCATTTCTTGATAAAATATTTTTGTATATAATCAATTTTTTAATTCATCATGAATGATTTTTAATTTATTTATTTTATGTGATAATGTAAAAAATCTAAAAAAATAAAAAAATATTCCTAAACATGAATGAAATAATATAAAAAATTGTGGCATGACTATGATTTTTATAATATTTGGTATAAGAATAAAATGATAAACTAACCATTAACCATGTGGTAAAAACTCCTTAAACCAATACCTGGTTTAAGTTGCATCATTCCACCAATTTACTGATGTATCTTACTAGTTGGATTCACCATGGTAATGATCCTGAAAACATACACTCTTGTGGGAGATTCATCATTCACACATGAATTACTCACACATAGGTGATGGGAACCATGAATATGGGGTTATATAAAATGAAGCGTAGACACATGGTCCCTCACATAAAAAAGAGTGGATGACACGCATACTATAATTTTAATATAATAATTATTTTTATAAATACCCATGAAATAATAATTAAATTAAAATAAATCCAACAAATAAATTGGTCAGAAAAACTCATGATCACCCACACATGTATTGACTATTCATATGGAATTAGAAATCATGCATTTAAATTTATTCAATAGTAAAATAAATTTCTCAAATCTAATAACTGACAATATTACTAGTCAATTAATTCATTTATCATATTTTTCAATTAGAGTAGTGTTGCATATACCCTGCATCTATAATTTAAAATAAATTAATATTATATATTATTGATTTAGTATAAGGTGTTTTCTTTAAGGAAAAATGGTGCACACCCATTTGAACTATTTACTGTCATATTTAGTACATTTTGGGTATTGTGTACTAAGACGATAGATAGTGTACATGACATGATGTGTTACTATATGGTCTTTTTGTTCCATCTGTCAATTTAAATATTCAACTCATCTAGTTTGACACATGGAACACATTAATATTTGTGGTATGTAGCACTATAAATTCTCATTTTAATTTTTCGGTGTTTTGAATACCACAAATGATGTGTAGTGCATAAATAGGAAAAAAATTTATTTAGGAATTTAATATTCCATAAAACCTTATCAGAAAACATGTTTTTTGGGGAAAATTTTTGTATTTTGGTTTAATTACTCAATTAATTTCCATTCCACAAAATTAATAAACATAATTCATAGCCTAGATTATTGTGTACTCCTTAACAACCGAAACCCCAATAGCCCGGACATGGTGCCTTAGTTTATTACATTATGATCGATACAGTGGGTTTAATTCCAAAGAACAAATAAATTTAGTAGTTTTTTAGAACTGAATACAAACACGAAACCCATTTACATTTTAAAAAAACATAATACATTACAAAATATAATAAACTACATCCTAGAAAACTCATTCATGATCTCTTCTTTGAAATGTGGGGAGGTAAAACAAAATAAGGGTGAGAGAAAATGATTAGTAAGGATCAAGTACATCAAAAGATGTCAAGAATAAATAATCTTAATCAATACTGAAAGGTAAATAAATAATAACACATTCCATTTAACAGCAGTATTAGACATAATCAATATAGAATAGTAAATAAAATAAAACACATTAAATTTAATCAATAAGCTAAGAATAAAATGCACAAATATATAATATCATATTAAAAATTTCATGGATAATAATAGATTAATTTTAAATTAAAGAAATTCTTAATTACAAAATTTTATGATCTCAGGAATCATGGTATCTCAACATTCATGATCATTCACATGATATTTTGAATACTATAAGTAAATACCTATTTAGTTTTTCCAAAATAATTTTTCTCATGAGACCTAATGATACATAGAAGTGATATATTATGATGGGACTCACATGTTAAATTAATTCCAAATAATTTATCATGTATAAAATAATAGATTTAATTCATGAATCAATATTTTTTATCATACAATATTAGTATTGATTAAAATATATGAATTTATCAATATTTCCCTTGTTATTCAAATAACATTCATGTTTAAAAATGTATGTAAAAAATTGGATTAAAGATTATAAAACAATCATATCCATCATTAAAAAATATTTATATTTATGATAAATATAATATTAAATAAAAAACAATTTAAATAAAGATATTGTTTCAAGATAATGTTAATAATCACATACGAAAATGATATTTCAAAATAACTATTACCTCTTGGTAATTTTTATATAAAATGCCCAAGGATATAATAATTAAAAATGGATCATAAAATACCATGATGTATGAATGAATCATGATATTACATATCAAAAGTGGTTGTATATACATGAGATAAATGTGAATCATTATAGATTAATATATGTCACAATGGAATGATAATTGTGATGAAAATCCCTTACACCACCCTACCATTTGATTCTATATTCATTATCATCGTTTATAGTGGTTTTAATCATATTATTAACTTATAAAAAATTGAAAATAATTTTTATAACATCATATATTACCACATTATTACATATTATAACTTATTCATTAATAATGATTCATTATTTTCATAATTTAATGTCTTAATTTCTTTGTTTCCTTATGTTTGTTCTATCACTAAATATCTCATTATTGAATATATTATCAAGTTTCATCAACCCTATAATAAAAATAATGACAAATTAATTTTATTTTTACATCAATTATACTATTAAAACCAATCATATAAAATAGTTATAAAAAATGAAGTGTATTACGATCATGGATGTGACAGGTCGTATGTGCGCATGCGTTTCTTTGAGATTTTTCTATGATAATTCTAGAAAGAATATATGTAAAATTTCATCTATCTATAATGATCATAATATCACATATACTATATTACTTCTTTAATTTTACTTATATATATCATTTATGTTGTATGGTGAGGAAAATATAGTCACATCTCTTCATAAAGGCGGTAGTCCATACGTACCTGAACAATATTATCACATTTAAATGTACAAAAATAAAATGATATAATATAATTCCAAAATAATTATATTTTAATTAATATAATAATAATTGTATATATATAACATTTAATAATTAAACATATTCTTTATTACCTTCCATGTAATGTGTTTGTGAATGACGAATCAAATTGCTTCGCGAGACGGTAGTCCACCGTACACACAGGCGATGTTATCATGTATCCTAAAGATTGGAAATTAAAAAATATATATATAATATAATGAATCCATATGTATAATAATTTTTTAAATATAATATACATAATTTATATCCATCATAATAAATATCCTTGAGATGTGGTTATGGAAAAATAAACGACATCGGTTTGTGAGGTGGTAGTCCGTCAAACACACACATGATAATTCGATAACCCATTTGATAGAATTGTGTGAGGGTTCAGGTATAAAAAATAACATAAAAAATATTATTATATGTAAGATATTAATTTTATTATATTATCATAGTTTAAAAAAATTAAAGGAGTTGGAAAAGGAAATAATATGAAGATGTGTATTAAAGAACATCACCTCCCCTCAATGTATCATCCTTATGTTTAAACTAATACCATAAAATATATGATTTATTAAAACATAATTTTTATAGTATGAGGTTGAGGAATTTTTTCTGCTATTTCTCAAGTGATTTTATAAACTAATGAATCTTGAATGTGTGCAAATGGGTGAGAGTGAGTTCCTTTTTTCAGCTGTGGAAGGGTTCCATTCTTGTAAATACTCAAAAGTATATAGTATTGGGAGGTTTCACTTATATTATGTGGATCAAAAATTGAATAATAATTTAGGTAAGGTTATATGTGTTCATGAAACACCTCCACCATATAAAAATAAAATCATTTTTCCATTTTTATCCTTAACTTCTTTGTTTCCATGATTTTACCATTTTGGGGTTTTCACTATATTAACTAATTTTCAAACCTATATAACTTTTCCATTATGAAATATTTAATTTAATAAATGATATAAAATTAATTATCACTAATTATAAATATTATATGAGACATATACAAATTAAATTCCATGTTTTTTGAAAATTAATTTTACAAAAACGCATGTAATGCACAAATAACTACTTAAACCCTAAATATTCTATCAATGTTTTTAATTTATAGGGGTCTATATCTAAATTATAAAAGATAAAGTTTTCCATGAATGTAAATTATTTTATATTTATTGCTATTTAAAAATAATTTTTCCCAAGATAATAGAATTAGTAATTTTAAATCCGTTAATAAAATATCATTTATTATAAAATGACATTAATAACTATTTGAAATTATTTTTATAACATAAATTTAAAAATAAAAAACAATTATTTGATTTGAATATATTTAGTAAACATCAATTTTAAATTATTTATTCATTTAAAAATAAATTTAATATAATAATTTAATCAATTTAATACTCTTAAAAATTTTAGTATTATTTGTTAATTATTTATTAACCAAATAATTCTAGTATTGGAATTTCTTATGCTTCTAAAGTTATTTTGTAATCTCTAAGAAATTAAAATAAATTACCCTGATATTAAATAGAATTTATATTTTAAAATATAATTTATAACTGAACAAATGATTTTTTTATCATAAAGGATTAAAATATTACATTAAATGAAGGATCTTTTTTTTATTTTCCATTACTAAACTTATTATATAGGACACATTCATGCAATAGTATACCCATAAATCATAAAAGTAAATAATAAGGTGAAAAGTGGTTTAATATTCCATAACAATGGGGTTTAGACATGTTTTTGGGTCATTATTCGACGTATCTTTTAAGTTTAACCACTAAGTACACTTGTTTTTTCATAATCCTGATAATTAATTTTCTCAGTTCTCACTAATCACTATGGTCAAAAATTTAGTTAACATTATTGGATAATATAAATTAATATTATTATTACATATATTTAATCCATTTTTCCAAATTCATTTTTCATAAGTGAGATAAATTAATTTAAAATTAATCCCACAAATGTGGCGAGAAACTAGGTTTTTTAAGTAAAACGGTTCAAATGTTTACAGTGTTTTTATATAGAAATTAACTACAAAAAATGATTCAAATGAATTATATTGGATTAATATATGTTTTATTTAATTATTTTAACATTAAAATAAACTAAAAATATAATTTTTCTTTATTAATATTTTATATGAATATGAAGTTCTTAATTTAAATCCAGTATTTTCAACTATTTATCAAAAAACACAAATTCTCAGAAAAATCCAAAAAAATTACCCTAATGGAATTTTTGTATTCCAATTTCAAAAATGAAGTTTAATTTTTCAAATAATGTTTCTAAAATTGGAGAAAAATAATATTTAATTATCTACACCACGCAAAATTAAACAATATTTTAGAAAAAAATATCATTTTTTAGAAAACAAACCATTTTATTTCAAATAATTCTTATTTAATTACTAATCTATTAATAAATATTAAATATTTTTAAACTATATATTATCTTTATATTGATAATACTACTCATAACCATCATTATAATCGCTATGAGATCACTATGATATTATAAAATAATATTAATAGTATATTATTATTTGGTAAAACTCAATATGTCATGTCACACATGCAATTAAAAAAATAATTGCTGTGTCAAAAGAAGGATAACTCAATGTTATGTATAATGTATTATATACTCAATGTTACATGTTTTTTATATTGTTCGGTAAAATATGATTCTTTTATAAATTCAGGGTCTTACATTATCCCCACCTTAAATAAATTGTATCCTCACAATTTAAAATTCATCATGGTAATCATGAGTCTGAAATTTATAAATACCATTGCTGAAAATCCCATTTCTTAAACGGATTTAATAAAATATCATTTAAATAAGAGGGAAAGGGAGTTAAATAATTCATCTTTAATAATAACTTTATTAAGTTCCCATATTGGAAAACATTGTTGGTGAATGAAGACATGGTTATAGAAAAGAAAAGTTACACCCAAATAATGAGGTGTATTGATATGATACATGTTCGAGAGAAATTTGACAACTACAATGTCATAAACCAAATAGGCATGAAAAATTTCATTGATATCATTATATAATATAAAATTTGGATATTATTTTAATTCATGATCTATTTCCCTAAAGTTGGGAAAAAATTAATACATATGAATATTAAGAAATATTCATAATTGATATATTTCAAATACATATAGACAATTTCATCCTTTGTTTGTGCTTTTATTAATTTCCAATACATATCTTACTCCATGAAATGAATATTGAAAAATTATTTGTTTTCCTAGACCATAAATATTTTTAACAGGTTCTAAGATCTATAAAATAGTGATAAGTATTTCTTTCTATCTCAAACTATTTTCAAAAAACAGCACATTCATCATAGGTTATGAAATATGTATTAATATTCATATACTGAAGTAATACATTAATCTATAAAACCTCTATCCTAAATATAAACTTAAACTATTTCATAAAGTGTTACCCTTATGACCCATTCCAAATTATTAAGGTCCAGAACTTTAGAATTAAGGTCACTAGATTTTATAAATGTATTTATCAATAATCTCTCAAAAACATGAAGTATATTTTAATCATCTCATACAAAACAATTAAAAATGTCATCATTTATTCACAAAAAATAAGGTAATAATATAAATTTCCATAAAACCATTTTTAAAAAATAAATACTTCATTATTCTTTAGGGAAAAACAAATTATTTTATATATTTTTTAAATCAAAAAATTTTGAAATTTTGTTCAATTATATCTTACAAATTTTTCAAAAAATTAATAATTAGTTTTAAAGAATTAACTATTATCCAATTTATATTATTCATACCAATAATTTCCTTTTTTAACATCATTATCTCAACATAAAGATCATGTTAAGGGTTATATTTCCATCAATTGTGTTCTTTCCAATGTGTTCAAATTTTAACTGAACCGTTTTTCGTAGCTATCTATTCCACTAACCATACATTTAAAAATCATTAATGAAAAAGTATTGTAGTAAATTAATTAATTATTTTATAATTCTAATAACTAGGATTTGGAAGATAAATTAAAAAAAATTCCATAATTCTGGAATCCAAACACAATATAATATATTATTACTCTTTGTTTGTTTAAGTTGATTAAGCTTGATTATGATATATTTTCTTCTTCTGAGGAATATTACTTTGATTCTTAAGACAATGATTTATGTAGTTCCACATATCATTACAGTTGAATCCATATTTTTACATTGGGAACATTTTATTACCCTTTCAATCATAATTAATGGTTGAATTCTTATCAACTCTTGTTGTAAACTCTCATTCTTTTTTGGCAAACATCAGGGCATTTCTTTCCATAATTGTCACATGCAGGGAAATAATTTTTCCCTTCCCCCCTTATGTATTTTTTACCTTCATTCCTATCCTTATCTATCTTCCCTTCAAATACATTATACTTATATAATTCTTCACATCTCTCATTAGCACATGATATTATATTCTAATATGGTGTCTATGTTTTAGAGACTAGTTCCCTTAAAAATATAGAATTAAACCCAACAACGAAATAACCATTATTACTCAATGGATTATATAAATTAATGTTATTATCATTCCTTCTACTAGGTTAAATTTATATACAATAGAATATACTAGATCATATCATTAAATTTTGAGTTTCATTTCATAATTTATAATCCAAAAACCAGTGAAATAATTTACATAAGATAACATCATATCCATAGACATGGTTTCGTTGGGGATATCACTATATCAAATAACTTATAATGGATGAATAAAAATTACCATTTTATTTTCATAAAAAAATTTATAAATAGAGGGAGGAACATCACAATTCTATAAAACAAAATATCATAAAAAAACAAATCACAAAATTTTTTAAACAATTTTTGAGGCTATTATAATCCTTCTCCCAATATAAGTTCCATTTTAGATAAGTTACCATATTATATATTTCATCATTGATGTGGTATTCATAATTTTAACCCATCATGTCTCATGATTTCCAAAATTCCTCCATAATTATCTTCTTTTAATTGGGTCCTATTTTAAAAATATGATATTGCTTTTTGATCCACTTCCACATCTCTTTGTTGGACTACATAATGGAAATTATTTCGATTATCTTGTCGGCATCATCTATAGAGGAATTAATTAGAAATTCCTCCTGAATTTTTTTTCATTAGGTTATTAGTAAGGATCATTTTCTTGTACCTATTAGCTATAATGTTATGTTTTGTTATCCTTTTCCAAAGTTATTACGAAAAGGTTCCTTTTTCCAATGACCAAATCCACTATTAGTTTCTAGAAAGGGATATATTTCTCAGAAAAAAAACATAATTTCTACCTCAACAGAACATTAAGAAGTTCTTTTATACATATTCTAAAAGTATATCATAGTATTAGGATCCCTAATCAATGTTTTCCCAAATCTAGTTCCCAAGGTTTCTACAAAACATCAATTGATACCAACTGCAATAACACTGACCCCTATAGCATGGATTTGGTGTATTATAATATTACATTATCATAGATATAATGGTTATAATCACAAATTAATAATCATGATAATAGTTTTAGAGAACCAAAATCCCACATGATGCCCATTTTACATTAGGAATTGATAATAAAACATAATACATAACAAAATATAACAAATTTTATCACTAAAGACTTGTTTAAAGATCTTTACTTCATAAAATATGGAAATGAAACAACAAAAGAGTAAGATAAAATTCTCAATAAGAATTTTGAATTGTTGAAGATATTAGAATTAAGTAAGAATAATAATCATGGAAAGGTAGAAAAAAGTTAATCCATTTTATATATTGGTAAGGAATAATCAATATAAAAATATAAATAACTAAAAAAACATTCAATTTAAAAATTAAATTGATAATGAAATGAATCCATATATAATATCATTTGAAAATATCATGTATAATAATATCTAAATTATAAATGATGTAAATTATTATGTATTGGATTCCATGATATCAGGAAACATGGTACCACAAATGTTAAACTTATTTAAAAGACGTTTTAAATAATACACGTAGAAACCCATTTAATTTGGCCAATATAATCTTTCCCATGAGAGGTACTGAGGCATTAATGGGTTTTATTATACCGATATCCACCCATCACATAAGGTCCAAATAATTTCTTATATTTCAAATAATCATATTAATTCATTAATCAAAATTAATTTTCATTAAACTTCCACATTGAGTAAATGATACAGATTTTTCAATATTTCTCTAGTTAATCAAATAACCTTAAATGTAAACATTGCATGAAATAATGGGTAAACGATTATAGAAATAATCATATACCAACTGAATTAATGTGTATATTTATGATAAATGTAATTTTTTATGAAATTTATGATAATAATGTGATTTATTCAAGATAATGTTAATAATAACAAAGTAAATTGAGATTTCACAACAACTCTTACCACTTAGTAATTTTAAATTCAAATACATTAGAATAGAATATTTAAAATTTTGACTAAAAAATTTTATTATGAATTAATCATGACATTACATGTCAAAGGGATAGTAAATAAACTAAATAAAAGATAATTGGTTCATAAAAACAAATAAGTCTCTTTAGAATGTAAATGGAATCAGAATCACTTTCCCCGCACTTATTTTTGATTATATATTCTTTAACCACATATATATTAGTTTTAAACATGTGAATACATTATAAGTGAACCTTATTAATATTTATAATTTCATATTTGATTTTTTATAATATCTTAATACCCTTTGATTGATAAAAAATTATTATTTCCCTTGTTTCAGGTGTTAATTGTCTTATTATCTTATGTTTGTTTTGTCATTAGATAACTATTTATTTCACATATTTTAATGTTTTTAAATATATTGAATAAAATTCATGACATAATTTTCATATTTTTTCAACATGTGTACTTTTAAACACAAACATTAATGATGGATTCAAAAAATAATGTATGTTACAACCATTAATCTGTTATGACATATGTTCGCATGAGTAAGATTTTCCATTTTTTCTATTATCATTATGGAACGGGTGTCAGTAATATTTTATATTAATATAATTAGAATAATATAATAAATAATATATTATTTATTTATGTATACATATATATATATATCATTCATTTGGTGTGGTGATGAAAATAGAGTCGCATTGCTTCGTGAAGGTGGTAGTCCACACATCCATGAATGATGTTATCATTTTTAAGTATAATGAAATAAAATGATATATTAACTTTAAATAGTGATGAATATTTCATTAATATCCTAATTATGTGATTTCTATCACATATTATAATTAACATCCTTCCTTATCACATTCCTTATAAAGCGTTAGTGAAAGAGGAATCGCAACACTTTGTGGGGTTGTAGTTTGGCGTGCACACAATCGACATTATCATGACTCCTGGGGAAAGGAAGGTAATTAGTTATAAATTATATAATTAATCACGTCGTATAATAATGTTTTAAATATCATATATATAATCCATATCTATAATCATACCCAACCTTGAGATGTGATAATGTAAAAACGAACGACATTGATTCACGATGCAGTAATTTATCTTACACACAAACAATGATTTAATAACCCATTTTATGGGAGTGTGTGTTTCGTTAGTTTTTAAACATAACATAATAACATCGAGTTTTATGTAAGATACTTATGTTTTTATATAATTGTGGTTTAAAATGGATTTAAGGGGGTGAAGAAGGAAACCAAATGAAGACGCTTGTTGAAGAAAATTACATCTCCTTCGAGCATCCTACTATGGTGTTCTCTAAATACAAAAGATGATATATTTAAACCCAAAATAAGGTTTCTAGGATGAGGGGAGGGATGTTGTAAAGTGAATTTTTCTTGAATTTTCGGAATCAAAGAAATTTTAACATGTAAAATATGGGGATGAGTGGGTGGAATTTTATAGTTTGGGAGGAGTGACATTCATGTAAATACTCAAATTTATTCACTATTGGGAGGTTTCTCTAACCACATGTTGCTCAAAAATAGAATAATACAAGATATTATGGATTTTTCCAATACAAACCTCCAAAAAAATAATTTTAATCATTCTAATTCTTTAACATCAATGTTTCTCTATTTTTACCATTTTGGGGTTTTTGTATAGTAACTAATTTTCTATACTAGCTAGTCTATCTATTAAGACTAAAATAAAGTAATAATTATTATAAAATTTATACCCATTGATTATAAATTTTTATTTGTAATTTATAAAATGAAAATTTAAAACCTTTTGAAAGTTAATTTTACCTGAATTTCATGAAATGGAAAAACAATGTTTTAACCATAACCATGCTAATATATTTTTCACTATTTATGGGTCAATATTTTCATTATAAAAGATAAATCGGTCTAATAATAGAACATATTTTATATTTACTAATATTTTAAAATCACTTGTCACAAGATAAGATTTTTAGTAATTTTAAATCATTTAGTAAAATATTATTTATTTTAAAATAACATTAATTTCAATTTGGAAATTATTTATTTATTTTAAATTTAACAATATCAATAAAATCAAATAATTTTAAATTATTATGTTAAAACCTATAATAAATGATATATTCATCTAAAAAATTTCTGTAAGACAATAATTAATCCAATTTACTCCACTTTTAATATTTTTTGATTTATTTGTTTTAGTTAACTATTAGATAAATAATTTACACACTGTCATTTATAAAAAAAATTAAATTAATTATTTCATATCTAAAAAATAAAAAACAATTATCATGATAAAAAACTAATTTATGTTTCAAAATAATATTTATAACTAAGAAATTGATATTTCCTCTCTATCTTGAAGAATTATAAATATTAAAGGCATCAAAGGTTCCATATTTATTTTTCTTTACATAACTTATTTAATTGGTAAATATCTTGAAATTATATCCAAATAACTAATAAAAATCGAGATTAAGTTGATAATACTCTAAATATGTCCATCCAATGGGTGTCGGACGTTTTTTCAGGCCATTATACACCATAAATTCCATGTTTAAGCATTATGTAAACTCATTTTCTTCATAATAATTGAAATAAGTTTTAACTATTTACACAAATAATTTTTCAAAAAAAATAATAAATTTTTTTATAATATAAATTAAACATACTATAAATATGGATATCATTTTTTCAAATTCAATTTTCAAAATTAGAAGGATTTAATATTAAATTAATATCATATACATGAAAATAAAGTGTGTTTTTAACGTGAAAGTGTTCAAATTATTAAAATGTATTTATATCATAATTCAATATGAAAATGATTTCAATGACCTATATTCGATTTATAGATCAATAATTGAAATATTTTGATGTTGAAACCAATTCAAAATATAATTTAACAAAAAAAATTTAGATGAAAATGAGGTTTTCAATTAAAATCTTGTATTTTTCACTATTTATCATAAAAATGAAACTTCGCAGAAAAATCAAAAAACATCACCATAATTCATCTTTTGTATTATAATTTAAAAAAATTATTATTGTTTAATATAAATTTTACAAAAAGTTTAAAAATTAATATTAAATTATCCACTCGAATCATGATTAAACTATATTTTAGGAAAACAGTTATTTTTTTAAAAAAATATTTCTAATGATTCGTATTTTCTTAACAATCAATAGATTACTTATAAATAAAAGAAATTCTTCTTTAATTAAGAATTTAATATTTTTATTTCAATCAATGTTCTATTTAAATTATTAATAAAAACATAATGTGAATACCCTTTGAGGCCACGGTGTATCAGTGGTGTCTGAATCTCATTCAGGGCAAAAACCCCATTTTCTGGGAGAAATGGGCTTGCTGCATGTTTAGTAGAAACCGTACATGGTAGGTTGAATAGTTACTAATAACATTGAGAGACCTAGGTAGAGATTAAGAGGACCCAACATGATTTTTCAAACCATTCGGATTGAGGAACATGCTCCAACAGGAACGTCAGAAATTCTTGACATTAGGTTTAGATACACTTTGTGCACGATCCACAGAACCATGTGTGAAAAATGTGTGATATTTCCCTACTTATAGTAGTGTGAGTAGGTTTGGCACACAATTTGTCCAACTCTGTTTCCAAAACCATGCAACTCTATATTTTGGTGGAATTTTTGAAACCTCTCTTAGTTAATCTTATATTTCAAACATAGTTTTCATTCTTCCTCCACGCAACAACCTCACCCATTAACATCACTTATTTGGATCCTAATGTCGAAAGTGGAAAATATTTTTCATATGTTATCATAATACAGATATATTGGAAGCGTCAGATCCGTCTTGATAAGATCACAATTCCTTTATTCTATTCTTCGTTTGTCTTTGTATCTGCTAGGATTTTTTTTTCAAGATAAGTTACCCAATTTTTAGGTTCTTCATCCATTCATTATTTCTCACCTCATATGAGTCAAATCAGAAGATGAAACTAGATTACAACTCCTCTACAGAAATATTTTTGATGTTATCTTTATTTTCCCTCAAAGTAGATGTGTTTTTATATGTCTTGTTCTTCTTCATGCATGTTTTTCCTAGAAATTCTCATGAAATAGAATTTAATACATTTTTAAAATGAATTGGTATGACCTATGTAATCAATAAGACAATTGATAAATAACGAAAGTCCTGAACCATTAATTGGAACCACCCCTTGGTTTTGTATCTTAATTAATTATACCACCAAGGGTGTCTTTTGAAATTTAATTCCCTTTAATGTGTCATTTTCACATTTACATGGGTTTTTTAAATGATTAATCGTAACCGGTAATGTCAATTGATGAAATAAATGGAATTGATGGACATGTACCTTGGAATTTTCTAGGTAATTTATTTCTTAATATTAAATTGATTCTTATAATTAATGTCCAAGTACTATAATTAAGAGGCTAATCCTTCTAATCTTATCCCCTACATTGATACTGAAACATCCCAAGTAAATGAAGAATAAGATATTTTTATACTTATTAATATTTTTGAATTAAATATTAATTTTACTTTAAAATGGTTACTATGTTCGATATCATACCCGATACGCAACAACGGGTTTCTTTGGAATCTTACATTGCATGCTATTAATATAATATTATTATTTTAAATGGTAGTTAACTCCTAGCTGTTGTATTGGCGGGAATGAATGAAACTAACTACAATATGATTATACATGATTGTTAAATTAATTTACATTATCCAATAAAAAGTTAGAGGCCTAAAATGTGAATGAGTCTAATTTTAAGTATAATTTACATTAAAAGGCCGATTTATCTCCTTTTAATGGAGAACCCTTTTTAAATCTAATTTTCATAACATTAATAAATTCTATATGATCAAATAAAATCCTTCTTTATAATAGGGACATCAAAATTTACTTTGTGTAAATTTTTGGAATCTTGCCGATAAAGTTCATTTTTTTAATGAATAGTGAAAATATTGTATTTTACTTCAAAATTATGTTTTAATATAATTTATTTATATTGTTATATTATCTTTTTAATTGGTATTAAAGTGTAATTAGAATATATTTTTACCATTTAATCCAATTTTGGTCATTGGAATTAATTTCACATTGAAATTGGACATAAACAAGTATCAATATTTTGATAGATATTATTTCTAAAAAACACCCTATTTGTTTTGATAATGAGAATTAATTTTGAAATTAACTAATTCCAATCCTAGTTTTTGAATTTGGAAAAATAGAAACAGTTTTTTGAATTCGTAATATGAAATATAACTTATGCTGAATTTTTGATATTTTTTCTGAAAAACATCAATTTTTGATAAATAGTGACACCACTTAGTGGTAAATAAAAAAAATAACGTTTTCATTTAAATGAAATTTTACCACTTCTTTGAATTGAATTTAACATACATGGTTGTTATCAAGAAGTAATATGTGGTTCATTAAGATGAAAATATTTTTTGGTGAATATTAACTTTTGACTTTTATTTACCGCGGTTAAAGGTAAATAGGGTAATTCAAGGTAAAAAATAATATTATAATAATTCAAAATTACATTAAGACTTGTCCAAACCTTATTGGACGATTCATTAATGACCATGGGTATCTTTGGGTCATTCTAACTAGCACATCACCATGGGGTTATCATTTCTTGTTTTTTAAAAAGAAAGATGGTTCAATGAGACTTTGTATTGATTATTGAGCATTGAATAACATCACTATTAAGAATAAGAATCCATTGCCTCATATCAATGATTTTTTGATCAGCTCCAGGGAGCTCAGTATTTCTTGAAGATTGACTTGAGATTCGGGTATCATCAGTTGATATTAAAAGAAGAAAACATTTTGAAGATCGTGTTTCGTACTAGATCTGGCCATTATGAATTTGAAGTTATGACTTTTGGGTCAACCAATGCACCTGCTGTATTCATGGATCTTATGAATAGAAGTTTCAGTGAGATCTTGGATATGTTTGTGTTTGAGTTCATTAATGATATTTTGGTTTATTCCAAAATTAAGGAGGAACATGAAAGTCATTTAAGGGTTGTCTTGCAAACATTAAAAGAAAAGAAACTATTTGGAAATTTCAGCAAGTGTGAGTTTTGGTTATAAAAAATTTCTTTCCTTGGTCACATTGTCTCAAAAAATGGCATAACTGTTGATCCTGATAAAACAATTTTTTTTGAAAAATGGCCAAGACCCACAAATATAACCTAGATTCGTAGTTTTCTTGGTTTGGCAGGTTATTACCGGAGGTTTGTTGAAAATTTTTCATAGTTATCTAGTCCAATGATTAATTTAACTCAAAAAGGTGTTATGTTCATCTAGAAAAAAGAATGATATGATTTTTTTCAGGAATTGAAAAGAATATTGGTAAATGGCCCAGTTTTGGCACTGCCTTCCAGAAATGGTGAGTTTGTTATCTACAGTGATGTTTCATTGAAAGGACTATGATGTGTACTAATGCAGAATGATTAGGTAATTGTTTATTCTTCATGTTAATTGAAACCTCATGAGTTAAATTACCCTAAACATGATTTGGAATTAGATGCTATTGTTTTTGCTTTAAAAATTTGGAGAAATCTTTTGTATGGATTGAAGCGTGAAATATATAGTGATCACAAATTTTTAAAGTATATATTCACTCAAAAATAATTGAACATGAGATAGAGGAGATGGTTGGAATTAAGCAAGGATTATGATTTCATGATCCATTACCATCCGGGAAAAGAAAATAGGGTGGCTGATGCTTTTAGTCGAAAAAGTAATGCTTTGTTAACCATGCTGTGTTTGGAACAAGATCCTTTGGTTTTTGATTTGATGAACTTTTCATAGATGTTGTTGGTGCGGGAAATTATTCTGTTTTGTTTCAGGTGTCAGTGAAGTAATCTCTATCAGATAGAATAAAGCAAGCATAGAAAGAAGACTGTGAGTTGTAGAAAAAGGTAGTGTTGGATCAGAAGGGTAAGTTACCTGAATTTAACATTGATAATGATCGTTTTTTGAGATTTGGAAAGATATTATGGGTGCCTTGTGATTCACAGTTGAAGAATGAGTTGTTATGTGATGCTCATAGTTCCCCGTTTTCAGTTCATCCTTATAGTACTAAGATGTACAGAGATCTTTGGGAGTATTACTGGTGGGATGGAATGAAAAAAATTATTGCTGATTTTACTGTGAGGTGTTTGACTTGTCAGCAGGTTAAAGCAGAGCGGTAGTTACCGAAAGGAATACTTTAGCCTTTACCGGTGCCAGAGCTGAAATGGAAAAATATATCCATGGACATTGTTGTGGTATTACCAAACACATCTCGATGTAATAATGTAATCTGGGTTATAGTTGATCGATTGACTAAATCTTCTCATTTTCATCCTATTCAAGATACTTTGTCTCTGGATAAACTTTCTCGGTTGTATATTAAAGAGATATTCAGGTTGCATGGTGTTCCCTTCTCCCTTTTATCTAATCATGATCCCAGGTTCACTTATAACCTTTGAAAAGGCCTTCAGAAGTCATTAGGTACTGAATTAAATTTTAGTACATCTTTTCATCCTCAATCAGATGGGCAGTCCGAATGAACCATTCAGACATTGGGAGATATGTTACAAGCTTGCATGATGGATTATCAGGGAATTTGGGACCAACATATTTCTTTGGATTAATTTTTATATAATAACATCTTTCATTCCATTATAAATATGGATCCATTTGAAGAATTATATAGATAGAGATGTCGAGCTCCATCTTTTTGGGATGAAGTAGGTGAAAGGAAGCTGATGGGACCAGAATTGGTAGAAGAGATGGAAGAGAAATTTCTATTGATTCAGAAGCACATGAGAACAGCTCAGAGTAGACAGAAAAGTTATGCTAATAACCAGATGAAGGATCTTTCCTTTGAGGTAGGTGATCATGTCATTCTCAAAGATTCTCCATGGAAAAGTGTGATACATTTTGGAAGGAAGGGAATGTTGAGACCGAGGTTCATTGGACCTTATGAAATTCTTGAGAAAGTGGGATCAGTTGCATACAAAGTGGCTTTACCTCCAAGTTTATCCCAGGTACACAATGGTTTTTTTATTTCGATGTTGAAAAAGTATATGCCAAATCCATCTCATGTTTTGATCCCAAAAGTAGTTCAATTTTAAGAGAATCTCTGTTATGAAGAACAACTAGTTTAGATTCATGGCCATAGAGAGTAGTTGTTGTAGAATAAGGTAATTTACCTGGTAAAGGTTTGGTGGAAAAACCAAATGGTTAAAGAGGCAACATGGGAATCTGAAAATGCTATGACGGATAAATACCCGCACTTATTTTGATAAGTGAATAAAAATTGCGAGAACACAATTTCCAAAAGGGGGGAAGGATGGAACATCCCAAGAAAATGAAGAATAAGATATTTTTATACATATTACTATTTTCGAATTAAATATTAATTTTACTTTAAAAGGGTTTTTATGTTCGATAGTGTACCCGATACGCAACAACGGGTTTCTTTGGAATCTTATGCTGCACACTATTAATATAATATTATAATTTTAAATGGTAGTTAACTCCTAGTTGTTGTACTGGCATGAATGAATGAAACTAAATTCAATATGATTATACATGATTGTAAAATGTATTCACATTATCCAATACAAATATAGAGGCTTAAAATGTGAATGAATCTAATTTTAAGCATAATTTACATTAAAAGGCCGATTTATCGCCTTTTAATGGAGAACCCTTTTTAAATCTAGTTTTGGTCACTTTAATACATTCTATATGACCAAATAAAATCCTTCTTTAATATTGGGACATCAACATTTACTTTGTGTAAATTTTTTGAATCTTTCCGATAAAGTTCATTTTTTAATGAATAGTGAAAATATTGTATTTTAATTCAAAATTATGTTTTAATATAATTTATTTATATGGTTATATTACCTTTTTAATTTGTTTTAAAGTTTAATTAGAATATATTTTTACCATTTAATCCAATTTTGGTCATTTGGAATTAATTTCACTTTGAAATTGGACATAAACAAATATCAATCTTTTGATAGTTATTGTTTCTTAAAAACATACTATTTGTTTTGATAACGGGAATTAATTTTAAAATTAATTAATTATAATTCTATGATTTGAATTTAGAAAAATAGACATCATTTTTTGAATTCGGAATATCAAATATTTCATAGGCTGCATTTTTTGTATTTTTCTGAAAAACAACAATTTTTTATGAATAGTGACACCACTTAGTGGTAGTTAAAAAAACAAATGTTTTCATTTAAATGAAATTTTACCACTTCTGTGAATTGAATCCGACATTCATGGATATTATCAAGAAGTAAAATTTTGTTCATTAAGATGCAAATAACTTTTGGTGAATAGTAACTTTTGACTTTTATTTACCGCGGATAAAGGTAAATAGGGTAATTCAAGGTAAAAATAATATTATAATAATTAAAAATTACCTTAACATTTGTCCAAACCTTATTGGATGATTCATTAACGACCATGGACATATTTGAGTCTATTTTTGGTCCCCTTTGATCCACACGAAAGTGATAATGACAATTTTGATTCATTAACTTAAAGTAAAGGAAAATATGACAAAAGCAAATATCATTTAGTAAATTAATTGTTAGAAGGGGTTATATAAATTATCTTTTAGACTATAATAATTAATTAGAAATCTAAAGTTATTTCCTATATCATGGTTTTTTTTTAATTTTTAGACATCAAATAAATTAAATTATTTATGACACAATAATGATGCAGTATTTATCTCATTAATAGAAGATTTAAATAAATATGATTTTAATGATTAAAATATTATCCAAAACATGTCCAATTCTTATTGGATGATTTTATTTCTACCATTAATCACTTTATATTCTACTATAATGATTATTGGACCATTAGAAACCGAATATAATTATATAATAAAATAATAGTTTCACACTTTCCTAAAGAGCCTCCCCACCACCTTATAAAAGAAGACCACTTATAACCATTTCCACACACCTCCCAAGCCATTTGGCTCATCCGAAATATGACCAATTAAGCTCCCTACATCCCTCTCCTCCCCATAGAAGACTTACCTTAGTCATAGGTCACTTCAAGAATTCCTTTTGGTTCAAACCAATGGAGTCACCCAAATTAAAGGTAACGGTTTCTCATAAATTATTTTCATTTATTTTACTTCTCCAACCCCTAAACTCTTTTTATTTCATTATTTTGTAACAAAACCAGTATAATAAATGTACTAGGATGTTGTTATAAGAATTATTCAATCTAAACTTGCACACACATCCATATAATGGATGAAGAACATAATGTTTCTGTGGATGGAAAACTAACGCCTCACGAAATGATGATTGTTCAATTACATCTTACCACCTATCATGGTGGCCATTATGATTAAACTGTATTTATATATGATATATATTATGTTTATGATTTAATTATTCTTCTGTAATTCCCAATTATATCAAACCATTATGTTTTCCATAGTGGGTAAATACGATAATCTCATTTGAGGAAGTGCGGACTAGTGCCCCCTTAAAATGATGTGACTCGTTAATTCCTTACGTGGGATGTATAAATGATAGTGTTAATGATATTATATATGATATTATATTGTAATTATAATATACATATGTATCATTATGTTTTATTTCCATTAAAATAATAAATTGAAATGAAAGTAGCGTTCATGCGTACGTATGGCTTACCGTCTCCATGAACGGTGCATTTCATTTCGTACCTATAAATGTTATGTAATATTAGAAGTAAATGAATATACTGGATATATATATGATATATATGATATATAAATCATGAATATAATTCTGGATATAATGGACTATTGACCACATGGACAACTTGTATATATAACGTGTTCATTTTTGACTCAAGGGCCAAATAACAACAAAATGAAAGTTATTAACTTAAATGATTAAATAATGTTTATAACATGGTAATAAGTGATTTAAAAGGAATAATAAACTTAAAAAATGTTCTTAATAAAGTAGAAATTAACTTTTATTTATTATTCATGATATTAAAGAACGATCGATTCAAGTCGGACATGAGGTAAGGAACTTCGTCTCAATCTCCTTTCATTGAGGATTATTTTGTTCTAATACAAGACTTTATTTTATACACTGTATAAAAAACCATTGAATTTTCATTTCATTCAAAGGGAATCCTTTTCTTTGAAGCATTTTACTAAACTACAAAAAATAATGTGTCTTTTAACATACGTTGTGACAAAGACCTTTTCCGTCACCGCGAGTATTATTTGATCTTCGGCTTCCTCCACAAGCCGTAATGTTTTTTTAAAATAAAATAAATACCTGATACTCTTTTACGTATTATTGGTATTGAAAATGGTTTTGAAAATGGATTTTTTATGTCAATATATTTAAGTAATATATTGTGATTGAAACGTGAAAATGATTCCTTTTCTTTATATTTGTTGTATGTGATATGATTTTATATTGGTACTTGGAAATTTGACGTGTGGTTATGTGATAAACCAAATGACGGGTAGTGCAGTGAATACTAGGATGGGTGGTTACGTTATAACCTCCAATGAATTGGGTGTGGAAGTCGGTCGTATGGCTATTCCATTTAGTGATATGTGTGGAAGTTGATCGTATGGTTATTCCATTTATGTATGTTTATGTCCCAAGTTACCTTTATATGTTATGTGTTCTTTATATGGATTTTACGGTAATTGTTTTGTTACAAAAGGGTATGTAATGATCCTTTATCCAGTGAATATTATTTACTACTTCATAATGGTTAAAATTATTACTTATGTTAAAGTATTCATGGTTTACTTGTTGTTTTGAAAAACTAATAGTTTTACTTCTTTGGGTATCCCTTACTGAGCTTTTTATGCTCATCCCTTGTTTTTGAAATGTTTTTCACAGTACATAATGTGGAATAGGTTAAAGGATGGGATCACGGAGAATTCATGCTATCTTAAACATGGAACTAGACTTGACTCTTTTTCTAAGAGTTCATGTTTTGTAAAAAAATGGAAACTGTGTAGAAGTGTCTACTTTGTGATATTTTGAAATTTAATAGTTATGGCCTAACTCTCTAAAACTCTAATCCTGAAAATATTCTCAATGGGAATTATTCATTTAATTCAAGATTGTGTATGGTTTTAAGGCTGGGTCCTTATAGGTTGTATCAAAGGTCGGTTTAGATAACTTTAGGTGTTAGGGTATTGTTAAAGTAATATCCATAAAGTAATTTATGTAAATATTGAAGTCATATAAAATTTACAGATTATCATGTTGCTTCACCTAAGATATTTCTTTTTTCAAAATGGTTTTCTGCAGAGGAAATAGGGCAGCTATGTTAGGACGACATCAGGAAGAAGATAACCATCCAAATCAGCAACTTGGGATGGTCGGAATCAGAACTGAAGAGTTTGTTGCAATGATGGCACATTTGACTCAATCTATAAATGGTTGTGGTATTAATGCACGAGATCAGCCAGATCAACCGCAGAGGAACATGTTAGTAGTAGAGAATTTCATGAGGCAACATCCCCCATCATTCAGAGGATCATCTTACCCTGTTCTAGCTGAAGGGTGGATTAAAGAACTGGAGATGATTTTTGATGTCATGGTTTGTTCAGAACATCAACAGGTTAGTCTTGTTGTTTACCGTTTTGAATGTGAAGCTCATCAGTGGTGGTCTATGGTGAAAAATATCAGGGATAGTGAGGAGATTAATGCTCTTGATTGGGATAAATTGAAAGTTATGTTTCTTGAGAAATATTTTCCTAAAGTGGTTTCGTCTTAGGATGGAAAAAAAATTCCTGGAATTTAGGTAGGAGGATGACTCAATGGATTTTTAGGAATAAAAATTCACTCGACTGACAAGGTATGCTCTAAATTTCATACGAGAACTTGATAGTAAAATCAATCGATTTTACTCAGGTATAAAGCCACGATATCGTAGAGCATTAGCCTCTCGTAAGATCAAATGTTTTGAAATACTTTTTCGATGTGCGGAGAAGGTGGAAATGGGGTTTGTTGATGATAAGGTGTTCTTTGACAAACAATAGAATAAGAGGACCAGTTGGCAGGAAAACGGGAAGAATTCATCAAAGAATCCTAGAGGTAAGAAAAATAAATATCCAACTTGTGGGAAGTGTGGTATAAAGAATCCTGGAGAATGATTATCGATGTCTGGAAAGTTCTTATGAGGTGCTATGTCTGGTCATATTACTCATAACTGTAAGGAAGATGATCAAGCAGGGAATGAAAATCCATCGGTAAGATGTTTTAAGTGTAATGAAATGGGTCATTATTCAAATGAGTATCCAGAGAAGAACTCGTCTGAGGGAAGCATCCAGACTACAAGCAGAAAGGGGTGGTGAAATCCTTTTCAACATCTTCAGCAGATGTTGGGCCATCAAACAAAGTAGTATCAGGTACAATGTTTATTTGTTCAGATTATTCCAATGTGTTGTTTGATTTAGGGTCTACACACTCTTTAATTTCTGAGAAGTTTTCTAGTAAATCGGGAATTTCATCTCAATATATGAATGCGAATCTTATGGTAAAACACCTGGAGGAAATGTTGAGACAAAAAGAAAACATAAGAACATTCATTTCCTTGTGTGAGGAAAGAATCTACCTGAAAACCATATTTAATTACCTCTAGTAGAGTTTGATGTTATTTTGGGCATGGATTGGATTTCTGTTTATCATGCTAAGATTGACTGTAGAGCTAAAAAGGTTTCATTTCCGAAAGATTTATAGTTTGTGTACAAGAATTAACCCTTGATTTTGATAACATATTAGGAATTTTAGAAACAAGTAAAAGAAGGAATTGAATGTTAGCTTGTTCATATTGTTTAAAATAAATAAAGTTTTGAGATTACTGATGTGCCAGTGGTAAATGACTACCTTTATATATTTCTTGATGAGTTTTCTAGTATTATACCTGATCGGGAAGTTGAATTTATCGTTGACATATTTCCTGATTCTAATCCAATTTCAAAACCCCCTTATCGAAGGGCTCAAATTGAAATTTTAGGGGCAATGAATCAATTGCAAGAGTTAAGAGATAAAGGTTTCATTCGACCTAGAATATCACGATGGAGAGCTCCTGCCTTATTTTTTAAAAAGAAAGATTGTTCAAGGAGGCTTTGCATTGATTATAGATCATTGAATAACTTAACTGTTAAGAATAAGTATCCATTGCCTCATATTGATGATTTGTTTGATCCGCTCCAGGGAGCTAAGTATTTCTCGAAGATTGACTTGAGATCGGGGTACCATCAGTTGAAAGCAAAAGAAGAAGACATCTAAAGACCACATTTCATACTAGATATTTCAATTATGAATTTTTAGTCATTCCTTTTGGGTTAACAAGTGCACCTGCTGTATTCAGGGATCTTATGAATAGAATTTTCTAGGATTTCTTTGATAAGTTTGTGGTTGTGTTCATTGATGATATTTTGGTTTATTCCAATAGTAAAGAAAAACATGAAATTCATTTAAGGCTTGTCTTGCAAACCATAAAATAAAAGAAACTATTTGGGAAATTCATCAACTGTGAGTTTTGGTTAAAACAAATTTTTTTCCTTGGTCACATTGTTTCAAAAAATGGCATAACTCGTGATCCTGCTAAAACAAAAGTTGTTGAAAAATGGCAAAGACCCACAAATATAACTGATATTCATATTTTTCTTGGCTTGGCAGGTTATTACTGGAGGTTTGTTGAAACGTTTTCATGGTTATCTAGTCCAATGACTAAGTTAACTCGAAAAGGTGTTATGTTTATCTGGAATAAAGAATCTGAAGATTGTTTTCAGGAATTGAAAATAAGATTGGTTAATGCTCCAGTTTTGGCACTTGCTTCCAGAAATGGTGAGTTTTTTATCTATAGTGATGCTTCATTGAAAGGAATGGGTGTGTCCTAATGCAGAATTATCAGGTAATTTCTTATGATTCACGTCAATTGAAACCTCAGGAGTTAAATTAACCTACACATGATTTGGAATTAGATGCTATTTTTTTTAAAAAAAATTTGGAGGAATAATTTGTATGGAGTGAAGTGTGAAATATATACTGATCAAAAAATTTTAAAGTATATATTCAATCAAAAAGAATTGAACATGAGAAAGAGGAGATGGTTGGAATTAATCAAGGATTATTATTGCACGATCAATTACCATATGAGAAAAGCAAATAGAGTGGCTGATGATTTGAGTCAAAAAAGTAATGCTTCATTAACCATGCTACATTTAGAATGAGATCCTTTGGTTTTTGATTTGATGAACTTTGGCGTATAATTTGTTGGTGCAGGAAATTATTCTGTTTTGTTTCAGGTGTCAGTGAAGTCATCTCTATCAGACAGAATAAAGAAATCACAGAAAGAAGAGAGTGAGTTGTAGAAAAAGGTAGAGTTGGTTCAGAAGGGTAAGTTACCTGAATTTAACATTGATAATGTTTTTGTTTTGATATTTTAAAGAGATTATGTGTGCCTTGTGATTCACAGTTGAAGAATGAGTTGTTATGTGAAGCTCATAGTTCCCCTTTTTTAATTCATCCTGGTAGTACTAATATGTACAGAGATCATTGGGAGTATTACTGGTGTGATGGAATGAAAAGAAATATTACTGATTTTACTATGAAGTGTTTTAATTTTCAGTAGGTTAAAGCAGAGCAGTAGTTACCGAAAGTAATGCTTCAGCCTTTACCAGTGCCAGAGTGGAATGGGAAAATATATCCGTGGTCTTTGTTGTGGGATTACCAAAACTATTCTCGCAGTAATAATGAAATCTGGGTTGTAGTTGATCGATTGACTAAATCTACTCATTTCCTTCCTATTCGAGATACATTGTCTCTAGATCAACTTTATTGGTTATATGTTAAAGAGATAGCCAGGATGCATGGTGTTACCCTCTCCATTGTATCTGATTGTGATCCCAGGTTCACTTTTAACTTTTGGAATGGCCTTCAGAAGTAATTGGGTACTGAATTATATTTTAGTACAGTTTTTCATCCTCAATCAGATGGGCAGTAAAAACAAAAAATTCAGACATTTGAATATATGTTAGGGGCTTTCTCGATGGATTATCAGGGAAGTTTGGAAAAAAATCTTTCTCTGGTTGAATTTTCATATAATAACAGTTTTTATTCCAGTATATAGATGGCTCCATTTGAGGCATTACATGGAATGTGTTGTCGAACTCCAGCTTTTTGGGATGAAGTTGGTGAATAGAAGCTGATGGGACTAGAATTGGTAGAAGAGATGGCAGAGAAATTTCAATTGATTTAGAAGCACATGATAACATCTCAGATCTGACCAAAAAGTTATGCTAATAACTAGAGGAAGTATCTTTCCTTTGAGGTAGGTAATCATGTCTTCTCAAAGTTTCTCCATGGAAAAGTGTGATGCGTTTTGGTAAGAAGGTAAGGTTAAGTCCGAGGATCATTGGACCTTATGAAATTCTGGAGAAAGTGGGATCAGTTGTGTATAAAGTGGCTTTACCTCCAATTTTATCATAGGTACACAATGTTTTTCATGTTTCGACGTTAAAAATTATATGCCAGATCCATCTCATGTTTTGATCAGAGAAGTAGTTCAGTTGGAAGAGGATCTCTCTTATAAAGAACAACCAGTTCAGATTCTTGACAGTTGAGAGCAGGTGTTGCGGAATAAGGTAATTTACCAGGTAAAGGTTTTGTGGAAAAACCTTATTGTTGAAGAGGCAACATGGGAATCTGAAAATGCTATGAGGGATAAATACCCCCACTAATTTGGATAAGTGAATAAAAACTGCGAGGACGCAATTTCCAAACGGGGGAAGGATACAACATCCCAAGTAAATTACGAATAAGATATTTTTATACTTATTAATATTTATGAATTAAATATTAATTTTACTTTAAAAAGGTTGCTATGTTCGATAGCGTACCCGATACCCAACAACGGGTTTCTTTCGAATCTTACGTTGCACACTAATAATATAATATTATTATTTGAAATGGTAGTTAACTCATAGTCATTATATTGGAAGGAATGAATGAAACTAACTACAATATGATTATACATGATTATTAAATGTATTTACATTATCCAACAAAAATTTAGAGGCTTAAAATGTGAATGAATCTAATTTTAAGCATAATTTACATTAAAAGGCCGATTTATCGCCTTTTAAAGGTGAACCCTTTTTAAATAAAGTTTTTCTCACATTAATACATTCTATATGACCAAATAAAATCATTATTTTGAATGGGGACACCAAAATTTACCTTGTTTAAATTTTTGGAATCTTTCCGATAAAGTTCATTTTTTAATGAATAGTGAAAATATTGTATTTTAATTCAAAATTATGTTTTAATATAATTTATTTATATGGTTATATTATCATTTTAATTGGTTTTAAAGTGAAATTATAATATATTTTTACATTTTAATCCAATTATGGTCATTGGAATTAATTTCACTTTGAAATTGGACATAAACAAGTATCAATCTTATGATAGTTATAGTTTCTTAAAAACACGCAATTTGTTTTGATAATGGGAATTAATTATAAAATTAATTAATTAAACTTCTATTTTTTGAATTTTCACAAATATAAATAATTTTTGAATTCGGAATATCAAATATAGCTTAGGCTGAATTTTTGGTATTTTTCTGAAAAACATCAATTTTTGATGAATAGTTACACCACTTAGTGTTAGTCTAAAAAAATAACGTTTACATTTAAATGAAATTTTACAACTTCTGTGAATTGAATCTGACGTACATGGTTTTTATCAAGAAGTAAAATTTGGTTCATTAAGATGAAAATAATTTTTGGTGAATAGTAACTTTTGACTATTATTTACCACGGTTAAAGGTAAATAGGGTAATTCAAGGTAAAAAGAATATTATAATAATTCTAAATTACCTTAACACTTGTCGAAACCTTATTGTATGAGTCCTTAATGTCCATTTTCATCTTTGGGTCGATATTTGGTCCCCTTTGATCCAGTTGGAAGTGATAATGACTATTTAGATTAATTAACTTAAAGTAATGGAAAATATGACAACATAAAATATCATTTTGTAAATTAATTTTATTAAGGGGTTATATAAATTATCGTTTCAACTATAAAAATTAATTTGTAAGAAAAAAAGATTTCCTACATCATGGTAATTTTTTTATAATTTTTTTACATCAAGTAAATTAAATTATTTATGACACAATAATGATGCAGTATTTACGTCATTAATAAATAATTTAAATAAATTAGATTATAATGATTAAAATATTATCCAAAACATGTACAATTCTGATTAGATGATTTTATTTAGACCATGACTCATCTTATCTTCTACTATCATGATTTTTGGACCATTAGAAACTGAATATAATTATATAATATAATAATATTTCACACTTTCCTAAAGAGCCCCTCCTCCCCCTTATAAAAGGAGACCATTTCTTACATATTCCACACAACTCTCAAGCCATTTGTCTCGTCCAACCTCTGCCCAATTAATCTACCAACAACCCTCTCCTCACCCTAGAAGCCTTACCTTAGTCATAAGACACTTCAAGAAGTCCTTTTGGTTCAAACCAAAGGAGTCACCCAAATTAAAGGTAACGATTTCTCTTAAATTATTTTCATTTATTTTACTTCTCCAACCCATAAATTCTTTTTATTTATTCCTTTTATAACAAAACCAGAATACTAATTATACTTGGATGTTTTTATAAGATTTATTCTAACTACACTTACACACACCTCCATCTAATGGACGAAGAACATAATGTTTCTGTTGATGACAAACTAACACCTCACGAAATGATGATTGTTCAATTACATCTTACCACCTCTCATGGTGTCCATTATGATGACACTGTATTTATATATGATATATATTATGTTTATGATTTCATTATTCTTTTGTACTTCCCAATTATATCAATCTTTTTTGGTTTCTATAATGGGTAAATACGATAATCTCATTTGAGGAAGTGCAGACTACCGCCCCCTTAAAATTATGTGACTCGTTAATGCCTTATGTGGGATGCATAAAGGATAGTGTTAATGATATTATATATGATATTATACTGGAATTTTAATATACCTATGTATAATTATGTTTTATTTCCACTAAAATATGAAATAGAAATGAAAATATCGTTAATGCGTACGTACTACTTACCTCTCAATGAACGGTGCATTTCATTTCATACCTCTAAATGTTATGTAATTTTATAAGTACATGTATATGATGGATATATATGATATATATGATATCTAAATCATGAATATACTTTTGGATATAATGGACTATTGACCACATGGACAACTTGTAAATGAAAGGTGTTCATCTTTGACTCAAGTGCCAAATATCAACAAAACGAAATTTATTAACTTAAATGATTAAATAATGCTTATAACATGTTAATAAGAGATATAAAAGGAATATTAAACTTGAAAAACGACCTTAAGCAAGTAGAAATTAACTTTAGTTTATTATTCAGGATATTAAAGAATGATCGAGTCATGTCGGAGAGGAGGTAATGGACTTCGTCTGAATCTCCTTTCATTGAGGCATATTTTGTTCTAATACAAGACATTCTTTTATACGCTGTATAAAAAACATTTTACATTTCATTTCATTCAAAGGGAGTCTTTTTCTACTAATAGTTTTACTAAAAGACAAAAAATAATGTTTCATTTAACGTACGCGGTGACAACAACCTTTTACACCGCCGCGAGTATTATTTGATCATTGGATTCCTCAATAAATCGTAATGATTTTTTTAAAATAAAATAAATACCATATTCCCTTTTAAGTATTTTTGGTATTGAAAATGGTTTTGAAAATGGCCTTTTTATGTCAATATATTTAAGTAATATATTGTGATTGAAATGGGAAAATTTTCCTTTCGTTTATATTTTTTGTATGTGATATGATTTTATATTGGTACATAGACATTTGACGGGTGGTTACATGATAAACCAAATAAAGGATGGTGCCTTGAATACCAGGATGGGTGGTTACATTATAACCTCCAATGCTTTGGGTACGGAAGTCGGCTGTATGGCTATTCCATTTAGTGATATGTGTGGAAGTCGGCTGTATGGTTATTCCATTTATGTATGTTTATGTCCCAAGTTACTTTTATATGTTATGTGCACTTTATATGGGTTTTATGGTAATATTTTGGTTACAAATGGTAAGTAATGATCCTTTATTCAGTGAAGGGTATTTCCTAATTCATAAAGGTGAAAAGTATTACTTATGTTAAAGTATACATGGTTTACTTGTTGTTTTGAAAAACTAACAGTTTTACTTCTTTGTGTATCCCTTACTAAGATTTTTATGCTCATAACAAGTTTTTGAAATGTTTTTCAGAGGACGTAATGTGGAATAGGGTAAAGGATGGGATCAAGGAGAAGTCATGCTATCTTAAACATGGAAGTAGACCTGACTCTTTTTTTTAAGAGTTCATATTTTGTAAAATAAATGTAAACTGTGTAGAAGTGTCGACTTTGTGATATATTGAAATGTAATAGTTATGGCCTAACTCTCTAAAACTATAAACCTGAAAAGTTCCTCAGTGTGAATTTTTAATTTAATTCAAGATTAGGTATGGCTTTAAGGCTGGGACATTATAGATCCACCCTCAAATGTGAGGTTAAAATTAAATGTTCATGGGGATGACCTTAAAAATATTAAATGATATTGTTGGAATGATTATATATATCTTGGGTGACACATGGGTTCATATATAAATTCCATGAATGGAATCATTTTCTTACAACCCTGCTTATGATCGAGTGACTCTTAGACTCCTTGTTTGGTCTTCCAATGATAAAATCATGTGGTATTACTATTATACAACTGAATGAAACATGGAATCCTTATGTACTTATAAGGATAGACTCATAAGGTAGTTGAACATATACACCATGGTTGATACTTGGGATACCTTATTGGACCACCAATTATTGACTTAGTGAGTGGTGATGTTACAACACACATAGAGAGATACCATGATTATTATGAAGAATTCCTAAGACTGCCATGTAGGGTGTTGGTTTATGGTAGGCCTTGAGGGATTCCATGATTCCAAATGGGTAATTTCAAGGATGGTATCAGGTTATGAATAGGAAAATTAATGAAATAATATATATAACGCATCTTCCAAGACAAATAACATGCTTTGATTTTCTATTTTTTATTTTATTTGATAACCTAGTTAAGAATAAATTGTTAACATATCATTATGGAGGACACTAGTCTATATTCAAGGTCTAAAGACATATATATCAATTATTTATGGGTAATTGAATGAAATAAAAATAAAAATGATACCAGATTGAATTTTAATTCATAAATATATTGTCCAGTGTTGAAGTAGGTAGTAGAGGATGGGTGTCTTGGGGATCTCAGACCATTATGGGATGTTTACTTTCAGTACATCCTTTATATATTAAATTACTTCCAATAAACTATTATTATTATATATTAACTGACTAGATGAAATATTTCTTTTGGGTGGTTTCCCACTGGGATTGTATCTTAAACCATTTTCAGGTAGTTTTTTAGAACCAAAACATAGCTTATAGTAGTTGTCCTGGATAAGGAAAAGTTCCCTACTACCTTTTTCTAATTGATACTTAAGAGAAGGAAAGAACTTAACCAAGCTCGGGTCTGTGATCCTAGCGGGGGTATTTTTTGACTTTTTGGAATTTTTTTATTTGTATTGTACATGTTCCATGTATAAATTATGTAGGTATTTTTTAATGCAATTACATATATCATTATCATATATATATATATATATATATGAGATTACTTCAAGTATTATTTATATATTATAATATTATCCCCTTTCCATCTATCGGTTTGATTTACTAAATCTACTTGTTATTTTTTATTTTATATCCTCTATGCTACACTCTAGTGATGAGGTAATAGCATCCCCACTGACTCACCCTAGTTCCTAGCAACTAAGCAGAAGCCTCTAGCATTAGGGGAGGATCATATGAGACCATGGGACCAACTAGTATTAGGGTACCTTTTAGTGTAATACAGGTATGGGTTGTTACACAGTAGTATCATAGGGTTCCTTTCTAGTTCTATGTTGACTTTTGAGATAATAGAATGTGATAATAAGGTATAAGAATTTGGAAATCAATTTTTCATAGACATAGCTAACCCACGTACAGAAAAAATCTAAATTCACTCAAATGAAAATTCTTTTATATATATTTTGGTTATGAAAGATTGTTTGATGTTAGTGGAGGATGATTCACTTGAGTTGTGATGTTATTATTGATATTATTGTGGGTTCTATTTTGTTAAAACCTGATGACATGATTTTATTCCATCTCATTAATAATTTTAGGAACATAATAGGAATCAGAAGCCACACATTATGCCATGACATTTTGGATTCATTACATGTTTCATGATTCGGGGATAGGTTTCAGGATATATATGATAATTTTTCTGATAGAAATACTATATAGTGGAATGAAAAACGTGGTTGGTACATAGAGTTCCTTCTATAACAAAAGATGTTTTTTCCTAATTACTCTATGTCAGATACCCTAAGAATCTAATTGAGGAATGTTGATTCATGGACCATGAGTCATATGGAATGGAATTTTTTATGGTGTGGATTAGATGGATTATGTGTCTTTATTCCTGAGGAGTATGGGCCCCTATGTATCAGTATATGGTTAACCATTTGGTTCAACCATTTAATATGAAAATTGAGATAAATAAAAAGATTTGACAAGCATATGTGAAATTTAATAGAAACTGTAATATCTAGAGGTGAGAACTTGGCCCATACCCAACGTTGTAGTGTGAAGTATAATGTATCTCTTGATTTATTATAATCATTCAGTTTCCTAGACCTCATTAAAGGATAATAAAGAAGGGTGTGTTCCTATATAGGAAATCATTTACCTTTATTATTTAAATATCTATGATTTTATTAGTTTTTGAATAATGATATGGGGAATGTGGTTGGAATTTGTTGAGGTATACCACCATGAATACCTCTAGTCTAATTTTGGGAGGGTGGTGGTGATCATTCTCTAGAGGTGGACGGCCATGGGATTCCATTGGATACTTTAATAGTTTTATATGATGAACAAGAAATTTTACCAGGCACAGGTGTTAAGGAAAAGTTATTCAAGGGATTTGTGTGGTTCATGCATACTATTAAGGATGCACCACGACATGCCAATAATATTGAGGAGTTAATGTGTGAGTTCATGTTGCAGCATCTACCCATGTTCTTAGGGGATAGCACACCACAATCTATATATTCATAGATATAGGCCATGCTATCTATCCTAAATCATTTAGTAACACCTCCAAAGAGGAGGGTAAAGATCACTAATTGTATAATGCATGATTCCACTAAGAGATGGTGGGATGATATTAATTAGATTGGTTGTCATCAGAAGATGGATTTGAGGGATTTTTATGTGGCCTTATTTGATTACTCCTATCCAAAGATGTTGAGGTCTAATATAGACTAATATTTCAAGCACATATAGTAGGGATCATTATTGATCCTAGAGTATTTTCGCCGTTTTACAGAGCTCAAACACTTTTCAACTATTTGGATGGGTGATGAGATATTTCAATCTATGAGATTTGAGGATGATCTCAGGTATGACATCCAATCTCAAGATAATTTATTTTGGTCGAATAAATTTTCTATAATACTAAATCATGTTTATATCATAAATAACAACCTCAGAGAGGTTGGAGGTGTTATCTTGGGTTGTTTGATGCCTAAATCTACAGCTACATTGAACGGTAGTAGAAATCATCCTCTATATCTTCCAAACATTGATATTAGTAGCCATAACATATACATAC
Organism: Viscum album; assembly: GCA_963277665.1. Classification (NCBI taxonomy): domain Eukaryota; kingdom Viridiplantae; phylum Streptophyta; class Magnoliopsida; order Santalales; family Viscaceae; genus Viscum; species Viscum album. Next base: position 1,216,426,477 of record OY728159.1, read on the forward strand.
GATTTCATTTGATGAGTTAGTCGTTTAGTATACTGGGAAACCAAAGACCTTAGTGCACGAGAGACCCATTGGAATATTGATCATATGAAAAGATAGATCATCTACAACACTTTGGAAAAAATGTTTCCTATTGAAACCAATGAGACAAGGTCTTAAGCAACTCAGCATGTATGAGTGGGGATATAATCCTAACCTTAGGAATGGATGTTTATTAAAGCTGGAATATCATATTGATTTGGTGGTCATGTCCATGCAATTAATACCACAGATTTGTAATTTTAGTAGAGAAAATCTTCTAAGGGTAACCAGGTTGTATGTCAGGGCCACGAATCATGGTAGATATATGTAGTGAAACCAACTCCTGAGGAGAATAATCACATACATTATACTTTTAGAGTTACCATTCTAGTAGCATGTACTTTATCATCTAGGATTTTTGATATACAGGTTTTTTATAGATTTATATTGGTTCTTATTGTGCAGATCCTAGGTCTCATCATTTAGTGTTCAGATGGAGTTCTGACTCTTGATACTTCATAGGGAATTCCATTAGAGGATTTATTCCACTAAAGTTAGTGCCTCGATTGATATTGGAGGCTTTCACCTCATAGGGGTCCTTTTTTACCATGGAATGAAAGGTTTTGACACCATTCTCAGGATAGAATGGTTTATTCAGTACCATGATTTCATGGATTTCTATCACCAGACGGTAACCTTCACATCACCAGAAAGTATAGAGATTATTCACAAGGGTAATTGTGATGTCCAGGTAAGCCGAGTTGGACCTGATCATAATGCAACGGGTGGGATGACATCCCATTTTGCGAGTTTATATTTGTAGGATCATGGAATAAATTAAAATTATTTACCTCTAGTGGGTGATTTTTCCCAAGATGCTTTCTTGGAGGCCTTTTTTGGATTACCTCTAGTGAGATATGTATATTTCTATATCGATCTTATTATATGATCTGCATTGGTATCCATTCCTCCTAACTAGAAGGAAACTTCTTAGATACAGGAGCTCAAGAGCTAACTAGATTATATATAAAAAAGGCTTTTATCCTATATAGTGCTTCACTATGGGGTTCACTAGTCTTTTTTACTAAAAAGACCAATATACCCTTATGATATTGATGTATTACTTGAAATTTAAACAATAGATGATTAATAGCTAGTATCCTTTGTTATGGATAGATGGTCTCTACAAATAGCTCCAAGGATCTTGGGTTCTCTCAAATATTTATTTGAGATTGGATTATCATCATGTTCATATTAAACCATCATACGTACCTCGGACAACATTTCATAGAAATTATGGTCAATATGTGTACATAGATAAATTTTCGGTATCGTGAATGTACTAGAAATATTCATGGAACTAATGAACCAATTTTTAAATCCTTATCTTGATTCATTTTTCATGGTATTCATGGGTGATATCTTTGTGTATTCTCATACTAAACATGACCATGCCAAAAATCTTGAGATTGTATTAGATATAATGATATGTAACTAATTATATTCTATGTTCACAAAGTGCCACTCATTGGTGAATTAGATTCACTTTCTGGGTCACATTATCTACGAGATAGGAATATCAATTAACCAAGTGAAGGTAAGATTTGTATTTTCTTGGGATAATCCCAATAACATCTTCGACGTATGGAGTTTCTTGGTTTTGGATAACTATTACCGGTGTTTCATATAGGACTTCTCATGCCTAGAATTTTTTATCAATAATTTGACTAATTATCAGGTGAATTATTTTGGTCATATAAATGTGATTTTTTCCTTTCCAAAGAATAATGTGATAATGAAATCATTACTCATACTATTATTCCTAGAATGACGAAGAGGTTACCCTGGGAATTGTAACATGTTATGTATCAAGCATAGATCAGTGATGATGTTGGGGAACAAATTTTGAGCATTTGTTTCATGATATTTTAGGCCACATGAGATGAACTACCTGATCCACACTCTAATGTTTTCTTTAATAGATCATTAATTGTGTTGTGGGGGACAATACTTACTTATATATTTTTTTGGTGTTCATATAATACAAAATCCACACGTACATATTTACAAGGTGTGATATGTATATGATGAGGCAATGTTTGGTAGAATTTTTGCAGTATTTTAACAAATATATCTTATATATTCCTCAAAACTTCAAATCGGTGGTTGATGCCCTGAGTAAGAGGGCTCAAATATTGTCTGTTCAAGAGGCTAGTAGAATGTGGCATCTTATGGCCTCGTTCTCTGTGTTTCACTTAGATGTGTAGGAAAGTCAGGGGCATAATTATCTTTATCCAAAGATGTGACCTCTAATATTCATGATAGAGTGATAATGAGACATATTTTATATTTTAAGGGGCCAGAAATATGGGATGGTGTATGGAATCCCAACGATTTATTACATAACATTTCATTTCATATTACAAACATAGGATCTTTAAAGTCTACTGTCTTGAAAAAAAGTTTCATAAAACATGAAAAAAAATAAAACATAATTCTATTCCACATAAAAGGATTATTCAAATTTCATCCGATTTAAATTTATTTCATCTCATAACTTGGATACTTACATCAATGGAAATGGCGAGAAGGAGGCATATTAAGGTAAACAAATGAAACAATTTACATGTGAACATGAGAGATATCAATAAGAACAAGAGGAATATCATAAAGGAATAATAAAGAGGTATATCATATCAATAATAACTAGAATAAAAACTTGAATATGTGGATACAAAATTTAATTTCATCATTTGTAAGCATATCACCAAGGTCCATCCCAAAGGTGTTATAATAATTATCATGGTTTTTCCCCAAGGTATCGTAAAAATTATAGTATCAAGAGATTAATTCTTTAACCAATAAATTGGAGTGATATCATGGTGGACACTTAATATGTATTTATTTTCATTATTTACAAATAAATAATAATCAAACATTCTATAAATATTCCAATGATAATAATATAAATGTGGTACATATCAAAATCGTGAGGTTTTAAAAACATCTTAAAAATGAGATCATTATGTCTTTTATAACCCTCGGAATGGGAATGAGGGTTATATATATATAAATTACCAAAAGAAGGTATATCATTTTTATGTTTTTATTAATATCCCTTGAATTGGAATAGGTTTGTCTTTTCACATAAATAAGATAAGAGAAATTCTTGAGAAAAGATATAGATGTTGAGACCAAAATTCTACAGCATAACAGATATACAACATGGTTTTAAAAAACGTTAAAAAGAGAAGGGGAAAGAATAAAAAACTCATAAAAACTCATAATACAGTATATGGACAGAATAAAATTGATATAAGTTCTTGGTATGAATTTCTGAATGGAATACCACATGAAAGGAAAACATGAAATGAAAGAGAATATGTGATATCTTTTACGAAAATTATACATCATAACGACGTCAAAAAAAATCAGAAAATGAATTGATGAGAGAAGAAGAGAATATCCTCACATGTAAGTAAAATAGGATAACAAAATTAATGTATAATATCATACTGCAACATATGAAAATGGAAATTCAATGATGTAACATAAAATAAGTGTCGACTAAAAAGGAGGGTGAAAGGTTCCCTTACCATGAAGAGTAACATCAAAAACTCAATGGTGTGGTACTTGGGAGGATTAAGGTCACCTTGAGAGGAATACTTAGTAGGTGAAAAGACCATATATTTGTTGAGGAGGAATTGAGAATGAATTAGATGAAGGAATGGGTTGGTATTTATATAAAAAGTGAGCGAATATTTTATTAATTACTAAGGGACAACTCATTGGTGGTTTTGAAAAATCACGTACTTGCCCATGGTATTTTCCCATGGTATTAGACACTTGGGACACATCATAACATATTTTATGTTACAAAAGTCAACCAGAATTATTACATCATGACTATATCATTAATGATGTCATTAAACACAATGAAACTCTAAACTGTATTTTTAATATTCACTACAAAAAACGCATTTTATAAAAATCTTGTAAATTTACAGTAACCAAATATTGATGCTCCTAATAAAAAATGAAATCCATTTTATGAAAAAAAAATCTAATTATGGTGATAGAATTATGGGGTGGATTGGAAAACATTTTCAAAGTGGTGATTTCTATCAACTTGAACTTCTCCTAAAGGATATTACATTCAATATTAACATATTGGTGCTCATATTGGGCAAGGTCTAGAGCAATGCCTAGTAATGCCAACAATTTCCCATGCTCTGACAGATGGGCTTTGTATGGACAGTGTCTATTAGATGAGGCCATTGAATCTTCTTTCTATACTAATTAACCTTGATGATTTTTATTTATAAACATTATTCAAAATTTTAAGCATGTAGTTTCCAATGGTCATATTGACCGACGTTAATATTATTGTTGAAGCCCAAAAGTATCACATTAATTATAATCAGTACATGAATATAGTTTTTTAGTATAAAATAAAATAACACACAAAATCAAGAAACATATATTCTTCAAAAGTTATGGTCATTACATTCTTCCATCCTTAAGAAATTTTGTCCCTGAACGTTCAACTCATACCATATGAAGAGAAAACATGTGGGTAATTTTGCCTCATTGAATCATCTAGTTCCCACACGGATTCTTCTCATTTTTTGTTCCTCCGCAACTCCTTAACAAGGTAGGTAGTCTTGTTACATATATCCTTGTCTCTACAATCCAATATCTTTACCGGCTGCTCCTCATAATAGATTCAAACATCCAATTGTACCACCTATGGATTTAATACTTATGAAGGGTCAGGTATGTACTTTTTCAAGAGGGTTATGTGAAAGAAATCATAAAATTCATGTAGATTTGGAGGAACTGAAAGACAATAAGATATTGCACCAATGCGATCAAGTAACTCATAGGGTCTAATGTACCTAGGGCTGAGATTACCTTTCTTCATAAACCTCATGACTCTATTACATGGTGAAATTTAAAGAAAGTATGTGTCCCCAACATCAAAATCCATGTCCCTTAGATGGTTTTCGGCGTCGTTCTTTTGGCGACTTCAAGTAGCCTTAATGTGTTACTGGATGGAATGAACTAGTTCTATCACCTCATGCACATGATTAGGACCAAGAATCATTCTCTCACTACCTTCATCCCAAAAATTATGAGTTATAAATCGATTCCCATATAGATCATCATAGGGTTCAATTTTAATACTCGAGTGGAAAATATTATTGAAAGAGAACTCAAGTAAAGGGATATTTTGATCCCTTCCACCATTAAGTTCCACTGATCATGTTCTTAGCATGACCTCAAGTGTTTGAATAGTCCTTTCAAATTTTCCATCAGTTTGGGTGTAACTTTCCATACTAAAATTCAATTCGGTAATCAGAACAAGTTTAAGACTTATCAAGAATTTGGATGTGAAACGTGGATCATGATCAGATACGAAAGAAAGTGGTACACCATTATGACTTACCACTTCCTTTGCATAAATCATGGAAAGTAGATCAGGTGGTAAATCTTCTTAAATAGATATTTAATGTGAATTATTTGTGAGACTTTCCACAATTACCCATATCACATTGCATCCATTGGATGTTCTAATGAGACTAGTTAAAATGTTCCTAGCGATATTCTCATACATACATGTTGGTACGGGTAGTGGTTGTAATACCCATTTAGGATGTTGTTTCTCTCCCTTCACTTGCTATCATACTAGGCACCATATACTATTGTTAGAAATATCCCTTTTCATATTATCCCACAAACAATGACCACAATGGTCTCTATAGATTTTTTTACACCAAGGATGTATAGGGAATGTCGAGCTATGGGCTTCATTCATCAGCTCCTTATTTATTTTCTGAACAAATAAAACACATCGTCTAGTATGAAATTTCTGTACACCTTCATTATCAATATTGAACTCTAGAAACTTCCCATCCTATTCAGCCTCAAACTTCTTCAATAACAAATGATTTATTTTCTTGAGCCTTTTTGATATTTTCTTGTAATGACGATTGAGAAATCATTTGGGATAGATTTGATGATGTCCCTTCCCTTATAATTCCCATTTCCATTTTCACTAGTTCTTGGATCAATGGATCTATTTGAATCCTCTTCATGAAGATAACAACTATGTCATTCCTCCAAAATGAATCTGTGACATTGTTTGTTCTTCACGGAGGATAATGAATTGAACCATCATAGTCATTAATAATTTCCAACAACCTCCAGTGTCTCGTGTTCAATTTATTTTTTGTGAAAATATACTTACAAAATTTATGGTCTATGTATATATCACATTTCTCCCAATAAAGATAGTTCCTCCATATATTCTGGGCCGAAAAGAACCATAGCAGCTCAAAATATTGCATAGGATAATTCTGCTCATTAGTATTCAACTGTCGAGATTCATAATCAAGGAATTTTTCATTTTACATGAGGAATCCCCAAATCCCTTTTATAGATTCATCGCTAAAAATATAGAATATTTCATCACATGAGGGATGATATATCATGGGTTCAATAACTAATCTCTTCATAATCTCTTAAAAAAATTCCTCATACTCCTTTTTCCATATGAACTTGACCCCTTTTTGAGTTACCATGATTAATGAATTATAATTTCATGAATGTTTTTTCGAAAACTCCCTATAATTTCCCCCTAATCCAATGAAACTACGAATCAATGTTATTGTTTTAGGAACATGCCACTCCTCAACAACCTTTTTCTTTGTAGGGTCAATTGGAAGTCCTTCATTGGTTACAATGTTCTCCACAAAAGCAACTTATTGCAAAAAAATCCACTTTTTATAAACATTCAAAAAAGCCTCTCCTTCCATACAGTATGTAGAATAATCCTTAGAAGATCCTCATGCTCATCATGACTTTTAGTATATATGAGAATGTCATCAATTAAAATGACCAAAATGATATCAATATAGTCTTTAAATACACTATTAATCAATCACACAAAAAATACCATGACCATTAGTCAAGCCAAATAGATTAAACAAAACTCAAAATTCCCATATCTTGATAAGAAGGAAGTTTTCGGTATATCATCTGTTTTCACGATCAATTGATAATAACCAGATCGAAGGTCAATATTTGTGAAGAATTGATCCCCAAGAAGTTGGTCAAATAAGTCATCAATTCTTGGAAGGTGATATTTTCTCTTCATTGTGATCTCTATTAGTTCTCTATAACCAATCCATAGCTGCATTGATCCATCCTTATTCATCACTAATAGATAGGTTCTCCATAAAGAGACACAATTGGTCAAATAAACCCCTTTTCCAAAATATCTTGGATTTGTTTATTTAATTTTTCCATTTGTACATTATTCATTATATACAGGGCCTTTGATATTGGATGAGATCCAGGTATGAGTTAAATGGATAACTCTACCTATCCTTCTGTGGGAGGTCTGGGTAACTCCTCATGAAATACGTCGATGTATTCCTAGATTATTGGGACATTTTGTATCCTTATATGCACATTTCATTCTTTTTATTCACGGATAAACTATATAAATAAGGATTTTGGAGGTATTTCTAGACAAAGATCAGGTTGAGATATCTCTCCTTAGAAGATAACCATAGTTTTCCCATTCAAGACAACTGGTATTTCATTGCTACTTCATTTAATCTTAGAATTATACATTGAGAAAAAGTACATCCCAGTTATAATGTCGAATTCCAACATGGGATTTACTACAAGATTTGAAATAATATTGTGCTCACTAAATTAAATTGTATAGTTTATAAACACCAATGATGTTTTGATAATTCCACTATGATTCTTAACTGATAACTCTAATTTTATCAATTCAGGGTTGGATTCTAAATTCATTACAAAATATAATGGATTAAAGGAATGCATAGAACCAGAATCAAATAATGTAATTTCTAGATTTAATATAATAACAAGATTACATAACACCACATCATTTGGTTCTTCAAATTCAGCCTTACTGATAGAAAAATAATGACCTTGTTCCCTTGGCCTTTTCTGAGGCTAATAGTGATTCCCCTTCACTTCCCCCAGATTTGGACAGTTATTTGGAAAGTGCATAAGTTGTCCATACTTATAAAATTGGATTCAGTTAGGTATTTCATTATCTTCTCTTTGTTGTTAGTGTTCGTAGTAGAGGCTTCACCTCACTATGACAATTCTTCATGATATTTCCATATTTTCCACACTTTAGAACTTCTCCACCTCAGTAGGAAGACCCCTGAATGCTTCTTCGCAGATGTATTACATGTGGGACATTGCACTTGATTTCCTCCTCTGCCATAGTAAAAGCTACACACTATGATTATTTTTATTGAATTTTCAATTTTATGTGATTTATTAGACCAATTCATCTCACTAAACTCTAGTTTTACTATGATTGCACTTTACATAACATAATTATAGCTGTTGTAGTCTCAGTTGGTTGGATTCTTCTGCAGATTTGGTCTTAATACATAGAAGAATCTATCATCCTTCCAATTTGGATCATTAACAAAGCAAGAGGTATAAATTGAAAGCCTTGTAAATTTCATCTCATATATTCCCATAGAATCATTCTCATTATGTATTTTCTCGAGAAATTCCTTCTCCATTTTCGTTCTTATAGAATGAATGAAATACTTATTGAAGAAGATCCCCCGGAACTCTTCTCACTCCATAGAATTAAACCCCTATATTGGCATTGTTTTGTTAATCAGTTCCCACTATTGGTCATATTATCCATATAAGTGGTAAACAACCAAGGTGGACCTCTCTTGTTATGAATAGTGGAGCACATAAAAGAACATCTCGATAGAAAAGATACATTGTTCATCAATCAATGGGTTGGAAGATCCATTAAAAGATGGTGATCGTTGATGTATAGAGGACTCAAAATAATGTTGTTCCCTTAATTGTGAAATCATTCCCTCATCTTGATTCATGTTATGTCTCATACCTTGAGTTATTTGGTTCATCATTCTCATGAAATTTTTCATTTTGGCTTCCTTAAGAGTGTTTTCAACGCATTGACCATTGCAGTTACGATTTTTATGGTTCCTCTTATTTCCCTCCATTTTATAAGAGAATAAAACCTTTGTAGGAAACTTTTTACATTTACAAATTTTTTAACTATAAAGTAAATTTATGTCTTAAAACATCAGGCTTAAACATATTATTCTTTAACAACAATTACATTTCTCTATAAATCATTCATAATGATTCATAAAAAGATTGTGATTAACCATACATATCCCCTGGAGTGTCAAACTATGAGTGGAGCAAGGCCCATTATCATGTTTCAGGATACCTCAAGTCATGCCTAAAACTCCACGTCAGATTTTTTACTCCTAATTACGTCTCTGATAGGGCTACATCCACTTGTTCATACCCAAACAAGGATTTATTTGATCGGAAACCTGTTACGTAATATTTCACGAAAATATAAGGAAGTTTACCTACATTTCATATCTTCAACAGGGTTATTCCTAAAGTTTTCATGTACTAATTTCCAAAAATAAATAATATCTCTATTTATACCAACAATGGAATCACGTAATTTTATTATACAACATTTCATTTCATTTTACAAATATAGGATCTTTAATGTTTAGTATCTTTGAAAAAGGTATATAAAACATGAAAAATTCAAATATTATTCTATTAAAATTGAAAGTATTAACCATTATTCATCCTATGTACATTTATTTCATCTCATAACCTATAGACATACATTAATGGAAAGGGTGAGCAGAGGGCCAAATAATGAAAATAAGTGAAGTAGTTTACATGTGAACTTGAAAGATATTAGTAAGGAGATGAGGATTAACATAAATAAATGATAATGAGGAATATCAATAATTACATACAAAATAAAATAAAAATGTGGCTACAATATTTAATTTATACATTCAAAAAAATATCACTGTGGTCCATCCAAAAGGTGTCATAAAAATTTCTAATGTTATTTACAAAGGTATCATAAAACTTTTCTTCTCTAGAGAATAATTATTTACACAACACAGTGGAGTGATATAATGGATAAACCTTAAAATATATTTAGTTTCATTTGATCCACATAAATAATAATCATACATATCATAATTAACCCAAAGTGAATAAAATAAATGGGTTTCATATCAAAATCGTGACATTCTCTAAAGTATTAAAACAAGATCATTATGCAATTTATAACCCATTGAAAGGTAATTATGGTTTTATATATGTCAATTCTAGTATAAAATATATAATTTTAATGTCTTGATGAATTCCCATTGAAATGAAATAGGTCTGGGTATTCCCCCAAATAAAATAAAATAATTTTTTGAGAAAATAGGGTGATTTTGAGATGAAAATTTTGTAGCATAATAGATGTATAATATGGTTTTAGAAAACATTAAAAAGAGAGTGGGAAAGGGGAACCCACTCATAAATAACTAATAATATATTATATGGATATAAAAGAAAATAAATACAAACATCATATGGATATTTGAATTACATGCCACCGGAATGCAGAACTTAAATGAAAAGAGAAGATGTGATTTCTTTTATGAAAATTCGGCAACATAACGTCATCATATAAACATTCAGAAAATGAATTGATGTGAGAAAAAAATAATATAATCGCGTATACATCTAATGTAAAGTAATATCAATTGATAATATCATACCCCAACATATTAAAATCGAAATTCAAAGACAAAACATAAAAGAAGTGTTGACTAAAAAGGAAGTGGAAAGGATCCCTTACTCAGAAGAGTTACATAATAAAAATTAAAGTTGTGACCTTGGTGGTGTCTTGAGGGAACCCTAGGAAGACTCTTTGGGAGGAAAAAGACCAAATCATTGTTGATGAGGAATCGATAATGAATGGACTAAAGGAACTTTTTAGTTTTTATAGAAAAAGTGAGGGATTATTTTATTATTTTCTTGGGGACACCTCATTAGTGGTATTTTCAAAACAATGGGCTTGCCCAAGGTATTGTCCAAAAGGGAAACCATTAACATATTTTACTCTAAACAAGTCAACCATAATTAATATATCATTAATCATGTCATTAAACTCACTAGAACTAAAAACTATATTTTAACTATTCACCAAAAAACAAAACATTTTATTAAAATATCATTAATTCACTACAACCTAATATCAATGTTCGGAATTCCAAATTGAACTCCATTTTTTGAAAATAATTTTTTAATTATGAGATATTTAATTTTTAATTAAAAAAACTGTTTACCCAAATGAATACTAATACTTTACTAATAATTTCTAAAACAATTATTTACTTATACAATTATATCACATTACCAATAAAAATACGTAAATTTATATTTATACTTTCATATGTTATGTTACTATTGCATTGGTCACATTAGCATTCATAGAGGTTCTATTACTACTCATAAATTACTAATAAATAAAAATTAAGTAGATCTTATTAGAATCTAAATTTAATACTGATCACAACTGTAGAAGGAAATTTTTTTAAAATAACTACACATTATTATTTATTTAAAGTATAAAACAAAATAAATATATTTTTTCCAACATTCATCCAGACTATTAATCTTTTAAAAAATCATCCTATATTTATTTTTCCATTTGAAATTTAAAAATTTTTACATAATAAGAAATAAAAATTTTATTTACACAAAAGTATTACACAATGTAACTAAGCCCCCATTAAATAAACGCTTATAACAATAGCATATGACCTATGAGTAAGTTGTGAAATTGTAATAGAATCATGGGGAATCTCGGAAAAACATTACTCGAGTGGTGACTTCTATCAGCTTGAACTTCTCCTGAAGGTGATTATGTTCAAGCATAGCATGTTGAAGATCAAGTTGGGATTGGTCCATAATAAATCCTTGTGATTATACCTCATTCCCAAGCTCCAACAGATGGGATTCGTACAGCTCGATTCTACTGGATGGGCCATTGACTCTTCTTTTTGTATTAATAATCAATGATTATTTGTATTTCTAAACAGCAATCATAATGTTAAGAGCATTGTTTTCAATAGTAATATTGACCAATAGTAATATTTTCTGATTATCATATAATAGTCAAAACCCAATTATCTCATTTTAAATATACTCAGGTCCTTGTTATAGTTGTGTTGAGTATAATATAAAATAACACACAAAATCAGGAAACAAATACCATTAAAAAGATTGGGTCATTACAAAGTGAGTCCAGGGAGGTCCCTCCTCCTAGTTGTATGGAAGGTGAGGATGAAATTATGTATATACATGGTCGATTATATGTTTTAACAAACATTCATGAATATATAATGTGATAATTTCATGCTTCATCCTGGTTAGTACATCCTAGGATCACCAAGATGTATCGAGATTTACAAGTCCAGTATTGGAAGTTTGTTATAAAAAGATATGTAATGGTTTATTTTCATTAGGTGTTATACTTGTCAGGAAGATAAGGTGGAACACCGGTGACCTATAAGACTTTTATAGTAGCTTACCAATCCCAAATAGAAATTGGATGATTTTTCGATGGATTTTGAGATACATTTTCCAAATTTGAATTGAGATAATGGTGTCATTTGTTTTGTTTTCCTAAGAACTCAATGATTTCTCAATTTTTATAACATCAATGATATGTTTTTAATATATGATCTTATATGGTTCTATATCCATGAGAGAGTATTACTTTATGGTTCCATCAAACTATCATTTCAGATATAGAAACCTAATTTACCTAATAGTTCTAGAAAGGGTTGTATAGGGTGTTAGGTACACATGTGATTATGAGTAAATCATATCACCCTAGGATCGATTTCAAGTTAGATCCCATGATATAGGTTCTATTGGACATGTTGTGGGTACGTTACCTTGATTTTGGGTGTTTTGGGTGAGTCACATACCGCTGCTCGAATTCACCAACAAAAATAGCTTTCTTGATACTGTACAGATGATTCCTTTTAAGGGTTTTGACGGTAGCCCATGCTGATCACCATTATATTAGTTAGGGTAGGAGAGGATTTTTTACTTGGATATCATCTAGTAAACGAGAATATAGAGTAGGATTAGTTTTTTTAGAAGTATTTGGATACTACATAGTCTTGACAGAAATCATATGTTTATCACCAAAGATGACATATTGATTTTGAGTTTGGGGATCAGGTATTTTTAAGTGTTTCACCATGGTGGGTACATAAAATTATTAGGGGATAAGTTAAACTTTAACCATGATATGTTGGGTTGTTTGATATTTTGGACAGATTAGAGTCAGTATACTATTGACTATAGTTACCTCAAAGGTACCAAGACATGCATGAAGTATTCACTGTATATGTGACTAAATTTTATCATTCAAGACCATCTCATGATATTCAACCTAAGTATGTTGAGTAACAGGAATATTCATCATTTGTGTAGAATCCTTTTCCTATTGTGGATCGTAGCATGAAGGATCTTCAAGGCTAGTCATCTCTTCAAGTATAGGTTCCATGGTAGCACAGTTGTGTATAGGATAAGACATCGGAGAGGGAGGAAAATGTATGAGCATATTGGCAATATATCTTCTTAGATAATGCTTCACCAAATAATTATTGGAAATTTGAGGATGAATTACATTAAGGGGTGTTTGTAAGAACTGTGTTCTTTTTTTAAGGTGCGAAATACTTTTATTTCTATCAATTCTCAGTTTAAATACTTAATTATAGTCTAATGTGTATTCCCTTTGATATCACAGGTGTATCATGGATATAGAAGTCTTGTTCAAGCCCCAAAACCTATATTTTTTTGACAAACAAGCCTACCTAACAGTTATTAGAAACTGTGTGGGTGTAGGCCACATTTTTACTACTCAACATGCAAGACCTAGGTAGACAGTATGAGGAGCCCATACTATTTTTCAAAACGTGGGGATTGGGGTGCACTCCCATGAATGTAATTTTGTTGCCTTTGATAGAACGAAATGTCATGGTTTGAGAATGGTTATTCAAATAGTGTTTGAAGACCATGATATGGGACCCCATATTCAGCAGTTGGTGCATAGTTTGCCAACTGTGCAGCAAAACCATGAGACACTATATTTTGGGTGAATTTATGAAACATCCACTAATTAATATTATATATAAAACATAATTTCAATTCTTCTTCTATGAAAAATCCACACCCTTTGCGAGCTTCTCTTGGAATCCAAACCATGTAATTTGAAAATCTTCTCTAGCATGTCTCGGAGTTAAGATCTGTTGGAAGCATCTAGTCATTATTCGTATGATCTTTATTCCATTTGTGTCATTATTCATTTTTCTTTGTATTAATTATTCCATATAGGTAAAAGATAAATTTCCATATTTCTGAGTTCATAATTTTTTTTCTCACAAACTAATTCAAATCAAGAGCAAATAATTTATTATCCCTCTACTTTGGACCTACGGTAGGTGGTCCCAGGATTTTCCCTCAAAGTCAAGGTTTTTATAAATGTTTTGTTTTTTTCCATGATCATTATTTAAATTGAATCTATCGAAATGGAATTTAATACATGATTAAAATGAATATGAATGACTTATGTAATTAATGATACCATATATATATGATTAAAGGTCATTATCATTAAATTAGAAACACCACTTTTGTGTGTTTTTAATTAATTAGACCACTATGGGTAGATTTTGAACTTGATTTCTATTTGGTGTGTCATTTTCCCCATTCGATGGAATGGTAAACGATTATTTGTAAACGGTAACTTAAATTTATTAAATAAAGTGAAATGATGACCATGCCTATAGGACATGCATATGTAATTAATTGATCAATGCTAATTTTATTCTTATAATGAATTTCCACATGAGATAATTATGAGTCTAAGTCCTCTAATATTATCTTATCCTTTAAGCCACCTGATGAATTGATATATAATTGAAATTTTATTGGAGATGAACTTTAAATAGTTAAATGATATAGTTTTAATGATTATATATAACTTCAGTGAAACAAGGGTTCATAAAAAACAGTCATGGAAAGATTCATTTGGATATTTCATTTCTTACACCCAATTTAAACATGGTCTCTTTTTACCGATTACTAATGATCTATTCATTTGGATTACTATTACATTCTTGAGTGATAGTTGGACTCCTTATAGATAACCAAGTAAATACTTAGAGGGAAGTTGATCATATATATCATTGGTGAAAAATGGGTTCCTTGTGAAGACCGCCAAGGTTGGACTCATTGATAGGTGATGTTACACCACACTTACAACAATATTAGGGTTTTATTGAGGGGTGACTAGGATGGTCTTACAACGTGTTGGTAGGCGATATGCTTGGCAAGAAATCTGGATTCCAACCAAAGAATTCCAAAGACGGGATCAAGATCTCAATTAGATTATAAATGAGATGATTTATATGAGGTGTCTTCTAATCCAAATCACTGTCTTAGATTTTGTTTAATAGACTCTTGATATCCTGGTTAGCCATCTGTTTTTCACATATCCTTATGCGTGATTCTGGGAGACATTCCATGTCCCAAGAATTATTTATCAAATTAGTCTGGATAAATATATGAAACCTGATTATAAGTTGATAGAGTAGTCACTATTTATTTAGAGACTTAATAGATATGTATAAGGAAAGTAGCAGAGGATGGGTGGCCATGGGAACCCAAATCGTTATGGGATGATTACTTTTAGAACTTTTTTTACATATTTTATTACATCCTAATCACCAATTTTTATTATATATTCACGTATTGTAATGAATTAAACCATTGGGTGGGTTTCTATTGGGATTCTATATCACACCCTATTGAGGTTACTATTGGGTACCTAGAAAGACTTTATGGATTCAAATATGGATAATAGAACGCACCATTCTACAAATTTTGGATTAGAGATAATGAGTAGGAGAGCACAGGACTGACCTTAGGCTCATAATGATAGGGTAATATTTTTTTCTTTTTGGTATTTTATTACATGTATTGTACACATACCACATATTCCAAATTAGGATATTTCATAGAGACTTTAAATATATCATCATTATCTGTATATGATATTACATATGGTAAAATTTATATATTCTTATCTTGATCATTTATAATCAATCTGATTGATTTACTATTTCCACTACTTATCTGTTAGTTTATATCAACTTTAATGCACTTTAGCCATGAGGAAATAGTCTCCCCATAGACACACCCAAGGCTCTCACTACTAGTTGGCATTCAGGTCTGAGATGTTACAATAATCATGTTTAAACTATATATTTTCATCAGTTAGTTAATACTATTCAAACCAAGGATTTAATCATCTATGAGATAACTACCATATTAAAAAAACTTAATATTATATTTTTGTTTAGTAATCTCAATATTGCATGGAACACTAGAGATCAAAGAAACATTATATTTCATGTAATGAAAAGTAACTCAATATTTCTTGTAATTCAAGATAAAATCAATTTAGTGTGTCACAAATACTATTGATTAAAATTTAATTATTTTATAATTTTAGGATGTTACAAAATCAAGGAAAACAGATATATTTTTAAAATTGTATATATCATATTGCATGTCACCAATCACTTTATATGGTCATCTATAGTACAATACTAGGGACTTGGTGTGTAAATTTTGATCAAATTTATGAGTTTCATGGTGATTATGTCAAATAAAATCCATTTAATCCTAACTATCCAACATTTATTATATTTAAGTCACTATTTCGTATGTAAAAATTTCCATTTAACTTACTTTGAAAACATGATATATATACCTTCCAAAGGGCTAAACCATGTGACATTACATAATGTGTATTCGAGCTACACACCATGAAATCCTTATAACAATGCCCTATATAGAAAATATACATTCCTTTGTGTAATAATTTCATGTATATTCTCTATCATGACATGTTTCTTATTTTTGTATCCCATCATGGTGAAAAAAATTGGGGCATAAAATTTAACATTTGATGTCATAGGTTGTACGGTCCTATATTATCATTCAATAATATTTGGAACCTCCAAATGGGATCTTTGAGAATTCTCTATTATTTCTTGTCTCTTTTCTTAGTCATATGATGGTGAATGAGTGCAACATCATGAATTTAATAATAAATAGTAAATAAATGAAAAATAAAAAACTCAAAAAATCAATAAGCCTATCAATGATTAATAAATAATTAAATGTTAATAATTGCCTATTTGTAGACAAGTTGTTTTTTGGGGGAATATTGAAGGTGTTTAGGTCCTTTCCCAACAATAGTATTTCATAAGTGTCTTCGTATTTATCCATAGAATATGTTGAATAGAAACACAAAAATCCTTAAATATAGGATAATTCATATATAATTTAAAATTAATTTATATAATTTATAATAAACATTACTTATAATTATTTATTTATTCAGGAATAAGTTGAACTCTACTTATCATACTATTAATTCATCATAGTGCTCAATTGTTGAATCCATTTAATGGTAACCCACTCATGCTCCATGAATCATAGAAATTCACTATATAATCACATAATAATAGAAATAAATATACATATCGCATGACTCTTTTTCAATTGATTTCAATAAGAATTGTGTCGAAGGATAAATTGATTTCATCCACTTCTATCAAGGACTTGAGTTTGTGGGGGAGGGTAGATCATCTCCACTCAGGATAGATTTCATGATCTATTTTTCTAAAATATTGAGATAAAGATCTATGTAACATTTTGGGTGGAAAATTCTCTCTATTTTATATCCCTATAAATTACATAAGTGGATATATATAGAGTTATGGCAGGGAATTCGTAATTACACATAATCCCTTTTCTGATCTCTTAATTCTTTTTTTACCCCAACCCATATTTTATTTTTATTATTATTGTTATTGTAATTATTTATTTTGTATCTCCATGTATCAAGGATAATCAAAATATTATCTAAATAAAATTCTGATTTAAATGATATTTATTATATCATTCTATCCAACCCCTTAACTTGGTCTATCAATCCTCCTCGTCATTTATCAAACCTTAAATATTTAATATTTATATAAGTAAATAATTTTTGCTGAATTATTTGTCTAAAAAGTTATTACAATTTGTGTCCATGACAATTTTCAATATATATTTATTTAATATCAATCTCACATTAGTATTTTTTTTCAAATAATATGACACTATATATTATCATTTAACAACACTCAAATAATTATTATTCCTCAGAACATGAGAAAAAAATTTATTCTCATATAACATTCATATAGAATATAAGAGAGGTTTTAGATATACATAGTGTGTTAAACTCTAGGAAACTATCTCAATAGAATTAGGTTGACTTTTCTTAAGACAATGTTCAGGTTCTAGTAATATATCAAGGCACTGATAGAGAATGAATTTAATGTCTCAATGAATAAAACCTCCTAGGAATGTTCAATATTGAGTATAATATCTTTATCTCGATATCACATAAATCATGAAACATCACATCTTTCATTAGCATATATGATTTTTATGAAAATTTTTACTTTCCTAAAATGAATGCAGTACTTGAATTTCCATGGCCATGGAATTTAATCAAGAATTTTTTTTCCAATAAAATGGATAGATATTTATACTTCCATTAACATGGAAAGGAAATCCTTTCACAGATTATTCATTAATGTTATATCACTAGTGATGCACCCAATATATCCTACCACTCCACATGAATATTTTTTATGGTTTTCATCAATACAACTATATGAAAATTTAATGATAAACATTAATAATAATAATAAATCTTATGAACAAAAAGAGAAATCCAAAAATAGGAGTCATCAATGACACGAATAGCATGTATAATTCCAACAGGTGGTCTTTTATCAAAACCCCCTCTCTTAAATATTACCTAAGGTGAAATTCATGATAGTATGTCCCAATATCAATGAGCCTCCTTCCCCAGATGTCTTGTATAATCTATGACTAATCAGATGATTCCATTCCCCCATATAACATATATTTTTAGAAATCATCATATCACATAATGGTTATCATCACATCACTTTAATGTTCTCAATATAGTGGATAACTTCTCTGGCCATTTAATGTGATAAATAAACTTACGAAATTATCACATTATTGTTATTTAGAACAATAATAATCATGTGATAAAAAATTTATAAATATTCAATTCCCTGGATATATATATATATATATATATATATATGTAAAGTGTATTTGGTTCTAGGGAACCAACTTCATCAGTTTTAACCCTTTTATATATGGTCAAATTGAAGTATATAGGGAATAATGGGTAGGTTATGATTTTTTTAATATTATAAAAAATTTAGACATTCACTTCAAAATCGAGTACAAAACCATGATTAAAAAAATTAATGAATATAAGAGATAATTTTTATTAAATACAAATGGATCTAGTTTAATGTAATGAATTATTATGATTTCTTATAAAATTATTTTAGGCTTTAAAGGGTATATTCAATATAATATTCTTATTAAATCACAAAATAAAGCAATAAGGATATATTTACTCATGAGAATAAAACATCTTTTCTTTCTACTCTCAAAAAATATTATTTTGTGAAATTTATTTTAATTCAATGTTTTTATCACCTCTTAAAAACTGAGAAAATTATATTTTATTATCATGAAACTCAATGAAAATTCTAGTTAATCTATTTCTAACTTGTATGAACAAATTATAAATAATTTCAATATGTGGTGCAGCTGGTATGTCAAAAATAGTTTGTTTTTAATTGAAAAATGATATTATTGTTAAAAACATCTGTTTTATGATCAAAATTTATTTAACACACTTATATTGTTAATAAAATCTATGAAAATAATGAAGTATTAATTTGTGACATATAGTAGTGAATTCTACATCATTATGATTCACAGGGTGGTTGAAATGACTAAATGTGAATTTTTCGATTTAAATGTAATTATTTCCTTAAAAACTGGTGTTACAAGATAAAAAACAATAAAAATATCTCATGTTGTCATGAAACTATACTAAATTGACATTAGGATTGTTTTAGACTAATATAAACAAACTATCATTACAATTCACATTTTATCCATAATAACCTAAAAGTAATTTTTACTATTTTTTGTGACGAAGATGTTTAAAAGATACATCATATACACAAAAATAATAGAATATTATAAAAGTTTCTTAAAACTATATTATAATTAACAATAATTTATTTGATTTCTATAGGAACAAACTTCACAACATTAAGATGTCTGTTGTGGATAATATGACTAAAAGTGTGTGTTTTCAATTTAAAAGTGATTTTCTATTCAATACATGAGTTAAATTCTCAAAAGATTAAAAACAAATCCATTTAAATAAAACTATAGGAAGATTAATGAAGATCTTGTGACTTTTAATAAGTAATTTCATGTCATTTCAATGCACAGTATTCTCAAAAGGACAAGAAGTGTGAGTTTTCTACTTAAAAGTTATGTTTTAGTTAAAAACCTTTCTCACTTGATAAAAAACAATAAAAAGCTATTTTTTCATAGAACTCTAGAATATTTATTATTGATTATTATGAGACATATTGGAATAAACTCTTATGTCAGTTATTCATTTGTTGCCTATAGGAATGAATTGTGGGTTTTTTTGATATTGGGTGTAGTCAAAATAAAAAAATGCGTATTTTTATTTTTTCAATTCATTTCATGTATGAAAAACTATATTTCATTGATTTTAGATTAATTTATGACATTTGGAAAATTATAACACATCATTATAACATGTTGTGTAGGTGGTATGATCCAATGAGTATATTTGGCCTCTTTAATTACATTAAAATTTATTAAGTGTTATTAATAACACACATGTTGTGTATTTTTTTATTTTTAGACAGCAACATCACTAAATAGAGGGTTTAGTAATCAATTAGGTCCTTCCTCAACACAGAGAATGTGTTTTTTTATGATTGGGAATGGGATATTTTTTCTAGTTATTAAACTCAACATCAATTATGTTATTCATTGTTTTCTTTGTTATTTATTTTTCTCTTTTCTAATTTAACATGAATAAAATGTAAAAAAGTTGGTAAGAATTCAATAGTGGATGGGGTATGTGAGAGGATTTTAAATATATTCTATCAAGGATGTAAAGATTGTGGTGTCTAATTAGTCATTTAGTAATGGGTTGGTTAGGGTCTAGGTGAATTAAAATTTTTGAATCCTTGTTGGAGAGTAGGATTCATAAACATGTTTTAATGGATTTGTGGATATTTTTGAAGTTTTAATATTGTAGTATAATACTCTCAATGAGTTATAAGGTGATTTATAAGATTCTATAGAATGTGGAGTTCATGTAGAAACTATATAGTCATGTTTTGATGGTTCTTGACTAATGGGTGTAGGTCATATGAAAACATGTGTTAATGATGTGACCTAGGTCAGGAACACTTCAATTATTTTGGGTTTGAGGGAAACCCCACTTCATTAGTGTGGTCAAATAGTGAACATTATGCATACCTATATTCTTTTTAGGGACCTTTTTATAGTTTTTAAGGCCCTTGTTTTGACCCCCCCCCCCCCCAACATGTTGTCCCTTCTTTGTATCGTCTCAATTGAGTGGTAAATTCATACCTTATCTCCCCTTTATACATCCTATTTTCATCCTTCGATCTGAATCATTCTTTAGCACTATTTTACATAAATTCATATTAAGATCCCTTCTTCTTAAAATCCTTGTTCCTATCAATGATTTTTTTCCATATTTAATTTGAATGATTTTTCTGAATAATATTTCACCAGATCATGGTTAAATGATCCCACCAAAATTGTCTTTGGTGTAAAATTGTTGAGGTGGTCCCCAAAAATGGGTGTTCATGTTGTTTTTTGTTATTTTTCTTATGGTGTGTCTTCCAGAGGTATTACTTTACGTTTTAACGAACTTTTTATAATGTGAAAATGGTATGTGTGTATTAATTCTATATTTTATTGGATTAGAGCTTGGTTCATGTCGGATGTGGACTGCATCATATCACTTTTGGTTTTTGCAGAATTATGGCATTTGACATGTTTAACATTGATTATTATATTATAATAATTTATTTATGGGAATTTGGATTACTTATTTATTTGTTTTATGGTTTAGATAGGTGCTCTAGGAACCAGTAATGGTCACAATGAGATTGGGATCGATATATCAGTCATCGGTTGAGGTATGTTCCTCAACACACAAATATTTTCATTTATATCTATGGTTTCATTTCAAGTTTCACCCACGTTTTGAGATTATTAATGAAAAATAATATACTTTATACCATTTAGTGACTGCCAAAATATCCTTAAAGATTTATTTTAATGTGAAGATTGTACTTATACAATTTGATTTGGTTCAAAATGGATTTAAATGAAGAAGTATTAGGTTCTTAATGAAAATATTTATAAACTAAGGGAGAGAACATATTTACCAAAAAAATATGTATCATTAAATTATTTAGACATTTTTTGATAATTCCTTATTATTTTTATTCAATTATATACGGTTTATTATTTTTAAAGGAGGTAACATTTTAAAAGGTATTCCAACGAATTGTTTTATAGTTTCACTTTTAAAAGAGCTAAAATTACAAATATATCAACAAATAAAAAATAAAGTTTTAAATTCCCGTTTGGGAATTTTTAAAAAGTGGTTTTATCTATAAAAATTGTTTGTATTAAATATGTAAATTGTGAGTCTCCCTACTAGTTCAGTGTGTTTCTTGAAACATGATTTTATAATTCATCTTCCCACTTTCCTAGTGACTGATCCTAACTAGTAAATCTATATTTTTTAACAATTGCTTTTTGATTTGTATGAAATTATGATGTTATATTGTACATTCCTAATAGTCCAATATTCCCTTCTAGAGAGTAAAGTTATAGCACTTCTTTCCACCGGTTCATTGTCTCTCCCTAACAAGTGAATTTATAATGTTTCTTCCAACTATTTGGGTATGGGTTTCCCCAACTAGTGAATTAATATTTCTTGGAAACTGGGACCTTAGTATACAAATCATGTTTTTCCCATTTCCCAATTATTTAAAATATGTTCCATGATTTTCTTTTTTACTTTAATAAATTTTAATATGACCACAGTTCTCCAGGTCCACTTCCAATGATTGAGTTTAGTTTCATTTCCTGAACCTCAATATTTTTACTACTATTTACATTTAGATACTTTTTATTTGTATGTGCACTTAAATAATTATAAATCTTCATATATTGATTTTATTTTATTCGAGGTCAGAATTACTTCTAATGAATACTTCCTTGAATATTTTTATTTCAACTAATGTATATATAGATTTTAGTTATTATTTGAAATATTATAACTGTTCTCTTTCATTCATATATTTCAATAAATTTTTATGTATAAATGTACATCATCAGATCTCACATCGTATGAACTAAAAAGTGATTCAAAATGTATGTTGTTCCCCTTTACATTCAATATTAATGTTTTCTTTTAAATATATGGTTTAGAACTGTCTCTTCTTCTATAAATTCCATCTCTCCACAAAAATATGTTTTAAATCATCACTTTATTTAAATGGGTTAAAGTGTTATTTAGTTTAAATAAAATATATTGATGATATATTATGACTTTTTTAGTATAAAATAGAATTATTTTTTATAGTTGTAATTATAAACTAGCATGATAGGATTTTATCTTTTTGATAATTCTTGGGGTGTAAAAAGGTTACATAAAAGTATTTGTGTTCATGAAAAAATATTAAAGGTACTAATGATATAGTTGTTGGTCATTGAGTTTTAATTCAAGTTTGGTGGTAGTTATATGCAAAGAAATATTTTAATAGTTATTATTTTAATATGGTATTTAAATTATATGATGTATTGAGCCACTTGAGTTATACCTTTTAGTTTCTCTTTGTCTTTGTAGTTAGAAATTTCCCTATATATCATGAGTTATGATTTATCTTATGTTGTATTTTTTTCTGAACAACATTTTTTTTTACTTTTAGATGTGTGGCCATTGTATATAAATAGTGGTCATGTTGGGATACAAAGTAAATTTCGTAGGTCATTATTTTTTATCATGAACAATTATTTCCATCTATTTACATTTGATTCCTATGAAATGGTTTCAATCATGTGGGTATCAGGAACACCCATCAGGCCTTCTCACATGAAAACACTTGTAATCATATAAGGAGTATCCTATGATGATTCATGACCTAAAATCAATAAATTCCTAGTTTTGTTTTATTCTATTTATGAGGTCACTGTAAATAGAACCCATGGATATTGAAACACTGGAGGCAGGTCATGAGTAAGGGAATGACCACAATATTTCATATTAAACCTTCACAATAAAAAAATAAGTTATTTGTGATAGGTCAATAATGATGAATTGCATTCACAATAATATAATTGTGATGTACATTAATATAAAATCACCAATTTTTAAAAATAATGTCCCAATAACTCTTTTTTGATATGTTCTATTGTAAATAAAATCAATGTTATACTATTTTTGAAGGATTTCAATTTCTATTTCAAGTACTATTTAATAAAAATATGTGCAATGGATATTATTATTCATCAAAAATACAACTATAAATTCCAATGAAATAAAAAACATATTATTTGTTAACAATTAATTTACAAGTATGTTTTAAAAAAATAATAAAAATGTACTTCTAAAAATAAAATAAATTATATAAAACTAAACACTAAAAGAAATTGAAGAATAAAAATCAAAATTTAAATAATATATATGGGAGACATTTTCATAGAGTAATTTTGATAAGTGTTGTGGAGGGGTGATATGTCACAAGTTTATTTATGTTATGTTTTTTGGGATGGAGTTTTTTAAGGGTATAATATCATTGAAAAATATCCCTTATTTAAACTATATATGATTACTATTTTCAGCATAATATATATATATATATAGTGATGAAAATTTAGGACAAAATTGATATATCTTCCAAAAAATGCCCACCATAAATAAATTCCCCACATATTCAAATTAAATCCCCCATAATTATTCAGCATTTTTTATTTGAAATGGAATATAAATTTTTCCATAAATAAGTGTTCACAATGGAGTTATTTCTAATAAATTAACATTCTATCACATATAGCCTATGGCGGATTGTTTATTCACAATATAATTATATGTTCATCCCAAATATGTAACTCCCACCAAGGTGTCTGAATAATTTCCCTAACTATTAGAAATTGATTCTATTGTTCAAAATTATTCTTCTCTATCTATATTTTTTAAAATGAATTAAAATTTCCATTATAAAAATAATCTTTGGAACACTATTTTTGAAGGATAAGAGTCTGTCAAAAATAACCAAACATAAAAGCATAAATTGACAATAGTTCGTGGTTGTTGGGGGAGACGAGAATGTGTAATTCATTTTTTAAGGTTGATTTTTCTATATATATGGGCACCAACCCAAAATTGAAAACATTTGGAAAGTGATCCAACTAGTTACATATGCATGGTTCACAATTTGTATTCAATAAACAGGGGATATATTCCTTTATAGGGTTTAGTTTTGATGTACATCTATTTCTAAGTTCTCTTCAATTATATTGTAGATATTATGGGTTGATTTTTAATGATATTGAATATTTTTTTGTGATATCAAGTTACTTTAGCCATTGATTACAATTAATTTTTAGATGAATTGGCTTGCATTATCATATTGTTGTAATTAATTATTTTTTTTGGGTTTCACTCATTACATTGTGCCTTTTTCCATACATTGTGAAATTAAAACATGTTAATTAAAAGTGAATTTCTAATGTTTTCTTCACTTTCCTTTGGATGTTAACATTTTTTGTTTAAGTTTATAACTTATCTTAAATGGTCTTAACCAAAAATATATTTTTTTAAAAATTTGAGGAAATTTTTGATCAAGTCTAATGGATCATAGGATTTATGTTTTTACTATAAACATAATTCTCATTATTAAGAGGTTTTGATGAATGAAAAAAGGTTATTTATGCTTTCATATGGGTTTTAAATTAAGCATTTTTTTTGTCTAATTTTTTTATAATATATGAAGGGTTTACAAGAAGTGTATTAATTTTAGAGATTAAAATATAATAAAATATTAAATTATAATTATTAGGATTCTAGTATATTGATTCTTGAATGGTTTGTAAATGTGGTGATAAAATATTTTTCCATTCATAAAAAATAATATTACTACATGGATTTAACATGAATTACATTATTACATAAACATTATTACCTATTTACTATTTTATGGGAATTAAAATTATTACTTTTTTGAGTTAATTAATAGAAAATTGGGGGTCTTTCATCATTTGATTCATCACTAAATAAGAATCAAAGCATGGTCTAAATGACTTATTTTGTTTGAAATAATGTTTTCAAGGGGATACTGGTAACTATTATGGACTTGTGCGTGACAAATTATAGTTGTTTATGTATTTTAATTCTGTGTTTATAAATTTATCATCCCATGTTTTAATTAATTGGTATTCAAATTAATTTAATATTTGTTGTATTTTTCATTTCACGCTACACAGAATATAGTTAGTATTATAATAAAGCACCATGTTAAAAATTATTTATATGCCACAAAAATTCAATCTTTCCCTACACGAATCATATAGATCGTCATTTTAAATGCACAACACTATTCGTGACTTCTGTTACACACAATTATGAGTTACTTCTATAATTTCATTGAACGTAATACCATGTTTTACAAAACTATAGTTTACTATAAATATTATTATTAAAATATTTTTACAATTTTCACCTAGCCATTGGAATGTTAGTTCTGAATAATATTAATAAAATTATAAAAATACAGTTTACACATGTATATAAGAAAAATTATTTATTCACCAATTTACAAAAAATGAATATAAACCCCTTTTAAAAATATATGAAGTCTTTTGCTGGAAATAAATATCTATGAAATCAAATTAATTTTGACCTAAAACCTTACTGTCTTATCCTACCGATTGGGAAAATTATATATTAATTTATTTCACTTATGTTTATATAATTTGGAAAAATTTATTCAACATTTTGAATAAGAATAATTTTTAACATATAATAAGGTCAAATTATTTTTAGAAAAAAAATATTAATGAATGTAATTAAAATTAATTACAGTGGTTATGTTAAAAACATTTTTAATTAATGGATAATATTAAACTTGAGTGACCTAATAACCTATAAAAATGTTCAAAATCTCATTTATGTACATATTTATAATGAATAATCCCTTTTATAATACAATTATCAATTATAAAAATATTAATTTAATGGATAACTCTCAATAGTGTTTACCATTTAATATTTACAATAATGTCACTATTCCACTATAAAAGTGCACAAAACCCCTCCCCCGTTCTTATTTGAACCTCTACAGCCCTTCAGACCAGAAAAAACGATGACAAAATATCCTCTCAAAATTCCCGATATTTGTTTTAAAAGTATCACATTTGTTATAAATCCAACCAAGGAATCCCATTGGTACAAAATAATATTTATTATTTATTAATATTTTTGGAATTATTATATAAAACATATGTTCACAATTTTAATTTTTTCGTAATATGATTACATCGATTATGTACGTGAGGACTATTGCCTCATCAAAGAGATCTGATTCGCTTACTCTTTACGTGGAATTTTTTAAGGCTGTATTTAATAAAACTATTTTTTATAAATAAAATTAGAATGAAAATATAATTTATATATCTATGTGTGTATCTTTGTGTTTTTGTGTGTGTCATTTATATTGCTTTATTTCAATATGATAAGAAAATAGAAACAGTTTTCATGCTTACGTAAGGCCTACTGTCTACATGAATAATAAATTTAATTTAATATTTAAATATTTTATAGGGTATTATAAATTCATATATACTGAATATATATGAAAATTATATCATTTTGAACATTATTTAATTATGTAAATTATAATCGTAGTATGTGGACCAATAAATACAAATGAAAATTTGTACAAAATCCAAATCGATTGCTTCACAAAATGTAACATTAACATTGAATAGATAATAAAAGGGTTTTATAAAGTTACGTGTAAATCATATGTAGTATTATATAAATTTATATATTTTGTGATATATTTTTAATAAAATTATATTTATTATATGAGTGGTTTTAATGAGAACAGTGAGAGTTAAGACATATGGTAATGAGATTTCTAGTCTCGCATTTATTTCTACGAGACTTATGTCCAATTCACTACTCAATTGTTTTATATGGTCTATACACTTCACATGAATGTATTATATGATTATTATCCTTTTATTTATGGATATTTACATAACTATTTTATGATCTCAATTATAGGGTGTTTTCCTGTTCAAATGTAACTAAACCAATAAGGTAATTTTGTCTCAATTTTTATTATTTTAGACACTTATTATGTTATGATCCTATAATATTTTACAAGGGTTATATAAATTCCTTTTACATATAATACATTTAATACCCTTATTTTAATGATATTCTATGCATCATTTAATTTTATTCTTTTAATCATATTTTTATCCAATATTACCAAAGTGGTAATAGTTTATTGTTATCATATCATCTTTTATGGAGAGTGTTTATGATTATCCTTACATTGATGAAATATTTTGATCCATCTCTCAATAATTCTATTTATTTTTCTTACCCTCTAGATTTGTATTATATATTCACTTATTGGTACAATTTTTAAACTCTTTTGTGCTTAATATAGTTAAAAAAGTATATTTAATAAAATCAAGAAATATTTATCTCATCAATAGAAAATCTGTTTCATTCAAAACAATATTTTTTAAAAAAATTAAAAATTATTTGGAAAATATAATTTAACATAATTTTCCAGTAAAAAATGATTTTAATTTATTTTTATGTCTTATAATACTATTTAAAATGTTCTCCAAAGATTCCTTTATATGTTTTCAATGGTATTTTTAATGAAAATGATTTTCAAAAATGTTTTGTTTTTAAAAAGTGTTTTCAATTATTTTTAAATGTAAAATTATATGTTTTCAATTATTTTTTTAAAAAATTGATTTAATTTATTTTAAATATTCATTTATAAGTTTTTGAATATTTTTTTCAAATAAAAAGGTTTATAAAAATGATTTATGTGTTTAAGTGTTTCAAATGATTTTAAAATCATTATTTATATGTCTTAAATTGATATTTTCAATAAAATGACTAAAATTAATTCAATTATTCCTATATATGTTTTCAAAGATACTTTCTTAAAAACTTTTTTTCAAAATTTTTTATTTTTTAAATTTTGTTTTTAAATGAAAAAAGGAATATTTTTTCCTCAAAAAAAGTCATTAAATATATCAAAAAAATGTTTTCCATCTACAAAAATATCTATTGATGTTTCCGAAGTATTACTAAGGAAATGATGCATTGATAGATATAAGGACACAGCCTTAAAACCATACATAATATTGAATTAAATTAATAATTCGCATTGAGTATATTTTCAGGTTTAGAGTTTTAGAGATTTAGGCCATAACTATTACATTTCAAAATATCACAAAGTAGACACTTCTATACAGTTTCCATTTTTTTACAAAACATGAACTCTTAAAAAAAGAGTCTTATCTAGTTCCATATTTAAAATGGAATGGCTTCTCTTTGATCCCATCCTTTACCCTATTCCACATTATGTCCTGTGAAAAACATTTCAAAAACATGGGACGAGGATAAAAAGCTTAGTAAGGGATACACAAAGAAGTAAAACTGTTAGTTTTTCAAAACAATAAGTAAACCATGAATACATTAACATAAGCAATACATTTCACCTTTATAAAGTAGTAAATACTATTCACTGAATAAGGAATCATTACATAACCTTTTTTAACAAAAATATTACCATAAAAACCATATAAAGAACACATAACATATAAAGGTAACTTGGGACATAAACATACATAAATGGAATAACCATACAGTCGACTTCCACATATACCACTAAATTGAATAGATATACGACAGACTACCATACCCAATGCATCGAAGGTTATAACGTAACCACCCATCCTGTTATTCACGGCACCACCCGTCATTTGGTTTACCATGTAAGCACCCCTCAAATTTCCAAGTACCAATATAAAATCATATCAAATACAAAAAATATAAAGGAAAGGAAACATTTTCACGTTATAATAACAATGTATTACATAAATATATTGACATAACAAATCCATTTTCAAAACCATTTTCAATACCAAAAATACGTAAAAGAGTATAAGGTATTTATTTTATTTAAAAAAAACATTACGACTTGTTAAGGAATCCAAAGATCAAATAATACTCGTGGCGGTGGAAAAGGTCATTGTCACCATGTATGTTAAAAGAAACATTATTTCTCGTCATTTAGTAAAACGCTTCGTAGAAAATTATTCCCTTTGAATGAAATGAAAAGTCAATGGTTTTTTATACAACATATAAAAGAAAGTCTTGTATTAGAACAAAATATGCCTCAATGAAAGGAGATTGAGACGAAGTCCCTTACCTCGTGTCCAACATGACTCGATCGTTCTTTAATATCCTGAATAATAAACTAAAGTTAATTTCTTCTTGTTTAAGAACCTTTATAAAGTTTATTATTCCTTTTATATAACTTATTACCATGTTATAAAAATTATTTAATCATTTATGTTAATAACTTTCGTTTTGTCGATATTTGGCACCTGAGTAAAAAACGAACACCTTATATTTACAAGTTGTCCATGTGATAAATAGTCCATTATATCCAGAATGATATTCATGATTTATATATCATATATATCATATATATACAGAATATACATGTACTTATAATATTACATAACATTTAGAGGTATGAAATGAAATGCACTGTTCATGGAGATGGTAAGTCTTACGTACGCATGAACGCTAATTTCATTTCTATTTCTTATTTTAATGGAAAATAAAACATAATGATACATAGTTATATTATAATTACAGTATAATATCATATATAATATCATTAACACTATCCTTTATACATCCCACACAAGGCATTAATGAGTCACATCGTTTTAAGGGGGCGGTAGTCCACACTTCCTCAAATGAGATTATCGTATTTACCCACTATGGAAACAATAATCGCTTGATATAATTGGAATGTACAGAAGCATAATGAAATCATAAACATAATATATTTCATATATAAATACAGTGTCATCATAATGGCCACCATGAGAGGTGGTAATATGTAATTGAATAATCATTGTTTTGTGAGGCGTTTGTTTGCCATCCACAGAAACATTATGTTCTTCATCCATTAGATGGAGGTGTGTGTACGTGTAGTTATAATAATTCTTATAAAAACATCCTATTATATTAAGGATACTAGTGTTGTTACAAAAGAAATAAATAAAAATAGTTTAGGGGTTGGATTTGTAAAATAAATGAAAATAATTTAAGAGAAAATGTTACCTTTAATTTGGGTGACTCTATTGGTATGAACCAAAAATACTTCTTGAATTGTCTTATGACTAAGGTATGGCTTCTAGGGTGAGAATAGGGATTTAAGGAGCTTAATTGGGAAGATTTTGGACATGAAAAATGTCTTGAGAGGTGTGTGAATGTTTTTAGATGTGGTCTCCTTTTATAAGGGGGAGGATGGGCTCTTTAAGAAAGTGTGAAACTATTATTTTATTATATAATTATATTCGGTTTCTAATGGTCCAAAAATCATTATAGTATATTATTAGATGAGTCATGGTAGAAATAAAAAAATCCATTTAGAAATGGACATGTTCTGGATAATATTTTAATCAATATAATCTTATTTATTTGAATCATTTAATAATGGGATAAATACTGCATCATTATTGGGTCATAAATAATTTAATTTATTAGACGTCTAAAATATATAAAAAAATACCATGATATAGGAAATATATTTATCTTTATAACTAATATTTATAGTAGAAAAGATAATTTATATAACCCCTTCTAAAAATTAATTTACTAATCAATATTTTCTTTTTTCATATTTTCCTTTACTTTAAGATAATTAATCTAAATTGTCATTATCACTTCCACGTGGATCAAAGGGGTCCCAAAATCGACCCAAATATGCCCATGGTCGTTAATGACTCATCCAAAAAGGTTTTGACAAATGTTTAAGGTAATTTTGAATTATTATAATATTCTTTTTACCTTGAATTACCCTATTTACTTTTAAACGCGGTAAATAAAAGTCAAATGATTCTATTCACCAAAAATTATTTTATTCTTAATGAACCACATTTTACTTCTTTATAACAACCATGTATGTCAGATTTTTGAAATTAAATTCACAGAAGTGGTAAAATATCATTTAAATGAAAACGTTAGTTTTTTTAACTACCACTAAGTGGTGTCACTATTCATCAAATATTGATGTTTTTCAAAAAAATACCAAAAATTCATTCTAATCTATATTTGATATTCTGAATTCATAAATGATTTCTATTTTTCAAAATTCAAAACATAGAAGTGGCGTTATTTAATTATAAAATTAATTCCCGTTATCAAAACAAATAGCATGTTTTTAAGAAACAATAACTATCAAAAGATTGATACTTATTTATATCCAATTTCAAAGTGAAATTAATTCCAATGAACAAAATTGGATTAAATGGTAAAAATATATTCTAATTACACTTTAAAACCAATTAAAAAGATAATATATCCATAAAAATAAATTATATTAAACCGTAATTGTGAATTAAAATACAATATTTTCAATATTCATTGAAAAATCATCTTTATCGGAAAGATTCCATAAATTTACACAAAGTAAATTTTGATATCCCCATTCTAAATAAGTATTTGGTCATATATATTGTATTAATGTGACCAAAACTAGATTTAAAAAGGGTTTTCCATTAAAACGCGATAAATCGGCCTTTTAATGTAAATTATGCTTAAAATTAGATTCATTCACATTTTTGGCCTCTAACTTTTTATTGGATAGTGTAAATACATTTAACAATCCTGAATAATCATATTTTAGTTAGTTTCATTCATTCCCTCCAATACAACAGCTAGGAGTTCACTACCATTTAAAATAATAATATTATATTATTAGTGTGCAACGTAATATTCCAAAGAAACCCATTGTTGCATATCGGGTACGCTATCGAACATAGAAACCCTTTTAAAGTAAAATTAATATTTAATTAAAAAATATTTATAAGTATCAAAATATATTATTCTTCCTTTACAAAGGATGTTACATCCTTCCCCCTTTTGGAAATTGCGTCCTCGCAAGTTTTATTCACATATCAAAATAACTCGGGGTATTTATACCTCATAGCATTTTCAGATTCCCATATTGCCTCTTCAACCATATGGTTTTTCCACAAACCTTTTACCTGGTAAATTACCTTATTCCGACACACCTACTCTCTACGGTCAAGAATCCGAAATGGTTGTTCTTCATAAGAGAGATTCTCTTCCAAATGAACTACTTCTCGGCTCAAAACATGAGATGGATATGGCATATACATTCTCAACATCGAAACATGAAAAACATTGTGTACCAGGGATAAACATGGATGTAAATCCACATTGTACGCAACTGATCCCACATTCTCTAGAATTTCATAAGGTCCAATGATCCTCAGACTCAACATTCCCTTCTTACCAAAACACATCACACTTTTCCATGGAGAAATATTGAGAAAGACATGATCACCTACCTCAAAAAAAATGATCGTTCCTCCGGTTATCGGCATAATTTTTCGGTCTGCTCTGAGTTGTTCTCATGTGCTTCTGAATCAACTGAACTTTTTTTGCCATCTCTTCTACCAATTCTGGTCTCATCATCTACCTTTCACCTACTTCATCTCAAAAAGCTAGAGTTCGACAACGCTTTCCATATAATGCCTCAAATGGAGCCATATGTATACTGGAATTAAAACTATTATTATATGAAAATTCAACCAAAGAAAGATGTTTGTCCGAACATCCCTGATAATCCATCAAGAAAGCTCGTAACATATCTTCCAAAGTTTGAATTGTTTGTTCTGACTTCCCATTTTATTGAGGATTAAAAGATGTACTAAAATTTAATTCAGTACCCAATGACTTCTAAAGTCCTTTCCAAAAGTTAGAAGTGAACCTGGGATCACCATCAGATACAATGGAGAAGGGAACACCATGCAACCTTACTATCTCTTTAACATACAATATAGAAAGTTGATCTAGAGAAAAATTATCTTGAATAGGAAAGAAATGAGCAGATTTAGTCAATCGATCAACTATAACCCAAATCCCATTATTACATCGAGATGTCTTTGGTAATCCCACAACAAAGTACATGGATATATTTTCCCATTTACACTATGGCACCGATAAAGGCTGAAGCATTCCTTTCAGTAACTCCTGTTCTGCTTTAACCTGTTGATAAGTCAAACACTTCATAATAAAATCAGCAATATCAATTTTCATTCCATCCCACCAGTAATACTCATGAAGATCTCTGTGAATCTTAGTACTACAAGGATGAACAGAAAACGGGGAACTATGAGCTTCACATAACAACCTACTCTTCAAATGTGAATCACAAGGCACACATAATCTCTTTCCAAATATCAAAACATGATTATTATCAATGTTAAATTCAGGTAACATACCCTTTTGAACCAACTCTACCTTTTTCTGCAACTCACTGTCTTCTTTCTGTGCTTTCTTTATTCTGTCTGATAGAGATGATTTCACTGACACCTGAAACAAAATAGATAAATTTTATGCACCAACAACTTCTATGCCAAAGTTCATCAAATCAAACACCAAAGGATCTCATTCCAAATGTATCATGGTTAATGAATCATTGCTTTTTCGACTCAAAGCATCAGCCACTCTATTTGATTTTCCCGGATGGTAATGGATCGTCCAATCATAATACTTGATTAATTCCAAACCATATCCTCTATCTCTAGTTCAATTCTTTTTTAGTGAATATATACTTTATACTTTTCTGATCAGTATATATTTCACACTTCACTACATACAAATGATGCCTCCAAATTTTTAAATAAAAAACAACAGTAGCTAATTCCAAATCATGTGTATGGTAATGTAACTCATGAGGTTTCAATTGATGTGATGCATTAGCAATTAAATAATCATTATACATTAGGACACATCCCATTCCTTTCAATGAAGCATCACTATAGATAAAAAACTCACCATTTCTAGAAGGCAGTGCCAAAACTGGACCATTAACCAATCTTCTTTTCAATTCCTGAAAACAATCATCACATTCTTTTGTCTAGATGAAAATAAACCCTTTTCGAGTTAACTTAGTCATTGGACTAGATAACCATGAAACATTTTCATCAAACCTCTGGTAATATCCTTCCAAACCAAGAAAATTACAAATAATGATTATATTTGTGGGTCTTGGCCATTCTTCAACAACTTTTGTTTTAGCAGGATCAACAGTTATGCAATTTTTTGAAACAATGTGACCAAAGAAAGAAATTTTTTGAAACGAAAACTCACACTTGCTGAATTTCCCAAATAGTTTCTTTTCTTTTAAGGTTTTAAATACAACCCTCAAAGGACATTCATGTTCCTCCTTACTTTTGGAATAAACCAAAATATCATCAATGAACAGAACCACAAACTTATCCAAGAACTCACTGAAAATTCTATTCATATGATCCATGAATACAGCAGGTGCATTGGTTAACTCAAATGGAATGACTACAAATTCAAAATGGAAATATCTATTATGAAACGCAGGCTTCGAAATGTCTTCTTATTTTACTTTCAACTGATGGTACCCCGATCTCAAGTCAATCTTCGAGAAATACTGAGCTCCCAAGAGCTGATCAATCAAATCATCGATATGAGGCAATGGATATTTATTCTTAACAGTGATGTTATTCAATGCTCTATAATGAATGAAAAGTCTCATTGAACCATATTTCTTTTTAACAAACAAGACAAAAGAACCCCATCTTAATGTGATAGGTCGGATGAAACCTTTATCTAATAACTCCTGCAATTGATTCTTTACCCCTAAAAGTTAAATTTTATCCATTCGATAAGGGGGTTTTGAAATTGGCTTAGCATCAGGAACTATGTCAATGGTAAATTCAACTTCCCGATCTGGTATAATACCAAGAAACTAATCAGGAAAAACATCAAGGTACTCATTTACCACTGGCACATCAGTAATCTCAACACTTTCTTTATTTTCAACAATATGAGCAAGGTAAAATTCATTTCCTTCTTTTACTAATTTCTCAACATCATGATATGTTATCAAAATCAAGGGTCCATTCTTGTACACAAATAGTAAATATTTCCAAAATGAAACCTCTTTAGCTCTGCAGTAAATCATAGCATGATAAACAGAAATAAAATCCATGCCCATAATAAAATCAAACTCTACTATAGGTAAAACAATAAGGTTTACAGGTAGAATCTTTCCGCACACAAGGACATGCATGTTCTTATGTTTTCTTTTTGTCTCAACATTTCCTCCATGTGTTTTTACCATAAGTTCTATATTCATATCTTGATATGGAATTCACAATTTACAAGAAAACTTCTCAGAAATGAAAGAGTGTGTAGACCCTAAATCAAACAACACATTTGAATAATCTGAACAAACCAACTGTTTACCTGATAATACTTCGTTTGATGGCCCAACATCTGCTGAAGTAGTTGCAAAGGATTTCACCACCCCTTTCTGCTTGTATTCGAGCTGCTTCCGCTCAGTTGAGTTCTTCTCTGGACACTCGTTTGCATAATGAACCATTTCATTACACTTAAAACATCTTATCATTGGCTTTTCATTCCCTGCTTGATCATATTCATTATAGTTACGAGCCATATGACCAGACTTACCACACTAGAAGAACTTTCCAGACATCGATAAAAATTCTCCAGGATGATTTTTACCACACTTCTCACAAGT
The DNA here is from genome assembly GCA_963277665.1 of Viscum album. Taxonomy (NCBI): domain Eukaryota; kingdom Viridiplantae; phylum Streptophyta; class Magnoliopsida; order Santalales; family Viscaceae; genus Viscum; species Viscum album. The sequence continues at coordinate 1,216,463,394 of OY728159.1, forward strand.
TGGATATTTAGTTTTCTTACCACCAGGCTTCTTTGATTAATTCTTCCCCTTTTCCTTCCAACTGGTCCTCTTATTATGTTTTTTGTCAAAGAACACATGATCATCAGAAAAATCCATTTCCACCTTCTCTGCACATCAAACAAGTTTTTCATAACTTTTGAACTCACGAGAGGCTAATGCTCTTCGATATCATGGCTTCAGTCGTGAGTAAAATCGATTGATTTTACTGTCAACATTTGTATGAAATTTGTAGCATAGCTTTCTAGTCGAGTGAATTTTTCTTCATAAGAAGCCACTGAGTCATCCTCATGCCTCAATTCCAATAATTGTTTTTCCATCCAATGACGAACCACCTTGGGAAAATATTTCTCAAGAATCATACCTTTGAATTCATCCCATGTTTGGGATGATCATAAAAAGCTCAGTAAGGGATTCACAGAGAAGTAAAACTGTTAGTTTTTAAAAACAACAGGTAAACCATGAATACATTAACATAAGTAATAATTTTCACCTTTATGAAGTAGTAAATACTCCTCACTAAATAAAGGATCATTACATACCCTTTTGTAACCAAAATATTTCCATAAAACCCATATAAAGAACACATTACATATAAAGGTAACTTGGGACATAAATATAGATAAATGTAATAATCATACGGTCGACTTCCACACATATCACTAAATGGAATAGCCATACGGCCGACTTCTTTACCTAATGCATTGGATGTTATAACGTAAACACCATTCCTTGTATTCACGAAACCACCCGTCATTTGTTTTATCACCTAACCACCCATCTAATGTCCAATTACCAATATAAAATCTTATCACATACAACAAATATAAAGGAAAGGAAACATTTTCACGTCTCAATCACAATATATTACATAAATATATTGACCTAAAAAATCCATTTTAAAAATCATTTTCATTACCATAAATATGTAAAAGATTATAAGGTATTTATATTATTTTAAAAAAACATTATGGCTTGTTGAGGAAGCCAATGATCAAATAATACTTGCGGCGGTGGAAATGGTCGTTGTCACCGCGTACGTTAAAAAAAATTATTTTTTGTCATTTAGTAAAATGATTCATTGAAAAATATTCCCTTTGACTGAAATGAAAATTCAATGGTTTTTTATACAGAATATAAAAGAAAGGCTTTTATTAGAACAAAATATGCCTCAATGAATGGAGATTGAGACGAAGTCCCTTACCTCGTGTCCGACTTGACTCAATCATTCTTTACTATCCAGAATAATAAACTAAATTTAATTTCTACATTCTTAAGAACATTTTATAAGTTTATTGTTCCTTTTATATCACTTATTATCATGTTATATACATTCTTTAATCATTTATGTTAATAACTTTCGTTTTGTAGATATTTGGCACTTGAGTCAAAAATGAACACCTTATATTTACACGTTGTCCATGTGGTCAATAGTCCATTATATCCAGAATGATATTCATGATTTAGATATCATATATATCATATATATATCCAGTATATAGATTTACTTATAATATTACATAACATTTAGATGTAAGAAATGAAATGCACCGTTCATGGAGACGGTAAGCCATACGTACGCATGAACGCTACTTTCATTTCTATTTATTATTTTAATGGAAATAAAACACAGTGATACATAGTTATATTATAATTCTAGTATAATATCATATATAATATCATTAACACTATCCTTTATACATCCCACATAAGGCATTAACGAGTCACATCCTTTTAATGGGGCATTAGTCCGTACTTCCTCAAATGAGATTATCGTATTTACCCACTATGGAAACCATAAAGGCTTGATATAATTGGGAAGTACAGAAGAAAAATTAAATCATAAACATAATATATATCATATATAAATACAGTTTCATCATAATGTCCACCATGAGAGGTGGTAAGATGTAATTGAACAATCATCATTTCGTGAGGCGTTAGTTTCCCATCCACAGAAAAATTTGGTTCTTCATCCATTAGATGAAGATGTGTGTAGGTGTAGTTTGAATACGTCTTAAAATAATATCCTTTTATATTGAGGATACTGTTGTTTTTACAAAATAATGAAATAAAAAGAGTTTAGGGGTTGGAGAAGTAAAATAAATAAAAAAAAATTAATAGAAATTGTTACCTTTAATATGGGTGAATCCTTTGGTTTGAACCAAAAGGACTTCCTGAAGTGCCTTATGACTAAGGTAAGGATTTTAGGGGGAGAAGAGGGATGTAGGGAGATTAATTGGGCAGATTTTGGATGAGCCAAATGTCTTGAGAGGTGTTTTGAATTGGTCAGAAGTGGTCTCCTTTTATAAGGTGGAGGAGAGGCTCTTTAGGAAAGTGTGAAACTATTATTTTATTATATAACTATATTCGGTTTAAAATGGTCCAAAAATCATTATAGTCGAAGATAAGATGATTTATGTTCGAAATAATATCATCCAATCAGAATTTGAAATGTTTTGGTTAATATTGTAATCATTATAATCTTATTTATTTAAATCATTTATTAATGAGATAAATACTACATCATTATTATGTCATAGAAAATTTAATTGTTTTGATGACTAAAAATTATAAAAAAATTTCCATGATATATGAAATATTTTTGAATTTCTAATGAATATTTATAGTCGAAATTGTAATTTTTATAACCCCTTCTAACAATTAATTTACTAAACGATATTTTCTTTTGTCATATTTTCCTTTACTTTAAGTTAATTAATCTAAATTGACATTATCACTTCCATGTGGATCCAAGGGGACCAGAAATCGACCAAAAGATTCCCATAGACGTTAATGACTCATTAAATAAGGTTTGGAGAAGTTTTAATGTAATTTTGAATTATTATAATATTCTTTTTACCTTGAATTACCCTATTTACCTTTAACCGCGGTAAATAAAAGTCAAAAGTTACCATTCACAAAAAATCATTTTCCTCTTAATGAACCACATTTTACTTCTTCATAACGACCATGTATGTATTATTTTTTAAATTCAATTCACAGAAGTGGTAAAATTTTATTTAAATGAAAACGTTAGTTTTTTTAACTACCACTAGGTAGTGTCACTATTCATCAAAAATTGATGTTTTTCAGAAAAATACCAAACATTCAGCCTAAGATATATTTGATATTCTGAATTCAAAAATGATGTCTATTTATTCAAATTCAAAAAATATAAGTGGCATTGATTAATTTTAAAATTAATTCCCGTTATCAAAACAAATAACATGTTTGTAAGAAACAATAACTATCAAAAGAGTTATACTTGTTTATATCCAATTTAAAAGTGAAATTAATTTCAATGACCAAAATTGGATTAAATGATAAGAATATATTCTAATTTCACTTTAATACCAATTAAAAAGGTAATCTAGCCATATAAATATATTATATTAAAACATAATTTTGAATTAAAATACAATATTTTAACTATTCATTAAAAATGAACTTTATCGGAAAGATTCCAAAAATTTAAACAAAGTAAATTTTGATTTCCCCATTCTAACGAAGGATTTTATTTTCTCATATAGAATGTATTAATGTTACCAAAACTATATTTAAAAAGGTTTCTCCATTAAAAGGCGATAAATCGGCCTTTTAATGTCAATTATGCTTAAAATTAGATTCATTCACATTTTATGCCTCTAACTTTTTATTGGAAAATGTAAATAAATTTAAAAATCATGTATAATCATATTGTAGTTAGTTTCATTCATTCCTGCCAATACAATGGGTAGGAGTTAACTACCATTTAAAAAAATAATATAATATTATTAGTGTGCAACAAAAGATTCCAAAGAAACCTGTTGTTGCGTATTGGGTATGCTATCGAACATAGAAACCATTTTAAAGTAAAATTATTATTTAATTCCAAAATATCAATACGTATAAAAATATCTTATTCTTCATTTACTTGGGATGTTACAATAGAAATATGATTCTTTCTATGAATGGTTATTATTTGTTTGACAAGTTGTTTATGAATCCTTTTTCTCTTCCATGGGTTATACCATGTTACATACTTATGAAATCCACTTCTTTTCATAAGATATTATTTGTTGAAAAAATTATAAAACATGTCTATTTTACATTGGTTATTATATGATGATGATGTTCATGATATCCTTTTAATTTCATGTGTAATGATATGAGGATTTTTTAGGAACATATGACACACTTCTCTGTGTTTCAATTATGATATCGGGGGACTTGTATCTATGTCTAATGCACTTCATAAATATTTATATCTCATGAGATAGATATGGTTGTATTGGGGTGTGAACTTGTTTTAGTAAAAAAAATTCTCTAAAGATGGTATTGGGAGTAAACCATGACTACTAAGATAGTTTGGGGTGTGAACAAATTCAAAAAATATGACCTTGGAATTAATACTTCACTACTATGGAAATTATTTTTATATGTTTATGTGTCTTCCACTATTCCATGTCTTTTCTCTATGTTATGATTTCAAGGAATATTCTCTTGATTCCTTAAAATTCATGTCTTATGAACTGCCAATATTTATGACATGACTCTTAATTATTATCTTTTAAATGTGGAGTATGTTATCCTAATGTTACTATCTTGTTCTTGTACCCCTATTCTCATAATTATTCTTATATATATCTCCTATTTAACCTTACTAAGCATCTGAAATCACTCTTTATTATGTTTACAATATGTAGTATATAATGATATTTGTTATGATTTATGTTTCTAATAAGGGTTCTAGTCATGGATAAACTAGAAGGACAAAATGTTTCACTTTTTTGTGCCTCTTTTATGTTTCCATGTTTCCAAAATCACTATCCTAATAAGGTATTCAGGAATATGTTTGTGTAATGTTTTAATTATTCTGAAAAAATATGTAATTTCTTTGCATAAAAATGATGGTCACTATAGTGGGTATCATAGAGAAGGTTTAGATATAATTTGGAAACTACATGAGAAAAACATAGTGATAAACCTCAAGAAATGTCTGAGGATGCGTCAATGGATATGGAAAATTATAAGTAAATGTACAAGAAATTTTTTAAAGGATAGAGTGAGTGGTTTCTGAGATATACATCTATGTCTTTATAATAAAAGTGTATATGTCTCTAACACAAGTTTACATATGGGTAACAATCCTAAAAACTCTGTATTGAGCTAGTCTTAATTAGGACCTACTTCATGACAAGGATCATTGTTGTACACCTCTTTTGACACTCCAATGGGACATTTTTTCGAATTTTAGAAAACTCTTCACAAACTGTCATGAAGTATTTAAATTTAAGATAACTATGAATAAACTATATTGAACCAAATTTGTCATAGATAAAATAATTTGTCACAATATATACATAAACTAATTGATTTTTCATTCTTATGTGGGTTTTTACTATGATAAGTGTTTCTCATACAATGATTTCTAGTTTTAGTCAATTGAGGGAAGCAGAAGAAACTAGGTTAATATTGAATGTGATGAACAATTTTATGATGATCAGTCTAGTGGGATGATCACTGGATTGATCTAAATTGATATTGTGCCTAATCATTTTTCATGGAACAGGATTACCAATGTATACCTTAATTAAATATAATAATTGAAGGAACTCAATGCTTAGTTGAAGCGTTATTGAATGTGCAATTTAAAATATTTTATTAAGAGTCGTGTTAAAAACATTGAATCCACCTAACCCTTGGCCTTGGGCCATTGGGATATGTTATGGGTCTTCCTCTACCCAGTCTGAAGATAACTTTGATTTAAATAATAAAATGACGCTTCAGTCCCATCCTTTTAAAAAAAATTAATCCTCCTAACCCTATACCTTCTTTCTAAAAGTCTCATGTGAAATTCAAATTAATAACAAAAAATAAATTCAATAGAAATCTTAAACATTACCTCATTTGTTTTATTTTTCCAGTTATATTCACTTGTTGTCAATGTGTCGTGGTTGTAAGACACCAAACTATAAATCCTATAAATAATCCACACATGTTCCACAATTCCATGATCATCTATCTACATTTCCTGGGTTCTATAATGGTAAATATAAGAGCTTTACAATGTCCATTCGATCTCCTAAAGAATGTGGACTCGATTGAGAAATCGGGATCGATCTAGCCTTTTTCTTCTTCCATAATCTCTATCTAATAACATGGGATGAGGGGGGAAGAGAATTTATCTCTCTAAATTCTTTCAAGTGTTGTAGTTTATAATTCGAGAGGCTTAAATGAGATTTTATACTTTGGTTATACTTTCCAAAATCACATTTTGGTCCCTGGAAAGTAATAACCAACATTTAAGGCCTTTGAAAACTTATATTAATTAATAAAATATTCATAAATGTAAGAAAAATTTTATCACTCATTTTTTACACTATAAAATTTTATGTGACAAAATACTATCCATTAACATATCCCATAGGCTCTTGAAATATTTTATGAAACCCTGAACATCCAAGGTTCATTCAAAAAATTTATATTTTTCTCATATACAATTATATGATCAAAATACTTGTGAATTAATTGATAAATAAATTCTAAAATAATTATTCAATACATGAATAATATAATTCAATTAATTTTAATTGTGACTTGTTAAACTCATACATTCAACGACCCCCCATGCAGGGACCACATTGTCCTAAACTCCTATTATCTAGAATAGGTCGATTTTGTGGATAAACTAAGCATGTGACCATATATTTACTTATCTCAATAGTAGTGAGTCCAACAGACAGACCAAGAGTGGTTTCTAAAAACTCATCATGACCCCTAAAAAGATAAGAAATTTCATATCTACTACTTCCTTTGGACAACACTAACTGTGTAATATAATATATTGGTTTGAAGATATCTCTAAAAGAAGGATGTCCCATTGTGTCATCATCCTATTATTGATTTATATATTTTTTACCTTACTTGATGGACTTACCTTCTTGTACCATTGACATAAATTTATGCTGGTTCTACTATCCTCATCAACCTGGTCCCATGAGATATCACTTCCTCGACTTGGAAGTGACCAAAACTATCTTGATCATTAAAGGAATCTCATACCACTAATGACACAACCAATAAGATTATCTCTACAAGATACCATTATCATGGCTTTCTCATTGAATCAAAATACACAAACAAATTGAACACACTGATAATGATCTCAAGTCTAGATACCAATACACGTGTTTGTATATAGGAATAACCAATGACAATTGAAACATGTGTTTTTTCTATTTGCTAGTTTATCCTCTTTATCTCACTATTATAAGTTACCAAGTTAAAACATCATGAGAATAAGTCTAAATACTTATCATCCCTTTCCACCGGATAGTCAAACATCATATGTTTCCTGTCAGTATGATGTATTAAGACTATACGACATATATATTTAAGATTACAGTCCGAGTATCATGAGGTTCTCATTATATCCAGGAACAACTATAACCTTTAGATATGACACATAATCTAAGGAAATTACCTTCTAAATAGTGGATACAGAACTATCAACGCTATTATGGTAAGAATTAAAAAAACACTTGTATTTGTTAATCTATGTAAAAGTAATGGTAATCAAAATTACTGTTCATGTTGGGTCACAAGAACCCACTATTACAACACACCCACATTCACAAGAGTCAACTTTATACCTATCCTTGTTATCTCTAGAATGATTTAGATCATGTTTCTGATGATATATGTCTTTCGAAAAGGGGCATCCATGTTTCCACTTCCTAGCTATTCAGATATGTGTGACCTCATCCCCTAGAGTAAAACTCATCAAGAGATGTAATAATCATGTGTATCCCTTTTTTCTGCTACCTAAACATGACATCTCATCTTGTAAGAGTATCATAATTTACATTATGAGAATACTCTACATACTATGTGTGATTCCAAGAAATGGAACAAAGATGCTTCAAATTTTACACTTCTTTTTAACTGCCTAAGAATCCCCAATAATCTCTTTATTTATATATATGGCTTCCATAGACTGGAATGAGATTTTCTGGATCATTTATATTGACTGCAATATTAGATCAAACTAATCTATGGAAGACTAGTTCGGGTCCCCTAAAAACTATTATCTTTTCCTCTACACATACCATGTACATATCCATTATACATGGTCAAGTACTACATGATAGTTCTGTCTACATAGCTTGCAATTATCCTAGTTATAACTCATAGATTCCTATAATAAATTATATATTGAAAATATCAATTCTGGAACATATCATGTCATAGGTGATTAATCCATTTGAAAAGTATATGAAATCCAAATCACCATGATACTCTCCTCCTATGTCATTAACATTTATACCTAGTGAGATATATATCATTTACCAGTGGTAATAATTCTCTATCTAATTGTTATAACATGAATTTTAATACTTTTTCAGTATATGTATGATTGACTAGGTTAAGTAATTGTTAGATCTACCTTAGTAAATCTCATTTCCAAGAACTCTTGTTGCTACTTTATATCAATCTTTGGAGAGTTATTTTACATTTTGGTCTTAACGAACTGTAAGATAAAAAGAAGTTTTCTTTTTGTAAACAACCATATTTAAATTTCAAAAAAAATGGCGATCCCACGGAACTCTAGTAGGCACATGTCAAATATTCATTCCAAATGAATATTTTATGATCTTGTTGTTCACATTAATCTAGAACTATATTTCAATAACATACACACTTTTTGGAATTCTCCGATGTCACCATCCTTTAGTGGTTTAATTGTATAGGCGTCTTCCCTGATTGGTGGTATTGACATCAAATCCTCAATAAAATAATCATATAAATTATCTCTATGATGTAAAATTATAATGGATTTAGGAATAACAACTTGGTATTACCAATCGATACTTATTGGCACCACACTAGTAGCTTCCATGTGAAGTCTCGTATGAATACCCCTGGATGTATTCAAGTCTGCAATCCTCCTATAGTTTGATATATGGAATCCATTGTTAAATTTTAATTGGTATCGTAATTATTATATATATAACAAATAATTATGTCTCATATGGATCATTATTTTCAATGAATAATGTATCACTGACAGGTAGAGAATAAAAAATCATCACCATGTATTTATCCTTCCTTTATAGTTTTGGTCTCTGTAACATTCCTCTTATACACGACCATGTGGAACCAGTTCCTAGGTCAACCATTTTGGCATCTATATCATTGACTAAAACTAAGTCAATATTTCTCCCACTATCACAAATAGAGATGTAAACCCTTTTATAGAAATATATTCTATAACATGAATATATTTTTTCTATCATTGGAATATTTTTAATATATTTAGAAACCATTGGTTGAAAAAAATATTTGAACTTTATGGTTTTCTTTAATACAAGTTTGTTGATATCTGAAAAAAGTATTGCATCTAAAACATAATCTAATGAAATAATGGATTTCCAAAATACTATTACTCATATAATATCCATTTTCATGATAGTTTACATATGTTTAATGGATAACGTCATTATATGTGAAGCATGAATTTAAACATGGAAGTATTTGTAATTCATGAGTTTTAACATTAATGCTTCTTTTACATACATCGTGACTCTGATGTGTATAACGAAATGTGAATTTATGAATTTATGTGTGCTACATTTTACTGATCAATGTTAATATCTACGACTCATAATCAATCCACCTTATTATCATCATATCTTTGATGTGTATAAGGTAATGTGCATTTAAGAATTTCTCCATGCTACATTATATTGATCGATGAATTCTTGGCCATGGTATTTTTTGATTGACTAGTTTAAACCTCTCATATATTATGACTAGGTATATGGTATTGTTCACTTTTACAATCCATAAATTATTAAGTGAATCTAATGATTTATACATACCATTAGCTTAACCAAGGAATAGTTCAGGCTTGCTAGAAGAAATAGTTTTGATAGCTTAGTGGCTGACCAATATTTATAATGGTTTATTTTTCCAAAAATAAGTTCATTAGTATTCTGATATTTACTAATGTATTTAGTTTTGAAGGTTCTAATACGATACTAGGTATATCCCTGAAAACTATGTAGTATCTCTTAAAAGGGTATCTTCTTCCCACAATAGGGTATATTAGTCTTACGTTTTATATTCATTATGTTTTTCAAATAATTAGAGTATCCCTGAAATATTACATGAGTATTTGGGACAACAAAAAACATTCATTACAAAAATAGAACAATGTATACATGTGTCCAATGGACACATGATATTAAGGTTTTAGTGATACTCCAAATGTTCATCTAGGATAAAAAAACATGGAAATATATAAGATGTTTACTTCTCACCACAAATTGAGGAAACACCTTTTCTTAGGTACATGGATAACAAATATTACTTCTATTAATGTTTATTAACATGGTTATAGTATACAGATACACATATGTGACAATCATATTGTATTTAAAACAAAATAGGTAAAACTAAAACATTAATTCTATTTGATGAATATTCCTAATGAAGTGACAACAGGCCTATTAAATTAAGTTCATTGAATTTATACTTCCATATATATTTCATGATATGAGAAGAAAATAACATCCAACTTAATAAATATTTATTATAAAGAAATTGTGATGGTTTCATTGGCCTCACACTTTCCATTTTACTTTTTTCATTTTTTTTCAACTTGCTCACCATAAGAACAAAAGGATAAACTCTCCTTATGTTTTTATTTCATGGAAAACATTACTCAAGTGGTAATAAATCATTTTCTCCTTATTTTTCATTTTGTAATCTTAAATTAAACTGGAAAAAGTTGGTCAAAATAATATTAGAATAATATATATATTGAAATAAAATAATATTCCCTTAAATTTACATATATCCAGTCTAATCCTTACCAATTCATTTTGGTTCTTGTGTTTCTCATTGGAAACATCTCAGAGATAAGAAAACATGTAAAATCATACATTTCATGATGTTGTAACCACAACTCACATCATATGTTGATGACATCATTATGAAATTACCATTATATGTGTTATACCTGATTTTATCATAAGAATATGTACAATCTAACTTCCTAAGTTAACAGAACAGGCATTGTGGAGACCAAGCCAATGAATTTCTAATAATATAATATTTTATGCAAGCACCTATACTAATCTTGGAAATTTTTTATGGTCATGGCATTTAATTTTTCCATTATTTATAACAAAGTACTCGCGGGGTTGCTTTCCATTTCAATTTTTAAATAAAATCTAGTTAATTGTACTTTATCTTGCTCACAAGAGACAATTTCATATTATTAATTTTAAATGTCACCCACTATTTTATCAAATTCTTGAAACCCTTGGTAATAGAATCACAATACTCTATTACTTGATTATTCTAGTGGAAAGGATCCTTTAACCTATCCCTATAGACTACAATAATTTTTTACTCCACTACCTGGAGATTCCAAGGTATGAACTAATCTAGCCAACCACATTAACTCTCAACTCTTTATTCTGTTGAGTGATGCTCTATCTCCTGCAATGAATTAATTTTCATTGCTAAACGTTTTCCTATAATTTTTTATTAATCTATCTTTATCTATCTAGATATTTCCAATGTTAATTATTTCTACCCACCACTCTCATAAGAAACACTCGGTAGTAGGAGGCACCCACAACATTGGCTGACTGAGCACCTAGTACACTCAGTTTTGCTCAAATTTGATCAATGGAAGGAAAATAATGACTTAATATTTTTTTGATGGATTTAGTGATTTGATATTAGATAATTTAATCCTATTACATTTATAATTATTGTTCAATGTGATCATAATCAAAACATAACCATTCTTTAAAATAGAAAACATTCACCACACATGTACATTTTATCTTTTCGTGCTTATTTATTATTATACTATGTGATTAGACATAATAAATACACAATAAAAATATAATAAGGAATGAACATCGTAAAAGAAATAAAAAATGGAATGAATGTGATCTATTTACTATTAGTTAATCCATCGAGTGAATAAGATATTAACTGAGACCCTATGGTAATTCCCTTAGTCAATACATGACATGAACTATAGAATGTGTAACTCCCATGCATTCCACTTGTTTGGTAGGTTCTAGCTCTTGACCTGAACTGGATCACTACGAACTCCACCGATTGTTACAATGTATACTCACACGCAAGTGAGGGGATCTTGGGATTCAAAATCACATTTTTCGAACTCAAATGTGTATTCAAAGACCCTTATACAAATTAAATATGGAGTGATGATACACAGATCATCAAAAAAATTAATTATTACATATTATGAAACAAAAATTAAATAATTAAATTAAATAAATAATAAACAAATCATACATGCGTCGGTCTCGGCTCATTATCAGTAAACATGAAATTATATTACATAAGGAAAAATTAAGTTTTTGTAAAATCAACTCACTGGTATTTTTAATGCATTAACTTTAATAAAAATAAATTTAATTAATTATTAATAAATCTCGAAGAACACAAATGAATCTTATTAAATCTCAGAAAAAATATATTAAATTCTAAAATTTTATTTATAATTTTATGGGTCAATTTGGACCTAAATCATATCTCCATAAAATAATTTAGGACTAATGACAAGTCAAATGGGTTTTTCCGGTTGGACAACAACCAAAATGGTCCAGCCTAAGATGGGTTATCCATTGAAAGGAAATAAATATATAATAACAACATTACAATAGAATATTTGTCCCATTTATATAATTATTTTAATCAAGCTTCCGTGGGAAGCATTGAATATGATTCCTAGAGAAGCTTTGTGAATTTAATATAATAAGATTCTTAGAGAAGCATTAAATTAAATTCCATGAGAAGTAATATTATTTTTCATTAAGAAACCTCCATGGGAATCATTATACTAGAATCCCTATGTATTTTTATCTGTTTAATGAAACAATATTCCTTTGAAATATTTATACTAGAATCCATGGGAAGATTTATCTATTTAATCAAACAAGCTTCCTTGGAAATCCTATACTGAAAATGAACTCCCCCTACGATGTTCTGGTATATTTGGTTACCATGGAACATTATTACATCTCACTCTAGAAAAATATAAATCACAACATTATCTATAAAAAGAATAAAAAATTAAATACCTAAATTTTCATGGCAACATTCTGGAAAAACCCATAGATATTCGATAAGCCATATCTTGGAGATACAAAATCATATCAGTACACCGTCAGTTTTTTTGGTATTGTATCGAACCCCAATTTCCTAACAGAAACAAATTTAATTTAAATTTCAACATTTTAAACTTAAATAATTACACGTTCTCTTAGATACTAATTGAAGGAACCCGAGACACAATGGAAGCGTTAAAGAACACACAATTTATAATCATCAATTTGGATTCTTCTTAAAAACCTAGAATCATCTTATCCCCTTTCCCGGATTTATATGATTAATTTTTGTACTTAAATTTAAGCATGAATAAAAAATCAAATTAAGGAATAAACCATATCTCATTTGTTTCATGTCACAGAATTTTGGTCGATCGTTATTGATGTTTCTTGGTTGTAAGATGCTAAACTAGATATCCTCTAGATCATCCAAAATTTTTCCAAAAATTCTAGGATAATCTATATAAATTTCATGGGTGATAACTTGGGAAATTTAAGAGCATTATGACATTTATTTGATCACATAATGAATGCGTACTCGATCGAGAAAGCGGGATCGAACCGACATTATTCTTCTTCATGAATCACTCTCTAAGAACATGAGAGGAGAGGAAAGAAGTTGTTACCTCTATAAATTTTTTATAATGGTGTATCATAGAATTTAAGAGGCTAAAATGATTTTTCAAACTTAGGTTATACTTTCCAAAATTTCACTTTGGACCCTAGAAAGTAATAACAATCATTTTAGATCATTCCAAACATGTAGGACTTAATAAACTTTTCATAAATATCACACACATTTTATCATTAACTATTAACAATATAGAATATTACATGATAAAATAAAAACCATTATCTTAGCCGTTATGCTCTGAAATTATATAATGAACCATGAATGTCTAATGTTTGTTCAAAAATATTATATTTTTCTTGTATTCACTTTTATGATCAAACAACTTTTCAATAAATTGAGAAATAAAGTAAATAATCATTATTCTAAACCAGAATAATATAATTTAATTAGTTTTATTTGGGACCATTTAAACTTGGACATTCACTAACCCCTATAGATGGGGCTCACTTCGTCCTAAACACGTATCCACTAGTATTGGTGGAAATTATGGATACATTAATTGTGTGACCCTATATGTCCTTATCTCAATTGTAGTGAGTCCAACCCATAGACCAAGAGTAGAGTCTTGAAACTCAACATAGACACTAAGGAGATAAGGAATGTCATATCTATGAAATCCACAAATGAACATTAACTGTGTAATATAATTTGTTTGTTTAGTGATATCTCATAAAGGGGGATGCACACTTGTGTCACCTTCCGTTTATTGAATTATTTATTTCAATATCTTAGTGGGTGGATTTAATATATTGTAACATGGAAAGGGTTTTATGATGATACTACCATACTGGTTAATTTGGGCCCATGAGATATCTCTTCCTCAACCTAGAAGCGACAAAATCTATCTCGAACATTCAACCAATGTCATACCACCAATGATGCACCCAAAATAAACTACCTCACCACGATATACATAACATGGCTTTCACTTTCCATTAAATTACACCCTCAAATGAAACATACTGAAAATGTTCTCAAATATGGAGACTAATACACATGTTCATAAATAGTAACAACCAATGAAACAGAATACATGTGGTGTTTATATTGGTAGGTCTGTCCTCATGATCTCACTACTGGAGATCACCAAGTGAAAACATCAAGAGAAGAAGCCTCAATGCTTAAGATACTCAAAATATTATATTTAAACATAATAAGTATCCTATTAATATGATGTATTTAGACCGTAGGACATATATATTTAAGATTACAATCATATTATCTTGAGCATCACATTATTTCTGTGTACTGCTATAACCTTTTGATACAAAACATATTCAAAGGACAATACTCTATAAATAATGGATGCAGAATTATC
This sequence comes from Viscum album, assembly GCA_963277665.1. Classification (NCBI taxonomy): domain Eukaryota; kingdom Viridiplantae; phylum Streptophyta; class Magnoliopsida; order Santalales; family Viscaceae; genus Viscum; species Viscum album. Next base: position 1,216,478,509 of record OY728159.1, read on the forward strand.
AAACAATTATGGTAAATTTAAATAAATACATGTATCTGTCAATATTGTGCATGTAATGGTATTCAAAAGTTCTATTCAATTTGGGTATATGGAACCCACTATTACAACAAGACTCACCTATAAAGAGATGGAAAGAGTTATCTGAGAATTTTGGTAATGGATAATACATGAGAAAGAAGTTTCATTTTCTTACATGTTCAGAGAATGGGAAGAAGAAACCATGTGAATGTGTTAGAGGAACATTAATATGTTTTGACTATAAAAAAGTACAAAATCAAGTAATTGGAAAGGAAAATTAAATGTTTGGTTTACAAAATTAATGAGAGTAGTGGCATCCCTAAGACATCCTTGATAGTTTAATGGTTTAAATTATTAACGAATGGTTAATATGAAAATCATTTTCATAAGTGGGAAGCTCAAGAAGAGAATCAGGATATTTTTATGAGTAATGGTTATATTGCCAATGATGATCAGAGTAAAGATAAAATAAGAAAGGAAATAGGTATTAAGAAATACCATGAGTTATCCTCGTAAATAGATTATGGATGATGTGGAATAATTGAAGTGTTTATGTATTTTTATTCAATAATTATGTTATATAAATTGTGAAGTATGTCAGGATTGTTTGCTTTATGTTTTACACCATTGATTATCTAGAATATGTTGAATGGTTATATGGGATGGGAAAAGTGATTTATTGTATGGGTGATATTCATGGAAAACACATGATTAATGGAAAAGTTGTAACAACCCAAACTTTTATCAGTGAAATTTCTCCCTTATTCTATTAATGACACAATCAATCACATTAGGAAAATCAATGCCACATCATTCTTAAATGACCTGCTATGTGTCCTCTAAACATAATCATTCCACTTCTGTGTTTTTTATTTCGAAAATCTGACATACATGGTTGGGATTGGTAAGAAGTTTGGATTCCAATAGGGAAAACAAAATTTTTTGTGAAAAGTACCCTACACTTATGAATATTATCGTACCTTTATAAATAGTAATATTAACCTAATGAATATTAAATCATCCAAAAAAATAGTAACCTCATCCATGAATGATTCAATAAAATTTACGCATCATATCAGTGAAAATATGACCATTTTAAAAGTATTTTTATTTTATTAAGTCATAAAACAAAACATGTTTGTTATCATCCAGAAACAACCCAAATTTACATAAAACAATTATCATTAAATTCGAACTAATGATTCATCCACATGGTATATAAAAAAATTCATTAAAAGACCATTTAAAATATTATAATACCATTAATAATAGGTAATATCATTTCTTTATTTTTATCTATGTTTTATATAAACATCCATTTATGTGTACAAGTGAAATGTTTATGAAATTTAAAAAGAGAACACTCCCAAACAATGGATAAAAACTATACACTCATCCAAAAGACCATAAAAGAACATAATAAAAACATAATGAACCATATTCATTTATAAATGGTTTTTAAAATTTATAATTTAATAATATAATGTTATTATATAGGATATTAATGCGATTAAAGCATTTAGATAAAACGTAATAGGATGTTATTGAACCCAACTTTTGTTCTTCGGGTTCACCCTCTTTCACTCCATTATCTGTATGGTTAATCCTTAAATAAAATTATCATCATTATTTTAAATTTTATAGTATATAATTATTTTCTACTTCAGTTTATAAAAAATCCAATGTTTTCCAAAATAACTCCTCTTTTGAATAAACAAACTCTCAAAGTTTGTTTCTTCATCAAACATTGTAGATTGTTCTATGTCAATAATGGTATTCCCAATATATTTTGGAAAGAAATGTTTATGAATGAATTAAATATGATATAGAAACTATTTATTTCTATGGTTTATTTTATTTTCTTGTTTTACATGTGTTATATGTGGCATGCATGAAAATTTAAATGTTATGGTGTGACGAGTGCACCCAGAATTATATAGAACAATATGAATGTTTTGATGTGATGGGTATCCCTATAATTATTAAATTCTCTAATGCATTGGATAAAGTGATGAATCTCATGAGATAAAGTTAAAGGATGTGTGAACATGATGATACTATTGTTCACAACTATGTATGGTAGTTGACCGCTAAGAGAAGATGTTTCATTTGAATGCATTTCTGTTTTCCATGACTTTATCTAATTATTCAACTCATGATTTTGAAGGTGAACTTATGATAATTATCACTCCCATGATATATTGTTATTATCTATCATATTTATGGTGTTTTATCACAACACATTTTAACTATATCCTCATGTGATTATGTGTAATAAGGAGTTTTCAAGGGACCATAAGAATGTAGAGAATAATGAATTAAAATAATGTTTATGTTTGATGTTGTAATGGATATGTTTGGTCCAATTTTTCCAAAGAAAGTAAAACTTTGGATCCTTGTGGTGTAATACTATTTTTTTTTATCTTTGTAATGATTTAATATAAATGTATGAAATGTTAGGGTCTCTGTAGTTGGTATTAGAGGCAATGTTTAGTTAATTTTGGAATATGGATTAGTGAACCCAAGATAAAACCTTAAGTTTGAGACTAAGTACATATATGAATACAAGAAACATTGATAAACATACGGATCCTATAAGATAGGCTTTTAGTGTAAATTAAACCAATGAATGAGTTATTTATTCATGAATCATTGACTTATGTTTTTCTCTTACATTTTCTATTTTAGAAAATGGTGCGATCCAAGAGAATTGTGGCCAGAAACCCACGTGAGGGAAAATCCAATGATTGCTCGAATGACATCCACAATGATTTGGTAGGTGGAGTTAAAATTTTCTTCATGATTATTACCCATCTATCTCTGGTTGTGGTCAACTTCCTGAATAATGGGTAATGTCCTCCTTCAACCCTGGGGAGAAACTAGCTTTCGATAAACTATATGGAAATGACCATAAATATTTATTGTATATTCTTATCCACTAGTTATAGAATAGTGTGTAAAAAAATGGAAAATATCTTTTTTTTTCTTCTTCTCTATTCTGAGACAAATAAGTTGACTATGTCCATTTATCACCAAGAAGGAAAGGTCGGTCAAAGGTGGGATTAGATAAAGAACAACCTACCAATGGAATAAATACAGGAGATGGAATGGCAAGACCATAATATAATTTTTCTAAAAAAGTATTTCCTGCAAACACTTCTTAAGAAGATTGAGAGAGAATTTACATAGCTCATGAAAAATGAAGGATAATCTATCATGAACTACAATGTGAATTCCACAAGACATATAAAGTGCACTTTGGGTTTTGTTATCAAAAATAATAGAAATATTGATAGATTCTTTACTGGTTTAAAACAACACATTCTAATGGCTCTTGTAATTCTAGTCTTTGGGAGTTATAAAAATGTTGTTGGATTTTATCTCAATGTGGATATGGTGTTTGGTGAATGGTCTCATGTCTATAGTGATAAGAAACGAAAGACGGAGTTTCATGCTGGTGGATCTAATAATAAAGGTGGGAAGAAAACTCAACCACCCACATGACAAGAAAGTTGTAAGAAACATCAAGGAACTACCTAAAAGTGATGATGAAATTCTTCATGTGTGGGAGAGAAGGCCACTAAGCTCAAGAGTTTCTAAAAGACCTGTGAATTTAGGATAATGTGGGGGAATAAAGGAGAGAAACACCCACAATCCTATGGTACATCTATAGGGAGAAAAGAAACGATGAAAATCGGTGCATAAATCCTTGGGTCCTTGAGGATAATCAGCATCACCATCCAACAAATCCAAAGTAAAAAGGAATGTAACATGCCATAACTACTAAAAAAGTGTAGAAATATAATGAAGTCGTACAAGGTACACTTTCTATTCAATCAAGAATTCGAATGTCTTATTTGATTCTGGTTCTACTCCCTCTTTTATAAATTTCATGTTATCTTGGACTATTGAATTAAAGCCTTGAAACCTTGAATTAGAGATATCTTTATAAAAACCAAGTGGTGAAATATTTTTAACCAAAGTGTTTGACTATTATCATTTTTTCATAATTGGGAATGTTCTTATTTTGAATCTTATGATACTTCCCTTGGTAGAATTTCTTGATATAATGTGAATAGATTGGATCTCGATATATAGAACACATATAAACTATCAAGAAAAGGAAATATCTTTTCATATTCCCAATCATCACATGATCTTATAATAATTCTAGGAAGAACGTGAGTCTTATCTTGAAAATAATTCAACGGTGTCGGTGTTGATTGCCTATGATGAGGCATAACTAGCTCAAATGGTTGAGTCAAAGGAAAGGGTCAACCAAGAAGAAATTACCATTTTATGGTAATACGGTGGTGTATTTATTGGAGAGTTACTCAAACTTCCCCCAGATCATGAGGTATAATTAATAATATTTATCATACCTGAAGCTACTTCCATCTCAATGTGTTTTTATAGGATGTATCCTATCGAACCTGAGGAGTTAAAGAAGATTCAATTAGAGCATTTGTACAAAAGGTTAAAATGCCCTAGTGCATCATCTTTGGGTGTGCTAGTGCTCCTTGTGATGAATACAGATAGATCAATGTCTCTATGTATCGATTATTCGTAACCCAACAAGATCACCATAAATAACTAGTATCCTATCCCAAGGATTGAAGACTTGTTCGATCAGGTATGTGGAGCACAATACATGTCAAAGGTGGATCTATGTTCTATATATCAATAGTTAATTTTGAAGAAGGAATATATTGAGATTACAACCTTCCATATAAGGTATGGGAATAATGAGTTTCTAGTGATTCATTTCATACTTACTAATTCCCATTCAATTGTCATGAATTTGATGATAAGATTATTTAGACATTACCTCAAAATTTGTTTGGTAGTGTTTATTGATTATATTCTCATTTACATAAAGTGCACAGTGGAACATGAAGGACATCTAAGACTTATGTGGGATAAATTGAGAATGGAGAAGTTGTACGCCATGTTCCAAAAAATAATCTTTTGGATGAAGCAAGTAGTGTTCATGGGACATGTGATCACAAGTGAGGTAATTTATGTGGACCCTTCCAAAAAGGTGATTGGGGAATGTCCAAGACCCTCTAGTGTCATAGAAATCCATATTTTTCATAGATTAGGTGGGTACTACAATTTTTTTACGAAACATTTTCCATGATTTTCAAGCATGCTAACTAAGTTAACAAGGAAAGGGGAAAGTATGTATGGATGGAAGAATGTGAGGGAAGCTTCAAGGAGCTAAATAGAAAGATGATCACTACACCAGTATTCACACTACTGAAAAGTGGAGAATTTTTTTGATGTACATTGATTCTTAAAATAATGGATTGGGTTGTGTACACATGAAAAATGATAATGTGATAGCTAATGCCTCATGGTAGTTTGAGATCCATGAGCAGAACAACCTGATTCAATATCAAGAGCCGGCTGTAGTAATTTTTTCCTTAAAATTCAAGCATCACTACCTTAGAATTTTGACAAATACACAGACCACGAGGTCCTAAATTATATATTCACACAAAATGAGCTCAACATGAATCAAATGATATGGTTAGAGCTACTCAAGAAATATGATTTCTCTATTCACAATCATCCTAGAAAGGTGAATAAGGTAGCTAATGCTCTTAGTAGAAAAGAACATGCTACTCTTGTCATGTTATAGATTGAGAAAGACCATATCTTCTTGGATATGAAATGGATGTATTTGAAATCATAAGGGATGGGGATAAATCCTACCTTTACCCAATGATTTTTCAACCATTTATCTAAGAGAATATTAAGGGGGGACAAAGGGATGATCTAGAGTTACAAAATATGGTGAATGTTGTAATGGAAGGGAAGATTTAATATTTCTATATAGACTATGATGGTGTGATTTAGCCTACAATGAGGCTTTGTGTTCCTTCATCACCCTGGATAAAGAAGGTGTTACTAGACAATGCACATAGCTCAACATTCTCTATCCATCCTAGTAGCACCAGGATGTACTAAGATCTTCATGAATACTTTTGCTGGCACAACATGAAGAAGGAGATTGGTGAGTATATATAAACATGATAGATATGTCAGCAAGTTAAATAAGAGTGAAAAACTTACAAAGGGATAATGAAACCATTGCCTATACCGATGATAAAATGGGAGAATGTCACTATGGACATTATCGTGGGGATCAGAAAGACATCTAAGATAAAAAATGCAATATGGTTTTTGGTTGTCTGACTCACCATGACTGCCCATTTTATATCTATTCAGGAAGTTCTCTCACAAGTAAATATTACAAAATATATATGTGAATTAATTAGTGACATTGGATGGTGTTCCACTCTTCATGGTCTATGGTCGTGATCTGAGGTTCAAATATAAATTCTGGATGAGTCATCAACATGATTAGAGTACTGAATTTTATTTTATCCTGGCCTATCACCCTTAAATTAATTTCCAATTTTAAATATCTATTCAAATGCTTGAACATATTCTAAGAGTGTTCTATTTAGAATTAAAATATGGATGTGATCAGCATCTCCCATGGGATGAGTTCCCATACAATAATATTTTCCAATCGAGTATTCAAATGACTCCATATAAAGCTCTGTATGGAAAGAGATGTAGAACTCCAACCTTTTGGGATTATGTTGGTGAAATAATATGCATGGAAATTATCTTCTTTAAGAGACGATAGAGTCGTTTCAGGTCATCTACAAACATATCAAAGCTAAAAAAAAGTTGGAAAAATAGATATGATGACTACCATCGAAGGGACTTCGAGTTCGACGTTGGAGATGAATTCTTCCTTTGAATATCACCATGGAAGAGAGTTATACAGTTTGGGAGGAAAGGATTGTTAATCCCAAAGGTATAATGGACCCTTTGAGATCCTTGACCACATATGAGTCGTGGCCTATTCTCTTTTACTTCCACTAAATATGGATCAAGTTCATGATGTGTTTCACATATCACTCCTGAGGAAGTACTAACCAGATCCCTCACATGTACAGAACACAGATGTGGTACTACTAGAAGATGATCTCTCTTATGAGGAGCAGCCAGAAATTATTCTGGATAGAAAAGATAAGGTTCTATGGAACAAAACAACCAACCATGTCAAATTGTTGTAGTTTAACCATTATTATGAAGAAGCAACCTAGGAAAAAAAGGATGTGATAAAGGATAAGTACCCTCACCTATTTATGTAAAACAAAATTCTAACTGTGAAATTTCAAAAGAGGGGAAGAATGTAACAAAACGAACTTTTATCAATTAAATTTATCCCTTATTGAGGTAATGTCATAATCAATTTAATTGGGAAAAAAATTCCAAATCATTCATAAATTTACTAAAACCTGACTTCAAAACATTAATTTGCCAATTCTGTGTTTTGAATTTCAAAAATCCGACATACATAGTTGCGATCGGTAAGACGTTTGAATTCTAATAGGAAAATTATACTTTTTGGGGATTAGTAACCTACCCTTATAAATAGTAACCTACCCTTATGAATAGTAACCTACCCTTATGAATAATAATATGAACCTCATTAATAGTAAATCATAAAAAAAATTTCCTTACTCATGAAAGATCAAATAAAATTTAGGTATCTAGTAAGTGATAATATAACCATAGTAAAAGTATTGGTATCTAGTAAGTCATTAATAATTAATTATAAATAATTAATTAATTCACAAGAAAATTTATTTTCCTAATTTTTTTTTCATAAATTAACAATTCTAGTCTTCTTGTTTTAAGATAAATTTTTAAGACTTAATTTTATTTTTAAAAGCATTATGAAATAAATTTTAATTTTAAAATCTATAATTTTCAAGTAAATTAAGATTTTAAATAAAAATTAAATTATTAATATATAGAAAATTATTTTCATAAAATGGAGTTCATTTTTTGGTTCCCCATGTCACAAAATGGTTAGGATGATTTATTCTGTATTTTCTGGAATATATGAATTTTGGTGAATAGTAAAATACAATAATTTACTGTATAAATACTATATAATTTACATACACTATTCCTTAAATAATAAGTGATGTAAGCACCCAAATATATAACTCACATGAATATATACTATTCTTGGGCAATGAATCATCACAATTTCTTTTCTTGTTTTGGAATAATTAATTAATGAATATGATATTGAGAAAACCCCTCTCCCCTCCACTATAAATACCACCTCTCACAGCCTCATTTATTCACTTATATCAAGCTTCAATACATTTCCAAATTCTACACAAAGATCTTACTTATCCCCTCCCCGATTTCTATGATATCTTTATTCCATAAAAAGTCTCATCCTTGGTTCCTTAAAGAGGATATCAAAGGAGGATTCAAGAGTTAATTCATCTCTCTCTTTTCTTTCTATTCCCCTTCATATTTCATTTTTTTATCCTCAATGTCCCTTATCCAAATGTCATGATATCTCTATTATTATTGATATACTAGTATCATATCATTTCAATGTAATATTATTCATTATACCCCTCCCCACTATCTTGGTTAATAAAAATGAAATTTTTGCATGTGTTGTGTTTGTTTACCTACATAATGGGTGATGCACTTCAATTTTACTTCAAATACATAAAGGATGTCAATGAAACCATTAAATGGTTGAATCTAGATTTTAATATGTATTTTTAACCCCTTTAATTTTATATTAACAACTTTAATTCATAATAATAATTGATGAAACAAAACATGTTTGTCGTGATCCAAAAACAGTACAAATTTACCTGAACCAATCATCATTAAATATTAACTAATGACTCATCCACATGGTATATATAATAATTCATTAAAATAACATTTTAAAAAAATTTAATATCATTTATGACATGTAATATCAGTTTTGGATGTTTATAAATGTCCTATAAAAAGTTCCATTTATGTCTACAAGTGAGCCATTAATGAAAACTCAGAAAAAGAACACTCACAAACGATGGATTTAAGATCTATCACTCATACAAAGGCCATTAAAAAACTAAATGAAACCATAAAGAACAATATTCATGCATAAAATTGTTTATAATCGATAATAAATTAATATAATTTCACAATACAAGACATTAAAATGAATAAATCATTCAGATAAAAGGTAAGTGAAAATTATCAAACAAAACTTTCTTTCTTCAGATTCTCCATCTTTCACTCAATTTTCAGTATGGTAACTTCATTAAAAATCATTTTTTCAAAATTATATAAAATTTTAAATGATATAAATTTTATTAATTATTTTCATGATAAACACATTTTTTTCCAAAAGAACTCCTCTTCTGAACAAACACACTCTCAAAGGTAGTTTCTTCTTGACTCGTCGTTGATTCTTCTACATCAAAATGTTACTCCCTCTATATTTTGGAAACCAAATGTTTATGAATTTATTCTTTATGATTTGAAACGAATTTCTATTTATAAATTATATTATTTTCTTTTTTTATTTATCTTCTATGTGTCAGGCATGATAATATAAATGTTACAATGTGATAGATGTGCCCTAAATTTTAATGCTCAATATGAATGTTTTGATGCGATGGGTGTTCCCAGAACTATAAAAAAACCAATGCATTGTTTAAAGTGATTAATATCATTTGATAAATCAAAAGGATTCATTAACATGATTCTATAGTTGTTCTCAACTATGTTTTTGGGAGACCGGTGACCATGTTCATGGGGATATTCTTCTACATCCATGTTGGTATGGGTAGTTGTGGAAATACCCCATTAAGATGTTGTTTCTCTTACTTCACTTGCTAACATAATATTCACCTTGTACTATTTTTATAAATAACATTTTTTATATTATCCAACACATAATTATCATGAAGGTCTCGATAATTTTTTTTCTCCCAAGATGTATAGGGAACATAGATCTATGAGCACCCTTCATCACCTCCTTCTTTATTTCCTGGACAAATAAAACTCATAGTCTTGTAAGAAATTTCAGTACACCTTCATTTTCAATATTGAACTTAGTTAACTCCCCATCCTTTGTAACCTCAAACATCCTCTAAAACAAAGGATCTTCTTTATGAGCCTTCATGAACATTTCTAGTAAGGATGGTTGTGAAATCATTTTGGATAGAGTTGATGATGTCCCTTCCATTATAATTCCCAATTCCATTTTAACTAGGTCATGGATCAAGTGATCACTCTGAATCCTCATCATGGAATGAACAACTATGAATTTATCATATAATGTACCAGTGAATTTGTTTGTTCTTATGGGATGATAATGAATTGAATAATCATAGTCTTTAAGAAGTTCCAACCATCTCATGTGTCTCATGTTCAATTACTTTTTTGTGAAAATATACTTCAAATATTTATGTTATATGTATATATCATATTTCTCCCCATAAAGATATCACCACCATTTCTTCGGGGGCAGAAAACAACTACAGCCAGCTCAAAATCTGGCATAGGATAGTTCTGCTCATTAGTCTTCAACTGTTGAGATACATGATTAATGACTTTTTCATTATGCATGAGGACCCACCAAATCCCATTCAGAGATTCATCACTAAAAATATAGAATCATTCTTCACATGAGGGATGATTTATCATGGGTTCAATAACTAATCTCTTCTTCAGCTCTTAAAAACATTATTCATACTCCTTTGTCCAGATTAACATGACCCCTTTTCGAGTTAAGTTGGTTAATGGATTATAATGTCGTGAATGATTTTTCTCAAACCCCCTATAATATTCACTTAATCCAATGAAACTATGAATCTTAGTTATTTCTGTAGACAAAGACAACTCCTCTAAAACCATTGTCTTTGTAGGTTCAACTGTGATTCCTTTATTGGATACAGTGTTCCCCCTGAAAGCAACTTATTGTAACAAAAATTTACTTTTTCTATACTTTCAAAAAATCCTCTTCTTTCGTAGGGTGTGTAGAATAATCCTTAGGTGATCCACGTGCTCATCAGGGAATTTAGAATATATCAGAATGTCATCAATAAAAAATACCACAAAGATATCAAGGTAGTCCTTAAAGACACTATTCATCAAATACAAAACAAAATTGCATAAGTATTAGTCAAGACAAATTGAATAAAAACAAACTCATTATGGACATATCTATATCGGAAGGAAATTTTGGGAATATCTTCATTTTTCACCCTCAAGTGATGATAACAAGATCGAAGTTCGTTCATGGTGAAGAATTTAACCCCAAGAAGTTGGTCAAATAAGTCCTCAATTCTTGGAAGGTGGTATTTGTTATTCACTGTGATCTTATTCAGTTCTCTATAATAAATGCATAGCCACATTGATCCGTCCTTCTTATTCACAGAAATACACTTTCTATACTTGGATACACACATGGTCATATAAAACTATTCTCAAAAATACCTTGGAGTTGTTTTTTAATTCCTCTAGTTACACATTTTTTATTCTATAGGGGGTCTTTGACTTTGGATGAGATCTAGGTACGAGTTAAATTGAGAACTCTACCTCTCTATCTAGGGGAGGTCTGTGTAACTCCTCACGAAATAAATCGATGTATTCCTAGATTATTGGAACATTTTCTATCCTTATATTCTCATTTTATTCTTTTTTCACCGATAAAATACATAAAGAAGAATATAGGATGTTCAAATGTACAATGATCAGATTGAGATATCTCTCCTTAAGAAGATTATCATAATTTTTCCATTCAAGACTACTAATATTTCCAAGATTCTTTATTAGATCATAGAATTATACATTGAGAGCCTATCCATCGTGAGTATAATGTCGAATTCTAGCATGAGAATGACTACAATATTTGTCATAATATTGTGCTCACTCATTTAAATACTAGAGTTTCTAAACACAAATGATGTTTGGATAATTCCAACATGAGTCTTGACTGATAACTCTACTTTTAGCAATTCCAGGGTTGATTCTAAATTCTTTGCAAATATTATGGAAATAAAGGAATGCGTTGAGCTAGAATCAAACAATGTACTTTCTAGCTTTGAGATAACAACAAAAGTTCCTAACACTACTTCATTCGGCACTTCAACATCATCCATAGCAATAGAAAAACCATAAACGTGTTCCCTTGGCCTTTGTTGATGCTGATAGTGATTCCCCTCTACTTCCCTTAGTATTGGAAGTTATAAGAAATGTGCCCAAGTTTTCTACACTTATACCATTAGATTTAGGTAGGGATTGCACCATCTTCTCTTTGTTGTTAGTGCTAGGAGTTGAGGGTTCACCCCACTATAAAAATTCTCCATGATATGGACATCACTTCCACACTTGTATCACTTCACGCTCCCTAGCATGCAGTCCCAAGAATCCTTCTTCCCAAATTTATTATAGGTGGGATGTTTCACTTCCTTTCCTCCTCTTCCATGGTCAATGATACACCCTAATATTATTTCTATTGATTTATCCCTATAATTGGATTTTTTAGACCACTACATCTCATCAAACTATAGTTCGACTATCATTGCACTCTACATGATCTCCTCATAGCTATCGCAATCTCAGTTGTCTGGATTCTTCCACAGATTTGGTCTTATTCCAACAAAGAATCTATCAGACTTACCATTTTTATCGATGACAAATAAATAGGAATCACATGAAATCCTTGAAAATTTCTTCTCAAAGATTCCCACAGGTTCATTTTACTTCTGTTTTAGCTCGAGAAAATCTTTCTCTATTTTCATTCTCATTGTATGTGGGAAATTCTTATTTAATAAGATCCCTCTAAAATCTACTCACTCCATATCTTTAACCTCCACTCATGGCCTCCCATTATTAATCAATTCCCACTACTTATAATATTCTTCATATAATTAGTAAATGGAAAGGGTGACCTTCTCTTGTTCTGAACAGCAGAGCACATAAAAGATCATCTCGATAGAGATGATCCACTGTTCATCGATCAATGGTTCGGTAGATTCACTAAAGGATGGTGGTCATTGAGGCATAAAGGACTCAATAGAATGTTGTTCCCATTATGGTGAAATTGGTCCCTCATCTTGGTTCAAGTTATTTCCCTATAACTTGAGTCAGTGGGTTCATCATTTTCACGAAAGTTTTCATTATAGCTTCCATCGGAGGGTTGTCAATGCATTTTCCATTGCATTCACCATTTTAATGGTTCTTCATATTGCCCTAAGTTTTATAAAACAAAAAATCCATATAGGGAAAAAAATTATTTATAAATCATTTAACTATAAATTAATTTGATGTCTTAAAACTCCATTATTAAACGTATTATACTTTAACCACAATTGCATTTCTCTATAAATCATTCATAATGATTTATAAATAGACCGTGATTAACCAAACATATCCCATGGGTGTCTCAAACTAGGAGTACGGCAAGGCCTTTTATCATATTCCATGGTATCTCAGGTCATACCTGAAACTATTTATCGGAGTATTCACTCCTAAGTGCATCTCTGTTATGTCCCCATCAACTTGTTCATATCCAGACAAGGATTTATTTGTTTGGAAACCACTTACATAATATTTATCCAAAATACAAGGAAGTTTTCTTATATTTAATTTTTTTGATGACTAAAAATTATAAAAAAAATCCATGATATATAAAATATTTTTAACTTTATAATGAATATTTATATTCGAAATGGTAATTTATATAACCCCTTCTAAAAAATAATTTACTAAAAGATATTTGCTTTTGTCATATTTTCCTTTACTTTAAGTTAATTAATCTAAATTGTCATTATCACTTCCAAGTGGATACAAGGGGTCCAGAAATCGACCAAAAGATTCCCATGGTAATTAATGACTCATACAATAAGTTTTGGAGAAGATTTAATGTAATTTTGAATTATTATAATATTCTTTTTACCATGAATTACTCTATTTACCTTTAACCGCAGTAAATAAAAGTCAAAAGTTACTATTCACCAAAAATCATTTTCCTCATACTGAACAACATTTTACTTCTTCATAACAACCATATATGTATGATTTTTTAGATTCAATTCACAGAAGTGGTAAAATTTAATTTAAATGAAAATGTTAGTTTTTTTAACTACCACTAAGTGGTGTCACTATTTATCAAAAATTGAAGTTTTTCAGAAAAATTACAAAAATTCAGCCTAAGATATATTTGATATTCTGAATTCAAAAATGATGTCTATTTTGAAAAATTAAAAACATAGAAGTGGTATTAATTAATTTTAAAATTAATTCATGTTATCAAAACAAATACCATGTTTTTAAGAAACAATAACTATAAAAAGATTGATACTTCTTTATGTCCAACTTCAAAGTGAAATTAATTACAATGACCAACTTTGGATGAAATGGTAGAAATATATTCTAATTTCACTTCAATACCAATTAAAAAGATAATCTAACCATATAAATAAATTATATTAAAACATAAATTTGACTTAAAATATAATATGTTCACTATTCATTAAAAATGAACTTTATCGGAAAGATTCCAAAAAATTTACAGAAAGTAAATTTTTATTTCCCCATTCCAAAAAAGGATTTTATTTGGTCATATAAAATTTATTAATGTTACCAAAACTATATTTAAAAAGGTTTCTCTATTAAAAGGCGATAAATCGGCCTTTTAATGTCAATTATGCTTAAAATTAGATTCATTCACATTTTACACCTCTAAAATTTTATTTGATAATGTAAATAAATTTAACAATCATGTATAATCATATTGTAGTTTGTTTCATTCATTCCCACCAATACAACGGTTAGGAGTTAACTACCATTTAAAATAATATTATTTTATTATTAGTGTGCAACGTAAGATTCCAAAGAAACCCGTTGTTGCGTATCGGGTACGCTATTGAACATAGAACCCATTTTAAAGTAAAATTATTATTTCATTCAAAAATATTAATATGTATAAAAATATCTTATTCTTCATTTACATGGAATGTTAAAATAGAAGTATTATTCTTTCTATGAATGGTTATTTTTTTTTGACATGTTATTTATGAATCCCTTTTCTCTTACATGGGTTTTACCATGTTACATACTTATAAAATCCACTTCTTTACATAAGAAATTATTTGTTGAAATAATTATAAAACATGTCTATTTTACATTGGTTATTATATTATGAATATGTTCATGATACCCTTTTAATTTCATGTGTAATGATATGAGGATTTTTTATGATCATATGACACACTTCTGTGTGGTTCAATTATGATATTGAGGGACTTGTATAAATGTCTAATGCATTGAATAAATATTTATTTCTCATGAGATAAATATGGTTGTAATGGGGTGTGAACTTGTTTCAATAAAAAAAATATCTAAAGATGGTATTTGGAGTAAACCATGACTACTAAAATAGTTTGGGGTGTGAACCAATTCTACAAATATGACCATGGAATTAATACTTCACTACTATGGAAATTATTTTTATATGTTTATGTGTCTTCTACAATTCTATTTCTTTTTTCTATGTTATGATTTCAAGGAATATTCTCTTGATTCCTTATAATTCATGTCTTATGAACAGCCAATATTTATGACACGACTCTTAATTATTATATTTGAAATGTAGAGTATGATATTATAATGTTACTATCTTTTTCATGTACCCCTATTCTCATAATTGTTCCTACATATCTCTCCTATTTAACCTTAATGAGCATCTGAGATCACTCTTTATTGTGTTTACAATATGTAGTATATAACTATATTTGTTATGATTTGTGTTTCTAATAAGGGTTCTAGTCATGGATAACCTAGAAGGACAAAATGTTTCACTTTTTTGTGCCTTTTTTATGTTTCCATGTTTCCAAATTCACTATCCTAATAAGGTGTTTAAGAATATGTTTGTGTAATGTTTTAATTATTCTTAAAAAATATGTAACTTCTTTGCAAAAAAACGGAGGGTCATTGTAGTGGGTATCATAGAGGAGGTTTAGATATAATTTGGAAACTATATGAGAAAAACATAGTCATAAAACTATGGAAATATATAAGGATATGTCAATGGATATAGAAAATTATAAGTCAATGTACAAGAAATTTTTTAAAGGATAGAGTTAGTGGTTTCTGAGATATACATATATGACTGTATAATAAAAGTGTATATGTCTCTAACACAAGTTTACATATGGGTAACAATCCTAAAAACACTGTATTGAGATAGTGTTATTTAGGACCTACTTCATGACAAGGATCATTGTTGTACACCTTGTTTGACATTCCCGTGGGACATTTTTTTCGAATTTCAGAAAACTATTCACAAACTGTCATGAAGTATTTAAATTTATGTTGACTATGAATAAACTATATTGAACCAAATGTGTCATAGATGAAATAATTTGACACAATATAGACATAAACTAATTTATTTTTCATTCTTATGTGGTTTTTTACTGTTATAAGTGTTGCTCACACAATGATTTCTAGTTTTAGTCAATTATGTGAAGAAGAAGAAACTATGTTAACATTGAATGTGATGAACAATTTTATGATGATTAGTTCAGTGGGATGATCACTGGATTGAACTAACTTTATATCGTGCCTAATAATTTTTCACGGAATAGGATTAACAATGTATACCTTAATTAAATATTAGAATTTAAGGAACTCGAGGATTAGTTGAAGCGTTATGAATGTGCAATTTTAAATATTTTATTGGGATTCGTGTTAAAAACATTGAATCCACCTAACCCTTGGCCTTGGGCCTTTGGGCTATGTTATGTGTCTTTCTCTACCCAGTCTAAAGATAACTTTGCATTAAATAATAAAATGAGGCTTCCGCCCCATCCTTTAAAAAAATTGAATCCTCCTAACCCTATACCTTCTTTCTAAAAGTATCGTGTTTAATTCAAATTAATAACAAAAAATAAAATCAATCGAAATCTTAATCATTACCTCATTTGTTTTATTTTTCCAGTTTTATTCACTTGTCGTCGATGTGTCATGGTTGTAAGACACCAAACTAGAAATCCTCTAGATAATAAACACATGTTCCATAATTCCATGATCATCTATCTACATTTCCTGGGTTCTATCATGGTAAATATAAGAGATTTACAATGTCCATTCGATCTCTTAAAGAATGTGGACTCGATTGAGAAATCGGGATCGATCTAGCCTTGTTCTTCTTCAATAAACACTATCTAAGAACATGGGATGAGGGGGGAAGATAATATATCTCTGTAAATTCATTCAAGTGGTGTAGTTTATAATTCGAGAGGCTAAAATGAGCTTTTATACTTTGGTTATACTTTCCAAAATCACATTTTGGTCCCTGGAAAGTAATAACCAACATTTAAGGCCTTTGAAAACATATATGAATTAATAAAATATTCATAAATGTCCCAAAACTTTTATCACTCATTTTTTACACTATACAATGTTATGTGACAAAATACTAACCATTAACATATCCCATAGGCTCATGAAATAGTTTAACAAACCCTGAACATCCAAGGTTTGTTCAAAAAAATATATTTTTCTCATATACAATTTTATGATCAAAATACTTGTGAATAAATTGTTAAATAAATTATAAAATAATTATTCAATACATGAATAATATAACTGAATTAATTATATTTGTGACTCGTTAAACTCATACATTCACCGACCTCCGCATATAGGGCCCACATTGTCCTAAACGTCTATTATCTAGAATAGGTCGATTTTGTGGATAAACTAAACATGTGAACATCTATTTCCTTATCTAAATAGTAGTGAGTCCAACTGACATACCAATAGTGGTTTCTAAAAACACATCATGCCCCCTAAAAAGATAAGAAATGTCATATCTACTACTTCCTTTGGCGAACACTAACTGTGTAATATAATATTCTGGTTTGAAGATATCTCAAAAAGAAGGATGTGCCATTGTGTCATAATCCTTTTATTGATTTATATATTTTTTTACCTTACTGCATGGATTTACCTTCTTGTACCATTGACAAAAATGTATGATGGTTCTATTATCCTCATCAACATGGTCCCATGAGATATCACTTCCTCGACTTGGAAGTGACAAAATCTATCTTGATCATTCAAGGAATGTCATGCCACTAATGACGCAACCAATAAAACTATCTCTATAAGATACCATTATCATGGTTTTCACCTTGAATCAAAATACACAAACAAATTGAACACACTGATAATGATCTCAAGTCTAGATACCAATACACATGTTTGCAGATAGGAATAACCAATGACACTTGAAACATGTGTTTTTTCTATTTGCTAGTTTATCCTCTTTATCTCACTACTCTAAGTTACCAAGTGAAAACATCATGAGAATAAGTCTAAATACTTAAGATCCCTTTGCACCGGATAGTCAATCACCATATGTTTCCTGTCAGTATGATTTATTAAGACCATACGACATATATATTTAAGATTACAGTCCGAGTATCATGAGGTTCTCATTATATCCAAGAACAGCTATAACCTTTTGATACGACACATAATCTAAAGAAATTACCTTGTAAATAGTGGATACAGAACTATCAATTCTAATTTGGTAATAATTAAAAAACACATGTATTTGTCAATCTATGTAAAAGTAATGGTAATCAAAATTACTATTCAAGTTGGGTCACTAGAACCCACTATTACAACACACCCACATTCTTAAGAGTCTACTTTCTAACTATCCTTGTTATCTCTAGAATGATTTAGATCATGTTTCTGATGAGATATGTCTTTCGAAAAGGGTTATCCATGTTTCCACTTCCTAGATATTCAGATACGTGTGACCTTATCCCCTTGAGTAAAACTCGTCAAAAGATGTAATTATCATGTGTATCCCTTTTGTTTGTTACCTAAACACGAAATCTCGGCTTGTAAGAGTATCATAATTTACATTATGAGAATACTCAACATACTAGGTGTGATTACTAGAAATGGATCAAAGATGTTTCAAATTTTACACTTCTTTTTAACTGCATAAGAATCCCCAACAAACTCTGTATTTATAGATATGGCTACCATAGACTGGAATATGAATTTCTGGCTCATTAACTTATATTGACGGAAATATTAGATCAAACTAATCAATGGAAGACTAGTTCGGGTCCCCTAAAAATTATTATCTTTTCCTCTACACATACCATGTACATATCTATTATACATGGTTAAGCACAACATGATAGTTCTGTCTACTTTGCTTGCAATTATCTTAGTTATAACTCATAGTTTCCTATAATAAATTATATATTGAAAATAACAATTCCTAAACATATCAGGTCATATGTGATTAATACATTTCAAAAGTATATGAAATCAAAATCACTATGATACTCTCCTCCTATGTCCTTAACATTTATACCTAGTGAGATATATATCATGTGACACTGGTAATAATTCTCTATCTAATTGTTCGAACATGAATTTTAATACTTTGTCAGTATATGTATGATTGACTAGGTTATGTAATTGTTATATCTACCTTAGTAAATATCATTTCCAATAACTCTTGTTGCTACTTTATATCAATATTTGGAAAGTTAAATTTACATTTTGGTCTTAACGAACTGTAAGATAAAAAGAATTTTTCTTTTTGTAAACAATCATATTTAAATTGCAAAAAAATGGCGATCCCATGGAAATCTAGTAGGCACATGTCAAATATTCATTCCAAATGAATATTCTATGATCTAGTTGTTTACATTAATCTCAAACTATATTTCAACAACATACACACTTTTTTTCATTCTCAGATGTCACCATCCTTTAGTGGGTTCATTGTATAGGCCTCTTCCCTGATTAGCGATATTGAAATAAAATACTCAATAAAATAATCATATAAATTATCTTCAAGATGTAAAATTATAATGGATTTAGGAATAACAACATGGTATTACCAATCGAGACTTATCGGAACCACACTAGTAGCTTCCATGTGAATTCTCATTTGAATACCCCTGGATGTATTCAAGTATGCAATCCTCCTATAGTTTGAAACAGGGAATCCATTATAAAATTTTAATTGGTATCGTAATTATTATATAATTAAAAAATACTTCTGGCTCATATGGATCATTATTTTCAATGAATAATGTATCACTGACCGTAGAGAATATAAAATCATCACCATGTATTTATCCATCCAATATAGTTTTGGTCTCTGTAACATTCCTCTTATACACGACCATGTAGAACCAGTTCCTGGGTCAACCATTTTGGCATCTATATCATTGACTAAAACTAAGTCAATATTTCTCCCACTATCACAAATAGAGATATTAACTCTTTTATAGAAATATATTCTATAACTTGAATATATTTTTTCTATCATTGGAATATTTTTAATATATTTAGAAACCTTTGGATGAAAAAAATATTAGAACTTTATGGTTTTCTTTAATACAAGTTTGTTGATATCTCAAAAAAAGTATTGCATCTAAAACATCATCTAATTAAATAATGGATTTCCAAAATACAATTAATCATATAATATCCATTTTTCATGATATTTTACATATGTTTCACGGATAACGTCATTATATGTGAAGCATGAATTTAAACATGGAAGTATTTGTAATTCATGAGTTTTAACATTATTGCCTCTTTTACATACATCATGACTCTGATGTGTATAATGAAATGTGGAATTATGAATTTATGTGTGCTTCATTTTACTGATCAATGTTAATATCTAAGACTCATAATCAATCGACCTTATTATCATCATAGCTTTGATGTGTATAAGGTAATGTGCATTTAAGAATTTCTCCATGCTACATTATATTGATCGATGAATTCTTGGTCATGGTATTTTTTGATTGACTAGTTGAAACCTCTCATATATTATGACTAGGTATATGGTATTGTTCACTTTTATAATCCAAAAATTATTAAGTGAATCTAATCATGTATACATACCATTATCTTAACCAAGGAATAGTTCAGGCTTGCTAACAGAACTAGTTTTGATAGCATACTGTCTTACCAATATTTATAATGATTTATTTTTCCAAAAATAAGTTCATTGGTATTTTTGATATTAACTAATGTATTTAACAATGAAGGGTCTAATACCACACTGGGTATATCCCTGAAAACTATGTAGTTTCTCTTAAAAGGGTATCTTCTTTCCACAATTGGGTATATTATTCTTATGTTTTATATTCATCATGTTTTTCAAATAATTAGAGTATCGCGGAAATATTACATGAGTATTTGGGACAACAAACAACATTCATTACAAAAATAGAACAATGTATACATGTGTCCAATAGACACATGATATTAAGGTTTTAGTGATACCCTAAATGTTCATCTAGGATCAAAAAACATGGAAATATAGAAGATGTTTACTTCTCACCACAAATTGAGGAAACACCTTTTCTTAACTAGATGGATAACACATATTACTTCTATTAATGTTTCTTGACATGGTTATAGTATACAGATACACATATGTGACAATCATATTGTATTTAAAACAAAATAAGTAAAACTATAACATTAATTATATTTGATGAATATTCCTAAAGAAGTGACTAGCTTCCTCTTTAATTAATTTCATTGAATTTATGCTTCTATAGATATATTTTAGGATATGAGAAGAAAATAACATCCAACTTAATAAATATTTATTATAAGTAAATGGTGATGGTTTCATTGGCTTGACACTTTCCATTTTACTTTTTTCATTTTTTTCATATTTCTCACCATAAAAACAAAAGTATAAATTCTCCTTATGTTCTTATTTCATGGAAAACATTACCCAAGAGGTAATAAATCATTTTCTCCTTATTGTTCATTTTTTAATCTTAAATGAAACTGGAAAAAATTTGTCAAAATAATATTAGAATAATATATATATTGAAATAAAATAATATTCCCTTCAATTTACATATATCCAGTTTAATCCTTACCAATTCATTTTGGTTCTTGTGTTTCTCATTGGAAACATCTCAGAGATAAGAAAACATGTAAAATCATACATTTCATGATGTTGTATCCACAACTCACATCATATGTTGATGGTATCATTATGAAATTACCATAATATGTGTTATACATGTGTTTATCATAATAATATTTACAACCTTACATCCTAAGTTAACAGAACTGGCATTGGGGACACCAACCCCATGAATTTCTAAGCATATAATATTTTGTGCAAGCACCTATACTAATCATGTAAATTTGTGATGGTTATGACATTTAATTTTTCCATTATTTATAATAATGTACTTGCAGGGTAGATTTCCATTTCAATTTTTAAATAAAATCTAGTTAATTGTACTTTATCTTTATTACAAGTAGACAGTTTCATATTATTAATTTTAAATGTCTGCCACTATTTTATCAAAATCTTGTAACCCTCGGTACTGGAATCACAATACCCTATTACTTGAGTATTCTAGTATAAAGGATCCTTCAACCTATCCCTATAGACTAAAATAATTTTTTACACCACTACTTGGAGATTCTAAGTTATGAACTAATCTATCCAACCACATTAACTCACAACTCCTTGTTCTATTGAGTGATGTCCCATCTCCTTCAATGAATTAATTTTCATTGCTAAACTTTTTCCAATAATTTTTCAATAATCTATCATTATTTATTTATTTTTTTCCAATGTTAATTAATTTAACCCACCACTCTCATAAGAAACACTCATTAGTAGGAGGCACCCACAACATTGGCTGACTGAGGACCGAGTACACTCAGTTTTTCTAAAATTTGATCAATGGAAGGAAAATAATGACTTAATATTTTTTTTGATGGATTTAGTGATTTGATATTAGAGAATGTAATCCTATTCCATTTATAATTATTGTTCAATGCGATCACAATCGCAACTGAACCATTCTTTCAAATAAAAAACATTCACCACACATGTACATTTTATCTTTTCGTGCTTATTTATTATTATAATATGTGATTAGACATAATAAATACACATTCAAAATATAATAAAGAATAGACATCGTAAAAGAAATAAATAATGGAATGATCGTGATCTATTTACTATTAGTTAATCCATTGAGTGAATAATATATTAATTGAGACCCTCTGGTAATTCCCTTAGTCAATACATGACATGAATTATAGAATGCGTAACTCCCATTCATTCCACTTGTTTGGTATGTGCCAGCTCCCGACCTGAACTGGATCACTACGAACTCCACCGATTGTTACAATGTATACTCACAGGCATGTGAGGGGATCTTGGGATTCAAAATCAGATTTTTCGCACTCAAATGTGTATACAAAGACCCTTATACAAATTAAGTATGGAGGGATGATACACAGATCATCAAAAAATAATAATTATTACATTTTATAAAACATAAATGAAATAATTAAATTAAATAAATAATAAACAAATCATACATGGGTTGGTCTCGCCTCATTATCAGTAAACATGAAATTATATTACATAAGGAAGAATAAAATTTTCTTAAATTCAACTCAGTTGTATTTTTAATGCATTAACATTCATTAAAATAATTTTAATTAATTATTAATAAATCTCAAAGAACCCAAATTAATTTTATTAAATCTCATAAAAATATATTAAATTATGAAATTTTATTTATAATTTTATTGGTCAATTTGGAACTAAAGGATATCACCAAAAATTAATTTAGGACAAATGACAAGTCAAAAGGGTTTGTCCGGTTGGACAACAACCAAAATGGTCTAGCCTAAGATGGGGTATCCATTAAAAAGAAATAAATATATAATAACAACATTCCAACAGAATATTTTTCCCTTTTATATATTTATTTTAATCAAGCTTCCATGGGAAGCAATGAATATGTTTCCTAGAGAATCTTTGTGAATTTAATAAAATAAGATTCTTAGAGAAGCATTAAATTAACTTCCATGAGATGTAATATTATTTTACATAAAGGAACTTCCATGGGAATCATTATACTAGATTACCTATGTATTTTTTTCTATTTAATTAAACAAGATTCCTTTGAAAGATTTATACTAGCTTCCATGGGATGATTTTTCTATTTAATCAAACAAGCTTCCATGGAAATCCTGTACTGAAAATGAACTCCCCCTACCATGTTCTGGTATATTCAGTTACCATGGAACATTCTTACATATCACTCTAGAAAAAGATCAATCACAAATTTATCTATTAAAAGGAAGAAAAAATTAAATACCAAAATTTTCGTGGCAACATTCTGGAAAAACCCATCGATATTCGATAATCTATATCTTAGCGATACAAAATCAGATCAATACACAGTCAGTTTTTTTGGTATTGTATCGAACCCCAATTTCCTAATAGAAACAAATATAATTTAAATTTCAACATTTTAAACTTAAATAATTACATGTTCTCTTAGATACTAATTGAAGGAACATGAGGCACAATGAAAGCGTTAAAGAACACACAATTTATAATCATCAATTTGGATTCTTCTTAAAAATCTAGAATCATCTTATCCCCTTGCCCAGATTTATATGATTAATGTTTGTACTTAAATTTAAGCATGAAAAAATTCAAATGAAATCATAAACCATATCTCATTTATTTCATGTCACAGATTTGATTCGATCGTTATTGATGTTTCTTGGTTGTAAGATGATAAACTAGAGATCCTCTAGATCATCCACAATTGTAAAAAAAATTCTAGGATAATATATATACATTTCATGGGTGATATCTTGGGAAATTTAAGAGCATTATGACATTTATTTCATCACATAAAGAATGCGTACTCGATCAAGAAAGCGTAATTGATCCGATATTATTCTTCTTCACGAATCACTCTCTAAGAACATGAGACGAGAGGAGAGAAGTTGTTACCTCTATAAATTTTTGATAATGGTGGATCATAGAATTTAAGAGGCTAAAATGATCTTTTATACTTAGGTTATACTTTCCAAAATTTTACTTTGGTCCCTGCAAAGTAATAACAATCATTTTAGAGCATTGAAAACATGTGTGACTTAATAAACTTTTAATAAATATCACAAACATTTTATCACTCACTATTAACATTATAGAATATTAAATGGTAAAATAAAAACCATTATCTAAGCTGTTATGCTCTGAAAATAATATAACGAACCATGAATGTATAATGTTTGTTAAAAAATATTATATTTTTCTTGTATTCACTTATGTGATCAAACAACTTTTCAATACATTGAGAAATAAAGTAAATAATCATTATTCTAAACCTGAATAATATAATTTAATTAGTTTTATTGGGGACCATTTAAACTTGGACATTCACTAACCCCTGTAGATGGGGCCCACATCATCCTAAACACCTATCCACTAGTATTTGTGTAAATTGTGGATACATTAAGTCTGTAACCCAATATGTCCTTATCTCAATCGTAATGAGTCCAACCCATAGACCAATAGTGGAGTCTTGAAACTCAACATAGCCACTAAGGAGATAAGTAATTTTATATCTATGACATCCATAAATGAACATTAACTGTGTAATATAATCTCTTTGTTTAGTGATATATCATAAAGGGGGATTCACACTTGTGTCACCTTCATTTTATTGAATTATTTATTTCAATATCTTAGTGGGTGGATTTAACATATTGTAACACGGAATGGGATTTATGATGGTACTACCATCCTGGCTAAATTGGGCCCATGAGATATCTCTTCCTTAACCTAGAAGCGACAAAATTTATCTCGAACATTCAACCAATGTCATACCACCAATAATGCACCCAAAATAAACTACCTCACCACGATATACATAATATGGCTTTCACTTTCCATTAAATTACACCCTCAAATGAATCATACTGAAAATGATCTCAAATATGGAGACTAATACACTTGTTCATAAATAGGAACAACCAATGAAACAGAATACATGTGGTGTTCATATTCGTAGGTCAGTCCTCATGATCTCACTACTAGAGATCACCAAGTGAAAACATCATGAGAAGAAGCCTCAATGCTTAAGAAACCCAAAATATTATATTTAAACATAATATATATCCTATTAATATGATGTATTTAGACCGTAGTACATATATATTTAAGATTACAATCATAGTATCTTGAGCTTCACATTATTGTTTGGCACTGCTATAACCTTTTGATACAACACATAATTAAAGGACAATACTCTATAAACAGTGGATACAGAACTATCACACTATTATTGTAAAATTAAATAAATACATGTATCTGTAAATATTATGCATGTACTGGTCTTCAAAAGTTCTATTTGAGTGAGTTTTATGGAACCCACTAATATAACAAGACTCACCAATAAAGAGATGGAAAGAGTTATCTGAGAATTTTGGTAATGGATACTACATGAGAATGAAGTTTCATTTTCTTACATGTTCAGAGAATGGGAATAATAATCCATGTGAATGTGTTAGAGGAACATTAATATGTTATGACTATAAAAAATTACACAAAGCAAGTAATTGGAAAGGAAAATGAAATGTTTGGTTTACAAAATTAATGAGAATAGTGGAATCCCTAAGACATCCTTGACAATTGAAAGGTTTAAATTATTAATGAATGGTTAATATAAAAATCATTTTAATAAGTGGGAAGCTCAAGAAGAGAATCAGGAAGTTTTTATGAGTAATGGTTATATTTCCAATGATGATCAGAGTAAAGCTGAAATAAGAATGGAAATAGGTATTATGAAATACCATGAGTTATCCTTGTAAATGGATTATGGATGATGTGGAATAATTGAAGTGTTTATGTGTTTTTATTCAATAATTATGTTATATAAACTGTGAAGTTTGTAAGGATTGTTTGCTTTATGTTTTACACTATATATTATCTAGAATATGTTGAATGGTGATATTGGATGGGAAAATTGATTTAATGTATGAGTGATTTTCATGGAAAAGACATGATTAATGGAAATTTGTAACAACCCTAACTTTTATCAGTGAAATTTCTCCCTTATTTTATTAATGTCACAATCAATCACATTAGGAAACTCAATGCCACATCATTCTTAAATGAACTTCTATGTGTCCTCTAAACATAATCTTTCCACTTCTGTGTTTTTTATTTCGAAAATCTGACATACATGGTTGGGATTGGTAAGAAGTTTGGATTCCAATAGGTAAAAGAAAATTTTTGGTGAAAAGAACCCTACACTTATGAATATTAACCTACCTTTATGAATAGTAATATAAACCTAATGAATAGTAAATCATCCAAAAAATAGTAACCTCATCCATGAATGATTCAATAAGATTTATGCATCATATCAGTGAAAATATTACCATATTAAAAGTATTTTTATTTTTTTAAGTCGTAAAACAAAACATGTTTGTTGTCATCCAAAAACAACCCAAATTTACATAAAACAGTCATCATTAAATTCTAACTAATGATTCATCCACATGGTATATAACAAACTTCATTAAAAGTCCATTTAAAATATTATAATACCATTAATAATAGGTAATATGATTTCTTTATTTTTATCTATGTTTTACATAAACATCCATTTTTGTGTACAAGTGAACCGTTTTTTAAATTTAAAAAGCGAACACTCCCAAACAATGGGTAAAAACTATACACTCATCCAAAAGACCATAAAAGAACATAATAAAAACATAATGAACCATATTCATGTATAAATGGTTTTTAAAATTTATATTTTAAGAATATAATGTTATTATATTGGTTTTTAACGTGATGAAATCATTTAGATAAAATGTAACGGGATGTTATTGAACCCAACTTTCATTCTTCGGGTTCACATGCTTTCACTCCATTATCAATGTGATTAATCCTTAAAAAAATATCATCATTATATTAAATTTTATAGTATATAAATATTTTATACTTCAATTCCTGAAAAACCCAATGTTTTCCAAAATAACACCTCTTTCGAACAAACAAAATCTCAAATTTTGTTTCTTCTTCAGACATTGTAGATTTTTTTATGTCAATAATGGTATTCCCATTATATTTTGGAAAGAAATGTTTATGAATGAATTAAATATTATATAGAAACCATTTATTTAGATGTTTTATTTTATTTTCATGTTTTAAATGTGTTATATGTGGAATGCATGATAATTTAAATGTCATGGTGTGACGAGTGCACCGAGAATTATATAGAACAATATGTATGTTTTGATGTGATGGGTGTCCCTTGAATTATACAATTATCCAATGCATTGGATAAAGTGATTAATCTCATGAGATAAAGTCAAAGGATGTGTGAACATGATGCTACTATTGTTCACAACTATGTATGGTAGTTGACCACTAAGACAAGATGTTTCATTTGAATGCGTTGCTGTTTTCCATGCCTTTATCTAATTATTCAACTCATGATTTTCAAGATGAACTTATGATAATTAACACTCCCATGATATATTTTTATTATCTATCATATTTATGTTGTTTTATCACAACACATGTTTACTATATCATCAGGTGATTATGTGTAATAAAGAGTTTTCAAGGGACTATAAGAAGGATGAGAATAATGAATTAAAATAATGTTTATGTTTGATGTTGTAATGGATATGTTTGGTCCTAGTTTTCCAAAGACAGTAATACTTTGGATCTTCGTGGTGTAATACTATTTTTTTTATCTTTGTAATGATGTAATATTAATGTATGATATGTCAGGGTCTCCATAGTTGGTATCAGAGGAAATGTTTAGTAAATTTTGGAATTTGGATCAGTGAACCCAAGATAAAACCTTAAGTTTGAGACTAAGAACTAATATGAATACAAGAAACATTGATAAACATTGGGATCCCATAAGATATGATTTCAGTTTAAATTGAACCAATGAATGAGTTATTTATTCATGAATCATTGACTTATATTTTTCTCTTACATTTTCTATCTTAGAAAATGGTGCGATCCCAGAGAACCATTCCCAACAACCCACATGAGGGACAATGCAATGATTTCTCGAATGACATCCACAATGCTTTGGGAGGTGGAGTTCAAAATTTCTTGGTGATTATTATCCATCTATCTCTTGTTGTGATCAATTTCTTGAATAATGGGCAATGTCCTCGTTCACCCATGGAGAGAAACTAGCTTTCGATAAACTATACGGCAACGACCACAAATATTTAGTGGATATTCTTATCCACTAGGTGTAGAATAGTGTGTCAACGCAATGGAAAATATCTTTTTTTTCTTCTTCACTATTCTGAGACAAATACGTTGACTATATCCATTTATCATCAAGATGGAAACGCCGGTCAAAGGTGGGATTCGATAAAGAACACCCTACCAATGGAAGAAATTCAAGATATGTAATGGAAAGACCTTAAGATAATATGTCTAAACAATTATTTCCCGCCAAATCTTTGTAAGAAGATTGATAGAGAATTTATAGAGCTCATGAAAAAGGATGGAGAATATATCATGAACTACAATGTGAATTCCACAAGACTTATAAGGTACACTTTGGGTTTTGTTATCAACAATGATAGAAAAATTGATAGACTCTTTACTAGTTTAAAACAACACCTTCGAAAGGCTCTTGTAATTATAGTCTTTGGGTGTTATGAAAATGTTTTTGGATTTGATCTCAATGTGGATATGGAGTTTGGTGAATGGTCTCATGTCTATAGTGATAAGAAACTAAATATAGAGTTTCATGCTGATGGATCTAATAATTAAGGTGGGAATAAAACTTAGCCACCCACATGACAAGAAAGTTAAAAGAAACATCAAGGGAACTACCTAAATGTGATGAGGAAATTCTTCATGTGTGGGAGAGAAGGCCATCGAGCTCAAGAGTTTCAAAAAGTCCTGAGAATTTAGGATAATGTGGTAGAATAAAGGAGAGAAACACCCACAATCATATGGTACATCTAAAGGGAGAAAATGAACGATGAAAATAGGTGCATAAATCCTCGAGTCCTTGAGGATAATCAGCATCATCATACACCAAACCCAAAGGAACAAGGGATGGAATATGCCATAACTACTACAAAAGTGGATAAACATAATGAAGCCGTACAAGGTAAACTTTCTATTTAATCAAGAATTTTAATGTCTTATTTGATTCTGGTTCTACTTACTCTTTTATATATTTCATGTTAGCTTGGACTATAGAATCAAAGCCCTGAAACCTTGAATTAGAGATATCTTTATAAAAACCAAGTGGTGAAATATTTTTATCCCAAGTGTTTGACTCTTATCATTATTGTGTAATTGGGAATGTTCTTATTTTGAATCTCATGATACTTTCCTTGGTGGAATTTCCTGATATAATGTGAATATATTGGATCTCGATATATAGAACACATATAAACTATCAGGAAAAGGAAATATCTTTTCATATTATCATCCATCCCATGATCCTCTAAAAATTCTAGGAAGAACATGAATCTTATCTTGAATATAATTCAACGGTGTGAGTGTAGATTGCCTATGTTGAGGCATAACTCGCTCAAATGGTTGAGTCAAAGGAAAGGGTCAACCGAGAAGAAATGACCATTTTAAGGGAATAAAGTGGTGTATTTATTGAAGAGTTACTCAAACTTCCCCCAGATCATGAGGTAGAATTAATAATAGTTATCATACCTAAAGCTATTGCCATCTCAATGTGTTTTTATAGGATGTATCCTATAGAACATGAGGGGTTAAAGAAGAATCAGTAAGAGCATTTAGACTAAGGGTTAAAATTCCCTAGTGCATCATCTTGGGTTACTCTAGTGCTCCTTGTGAAGAATACAGATAGATCAATGTCTCTATATATCAATTATTTTTGACCCAACAAGATCACCATAATGAACAAGTATCATATCCCAGGGATTGAAGACTTGTTCGATCAGCTATGTGGAGCACAATACATGTCTAAGGTGGATCTATGTTCTAGATATCAATAGTTAATGGTGAAGAAGGAATATATTGAGATGACGAACTTCCATATAAGGTATGGGAATAATATGTTTCTAGTGATTCCTTTCATACTTTCAAATTCCCATTCAATCGTCATGAATTTGATGATAATATTCTTTATACATTACCTCAAAAAAAATTGGCAGTGTTTATTGATTATATTCTCATTTACATCAAGAGAACAGTGGAACATGAAGAACATCTAAGACTTATGTGTGTGAAATTGAGAATGGATAAGTTGTATTCCATGATAAAAAATAGACTTTTGGATGAAGCAAGTAGTGTTCGTGGGACATGTGATCACAAGTGAGGTAATTTATGTGGACCCTTCCAAAAAGGTGATTGAGGAATGGCCTAGACCCTCTAGTGTCATAGAAATCCATAGTTTTCTTGGATTAGCTGGGTACTAAAAAAAATTTGTGAAAATGTTTCCATGATTTTCAAGAATGCTAAAGAAGTTAACAAGGAAAGGGGTAAAGTATCTCTGGATGGAGGAATGTGAGGGAAGATTCAAGGAGCTAAATAGAAAGATGATCACTACACCAGTATTCACACTACTGAAAAGTGGATAATTTTTTTTGATATACATTGATTCCTAAAATAATGGATTGGGTTGTGTACACATGAAAAATGATAACGTGATAGCTTATGCCTCATGGTAGTTTGAGATCCATGAGCATAACAACCTGATTCAATATCGAGAGTCGGCTGTAGTAATTGTTTCCTTGAAAATCAAGCAGCACTACCTTAGAATTTTGACAAATACACCGACCACAAGATCCTAAATTATATATTCACACAAAATAAGCTCAGCATGCATCAAAGTATATGGTTAGAGCTACTCAAGGAATACGATTTCTCTATTCACAATCATCCTAGATAGGAGAATAAGGTAGCTAATGCTTTTAGTAGAAAAGAACGTGCAACTCTTGTCATGTTACTGATTGAGAAAGACCATATCTTCTTGGATATGAAAAGGATGGATTTGAAATCATAATGGAATGGGATACATCCTACCTTTACCCAATGATTTTTCAACCATCTATCTAAGAGAATATTAAGGGGGGACAAAGGGATGATATAGAGTTGCAAAATATGGTGAATGTAGTAAAGGAAGGGAAGATTCAATATTCCTATATAAACTATGATCGTGTGATTTAGCCTAGAATTAGGCTTTGTGTTCCTTCATCACCCTGGATAATGAAGGTGTTACTAGATAATGCACATATCTCAACATTCTCTATCCATCCTGGTAGCACGATGATGTACTAAGATCTTTGAGACTACTTTTTATGGCACAACATGAAGAATGAGGTTGGTGAGTATATCTCAACATGACAGATATGTCAGCAAGTTAAATAAGAGTGAAGAAATTAAAAAGGGATAATGAAACCATTGCCTATACCCATGTGAAAATGGGATAATGTCACTATGGACATTGCCATGGGGATCAGAAAGACGTCTAAGATAAATAATGCAATATGGTTTTTGGTCATCCGACTCACCATGAATTCCCTTTTTATATCTATTCAGGAAGTTCTCTCACATGTAAATATTATAAAATATATATGTGAGGTAATTAGTGACAATATACAGTGTTCCACTCTTCATGTTCTATGGTCGTGATCCAAGGTTCAAATATAAATTCTGGATGAGTCATCAACATGTTTGGAGTACTGAATTTTATTTTATCATGGTCTATCACGCTAAAATTAATTTCCAATATCAATGATTTGTTCAAATGCTTGAACATATTCTAAGAGTGTTCTATTTAGAATTTAAATATGGATGGGATCAGCATCTCCCATGGGATGAGTTCTCATACAACAATATTTTCCAATCGAGTATTCAAATGCCTCTATATGAAGCTCTGTATGGAAAGAGATGTAGGACTCCAACCTTTTGGGATGATGTTGGTGAAAGAAAGATGCTTCGAACGTGTCTTATTTAAGAGACAATAGAGAAATTTCAGGTCATCTACAAACATATAAAAGTTGATTTTTTTTTTGAAAAAGAGATATGATAACTACCATCGAAGGGACTTGGAGTTCGACGTTGGAGATAAATTCTTCCTTCGAATATCACCATGGAAGAGAGTTATACAGTTTCGAAGGAAAGGATTGTTAATCCCAAAGGTACAATGGACCCTTTGAGATCCTTAACCACATATGAGTCATGGCCTATTTTCTTTTACTTCAACTAAATATGGATCATGTTCATGATGTGTTTCACATATCACTCTTAAGGAAGTACTAACCAGATCCCTCACATGTACTGAACACAGATGTGGTACTACTAGAAGATGATCTCTCTTATGAGGAGCATCCAGAAATTATTTTGGATAGAAAATATAAGGTTCTAAGGAACAGAACAACCAACCATGTCAAATTTTTTTAGTGTATCCATAATTATGAAGATGCAACCTAGGAAAAAAAGGATGTGATGAAGGATAAGTATCCTCACCTGTTTATGTAAAACAAAATTTTGACTGTGAATTTTCAAAAGCGGGGAAGAATGTAACAAACCAAAATTGTATCAATTCAATTTATCCCTTATTGAGATAATGTCATAATCAATTAAATTAGGAAAAAAATTCCAAATCATTCATAAATTTACTACAACCTGACCTCAAAACATAAATTTTCCAATTCTGTGTTTTGAATTTGAAAAATCTGACATACATAGTTGTGATCAGTATGATGTTTGAAGTCTAATAATAAAAGTATACTTTTTTGGTGATTAGTAACCTACCCTTATGAATAGTAACCTACCCTTATGAATAATAATATGAACCTTGTGAATAGTAAATCATAAAAAAATAGCCTTACTCATGAAGGATTAAATAAAATTTATGTATCTAGTAAGTGATAATATAACTAGAGTAAAAGTATTGGTATTTAGTAAGTTATTAATGATTAATTATAAATAATTAATTAATTTAGAAGAAAATGTATTTTCCTAAAAAAATTCATAAATTATCAATTCTAGTCTTCTTGTTTTAAGATAAATTTTGAAGACCTAATTTTAATTTTAAAAGCATTATGAAATCAATTTTAATTTTAAAATCTATAATTTTCACGTAAATTAAAATTTTAAATAAAAATTAAATTATTAATAAATAGAAGATTATTTTCATATAATGGAGCTCATTTTTTTATTCCCCATGTCACAAAATTGTTAGGATGATTTATTCTGTTTTTTCTGGAATATATGAATTTTTGGTGAATAGTATAATACAATAATTTACTGTATAAATACATTATAATTTACATACAATATTCCTTAAATAATAAGTGATGTAAGAACCCAAATATATAACTCACGTGAACTTATACTATTCTTGGACAATGAATCATCACAATTTCTTTTCTTGTGGTGGAATAATTAATTAATGAATATGATATTAAGAAACCCCCTCTCCCCTCCACCATAAATACCACCTCTTACACCCTCATTTATTCACATATCTCAAGCATCAATACTTTTCCAAATTCTACCCAAAGATCTTCCCTATCCCCCCCCCCCCATGTCTATGAAATCTTTATTCCATAAAAGGTCTCATCCTTGGTTCCTTAAAGAGGATATCAAAGGAGGATTCAACAGTTAATTCCTCTCTCACTTTTCATTCAATTCCGTTTCATATTTCATTTTTTTATTATACTCAATATCCCTTATCCAAATGTCATGATATCTCTATTATTATTGATATACTAGTTTCATATCATTTCAATGTAATATTATTCATTATACCCCTCCCCAATATCTTGGTTAATAAAAATGAAATTGTTGCATGTGTTGTGTTTGTTTACCTACATAATGGGTGATGCACTTCAATTTTACTTAAAATCCATAAAGGATGTCAATGAAAACATTAAATTGTTGAATATAGATTTTAATATGTATTTCTTAACCCCTTTTATTTTCTATAAACAACTTTTATTCCAAATACTAATTGATGAAACTAAACATGTTTGTCGTGATCCAAAAATTGTCCACATTTACCTGAACCAATCATCATTAAATTTTAACTAATGATTCATCCACATGGTATATATAATAATTCATTAAAATAACATTTTAAATAATTTCATATCATTTATGACATGTAATATCAGTTTTTGGATTTTTATAAATGTCCTATACAATGTTCCATTTATGTCTACACGTGAGCCATTAATGAAATCTCGGAAAAAGAACACTCATGAACAATGGATTTAAAATCTATCACTCATACAAAGGCCCATAAAAAACTAAATGAAACCATAAAGAACCATATTAATGTATTAAAGTGTTTATAATCGATAATAATATAATATAATTTCACAATACAGGACATTAAAATGAATAAATCATTCAGATACAAGGTAAGTGAAAATTATCGAACATAACTTTCTTTTTTCAGATTCTCCCTATTTCACTCCATTTTCAGTATGGTAACTCCATTAAAAATCATTTTTTCAAAATTATATTAAATTTTAAACGATATACATGTCTTTTAATTATTTTCATGATAAACACAATTTTTTCCAGAAGAACACCTCTTCCGAACAAACACACTCTCAAAGATTGTTTCTTCTTCACACATCATTGATTCTTCTACATCAAAATGTTACTCCCTCTATATTTTGGAAACCAAATGTTCATGAATTTATTACTTATTATTTGAAACCCTTTTGTATTTATCAATTATATTATTTTATTTTGTTATTTATCTTCTATGTGTCAGGAATGATAATATAAATGTTACAATGTGATAGATGTGCCCTGAATTTTAATACTCAATCTGAATGTTTTGATGCGATGGGTGTTCCTAGAACTATAAAAACACCAATGCATTGGTTAAAGTGATTAGTATCATTTTATAAATCAAAAGGATTCATGAAAATGATGCTATAATTTTTCTCAAATATGTTTATGGGAGACCGGTGACCATGTTCATAAGGATATGCTTCTACTTCCATGTTGGTATGGGTAGTTGTGGAAATACCCCCATTAAGATGTTGTTTCTCTGCTTCACTTGCTGACATAACAGGCACCTTGTACTGTTTCCATAAATTTCCTTTTTTATATTATCCAACAAATAATGATCATGAAGGTCTCGATAAATTTTTTTTCTCCTAGGATGTATAGGGAACATAGATCTATGAGCATCATTCATCAAATCCTTTTTTATTTCCTGGACAAATAAAACTCATAGTCATGTAAGAAATTTCTGTACACCTTCATTTTCAATATTGAACTTAGTTAACTTCCCATCCTTTGTATCCTAAAACTTCCTCTAAAACAAAGGATATTATTTATGAGCCTTCATGAACTTTTCTAGTAAGGATGGTTGAGAAATCATTTTGGATAGAGTTGATGATGTCCCTTCCATTATAATTCCCATTTCAATTTTCACTAGGTCATGGATCAAGGGATCACTTTGAATCCTCGTCATGGAATGAAAAACTAGTAATTTCTTATATAATGTACCAGTGACTTTGCTTGTTCTTCTGGGATGATAATTAATTGAATAATCATAGTATTTAAGAAGTTCCAACCATCTCATGTGTCTCGTGTTCAATTACTTTTGTGTAAAATTATACTTCAAATATTTATGTTTTATGTATATATCATATTTCTCCCAATAAAGATATCACCACCATATCTTTGGGGCAGAAAACAACTGCATCCATCTCAAAATATGGCATAGGATAGTTCTTCTCATTAGTATTCAACTGTTGAGCTGCATGATTAATGAATTTTTCATTTTTCATGAGGACCCACCAAATCCCATTTAGAGAGTCATCACTAAAAATATAGAATATTTCTTCACATGAGGGATGATTTATCACGGGTTCAATAACTAATCACTTCTTCAACTCTTAAAAACATTCCTCATACTACTTTTTCCAGATTAATATGAACCCTTTTTGAGTTAAGTTGGTTAATGGATTATAATGTCATGAATGATTTTTCCCACACCCCCTATAATATTCACCAAATCCAATAAAACTATGAATCTTAGTTATTTTTGTAGACTGAGACCGCTCCTCTAAAACCATTGTCTTTGTAGGGTCAACTGTGACTCCTTTATTGGATACATTGTTCCCCCTGAAAGCAACTTATTGTAAGAAAAATTAACATTTTCTATAATTTCAAAAAATCCACTCCTTTTGTAGGGTGTGTAGAATAATACATTGGTGATCCTCATGCTCTTCATGACATTTAGAATATATCAGAATGTTACCAATAAAAAAATACCACAAAGATATCAAGGTAGTCCTTAAAGAATCTATTCATCAAATACAAAAAAAATTACATAAGTATTAGTCAAGACAAATTGAATAAAAACAAACTCATTATGCACATATCTAGATCAGAAGGAAATTTTAGGAATATCTTCATTTTTCACCCTCAATTGATGATAACAAGATAAAAGGTCATTCATGCTGAATAATTAAACCCCAAGAATTTGGTCAAATAAGTCCTCAATTCTTGGATGGTGGTATTTGTTATTCACTGTGATCTTATTTAGTTCACTATAACAAATGCATAGCAACATTGATCCATCCTTATTCTTCACAGAAATACATATTCTATACTTGGAGACACACATGGTCATATAAAACTATTCACAAAAATATCTTGGAGTTGTTTTTTTAATTCTTCTAGTTACACATTTCCATTCTATAGGGGGTATTTGACTTTGGATGAGATCTAGGTACGAGTTAAATTGAGAACTCTACCTCTCTATCTAGGAGAGGTCTGTGTAACTCCTCACGAAATATGTCGATGTATTCCTAGATTATTGGAACATTTTCTATCCTTATATTCTCATTTCATTCTTTTTTCACCGATAAAATCCTTAAAGAAGAATATAGGATGTTCATATAAACAATGATCAGATTGAGATATCTCTTCTAAGAAGATAACCATAATTTTTCCATTCAAGACTACTAATATTTCCAATATTCATTATTAGATCTTAGAATTATACATTGATAGCCTATCCATCATGAGTATAATGTTGAATTCTAGAATGTGAATGACTACAATATTCGTCATAATATTGTTCTCACTCATTTAAATACTATAGTTTCTAAATGTATGGATAATTCCACTATGACTCTTAACTGATAAGTCTACTTTAGCAATTCCGGGGTTGATTCTAAATTCTTTGCAAACATTATGGAAATAACGGAATGCGTAGAGCTAGAATCAATGAATGTACTTGCTAGCTTTGAGATAACAACAAAAGTACCTAACACCACTTCATTTGGCACTTCCACATTAGCCTTAGAAATAGGAAAAGAATAAACTTGTTCCCTTGGCCTTTGTTGATGCTGATAGTGATTCCCCTCTACTTCCATTAGTTTTGGAAGTTATTAGAAAAGTGCCCATGTTTTCTATACTTATACCATTATATTTAGGTAGGGATTTCACCATCTTATCTTTGTTTTTAGTGCTGGGAGTTGAGGGTTCACCTCACTATAAAAATTCTCCATGATATGGACATCTCTTCCACACTTGTATCACTTCCCACTCCCTAGCATGCAGTCCCCGGAGTCCTTCTTCCTATATTTATTATAGGTGGGATGTTTCACTTTATTTCCTCCTCTTCCATGGTCAATGATACACCCTAATATTATTTCTATTTATTTCTACCTATCAATGGATTTGTTAGACCACTACATCTCACCAAACTATAGTTCGGCTATCATTGCACTCTATATGATATCTTCATAGCTATTGTAATCTCAGTTGCCTAGATTCTTCCGCAGATTTGGTCTTATTCCAAAAAAGAATCTATCAAACTTCCCATTTTTATCCATGATAAATAAATAGGTATCACATGAAATCCTGGTAAATTTATTCTCAAAGATTCCCACAGATTCATTTTCCTTCTGTTTTAGGTCAA
The DNA here is from genome assembly GCA_963277665.1 of Viscum album. Taxonomy (NCBI): domain Eukaryota; kingdom Viridiplantae; phylum Streptophyta; class Magnoliopsida; order Santalales; family Viscaceae; genus Viscum; species Viscum album. Next base: position 1,216,517,187 of record OY728159.1, read on the forward strand.
GAAATTCTTTCTCCATTTTCATTCACATTGAATGTGGGAAATACTTATTGAAGAATATCCCTCTAAAATCTACACACTCCATAGCTTTAACCTCAACTCATGGCCTCCCATTATTAATCAGTTCCCAATACTTATAATATTCTTCATATAAGTAGTAAATGGAAAGGGTGACCTTCTCTTGTTATGTATAATAGAGCACATAAAAGATCATCACGATAGAGATGATCCACTGTTCATCGATCAATGGTTCGGTAGATCCACTAATGTATGGTGGTCATTGAGGTATAAAGGACTCAATAGAATGTTTTTCCCTTTATTGTGAAATTGGTCCCTAATCTTGGTTCAAGTTATTTCTCTATAACTTGAGTCAGTTGGTTCATTATTTTCACGAATGTTTTCATTCCAACATCCATCTGAGGGTTGTCAATACATTTTCCATTGCAGTCACCATTTTAATGGTTCTTCCAATTGCATTAATTTTATAAAACAATAAATCCATATAGGGAAACTATTTTTATTTATAAATATTTTAACTATAAATTAATTTGATGTCTTAAAACACCACTATTAAATATATTATACTTTAACAACAATTACATTTCTCTATAAATCCTTCATAATGATTTCTAAAAAGATCGTGATTAACCAAACATATCCCTTGGGTGGGTCAAACTAGGAGTGAGGAAAGGCCTTTTATCATCTTCCATGATATCTCAGGTCATGCCTGATACTCCTTGTCAGAGTATTCACTCCTATGTACATCTCTGTTATGGCCCCATCCACTTGTTCATATCCAGACAAGGATTTATTTGTTTGGAAACCACTTACATAATATTTATCCAAAATACAAGGAAGTTTTCTTATATTTAATCTCTTATATACGGTTATTACTAATGGTTTCATATCCTAATATCCAAAATTAAAAAAACTATCCTTTGATACCAATTATAGCATCCTTCATTTTTATTACACTACATTTCATTTCATTTTAAAAACACAGGATCTTTACTGTTTAGTGTCTTGGAAAAAAGCTACAAATAACAAGAAAACATAAAACATTATTATATTCATCATGAAAGGATTATTCAAGGTTCATCCTCGGTACATTTATTTAATCTCATAACCTGTAGACCAACATCAATGGAAAGGGTGAGAAAAAGGCCTATTAAGTAAAACAAGTGAAACAGTTTACATGTCAACTTGAGAGATATCATTAAGAATATGAGTAATATCATAAATTAATTATAAAGAGTAATACCATAGAAATAAAGAGTTGAATAATATCATTAATATGTGTCTATAAATTTTAATTTAGATATTAAGAAGCATGTCACCGAGTTCCATCCTAAAGGCCTCATAAAAATTTCCAAGGTTATTCACCAATGTATCGTAAAACTAATCATCTCTTGAGAATAATTCTTTACCCAATGCATTAAAGTGATGTAAGGTATCACACATAATATATATTTCTCTTCATTTGGTTCACATAAATAATAATGAAACATATCATAACTAAACCAAAGAGAATAAATGAAAGGGGTTTCATATCAAAATCCTGACATTTTATAAAGTACTTAAAAACAAGATCATTATTCCATTTATAACCCATGGAAAGGGAATAGGAGTTTTATGTTTGTCAATTACAGAATAAATTATATAATGTTTATGTATTGATGAATACCCCAAGAAATGAAATAGTTTTGGGTATTCACACAATTAAAATAATATATTTTTTTGAGAAAATAAATAAATTTTGAGATGAAAATTCTGCAACATAACAGCTATATAATATAGTTTTAAAAACAGTAAAAAGAGAGGGTAAAAGGGTAAAAAACAAATTAATAACACATAATAATGTATAGGTATATAAAAAATATACATAAGTATATGTTATGGATTCTTGAATGACGTACCACTTGAAACGAAACATGAAAGAAAAGAGAAGATGTGGTTTCCTTTACGAAAATTCAGCAGCATAACATCATCACATAAATATTTAGAAAATGAATTAATGTTTTAAAAAAGAGAATATAATCACATATACATAATGAGTAAAGTAATGTTAATACATAATATCATACCCCCACATATGAAAATGGAAATTCACAAACATAACATAAAAGAAGGGTTGACTAAAAAGGAGGGTGAAAAGTTCCCTTACATTGAAGAGTAACTTCATAATCATAATGTTTGTAATATTAGGGGGCTTGGGGGAACCTTGGGAGAACTCATTGGGAGTTAAAAGATCATAGATTTGTTTATGTGTAGTTGGGAATGAATGGAATGAAGAAATGGGTTGGTATTTACAGAAAAGTGATGGAATATTTTATTATTTTCAAGGGGACACCTCATTAGTGGTATTTTCAAAATAATGAGACTGTCCATGGTATTAGACACATAGGGAAAAATTAAAATATTTTACTATAAACAAGTCAACCAGAACTAATAAATCATTAATCGTGTTATTAAACATAGTGAAACTCAAAACTGTATTTTAACTATTCACCAAAAAAAACATTTTATAAAAATCTTATAAATTCTCCCTAACCTAATATCGATGCTCTGAATTCAACAATGAACTCCTTTTTATGAAAATAATTTTATAATTATAAAATATATAATTTTTAATTAAAAAAACTATTTACCTAAAAGAATACTAGTAATTAACTAATAATTTCTGAAACAGTTATTTACATATTCTATTATATCACATTGCAAATCATGATGCCTAAATTTATATTTATACATTCATAGGTTATGTTACTATTCTATTGGTCACATTACTACTCCTAAGGGTACTGTTACTATTCATAACTTACTATTCAATAAAAATTATATAGATCTTACTATACTTTAAATTTATTACTGATCACAACTGTAGAAGACCATTTTTTGAAAATAATTACACATTATTAATTAATTAAAGAATATAAAAATATTTTAAAATATCTTTTTTATTGTATTCCTCAATACTATTAAACATTTAAAAATTCATCCTATATTAATTTTGACATTTGAAATTAAAAAACTTTACCATAATAAGAAATAAAAAATTTATTCACACAAAATGATTACACAATTTAACTAAGGCCTCATTATATAGCTCCTTATAACACTATTATATGACATACGAGTAAGGTGTGAAATGGTGACAGAATCTTGGGGCGTCTCAGACAACATTGCTCGAGTGGTGAATTCTATCAGCTTGAACTTCTCCTGAAGGCGATGAATTTCAAGCTTAACATATTGAAGATTGGCTTGGTATTGTTCCAGATGAAAGCCAAGTGATGCTACCTCATTCCCAAGATCCAACAGATGGGATTTGTACTACCTGAGTCTACTGGATGAGGCTGTTGACTCTTCTTTATGTATTAATTAACAATGATCATTTGTATTTATAAACAATAATCATAACTTTAAGATTGTAGTTTCTAATATTCATATTGACCTACTATAATATTATCCAACGATCACAAAATAGTCGAAACCCAACTATCTCATTTTAAATATACACCTGTAATTAATATAGATTTGTTGAGTATAAAATAAAATAACAAAAAAAATCAGGACACATATATTTTTCAAAAGTTTGCGTCATTACAAATTTGGTCAAGTGATGTCCCTCCTCCTCGTTGGATGGTAGGTGATGATGGAATTCTATATATATATGGTCACATGTAGGTTTTAACAAACATTCATGAGGAGATAATGTGATAATTTCATGCTTTATCTGGGTCAGTGCATCGTGGAATCAAAAAGATATATCAAGATTTACATCTTTAGTAATGGTGGTTAGGTATAAAAATATATGTTGTTTTTTTCATTAGGTGTTCCACTAGTCAAGAAGAGAATTTGGAACACCAATAACATGTCAGACTTTAATAGCAGCTTCCCAATCCCAAATGGAAATTGGATGATATATTGATAGATTTAGAGATATATTTACCAAATTTAAATTGTGATAATGATTTCATTTGGGATGTTTTCATAGGCTCACAATGATTTTCCAAATTTTATATCATCAATGACACATTTTTCGTAAATGACCTTAAAAGATTGTATACGCATGAGATAGTGTGATTTTGTGGGGTCTATCAACTATCATTTCAGATATGGAAACCTAATTTACTAAATAGTTTTTGAAAGGGTTGTAAAGGGTTTTAGGTACACATATGCTTTTGATTATATCATATCACCCTCAGATCGATGTCCAATTAGATCCCATGATATAGGTTCTCTTGGACATGTTGCGGGTATGCATCCAGGAATTTGAGTGTCTTTGAGAGGCACATTCCCCTGGTCTAACTCACCTACAAAATTAGATTTCAGGATACTATACATATTATTCCCTATAAGGGTTTTTAAGGTATTCCATTATGATCACCCTTATAATTGATAGAGGTAAGAGAGGCTTGTTTTCATGGATCCCATCTAGTAAATGAGACTATGTAGTATGTTTAGTTGATTCAGAAGTATATGGATAATGCACAGTCTCGACAGAAATCATATGTTGATCACCAAAGATGACTTATAGAGTTTGAGTTTGGGGATCATGACTTTTTAAGTGTTTCACCGAGGCTGGTACATAGAATGATTCTGAGATAAGGTAAACTTTAACCATTATATATTGGGTTGTTTGATATTTTGGAGAGAGTCGAGTCAGTAGCCTTTCCACTACATGTACCTCATAGGTACCATGATATGGAAGACATCTTCACTGTATTTTGCCCTCACTTTTATCATTCAATAACATCTCATGATTTTCATCATAAGGAGGTTGAGTTATAGGTATAAGCATCTTTTATGAAGCATCCAATTCCTATTGTGAATCATAGAACAAATGTTCTCCGAGGCTAGTCAGTTCCTCCAGTACATGTGCAATGTAAGCAAATTTGTGTATAAGATAATACATAAGAGAGGGAGGAATATGTATGATCATATTGGCCATATTTTTTCTTAGATGTTTCTTCATGATATAATTAATGGAAATTCTAGGATGAATTACTTTAAGGGGGAGTTTGTAAGAACTGTGTTCTAATTCAGGTAAAGAATATTTTTATTTTTATCAATTCTCAGTTTAAATACTTAACTATAGCCTAATGTGTATACCCTGTGATATCACCGGTGTATCAGGTATTTAAAAGTCTTGTTCGGGGAAAAAACCTACCTTTTTTTGACAAAATGGCCTCCCTCACAGTTATTAGAAACTCTGTGGGTTAGGACACATAGTTACTACTATCCATGCATGACCTGGGTAGACAATATGAGGATCCCAAAATATTTATTAATCCATGGGGATTGAGGTGCACTCCATTGAAAGTAATTTTATAGTATTTGATAGTGGTATGGAATATGGTTTGTGAATGGTTAGTCAAATTGGGTGTGAAGACCATGCGGAGTGATCCTCTATTCAGCAGTTCGTGCTCTGTTTTCCAACTATTTGGATAACCCAAGAGACACTATATTTTGGGTGAATTTATGAAACTACAACTAATTAATATTATATTTAAATACTAATTTTTATTCTTCCTCTACGAAAAAACCACACCCTTTGAGAGATTCTCTTAAAATAATAACCAAGGATGTGGAAAATCTTATCCATCTTGTCACAAAATTAATATCTGTTGAAATAATTTGAACATTATTGGTAGGATATTTATTCCTGTTGTGTCATTTTTAATTTTTATTGGTATCAGTTATTCTATTTAGGTGATAGATAAATTACCATATATATGAGTTCATAATTATATCATTTTTCTCCAAAACTGATGTGAATCAAGAGATGATAATGGATTATCACTCCACTATGGACCTATGGTAGGTGGTCTCATACTTTTCCATCAAATTCAAGGTTTTTATATATGTGTTTTTTTGTTTCATGCCCATTTTTCTAATTGAATCTAATGAAATGGAATTTAATCCTTGTTTAAAATGAATAGGTATGACTTATGTAATTAATTATACCATTTATAAACAATTTAAGGTCATGATAATTGAATTAGAACCACCCCTTTGTTGTGTTTTAAATTAATGAGACCACCATGGGTAGCTTTTGAACATGTTATCTATTTAGTGTTTCATTTTCCCCATTCCATGGGATGGTAAATGATTATTTTTAAATGGTAATTTCAATTGACTAATGAAAGGGAAAGGATTATCATTTCTATAGCACTCACTTATGTAATAATTTATTTATCTCGAATTTATTCTTATAATAAATGACCACGTGAGATAATTATGAGTATAAGCCCTCTAATATTATCCAATGACTTGATCCACCTTATGATGTTATATTTAATTTAAATTTTCTATGGTATGATGTTTAAATAGTTAAATGATAAAGTTTGAAGGATTATATATAACTTGTTTCACAAATGGAGTCATATAAGACCTTTATGGAAAGACTTATTTGGATATTTCCTTGCTTACACCAAATTGACACGTGGTCTCTTTTTTCTGATTACCAAGGATTGAATCTTGTGGATTACTGTTATATTCTTGAATGATACTTGGACTCCTTATGAACCTCCAAGGAATGACTCAAAGGGTAGTTGAGCATATATATCATTGGTGAAACATGGGTTCCTTGAACGGACTACAAAGGATGGAATCATTGAGAGGTGATGTTACACTACACTTATAGCAATACCGGGGTTCTATATAGGGATGAATATGATGTGCGTGAAACATGTTGGTTTTTGATATGCTTGGGGAGCAATCTGGTTTCAAACTATGGAATGCCTTGGACAGGATCAAGATCTATATCAGATTATTAAGGAAATTATTTATATGACGTGACTTCCAAACTAAATCATAATATTGGATTTGGTTTCTTACACTCCAGATAGCCTGGTTAGTCATATATTTTCCACATTTCCTTACGGGTGATTCTTGGAAACATTCCATGTTCCAGGACTTATTTGTCAAATCGGATTGGATAACTAAATGAAACTTTTTATAAGTTGATAGACTACTGACTATTAATTCAGAGACTTACTAGATATTTCCAAAGAAATTACCAGAGGAAGGGTGTCCATGGGATCCCAGACCACTATAGGATGATTACTTTTAGAATATCCTTTAAATATTTTATTAATTCCTACACATCGTTATTATTATATATTCACATACGGTATATAATTACACCATTGGTTGGTTTTTTACTGGGATTGTATATCACACCCTATTCATGCTATAATTGGGTACGCAGATAGACTTTATGGATGCACGTATGGATAAGAGAAATTTCCATACTATGGATTTTGGTTTGGTGCTAATGAGTAGGAGAGTGAAGGACCGAGATGAGGCTTAGTTTTCTAGCTAGGGTAATTTTTCGGTCTTTTTGGTATTTTATTACATGTATTTTACTCCTACCATGTATACCTAATTAGGATATTTAATATATATTTGACATATATCATCATTATCTTTATATGATATTACATCTGGTATTATTTACATATTCCTGTTTTGATCATTTATAATCTATCTGATTGTTTTACTACTTCCATTACTTATATTCTATTGTATATCCTCTATGATACACTCTGATCATGAGGGAATAGACTCCCCACAGACAAACCTTAATCCCTCGCTACTAGTTATCAACCTCTTGTATTTTGGGAGATGCACTTGAGGTTATGTGGCCATCCAAACACGGTGAAACCTTCAGTGGCATTCTGGTCCAGGATGTTACAATAAAAATGTGTAATCTATATATTTTCTTACATTCGATAATACTATTCAAACCTACTATTTCATCATCTAGGAGATAACTATCATATTAAAAACCATTCTAATATTATATTTTTGTTTAGTAAAACTCAATATTTCTTGGAAGACTAGAGATCGAAGAAACTTGTTATTACGTGCAACAAAAACTACCACAGTGTTTCTTGTAATTCAAGAAAAAATAAATTTATTGTGTCACATAAACTATTGAAAAAAATTATTCTTGTACAATTTTAGGATGTTACAAACTCGGGGAGAAGAGATATATATTACAAATTGTATGTATCCTATTACATGTCATGTATCAAATTCTGTGGTCATCTACAATACAATATTAGGGATTTGGTCTGTAATTGTTTTCAAATTTATGAGTTTCATGATGTTTATGTCAACTACACTCCATTTAATCATAACTATCCAACATTGATCGGATTTAAATCGCTATGTACTGTGTAAAAAGGATCATTTCACGTACATTGAAAACACAATATATATACTTTCTATAGGGCTAAACCACGTTAGATTACACCATGTGTATTCGAGCTAAACACCTTGAAATCCTTATAACAAGGATCCATATAGAAAATAAACATTCCTTTTTTTTATTATTTCATTTATATTATCCATCACGGAATTTTTTTATTTGTTTATCTCATCATGGTGATGAAAATTGGGGCATAAAATGTAACCTCTGAGGTCATAGGTTATACAGTCCTATGTTATCTTTCAATAATATTTGGTTCTTCCAAATGGGATCATTGAGCAGTATCCCTCTATTCATGTCCCTTTTCTTAGTTAGGTGAAGATGAATGAAAGAAATTTCATGAATTTCATATTAAACAAGAAAATGACTAAAAATAAAAAACTATAGAAGGAATAAGTCTATTAATGAGTAACAAATAATTAAATGTTAATAAGTGACTAATTTGAGATAAGTTGATGGTATTAGGGGATTATTAAAAGTGTTTGGGTCCTTTCCCAGTAATATTATTTCCTAGGTTTCTTCATATTTTTCCTTAGAATAAGTTGAATAGAACCCCAAGAATCCATAAAGATAAGATCATTCACATATATTTAACAATCAATTTATATAATTTAGAATAAACATACCTTTTAATTATTTATTTATTCATGAATAATGTGTACTCTTGTTTTCATACTATTAATTCATAAAAGTTCTCAAGTATATAATCCCTTTAATGTAAACCCACTCATGTTCTAAGAAGCATGGAAATTCACTGTAGAAACGTTAGGAGCTAGAACAAATTATTCTTATCACATGATTCTTTCTCCATTGATTTCAATAATAATTGCTTTGAATGATTAATTGATTTCTTCCAATTATATCATGGAATTGATATTTTGGGGGAGGGTTGAGCCTCTCTACTCATAAGAGTTTTCATGATATAATTTTCTCAAATATTGAGAGGAATATCGATGTAAAATTTGTTCACAAAAGTTTCTCTATTGTATAACCCTTTAAATTACATAAATGGATATATATATATATATATATATAGAAAGCTATTGTATAGAATTGGTAATTACAAATAATCCATTATCCGATTTCTGAGTTCTTTTTGAAGCCCCTAATATATTATTATTATTGTTATTATTATTATTTACTTGGAATTACCATGTATAATGGATAATATAAATATCATTTTTTAAAAAATAATGATTTAAATGATATTTATTATATAATTCTAACCAGCCCCTTCACTTGGTCTATCAATCAACCTTTTCATTTATCTAACTTGAAAATTGAATATTAATTTATGTAAATAATTTTCACTATATTATTCGTTTAAAAATTTATTGAAAATTGTATCCACAAAAATTTTCAATATATATTTATTTAATATTCATCTCACATTTGTATTTTTTCAAATAACATGATACTAAATATTAGCAATAAACATTACTCAAATAATTATTATTACACCAGACATGAGAAAAACATTTATTCTCCTATTATATATATATATATATAAGTGAGCTTTTAGATACACTTAGTGTGCCAACCTTTAGGAATATTTTACAAAGGAATTAGGTTGACTATTTTTAAGTCTATGTTCAGGTTCTAGTAATATATCAAGTCATCCATAGAGAAATAATTTATTGTCATAATGAATAAAACCTCCTTTGAATGTTCAATATTTAGTATAATATGTTTGTCGCAATATCCCATCAAGCCTGATATATCACCTATTTCATTAGTCTATGTGATTCATATGTTAAATGTTAGTTTCATTATATGAATAAAGTAATTGAAATGCTATCGACATGGAATTTAATCAATAAAATATTTTCCAATTAAATGGATAGGTATATATACTTCCATTAACATGGAAGGGAATTCCTTTCATCAATTATTCATTAATGTTATATCACTAATGAAGAACTGAACATATCTTACCTCTCAACATGAATATTTTTTCATGGTTTTAATCAATACAAAAATGTAAAAATTAAATTATATACATTAATAATAATAAATATTATAAGGAATAGTAATGATATCCAAAAATAGGAGTAACCAATGACACATATAGCTTGTGGAGTTCCAAAAGGCGGTCTTTTATCCTTACCACCTCTCTTGAAGATTACCTAAGGTGAAATTCATTATAATAAGTCTCAATATCTATGAGCCTACTACCCCTGATAACTTTTATAATCTATAACTAATATGATGATTCTATCCTAATATAGAACATATATTTCTATAAAACATCATATCACTTAAAGGTTGTACTCATATCACATCAATGGTCTCATCATAGTGGAGAACATCTTTGTACTTTTAATGTGATAAATACACTAATAAAATTGTAAAATTTTAGTTATTTAGAATAAAAATCATTGTGTGATAAAAAATTTATAAATATTCAAAACCATGAATATATAGGTAATTTAATGTAATGCGTGTTTGGTTTAAATGAACCATCTTCATAAATTTTTAAACTTTTATATATGCTCTAATTGATGTATTTAGGGAATAATTGGTAGGATATCTTTTCTAATATGATGAAAATTTAATAAATTTACATCAAAATTGAGTACATAACCGTGATTAAAAAATATATATGAATACAAAATATAATTTTTATTAAATAAAAAGTGATCTAGTTTAATATGAGGAATTAGTATGATTTCGTATAACATTATTTTAGGCATTAAAGGGTATTTAAAATAGAATATTATTATTAAATCACAAAATAAAGGTATAAGGATATATTTACTCATGGGAGTAAAACATATTTTTTACACACTTTGAATATAATATTTAATGAAATTTCTTTTAATTCCATTTGAATAAAGTGTGTGTTTTAAATTTAAAATCAATGTTTTAGTTCAAAATATTTATCACCTCCTCAAAACTAAGAAAATTAGATTTTATTTTCATGAAACACTATGAATATTATTGTTAATCAATTTTAGACATTTCTGAATATATCCTAAATCATTTCAATATGTGGTGTGGCTGGTATGACAAAAACTGTTGGTTTTTAATTTAAAAATGATATTATCTTTAAAAATATGTGGTGTATGATCAATATTTATAAAGCACACTTATATTGAAAACAAAGAAAATGAAAATATTGATTTATTCATGTGCGACTTATAGTAGTGAATTTTACATCATTGTGATTCACAGTGTTTTTGAAATGACTTAATGAGAATTTTTCCATTTAAGTGTAATATTTTCCTTCAAAACGTGTGTTACATGATAAAAACATATAAAACTATCTCATGTTGTCATGAAACTATACTAAATTGATATTTGGGGATGGAGGGGCCGATACGGAGCGACGTGAGAAACCCGATTCTGGGAGAGAGGAACCCTAGCTCGCGATCCTTCGCAGATGTAGTGGCCGGAAGATCGACTGAGAATAACGAGGCTTGCTCAAGTGGTGCCGCGGCTCCCGACTCTCGCATCAATCCAAAGCTTTTCCGTCACCGCGGTCATCCGGCGATTTCGTTCTCAACAAATGAGGTAACACTTCTCGCTTCGGACCTTCGTTTCGTTCTTGTTGGGAAATTTTTCAATCGCAGACCAGCATTGAGTTTCTTAAGAAATTCCCTTGAAGCAATTGGTTTTTCGGGATTCTATATCGGCCTTTTGAACTCCTTAAATGTTTTCTTTCGCCTGTCTTCCGAGGATGACTACTACCGGTTATGGGCGAAGAAAACCTGGTTCTTCGGGGGATGCTCGATGAAAGTCCTCAAATGGACCCCTAATTTTGATCCCTATTCTGAGTCCCCCATTGTCCCGATTTGGATTGGCCTCCCTGCGCTGCCACTGCACCTGTTCAAAAAAACCGCCCTGTTTCATATCTCCAAGCTCATTGGTAACCCATTGAAGCTGGATTCGGCAACAAAGAATCTTTCTAGACCTTCTGTTGCCAGGGTTTGCGTTGAAATAGATGTTTCTAAAGACCCTCCCCCTCAAATTTGGATCCAGAATGGTGACCTTGGATTCATTCAGGAGGTTGTTTATGAAAGATTTCCTGATTATTGATCCCTTTGCCTCAAGCTTGGACACGATGCAAAAGACTGTGAACATAAATCCGTGCGTCCTGAGGCTAAGAAGGCCATTTGGGTTGAGAAAAACAAACAGACTAAGGAACTGGATGGTACTAAGGCTAGCTTTAGAGTTAAGTTGGATCTCCCTGGGACATCTGCTGAAGGGAAGGGGTCTGATATGAAAATGAAGGCTTTGGTTAATATTAATCAGCACTCTGAAAATCAAGAGCTGTCAGGTCTCGTTGCTTCCCAGCCTGCGCCCACAGGTGCCAACATTACCACTTCTAATTTGGTGGAGGAGCAAGGAAAGCAAATTGAGTCACATGACTCATCCAAGGAGCAAGATGACTTCTCTGAGCATTGTGAATCCTTACAGGAGGTTGATGATAAGACTAATCATCTTGAAGAAACATACTTCAAATCGTGCTCTAGGAAGGGGAAAAAGACGATGGTGGATGTCAATGGGTTTATCACACCAAATCTCAAAAAAACTAGGAAGCGCAAGGACTACTCTACTCTTGAAAGAACAATAGTTACCAGGTCTTTCGACCCCTCTAAAAAGGAAAACATTGAGCCTCCAAAGCTGCCTATTGTTGTTGAACCTGCTACAACTCTTGAAGTTGAAGAGGAGGAACATGATTTAAATAATGATCCTGTGTACAGAGAGGCCTACCAGATGGAGGAGACAGATGTATTGAGCGAAGAAGTTGATGCCTGGATAGATGAACAAGATGAAAGTACATTCAGGAAATACACCAATGGTGATATTTCAGCTGATACTTATCTTCAAATTCGGAAACGAATGTACATCAGGATGATAGATGAATACAAGATGAATCCTGATTTCAACTTTAGAGACATCCCTTGGGAATGACTTTTACTGCTCATCTGATCCTGTTTACTCAAGGCATTTTTTCAATTCTGAAATTTGGAAAAGTCTTTTGAGGGGTTGTGCTGATATATCCATACCTTGCAGATGATTGCTTCAAGGATGCGGCTGGTTTGCACCTGCAGCTTGGATTTCAAACTGTTTGCTGATAAAACTCACCTGCTGCTTCTGATTTTCTTGAAGTATGGTTCTGGATCAACTGCATAGAACCGATCTGATCTGTTTTCAGTGGAGAAGTTTGGCACATTTTGGATGCTGAAGTTCTGATGTCTGAATTCTTGATGCTGCTATCTGCTTTCTGGGGAGCAGCCCTTCCTCAAGGTAGATCCAAGTCAGAATAGAGTGAAGAGAGGCTTGATTTGGATGGTTTGCACAACAGCATTGAGCCAGCTTTGCTGTTTTCATTCTGACTGCTTGGGATTCATCTGTTCATGGGATCGGTTTTTTGGTAAGGAGGACTGAAGTTTGATGGTTTCTCTAACTGGCTGGTCAGCTTTGACTCTTGGTGATCACTGTATAATTCTGCACTTTGGATTGGTGGGCTGCTTCTTAGCTATGCTTTTCTATTTTATATGGAATTATCACTACTGGTCTGCTTTTGGATTGCTGTAATGCTTCTGTTACCTTTCTGAAAATCTGATAGCTTCTTTGTGGACTGTTTGAGGTCCCTGTTTGGCTGGCTTCTTGCTGTTTTTCTGCTCTGTTCAGCTGGTTTGCTATCTGCATCCCCCCTTAATATGAATGTCCTGTTTCTGCCCACTTCTTGATCTGATCTGAGCACTACAGTTTCTCTGGTCTCGATGGCTTCTTGTTTAGACATTTTTGGAAATGATTCTTAATGACATTCTGTTATGAGTTTGACTCTGTTTCTGATATTGCCTCATCTCTGGATTTGATCTCTGAAGCATATGTTCTCTCATTGAAATGCTGAAGTCTCTTCTTATGGCTTGTCACTATAATTCTGTACAGAAACTCTGTATGCTGTTTGGATGAGACTTTTCAGTCTTATAGGACTTAGATGCAGTGTGTTTTTGATATGATATCTGCTTGAAGTCGTTGCCTTCTACTATGATGACATGATCTTGAGGGGATCTCTATGAATCTGCTGCTTGGTCTGGCGGTTCTAAAGGAATTATGGAATGAATTTTATGACATACTGTCCTGTTATACTTGCCTGCCAGCATGATGATCTAATTTGGATGTTGTCCCCTGGATTTCTTTAAGTTTCATTTTCAGGTAATGTGACTTGCTTATATTGATGACCTGTTTCATGCAAGCTGAAAGTGGATGATATCTTGGACTGGAGAGCACTTTTGGAAACACTTGAATGGCCTTCCCTCCTCGATTTGAAGCAAGTCAATGCTAGAAAGGATGAGCATTGATTGAAGTATGTGGATCTTTTTTTGGCTGGCTGTATTTATAGCTTGGGTATTCTTGACTCTTTATTTTTGTACCCCTGGTTAATTCCCTGCGGGTGTAAGCTCATTGCACCTCGTGTTTGTAACGCAGTCTTCTTTGATTTTAATAAATCCTCTTAGGGGCATGAATTGGGAAACTAGTTCATGTCACCACTTTTCTCAAAAAAACTAAATTGATATTTGGGTGATTTTAGACTTATAAAAACAAACTATCATTAAAAATTCAAATTTTATTCATAATAACCTAACGAAATTTTTTCTATTTTAAGTGAAATTATTTTTAATAGACATGTCACACACACAAAAATAATATAATATGATAAAATTTTCTTAAAACTTTATTATAATTAACAATAATTCATTTTTTATCTATAGGAACAAACTTCACGTCATTAACAAGTGTGGTGTGGCTAATATGACTAAAAGTGTTTGTTTTTAAATTAAAAAGGGATTTTCTATTCAATACATGTGTTAAATGGTCAAAATATTAACAAACCTCTTGTATTGTCATGAAAATATATTAAAATTATTAAATATTATTTTTGTGTCTTTTAAGAAGGAACTTCATGTCATCCCAATACATGGTATGCTCAAAAGGGCAGAAAGTGTGAGTTTTCTAAGTAGAAGTTATTTTTTAGTTAAAACATTTTTCACTTGATCAACATCATGAAAAAATTCTATATTTTCATGGAACTATATAATATTAATCATTGATTTATTTGAGACATATTGTAATAAAATCATATTTTTATTGATTCATTCGTGTCCTTTAGGAATGAATTATGTGTTATTTTGATATTTGGTTTAGTTAAAATGACATAATGTGTATTTTTATATTTTAAATTCATTGCATATATGAAAAACTCAATTTAGTTTATTTTAGATACATTCATGACATTTGGAATAATATAACATATCATTATAACATGTTTTTTATCTAGTATGACCAGATGGGTTTATTTTTCATTTTTAATTATGATAAATTTTATTAAGTGTTATTAATAAATAATATTATGTTTATTAACAATTATATATTACCCATTTCAAAAGAATTGTATATTTAGTTTTTCGTATATGCTCAAATAATTTTTCATTAATTAACACAACATTCAAGAATGTTCGATTATCAAAACTTTATAGATACAAATATTGATAAATAACTAATGGTTTGGATACACAAATATTATTTTAAATAATGATATATATTTACAATCTATGTTCTATAGATTTTTTTAATAATTATGTTTTTCTAGTGATCATTTTACTATATATGTATATTTATTTAGGCAGCTCCATCCCTAAATAGTGGTTTAAGCATTCAATTAGGTCCTTCCTCTTCACTAAGAATTTTTTTTTAGGATTTAGAATGGGATATTTTTTCTAGTTCTTGAACTCTACTTTGATTATGTTATTCATATTTTTCATTGTTATTGACTTTTCTCTTTTTCTAATTTAACAAGAAAAAAATGTTAAAAAGCTGATAAGAAAGCAATAGAGGATGGTGTATGTGAGAGGATTTCAAATTTATTCAGTCAAGGATGTGAAGAATATGGAGAATAAATAATCATATAGTTATGAGTTGGTGATGGTCTTGGGGAATTTGAATTTTTGAGTACATTTCAGAGAGTGGTATTCATATCCATGTTTTAAAGGTTTTGTGGATATTTTAGAAGTTTTAATTTGGTAGTATAATTCTTTGAGTTATTTCTAAGGACTTTTCTAAAATTCTATAATATGTTGAGTTCATGTTGTTACTATATGGTCATATTGTGATGGTTTTTGGCCACTGGGTGTAGGTCATTCACCAACATGTTTTCATGGTGTAACCTAAGTCAGACATGCTTCAATTGTTTTGTGCTTCGGTTTAACCCCACTTTGTTATTGTTATCACACGGTGAACATTGTGCATGCCTTTTTTAAGGGACCTTTTTATAATTTTTAAGGGAACTATTTATACCCCCCCCCCCCACTATTTTTTCCTTTATTGTATCCTCTCAATAGATTGGTAAATTCATACCTTATCTCCCCTTTATAAAACTTATTTTCATCCTTCGGTCTGAATCATTTGTAAGCACTATTTTACATCAATTCTTATTAAGATCCCTTCTTCTTCTCTTCCATGTTCCTATAAATGAATTTTTTTTATTTTTTATATTTTTCTAAAGATTATTTCACCAAAACATGGATAAATCATCCAACCTAAAATTTATTTGGTGTAAAATTGTTGACGAGGTCCCTAAAAGGGGGTGTTCAAGTTGTTTTTTGTTATTTTTCTTATGGTGCGTCTCTCAAAGGGATTACTTAGTTTTTTATGAATTTGGGTAATATTTTACATTGGTATGTGTATATTAATTCTATATTATTTGGGTTTATACCATGTTTCAATTCGTAATTGGATTGCATCATATCGCTTGTGGTTTTTTCACCGTTATGACATTCAATGATTTTAACATCGATTATTCTATTATAATAATTTAGCTTTGGGAATTTGGTTTATTTATTTACTAGTGTTTAGTGTTTGGATATGTGCTTGAGGAACCATTAATGGTTGTAATGAGATTGGGATTGATATATCGTTCATCGGTTATGGTATGTTCCTCTACACACAAATCATTCAATTTAAATCTATGGTTTCATTTCTAGTTCCACCAATGTTTTGTGATTTTATTTAAAAATAATATATTTTAAACCAATTAGTGATTGTAAAAATATCTTTAAAGAATTATATAAATGTGAATATTGTACTTAAAAAAGTTTATTTGGTTTAAAATGGTTTTAAATGAAGAACTACTAGATTCTTAATGAAAATATTTATAAACAGGGAGAGAGAACATATTTACCAAATAAATATGTATCAATAAATTACATAGACATATGTTGATAATTCCTTATTATTTGTATTCAATTATATATGGTTTCTTTTTTTCAAATGAGTTAACCTTTTTAAAGGTATTCCAAATAATAGTTTTATGGTTTATCTTTTAAAGAGTTAAAATTATAATTGTTTTAACAAATAGAAAATATTGTATTAAAGGCCCATTAGAAAATTTCTAAAGGTGGTTTTCTCTATCAAATGGGGATGTATTAAATATGAAAATTGTTCAACTCTGTAATAGTTTTATGTGTTTCCGGAATCCTAATGTTCTAATGCATCTTCACACTAGCCTAGTGACTAATCCTAACTAGTTAAGTTATATTTTTTAACACTATTTTTGTTTTTTTGTACCAAATTATGATGTTATATTGTACATTACTGGAAGTTCAGTAATCCCTTCCCGATAGTAATGTTATACAACTTTTTCCACTGGTTCAGTGTCTCTCCATAACTAGTGAATTTATATTAATTCTTCTTTCTATTTAGGTATGGGTTTCACCAACTAGTGAATTAATATATTTTGTAAACTATGACCTTAGTATCAAAATCATGTTTTCCTTATTTCCCATTTCATTAAAATGTGTTACATGATTTTCATTTTTCTACTTTATTAAAATTTAATATGACCATAGTTCTCCAGGTCCACTTCCATGATGTAGTTTATTTTCTTTTCTTGAACCAAAATATTTTTACTACTATATACATTTAGTCACATTTTAATTATATGTGTACTTAAATCATTAAAAATATTCATATACTAGTTTAATTTTATTAGAAGTTGTCATTACTTCTAATGAATACTTCCATTTATATTTTTATTTTATCTAATGTATATATAGCATTCAGTTATTTTAGAAATATTATAATAGTTCTCTTTATTTCAAATATTTCCTTTAATTATTATGAATAAATATACATCATCAGATATTTCATTGTATTATTCACAAAGTGATTTAAAATGATGGTTGTTCCACTTTACATTCAATATTAAATTTTTTTTAAAGTAGGGTTTGAAACTGTCTCTTTTTCAATAAATTCCATATCTCCCAAAAAAGATTTTATAAATCTTAATTTTATTTGATTGGGTAAATGGTTATTTAGTTTAAACATAATATATTTCTTATATATTATATCTTTTTTATTAGAAAATAGAAATATTGTTTATAGTTATAATTATAAACTAATGTGATTAGATTTTATCTTTATGATTATTCTTGGGGTGTGATGATGTTGCATAAAAGTATTTGTGTTCATGATAAAAAAAATAAAGTTTCTAATGATATAGTTCTTGGTCATTAAGTTTTAGTTTTACTTTGGTGGTAATTATATGCAAATAAGTATTTCCATGGTTTTTATTTTAATATGCTATTCAAATTATCTGGAGTGTCGAGCCACATCATTTGTATATATTAGTTTCTATGGGTTCTTAAAGTTAGAAATTTCTGTATGAATAATGATTTATGTTTTATCTTTAATCATATTTAGTTCTGAAGCTATATTGAAATTTCTTACATTGATATGTGTGGCCATAAGATGTACATAGTGGTCATCTTGGGATTCTATGTGAATTCAGCAGGTTATTTTTTTACCATGAACAATTATTTCCTTCCATATACATTTGAATTCTAATTAATGGTTTCTATCATGTGGGGATCGGTAACACCACTCAGGCCTTGTCACAGGCCAACTCAAGTACTCATATTAGGAGTGTCCTTGTACCGTTCGGGAAAAAAATTCAATAAATTCCAGGTTTTGTTTTATTTTATATATGGGGTCAATATAGATAGAAGATATGGTTATTGAAACTCTGGAGATGGGTCATGAGTAAAGGAATGATCACAATATTTCATATTAAACCTTCACTATAAAAAATAAGTAAATTTTTATGGGTCAATTATAATGAATTTCCTTCACCAAAATCTAACTGTGATGGACATCGATATAAAATTACCAATTTTTGAAAATCATGTCCCATTAAGTGTTATTTGAGATGTTCTATTATAAATAAAATCAATGTTATATTATTTGTGATGGAATTATATTTCCATTACAAACACTATTTAACAAACATATTTGAAATTGATATTATTTTTCATCACCAATAAGTTTTCAAAATCAAATGAACTAAAAAATAATAATTCTTTAATAATTAAATTACTATAAATTTTAGAAAATAATAAAATAAATATACTTACAAAAATAAAATTATTTATATAAAATTAAACATTACCAAAAAAATTGAAGAATAACCTTCAAATTTTAATATAAATATATGGGAGACATTTTCATAGGATCATGTTGATAAGGGGTGTGGAGGGATGATGGGTCACAATCTTATTTATATTTTTTTTCTTGAGATGGTGTTTTGGAAGTGGATAATATCATTGAAAAGATCCATTAATTGACTATTTATGATTATTATTTTCATTATAATATATATATTGTGATGTGAATTTTGGATAGAATTGGTTTATGTCACAAAAAGTACCCACCATAAATAATTTCTCCACCAATTCAAACAAAATCAACCTTAATTATTCAGCATTGGTTATTTGAAATAGAATATAATTTTTTCTATAATGAACTGTTCACGATTTAGTTATTTGTAAAAAATTTACATTCTATCACAAATAACCAAAAATGGAATGATTATTCACAATATAATATGATTTTCATTGCAAATATGTATATCCTAGCATGGAGTCTGAATAATTTCCAAGACTATTACCTATGGATTCAATTATTCAAAATTATTCTTCTCTTCATATATTATTTATAATGAATTAATAATTACATTATAAAAAATCATTTCAGGATCACTATTTTTGATGGTCTAGAGTCTATCACAAATAACCTAACAGAAAAGGATAAATTTATAATAGTTATTGGTTGTTAGGGGTGTCGAGAATGTGTAATTCATTTTTTATGGTTGATTTTTCTATCTATATGGGAACCACCTCATCATTGAAAGCATTTGGAATGGGATCTAATTAGATACATGGGCATGATGAACATGTTTTATTCTATAAACAAGGGATATGTTCCACTATAGGGTTTTGTTTTGATGTGTTTTTATTTCTATATTCTCTTTAATGATTTCGTTGACCTTATGGGTTGATTTTGATTGATATTGAATATTTTTATGTGATATAGAGTAACATTAGCAATAGATTATGTTGAATTTGATATGAATAGGGATTTCCTTATCATATTGTTGTTATTAATTAATTTTTTTTGTTTCACTCTTTATATTGTGCCTTTTTTTCTTACTCTTTGGAATTAAAAATTTTTAACTAAAAATGACTTTCTAATGTTTTCTTGAATTTCATTGCGATGTCTACTTTTATGTTGATTAATTTTATAACTGATCTTAACTGGTGTTAATAAAAAAAATTATTTTTATAAAAACTTTTGAAGAAATTTCAGATCATGTCTAATGGATCATAGGATTGGTGTTTTTACAATAAAATTAATTCTCATTATTAAGAGGTTTTGATGAAAGAAAAAAGGTTGTTTTTTATTTCATATGTGTTTTAAATAAAGGATTTTTATTATCTAGGATTTTTTATAATATAAGAAGGTTTAAAAGAATTGTTTTAATTGGTAATATTAAAATCCCAAAATAAATTAAATTATAATTATTAGGATGCTTGTATATTGAGTCTTGAACAGTTTGAAAAAGTGGTGATAAAATATTTCTCCAATCCTGACGAAAAATCTTACTAGATGGTTTTGACATGAAATAAATTATTACATAAAATTTATTACCTCTCTATGATTGGATTGAAAATAAAATTATTAGTTTTTTATGATATGTAATGAAAAATAGGGGATCTTCCATCCTTTTATTCATCACTAAATAAGATTCCAAGCATCGTCTAAATAACTTATTTTGGTGGCAACCAAGTTTTCAAGAGGATATCAGAAAATTTTATAGAATTGCGTGTTAATTATTATAATTGTTTATGTATTTTTATTATTTGTTTATTAATGTAACATCCCAAGTTGGTCTTAATTTGTTTTAAAATTAATTAAATATTTTTTATCTTTTTCATTTCATGGTATATTGAATATCGTTTCTGTTATAATAAAGCACTATGTCATACTTTCTTTATATGCAACAATAATTCAAACGTTCACTACCCGATACATATTGATTATATTTATTTACACACAACACTATTTTTTACTTTTTTTATACATAATTATGAGTTTCTTCTATAATATTAATGTCATGTAAGACATAGTTTTAAGAAACTATAGTTTATTATAAATATTCTTTTTAAAATATTATTAAAATTGACACCTAGCCGTTGTAGCTTTGGTTATGAGTAATATTAAAAAAAATTATAAAAATATGTTTTACACATGTATGTTGGAAAAATTATTTTGTGACCAATTTACCCGAAATGAAAATAAACCCCTTCTAAAAATATAAGAAGTTTTTCTCTGGAATATTATATCTATGAAGTCAAACACATTTTTACTTAATAAATTAATTTAAACACTAATGAAAAATTATTTTAGAGAAATATATATTTTTTATATTATGTGACCTATTTAACTTTCATCTTATGTTTTATCTAGTTAATATATATGAATAAATAAAAGTTTACTCATAAAGATATATTCCTTTACCAATATGGTAATTTTACATCCTTTTAATGTAACATATATTTAAATATAATTTTTTAAAATTAAATAGTATTGGAAAAAATAAAATTCATTTTTGAATTCATAATATCAAAATTTATGTTTGAATTTTTTGTATTTTTATGGGAATCTAAATTTTTTTGATGAATATTGAAAAAACATAAGATTTAATTAAAAAATGAATTTTCGTCTAATTAATTTATATAGTTAAATTATATTTTAAGTTGGTATTAATATCTAATTAGATAAATTATATATCATTTAATCTGATTTACGTTATTGGAAACAATCTCCCATGGAAATTAGATATAGCAATAATTCAAAATTTTGTCATTTTTACTTCAAAAACTTGTTATCATTTTCCACATGTGGTTAAATTTTAAATGAATTTATTCCACTTATGTTTTATAAATTTGGAAAAATTGATTACATATTTTGAATAAGAATAATATTTAAAATATAATAATGTCAAATTATTATTAGACCAAAAATATCAATGAATGTAATTAAAATTAATTACAGTGATTATGTTAAAAACAAGTTTACATAATGGATAATCTTAAACATAAGGGACCAAATAACCCATACAAATGTCCAAAATCCCATTTATGAAAATATTTATAATGCATCATCCCTTTTATAAAAAAATTAATAATTATAAAAAACACATTATTTAATGGATACCTCTCAATAGTGTTTGCCATTATATATTTACAAGAATGTCACTCCTCCACCACTATAAAAAGTGTACTAACCCCACCCCTATTTAAACCTCTAAGACACTTCTAATCTGAAACAACAAGACCAAATATCCTCCCAAATTCATGCCCTTCATTTTAGAAGTATCACTTGGGTTATAAATCCAACCAAGGAATCTCAGTGGTTTAAACTAATAGAAGTTACCCAAATAATAGAAAACATCCATCCACAAACAGTTTTTTATTTCTTTATCCAACCCTTAAATTCTTCTTATTTCAGGATTATATGTAAGACTCATTATAATAAATATACTTCGATTTTTTATGTTAGGTTTAAGACCTAAAATCACTCATACTTCTATGAAATGGGATACTTAATCATTATTCCTCTATATAAAAGACTACTGAATTAAAAATTGATGTTGTTCTCACTTTTATTACCAAATTTCATGGATAGAAACAATTATGGTATTAATATTATTAAATTATATATATATATATATTATATTTAGTATTTAATTATGTTTACGTAATTATTATATAAAACATAACTTCAAAATTTCTATTTTTTGGAATCTGATAACATAAATTATGCATGTGAGGACTATGGCCTCCTCCAATTGATGTGATTCATTTAAAATTTACATGGAACATTTTAATTCTAGATTTAATAAAAATATTTATTAAATATAAATTTAGAATGATAATATAATTAATTTATATGTGTGTGTGTCTTTGTCTTTGTGTGTCTATGTGTCATTTACATTTCTTTCTTTCAATATGATAATAAAATGGAAGCAGTGTTCATGCTTACGCATGGCCTACTTTATATATGGATAATATACTTAATTTTATATTTAAAAATGTTATAAGTTATTATAAATATATATATACTTAATATATATGATAATTATATCATTTTTTTACATTATTTATTTGTGGAAATTATAATCTAAGTAAGAGAACCAAGATTAACAAATCCAAACATGTACAAAAAACAAAGCGACTACTACCCGAAAAGAAACATTAACATTGAATTTATAATAAAATGGTATCATAAATTCTCAAGTAAATAATATATGGTATTATATAAATGTATATATTTCTATGATATATTTATAATAAACCTATATTTGTTATATGAGAGGTTTTAATGTGAACATTGAGATTCATGACCTAAGGTAAGGAGATTTATAGTATCACATTTATTTCTATAAGACTTATGTCTAATTCATCACTCAATAATTAAATGTGGTTTATAACCATAACATGAATGTATTATATGATTATTGTATTTATATATATGGGTAATTACATAACCATTTAATGATCTCAATTTCATGGTTTTATCTAGTTCAAATGTTACTAAACTAGTAAGCTGATTTTTTCTCAATTTTCCTTATTTGGGACACATGTTATGTTATGAACCTATAATATTTTACAAGGTGTATATAATTATAATTTTCCTTAAATACATTTAATATATTTATTTTAATGACAGTCTAGGAATAATAGAATTTATTTCTTTCAAATAATTTTTTATTCAATGTTACCAAAGTGGTAAGAGTTTATTTTCATAATCTCATATTTTATCGAGATTGTTTATGATTATAGTTCCACTGATCAAATATTATGATCCATTCCTCAATAATTAGAAATATATTTCTTATACTCGAGATTTTTATTAAATATTAATGTATTGGTTCCATTTTTCAACTCTTTTAATCTTTATATAATTATGAAATTATATTTAATAAAATCATGAATTATTTCTCTCTTCAGTCAGAAATCAATTTTATTCAAAAAATAAAGTTTTTTAAAAAAATTAAAAATTATTTTGAAATGATAATTTAACATAATTTTTAAGTTAATATTTTTGAATAGTGTTTAAAATGTTTTCCCAATATTCCTTTATAGGTTTTCAAATCTATTTTCAAAGAAAATAGTTTTTAAAAATGTTTTCTATTTATAAAGTGTTTTAAATTGTTTTAAAATGTAAAATTATATGATTTCAATTATTTAAAAAACGATTTAAATGATTTCAAATCATCATTTATATGTGTTTGAATATATCTTGAAATAAAAATTATTTTAAAAATGATTTTTGTACAAAAGTGTTTCAAAATATTTTATAGGAAAGATTTATATGTCGTAAATAGATATTTTCATGAAAATGATTTAAATTATTTCAATCATTCCTACAAAAGTTTTCAAAGATACATTAATATAAACCATTTTGAAAAATATTTTATTTTTTAAATTTTGTTTTTAAATGAAAAAAGAATGGTTTCCTTAACAAATGTCATTAAAATGTATCTAAATGTTTTTTATATCTAAGACTGTATCCATTGATGTTACCTATGTATTACTAATGAAATTATGCATAGATACCGTTATTATTATTTTTATGAATGGTTATTACTTTTTTGACATGTTATTTATGAAACACGTTTCACTTCCATGGGTTATACATTTTTACATACTTATGAAATCCACTACTTTTAAAAGGATATTATATGATGAGATAATTATAAAACATGTCTATTTTATACAAGTTATTATATGATGGTGATGTTCATGATACCCATTTCATTTCATGGGTTATTATATGAAGATTTTTTATGATATTATGACACACTTCTCTGTGTTTTAATTATGATATCAGTGGGAATTATATCTTTATCCAATTAATTAAATAAATATTTCTATCTCATGATATTGATATGGTTTTAATAGAGAGATAACTTGTTTCAGTAAAAGAATTTTTCTCTAAAGATGGTTTTGGGAGTGAACCTTGACTACTAAGATAGTTTGGGGTGTGAACATATTCCACTGATATGACCTTGGAATTAATCCTTGACTACTATGGAAAATATTTTTATATGTTTATGTGTCTGTAAGAATTTCATGTCTTTTTTTAATGTTATGATTTTAAATAATATTTTCTTGATTCTTTATAATTCATGTCTTATGAACTTCCAATATTCATGAAATGAATCATAATTTTGATCTTTGAAATATAGAGTATGATATTTTAATGTTACTATATTGTTCTTGTAACCCTAAGATCATAATTATTCTTACATAGCTCTCATAATTACCCTTATTGAGCATCTAAAATCACCCTTTCTTATGTTTACTTTTCACATTTTATGAAAATATTTATTATGATTGACGTGTCTAAGAAGGGTTCTGATCATGGATAACCTAGTAGGACATAATGTTTCTCTCTTATGTACATTTTTTATATATCCATGTTTCCAAAATCACTAACCTAATACGGTATTTAGGAATATTTTTTTTGTAATGTATTAAGTATTCTGAAAAAATATATGTAATGTATATTCATAATAATAAAGGGTCACTATCGTGCGTATCATAAAGAAGGGTTAGTTATCATTTGGAAACTAGATGGGAATAACATAGTGATAATCCTAAGGAAATTTCTAAGGATAATTCTATGGATATGGAAAATTATAAGTAAATTTACTAGAGATTTTTTAAAGGAAATAGTGACTTGTTTCTGATAAATAAAACCATGTTTTTATAATAAAATTGGATGTGTCTCTAACACAAGTTTACATATGGGTAACAATCATGAAAACACTTTATTGAGCTAGTTCTAATTAGGAACTAATTCATGACAGGTAGCCTTGCTGCAAACCTGGTTTGACACTCCCATGGGATATTTTTTTGAATATCAAAAAACTGTTCACAAAGAAATTTAATGGATTTAAATTTGAGATGAGTATGAATGAACTATAATGAACCAAAGGTGTCATAGATTAAATAATGTGTGACAAGTTATACATACACTAAATGATTTTTCATTATTATGTGGTTTTTTAATATGATAAGTGTTTCTCACCAAAATTTTTATGGATTTAGTCAATAGGGGGAACCAGTAAGAATTAGGTTAATATTGACTATGATGAAAAATTATATGATGATCCGTCACGTGGAAAGATCACTAGAGTGAACTAAGTTGATATCATGCCTAATCAGTTTTCACAGAATAGGATTAACAACGTATACCTTAATGAAATCTTAGACTTGAGGGAACTTGAGGAATAGTGGAAGCATTAAAGAATGTGCAATTTAATATTTTGTATTTGGATTCATCTTAAAAACATATAATCCTGCTAACCCTTTCCCTTATTTATAAATAGATAATGTGTAATTCAACTTAACCTCATAAAATAAAATCTATCAAAATCATAAATTGTACCGCATTTATTTTTTGTTTCAGCAGTTTGATTCGCTTGGTGCCAATGTGTCATGACTATAAGACACCAATCTAAACATCCTCAAGATCTTCCACACGTGTTCCACAATTCTAGGGTCATCCACATACATTTCCTAGGTTCTAGAATGGGAAATATAAGAGCTTTACAATGTCCATTTCATCTGCAAATGAATATGTACTCGATCGTGAAATTAGGATTGATCTGTCCTTGTTCTTCTTCTAGAATATCTCTCTTAGAACATGGGATGAGAGTGGAAGAGAGTTTGTCTCTATTAATTCATTCAAATGGTGTAGGTTATAATTTAAGATGCAAAATGAGTATTTATACATAGGTTTTACTTTTGGAAATTTCATTTTGGTCCTTGGAATGTAATAACCTACATTTTAAACCATTAAAAACATGTATGAATTAATAAAATATTATAAAAATGTCACAAATATTTTATCACTCATTTTTAATGCTTTAAAATTTTATGTGATTTAATACAAACTGTTAACTTATCATGTAAGCTCTCGAAATAATTTAACAAACCCTCAACATCCAATGTTGGTTGAAAAAAAATTATATTTTTCTTGTATTCACTTTTATGATTATATAACTTGTGAAAAAATTGAAAAATAAATTCTAAAATAATTATTCTAAACTTGAATAAAATAATTCAATTATTTCTATTTATGACTCATTAAACTCGGACATTTACCGACCCCCGTACGTGGGGCCCACATTGTTCTAAATATATATTCACTTGAATAGGTTTATTTTGTGGATAAACTAAGTGTGTTTCCCAATATGTCCTTATCCCAATAGTAGTGAGTCCAACCCACGGACCAAGGGTGGTTTCTATAAAATCATATTTGCCCCTAAAGAGATAAGGAATGCCATATCTACTATTTCCTCTGGCGAACACTAATTGTGTAATGTAATCCCTTTATTTGAAGATATAACATAAAGAAGGTTGCACAATTGTGTCATCATCCATTTATTTATTTATATATTTTGTGACCTTACTGGAGGGATTTAGCTTCTTGTACCATGGAAAAAGATTTATAAAGGTACTACCATCCTCGTCAACCCAGGCCCATGACATATCTCTTCCTCAGCATGGAAGTGACCAAATCTATCTTGATCATTCAACCAATGTCATACAACTAATGAAGAACCCAATAAAACTACCTCCACATGATATCATTATCATGGTTTTCATTGTGCATCAAAATACATGATCAAATGGAACACAATAATAATGATATCAAGTTAGGATACCAATACACATGTTTGCATATAGGAATATCTAATGACACCTGAAACATGTGGTGTTCCTATTTGTTGTTCTATCCTCATGATCTCACTACTATATAGCATCAAGTGCAAACTTCATGAGAAGAAGTCTCAGTACTTATGATCTCTCTACGCTGGATAGTCAAACATCATATGTTTCCTGTCAATATGAGGTATTAAGACCATATGACATATATATATATATTTAATATTACAGTCAGAGTATCTTGAGGTTCTCATTACAGTCAGAAACTAATAAAACCTTTTGATACGACATAAAATCTAAGGAAAATACCTTTTAAATAGGGGTAGAGAAATATAAATGCTATTATGGTAATAATTAATCAAACACATGGATATTTCAATCATTGTACATGTAATGGTAATAAAAATCATGGTTCAAGTTGTTTCTCTAGTACCCACTGTTACAACACTCCCACTTTCACTAGAGTCACTAGATAACTATAATTGTTAGATCTATCAAGAATTTGACCTTATTTTTTCTGAAATATGTCTTTAGTCAGGGTGCTTCCACATTTCCACTGCCTGGGTATTCTGGTTGTGTGCCCTCATCCCCTTGAGTAAAACTCATCAAGAGATGTAATCACCATGTATATTCATTTTGTATGCTTCCTAAACATGACATATTGGCTTGTAAGAGTATTATAATTTACATTATGATAATACTCTACATTATTGGTCTGATTTGAAGAAAATTAAAGTTATTATTAACTACCTTATAAGTCCCAACAAACGTAGTATTTGTTGATATGTCTACTATTGAATTAAATGCAATTTTCATGCTCATTGACTTGTATTTACTGTGATATAAGATCAGATTGATCCATGGAAGACTACGTTGTGTCCCCTAAAAAGTAGTATCATTTCATCTCCACTTACCTGGTAAATATCCATTATACATGGTCAAGTACAATATGATAGTTCTAACTACTTCGCATGTAATTCTCTTGGTTACAACTTATATTTTCCAACTATAAATTATATTTTGACAATATCAATTCTTGTACATATCATGTCATATGTTATTACTCAATTGGAAAAGCATCTGAAATCCAAATCACCATTCTAATATCCTCCCATTACCTTGACATCTATACCTAGAAATATATATGTCATGTGACACTGGTAACAATTCTCTATCAAATTGTTCCAACTTGAATTTTAATACTATGTTAGTATGTTTATGATTTACTAGCTAAATAACTGTTAGATCTACCGAAGTAAATCTCATCCCCAAGAACTCTTGTTTCTACCTTAACTTAATCATTGTAGAGTAATTTTACATTTTTTCCTTAATTAACTGTAAGAGAAAAGGCATGTTTTATTACGTAAATAAGCATATTTAACTTATAAAAAATTGTGATCCCACTGAAATTTAGTAGACACATGTCAAATATTAATTCCAAATGAATATTCTATGATCTATTTGCTCACATTAATATTGAAATATATTTCTGTAACCTACACTCTTTTGGTAATTCTCTGATGTCACCATCCCTTAATGGTTTCACTGTATACACATCTTCCAAGATTGGTTGCCAGGACATCAAATGCTCAATAAAATGATCATAGAAATTATATATAGAAGTAAAATAATAATGTATTTAGGCATAAAGACTTGGTATTACCGATCGATCCTTATTGGCACCACAGTAGTACCATTATTGTGAACTCTCTTTTGAAAACTCATTGATGTATTCAAGTCAGTAATCCTATTGTACAATGATACATGGAATCCATTATTCAATTTTATTTGGTCTGATCAATCTTATATAATTACCAAATACTTTTGGCTCATAGGGATTATTATTCATAATGAATAATGTATCACTGGAAACAGAGAACATAAAATCATTACCATGGTTTTATCCTTCCTACTCAGTTTGTGTCTCTGTAACATTCCACTTGTACACGATCTTGGGGAACCAGTTCCTATGTCCTCTATTTTCCCATCTCTATCATTGGAAAAAACCAAGCCAATATTTCTCCCAATATCTCAAATTGAAATGTGAACCCCTCTATAGAAATATATTCTTTAATTTGAATATATTTTTTCTATCGTTGGAATGTTTTAATATCCTTAGAAACATCAGGATGAACAAATATATGAAGATCATGGTTTTCATTAATATAAGTTTGTTGATATCTCAAAAAAAATCCGTGCATCTAAAAACATCTTCTAATGACATAATGGATTTCCAAAATAATATTTCACATATAATAACCTTTTTTCATGATATAGGACTTATGTTTATGGGATGATGTCGTTATATGCGAATCATGTCTTTAAACATGCAATTATCTGTAATACATGAGTTTTTACATTGATGCTTCTTTTATATACATCAAGAATGTAATGTGTATAAAGAAATGTTCATATATGAATTTATCCATGATACATTTTATTGATCAGTGTTAATATGTATGACTCTTCATCAATCCTCCTTATTATCATCATAGCTTTGATGTGTATAAGGTAACAGGAGTTTAATAATTTCTCTACGCAATATTATATTGATTGATGAATTCATGTTCAAGGTATTTTTCGATAGACTAGTAGAAACCTCTCTTATATTATGTCTATGTAAATGGTATTGTTCGCTTTTACATTCCATATATTATTGAATGAATATAATGAAGTATACTTACCACATTCTTAACCATGAGATAGTTCATACTCTCTAGGTGGACTAGTTAGGAATAATTTTGGGCTTACCTATATTTCTAAAAGTTTTTTTTTCAAAACAATGTTTAGTATTATGTTGATATTAACTAAGTTATTTAACTCCAAAGGGTCTAAAATTATACTGGGTATATCCTTGAAAAATATGTAGTTTCTCTTAAAAGGTTATGTTCTTGACACCACTAGGTATATTAGTCTTACATTTTATATTCATCTTGTATTTCCAATAATTCTAGTATCATTGAAATATGACATGAGTATTCGACACAATAAGAAACATTCATTTAAAAAATATAACAATGTCTACATGATTCCAATGGACACATGAGATTAAGGTTTTAGTGAAACTTAAAATGTTAATCTAGAATCAATAAACTTGTAAATATAAAAGATGTAAACTTCTCACTACTAATTGAGGAAACTCGTTTTCTTAGCTGCATGGATAACACATATTGCTTCTATTAATGTTTCATTACTTGGGTACTATATATAGATACACAGATGTGAAAATCGTATTGTATTTAAAACCCAATATGTAAAACTAAAACATTACTTATATTTGAAGAATATTCCTAATGAAGTGACTACTGGCCTCTTCAATTAAGTTCACTGCATTTAAGCTTCTATAGATATATTTCATGACATTAGAAGAAAATAACATCAAACTTAATTAATATTTATTATATGGATATTTTGATAGTTTAATTGGATTTACACATTCCATTGGACATTTTTCATTGTTTTTAACTTGCTCTCCAACTTAATAAATATTTATTATATGGATATTTTGATGTTTTCATTGGATTGACACATTTCATTAGACTTTTTTCATTTTTTTTAGCTTGCTCTCCATAAGAACAAAATATTAAACTATCTTTATGTTTTTATTTTATGGAAAACATTACCCAAGCGGTAATAAAGTATTTTCTCCATAATTTTCATTTGGTAATATTAAATGAAATTACATTAAAATAGTGAAAATGTTATTAGAATTTCATATATTAAAATAAAATAATCTTCACTTTAATTAACATATATCCAGTTCAATCGTTACCGATTCATTTTTGTTCTATTGTTTCTCCTTGCAAACTTCTCTGAGATAAGACAACATGTAAAATCATACATTTCCTAATGTTTTATCCACAACATGAGTAATATGTTGATGATATAATTATGAAATGACCATCATATGTTTTATATATGATTCTGTCATAAGTACATTTACACCCTTGCTTCTTGAGGTAATAGAACAGGTAATGGGGACACCAACCCCATGAATTTTTGATATTACAATACTTTGTGCAAGAACCAGTACTAATCTTTGAAATTCATGATGTCTAGGAAATTTAGTTTTTTCATTATTTATCATTATGTACTTGTGGTATTGATATCCATTTTTTTTAAAATAAAATCTAGTATATTTTACTTTATCTTGATTACATGTAGACTCTTTTATATTATTAATTTCAAATGTCAGCCACTATTTTATCAAATTCTAAAAACCCTCTATACCAGAATCAGATTACTCTATTTCTTGAGTATTCTAGTTGAAAGTATCATTTAACATACCCTCGTAGTCTAGAAGAATTTTGTACACCACTTCTTGGAGAGTACAAGGTATACACTAATTTGACCAACTGCATTAACTCATAGCTCCTTGTTCTGTTGAGTGGTGTCCCATCTCTTTCAATGAATTACATTGCACTGATACAATTTTTTCCTATAAAGATTAAATAATATAGATTTTTCTATCCCATTGTTTCCAATTTTAATTAATTCATCCCACCACCCTCATAAGAACTCCCTGGTAGTCGGTGGTAGCCACAAGATTGGCTGACCGAGTAGCCCATACACTCATATTTTCTCAAATTTGGGCAATGGAAGGAATTTAATGACATAATATTATATGATGGATTTTTTAATTTAATATTGGATAATATAATAATTTACCATTTAGAATTATTTTCCAATATAATCACAATCACAACTTAACCATGCTTTTAAATAGAAAACATTCAGATCACATATTCATTTTATCTTTACGGGTTCAATTGTTATTATACTATGTGATCACACATAATAAATACACATTCACAAATTTATAAACAATGAAAAAGGTAAAAGAAATAAATAATGACATGATCATGAGTCGCTAACTATTGGTTAATCCATCGAGTGAATAATGGATTTATCAGGACACTATGGTAATTCCCTTAGTCAATACAAGACATGAATTATAGAATGCATAACTCACATGCATTCTTCTTGTTTGGTATATGCCGTATCTCGACCCAAACTGCATCACCACAAACTTCTTCTGTTGTTACAATGTATACTCACATGAATGTGAGTGGAACTAGGGATTATAAGACACATTTTTCTCACTCAAATGTGTATACTCAAACCCTCATACAAATTAAATATGGAGGGACGATACATAGATCATTGTAATAAAAAAAATTATTACCTTTTATAAAACAAAAATGAAATAATTAAATTATACAAATAATAAACCAATCATGCATGTGTTGGTCTCAGCTAATTATCATCCAACATGCAGTTATATTGACTAAGGAAAAATTTAATTTTCTTAAATTCAACTAGATGGTATTTTTAATGCATTAAATTTCATTAAAATAATTTTAATTAATTATTAATAAAACCTAAAACACCCAAAATAATTTAATTAAATCCCAATAAAAAAATTAACTTCTAAAATTTTATTTTTAATTCTTTAGGTGAATTTGGACCTAAATCATATCACCCAAACTAAATTTAGGATGCGTGAAAAGTGAAATGGGTTTTTCTGGTTGGACCGCAACCAAAATAGTCCAACCTAAGATGGAGTATCCCTAAAATGTACATATATATTTAATACCAAGATTCCAATATAATCTCATCCTCTTTTATATATTTATTTTAATCATGCTACCATGGGAAGATTTGAATATGCTTCCTAGAGAAGATTTGGGAATTTAATATAATAACATTCAAAGAGAAGAATTAAATTAGATTTCATGAGAAGCTATGTTATTTTATTCAATCAATATTCCAAGGGAAGCATTATACTAGATTCATTGGGTATTTTTATCTATTTAATTAATCAAGCGTCATTTGGAAGCATTATACTAGCTTCCATGGGAAGATTTAACTATTTAATTAATCAATCTTCATGGAAAGGTTTTACTAAAAGTGAACTCCCGCAACTATATTCTACTTTATTTTGTTACCACACAACATTCATACATCTCAATTTTAAAAAATATCTATCACAGCTGTAGCCATTAAAAAGAAACAAAAATTAAAACATTAATATTTGTGGCAACATTTAGGCAAAAGCATCGATATTCGATCATCCATATCATGGCGTTACAAACTCAGATCAATGTGCCGTTAGCTTTGTTGGTATTGTATCGAATCCCTTTTTCCAAATAGAAGAAAATACAATTTAAATTTCAACGTTTTCAACATAAATAATTACATGTTATCTATGATATTGATTGAAGGAACTTGAGGAGTAGTAAAAGCGTTAAATAATGCGGAATTTAAAATCATGGATTTGGATTCCTTTTAAAAAATAGAATTCACTCAAACCATTCCCATATTTATAATATAATTGTATTTAATTCAATTTAAAATTGAAAAATAAAATCAAAAGAATGCATAAACCATAACTTTTTTGTTTCATGTCGTTGATTTTATTCGATCATTATTGATGGGTCTTGGTTATAAGATTATAAACTAAACATCCTCTAGATCATCCATATGTGTTCCAAAATTCAGGGGTTATCAATCTACATTTCATGGCATCTAACATGAAAATTTTAATAGCTTAATGACATCTACTTGATCACCTATAGAATTCGGACTCCATCGAGAAAGAGGGATCGATCTGACCTTATTCTTCTCCCAGAATCTCTCTCTTAGAACGTGAGAGGAGAGGAGAGGAGATTTTACATCAATAAATTCTTTAAAATAGTGGATCTTAGAACATAAGAGGCTAAAATGATCTTTTATAATTAGGTTATGCTTTCCAAAATTTCACTTTAGTCCCTGGGTAGTAATAAGTAACATTTTTTACCATTAGAAACATGTTAGATTTAATAAAATTTTCATAAATACCACCAAAATTTATCACTGACTAGTAACACTCTAAAATTTATGTGATAAAATAAAATCAATTAACATATTCCTTAAACTCTGAAAATAATTTAATGAATCATGAACTTCCAATGATTGTTCAAAAAAATTATATTTTTCTTGTATTCACTTTTATGATAAAAAACTTGTCAATACATTGAGAAATAAATTCAATAATCATTATTATAATCATGAATAATACAATTGAATTAGTTTTATTTGTGACATGTTAAACTCGTACAATCACTAACCCATGTACATGGGGCCCACTTCATCAAAAACTCTTATTCACTTGAATTGGTGGAAATTGTGGATATACTAAGTGGGTAACCCTCTATGTCCTTATCTATATAGTAGTGATTCCACCCCACATACCAAGAGTAGAGTTTAGCAACTCATCATGTCCCATATGGAAATATGGAATGTCCTAGATATGACTTCCTTCTATAGACACTAACTATGTAATATAATCTATTTGTATGGAGATATCTCTTAAAGTGGGATGCACACTTGTGTCTCCATCATTTTATTTCTTTATATATTTCATGACCTTACTAGATCGATTTAAAATATTGTACCACAGACATGGATTTATGAAGGTACTACCATCTTGGTTAACCTGAGACCATGAGATTTGTCTTCCTCAACCTGAAAGTGACAAAATCTATCTCGATCATTCAACCTATGTCATACAACTAATGACACACCCAAAACAAACTACCTCACCACAATATACATAACATGGTTTTCACCTTGCATCAAAGTACACACTAAAATGGAACTAACTGAAAATTATCTCAATTATAGAGACCAATACACATGTTCATAGATAGGAACAACCAATGAAACCTAAAACATGTTATGTTCTTATTGGAAGGTTTGTACTCATGATCTCACTTTTATAGATCACCATGTGAAAAAATCATAAGAAGAATTCATAATTCTTCGGATCCCCCGGCACATGATATTCAAACATAATATATATCCTATTAGTATGATTTATTTAGACCATAGGACATATATATTTAAGATTATAGTCATAGTATCTCGAGCGTTTCATTATAGTGGGGAACTACTATAACCTTCTGATATGACAAATAATCTAAGGAAATTACTCAATCAATAGTGGATGTAGAACTATCAACACAATTATTGTAAATTAAAATAAACACGTGTATATGTGAATCTGTATACATGTAATGGTAATACAAAGTACTATTCAAGTTGGGTCTAGGGAACCCAATATTACAACTATACTCACCAAGGATGAGTAGGACATAGTAATATGAGAATTTAGGTAGTGGATACTACATAAGAAATAAGTTTTAGTTTCTTACATGTAGAGAGAATGGGAAGAAGCAACTATGTGAATGTGTTACAGTAATATGAATATGTTTTGACAATGAAAAATAACATAATACATGTAACTAGATAAGAAAAAATGAAATTTTTAGTTAACATAATGAATGAGAATAATGGCCTTTCGAAGACATCCTTGAAAGTTGAATGATTTAAATTAGTAATTAATGGGTAATATAAAAATCATTGTCAGAAATGGGAATCTTTAGAAGAGAATCAAAAAGTTTTTCTGAGTAATGGTTATATTGAAAATGAGTATGAGAGTAAAGGTAAAATATGAAATGAAAAAAGGTATTTTGTAATACCATGAGTTATCTTTGTAAATGGATTAAGGATTATGTGGAATAATTGAAGTGTTTATGTATTTTTATTCAATAATTATGTTATATGAATTTTTAAGTATATAAGCATTTTTTTATTTGTATTTTCCACTATATATTTACAAGAATATGATGAATTGTTCTATGGAATATGAAAAGTGATTTAATGTCTGGGTGATATTCATGGAAAACACATGATTAATGGAAAAATTGTAACAACCCAAACTTTTATAAATGAAATTTCACTCTCTTTGAATTAATTTCATAATCAATCACATTAAGAAAACACAATGTTACATCATTCCTAAATGAACTACTATGTGTCCTCTAAACATAAATTTACCACTTATATGTTTTTAATTTCGAAAATCGCACATGCGCGATTGCGATTAGTAATATGTTTGGAGACCAATAGGACAAACATAACTTTTGATAAATAGTACCCTACCCTTAAGAATATTAACCTACACTTATGAATAGTACTATGACCCTAATGAATAGTAAATCGTCCAAAATAATGGTAACCATACCCATGAATGATTAAATAAAATATACGCATCTTATCAGTGACAATATGACTATAGTAAAAGTATTGGTATTTTTGTAAGTCATAAATAAATAATTATAATTAACTAATTAATTTAAAATAAAATTTATTTTTATAAAATGTGTTCATAAATTAATATTTCTATGTCTTCTATTTTTATGATTTTTTTATAAGAACATATTTATTTTTTGAAAGCATTATAAAATCGTTTTTAATTTTAAAATCTATATTTTTCAAGTAAATTAGGATTTTAATTTAAAATTAAATTAATCATAAATATAAAATTTATTTTCAAAAAAGTTATTTAATATTTTGATTACCTATGTTGAAAATGGGTTAGGTATATTTTTTTATATTTTTCTTAAAAACATGAATTTTTTTGTAAATAGTAAAATACATTAATTTACCTTGTAAATACAATATAATTTAAATCAACTATTTCTGACAACATAAGTGATGTCACCTCCCAAATATAGAACTCACATGAACATATTAACATTTTTGGTCTTGGAACCATCACTATTTCATTTCATATGGATAAATAATAAATTAATGAATATAAAATTGAGAAAACTGTTCTCCCCTCCACTATAAATTTCACCCCCCACACCCTCATTTCATCACAGATCTCTAGTATCAATCTTTTTCCAAATTCTGCCCCAAAATATTTCCTAGACCCTCCCTGCATCAAGGATCTCTCGGCCTCATAAAAATACCAAACCTTGGATACTTAATGAGGACTCAAGAGGGGGATTGAAGAGGTAATTCCACTCTCTTTTCTTTCAATTTCCTTTCAAATTTAATTTCTTTTATTCTATTATCCTAAAATTCTCTTATCCAAATGACATTATAAGTCCATTATGATTGAAATACTAGTCTGATATCATTTTAATTGAATATTATTAATTATAATCCTCTTTCACCCACTTTGTTAATAAAATTGAAATCGTTGGCCATGATGTATTAATTAACCTATATCATGGGTGATACACATCCATTTTCCTTATAATCCTTCCAAGATATCAATGAATCCATTAAATAGTGGAAACCATCTTTTTCTTTCTTATGTTGTAACCACTTTTATTTTTTATAAAAAACTTTAATTCATAATATTAATTGATACAAAATAAAAGTTTGTTGTGATCCAAAAACAACCCAAATTAACCTAAAACAATCATCATTAAATTATATCTACTAATTTATCCACTTGTTATATAACATAATTCATTAAAATATCATTTAAAATCATATAATATCTTTAATAATATGTTTTATCATTTCATTATTTTTATCCAGGTTCTACACAAACATCCATTTTTGTGTACAAGTTAATCGTTCATGAAAACTATGAAAACGAACACTCCCAAAAAATGGATTAAAACTATATAACTCATCCAAAGGACCATAAAAGAACATAATAAAAACATAATAAACCATATTCATGTATAAAATGTTATTTAATTTATAATTAAATAATATAATATTATTATAAATGATATTAACGTGAAGAATGAATTCAGATACCACCTAACAGGATACTCTCAAACCCTACTTTCTTTCTTCGGGTTCTCCCTCTTTCACTCCATTTCTGGTTTGGTTAATCCTTAAATAAAATCTCCTAATTATATTATATAAAATAGTATACAAAAAATTTTCACTTAAGTTCATGAAAATCCCAATGTTTTCTAAAAGAACTCTTCTTTTGAAAAAACAAACTCTCAAAGACTGTTTCTTCATCACACATCATTTATTGTTCTGTGTCAATTTTGTTATTCCCTATATATTTTATGAATGAAATTTTTATTAATGAATTACTTATGATATGGACCATATTTATTTCCAAGGTTTATTTTATTTTTATGTTTTACATGTGTTCTATGTGGCATTCATGATAATTAAAATGTAATACTGTGACGCATGCACCGGGAATTATATAGAACAATATGATTGTTTTGATGTGATGGGTGTCCTTGGAATTATACAATTCTCCAATTCATTGGGTAAAGTGATTAATCATTCGATATAGTGTGAAAGGATGTGTGAACATGATGCTACAATTGTTCACAACTATGTTTGGTAGTTGACCACAAAGATATGATGTTTCATTTTAATGCATTGTAGCTTTCCATGAAATTATCTAATGATTCCACTCATAATTTTTTATAATGAAGTTATGTTAATTATCACCCCTATGATATATTTTTATTATCTATCCTATTTTTAGGGTTATAACTCACCCATTTTTTATTATATCTTTATCTGGTTATGTGTATTAATGTGTTTTCAAGGGACAATAAAAAGGTGAAGAATAATGATTTAAATTAATGATTATGTTTGATGTTGTAAAAAATATGTTTGTTCCTAGTTCTACCAATAATTTAAACCTTTGGATCCTCGTGTTGTGATACAATTATGTTTTTTATCATTATAATGTTGTAATATTAATGTAAGAAAAGGCAGGGTCTCTATAGTTGGTATCAGAGGAAATGTATAGTTAATTTTTTAATTAGGATTAGTGAACCCTATTGAAAACCTCTAGTACGAGACTAAGTAAGAATATGAACACAAGAAAATCTTCTAAGAATAGGGATACTATAAGATATGATTTTAGTATAAATTGCACCAATAAATAATTTACTTATTCATGAATCATTCAATTATGTTTTGTAATAAACATTTATATTTTAGAAAATGGTGGGAACCTAGAGAAACTAGGCCAACAACCCACGTGAAGGACAATGCAATGATTTATTGAATGACATTCCCAATGCTTCGGGAGGTGGAGTTCAAAACTTCATAGTTACTCTTACCCAACTATCTGAGGTTGTGATCAATAGCCTAAATATTGGGTAATTACCTCCTTCACACAAGAGTGGGAAACTCGCATTCGAGTGTTTTATATGGTAATGAACAGTAATATTTAGTTGATATTCTGATCTACTAGTTACATAATAGTGGGTGAAGGAAATAGATAATATGTTTTTGGTGCTTCATAGATTTAAGATAGATAAAGTGACTCTAGCCATTTATCGTCTAGATGGAAAGGCTAGTCAATGGTGAGATTTGATTAAGAACACCCAGCCAATGAACAAAATTCAAGAGATAGAATGGGAATACATTAAGATAATTTTTATAAATAAGTATTCCCCCACAAACCCTTTATAAGAAGATGAAGAGAAAATTCATAGAGCTTGGGGAAAAAGGAGAATCTATCATGACCTGCAAAGTGAATTTCACTAGGCTTGCAAGGTACACTTTGAGTTTTTTTATCAACAATGATAGAAAAATTGATATAATTTTTAGTTGATTAAAACCAAACCTTC
This sequence comes from Viscum album, assembly GCA_963277665.1. NCBI lineage: Eukaryota > Viridiplantae > Streptophyta > Magnoliopsida > Santalales > Viscaceae > Viscum > Viscum album. The sequence goes on from OY728159.1 coordinate 1,216,557,896, forward strand.
TAAAGTCTCTTTCAATTATATATAGTGGGAGTTATGAAGAAGTTATTTGATTTGACATCAATGTGGATATGGAGTTTGGAGAATGGTCCCATGGCAATGGTGATAAGAAACAGAAGATGGAGTTTCACACTAGAGGATCTAATAATAATGGTGGAAAGAAAACATAACCACCCACATTCCAAAAAAGTGGAAAGTCACATAGTGGGAACTGCCTAAAAATTATGAGGAAATGCTTCAAGTGTGGGAGAGAAGGCCACCATGATCAAGAGTGTCAAAAAGACATGAGATGTTTGGATAATGTGGTGGAATGAAAAAAAGAGAACCACACACAATCTTATGGTACATATATAGAAAGAAAGGGAACTATGAAAACCAGTACACTAAACCTTGAGTCCTCATGGGTAATTAGCAACATCATCCACCAAATCCAAAGGAATGAGGGATGGATTATTCCATCACTACTATGGAAGTGGAGCAATATAATGAATTCGTACAAGGTACAGTTCCTATTCACTAAATAATTGAAATGAATTATTTGATTCTGGTTCTACACACTATTTTATATCGTTCATGTTTTCTAGAACTATAGAATCAAAGCCCTCAAACCTTGAATTAGATATATCAGTAAAAATACTAAATAGTACTAACTTTCCAACCCTCGTTTTTGACTCTTCTCTTGTTGGCGTATGAGGGAATGTTCTTCCAGAAAATCTCATGATACTTCCCTTGGTGGAATTTGACGATATAATGGGAATAAATTGGATATCAATATATATATCACATATAATCTGTTGGGAAAAGGATATATATTTTCATATTCTGAACCATCCCGGGATCCTCTACAAATTTTAAGTGGAACATGAATATCCTCTTGAAAATAATTCAATGGTGTGGATGTTGATACCATATGAAGAGTCATACCTTGCTCAGATGGTTGATTCAAAGGAAAGTGTCAACCTAGTGAAAATGATCATCCTAAGGGAATACGATGGTGTATTTCTGGAAGAGTTACTCAAACTTCCCCCAGATTATGATGTAGAGTTCTAAATATTTATCATACCCAAAGATACTCCCATCTCAAAGTGTTTTTATAGGATGGATCCTATCAAACTGGAGGAGTTAAAGAAGCATTTACAAGAGCATTTTGACAAAGGGTTCATATTCCCTAGTGAATCACCTTGGGGTGTGCTAGTGCTATTTTTGAAGAAGATGAGTGGATCAAGGAGGATAAGTATCAATTATTGGGAACTCATTAAGATCTCCATAATGAAAAAGTATCATATCCGAATGATTTCAGACATGTTCGATTTGCTATGAGAAGTTGAATACTTGTCAAAGGTGGATCTTTTTTCTGGATATCATCAGTTAATGGTGAAAAATTAATATATTGAGAAGACTACCTTCCATACAAGGTATGAGAACTATGAGTTTATGGTGATTCCCTTCGTACTTACTAATTCCCATTCAATCATCATGAATTTGAAGAATAGATTCTTTAGAGCTTACTGTGAAAAATTTCGGCAGTGTTTGTCGAATATACTCTCATCTACACCAACAGAATAGAGTAACTTGAAGAACATCTAAGCCTTTTGTTGGATTTATTGATAAAGGATAATCTCTACACCCTGTTAAGAAAATTAGACATTTTTATGAAGCATGTAGTGTTCTTGGGACATGTGACCACACGTGAGGAAATTTTTATGGACCCTTCAAAAAATGAAATTGAGAAATAGCCCAGACCCTCTAGTGTCACAAAAATCCCTAGATTTTCTGGATTATCTAGGTAATACATATTCTTTTTGAGAAATTTCCTATTATTGTCAAGTATTATGACTAAGTTAACAATAAAAACGGTATAGTATGTCTGGACAGAAGAATGTGACGGAAGCTTCAAGGAGCTAAAGAGAAATCCTATCACCACACTAGTACTCACATTACAGAAAAGTAGAGAATGTTTTGAGATACATAGTGATTCATCAATGAGAGTAATAGGTTGTGCATACATGAAAAATGATAATGTGATAGCCTGCATCTCACAACAGTTGGAGATCCGACACCAGAACTACCTGTTTCATGATCTTGAGTATGCAGTTGTGATTATTTCCATGAAAATATATTGGAAGAACATTTATGGTGAGAATTGTGACATATTAACCGACCACAAGAGCCTAAAGTATATATTCACAAAAAATGAGCTCAACATGCTTCAAAGGATATGGTTATATCTACTCAGGGACCATGATTTCTCTATTCACTATCATCTTGGAAGGGAGAAAAAGGAAGATGATGCTCTAGGAGGAATAGAACTTTCTTCTCTTTCAATGTTACAAATTGAGAAATACCATATCTATTTTTATATGAAATGGATGGATTTAAAAATCATAGGGGAATGGGATACACCCTACCATTCCCAGGTGATTTTCTATCTATCTATCAAAGAGAACATTAAGGGGGAACAAAGGTATGATCTAGATTTACAAAATATGATGAATATGTTAAAGGATGAGAAGTAGAAATATTTCCATATTGATGATGATGGTCAGATTCAGTTTGGAATGTGGCTTTCTATTCCTTCATCACCTAGGATAAAGAAGGAGTTATAGGACAATGCACATTGCTCAAAATTCTCTATCCCTCCGGGTAGCACAAGGATGTACCAAGATCTCTAAGAACACTTCTAGTGTTAAAACATGAATAAAGATATTGCTAAGTATATCTCAACATGCCTGATATGTCAGGAAGTTAAAGAAGATTGAAAAAATTCCAAAGGGATGATGCAACCATTGCCTATACCCATGTGCAAATGGTTGAATGTCACCATGGACTTTGTCTTGGGTATCCCAAATACATATGAGTGAAATAATGGGATATGGGTTGTGGTTTTCCGACTCACCATGAATACCCATATTATCATTATTCGAGACGTTCTCTTTCATTCAAATATTACAAAGATATATGTGGAGGAATTGCTAACATTTCATGGTGTTCCACTCTCGATGGTCTCTGATCATGATCTGAAGTTCACATCTAAATTTTGCAGGGGTCTTTAACATGATTTGAGTACTAAATTATAATTTTTCATGGCTTATTAAGCTCAAATTAATTTATAATTTGAAAGAACTATTCAAATTCTTGAAGATGTGCTAAAGGAATTCTATTTATAACTAAAATGTGGATGGGATAAACATCTCCCATTGGATGAGTTTTCATATAATAATATTTTCCAATCAAGTATTCAGATGTCTCCATATGAATATTTGTATGGAAAGAATCCAACCTGTTAGGATGAAGTTGGCGAAAGAATGATGCTTAGGACTAATCTTGTTTAAGAGATGATAGAGAAGGATAAAATCATCTAGAAACATATCAAAGCTACTCAGATTCGGAAAAAGAAATACGATGACTACTGTTGAAGGTACTTAGAGTTCGACATGGGAGATAAATTCCCCCTCAAATATAACCATATAAGAGTCACGTGGTTTCGATCGAAAGGTATGTTAATCCCAACGTACATTAGACCCTTTGAGATCCTTGACTGCATGTGAGTCATGGACTATTGTCTTTCACTTCCACCAAATATGGATCATGTTCAGGATGTGGTTCACATATCACTCCTAAAGAAGTATATACCAGATCCCTCACATGTACTAAACTTAGATGTGGTGAAGCTGGAAGACGATCCCTCTTGTGAGGAGAATATAGTAGTGATTCTTGATTGGAGAGAGAGGTTTCTATGCAATAAGACAACCAACCTTGTCAAATTGTTTTAGTGGAACCATAATTATGAGGAAGCATCTTGCGACCAAGAGGATGTGATGAGGGAAAAGTACCCTCACCTATTTATGTAAACTGAAATTTTGTGTGTGAAATTTCAAAAGGGGAGAAGAATGTAACAAACCAAAATTTTATCAATGAAATTTATCGCATCTTGTATTAATTTCATAATCAATTACATTAGTAAAAAAAATTCAAATCATTCATAAATGAACTATTATGTGACATCTCAACATAAATTTTATACTTATGTGTTTTGAATTACAAAAATCTAACATACACAGTTGTGATCAGTAAGTTGTTTGGAGTCTAATATGAAAAACATAGTTTTTGGTGAACAGTAACAGGTCCTTATGAATAGTAACCTACCCTTATGAATAATAATATGACCCTTGTGAATAGTAAATTTTCTAAAATTATATTATCCTTACCCATGAATGATTAAATAAAATTTCGGTATCTTGTAAGTGATAAAATGACCATTGTAAAAGTGTTGGTAATTTTATAAGTCATTAATAATTAATTATAAATAATTAATTAATTTAAAAGAAAAATTATTCCCTTAATTTATTTTTAAAAAATATACAATTCTAGTCTTCTTGTTTAGAGATAATTTTAAATGACCTTACCTAATTTTTTGGAAGTATTATAAAATCAGTTATAATTTTAAAATCTATAATTCTCGAGTAAAATAAGATTTTAATTGAAAATAAATTAATTATATTTAGAAAATTATTTTCATAAAATGGAGTTCATTTTTGTATTCCCTAAGCCGAAAAATGTTTTGGGTGATTTTTTGGGATTTTTCTGAAATACTTGTATTTTCTGAATAGTAAAATAGATTAATTTACTGTATAAATACATTATAATTTACATCCTCTATTCCCAAAATCATAAGTGATATGGTCACCCAAATCATGAACTCACATTGAATTTTACTATTCTTGGTCATGTAATCATCACTATTTCTTTTCTTGGGGTGGAATAATAAATTAATGAATATAATATTGGGAGATCCCCTCTCCCCACAACTAAAAATACAACCCCTCACACCCTCATTTATTCACACATCTCAGGCTTCAATACTTTTTCATATTCTACCCAATTATCTTCCCAATCCCCTCCCCCGCGTCCAAGAGATCTTTCTTCCATAAAAATTCAAAACCTAGGTTCCTTAAATAGGATCCCAAAGGAGGATTCTGGAGTTAATTCCTCTCTATCATTTCATTCAATTTCCTTTCATATTTCATTTCTTTTTTTTATTATAATCAACATCCCTTATCAAAATGTAATTATAGATCCATTATTATTTATATACTAGTATTATATCTTGTTAATTTATTATTATTCATTAAACTCCTCCCTCTATCTGTTAATGAAAATGAAATTGATGCTCGTGGTGTGTTAATTTACCCACATCATGGATGATGCACTTAAATTTTCCATCAAATCCCTAATTGATGTTAATGAAACCACTAAATGGTTGAAAAATGATTTTAATATTTATTTTTTAACCCCTTTTACTTTCTATAAACAATTACTATGCATAATACTAATTGATAGAACAAAACATGGTTGTTGGGATCCAAAAACTCCCCAAATTTGCCTAAAATGATCATCATTAAATTTTACCTAATGATTCATCCACATTGAATATAAAATAATTCATTAAAATATCATTTAAAATCATTTAAGATCATTTATAACATGTAATGCACGTTTTGGTTTTTAATCCATGTTCTACACAAAGTTCTATTTATGTGTACAAGTGAACCATTCATGAAAACTACGAAAAAGAACACTCTCGAACAATGGATTTAATATCTATCACTCATCCAAAGTCCCATAAAAGAACATAATTAAATCATAACTAACAATATTCATGAATAAAATGTTTTATAATTAACTATTATTTAATATAATGTAACCATACAAGACATTAAAGTGAAGAAATCATTCAGATACTAGGTATGGGAACATTATCGAACCAAACATTATTTCTTCATATTCTCCCTATATCACTCCATTTTTTGTTTGGTTACTCCATAAAAAATCATTTTTTCATCATTATATTATGTTTTATAGGATATACTTGTTTTTTAATTATTTTCATGATAGACACAATTTTTTCCAAATGAACTCTTCTTTCGAATAAACACTCTCAAAGATTATTTCCGCATCACTCATTATTGATTGTTCTAGGTCAAAATGTTATTCCCTCAATATTTTTGGAAACAAATGATTATGAATTTATTCCTTATGATTTGGAACTCATTTCTATACATTGGTTATTCAATTTTCATTTTTTTAAATTTATTCTATTTGGCTTCTATGATAATGTAAATGTTATGGTGTGAGAGGTGTGCACTGAATTATATTGTGCAATATGAATATTTTGATGTGACAGGTGTTCCTAGAATTATAAAAAACACCAAAGCATTGGTTAAAGTGGTGAATATATTTTTATAATGTTTAAGGATCCATTAACATGATTCTGTAATTATTCACAACTATGTTTTCTAGTTGAACACTAAGAGATGATGATTCATTTTTCTGCATTGCCACATTCAATGCCTTTATCTAATGATTCCTCTCATGATTTTGATGATTATGTTTTGATCATTATCACCCCATGATATATTTTTATTATATATCATATTACTTGGTTTTTAGTAATGCTTTTTAAATGTATATCCTCAGGTGATTATGTGTACTAATGAGTTCTCTAGGGATTAGAAGAAGTTATAGAAGAATGAATTAAATAAATGTTTATGTTTGAATTTGTAAATGCTATGATTGGTCCTCATTATCCCAAGACACTAATTTCTTATATATTCATTTTTAAATATGATTAAGTTTATTATCTTTATAATGATTTAATATTAATGTAATAATGATCAATGTTTCTATAAATAAAACCCTTAATATGTTCTTAATTTTTTGATAATGTGGTTTGGATAATGATATATTGGGTATGAATAATTAAATTTAATAGTATTAAGTACCATGGAACTGATTAGGTATTTATTTACTATGTTTTCTATTCTACCACGTATGGAGTTTATGGAATTTTTGGATTTATGTAATATATTGAATAATCTATGAAATAAGAAAGAATTCACATTTTTTTTAAGGATTTATAGAAATTTATGTTATTATCATGTTTTAAGAGAATAATTGATGTTGATATTAACATGATTGGTGTTTGAAAATCAATCAATAATTTATAATATATAGGTGGATTTATGTTAAACTTATTTTGATAAATTTTATGACCTTCTTTACAAATTTTTGGATTTTCATATTTCAAAATTTTAACAAATCTAAAAATTTATGGAATGGATTAAGTTAATCTTTCGATGTGGTTTTAGTTTATAAGTTATTATCTCACCATATAATGATTTTTTCATTTTGTATAGCCTATTATAAAAGGTGTTTCCATGTTAAATAATGACCGATCGAATGAGATATCATTTTATTTATAGATCTCATGAACATCTCATTCTTTAGGAAATAAAAATTCATATTATTATCATGGAAAAATAGATAATGTGGAAATTGATCATGACACTTCCCTAGGGTGAGATTTTTCTTATTAAATGGAATGAAAAAAACTAAGAACAATTTTTCATTAAAATTATTCATTATTTGGAAAATGATATTAATAAATTGTTGTTCAATTATCATAATTTTTTAGGATATCAATGACCTCTTTCACGACTCTTTGGTTTTGGTTTTTTTGTTATTTACTTTCTCCGGATCACCCCCTTTCTTATGATCAGTTATATTTATAGCTCTCTATAATTTTTTACAGTTTTATTACATGTAAAAATATTCACATATGTTTTTATAACGGTCTATTATTTTCAAATATAGATAATACATCACATTTGTTAAATACATAAAACATTACAAAAACAGATGCCCATAGACCATATTATTTTAGTGCCTTTGGAAACATGAAAAAAATAATTTAACTTAATTAAATATATTGATTGTTTCCCATAAATATATTACCCTTTAGTAATTCTACATAAAACCCTTCCTTAATAACCTAGGGAAGGAAAACATAAGAAAGTGGTGAGCACAAAATCCCAGTAAGGGTAAATAATGAAATATATGATAATATCATGATCATACAAGTCAGAAAACATGATAAAGATCATTGTATAATCATGCACTGAATATAAAAAGTCATTAATATGAATCAAGGAATAACTCATTAAATTTCCTAAGACATTAATCATTAGAAATTCAAGAACATAATCCCTGAAATCATAACATTGCAAAAACACATGGAATTATGGAATACACATAATCATATAAAACCCCTATGTCAATAATTCCTTCCAAGACCTTTGTTAAAAATTTGAATTAGGATATCCACTTAGGTACCTTATTATAGTGTGACCCTTATTTTAGCAATGGTATGCTATCTTATGATCCGATTTATTCCATTCTTGGGATTCCTTCCAAAGTACCATCTTTTTTTCTTTATTGGGATAACCTCATTTCTACACGTTGAGCTCACTAAACATTTAATATTACCCAATTTATTGGTGGTTGATATAGGTACCAAATGTAAAATAATGATAACTATAAATTGATGTTCCATAAGAACATAAATGATTCATCATATCAGACTCCATCAACATAAATGGTTGACGTAAACTTCGTTCAGTAATAACATAACAAATCACAATAAATATGTTTCATAAATTTCATTATATAATAGAAATAAAATATTCATATACATAATTGAGATATCATCCTTGAAAAATATCTTTATTAAAACAAAATTAAAATTTTGAGATATTACATGTAAATAATTCTTGAGGAAAAAATATCATTTTTTTAAACATTTTATTTTATTAAAATGCCACACAATTTTAAAAGAAAATATTTTCATTGAATATAAACTTTTAATATTATAGGGAATGATTCAATTTATTATGGAATCATGATGGATTAAATTTATGTTTGTAATATATATGTGAATAATAATCACTCATTTAATTGATTTTCATGAAAATTTACAATGTAACTCATTTGGAAAATGATAAAAAGATTCATTTCAAATCGAGTAATAAAAAACTCAAAATATGGTCCAAAATATCATTAAAATACATAGTATGATATTAAAAACATTTTTTTAAAATATTTTTTGGAAACATGTAAATTGAAGTTAAATACTCCCCAATGGAGACTTAAAACAAAACAATCCAAAAAATTGATAAGATCATGAAATAAATAGTTTTCACTTTAAATATAGTATAATTATATGCCCCATGAAAGAAATAAAATTATTCGGATATGAAAATAGAATAATATTATGGAAAAGTCTCATAAAATTCATTACTGGGTAGTATATATACAATGTGGAATAAATAAGTAGTGTATAAGCCATGTGTCCCAAAAAATAAAATTGAGACATAAATATCTTAATATGTGAGTAACTTTAGAATTATAAACCCCAAGAAAGAATTAAATAAATTGAAGACATTAATATATTTAAATTAGTAAAATTAATTATATAACATGTCATAGGTCTGAATATACCCCTAAAAATGAAATGAGTGGTGAATATGGAACGTATCTCACAAAAATAAAAAATGAGATGAAGATTTCTTACCATAAATATTGATTTTGTTTACAAACCTTAAAAACTCATGTATAATAATTATTTTTTTATTATTAATCATAAAAATAACCATATTAATAAATTAAATAACTTATATTATTTACTTATGACTTTATATTACATATTTATTAAAAATTACAATGTTAATGTAATGTTTTGGGTAATTATTACTTTGTTTATCGTATGTGTTTTTACTTGTCATTCTTGAAATTACAAATAAAATCATGATTTACTTATTTTAAGAATATAAAACCTGAATTATATTTAATTTATATTCAATATATAAACAAATTTATAAATCTATGAAATATTGATATATTCAATGGAATGCATCATTCTTGGAGATGGTAGGTTGTAAGTACGCTTGAACACATGTTTCCATTTTCTTATCAGGTTTATTGAAAGGAATGTATATGATATATTATCATTAAATAGCCATTTTTATTTAATTTAAAACATACATATTCATAAAATTATATCCTTATTAGCATCCATGAAATTAATGTGAATAATGAATCACATTGCTTCATCAGGATGGCAAGCCATACATTCGCACGAGCGACGTTATCATTTTCCCATTATATTATATAGTAAACATTTATACATGATATTATAATTAAAAATGTATAATTATATCATAAATATAGTATATATCCTAGAAAATATATTTTTCATTGTAATAACCTACCATAAGTGGTGATAATGGAAAAAGGAGCAATATCAGTTCCTGAGGTTGTAGTTCATCATACAAATGAACGGTAAGTTCATTACGCATTAGATGGAAATGGTGTTCGAGTGTAGGTAAAACCCTTAATATAAAAACATACTAGTATATTTAGGATAGTTAGGTTAATATATAAATATGAAATAAACATAATGGAATTACTTGAAGGAAGATATAAAATAAAAAAGTTTGTTAATGAATGTTGCTTCTTCTTTAGGTATCTCCATTTTATTTGCACAAAAGGACTCATTTGGCTAGAATTATTAAAAAAATTAGGATTATATTATTATGTTTAGAGTGTTTTTACGATACTAGGTTGTGTTTTTCGAAAAAAAAGGGCATTAGAGGTGTGAATAAAAGAGACAGAGGTGATTTTATTTAGAAGAGAGGGGAGGGGCACTCATGAAATCTCCTAAAATAATAAAGTATTATAAATTAATTCTTATTTTAAAATGGATCCAAAGTGTCTTATCTAGAATATATAATTATTATAGATTTACATACTATAAATAAATGATTTTAATTCATGTTTATATCATATTATTACCCTTATCATTTGGAATTAACCCTTAATTAATCCTTTTTACTCTTACCGTGACAACATCTGTTTTTACTAATTTTGTGTTAATATGATTATCAAAAATTATAAAACTAAACATAAATGGGTCATTAATGAAATTTTAGGAATTATTCCTATTATTTTTATAAATCATAATTTTTTTTAAATTTTATTTCATTTATAAAATATTATTTATATTAAAATATCAATATTGTAAATTTTGACACTATTCGTTCCTTGATTTCTAAAAACATAATAACAAGATGATATCTTTGAAAAAAAAATTATTTAACATATCATAAAATTGTAAAATTCATCCATAAAATTCTTGTATGGAATTAATTATATAAAATTACATTTATAATAGTATTTTTAATATCATTATTTTGAATCTCCGATTAAATAAAAAATTATACATCATCACACATTCACAATTTAGTTTAATTAAATATGTCCTAAAAATTAAAATACATTAACATGATATAAAAAAACTTATTTAAAATACTATTTATATCGAAATGTATTCCTCATATGAAATCATATTAGAAATGATTTTCTTGTTAAAAATAAAAGTGTGAAAAAAAAAATTTCCTTTGAAAATAATTCTATACAACTGTTCAGGTACACCAAGTTGACCCAACTAAACATATAATCTTCCAAAAGATGATTTTTATCTTCCATCCCTCATCCAATAAAATAAGTAATATTTTCAGTGTATTTTTATAATAGTTATATTCTTATTTTAATCTTTAATTACTCAATTTACCCATAACCGTGGTAATAAAAAATATTAATAACTTACTATTAATAATGCCCAAAAAATAAAAGATATATATTTAAATTATTTTGGACTTATTATTTAAAATATTGAATCCATTTTCTCATATTCAAAACACATACTATGAAGAAATTAATTTAATATTAATCTCATTTATGGGGGGATAAAACAGGTAATTGAAGTTAAAATATGAAAAAGATTAAAAAGGTTTTATAACTAAATTAAATTTAAAATTAATTCGAATGACCTATATTATATTAACTAATAAAAAATTAACTATTTATACTAAAAACCAATCAAAACACAAATTTAACAGTATAATTTATTTCAAGGAAATTTGTTTTTTCAATTAAATTTTTATATTTATTTTTTAATCATCAAAACATGAAACTAATCAAAAAAAATACAAAAAATTAAACCAAAGTAAAATTTTATATTCCAATTTAAAGGAATAATTTTAGTTCTTAAAATAGAATATATAAAAGTTTAAAAATTATATTTAAAATGGGTTCCCTATTAAAAGTTGATACAATTGACCTTTTAAAAAATATAGCTTTTATGCATAAGATTGGGATGGATCATATATTTTGCCTATAAAATCAATTAGATGAACATAAAAAATATTTCATTGTATATATAACCAATATATTTCATTAATATCATTCAATAATTGTAATTAATTTAATTTATTTAATCAAAATGTCTTTGGGAGAATAAAAATAAAACAAATTCCTATATATTCAATTGGTAAGTATTTTCATTTAAAATTAAATGGTAACCAATGAATTCATATTATATACCATATATTTTCATAATTTAGTTAATAATTTTCCTTAACTCAAATTTTACAACTATTGTATATCATACCATATATTAAATAGTGATATTCTAATAATATACTGTTTCTTTGACAAAACAATGTCTCTCATGTAACACATGCTATTCAAAGGACTTGACATTGTGTGTGATGCATGACAATAATAATATTTCATATACCAAAAGAAAAATTGGTGTTTTTTATAATAAAATCATTTCTTTTTGTTGTGTATGATGCAACACAGTCATAGTGTTTTATTATAACAAAATCTATATTCAGTATTGTGTGAAATTTATAATGTCGAAAAGATTAAATTAATTCAAAAAATTATTTCTCAAAATCTCAAGGTGTTATATTCTACACCCTAGAAATGAATTTCTCCAAAAAAAATTATTTTATAAGTTATTAAATGATTAACACATGAATGTTTCATTCAAAGAAACCCACATTGTAGAAATGAATACTAAAAAATCCTCTTAAAATATTATTGTTAAAAAAAATCAGTTACGTAGATAAATTCATAACTTTGTTTCCAGATATGAGAACATACTTGGAAAGTGAAAACAAGGGCGTGGAAGAGAAATATAACTATCAAGTTATAATGGAGAGTGATAGGTAAAATGATTATGATAATGTTAAGAATCACAAAGCCATAAATCTACCTTGATCTAAGGGTCCATTTGATTCATCAAAAATTAAGTTATATGGATTGACATTTAGGATTCAAGATCATTTCCCTAGGGTTGGAAAATTTTCATGAGAAAAAATACATACATGATTCAGTTCAATCTCAACCTTTTTTGTGAATCAACTAGTTCTTCAGAAAAAGTAGGTGAATTTTTTATTCTTGAAGCACTAATCGATCATGAGATCAATGATGAAATATCTCATCTATCATCAGATAAAACAAAAAAAAATTGTTACTATAGTTTATCCAATATTCCTAAATCCTAACGTAAGTTAACACATTAATATCACAAACTTTATCTGATTTTTATCTTAAAATTGTTGTAAATGGTTAACCATATAACCCTTCCCAAAGATGAAAATCCAAAAGATAAGAAATAATATTATGAACTCATCTCTACATTGATCCCCCATATAACACAAAGTAGCTCTTGGTTGTCACATTTGAAACATGTGAATACATTTATCATGTATTCTCTTAAAAATGGTAATAACCAGAATTACCATTCAACCTTATTCAAAGCAAAAAATTTTCCATATTCCAATGTTTATTGGAAATAATTATTAAATCAAAAAATTATATAAACTCCTTCCCTGATAACAAAAAGTTCTTTTTCAACAAATCCTTTATTAGTTTTGAGGTAATCAATACATTCAACTTCACTTGTTGATATCCATCATTTCTCTTGTCCAAACATCATTATTTTAACAATAGGGGAACATTAAGGGTTATCTTTATCTTAATATTGTCTTTCCCAGGAATAGCATCTTAACATTAAATCACTTTCCAGGTCGATTGGAACTATTCAATGTAATCCTAAAAATCCTTAGTGAAGAACATGAAATGATAAACCCTTATATAGTTTACTATTTATTATTCTAGAACCAAATTACAAAAAATATAGAAATCCTTAAAAATTAATGATTTGAATGGAATAAATCCTTCATTTGTATAGAAGTAAATTATTACCATAGGGCCTTATTTGTGTAATTCCCTTGTCTTCCCCCGATGTGAAATTGAACTCTATAAAAATTCATCACTATGTGAACCTTTCTCTAAGAGAGATAACATCTTCAATTCCATTTGAGGTACAACAAAATATTCTACTTCATTTCTTCTAAAAATTTAGAAAACTGGATCTTCTTTCTTCTATGTTCCTTAACAATTGAAAAGTTAAAAAAATGCATCATACTCTAATTTGACATGTTTGGAATATCACAAAAGCTATAATTTTTAATCATATATTGTAATAGATTAATTATAATAACTGAAATATATTTCTCTCTAGTGGTAATTACATTTTACAAATCATTAAAAATGTTTTTCCCGTATTTAATGTTATCCCAGTTCCTTCCAAGGACTAAAACATGAAATTATAATGTGAGAAACTATTATCATGGTGAAAACCATATAATCATTAAAATTAACCTATAAAATATTTAAATAAAAAAAAACATAATTATCAAATGAAACCTTAGTTTTATACTATTTTATTCAAAAAAATATATTTTTATATCTATAATAATGATTCGTAAATATTTTTTGAATTCCCAAAGCATATCTCCTAGGACTGTCTAACCAGGTGAGCTGGGAGGCTCGTTATGATGTTCCATATTATGGTTGAGTCAGGAGTGATGCACCTTTTTATACTTGTTATCCATAGTTACATCTATTCCAGATATTCATCCACTTATATTATCCATACTAGGCTGAAATTATCAAAACGATTCACTCAATCCATTACCAAAATTCTAGGATAATCTGCATCCTTAAACTTATCCTTATATACATCCACATTAATATACTCTGAACTATTCCAAAAGATATCACTAATACATGATCATCCTAGTTTCCAAAGGATTATAAAACCTTTTCTCTAATACCAACAATAATGACCCAGGCTTTTTATACATAGAAAGGTGTGAGCACAAATTCTCAGTAAGGGTAAATAAAGGAAATTCATAATCATATCATAAACATAAGGGTATGGGAATGTTGTCATGATCATTAGAATATCATACCTTGAATGTCAAAAATCATAAACATGAATTATGGAATAAGGATTTGGAGGTTCATAATAAATGAATCAGAAGAAAATTAATAGCACAATCCATGAAATCATAACATAGAAATATGACATGGAATTAGGGCATACACATAGGAATATAAAAACCCTATGTCAAAAATAAATTCCCCAAAAATCATAACATGTAAGGAATCAGATAAAATCATTTGTACCTTATTAGGGATCCTAATTCCATATTATTTACCCTCTTATTTTGGGTTTTGTATTCCCTCCCTTCTTCCCTCTAGGGTTGGGGTTGGAATGCACTATTTTGTACCCCCCTGCTTCGGGCTTAAGATGCCCTGTCATGTACCCTTTGAGATCATAAACAATTTATCATTACCCAATGCATTTGAGTGATATATAGTTACCAAAATTAATATAATTAAAACCATAGATTTATGTGTCATAAAAACATAAATGATTCATCATATTATAACCGATGCAAAGAAAAGGGTTTCATAAACATCATCCAATCATAACATAACCCACGGAAAGAAATTGGTTGCATAAATATCTGTCCATAATAATCATAAAACAACCATGGTAATAATATATATATATATATATATTACATTACATATATCCTTATTAAAACATAATTATAATTTGATATATTACATTTAAATAATTCTTGAGGAAAATATTTGTTCATTAAAAATGTTATATTTTCTTAAAATGTCATTTAGTTTTATAAGAAAAAATTATCTTTGAAAGTAACCTTGAAATATTTTAAGGGAATCTTCAAGTCCTTAGGTCATAATTATAGAATAAAATCCTATCATACCATATAATTCAAAAAAACATTACTTTCATACATTATCAGAAAATTCACAAAGTAACTCTTTTGGAAAAAGAAAAAACATTCCACTCAAAATATGTAGTATAAAGTTAAAAATATTAAAAAATTTATTTAATTGTATATATGAGAATTGTAAAAACATTTCAGAGTTTTTTTATAAAACAGAGACTTTGAAGATAAATATTCCTCAAAGGAGACTTAAAAAGAAACAATCCCATTTATTGATGAGATTTTGAAATAAATACTCATCACTTTATAATTAATAGAATCATATTACCCATGAATGAAATTAAAATATATGCATATTAAAATAGCATCACCTTATTGATAAGACTCATAAAATAAATTCATGGTTAGTATATAAACCACATACAAGAAATAGGTTGGGTATAAGGTATATGTCCCAATGAAATAAAAGTGATACACAAATCCATTACTACTTGTGTAACATTAGAATTATGAACCCCTTGGAGACGGTAGGCTATACACATGCCTGAACCCTGTTTCCATTTTCTTATCAGGTTAAATGAAATAAAAGTATATGATATATTGTTATTAAAAAATAATTTTTATATCATTTAAAACATATATATTAATAAAAAATCGTCATATTACGATAAATTATATAAAGGTTACTAACAAATTGCATCACGTTGGTGGATGGTCAGCTATATGTACGCATGAGTGACATTATCACTTTCCCAAAATATTATTTGGTTAAAAGATAGACAGAATATTATCATTAAAAAGAATAATTGTATCATAAATATTATATATATGATCTAAAAATATATTTTCCATAATACTTATATATCATTAGAGATGGTGAAGGAAAAACAAACTATATCATTTTGTTAGGTGGTAGTTCATCGTACAGAGGATTGGTATGTTCATTACCAGTTAGATGGATCTGTGTGAGAGTGTAGATCGAAACCCAAAAATAAGAACATCCTAATATATTTATGGTACTAAGGTTATTATATAAATATTAAATAAAAAAAATTAAATTATCTCTTGGATGAAATAAATAAAAGCATTTTTTGATGAACGTTACCTTGTCACTGGCCATCTCCTTTTGATATGTGCAGAAGGACTCATTTGGTTGGCTTTATGACAATGTTAATGATTCAAATATTAATTAAAAAATGTTTATATGTGTTTTTGGATGGTTTTTTATGATACATATGGATTTATATGTGTGAATTAAAGAGAAGGAGATGTGTCCATATATAATAGAGGGGAGGGGCAGCCTTCCAATCTCCTAAAACATTATATTATTATAAATTAATATTTAATTAAAATTGGTTCCAAAGTGAGTTATTTAAAATATGTGATTTTTATATATTTCAATCTTATCAATAAAAATTATACATTTTTATTTCATATTATTACCCTTATCTAACAGATTTAACCCTTAATTAATCCATTTAACTCTTAATGTGATAACATGTTTTTTACTATTTATGGGTTAATATATATACTGTAAAATGACAAACTAACCAAGAATGAGTCATTTATGAAATTTTTAGACTTTTCCAAATTATTTTTCCAAATCTTATAGTATATAATTTTTATATCATTTAATATAATACTATTTATTTTAAAATAACAATAATGTCAATTTTGATACTATTTAGTACATAACTTTTTAATATATCATAAACATGTGATTTCTTTAAAAAAATTAAAATATCCTTGACATGTAAAATTTATCCATTATCTTTTTTATGGGATAATTTATATAAAATTATATTTATTTTAATATTTTTAATATCATTGTTTTGATTCTACCATTAATTAAACAATTACTACATCATCATTATGTCACCATTTTATTTAATTATTTCATTCCTAAGAAATATAAATAAATTACCATGTCATATATAAACATATTTTTCAAATAATATTTATATAAGAAAATATCCCTTATATAACAATATCTTAAAATAATTTCTTTTGTTAAAAACATAAGTTTGACAAAATTGTCTTTCTTTTGAATATAATTCTTAAAAAGAGTTATTATCCATCATGTGGATCAAAGTTGAAATAAAATAGTCCCAAATAAAATTTGGGTTGACAAAAAATAATCCAAATAATTTATGAATATTTTTAGGTTAGTCTTATATTAGTTTTAATATTATTTTTACCTTTAAATACTCGATTTACCCTGAATTGTGGTAATAAAAAATATTAATAATGCCATTTTTCATAACTTCTACAAATATAAGGGACCTATTTATATAATTTTAACCTTTCAATTAAAAATATTGAATCCATTTTTTTATATAAAAAATGCATAATTGAATGAATATAATTTATAACTAATCCTATTGACAGAGTCAGAAAACAAGATATTAAAGTTAAAATATGCAAAAAAAAATGTTTTTATATCTGAATTAAATATAATAATAATGTCAATGACTTATGTTATATTAAATTACATTCCTTTTATCTAATTGTACTTTAAAACCTATATGAAATATAGTTTAACATTATTATTTATTTCGATGAAAAAATTTGTGTTCAATTGAAATTTAATAATTTTTACTCTTCATCAAAACTTGAATCTCCTCAAAAAAATTACAAAAAGTATAACAAAGTAAATTTTTAGGATAGGAATTAATATAATAAAGTCAATTTTTAAAATATTTTTTTGTAATATTTTGAATAATTGGATTCAAAATGTGTTCTCCATTAATATGTAATCAAATTACCCTTTTGAAAAATATAGGTTTTTATGCATAAGATTTGTTTTCATCTTATCTTATACCTGTAAAATCTATTATATGAATATAAATAATATTTTATTGAATATATAGAATATATATTTCATTAAATTCCTTCAATAATTTTAATTAATTTAATTTTATAAAACAAAATGATTTCAGTAGCATAAAAAATTTTACTGTTTATTATATAATTAATTACTATACATTCTCATTTCTAATTAATTGGTATCCATAGAATTCATATTATAAACCTTATATTTTATAAATTAAGTTAATACTATTCATAACTATTAATTTAACAGCTTGTTTATATCTTTCTATATATTAAATAATATTATTTTAATAATATAGTAATGTTCAGTAAAAATCAATATTTTGTGTAATGAATTCTATCAAAGGGACTCAAAATAGTGAGAAACAATACCCAAGAATAGTGTTTTGTATACCTCAAGATAAGTCAATATTGCGTGTGGCATAATATTATCTTGGTGTTTAATATAACTCAATCCTAACACAGTGTTTTTCTATAAAAAGCTATATTCTATATTGTTTGAAATGGAAAATTATCAAAAAGATTAAATTAATTCCAAAAAATATTCCATAAAATCTCGAGCTGTCACATTCTACCACCCTTAAAATGAATTTAACCCCAAAAATTCTATGGTTTATTTAAGGATTGGAACTTGAAATTTTATTTCTTAGAAACCCACATCATAACAATTAATACTAGAACATAATTTTTTAGAAAAAAGTTTTAAACATAATGGTTACCATGATAAACACATAATTGGGTTTCTGTATAGCAGAACATTGGTGTAAAGTGAAAAAATGGGCATGGAATTGAAGATTACTTTCATGTTCTCTTGAGTACTAATAGAGAACATTGTAAAGTGAATGATAAAAATCCCAAAGACATAAATATTATTTGATATTAGGGACAATTTGATTCATAAAAAATAAGGTACTATGATAATGATTTAGTTCTCAAGATCCTTTCCCGAGGGTTGAATAATTTTCATTAGAAGATATACATACATGATTGATTCATGGTCACAATTTTTGTGCCTCAACACTTTCTCTAAAAAAGTAATGTGATTTTTTCATTCCTAAGTCACTTACAGATCATGGGATCTTTAATAAGCCACCTCATATATCCTAATTTACAACAAACAAAATGTTTTTTATACATTTAATCCAACATTAATAAATCTTTATGTGGTGAGAAAATACATAAATATCAAAATCTTCATCTAAATTTTAAATTAAACATGATATAAAGGCTTAACCTAATATCCCTTTCGAAAAATGATAATAAAAAACTTTATGAAGAGGGTTTTGAAGTAGTCTTTACAATGATCCATCATATAACACAAAGTAGCTTATGGTTTTCGCATTCCAAATATGTGAATACATTTATCATGAATTCTCTTGAAACGTGGGAATAACCTAAATTACCATTTATCATTATTGAAAACATGAATTTTTACTTATTTCAAAATTTATTGGATATATTCTTTGACTCCAAAAATTCTATAATCTCCATCCATGATAGAAAAAACATCATTATCAACGAATCCTTTATTTGTTTGAAGGTAATTAGTAAAATCCATTCCACTTGCTGATATCCAACATTTCTCTTCTCCAAACATCGTTATCTTCACATTGGGAAAACATTATTAGTTATGTTTCCATTAATCTTGTGTTTCCAATGAATATAATATTTCCATTAGATAACATTTATTTTTCATCAGAACTATTCATCATATTCTTGAAAATCCTTTACAAAAATTGAAAAATAATCAATCCTTATATAATTAACTATTCATGGTTGAAGAATCCAAATTCATAAATATATCAATCCTTAAAATTAAATTATTAGAAAGGAATAGCTCCTTTATTGGTTTTGAATTAAATTCTTATCTGAGGAAATTGAGTTTCGTAATGCTTTTTTTTCACATACAATACATAGAACTCTATGAAAACTCGTTTCTCTATGACCTTTTTCCTTAAAAAGATAACATCTTCCTATCTATTTGAGGAAATACTCAGGGTTCTTTTTCACGTATTCTTGAAATTCATGAAATAAAATGTTCTTTCATATAGGTTATTTAACAAGTGATCATTTATATGATTATATATTCCTCTTAATAGACATGTTTAGAATATCACCAAAACTAACATTGTTAATCATATATTGTGACAGCTAATTCGGTAAAATTGAAATAACTTTCTCTCTATTGATCATGTCATTTGACTACTCATTAGAAATCTGATTAACACATTCAATTTTAACTCATTCCCTTTTTGTTTATTTCATTAAATAAAACCAAGAGGCATGATGTGATAAAATACTTATCATGGTGAAAAACCATATAGTTAGGAAAAATTACTTATAAAATGTCTTTATGACACCTTTATTAATCTATAACACCATTGCTTTTTCCAATTTTATTCATGATAACCAGATTATTAAATACATCCTGATGGTTTATAAAGAGTTTTTGAATTCAAAATGTATATCTCCTTTGAGTGTCGAACCAGGTGTGTAGGGAGGCCCATTGTCGTGTACAAGGTTACACTCGATTTCGGCCTGACACACCTTTTGATTGTTATTTCCCTCAAGTACATCTACACTAGATATACATCCACTTATAGTATCCAAACATGGATGTAATCCTAGGAAACCACTTTTTCCATTCATTACAAAAATTCTAGGACTTTTCCTCATATTTAAACTTATCCTTAGAGACTTCCCCAAACATATCCATTGAAATACTCATATGAATATCACTAAAAATTTATCATATTATTTCCCAAAGGTTGACTAAAAAGATTCTCTAATAACAACTGTAATGACCAATTCCCTTCATACATATACATTACATAAGTTTATGGAATTTTTAAAACACTAAAAAAATATATATCCAAAGACCATATCAGATTAGTTCCTTTGGAAACATAGAACAAAAATATTGTAACTCAATGAATAATCTTTAATTTTTGGCAGAAAGATCATCCCCCATAGTAATTCTACATAAAAACCATCCTTTATAACTTTTTCAAGGTAAACATAAGAAAGCGGTGAAATAAAATCTTCAGTATGGGTAAATAAATTAAATTTTTAATAATATAATGAATATATGGGCATGAGATCATGATCATTAGAATATCATACCTAGCATATCAAAGATCATAAACATGAATAATGGAATAATGATTTTCAGTTCGAAGGATATGAATCATAAGTAAATCATGAGAATAATACTTGAAAGTAAAACATATGAATATGACATGGAATTTAAGAATACACATAATATTATAAACCCCATTTTTCAAGGATGACTTCCAAAACCATTGTAACATGTTAGGATTTGGATAAAAACGTATATAATTTCTTTAGGATTATTATTCCCTCCCTTGTAACCTCTTTTTTTGTGGTGTGAGATACCCTCCCATGTGCCCTCTTGTTTTGGGATTGGGAGGCCCTCTCATCTACCCTCTTGTTTTAGCCATGGGATGTCATGGTGTGTACACATTGAGATCATAAATTATTTATCATTACCCAATGTGTTTTAGGGATATATAGGTCCTACCCATCGAAAATTGAAAACTATGCATTTGTGTGCCACAAAATCATAATTTATCCATCGTATCGGACCCCATGAAAAAATGGGTTCCATGAGCACCAAAATATCATAATATAACTCATGGAAATAAATATGTTTCATAAATATAATTCCATAATAAACATAAAACCCCTATGTATTATAGAGACATCATCTTTCAAAAAAATTCCCATTAAAACATAAGTATCCTTGGTTATATGACTTTTAATTAATTCTTGAGGAAAATATCCTTTAATGGAAAATGTTTTCATATATTTAAAATACATGAAATTTTAAATGAATAAATTTTATTTGAAATTAACATGATAAGAATATAAGGTAGGATCCAATTCATCGATTATTAATGATGGAAAAAACTTTTTTTCAAGTCGTATAAGTTAAAAATAAACACTTATTTAGTACTTATTTACGAAAAGCCACAAATTACCTCAATAGAAAAATGAAAAAAATATTCATTTCAAACCATGTTGTAAAATTTCAGAAATGATTAAAAAAATAATTTCAACATAAATATAAGAATAGTAAAAACTTTTTAGAAAATATTTTTATAAAACAAGGACATCTAAGATAAATATCCCCCATTAGATACTTAAAACAAAACAATCCCAAATATTGATGAGATCATGAAATAAATACTCATCAAATTATAAATAGTATGATCATTTTCCTCATGGGGGAAAAAAATTATATGGAAATGAAAATAGAATAAAATTATGGATAAATGTTATAAAATGAATTTATGGTTAGTATATACACCGCGTAGAAGAAAGAAGTAGTGTATAAGTCACATATCTCAATGAAATAAAAATGAGATATAAATCCATTACTATTTATGTAACTTTAGATTTATTATCCCCAATAAATAATAAAATATATTTAAGATTTTAATAAGATTAAAAAAATGAAAATATTGATATATCATGTCATAGGATCATATATACACCGCACAAAGAAGTGTGTGGTGAATATGGCATGTATCTCACAGAAATAAGAGGTTTGTTGAAATTCACATACCGTATGACTTTATTTTCTTCAAAGACAATAAAATATCTTTTATAACAATTATAAGTTTATTATACATCAATGAATAACCATAATCATATATTTAATACATTATATAATTTAATTATGACATTCTATTAGCTGTTTATTAAAAATACCCATGTCAAAATAATGTTTCACGAAATAACTACTTTGTTATCATACATGTTTGGACATGTCATTTTAAACCTCATATGTAAATAATGATTAGTTTATTTAAATAATGTAAAAATGACTTATATATCATATAAATTTTATATGCAAAAATTTATATTAATCAATAAAATATAGATATATGAAAATGATTATATCGTTCACGGAGATGGTAGGATGTACTCATGCATAAACGTTAATTTTACTTTCTTTTTAGGTTAAATGAAATGAAATTATATAATAAATTATCAATAAGTAATATTTTATTTCCATATAAAACATATGTATTCATAAAAATACGTCCTTATTACCTTCCATGTAATATAGGTAAATAACGAATCACATCGCGTCTTAGGGATAGTAATCCATATATACGCACGAGCAACGTAATCATTTTCCCAAAATATTTGATGGTAAAAATTTATAAGTGATATTATTATTCTATAAGAATTATTATATCATAAATATAATATAAATCATGTAAAAATATGTTTTACTCCATAATGACAAGATATAAAAGTCGGTAAATGAAAAAAAATGAACACCATCATTTTGTGAGCTGGTAGTTCGTGATACACAAAAACAGTTAGTATGTTACCCATTAGATCCAATTATGTTTGAGTGTAGGTATTACTTTTAATATTACAAAATCCCAATATATTCAGTATAGTGAGATTATTATATAGACATAAAATAAAAAAAAATTAAAGGATTATAGGTAAGAAATAAAATAAAAAATGTTATTGATGAACATTACCTCTTCTTTGGGTATCCCCCTTTGATTTGAAAAAACTAATTCATTTGGTTGAATTTATGAAAAATTTAAGGATTATATGATTAAGGGAATAAATTTGGGAGGATACATAGAAAGTAAATTCCTAATACAATGGTATTTAGGGGTGTTAATAAAATAGAAGGAGGGTTCACTTTTCTAAGAGAGGGGAGGGGAACTCTTAGATTCCCCCAAAATATTAAATTAAAATAAATTTATTTTTAATTAAAAATGGACAATAAATGTGTTATGTAAAATATAAGATAAGTGTATATCTAAATTCAATCATTTTATAATTTTCGTACTTGTTTAGTTAAAATTATTTCTCTTATATTTTAACTTCAACCCTTAATTAATACCTCCAACTCTTATAGTGACATATTTTGTTTTTACTACTTGTGATATAATATATTAAAAAAAATGAAAAAATAAACATAGATTTGTCATTTATGAAATTTTGAAACTTTTCCATATTCATGGCCTAATAATTGATTTTTTATAAAGAAAATATATCATTTAATTAAATATTATTTATTTTAAAATATCAATATTGACATTTTTTATTCAATTCATTACGTGACTATTAAAAAGTATCATATCAAAATGATGTCTGGACAAAAATAATTTAAATTATCAATAACATGTAAAATCCATCCATAAAATCCCTGTATGGAATTTCTTATATAAAATTATATTTATTTTAATATTTTTAATATCATTTATCTAACTCCCTCATTAGCTAAAGAATTACTGCTACATCAATGTGTCATAATATAATTTAATTATTTATTATCTAATGAATATAAATAAATTAACATGTTTTAGAGAAAAAAAATTTATTTCCAAATACAATATATATCCAAACATATTCCTTATCTAAAACCATATTAATAATATTTCTTTGGTTAAAAACAACAGTGGGACAAAATTGTCTTTCCATTGAATATAACAAAATAATTGTGTTAAGGCCCTCCAAGTGTCCCCAAATAAACATAAAATCAATACAAGGACTATTCTAGTCTATTAAGACTCATCCAATTAAATTATTACATGTTTTAGGTAAATTTTTTTTAGTTATAATATTATTTTTACCTTTAATTACTCATTTTACCATTAAATGTGGTAATAAAAAATATTATTAAAGTTCCTATTCACAATTTCCAAAAATAAAAGGGACATATTTACATAATTTGGAAATTATAACTCTTAATATTTAACTAATTTTCCCATATTCAAAATATGTAATTTGTACCAATTAGTTTCAAATTAATCTTGTTGACGAGGTGAAGAAACATGTTATTAAATTTAAACCAAGAAAAATATTAAAGATATTATATAAAAATTCAATTTCAAATTAATTAAAATGTTATATATTATATTAAATGATAAAACATTTATATAATTATACTAAAATTCAAATTGAAAATATAATTTAACACTATAATTTATTTCGATGAAAAATATTATTTACAATTACAATTTAGATTTGTTGACTATTCATCAAAGCATGACACTTATCATAAAAATTCCAAAAATGAAAATAAAGTAAATTTTTATATTCACATACAAAATAATAATTTTATTTCATCAAATTGAATACCTAAAATTGTAAAAAAATGTGATTTAAAATGTGTTCACATTTAAAAGGAGATAAAATTACCATTTTGAAAAATGTAGGTTTTATGCATAATATTATGTTGGATCTTATATTATTCTTATGAAATATATTTTCATAATATAAAAAATATTTTATGAAATATATGACTTATAAATCTCAATAATATAAGTCAATAATTGTATTAAAATTAATTTATTAAAACAAAACGACTTTGGGATTATAAAAATAAAACCATTTCCATTATAATCAGTTTGTATATATTTTATTTTGTAATTAATTGGTAAAAAATGAGTTCATATTATAAAAATTATATTTTCATAATTTTTTTAACACTATTCATTACTAAAAAATTAAGAGCTTCGTTATATCATACTATATATTAAATATTCATATTTTAATAATATACTAGTGTTCGGTAAAACATTGTCTTGCATATAATGGAAGCTATCAAAGAGACTCTTCATTGTGTTTAAAACCATCCAAGCATATTTTTGTGTATATCAAAACCTAATATAGTTTCTTTTATATCATAATATTATCTTTCAATTTCATATAATGGAAACTAAAGATATTGTTTTCGTTTAATAAAATCAATATTAACTATTTTGTGAAATGAAAAAAAAACTAAAAACAATAAATTTATTTGAAAAATGATTTCACAAAAAATTATTGTGGTATAGTTATACTTTGAAAAAACAATTTATTAGTCAATTTGGGTAACCATTATGTTTCTAACTCTCAGTTTTTAAAGGATGTTTTATTATTCATTGTAACGATGTGGGTTTCTATGAAATTAAAATTCAAGTATTAACCCATTGATAACCCAAATTAATTTTGAGGGTGAAATTAATTTTACGGGGGATAATATAACATTATGAGTTTTCTTGAATTTGTTTTCAGATTTAATTTTTTATTTTACATCTTTTCCATTTCACACATCACAGAATGTAACCTGTGTTATATGAAAGCACAGACTTATTATTGCTTCATATGCAACACCATGTCAATATTGTACTACAAGAAACACTTAGATTGTCTTTAAATACATTTAATACTATTTTCATCTTCTATTACACACAATTTGTAGTTCCTTAGCTAACTTATGGGACACGCCCAACCCAGTTTTACCAGACTAAAATGTAGTAATAATATCATTATTAAAATATTATTATAGTTGTCACCATGCTATTAGAATATGAGTTATGGATAAGATTAATTATATAATGAAAATATGGTTTACACATAAATATAATAATGAATATTTTGTGACCAATTAACTGCAATTGAAAATATAGCGGTTTTAAAAATATAAAAAAAATCTCCTGCTGGAAAACAATAATTATGAAATCAAACACGTTATAACTCAATAAATTAAATAAAAATATTTTTCTAAAATATTTTAATAATATATGTGTATATATATTCATTAAACTATTTAACTTTTATATTCGGGGATATCATGAAAATATATAAGAATAAATCAAATTATACTCAAAAAGATGTTTCTTAAAAGGTAATTTTACCACTATTTAATATAGAACCTATTTTAAATATAATTTTTTAAATATTTATATATTGTTTTTGAACAAATAATATTCATGTTTTGGAAACAGATTAAATTTACATTCTTTTTATTTTTTTGTATTTATCTTAG
Source organism: Viscum album (assembly GCA_963277665.1). Lineage (NCBI taxonomy): Eukaryota > Viridiplantae > Streptophyta > Magnoliopsida > Santalales > Viscaceae > Viscum > Viscum album. The sequence continues at coordinate 1,216,585,337 of OY728159.1, forward strand.
AAGTTTTTTTTCAATAAATAAAAACACTAAATTTTAAATTAAAATGATATTTTTAGCAAATTTATTTATATAGTTTAATAGTATTTTTATTTGTTTTTAATTTATAATTAAATAAATAATATATAAATTAATACAATTTAGGTAATTTGTGTAACATCCCAAGTAATTAAAGAATTATATATTTTCATATCTATGTCTATTTATGAATTAGATAGTGTTTTAAAGACTTAAAATGAGAATAAATCCAATATTAAGCATAGAATTCTCTAATATTTTTAAAAGGTTGTTTTACCGCCTTTTGATGGAGAACGATTTTTAGATCGGTCTTTTGACAATTTTATAAATTCTATTTGTCAAAATAAACTTATAAATTATAATTGGGACATTGAAATATAATTTGGATAAATTTTTGGTGTTTTTCTGACAATGTTCATTTTTTAATGAATAGTGAAAAATACTGCATTTTACTTCAAAACTGCTTTTTCATCTAACTTAATTATAAGGATAGATTATCTTTTAAATTTTTTCTAAAGTGTAAATAGAATATATTTTTACCATTTAATCCAATTATGGTCATTGGGATTCATTTCATTTTGAAATTGGACATAAACAATTGTCAAACTTTTGATAGAAATTGCTTATAAAAAACCCGCTATTTGTTTTGACAATGGGAGTTTTTTTAAAATTAATTATTACAATTTCTGTGTTTGGAATTTGGTAAAAGGGATTCCATATTTGGAATCAGAAGGTCCAAATTATGTAATTAATACTTTTTTTGACATTATGAATAGGAATGATAGTGATTAACTTTAATTATCGTGATTAATTAGTAATCAGGTAGTTAAGGGTAATAAAATAATATCATAATAATACTAAATGACCCCAAAATGTGTCCTAATGCTATTGGTTGTGTCATGGCCGACCATGGGATGCCTTGTGCCAAACTCTGGGACACCATGGAATCACTTTGGGGTGATAGTGACATTTTATTATATTATTTTTTTAAAGGGAAAGTAAAATTAAAGTATGTATCACCCAAGTAAAAAAAAATCATTTTGTCTAAATAAGTGATATCTTATCCTATAAATTTTCATTGGAAATCTAAAAATATTTCCCACATCATAGTACTTTTTTTATTTTTTAGATATTAAATAAATTAATTTTTTTGACACCATGATGATGCAACGATTACCTCATTAGTGAACGATTTAAATAAAATGAAAAGATATTGTAAAATCTAGGATATACACTTGTCAAAAACCTATTGTATGAGTATATTTAGAACCCTTATCACCTTATCCTTTAAATATATCAATGTTCTAACTTTAAAATCTGAAACTCATTTTAATATAAAGTAACATCTTTTGACTTTCCAAGAGTGCCCCTACTCCCTCTTATAAAAGGCCCCCACCTATACCTCCTTACCCACACCTCTCAAGACATTTGGTCGTCCAAGATCTGCTGATTTTGTCTCTCCACATCCCTCTCTTTATCATAGAATCCATAACATAGGTAGAAAACTCTTCAAGAAACCCTTTTGGTTCAAACCAAGAGGAGTTACCTGATTTAAAGGTAATGTCTTCACTTGTGTTCTTTTATTTTATTTTGCTTCTCCAACCCCCTAAACTCTTATTATTTCTTTATTTTGTAACAACACCAGCAATATACTATTATGTTTTTATGAGAAGTATTCGAGCTACACTTACACACACCTTCGTCTAATTGTTAAAGAAAATATTGTTTCTGTGGAGGGTGAATTTCGTCCTCACGAAATGATGGTTGTTCAATATTATTCTATCACCTTTCATGGTGGCAATTAATATGTAACACTATTTATATATGATATATATTATTATTTTTGTTCTTATGCTTATGTATTTTTCATTTATGGAATTAGTTTATGGTTTCCATCATGGGTAAACGCGATATCTTTATTTTAGGAAGTGCGGACTACCGCCCCCTCAATGTAATAATATTTGTTAATACCATATGTGGGACGTATAAAAGATGGAGTTAATGATATTATAAATGATATTATACTGAAATTATAATATACCTTTATACAATTATGATTTAATTCGATTAAATATGAAATAGAAATGAAAGTAGGGTTCATGCGTACATACGGCTTACCATCTCCATGAACGGTGCATTTCATTTCTTACCTCTAAATGTTATCTAATATTATAAATTCATGTATATACTGGATATATATGATATATATGATATCTACATCATGAATATATTTCTAGATATAATGTATATTTTACCACATGAACAACTTGTAATTATAAGGAGTTTATTTTTTACTCAGGTACCAATGATCGACAAAACAACCATTATTAACAGAAATAATTACATAGTGTTCATAACATGATAATAAGTGAAATTAAAGGAATAATGAACATGAAAAAGTTACATAATCAAATAAAATTTAAATCTTGTTTATTATTCAGGAGATTAAAGAACGATCGAGTCAAGTCGGACACGAGGTAAGGAACTTTGTCTCAATCTCCGTTCATTGAGACATATTTTGTTTTATACACAACATTCTTTTATACAGTGTATAATCCCCGTTGTCTTTTATTTTTATTCAAAAACAATATTTTTTATACGAATCGTTTTACTAAACGACAAATGGGAATGTTTTTTCCGTACGTATGCGGCGACAATGACTTCTCCGCCGTCGTGACCATTATTTGAGTTTCGACTTCCTCTACAAGACATAACTTTTTACTATTTTTAAATGAAAAATATATACCATGTTTTTCTTTTCATTTATTTTGGTATTTAAAATGGTTTTCATAATTTTTTTATTATATCAAGTTTTTATTGATATCTTCTGATTGAAAAGTGGAAATGTTATGTTTCCTTTATTCATGTTTTATGTGATACGATTATGTTATGGTTCTTGGGAATTTTTTTGATGATGGGTAGTTTCGTGATAAAATAAGGGTGGGTGAGCCTGATATAGCTCTCCAATGCATTGGGTAATGTGAAGGGGTTAAATGCTGTGGTTTCTCCAAAGAGATTTATGGAGTATACTCTGATGGGTATTCCAAACGTAACCATGAGGGTTACTCCCTACGTAAGAATGTTATGAATGCCTCAAGTTACCATTATGTCTTATGATTTCTATGATTTATTCATGATTTCATGAGGTATGTTAAAGTACTTATGTTTATGGTTAAATTATGTTTTCAATGATTCGTATGTATACATGGAATAAGGGTTTCTTTTTGTATTTTTATACCCCTTACTGAGCTTTTTATACTCATCCCATGTTTTTGAAATGTTTTTCATAGGTCCAGGGAAAGGTACATGATGTGATGATAATGTCGAGGGAGTGTCAAGAAAGAATCCATGTTTTATTATAAATATGATTCCTTTGATGGGAAAATTGAATATTGTCTCTTATGTAACCACCTTGTTTAAATGTGGAATATAATGCATTATTTATGATATAATTATCTTAAACTCTGAACATGAAAAAAAATCCTAAATGTGCATTCTTGTAATAACTCAAGATTATGTAATGTTTAAGGTTGGGGCCTTATAGTTGGTATCATAGGTCAGTTTAGATAACTTTATGAGTTACAAGTATATTAAATGATTATACAAAAATATTATTCTTGTGGTCAAATTGAAATGATATAGAATTTGAAGAATACCATGTTGCTTCATCTAAGACATGTTTGTTCAGAATGGATTTCCACAGAGGAAATAGGGAAGCAGTGCTAGGAAGGCATACAGAAGGAAATGACCTTCCGAATAAACATCTTGAGATGGTTATAATTGGAACTGAACAGTTTTTTGAAGTAATGGCGCAGTTGACTCAAGCGATAAATGGTGGTACTATCCATGCATGAGATCATCTAGATCAACGGTAGAGGAACATGTCAGTGGTGGAACATTTCATGAGGCAAGATCCCTCATCATTCAGAGGATCATCTTTCCCTGTCCTAGCTAAAGGATGGATTAAAGCACCGGAGAAGATTTTCGATGTCATGGGGTGTTCAGAAAACCAAAAGTTCAGTCTTTCTGTTTACCGTTTGGAGGATGGAGCAGATCAGTGGTGGTTGATGGTTAAAAATATTAGCGACAATGATGAGATTGATGCTATTGACTAGGATGAATTCAAAGTTATGTTTCTTGAGAAATATTTTCCTAAGGCTGTTCGACATAGGATAGAAAAACAAGTCTTTAAATTGAGGCAAGAGGACGACTCAGTGGCTACTTATGAAGAAAGGTTCACTCGATTGGCAAGGTACGCTCAAAATTGTATCTGAGACCTTCATAGTAAAATCAATCATTTTTACTCAAGATTAAAGCCAAAAAAATCAAAGGGCTTTAGGTAGTCGTGAGTTCAAGAGTTATGAAAAGCTTGTTCGATGTTCTGAGAAGTTCGAAATCGAGTTTGTCGATGAACAAGTGTTCTATAATAACCAATAGAAGAGGAGGCTGAGGTGGCAGGAGAAAGGGAAGAATCCTTCAAAAAGGTCTGGTGGTAAGAAAACTATTTTTTCAGTTTGTGTTAAATGTGGTAAAAGGAATGCTGGGGAATGTCTTCTGAATTCAGTAAAGTGCTACCGATGAGGTAAGCTGGGACATAAGGCTCGTGATTGCACTGAAAAAGATCAGGGTGATGGTAAGACCAAATTTGATTTACAGTTTGTGAAATGTTTCAAGTGCAATGAGATGGGTAATTATGCAAACGAGTGTCTGACAAAGAGCTTGAATGATGGGAAGCAGTCAGACTACAAGCATAAAGGTATGGTGAAATCCTTTGCAACTACTTCAGTAGATGTTTGGCCATCAAATGAAGTGGTATCAGGTAATTTTTTTATTTTCTCAGATTTTTCTTATATGATGTTTGATTCGGGTTCTACACATTCTTTCATCTCTGTAAAATTTTCTAGTAAATTGGGAATTCCATCTCATGAAATGACTCTTGAACTTGTGGTAAAAACACCTGAGGGAAATGTTGAGGAAAAAAAATCATTAATATTCTTCCTATCCTTATCTGTGGGAAGTAACTGCTTGAAAACCTTATTGTTTTACCTCAAGTAGAGTTTGATGTTATCCGGGGTATGTATTGGCTCTCTGTTTACCTTGCTAATATTGATTGTAGAGCTAAAGAAGTTTCTTTTTAGAAAGTCTTTCAGTTTTTGTACAATAATGAACCCTTACTATTGATAACATATCAAGAGGCTGATAAACTTGTAAAAGATGGAAATGAATGTTACCTTGCACATATTGTTGGATACAAAGGAACCGTTCAGATTAATGATGTGCCAGTGGTAAATGAGTATCATGATGTTTGTTCTGATGAGTTTCATGGACTAATACCAGATCGGGAAGTTGAATTTACTGTTGACTTAGTTCCTGATGCTAATCCAATTTCGAAACCCCCTAATCGAATGTCTCAAATTGATCTTTTATAGTTGAAGGATCAATTACAAGATTTATTAGAGAAATGTTTCATTCGAACTAGAACATCACCATGGGGTGCTCTTGTATTAATTTTTAAAAAGAAAGAGGGTTCTATGAGACTTTTCATTGATTATAGAGGCTTGAATAACATCACTATTAAGAACAAATATCATTTGCCTCATATCAATGATTTGTTTGTTCAGCTCCAGGGATCTCAGTATTTTTCAAAGATTGACCTGAGATCGGGGTACCATCAGTTGAAGTTAAAGGAAGCAGATATTCCGAAGACCGCGTTTCATACAGGATATGGCCATTATGAATTTCTAGTTATGCCTTTTGGGATAACCAAGGCACCTTCTGTATTCATGAAGCTTATGAATAGAATTTTCCATGAGTTCTTGGATAAGTTTGTTGTTGTTTTCATTGATGATATTTTGGTTTTTTCTAAAAGTAAAGAGATGAATGAAATTCATTTAGGGGTTATTTTGAAAACCATAAAAGAAAAGAAATTGTATGGGAAATTCAGAAAGTGTGAGTTTTGGTTGCAAAAAATTTATTTCCATGGTCACATTGTTTCTAAAGATACAATAATTGTTGATATTGAAAAAACAAAGGTTGTTGAAGAATGGCCAAAACCCACAAATGTAACCATGATTCTTAGTTTTCATGGTTTTTCAAGATATTACTGAAGTTTTGTTAGAAAATTTTCCCCTTTATCTGGTCCAATTACTAAGCTAACTCGGAAGGGTGTTATGTTTATCTGGAAAAAATAATGTGATGATTGTTTTTAGGTATTGAAAAGAATTTTGGTTAATGATCTTGTTTTGGCACTACATTCTAGGAATGGTGAGTTTGTTATCTATAGTGATGCTTCATTGAAAGGACATGGTTTCATCGTAATGCAGAATGATCAGGTAATTGATTATGATTCACGTCAGTTGAAAAATCATGAGGTAAATTACCCTACACATGATTTGGAATTAGCTGCTGTTGTTTTTGCTTTAAAAATTTGGAGGCATCATTTGTATGGTGTAATGTGTGAAATATATACTGATCACAAAAGTTTAATGTATATATTCACTCAGAAATAATTGAACATGAGACAGAGGATATGGCTAGAATTAATCAAGGATTATAATTGTATAATTCATTACCATCCGGGAAAAGAAAATAATGTGGCTGATGCCTTGAGTCGAAAAATTAATGCGTCATTAACCATGTTATGTTTGGAACATGATCCATTGGTTAAGGATTTGATGAAATTTGGAATAGAAGTTTTTGGTGCAGGATGTTCTTCTGTTTTGTTTCAGGTATCAGTGAAATATTCTCTATCAGAAAAAATTAACCAAGCATAGAAGCAAGATAGTGGGTTGCAGAAAAAGGTAGATCTAGTTCAGAAGGGTAAGTTTCCTGAATTCAACATTGATAATGATTGTGTTTTGAGATTTGGTAAGAGATTTTCTGTGCCGTGTGACTCACAGTTTAAGAGAGAGTTGTTATGTGAAGCTCATAGTTCTTCGTTTTCAGTTCATCCAGGCTGTACTAAGATGTATAGAGATCTTCGGGAGTATTACTGGTGGGATGGAATTAAAAGAGATATTTCTGATTTTACTATGATGTGTTTGAATTTTCAATAGGATAAAGCAGAGAGGCAGCTACTGAAATGGATGCTTCATCCTTTACTAGTACCAGAGTGGAAATGGGAGAATATATCCATGGACTTCATTGTGGAATTGTCGAATACACCTCGAGGTAATAATGCAATCTGGGTTATTGTTGATCTCTTGACTAAATATGCTCATTTCCTTGCTATATGAGATACTTTTTCCCTAGATCATCTTTCACATTTGAGTCTTAAAGAGATAGTGATGTTACATGGAGTTCCCCTCTCCATTTTATCTGATCGTGATCCCATTTTTACTTTTAACTTTTGGAAAGGCCTTCAGAAGTCGTTGGGTACTGAATTTAATTTTAGTACATCTTTTCATCCTCAATTAGATGAGCATTAGGAACAAACAATTCAAACTTCAGAAGATATTCTATGTGATAGTTCGACGGATTATCAGGGAAATTGGGACCAACATCTTTCTTTGGTTGAGTTTTCTTACAATAAGAGTTTTCATTCTAGTATACAGATGGCACCATTTGAAACATTATATTGGAAGTGATTTCATACTCCAGCTTTTTTGGATGAAGTGGGTGAAAGGAAGTTGATGGGACCAGAATTGGTAGAAGAGTCAGAAGAAATAGTTCAGCTGATATAGAGACACAAGAGAACAGCTCAGATCAGGTAGAAAAGTTATGCGGACAAAAGGAGGAAGGATCTCTTTTTTGATGTAGGTCATCATGTCTTCCTCAAAGTTTCACCATGGAAAAGTGTGATTCGATTTGGTATGAAAGGAAAGCTGAGTCCAAGATTCACTAGACCATATTAAATTCTAGAGAGAGTTGGATCAGTTACATACCGAGTGGATTTACCTCCGAGTTTATCTCAGGTACACAATGTTTTTCATGTTCCAATGTTAAGGAAGTACATGCCAGATCCATCTCATGTTTTGAGTCTAGAGGCAGTTCAGCTAGAAGATAATCTATCTTATAAGGAACAACCGGTCCATATTATTTTAAAACAGGGAGCAAGTGTTACCGAATAAGTTGATTCATCATGTAACAGTTTTGTGAAAAAACCACATTATTGAAGAGGCAACATAGGAATCTGAAAATGCAATGAAGGATAAATACCCCCACTTATTCGATATGTAAATAAATTGTGGGGAAGCAATTTTCTAAATGGGGGAAGGATGTAACATCCCAAGTAAGTAAATAATTATTTATTTTCATATCTATGTCTATTTATGAATTAGATTGTTTTTTAAATACTTATAATGAGAATAAATCCAATCTTAAGCATAGAATTCTCTAATATTTTTAAATGATTGTTTTACCGCCTTTTGATGGCGAACAATTTTTAATTAAATATTTTGACAATTTTATAAGATCTATTTATCAAAATAAACATATTAATTATAATTTGGAAATTTAAATCTACTTTAGATAATGTTTTGGTATTTTTCTGACAATGTTCATTTTTTAATGAATATTGAAAATTAATGCATTTTACTTGAAAGGTGCTTCTTCATCTAATTTAATTATATGGATAGATTATGTTTTTAATTGGTTTTAAAATGTAAATAGAATATATTTTTACCTTTTAATCCAATTATGGTCATTGGGATTAATTTCACTTTGAAACTGTACATAAACAATTGTCTATCTTTTGTTATAAATTAATTCTAAAAACCCGCTATTTGTTTTGACGACGAGAATTTTTTTAAATTAATTATTGTAATTTATTTGTTTGTAATTTAGTAAAATGGATTCCATATTTGGAATCATAAGGTCCAAATTATATAATTAATACTCTTTTGTTTTTTCACATTATGAATAGTAACGACGGTAATTATCTTTAATTATCGTGATTAATTAGTAATCGGGTAGTTAAGGGTAATAAAATAATATCATAATAATAAAAAATGACCCCATAATGTGTCCTAATTATCCAATTTGTATCATGGCCGACCATGGGATGCCTTGTGCCAAACTTTGGGACCCCATGGAATCACTTTTGTGTGATAGTGACATTTTATTATATTATTTTTTAAAGGGAAAGTATAATCAATGTACGTATCTCCCAGGTAAAACAATTTTAATTTTTTCTACATAAGTGATATCTAAGCCTATAAATATTAATTGGAAATATAAAAAAATTTCATACATTGTAGTATTTGTTTTTAATTTTTAGACATTAAATAAATTAAATCTTTTATGACACCATGATGATGCAGTGATTACATCATTAATTAACGATATAAATAAAATGAAAAGATAATGTAATATCTATGAATTAAACTTGTCATAAACCTATTGGATGAGTGTATTTTGAACCCTTATCACCTTATCCGCGAAATATAACAATGTGGGACCTTTAAAATCCGAAACTCATTTTAATATAAAGTTACATTTCCTAACTTTCCAAGAGTGCCCCTCCTTCCTCTTATAAGTGTCCCCCACCTCTACCTCTTTACCGACACCTCTAAAGCCATTGGCTCGGCCAAGCTCTGCACATTTTGTCTCTCCACATCCCTCTCTTCATCATAGAGGCCTTAACTTAGGCCGAAAACTCTTCAAAAAACCCTTTTGGTTCTAACCAAGAGGAGTTACCCGATTTAAAGGTAATGTCTTCACTTGTATTAATTTTTTTTATTTTGCTTCGCCAACCCCCTAAACTCTTATTATTCAATTATTTTGTAAAAACACCAGTATCTTCAATGTACTAAGATGTTGTTATGAGAATGATTCGAGCTACACTTACACACACCTTCGTCCAATGGTTAAAGAACATAGTGTTTCCGTGGATGGATAATTTTTCCCTCACGAAACGATGATTGTTCAATATTCTTCTAACACCATTCATGGTGGCCATTAATATGTCACTCTATTTATATATGATATATATTATGTTTATGTTTTCCTTATGCTTCTGTTTTTTTTATTTATGGAATTATTTTATGGTTTTCATTGTGGGTAAACCCGATATCTTCATTTTTGGAAGTGCGGACTACCACCCACTCAAAGTGATTGGATTCATTAATACCATATGTGGGACGTATAAAGGTTGGATTCGATGATATTATAAATTATATTATACTGTAATTATAATATACCTTTATATCATTATTATTTCATTCCATTAAATATGAAATAGAAATGAAAGTAGCGTTCATGCGTACGTACGGCTTACCGACACCATGAATGGTGCATTTCATTTCTTATCTCTAAATATTATATAATATTATAAATGCATCTATATACTAGATATATATCATATATATGATATCTACATCATGAATATAATTCTGGATAAAATGGATATTTTACCACATGAACAACATGTAATTATAAGGAGTTTATTTTTGAATCAAGTGTCAATGATCGACAAAACGACCTTTATTAACATAAATAATTACATAGTGTTCATAACATGGTAATAATTGATATAAAAGAAATAATGAACTTGAAAAACTTTCTTAAGAATGTAGAAATTAACTCTAGTTTTTTATTGAGGAGATTAAAGAACGATCGAGTCAAGTCGGACACGATGTATGGAACATCGTTTCAATCTCCTTTCATTGAGGCATATTTTGTTTTATAAAAAACATTCTTTTATACGGTGTATAAACCCCTTTGAATTTTATGTTTATTCAAAAGGAATATTTTTTATACGAAGCATTTTACTAAATGAAAAAAGGGAATGTTTTTGTCGTATGTATGCGGCGACAATGACTTCTCCTCCGTTGTGACCATTATTTGAGTTTCCGCTTCCTCTATAAGCCATTACTTTTTAATTTTTTTAAAATGAAAAATAAATACCATGTTTTAATTTTCTTTTATTTTGGTATTGAAAATTGTTTTGATAATGTTTTTATTATATCAATTTGTTATTGATACCATGTGATTGAAATGTGGGAATGTTATGTTTTTCCTTATGCATGTTTTATGTGATATGATGATGTTATGGTTATTGGGAATTGTTTATGAAGATGGGTGGTTCCTTGATAAACTAAGGGTTTGTGAGCCCGATATAGATCTCCAATACATTGGGTAATGCAAAGGGGTAAAACGCTAAGGTTTTTTCGAAGAGATTTAGGGAATATATTGTGATGGGTATTCCAAACGTAACCATGGGGGTTACTCCCAACGTAAAAATGTTATGAATGCCTCATGATACCTTTATGTCTTATGATTTATATGATTTATTCATGATTTCATGAGATATGTTAATGTTCTTATGTTTATGGGTAAATTATGTTTTCAATTATTCTTATGTATACATGGACTAAGGTTTTCCTTCCGTATCTTTATACCCCTTACTGATCTTTTTATACTCATCCCATGTATTTAAAATTTTTTTCACAAGCCCAGGGAAGGGTACATGATGTGATGATAATGTCGAGGGAGTGACAAGAAAGAATCCATGTATTATTTTAAATATGATTCCTCTTATGGAAAAAGTGAATATTGTCTCTTATGTAACCACCTTGTTTAAATGTGGAATGTAGTGCATGATTATTGATCTAATTCTCTAAAACTCTAAACCTGAAAAGATCCTCAATGTGCATCTTTTTAATAACTCACTATTAAGTAATGTTTAAGGCTGGGGCCTTATATTTGGTATCATTGGTCGGTTTAGATAACTTTTGGTGTTAGAATTCTATTAAATGATTATCCAAAAATATTTTTTATGGTCAAATTGAAATAACATATCATTTTAAGAATTCCATGTTTCTTCATCTAATACATGTATGTTCAAAATGGTTTTCCGCAGAGGAAACTGGGAAGCAGTCCTAGGAAGGCATACATAAGGAAATGACCTTCCAAATCAGCATCCTGAGATGGTCGGAATTGGAACTGAACAGCTTGTTGCAGTAATGGAGCAGTTGAATCAAGCGATAAATGGTGGTGGTATCCATGCATGAGATTAGCTAGATCAACTGTAGAAGAAAATGTCAGTGGTGGAACATTTCATGAGGCAATATCCCCCATCATTCAGAGTATCATCTGACCCTGTGGTAGCTGAAGGGAAGAATAATTCACTGGAAATGATTTTCGATGTCATGGGGTGTTCAGACAATCAAAAGTTTAGTCTTTCAATTTACTATTTGAAGGGTGAAGCAGATCAGTGGTGGTCGATGGTTAAAAATATCAGGGACGCTGATGAGATTTATTCTCTTGACTGGGATGACTTCAAAGGTCTTTTTCTTGAGAAATTTTTTTCCTAAGGCTGTTCGACTTAGGATGGAAAAAACTTCTTGGAATTGAGGCAAGAGGATGACTCAGTGGCTGCTTATGAAGAAAGGTTCACTCGATTGGAAAGGTATGCTCCAAATTTTATCTGAGACCTTAATATTAAAATCCATCATTTTTACTCAGGATTAAAGCCAAAATATCAAAGGGATTTAGCTTCTCGTGAGGTCAAGAGTTATGAAAATCTTGTTCGATGTGTTGAGAAGTTGTAAATGGAGTTTACCGATGATCAAGTGTTCTATAACAACCAACAGAAGAAGAGTCTGAGGTGGCAGGAGAAATGGAAGAATCCTTCAAAAAGGACTGATGGTAAGAAAACTAAGTTTTCAGTTTGTGATAAATGTGGTAAAAGGCATGCTGGAGAATGTCTTCTGAATTCTGGAAACTGTTACCGATGTGGTAATATGGGACATAAGGCTCGTGATTGCACTAAAAAATATATGGGCAATGGTAAGACCAAATTTGATTTACAGTTAGTGAAATGTTTCAAGTGCAATGAGATGGGTAATTATGCAAACAAGTGTACTAAAAAGAGCTCAAATGATGGAAATCAGTCATACTACAAGCATAAAGGTGTGGTGAAATCCATTGCAACTACTTCAGTAGATGTTGGGCCATCAAATGAAGTGGTATCAGGTACTTTGTTTGTTTTCTCAGATTATGCTAATGTGTTGTTTGATTTGGGGTCTACACATTCTTTCATCTATGAAAAATTTTCTAGCAAATTGGGAGTTCCATCTCAAGAAATGACTCCTGAACTTCCGGTAAAAACACTTGGGGGAAATGTTGAGGCAAAAAGAATTTTTAAGAGTCTTCCTATCATTATCCGTGGAAAGAACCTACTTGAAAACCTTATTGTTTTTTCTCTAGTAGAGTTTGATTTTATCTTGGGTATGGATTGGATCTCTGTTTACCATGCTAAGATTGATTGTAGCGATAAAGATGTTTCTTTTCAGAAAGACTTTATGTTTGTGTACAAGAATTAACCATTACTATTGATAACATATCAAGAGGCAGAGAAAATTGTAAAATATGGAAATGAATGATACCTTGCACATATTGTTGAAAACAAAGGAACCGTTCAGATTAATGATGTGCTAGTGGTAAATGAGTGTCCTGATGTTTTTCCTGATGAGTTCCCTGGAATAATACTAGATCAGGAATTTGAATTTACTTTTTACTTAGTTCCTGATGCTAATCCAATTTCAAACTCCCCTTATCGAATGGCAAAAATTGAACTTTTAGAGTTGAAGGATCAATTGCAAGATTTATTAGAGAAAGGTTTCATTCGACCTAGTACGTCACTATGGGGTGCTCCTGTATTATTTTTTAAAAATAAAATGGTTCTATGAGACTTTTCATTGATTATGGAGACTTGAATAACATCACTGTTAAGAAAAAATATCATTTGCCTCATATCGATGATTTGTTTGATCAGCTCCAGGGAGCTCAGTCTTTTTTAAAGATTGACCTAAGATCGAGGTACCATCAGTTGAAGGTAAAGGAAGCAGATATTCCGAAGACTGTGTTTCGAACAATATATGGCCATTTTAAATTTGTAGTTATGTCTTTTGGGCTAACCAATGAACCTGCTGTATTCATGGACGTTATTAATAGAATTTTCCATGAGTTCTTGGATAAGTTTGTGGTTGTTTTCATTGATGATATTTTGGTGTTTTCACAAATTAAAGAGGTGCATGAAAGTCATTTAAGGGTCATTTTGAAAACATTAAATGAAAAGAAATTGTATGGGAAATTCAGATACTGTGAGTTTTGGTTGCAACAAATTTCTTTCCTTGGTCACATTATTTCTAAATATGGAATAATTATTGATCCTGTAAAAACAAATTTTGTTGAAGAATGGACAAGTCCCAAAAATGTATCCGAGATTCGTAGTTTCCTTGGTTTGGCAGGATATTCTTGAAGGATTGTTAGAAACTTTTCCCAGTTATCTATTCCAATGAATAAGCTAACTCGGAAGGGTGTTAAGTTTATCTGGACAAAAGAATGTGATGATTGTTTTCAGGAATTGAAAAGAAGATTGGTTAATGATCTAGTTTTGGCACTACCTTCCAGGAATGGTGAATTTGTTATCTACAGTGATTCCTCGTTGAAAGGACATGGTTGTATCCTATTGTAGAATGATTAGGTAATTTCTTAGGCTTCACGTCAGTTGAAAACTCATGAGGTAAATTACCCTACACATGATTTGGAATTAGATGATATTGTTTTCGCATTATAAATTGGAGGCATCATTTGTATGGTGTAATGTCTGAAATATGTACTGATCACAAAAGTTTAAAGTATATATTCACTCAGAAATAATTGAACATGATATAGAGGAGATGGCATGAATTAATCAAGGATTATGATTGTATAATTCATTACCATCCGGGAAAATAAAATAAAGTGGCTGATTCTTTGAGTCGAAAAAGTAATTCCTCATTAACCATGTTACGTTTGGAATGTGATCCTTTGGTTAAGGATTTGATGAACCTTGTCATAGAAGTTGATAGTGCAGGAAGTTTTTCTGTTTTGTTTTAGGTATTACTGAAATCTTCTCAATAATACAGAATTTAGAAAGCACAGAAGCAAGACAGTGGGTTGCTGAAAAACGTAGAGCTGGTTCCGAAGGGTAAGTTTCCTGAATTCAACATTGGTAATGATTGTGTTTTGAGATTTGGGAAGACATTGTGTGTGTAGTGTGATTTGCAGTTGAATAAAGAGTTGTTATGTGAAGCTCATATTTCTCCATTTTCAGTTCATCCAGGCAGTACTAAGATGTATAGAGATCTTCGAGAGTGTTACTGGTGGGATGAAATGAAAATAGATATTTCTGATTTTACTATGAAGTGTTTGACTTGACAACAGGTTAAAGCAGAGCAGTAGCTACTGAAATGGATTCTTCATCCTTTACCAGTACCAGAGTGGAAATGGGAGAATATATCAATGGACTTCGTTGTGGGATTTCCGAAGACACCTCGAGGAAATAATGAAATCTGGGTTATTGATGATCGCTTGACTAAATCTACTTATTTCTTTTCTATATGAGATAATTTTTTCCTAGATCAACTTTCTCATTTGAATCTTAAAGTGATAGTCAGGTTACATGGACTTCCTCTCTACATTGTATCTGATCGTGATCCCAGGTTTATTTCTAACTTTTGGAAAGGCCTTCAAAAGTCGTTGGGTACTGAATTAAATTTTAGTACATCTTTTCATCCTCAATCATATGGGAATTCAAGAAGAACAATTTAGACTTTGTAGGATATGCTACGTGATAGTTCGATGGATTATCAGGGAAGTTGGGACCAACATATTTCTTTGGATGAGTATTCTTATAATAAGAGTTTTCATTCTAGTATACATATGGCAGCATTTGAGGCATTATATGGAAAGCGGTGTCGAACTCCAGCTTTTTTGGATGAAGTGGGTGAAGGGATGTTGATAGGACCATAATTGGTAGAAGAGTTGGCAGAAAAAGTTCAGCTGATAAAGAGACACATGAGAACAGCTTAGAGCAGGAAGAAAAGTTATGCGGACAACAGGAGGAAGGATCTCTCTATTAAGGTAGGTGATCATGTCTTCCTCAAAGTTTCACCATGGAAAAGTGTGATGCAATTTGGTAAGAAAGGAAAGCTGAGTCCAAGGATCATTGGACCATAATAAATTCTGGAGAGAGTTGGATCATTTGCATACCGAGTAGCTTTACCTCTATGTTTATCTCAGGTAGACAATGTTTTTCATGTTTCAATGTTAAGGAAGTACATGGAAGGTTCATCTCATGTTCTGTGTCTAGAGGTAGTTCAGCTGGAGGAGAATCTTTCTTCTGAGAGAAACTGGTCTAGATTGTTGACCACAAGGAGAAAGTGTTACAGAATATGGTGATTCATCAATTAATGGTTTTGTGGGGAAACCACATGACTGAAGAGACAACATGGGAATCTGTAAATGTAATGAGTGATAAATACCCCAACTTATTCGAGAGATAAATAAATTGCGGGGTTGCAATTTTATAAAGGGGGGAAGGTTGTAACATCCCAAGTAAGTAAATAATTATGTATTTTCATATCTATTTCTATTTATGAAATATATAGTGTTTTAAAGACTTAACATGAGAATAAATACAATCTTAAGCATAGAATTCTCTAATATTTTTAAAAGAATGTTTTACCGCCTTTTGATGGTGAACCATTTTTAAATCAATATTTTGACAATTTTATAAGATCTATTTTTCAAAATAATCTTATTCATTATAATTGGTACGTTAAAATTTACTTTGGATAAATTTTTGGTATTTTTCTGAAAATGTTCATTTTTTAATGAATAGTGAAAAATAATGCATTTGACATCAAAACTACTTTTTCATTTAATTTAATTATATGGATAGATTATCTTTTTAATTAGTTTTAAAGTGTAAATTGAATATAGTTTTACCATTTAATCTAATTATGGTCATTGGGAATAATTTCACTTTGAAATTGGACATAAACAATTGTCAAACTTTTGATAGAAATTGTTTCTAAAAAACCCGCTATTTGTTTTGACAACGGGAATTTTTTTAAATTAATTTATTCAATTTCTGTGTATAGAATTCGGTAAAATGGATTCCATATTTGGAATCATAAGTTCCAAATTATGTAATTAATACTCTTTTTGTTTGGACATTATTAATAGTAACGACAGTAATTATCATTAATTATCGTGATTAATTAGTAATTAGGTAGTTAAGGGTAATAAAATAAGATAATAATAATAACAAATGACCCCAACATGTGTCCTAATGCTACTAGTTGTGTCATGGACGACCAATTGATGCCTTTTTCCAAACTTTAGGACCCCATGGAATCACTTTTTGGTGATAGTGACATTTTATTATATTATTTTTTTAAAGGGAAAGTATAATCAAAGTATGTATCACCCAAGTAAAACCATTTTAATTTTGTCTAAATAAGTGATATATTAGCCTATAAATAGTCATTTGAATTCTAAAAAGATTTCCTACATCATATTATTTTTTTATAATTTTGAGATATTAAATAAATTAATTTTTTTATGACACCATGTGGATGCAGAGATTACCTCATTAATGAATGATTTAAATAAAATGAAAAGATAATGTAAAATATAAAAATTACACTTGTCAAAAACCTATTGGATGAGTATATATCGAACCATTATCACCTAATCCTCTAAATATATCAATTTTGGACCTTTAAAATTCGAAACTCATTTTAATATAAAGTAACATTTCTTGACTTTCCAAGATGCCCCTCCTCCCTCTTATAAAAGGCCCCCACCTCTACCTCCTTACCCACACCTCTCAAGCCATTTTATAGGACAATATCTGCTCATTTGGTCTCTCCATATCCCTCTATTCATCATATAAGCCTTACCTTAGGCAGAAAACCCTTCAATAAACCCTTTTGGTTCAAACCAAGAGGAGTTACCCGATTTAAAGGATATGTCTTCACTTGTGTTCTTCTGTTTTATTTTGCTTCTCCAACACCCTAAACTCTTCTTATTCCATTATATTGTAACAACACCAGTATCTTAAATATACTATAATATTGGTATTGGAAGTATTAGAGATACACTTACACACATCTTCATCTAATGGTTAAAGAACTTACTATTTCCGTGGATGGCAAATTTCTGCCTCACGAAACGATGAGTGTTCGATATTCTTATAATACCTTTCATGGTGGCCATTAATAGATCACTCTATTTATATATGATATATATTTTGTTTATGTTTTCCATATGCTTTTGTATTTTTCATTTATGTAATTCCTTTATGGTTTCCATTAGGGTTAAACGTGATATCTTCATTTTAGGAAGTGCGGACTACGACCCCCTCAATGTGATTTGATTCGTTAATATCATATGTGGGACATATAAAGGATTGAGTTAATGATATTATAAATGATATTATACTGGAATTATAATATACATTTGTATCATTATGATTTCATTCCATTAAATTTGATATAGAAATGAATGTAGCGTTCATGCGTACGTACAGATTATCGTCTCCATGAACGGTGCATTTCATTTCTTACCTCTAAATGTTATGTAATATTATAAATTCATGTATATTGTAGATAAATTTTATATATATTATATCTACATCATTAATATAATTCTGGATATAATGGATATTTTACCACATTAACAACTTGTAATTATAAGGAGTTTATTTTTTACTCAAGTACCAATAGTCGACAAAAGGACCATAATTAACTTAAATAATTACATAGTCTTAATAATATAGTAATAAGTGATATAAAAGGAATGATTTACTTTAAAAAGTTTATTAAGCAAGTAGAAATTAACAATAGTTTATTATTCAGGAGATTAAAGAACGATCATGTCAACTCGGACATGAGGAAAGGAACTTCGTCTCAATCTCCTTTCATTGAGGCATATTTTGTTTTATACAAAACATTATTTTATATGGTGTATAAACCCTTTTGACTTTTACATTTATTCAAAAGGAATATTTTTTATACGAATTGTTTTACTAAATGAAAAAATGGAATGTTTTTGTTGTACGTATGCGGCGATAACGACTTCTCTACCGCCATAACCATTATTTGAGTTTCGACATCCTCTACAAGCCATTACTTTTTACTTTTTTAAATGAAAAATAAATACAATGTTTTAATTTTCTTTTATTTTG
The DNA here is from genome assembly GCA_963277665.1 of Viscum album. Taxonomy (NCBI): domain Eukaryota; kingdom Viridiplantae; phylum Streptophyta; class Magnoliopsida; order Santalales; family Viscaceae; genus Viscum; species Viscum album. The sequence continues at coordinate 1,216,604,313 of OY728159.1, forward strand.
GTATTGAAAATGGTTTTGATAATGTTTTTATTATATCAATGTGTTATTGATATTTTGTGATTGAAATGTGGAAATGTTATGATTCCTTTATGCATGTTCTTTGTGATATGATTATGTTTTGGTTCTTGGGCATTATTTATGAAGATAGGTGGTTTCGTGATAATCTAAGGGTAGGTGAGCCCGATATATCTCTCCAATGCATTGGGTAACACGAAGGGGTTAAACTCTAAGGTTTCTCCGAACCGATTTAGGGAATATACTATGGTGGGTATTCCAAACGTAATCATGAGGGTTACTCCCTACATACAAAGTTATGAATGCCTCAAGTTACCTTTATGTCTTATGATTTCTATGATCTATTCATGATTTCATAAGGTATGTTAAAGTGCTCATGTTTATGGGTAAATTATGTTTTCAATGATTCTTATGTATACATGGACTATGGTTTTCTTTCCATATTTTTATACCCCTTACTGAGCTTTTTATACTCATCCCATGTTTTTGAAATGTTATTCACAGGTCCAGGAAAAGGTACATGAAGTGATTATAATGTTGAGGGAGTGTCAACAAAGAATCCATGTTTTATTTTAAATATGATTCCTTTGATGGGAAAAGTGAATATTGTCTCTTATGTAACCACCTTGTTTAAATGTGGAATGCAATGCATGATTGATGATCTAATTCTCTAAAAATATAAACCTGAAAAGATCCTCAATGTACATTCTGGTAATAACTCAATATTAAGTAATTTTTAAGGCTGTGGCATTATATTTTTAACCATTCTCACTTTGAAATTCGAGATAAAAACATTTCAATCATTTGAAATTTTTCACATTAATACATCATCATCCTATCATGTATATGGGACTGTTTTTAAATTTAATTCATCATATTATGTTATTATTATTTAAAAAATGGATACAATATTTTTAAATAGAATAATTTCTAATTTCTAATTTGTTAAAATTATTTTTTACCGAAGATATTAGGGAATGTAATTAAAATTAATTACAATGATTATGCTAAAAACGAGTTTACTTAGTGGGTAGTCTTTTTCTTAAGGGTCCAAATAACATAGATACATTACAAAAAGAAATTTTATTCCCATATTTCAAAAATATCCACCATTTTATCATAATGTAACCCTTAATGTATGCACACGATTTTAGGAAGACCTATCCATAGTGTTTATATTTGTATATTAATAAGAACATCACTCCAACTCCACTAGAAAAGGGAACCCACCCACACCCCCCACTACTTCACACCCCTCAAGACCTCTATCTGTAAAACCATTGACCAAAATATCCTCCAATTTTCACTACCTAAATCCTAGAACCATCATTTTGGTGGTAAATCAAATTGAGTAATCTCTTTGGTTCAAGCTGATATAAGTTACACAAAGAAGAGGTAAAATCCATCATCAAGCACTTTTCTTTTATTTCGTTATACAACCCCTAAATTATTCTTACTGAACTCTTATATAATGGAATAATTATACACAATATATTTAGATTATTTTATATTTAATGTTAGACCTACACTCAAACACACATCCAAAAAATGGGATATGAAATCATTGTTCGTGTGTACGGTGGACTACCGCCTCAGAAACCTATATCGCTCACTCTTTCATTACCTACTTTTAAGGATGAAAATAATTATTGAATTAATTTTTTGTATGATAAATATGATATTTAGGATTTATTTATGTTTCTATAATGATTATATAAAACATACCTTCAGGATTACCATTTTTTGGAAGTACGATAACTTCGGTTGTGGATGTGTGGACTACTGCCTCCTAAAAGCGATGTGATTTGTTCACACATTAAATGGGATTTTTTTAAGATTGGTTTAATAAAAAAAATTATATATTATGTTTTAATTATTTTATAATTGAAATTTATTTGTCATTTACTTTTCATTATTTCAATATGACAAGAAAATTCGAACAGCATTCATGTATAGGTACGACTTGACATCTCCATGGACGGTGTATTTAATTTTCTGTCTCAATATTTTATAGATTATTATTAAAATATATATATATATTATTTATTCAATTTATTTAATTTTTTACCATATTTAATTAATTAAATGATGATCTATGTAAGAAGACCAATAATAACAATTCAAAACATGTACAAAAAACAAAACAGTTACTATAAAAAACATAACATTAACATGGAATTGTTACTATAATGGTAATATGAAGTAAAATTTAAATCATATATTATATTATATATTTGAATGGGGTTCTTTGATATTTTCATATAAAATAAATATTTATTTTATAGTTTTTTTAACGAGTATGATGAGAGTCAAGACATAAGGCAGGGGGATTTCTAGTCTCAGTTTTATTTTTTTGAGACTTATGCCTTATTCACCACTCATTTATATTGTGTGGTGTATATAATTTCCATGAAATTATTACATTATTATTATTATTATATTTATTTTTATTTACATACCCATTTTACTATCTCTATTTTATGGGGTTTTATCATTTAAATGTTACCAAACCGGTTGGGTAATTTTGTCTCAATTTTCCTTCTTTGAGACACATGTGAAATTATGCACCTATACTCTTTTACAATGTGTATGTAATAATGTTTGACATATAATAACATTAATATCATTTTTTTAAAGATACTTTAATATTAATGTAATTTTATTCCTTCCTAGAGATTTTATTGAATGTTACTAAAGTGGTATATGTTTATTCCTACAATCTCATCATTTATGAAGATTGTGTATGCTTATGGTTCCATTGATGAAATCCAATGATCTATATCTCAATGATTATACTTATTTTTTACTCCTAGGGTTTTCAGGATATCTTCTTGTATTGGTAACATTTTTTCACTCTTTTTTACTTCATATAATTGATAGTGTTTTAGAAAGAAATATGACTTTTTTTCTCTCTTCATTCAGAAATCCTTTTTATTCAAAAAGAATATTTTTTAAAATATTTAAAATAATATTTTAAATGATATCTTAAAATCATTTTCAAGGGAAAAATGATTTTCATTTTTTTAATTTTATAGAATGGGGTTTTTTTAATTTCTCCATTATAATTTTTCAAAAACTATTTTCAAAGAAAAAGGTTTCCAAAAAACTTTATGCTCAAAAAGTGTTTTAAATTATATTCAAATATTACATTATTTGTTATCAGTTGTTTTTTTAAAATTAAATTATTTCAATGTCTTAAAATATTCATTTATGTGTTTTCAAATCTATTTTATGTTAAGATTGTATTAAAAAATGTTTTTTTTGTATAAAAAATGTATAAAATGATTTTCAAAGCTTATTTTTTATGGTTTCAATGGTTACATTCAAAGAAAATTATTTCAATTATTTCAAATATTCTTTTATAATTTTTCAAATATACTTTAAAAAAAGGTTTTCAAAAGGTTTTATTTAAAAAAAAATCTATTTCAAAAAGGATGTTTTCCTCAAATAAAAATTTAAAAGATATCACAGTATTACATTACATTTAGTAAACATTTGGAAAAATTGGATGAGAAAACCTTAATCATAACCCTATGGGAATGTAAAATGATAAGTCTATGTATATGGAAAAGTATATGAAAATGTCATGGATTTTGGTAAAGGATATAGTGATTGATTTTCTATAAATACATCATTGTCAAGATATTAAAAGTGGATGTGGCACTGATATTGATTTACATAGGGGTAACAACCCTAAAAATAATTGTATTAATATAGAATCGATTGGAAATTGGTGCGTGATATTGAGACTTGTTGTGTACCAAGTTTGACAATCCTGGTGGATATTCCTTGAAATTTCACTAAACTCTTCATAGACTATCATGATGGATTAAAATATAATATTACATTGAATAACCTATGATGGGCCTAAGGTGTCATATATTAAATAATGTGTCATAATTTAGAAAATCACTAACTTATTTTTCATTATTATGGGGATTTTTCTGTGATAAGTATTGGTCAAACAATGATTTCTGGTTTTATTCAATGGTGAGAACCAGTATAAATTGGGTTAACATTGAATGTGGGGTACAATTTTCTCCAGAGAAGTCAAATGGGATGATCCGTGTAGTGATCTATGTTGTGATCATGTATAATCAGTTTTCAGGGAACATGATTAACAACGTGTACGCTAATAAAAAATAATACTCACCAGTAAAGATAAGAATGTAGTTATCTAAGAATTCAGCTAATGGATATTACATATAAAATAATATTCAGTTTCCTATATATTTATAATGTGGTAAGAATAACCCTTGTTAATTTCTAGAGGAATAGGAATATGTTTTGACTATAGAAAAGAAAAGACATAAAGAAAGTAATTCCAAAAGAAATATAAAAAGTTTAGTTAATGAAATAAAAGAGAATAATTCCCTCTATAATATATCATCAGTAGTTGAATTATATAAATATGTAATAATTGGTATTATTAAAATCTATTTCCTATGTTGGAATCCTGTGAAGATAATCTGAATGTTGGTATGAGTAATGGTTGTATTTCTATTGATGATGAGACTATAGGTGAAATTTGAAAGGTAATAGGTTTTAAGAAATATAATAATTTTTCATTTTAAAAGGATTAAGAATGAAGTAAAATAATCTAAGTGTTTGGGTAATTTTATTTTAGAATAATTTCATATGAATTGTGATATATATTATTATTATTTAGTTTATGTTTTATGCTAAGGATTTAAATAATATATTGAATGGTTATGGTAGATGAGGAATATGATTTAATGTAATATTGATATTCCTGATAATTGCATGATTAATGGAAATATAACCCTTAATATGTTTCTAATGTGGAGATAATGATGCTTATATAAATATATCTGGGATAGGAATAAGTTAATTCAACGGTACTAATTAAATTAGAACTGATTAAGGATTTTTTTTACAATGTATCTTATGATCTCATAGATAGAGTTTATAAAAAAAATTAATTTATGGAATATATCCAATAATATTTGGAATAATAAATAATTCATGTTTTAGATAAGAATTTGTAGTTAGTCATGTTACTACCAAATTTAAAGAGAATACTCGATTAAGATCTTCACATGTTTGGTGTTTGATAATCAGGAGAAACATTATGATATATAGGGGGTTAATGTTAAGAAAATTTTGAAAAATTTAGTGACCTACTTTATAAATTTTATGATTTTCAACTTTTGAAAGGGTTTTAAGGATAAAAAATTATGGAATGGTTTATGTTGGCCATCAGATGAGGTTCTAGAGGTTACTTTTTTATCTCACCATATGATGTTTTTTGAATATTGGATAACTTGTTCAAAGATTTTATTGTGATATTAATTAATGATGGATTGAATGACCCTTAATTAAACTTATGGATATCATGATATTATAATGCTTAGAGAATGATAAATTCACCTTCAGTTCTTAAAATAAAAGATAATGTTCTAATTTATCAACTCACACCCCTAGAGAGGAATTTTTTATGAAAATTAAAGAAAAGAAATTATTATTTATCATAAAAATTATTCCATTTTAGGAAAAGGTTATTGAAATAAAATTATGTCTTATAATCATCATTTTTTATGATATCAATTACCTCTTACAAGCCTATTTGGTTTTTGGTTTTTAGCTTGTTAATAATCTCAAGATCCCACACATTCTTTAAATCAGTGATTTCATTCACACTTGATATTTTTTTATTCTTTTCTTCCATTTCCAAATCTTCTCCTTTGTTATTTTATGTAGAATCTAATTTATGAGTTAATTTGGGTAACTATTTTGTTTCAATCATTCATTTTTTAAAGAATTTTTTAGTATTCATTATTACGATATGGGTTTCTATGAAATAAACATTTATGTATTAAAACATTGATAAAAAAATCAAGGGTTAAATTCATTTTTAGGTGTATAGAATGATTCGCACTAAGTATTTTTTATTTTTTGTTTGATTTTATGTTTTTGATATTTTTCATTTTCTGCACCATAGTATATAGTTTGTGTTATATAAAAGAACTAAGTAATTCTGGCATCATATAAAACTCCAAGTCAATCATTCTCTAAAACAATCATTTTGATTGGCTTCTGATACATGAAAAACTATTTTTGGTTTATTTTATACACAATTGTGAGTTCATTCGATAACTTTCACAAATCACAAGTCCTAGTTTTACCAAACCACAATGTAGTATTAGTATTATTATTAAAATATTATTAAAGTTTTCACCTAACCATTGGAATGGTGGCTATGAATGATTTTAATTAAATTATGAAAATATGGTTTGAGCATGTATATAAGAAGAATTATTTGGTGACCAATATACTAAAAGTGAAAATAACATCCTTTTCAAAATATATAAAATCTCTTACTAGAAAAATATATTTATGCAACAAAACCCGTTATAACTCAATAAATCAATTACACCACTTTTGATAAATGGTATTAATGATATATATATATATATATATATATATATATATATTATTCAATAAACTATTTAATATTCATCTTCTGTATATTTTATAAAAGCGATAAGAATAAATCAAATTTTTCACATAAAGATATATTGTTTTTCTAAAATGTGATTTTACCTCATTTTAGTAGTCGAATAGTAATATCAGAATTAATATTGGGTGAATTTTCAGTATTTCCATGAGAAGGTCAATTTTTTTATGAATAATGAAAAACAATGTATTTAAATTGAAAACTGCATTTTTGTCTATTTATTTATATTGATAAATTATATTTTAATTTAGTTTTAAAGTATAATAATTTTAATTATACATAAATTAACTCTTTTTATGTAATGACCTGTAAAATTCAAGGAATTTTTTTTCATAATTTTCTTTGGAATTTTACAAGAACGTAGTTTCTGACGGCACCTGATTCTGAGGCCCAGTGTGCCCGGAATCATTTTTCGAAGTTTGGCTTAGGTATGTTCAGTGAACGAACGAGCGGGTTTTTCTAACTTTTTAACCGGTGCTCAGAATCGAATTCTAAGGGCACTGATGGAATCAAAGTGCCGGTATTTTCTTATAAACGCCTTTTCTGGAGTTGCGTTTGCTCGGGTGTGGTTTTTAATTTTTGGGTTAAATTAAGAAATAAAATAAAGTGGTGCGACAACTTTATTTTATTTCACATTAAGCCACTTAAAGCCACTTAAGCTAAGTTAAGCGGATAAAGTAGAACCCAAAATATCCTACCCACTTGGTAGGATATTTGTGAGGTGGGGCCCACACGAGCCCCACCATTTCTTTTCCTCTAATTAACGCACCCGCGAAAACCTCTTTTAAATAAGTCAACCGTGCGTTTATTTTAGTTAAGAAACGCCGCATTTAATTGGGAAGTTATGTCGTTACCATTAATTGATCAAATTTATGGTTCGTTTCTTAACATTGAATTTCAAATCGTTGGCATGGGAATAAAATAATACCAACACGTGTTTTCTTGAGGGTTGCTCGTTGAGAGGATTTGGAGAAACTCTATGTCTTGGAGATCTTCATCCTTCGTCGCGAAGAACGTGAAGAACGAGAAGAACGCCGGCCTCCGACGAAGGGCGACGAAGAACGCCGGATCCTCGGAGATTGACGGCGCGATGTGAAGATCCTCCTTCTGCGACGCTTCTTCCGTGATGTTCCTTCCCCGTGTCAATCTTCGATAAACAACCGATTGAGGTAGGGGGTTGCGGTTCTTTAATTCCTTTCTGAATTATATCCTCAACATGGGTTTAATTGGTGAAATTAAATCTTCGTGTTTTTAACCCTCAGAGATCGTCGATGCGACGCCGTGTACCACGACGATCCTCTTCTTCCACGATGGTCAATTCCGCAATGAACTCACGTTTGACGACAACGTTGAGGTAGGGGTTTTGATTCTTTTAAATCTTTGTGATTTATACCCGTAACGTATGACTAAATTTTTGTTGTGAGACTTTTAAAAACCGCTAACGTGGTGGGTGCGGACCAACGAACAAGTCCGATCTGACCTCCCTTTTCGTTCTTGGTGTGCGGAACGGAGGATGACGACAAAACAAGCAGCACGGGCGATGTGAGGTCCTCGCAGTGAAGGACGGGCCCCGGGAGGGCCATTTGCGAAGACGGCGCGCATTTCCGACCACCGAAACTCGTCTGGTGGTCCGCGGAGCAGCCCGCCGGCACCAGGTGGCGGCGGCACCCAGCGCGCCTCCGGAAGGAGCCACCGCGCCTGAAGCCGCGGCGAAAAGGCATTGTCCCGTGACCGCGTGGGACCGGATTTCAACGGGACGATGCCGGCTACCGCGTCCGCTGGCAAGGGCGGCCCCACGCGGGGTCGCGACTCATTCAAGGGGGTGGCGCCCCCCTTGCGCATAGCTTGGCCATTACGAGCGAGCTGCCTAATGAACGGGTCGTGACCGCGCCGGCTGGGCCGGGTCGCGCCCAGGCCGGGCCGGGCCGCCCAGGCCGGGTCGGTCCGGGCCCAGACCCCCCGTTTTCGGACCTTTTCGGTCTTTTTCCCATATCTTGGGCTACGGACCTCCGATCGACGCACCGTTAGTGGCGATGTGGTCCTAGGATCAAGATGGTCATTTTGAAACATCACATGGAAGGTTTCGGAGAACTTTGGGTTCGGTTGGGTTGGTTCGTACGTGAAAACAACCAGGCCCTCAGAGAGGAAACTCTCATTACATGGGCTCCGGACGTCCGATTGACGTGCCTTCAACTTTGTTGGATTCCTCATAGTGAGAAGAATATTTTGTCTTACTCCGCCTGAGGTTTGGATGCAGGTGGAGTATGGTCGGGTTGGTTTTGACTTAAAAACCAACTGGGCCCCTTGGACGAAAAAGCCAATAACTCTCAGACCGGGCGTCCGATTGACGCGCCGTCTGTGACGTTGAGTTCCTATTGACGATACAGAATGTTTGGACACATCAACTCCAGACTTTATGTCATTTGATGTATCAGCCTCTCAGTTCGTGGAGTGAACCATCCCGAACCATCTTGCTATGTGCGGGAACCCTACAGCGGGCTGCATCTGCGATGACGACGATGACTGTGCAGAGATCCTCAGTGGATTTGACGGCGACGGCATCAGCACTCATCGATCCTTTGTGGATCAGTGCTACTGATTCTGTGTGGGTCTGATCCTGTGTGGGTCAGCGTTCAGCGGTCCTGTGTGGGCCACTGCCTACAGATCCTGTGTGGGTCTGATCCTGTGTGGGTCTTTGCGGAGGTTAGTTACCTATTAATCCTATGTGGGTCAGATCCTTTGGGTGTCATTGCGGGGGTTAGTTACCTATCGATCCTGTGTGGGTCAGATCCTTTGTGGGTCTTTGCGGGGGTTAGTACCTATCGATCCTTTGTGGGTCTTACGGCTTAGATGAATCAGTGGCAATAACTGATCTTCTCTATTTGTCATACAATGAAGTATACATGTGTGAGATGAATCCTGTTTTGCTTTCCTATGTGGATTGTGTTGAGCTATCCTATTTAGATTTACGTATTTCTTTCCTATGTGGACTGTAAAGACCCGTAAAATCCAAGGAAAATTTTTTCTTAATTTTCTTTGGAATTTAACAAGAGCGCGGTTTCAGACGGCACCTGATTCTGAGGCCCGGTGTGCCCGGAATCAATTTCCAAAGTTTGGCTCGGGTACGTTCAGTGAACGAACGAGCGGGAATTTCTAACTTTTGATCCGGTGCTTGGAATTGAAATCCGAGGACATCGATGAACTCGCAACGCCGATATTCTCTTAAGGAGACCCTTTCCGAAGTTGCGTTTATTGCGGGACGAAAGTTAGTTTTTGGGAGACTTAAAAAAAAGTTGAATAAAAATGTGGAACACTTTTTATTTTACTTTTGTTGGTTAACTTCTCTCAAATGAAGTTAGGGGTGGGACCCACACCCACTTAACCTCCCTTGAGAGGATTAAGTGTGGTGGGACCCACACGAACCTAAACCTTCCATCTTCTCTCAAACTCCCTTTAACCCCTCTTTAAATGACATGACAAATTGTTATTTAATTTTGGAGTTATCCTTTTTTAATTTCAAACCTTTGAAATTAATTTTGTTAAGTTTGTGAATAAAATAAGTCTCTATCTTATTTTATTTGGTTAGAATTGTTTAGCCATCTTGAGAGCTTTTGAGAGCTTTTCCTTCTTCTTCAAACTTTGACGAAGAACGCTCAAGCTTTGACGAAGAACGCTCAAGCCTTGACGAAGAATGCTCAAGCTCCGACGAAGAATGTCGCTCCTCTCTTCTTCGTCTTCTGTGTCAACGAAAGGGAACGCCTCTTCCTCCTCGGACTTCCTTCGTCGGCATACGAAGTTTCGCCAACGACGTACCTCTTCAGACATACCTCTTCGTCATCGGATTTGACGAACGACTACCGCGACGCCCGACCTCCGCGACGTTGTCTTCCGCGGGTCGTTGACAATCTTCGAACTTGAACCCAAGGTAGGGGTTGTTGTTAATTGTTTATTTATTTATCCTTGTTCGTGGTTCTAACATGACTAACATGAGGATTTTAAATATGTGTTATTGTTTAACGTGAGGGGGCCGGACCGCATGAACACGGCCGAACCCCCTCCTTAGTTCTAGATGATTTATCTTGCAGTTGAAACAAGATGGCGTGGTGCCGTTGCACCACGCGGATATTCGCACGTTTATTTTGCGCGGTGCCGTCGCACCGCGCCGTGGAAGGATCATCAAGAACGTGACACCGTCGCGCCGCGTTGAAGGGAATCAAAGGTGCGGCGGAGGAGCGCGGTGTCGTCGCACCGCGCTGGACGATGAACACCGCGGCCGGTTCCGGGCCGCGGCGGGACGAGAAGACCGGCGGCCGGGCCGCCGGCGTCGGAAGCCGGAAAAAGGGGACCGGTTTACCGGTCCCGTTGAAGAAAAACCAGCAGGCCAGATGGCCGGCCGGATGGTCAAAATCCAAGGGAAATTAATTCCCCCGGCCAGCGGTCAAAAGCCCCCCCATTTAATTAGGGGGGGGGGGGGGTGGGCGGTTTCCTTGAGGGGGGCAGGCGGCCCCCCGGTCCTCTTCAAAGCAGGCCCCCCAAGAAGGGGGGGGGGCGGTTTCCAAAGGCGCGGCTAAAAGCCGCGCCACCTTTTGATGAAGCGGGGGCTTTGCCCCCCGCGCGCGCTGCATCCGTGCGGCGCCAGGCCGCCGCGCCGCCGCGCCGCCGGCCGGCCGGCCAGGCCGGGTCGGACCTGGGTCGGGTCGACCCGGTTCGGGCCGACCCAGGGGGGGTCGGGCCGGACCCGGACCCCCCGTTTTCGAGACGGATTCGGTCTTTTGGCCACAACATGAGACACGGACCTCCGATTGACGAACCGTCTGTGGCAACGCGATCCTTGTATCGAGACGGTCGTTTTGGTATATCGCACTCAAAGTTTCGGAATACTTTGTGTTCGGCCAGGTTGGTTCGTTCACAAAACCAACCGGGCCTTCGGAGCGGAAACGCTCATATCTTGAGCTACGGACGTCCGATTGACGTGCCGTCAGCTTTGTTGTGTTCCTCTTAGTGAGTCGGATCTTTTGGCATACTCCGCCCGAGGTTTGGACACAGGTGGAGTACGGTCGGGTTGGTTTTTCCTTAAAAACCAACCGGGCCTCGGGGACGAAAATGCCAATAACTCTCAGACCGGGTGTCCGATCAACGCGCCGTCTATTGCGTTGAGTTCCTATTGACAATACTGAACTTTTGGATACATCAACTCTGGACTTTGTGACAGTTGATGTATCAGCCTCTCGGCTCGTGGAGCGGATCCTCCTGTACGAGCTTGCTGTGTGCGGGAACCCTAGTACTGGATGCGACTGTTACTGTGACTACTACTGCTAATACTGCTATTGTGACTGCGACGACGACAGTACAGAGATCCTGTGTGGATTCGACGACGACGACTACAACACTCAGCGATCCTACGTGGATCAGTGCTACAGGTCCTGTGTGGGCCCGATCCTGTGTGGGTCCGATCCTGTGTGGGTCCTTGCGCTCAGCGGTCCTGTGTGAACGAGCGCCTACAGGTCCTATGTGGCCCCGATCCTGTGTGGGTCTTTTGCGGGGGTTAGTTACCTATCGATCCTTCGTGGGTCCGACGACTTAGATGGATCAGAGATCATCTTATCTTCCTTTGAAGAAGTATACCTCTGTGAGCTGAATCCTGTTGCTTTCCTGTGTGGATTGTGTTGTGCTATCCTGTGTGGATTACGTTTTTCTTTCCTGTGTGGAATACGATTACTTTCCTGTGTGGACTGAGTTGTACTTGGGCTCGGAGGTTGGAGCGTATTTGAATTTGTTGACTTAGGTATATGTATGGGCATATACCTAAGCAGTGTCGGTTGTTACTTCGTGATTGTACTTTTCTTCGTGGTTTATCCTTTGTGGATTTGAGAGGCCTTCAGGGGTCTCGGGGTCCCAACTGAGTAGCTTATACTCACCCCTGCACGGGCCTTTCCCGCACTACATTGTGTTGGTTGCAGACGACGGACAGCGTTGATCTTAGCTGAGGCTTGCAGAGCAAGACGGTACCTGGAGGTGGACCACTGGGCGGGACGTGCTCGGAGCGGACGGCGGGACCCGTGGAGCAGTGGAGCTATCTGTACCCACCCTTCAGGTGGGATTTCCAGTGGACAGCTCGGTGTAGCGGCTTTTACTTTTCAGTTGCTGTTTTCCCTTTCGAGTTGTACTTTACTTTCAGTTTGGGTTTGTATACTGGCCCATTTACTTTTCCATACTTTCAGTTGTACTCTATTTTTTCTTAGAGTTTACTTTCCGCTTGCTTACTCTGTGGTGTTTGTTTACTTTACAAAGGAAATGCCTTCCCTTTTTACCAGGATTTACGCCTTGGTGCTAGTCGCCAGCCCCTGGCCTATGGAAGGCGGGCTTGGGGTAGTCACGGCACGGACCCCGAGGGCGGGTCTTGACAAATTGGTATCAAAGGAGTTCGGTTCTACCGCGAACTCTGATCTTTTCTATGTGAAGCAATAATGTTTAGCGTATTGAGTGTGGTTATCAGTCCAGGGAGTCCAGTGTTGGTGCGGCGGCCGACGTATCCGTACACCAGGACCCTGACTTCTGTTTTCCGACTTAATTCACGAAAACATTGATTGCGTGTGTGTTTCAAAGTTTTCTTTGTGATTACTTATATCAGCTCACCAGGTATACTGTTCTGACCGTGGCGCACCTGTTTCCTTTTCAAAATGTCCCCATGACGGAGGCCAGCTAGGGTTCCGAGAGTTGAGTGTGACGACAGCCCACCGAGCGACGAGGCTTCGGTGCAGGGCCCTTTGTCAGCAGTGGCACCGGCGGTAGTTCTACCCCGCCGAGCCCCCGATACTTCCAGCACCAGCCGCTGACAATGCACGTCGCCTCAGCGCACTGCATGAGTTTCAGCGCCAGCGACCACCCAGGTTTCACGGGGAGACGGATCCCCATGCAGCAGAGGACTGGCTAGAGGTCGTGGTACGTGTGTTTAGGCTAGTGAGGACACCAGCAGACCTCATGGTGATCCTCGCTGCGAGCCTACTACACACAGCAGCAGGACGATGGTGTAGCTTGATGCTCCAGGTGCACGATGAGGCATCACTACTTTGGACGGACTTTGAGAACCTCTTCCGCTCGGAGTTCGTCCCAGCCACCCTTCGTGCGGTGCGTATCCAGGAGCTTCTTCAGCTGCGGTAGGGCAGCATGACGGTCGCTCAGTACTTGGCGAGATTTACTGATCTCTCGCGCTACTTGACCGACATGGTACTGGACCCATTTTTCTGGGCCCGGACCTTCGAGCAGGGTTTGAGACACGAGATCAGGGCATCGCTGATCTCCCTCAGCATACCGACTCAGACAGAAGTACTGGAGCGGGCCCTTCTGATCGAGAGCTTCCTTGCTGAGTCTACACCAGCGCAGCGACCCACCGCAGTGTGGCACGTGGCAGAGTCATCTGCAGCAGGCAGTCGATGGATGACTCAGGGGTCCAGATAGACCAGAACTTCAGGCAGACGACCTCAGGACACTAGCTTAGCAGTTCGGGGCACACAGCGCGTAGCCAGTCTTTCGAGTGGAAGAGAGTGCTATGCATGCGGCGGGCAAGGTCACATGGCTCGTGACTGCCCGACCCGCCATGCAGAGGAGCAGCAGACGGTTGAGGAACCACCTAGGCAAAGGCAGAGGTTCGACCGTGGCGGTCCGCAGGGAGGAGGCGGACGAGGCAGAGGAGTTGGCCGAGCAGCAGGTGGTGGATGAAGTTTTGAGGCTCTACAACCACCACCACCAGGAGGTCCACCCCGACCTCAGGGGAGAGCACAGCTTCAGGCAGCTGAAGCTTACGATCATGGAGCTCCGGAAGCGGGTGGACTAGTGCGGGACTAGCTCCAGGCATAGAGGCCTTTGCCCATAATGCCTCAAGCTTCGTAGTTTGTGTTTCTTTGTGACCTTGTTCTTTAAGTTGAAGTAATAAAAAACACTTTCCTTGGTGACTTTTGTTTTCTTGTCTTTTGTTTTTACTAACAGTTGCCGGTTAAAAACTGTTGACTTGACCCTCACTTGCGAGATTCGTACTGGAGGAAACCCAGTGACCACAAACTGATGCCGACAGTGTGACTCAACCCTTGGAGGCGATAGTAACGGTTGGATCTCTTGGCAGTAGCGTCGAGGCCTTACGACGTCATCCATGCCATGAATTAACTAATCATGACGGGATTGACTGTTTTAGGAAAGGAACGTGGTTCATCCAGGGGATGAGACCGGATTTCACTTTTTGGCAAAGGAGAAATCTTTGCAGCTAGTCTCTTTGCAGATATCCTTCGTGGATAGAGATGGAGCAGCCTTCCTCCAGTCTCTCACAGTCACCCCTCCTCTACTACAGCAGGTCAGAGAGGCACAGCGTGAGGACGCTGACAGTGAGACACGGCGTGCACAGATATCCTCGGGATAGACACCTGATGGTTTCTCCCTTGGAGCAGAGCATGACATCCTTTTCAGAGGACGTACCATGGTACCAGTCGCTTTGCGAGAAAAGGTGCAGAGAGAGTTTCACACTTCTCCTTTGGCGGTACATCCTGAAGTGGCGAAGATGTACCAGGATCTCAGACGACAACACTGGTTGCCGGGCATGAAGAAGGTTGTAGCAGAGTTTGTTTCTCGATGCCTCACCTGCCAACAGGAGAAGGCAGAGCATCAGGTACCAGCAGGCTTGGTACAGCCCTTGGAGGTTCCGGAGTGGAAGTGGGATGGCATATCTATGGACTTCGTGACTGGACTTCCACGCACTTCCAGAGGTCACGACTCCATCTGGGTGATTGTTGACCGACTCACCAAGTCGGCACACTTCTTACCCATCAGAGAGCAGGGCTCAGTGGAGAGCTTGGGACGTCTCTACGTTCAGGATATTTTGAGGCTCCACGGTGTTCCATCATCTATCATCTCCGATCGAGATGCTCGCTTTACTTACCGACTTTGGAAGGGGTTACAGGAGGCGTTAGGGACGCAGCTACGTCTGAGCAAAGCTTTTCACCCTCAAACGGATGGTCAGACGGAGAGGACCATTCAGACTCTCGAGGACATGCTCCGTGCATGTGTCCTAGACATTAGTCGTAGATGGGAGGACCACCTACCCTTGGTGGAGTTTGCGTACAACAACAGATACCACTCCACCATCGGGATGGAACCGTACGAGGCGTTGTATGGCCGACCTTGTAGATATCCTTTGTGCTGGACAGACCCTGGGGAGTCAGCACTGGTGGGACCGGAGATGGTCCAGGCCATGACAGAGAAGGTCCAGGTCATCCAGGAGCGGATGAGGACAACTCAGAGCCGGCAGAAGTCATACGCTGACAGGAGGCGGAGGCCACTGGAGTTCGAGGATGGAGACCACGTCTTCTTGCGGGTCTCACCTCGACGTGGTATTCGGAGATTTGGCCGAGGCGGCAAGTAATCTCTGCGCTTCATCGGACCCTTCCAGGTCCTCAGCTGGGTTGGTGAGGTGGCTTATCGCCTGGCTCTGCCACCTCAGTTGCACCGGGTGCACGACGTCTTCCACGTATCTCAGCTGAGGAGATACGTGCACGACCCGACATACATCATTGACCATGGGGAGCTTGACGTTGACGATAGGGCGACTTTTATGGAGGTCTCGGTGGAGATAGAGGATTGACAGGAGCGGGTCCTGCGTGGGCGATCGATTCCTCTTGTGCGCATCAGATGGCAGCACAGGAACCTCCAGGAGAGCACATGGGAGCGGGAGGCTCAGATGCGTGCTCAGTACCCTCATTTGTTTCCCTAGTTTTTGATGTATCTTTACGGGGACGTAAAGCCATGAGGTGGGAGTAATGTAAAGACCCATAAAATTCAAGGGAAATGTTTTCTTAATTTTCTTCGGAATTTTACAAGAGCGCAGTTTCAGACGGCACCTGATTCCGAGGCCCGGTGTGCCCGGAATCAATTTCCGAAGTTTGGCTCAGGTACGTTCACTGAACGAACGAGCGGGAATTTCTAACTATTGATACGGTGCTTGGAATTGAAATCCGAGGACACCAATGAACTCGAAACTCCGATATTCTCTTAAGGAGACCTTTTCCGAAGTTGCGTTTATTGCGGGATGAAAGTTAGTTTTTGGGAGAATTAAAAAAAAAAGTTGAATAAAAATGTGGAACACTTTTTATTTTACTTTTGTTGGTTAACTTCTCTCAAAGGAAGTTAGGGGTGGGACCCACACCCACTTAACCTCCCTTGAGAGGATTAAGTGTGGTGGGACCCACACGAACCTAAACCTTCCATCTTCTCTCAAACTCCCTTTAACCCCTCTTTAAATGACATGACAAATTGTTATTTAATTTTGGAGTTATCCTTTTTGAATTTCAAACCTTTGAAATTCATTTTGTTAAGTTTGTGGATAAAATAAGTCTCTATCTTATTTTATTTGGTTAGAATTTTTTATCCATATTGAGAGCTTTTGAGAGCTTTTCCTTCTTCTTCAAACATTGACGAAGAACGCTCAAGCGTTGACGAAGAACGCTCAAGCCTTGACGAAGAACGCTCAAGCTCCGATGAAGAACGCCGCTCCTCTCTTCTTTGTCTTCCGTGTCAACAAAAGGGAACGCCGCTTCCTCCTCGGACTTCCTTCATCGGCATACGAAGTTTCTCCAACAACGTACCTCTTCGGACATACCTCTTCGTCATCGGATTTGACGAACGACTTCCGCGACGCCCGACCTCCGCGACGTTGTCTTCCGCGGGTCATTGACAATTTTCGAACTTGAACCCAAGGTAGGGGTTGTTGTTAATTGTTTATTTATTTATCCTTGTTCGTGGTTCCAGCATGACTAACGTGAGGATTTTAAATATGTGTTATTGTTTAACGTGAGGGGGCCGGACCGCATGAACACGGCCGAACCCCCTCCTTAGTTCTTGATGATTTATCTTGCAGTTGAAACAAGATGGCGTGGTGCCGTTGCACCACGCGGATATTCGCACGTTTATTTTGCGCGGCGCCGTCGCGCCGCGCCGTGGAAGGATCATCAAGAACGCGACGTCG
This sequence comes from Viscum album, assembly GCA_963277665.1. Classification (NCBI taxonomy): domain Eukaryota; kingdom Viridiplantae; phylum Streptophyta; class Magnoliopsida; order Santalales; family Viscaceae; genus Viscum; species Viscum album. The sequence goes on from OY728159.1 coordinate 1,216,621,814, forward strand.
TCGCGCCGCGTTGAAGGGAATCAAAGGCGCGGCGGAGGAGCGTGGTGCCATCGCACCACGCCGGAGGACGAACACCGCAGCCGGTTCCGGGCCGCGGCGGGACAAGAAGACCGGCGGCCGGGCCGCCGGTGTCGGAAGCCGGAAAAAGGGGACCGGTTTACCGGTCCCGTTGAAGAAAAACCGGCCGGCCAGATGGCCGGCCGGATGGTCAAAATCTGGGGGAAATTAATTCCCCCGGCCAGCGGTCAAAAGCCCTCCCATTTAATTGGGGGGGGGGGGGGTTTCCTTGAGGGGGGCAGGCGGCCCCCCGGTCCTCTTCAAAGCAGGCCCCCACGAAGGGGGGGGGGGGGGGGGCGGTTTCCAAAGGCGCGGCTAAAAGCCGCGCCGCCTTTTGATGAAGCGGGGGCTTTGCCCCCCGCGCGCGCTGCATCCGTGCGGCGCTAGGCCGCCACGCCGCCAGGCAGCCGCGCCGCCGGCCGGCCGGGCCAGGTCGGACCTGGGTCGGGTCGACCTGGTTCGGGCCGACCCAGGGGGGGTCGGGCCGGGTCGGCCCGGACCCGGACCCCCCGTTTTCGAGACGGATTCTGTCTTTTGGCCATAACATGAGACTCGGACCTCCGATTGACGAACCGTCTGCGGCAACGCGATCCATGGATCGAGACGGTAGTTTCGGTATATCGCACTCAATGTTTCGGAATACTTTGAGTTCGGCCGGGTTGGTTCGTTCACAAAACCAACCGGGCCTTCGGAGCGGAAACACTCATATCTTGAGCTACGGACGTCCGATTGACGTGCCGTCAGCTTTGTTGTGTTCCTCATAGTGAGTAGGATCTTTTGGCATACTCCGCCCGAGGTTTGGACGCAGGTGGAGTACGGTCGGGTTGGTTTTGCCTTAAAAACCAACAAGGCCCCGGGGACGAAAATGCCAATAACTCTCAGACCGGGCGTCTGATCGACGTGCCGTCTGTTGCGTTGAGTTCCTGATGACGATACGGAACTTTTGGATACATCAACTCTGGACTTTGTGACAGTTGATGTATCAGCCTCTCGGCTCATGGAGCGGATCCTCCTGTACGAGCTTGCTGTGTGCGGAAACCCTAGTGCTGGCTGCGACTGTTACTGTGACTACTACTACTACTACTGCTACTGTGACTGCGACGACGACAGTACAGAGATCCTGTGTGGATTCGACGACGACGACTACAGCACTCAGCGATCCTACGTGGATCAGTGCTACAGGTCCTGTGTGGGTCCGATCCTATGTGGGTCCTTGCGCTCAGCGGTCCTGTGTGAACCAGCGCCTACAGGTCCTATGTGGGCACGATCCTATGTGGGTATTTTGCGGGGGTTAGTTACCTATCGATCCTTCGTGGGTCTGACGACTTAGATGGATCAGTGATCATCTTATCGTCCTTTAAAGAAGTATACCTGTATGAGCTGAATCATGTTGCTTTCCTGTGTGGATTGTGTTGTGCTATCCTGTGTGGATTACGTTTTTCTTTCCTGTGTGGAATACGTTTACTTTCCTGTGTGGACTGAGTTGTACTTGGGCTCGGAGGTTGGAGCGTATGTGAATTTGTTGACTTAGGTATATGTATGGGCATATACCTAAGCAGTGTCGGTTGTTACTTCGTGATTGTACCTTTCTTCGTGGTTTATCCTTTGTGGATTTGAGAGACCTTCAGGGGTCTTGGGGTCCCTACTGAGTAGCTTATACTCACCCCTGCACGGGCTTTGCCCGCACTACGTTGTGTTGGTTGCAGACGACGGACAGCGTTGATCTTAGCTGAGGCTTGCAGAGTAGGACGGTACCTGGAGGTGGACCACAGGGCGGGACGTGCTCGGAGCAGACGGCGGGACCCATGGATCAGTGGAGCTATCTGTACCCACCCTTCAGGTGGGATTTCCAGTGGACAGCTCGGTGTAGCGGCTTTTACTTTTCAGTTGTTGTTTCCCTTTCGAGTTGTACTTTACTTTCAGTTTGGGTTTATATACTGGCCCATTTACTTTTCCGTACTTTCAGTTGTACTCTGTTTTTTCTTAGAGTTTACTTTCCGCTTGCTTACTCTGTGGTGTTTGTTTACTTTACAAAGGCAATGCCTTCCCTTTTTACCGTGATTTACGCCTTAGTGCTAGTCGCCAGCCCCTGGCCTATGGAAGGCGGGCTTGGGGTAGTCACAGCACGGACCCCGAGGGCAGGTCGTGACATGGACTGGGTTATACTTGGGCTCGGATGTTAGAGCCGAACAAGAATTGATGACTTAGGTATAAGTATGGGCATATACCTAAGAAGTGTCGAATGTTACTTCGTCATTGTATCTTTCCTTTGTGTTTTATCCTTTGTGGATTTTGGGAGACCTTCGCGGGTCTCGGGGTACCTACTGAGTAGCTTATACCCACCCCTGCACGGGCTATGCCCGCACTACGTTGTCTTGGTTGCAGACGACGGACAGCGCTGATCGTGGTTGAGGCTTGTAGAGCAGGACGGTACCTGGAGGTGGACCACTGGGCGGGATGTACTCGGAGTGGACGGCTGGACACTAGGAGCTGTGGAGGCCATATGTACCCACCCTTCAGGTGGGACTTCCAGTGGATAGCTCGATGCTGCGGATTTACTTTTCAGTTATTGTTTTCTCTTTCCAGTTGTACTTTACTTTCAGTTTGGGTTTGTATACTGGCCCACTTACTTTTCCGCACTTACTATTGTACTCGATTTTTTTACTTAGTGTTTACTTCTACTGCTTTCTTACTCTATGGTGTTTGTTTACTTTACAAAGGCAATGTCTTCCCTTTTTACTGGGATTTACGCCTTGGTGCTAGTCGCCAGCCCCTGGCCTATGGAAGGCGGGCTTGGGGTAGTCACGGCACTGGCCCAGATGATGGGTCGTGACAAATTGGTATCAGAGGAGTTCGGTTCTACCGCAGAACTTTTGATTCTAATCTTATTCTATGTGAAGTAATAGTGTTAAGCGTATTGCGTGTGGTTACCAGTCCAGGGAGTCCAGTGTTGGTGTGGCGGCCGACATATCCGTACACGAAGACCCTGACTTCTAATTTCTGACTTAATGCACGAAAACATTGATTTCATGTGTGTTTCATGTTTTCTTTGTGATTACTTTATGTCAGCTAAACAGGTATACTGTTTGACCGTGGCACACCTGTTTCTTTTCAGGATGGCCCCACAACTGCAGCCATCTAGGGTTCCGAGAGTTGAGTGTGACGACAGCCCACCGAGCGACGAGGCCTCGGTACAGGGCCCTTTGACAGCTGAGGCACCGGTGGTACCTTTACCCGCCGAGCCACCGATGCTTCCAACCCCATCCACTGACGATGCACATCGCCTTAGTGCAATGCACGAGTTCCAGCGCCAGCGACCTCTCCGGTTCCGCGGGGAGATGGACCCCCAGGCAGCTGAGGACTGGCTGGAGGTAGTGGTGAGAGATTTCAGGTTAGTGAGGACACCAGCATACCTCATGGTGATCCTCGTAGTGAGCCTACTGCACGCGGCAGCGGGCCAAAGGTGGAGATTGATGCTCCAGGTGCACGATGAGGCATCTCTTATCTGGACAGACTTTGAGAGCCTCTTCTGCTCAGAGTTCGTCCCAACCACCCTTCGTTCGGTGCGCATCCAGGAGCATCTTTATCTGCGGCAGGGCAGCATGACGGTTACCCTGTACTCGGCGAGACATACCGATCTCTCGCGCTACTCGACAGTCATGGTACGGGACCCATTCTTTTGGGCTCGGACCTTTGAGCTGGGATTGAGGCATGAGATCAGGGAATCACTGATCTCCCTCAGTATTCCGACTTAGGCAGGAGTACTGGAGCGAGCCCTTTTGATTGAGAGATTTCTTGCTGATCCTTCATCAGCAGCAAGACCTACCGTGGGGCGGCACGTTGCAGAGGCCTCTACAGCAGGCAGTCGTTGGATGACTCATGGGTCCAGGCAGACCAGACCCTCAGGCAGACAACCTTAGGACACTGGCTCAGCAGTGCGGGGCACACAGCGTGGAGCTAGTCTTTTGAGAGGCAAGCAGTGCTACACATGCGGCAGGTAGGGCCACATGGCTCATGACTGCCCGACCCACCGTGCTGAGGAGCAGCAGATGGTTGAGGGGCCACCCAGGCAGAGGTAGAGGGTTAACCGTGGCGGTCCGCAGGGAGCAGGAGGACGAGGCAGGGGAGCTGGCCGAGCCGTAGGTGGTGGGTGACGCTTTGAGGCTCTACCACCACCACCACCAAGAGGTCCACCCTGACCACCGGGAGCTGGCGGGCAGAGACAGGTACAGCTCGAGGCAGCAGAGGCCTATGACCACGGCGTGCCCGAGATGATTCGAGGTACTATCTATGTCTATTCCACCCTTACAACAGTTCTTATAGACACAGGAGCGAGTCACTATTTCATAGCCGCTGACCTTGTTCGGAGCTCGGAGATTCCGACAGAGCCGTTGGCTCGATCCTTATGGCTAGAGACTCTTACGGGAGCAGAATCGATGATTACGCACTAGTCCTGGCATTACGAGCTTACTCTAGGGGGTGAGAGCTTCAGCTGGGATCTTCTTGTAGCGGCGTCGAGGCCTTACGACATCATCTTGGGCATGGGTTGGTTATCTACAGTCCATGCACAGATTGACTGTATTAGGCGCAAGGTGCGATGTGTACGCACCGACGGGAGCAGGTTCACCTTCACCGGCGAGAAGGGAGACTTCCCAGCATAGTATGGACTCTCGCAGAGGGGAGGACAACCCATCACTCATCAGTTGTCTAGCCTCATCCTAGGAGCAGTAGACATGCAGAGTCCTAGTTTTCTTGCAGTAGTGGATCAGTATGCGGACGTCTTTCCCGACGATGTTCCAGGGCTACCTCCTCGCAGAGAGGTAGACTTTTATATTGATCTGTACCCTGGGACAGCCCCGATATCCACTCCAGCATATCGGATGGCTCCTGCTGAGCTTCTAGAGCTACAGGTACAGTTGGAGGCCTTGCAGGGAAAGGGATTCATCGGACCCAGTGTTTCACCCTGGGCTTCCCTGATTTTGTTCGCCAAGAAGGCGGACGGGAGCTTGTGACTTTGTGTCGACTATCGTCACCTGAACCAGGTGACAGTGAGGAACAAGTATCCACTGATGAGGATTGATGGCCTATTCAATACGCTCATGGGAGCATGGTGGTTCTCAAAGATAGACCTAAGGTCAGTCTATCATCAGCTCAGAGTTCGGGACGAGGACGTGCAGAAGACGGCCTTCAGATGTTGGTATGGCCACTTTGAGTTCTTGGTTATTCCATTCGGGGTAACCAATCCTTTGGTAGTGTTCATGGGCCTCATGAACAGGATCATTCAGCCATACCTTGATCGATTTGCCATGGTCTTCATCGATGACATTTTGATATACTCGACGACTGAGGAGGAGAACGACTACCACTTGGGGGTTGTACTAGACACACTCCGAAAGCACTAGATTTATGGAAGGCTCTCAAAGTGTCAGTTCTGGCTACGCGAGGTTCACTTCTTGGGACACGTCATTTCTGAGGTGGGAGTTGCAGTGGATCCTGTGAAGATCGAGGCAGTGCTAGCTTGGGAGCCACCCAGGAGCGTGACGGAGGTGCGGAGTTTCTTGGGACAAGCTGGATACTATCGGAGATTTGTGCCAGACTTCTCCAGAATTGTGTCACCACTCTCAGCTTTGACGAAGAAAGGGAAACCCTTTGTGTGGTCAGACAGATGTCAGCAGAGCTTCCAGGAGCTGAGACAGAGATTGACCAGCGCACCTATCTTGAGGTTGTCGGAGGAGGGAGTAGGGTACGTAGTCTACTACGATGCATCAGGGACTGGACTCAGATGTGTCCTGATGTAGGAGTGGGCAGTGATTGCCTATGGATCACGTCAGTTGAGGGTGCATGAGCAGAACTATGCTAACCATGACCTGGAGTTAGGAGTAGTGGTCTTCGCTCTAAAGGCTTGGCGACACTACCTGATGGGAGAGCGCTTTATAGTCTATTCTGACCATCAGAGTCTTAGGTAAATATTCTCTCAGAAGGACCTGAACCTGAGACAGCGGCGATGTCTCGAGTTCCTCCAGGACTATGACTTTGAGATAGTCGATACTCCTGTGAAGGGGAACGTGGTAGCCAATGCTCTCAACAGGAGGATGGGCATTCAGCTACTTGAGGAGGCGACAGAGAAGCTATCCGTTTTGCAGATATCCTTCGTGGATAGAGATGGAGCAGCCTTCCTTCAGTCTCTCACAGTCACCCCTTCACTACTGCAGCGGGTCAGAGAGGAACAGTGTGGGGACGCCGACTGTGAGACGTGATGTGCGCAGATATCCTCAGGGAAAGCACCTGATGGTTTCTCATTTGGAGCAGAGCACAAAGTCCTTTTCAGAGGACACACCTTTGTACCAGTTGCTTTTCAGGTGGAGGTGCTGAGAGAGTTTCACATTTCTCCTTTGGAGGTACATCCGGGAGTGGAGAAGATGTACCAGGATCTCAGACGACAGCACTGGTGGCCGGGCATGAAGAAGGTTGTGGCAGAGTTTGTTTCTCGATGCCTCACCTGCCAGCAGGTGAAGGCAGAGCATCAGGTACCAGCAGGCTTGGTACAGCCCTTGGAGGTCCCGGAGTGGAAGTGGGACGACATATCTATGGACTTCGTGACTGGACTTCCATGCACTTCCAGAAGTCATGGCTCCATTTGGGGGATTGTCGACCGACTCACCATGTCGTCTTACTTATTACCCATCAGAGAGCAGGTCTAAGTAGAGAGCTTGGGATGTCTCTACGTTCATGAGATTGTACGGCTTCACGGCGAGCCATCATCTATCGTCTCTGATCGAGATGCTCGTTTCAATTCCCGGCTTTGGAAGTGGTTGCAGGAGGCGTTCGGGACGCAGCTATGTCTGAGCACCGCATTTCACCCTCAGAAGGATGGTCATACGGAGAGGACCATTCAGACTCTCGAGGACATGCTCCGCGCATGTTTCCTTGACTTTGGTCATAGCTGGGAGGACCACCTACCCTTGGTGAAGTTTGCGTACAACAACATCTACCACTCCACCATCGGGATGGAACCATACGAGGCGTTGTACGGCCGACCTTGAAAATTTTCTTTGTGCTGGATAGACCCTGGGGAGTCAGCACATGTGTGACCAGAGAAGGTCCAGCTCATCCAGGAGCGGATGAGGACAGCTCAGAGCTGGCAGAAGTCTTATGCTGACAGGAGGCGGAGGCCACTAGAGTTCTAGGATGGCGACCACGTCTTCTTGCGGGTCTCACCTCGACGTGGATTACGGAGATTTGGCTGAGGCATCAACTTGTCTCCACGCTTCATCGGACCATTCCAGGTCCTCAGCAGGATTGGCGAGGTGGCTTATCGCCTGGCTCTACCACCTCAGTTGCACTGGGTGCACGACATCATCCACGTATCCCAGCTGAGGAGATACGTGCATGACCTGATGCATATCATTGACCATGGGGAACTGAACGTTAATGATGGGGAGACTTTTTGCAGAGGTCCCTGTGGAGATTGAGGATCGACAGGAGCGGGTCCTATGTGGACGGTCGATTCCTCTAGTGTGCATCAGATGGCTGCACGGGAACTTCCAGGAGAGCACTTGGGAGCGGGAGGCCCAGATGCGTGCTCAGTACCCACTTTTGTTTCCCTAGTTTATGATGTATCCTTACGGGGACGTAAAGCCCAGAGGTGCGAGTGATGTAAAGACCCGTAAAATTCAAGGAAATTTTTTGTTAATTTTCTTTGGAATATTACAAGAACGCAGTTTCTGGCGGCACCTGATTCTGAGGCCCGGTGTGCCCGGAATCATTTTCCGAGGTTTGGTTCGGGTACGTTCAGTGAACGAATGAGCGCGTTTTTCTAACGTTTGAAACGGTGCTCGGAATCGAATTCTGAGGGCACCGATGGAATCGCAGCGCTGGTATTTGCTTAGAAATGCATTTTCCGTAGTTGTATTTGCTCGGGTGTGATTTTTAATATTTGGGTTAAATTAAGAAATAAAATAAAGTGGTGCGACAACTTTATTTTATTTCACTTTAATACACTTAAAGCCACATAATCTAAGTTAAGGGGATAAGGTAGAACCCAAAATATCCTACCCACTTGGTAGGATATTTGTGAGGTGGGGCCCGTACGATCCCGACCGTTTCTTTTCCTCTAAGTAACGCACGTGCGAAAACCTCTTTTAAATAAGTCAACCGTGCGTTTATTTGAGTTAAGAAAAGCCTCATTTAATTGGGAAGTTATGTCGTTACCATTAATTCATCAAATTAATGGTTCGTTTCTTAACTTTGAATTTCAAATCGTTGGAATGGGAATAAAATAAGACCAACACGTGTTTTCTTGAGGGTTTCTCATTGAAAGGATTTGGAGAAACTCTAAGTCTTGGAGATCTTCATCCTTCTTCGCGAAGAACGCAAAGAACGCGAAGAATGTCGGCCTCCGACGAAGGGCGACGAAGAACGCCGGATCCTCAGAGATTGACGGCGCGACGTGACGATCCTCCTTCTGCGATGCTTCTTCCGCGACGTTCCTTCCCCGCGACAATCTTCGATCAACAACCGATTGAGGTAGGGGGTTGCGGTTCTTTAATTTCATTGCGAATTATATCCTCAAAATGGGATTAATTGGTGCAATTAAACCTGTGTGTTTTTAACCCTCGGAGATCATCGACGTGACGCTGTGTACCGCGACGACAGTGACGCCCCTTCCGTGACGCGATGATCCTCTTCTTCCGGGACGGTCAATTCTGCGACGAACTCACGTTTGACGACAACGTTGAGATAGGGGTTTTGATTATTTTAATTCTTTTTGATTTATACCCACAACGTATGACTAAATTTTTGTTGTGTGACTTTTAAAAACCGCTAGCGCGGTGGGTGCGGACCAACGAACAAGTCCGAACCCACTGCCCTTTTCGTTCTTGGTGTGTGGAATGACGGATGATGAAAAAACAAGCCTCACGGGTGATGTGAGGTCCTCGCAGTGAAGGACGGGCCCCGGGAGGGCCATTGGCGAAGACGGCGCACATTTATGACCCCCGGAACTCGTTTGGTGGTATGCAGAGCAGCTCGCCGGCGCGCCTCGCCGGAAAGGCGGCGTTAGTGGCAAGTGGCGGCGGCGCCCGATGCGCCGCCGGAAGGAGCCGCCTCAACTGAAGCCGCGGTGGCAAGGGGCGGTCCCGCGACCGCGCGGGATCGGAGGGGGATGGGACGCGGCCAGCTGCCGCATCCGCTGGCAAGGGCGGCCCCACACAGGGTTGCGGCTCATTCAATGGGGTGGCACCCCCCTTGCGCACCGCTCGGCCGTTACGGTCGAGCCGCCTGATGATCAGGTCGTGCCCACACCGGCCAAGCCAGGTCGCACCCATGCTGGGCCGGGCCACCCAGGTAGGGCCGGGCCACGCCGGCCGGGTCGGTCCGGGCCCAGAACCCCCGTTTTCGGACCTTTTCGGTCTTTTGCCCGTATCTTGGGCTACAGACCTTCGATGGACGCACCGTCGGCAGTGATGTGATCCTTGGATCGAGGCGGTCGTTTTGAAATATCACACTCAAGGTTTTGGACAACATTGGGTTCGGCCGGGTTGGTTCGTACACGAAACCAACCGGGCCCTCGGAGCGGAAACACTCTTAACTTGAGCTCTGGACGTCCGATTGACGTGTTATCAAGTTTTTTTGATTTCTATTAGTATGACGGATATTTTGGCTTAATCTGCCTAAGGTTTGGACGCAGGTGGACTATGGTCGGGTTGGTTTTGACTTAAAAACCAACCGTGCCCCTGGGACGAAAAAGCCAATAACTCTCAGACTGGGCGTCCGGTTGACGCGCCGTCTGCGACGTTGAGTTCATGTTGACGATAAAGAACATTTGAACACATCAACTCTGGACTTTGTGTCAGTTGATGTATCATCCTCTCGGCTCATGGAGCGAACCCTCCGGAATGAGCTTGCTGTGTGTGGGAACCCTAGAGCTAGCTGCATCTGTGATAACGACGACGACTGTGTAGAGATCCTCGGTGGATTCGACGGCGACGACTTCAGCACTCAGCGACCCTGTGTGGATCAGTGCTACCGGTCCTGTGTGGGTCCGATCCTGTGTGGGTCAGCGCTCAGTGGTCCTGTGTGGGCCAACGCCTATAGATCATGTGTGGGTCTGATCCTATGTGGGTCTTTGTAAGGGTTAGTTACCTATCGACCATGTGTGGGTCAGATCCTTTGTGGGTCATTGCGGAGGTTAGTTACCTACCGATCCTGTGTGGTTCAGATCCTTTGTGGGTCATTATGGGGGTTAGTACCTATCGATCCTTTGTGGGTCTGACGGCTTAGATGAATCAGTGTAAATATCTGATCATCTCTATCGTCATACAAAGAAGTATACCCGTGTGAACTGAATCTTGTTTTTCTTTCCTATGTGGATTGTGTTGAGTTATCCTGTGTGGATTTATATTTTTCTTTCCTGTGTGGACTGGGTTGTACTTGGGCTTAGATGTTGGAGTTGAACGAGAATTGATGACTTAGGTATATGTATGGCCATATACCTAAGCAGTGTCGAATGTTACTTCGTGATTGTATCTTTCCATTGTGGTTTATCCTTTGTGGATTTTGGGAGACCTTCGGGGGTCTGGGGGTCCCTACTGAGTAGCCTATACTCACCCCTTCACGGGCTATGCCCTCACTACATTGTGTTGGTTTCAGATGATGGACATCATTAATCGTGGTTGAGGCTTGTGGAGTCGGACGGTACCTGGAGGTGGACCACTAGGCGGGATGTACTCGGAGTGGACGGCTGGACCCTAGGAGTTGTGGAGGCCATCTATACCAACCCTTCAGGTGGGACATTCCAGTGGACGGCTCGACGCTGCGGCTTTACTTTTCAGTTGTTGTTTTCTCTTTCCAGTTGTACTTTAATTTTAGTTTGGGTTTGTATACTGGCCAACTTACTTTTCCTCACTTACTATTGTACTCGGTTTTTACTTAATGTTTACTTCTACTGCTTGCTTGCTCTATGGTGTTTGTTTACTTTTCAAAGTTAATGCCTTCCCTTTTTACCAGGATTTACGCCTTTGTGCAAGTCGCCAGCCCTTGGCCTATGGAAGGTGGGCTTGGGGTAGTCACGGCACGGGCCCTGAGGACGTGTCATGACATTTTAGGACATTGTAACTAATTTCTCATTTATATTTGATATAAAAACAATTCAAACTTTTCATCCTTTTCACTTTAAAAACCAGTCATCTCATCCCATCTATATGAGTAATTTTAAATTAATTTCTACCTTTTATTTTATTAGAATTTTGAAAAATGGATTTATTAGTTTTAATCTGTATGATTTATAATTTATTATATGTTTAACTCATTTTTTCACAAAAATTATTAGTGAATGTAATTAAAATTATTTCCAATGATTAATCTTAAAAGTGGTCTAATTTTTTGATAAACATTATCTAAAGGTACCAAATAACCTAGAAAAATGTGCATACCCCATTTTTGGACATATGTCAACCATATCCTCTATTGGATATAAAATAGACCATTATTTTAGACATGTCATGTAATGGATAACTCTTAAAAATGTTTTAATTTATACATTTATATTAAATTCACTCCTCTACACTAAAAGAGAACTCATCCCCACCTAAAGATGTAACAACCTTAAATAAGAACTTCAGTTTTAATTCATTCTCCACCACATATATAACTAATATTCCCTTATTATACAATAGCCTATGTATATTTAATACTGATATGTTGTTATTTTATGGTTAATACCTGCCCTCACACACAATTCAATTAAATAAGGTATACAATCATTGTTCATTTGTATGTAGGACGACCATTTTAGGATCTGGTATTGTTTTTTCTTCTATTACCACCTTTCATGGTTATAAATAATGATATTATTAATGTTTTTATATGATATTTATGATATTTAAGTTTTCTTTATAATTCAATAATTAATATATAACACATAGATTCATGCTTTATATATTTTCGTGACATGATAACTTCGTTTGTGGACATGTTCACTACCATCTCCTCAAAGCGATGCAATTATTTTATGATTTGCAATGAATTTATTGACGATAGGTTTAATAAACTATTATTTTATATATTAAATTATAATAATAATGCAATTATATATGTATATATGTATCATTTTCTTTCATTTCATTTAATATAACAATAAAATGGAAACATTGTTAATGCTTACGTACGACATATCGTCTCTCTGAATTGTTTATTTCATTTTCTATTTAAATATTCTATTGATTTTTATAAATAAATATATAATTAATTTAAATGATATTTATATCATGTTATACCTTCTTTATGTAGGTAAAACATGATATAATTATGTGTGCCAAGAATAAAAATCAAAACATGTAGGAAAAACCAAGCAGTTACTACCCAAAACATAATATTAATACGGAATTATTAATAAAAATGAAATAAAAATTCACAAGTAAATAAAATATGGTATTATATAAATAAATATGGTTGAGATATATATGTTTAATAAACATATATTTAGTATAAATTTGATGAATAGTAACTTTTTACTTTTATTAACCACAGTTAATAGTAAATAAGGTAATTAAGGGTAAAAATGATATTATTATTACCCTAACACATGTTCTAATTATATTAGCTAAGTATAATTCTTCCAAAAAAACCTTAGGAATAAAATATGAACCTCTTTGGTCCACTTGGATTATATTAGGACAATTTTTATTATTTAATTCAAAGAAGAGTTAAAAGAGTTAAAATAAAAGATTAACAACTAATACAATTTTAATATAGTGTTATACATAAGATAAATTAGATTATAACTATTCATTATAAAGATAAAAAGATTTCCTACATAATAATACAAAAATAAATAGAGACATGGTAAATGTCAAACTATTTAACTAAGAGTTAAATCTAAAAGATAAAGTTAATATAGTGACCCAAACTTGTCTGAAACCTATTGGTTGAGTGGTTTTCTACCCATACCCACCTTATACATTAAATAATCCATTATGGAGTCATTAGAAACCGAAATTTATTTTACTATAAAATAATATTTCTAGCTTTTCCTAAGGTGCCCCTCACCCCTCTTATAAAAGGGCACTCCCCCTTCTCTCTATTTCATGCATTCAAAGCCATTTGGATTGGCCAACATCTTCCCAAACACCCATTAAACTGTTCTCCCTTCATCATAGAGGCCTTCATTTAGTTATAATTTCATCCTAAGGAGTCCTTTTGATCAAATCAAAAGGAAGAACCCGAAGAAGAGGTAATAATTTCCCCACACTATTTCAAGTTCCTTTCTCTTTCCTCTACTTCTTTCTTTGTTATTTTAATTTTAAAATAATAACTCTAGTAGATTCTATATAATATGATGTTATTATAAATATGGTACATCCATATTCATTATTCTATCCACCCGTTGAACAACATGTCACCATACGTGCGTACGTACGGCTTACCATCTCCACGTCATGGTGTAATTGTTATTCAATACATTGTTATTTGGATGGGTAAAATAATGATGTGTAACTGATTTAAATAATAAATATAACACGATAATAATTATTTTTATATGATATACCATCCAATTATATATTATTTTAATGATCTTTTTGCTCGTTCGTAAGTACTAATTACCATCTCCATGAACGCGATAAGATTCATTTCCCACCGTATCCATTCAAGAATAATTATTATTAGACGATCAAACGAAATTTTAAAGACTTTATATCATTCTGGATATGAATAAGATACATCCCATACATAACAAATATCACTCACATAATAAATAATATAAAGGAAAATGAATTCGTTAACACCCAAAACAATGATAATACAAAAATAATATTAACAAACAAATGTTAAAAGATCATATATGATATCCTATTAATGTATATGAATCTTTTATAATTTAATAAACATTATTTCACCATTATATAGAAGGTTAAAATACCCTCGACCAAGGAAAAGTACAAGGTAAGGGTTAATTCTACAATCTCTTCATTATCTGAGGTTGTTTACATGTAATTATCTACTCGGATCTCTTTATCATCCACATCCATATTACTTAAAATGTATTTCAAAACATTCTTACTACTTTATAAACTATGGGTTAATGTCATTTATACACTTTTTGAATTTTTATTAGATGTTTATAAAGGAATATTTCTGTCGTTTTCCAAATAAGGTCTTTTTAACCTTTTCGACAAAATTAAGGTGAGAATGTCTTTTTTAACTTATACGGTCGGTGTGGCTATTTTACACCGTTATAAAATCATTGAAGCTTCCCTTAAAATTTTATAAGAATATTTTGAAATTAAAATTTTTATTTTATAATTTCGTGACTTTTAAATTATTTCAAAAAAAAGATATATTTCTGTCAAATAGTTTTGATTTTATCTATGTCAACATCCTTTGATGGATTTTAAGATTATTTGATGTTGATTTATTATGATACAAAACTTACATATTTTATTGAAGTTTTTTGGAAATGTTTGACTATGGATGTGTTATTTTTATACCATTCATGGTTTATAGAGAAAGTATTGACATTTAGTATGCTAGTTTTAATACGAATGTTTATGTTATGTTTATACCTGTTCATATGAGGAATGCATTAGACTTAGTAAGTGGTGGGTGGAGCCCACTATAGCTCTAATAGGCATCGGTAGGTCTCATGATACAAACTAGTGTCTTAGAACAAGGTCTTGAAAAAATCTTATTTGAAGTCTTGTCTCAAGGCCTTAACTATGTGGTTATGATAGTCTGCAATTATGCGTTCCATTATTATGAAATTGGTTATTTATGTTGCATGTGATTATTCGACTATTAGAATATCCCTATGAATAAGTCAATGGCATTATTTCATTTTAATTTTTCAATGGTATGCTTACGTTCAGGTTTATAAGTCTTTCATTTTAGTTACACATTTTCTTAAATGTTTATGCTTATTTATGAATGTTTCTGCTATATTGTTATCCTTACAGAGGATCTGAGCTCACCCCTTTCCATGTTTTATTTTTTCCTAGGATGTGAAGAAGTATTTTATGACTGACCTGTAGGGATAGTCTGAGGGGATATGAGAGTAAACTATAGAGAATATATTGTTGTAGTTTTCCATTTTATCATGTAATTAAAGACATATTAGTGTATCTAGTGATTCCAAGGCTACTAAACTAATCGGTATTTCGAGACTTGATCTTTTGTAATCCTGCCAATGTTATATAATAAGGCACCGACTCTTGGTATCTATGTTCGGGGCGTTACAAATATAAAGGTTTAACTTTATAGAATTGTATTAATATTATAAATTACATATTTATTCATTATATATACTCGTATGTCCATTCGAGTGAGTTTGTAATGAAAAATGAATTACATCGCTCCACAGAGAGAGAATTATCTCTCATATGTACGAGTGACATTCCCAGATTCAAATAGATTGGAGGGTAAGAATGTATATAATGTTTTATATTTTAATTATCATATGTATTTCATAATTTCAATATATATCCATTAAATCAATATTTATAACCTTATTTTTGATGTGGTGATGAAAAAAAACATATCACTTTGTTGAGGTGATATTCATTGTGATTGCATGGGCCACATTATCATTTTTCATAAAATGGATTAGAGGTGGAAAATTTTTTTTAGTCAAAAAAATATCTTAAAATACCTATTTCATTAATATTATTATGGTTATAATAGATTTTGAAGGACGTATAAGAAAAAATAAACTTGAATGAATTTGGATAACAAATATACTTCCTCCATAGATATATTAACCTGTCTTACAAACTAAACCCTCTAGGATTAGTATTTGTGTGTCAAAAGGCCTCTTGTAAATTTGGATGAGAGTTTGGGAGGTATTTTTTCTTATATTGGTTGATCTAGAGTTGTGAAATTGTGTGAAGATGTGTGGATAAAAGGTCCATATTTATAGGAGAGATGAGGGGAACCCTTGTAAATATTAAGAAGACTTGAATATAAGAAATGTATTTCTCAATGAAGGTAGATAAATTTCAGTCCAATTTAGAATATTATAAAATTTTATATTACAATACACTCAACCAATAATATTTAGATAAGTTTTAGAGATATTTGAATCCTAGTCTCTATGATTAACTACCTCATTAACAGGTTTTAACATTTTCTGAGATTAAATAATGTCACTATCATAACTATTCAATGTCAATAAAATTGAAATTGGACATATATCAAAATTATAGAATTACCGTCCCAATTCCAGAATCAATTTTTTAAAATTTAATTTTTGTAATTTGTTAAAATTACCTTTAATATGAGTTCACAAACTTAATGAGAACCCTTTTCTAGAAAATTGATTTTTATCCCTAAATTGATTTTAGATCAAAATAAAGAATAATGTTGATTATAGTGGAATTAATTATATTATTTTAAATAAAAGTATAATTATGTGACCTTCAGGCCAAAACAAACAAAAAGTAACACCATGAGAATATGATTAATAAAAGGAGAACAAAAAATAGTTTTTATTTAAATAAAAACATAAATTATATTTTCAGAAGGTAAAACATAGATTTATAGGTTAAATATTAAAATTTTAAATAATTTATATTAATTTTAAAATATATATTTTTTCTATAAATTTTTTTTATAAACATTAATTTCATTATTATATCATGATATTATAATAAAAATGGTGATATCATCAAAACCAATATTTTTCACAATTCACAAAAAATAAACCATTTCAGATAAATCTCAAAGAGTTTTCTTATGGGTATTTTTTCACATGATCATGCAAAAAATGGATTCAATTTTATCAATTTCATTTATAATAAATAGTAATTTAAAATTTTAAATAAATCCATGTAATACATATAGAATAATTTGTTAAATAAAACTAATAAATTTTTATTGAAAATTAATATAAAATAAATTATGAAACTATGATGAATATAAATACATAAAATTAATACTTATAAATAATACAATTTATTTATTTTTAGGGTAACTTGTGTTGTGACATTATTACCCACTAAAATAATTTTTTTCATCGTATTTTTTTCATTACATAAACAAGTGAGGATATTTTTTCAGAAATCCTTTTCTTATTCCCATTTTGTTTTTTTCAATTATATAGCTCTCTAAGGAAACCATAACCCGAATAGTGACCTTCTTAAAAAATAATTTCTCATCATTTTATAAAATTATTATAATAATTGGATCATAAGAAACATTCTCTTCTAATCATACAACTTCAAGGATAAATCCTTGAGATGAATCATGTGAAAAATTATTTAAAAAAGAAACATGAAACACCTAATGTGAACGAGATAAAACCCAAAATAAGGATACTCAGAAAGTAACTGATCTCAAATTCTCTATAATTTCATATATAATAATATACCATGGGCTTAATTTTTATTTCCTACCAAAATTTATAACACCTTTTCAAGGAGATACTTTATGAAAAAGATGGCATGATTCCTCAAACAAAATATCTTTACACTAGTTATATACATAACTCATTTTCATGCTCTAATATTTCTATTTATATTGTTGAATTATCTTTACCTTCACAAATATATCTTTAACCAATTATAGTCCTAATAAATTTCTCTAAATGACTTCATCCCAACATTCTGGATTTAGACAGTGCTTTATATATAATTCCTCAAAAGGGGCCATTAATATATTCAAATGTATAACATTATTATATGAAAATTTTATAAATTAGTGATATTGGTCTAAACTTCCCTGATAATATAAGTATAAATCCTGAATAATATATCAAAATTTCTAAATTATTCACTCGGAATATCCATAATATTTATGATGAAAATTCATACATAAAACTTAATTCAATACCCAATGGAATCTGTGGTCCTTTCCAAACAATTGATGTAAATTTAGGAACATGATCTGATAGAATAGAGAGAGAGTTACTCTACATAACCTAAATATCTAATTAATATAATTTCTATAATTATGATCCAAATATATTCTATTTGAGATGGGTATAAAATGCATAAATTTAGATGGATGAACAACAATAACCTAAGTCTCATTATTAGTGTGAAATGTCCTTCTAATCCTACTATTAAATCTAGTCATATATTCTCCCATTTCCTTAAAATAACTGGAAAAATATAAATCTTCCACTTTTGTAGTTTCTCTTCATATTTAACCTATTTAATAGTTAAACATTTTTGGTAAAATAATCAAAATCTCTTTTTATTACATCAAACCCATAATATTAATCTTAGTTTCTATACATATTTGTACTATCATGATGTACATAAAATTAGAGGTATGAGCCTCACTCAACAATAGTATGTTCAATTAAAAAAACTAAAAACATAATTTTTTCCATGAAAAATAAAAAATATTAATTTGTAATATTATAATTTGAAAGATTAAAATTTTTGTCCATTTTAAACATTTCTTATAACCTATAATCTTCATTCTGAGAATGCTAGATTCTATCTAAAAATATGATTGATCTAACATCTAAACCATTAGAGAATGAGATTCTTCATATACAACTTCTATTCAAACATTAATTAAAACATTAAATAATGGATCACTTTCCAAATATAAAATATTTAATAAGGAAAAATATTTTCAACTTAAGGAATCAACTGCCTTGTTTTCCCTACATAGATGATAGTGAACCATTCATTCATAATCATTTTTCAATTCCAATAGTATTTTTTGCAGCATTTCAAAATATTTTGGAGTGAATATATTGTTTAATATTTTTTTAATCAGTATATATTTCTAATTTCAACCCATATATATGATACCACCATAAATTAAAAGTGACAATAACTGTAGAAATATCGATGTCATCCTTTGGATTATTCAACTCAGGGGGTTTCAATTTTCATGATATATAGATAATTACATGATAATTTTTCATAAAAATGAATCTACATACCTAAAATGAAGCATCAATACAATGAAAAAAATTTCATTCCTAGTTGGAAAGGATAACACTGGAGCATTAAACTATGTTCTCATTAATTCCAAAAAATATTCATCAATATCAGGAACCATCCCAGATACTCTGGTAACCTAACACCTGAGGCACCACTCACATGGTTTGAAGGGGATTCCTAATCCCTATGGGTTGGTTACTATCACATGTAATCATACAAAATAAAACAGGGATTGGTTTGTCCACATAACAGTGGAAGAAATAGAAACAATTCAGTATACTCAAATGAAAGATCTAAAGGGAGAGCAGTACAATAAGTCAAAAAGATAAATCCAAACCCAAATAGTATATCACAAAGTACCAAAATGGTAATATAAATATCCCAAGTCCCAATGGAACAACACTCAAAAAGTATAAGATAAAAAACAACTACCACCTTCAAGTACCACTTCCAGCATACCTGAACCTAGATGGAGGAAATATACAATCTCCAGAAGGAAAAGGTACGGTGTGAGATAAAATCTCAATACGGTATCACCAACTTTTCCATAATATGATTCCCTAATAAATAAATACATTCATGATTTCAATTTGAACAATATATGTATGGATTTACATTTTTATATTTAAATAAATACATTATATCCTCTTCAAATTATGGGAAAACATTTCAATCATAGCTTAAATAAACACTTCATATAAAATAGTTTATATAAATCATTAGGCTTGAGAAAAAATAGATTAAAAAATAAGGATATGTATATATAATCAAAACAATCATAATAAGTATCATGGACATATTCCCTGATTTAAAATAGTTTTACTTATGAGAACCTCATACACTTATATTTATCGTCACAGTGATGTGTACACACTCCCCTCAAGCTGAGGTCGAATATGACCCAACAATAAACCACTGAGGATAAGATCTATTAAAAAAAGTTCTTTTTAGAATTAAAAATCATCATTACATTATTATGGAATTACTATCCTGTCTATTTTTTCCCTATTAACTTACTAACTATCCTAACTCACATATGATCAATCAATCAATAAATAATGGTAAAATAGTTTCAAAACTATTACAAATGTAATTGTACCGTTTCAAATTTCAATACTCCATTTTCAATCAAAAACAAAACATAGGTTTTCATTTCATAGGTTCATTCCTTTTCAAAGAAAACAAGACATATTATTTCATCATTTAAATTAATAAATTTTCCAAAAAAAGGATCCAACTGAAATGATTTCACAATTTCCAATAATTTCAACATTCCCCCAAATACCATTTCCATTGGAAATGGGGTTTTATAAAAAATTCATAATATGGAAATTAAATTTATAGTTTTCTTCAATTTGGTATTCATTGTTAAATTAAAATAAATTCCAGAAAAAATCCAATCACAGTTTAATTAGTTGTCCATATTATATAGAACCACATATCTTTTTCACAAAAAGACAGCACCCACAATGGAACCTGCCAAAAAGAATGAGGGAATACAATATCATATCGATAAAACTAGAAAAATATTGAAAACATATACTTTTTACCTATTAATACCAAACTGGTCTATCAAAATCCATTGGGAGAAATAAAAAGGCACTGAGATACCAAGAGACCTCTTACACATAGAGAGGGACCACAACCACAATAGAGATCAATCACTGAATGAAATGATTCATAAGGGTTGGGGGGCTCCAAAATTCATGGGGATAGATTCTGGTAAAGAGAATTGAATCCATGAGGAATGGGAATAATTTTTTTATTCAAGTAACTTATATAAAATGGACACTTTAGTTTTCATGATGTGTAACTCAAATTCACATAATGTAATTTTCAAGCCCTATAAACACTAAAAACCCTATTAAATTCCACTAAAACCCTTATTTTTAATTTATATATGATTTTTATACATTACATGGCTTGTATCCATTCATAATGTGAACCAATTTCACAAAATATAGTGGGATACAATTACAGGTCATGTAACCACATTACATGGAATGTAAATAACCACTCAAATACCGAACAAATTGGTTTTATGATAAAAATCCCAACAAATATCAGACATCAATATTACATGTATCCTCCCAATTCCTTCTCATCCCATACTAGACAAAAAACAGAAAACTAAATAAATATATTCAAATGTACCTGATATAATGGCAAAAGGATGATGCAACCACCCCACTATAAAAACATTCATTCCCTAGAAGGATTGTCAAAAAAATTGATATAAAAAGGTGTGTCTACTACTATCTCAGCAATGCCTCATGTTAAAATGTCCCATGAGAATTAGAATTGTGCTACAATATCACATTATCCAAAGGTATCATCTTCCCACAAAGAACTATGGTCTTAGAATCCACAACCCTAACTATAAGCCCAGTCTATAATAAATATGGTTCAACATCAAGATCACTACAACTCAGATAATGAGATGGATAATTAAGATATTTTTGTCACTAGGATACATATAACACATCATATATTTACCTAAATAATGGAAGAAGTATTAAAAATTAATCCACTTTACCCACTAGGTCAGTAACCTCAAAAGGCCCCACAAAATGAGAAGAATGCTCCAGTTTCCTCCAAATCCATTGATGACCCAAACAAGGTGAAAATTTCAAGAACACCAAATACATAACTAAAATTTCAAATGGTATATGGTGAATATTATAATAAAATTTATAATGTATTTATTCCATAAATATTTTTTGATAAATCAACTGAATCATAGTTGTTATATCTTGAACTAATCATAGTCAAATCAAAAAACATTAACTGATCATCGACCAACACAATTGATATTTATAAGATCATCGATACAAGTCTTGAAAATGACTCATTCTAATTACAAACTGGTATCTATTATAATAATAAAACTCAACCATCCCCAAATGGTCCTTCCAAGCTCTAAATTTTTTTTGGATGTAATATTTAAGAATATCCTCAAGAATATGTATATCCCTAAAAGTTTGGACATCCATCTGTAGATGGTAGGCTATGATCATATGTACCTGATATCATAGTTCCTCTTAAAGGACTCTAATAAATAAGGATGTAAAACATGGATCTCTATAATATAATATAGTATATGGAACTCTGTGAAAATGAACTATCTCTCACACATAGATATTTCAGAACTCGTCAACATTGGTTTAATCTCTAATGGGTAATAAGTGAGATATGTTAGTTACACAATATATCAAAACCCATATCACATTCTCATTTCTAGAGGTATGTGGAAACCTAAACAAAAATTCCACTGAGATCTAATTCCACTTAGAAGTTGGAACTAGAAGTGGATGAAGAAAACCAAAAGGTCTCTAGTGCTCGACCTTGACCTATTGGAATGTATACAAAAGAGAGAAAAATTCAATAATTCCCCATCTCATACCTGGCCACAAAAATCGTGGACACATATCATAGAATATTTTTGTCGTTCCTAGGTTCACTGACTACTAAGAATTATGGAAATAAACCATCACATCTTTTATTACTAGAAAATTAACAATGTACTTATTCAAGAAACATATAATAACCTCTGTAGAGAATGACCACACAACTATGTTATTTTCAGAAAAAAGAGGGTTTCTAATGCATCGAAAATCATCATAAAGATGACATTCCATATGAAAATATTGATCAAGAAAAAAAAATAGTTCAATAGAACATTATCCAAGACAACCTCATTCCTAGATTCCCCAAATCCAATATGAAACTATGCAAAGATGGTAATCAGGTTCCACTCTTCTGGTGATTCATTCACCGTCTGGGTCATAAGTTTCTTTCTCAAATCATCTATGAAGACATTCTATTTCCCCATGGTATAAGTAATGTAAATTTAAAATGATTAAAGGCATTCAACCTTGATCTTATACTTGATATTAAAATATTTTTGGGAGAAGATATAACTCAAGATTTTGGTGTTGTGAAATATGATAAACCATTATCTGAAAAGGTATTGCCAACAACTATTAAATGATTTCATCGCAACTGAAATTTCAATATAATTCCTTGGATAATAATTATCTTGTGGCATAATATGTTGAGAGACAGAGGAAATTATGTGATCAGTGTGCATAAAAACATAACCCAATGTTGAACTAGATGCATCACAGAAGACCACATAGATATGTTTGAACTCTAGATGAGTGAACATTGGCACAAAATTCAAAAGGATTTTCAGATAAAAAATAACTCTATAATTCATCATCCTATGAAAACATCACACCCTTATGAGTGATGGAAGTCATCGGAGAATCCAACATTATTAAATCCTTTTTTAACTGGTAGTAATACACAACCAAACCAAAGAATCTTCAAATCTCGAAAACATTATGTGGTTGCTCCCATTTCATAAAAACATTCCCTTTCTCAGGAAGAATTGAGATACCATTATTAGACACCACATTTCCAATCAAAATCACTTCCTGAATACAAAAATCCTTTCTTATAGATTAGCAAAAAAATGGTGATTTCTCAACAATTTCATAACAACCCTCAGATGGTGCACATGATCCTCCTTTAATGTTGGGTAAACAAGGATGTTATCCACAAAGAAAACCATGAATGTATCACGATAAGAATAGAAAATCATGTATTTCAAAGACATAAATACTTCATGAGAATTATTTATACCACATATCTTGAAAATATACACAAAATGGTCATACCATCTCTTGAAAGAGATTTTATTAATGTCAGTTTCTTTTATTCTCATGTGGTAATAACCGTATCAAATATCATTCTCTAAAAACGAATTTTTCCCTTTAATAAAGTCAAATATATCATAGATATGTAGTAATAGATTCTTTTTCTTCATAATGACTCAGTTGACTTTTCTACAATCAACAAAAAGGTGAAGTGACCCATCATCTTTTATAGAAAAAAACAATCACCACCCAAGGTGAAAAACTTGGGTGTACAAATCTGTTATCTAAAAGATCATATATATGAGTCTTCAACTCTTTCATTTTATCTGGTTCCATGCAATAAGAAGGAATAGATACTGGTTAAGTACCATGATCTAAATCTATAGAAAACTCTACCACCCTAATTGGTGGCAAGCCATATATTTCTAAAAGAACAGCATCAGAAAACTTGATGAAAATTGGAGTTCAATCACTACTCAAATATTCCCACTCCATATCAAAACAAAACACTGATATCACTTTACCAAACTCTATATAATAATGTATAACTATACCTGAACTCTGGTCAGATTCTCCCTAAAAGATACGGTACACCCCATCTGGTGTAGTAAAGAATAACTATCAAAGATAACATTATATTCAAGATTTATTAGTATTGACCCTATCCATCCCAAATATGAAATCAAGAGATTTAATGTAATGATCCAGAAAATTCCATTTTAGATCAATACCTAATATATAGAACAGATAAGGACAATGAACCCCATACTCTCCATTCATTCTGAGGGGTGTAGTTATATCCATCACATAACATAAAACCTCCATATAGAGTTTTATTTGATTAAAAATTTGAGTTGATATAAATGCAAAAATTCAATAGTATAGAATAATTAATTCACTAATGAATAAGTTTTAGTGATAGTACATATCACATTTGATGGACCTGTATCTTCCTCCTCTAGATACTCTTCCAATGAGTGAAGAGGCTTCGTTTAGGATGCATGTGACTGAAACCCCTAATATCTTGAAGCATCCAATTTCAGCATAGTACCATTTGGTTTCGATGATCCTAGGCTACTACATGGAGTATAATTAAATTGATATAACTTTTTTAAGTGATGGAGAATGTGTATGAACCCCATATCTTGGGTGATTGACTGAAAACCCTCTCTGATTACCCAGGCTCTGCGCACTAGTAGAAAAACAATGAGACTCCACCATGAACTGTAAGATATCTAAATGGACCCTACTACTAAGAATAACCAAGACACTCATTATTCATCATATTCCCTTAATATAAAATCACATATAAACTTCTAGGATAAAAAAACTCTCATAAACCATGAATTTTGAGCCAGTTTAAGCTCAACCATCAATGCACTATCTAACATGTCAGCATAAAGAGATAGAATTAGAGACAAAACATAAGAATAAATATTAGATCTAATTCCCATATTGAACTGTAGAGTTCAATACATCTCATTCTTTTAAATCTTTATTGAAAATCGTACAATCTCAAAATCATGGTTTTTATATTTTTTCATGATCTTGTCATCAATATCGAGTTTAAAGAACTCTATAATGACAACCAACAACATAGACTATATATTGAACTTCTCTCTGACAAATAACTTTAATTTAGTACCTATCTAAACCCACATAATCATTTTCCCTCCCCATTATGTCCCTCCATCTCCTTCTAGGTCCCTCAAGTATAAAGATGTCACATATCACCTTTATAACCACGAGTGTTCCTAATAAATAAAAGAGAAGCTAAAATTTCTCATACAATACACAACCTATTGAGGATTATTATGGCCATGGAAATTATATGGATTCAATAAAATAAACTCTTGAGCATGATTCTGATATTCAACTCTCTGATGTTCCACAGCTGTATCTCAGACGGGAGAGGCAAAAATTGCATGTCCCCAAGATAGGATGACATGCACAAGAATCTGAACCAGATTCTGGTCCATGGGAGGATTTTTACATTGTGGTTCATCAGTAACTTCCTCCTAGATATTATCCACACATATTATTAGAGGAATATTTCAACACAAAAATATAAAACAATATTGAAGACTTCATTACATTACATATATTATAACTTAAACAAGATCAACAAGTAAATTAATCTTAATAACAAGATAAAAAAGATTTTAATTTCAATTTATCCATCATAAAATTTTGAAAAGTAGTAGAACTAGTCCTTACGATGTCTTTACCGAACCACCCCTGGAGACTTAAGGATTATTACGATGAGGAGGGGTAAGTAACTCACTCAAACCTACCATATAAGTCTCAACCAGATTATAAACTTCATACTGACATCAAGGAATGATGTTTAACATATACCTTTGATAAAATTTGTCACGAACCAAACTGAAAACCATTGTAACTTGAAAATCAAGATGACACTGACCATCACCACATAGATTTCATCATACCCATAAGTTAGTGACTAGAACTTAGAATCATACAAAATAATACTAGGACAATTGTTCCACACAAAAGTAGAAGAAACAAACAAAATTCACTATGCTCAAAATAAAATATCACATGGAGAATGGTACATAATGGCCAATGGGTAAAATAAAACCCAAATAGTAAATCGAAAAGTAATAAAAGGATAATATAAATATCCCAAGTGTCAATGGACACAACACTCTAATACAACAACATCCAAAACAACTACCACCTCCAAGTGGTTCTTTCCCATTTCTTGAACCTAGAATGAGAAAATATACAAATTAATAAACTCAAAGGTATAGTGTGGCCTAAAATCCTATTAGGGTCTCAAGGAGTATTATATAATAAAATTAAATAATAGATAATCCAAATAATTAAATAAATTTTTTTAAAAAAATGTATGGTGGTATTTTTTAAAATTTGAAAAAAAACGTTCTTTCCAGTTCAAATGGTGTAAAAAATATCAATCATGGATTAAATAAACACTTTTTATAAAAAAAATATAAATCATTTTGCGTGAAAATATTAGTTTCACAACCAATGACACATATAAAATAAAAAAAAATAACAATAAGAAACATGTTCATCTTCCAAGGGGTATTATATTTTCTGGTTATGAGATCCTCACACACTTATATCTATGATCAGGGGAATGAACACACACATCGCCTAGGCTTAGGCTGAATAGGATCCATCATTACCCCACTAGTGATAAGATTCACTAAAATAGGTTTTTATAGTTTTAAAGCATCAATCCATTTATAGGGTATTTTCTTCCAAGCATGTTTGTCCCATATAACCTTCCAACTACCTATGATTGCATATTCTCAATCAATCAATCAATAATGGAAAAATAATTACAAAATAATTACAAATTGAATTTCCCCATTTCCAGTTTCAATATTCCATTTTCATTCCAAAACCAAAAATTGGTTTTTATTTCATCAATACATTCATTTTAAATAAAACCAACCAACGGTTTTCACCATTTTAAATTAACACAATTTCCAAAAAAATCATTTCAAATCATTTCACAATTTTCATCAATTTCAACTTTCGGCTGAAACTTCAATTCCATTTGAGTTGGGTTTTTTCCCAAAATACATACCTTGGAAATTAAATTTATGATTCGCATTTATTGGGCTATTGTCATTAATTTCGAATGAAATTTCAAAAAATACAAAATTTATGATTTAATCAATTGGTCATTTTAAACAAAACCACCAACATTTTCACAGAAATGCAATGCTTACAACAGAACCGACCAACAAGAATTAGGGAAGAGTAGATCTAGGTTATCTACCTAGAAAACATATTAAACAAGATGGGGTTTATATCCATAAATCATGTGATGATCTATCAAACTATATGGATAGAAAGGTAAATAGATGGAAATATCGGGAGACCGCTTTCCTTGAGTGATATATTAGAACTGAAACAATGATAAATCATTGAACAGAACAATCAGGGAGTGTTATAGGGCTCTAAAATCACCTAGAGATGGATCTAGGTCAAGAGGAAGGAAACATGAAGAATAGGGAATAAAATTTTCATATAAGACTGATTTTCAAAAAAACACTCAAAACCTTACCTAACATGTAACCCAAATTTATATCATGTAATTATTGAGTCCCATATACACTAAAACCCCATCTTCATTTTATTAAAAACCCTATTCTTAATTTATACATGACATTCAAACTCACAAGATGTGTATCCTTTCATGTTGTGTACCAGTTTCACATCATATTTTTTGTAATGATTATACATCATGTAACTTCATTACATGGTGTGTAAATCCCCAATAGACTACAGAACACCTAGGTTATAAGATGATAATTACAACAAATCATGGAATTCACCATTATAGGCATCCTCCCAATTCATTATCATCCCTACCCAAACAATGAAAAATAAAAACAATAAAAAATCCTCATATGTACCTAATATTTAGGCAATGTGATGTTCCAATCACACTTTTTTAACAAATTATTTTAAATCTGTTTTGAGTTAAATTTGTTAGTGTATTTTTAATTGTGAAAACGTTTCATTAAAATATCAGTAATGACCTACCTGTCACAAAAAAACTAAAAAATTTCAATAAAATCAGTGGGACATGTCAACTATTTCACAACTATTATTATATAAGGATGAACAGTTATCCCATCTTCATAGAAAATAAAAACAAGGAATGAAATCAGTAGAATATATAATTCACATTTGTTTAATTGTTCTTAAAAAATATTTTCTTTTAAAATATGAATAACAACCCTTATTTGTTTTTAATGATCCACAGACATTTTCCAATATACTATGATGAAATATATAAATAGTACAATAAATTTATTCATGAACTAATGGAAAACCTAATTCATAATATCTATAAATAAAGTTGATGAATTTTTAAAATTTAAATGAATAACCCAAAATTCAGAATATTCAAACCTAGTATGAAACTATAACACCTCTGGATTTTAAAAGAACATTTTTTTATGGTGTGCAGGACAACAAACCCTGAGATTTAATGACTATGAACATTTTCCATTAAAATATGACCATTATAACCTAGTCATTGAATTATTTGGTATGAATATGAGTAACTTCATTATAATATATATGAATATAAATATAAAGGACTTACTCAACAAGAATTTATTTATAAATGAAAAATAAATAATAACTCTTCTCTAGAGGAGTCACTTTTTTATTCAAATTTAACACCCCAAGATTTTAAAGTATGTCACTTTTTAAATAAATTTAATTCCTTCGATAAGATATGTTACACACAAAACCTTGCTTAAACAAACTGAGATTGACCATTAGATATTATTATTTTAACATTATCATTATAACCTAACTATTAGAATGGTTGCTATCAATATAATTAACTAAATAATAAAAAATATGGTTTAAAAATGTAAATAAAAGGAATTATTTTATGACCAAATAATTATAAATGACAGTAAACCCTTTTCAAAATTAAAGGAAATTGTTTTCTGAAAAAATATTTAAATGCACACAAGTGTGTTTTATACTGATAAAATAAAAAAAATACAATTATTGAATTATATTAATGAAAAATATATATTATATATAATTTTTGACAATAATCTGACGTGTTTTCTATTCATGAAATGAAAAAAATCAAATTTTTGGCATAAAAGCTATATTTTTCAAACGACAATTTTGCAACCTTTTGACAGTGCACTTATTTTAAAATTGAATATTGATAATTTTATTAATTATATATGATATAATACACATTATTTTTAAAATATTATTATCAAAATTATCTTAGGGTTTATTTTTGGTATTTTGAAAAAATATTTATTTTCCAATGAATATTGAAAAGTACTATATATTAATTGAAAACTAACTTTTCATGCAAATAAATTATAATGTAAAATTATATTTTAAATTATTTTTATAGTAAAATTACATTAATTATACATCTATTAACCCAATGTATTTAATTGTAATAATTTTCATTTTTAATGTGGATATAAAAACATATCAATCTTTTGAACATCTTCACATTAAAAATCCACTTTCTCACTCCATCAATAAGATTGATTTTAAATTAATTTTAGCCACTTTTTTGGAATTATAAAAAAATATATTGATTATTTGAAATCATAAAATCCATATTTATTAAAAATTCCCTTTTTATTTTTTTGATAATATGAACAGTAAACATAGTAAATTATATTTCCAAGGATAAGGGTAAATCATGTAATTAAGGATAAAAAAATTATTATAAGGTTATGATAATTACCATAAACTTGTACTGATTTTATTTTATTATTTATTTTTTGACTAAAATATTCTTTTTTTAAAATTTTTTATCTCTTGGAGCTACTTGAATTACTTTAACCCCTTTATAGTGTTAGATTTTATAAGAAGTCAAACATGTCACATTCATATTTTTAATAACAATAAAATTATTAATATGGTGTTACACAAAAGTTATATTAAACTATAAATAGTATTTTAAAATATGAAATAATTTTATTCATCATATTAAAATATTTTTAAATTTAACTTAATAAATATGTACCTTAAATAATTACACAATGATGATGATGTCATTATTCAATTAATGAAAATATCAAATACATGATATTAAAAATATTAAAATCAATATAATATAAATTAATTATGGTTCTTCAAGAATTTTTTATATGATTATGAAATTTTATGGGTATATTGAATAAAATATTTTGAATATATATTTCTATAATTATTTTCATAAAGTCAATGTAATGGGAAGTCTGAAATTTGACATTATTGTTATTTTAAAATAAATAATAATTTATTAAAAGATATTAAATTTCTAAAAATATTATATTAAACATTATTATTAATATACAGATGAAAAATATCACAAATTAACCAATTATGATACTTTTAGAATTTTATTGTAATTATTTTAAACCACAAAGAGTGAAAATATATGTTTTCGTCTTTAGAGTTAAAATTAGAAAACAAGGGTTAAAACCAAATTATTTAGGGAATAATGTGCCCTAAAATTGTCTAAAAATACTTTATTTGATAAATTTGAACCGTATTCTTAATATATAATAAATAAATAATTTTTTTGAAATTTTTAATTGAATATTAATTTATATTAATTTAATATGTAGAGAGTTTCTGAAGGTGCTCATCGCCTCAATTATAGAAGGGCACCTCCTCCACCACCTCTTCACATCACATTGAGTGCTCTATTTCGACCAACACCTGCCCATTTCACTTCCAAAAATACTTATCAAAATTTTATAGATTTGTTTCTTCCAAGAAATGAAAACAAAAAATCTCTTAATGTGATATCTAAATTTAATTTGACTAAGAATAGGTAACCATCTTTTCTAACTCTTTCAATATAAATTCTTCTTCTACTACCCATTAAAGTGTGGTTTCCATGATAAAGTAACAAATACATTATTATATGTATTAGGATATGTCATTATGATTATATGACGACCATATTCCACCTTTTATATATCCTATGATAAACAAAATCATTGTTCATGCATATGTAGGTATTACCGTCTCTAGTTCGTGGTGTAATTAGTTTTTCATCAGCACATTACATGGATTGGTATAATGAAGAAAATAATTAAAATATATGATAGTTATGAAATTTTATTTACTATTGAAAAAAAATGCACAATCCACCAACTTACCCTTTTACCATTATGGGAAATATACAATTTCTTGTTCACATGTATGGTCTATTGTCTACATGATGCGATGAGATTAAATTTCTATGATCAGCATTCAAGAATAATTATAAAAATATATAAAATTAATAAATATAACATTTATTACCTAAAAATCATTATTTGAGTAATGTATCTATGTCCAATGAAAATGTATCTTGATATTAATGAAAAAATAAGTGTAAGAAGACAACATAATTAACATCAGAAACAATGAAAACGACGAAATATTACAAATTAATGGGTGATAATATGTTATAAAAGTGAAATATAATATAATATAAATATTAATATGTTTATAAAATAAATTAATAAAATAATTAAACCTGTATATATAATTTTAAAGTATGCACCTCTAAAGGGAAGTGTGGGGTAAGGGTTTCTCATCTAACTTTTAATTCTATGAGATATATGCATTATTCAATAATTATATATTGTGTGCTTTGTTCATATACTTCCCTTTTTATATTATATCATGAATATATTTATTTTCATATTATTTAATGTTTTTTTAGATATAATTATTTCAATGGTCATACGATTCAACTAATTAAAAAGTGGTAAGAGATTTTGTCTCAATTTACATTCCATTGATACATATTTTTTATTATGGACCAATATAAATTTTTGTGGTATATATTTTCCCATTGACATGTAAAATGTGGATTTATTCATTCCTCACTATATGTTATGTTTTAAATTGAATTATTTTATCCAAGGGGATTTTATATGAAAATTACCACGTGATAAAAGTTTTTATCTAATATCAAATATTTTTGTGATTATGAACTTTCTCTTCAAACAATCAATTCATTGTAATCATTTTTCATTGGAAATTATAATTATAAAAAATATCAATATTATTGTATTATGTATAATACTATATCCCAAACTATATTCCATTTTTATATACGGTGATTACTAGGAAACTTATTTTTTTAATTTTGTAAATATTGATAAGTCTTTATCTTTTATTCAATATGAATATTTGATGATAAAAAACCTTGTTTATTAATTAAATAAATTATTCAATAAAAGAGTAATTCTTTGGACTGGTAGAAATGGGTGGGGTATAGTTATAGATAGACCCTCTATGCCTCAATAGGGTCATGTTATGAATATATTAATCAAGTATTAAATATTTTTTACCTATAGATTAAACCATCTTGTGAAAGGTTTTAATAGTGGTGGTTGATGTTCCAGATAGATTAGGTCCAATAATTAGGCATTTCATTCATTCAAAATTCAGTTATTATTATCCTTTTGATTTTCACTATGAAAAAATTTATTGTTTAATTTCATTCTCTGTTTATAATTTCAATGGTATGTGATTTCAGTTATCTACCATTCCCTATATATTATGCTCAATGATTCATGATAGCTTTCATTGTAAATAATCCTTAATAATAATTTCAAATCACCCTTCTAATGTTTCCTTTTCGTGGGATATGAATATGAATTCATGGAATGAATTTCATGGAGGATAAGAATTTTATTTTGTTATGTATGATGGTTCATTTTCAATTCCCAATGTTAAATGGGTTTCATGTAAATATCTATTTTACCAAAAAAAAATATAATCGTCTTTTTGGAATTTGATTTCATTTATATTATACAATTATCAAAAAGTGGCCACCGGCTCGAGGATACGATGTTCGATGTGTTTATAGTTTGTATCAGATATGGTTTAGTGGAAATCTAGGGAAATAGATTTCAAAAATCATTGATTAGGTAGTATAACCCAAAGATACTATTTTAGAATAATTATAGAAGAACATCTCAAAAAATACATGTTTATGAATACAATATTAGATATATATATTTTTTCAAATATATGTTATGCATTTCACAATTATTTGGGATTATTGATTTTGTTTTATAATTATGTTATCTAATATGGTGTATTTATTTATTTATAAATGGATCCAATAATAATGAATGGGAAACTCACCAATGCACAGGATCCAAAAAGTAAAAAATTCATATATTTTATACTCATATTCCAGTCACAAAAATGGAACTAGTCTACCAAATATTATTATCAAATTAGGACATAGTATCTTGTTATAATAATGTATAGAAGTAATTATATTTGTATTATTTCTTAAAAAAAGAATAAGAATAATGTGACATCAAGGAAATAGTTGGATACAGGAATGACGAGAAAAATTATTTTCCCACATGTGATAATTGTATGAAGAAACACCCCAGTACTTTCATAAAAGTAATGGGGGGGTTTTATAGGTGTATAGAGAATGTCCACCATGCTTATGATTTTATATGAAATAAAAAGTATTCCAATGTACAATTCTCCCATTTCAAGGAGATGGAAGACAATGTAGAAAAATGTCTCAAGCATAAAAGGAATATACCCCAAAAGAGGCTAATGGATCATGGTAAAGCTCACACTACTACCACATTTGAAGATGAGTGATTAATGTGATTTTGTATTTTTATTAAAGGAATATATTATAAAAATTATTTTATAAATGATATTATAGTTATAAATATAAATAGATATATAAGGATTATAATATAGTTCTTTTTCTTTGAAGATTTGGAAGCATATGATTAATAATCCCAGTAACCAAGAGAAGTTATTTTGTGGTAAGTTAATCTTTTAGAAAAAAACATTATTATTGGAATATAACCCTTAATAAAGCATTATGTTGAGACAATGATTATAAATTGATTTTTATTGGATAGTATTTTTGACTAAGAAATTGGTTAGTAATTTTACATTTTATGTTATCTTTTTGTGTTAATAACATGTTAGGATATAAGTAATATATTCAAAAACCTGATATTTTACTTTTTAAAGCATACATGTTTTTATTAAGTATTTAAGGTGTTCAATGTATTCATATATTTGGTATGAGATAGTAATATAAACATTATATTATTTTTATATAATCTAATGTTAACTTGATTTGGAAAATCTAGTGACATTCCTTATAATTTTTTTGTCTTTGAATTTTGATAGATTTATTTTGGATGAATCTTAATATTAACTACTTATGAAATAGATTAATTTGAAATTTAGATATTATTTTTTGAGGTAAATGTGTAATTTATCATATTAAATAAACCATGTTAACCACTTTGGATTTGTTAAAAATTAAGAGGATGAAGGAATTACTTATGGAAATTAAGGTACATTAAAAGTGATTATGAATGAAAAATTCATCTTGAATATAAATTTCCTAGTGTAGGAGGAGAATTTAAAATTGATCAAAGAACAACCAAATGTTGAGATTATTCTTAGGAAGTGTAAATAAATTAAGTATGTTTAATTTTTTTCAAAGGATTATCGATATGTTAAAATAATCCCTCAACTCTAGGAAATTAATTTTTGAACAAAAATGATATCCAATTACATTCCATTTTTATAAATTAATGGTCTTTAAAATATTAACATATTTATGTTTTTGTGATGTTTATCATTTTAATGACTATATTCTCAACTACTCTCCATAAAAAATTTATAGTTAGATTTCACATCCATCTCTAGGTTTTTACTTCCTAAATATTTAATCCAATTTGATAACCAAATTTTGTGGTTACCTTAACATTATTATTTCCCTATTTTTATGAGGATGTTTTATTAACCCATTTTTTAATATGGGTTTCAAAAAAGGAATTGTCAAGTATCAACCATAGTTTTTTGAAGTTTAATTTAAAATTTTGAGAATGAGATTTATTTAAGAGGGTATAATGTAACTCCCAAATGTTTTAAAATATGTATATTCTTAAATATATTTATTTTCTTTTTTTTCTTACATTGCATGCAACACAGGGCATAATCAAACAGTGACATACTATTAAATATTATTATTTAAAAATTACTATTATAACATGTCCATTAGAATGACGGTTATGAAATGGATTAACTGAATTATGAAAATATGGTTTAAACATGGATATATAATGAATTATTAGGGACCAATTAATTATAAATTAAATTTTAACGCTTTTTTAAAATAAAAGGAAATATTGTTCAGAAAAACATTTTAAATGAACACAAGTGTGTTTTATGCCTATAAAACAAACAAATTTCACTTTTTAGATTATATTAATCAAAATTATATATTCAATCAAATGTTAAAAATTTATCCCTTGTTTTCTATAGACATTATATAAAAATAAATCCATTTTTATTCATAAAAAGATTTATTTTTCTAAAGGTAGTTTTTCCACCATTTGATGCCACACGTGATTTGGAAAAAAATTATGATTCTTTTATAAATGTTATTTCAAAAAAATAAAAATTATTTTTAAAATTTTAATGTCATAATTATCTTAGGTATATTTTTTTGGTATTTTTTATAAAATTCTAATTTTTCAGTCAATTGTAAAATAAATTACATAAAAACTAACCTTTCATCTAAATTGATTACATATTTAAACAATAATTTATAATATATTAAATATCACCCATTTATTTTTTAACAATATTTATAGTAATGTCATTAATTTTTATTACAATGGCTAAGGATATATTAAGTAATTTAGGGTAAAAAATATAATGAAAAAGGGTTAGAAAATTAACCAATAAATTGTGATAATTTTATTTGATGTGTGAGTGACAAATAAATCCCACCTTGTGAAAAATTTATTACATCATGGATCCACTTTAATGACTTCAGTCACTTTATAGTATTTTATTCTATAAAATTTAAAGAAGTTATATTTATATTTCTAATAAATATCACATATTTAATATGGTGCCATCTAGAAGGTATCATAGACTATAAACAGTATTTTGAAAGATAAATTGATTTTATTTATCATAATAATTTATTTTTAATTGTTTCTGAATAAATTAGTACCTTAAATAATTACATAGTGATGAGACGGAAATTACTCAATTAATGAAAATATAAAATAAATTATATTAAAAGAAGCCTAATAAATTTAATTTGAATAAATTTATTTATAAACTAATTTTATTTATGCATATTACATGTAGGGTTGTATTATGTTTTTTTTGATATTTAATTTTTTCTTGAATTTCTGAAATTCAATGTAATGAATAGCGTCAAAATTGATATTAATGATATTTTAAAGTAACTAATATTTTATTCAATTAAATTAAATTTTTCAAAATATGAAATTTGAAAACATTATTGGGATAAGGTATAATATTTCATAGATTATATATTTATAGTTCTCTTTTAATTTGTACAGTAACTCTATTATCCCTCAAAGAGTAAAAATCCATGTTGTCTTAGTAAGAGTTAAAGCGATCAAATAAGAGTTGAATCCCAATGATAAGGGTGAAAATGTGAACTAAAAGTTTATAAAAAGTAATATATTTGAATATTTTGACCCATAGAATTTCAAGATTAAAAATAACTAATTTTTTTCACTTTGAATTGAAAATTCATATAGATTAATTAAATATTTGCAAGTGGTCAAATGTGGCCCTCACCTCAATTATTAAAGTGAACCCCCTCCATCACTTCTTCACATTACATTGATCCATATAGGTCAATCAAACACAATAAAATTCTATTATAAAGATAATTATCTAAATTTCTGATGTCTTGGTCATCCAAATTACCTACTCTAGATCACATAATAATATATCCAAAGGAAGTTCACTTAATAAGAGGTAATACCCTTTACCGACTCCTTCATGTTTATTTCTTCTTCTAATTGACATTCATCTATTTTTTCAATGATAAAGTAATAAATATAGTATAACATATTTTATTAGATGTTACTGTGATTTTTCTACAACCATATTTCAGCTTTTACCCATCCTATGAAAAAATAAATCACTATGTGTGCATACATTCGACATATTGCCTCCACGCAGTGGTGTAATTTGTTTTTCATCATCACATTACCTAGATGGGTAAAATAAATGAAATAATAAAAAATATATTATAATTTTATAATTTTTTTATGCTTTAAAAATTTATATACCATCCACCTCTTTACCTTTTCTTCATTAAGGGAATGGTACCATCACTAGGACGTACGTACGACATACCACCTCCACAACGTGAGAGAATTCATTTTCATTGTTCACCAATCATGAATGATTATAAAAATGTATAAAATGAACGAATATAATATATATTACCTTAATAAAAAAATTTAAATTATGTATCTCTATAAAATATGAAATAACTGAGACACTCATGATTAGATATTCCTGAGAAAGCAAGGCAATTAACACCCAAAATAATAAAAATGATGAAATGATATTAATAAATGGGTGATAAGATGAAAAAAGATATCATATTATATATTATAAATATGAATATGGTTCTATAATAAATAAATAATAAAATTAAGCATTATGTTGGAGGTTAAAGAATTCAACACTAAATGGATGAGTGGGGTATGGGTTTTACATCTCACTTTTAAATCTCTGAGATATATTTCTTATTCACAACTTATTTATTGTGTGTGGTGAATATATAATTACCTTTATTTTATTTTATAATTAATATATTTATATTCATTTTATCTAAAAAATACAATTTTATCTTTCATGGAGTGTACAATTCAACTAATTGCAAATTGTTAAGGGATTCTGACTCAATTTAGATTTCATTGAGACTTGTTTGTTATTATGAACCAAATTACTTCTATGAAATCAATATATTGTCCCTTTGAAAATTAATAACATGTTTTATTCACAACTCATGTTATTTTAAGATTCAATTTGAATTATTTCATCTAAGGGTATTTGACTTGAAGATTACCAAGGGAAAAATTTACTGTGAAATATCAATTTCTTTTGTGATTGTTAACTTACTCGTGAAACAATAAATTTTTTATAATAAATTATTATTTGATATTAAATCTATCTTAAATATATATATTTATTCATGATTGATATTATTGTAGCCTAAACCATATTCAATTTTAACATACGATGTTTACATTGAAAAGTATTTGATTAATTTTGGATATATTGATAAGTCTATATCTTTTATTCAATACATATATTTGATGTTAAATAACATTAGTTATTAAATAAATATATTATTTGATATACGAGGACTAATATTTATTGGAAGACATGGGTGGGGCCTCATTATATATAGGATATTAATGCACTGATAGGCTTGTGGGATGAATAATTTAAGCTAGAATTAAATTGGTTTTTACCAATAGATTAAATCATCTTGTGAATTTTTTTGTTGGTAGTGGTTTAGGTGTCAGATACAAGATGTCCAAAAAATAATCATATCAATCATTCATAATTCAGTTTTTATTATCCATGATATTTTCACTATGAAAACATTTATGGATTCATTCCATTCTATTTTTATTATTTTGATGGAATGTATTTTTAATTATCTACCTTTCCATGTTCATTAATCACAATTAATCAAGATAGATTATTCTATAATTAATCCTTACTAATCATTTGAGTGAAACCTACTAATGTTTCCTTTCTCTTGGGAAATGAGGATGAATTCTTGGAATGAATTTCAAGGATGTTGAGTAGTTTATTTGGTAATGTTTTATGTTTCAGTTTCTATTCCCGATGTAAAAGGGGATTCATTTATATATCTAAATTAACAAGACTAATAATATATTTATTCCATTAAGATGTGATTTATTGTATCTTATTCCAATGTAATAAAGTAACCACTAGTTACAGGCTATTGGGGTTGAGGTCTTTACATCCAAAATATATATTATTTAAAAAAATGATTTTATTGATTTTGGTGAGAAAAAATTATAATAAATTTTTGTCACATTTAAAAATTTTATTTTATAAATTTAAAATCATAATATAAAAATTTTATTAGGATTTAATTTTTATATTTTTCAAAATAAATTAATATTTCAGTGAATGGTGAAAATAAAAATTTTATAGAGCACTATCTTTTCCATTCAAGCATTTACAAAGCCTCATTATTTTAATTTCTTTAAACATCAATAGTATCTTTTTATTGAACATAACTCAAATAATTTTATTATAATTCATATTTTTCTTAAATCTAGTATTAAAACGTATTTATATTTTAAAATATATCTTTATAGAAAACATTTTTAACGTCACATATTGCGGGATTATATTCCAATAGCTCTATTCCACTTATAGTAATTGAATTAAATAAAATTTATTCCATATTTGAAATTATCTTGTACAAATTTTTTAAATAGGTTAAATATATATTTTTACATAATGAATAGTAATTGAGGTAAAATTTAGCACCACAGTAAAGGGAAATTGGGTTAAATATGGTTACAACTAATGGTAAAATGCATCAAAATCAACCTAAAACATGATTTTAATATTTTAAACAATTATATTTTGACATCCCCAATCATTTATTCGAAATAATTTCTATTTTGTTCCATTTTTCTTTGATAATGACCTTTATTTTATTTTAAGTAAGGAATAATTTTAAAGTGATGGTTTCTTGATTTAAATTCCTTTAGTATGATTTACAATAATAAAAACATGCATTGAATGGTTAAAAAGATTGTTTTTAATATGAATAAATATTTTTGTAATGGTATTTTTTTTAATTTTTATTGATGGAATAATTTACATAAATATTTATGCAATGCAAACGTGGTGAATGTTAAAGTAGTGGATAAATAAACTAAATGATTTTAGAAACACTAAAAGTTATAATTTTATGTAATTTATAATGTTACAAGAATTTTATTAGATGATTATAACATATAATTTATCTGTTAAAAGTTTGTATTTAAATTAAATAGATGTGTTTATATTTTTTAAAGTCCAATAATGTGAATAGTCTCAAAAATAAATTTAATGATATTTTATGTTATATAATTTACTATATAAGGTTTAAACATTTAGAAAATACATATAATTAGAAAAATAAATGGGTTATGTTAGATCATAATAATAATTATCAATTTATGGGTCACATTTTCTTTAATATAAACTTTATTTAACCCTAAATATTATAAAAATTGTTATTATAGTTACCATCAAAAGCATTAAAGAGGGGTTAAATAAAGATATTGTGGTAAAAAATCTCATCTAATTTTTTTTAAAATAATTGATGAACGGATATAGAATTATCTCAATATTATATTCAAAAAATATAACTCTGGTTCCATTGGAACATGAAAATTAATTAATATTAATTTATTAATTTATGTAATTTCAAATGTGCCCTACTCCTCTCTTATATTTGGACACCACTTCTCCTCTATTCGTTACACTTATTAATAAACTTATCTAGACCAAAAAATACCAAATAATCCTCTTAAAATAATTAAAAAATTCTATATTAGTTATTATTCTTTAAAATCATCCATAGGGTCGTGAAGGAGAGATCTAAAGGAGTTTATTTAAAGAGAATGTAGTCCTCTTAACAGTTCTTTTTAATTTTAGTTATTTTTCTACCACCATTAATTCAATCCTAAAAATTCAAATATAATATCATCAGTATATAAATATATTTATATATTATTATTTTAATTTATAAACCTTATTAATTACTATTTACAGTCAAATTAAAAACAAAACCATCATTTATTCATACTTACATACTAATGCCACACAAACTGATGTATTTCATTTCTCATCCCACATTTCTTGTCTAGTTATTATGATATATTTTATGTAAATTTTTTATACTAATGAAATTGTTATTAATTTTAAAATATAATATATCATTTACATTTATTTCATTCTAATAATTAAAAATTTAACCATAGCATATTCGTATGTATGGACTACCGTCTCAATGTAGTGATGTGCTTCATTTTTCAAAAATGTATCTCTTGGCCCGAAATGGAGATGGGTTTAACAAAGTTATATTATTTTAATAAAATGGTAAAGTTTACAAAATTGTATAATAATATTATATTTTAATATTTTCTATAAGGCCACAGCCAAAGAACAATATTTTAACTTGTGTTAAATCAAGAATTAACATTGTGGATATTTTTAGGTATAAATTTTTAGAGAATTAGTTCATTACTATTACACTTCGTCCCAAATATTAAAAAGTAGACACTTATACTCAGTATAAATTTTTTTATAAAATAAAAACTCTTAAAAGAAAACAAGAATTCATTTCATGATATAAATATTCTTGAATTCTTTCTTTCTCTTATACTTCCTTATACCCTGTAAAAAAAATTTCAGAAACATTGGATGAGCATAAAAATTTCAGTAAGGGTTATAAAATAAAGAAAGAAAACATTAGTCCATAAATACATTAAAACATAAACTATTTAACATACCTCATGAAATCATAAGATTTATGAATAAGACATAGATATCATTAATCATAAATGTAACTTGTGGAATCCCTAGAAAAATTACATTGTAGCTTTCAGAGCTACAGAGGGAGTTATGTTGGAGTAACCATCAAAGTATATTACCTAAATCTCATAGTAGAAAAATTAATTTTTACCTCAAGTATGTTACCTAATGCATTGGAGATCTATCTCGGGCTCACCTTCCCTAGGTTTATCGCGGAACCACCTGTATATGTAAACAACGGAAAATAACTACAACATATTCATAACTAATATATAATCATAAAGGAAAGATGAAATTTTGATGTTTCAATCACAAAATAACATTCTATGAAATTGACACAATAAATTCCTTCTCAAAACAATTTCCAATAAAAAAATACAGAAACGGGTATATGGTATTTATTTTCCTTTTAAAAACACTACGGCTCGTAGAGGAATCCAAATATCAAATAATGCTTGCAGCGGCGGAAAGGTCATTGTCACCAAATATGTTAAAAGGAAACATTCTTTTTGTCGTTTAGTAAAACGATTAATAGAAAAAATATTACCTTAAAATGATATAAAAATTAAAAGGGTTTTATATAATGTATAACTGAAATCCATGTATAAATAAAAGTATTCCTAAATAAAAG
Organism: Viscum album; assembly: GCA_963277665.1. NCBI lineage: Eukaryota > Viridiplantae > Streptophyta > Magnoliopsida > Santalales > Viscaceae > Viscum > Viscum album. The sequence goes on from OY728159.1 coordinate 1,216,663,975, forward strand.
GATATTGAGATGAAGTCCATTACCTTGTGTTCAACTTTTCCTGATCGTTCTTTATCTCCCCAAATAATGAAATTAAATTCATTATAGTTGGTTCAGAAAATTTTTCATGCTTATTATTTTTTTATATCCCTCATTACCTTGCTATAACAATCATGTAATTATTCATGTTCATAGTGGTCTTTTTGTCGATGTTTTGTACATGAGTCAAAATGAACTTGTGGTAATTAAAAATTGTCCATGTGGTCAAAAAGCCATAATCTCTAGAATGATTTAATATTTTAGATATCACATATACCATATATATCTTGTGTATATTTATTAATTATATTCTATATCAATTTGATATATGAAAAGGAAATGCAACGTTCATGTTGACGGTAATCTGTACACATGCATGAACACTACATTCAATTCTTTTTTTGTTTTTTAAAAGAAATTAAAACCAAAAAATACATAAGTATATTTTAATTCCATTATAATATCATATTTTATATACATTACATAATTTCATTAATACCATCCTTTATATGTTAAATGTATGGTATATAAACGAGTCATATCACTTTGAAGGAGTGGTAGTCCGGACTTCCTCAAATAAAATTATCGTATCTAATATTATAGAAACCATAAAATTAAGGTATAAATTGGAAATAAAGAAATTTATAGGAAATATAAATATAATATATATCACATATAAATGAATTTCCATCATAATGGCCACCATGAGTGGTGGTATAGAAAAATCGAACAATCATCGTTTCGTGAGGCAGTAACTCACCGTCAAGAAAAATAGTATGTTCTAAATCTATTAGGTAGAGGTGTTTGTAAGTGTAGTTGAAATACTTATCATAAAACAACCTAATATATTTAGGATAATGGTGTTTTTTGTAATCAATGTCAAATAATATAATAGAAAGTGAAGAAGTATAATAATAGAATGGAATTTTAGAGAAGATGTTACCTCTTAAAATATGCAACTCTCTTCGATTTGATCCAAATGGATTTCTTAAATTACCTTCTTCATAGAGTAAATATTCTAAAAGAAATATGGGGATGTTTTTAGAGTCTTGTAGTATAGTTTGGATGATCCAAGGGGCTTGAGACCTTTGTGTGTTGTGGGTTAGAGGTTGTGGCCTTTAATAAGAGGGAGGAGGGGCACTTTAGAAATGTTTGAAAGTATTATTTTATTATAAAACATTTTTCAATTCCAAAAGGTCCAAAACTCATTAAAATCAAATATAATATGATTAAAGTCTATATAAAATCATCCAATAATGATTGAACATGTTTTGGACATTTTTTAATCCTTTTCCATTTTATTTAAACCTTTTTAACTCTTACCATTTCATCAATCATTTAACACTTTTGGAATCCAAATAGTAACCAAAAATGAAAATTTTGAAATTAAGTAGTCAATAATAAAATTTCAGATTTACGATCACTATTTGTCCAAATCTTATATTTTTTAAAATTTTATAAAATATAATAAAATATTTTGTATTTTAAATTATGAATTATGTCAATTTTGACACAATCCATATAATGAAATTTTTAAAAACCCATAAACATGATTTATTCGAAACAACATAATTAATAAAATGATAAAATGTAACTATAATCTATATAATTCGTGGATGATAACAAAATAACTAAATTCATTTTATTTTAACATTTTTAATATCATTTATTTGAATCCTTTATTAATGAAGCAAACAATGTGTCACCATTGTGTCAAAATAAAATTTATTTATATAATGTCTAAAAAATATAAATAAATTACCATGATGTATGAAATCATTTTATCTTTCTAATTAATATATATATTTGAAAATAACATTTATTTAAACCCATATAGAAATTGTTTTACTAAAATATATATGTTTATATTACATTTTCCTTAACTTTAAATTAATTTCTATAAAATGTCATTTTCACTTACAAGTGGCTCTATGGGGTCCCAAAATCGAATAACGGATTCCAATGGTCGGACATGTATCATCCAATAGGATTAGTACACGTGTTAGGGTAATTTAATAATATGATAAGATTATTTTTACCCTTTTTTACCAGATTTACCCTTTAACCATGTTAAGTAAAATATATCTTGAAGTTAATATTCAAAATTTTTAAATATAAAAGTTATCTTTTTACCCAATTTGGACCTCATTATTCCAAATATGAAATAAATTTTTTCAAATTCAAAACACAAAATTTTTATAAATTAATTTTAAATTAATTCCGTTTTTTCAAAACCAAAAAAGTTAGTATTTTATGAAATAATTACTACCCAAAGATTGACATGTGTTTATGTCAATTTTCACAGTGAAATTACATCCACAACCGAAATTGGATTAAATTGTAAAAATATAACACAATTACACTATAAAAACAATTAAAAATATGATCTAACCATTTAAATAAATCAGATGAAAAGATTGTTTTGACATAAAATGCAGTATTTTTCACTATTCATTAAAAATCAACATTATCAGAAAAATATCAAAAATTTACTCAAATTAATTTTTGATGTCCCAATTATAAAGAAGAAGTTTATATTTTAAAATGGATCATATAAAAGTGACAAAACTAGATTTAAAAGGGGTTCTCTATCAAAAGGATGTAAACCAGCATTTTAAAAATATAAGTGTATTTATGATTAAAATTTAATTTATTTTCATTTTAAGCCTCTAAATTTTATTGGATAAATGTAAAAATATTTATCAAATATGTTTATTCAAAATATGGTTAGTTCTGTTCATTCTCGCTAATAAAACGGCTACGTCTTAACTACCATTTAAAATAATAATATTATATTATTATTTTTTCTGTATGACTCTACATTGTGTGCTATAGAAGACTTCAGAGAAACATGTTGTTGTTTTTTATGTACGCCACTGAACATAGAATCCCCGTTAAAGTAAAATTAATATTTAATTAAAAACTATTAATAAATATGAAAATTTTATATTCTTTATTTACCTAGGATGTTACATCCTTCCCCCTTATGGAAATTGTACCCTCATATTTTATCCACCTACAAATTAATTGGGAGTATTTATCCCTAATATCATTTTTAGATTCCCACATTATATCTTCATCCATATGGTTTTTTATGTAAATGCTTTACCTGATGAATTACCATATTTTATAACACTATCTCTCTTCGGTCAAGAAACTAGACTGGTTGTTCCTCATAAGACAGATTGTCTTCAAACGGAGCTATTTCTGGACTCAAAACATGAGATAGATCTGAAATATAATTTTATAACATTCAAATATGAAAAACAGTGTGTACTTGGGATAAACATGGAGGTAAAGCCACTCTCTAGGAAAATGATACAACTTTATAAAGAATTTCATAGGATCTAATGAACCTACAACTCAAATTTCCCTTCTTTCCAAAATTCCTCACACTTTTCCATAGAGAAACATTGAGAAAGACATTATCACCTTCCTCAAAAGAAAGTTCCTTCCTCTGGTTATCCACATAACTTTTCTGCATGCTCTGAGTTGTTCTCATGTGCTTCTGAATCAACTAAACTTTTTCAAACATCTCTTATAAAAATTTTGGTCCCATCAACATTCTTTCACCTACTTCATCTCAAAAATATTGAGTTTGACAACGCTTTCGATATAATGCCTCAAAAGATGGCATCTGTATACTGGAATGAAAATTTTTATTATATTGAAATTCAACCAAAGAAATATGTTAGTCCCAACATCCCCGGTAATACAATGATAATGCACATAGAATATCATGCAATGTCTAAAGTGTTCATTTGGGCTACCCATGAGATTGTAGATGAAAAGATGTACTAAAATTTAATTCAATATCCATTGAATTATGATGGCCCTTACAAAATTTATAAGTGAACCTAAGATCATGATTAGATATAAGGGAGAGGAGAACGCTATGTAACCTAACTATCTCTTTAATATACAATCTAGAAAGTTGATCTAGATACAGATTATTTTGAATTGGATTAAAATGAGAAGATTCATTTAATCAATCAACAATAACCCAGATTTCATTGTAACCTCAAGATGTCTTTGGTAATCCCACGAAGAAATTAATGGAAACATTTTCCCACTTCCACTCTAGCACTGAAAATGGCTAAAACATCCCTTTCAGTAACTTCCACACTCCATTAACCATTTGAAAAATCAAACATATCAGGGTAAAATCTTTAATTTCTCATTTCATTCCATCCCACCATAAATTCTCCTGAAGATCTATATACATCTTAGTACTGCAAGGTTGAACAGAAAACATAGAACTATACGCATTATATAACAACCCTTTATATAGCATTTATTAACAAGGAACATATGATCACTTCAATAACCTCAAAACATAGTCTCTATCAATATTAATCTTATGTAACTTACCCTTATGAATCATTTCTACCTTTTTCTGCAACTCACTGTCATCTTTCTATTTTTTTTATTCTGATAACTAGGGATGATTATACTGAAACCTGAAACAAAATAAAGGAATTTCCTACACCAACAACTTCTATGCCAAATTTCATCAAACTGTTAAACAAAGGATCTTATTCTAAACATAACAAGGTTAATATAGAATTACTTTTTCGACTCAAATCATCATCAAGTTTATTTTCTTTTCCTAGATGTTAATGATTTTGGCAATCATAATCCATGATTAATTCTAGCCATATTCTCGATCTCATGATCTATTCATTTAGAGTGAATATATACATAAAACTTTTTTGATCAGTATATATTTCACACTTTACTCCAAACAAATTATGCCTCAAAATTTTTAAAGTTGATACAATAGCAGATATTTTCAAATCATGTTTACCGTAATTTAACTCAGGATGTTTCAACTGACATGAAGCCTCATCAATTACCCTAACATTCTGTATAAAGACACAACCATTTCCTTTCAACTAATCATCAATGTAGATAAAAAATTCACCATATCTGAAAGGTAATGACAAAACTGGAGCATTTAGCGATCTTCATTTCAATTCCTAAAAAAAATCATCACAATATTTTATCCAAATGAACATAAAACCATTTCGAGTTAACTTAGTCAGTGGGCTAGATAACTGGGTAAAATTTTCAACAAAGCTCCAATAATAACTTATTAAACCAAGAAAACAATGATTCTTGGTTATATTTGTGTGTCTTGGCCATTCTTTAACAATTTTTTTTTCAGGATCAACAGTTATAAAATTTTTAGAAACATTTTAAAAAATTAATGAAATTTGTTGCAACCAAAATTCACACTTTCTAAATTTACAATAATGTTTCTTCTCTTCTATTGTTTTCAAGTCAACCCTCAAATTACATCCATACTCCTCTTTACTTTTAGAATAAACAAAATAACTTTAATAAATACAACCAAAAAATTATATAAGAACTCGCAGAAAACTCTATTCATAAGATCCATGAATAAAGGATGTGATTAGTTAACCCCAAAGGCATAACTACAAATTCCAAATAGCCATATCTAGTATGAAATGTGGTCTTCAGAATGTCTTCTTTCTTTAATTTCAACTAATGTTACCCTGACCTCAATTGAATCATCAAAAATTACTGAGCTCCCTAGATTTGATCAAATAAATCATCAATATGAGGCAAAGTATACATTTTCTTAACAGTGATCTTCTTCAAAGAACTATAATCAATGAAAAGTCACATTGAACCATCGTTATTTTTAACAAAAAATAAAATATCACCCCATAGTGATGTGCTAGGATAAATGAAACCATTATCTAATAACTCTTTCAATTGATTATTTTACTCTAAATGTTCAATTTGATCCATTCTATAATGGGGTTTTAAAATTGTCTTAGCATCAGAGACTAAGTAAATAGTACATTCAACTTCCCAATTATGTATTATACTAGGCAAATCATTAGGAAAAACATCAAGATACTCATTTACCACTCGCACATCATTAATCTAAACAGTTCCTTTGTTTTCAAAAATATGTGGAAGGTAACATTAATTTCCATCTTTTACTACTTTCTCGGCTTCTTGATATGTTATCGAAAGAAAGGGTTCATTCTTGTACAAAAGTAGAAATTATTTCTGAAAAAAACTCTTTAGCTCTACAGTCATTCTTAGCATGATAAATAGAAATCCAATCCATACCGAAAATAACATCAAACTACACAAGAGGTAGAACAACAAGGTTGGCAGGTAGATTCTTTCCACAAACATGGAAAGGATGTTTCGTATAATTTATTTGTGTCTCAAAACTTCCTCCTGGTGTTTTTAACATATTTTTTGTATTCATATCTTGACATGGAATTCCCAATTTAATCGGAAATTGATTAGAAATGAAAGAATCTGTAAACCATGAATCAAACTACACATTGGAATAATTTAATAAAAATATAGTGTACCTGATACTACTTCATTCGATGGGCCATCATCTTCTAAAGTAGTTGAAAAGGATTTGGCCACTTGTTTCTGCTTGTAGTCCCACTGCTTTCCTTCGTTTGAGTTCTTCGTTGAACACAAATTTTCATAATGACACATTTCATTGCACTTAAAACATTTCACTTACTATAAAACATATTTTTTTTCTTACCATAACCCTGATCCATTTTAGTGTAATTACAAGCCTTATTTCTCATCTTACCACATCAGAAGAACTTACAAAAAATCATAAGGCATTCCCTAGTGCGATTTTTACCACAATTTTCACAAGCAGTAAACTTATGTTTCTTACTATCATACTTTTTTTAAGATTTATTCTCTTTTTTATGCCACCACTACTTCTTTGTTGTTTTTTAAAGAACCCCAGATCATCGGCACGCTCTATTTCCACCTTCTATGAACATCGAACAAGTTTTTCATAACTTTTGAACTCACAAGAATCTAAATCCCTTCAATACATTGGCTTTGATCATGCATAAAAATGATTGATTTTACTATCAAGATCCCATTTGAAATTTGGACCATAACTTTCCCTGTGACTGAATTTTTCTCCCAAAAAACCATTAAGTCATACTCTTGTCTCGATTTCTGGAATTTGTTTTCCATCCCAAGTTGAACCATCTCAGGAAAATATTTTTCAAGAAACATACCTTCAAATTCATCCCAATAAAGAGCTTTAATATCATCAATAACCCTGATATTTTAAACGGTCAACCCCCATTGATCGACTTCACCTTCAAAATAGTAAATAGGAAGACTAAACTTTTGATATTCTGAAAACCCCATGACATCTAAAATCATTTACAGTACTTTAATCCACCCTTCGGGTAGCATACGGTCATATTATCCTTTGAATTATGGGGGATGTGGCCTCATGAAATTCTCCACTATAGACATGTTTCTTTGGGGTTGATCTCGTTGATCTCGTTCATTTATACCACCACTATTTATATACTGAGTCAATTGTTCCATCATTGTAATAAACTATTCAGTTCTGTTTCCAACCATCTCATGTAGCTGATTTGCAAGGTTGTTTTCCTCCTGATGTTGTCCCATCAATGTTTCCATGTTTCACCTGCAAAAACCCACTCTGAACATAGAAATATCTGAGGTGAAGCAACATGGTAATCTATAAAGGATGTATCATTTCAATGTTACCATAAATTAATTTATGGATATTAATTTAACAATATACTAACTCCGAAAATAGTCTAAACTGACCTCTGATACCATATATTTGACCTCATCCATAGAACATTAATTATACTTTAGTTTAATCAAGAATTTCTATTGAGTAACTTTTCAGGATAAAGTTTTAGATAATTAGGCCATATCTATTACATTACATCCCAAATATTACAAAGTATTCAATTCTACTCAGTATCAATTTTTTCATAAAATAAAAACAATTAAAAGAAAAAAAAATTATTTTCTTGATATAAATCATCATAAATTTTTCCTTTCCCTTAACCTTCCTTATAACCTGTTAAAAAAATTTAAAAAATATGGGATATGTATAAAAAATCATTAAGGGTTTTAAAATAAATAAATAAATCATTATTCCATCAATATATAAAAAACATATTCTCTTTAACATACCTCATTAAATCATATGATTTATGAATAACACGTAGAAATCAAAAATCATAAAGTTATTTTCTGGCATCTATATCATTCATACATTGTAGCATTTACATCTATATAGAGAGTTATGTTGGAATACCCACCATAGTATATTCCTTACATCTATTAGGAGAAACATTAACATTTACCTTTGTCATGTTACCCACAGCATTGGAGAGCTATCTTGGGATCACCCACCCTATGTTTATCATGGAACCACCCGTATATGTAAAACAATCCCAAGCACTATAACATATTTGTAACAAATAAAAAATACTGTAAAGGAAATATAACATTTCCACATTTCAATCACAATATATCAATTCTAGATATTGACATAATCAATGATTTCTAAATACCATTTCCAATTCCAAAATACATAAAAATGGTATATGGTATGTTTTTTCCTTTTAAAAACACTACAAAACTAATAGAAAAATAACCAATACCAATGGTTTGAAACCATTGGTATAGGCCTCCAAACCATTGGTATATCCTATAACACGGTTTGGATAACATTAAGCTTTTAAGTCGTGGGGATATGTCTATTCTAACGGTCTTGGAAACACCATTGGTATAGACCTATACCAACAGTTTTAAAAAGTGTTGGTATAAGTTATATGAAAAATCTATACCAATGGTCCCATAAAACTGTTGGTATATGTATTTCAAAAAAAAAGTATTCTATTGGTTTTGATCCCAGTACCTCTGGTTTATGATTGAATGACCTAACAACTAATCTAACTTGACTTTTGTGAACATAATTTCATAAATATATATATATATATATTACAAAAAATATTTTAAATTTTGATTTATTTAATGTTCTCTATAAGAAGAATCCATAAAAAATAATTGTAACTATACCAACGGTTCTCAAAACCGTTGGTATAGACCTGTACCAATGGTTTTGATAAACATTGGTATAGGGGGACCTATGCCAACAGTTTGTCCAAAACTTTTGGTATAGGGTCTCTATTATGGACCTATACCAATGTTTTCGCCAAAACCGTTGTCATAGGTAAATAATAGAGAATATATACCAATAGTTTGGGACAAACTGTTGGTATAGATCCATATAAGTGACCTATACCAATGGTTTCTCCAAACTATTGGTATAGGTCCCCCCCCATACGAACGGTTTTGGGAAAACCATGGGTATATGACCAAATAAGTGACCTATACCAACGTTTTTGGGTAAACCGTTGGTATAATTCCATATAAGTGAATCATACCAACTTTTTGTCCAAAACCATTGGTATGGATCTTATTTGCAATAGTACAGCTTGAAGAGGAAGACAAATATCAAATAATGATCGTGGAGGTGAAAAGGTTGTTGTCACTGCGTACATTAAAAAGAATCATTATTTTTGTCATTTAGAAAAATGTTTCGTAGAAAAACAATCCCTTTAGATGAACTGAAAATTCAAAGTGGTTTACACACTATATATAGTAAAGTGGTGTATAAATAGAAGTACGCATTAATGAAAGGATATTTAGAAGAAGTTCCTTACATTGTGTTCGACTTGTCTTGTTCATTATTTATCTCCCTAAATAATAATTTTAGGTTTATTCTAATTTCTATAGAACCATTTTCCTGTTTATAATTCCTTTAATATCACTTTTTACACTACTATATCAATCATTTAATTATTCAAGTTCATATCGGTCATTTTGTCAATTTTCAGTACATGAGTCAAAATAAACTTGTTACAATTATAAATTGTCCATGTGGTTGAAATTCCATTATCTTAAAAATTATTTTCGTGATCTGTATATCATATATATCATATATATATTGTATATATGTATTTGTAAAAGTCCATATCATTTGGATATATTAAAATGAAATGCACCGTTCATAGAGATGGTAAGTCCTACGTACCCAAGAACGCTAATTTCATTTTTTTCATTTTTAAATGAATAAAAACCAAATGATTCACATTTATTTTATAATTACAGTATAATATTATATTTTATATATGTTGCAAATTTCATTAAAACCATCCTTTATATCTCCCATGTATGGCATGGACGAGTCATGTCACTTTGAGGGGGTCATAGTTTGCACTTCCTCAAATGAAATTGTCGTATTTACCCATTATGGAAACCATAAAGGTATTCTATAAGTAAAAAATAAAGAAACATAGAGACAATATAAATAAAATATATATCACATATAAATACAATTCCATCATAATGGCCACCATGAGAGGTGGTATGGAATAATTGAACAATCATCGTTTTGTGAGGTAGTAGTTCACCGTCCATAGAAACAGTATATTCTAAATCCATTCTATGGAGGTGTGTGTATGTATAGATTCAATACCTCTTATAAAAACAACCTAGTAAATTTATGATATTATTGTTTTTATTTAATCAAATTAAAATAATATAATAGATATTGAAAAAGTAGAATAATTGAATGGAATTTTAGAGAAGACATGACCTCTTAAAACGTGTAACTCTCATTGATTTGTTCTAAAAGACTTTCTTGATATCACTTATTCCTATTGTAAATATTCTAGTTGGAATCGAGGTATGTTGGGAGATTCTTGTATCATAGTTTGGACAAGACAAGGGGCTTGAGAGGTGTATGTAATTGGTTAGAGGTGGGGGTCTCTTATAAGAGGGAGGATGGGCTTCTTAAGAGTGTTTGAAAATATTATTTTATTATAAGTTTTTTTCAATTTTAAAAACGTCCAAAACACATTATATTAGAAGATAAGATAAATATTATTCAAAATAAAATCATTGAATAATAATTTTATAGGTTTTAGAGATTTGTTTAATCCATATATATTTTATTTAACTATTTTTACTCTTATGGTTTTATCAAGCATTTAACACTTTGAAAATCAAAATAGTTACCTCAACATAAAAAATACCCAATTAAAGAGTCAATAATATAAAATTAGTCTTATTTCCACTGTTTGGCCAAATCATAGATTTTTTTGAATTTTATAACATTTAATAAAATATTTAATATTTTAAAATATGAATAATATCAATTTTTACACTATTCATATCATGCCTCTTTTAAAAATATATAAATACATGATTTATTTGAACAAAATATCATTAATAAATATAGAAAATGTAACAATAATCCATAAAATTCGTGTATGACATCAAATTAACCAAATTATATTTAATTTAAAATTTTTAATATAATTTTTTTGAATCCTTTATTAATGAAGTAATCACTACATCCATATTGCATCATAATTAAATTTATTTACGTAATTTTTAAAATTTAAAAATAAAATAAAATGATATGGGAAATTTTCTTATCTTTATAATGAGAATTTATTTTCAAAAATATCACTTATATAACCCTATATACATATTGTTTTACTAAAAGATATATGTTTGTGTCACATTTTCCTTAACATTAAATTAATTTTTATAAAATTTAATTTTCACATGAAAGTGGATCCATGGAATCCCCAAATCAACCCATGGATTCCCATGGTTGGAAGCATATCATAAAATAGTATAATGACACGTGTTGTTGTAATTTAATATTATCATAATATTATTTTTTCCCTTATTTACCATATTTTCACTTTAACCATGGTAAATAAAATATTTTAAGAAGTTAATATTCATAATATCTAAAAATAAAAGTTACATATATAAAAAATTTAGACCTCCAAATTACCAAAATATAATCCATTTTTTCAAATTCAAAAAAAAAGAAGTTACATAAATTAATTTAAAATTAATTCTCATTGACAATACCAAAATGTGTGTTTTTTATGAAATAGTAACTACCTAAAGGTTGACATGTGTTTATGTCCAATTTTAAATTTGAATTAATTATAATGACTATAATCTGATTAAACGATAAAAATATAATTCAATTAAACTTAAAAACCAATTAAAAGGATAATCTAACCATATATATAAATCAGATGAAAAGACAGTTTTACTTAAAATGCAGTGTTTTTAACTATTAATTACAAATGAACTTTCTCAGAAATAAAACAAAAATTTACCAAAAATAAATTTTTAATTCCCACTTCTAAAGAATAAGTTTATTTTTTCAAATAATATATATAAGAGTGACAAAAACTAGATTTAAAAAGGGGTTTCAATCAAAATGTGATAAAATTACCTTTTAAAAATATCAGAGTATTTATGATTAAAATTGGATTTATTCTCATTTTAAGTGTCTAAATTTTATTGGATAAATGTGTAAACATTTAAAAAAACTTTTCTAATCCAAATATTGTAAGTTTTGTTCATTTTTTCCAATAAAACATCTAGTTTTTAACCACCATTTAAAATAATAATATTGTATTATTATTTTTTAAGTATGAATCTGAATTGTGTGCAGCATAAAACATCAGAAAAACCCATTTATGTGTGTCGGGTACACCATCAAACATATAATCCCCTTTAATGTAAAATTAATATTTAGTTCAAAAATATTAAAAAATATTAAAATTTTATACTCTTTATTTACTTGGGATGTTACATTTTCCATCTAATGAAAATTTAAAAAGACTCTCTTTTGTACGTGCCGACTACGACATCATGACTGGATGAATTTTTATTTTTTAGATTCTTTTCCATGGATGACACTATGATTATATTTTTTGTATGAAAATGATTATTATTTAATTAACAGTATTTTTTATATTATGAAAAAAATGACCCATTTTACCATGTTCAACCAACCAATTTCATTTTGAAATTATGAATAGAGTGCCCTCAAAACACCCGATGTGGACATAAATAATTAAGTAATAAAATATTCCATTGAAATAAATAAAAAATGGTTTATTGATAAGTTAATAAACCTAAAATATGTTATTAAAAAATTTAATTTCTAATATGAGTTTATTGTACATGATTTAAAGGACAAACATAGAAAGTCAGGACTTGAGGTGAGCAGTTTCTAAACACAATTTCAATTCACAAGGTTATACTTATAATTCACTGAGTCTGATATGAAAATTTGTGTATAATAATTTTATTATGTAATTATAATGAACATTGAATATGTTATAAAACCCTTATTCTCATATTCTTCACTCTAAATAAATTCAATTGTTAATAACTATATTATCACTTAGTGAGAATTTGTGGTCACCCATCTTATTGTTATTTTCCTCATGTTATAAATAATTATTTTAAGTAAGATATGTATAGGACGGTTTCATTTGGGTGATAATTGATTAAAAATGGGGAATAATAGAATCTTAGTATGATCGGAAAAATTCTCACTTAAAGGAATAGGTATTGTTTAGTAATAGATTGTAATAATTATCTAAAACTCTAAACCAGAATGACCCTTGTTCATATAAGTTATATTATATTTTCATTTTGTTTTGTTTATTTTGGGTGGATAAATTTTCAAATTCATTTTTTACATGAAATAATTATAAATATTTCTATATTTGTTTGTACCAATCACTGGCACAGCATGGGATTTTGTGGGGCAGTGAGCCCTGAATTTATTTTATAAAGAAATTAAATATATTTTATATTGCACACACACACACTATTTCTTCATGAAAGTGGGATAAATATTAAATTAAATATATGATCCCAAAAAAAATTCCAAGAATGAGTCTATCATTTTAGGTTCACCCTAGGTAAAATATAAAATAGTACGGTGCATGGCGATCAGATAAAACAGAAATTAGTGGGTGAATTTAAATTAAATTAGTTTTTTAATTTAAATGAACTAAGTAGAATTTCCTTTAAATACAATAATTTAGAGGATCATCAATCTTTTCAGCATAACCATGGTACCATTGAATGGGGCTTTCTTCTACCTCTCATTAGTTAATTGGAATTAAACGATGACAAAAAATTTGATCCAGGTATATCGAGATGTTTCAAACTCAACAAATCGTCTTCTTTGATAGATAGTGAATTCTTCATTGAAAAATTATCTAATTTGAGTTAGGACTCATCATATTGTGTATTTTTCTCCTATTAATTAACCAATATGAAAAAGTATGGATTCTAATTCTTTATCTACATAAAATCCATCCTTTTAATGCACCTATACACACATTTTTAATTGGTTTATTCATTTATTTCCCACCCTCAATATACCCAATTTTGTTTATTGGCCATGAAAACCATACACCATTTTTCTGATTTTCCCCTAATTACACTTAGTTGTCCTCACCGATCGTCCAACAATTTCTTGGCTTGACAATTTTGTGCGGGACTAAGACCGATTGGACCCCACATTTCATAGCTAATTCAAGTGAGACAAATGGAGTGATGGATGAGGTTATGATTCAGATGATTTGAGGGATATGGGTGATTCCATCAATGTTTGGAATACTAGTGAGGTGTTTTGGTGGATGATAGATGTGTTTGGTGCGAGTGAAAGTTGATCAAATAAATTGGAATTCAATTTACATCCATCATAGGGATGGAAATGATGAAATGATGAGTTTTCCACTAATTTTGGGTGGTCTGGAGGTGAGATATAAGGAGGAAAGGTATGATCTGAAATGGTATAATAATATCTACCTTTGGGCAAGAAAACATTAATACAAGACATATACGGTGATGAACACACGTCGTGTAGTGGAACATTGGTTATCGAACGTGGTTTTTGATAATGTTATGGATGAAATGTCATTTTTCTATAAAAACACTATGTATCTTGCCCCTAATAGACAAGCCACATGGAAGAGAACTTGATAAGGACCCTATGCAAGAGGAAATATCCATGAACACACTACATAACGATGTACACAAACACACTATATAACGATGTACACAAACACGGCCAAGAACACTGATTGAAATCCATGTGGAAGAATGCCTTATGTAATGAAGTATATAGACATGACAAGACATAGATGGACATGGTCATGGGCATGGGAAGGACCCCAGGCGCTTTTGGGACACCATGTAGTATAACTATATTTCATGTAGTTTTACAGAGTTAGTGATCTATATACAGTAATGGATAATGATAGGTAGCGGTTCAGGACCCCATTCTTTGTGGGTCCCCTTACACATTGTGTTCCACATCTTTTCCATCTATGGAAACTTCTAACTCTCATGTCAACATTGTTTTTATCCATATTTTGCCCCATGATTAGCCTATCCTAAGTTTTTTTAACATAGAATGTGACAGAGTACTCCGTATATTCTTTTGAGACATTATTTGAGAGGTTCCATTTATGATGGTTATTTAGTTAGTGCTTTATACAACAATGATCTTTCAGGATCATCAGAGAGATCATAGTGTCAGCAACATAAAGATATAGGGAATGGTTCATTGGTCAACTATTATAGTGGTACCCTCTTACTGGGGTATAGAATGAGTCCTCTACCAATCTGTCATAACCCGTCCTCGGGACCCATGCCGTGACTACCCCAATCCCGCCTTCCATAGGCCAGGGGCTGGCAACTAGAACCAAAGGCGTAAATCCCAATAAAAAGGGGAAGGCATTGCCTTATAAAGTAAACAAACACCACAGAGTACGCCCGCAGAATTAAACACTAAGTAAAACTGGGTACAATAGGAAGTGCGGAAAGTAAATGGGCCAGAAGACAAACCCAAACTGAAAGTAAAGTACAACTGAAAGTAAAGCAGCAACGTCGAACCATCCACTGGAAGTCCCACCTAAAGGGTGGGTACAGATAGCCTCCTCAGCTCCTCTGGTCCAGTCGTTCGCTCCTTGTATGTCCCACCTGGTGGTCCACCACCAGGTACCGACCTACTTCACAAGCCTCAACCACGATCAGTGTTGTCCGTCGTCTGCATCCAACACAACATAGTGCGGGCATATCCCATGCAGGGGTGAGTATACGCTACTCAGTAGGGACCCCGAGACCCTCGAAGGTATCCCAGAATCCACAAAGGATAAACCACAAAGGAAAGATACAATCACGATGTAACAACCATCACTACTTAGGTATATTCCCAAACATATACCTAAGTCACCAATTCCAGTTCGGCACCAACATCCGAGCCCAAGTTCAATCTAGTCCTCACAGGATAGCACAACCAACCCACACAGGATAACACAACCCAATCCACATAGGAAAGAAATTCAATCATATGGGAGATATTGATTGAAAATCAAGACTCATCTCATGCAGGTATACTTATTTGAAATATGATAGAGATGATCAGATGTATCCACAGATTCATCTAAGCTGGGACCCACATAGGATACTAGACCAGCTAAGTTGTTGGACCCACGTAGGATACAAGTACTATAGTCGTCACCACTGAACCCACGGAGGATTCCAGTACAGTTGTTTTCGTCGTCGAACCCACGAAGGATTCCAGTACGATAGTCTTCACTGTCGAAACCACTGAGGATGCCAATACGGTTGTCATCGTCGTCGAACCCACGGAGGATTCCAGTACGATTTTCTTCACCGTCGAACCCACTGAGGATTCCAGTACGGTTGTCATCAACGTTGAACCCATGGAGGATTCTAGTACGATATTATTCACCGTCGAACCCAGTGTTGATTCCAATACGGTTGTCATCGTCGTCGAACCCACGAAGGATTCCAGTACGATAGTCTTCACTGTCGAACCCATAGCTGCTGGGGAACTCCTCCTTAATCGAGTACAGTGGGCATACCGCTACAACCAAGCTCTTCCCACTAACCTTGAACTGTTGTAGTACTCCACCTGTCGAGTATTGTGGGGCTGCTGCTACAACCAAGCGCTTCCCACCATGGGTCTGCAGCTACAACCAAGTGCTCCCCCTCATAGCCTACAGAGGTACTCCTTTTGTTGAGTACTGCGGGTCTGCCGCTACAACCAAGCGCTCCTCCGCCGTGGGTCTACCGCTACAACCATGCGCTCCCCACTGGGCTATCGAAACACTTCGAGTCGATCGGACAATAGTCGTCAAGTCTCAACCAGCTCTAAGGTTTCCGCACACAGCATGCTCATTCCGGGAGGGTCCGCTCCATGAGCCAAATGGTCGATACATCAACTATCACGTAGACCAGAGTTGATGTATTGAAAAGTTCCAACATGTCAATAGGAACACAACGTGACAGACGGCGCGTCAATCGGACGCCCGGTCTTAGAGTTATTGGCTTTTTCATTCCAGGGGCCCGGTTGGTTTTTATGTCAAAACCAACCCGACCGTACTCCAACTGCATCCAAACCTCGAGTGGAGTAATCCAAAAGGTATGTCTCACTAAGAGGAAACCAATGAAGTCAATGACACATCAATCGGACGTCCTGAACTCACGTTATAAGTGTTTCCGCTCCGAGGGCCCGGTTGGTTACGTGCTCAAACGAACCCGACCATACCCAACGTTCTCCGAAACCTTGCGTGTAATATACAGAAATGACTGTATCGAACCAAGGATCGCATCTCAACTGACGGTGCGCCGATCGGAGGTTTTTATCCCAAGACACGGGTGTTTGAACAAAACCGTCCGAAGATATGGGGTTTTGGGCCCGGACCGACCCGGCCCAAGACCCCCTGGGTGGCCCGAACTGGTTCGTCCTGAATCAGATCTGGTTCTGGCCCATTTGAGCATGACCCGGTCCGATGGGTGTGGCCCGGCCCAACCAGTGCGGCCTGGCCCCGCCGGCGCGGTGCGGCCGGTCTGGCCTGGGTGGTCGGTTGGCCTGGCGCGGGCGTGGCCCAGTGTGGCCAGCTCGGTGCTGGCCGATCCGAGTGGAAGGGGGGGGTGCCCTCCTTGATTGAAACCACGACCCCACATGGGGCTGCTCCTTTTCCAGCTTTAGGTTACGACCCCCGGTCTTCCTTCCGAAACGGCATGCCTGGTCCGGGCTGCCGGTGCTGCCACCGCGGAACCCCACGATCCTGCCCCTCCGAGGTTTCGGTGACCGGCGGTTCCGGCCGCCCCTCCTTGCACCGCTACGGCTTTGAGTCGCGTCCTTGTCCGACCGGCACGGTGTGACGGCGCCACGCCCCTTGGATGCGTCCCAGCTTCAGCCGCGACCTCTTCGTGGTTCTCCGGCGCGGCGCGATGGCGCCGCGACTTTGTTCGGCCTCAAAGGCATGGCGCGACGGCGCCACGCTTCTTCGCCCGTTCTTCTTTGTTCGCGCGCGGTGCCGTTGCACCATGCTACCTTTGTTCATGCCGCGACAAACACATCATCAAAGGGGGAGGAGGGTCGGCCGTGTTCGTGCGGTCTGGCCCCCTCCCGTTAATCCGATATCAAGCGGCTAAGAAATTGATGTTTGGACGGTCAAACAATATTCACGAACCAAAATAAAACCCCTACCTCGATGAAGTCGTCAAATGAGGTTTTTCATGGGAAAGGGACGTCGCGGAAGACGACGTCGCAGAAAGAAGATCATTGGCATCGCTGTACACGGTGTTGCGGTACACGGCGTCGCAGAGAAGAGGACTGTCGGTGTCGTGGTACATGGCGTCACGTCGTCGATCTCTGAGGAATCAGTGTTATCTGTCGTCCTTCTTCGGCGGCCGGCGTTCGGCGTCAGTGACGGTGCGTTCTTCGCGTTCTTCAAGGAGGAAGATGAAGATTCCAAGTCTTGAGCAATTCCTCTCCAACCTTTTCGCAAAACGAAATAACCCTTAAAGAAATAAGACTTTGTCTTATTTAATTAACACACACAAGACAACATTCAATTCGAAATTCAAAATGAATTCAAGAACTGATTACATTGAATAACTTAATTCAATTCATTAATTAAGAGAGTTGACTTGGCATTTAAAAAGGGGGTTGCGGGTGAGTTACAAAATTAAATGCAAGTGGGCTGTTAAAAGGAAATAAAGGGTTTGGGGATTTTGTGGGCCCCACCTCACTAATATCCTACCTATTGGAGTTAGGATATTAGTGGGTCCCACTCCAACCACCATGCCTAGGTTATCACTACATAGAATAGAAATAAAATTTGTAGCACAATATTTTATTTTATTCTTTAGTTAACCAATTTAATTAATAAGATCACCCGAGCAAACGCAACTCGGGAAAAGGTGTTCTTAAGCAATTACTGGCACTGTGGTTTCATTGGTGCCCTTGGATTTCGATTCCGAGCACCGTTTCAAAAGTTAGGAAAACCCACTCGTTCGTTCACTGAGCGTACCCGTGCTAAACTTCTGAAATTGATTCCGGGCACACCAGGCCTCGGAATCAGGTGCCATCAGAAACTACGTTCTTGTAAAATCCCAAAGAAAATTAAGAAACAAGATTCCCTTGAAATTTACGGGTCTTTACAATACTCCAACCTCCGGACATTACGTCCCTATAAAGCTATATCACAAACTAGAGGGAAAAAAGTGGTACTGAACATGCAACTGAGCCTCCCACACCCATGTGCTCTCCCGGAGGTTCATTTGCTGCCAGTGAAAGCGCACCTGAGGAATCGACCATCCACGTTGGACCTGCTCCTATTGATCCTCATTCTCCACTAGAACCTCTGTGACTTTCGCCCCATCATCAGTGTCCAACTCCCTACGGTCGATGATGTGTGAAGGGTCATGTACGTATTTTTTTGCTGAGATACATGGATGACAACATGCACCCGGTGCAACTGAGGTCGAATGGTCAAGCGATAAACCACCTCGCCAACCCTGTTGAGGACCTAGAAAGGTCTGTTGAACCTCGGAGATATCTCACTGCCTCGGCTTCATCTCCATAAACCTCATCGAGGTGAGACCCGTACAAGAACGTGGTCTCCATCCTCGAACTCTAGAAGCCTCCATTTCCTAATTAGAACTGAAACTCAAAACTCCTACATAAACTAGGTTATGGTTTGATGACTCAAGATTGATCGACCGCACCCTCCTGTGCATGATTTTTTCCTATGCTTCATGTGGTTTCCTTTTCGCCGACCAAGGAAAACCCATCCCGACATCTGCCTAATACAATCAATTTGTGTATGAACTGTGATTTCCCAGTCCATACTCAAACTAATGTCTTAAGGCCTCGACGTTTCTACCAAGAGGTTCCAACTGAAACTCTCTCTTCAAGGGTCAGATCGCACTGTCTGCGTAAGTGTGATTATCGAGTCTCCTCCTAGAGGTATCTCCAGGCATGGGAGTCAAGTCAACGGCTTAACCAGAAACTCTAGGTCTGGGAAAAGATTCATGGAAGGAAGGGATGATTCATATTAATGTCTTGTTTTCACGGAAGCTTGTGGAAGACACAGTTCGAACATCGAATCATCATTAGAGCCCTTTCGGTCGCACTCCCTGACCGCATGCAGCTACTCTTTCCCCTGCCCTCCAGCTCCCGGAGCCTAGCAGGGATTTCAAAGGCGGGTGGTTGCAAATGTCAAAATGTTCACCACCCCATGCTGCTCTCCTAGATCCACTTCCACATCTGCTACCCTGCAGATTCATCTATCCTTTTCACTTCCTCTACTGAAACATTTCACACGCCCAAGTCTCTGAGACTAGAGCCAGTTTCCTGCTTTTCTACTGCTAACCTTCACTGATTGCATCCATTCAGCAAAATAATTCTCAACCACAAAGGTTATTTCTAGCACCCTTGAATTAGTTGGAATGTATAGAGAAAGTAGTGCTAGCTTGGATGTCCTTTAGACACACCTCACTCTGAAGTCTGAGCCCTGAAGCACCGATTGCATCATAGTCATCGAGTACCAGGAATGGTTTGTTATGCCCCGATGAATTCTCAGCTACTGACACATCGTCCTACCGAAGCTGTATAAGCTCTAGGAAACTCTCAGCCACCTCCTCAAGCTAGTCCTCAGCCTCCTGTGAGTCGGGCTTGCCTCGGAACTTGAGGGATATCTGGTGCTAAAACATGTAAGGCACTAAGCCTACAAGTGTCCTCTACCGGTACCACCGGTAGTGTATGCTGTCCAACAGGTAGTGATGTAGCTGACACACTACCTGAAGTTACTATCTCAGGAATTGGTCTATATACTGATGTCTTTTCACTATACGGACCAACCCCATGGTCACTCACTGGAAACGACAAGTAGCTAAGTCCACTACCCGCCCTACTAGTGTCTAAATTAGGCGTAGAACTCTAGGAATCACCTCCATCCAGTCCACTACTTCCTGGGAACTGTATCGCCTCAAAATCTCGGAGGCCTATGCTAGCTAACGGGTGGTGGTGCTACTAGTACACCACCTGAAGGTTTCAACATAGTAAGAGGGCCCCACACCGGAACCTCATCTCTCGGTGGGTCATCATCTCGTACAACACTCAGAACCCTAGCTGGCTACCATCGTGGGTTCATCCTAAAAAGAAACAGGTGTGCCATGGTCAAAACAGTATATATGGTGAGCTAACAAAATGTAATCACAAAGAAAACTTTTGAAACACATATGCAATCAATGTTTTTGTTTATTGAGTCAGAAATCAGAAGTCCGGGTCCTAGTGTACGGATACGTCGGCTACCGCACCAACACTAGACTCCCTGGACTGATAACCACACACAATACCCTTAACACTATTGCTTCATAGAAGAAAGATCAGAGTCCTGAGTTCTGTAGTAGAACTGATCTCCTCTGATACCAATTTTTCAAGACCCTTCCTCAGGACCCGTGTCATGACTACCCCCAGCCCGCCTTCCATAGGCCAGGGGCTGGTGACTAGCACCAAACACATAAATCCTGATAAAAAGGGGAAGGAATTGTATTATAAAGTAAACAAACACCACAGAGTAAGCCAGCAGAAGTAAGCACTATGTAAAACTGGGTACAATAGTAAGTACGGAAAGTAAATGGGCCAGAATACAAATCCAAACTGAAAGTAAGGTACAACTGAAAGTAAAGAAGAAACGTCGAGCCGTCCACTAGAAGTCCCACCGGAAGGGTGGGTACAGATAGCCTCCTTAGCTCCTTGGGTCCAGTTGTCCGCTCTGTGTGCGTCCCGCCCAGTGGTCCACCTCCAGGTACCGACCTGCTCTACAAGCCTCAACCACGATCAGTGTTGTCCATCATCTGCATACAACATAACGTAGTGCGGGCATAGCCCGTGCAGGGGTGAGTATATGCTACTCAGTAGGGACCCTGAGACCCCCGAAGGTCTCCCAGAATCCAAAAAGGATAAACCACAAAGGAAAGATACAATCACGAAGTAACAAACATCACTATTTAGGTATATGCCCATACATATACCTAAGTCACCAATTCCAGTTCGGCTCCATCATCCGAGCCCAAGTTCAATCTAGTCTACACAAGATAGCACAACCAACCCACATAGGATAACACAACCCAATCCACATAGGAAAGAAAGTAAATCATATCGGAGATATTGATTGAAAATCAAGACTCATCTCACACAGGTATACTTCTTCGTAAGATGATAGAGATGATCAGATATAGCCACTAATTCATCTAAGCTGGGACCCACGTAGGATACTAGACCAGCTAAGCTGTCGGACCCACGTAGGATACAAGTATTTTAGTCATCACCTACTAACCCATGCAAGATTCCAGTATGGTTTTCATCGTCGTCGAACCCACGGAGGATTCCAGTACGATAGACTTCACCGTCGAACCTAATGAGGATTCCAGTACGGCTGTCATCGTCGTCGAACCCACGGAGGATTCCAGTACGATAATCTTCACGGTCGAACCCACTGAGGATTCCAGTACGGTTTTCATCATCATCGAACCCACGGAGGATTCCAGTAAGATAGACTTCACCGTCGAACCCACATAGGATTCCAGTACGGTTATCATCATCATCGAACCCACAGAGGATTCCAGTATGATAGTCTTCACCGTCGAACCCATAGCAGTTGGGGAACTCCTCCTCAATCGAGTACAGTGGTCCTGCCGCTACAACCAAGCACTTACCATTAACCTCGGACTGTTGTAGTACTCCACCTTTCGAGTACTGTGGGCCTGCTGCAACAACCAAGTGCTTCCCACCATGGGTCTGCCGCTACAACCAAGCGATCCCCATCATAGCCTACAGAGGTATTCCTTCTATTGAGTACCACGGGTCTGCCGCTACAACCAAGCGCTCCTCTCTCGTGGGTCTGGCGCTACAACCAATCACACCCCACTGGGCAATCGAAACCCTCCGAGTCGATCAGACAATAATCGTCAAGTCTCATCCAGCTCTAGGGTTTCCGCACACATCACGCTCGTTCCGGGAGAGTCCCCTCCACGAGCCAAGTGGTCGACACATCAACTGTCACATAGACTAGATTTGATGTATTTCAGAGTTTTGTCAAGTCAATAGGAACACAACGCGAGAGACGACGCGTCAATCGGACACTCGGTCTGAGAGTTATTGGCGTTTTCATTCCAGGGGCATAGTTGGTTTTTAAGTCAAAACCAACCCGACCGTACACAAACTATGTCCAAACCTCGAGCGGAGTACGCCAAAAGCTCTGTCTCACTAAGATGAAACCAACGAAGTCGACGACACATCAATCAGACGTCTGGAGCTCAAGTTATAAGTGTTTCCGCTCCGAGGGACCGGTTGGTTTCGTGCTTGAACCAACCCAGCCATACCCAATGTTTTTCTAAACCTTGAGTGTAATATACCTAAATGACTATCTCGATCCAAGGATCGCATCGCAATGGACGGTGCATCGATCGGAGGTTTGTAGCCTATGATATGGGGGTTTGAACGGAACTGTCCGAAGATATGGGGATTTGGGAACGGACCGACCCGCCCCAAGACCCCCTGGGTTGGCCCGAACCGGGGAAACCCAAACCAATTCTGAGTCCGGCCCATTTGGGAGCGGCCCGGTCCGGTGGGCGCGGCCGGGCCCAACCAGCGCGGCGCGACCCTACCAGGCATGTGCGGCCCAACCCGGTGCGGCCGGTCTGGCCTGGGCGGCAGGTTGCCCTGGCGCGGGCACGACCCGGTGTGGCCAGCTCGGTGTTGGCCAAGCCGAGAGGAAGCGGGGGCGGCTGCCCCCCATGATTGAAACTGCGGCCCCATGTGGGGCCACTCCTTTGTCAGCATGGGGTTACGACCCCCAGTCTTCCTTCCGAAACGGATGGCCCGGTCCGGCCAGCTGATGCTGCCCTCGCGGAACCCCGTGGTCCTACCCCTCTGAGGTGCCTGCGGCCCGTGGTTCTCGCCGCCCCGCCTTGCACTAAAGTGGCTTGGAGCCGCATCCTTGTCCGACTGGCGCGGCATGACAGCACCGTGCCCCTCTACCACAGCCCCGTTCCGTCTACGACCTCTTTGTGGTTCTCCGGCGCAGTGCGACGACGCCGCGCTTCTTCGCCCATTCTTCTTTGTTTCCGCGCGGTGTCGTTGCACTGTGCTACCTTTGTTCATGCTGCGACAAACACATCATCAAAGGGGGAGGAGATTCGGCCGTGTTCGTGCGGTCCGGCCCCCTCCCGTTAATCTGATATCAAGTGGCTAATAAATTGACGTTTGGACGGTCAAATAATATTCATGAACCAAAATCAAACCCCTACCTCGATGAAGTCATCGAACGAGGTTTGTCATGGGAAAGGGACTTCATGGAAGACGACATCGCGGAAGGAGGATCATCGGCATCGCGGTACACAGCATCGCGGTACACGGCGTCGTGGAGAAGAATACGGTCGCTGTCGTGGTACAAGGCGTCGCGTCGTTGATCTCCGAGGAATCAGCATTATCCATCGTCCTTCGTCGGAGGTCGGCGTTCTTCATCGGTGACGGTGCATTATTCTCGTTCTTCAAGGAGGAAGATGAAGATTCCAAGGCTTGAGAAATTCCTCTCCAACCTTCTCGCACAAAAAAATAACCCTTAACAAAATAATGCTTTGTCTTATTTAATTAACACACACAAGCCAACATTCAATTCAAAATTCAAAATGAATTCAAGAATTGATTACATTGAATAACTTAATTCAATTCATTAATTAAGAGAGTTGACTTGGAATTTAAAAAGGGGGTTGCGGGTGAGTTACAAAATTAAATTCATGTGGGAGGTTAAAAGGACATAAAGGGGGTGTGGCTCATGTGGGACCCACCTCACTAATATCCTACCTAGTGGAGTTAGGATATTAGTGGGTCCCACTCCAACCACCATGCCTAGGTTATCACTACTTAGAATAGAAATAAAATTTGTAGCGCAATATTTTAATTTATTCTTTAGTTGACCCATTTAATTAATAACCTCACATGAGTAAATGCAACTCCGAAAAAGGTGTTCTTAAGCAATTACCAGTGCTTCGGTTTCATTGGTGCCCTCAGATTTCGATTCCGAGCATCGTTTCAAAAGTTAGGAAAACCCGCTCGTTCGTTCACTGAACGTACCTGAGCTAAACTTTGGAAATTGATTCTAGGCACACTGGGCCTCAGAATCAGGTGTCGTCAGAAATTGCGTTCTTGTAAAATCCCAAAGAAAATTAAGAAAAAAATGTCCCTTGAAATTTACGGGTCTTTACACAATCAATCGAGTATATCCCTCTTGCAGAGACAGGGCACGAGTCCTGAACTACTAGAGCAGCACCCTCCTATTGGGGTAGTGAATGATTATTCTATTATCCAATGAGTAGAACCATCCTCCTAAGATAGGTTATGTGTCCTTGAATATGATAGTGGGACCCACCTCATGGGTTGGGAGTATTTCCACTATTTGTTATTTGAGCGAAACCCTCACATTGGTCTTGGAATGGGTCGTATACCAACTATTAGAGCGGAACCCTTTTTCTAGGTTGGGAATGGGTCCTTTACTGAATATTAGAGTGGCACCATCTAGCTCGGATGGGTATAAGTCCTCTAAATATTACTTGAGTTTCACCCTCATTTATAGATGGGGAATGGGCCCTTTAGCTATCTTCTGAGTGGAAACCAACTATTGAATCAGGGTATGGTTTCTCTTCCTAGAGATTATGCCCCTCAATTATGAGGTATATTAGTAAGGTGTGTATTTACTTGGATATCTCTTCATCCTGACATGAAAGATTTTAGGAATCATTGTTGGACTTATTAGAACCATTGGCACTCTTTTTTCTATTCAAGGCTATGATATGAAGATCCCCATTCACTATCATTCAGGGTTTTTTGTTATGAGTATATATATGTCTGTGTGTGTGTACATGCTATAGTATGTTGTTACTCTATTTATCTTGTTTGAGTTTTCTTATGTCTACCATTATTTTGTCTCTTAATTCTATCCCCATTATATTTTGTGGAATCATACAGGGTATGTATATAGTCACCCCTTTATGGTGTTTTCCGACTTATGTCATTTATTATGAAAATGATGGATAGGTCGGTAGTAACTATAAAGGCTCATAGGGGTACCCTGGTGCATTGGACCACGTATGGTGATCAGATCATGGATATCATGAACTAGGATCTCCAAAAGTTTTACATTTATAGTTTTTATGGTTGAGAAACCCTTATATTTGGGTATGTATTTCTTCCATTTACTTTTCATTTTACATTTTCGTACTCTTGTACACACTAGAGGATTTTACTTGACTGGATTTTCAATGTATAAATAAAATTTTATTAATATTACTTTTAACATTTACATAGATATGGTTAGGTGTGTTAATATAGGACATTATGAAAAGTGATACCATTTTAGATAAGCCTTCACCACAAGAAAATAAGAATACACAAACTATTTTCCAAAAAACTGTGGGTATATGTTATATTTTATAACCTATAACCATGGTTATTTCTAAACAATGGAAATTTTGTTTCCACGTACATGAAAAAAGACAAAATATTTCATGAGAATGTCACCAGAAAACAAATACACATGCTTTACACTGAACCACGGGTATAGGTGGGCTTATACCCACAGTTTTAATGAACTGTGGGGATAGCCTTCGGGAATACAACCATTAACCACGGTTCTCCTAAAGTCAATGGTATAGGGGAATATAAACCCATGGTTTTAGAGAACTTTGGGTATAGGTTTTTGTCCCGAAGGATATCCCCATGGTTCATTAAAACTGTGGGTATAGATGAAAACTCAACCCACGGTTTTACTAAACCATGGGTATAGGATCCCCTATGTTTGTGTGGAAAACAATCAGGTAGGAAAACCTTCTGCCATTATTTTTTACCTATACAGATGATTTATATATATATATAGTAAAAAATATAAATTTACACATAATTAAAAATGGTTCAGTGGTAATGGTCTTCGGTTGTGTAGAGGTAGTGAGGGTTCAAAACCCTTGTACAACATTTGTTTAATCCTATATCAATAGTTTCAGAACTATGGGCGTAAAATTTTTAAACCATGGGTATATGTTATTTCTATGCCCACACCTTGAGGACCCACAGTTTGAAAATCGTGGCTATATGTATTTCAAACAGTGGGTATAGCTTTGGGATATACCAATTCCATGGATTCCCATGGATTATTGAAACCATGGGTATAGACTATACCCATGGTTTTTTAGCCTATACCCATGGTTTTAGAATGTGGATATAGGATAAATTTTCAATAGTGCTTTAGGCTCTTGTTGCTAACCCCTAGCCTATGGAGGAAGGTTTGGGTTGGTTATGGCTTGATTCCTTCTGGTTCAGGCCATGAAAAATTGGTATCATTAGCAGTTCAATCCTTGGGACAATGTTTGGATTAGTACATTTATGATAATTTGTTTAGGATTTATATAAATTGTGTCAATTTTCTTAAAGTGTGGCTCTTAGTCCAAGGATCCTAGTTATTGTGTGGGTAATGACATACCCATTCACTATGACCGTAACTACTTGTTTATCAACTCAGAATACTAAGAAATTTGTTGCATAGATTAATGGTACATTTATCATATATGATCAAGTATTTTGATGTTCCTTCTTGATTCATCTCCCCATTATATATATCTTTGTGTGTGTGTGTGTGCTCATCTGACCATTTTATATCTTGATTAAATTTTCAGGATTCCTCCACATTGACACTCATCCAAGTTACCAGTTCCAGATCATAATGTACATCTGGTGAGTATGGACGCCTCAGTTCAGGGTGCATCCTTCGATATCATTCATCTTGGTGGACCAATAGCAGTACTCCCTAATTTAATGAAGTGGATCAAAAAAATAGAGTATGAAAATAATGAATACAGTCATAGCGTACTCTATGAGTTCCAGCACCAGATGCTATTGAGGATCTATGGGGATCCAGATACCCGAGTAGGGAAGGATTGGAAAGAGTTGATGATTCATGCCTTTAGGCTAATCTGGACACTAACTGATCATGTGGTTTCACTAATAACTATCCTTTTTACATACTAGATGGATGTTGGTGTAGTCTCATTAGATAGATGCACAAGGAGTCGACACTCTCATTACCAGACATCCAGCAATTTTTCCTTGATGAGTACTACCACCCCCAACAAGCACTCAATTTGCATTTAAGAGCTTCAAGAGATACATCATGGAGGGATAATGGTTGTTGAGTATTTTTTTTATATTAAAAAATCATAGGTAATACTCTCTAGTTATGATCTCTAATGATTAATTTCAAGCATGAATATTTGAGTAAGGTCTCCATAGAGATATTTGTGCCAGTGTGGTACATATGTGTTTTCCTTCCTACGATGGGTTGCTGGAGGGGGTTCTAGTAGTGGAAAGATTCAATCCCAAGGGATCTATATAGTTAGAGATGGTAGTGGTAATTATACAGCTAAGTCATCTACAATATCTAGTAGTCTCAATCTAAAAGGATCTGGTTGTAGTAGATCTTCCCATGATCATGATTGATCACATATTTAGGGAAAGTTCTTTGAAATAGGGTTGTCCAAATAAGGGAGGTGTTATGCATGTGATGGAAGAGGTTTATGGCACATGATTTCCTAAACTAACATGCTAACCAGTGTAGGAAGATAGTAGACAGACTATCACATAATAGGTAGCATCACAATTAGGGATATCCCAAGTGAGGTGAAGGAGGCCCAGAGGATGACAATGCTACTAGAGGAGTAGATTAATCTCAGAGAGAAGGATTTTTGGGTGGTGGATAGTGAAATAATATCCTTATATCAGAACAACCAAACATCCCACATTTGGGCTAGGGAGTTAGCGAACAGGGTTGCAGAGAGATGTAGGCTATGATTTTATTTTACCCAACAGCATGCGGTCTGATTAGAGGTATGCTCTATGTTTATTCTATTCTTACTTTAGTATTACTAGACACAAGTGATATTCATTCCTTCATATAATTAATCATGGTGCAATATCTTGTTCTCTCAGTTGTGGGGTTATCCCAATATCTTATTCTTAAGGTTTATTTGGGGAACACTTCTTCTATATCTATTATTTTTTTGAAGTGTGTGTAGTTTCTTGGTGGATTGTGGTTTTAATGGGACCTCTTATTCATCATGATAGAGTCCTATGATGTCATCTTGGGTATGGACTACTTTTCTATGGTCAGATCCTGTATTGAAAAATGTAATAGATGATATAGATATCTTCTCTACGAGGGATTTAGATTCCCCTTTAAGGGAGAGAGAGATCTCATGGTAGGACAAGTCTGTTTTTCCGCCAGAGGCTATATACCATCACCCATCAATTTTAAAGTGTATCCCTTAGTCTATTAGGATCTCCAAGAATCTGGATTTCATTAGTCTAGGATAATTTCATGTATTTCCTCTATTGGATTTTTGGAGACTACCTCTAATGTGGTTGATGGAGTTTTGTGTCGACTTAGATCCCCGGACCATTCTGATATATTCTAGGTCATATCAAATGGCCCCTACATAGCTATGGGAGCTTCGTTTATTATGATAGGGCCTTTGAGAGATGTTTTTTTCAGACCAATTGTGCCCCCAAGAGAAAGCTCTAGTGTAGTTCATGAAAATGTTAGATGAGAGTATCCTGATTTGGATAGATTATCATCACCCGAAAAAGACCATGATAAATAAAAATTAAACATTGATGAGGATTTAAACCCTATTTGTTCAGTTTTTTGTGGGATTTAGATCTCAGTGATCAATATCATATCTTGCTACAACCAACTAAGAGTTCTCAAAGATTATATTCTCAAGCTAGTGTTCTGATGTCACTATGAACACTACGAGTTCCTGGTTATTCCATTTGGTGTGGTTAACTCTCTCTTGGATTTTATGGATTTGATGAATGGGTTTTTATATTCATACTTGGATCAGTTAGTTGTTTTCTTCATTGAAGACATAATCATATACACTATTTAAAAGGAAGATTATGCAGATCACTAGAAGACAGTCCTAGATTTTTGGGGTGAGCACCATCTTTTTGTTATGATCTTGAGGTGTGAATATTGGTTTCTTGATATTCACTTGGGAATTCTTTTTGAAAGAATGGTTTATCTATTGATGAGGTGAAGATTAATGGAGTTCTTTCTTTAGATCCACCTATGAGAATGTTTGAGGTGCAAATATTTATTAACATGGTGGGGTACTGCTAGAGGTTTGTAGTGGAATTATCTATAATTTTAGCCTCTCTAACCACCCAAATGAGGGTAGGGTAGCTTTTTCCTAGAATGAGAAGTTATAAGGGACCATTGAGGATTTGAGGCTGAGCTTGAAGAGTCACCCTGTTTAATGATTATGGGAGGAGGGTGTGAGGAACGTAGTTTATTGTGATGCCTCATGAGATGGGTTTGGTTTCCTGTTGGTGTCGATGTAGGCGGTTATCACATATTGTTCAATGCAGTTGAAACACAATGAGGAGAACCATGAAACTCGTCAACTAAAGATAGTTGTATTATTGTTCTCTTGAAGGGTGTTGAGGTACTATCTTCTTGGAGAAAACATTATTATTTACTCAGACCATTAGAGTCTCAGATATGACATTATATTGAGATACTTGATCATGATATAGAGGATCTGGTTCTATTTTCTAGAAGATTATAAATTCAAGATAGTTTATACACCAGGGAAGGGTAACGTGGTGGAATATTCCCTTGGAATGAATTCCCATGCTCATTTGGTGCAAGAGGCTGCTTAGGAGTTGGATTCCATGAAATAAACCCAGGATTAGTGGGAGGGTTTAGTTTTTCTTTAGTCAATGGTGTTGACTCTTATGATTCTCAAAATTTTGAGAGGGTATTAGTTTAGATACATTGACATTGAGATAATTCATGGATAGATATCCACAAAAGTATAACTTGATGTATTTTTTAATGGATGGAATGACATCATCCTTTTCCAAGGATGGACAAGGGTCTCAGTCATGATTTGAGAGGAACCGATGCAAGAGTTACACACGTATCCTTTGGTTGTACATCCCCATGTGGTAAATATGAATAGATTCCTTTAGTAGTGGTTTGGGTGA
The DNA here is from genome assembly GCA_963277665.1 of Viscum album. NCBI lineage: Eukaryota > Viridiplantae > Streptophyta > Magnoliopsida > Santalales > Viscaceae > Viscum > Viscum album. Next base: position 1,216,695,134 of record OY728159.1, read on the forward strand.
GTCGACATGAGATGAAACATGGCTCAGTTCATCTCCTGGTTACTCACTTATCAGTAGGTAAAGGATGAGCACCAAGTTCTAACACATTTTTTATGGCACCTTGATATCCAGAATGGGAAATTGTATGGAATATACCTGGACTTATTGATAGTGGTTCCATGGATCTGGATAGGCCATGACACCATATGGGCTATAGTTGACCAACTCATGAAGTCGGACGACTTCATTGTTAGTAAGGATCTATGTTTATTAGAGAGTTTAAGAAAATTGTATATATGATAGATTATTCAACAGATTGGGGTTCCCTTGACTATTATCTATAAAAGTTATGTTTCATTAAAGTCATGGTGGGTAGAGGCCTATAGGAGGAATTAAAGGCCCATATGAGGATTTTTACATCCCTTGACCCCAAGAAAGATGGGTAGAACAAGCCCACTATCTAGTTATTTGAGGTTATGTTAAAGTATGGAGTGTTTAAATTTAGTTTATGTTAGGAGGATCACCTTACACTAGTAGAGTTTTCATAAAATAATATCTAACACACTAATATCATCATGGAAACATTCTAGGACCCATATGGGAGACCATGCAGGTCTCCCTTATGTTGGACAGAGAACGGTGATGCATCTCTTGTTGGGCTAGAGATCGTGCGGGTAACAACGAAGAAGGTCTAGTTCATCTATGAGTGGATTAGGATATCCCAAACAATGAATAAATCTTACAAAACTCAATTTCATAGGCCCTTGGTGCTTTAGTAGGGTTACCATGTTTTACTAAGAGTCTCCCTATGATGAGGATTTTACAAATTCCTCCATCAAGGTAAGATATACAAGAGGTTCATCGGACTATTTGAGATTCTACAGAGGGATTGAATGGTTTCTTACTCTGTCTCCCTACCCTAACATTTAGAGAAGTTTCCAAACAACTTCTATGTGTTTTAGTTGAAGAGATAGTTGCATGGACCAATGCAAGTTATTGACTAGGGTGAGATGCAAATCAAGGATGGATCCACTTTTTTCAATCACCACGTGTTCATCGGGTATTGTCATGAGAGGTCTCTTCGCGGATGGTTCATCCCCTCTGTTTGATAACTATGGTAGCATGGGATCATATAGGAGAGTCCCTTGTAGTGAGAGATCTATATGTCGGATCAATACCCTTAATACTTTGGTTTACTTTCTCTTTCTAAGGATAAAAATACTAATTGTGTAAAGATATAGATACTATTATATTTCCTTATAAGATATATAAAATATTTCTAGATATATAATATGATCCATGAACTATGGAAGTGTGTGATTCTAATGCTTGGTCTGTCTGGAATAAATTTTAGAAAAATATTAAAAATATTTTATATTACTCACACGTGGTTTCTTAAAGGAAATGGTCAATCTTTTAAATAGAACAACATACCTGAAATTTTTACCACAGTTGAGTCTGGATTGTAATTTTTATCCTGGGAGTGACCTAAAATAGTTCAGAATGGATCATTAAAATAAACATTCCATTAGTGGGTTTGTTAAAATTAAATTTATTAATTAATTTAATTTTTTAAATTAAATGACCTAAACAGAATTCTGTTTAAATAACTTTTTATGTTGAATCTCTAGGGTTATCCATCAAACCATGGAACCATTGAGAGGAGCCTCCTTTTACCTCTCATTGGTGAATATGAATTGGAGGTTGGGTAAACTCTAGATCCGGGCATATTAAGATGCTATGAGTGGAAAAAATCCTCTTATTCATTGGAGAGTTCTTTCTTCATCCAAAAATGATCCAATTTGAGGTATGACTAATTAATTTTCCAATTATTACCATATTGATTAACGTGCTTGATAAGGATATATTCTACTACTTGATCTAACCCAAATAAATCCATTTGATACACCTATGCACTAGTTTTTTATAGGTTTATTCATTTGTTTCTCACCTAAAAGATCCCTGATTATTCTGTTGGACTAGAATACTTGGAAAATGATCATACTCCTTTCTTTTGGTGATTTTGTCCTAATGGTTCCTCATATTCTTCATTGCTCTCTTGATGAATCCAAAATTTGATATTTCCTAGTGATAATGAGACCAATTAGACCCCCCCAAGTTCATGGAGAATTCACGTGTGATGAAAATAATGATGAAACAATGTCAGATTTAGAGTATTTTTTTGATATGGGTGATTCCACCGAGGATTGTAATATTGGTAAGGCGTTATAAGATATGGGAGATGTGTGAGGTGCATAAGAGAGTTGAAAAAATCAATTATAATTTCATATATGTCCATTAGAGGAATGGAAATGATGAATGGGGGTATTTTACAACCATTTTTTGGAGGCGAGGAGGGAAGATCCAAGGATCCAATACCATATCTAGAACATTTGAACAATATCTACCATTATGTGATAAACCCAACCACCTGGATGTAATATGATGAACACACTCCTTTTAGTGACAATATGGTTGTGGTGATAGTGTTTTAATAAAAGGATACAGATGGAACACCATGTGGATGGGCCATAGATTTTGTATCCCCCCCGGGTTAGACAAGCCATGTGTAAGAGAAAATGGGTGAGATGTTGTGTTGGAGGACGTGCTCTGGAACATGCCGTGTACCAATTTACAAAAACACTACCACGAGCACTAGAATAAATCCATGTATAAGGAAATTTCATGTAAATAAGTACATAGACATGGGAAGTCTTTAATAGACACTGCCACTTGTAAGGGAAGGACCTCGGGTGGCTTAGGCACATCATGTATTCCACATAAATGTTGTGTATTACTACACTGTTAGTGAATTTTATACCACCATGAACAAAGATATGAAGCGTTTTTGGACCACACATGCATCCCCTTACAGGATTTTTAACCCTTCTTTCCTATTTATTAAATTTCTAGCACTCATATATCCTTCATTTGGAGTACCATTTTATCCAATAGGTAGCCTATCATTATTTTTTCCACATAGAATGAAATGGTTGACTCAAAAGTGTATTTTGAGATGTCATGTGAGATGTTATGGGTATGATAATTATTTAAATGAATCTAAATGAAGATAGTATCGTGATTTATCATTATAACTATTATAGTGGTACTCTCATGTGAGATAGGTAATGAATTCTCGATCGACTACTATAGTGGCACCCTCTTATTAGGGTATGGAATGGTTCCTATACCTATTAATAGAGTGTATCACATATATAGAATTTGGGCATGGGTCCTCAAATACTATAGTGGTTCCCTCCTACATGGGTAGGGAATGGGTCCTCTACCTATCCAATGAGCAGCACCCTCCTACGGAGATAGGGTATGGGTTATCAGCTATGAGAGTGGAACCCTCTTTCTAGGCTGATCATGGGTTCTCTATCTAATATCTAAGTGTCACCCTTTAGTTATGTTGGGAATGGTTTCTCTACCGACTATTAGAGTGTCATACTCCATCTGGGCTGGACATGGGTCTTCTATAAATCATTAGAGTGACACCCTTCAGCTGTGATGGGTGTGGGTGTGAGTTCACTAGCTATCCTCTGAGTGGAACCCTCCTATTATATTAGGGAATGAATCCTATACCTATAGATTATTTCCCTTAATTATGTGGAATAGTGGTAAGGTTTGTCTTGACTTGGATGTCTCTTCATACAAACACAAGATATGTTGGGAATTGCTGATGGACCACGCGGAACTGCTGTAACTCCATTTCCAAGGTTTGGTTGTGTGATGAAGATCTCATTTCTATCTCATTTGGGGTTCTTTGATTTGAATATATATATAAATTTTTTTGTGTATATTTCATTAGATTTTGTTACTCACTTTATTTGGTATGAGTAGTATATTATTTGTCTTTATGATTTATCTCACTTCTCCCACATCATCTTTTGGGGTGTCCTAGATGGTATTTATAAACTCCTTCCTAAATGGGATTTTACTACATGTGTCATTTCTTATGCAGATGACAGATTGGTCATTGGGGACTACAAAGAAGTATATTGATAACACGGTGCATTGGGCCATGTATAGTGGTTGGATATTAGAGATCAAGATCTAGGATCTCTTGGAATTTTACTTTTATTGTTTTTTTATGTTGGAACAGATTTTTGGTCAGGAATGTATTTTCCCCTAAACTATTCAGTTTAAACTTTTTTAACTCTTGTACACCCTAGAGGTTTTTACATGCATGGATTTTTTATATATATTTCATGTTTTATTATTATTCCTTTATAATTTTTCACTGATATAGACTTTTTTGTTCATAAAATTACATTAATAAAAGTCCTCCCATGTTAGATATTCCTTTTAGTGCTTATTACCAAGCCCTGGCCTATAGAGTTGAGCATGGGGTAGTTATGTATGAAACCTCATTGGGTCAAGTCATCATAAATATTGGTTCACATTTGTTGCTATAAAATCAATAAATGTAAAGTTTAAATTGTTATCTCTAGATCAATGAGTGAGAATTTGTAGTTTTTATATAAATTTCATCCACAAAATTTACTATTCATTAACTTTTAGCTGATGGTATCCATATCTGAGGTCAATATTAGAAAAATACTTAGCACCAAGGATCTTATCAAACATGTTTTATATATGATAAAATAGATACTTGATCTTAAAATTAATCTTATTAAGTGTTATATAATCAATAAAAATACTCATAGAACCATCCTTATTTTAAACTAAAAAATTGGATCACCCTAAGGTGAAGTGCTAGGGAAGATCAAACTTGTATCCAAAAAATCTTGTAACAGTTTTTTCAACAAAAACAATCCTACTGAATCCAATTTATAGGGGGTTTTCAAATGGATAATCATAGTGTAATAAGTTAACAATAGTCTCAAACTCCTAACATGGAATAATACTAGACAAATCATCACAAAAAAAAATTATAAATTCATTTAACACTGGAACATCACTAATTTGAACAGCACTCTTCTTTTCAAAATTATGTAAAAGATAACTCTCTCTACCTCATTATCAGTCAGTATCTTAGCATACATAGATTATATTAAAGGAATGAAATCATTCCAATATAAAAAATGACTCATTCAGAAAATTTAATATAACATCATTGGATTTTAAATATATTATATCATCATAAATAAAAATTCAATCTACACCTAGAATAAAATAAAACTACAATATGTATAATTTAAAAATGACTGTAGGAAAAACTATACAGGTAATATTTTTATTTTCAATTAAATTTTTTCAGAAGTAAAATAATAAATATATAATGAATCAAATAATATTTTTTGTAAATTTCCTAGAATGGAAATATAACACTAACCACATAATTTGAGGGTTCAACATCTATAATAGTAATAGGAAAGTCTTTTCCATGCCATTTTAATTTTGACATTGATGGTTCCGACTATGATAAAGTAAATTCAGGCATGAAATTTTATAATTACCCAACTCCTTGTAACTAATAAAATTCACTACTGAATGAAAATATATTTTTTCAATTGTGTCTATATTAGAAATATTTTCATTTAAACCATTAAAAAAATGACCACACATACCACACTGATAACACTTTCTTGAACACAATAAACCTTCTTTAAAATGTATTTTACTACAATTGTAACATACATGGAGTATACCACTAAATTTTTATGTTTAATATTTATCTTTTTATTTCTACTATGACCACATCTTATTCTTGTCATCACATGGTACAAAATTATTGGATAACTCAATATTTCTCATAACAATAAAAAAATACTCATAAATTTTAAATTCACCAGAAGTGAAAGGTCATCATAAACATAGTTTAAGACCTATGAAAAATCTATCAATTTTACTAGGTTAATAATAAAATCCACTACATACCTATCCAATATAATGAAATTATCATCAAAACATTAAAGAAATTTATTTTCGATTTTATTTAGTTGTATAAATTTCCTTCTCATTCTAATTCAAATAATATTAGGGAAATATTAATCAATAAAAGTATCTTTAAATATTACCTACCCCATAGTATCAATTTCATTTTTATCCTTTGTATTATCAATTAAATATGACTATTTATTGTATTCAACTTAAAAAATTATCAAATTAAGGAGTTTCCTTTTAATTATAAAAATATCCCCAAAAATTGAATATATTTTCTAATGAATTGATACATCCTTAATCTTTCACTGGGTCTGAAGGTCCACTAAATGTTGGATGGTGTAATTTTATAAAATGTTCCACTATAGACATATTCCTAAATATAGAATTTTGTTACCCAATTTCTTGGGATTTGTGTTTATTTCTTTTTGACTGTTTTAACAAATCCAGGAATGATTATGTTTTTACACAGCCATTCCAATTTATAGATTCAGAATGATATTGTATTCTCGATGCCTTCCTACAACATTCATCATGTTTACTATATAAAAAACTTTTCTAAATAGAAATTAAATATAGAATGTGATAAGGAAAGTAATAAAATATATCTCAAAATAATATATTCCTAAATTATATTCTCTTAAATTTTCCTTTCAACATTATCTTACACACTAAGGTTATCTTATTTATTTCATTTAAACAAACTATAACACACCAAAACTTTAAAATCCCAAATTCTATGTTTAATAGAAAGGATTTGAGGTTCTCAAATACCCCTTGTTTTTTAGAATTAGTGTTTTAGAGACTTCTGAAAATGGTTACATAAAAAAATATACACTTCCACATGTTGTAATTTGTTTTTACAAAAATAGGATCTTAAATTTACACCCCTGTATATTTGAAGAAACTTTTTCTTAGTTTATGTTGATTTACGCTAGTAGAAATATTGACCTTTCTATAGTTCCTACACATTATTATATACTATTAAAAAATAAAAACGTGTATTGGGAATAAAAAACAATGTAAGGTATATTAAAATGAAAGAAACTCTTTAGTCCAATGAAAATCATAAAAAACAAACAAACTGTTTAGATTTTTTACAACAAACATTGAGTGTATAAAATACATCATAATCACAAGTAAAAATAAACCACTCATAAATTAATAATTTTAAAAACCCAATAATAAAAAAACATAAATTAATATAGAGGAATAGTATTCCAACATTGTTGAAACTCTTCAATAGAACCCTTTTAAAGAAATTAAAATAATAATTTATCCTCAACATTTTTCCCTAAATACTAAATCATTAACCAATGAATTAAAGAGATATATCCCAAGATAAACCACCATTATCTATAATTTCCAATTCTCGTATAATGAATAAAAAATTTATAGAATATCAATTTTACTTCATAAAAAACTTGAAATGTCATTTTAATGAATAACCAAATCACCTTTCATTTTCACATAAAAATAAGAAGTATTATCCTTTTATTTTGAGATATCTTAAAAATGAAGAATCCCATAATAAAGGGAATAAGATCAAATTTTTAAATCTATGAATTTTTTTTGGGTAATTTTAATTAAATATAATACCTATGATAGTGTGAAATATTGACCATGTGGTAAGAATTAAAAACACACGATTACACTTTGTAAAAATAAAACAAATTAGCTCATACATAAAATGATTAAAAAATACTCTTGAAAAAAAAATTAAATAAAGTAAAATATATTTTAAAATAACAATAATCTTTCATTTTTATTATAAATAAACCAATTTAAAATAAAATTTATATCAAAGATATTTATTTTGAATGAAAATATTTTAAACATGGTATTAAAGAGAAATCCCTTACCTTGAGTCGCATACTGCTTATAATGTTCTCTAACTCTAGAGTAATATAATTATATTTATTTATTTCTTTTTTTGTTTGTTTATTCATGTTTGTAAAATTATTAAAATTATATTTATTTCATTTATTACCATGCATTATTTAGTCACCAAATCAATTATGTTTACATCAAACGTTTTTAGATCATCCAGTCGAAAACAGCTTCAGTGACTTCACTATGGTTAAAGGATAATTGTTTTATCATCTCCAGAATCATAAAATTTGTTATTGTTATTTTTTTTACCTTAAATATACATTTTAAATAATCCATGTATGGACTTAATGAAAACTGAAAAAAAAATCAAGGAAGTGGTAGTTTTCATATACACATGAGTGATGTTTTCCATTTTACAATGGATGAAAACGATATAATAAAAATATATGTTTACATTTAGAGAACAATATTATTATAATAAATTTAGTATTTATTAATTAAAACTATCCTTATATCTATTCATTTTAGGAATTAATGAAAATGGAATTTCATCATTTTGTTGAGCGGTTATTTTGCACGTACAGATGAGTGACATTTACATTTTCCAATGGATGGGTGAGTAAGAAGGTGGGTAATATTTTATCTTATAATAATTATAATTACGTCATAAAATGTGAATATATCTATTAAATACATCTTTATAACTATTCATGTGATGTGGTTCTGAAAAAGAAAACACATCGCTCTATGGAGGTGGTATTCATCATGTTTACACGAGCGATATTTTCAATTTTCATAAGTGGAAAAGGATGTATAAAATAATTTTTACATAAAGAATTAAAATGTAAATATATTAAATGTAATTATTTAATTTTATTTTGGTGGTTAGTATATAATTGAAGGAGGTATAATAATAAAAAAACATGGAAGTATCTCATTAAGGCATCTACCTTCTCCCTGGATATCTTCCTATGTCTTACAATTTAAGCTTTCTAGGGATGGTATTTTGGTGATAAAATGTCCTCTATAATGTAGGGAGGAGAATTTTGGAGGTATTTTTTCAGATATTGGTTGATATATAGTGATAAATGTGTGCGTAAAATTGAAGGGAGGAGGTGCTCTTGTATAAGTGAGGGGAGAGGCACCTTTCTAAATATTATGAACATTCAAATATAATAAATGAGTTTCAAAAGGATAGTGGATCCAGATTAGTATCATTTATAATATAGGGTATGTTTTGTTTAACATAAACTACACTATTCAAATTTATAATTGGTTTTTTGGTATTTGAAAACATATCTCATAGTTTAACACCTTTTATCCTGTTTTATCCTTTACCATAGTGACAACCTTTTACTATGATAAGTATTCATTATGACAAAAAATTTAATTTTATAAATTAAAAAATTAAAAACATATAATACCAAATAAGGAACCCATATTATAATATTTTACTTTCATATGTGATTATAATTACTTGTTATATAAGTTCACAAAACCTAAAGAAAACTCATTTCTAGAAAAATGACTTTTTTAATCATAAAAATGATTTTACACCAAAACCAATAATAAGGGTGATTTGAAATGAAATCATTGGAATAATTAAAAAAATTGTATTATATTATTTTCAAACCAAACCAAAATAGAACATAACCATATGAAAACATTATTTTAAGAGAAGAACCAAACACATTTTTTATTTGAAGATAAATATTACTTATATTCCCAAAATGTAAAAAATATATTTCTAAGTAAAAAAATTATTTTTTTAGTGAATTATATTACTTATTCAATATATATTTTTCTTATAAATAAGTTTCATATAGTTTTAATTCATTATTATATCAATATAATGTAAAAAAATGAGAGTATTCGTAAAATCGAAAATTTTCAATATTCACTAAAAAAATAAACTACCTCTATAAAAAAATAATTATGATATAATAATTATTTTTAATTATGTAATAATTATATCCTTTTTATTGATTTTAATTTATTAAATTAAATAATTTTACTTTTAAATAAAATTTTATAATACAAGGAAAAAAATTAGTAAAATTAAAATATTCCTTTTTCAATTAAAAAGTTACATAAAATTATTTTTATTAATATGATATATATGAATCCATAAAATTAATACATATTAATAATAATATTTTTTATTTATAATATTACTGGGTTTTTTGATACCCTAGGCCTCTATGGAATAATGTCGTCACCATAGCACAACCTTACCCACAACACCCTCACCATGGTTTTAGCGTTTCTTTTAATGGAACATTACCTTGGAAAACTAAGATATTCCATCCCTACACACCGAAACGCAAAAAAAGTAAAAATTTAAAATAATATTTATAAGAATAATAAGGATAAAAATTAATAAACATAGAATTATATACTTGAAATTGACATTGGGGTGTAATAATTCTACCCACCGTTAATATTTATACCCCTATAATGTTCTCAAGGATCATCTTCTAGATATAGGTGATTCTATTGTTCTCTCCCAAGGGACTCAAGACTATAATTATTAATGATATAACTTCCCCTATATAAGAAAATATGAATTAAATGAATAAAATTACAACACAACACCTTGTTTTGGTCATCCGTGGTATGAATAAGCTACGAAAAAATGTGGTGTTAGGTTCAAAGTCCATACCCTCTCACTCAACTACAAGATATGGGTCCATATAATATTTATTCATTTGGAAAATGTGAATTATACCACTAATGTATTTAGATTATGATGGTAATTCTATTCATTATTCCACCTTCATTAGACACTCAACAAACTCAAATGGTTCAAAAAAACAATACATATACTTACCCTACATACCCATTCCTTGAGGTCATGGTTGAGGAGATATCCTATGAAGGAAAACATCACCAGATTCAATCTATAATGGATAATGATGATGATTGGGATACAATTACTAGAGAATTTAATCCATCTCCTAAATCTTCCAAATCTGATAAGCCTTCTCTGTCATTTCTAGAACATGTTCAATGTACAATAAAGAATGCTCACCCAACGCTAACTACCATAGAGGGTATTAGCCCAACCCTACATACAAAGCCTCAAATGGTGTAATTTTAATTGAAGATTAATAATTTTTTTAAGAGATAATTCTACCAATGATATATGATTTCTCCTAGGATCCTCGTAAACCAACAAACAATTGATCAGAGAAAATATTTAAGAATTTATATATCCTGCTCAGTTTAACAATATGTCAAAGGAATAAACATCTTAGTTATATTTATCTGGGGACCCATAACTTCCTAAACACCCTACCAAAAATGATAATTAATGTGAGGGTCCCGATAAAAAATTATGGATGAAGACACACCATCATGCTTTACAAAATCATCTACAATGAACTACATAATCACATCTGTTTTAGTCAACTTCTATATTGGAATAAAGGGGGTGATTTCCCCAATTATTCTTAAACAATCGATATCTCATTCTTCCAATAAAAATTTTGAGGTAATACGATTGAAAAATCAATATAAATATCATAATATTTTCATAATAAAATAGTATGAGACAGTGATAACCCCATATGTATTTGATAATTAGATTTTAATCTTTAACATTTGAGGCATCGTGATATAAAATCCATAATTGTCAACATAATCTCAATCCAACAATACAATTATATAAGATCATAGTAAATATTTGTAAACCTAGGCTGTATATCCCAACTAGATAGATTCCCTCCTTCAATAATTTTATAACACAATGCTCAATGAACCAAAATCACCTTAATGAATCCAATGTGACTACTATAAGACTAACCCCAAACATTTGAGTTATCCCCATGATTGATGTTTTGGTAATACACTTGAACTTAGGATCTGCAAGCTACTTAAGCTGGACTTGATAAAAAAAGAATATAAATCATGGAAACTGTCAATAAATACTTGATCAACCTTCACTTCCACACAAAACCATAGCTTGGAAAATAATCTCATAAAGTTATACTTATACATTTATTCCTTTACAACAAGATATGGTTATTTCATGGTCAACATATCTGCCACCATATTTCCATTACAATGTATATGTGTTATATCTATGTGAAAATCAAAGAGATACTCCACCCAGTTTCTCAATCAAATGCTCATATTCCTTAGGGTGAAAATATAATTGATTATTTTATTACGATAATATACAATAAATATGTCACTAAAAATTTAATGGTTTTATATATTTAAATAATGCATCATTGACACCAATTGAATTTCATTAGTTGTTTAATTCTTATCATGTGGGTATAATGGGTGAGGGAGATGGTCCACTATATGATCATGTTTTAGAAGTACACGCAATAACCTCATACATGATGCATCATAATAAATTAAATAGCCTTTACTGGGACTATGAAGAACCAATACATAGACCAATAACTACCTAAACATAAACTCCTTAAATAATCTATAAAACTTATCCTCCTAGTAAAACATGATCACATTTTAGTTCAAAGATATCTAGGGAGATGCTGACCTGAAAAAATCCATACCAAAACAAATTTGGCACATTGAAAGACCCAAGTGGCTCCTAACATCAAAAAAAATTATTAGGCCACTCTCAAGACATTAGTGACTGAATCATCTCAAGATCCATGAATATATCCACCTCATTCACCACATGGCCGTAAAATATAACCTATTTGATCCAAAAATATAATATATTCAATATAATTTATAGGTTACGATCTATCATGGTATTGAAAATGATTCTGAGGTTTTTATCATTGTCCTCCCTCTTCTTGGATTATACCATGATATCATACTCAAACTCTACCAAAAATGGTGTGATATAAGGTTTTTAGAACTAATACATCAATTACATAAAACAACAATGGAATTAGTAATGAAACATGGTTAATGAAATGCTCATAATGTGTATACTTCCTCTTAAAAGTGATCTAATGAATATCCTATTTCTTCATCCTCAACTTGTAATATGATTATTAAAGGCCAATTTAGAAAAACACAAAACTCTCATTAGTTGACCAAAGAAGTAATTGATTCAAGAAAATTGGTATTTATTCTTCACATTCACCTGGTTGAGGTTTAGGTAATCAATGAAATGTTGGATTCTACCACCCTCCTTATTAAATATGACCGATGATTCCCATGATGACACTCATATGAGTAAAACTTTTTCCATTGATATAACTTGGTCGAGATTTAATTTATTTCAACTAGGAAGGAACCATCCAATGATATGGAAAACAAATGGGTCTTATTATATTGAGTATCTTCATAGAGAACTATACCTCTTACTAGGGTGGAATCCTTGAAAAATCACCAGGAATGACCTCAGGATACGTATATACCACCACTGTAGGCTGACTGCCTAGAATATTTTTAATCACATATAAGTGAAAACATGAAAAATAATAGTTGATAAATACTATATCTCACATAATTGGTTATTACATACCTGATCTTGAGTCCCCCAGACACTAAAAGAAATAAGTGTTCCTATAAAGAGAAATGAATGAGACATTATATTTATAGAAATCCACCTAGTCATGAATAATAATTATCCAACCCATGAAGATAATTATGTAAAACATATCTAAGTTTGGGAATAGAAAATATCATATGAACTCAAATTTAACATTATTTACTGGTCACTTGGGAAGCTTGATTCTATGATTATTCTTCTTTCCCAAAGTATTCAAAATATTTATCATATATGGAATCAACTCCGATCGCAAAACCAAATCATCAATTAGATTAGATGAGATGAAATGTTGAGATATATCATTATCAAATAATAAAAATCAAAAATAAAATACAATAAATACCTAAAATATTCACTTTTTCAATAATATATTCCTATTACACACACAAAACCATATAAAGACACCCAAATTCTATCTCAATACCTACCTTATTTATTAACTAGGAATCTAAAATCACGAAAGAGTGAGAAATTACTCTTTTTAAAGAACCACACCATAATTTAGACCATAAGAAAAGGAAGAGCCAACTCTACTAACCTATGGAGGATTATTATATAAGAATTAAAGGTGTACCAAGTTTCCATACATGTGACATGAATTATGGGCTACAAGAGAATCTAGAATTTTGTGATTGGGGTTTTTCAATTGAAACACACCAATGGACTGCACCCCGATGGTTTCAAGGAGCTGGAATCAGATGAACGAAGGAAACTCTAATTACTACCCCAAAAAGCCTTAACATGTTTAGTCATTAGAAAATAAGAAAAACTCTAATTGAACCATGAAATAGTATAAGCCTCACTCAAACCCATTAATCATGGTAAGCCAATATCACCTGTGAGCTCTTCAGCAGCCACCTCTGTATAGGTCGGCAACAAAAAAAGGATGATACTCAATCCAATCTCCGTCTTCAACCCCATTTGAAAGTACTTATCTTTTAGATAATTATTTACTAAAAACATAGTTAAATGATGGATGAACTCAACAAATTAGTTATAATAACCATCACCAATTTATTCCCCTTCTCCAGGGTTACAAATTCCTTAGATTTATCCTCTCTTATCATTTCGGAATGGAAGTTCCAATTAAATTCATTGTTGATCATATCCCATGTGAGATCATAAAATAATTTAGACACCATAATATACTCCCACCACCTATGGTCAAGTACCTCTAACATGTTATTAGTGGAAATAACCTTAGAGGTCTACATAGTGATAATGAATTCAAAGATGCATTCCATATTTTCCATCCATTTCTCTTGCTCTTGGGGTCATCAGTCACAAAGATACACAAGTGGATTAAACATTGTAAATCCTCGGGTATGACCCATTATTTGATTTTGATCTCATTCACCCTCCCACCAAAAATACTAAATCATATGTTTTTCCAAATCAATGATGTAATGGTATACCAGAGCATTAACATTTTGGGTATGATTCATAACTCTCTCATTAGGGTTAGCTGAGGACTGTCAAGGTGGAATGATCTATAAAACAAAGAAAATAGACCTTGACCAATAAAAAATTCAATACCAATGACATGGATTAAACATAAGACCCACCCATTATGTAGAAATATCAACAAAAAATCACCTAAAATCATATAAAATTAACTAAGAAAAATTCTCAAACCAAGACAAAATTCCTAAAAATACGTGGTAACTAGATGTTCTATACGAAGAAGAGTAGGAAAAGGACTATCCTTCACAAACTATTAAATACCTAATGTGACTATCTCTATATGAAAAAATACCCAATAATAAGAGGGTTCCTTAAAACCATTTTATGACAATCAGTTATAGACCAACCCGAACTGACCCACCATAAGCCCCGAGGCACATTCTTGATTACATCAGACTATAAACTATTGATATTATATTAAAATAATACTAGGAATGATTTCAAAAATGAAATATATATAGAAATTACATGGATTTAAATAATTAATCTATAAATACCCATACATGCATCAGATTCCCATGTAAAAAATAAACAGTCTACAAATAATATAAACATCTATGTATAGTATATGTAGTATAAACAACAAAAAATAAGAAACATCAATTCATAAACATATAATAAAGGTTATAAAACATAATATTTAATATATAATGACAAAAAAATAATCAAGTAAGACATGTTAAATACAACCTCAGTCTATAATTGACCCCTGAGGATCCCTGAATTTACCTTCATATCAAATTGTTCTAGAAACTCGATTACCACCAGAAACCATACTAAGAAGGACAACAAGTATCAAAGCATGGCACAATACAAAAATTTCCCTCCCCATTATTTGTATCCTATAAAACAAAGTCTACATATTCCTAAATGCATATTCATGGTTTTGGGAAAATCATGGTTGGAAACTATCGTAGATCTATAAAATATTCTAAAATTTTGACTGTTAATTATACCTTCAAAACATTTATTTCAAAATACCCACTTCATTATATGAAAACAATTTTTGGGAAACACATGAAAACAATAATTTCTTTTTATCAAAACAATCCAAGTTCTATAGCACAATAATAAGGAAAACATAAGATGTAATCGATGGAATAATTCATTATCAATGTGATGATTTCCAAATAAAGGAGGAGTATAGAAAAAATATCTCAACTACATCATACATAAGTGACATGGTCGCTAAAATATTAGGCACAAAATAACAAGGAAGTCATAATAGAAATTTCTCTCAGATCACTAGATGGAATATTTAAACATATCGGAACTACACTGTCTTACCGTTATGGTCTCATTGGGAGTCAACCCATCATGGGGAGCAATAATACCTAGGGATTATATAGAGTGAAAAAAGAGTAGTGTATCACCCATCCTAGTTATCAAACACATATAGAGGTATCTTAGGGGAATTCATCCTAAATAAATTCACACATCATAAATATCTTACACTAAATTTTCCCTTCTAAAACATCATTTGGAAACCCATTTGAAAATAAAATTAGTTGAAACATTTTAGAAAACACCATGTGGGTGAAAAAACAAATTTTTAAATGAAAAATAAGTGAAACCACTATTTAATCCAACACACACATAAAACCATTTGAAAAATAATAAGGCATCGATCATTATATCATATCAAGAATAAACAATCAATTTAAACTAAAGGAAAAAACCAAGAACTCAGGTTATGCTAAAGGAAAGCTGGATTATATAGGGAAACCTAACTCAAAATATGAGAAAATTGTTTACTTCCCCTAAAACCAAAAAGGATGATAAGGAGGGACTATCAAAAGCTTAAACATATATGAAATCTCATTAGACACCCAAAAATAACCCTAGTTTTGGCCCCACATAACCAACTAGGGATACAATACTCGAAATAGATTACAAAATATGATGAAACAATAGGAAAGGATGCAGAAACAGAAAAGAATATGAGAATTTCCTTAACGATTTTCTCCTGAAACAATGGAGAATCTTCTAGAGGTTGATGTGGAGGAAGAACTCACCATTGGAGATCCCTATGTCATTTAAATGGGGATAGAAAAGGGATAAATTGAGTAAAAATTTGGAAGGGATGAAAATTGATTTTCACTTTTTAAAAAAACTAGGGACCCTAATCCATTGTACGCTCATTGTGTTCACCAAATAGTGAACCATTTTCCCATCCTCTAGTGACATTGTTTCCAGACCACGACGTAATGGGTTGAAAATGGTAGAGGGATCGACTCTCCTATGGATACCATTCATGGAACAACTTTCTTAGATACAACATGGAGCCCCTTTCCAAACACCCATGTGGTGTGGACCTCATGGTTGTGGCATGAAGGCATCTAAAGAAGAATAGATAAAGTTACAAAACACATAGTCCTACACAGTATTTCCCTAACCCTCATACCCTCACCATAGTGTGGTGGTTTCTGGCCATGGTGCGGTTCCCTAGAAAATGAAGATCCTCTATCCCGGAACAGCACAATGCAAAAAATACCAAAGGACATAAACCCATAAAGAAATGAGCATAAAAAATTAATAAATTGGGGATGTCATACATTAAAGTGACATTGGAATGTCACACTTAAAAATAAAAATTAACTCGTTTTTATTCAAAATTACGTTTATTAATGAATTTTGATAATATTGCACCCCTTAAAACACATCCCAAAAATCCCTTTTATAAGGGAGGGATCCATGTCATCTTTTACATATTTTCCTTCTAGGATTCATGTTCCCCTTTTCCAACACATTTAAATGACCACATATTATTATTAACAACCCAATAATAAAACTGATAATGTTATTATTCCTTATTAAAAATAAGAATATAATTAATAAATAATTTGAATATTAATTAATAATGTAATAAATATTAATTAACAACATAAATAACAATAACTAATTATAGATATGAATTTTATAAATTATTAACATTATTTATTAATTATCAGTAATATTATTTACATTATTTATTATAAATATAAATTTTTATTGATCTGAGTTGTTAATTATTAATAATTAATTATTAAATATTTGTTATTAGTAAAAATTTATTGACATTATTCAATTATATTGTAATTAACTTTTAATTATATTATTTAATTATTTATTTTCAATAATATTAAAAATATTAATTATTCATGTATTTGTTATTAGTAATGTAACTAATATTATTTATATAATTCTTAACCTAATTATGAATATACAAACTAATTGTATAATTGATTATTAATTTTGTTATTAATTTAGTTTAATTAATAATATAAATTTAGTGGAATAAATATTATTAATTATAATGCATAATATAATTGATATTAACAATAATAACGTATTAATTTATATAAAGTAATTAAAATTGTTAATGTTACTAATTTTATTAATAAAAATTAAGTATTAACTAATTTTTTTAATAATAAATAAAAATAGTGTTTCAATTAGTTATTAAATTTATATTATAATTAATAATATATTTTATATATAATTATAATAAATAATATAATTAATAATATTGTAATTAATAATGTACATAATAATATAATTAATAATGTGATATATAAATTAATTATTAATGTAATTAAAATTACTTAAGTAACAATATAATTGAAAATACATTCTTAAAAAATTAATAATATATATTTAAATAATTATAAAAAATAATGTAATTAATATTAGTTAGAAAAATAATTAATAATAATTAATAATAATTATGAAAAATGTAATTATTTATGTTATTAAATTTAATTAAAATTAATTATTAATATAATAAATAGTTTCTTTATTTACAAATCAAATAATACGTTAAAATCGTAAAATTAATCCTGTAATTAATGGTAAATAATTTTTGACACACTAGAAATATTCTGTGTAGATGATTATTTAATTATATATTTTATTTTTTTGGAACGACATTCTTTTCAATTTTTAAATTACTTTATATTTATTATTTTTTTGATATTATTATTTCATTTGTATTTTTTTATATGTCTAGTAAAAATTTTAAAGTTTAATTTTTTATATTTATAGTTTAAAATTAAGAAGCCCCTAAAGTCGCATAATTGAATTTTCTTAAAACTATAAATGAAAATTTTTGGAACAATAATATTTTCTGTAATTATATTTCACTATTAATTATATTTTCGAATTATTTTTCTTATCTTTTATTTTTTATAATCATAGTCATTATCATAAATACCAATTATATTTTATATATATATTATACTTTATAAGCATTTCAAGTCACATGCTAGAAATATTATTTTGTTTCAATTAAGTAACTTTGAAAGTTTATAAATTACAAAGAATAAATTCAATCTAAATTAAATTTAAATAAGTGGATAAACATTCAAAAAATAAATTTAAAAAATCAAGAATAAATTAAATAAAAAAATTCTTGATGAAGCAATGTTGTTTTAAAAAAAAATTCTAATAAAATAGTGTGAATAAAAAATTTTGGTCATTTATTTTTTACTTTTTTATTTTTTTTACATTCCATTAATTTTATATTATTTTTTATGTACTTTTTCAATACATTAAATGTCACGACCCGTCCGCGGGGCCCGTACTGCGACTACCCCAAGCCTGCCTTCATAAGCCAGGGGCTAGCAACTAGCACCAAAGGCGTAAATCCCGATAATTGGGAAGGCATTGCCTTTAAAAAAGTAAACAAACACACAGAGTACAAGAGGAAGTATACACTAAGAACAAAAGAAAGTGCTGAAAAGTATGTGGGCCAGAATACATACCCATTTGAAAGTATAGCTACAACTGAACAAAAGTAAAACAGAAATGGACAACAGCTGGAAGAAAGGAAGCATCTCCTAGGTTGTCCTCCTCGGATCCTACCAGAAGGGTAGGTACAGATAGCGCATCTCCTGGGTCGTTCACCACAGATCCTTCCTGAAACGTAGGTACAGATAGCGCAGCTCCTGGTTCGTCCACCATGGATCCTACCTGAATGGTAGGTACAGATAGCCTCCACAACGCTCTTGCTCGTCATCCTCCTTCGAGTATCATCTATCTGTGAAGTCCACCTTTTGATACTGACTCGTCGTGAGGTCCACCTCCGGGTATCGTCTAGTCTTCGAACACTCGGCTTCCGTCAGCACTGCCCATCATCTGCATCCAACACAACAAGATGCAGGCATATCCCGTGCAGGGGTGCGTATAACGATACTCAGTAGGGACCCCGAGACCATCAAGGTCTCTCTAAATCCAACAATGATAACCACAAAGAAGGTCTCAACAGATAACCTTTACTTAGGTATATGCCCATACATATACCTAAGTTATCAAGTATCCCATCTCAATCATGAGGAAACACAAAGATTATGAAATCAACGGATAACCACTACCCAGGTATATGCCCATTTATATACCAAAGTTATCAAGTAACCCATCTCAATCATGAGGAAACACAAAGATTATGAAACCACCATATTACCACTACCCAGGTATATGCCCATACATATACCTAAGTTATCAAGTGACCCATCTCAATCAAGATGTAAAAACAAAGGTCATAGACTCATCTCAAACCAGGATTTCCATTATCGAAATCGTAACTACTGAAGAGCCTCGTCTCTGGAGTGTACAGTGATCCTATCCCGACTCTGAGGTACTGCTCACTAACCTAAGACTGATGAGGTACTCCTTTGGTCGAGTTCCGTGGGTCAGCCACCCAAACACAGTAGTGCTCCCCGCCTGGGTCTGCCACCAAAACACAGTAGTGCATCCCCCCTAATAGCCGGCAGAGGTACTCTCCGGACGATTACCGCGAGTCTGCACCCAAGATCAGTAGTGCTCCGTCCTCCATGGGTCTACACCAAAACAAAGTAGTGCTTCGTCCACTGGGCTAGTCGACTCACTCAACGTCGAGTCGGTCAAGCAGTCGGCAGGTCTCATCCAGCTACACGGTCTACGTACTCTATACGGTCATCTCTAGGAGGGTCCACTCCACGAGATACAAGTCGATACACTAAGTATCACAAAATCCTACAAAGAAGTATCTCAAAGGACCGCCTCATCATAGGTGTCTCAATGCAACAGACGACGCGTCAATCAGATGCTCGGTCTGTGATTTATTAGCCTTTTCGTCCCAGGGGCCCGGTTGGTTTCGTGTGTGAACTAACCCGGACATATCTCAATTGTACCCCGAACTCTCATAGGGTATACTCATAGGGACCGTTTCTCAAAGGGATCACCGACGCCGCTGACGGTTCGTCAAACGGACGTCCGGTCTGAAAGTTATCAGCTTTACCATTCCAGGGGCCCGGTTGGATTTCAGGTACAATCCCACCAGGCCACTATCCAACTGTAACCAAAACTCAGGCGAAGTATGCCAGATGTTCCGTCTCATCAAGAGGAATTCAACGAGACAGACGGTGCATCAATAGGATGCCCGTTCTGTGAGTTATTGGCTTTTTCGTTTGAGGGGTCCTGTTGGTTTCATGTGCGAACCAACCAGACCACACTCCGACTGCATCCAAACCTCGAGCGGAGTAAGCCAAAATGTCTGTCTCACTAAGAGGAATCCAACAAAGTCGACGGCACGTCAATCGGACGTCCAGAGCTCAAGATATAAGTGTTTCTGCTCCGAGGGCCCGGTTGGTTTTGTATCCGAACCAACCCGTCCATACTCAGAGTTCTCCGAAACTTTGAGTGTAATATACTGAAGCGACCGCCTCGATCCAAGGATCAAATTGCAGCTGACGGTGTGTCGACCAGATGTCAGTAGCCCAAGATATGGGCGTTTGAACGGAAACTGCCCGAAAATAGGGGGTTCGGGCCCAGTCCGACCCGGCCCGATGGGCGCGGCCCGACCCAGCCTGGCGCGCTCGCGCGGCCGTGTGGCCAGCTTGGCGAGCCGAGCTGAGCAGACAGTGGGGGGAGGCGCACGCCCCCCTGATTGAAGCCGCGGTCCCCGCGTGGGGGCCGCTCCCTGCCAGTGACGCGGCCTGGCGCCGCATTGTCCTTGATCCTGCGCGGCCGCGGGACTAGCCGCCTACCGCCGCGGCTGAAGCTGCGGCGGCGTCGCTGTGCCGCCGTGGCACGTCGGCAGGATTTTCCGCGGACCACCGGACGCGCTTTGGTGGTCTGTTTTGCTCGCCGCCTTCGCCAACGGAGTCTTCGAATCGCCTCCACGGCCTAGATTCCGGTGGCGGTTTCGTTCATCCTCAACAGCGTCGCTCGACGGCGCTGCACTTCTTCGTCGCATTATTTCTTGTTTCTGCGTGGTGTCGTCGCACCGCGCCACCTTTGTTCATGCCACAACGAACAAAAAAACAAAGGGGGAGGAGAGTCGACCGTGTTCGTGCGGTCTAACCTCCTCCTGTTAATTTGATAACAATCGGCCCAAAAGATGAAGAACGGTCAAGGATTTTTCACGAACAAAGGTAATCAACCCCAACTGTTTTCCCCGTAATCAAGAATTCCCAACCCGTAAACATAATTTTCGTCGACCAACATAATATTTAGTTGATCTGCGTTCTTTGATTTAGAAGGAAGTAAACATGAGTTCACTAACAATCACAAATAAAAATTCCCTGCCTCGTGCGTAGATGAATGAAGGCTCGTCGAGGAATTGTATGTCGCAGAAGAAGGTGTCGCGGAAGGGGGATCGTCGCATCACGGAGAAACGATTCTTCGGTGTCGCTTCATTGATCTCTGAGGATCCGGCATTCTTTTCGACCTTCGTCGGAGGTCGGCGTTCTTCGCGTTCTTCGCGTTCTTCATCGAGGAAGGACTGCTTCAAGGCTTTGAGTGATTTCTCCCAAGCCTCTCACAACCCAACTACTCTAATAAAATAAGTGTTTGTCTTATTTTATTTCTCACGCCAAAAGTTTTGAAATTCAAAAATGAATCAATCAATTAGTTGAATTAATTGAGGAGTTTAAACCACCCAATTAACTAGGCATTTAATATTCAGTTTAAATGCAAGAGTTGACTTACATTTAAAGGGGGGTGCGGGTGTGTTACCTAATTAAAGGTTAAGGTTTCATGGAAGTTGAAAAGGTGGGGCTCGTGTGGGCCTCACCCAAAAAATATCCAACCTAGTGGAGTAGGATATAGTGGGTCCCACTTCAACCACCTAGCTTAGGATAAACAACTTTAAATAAAATAAATTGGTTGCCCCATTTTATTTTATTCATTTACTTAACCCAAAATTTAGTAACCACACCCGAGAAAACGCAACTCTGGAAAAAGTGTTCCTAAGAAATTATCGGCAATGTGATTCCATCGGTGTCCTCGAATTTCTTTTCCGAGCACCGGTTCAAAATTTAGGAAAACCCGCTCGTTTGTTCAATGAACGTACCTGAGCTAATCTTCGTAAAATGATTCTGGGCACACCGGGCCTCGGAATCAGGTGCCGTCAAAAAATGAGTTCTTGTAAAATCCCAAAGAAAATTAAGAAAAAAATTTCCCTTGAATTTTAACGGCCTTTACATTACTCCCACCTCAGGGATTTACGTCCTCGAAAAGCTTTAACACAAACTAGGGATACAGAAGCGGTATTAATCACGCATCTGAGCCTTCCGCTCCCATGTGCTCACCTGGAGGTTCACGTGCTGCCAATGAAAGTGCACAAGAGGAATCTACCATCCTCGTAGGACCGCTCCTGTTGATCCTCAAATCCTACTAGAACCCCGAAAAACTCACCCATCGCCAATGTCCATCTCCTCATGGTCGATGATATGCATTGGGTCAAGCGCGTATCTTCCCAGTCGAGATATGTGGATGTCGTCATGCACCTGGTGCAACTAAGGTGGATGGGTGAAACGGTATGCCACCTCGCCTACCCTCCTGAGGACCTAAAAATTTCCAATAATCCTCAGAGATAACTTTCCCCCTGGGCCACATCTTCATAAACCTCGTCGACGTGAGACCCGTATAAGGACGTGATCGTCATCCTTGAACTCAAGAGGCCTCCAATTTCTATTAAAAACTGAAACTCAAAACTCATACTGCCACAAGGGTATGGTTGGTCGACTCAGGAGTGATCGGCCACACCCTCATATGCATGAGTTTATCTGGTGCTGCTTGGGGTTTCCTTTTCGCCAACCAAGGAAAACGCAAACCGACATCGTAGTTAAACCACAACCTTGTTGCCTAATACCGTCAATTTGTTTAGGAACTGTGATTGCCCAGTCGATACTCAAACCAACTTCATTAGGCCTTGACGTTGTCACCAAGATATTCCAACCGAAACTATCGCCTTGAGGGTATAACCACACTTTCGGCGTAAGTGTGATTATTGAGTTTTCTCTCAAGGTATCTCCATATGTGAGGGTCAAGTCTATGGCTTACCAGAATCTCTAGGTCTGGGACAAGATTTTTGGAAGGAAGGAATGATTCATATCAACATCTGTTACTACGTCAGCTAGTAGTGGACACAGACTGTCCCTTGAATCATTTTTGGAGCCATTGGGTCACACTCCTTGACCGCATGCAGCTGCACTCTTCCCCTTCCCTCCAGCTCCATGAGCCTAGCGGGGATAACTAAGGTGGGTGGTTGTAGCATGTTGAAATGTACACCACCTCATGCAGCTCTCCTAGCTCTACCTTCACTTCTGCTACTCTGCAGATTTATCTGTCCTTAAAATTTCCTATTTTTGAAACATTCGCTCTCCCATGCCTCTGAGACTGGCACCAATTTCCGGTTTCTACAGCACTGTGCAGTCTTCATCTGCTCCTAGATGATCTGAACCTTCCTTGCCTGCGATCTGTAAGAGCTGCTAAGATTTCTCCTTCACCGAAAAAAGAAAGTTGGTCTCATCCCTTGGATGAACCACTCCCTTTTCCTAATACAGTCAATCCTGACATGAATTATGCATTCATGCCATGGATGACGTCGTAAGGCCTCGACGTTACTACCAAGATATCCAACTGTCACTCTCGCCTCCAGGGGTCGAGTCACACTGTCGGCTTCAGTGTGAATTCATTGGGTCTCCTCCATTATAAATATCGAAAGTGAGGTTCAAGTCAACAGTATTAACCGGGACCTCTCTGTATTAACCAAACCAAAGGACATGAAAGAAAACATCACAAGATAAGTGTATTTTTATTACTGCATCTCATAGTACAAAGACACAAATACAACAGCAACATGGAACGAGAAGTACAAGGGATGTATCCACCAGTTCCGCTCTTGTCCACCTGCTCCCAGAGCTCTACTGCCTTGTCCACTTCTCGGATGTTTCTCAAGCACCTGCCGCTTCTTCTGACTCGGTGGCTCCTCTAAACCTATTGATCAACTATGCGGGGGGGGGGGGGGGGGTCGGACAGTCATGTGCTAGGTGACCCTTCCTGTCGCATTCATAACACTTCCTTCTCCTCGTACAGCCGGCTCTAGTCCTCCTGGACCTTTGTATCATATGTCTACTGCCCACATATGACTCGACTACTAATCGAAAATCCTTTGGCAAAGGCAGCATCTCCTGTACACACTTGGGGTGTAGAGCTACTAGCACAAACTCCACCCTGAAGAATGTCTCTAAGTCTTACCATGTGAAGGTCATCCTGTCGCAAAACTGGAACAAGTGGCTCCACCATCTCCCAGATGCTTCTTGAAGGAGGCTGGCAACAAAGATCACCATGAAGTTTGCTGGCGTCCCCACTAGCCTGAAGACTCTCACCATAGCCTCCAACCAATCCTCAGCCGCCTGCGGGACCATCTCTCCCCGGAACCTGGATGGCCTCTGGCGCTGGAAGACGTGCAGCACGCTCTAGTGGAGTGAACTCTCTACTGCTGGGGCTGGTGGCATTAGTGCGCAAATGTATGGTAGTACCGTTGGTGCCTCCGCTGATGCCTCAACTGCAAGAGGGCCTTGTACTGAAGCCTCATCGCTCGGCAGGCTGTCAGTACGTACATCTCTCAGGGCTCTAGATGATCGTCTGTGGAAATGCATCTGGAAAGAAACATATGTGATATGGTCAAATGATTTATACCTGGTGAGCTGACCTGGTTTGAGATGAATTTTAAAAACTTATGGAAACACACACACAATCAGTGTTTTCATGCACAAAGTCGGAAATCAGTTGTTAGGGTCCTAGTGTATGGATACGTCGGCCGCCCGCGCCAACACTGGACTCCCTGAACTGAAAACCACACTAGGTACTCTTAACACTATTACTTCACAGAAAGAAAAATATCAGAGTTATATGTTCTGCGGTATAACCGACTCCTCTGATACCAATTTGACACGACCTATCCTCGGGGCTCGTTTTGTGACTACCCCAAGCCCGCCTTCATAGGCCAGGGGTTGGCGACTAGCACCAAAGGCATAAATCCCAATAACTGGGAAGGCATTGCCATTAAAAAAGTAAACAAACACACAGAGTACAAGTGGAAGTATACACTAAGAACAAAAGAAAGTGATGAAAAGTAAGTGGGATAGAATACAAACCCATTCGATAGTACAGCTACAATTGAACAAAACTACAAAAAAAACGACAATAGCTGGAAGAAAGGAAGCAGCTCCTGGGTCTTCCTCCTCGGATCCTACCTGAAGGGTAGGTATAGATAGCACAGCTCCTGGGGTGTCCACCTGAGATCCTACCTGAAGTGTAGGTACAGATAGCACAGCTCCTCGATCGTCCACCACGGATCCTACCTGAAGGGTAGGTTCAGATAGCCTCCACAATGCTCTTGCTTATCAACCTCCTCCGAGTATCATCTCACCGTGAAGTCCACCTCCTGATACTAACAAGTGGTGAGGTCCACCTCCGGGTATCGTCCAGTTTTTGAACACTCGGCTTCCGTCAGCACTTCCCATTGTCTGTATCCAACACAACGAGGTGCGGGCATAGCCTGTGTAGCGGTGAGTATAACGATACTCAATAGGGACCTCGAGACCCTCAAGGTCTCTCTAAATCTCACAAGGATAACCACAATGAAGATCTCAACAGATAAACTGTACTTAGGTATATGCCCATACATATACCTAAGCTATCAAGTAACCCATCTCAATAATGAGGAAACACAAAGATTATGAAATCAATGGATCACCACTACCCTGGTATATGCCCATACATATACCTAAGTTATCAAGTAACCCATCTCAATCATGTGGAAACACAAAGATTTTGAAACCAACTGATAACCACTATCCAGGTATATGTCCATACATATACCTAAGTTATCAAGTGACCCATCTCAATCACGAGGTAAACACAAAGTTCATAGACTCACCTCAAACCGGGGTTTTCAATATCGAAAATGTAACTACTGAAGAGCCCCCATCTCTGGAGTGTACAGTGATCCCGTCCCGACTCCGAGGTACTTCTCACTAACCTAAGACTGCTGAGGTACTCCTCCTGTCGAGTCCCGCGGGTCAGCCACCCAAACACAGTAGTGCTCCCCGCCGGGGTCTTCCACCCAAACACAGTAGTGCATCCCCCTAATAGCCTGCATAGGTACTCTCTTGACGAGTACCGCGAGTCTGCACCCAAGCTCAGTAGTGCTCCATCCGCCATGGTTCTACACCCAATCAAAGTAGTGCTCCGTCCACTGGGCAAGTCGACTCACTCCAAGTCGAGTCGGTCAGGCAGTCGTTAGGTCTCAGCCAGCTAAATGGTCTCCGTACTCCATACACTCATCTCTGGGAGGGTCCGCTCCACGAGATACAGGTCGATACTCCAAGTATCAAAAATTCCTATGAAGATGTATCTCAAAGGACCGCCTCGTCATAGGTGTCTCAACGCAATAGACGGCGCGTCAATCGGACGTCCGGTCTGTAGGTTATTAGCCTTTTCGTCCCAGGGGCCCGGTTGGTTTCATGTGTGAACTAACTCGGCTGTATCTCAACTATATCCCGAACACTCATAGTGTATTCTCATAGGGACCATTAATCAACGAGATCACCAACGCCGCTGACGGTTCGTCAAACAGACGTCCGACCTGAAAGTTATCAGCTTTACCATTCCAGGGGCCCTGTTGGATTACGGGTACAATCCCACCCGGCCACTATCCAACTGAAAGAAAAACTCAGGAATATTATTCCAGTAGTTCCGTCTCATAAAGAAGAATTCAACGAGACAAACGGTGCGTCAATCGGATGCCTGGTCTGTGAGTTATTGGCTTTTTTTGTTCCAGGGGCCCGGTTGGTTTCATGTGTAAACCAACCCGACCGCACTCTGACTGCATCCAAACCATGAGCGGAGTAACCCAACATGTCTGTCTCACTAAGAGTAATCCAACAAAGTTGACGGCACATCAATTTGACTTCCGGAGCACAAGATATAAGCGTTTACGCTCTGAGGGCCCGGTTGGTTTTGTATCTGAACCTACCTGGCCGTACTCAAATTTCTCCAAAACCTTGAGTGTAATATACCGAAACGACCGTCTCCATCCAAGAATCACATCGCAGCTGACGGTGCATCAATAGTAGGTCAGTAGCCCAAGATATGGGCATTTGAACGGAAACTGCCCGAAAATACGGGGTTCGGGCCCGGTCCGACCCTGCCCGAGACCCCCACTGGGTCGGCCCGAATCGGGTTGACCCGACTTGGGTCTGGGTCCGGCCCAACAGGGCGTGGCCCGGACCGGGGGGCATGGCCCGGCGCGGCCCGACCCGGCCTGGGGGCGGCCCTGCCCGGCCAGGCGCGCTTGTGCGAACGCGTGGCCAGCTCGGCAAGCCGAGTTGAGCAGACAGTGGGGGGAGGCACGCGACCCCCCTATTTGAAGCTGCGGCCCCCGCATGGGGGCCGCTCCCTACCAGCAACGCGGCCCAGCACCGCGTCTTCCTTGGTCCCGCGTGGCCGTGGGACCAGACGCCTTCCGCCGCAACTGAAGCTGCGGCGGGCCTTCCCGGCGGCACCGCTGTGCCGGCGTGGCGCGCCGGTAGGATTTTCCGCGGTCCACCGGACGCGCTCTGGTGGTCCGTTTTGCTCGCCCCCTTCGCCAACGATCCTCCCGGGACCCGACCTTCACTTTGGAGGCTTCAAATTGACTTTGCGGCCCCATTTGTCATTGCCTATCAATCCGCGCACAACGATCAACCAGTGGAGTCTTCGAATCGCCTTTGCGCCCCCGACTTCGGCCGCGGTTTCGTTCGGCCTCAACGGCACGACGTGATAGCGCCGCCCTTCTTCGTCGCATTATTTCTTGTTTTCGCGCGGTGCCGTTGCACTGTGACACCTTTTTTCGTGCCGCAACGAACAAAATAACAAAGGGGGAGGAGAGTCGAACGTGTTCGTGCGCTCTGTCCTCCTCCCGTTAAGTTGATAACAAGAGGCCCAAAAGACGAAGAACGACCAAAGATTTTTCATGGACAAAGGTAATCAACCCCAACAGTTTTCCCAACAATCAAGAATTCCCAACCCGCAAACATAATATTTGCGAATCAACTTAATATTTAGTTGATATGAATTCTTTGATTTTGAAGGAAGTAAACATGGGTTCACTAACAATCACAAATAAAAATTCCCTACCTCGAGCGTAGTTGAACGAAGGCTCTTCGCGGAATTGCATGTCGCGGAAGAAGGCATCGTAGAAGGGGGATCTTCGTATCGTAGAGAAAAGATTTATCGGCGTCGCATCGTCAATCATTGAGGATCCGGAGTTCTTTTCGACCTTCATCGGAGGTCGGCGTTCTTCGCGTTCTTCATCGAGGAAGGAGTGCTTCAAGGCTTTGAGTGATTTCTCCCAATCCTCTCACAACCCAACAACTCTAATAAAATAAGTGTTTGTCTTATTTTATTTCTCACGCCAAAAGTTTTGAAATTCAAAAACAAATCAATAAATTAATTGAATTAATTGAGGAGTTTAAACCGCCCAATTAATTAGGCGTTTAATATTCAGTTTAAACACAAGAGTTGACTTACATTTAAAAGGGGGGTGCGGGTGTGTTACCTAATTAAAGGTGGGTGTTTCATGGAAGTTGAAAAGGTGGGGCTTGTGTGGTCCTCACCCCACAAATATCCTACCTAGTGGAGTATGATATAGTGGGTCCCACTTCAACTACATAGCTTAGGTTAAACAACTTTAAATAAAATAAATTTGTTGCCCCATTTTATTTTATTCATTTACTTAACCCAAAATTTAGTAACCACCCCCGAGAAAACACAACTCCAGAAAAGGTTATCCTAATAAATTACCGGCGATTCGATTCCATCGGTGTCCTCGGATTTCGTTTCTGAGCACCGGTTCAAAAGTTAGGAAAACTCGCTCGTTCGTTCACTGAACGTACCCGAGCTATTCTTCGGAAAATGATTCTGGGCACACCGGGACTCGGAATCAGGTGCCGTCAGAAACTGCGTTCTTGTAAAATTCCAAATAAAATTAAGAAAAAAAATTCCCTTGAATTTTATGGGTATTTACATTAAATCTCTTTAATATTTCGTTCATACTTCAAATTTTATATGTTTTCAAAGTAAACTATTTCAAAATTATTTTGTTTCAAGTCGGTGAATTTGAAATCTTATAAATTATAATATATAAATTCAAAAGAAATAAAATTTCAAAATTAAACTAAATATATAAAAAATTAATTGAAAATAAAAAAGAAATATTTTAAAAAATAATTATAAAATAATTATATTTGTAAAAAAAAATTGTTTCAAAACATAACATTCGTTCTAATATTTTTTTCGAGA
This sequence comes from Viscum album, assembly GCA_963277665.1. Lineage (NCBI taxonomy): Eukaryota > Viridiplantae > Streptophyta > Magnoliopsida > Santalales > Viscaceae > Viscum > Viscum album. Next base: position 1,216,725,333 of record OY728159.1, read on the forward strand.
CTACATTTTTATGTCACTTAATATTTTGGTTTTTTTAAATAATATGATTTTTTAATATATTTTATATTCGTACTCAATTTTTCCAATTTCATTTTACCTATATTCATACTTTATATTTTATAAAAATCTAAAGTCCCCTACTTGAATCATTTTTATGTTCCAACCAGGTGACTTTCAAATCTTATAATTTTTGAAGTATCAATACAATATAAATAAAATTCATAACATTGACTAAACATTTAAAAAATAATTAACAATAAAAATAATTTCATGAAAAAAAAACAAATAAAAAAAATTGAATGACCTAAAACAATACTTTTTCAAAATAAAAAAAATTACTTTAAAAAATATGCATAACCTTTTTTGTGCATGAATGACATTGAAGATTTATTACATTGTTAATTAAATTATTATTGAGTATTATTAAATAAATAGCAATTCTATTATTTATTACGTTTTTTAATATAATTAATTATTTTAAATTTCAATGTTAATTATATATTTATTAATAATTTTTATAATTTGGTAGTAATTTATTATTTATTATTTCATATCATAATCATTAATGATTAAATTAACTTTTTTATTAATTGTTAATACTTTTTAAATATTTTAATTGGTGTAGTTACATTATTAATACTAGTTATTAATGATAACTATTTTTATTGGAAATTATTATTTACTATTGTCAACAAATATTAATTGTATTATTCATTTAATGGGTTTTTTATTATTATCATTTATGACATTATTTATTACTGGTCATTGGATTGTTATTATTAATTTTTTTAAATAATTTTTTGAAATAAAATTATTATTATCAATTTTTCAAAACCATATTAATTTAAATGTTATATATAATATTATTATTCATCATTGTGATTTTTAAAATTATTATTAATTATTTTTATTGTTATTATTTATTATTTATTTCATTATTTAAATCTTTTATTAAATTGAAAATCATTATTGATTATTACATTATTAATGTTAAGGTTAATTAAAATATTATTTATTAACATTAATATGTATCTATTAATGATTATTAATTTGAGGTTAATATTAATAGTAAATAACAAATATTTATAAATAATAATTAATATTACTATCTCTTAATAGTAATAATAATTTATATTATTATATTACAAATTATTAATAATTTATCACATCATTATAAATAATAATTAATGAACTATTGTATTATTAATTATAATATTATTATTTGTATAGAGGTAATTACAAGAAGACAAACAACTCACACACCTAGGCACCTCATTTGGACATGCCTCATCTCTCTCCCCAAAGAATAACCAGAACTCTAATGGAACTATTTTTTTACAATACATGTCTTGAACGCACATAGGCAGAGTGGCCATAGAAAATGGGTGACTTGAAGGCCTAGTTTCCCAAACATCGAATATATGGTCCCCCTGAATTTGTACCCTATATCATTTCATATCATCAAACATACCCCCCACCCCACGTCATTTGTCATCACACTGTATTACCCATATAAATGTTTAATCCCTCCCCCCATTCTAGGAATCATTGCATTGTGATGGCATTTGAAACACCATACCAAATAACCCCTCCATATCACACCATATATATGTGTGTGTGTCACGGCCCATCCCCCAGGGCTCGTTCCATGACTACCCCAAGCCTTCCTCCCGATGTCCATGGGCTGGAGACTAGAACATAAGGGGTCAACTTGCAAGTGGGAGGCCTTTTCCTGGGTAAATGTATGCACACAAATGCCAAACCAAGACCCACACACTAAAAAGGAAACAAGAATCTCTAAAAGATTTGATTACAAGAACAACTAATACAAGTGGTCTAGAATAAAAACACAAACAAAGTACTGAAAACTTCAAAGTACCAAAGGAACTTTGACAGACATTCATGGGAAACCCCACTTGATCGTATGAGTAATGTAGCTACAAGTAGTTGAATTAGTACGCCCTATCCGCCTAGTCCTACTATGAGCATCCTGGTACTTGGACACCAATTCCACCATCGTATCATCCATCAGTCTCGTATCCCTAAGCACCTTTGGGTCCAAGTCTACCAAATTCTCTATCGAAATGTCGAAGTCCTGCATGAGACACGACACGAGTGGGTGGAGCCCATGTTGGGGTGAGTAACACGATACACAATAGGAACCCTGAAACAAAAATAAAAGACCAACTAAAAATACTAAAATTAAATCCCAATTCACAAGACAACTCGCCCCATGTATACATTTTTGGTATTGATAGAAGAATAATCAGTCAGACTATAAAACACCGTGGCTGGTGAAAAATACATCCTCTGTCGAGTACAGTGGACCTGATGGGTCACACAGAAGTTGATTCCCACCATGTCCATACTAAGATACTCCTCCTTTAGAGTATCATCAGTCTTTCAGGTCACACAGATCTGCTCCCCATCGTGGACCTACCAGGTCACATATTATCACTTACTAATGGGCCGTCATGAAGTCACACATAGTCCATAGTCAGCAGTCTTTAGGTCGCAGCCAACCACAGGGTTCCCTACGTAACGTGCATGAGAGAAACTATCCTCAAACCATTCATCACATCTAAACTCCCATGAAAGCCTACTCTAGAAATTCCAGAAGATCCTCTTGTTCAGGAGGGTCCCAACGCTGCTAACGGATCATCAATCTGAGGTGTGGTTTCCAAGACACGGTTGTTTTAGTAAACATGGTATGATTGCGTTTGGGCCCGATATTACTTGATCCGTCCAACCCAACCAACCCAGACCAAGGGTCCTACATACCTTGGTTTAAATTAGACCAACTTGACCTGACTCGGTTCGAGTATGGGTCGGTCTGGTCTAGCATGACCAGTGGGCCACACCCAATGGGCCTCGCGGGACCTGGCCTGGTTTTCTTGGCGGTCCATCACTTCTTGTCACTTGGTGACCCAGACTAGTCTGGACTAGCCCGAAGGGCATGGGGCTTTCTTTCAGGCGTGGGTCGTGGCCCACTGGGTGTGGATCCAGCTAGACAGTGCACGTCCGGCCCACCAGTGTAGATTGGGTACACTGGTTGGGGGTGCGTACTTCCAGTCCAAAGCCCGACCTCATGGGCTGATGGTGGTGGATAATCTATTTGGGATACATCTTGCTGCTGTGTCAATCCCCAACTACCTCGTAGATGCATGGGGACATCCTACAGTGGTCCAGGGTCCACGGATCACCAACCACCCGGATGGCCGGGACATGGGTTGTCTTTCGACATGGCACTAGGCGGGTGTCGCGTCTCCCCACTGCCTTCGTGGCCATCTTGTCGGGGCGGCCTACCATCATGGCATGCCGATAACAGCCTCATACCACCAAGGAGTTTTGAAAAGTGTGCCTACCTCCTCATCCAACACCCACCATTGCTAACGCCGATTCCAGCACCAGTGCTCCAGTTGATAGTTTGGCGTACCACCAGACGCACTTCGGTGGTCTGTTCTTCACACCGCATGTGCCTACACTCTCCGAGGAATATCCACATCACCATAAAGGTCATGGAATCATCTTTGTGCCACATAAAGAGTGAGGCCACAAAGAACACACATGATGGAGGGGATCGGTTCTTGAAATCATGTGTTGTGAAGAGGTGTGCTCTTAAAATAATTCCACATAATTTAAATAAAGTAATACACAGAATTTTCGAGACATTACTTTCTACCCACCATAGGTCTTTATGTCCCTGAAATCCAAAACAAAAACCAATCAAACAGATGGGGCTATTGAGAAAAAATTTTAGCCTCCCACTCCCTTGTGCTCTCCTAGAGATTCACAGGCTTCCATCGAACTTACACCAGAGAAATAGACTGCCAACGTAGGACCATCTTATGTCAATCCTCTTTCTCTGTCGAAAACTCTGCATAAGTCTCCCCACCTTCAATGTCTAGCTCACCCTAGTTAATGATGTGTGATGGATCATGCACGTACTTCCTTAGTTGTGACACCTTGAAAACATCATGCACACGGGGCATCTGTGGGGGAAGAGCTAAGTGGTATGCCACCTCCCCAACTCTACAAAGGATATAAAAAGGTCTGACGTACTTCGGAGACAGCTGGCCACCATGGACAAATCACTGTTATCCTTATCGTTGTGAAACACAAAAAAATACATCCTCTCCCTCCTCAAACTCCTAGGGATATTATCTTCAGTAGGCATAAGACATATGCCTACTTTGTGTAGTCATCATCTTCCTTTGGATGATCGGAACCTTTTGGTGGTATCCCATACCAACTTCGGACCCATGAGTGCTGAATCCCCTAGGTCTATCCAGCATAGGGTTGATCTGCATGTTCCACATACAAGGTCTCAAATGGTGCCATCCTAATGGTGTATTGATAACTATTGTTGTATGAAAACTCCCTAATTGGAATCTGGTCCTCCTAACTATGACAAAAATCTTGAACGCAACCACGTAGCATATCCTCCAAGGTCTATATGGTCTACTCTATCTGACCATCCGTCTGGGGATGAAAAGTTATTCTCAAGTGCAGTTTCATCTTGAATGCCTCCTATAATCCCCTCCAGAGCCAGGATGCAAAGTGAGCCTCGTGATCTGAGATGATCATCGAAGGTACCACGTGAATCTGCACTACCTTTTCTACAAATGGGTGTCCCAATCCCTCAATCGGTCCCTCCTCCTGGATGGGTCAGAAGTGAGCCGACATGATGAGTCAGTCGACCATCACCTAGATAGATTCATGGCCCCAAGTTGAATGAGGTAAACCCACCAAAAATTCCTTCTAGATATCATCTGATTTCCACTCCAATACCTAGAGTGGCTGGGCCAATCCAGTTGGAACTAGATGCTTGGCCTTCACTTGCTGACAAGTGAGGCATCGTGAAACAAAATCGTCTACCGTGTTCTTCATTCCAAGCCACCAGTACTGACATCAGAGGTCTAAGTACATCTTCACCACTACAAGATGTACCACCAAAGGGGATTTAGGAAACTACCTAAACACCTCCTCTCACAACGTCACATCCACTATGGTGCGCCTGATGAAAATGATGAAGTGCGCCCCACCTATTGAAAATTTATCTGGATCCCATTTTGGAGGATAACTGAGCATGTCGGGCCACGCAGTCAACATCCAACAGGTGTGCCTCCCAGACTCATTGTAGTAGTGGGGGATTAATAGTCATCAACTATTTTTAAGCTTCTCCACCGTCATCCTTGAAGTATATTTGCATCGCGGCCAACTACTTCATTGCCTCACTCACCAGTTGTAAACCGTTCCTCCTTCTGAGCACATTTTCCACCACATTTCTTTTTCTAGGATTGTATACTATCTCAATGTCGTATTCCTGGAGGATATTCATCCATCAACATTGTCTCAGGTTTATGTCCTTCTAGGAGAATATATACCTGAAACTCTTGTGGTTGGATTAAACCATAAATTGTTCACCCATTAAGTAGTTCCACCAAATCATAATGGAAAAGACTAATGAAGTTAACTCCATGTACTAGTTCTCATTATTCTAATCATGCTGACTCAACTAGCATGAGTCGTAGTCAGTCACTGCTCACACCTACATCAGAAAAAAAACTTATTCTGGTCCCTGCGAAGTCATAGTAAATAACATACCCAACACATTCCTATGGTTGTCTAATGATGGGGGGAACTAGTCAGACTACACCTCAGATTCTAGAAACTCTAATGAAATTTCTTCGTCCAGATGAAGGGTTTCACCTACCATGTAAATGCTGACAAGGGTGATGCTACTCTGGAGTTTTTGGTAATGAACCCCCAATAGTAACCATCCAACCCCAAGAATCTTTTCACCTCACTCGTGCTCCTGGGTGGATCCCAAACAACCACCTCCTATATCTTCACTAGATCTACAACATGTTCATAATTCGAGATGACATTACCTAGAATGTGGACCTCCTATATCCAAAAGGAACACTTTGAGATCTTACCATAAAGCTGGTTTACTTGGATTGTATCCAGGACTATCCATAGGTGTGTAGTGATTTCCTCTTCCGATACTGGGTACACCAAGATTTCATTTATGAAGACTATAAAAAACCATTAATGTAAGGCAAGAATATAATTTTAATGAGTCCCATGAACACTATTAGGTGTGGTCCCATCAAAAGGCATCACGATGAACTTATAGTGGCCGTATCGGCACCTGATTATTGTCTTCGGTACATTCTCATCCTGTACCCGAAGCTGGTGATTGCCAGATTTGAGTTCTATCTTTTAGAACCACCTCACTCCCTTTAACTAGTTGATTTGTTCATTGATCCATATTCGTGGATACTTTTTCTCCACAGTGACCTGGTTCAGGCACAAAATATCCACACACAACCTCAAACTCCCATCTTCCTTCTTGGAAAAAGAATCGGGGATGCCTATGGTCAAATTTTGGTCCTTATTAACACATTATCATGCAAGTCCTCCCATTGTACCTTCACTATAGAAATCTCCACAGGAGATATCTGATATGTCGGTGTGGATATCAATGTTGTCCCAGTGTATTGGTCGATGCAGAAGTCTACCTTTTTATGAGGAGGATGTCCTCGAACATCCTTAGGAAAAACATCCTCAAAATCATCCACCACTATAGGAAAACCTAGAATCCTCTCATCTATTACACCGAGGGTGAGGGTATCCAACTGGTGAGTGATCAGATTCACCCTCCTCGAAGAAAGTCTATCCTACACTAAAAAGGGTGTTCTTATCATGAGTGAAGGAAAACCTAGTCCCATCACCACAGACACACCGCAATGTACACCTAAAATAGTCGATCTATGCATGGACTGTGGATAACCAATCCATATCAATGACGAAATTGTAAGGCCTCGACGCCACTACTTGGATATCATAGCTGAAGAGCTCACACTGTAGAAACCTATGTGTAATCATTGAATCCCCTCCTGTATGGGTCTTTAACATTAAGGATCGAGCCAAAGACTCCATTGTAATCACTAAGTTCCAAAGGAGTGTCGTGTAAAGGACGAAGTGACTAGAACCTATGCATATATGTATTACATCTAGGGTTGAAAAGACACATATCATACTTCAGATAATCGATGTAGTGTCGTGGTCATAAGAATTCAATGCCTGAATCAGTGCTCACCCCTATATGCATGCTCCCTAAAGTCATGGTGGACCACCTGGGGTTGGTGGCAGTAACACCTTAAATTATCACCCACCGCCCACTGCTTAGCCTGCTCCCCTTCCACATCGGCTGCCCGACGGACCTCCTAGGTTCAACCACTACCTCGATCTCGGTGGCCCCTCAACCGTCTGGAGATTATCTATATAGTGGCTCAGATTGTCACAAGCCTTTTGTCTCTACCAACCGCACAGAAATCACTGGCAGGCTCTCTACTGGCTCCCTCTAGACTGGGATCCCAGCACTTCCAACCATGAGTCCTGGGGTCATCAACTGAAAGACCTAGTTTTATTGGGCCCTCGCATCTACTACCTGCTACCTGCTGAAGACTCTACCATGGGCGGTCTACTTGTAGATCTAGCTGCGGGTGCCTGCTCCCCTAAGAATATATCTACCAAAAGGGCTTTCTCCAACACCCCAGCATTATTAAGGATTCTAAGAGACAATATTGATGCCCGGATCTCCAACCTAAGTCTCCGATCAAAGGCTCGATCCCCAAATAAAGGGTGTATCTCTATATTTGATGAGTAGTGAGATAGCTTGGTGAATAATATTGGGTACTCATACACCATCATGTCACCATACTATAGGTGAATCATCTCTTGAATGCGCACAAAGTGCAAGGTCGTGAGAAAAAACTCTTCTTAGAAAATCCGCTCAAAGTCTACCTAGGTAACTGTCACCTCATCGTGAGTTTTGGTGGTTAAGCTCTAGAATCTCCCAACCAAGCCCTACAGAAGGCTCTCTTCTATGATTTCTGTCTGGTCAGGAGGATTCCTCTCTAAGCGGAAGACCAATGTCACTACTTCAAGCTTGACCTCAATGACCGGCGGATCTATCCCTCCCCTAAACCAGTGAGGTATCTCTCTTTGAAACTCATGCAGGTCACTGAGCCTACACATGTCCTTCTCCAAAACCACCAGTAGTAGATGATAATCATTGGGTGGTGATTGAAATGGTGCACCACCTAGTTGGGCTATCTCTAGAACGGGTCCCTGAATGGATGCCTCTTCGTTAGGTGGGTTGTCCTCAAGACCTCGTATCGGGATCTTGGAAGGTCGTCCATGTGGAGGATTCAAGAGATAGATCAAGAGGTACCGCATTTAGATGGTTATACCTAGTGAGATTAATTTTATTCAAAATAACCTAAGGAGACACTTATGCAACCATTGTTCTCATGTATGGAGCTAAAAAACAGAATTCATGCTCCCCATGTAAGGATAAGTTGGTCGCCACACCAACACTGGACTCCACAAATCTAGAAGTTTGAATTGAAACACATAAAACTATTGCCCCAAAACGAAAAAAAGGCTCCCAATCTTTGTGGTAAGATGGAACACCCTCTGATACCACTTTTTCATGACCTTTCCCCTGGGGCCCATGCTAGGACTACCCCAAGCCTGCCTCCCAAAGGATATGGGTTTTCAACTAGCACTGAAGGCATCATTTTGCAAGTGGGAGATATTTTCCTAAGTACATGTACACACAAACATGCCCAACCAAGTCTCACACAGTAAAAAGGAAACAATTATTACTAAAAATATAGTACAAGTATAACTTATATAAATGGTCCATAATACAAAGCCAGAAAAATAAATGAAAACTGCAAAGTTCAAAAGAAACTCTTATTTCCATACACGGGAAACCCCACCTGATCATAAGAGTAGGGTAGCTTCTAGAATCCAATGTAGTATGACATATATGCCTAGTCTTACTGGGTCCCACCTAGTCCAAAACCACCAAGTCTTCCATCATAGCATCAGTTGGTATCGTCTCCCTGAACACCTCTAGGTCATGGTCCACCAATGTCTCTGTTGAAATTATGATCTCATGTATTGGACACAACATGAGTGGGATGATTCTATGTAGGGTGACTAATGTGATACTTAGTAGGGGCCCCAAAACAAAAAAGGAAATGTCGCACATTAATCCTCAAATTAATGCACGAATCAATAGACATCTCACACCATGTATACATTTAGGGTAGTGTTATAAGAGTAATCAGTCACATTATCAAACTCTTCAGTTGATGGATAACTTCAAATATATCGAGTACAATGGGCCAGCTGGCTCACACAAAAGCCACTTACCACTAATGTTGTATTGTTGTGGTAAAAATCCCTAATGAGTATCGTGGGTATGTTAGGTCACACAGAGCCACTCCCCATCATGGGCTTTCCGGGTCAAACAAATCCCATTCCCACCATGAACATACTAACATACTTCTACAGTCGAGTATCATGGGTATGTTTAGTCACACAGAGATTCTCCCCACTGTGGGCCTTATAGGTCACACAAAGTCACTTCCCATTGGGCCGTCGTTGAGTCACATAGTGTTGAAAATCAGCAGTCTTCAGGTCTCAGTGAACCGTTGGGTTCTGTATGAAGCGCGCTTGGTAGAACCTCTCTTCAAGACATTTTTTACATCTCAACATCCACGAAATCCTCCACCAGTCATTCCAAAAGATTATCCTCATCCAGAGGGTCACAAAACCACAAAAGGATCATCAATTGTACATGTTGTTTTCTTGATACATGTGTTTTAGTAAACATGGATTGGTTGCGTCTACGCCAGATCCGACCCGGTCAGACCGACTGGACCAACCCTGTCAGGGGGTCGCACATATCCTAGTATAAATTTGACATACTTGACCAAACTAGATTCGGGTATGGGTCAGTCCAGTCTTGCCTGGACATTGGGTCAAGCCCAATGGGCCTCGCTGGACCAGGCCGGGATTGGCTGAGGGTCCCCCCCCCCCGCCGGGTCTCCAGGAAACTTGGTCTAGACTGGAACATCCCAAAGTGCATGGTTCGGGCCTACCAGCATGGTTCCAACCCTCTAGTGTGGATTTGGCCCACTGGGTCGTGGGTCCGGCCCACTGCGGCGGGTTCGGCCCACTGGGAGTGGGTCCGACCCGCTAGCCCGAGACCTGGCCGCATAAGTGGCTGGTGGTGTGTCATCCAATCGGAACAGAAATAGTTGTCGCATCCGGCCTCAGCTGCCCCAGAGATGAACAGGGCCCTCCTGCCGTAGTTGAGGGACTGTAGCTCTCTAGCCACCTAGATAGCTTGGATTCAGGACATCGCTCTATGAAGGGTTAGGCGGGTGTTGCGTCTCCCTGCTACTGTTGCGGCACGCCGACGAGCAGGTCTCCCCCTCCTCTTACATACACCATCGCTGCCTCTAGCACCGGTACACTGATAGATTGTTATATGAACCAACAGATATGCTTTGGGGGTTCGTTTTCCACCATGCCTACACCTTTTCTCTCTTAGAAACTTCCAATTCACTACAATGGTCTGAGAATCATTTTGCTGCCACTTTGACAGTGCGACCATAAAGAACGCACTTAGAGGGGGTGCTCGAGCCTTGTTTGTGTTGACCTTTACCCTCGGCGTTAGATGTTTAAAGTAAGGAATGGTCTTGGGGTTTTAGTTCAATAAAGACAAGTGATATTTGGATCCCAGATAGAGAAATCCCAAATAAAGTCACCCACCCAGTAGAATGCATGATCTATGGATCATACTATTAATGGGTTGATCAGAATTTTTCGTTTTTAGAAAAAATGAATGGGGATGGACTCTAAAATCAAATAAACCTTACCAATTTTGGGTTCGAGGTCGTAGCATTTCTCCCTAGAGTTTTCAAGATTTCGACTTTGTTCATCACTTCTAGCTCCATTTTTTGAGGTGCATCGAATATGATTGATGTAATTTGGTTTCTTGGAGGTTCGCCAAAGAATTATCTTTGTTTAATTCCTTGTTCAAGCAATGCATCCACCAAAATAAAAGGAAAACATGTCGCAACATTTCTGTTATGCTGTGACGTCACGTAGTTCTGCTGTTTCATTTATGAAACAATGTTTCTATTACGCGTCATTAATGTGTAATTACGCTATGAGATATCAATCCATTAATAAGCCTCATTAATGTCCCACTTCATTTAGCTACAGAGTCTCCGTCTGCCGCTCAATGGATAAGAAAATAAAATAAAATAAATTTTTTATGTTATTTTATTATTTTTCGAAAAGATGAAAAATTAACATTTTTGTTTGACACTTGTCGGTTGATGTTAAGTTGTTTCCTGGAGAATCCCTGTATTCAATGTTCAATAGTGCCCTTGGATTTTCGATCCAATCCCTAGTTCCAAAGTTAGAAAAATTCGCTCTCATGTATACTTAAGCTCACTAAAAAAGTTCATAATTCTATTCTGGGCTCCCTGGGACTTGGAATCACATTCCATTAAAGTGTGTGGTATTAGAATAATTCCATATAATTTAAGAAAAATGCATGGAATTTTTGAGACAATAGGGTGGGAGGGGGGTTAGACGATAGGTGTTAGCACACTCATCTTTATTCTGAGTGACCCACCTCATACTACTTGTATGGCACCCTACTACATCATCTATATGTTTCACTGCACCATTTGACTGGTCTCATTCATTTGCTAATCACATGGAATGGTTCCCAGATTTCAGACATCAAAAATCCAGTGAAACAAAAATATGGTTGATGGGATCCAGTGTATTTTCCCCCACAAATATTGATTGGGATTTTAAGAGTCCCAAAGAATGTATTTTCTGGTGCTAAAAAGTGTTGACATCAAAAAAATTATCAATGCTAGAAAATCACTCATAAAATCCTCATTTATCTGCGTTAAAGCAATAGTGCTGATAAGGGAGGAATTTATTAATGCTTTTGTTTTAACATTGGTAAAGGAACACATTTTTGGGGTTTTCTAAGGCACATAGCTCACCCCCATGCTTGAACCCCCCCCCCCCATACCACTCTCATGCACCACCACCCCTTTTCAAATTTGAACCCCTTTACCATTACCCCATGCATGTTTTTGTCTATATATTCTGATATTTCTATTTAGTTATATATATTTAAATACAACCTTTTTATTTATATATATATATATATTTTAAATATATTTATAAAATATATGTTTGTGTTTGTATTATATCTATATAAAAAAGTATATTATATATTAACATTCATATAAATATATTAGAATATAAATATAAATATATATCATTTTATTAATACACACACATATATCTATTATATATAAATTTTCATTTGTATATACATTCATATATTTTTATAATGTAAAAAATGGGAAGACATTGTTTTAAATAAAACGGATAATAATTATTTTAATATGATTTTTATAAATATTTTTATGTAAATTTGAAAAATATGACTATATATAGTTTTATTAGACATAAATTTTATACATTATATATATATATCATTATATGTATGTATATTTACATTTATATATACATATTTTCATATACATGCATATTTAAATATAAATTATTTTTAATGTATTTATAAATATTCATTATAAATAAAATTATATACTATATTTAATTATAATTATATATTTATAATATACATTTAAATATCATGTATTTAAAAAATACTAATACACACACACACACACACAAATATTTTCACATATTTTCAAACAATCGTACATATTTACATTTCACACATACACACAAATGTTTTTAAATATATGTATTTATTTATATATATTAGAAAATTAAAATAAATATATATATTTTTATTTACCCACAAATATATTTATATATAAAAATTACTTGTTTATGTGTCTGTATATATATATATATATATTAATGACTTTTTATAAGGTAAATATAATGGATAATTTTTTTAAATAAAATGAATAATAAATATTTTTTTCTATATGGATTATATATTTAAAAATTCATTTTTATGTAATTATATTTATGTTATTATTTTTAAAAATTATTTTTTCTATTAAAATATAATTAAATATGCATATATTGAAATATAAAAAAACATCAATTCAGCATGGAGACCATTCGGGCCATTTAGACCATGAAATCTAATCAAGTACTAAAACAATTAAGGTATCCTATTAAAAAACACATATTGGAGGCCTTTTGAGCCATTTTGACCATGAAATTCTACTGACCACAGTCTCCCAATTCAATATGGCGTAGATATATTTGAATGATTTGATTATATTATCAGTAGAGCCCAAACAGAAACCTATATTAAAAAATATGACTGTTTTAAATTCATGTAATGTATTCAAATTATCTTAGACAGTTCATTAATTTATGGAAATGTTATGTCATCCAATTGTTATTAAATGACTATTACTCAATAATAATTAGAAAATTATTAATTAATGTTAACTTTTAATTATTTTATTATAAATTTTCACTAAATATCATATATATTAATTGTGAATTCATTTACAATCATGTTTAAATAATATTTAATAAAATAAATAATATTTTTATAAATATATATAAATATATATATAAATATATATTTTTTAATGATATAAAAAAAGAAGAACCTCTATTAGGTACTCTGCCCCAGAAGAGGTCATGTGTTGGATGAGAACTTGGATGAAGAGATCATGATCGAGTGCCCATGCCCCCTCTAGTAAATTGACCAACAATTGCACTCCATGATTTTTTGGATCATCATGGGGGGAACAAGCACTAGGTATATTGTCTAGAACATGATGACACCAAATATAGCATCTCCTCTTCCATGAATTACCCCTAATATCATTTTTTGGTTTATGTGATTCTATTCTGCATTCATGTTCTCTTCATTGATGAAATTAATTAATGTGTCGGTATCACTATCACTGTTGATGAAATTATTGAGCTCATACATGGGGGAAGATACCTGTGATAATATTATCTAATTCAATGTGTTTATGATAACAATGATGTGGTTTAACATGTTGTGGATTGCAAATTAATGTGCATTAACTTCATACATCCCTTCATATTTAGGTTCATCATTGTGGGTACGAAGGAACATGTTATGAGAAATTATGTAAACCATAGTAGACTATACCTAGAGATAATAAAGTAAATAGTTTTGATACTGGACATTTTTTTATGTTAAATTAATATCACTGGGAATCTGAAATGGGAATTAAATCAGGAATTATCTCACCAAGAACAATGATTTTACATTATTTTTCACTTCATACCACTTTTTATGTCACATAGAGCATCTCTCCCAACTATAAGAAGATCATAACTCAATTGAAAAATTCTAATTTAGTGATGGTTAGGGGATATCCACCTTTATGATGTAGATTATTTATTAAAAAAATTAACAAAATTATAGGGGTTACTAATGACAACTAATGTGATATATTTTATTGAGTTGTTAGCAAAGATTATCCCATAACTACCGTTAATTTGTGAATAATGTTAATTTAGAAGGGTCCTTCATAACACCCTCTAAAAAAATTTCATGAATATGTTATTTTTTAGAGTGAGAAAATTTTCATGTTGCTTCCTATTATTTGTGATAACTCATCATACATTCATCCCTTAATGGAAAATGTTTTTCCTCATGCACACTATATAGTTGGTTTTAATGGATCTATCAATTCTTGTTAAATTTTATGAATGAAATAATAAAACCAAAACTAAGATAAATAGTGCTATAAAAATGGAACAAATAATTTTATAAATTATGTTTCTATATATTTACCATACACCAAATTCATTTCTTACAATGGTTGTACACATCTTCATTCTGTGTGTTTTATGAAAATTGCATAAGAAATAACTGAATGAAATCCATCCTCCCATGTTATCCATTAGCTGCTGAAAGTTTTTGATGCTTGAGGAGGTTCATCCACCCTTCATGTAATGGTCATGCCTCAGGATGTAAAAAAGGTGTCAATATATCATTATTTTTAGGGGATAGGTATGGTTATAAAGTAATGAGAAAACATACTCACCATCACATTATATTAGGATTTACAAACCCCTCAAGGATGCTACTCTAGTAAACTAAAATTTTCTCATGCATTATAACGCATTAGTAAATGCCTCATCCAGTTAATGAATCACTTCCTTGAATGAAACACACTCATGACTACCACAAGTCCATTAATACATACAAATGATATCCAATATATGAATAAATATATGAAACGATAAATATTATCATTCAACCACCTAAATTATTATAGACAGTGTCATGTAACTACCACATGATATTTATTTCATACACTATAACTTTTACCATGAAACTATATTATGACATGTCTCAATAATACCTAAATATTGGAAAAAGTCATAAACAATCTTAAATTCTTTATCATATTTCCAATCATATAATATAAAAAATCAATATTACAGTATATGAAATTATATTTTAGGGCATATCTCGTTCAATATCCCAATTTCACTAAATCCTTGAATTCTTAGGTATCATTTAAACATATATCATATCTTATACAATAACTTCTGCAACTGTATTCAAAACTTATTTTAGATGTCTTCTAAAACACTTTTGGAAACCTATCATTGATGTTACCTTATATAATATCATTTGAAATAATTTTTGAAATATTATTAAAAACTCTTTTGGATTAACACCGGAACAATTTTAGATTAACTACCTAAGTAAAACTCAATCGTTGTTTATTCAAACACTATGTGTGGCCCCATGAATATTTGTAACACTGAAAACAAATATTATTCCACAAATATATAAATTTAATCAAGGAAAATCCTAAAGAAAATCATTATTTATACTCAAGATATAAAGAGATATGACATGATCTTCATCACAATAATGTATCAACATACATATTCCCACCTGTTGTATCATATGATATCATGTATTATCATATATTCTGTAACACCCCAAGATTTTACGAAAAATATTCTTTTTAATTTCATTAATGTCTTGTGTTGTAAGCTACACCAAAAGGAGCTTTCACAACAGGCATACCTAACTTGGCTTGCATTACACGCAAGCGCGGCCTTCCATGATAGCATGTGTTGTACGCAATACCGAGTTTCGCTAAACAATGATATGCTATTAAAATTTTATTGAAACTAGCCATTATGAATAGTAATACCCATTTTTTGAAATTTTATAAATTTTATTTTTGAAAATGGACTTCATTTTTGGATTCGGAATATTGAAATTAGCCTAGTGTGAAATTTTGGTATTTTTCTGAAAAATTTCAATTTTTGATGAATAGTGAAAACACTGGGTTACTATTTAAAAACTGACTTTTTATTTAAATAATTATTTATTTTATTTAAATTTATTTTAGGTCAAAATTGATACATAATACCTATATAAGTTCAATGTAATTCATTGGAGTGATTTCATAATAATTTTAGATATATAAAAATTTCATTGAACATTCCACCCTCTTTTACCCACCTCCTAGGAGAATTTGCAAATTTACATAAAACATAATTTTAACGCTTCTGTGAGTGGAATTTAAAAAAACCAAAAGACACGGTTGATGTCAGTAAGTAAAATGTGGTTCAATGAGATGAAAATAATTTTTGGTGAATAGTAACTTTTTACTTTTTTTACCACGGTTAAAAGTAAATAGGGTAATTAAGGGTAAAAATGATATTATTATTATCCTAACACATGTCATAATTCTATTGGATAAGTGTAATTCGGCCAAAAAAACCTTAGGAATAAAATATGACCATTTAGGCCCATTTGGATTAGATTAGGACATTTATTATTAATTTATTTAAAGAAGGGTTAAAATAGTTAAAATCAATGTTTAATAAGTAAATAATTATTAATATAGGGTTATAAATAAGATAAACTCGACTATAAATATTCATTAGAAAGATAAAAAGATTTAATACATAATAGTATTTTATTTTTAATTTTTAGACATTATATAACGTAATATATCTATGACACAAAGATGACGCAGTAGTTATCTTATTAATAAAATATTGACATAATTGATGTTATAAATACCCAACTAAATGTAATTTGAGACATTTAATGAATTAAACTAATTTTATAGGTTTATATTACATGTTAGTATTCATTTAATTAACTTTTTTCGAACTAATCATTCTGTTATAATTTTCAAAAAAATCAATTACTAAATAGTGTAAAAATTGACATAAAATAGTTTTTAAAACAAATATTATATTATTAATTTTTATTTTATTCCTAAAAATCTAAGGTTTGGAAAAATGACTTAGATAAGGTTATATATATTAATAATAAACAACTCGGGGTTCGTTTGGCTTCTTATAGTAGGTTTATTAACCTTATAGTGTAAGAACACAAAAAGACACGGTAAAAGTAAAATTATCTAACTTAAAGTTAAATATAAATGATAAGGTTACAATAGTAAACTAAACTTGTCCAAATTCTATTGGATGAGATAATTTAGAACCATCCCCACCTTATATTCTAAATAAATCAATTTGGATCTATTTAAAACCGAATATGGCTTTATAATAAAATAATATTTTTAGTTTTTCCAAAGGTGCCCCTCTCCTCCCTTATAAAAGGGCACCTCCTCCCTCTCTTCCTCACACCACTTTGAGCCTTCAAGCTCGGCCAACCCCTGCCAATTTCTTCTCTCCACTTCTCTAGAGACATCCTAGAGTTCCTGGTCTTCTTCAAAGACCAGTTTTAGTGCCCTAAAAGGAGGTCTCAAAGAAGCACTTCAAAGAAGAGGTAATGTCCGTTACCGATTCTTTCAACTTTATTTCTTCTTCCACTTCTTCTTGTTTGGTTGTTTAATTATGAACTAATAACATCAGCATCACTCATATACTGATATGTTATTATAAGTATGAAACAACCCTATTTCACAATCTATCCATCCTACAGAAAATGAAATCACCACGCGTGCGTACGTACAGAATACTGTCTCCATGTCGTGGTGTAATCTATTTTCCACCACCACCTTACTTGGATGGGTATAGTGGTGTTAAGAATGAATATATATGATTATTTTAAAGTGATATTGACTATGAAATAGTATACATACACTCCAATACAATTCCACGATCATGGGAACGATATCATCGCTCGTGCGTACATACGGAATACTGTCTCCACGATGTGATGCGAATCGTTATGCATGATTTTCATTACATAATTATAACATAAATAAATTGAGTGAATAAATATGATATATATTACACTAATACCATTATGGAAATGAGGTATCAATAACCTAAAATAAGAATAAGAATTTATTCGACAAAACACGCATAAGAACAAAAAGAAATAAACACCCGAATAACAAGTAACAATGAAATATTACTAATAAGAAGCTAAGAATATGACCATATATGATATTATAACAATGATTATGATTCTGGAATAAGTCAATGACATTATTCAAATCATTATACAGGAGGTTTGGACACATACAAAGCAAATCGGACCTAAGGTAAGGGAAATATCACAATCTCATTTTTATCTAAGATTGTTTATACTTTGGAATTTAATGGGGTGTATTTAATTATCCACTTCAATGTTTCCTCAATACGAAACATTATTTACATCCCCCTACAGTTTTTTAAATCCAATTTTACCCTTAGGTGAGTTTTTAGTAAAAGATATGAAAGGAATCTTTTGTGGTTTTTCGTACAAGGTACTTTTTGACTTTTCTGAAAAAAGTATGAGAAGAATGTTTTTTAACTTATACGGCCTGAATGGAATTTTAAAACATTATTTCCAAGAATATTACTTTAAAAGTTTTCATGTTTATTTTTAATAAACTTATTTTAGTTCAAAATTTATGACATGCTAAGAAAGGAAAAATGTTTTTGAAGTATAAAGGATATTTTCCTCAAGAATGGAGTTCAAGCATTTTATCAAAATTATTTTCCATATAAGATAATATAGGGTTATGTTTCTATCCCTATTTTTACATTGATTTTATTATGTTATGATGAAATTATTTTTATGATGTCCTTTTATATGGATTATGTTATGATGGCATGATGTTTAAGATTCCCATTTTTATTACATGGGTTATGCTATGATGTATGATTTATGATTTTGTGGCACACATAAGAATGGTATCATTATGAGATGGGTGGGACCTATATCTCCCTCCAATGCATTGGGTAAATATTTTATATCTCATGAGATAGACATGGCTGGAACGGCATGTTAAACCAGTTCAGTGAAACAGGACTGAAACGAGGAATGAACTCGGTTCAGAAATGGACTTTGTACACTAATATTTTCTTGGAAATGAGTCTTGACTAATAACAAATGCTTCTCTATGATTATGTGTGTATGACACAAATCTTCATGTTTTAAGTTATGATTATTGTGATTATATTTCACTACCATGATTTATCCCACGTTATGAAATTATGATCTCTGTTGTAGGGTAAGATTTTCAAATTGTTATGTTCTTATGAATATGATGTGATTGATATTTCTTTTGTTTACCCTTACTGAGCATTTGAGCTCACCCTTTTATGTTTTCTTTTCACCAGGATATAAAGAAAGGTTTTAGGTAAGAAAAAAAAGGGAATATCTTTATGGGAGATGTTGAAGATCTTTCACCACGATTAGAAGATTTTATTTTGAGTTTCCAAAGACACTAAACTATTACGGTCCTTGTGTGTGTTTTTTTTGTAATGTACTATGTATTCCGCAAAAGTAATGTAATTTCCATGTACATGAAGCTTAGGGTCTTTACAGTTGGAATCAAAGGAAAAATTTAGTCAACCTTTGGAAACTAGGATGCGAGAACTTTAGTGAGATCCCTATAGATATTTCTAAGGTATGTATAGGGACGTCCCTAAGGTTAAGTATAAGTATAGGTTATAGTACTAGAATTATGGTAACCTAAGAGGTTAGATATTGAAGGTACTCCCCCTTTATTATGTTGTTTTCCCTAGTGTGATTTTTGCCTCTCACGCTATTCTTTTTGGGTTTTGATGATGGCTGGAACCCGAAAGAACCGTATTGATCAATGTAATTGAAAATGCAATGATTGTCCTCCTGAACAAACCATAGTTATGGGAGATGGAGTGAAAAATCATATTTCTATACTTACACAAGCAATGAATCATTCTGGACTTCCAAATGAGGAGAGAAGGGAACAATATTCTATTGATTCATTCATGAGGCAATGCCCACCTTCATTCAGTGGGTCTTCCGATCCACTTGTTGCTGAACAATGGACCAGTACCACTGAAAATATATTTTCTATTCTTCAATGTTCTGAACATGATAAATTCATCTTAGCATTATATCATTTCGAAGGTGATGCTGATAAATGGTGTAATCTTATCAAGAATACGAGGCCAAGATATGAAATTGAGTCCATGGAATGGGACGAGTTAAAGAACTTATTTTTCAATTAGTACTTCCCTCGTATTCTTCAAACAAAGATGAAGAAGGAGTTTCTTGGACTAAAGCAAAAGGATGATGAATCTGTTGGTATATACGAATCGAATTTTACAAGGCTTGCAAGGTATGCATATGGCTTTATCATCCAACCTGAAAGTAAAGTTGATCGATTCTTCAGTGGCTTAAAACCAAATCTTTGAAGGGAATTAGCTATAAGAGACTTCAGTAGCTATGAAGAAATTGTGCGATGTGCTATTATGGTAGAAATAGAAGTTGGTTTTACATATCCATCTCATGGTTTTGACAATAAACGAATGATGGAGTTCAAGGAGAAATCTCAGAATAATGGTGAAAAGAAGATGAATGTTTCCTTATGCTCAAAGTGTGGAAAGAAGCATGGTGGATATTGTCTTAAAGGGACTAGAAAATGTTTTATGTGTGGAAAAGAAGCTTATCGAGCAGTTGAGTGTCGAAGTAATGGAAAAAGGGTTGCTAATGGTGTGAATAAAGAAAAGACTGCAGAGAATTCACCAACAACACTTCAATGCTTCAAGTGCAATGAAATGGGGCATTATGCTAATCAATGCCCTAATCCAAGGGTTAATGATGATCGACATGAGAAACCACTTAAGGCAAAGGAAAAAAGGGAAGTCGCATGCGATCACTATTGGTGATTTTTAATAATACAATGATGTGGTGGAATGATTAAGTGTTTATGTAATGGGATTCGAAAATAATGTTGTATATAGTATCGTGGAATATTGGAATATTTATGTATTAGTCTATTGTGGTTTTCAATAATTGTATGGTACCGGTAACCGTGGTAAGTGATCGAGATATTTTTGGTAAGTAGATGATATGCGTATAATGAAGGGATAAGAAGATAATGAGATGTTTGATTGTATTCATGATCTCATGATTGATATAAGGACTAAGTGATATCATGGTTTGAGTATAAAGAATTTTGAGGATTTTGGTTTGCGGAAAGTGTTAACTTTTAATTGCATTCATGTTTTCACTAAGCTTCAATGGGTATTAATTCTTCAAGAGAATACATGATTAAGGTATTCCCATGTTTTTAATTTTACCAACAAGATATATCTTATGAAATATGGGGGATAAATTATGGCATTCACGTGATAGTTATGTGACATTTCAAGTAATCATTTTCTTTATACTATGAGCTTGGACTGAAGTATTTTAAATAAGCCTAATGATTGGAATGGATTATGTTCGACATAAGTTACTATTGTTTAAGGAAAGAACTTTTTTCGATATTATTGATGGGATGTTATAATAATATAGCTTTAGAAAAAGGACAACCTACAGGACGGGCGACAGCCCATCGTGTCAGACAAGGCTGTTGGAATCGAACCCACAACCGAAGTGTGACTGGACTTTATCACCTACCACTAGCCTACAGGAAGTCCCTGGTTAGTAGAAACTAGTTTTATTTTATTACACGGTATGATATATGATGTATAAGTTCATTTTTGGAATTGTATACGATTAACCTCACCATAGATGGACTTTTGTATATTTGATAACTTTTGATAACCTTTTGTTTGAAACAGATGGAATGACACATCATTCTATCCCATGATCTGTTAACACATCACGAATAACAAATTCAAATTCATTTCTTTAAGATATGAAGTGGAAATTGTTCAAAGCAGAAACAACAGTGAGATTGTACCAAAATAAAGTAAGTATTTATTCTAATTCAAATTCTTCAAATTTAGGGAAATGATATTGAAAACAAAAAATGTTGTCCAAGTTCCCTTATATCCGATGAATCAGATGGTACCCTAGATCATCACAAATTTATGGCTTTGTGATTATTGGATTTTTCATAGCCATGTTCTCTACCACTCTCCATCAAAACATGACGGTTATATTTCTCTTCCATATCCATATTTTCACCTATGTTCTCCTATGTGGAAACCCGTTGATTAATTAATTTGGGTAACCATTACATTTCACACTTTAGTTTTTAAAGCCAAGTTTTGGTATTCCTTTTTATGATGTGGGTTTCTGTTAAAGAAACTTTCGAGTAGTAAACCATTTATAACCCCAACGAATTTCGACGGAGAAAATCATTTTAAGGGGGGTAGAATGTAACATCCCAAGATTTTACGAAACATATTCTTTTTAATTTCATTAATGTGTTGTGTTGTACGCTACACCAAAATGATCTTGCACAACACGCATCCCAAACTTGGCTTTCATTACACGCAAGCACGACCTTCCACGATAGCATGTGTTGTACGCAATACTGAGTTTCGCTAAACAACGATATGCTATTAAAATATTCTTAAAAATAGTCGTTATGAATAGTAATACCCACTTTTTGAAATTTTATAAATTTTATTTTTGAAAATGGACATCATTTTTGGATTCGGAGTATCGAAATTAGCCTAGGGTGAAATTTTGGTATTTTTCTGAAAACTTTCAATTTTTGATGAATAGTGAAAACATGGGTTACTATTTAAAAACCGACTTTTTATTTAAATAATTATTTATTTTATTTAAATTTATTTTAGGTCAAAATTGATACATAATACATATATATGTTCAATTTAATTCAATGGAGTAATTTTATAAAAAATTTAGATATATAAAAATTTCATTGAACTTTTCACCGTCTTTTACCCACCTCCTAGGAGAATTTGCATATTTACATAAAACATAATTTTACTGCTTCTGTGAGTGGAATTTCAAAAATCTGAGAGACACGGTTGATGTCAGTAATTAAAATGTGGTTCAATGAGATGAAAATAATTTTTTGTGAATAGTAACTTTTTACTTTTTTTACCACGGTTAAAAGTAAATAGCGTAATTAAGGGTAAAAATGATATTATTATTATTACCCTAACATGTGTCCTAATTCTATTGGATAAGCGTAATTCGACCAAAAAAAACCTTAGGAATAAAATATGACCATTTAGGCCCACTTGGAATAGATTAGGACATTTATTATTAATTTATTTAAAGAAGGGTTAAAATAGTTAAAATCAAAGTTTAATATGTAAATAATTTTTAATATAGGTTTATACATAAGATAAATTCTACTATAAATATTCATTAGAAAGATAAAACGATTTACTAAATAATTTTATTTTATTTGTAATTTTTAGACATTAAATAATTTAATTTATTTTTGACCGAAAGATGATGCAGTAATTATCTTATTAATGAAATATTGACATAATTGATGTTATAAATACCCAAATAAATGTAATTTGAGACTTTTTATGATTTCCACTAATTTTCTAGGTTAATATGACATGTTATTATTCATTTAATTAACGTTTTTTGAACTAATCATTCTGTTATGATTTTCACAAAAATCAATTACTAAATAGTGTCAAAATTGACATAAAATAGTTTTTAAAACAAATATTATATTATTAATTTTTATTTTATTCCTAAAAATCTAATGTTCGGCCAAATGACTTAGATAAAGTTATATATTTTAATAATTAACAACTTGGGGTTCGTTTGGCTTCTTATAGTAATTTTATTAACCTTATATTATAAGAACAAAAAAAGACATGGTAAAAGTAAAATTATCTAACTTAAAGATAAATCTAAATGATAATGCTAAAATAGTAAACGAAAAATGTCCAAATTCTATTGGATGAGATGATTTCGACCCATACCTACCTTAGCTTCTAAATAAACCAATTTGGAGCTATTTAAATCAGAATATGGCTTTATAATAAAATAATATTTTTAGTTTTTCCAAATGTTCCCCTCTCCTCCCTTATAAAAGGGCACCTTCTCCCTCTCTTCCTCACACCACTTTGGGCCTTCAAGCTCGGCCAAAACCTGCCAATTTATTCTCTCCACTTCCCTAGAGACATCCTAGAGGTCCTGGTATTCTTCAAAGACCAATTGTAGTTCCCTAAAATGAGGTCTCAAAGAGGTGCTTCAAAGAATAGATAATGCCTGTTACCGATTCTTTCAACTTTATTTCTTCTTCCACTTATTCTTATTTAGTTGTTTCATTATGAAGTTATAACATAAGTATCACTAATAAACTTATATGTTATTATAAGTATGAAACTACCCTATTTCACCATCTATCAGTCCTATGGAAAACGAAATCACCACGTGTTCGTACGTACGGAATACTGTCTCCACACCGTGGTGTAATATATTTTCCACCACCACCATACATGGATGGGTATAATGGTGTAAAGAATGAATATATATGATTATTTTAAACTGATATTTATTCTTAAATAGTATACATACACTCCAATACAATTCCACGATCACGGGAATGATATCATCGCTCGTGCGTACGTACGGAATATCGTCTCCACGATGTGATTCGACTCGTTCTACATGATTTTCATTACATAATTATTACATAAATGAATTGAGTGAATGAATATGATATATATTACACTAATACTATTCTGGAAATGAGGTTTCTATAACCTAAAAGAAGAATAAGAATTTATTTGACAAAACACGCATAAGAACAAAAAGCAATAAACACCCGAATAATAAGTAACAATGAAATATTACTAATAAGAAGCTAAGAATATGACCATATATGATATCATAACAATGATTATTATTCTGGAATAAGTCAATGACATTATTTAAATCATTATACAGAAGGTTCGGACACTTACAAAGCAAATCGGACCTAAGCTAAGGGAAATATCACAATCTCATTTTTATCCGAGATTGTTTATACTTTGGAATTTACTGGGGTGTATTTTGTCATCCAAATCCATATTTCCTGAATATGTAATATTATTTCCATCCACCTACAATTTTTTAAATCCAATTTTACCCTTCGGTGAGTTTTTAGTAAAAGATATGAAAGGAATATTTTGTCGTTTTTTGTACGATGTACGTTTTGACTTTTTCGAGAAAAAAAAGTACGAGAAGAATGTTTTTTTAACTTATACGGCCTGAATGGAATTTTAAAACATTATTTTCAAGAAGCATCCTTTAAAAGTTTTCATGTTTATTTTTAATCAACTTCTTTTAGTTCAAAATTATATGACAAGCTAAGAAAGGAAAAAAAAAATTTGAAGTAGAAAGGATATTTTCCTAAAGAATGGTGTACAAGCGTTTTATCAAAATTATTTTCCATCTAAGATAATATAGGGTTATGTTTCTATCCCTATTTTTACATTGATTTGATTATGATATGATGGAATTATTTTTATGATGTCCTTTTATATGGATTATGTTATGATGGCATCATGTTTAAGATTCCCATTTTTATTACATGGGTTATGCTATGATGTATGATTTATTATTTTGTGGCACACATAAGAATGGTATCATTATGAGATGGGTGGTACCTATATCTCCCTCCAATGAATTGGGTAAAGATTTTATATCTCATGAGATAGACATGGCTGGAATGGCAGGTTAAACCGGTTCAGTGAAACAGGACTGAAACGAGGAATGAACTCGGTTTGGAAATTGACTTTGTCCACTAAGATAGTCTTGGAAATTAGTCTTGACTAATAAGAAATGATTCTATATGATTATGTGTGTATGCTACAAAGCTTCATGTTTTATGTTATGATAATTTTGATTACATTTCACTACCATGATTTAACCCATGTTATGAAATTATGATCTCTGTTGCAGGATAAGATTTCCAAATTGTTATGTTCTTATGAATATGATGTGATTGTTATTTATTTTTTTTACCCTTACTGAGAATTTTAGCTCACCCTTTTATGTTTTCTTTTCCGCAGGATATAAAGAAAGGTTTTAGGTAAGAAAAAAAAGGGAAGATCTATATGGGAGATGTTGAAGATCTTTCATCACGATTAGAAGATTATATTCTGAATTTCCAAAGACACTAAAATATTTCGGTCCTTGTGTGTTTGTTTTTGTAATGTACTAAGTATTCTGAAAAAGTAATGTAATTTCCATTTACGTCATGCTTAGGGTCTCAACATATTCCCTTTGTCTAATACATTTAGTTGAAATAAATCACGGAATATGTCAAGCCCATTTATCAAACTCATAAATTCTTGACTCTTTGAGAATATACTAACAAATTGGATGAATAAATCACATGCAATTCACCATTACGTGTGAGAATATCACATACACCTCATATGAATAAATTAGAGATTCATTTTTACTATATAGTTATGGAATATCACTATTCAATCTAGCATAATTGATGTCTTAAAAGTCATACGCTTCATATGAGTAGACACCCTTCTTAGATGTGATCTAACCAACAAAAATATTATAGACATAAAAAAACACCCCAAATTTTATAATTCAAAGCGTTTATAAAATAATGGTATCGATGTATAAAGGTTCTAATGCTAGGAATTTCTCCAACCTCAAGTAGTTGTGACAAAAAATTATATCCACGCACCCCTAGTATATTGAAGTCACTATGCATGACACTCTATGTTGAATACTAAGTGGGATAGACTAGGAATAAAAAAATGGGCCTTATGATCATATTTCATATCTTCTTAAAATAATACTACTCTTGTTTACCTTGAAATTTCACCAAAAACTATAATACTCAATTAAGAACATCAATTAGGTAGATCTCAAAGTCATACATTTAGATATTAATTTTTATTACAATAATAATTTTATATCAATATATACCTATATAAAGCCAAGAAAAAATAATTATAAAGTGAAAAAAGCCTTTTAAATTATACATATGTATTATTAAAAGTTATTTAAAAATATTTAACAAAACCCAACATGAGCACCTGTATATCATATCTTATTTGATAAACTGATAGATCATCTTTATTTTTTATACTTTATGGGGTATTTTTAACACATTACATATTCATGTATTTACTATCATATCTTTGTGGTAGCACCTCCTAAAACCACTCACTCAACTCTTCAGTGAGAAACATCTTTGAAGAAAAAAAGTTGAATAGTAGTGAGATTTCGGAATAAAATTCCTAACATTCAACTCCCTTAACATATTCACACTCATTAAATATAATATATTAAAAGTTACAATGATAACTTATATTTTATAAAAAGAAAAATTTCTTAGTATAATATCATTATCCATATTGTAATACAACCCACCAAACTTTTCTCTTGATATTTAATAGGTAAATAATATAATTATTAACATTATTATCAACCAACACATCCGATACTCTTTTAGGACAAGTTTAAATTAATTATTTTAATGTAACAATTTATATTTCACTTTTATTATCATTCCCAAAAAATCTTTTAGTATATAAATTAGAATTCATTTTATATTTTGAGTAGAATAATCTTTTAGTATATAGTGATTTTCACTTTTCACCATGACTAAATGGTACTTTATACATTTCCTTTTACCATAAAATATCCTAAACACTTTATAATATTTATTAGATATTAAATTAGTTTTAGAGTAGTATAATATTTTATTTATTAACATTTTTCTTACCTATGTTAATACCAACTTCTAATAGGCTCTTGGAAACAATGTTTTAATTATAATATCCTACTATGATATGACAAAAAACTGTTTTTTAAATAGTTTATATTTACTTTTAGTATGATTATTTTATAAGAAATCTATTATTTACTTTCAGTATTGTATTCTATTTTCTTATAGAATTTTATTTCTAAATTATACATTTTTTATCACATACCCTACAAAAATGAAGAATTGTTTTATATGACACTGATAACTGATATTAAACTGACATGTAGTTTCCAGAACCCCTTAAGGTTTCTCAAACAATTCTATCCTATGGGAAAATTAATCCCTGGTATAATTTTTTTCAATAACATTTACTAGATACTTGAAGAAACATTATTGAACTCTCCATCTAGATTTTATTTATTTAGTTTAAAACATTCACCACTTCTAATTCCAATTCAAAATTGGAACATAGACATCATATATCTCATTCATCTATCCTCAACACTTTTATAATAATTGGGTAAACATTTTCTAAACTCATAAATATTGTTGGAACATTTAAATATTTTGAAAAAAAGAATTTATTAATTAACCAGAACAATCCTTATAGGAAATCCATAGTCTCTTTAAGTCAGTAGTACAGTCAATCATATTGAGCATAATTTATATACCCAATAATATTGAGTATATCACACTAAAATTCCAAATTTTATTTTTTATCTAATTCCTTTGAAACTTTACGTGAACCATTTTATGATTCTCATAAGAATCCAGATTTATCTATTCGATCAATTAAACACTTGGTCGCTATGGAATGCGTTATTCTCTAACACCTATAATTTCTCATATTACTTATGAACTCTTCTAATAGATAATAGACTTATGATCTTCTTAAATTAATCTTATATTTATTAAGTATTGATCTAATAGTTATATTTTATTATGATTTTTTCCAATTATCTTCAACCTATTCTTTTATTACAAGAGTCTCATGATATACTTAAGGTTAATTTGTAATTTTATTAAATGGTCTCCAGTAAGATAACGATTTATTTTAAACTCTTTGTATCAATTATTGGTCTAAGAACCATATTTCAATAAGAAATTATTATTATTTATAGATTCTCACATAGTGTATAAAATTAGGTAGGGAGTCATTCCAATAAAATTATATATTACTATTGGAAAGTTGTGTCCAAGACCCATTTACCAAATCCATCATAAAAATATAAAATCATCCTCTAGTATCCTGACCATTTGGGTCTCATAGCTAAGTTTCAATGAAATAAAACAACAATAATAGACACCAATATTTGACATGGAACTATCCTTTACATTATTCTATAACAAAATATAATTTTGGGCAATATAACATTGGAATGAAACTACCTAGTAGGATGATCAATGTCCTGACAAGTACCGATTTGAAAAAAATCTACCACATAATTATTAGAAGGTTATTTTATCTCACCATATTATCTCAAGTTATTAACATTATATATGAATGATTCTAAAGTATTCAGTTCAGAATAAAATTCATTCCCATCATATCAATATATTCAAACCATATTGGTATGTAACACCTTACAGAACTCATAGTTTTAAATACTCACCCAAAAAATATAATCCAAAACATATTTACATATATTAAAAGACATATATTTCATAGGAAAAAAAATTCATGAAATGTTATATAATTATATGAAACTGAAAATTCCCTCTTGAGTAATCCTAGAGCCACGGATATCTAAACCCCTCATTTCTATGAAAAGGCATAAGCCTCTAGTCTAGTGGGTTGTGCAACCAAAAATACCTCTACTAAGAGATATTTTACTCAATCGATATTACAATTAATTTTAACTCTAACACATAATATTTATAAACTATATTCAAAAAAAATTATGTTAATAACATTATTTATGAAATTAATTCTAGGTAAATTAAAATTAAATCCATTATCATACCTGGAATGAAACTCCTTAAATGCATATAAGATAATCTGTAAAAGGAAAAAAATATTAATCTAAAAAATAAACATATTAACAATATAAAAAATTTATATCCATTAATAATAAACAAGAGAATAACTTTTTAGTAAATAAACAATTCACATAATTATACATGAGATAAAAATTTATGAACAATTCATAAATAAAATCTAATAATAAACACTTTTTAAATTGGACATTTATTATGGAAATTCCATAACCATGAATATAAATAATTTATATTGATTTTCTGATATGAACTCCTTCATATTAATCATTATATGTCATTTTACTATAAATATATTATTTTAAATGAAATATAAGATCTTATATTAAATTTATATTATGTAAAATATTTATAAAATCATAATATCATTGGAGTTACATTATTTAACCCTTGATAAAATCAATCATCAATACTTTATTTGATATGGTTAAAATAAAATAACAAATAAGGTCTTTAATATGAATAATTAAAATTAAGTATTATGAACAATTCATAATCTTAAAATATAAACAAAATATATTTATCCATATTTTTCAATTTATAAACACCATATAAATTACCCTTATTATTTCAAAATGAACACGCAATTTATAAGCCATAAGGCATTCCATAATATTTGGTAAATGGTATTTTAATATTAACACATAATATAATGGTATATATTTTAATAAATATTCTAAAAAATCAATTAACTAATAAAAATAACTTATAATTATTTATTCTTTAAAAACTTCTCTAAATTATTAATACTAAAAAACAATCTATTATTATTTATAATTTTTTAAAAAAAATTGTTAATAAGAAAATTTTAAAAATCATCAATTGTATTTAATGATTCGTTACATGTTCATTATTATGATTGATATTCATGTTTAACAATCCAAGGGAAATCATATATAAGGTTTTGGGACTATCGATGCAAAACTATTTAGAACTATCAGAAATATTTTTTAAAATATTTCCAAATTGTATCATATGATATCCCATAGAATAATTTGTGATTGGTAGAGATATTTTAAAGGTGATATGATGCTATTTTTTATAAACATGGACCAGTGGTATCATTGAATATAATTATCAGATATCATAAGTTACAGTTAGTCAAAATCCATGAATTTTTATTGAATCACATCTTACAATATCCCCATATCATATTCCATAATTTAATTAGGAAGAATAAAAAATTATTAATAATTAAAAAAAGGAATAGAATATAAAAAATGACTATTAAAATGTTAATTCCCGACAAGATTACAGGAATATAAATATACGGTAATCTCTTATACAACTATTGGTTTTCAAGGGATCTAACAAAACTTGTTAAATTCATCATAAGAAACAAAGAAACCCAAACCCAAATCAACCATGATAGATAAATGAAATCAAGAATTATGTAAATGATGTTACATTACATGTATCTTACACCAAATCCCCATAAATTTTGTTACTGTATCAATATTCATGATGTCTTCTTGATGAAGATCGCATGAGAGGTGGCTGAATGAAATCCATCATCTATAGGTATCCACAGACTTCTTAATCTCTTGACGCTCAGGAGAGATCCTACGTAGTTAATGGAATACTAGAACCTAATGGAGTAACAAAGGATGGGAAAGAGGGAAACGGGTAAGGGAGTGGTATATTTAACAATTAATTGTAAACATTACCCACCATTTCATGGAAGTAGGATTTATAAATCCTTTAAAGATTCTCCTTGGGTAAACAATCATTTACTCATTTGTTATAATTCATCATTAAATGCCTCGTCCAATTCATGTTACTCTTTTGTAAATATAATAAAATCCCAACCATGTCATCACATGTAATAGTTATTACTGATAGCCAATGTTGGAATTATTCAATCTAATGATAACTGTTATCTTTTATCATCCCAAATGATTAAAAGAGAGTGGCATGTAATATCCATATGATATGAAATTCATACACTTTTACTTATAGATTCATCCATATTATGATACGTTCCAATCATACATTATGTTTGGTGAAATATATAATCATGTTTACATTCATTACAATATATCAAGTCATAAAATATGAAATTTCCATATTACATCATATATAGTTTCACTTTAGGTAATATCTCCTTCAACACATAAAATTTCAAACCATTGTGGTGTACTTTATTATTTTCATCACTATGATTTATTCCTTAAATGATGGAATTATATTCTCTATAAATTTAAAATGATTTGAAAGCATAATTATCCCTAATTTGGAACCATCCATGTTGAAACACATTAAATAAGGTTCAAGAAAATTCTCATGATATAGTCGGTACATTATATTATTCATATCATGAATTATCTACATCCCTATAATTTGTTCATCTTCCCGCAAAAACATATTTCTATAGACATGTATAAATTCTATTTAAATTTATTGATCTTTATTTCAACTCTCCCATTGATAAATATTTCATCAAAATAAATTATGAGAGAAAAAAATTCATATCCTAAAATATTTTTATGTAGAAAAATTGGTTCTCTTATGTCTAATTATATCTAAGACATATCGTGAATGAGTAACAATATCTTATACTGTTATCTCAAAAAATATTTCATCCTTTAAAATCTCTTTGTTTAAGATTAAAATGAATTTTTTTCCATAAACCATAAAACATTCATTCCATAGTGTGATCACAAATAAATTTTTTTTTTCATGTCCATATACTTAAGTTCTGGGTCCAAACTAGCTACCAAAACAAATGTTCCAAATTGAACCTATCATAACCATGAGTAAAAAATCTCATCAAATTCAACATGATTCTTATAATGTAATACATTGATCTCAAAAAAAAATTTATTAACACCTATTTTATTTCCATCCATTATCACCTTGAACACCATTATTCTTAAACCAACATTATTTGGTGTTATCCTTTCTCAACACTTATTTAAATCTGAAAAATCTCAAATTTTAACTATACTTATTTAGAGTTGATAAAATCACCATTTATCAATGAATTTATGATAGCACGGAGAAAGGGAATCCTTATTTAACCTAATTCAATCCCTTTTTCATCCTTTGTGTGACCCATGACATGAAAACACTATTTTGCTTCCATGTTTCTTAATTTTCTTCCTAAAATAAACATTATAGTCCAAGAATGTCATTCATATTTCTTTTCCAATTCTATTAATGTGTTTTTTAAGAAAATCATTCAATATTTTTTATTTTTCTTCTTTCATCATCATTATTATTTATAAATAATCATTATAATGGATTATATGTATATATTGGAGATAAAGACACACCCACACACACACACTATTCTTTTGGTGGATGAGTCATTTTGAGAATCAAAACTCCAAACAAGTACTGAAGTGTTTGAACAACCAAATATATCAATTTTTTTCATTTTCAAAAAAACAAATTCGATGTTAAGTGCGAACCAAATACAAGATATAAACCTAATAATACAAAAAATATCAAGACACTATAATCCAAAAATTTCCCACTAACACATGACCAAAATTCAAAATTCAATATCATCATACATTGGTTCAAAAATAATATATCAATACCACAACCCTCCATATAGTCATTCTGACCCAAATAAACCCACCAAACCTCGAGTTGCACACAATAAAGGACACAAGATCCATGAGGTTGGTGAAGCCCACATCGACGTTATAGGTCTTCACCTTCATCGCATCAACTTTGTCACCCATCGTTGTCAATACAACTGAGACAAGCATCGATAGAAAGAAATTTGGAGAACTACACAAGACAGAACCACTCACCAGAGCATCCTCAAGACATATTCGGTGGAATATACCTTCATAAATCAACACCATCGCTGAGAATGATTGATCGTAATAGCTTCCTGGAACTGGTTCCCATCAGAACCTCGGTATTTTTGCACAATATAAAGAGAATACCACACCTAAAAATCCACACATAAGCTAGGAATGAACTCAAATGAATAAATTCAGTTTAAAAATAAAGTCCACATCATGATAAGTTATTGTGTGTTTTTTAATGGAAGTTGGATTATCCCCTACATTGTTTTTAATAAAAAAGATCATGAAGTGGAGTGAAAATGACCATCCCCTCCCCTATTTTTCATCCCCCTCAATAAGATGTGGTTCCCAATAATGTTTTGTAGAGATTACATGTAAGATCCTCCCTCTTATCTTTATTCCCTTATTTCCACTATATTTTGGCTAGTTTTATCTAGTTTTTTTACATCAATTCCACTAAATCATAGTGGAATCAATTGAGGATTATTGAGATTTTTCTTGGCTTGGGTAGAGGACATCCCAATATAGTTTTTTCATGCCCTTGTAAGTATATTCAATGAAGGTATGCTACCAAAGTATTTTTCATATGGTATTTAGTTTATTTTGTGTAAAATTTTCTATTGAATTCTGTGTATCATAAGGGGATTTTTTTATTCAATATCTAAGGGTGTGTTAGGAGCAGACAGCACCAGGTAGCTCCAGATTCCAAAGAGTGGTTGATGCCCATGGAGTATTATGAAATATGAATATTTATATTATATATTTTAATTAAATATAAAATTTTTATAATTTATTTTGGGTATCGTGTGATGTGAGATAAGTTCCCAATAGTGCAGGAGATGGTTTATTGTCTTGGACAAGGTTCAAAAAATATCAATGGCACTAAACATTGGTATCGAAGTAGGTGGACCCTATGATACAAAATCATATGAATTTTTATTTAAAAGTGTGTATGCATTTATATTGCATGGGGTTTCAGAATTCGGTTTAGAGAAAAATACTACACTATTAAAGAAAATAAGATGGTATTAGGCCTCATATACTTGGAAAAAGTGTTGATAAGCACTTTGGTGAGCATGGGCCCTCTGGTGAATGTGTATCATGGGTTTGTAGTCTTTTTTTATCTAAAGAGAGGCCTAAAAGAGGTCTTGGTATGTGATTTTAGATAGGTGGGGGCCTAAGTTGGGTTCTTAGGGATAGGGGGTAGCTGTGATAGTCTTGGGGATGAATGAAGATCAGTGAGAGAGATTATTTCCTTGCGAGCATTGAGGAACTCCCTCTAGAGGTTCGAGATGAGTCTTAGTGTTTGAGTAGATTGAGATATGTCATATGGGGATAGTCCTATAGAGCATAGAGGGGTTATCTTCAGGAGATAGGTTGAGGGATCTCCCTTATGATATTAAAGGTGAGACCGGGGTGTGGTTCA
The DNA here is from genome assembly GCA_963277665.1 of Viscum album. NCBI lineage: Eukaryota > Viridiplantae > Streptophyta > Magnoliopsida > Santalales > Viscaceae > Viscum > Viscum album. Next base: position 1,216,760,237 of record OY728159.1, read on the forward strand.
TTGGAATTATTCCGGTTTGGAATTAGGATCCTATGAAATTTAGAGCATGATTACCTTACAAGGTCCCTATATAGTTAGAACGATATGGATGATGGAGCCTTAGATTGGTTGGACTGTAATTAGAATCAGGGTTATGGGATACATCAAGTATTTATGTCACCAGTGGTTGATGGATGTAATATTTCATTGATGAGAAGAAATAATGAAGGGTATGGAGGTCCCAGTGGATACCCAATGGTAAATATGTGATTCGTTAAGGCATGGGAGGCTAGCCATGGGCTTGTCCTGAAATTGAATTGTTTTTAAATATGTGATGTGTTGAGGCCCTATGGGATTTCATTTAGTTGATGGCCACCCAAGAGTCTCCAGTGATGGGATGGTGCACCTGTAGCCCCTCTGGAACTGACAGGTATGGGATGGTGTGGTGATCATTCAATAATGAGCGTATTATATCTATGAACATTCCCAATATAGAATGGGTTGGTGGAACGTTTGTTCCATGTTCCTTAGGGTGTAGCAGAGGTCCCCATTATGCATGGCTTGGGTCAGTCTTCAATAAAAGGACATTTCCTGGAGTAGTCTTGGATCAAGGAATATCATGGGGGTGGGGACATAGTGTGATGGATGAAAGATGGAGTACCCATGATTGATATGTAATGGGTGAAGGCTTATTGTCATATGATCATTCCCATTGTCTGAAAATATTGGGTTCAGGTTTTGGATGTTTCCATATCATGGATTATTGGGTACACTGCTAACACTGGTTATAGGTGTGCTGGAATTAGAAAGTCATTGGATTCTGAAATGGTACTAAAGTAGGTATAGTGAGGTTTATGGAGTTCTTGTTAGTATTTGATGACCTGATGGGATAGTGTACCTCATCAGGTGTCTCAGTGGCCTATTTAGAACATGAAAACTCTACAATCATGTTTATATTTTTTATGTCCATCATGAATACAAACACATATAATGATGTATATATGGGGGTATTGGTGAGTCCCTATTAAGTTTTATAATCACACCTTGAAAGGGAATATCAATGCATGTGTATATTGTATATTATTATTTTAGTTTTTAGAACATGATGTGTAGGGGATCTGGATAATATTGCTTGTGTGTTTTGGAGATAAGGTGATTGAGTACTTGGGATAGTAGGATAGCAGTAGTGTGGGAGAGCATGTATTTTATTTTTTGTTTCTATTGTACTTGGGATCATCTTGGTGGGAAATCGATACATGAGTTTTTTATGAAAGCATCATTTATTTTTTTATGTCATTGGATGTTTTTTTTTCAAAATCCGATTTGTATGATGGTCGGTTCCTTTCTACTATTAGATGATGTTAGTCTCAAGTGATTGTTCTACCCGTTATATGGATTAGTCCCTTACTACTAGTTGGTATGTTCAGGAATATGGGGGAAAGCTTGAGACCACATAATGACTGATGTTTGGATACTTTTGAGTGGACCTGGGTTGAGGACTAAAAAAGTGGTATTAGATACATTGATTTATTTTATTATTTTGGGAGATGGAATAATTTTGGTTTTGGAATGTGTTAGTGACTATGATAGACATCAAAATAGTGGATCTAGAAGAAGAGTTCTGATAGGACGCTCAGGCAATTGGGGCCTGGGATTCCAATTCATTCTTTTTTATGTATGATTGAATGATTTCTCATTAAATGAATTACATGGAGTTTTGGATTTAGGATTTATTATAATTTTGGGATTATGTCCCTTTGGAGAGGCATGTGGTGAGCTTTTGGCCCAATTGAAAAAGGTTGTGTACAAGCATCATAGTAGGCTCATAGTTAAAAAGTAATAAATGCTTGGAGCAAAAGTAGAACCCACACTTCCCAAAATTTATAAACAAGGAGTTAAAAGATAAATGATTACAGAAGGTACATTGAGATTGTACTAGCAAGATTCAAAGTTTAGGAGAAGAAATAAAATGGCATGAAGTACCTCAAAAGTATCCAAGAAAATCCATAAGAGTGCTTGGAATGCATACATACAATCCAAAGCAGTATCCACCCAAGTTCTAGTACTGACCGAAAGATACATGTAATGCTGGTAATTAGTCTATCTCAATCCAAGAAAACAAGCATCCCATCCAGCAATAGAAAAAATCTGAATATAACACATTGATTTGATTTCTCATTCCTTATCAAAAGTAGCTTCCAGGTTCATCCACTCCTGAACCTAAAACACCCCTTAAAACCCATGGAATCCACTAATTTCTAGAAATTCAATGAAAAATTGATTTAAACATGTGACTATAACTCCATGGATCAAAATATCCTTTTAAATCTACACATAGAGTATAAAAAATAGCCCTAAGGGAGAGAAAACACCACCCATAACAACAAAAAAGCCAAAAAACATATTCAAACACTCTTGGACATTTCCCATAGGAAAAAAAACATCCCAAATGCCTCCAAACATTCATACATAGTAAAGAACATGAGGCTATTAAGGTAAGAACCTTCACAGTAGAATAGGCATTAAACAACAAGAGTTATTGATGAACAATGGTAGAAATTCAAACATAATTATTCCTCCTCTTCATAAGAAAATAGAGAAACAGATTTATGAAGTGGTTATGATCAAAACCATCCCTTCAAGATAATGGGAACGTGATGAACATGGACTCACAAAGCACCAAATAATCCAAGAAGAACATAGAATGTACGGTTCGACAAGATTCTAAATGTGTAGAATCATAGAAGTAGCAAGAAGCAGCAAATAAAATCCTACTCAGGAGATTTTCCAAAAAAAGATTAAGATAATTAAAATAAGGATTTTGGTCAAGTTCAAATTCCAATCTATCAAACATTTTCTCCACGATATTGAGATAGAAATCAATTGATATTTCCTAGGTACAATATCTTCCAAAATACAACCTTTCTTGTTCATCAAAACATGGGAAGAAGTCCCCCTTGTATCCTTCCTTAGTCACACAAGTGCAATTTATAATCTTAATTCTATCCCCTTGTTCCTAAATCCAAGAGTAGGGTTCCACTTCATATAATTATGAAGATCCCCCCTCTTCGGAGAATACTGATGAAAATGGATTTTTATTGGGCACTGGTTTTAGAGGTATGTTAATTTCATTTATTTGAATCCATAAATATCTAGAGACAGTGGTTCTCTATAACTTAGAGTAATCAATTCATTTTTGAGTCTTCTTGGGATGAAGAGTTATAAAACCATCAGGATCAATAAAAGGGTTCTTACCTTTTTTGGAACTCGAATGCATATAAGCATCCTCAATTTGATGTGCATTCTCATTATCAGCATGATTAGAATCACAATAAACAGAGTTAGTCTCTTGTGAAATATCATGATATGGTGGAATATCTCCTGAATTGTCTATAATATGTTCAAACATATGGACCACATCCACAAACCAAGAAGAAACATCAACTTGAGTGCACTAAGACTATATTGGGTAGGAATCTGGGATTGATGAATACATAATTGGGGATTTAGAATTTGAGAGTTTAGCTTCTTCAACAAGGATAATTCTCTCTTCTTCAACCCATTCTTATTTACTTTTACCTAGAGGAGGTTTCTCATCATAACATGTATTCCTATGGTCATTCCCAGATCCACAATCTCCAAAGGAGTGTCCAAGATGTGGTTAACTAGAATAGTAGCTCTGTCTATTTTCAACAACCACTTCTTGAAATAAAACACCGCCATTCTGGATTCAAATAACTGAGGATATGTGTTGTGAAACATCAACGTAAATACACACATGCAAAACTGATGGCCTTATGAGATTTTGAGTAGAAAAATCCAACTAAATGGGATGACCTATAAGTTTAGAAATAGGAAAGTGGCCAATTTGTTTGAAGAAATGAAACGACAGACCGAGGAAACCAAACCAGATTGGGACAATCAGGGATTAACTTCTGAAATAAAACATAGGGGACCATTTTAGGATCTTCATCATATATCCCCCAAAATTCAAAGAACCCAAAGACTATAGCAAATATTAATCATTTTCAGAAGAGAATCGAATCCCGATATTCAGCGAGCTGTGAGTTCCAATGTTTAAATTTTTAAAAACAAATTAAATAATGTATTTTCATATATCTTTTAGGTGGAAATATACTTAATTTTTTTATGGAAATTTTTTAGAAGGAAGGCCAAGTGGATTTAAGTAAGGGAGGTTATCTAGAGATAGATATATAATCCATATAATAAGTGATAAATAGAGACACACCAATGGTCGGTATGAACATTTGATTCCCTTGTGATGACTTCAGGAGGGAATGATATACATGAGATGTGATCTGAGGATAGGATCAAGTTACCCAGGGAATGATGAACCCCCATGGGAGGTCGGGATATGGGTTCAATTACTTAAAGTGTCAATAATAAAATATATAATTTTTCTGTATGTCTTCTTGGTGGAACTCTACTTAAATGGATGGTTATGTGAAAACTATGAGGGGTTGTGGAAAAAGGAATTTAAGGGTTATTCTACCCAATTGGAAATCAACCAAACATCATTATTTTGAAAGCAAGATTGTAACAATCCATCAGATGATCCATGGAATTAGATCCACATATTCCAAATCTATTGTTTTTATATAGATAGGAGGACTTGAATAACTTTTTAAAAATTCATCCATTCCACATATTGGATAATTTTCTACCCTATGGTATCACATTCTTAGAGTTTTATCTTATTCCTGTGACCATCTTGGTATTGGTAATGAAGAGGATTTAGGTTAATCCCCTAATACAATTAAGGAAGGATTCACAATCACTATTAATGAATTGAAACAGGTGAACCTCAACACCGAGGAATAAGAATAGTCAGCCTTGATTGGTGTCATCATGTATCATTATGAACAAAAAAAGTATGTCATATTCTTAAAATATTATTGTGACATTTTTTCATGGAACTAAAAGTAAATTATAAGGTTTGTCCCCAAGATCATTTCCCACTACCATGAACTTCTTATTTAAAATCATGGTATAAAATTGGAACCCAATAAGATACACTCCCCCATATAATGTTATGTACGAGGCCAAATTTGAAAATATTATTAAGTATAAATTCTTCAAGGAAGTCTAATACTCGAAATGGTTGGACTATATTGTCCTCATAATGAAAAATAATAGAAAATTCATAGTTTTCATTGACCTTCTGGAACTCAACTGCCATTTACCAAAGGACGGATTCCACATCATTCTTAAAGAATTATTAATTAATGTAACTGAAATCTTTTAAGACTTATCCTTTATGAATGGGTTTTCCTTTTATAATAAAATTCAAATGGACTCTAAATATGAATTATTCCTTAACTTTATAGAACAACATATATCATTCTTCTACTGAGTAATTTGATTTATTTTAATGAATGCTAGAGAAACTTATCAACGTGTCATGTGTCTCATCATCAAGGCACTCCTTATAAAACTAGTTAAATGTTATGTGGATGATTTAGTAGTCAAATACCACCTACGCCAGAACCACCTCAAATATATTAAGAAAATGTTCGAAATTATTCATTCACATCATCTAAATATGAACCCCTTAAAGTGCAAATTTGGGGTTACCATGGGGAAGTTCCTTTTCTTGTTATATTTAGAGTATTATAGGTCATCCTAGATAAAATTAGGGGTATTTTCTAACTTTATTATCCATGAAATCTCTAATAATATTGGGGACTCCAAATATATCTAGACAAAATTTGTAATTTTATTTCTAAAGTAGATGGAAATTGTGTTCCCTTGTATAAGATTATGATGAAATGTGTCACCTATCATTGGGAGGAGGAATAATAGATTTCATTTTTGGAAATAAAGCAGTATCTACTACATCATCTAGTTTTAATTCCACCCATCCCAAAGAAGCATGTAGTACTTTATACGACCAACATTGAATTATCCATATGTTCTATCTTATCCTAGAAGAATAATGAAGGTAAGGAGAAGAATATTTATTATCATAGACACATTCTACTTTACACTAAGACTAGATATTATCCCATTGAGAAGAACTATCACAACATGTTCCTTAAATTTTAGAAGCAACGACATTACCTAAAACATCAAATGATATATCAGGTGTCTCATTTGAACCATTAAATTACATCCTAAACCACCTCATTCTAAATGAATGGATGTCATATTCAGAAGTAATCTTGTAGTAGTTCAACATGTAGTCCATTCCCCATAATTTTATCAAGGGATATGAATTGGAATACTTATTTTACATATACCCAACCTATGAAGTGATAACATTGGATGTTGACTCAACCAATAGATCCTTATGATCCATTTATCATGACACACTGTGTTGGAATATTTAAATTGAAAATGTCTTCCAGATCCCAGCTTAGAGAAGAATCAACAACCCAAAACTCAAAAGTTTCAGCCTCATGATTTTTTTCGTCACTCCCTCACAGGACCTCTTATTATACTCATTCCTCTTGAGAAAAACATGTTCCAACAATAAATCCAAGTCTCAATCCTTTATCACAGGGTTCACGCTCAATTTTCAGATTGAGGTTCCATGGTTTAATGGAAAATCATGTCTTATGGTTCCAAAATGATCAATCAGATTCATTGAAAATCATTACTACACCCCTCTCAATGCTGAAAAAAATTATTGGGTTATTTATGTAGCCCACTAGAAGGACCTTAGACATGTTATTCCCAACATGGAGGACCATCAGGTGAAGAAACATGTCAGTTTTACTTCCACCGAAAGACACTTAGATGACCCTATAATAGAATATGTTCCCAAATGGATGAATTCCTTCATAAGATACCTCTAACATAGAACTCCCATTGGACAAATCTGAGCATGATAAAATCCATCAGCACGCTGCGGAACATACCCATTGTGACGTACCTAACTCAGAATATGTCAAATCAAAAAAAAATAATCATTATAATCCAAATTATTTTAATCCTAGGAAAGGGAAATTACCTAGGTTTTATAAGAGGAAATTTTCAGTAAATGTGGTGATCATCCATTTGGGTAAAATAACTCTCACCAGATCTAAAGGATACGGTACTGTTGGCACTCCATAGTTTGTGATATCATGGAATTCACTAAAAAGTGTCGTGTATTCCAAATTCATACCAACTTCATGTATCATCCACCATGGATCTTCTATGCCACCAGGTACTCCTAGACCTTTATCATATAGGGATTGTATTTCATGGTTCCCTATCCACTAGTGATATCTTAGAAATGTAGGTTTATACTTACAACCAAAAACTTATTCATGAAGTAAAAAGAGGTCATTCACCTCAAATAGGTAAATACCTTGTATGTGATAGAGTGTATAAAATCCCATATCATCTATTGTTTCAAGATTTATAAAACCATTATTAAAAAAATTGGTACCAACGTAAAGGCAACGTAACTAAATATGTTATATTCCAAGTAAAACATATTGCCCAATCACAATTTTCAGAATTATTCTGAAGAAAATGGACAATAAAGATTTAAAAAATGATCTCTAATATTCTGTATAAAATGATAGATCAAAACAAGAAGTGTTGGCCTAATAATATATCTAATGGTTTATGGTAATATAGTATAATGAAATAGAATTCCACCCAGGTGACCCCATACTCTATAGTCTATGGGATGAAGGTATTTTTTCCAGTGTATTTTAGCTTCCATCAATCTAGATGGCCATTTATAATCATCTGATTCTAGAAAAGAAATATATGAGGTCGACTAAGAAAAATTAAAAAACCCTCAATGAGGGAATGTATCAAGCACTATACAGCCTCAAGGTCTATTAGGACTTGGTAGACCTATAATTCAACAAAAAAGGTTCACCTTTTCTATTCCCTTCAAGGTGACTTGGTACTAGCACTAAGGATACAAATGATACCTAAATGGAAATAACCAAGGTAGGAGCCTATGTGGGTGGGTCCTCCAATCATCAGTAATATTTACTCTAATAGTTCATACTCATTAGTCACTATGTATGGAGATTGAATCACACCTTCCACTAAGGAAGGTTTTCTCAAATGATACATTTAAAAGCCTTCGTGACACCCATTGTCCAAGCATCATGACCTTAAACTATATAGATACGCGGTCTTAGATGCATAAATATAAATTGAATTAGACATCATCTATACTATGTGATGATAAGCTATGGTTCAAACATCCTAATCACATGATGTTAAACTTTATGGAATTAGTACAAGAATCACAAATTTAAAATTCATTGCTAATGTATTATTGTACAATGATTAAACAATAAAACTTGGTTTTCACCCTCACCCAAGAATATAGTCCGTCTATCTTGGGGTCATTCTTCAATTGAACAAACTAACATGAACAATGTGTCGCATGTTCCAATAACATGACACATATGGACATGTTAATATATTATCTTAGTCCCATCCACTGACACTTTCTCTCACCACATATTATCATGGTAACCAAGATCACACTGTTAATTTTTTTTATCTTAACCTAAAATTGGGGTGGAATTTCCCCATATTAGGAGAAATTTCAACTCTCCTTCATTAATAAGATCCTTAAATGATCTCAAATACATGAAATTGTGCAACCCAAAGTGTTGAATCCTTCCTGAATGTTCCTCATGTTAACCCCCCATAATTACGGTTTTCCCCTATTAGAATCCCAATTATTTTACACATAAAAATGATATCTCTTATGGTGGAAGAATGGTTCCCTAATGGACCACCACTTATCTAGGTTACATGCCTTGTAGAATCCTTATCATTAACATAATGGATCTGATGTTTTGAATACATGGTATGTGATCAATATTAATGTCATGTATCCCATCATCGATGAAGTGATAATGGAACCTATGTATTTAATTTATTCATAAGTCATACTCCACACATTTGAATTCCATATTTTTGTTCATATCTCAAAATTCATGATTTAATTCCTTTAATTCCACTTCATTTGGGTGGAAATTTGACACCCTTGGAATCTTCTTGTTGTGAATTTTCAAACATTGCTAAAGTAATTTGATCAAATGGGGACCTTCCCAATCTTCCATCTATTTTCCCACATTGTGGACACCCATATGAAATGGACAATATTTCATTACTAATTTTTTCCTACACTAATAATGACTAACATGGGCTTATGGTCATGGGTAATTGTCCCCAATATGATCAAGGTACACTACATTCAATTATGGGACTCCAGTTTGGTCAAGGTTGTGTGAACCTAAACTCCAGTAACCCCTAGTTTTCATAGCCATATGACTTTAAACTATATGGAAGACTTCCTCACAACATGACATAAAATTTATTAGTATCATCCCTATTGCATGACATTAAACTTCAAAACACTATTTTTATTGAGTTCATGACCCTCAAATATGCATCCTCAGTCCTAAGTAGAGGTACATAAAATGCACTTCATATGGTTTAAGATATAAGAACTTAAAAAACATAGCTTCAACACCTTGATCACATGACGATAAACTATATGACACATCTTCCTCAATATATGATGTTAAACTGTATGGTCAATATCTTTTTCACATGTCATTAAATTTCATGGATAGGTCCCTTTCACATGATGTAAAACTACGTGATGCTTTGGACCTTTTCTAAGAGGACCACCTCTTTAGTGTAAAAAATATATTGTCCCACCATTCAAAACTATATAATGCAAGATTTCAATTTTTTTATAAGTAGATATTCCTTGATATCTCAACCCAAGATCAGACACTAGATTATTTTTTCTATACCCTTACAAAAATTAGACTCCCTCTGACCAATATGATCTACCAATGTGCTTGTGTTCATGAAGCCATGCCAACTAGAGTGTTGAAATATCCCTGAACATCTCCATATATCCACCTTCACACATTGAATATTACTCTATTTTGATTTTCACAACCCTCCATATATTAAAGGAATCCACTACATTGAAAAAAAATGTCTAATGGGATTGTCTCTCATCTAGGGAACCTCCCTCGGTGGAATTCTTGGCAGTAACATAGCAAGCCCCATGTCTCAAACATGGTCAGCGATTGAATCTAGTGTTTCCCCATTCATTATGATGAGGTGGTGGAACCTAAATTTTAAAGACATGGTCTATAGTTTTCCTTTACCCATTTGTGACCCCCTTGTAATTCAGATCCTGAAATTCATGGTTTACTTCATCTCCACCCTCCCCTATTTTGAGGGAGCTTCAATTCTTTCAATGTTTTTTTGTGTAAATACATGCACATTAAATAAGAAAGTCCGTGTGATAAGAACCTTCACGATAAAAATCTATTCTCCCTTATCATGATTTATCATGTGACAACAAAGGTATCCCGCTACTTCTTATTTCCAACACCGAGCACAAATCTCACAGTCTTAGGAATTTTAGTGTTCTATACCAAATATGATTAATGCACACAAATTATACCAAAAAGGATAACCATATGGTATAAGCATCATGGACTTAAAACTTATACAACCCATTCTATGGATTCTTTTGTGTCATGGGGCCTCTTTTTACCTAAATTTACATTGGGATTGTATAATCATTCATTCCACTAGAACTTCCTATGAACACCCCCCCCCCCCAGTCTAGGGTCAATGTCCTTAAACTGGTAGTGACCACCTGATCCAAGAATTATGTCCTTAAACTAGTAGAAATACTTTGGTCCAAGACCCGTGACCTTAAACTCGTAGAACTCTCTATGGTAAAAGTTATGGGACCCTAAACCCCAGTACCGTAATGGTCATACTAGCTTTACCCTAATCATCCTTATGAAAAAAACTAACAAATACCCTTCAGGTTGAAAAGTCAAATAAGAAAACCTGAGTAAGATTTGAGATTTTCTCTCAAAGTCACCTCTCTATGGCTTGGAAAAAATTTGATCATAAAGGGAAAATGTTAAAATATTATAGGATTCCTCATTGATCACTTTAAAAATATAGGTTGTTCACAATATTCCCACTGGTTCTGAAAAAAAGATAAGGACAATATTTCAACCATTTCCCCCCTTCTCTAGTTTATACATGAAGAACAGGAATCTCAATCTCACAACAAATATTTTTCCCCATATTTTATGTTAATTACATTATATAATGGTAAAATATATATGAACTAAAACATTATCAAACATTCCTCATCTACCGGTTGTACAATATTAAACTAAATCAAAAATATTCCAAGTTACATTATGTTAAAATAAACAACAATAATCTTTTTGTACTCTGCTGTAAACTACATAATTGGATCATCATCCTCACTAGAGAGGATAACCCCCTACTCCTAGTGACTATTCTCCTACCACACCTCCTATGAGAAATATTTCAGATTGATTCCCAACCAAAAAGATATTTAGGGATTAATGGATCTCTTATCTTTGTCACATCCATATAACCTCACAATATTAGAATCATGGTAGTCCTTTATTAGGTTTTACAGCTTCCCAATTTGTCAAGATGAGTTCGTAATCATGTGTTATTTCTCTAAGATATAGGACCTTTAAACTACAACCACTCTTTTGGTCCAAGAAACATATAAATAAAATATGTACACCACATTATAAATATTTTATTGGGATACTAGGCCTCTCCAACCCTTCTTTCACACAAAGTTTGTATCACTTATATATTCCCTAGAACACATTTGCGCCCCAACTATATGGCCTTCGACTAGTATCCACTCTTCTAGTCCAAGAAATATAACTATAGACCATTAACCTCCTTCATATACATCTCTTTTTTTGTATCTTCTATTGGTTAGCCTATGCTTGTTAGGATATTATTAGGTCCTTTAACCCACCATTAACATAAGGATTTCCAGACACTATCTAGCATCACCACCTCACCCTTTTATACAACATGACATGGCCATAAAATATCACCACACCTGTGGTACAAGTATACTAACCATAAAATGTGTTTTCCTCACTTATAAGGATATATGTGAGGATCTTGTCCCTTTATCCCTCACTTTGTGTCATTAATACCATCTCAACTTTTTGGTCTAATCTATATGACCTTAAAATTGTAATTATATCTGGGTCAAAGTTGTATGACATTATAAATATGGTCGCCCATAGTCTGTCTAGAATGACTATGAATTTCCCATGGAAAGAGGAAAAATTTTCCTCCTAGATAAAAGCACCTAAAGGGCATCCTGAATAATATTCAGGCTCCACTCACAACGTTCCTCGGATAACATGGGAAAAAGTAAAATCACAAATTTAAAAGGTTCAAAGCATTTGATAATCATCATTAAATCCTAGAAAATCCAAGGTGTGATCACTGAACCCACTAATTCATGAAATTGTAAATCCTACCTTTCACCTATTTTCCACACTTATTGTAGGTGTAAGAAATTAAACATTAAAGCATTTCATACAAAGCACATGATGATAAATTATATGTCATATGTTCTAGTTGAATGGCCCTAAAATGTGTCACTTCTTTAGTTTAATAATTATAACCTTAAATTGTGTTCATGTCACCCTGTGTCACCTATATTGACATCTACACTATTTTTGAAACCCTATAAGACATGGACCTTCATATTAATTTATCCATTGAATACCAGTGTGCGCCTAGAGTGCTCATAAATTTAATTCATTATTCCTTTTTTATTTACACTTTGTCTCCTTGGAGTTTTAATTCCCCCATCAACTTTCATATCAAAATAGGCTCCACTATGGTTCTGGTGTTTGGACTAAATTAGCTTCTCTCCATTCAGAGGTATGTTCCCTAGAGGATTCCAAGTTACAATTGATGGTTCGCATGTTTTAAACATGGTCAATAGTCAACCTGAAACTTATTTCCTTCATTCTATACAATGCAGTGGTAGATCCTATATTTTGAAATTGGTTAATGGGCAACCTCGAAACACTCATGTCCCCTTTATAAATTTTCATTCTTGAAGGAACAATTTACCTTCACCCACACCACATTTTTTAAAATGGAATCTTAGTACCCTTGGTACTACCATTTTGTACCATTGGTACATTGGTGTATTGAATCATCTTTATGGTATTATGTCTTACCAGAATATTCACTATCAAAGGTTTTAATAGTGGTTAATTCATCATTATGATCCCACCACATTCCTCATTGGTTCTCTCATATGGCATGAATAATCCTTTAATGTCCATTGTTTCCTACAATGATAGTGGCTCACGGGGACTTAGGGATTCCAGAATATTTCTATCACAAACATGATTGAACCTCCCTTCATATCTTCCTCGCCGTATGAAACTAAACAACACAATTCTCATCATCACTACATAATGTTAAACTACATTGTTCTCATCCTCCTCATATGATGTTAAACTAAATAGTCATAATCCTCCCAAAATGAAATTAAAATACATGGTTTTTTCCACCACATAATGTAAACAATATGTTTATAGTACTCACGACAAGATGTTAAGACAAATAGTTCATATCCTTCCATTAACATCATTTTTTACCAAATATGGTAAATGATTAACCATGGTCCAATAAAAACAGCCTTAAACTATTAACCTTATGTTTTAGAGATGATTTATGCTAGGGTGGGGCCTTGTGTATTATTCTACTCATGTTGGGTTTGTTTTATATCAACTATAAAAATTGTCTTTCCACCCTATAGTCTAAGACATGTGACATTAAAATATAACACCCCATGGTCGTAGATGTATAAACTCGCATTTTAGTTTCGTACTGGTCTTAAATTCGCAACCATAAAAGGAAATACCCATTTTATGACATGTAATAGAAGAAATCCACCAAACACTGTCTAATCAATGTGTCACTAAATAATTGTCCCTCTTTTCAGTTAATTCTAAATGAACTTAAACTAAGATTTTTAGTTATTCATCAATCGTCATCTATGAACATGATTGATCTTTATTTCATGTGACTTTTTTTGGTTTGCTCCTGTGTTTTCCCTAAAGGACCACTTGCTCATTTTCTATTTGGTATGCCTTATCAATATAATTGAAGTATGATGAAGTGGTCCTAATAGTGTTTTAACTCTTCCCAATCAAATCAATCCACCATTAACACACTTTTTTACCCATGATTTGCGCTGATATCCAACTCTCTTATCCACCCACCCCCCCAACCCACCCTAAAGTGACAGGGAATTTCCTAAATTAGTTCACCTCTCATATAGGGAACAAACACAAAAGGTTCCACTATCATTTACTCTAAATAAGATTTCCTATGGTGATGGCACAATGATCATTGTCTTGAGTCCCTTCTAATGAAGACATCCCTGAGGGGAATATTTTAATAGTAAAGTTGTGGAATCCATATTTAGAATGTGTCGAATGAATATCCCCATCCTATATTCATTTTCTATTTGTCGATATAGACTCATGAGGTCATAATTTACACCACTCAACCTCCCCTTTTCTCAAGTGGAGTTCTAACACTTTAGTTATTATGTCCCCTTGTCCCTTACACACAGGTAAGTCTACTAAAATCATTGATTCACACCATCTTAATTCCATGTATTTAAGGGTATCAAACTATGGTTGAATAATACTTTGATCATGACACATACCACATATCTGACACTCTTATATTATTGAATGATCTCTTATTCATCTCTTATTTCCCTTGTTAATCATAGATCACATCACTTTATGGATTTATATTTGATATCCATAAAAATAGGATATAATTAAAATCTTAAGAAATGAAATTGTGACAATAAATGTCTTTTGTTTATTAATTAAATGAGGAGGGTCATCCACACATGGAAACATATCCCTAATTACACTACCCATCCCGTTATGGCTTGTCCTGGGTTATGGAATCCAAGATCTCATTTAGTATCTCCTGAGTGAACTCTATGATGCCTCACAGCCTGGCCAATTATCTCACTTCCCCTCTCAAAGCAGGAAAACCTCATCCATCCACCCTTGGAGCGTACTTATTTCACCATCACAGTATCCTATATGAGATTCAGTTTTATATGAATCACCTAATAAATTTTCAGTTGAGCAACTAGATGACAACCCATCTCTTCCTTAGTATAAAGTACATCTTATTATTGGAGTATATGTTCTCTAAGATGTGAAAACTCGTTCTTATCCACCAAAAGAGATGTGAAATCCAAGAAAGTATACTCTTTACTATAAGTAGAAAACCATTTCATGTCCAAATAAACCTTATATGCTACAAAATATCAAGATAACGGTGAATTTCAAATTTTTTCACTTCACTAATCCCTAGGTTCAAAAACCAATAGTATAGGGATCCCATTTTTCACACCAAATCACCCAATATAGTAAAAATAAGGAAGATATGAACAATTATCCACACCCTATGTTAGATCACCTAGTTCTCCCCGGTCAGGTCTAACCCTGGGTCATCCATACCATATAGGGAAGGATCGTATTGGGAGATTGCTATGAGTAACTCTGCAGTAATATCAGCCAAAAGTAATCGATGGCCAAAATAAACATTCTCGAGGGGAATGTCCTCAACATAATATGCATAGGCCTCCCATCACAATTCTCCTACCACGGAAAGCAATACCTCTTACTTTCTAAGAGGGGATTTGCCTCACCTCCTACTATAGTGAGTGATCCTTCTGGGGATTACTCTTCTACAACGAACACCATGATCTCATCACCAGTCTAGAAAGATGATACCCCATTCACTGCCTCATTTATAGAAGATTATCCAACCCATATCACTTTAAGGGCCTCCATTTGATGTGAAAATTTGGGTACCTATTCAGCTGTTGTGTCCTCGTCGATCCTTAACATCATCAAAATATCTTTAACGCTCATCATATCATCCATTAGATTCATATTATTGGGTATTACTCTCGGAAGTTTATTTCCTAATGTAAATAGTAGTGTCATTAAGACAATATATCAGAAAATTCCAAAATATAGTTGATTAGAAATAGATACTTGGGAGAGACTTACAAATAGATTAATGGATTGTGCGATTGAGTCATTAATCACTTTTGAAGTAAGTCTTTCTGATATATTCTTTACGTCCAACTCATGAAATAGGTTAGTGGATCACCTCATCTAATACTGTAACACCCCAATATTTCATGAGATATTTTTTTTTCAGTTGAAATTAATAATTATTGTATTTCTTATAACACACAAAATTGAGTACATCTTTTGTTATATGAAACATCGAGTCTATCTTGCATTATATGCAACAATGAGTTTCTTCAAAATCAACCATGACATGCGATATCATGATTTAGTGATCTAAGAAATAATATTATTTTAAATATGACTATTATAATATATTTATTAAATAATTCGGTGTGAATTGTATTAACTACTTAATGAAATATACATATGATTTTCCGACTCAATATAACATGATTTAAAAATTATTATTAAAAAATCTATAATTTTTTAGAAATGTAATTATATTCATCAAAAATAAATTTTTTCCAAAAGTATTTTTATTTATTATTATGAAAAGAATATTATAATTGATTTATGATATTTTTTATAAATTATTTTATAAAATGAACATCATTTAAAAATAATCATATCGAAATTAAATTATTGTGAAATATTGGGATTTTTTGGAAAATATTTACTCGTCAGTGAATAGAAAAAAAATATACATTTTGTAAAACTATCTTTTATTATACATAAATTTAGAAATTTAAATTCTAGATTATATTTTAAATTAAAATAATTATTATTTAGTTATCTTTAATCCAATTAATTACTTTTTAATCATCCTCATATTTGATTTTAGTATAGAATTATTTCTCGCATTAAAAAATGATTTTTTCTTCTGAAAACTATTTTAAATAATGCATATTGTTTCATTCATTCAATTAATTAAACTAATAACTTATGATAAATTTGTAAAATAAAATTCCAAGAATATATATAAAAAAAATTAATTTATATTCATATAATTAATATTGTTATAAATATAGTTAATATACAGTCTACTTGTGCCTTAGAAAAACATAATTATCAAAAACTCTCCTTTTCATTTAGTTTTAATGTTTGGTTTCAGATTTAATTTTTCAAACTTTTGAAAAATATATTTTAAAAAATAAATTTAATTCATGAAATAATAATTTCAAAATTATATTAGGGTTAATTTTGGGGAATTTTATGAAGATAGTAATTTTTTATTAGTAGTGGAAAATAATTATTTATAATTGAAAACAGTATTTTTGTTTAGTTTATTTATAAAGTTAAATAATAATTTAAAATTATTTTAAAGTAAAATTATATCAATTTTATATATATTAATACAATTTAGGTCATTTTGAACAATTTATTTTTGAAATTGGAAATAAAAAACTTTGTAAAATTTCGAACATTTTCCCATTGAAACCCCGCTTTCTCATCGTGTCTGTGTGATTAATTTTAAAATAAATTTTTCAAAATATATAAATTAAATTTTGAATAATGGTTCAAATATTTTGAGTAAAAATAGTATATATTATCTAATCATTCAAAATATATTTTATAGCAAAATAAATTGTAAAATCAGTAAAAATTATTTATTGTGGTAAAGGTAAAAATCAGTTTATTGTGGGTTAAACTCAAAAGAGGGGAGTTAAAATAACCCAAAACCATGTCTAAAATAAAATTTAATGAAATATTTAGTTCTTATAATTTATAATACATAATAATACTCAATTTGTACCATTTTTAAATGTTTCAAAACAAGGTCACAACTTTTTCTTTTCAAAAATTACAAGTGTGACACTCACCTAACCGGTAAAAGTCCACCCTCTTTCCTCTATTCTTCACACTATAAACATAATTTTTCATCCATTAACTATGAAAATAATTAATAAAATTACTTAATATTTTTATAGACGTGTTATTGTTTTCATAAATTCATCCATTGATAGATTTTGGTGCAAACCTAATAAGGATACCTAAAGAATAAGTAACGTCTTTCAATGGACGTTTCTATTTTATTTCTTCCACCACCTACTTAAATTAATATTATACCATGATAATATAATAAAATAAATATATATTACATATACTTATATGTTTTTATATGAATTAAATAATCTAAAATCATCTCCACAATCGTCAAATGGTTTACAAAATCATAATTTTTGTGTATGATAGACTACAGGCTCGCGAACCAAAGTCATTCTTTTTCCATTACCACATACCATGGTTGGGTATGATAATGAATATAAAGTATATATAGGATATTTATAACATTAATATACCAATATAGTCAACATATACTTTATACCTTTTTTACTTTCCATTTTAAAATGGATATGATAATGTTGCTTGTGTGTATGACTGACAATTGTCTCGTGAAGTGATGTCAATCATTTTCACTGATGCTTTAAATGAAAGATAATGAGGATAAATATATGATATATAAATGAAATAATTATTATATTCATGTAATATTTATAATTATTAAAATATAATAAACATTTTTATTTATTACCCATCTTCTCACTGAAAGATGATAATGTTGTTCATGTACGTTTGGACTACTGTCTTCACGAAGGGAAACGACTCACCTTTCATCACCACACAAAATGGATGATATGTATAGGTATATTTAAATAAATTATATGTTATTTTTGTAATTATTATCATTCATTAATTATATAATATTACTTACCTTCTTTCCATAACGATCATTGAAAATGCAAATGTTACTCACTTGTACGTACGGCCTACCGTCTCCATTATTGTAACGTACTTAAATCCTCAAAACCATATTTCATAATTAGTCTTAAAATTATAATTTTTATAAAAAAATATTATTATATCCCAGTTATAATTTTTGCGGGGATGGAACTATGATCAACATAACAGACCAAAAAATAACAAATCAAAACATATATGAATTCCAAAGTGGATATTACTCAAAACATGATTTTAACATTAAATTATAAATAAAAATGTAATAAAAGGACATTAGTAATACATATAAGGTACGATATATATTATTAGAGTTTTATAATATATATATATAAAACAAACCTATAATTTTTATACATGAGTTTCAAAGGAGTTCGACAAAATTCGAGACTTACGATATGGGATTTCCATATCACTTTTACTTTCTATGAGACAAATTCCATAGTAACAACATGTTTATTTTATATGATGTATATAATACCCATGAATTTATTTTATAATTATTATACTTAAATTTATTTTTATTTAAATATCAATTTTATTAACTCCATTTTATTAGGTTTATGGTTAAAAAGTTTCCAAAACAAAAAAGGTATTTTTGTCTCAATTTTCTATAATTGAGACATATGATAATGTTCTATATGTATATTCTTATAAAAGATTTATATAATACCACATTGAAATGAAATTTCATGAATTTATTTATACTAATGATATATTATGTTTCATTTAATTATATTTCATTCTGGATATTGCATCTCCATGTTACCAAAGTTGTAAAGATTTTATGTTACAATGTCATATTTTATCGATATTGTTTATGATTGTGTTTATGATGATTGAATATTATGATCCACTTCTCAAGAAACTATTTACCTTCATTATCATATGGTTATTTAATGATAATACAATTTTCATTCATTTTTTTCTCCTTATTTAATCATGTGTTCAAAAAGAATGATTTTAAGAAAAAAATGAATTTTTTTAAGACCCTTTTTCTTCCAAAATCATGTCTTATAAATAAGTTTTCAAAAAGGTTTTAATATTCATTAATGATTCCAAAAAAACAATTTTACACATTTTTTATTTTTAACAATTTTTTTAAAATTATTTTTCATGATTTTTTCTAAATAATGCCCCTTTGGATTTTACCAAAAATTTGAAATGAAATTTATTTAATGTGCATGTCATGACAAAAATTTCTTACCAAAAAGACAACTATTTTATTATAATATCTCATTATGATATTAAATAAAAATTATTTTCAGAAAAAATTTTGTTTTAAAAACAAAATTTTCAACTATAAAATGGTAGTTTCCTAAAAAATGATTAAAATGATTTTTAAAAATTCTATTATAAATTTAAAAGTATATTTTAAAATAAAACAATTTTTAAAAAAAATAATTTTTTTTTTGAAAATATAATTTAAAATAAATTTTATTTCCCTAAAGAAACATTCCAAGTGATTTTTTTTTGAAAATCATTATCCATCTAAGATTATATCCATTGAGGTTACTTATGATTTACTGGGGATATGATCCAAAAATACCATTCACATTATTTATCTAAATGTTTTAGATTTTTAATGATTTGATATTTATGAAACTCGTTTATATTCCACAGTTTATACCATTATAAAACTGTAATGAAACCTTATTCTCCTCATGGGTAATTCTATAATGTAATGATTAAATGATTATAAAACCAGTCCTTATCAATAGTTATGACTTGATGAAATTATTATGAATCCCATTTCATTTCCAGGGTTCTAATGTGATGAATGTGTTACGATTTTGTGACACGAATATGTATGATATTCATTATGTGATAGTGGTAATGCTATAACCATGGCTGATGGTTACATTATAACCAATGTTGTTAGTTACATTATAACCAAAGATAGGTGTGAAATATATCTCCCTTTAATGGATGGGGTAATAAAATATATCTCATATGAATGATATGATTGGACGAGGGAGTGAACTTAGTTCAGTAACTGACATTGTCTGCTACGATATCCTTGGGAGTGAACCATGAATACCATACTGGTTTGGGGATTTTACTCATTCAAATACAATGAATGATTTCCACTATAAATGGTGGGTTTTCACACCCAATATGTATATCCACCCATGGAGTACCCTAATAAGTTTTCGAAATGATCCCTAACAAATAATGATATTATTTTCTATATTAATATGTATACCAAAAAATTTTGTCTTATGACAATGATATTCTCTAATGGATCATGTTCATTGATTCACTTATGATTTATTCCTTATAAACTATAAATTTATATTCCATGACTCTAGATTCAAATCATTGATATGCTGGGTATGGTTTTAATATGTTACGATCAGGTTCTTATACACTTATATTCATGTTATGCTTACATATCTACTTTTTTTTACCCTTACTAATCATCTATGCACAGATTTTATTATCTTTACCTTCCCAGAGTTATGGAGAAAGGATTTCAATAGTGTGTGTTTTTTAATATCAGTAAAGGGGTAAGTCTTTATGTGAGATGTCGAAGATATTTAACCAAATTAGAATATTGTGTACTTGGTCTCCAACGGAACAAAACTATTATTTTCCATAGGCATGTGTTTTTTTTAATTTATTGAATATTTATTTGAAAATGTGTAATGTCCATATATGATAATTCTAGGTCACTATAATAGGTATTGTAATAAAGGTTTAGTTAATATTTGGAAACTTGGATGAGAAAACATTAGTAACATCCCTAGGTAAATTTCTAATAATATTTTTTGGGATTTATCCAAGAATAAATAATGTGTCATTATTTAGAAATCCTAAAAGTTATTTTTCAGGATTATGTGGTTTTACACTATGATTAATATTTCTCACAATATGATTTTGGGTTGTAGTCAATAGAATGAACATGAACGCACTCGTTTAAATGAATATGATATAAAAATTTTTGATGACCAATCAAATTGGATGATTAATTTAGTAAGGTATATTGTGTTTATTCTTGATGAGTTATAATATGACATTATTACCAATGCACACCTTAACCAACTGTCCGACTCACCAAATAAGTTAATGAAAGTGTTTTCTAGGTGTTCAGTTAAAGGAGATCGTGGATGAAAGATGATTTAATTTCCTATATGTTTAGAATTTTTGGAGATGAATTCAAGTTAATGTTGTAGTGGGATGATAAGATATTTCGAGTATGTAAAAAAATTTAATAAAGAAGTTAAATACATAGTAAAAGGTGAAGTTTAAGTTAATGAAATGGATGACAACTTTAGTCTCCTTAAGATATCATAAATGGATGAATGTTTCAAATGTTGAATGTATGGTAGTTATGAAAGACAATGTCATAGGGGAAAATATTGTAAATAGATTCAATGTGGTGTTACATGTAATGGTTGTACTTCTGATGATGAATAAACTATGATTCAAATTTGAATGTAATGATATATTAATGAATAATATGATGAATCCTGTTTACTATTATGATATGGAAGTGTTATAATAGATTTATTTATGTACTATAATTTGAGGATTATGAAAAATATAAGGATTATTTATTATATCTTATTCATTAGGGATTTAATATAATAATTTGGATAATCATGATGACCTAGAAAAGTAATTTAATGGCACAGTTGTGTATATGGAAAACTTGTGATTATGGGAAAGATAACCAATAATATGTTACTGATAATAATGTTGGGATAAATACATGGTTGATATGAATAAAGTTATTTGGATAGTATTGATGACCTTGTAACTAATTAATAATTTCAGGAAATAGTGGTTTATTATATCATTAATGGATTTTATAGTATTTGTATATTTAAAGAATATATCCAATAATCTGTGTTCTATTTATAGAATAAGAACTAATTTATTTTATTAATGAGGTTCAAGGAAATGTAGGTAATTTCCATGATTGAGGATAATATGTGATAAAGGTATTAACATGTTTGGTATGTGATAATTGAGAGCTATTTCATGTTGTTTAGGGGATTAATAATAAGTTTATTTTGTAAATTCACTAAACATATTTATATATATTTGGATTTTAATAATTTGGAAGGGTTATGAGGTTAACCATTTATGGAATGGTTTATGTTGTTATTTGGAATAGGTTTTACATAATAATGTACTAATTGACCATATGAAGACTTATCCATATTGGATAACCAGGGATAAACGTTTTTTTTAAACTAGATATAAAAAAGTGACTTGTCATTCAATTTATGAAACATATGATCCATTAGTGCTTTAGGAACCACAAAATCCACCTTCATCTCATAAAGTGGTATATGAAGAGTAAATTGATCAAGAAATTTCCAAATGATGAAGTAGTTACTACAGAATATAAACACATCATGTATGTACATTTTCTTATGTTCCCGATCAAGATGTAAGTAGAATTACCCAACATTAAGAAAATTATCTTGAAATAAAATGTTGTCAAGTTATCATCATCTTTTATGATATCGATGAAATATTCACACCTCTTGGGATTATGCATTGTGTGTTGATTAAAATTTTCAATATCATCCACTTTCTTGTGATCAATTATGTATATCAATCTCTATAATTATTTATTCTTTTATTCCATGATTAAATCTTTACTCCCAACCTATATTCTCTTATGTGGAAACCTAGTTATGAGTTACAATAGATAACCTTTATGTTTCCAAATTTCCCTTTTAAAATGAAATTTTATTATTAATTTGTATAATTTGGGGTTTTGTGAGGGAATTTGTAAATGTTAAGACTTTTATGACCAAGATAGATTTTCATGGAGAAATTATTTTTAAGGGGGTAGAATATAACACCCTAAGATTTTATGAAATATTTTCTAAAAAATAAATGGTATAATTTCAGTATTTTTTCATATGTGAAATATTTATTGTAAATTTTTTTATAAGAACCTTTGATTCTACCATGAGTTATATGAAATAATTAGTTTCATTGAATGTGTTTGTGATATGCGACAATGAACTTCAATAAACATTTGAATAATATTATATTTAATATGATCATTTTTGCCAAGAAATTAAATAGTAGGATATGGATAGTATATATTATATTATTAAATATACATAGAAGTTTATTACTCAATATTAATTTATTTTTAGAATCTTTGTAAATAATCAATAAATTTTTAGTAAAGTAATTATATTCAAAAAATATGTTTTCTTTAAAAATGATTTTTATTTTATTTTATGAAAAAATATAACAAATAAAATTTTGATATATTAGAAAAATTATTTAAAAAAAACGAATATAATATTTGAAAAAAAACATAGAGAAATTATATTATCGTGAAATTGTTTTATTTTCTGAAAACTTTTGATTTTTAGTAAATAGTGAAAAATATAGATTTCTGTAAAATAATTATTTATATTCAACAAATTAATTAATATAAATTTTAAATTATGTTTTAAAGTAAAATAATAATTTATTAGTTATATTTAATCCACTTAATTAATTTTTAATTTTATTTATTTTTTATTTTAATAAAAATTATTTTTAGATTTAAAAATGTGTTTTTTCAATCTATTTTGAAAAGAAAAATGTTTCTATGTTTTAATTAATTAATATAATACCTAATAATGAATGTTTTAAAATAAATCTGTATTCTATATATCAATAAATTTTAATTGATATTCAAAAAAATTATTATTATTATACTTAATGTGAATATAAAATCATCTTGTTCTCGAAAAAATATACTCCTCGAAAACCGGCATTTTCATCGCATCTCTGAGTTTTGTTTTGAATTTATTTTCTTCGAATATTAGAAAATTTATTTTAATTTTTTCACAAATAATCATGTCAAAAATATATTAAGGTAATTTTTGTAGAATATTAAGAAAAAATTAACTTTTTTATGGATAGTAAAAATACTGAATTTTAATTGAAAACATTCTTTTCATTTAAATTATTTATAAAGTTAAATTATATTTTGAATTAGTTCTAAATAAAAATTAGTAAAATTATATATATATTTATCCAATTTAGTTAATTGGAATCGATTTCATATTGAAATTTGATATAAATTTTTTCATAAACTCTTGAACATTTTTTATTTGAAAACTCGCTTTCTTGTTGTGTTTCCAAGATTAATTGTAAATTAAAATTTTTCATTTTTGTGAATACAATTTAGAAAAATAAGTTTTTCAATTTGAATAATAATAATATATATTATAAAAATAGTTAATATTAATTTTCTACCAAAATTAATAGTGAAGAAAAAATAATTATTTACCATGATAATGGTAAAAATGAGTTTACCATGGGTTAAACATAAAATATAGGGGCCAAAATGACCAAAAAATTGTATAAAATCTATAATATAGAAATATTCAGACACTAAAATTTTTAATTCTTGTCAATACTCTATTTTTTACCCTTTTCCTGGTGAAAAATCTAGATACACCTTTTTGTTTTCAAAATTACAAGTGTGCCACTCACCTCACCACTAAAAGGCCACCATATTTCCGCTCTTATTAACACCTTCAACCCCTTTTTTACTTTTCTATAACCAAAAAAATTACTTCCCAATATTTATAATCTCCCCCTAGAATCATTATTTTGTATAAAAATCCACCCTTGGAAGGCTCTTTGCGCAATCCTTAGGAGGATACCAGAAGAAGTGGTAAAAATCCCCAATAAGCGTTTTTATTTTATTCCATACTCTACCACCTTAACTAATTATTATTACATGATAATATAATAATTATAGGATTTAAAATATATTTAGATGTTTTATGTTAACTTAATGATGAAAAACCATCTCCACTTCCATCCAATGGATGTGAAATCAGCATTCTTGTGTATAGTGGTTTACCACCACATGAACCAATGTCATTCACTTTTTCATTACCACCTCTCATGGTTGGGTATGTAGATTTTTATAAAGTATATACATAATATCTAAAAAATTATTATACCTATAGTGTCATTATATTATATATTGCTTTTTTATTTTCCATTTTATAGAGGATATGAAAAAGTTTCTCATGTGCACGGCAGACTACCGTATCACTAAGTGATGTGTTTCATTTTCCTTAATGATTTACAAGAAAAATAATAAGAATAAAAATATATGGTATAAATTTCATTATAATTATATTCATGATATACTAATAATTTTAAAAAGACAATATATCCTTTTTTTCTAACATTTTTACTCACTAAAAATAATAATGTAGTTCGTGTATGAGTGGACTACCGCTTTCAGGGAGCATTGTGACTCACTTTTCACACTACACCACAAGGATAATATGTATAAGTACATTTAAATAAAAAATATAGTATTTAGGATATTATTAGAATTCAATAAGGATAATATAATACTTATATTATTTCTATAATGATAATTGACAAATGGAAATGGCAGTTATGTGTATGTACGATCTACTATCTCCATGGTCATACCCTACATCATTTCTAAAAACATATATTCATGATTTGTGTTAAATGTGTATTTTATGGGTAAATATTATTATTATTTCATTATTATTGTTACTGGATATACGAAACCATGACCAATTAAGAGAAATAAAAATAACAAATCAAAACATATACGAAAAACAAAGCAGTTATTACCCGAATGGAAACTTTAATGTGGAATTGTTAATAAATTGGAAAGAAAAGGAATCAATTAAATAATATATTATATGATATATATATGTATAGGTTTTTAATAAATTTAGAATCCAATAATATTTATTATATAATAGGTTCAAATGAATATGAAGTGTATCAAGACTCATGGAAAAGAATTTCTGTCTCACTTCTACTTTATGTGATAAAAATGTCTTATTCACCACATGTTTATTCTATATGGTATATATAATATCCATAAAAGTATTTTGTGAATATTATAAATAAAATTATTATTCTTTATATATCCATTTTAATAAATATATTTAATGGGGTTTATGGTTCAAAATTTACTAAATCTGTATGATATTTTAGTCAAAATTTTCATTCCTTAAGATATATGATTATATTATACACATATATCCTTATATGAGTTATATATACTGACCCTTTTGAAAGTAATTTCATGAATTTTTTTATCCTGATTATATTTTAATACAAATTTAATAATATTACTTTATGGGTCTTACGTATCAATGTTACCAAATTGGTAATGATTTTTAGTTACAATCTCATTGTTTATCATTTTTGTTTAGGATCATGTTTCTGATTATGGAATATTATAATCCATATCTAAATTAACTCATAAATAAAATTATCCTTTGGTTATTTCATGAGAATATATTTTTTTCCTTCATTTTCCTCTATTTATTTACTCTATAGTTTAAAAGGCATTTTTTATCAAAAAAATATTCTTTTCGGTCAACAACTCTTTTTCTTCCAAATATTTGTTTTCTAAATAGTTTTTCAAAACTATTTTTGGTATTCTACTATGATATTTAAAAATTACATTTGACCCATTTTTTAGTTATTACAAATGTTTTGAAATGAATTGTAATGTTTTTTCAATATAATTTCTATTTTTCTTTTAAAAAAAATGTTAAAGGAATCTTAATTTACAATGTATGTTATGAATGGGGTTTCCCACCACATTGACCAATATTTTCATCGAATCTTCCATTATAGGATTTTAAGGTAATTTTAAAAGAAAATTGTTTTCAAACTATTTTATGATTTAGAATGTTTTTTTCAAATAATAATGTTTATTTTCCACATGAAATGAATAAATCTAATTTTAAATCTTCTTTTATATGTTTCATAATTTATCTTAAAAGAAAATAATTCCCAAAGAGTTTTATGAATTTTTATTTTTAAAGACTGATTTTTAATTAAATGTTATTTTCCTCAAGAAATATTCTAAGTTATTTTTCATTAAAAATATTTATCCACCAAATATGACATCCTTTTGGGTTACTTATTCCTTATCGGGGAAATGATCTAGGGTTACCGTTATTATTATTTCTCTGAATGGTTTAGGTTTATATTAAATCTATGATTATGAAACCCATTTCTCATCCACAGTTAATACCATGATAGAACTCTTTGGGAACCCACTTGTTTGTACGTGTTAATCTATTTTGAAATAAGGAAATTATTATGAAACCTATCTCTTTTTCATAGGTTGTGATATGATGGAATATTTTTAAAACCCATTTCATTTCATGGGTTCTGATATAATGAATGTTTTAAGATCATAGGTCACACATATGTTCGATTTTCATTATGTGATTATTATTAAATTTTAACCAATGATGGTATTTATCTTATTATGAAGGATGGTGGTTACATTATATCCAAATATGTGTGGAACCTATATCTCCCACAAATACATTGGGGAATGATTTATATCTCATGAGATAGAGATGGATGGAACATAAAGTGAAATAGGTTAGGTTAGGGACTATTCCAAATATGATGGTCTTGGATGTGAACCTTGAAAACCATGATGGTTTGGGGAGTGAACACACTCTATTAAAAGGAAATGGATACCACTGGAGATGGTGGTATGTCCCACCCATGAGTCTTATGCACCCACGGAGTTCCCAGATATGATTTGGAAATGATCCTTCACTATTAAGGAATTTATTCTCAATGCTCATGTATATGTCATAATTCTGTATCATATGACAATTGTTTCCTCTCATGGATCATTTTATTTGATTTTCTATTTATTCATGTCTTATGAATTACAAATCTAAATGATATTACTCAAGTTTCTAATCTTTCATATATAGGGTATGGTTGTCGTATGTTATTCTTTTACTCTTATACACCTATTTTTATTTTATTCTAGCATATATATATATATATATATATATATATTGTTTACCACTATAGAGAATGTGATTAAACCTTTTATTATGTTTCCCTTTCTCTATTTATGATGAATGGAGTTTTGTAGGGTGTGTTTTTGAATAGTACTATTGGGGGAGACCTTTATGGGAGATTTTGAACATTATTTGCAGAATTAGATGATTGTGTACCGAGATTCCAAAGGAACTAAACTATTATGGTCCTTATACATGTTTTTGTGTAATGTAATGGATATTAATATAAAAATATGCACAATACATGTACAAGAATTATAGTAACAATAGTTACACCTGTCAAATAGTGAAGCATCGATACACTCAAAGAAGGATCCACTAGCATTGGAATCTCTACATAGATGAGAGTATTTATTTCCAATGCAAGCTTCTCAGTCATTTGGTGTGTCGTTTCATTGGTGAATGATAAAAAATGTAATCATGAGGCATTAAGATAGTGAGTAATAAAATTCAATATGATTGTGGGAATTGTTTCTCCTGAGTTAGATAAACCATTTCCTTGGATGAAGTCATAACATCTTCGATAAAAGGTTGACCACCCAATACAACAACATAAGAATTTGGATTAGATTACATCCCTTGGAGGACAAGGACCTTTATAAAACCCCTCCACTGGTGGAGAAATTTCAATGATTCATCTGGAAACTCCACGACATCCATACTCGTTGGTTTCTAATTGAATAAAAGTAAATTAATTAGTAAATCCAAAATCCTAGTGATGGATTTGAGGCTACCAAACTGGGAATTTTTCCTCATTAATAGTAGGATTTTCAAAAATCATTATCAGGATGATCCACCTCAGCTCACTTAGAGGAATCATCATATGCAGTGATTCCGAAGGACTTATCGTATAATATCCTGGTTAAAAGTACACTCCTATTGAGTTTTAATAGTCTATTTATTAGCCTTGTAGGATGTCGGAGATAATATGGTAGTTTTTTCATGACTTGGCATGGGAGATAGATATAGAACAAGTTCACATTGTGAACGAGGTTCATGATGTGAACTTATTTCTAACCAGATTGCATGAGTCAAAATAATGATGTGAATATGGTTAAAGAAATGAATTATAATTCACAATATGAATTTATAACTCATGAATTATAACCTGAGGTGATTTACATTTCATTGTAATTGTAATATAGGATCTTCAAATTAGAAATGACTGATTCACAATGTGAAAACATTATGCTTGGTAGGTTTTTATTCACATAAATCAAGAATCCAAACCCATTCTATGTGAAGCTTCATCCCGCAAACCCAATCTCTCTCCCATGTTCTTTGGGGTTTCTTCACTCCATGATTTATTTTTAGAGACTTTATCCATGGTGTGGTTGGTTTATATCCTTTCGCTAAGTTTTCTTCCTTAAATTTTTGGTTTTATTTATTTATCATGGATTTTTATGTGGCATTGGTAATCCTTTTAGGAGTCTCCTGATTTGGATTTTATCTCTATAAATCCTTTTTATATTCCTTCTTCTATTTTATCTTCTGAGTGTTCGGTCTTGTGTTGGTAGTACTACGGTTTGTAAGGTTCTTGATATATGTGTCAATATAACTCTATCACCAAACCTATATGATTATAAAACTATATTATGAGAATATAAAACTAATACTAAGGCCTCTATTTGTATTTCCTCATTTGGGAACAGATAGGTTTTTATGTTGGTTTTTTGTGTTTTAATATTAGTTTTATAGGTGATATTATTTTGTGCAGTGTATAAAACATTCCTTTTAGTATTAGTGATTATAAAAAACATTACATTTATAAATTTATGGAATTTTTATGTTGGTTATTATATATACACTGTAAAAATATACAATCAACCTCAGTTATTATATAAAAAATGTAAAAAAAACTAAATCCAACATAATTTATAAAAAAAAGATGTTGAATATTATTTTTTTACATATGTTTCATAATAACCAACAAAAAACAATCTGTTTTTATTTTCTATATAGATCACTCCATTTTATGAAAATACATGATCAAAAAAATGGAAAAATAACAATTCCAATTGAAATCTATAAAGATAAACATAAATCTTTGAATTAATTTTCAATATTTCTATAATATTATTTAATATAATATTCTTCAATGAAAAGTTCTAATGAGGAATCAAAAGCTGGAGATTATAGTATAATTTTAAGGTAAAGGAACGTTTCCTATTTTAATATGTTCCAAATAAGGATTATTCATTCTAAGAAAAAATGATTAATTAATATGTGTATCAATTGAGAAACTAAACATAAAAAATCATGGAAAAGAAATTATAAATGCCATGATGAGGTCACTAAAAGTAGAATCGGTTGAACAATGATAAAGATAAAAATAGTTAAATAAATGGAATGAAGATTATGATCGAATGAATTGATCATGAAATGAATACATATGAAGCAAGAAACAAAATATGACACTTGGAAAGTGAATCGTGAAAAAATAAATTTCCGTCTACAATTTGAATTTTCAATGGAATGCGGTAAGAAAAATATAACTCAAAATTAACATGATCCCGAATTTTAACATTAACATTGTTATATTATAAACAACATGAATTTTTTTTTAATGTCATATTTAACTAACATCCATAAAAAATGTTATTTTTATTTCCTGTTTTAAAATAACTGACATAAAAAAAGTGTTTTTACTATTTTTTAAAATAACCCTTGTGAAAAGGGATTTTACATATAAAATATCATAAAACTATTCTGAAAATTATCTTTTCAATGTTTTTTACATCGTGTATATAAATTAAAAATGTTAACAACATTTTAACATTCATTATCTAAAAATCATTATTAAACTTCTAAAGTAAAATCTATTTTTTTGTACTGGTTCTTGTATCCCTTTCTGATGTAGAGATCCTGTCATGGATAGTGTTTGACATGAGTTTTAATTATGTAGTACTATCACTATCCATTGTTTGATGAAAAATCATTTCCCTTGATTATATAAATATATTTCTAATAAATTATAATAACTATGTAATGATTAAATTTTGTATGTGAATGGGTTTTTGAGAAAAGATAATTCGAAAATTATTTTGTTAAATGAAAGGTGATATTCTAAGAATTGTGAAATAGATTTTGAAATAAGTTTTAAAATAATCATTTGATGGAAAAAAGGGTGTCTAAAATTTTATTAAGAAATGTGTAATCCCTTTCAATTGATTTTGAAATATAGCACCTGGGAGACTTAGGTTCTTTTGTGGAGAGTGTATTATTTGGGATCTTCATTCAGTATTTTAAAGGGTTTCATTTTATAAGTTGTTCTTCTATTAATATATTAATAGGGATTTGGATATATTACATAATTGACATTGTAGGAGGGTTCACATTCTATGTTGTTTCTTTATTCCCTAAAGCATAATGCACGGGTTATTTTGGGTATATAGAGTGAACTAGTCATAATTCATGTACAATTTCCCAATAAATCAATGTTATATGTTATCCTATGGTTTTTTTAGCAATTGTATTTGGATTTTGACAATTGTTTGATATATAAATTTTTGATAAATGAACCTAGTTAATGTAAATTATTATTTAAAAATATTTTATTTAGCTTCTAATAAAAACTATGTAAAAATGAGAATCATTTCCATTATTTTGATATAATTGATTTTAACTATTTATCATGAATTATATTATATATATTGGTTATATTGGGATTATTTTACAGAGGATTGATATGGAACACTTGGGGGCCGACAGATCCTATTTAGCTCAGACCTCTCCAACCCCTTTAGTGGTATATAAAAATTTTATTTTATTTTGACACAAGAAAAGGAATAGTGTTGTAATGAGGTGGTGAGGTGTTTTATAGATGGGTATGAGTAGCTAGTGCTCATATTATGGGACATTTCCCAATTAGAACACAAAGTTGTTGTTTTCTATTTTGGTTTTAAGTTTTTATTGTTGGAAATATATCTTAGAGTTTTATCTTATTATTTTTGAGTTATATCGTAGTTTTTTCCTCTCTTTAATTATGGAATGTACTTTAATTCTTTTTTTATCCTGTGTGTATTTCCAGTGTTTTGATTTAGATTCGTTGCAATTAGTCCCTCTTGTTTGTGATCGATGCTCTGGTGCTAGTATCTAGCCCATTGGCATAGGGAACGTCGTTCGAGCAAGTGTATAATTCATTTGAGAGGTAGTTTGTCGTGAGACCCTAACCAGATCCTAATATGATGAGCCTCAAGTTACCATGATATGTTAGTATGTGTTTTACATGCATCAGGTTTTTATATTGATGTTATATTTTCCTTATTATTTTCTTGTTGGACTAATATTATCTTGTTATTTTACATTTCTCTTATATTTTGGAAAATATAAATCCCACCTCTGAGACATATTCCAATTTCTCCACATGAGCATGTAGTGGGAAATTCTCTTCACGAAAATCCTCCTTTATATCATAATCTTTGAGATTCTATTGAATCGGTGTTTCATTCCAAGGACCTAGATATACAATAATTTCAAGACCTAGTTAATAGGATATAGCCTGTAAAAAGAGAAAATCAGGACCAGACACAAGAGTCACATGTCGGGAAGCCACATTCCTTTAGGGGTACGAATAAACACTAATAGTTGGAGACTATGATGGACATGATCTATTAGTTCTTTGACTTATTTGGTATCAAATTATGCTATAAACTTAGAGTTCATATTGTTCTAGCTCAAGGGTCCCAAAAATCTCTAGTCGGATTTGATGGTATTGGAAACCCAACACATTGGTATGGATTGGAACATTTTAAATGATGTCCTTGTCTAGTTGTTCTACCCAAAGTCTCTATTTATAGAAAAGTCTTTGGACTTCCTCTCCGTATATAAGGTAGTGTTATAAGTGTCATATTAAACCAATCTGTATATAGATCATGTTCGTTTTTCTCCAAACATGTTGATGAATGATCGGCTGAAAGCCCAAAATTACTGATAAAGTTTGTCAATAGACATATGGGAACATATAAATGTGATAAAGTTTTTTACCTATGTAGAGATGGTTGGTAGTTCTATGATCGAATAAATTGTTATGAATGTAAATCATGGCTTCTCTATCTCTTCTCTTCCACCTAGTAGAAGTTTAAGTTGTGCATTAGTAAGAAAGTGGAATTTTCATGGTGATCTTAGGGATTGTAGAGGTGGTTTTCAGAAATTGGATTACTCTAAACCATATACAGTAGACAATAGTGTATTTATAACTTTCTAATAGTATGGAAAGGTTGGGTATTCCCAATGTACGTCTCATGTACCCATGAAGATATATAGTGTTTGTGGATGGTGAGGCCATCTGTAGAGATTCTTCCAGCATAAGTCAATATTCTATTATGGTTAAGGGGATTCATTTCAAAAAACCACAATATAAAATTCATATTCGTCAATGTCTATAGTCCTTTATCCATGGGACTCTTGAGTGAATCACTTTTAGGTGTTAGATGTTTTTTTGATGGAGGTTAATGAAAGCACAACGATAGTGAGAGGTTCTATATTTGACTCATTTTTTATAAAAACTACCCTATTTTGTAAAGTTTTATCCCACATGTTTATATAGAACAATATTGTTGATTTGATAAAACACCCAATAAAGATCATTCTATTTTCAGTGGATCAAGAAACACATCTTGGAAAGCGGAACGGAAAGGGGCTCTAATTAACCATATTATTATCTATCAATAGATAATGCAGTGTAGTCTGGGATTTATTGGTTCTTGCAATAGATATATTTGACTCCATAATTAAGAAATATTGGATTAATTTCCATTGTACTAAGATAGATTGTTATAATTGGAATTATTTTTTCTTATCCACTGATAGAATCTCTCATGTATTTTACGGATATTTGGATTTGAGATCCAGTCATGCAAGACCTTCCCCTCTAGATCTCAAGATTTTCTTCCCTTCAAATTCATTTGAGACCAATGAGGTTTTCTCCTTCATTTACCATGTGTTAGCTATTCAAAACATCCCAGATGTCTTCCCAGATATCTTATCTAGTATTTATCTATAAGAAGGTAGAGTTATGAATCGATCTGGTGCCTCATACAAAACTTATATTGATTCCATTTTATCGTGTAACACCAGCTGAGATAAATGATATCAAGATCTAGTTATAAGTTCTTCTATAGAAATGTTCATCACCATAGTGTTTTATTAAGGGAATACCTTATTCTCATTTCTAATAAGATAGTTGGTATACTTCATTTTTGTGTAGACTATCAAAAGTTGAACAAGGTGACTATTAATAATAAGTACCCTTTAACCCATATGGATGACTGTTTAAAACATTAAAAGGGAGAGAAGTGATTTTTGAGGATTGATCTTCATTCAAGTTATCAACTTATTTGGGTTCAAGAGATTAATATTCTGAAGGATTATTTCTTAAGAGGGTATTTCCATTTGGAATATCTTTTTATTACTTTCTTTATAACTAAAACACGTATAGTTTTTATGGATTTCATGAACCAGATATTCCATAAGTATCTTATAACCTTTTCCATTTTGTTTGTTTATTATATCTTGGTTTACTCAAGATCCAAGAATGAGTATAAGAACCATCTGAATCTACTTTTTATGATCTTGAGGAACCACTAACTTTATAAAAATATTTTGATATCCAATTTATAGTTCCAAGAAGTTATTTTAATGGGGAATTTGAACTATTAATGGGGAATATTATTTAGTATTGAAAAGGTGGAGGCTATATTTTCATTGGAATATCCATGAAAACATTTCAAGATATAGACCTTCCTAGTACTTTTTGGATAATATAAATAGTTCATCAAAGATTTCTTTAAATTGGTTTCACAATTGATGGAACTTACCAATAAATGGATGAAGTTCACATGGGATTCAAAATGATAGACTTCTATTGATTATTTGAAATGAATTTTGACCTTATCTTCTATATTGATCTTTACTGAGTATTTTAAATGGTATGTGGAAAAATTTGATGCTTCAAATTCTTGTCAGTGTTGTGTTCTTATGTTGATTGATCACATTGTGGATTGTGGTTCTCATTTATTTTGGATACATGATAATAATTATACCACTCATGATTGAAATCCCACCATAGTTATAATGGTGATTTATTTTTTGTGATGCTATATTTTTTAATGAGATTTACAATATTTTTGGACGATAATATTTTTATCTATGTATTTTTTTAGAAGGACCTGAATCTTACACAGTGACTGAGGTGTGAATACCTTTAGATGTTAAAATTTGAAATCACCTACACTCTAATGAAGGATAATTTCGTTACTAAAGAGCACATTA
This sequence comes from Viscum album, assembly GCA_963277665.1. NCBI lineage: Eukaryota > Viridiplantae > Streptophyta > Magnoliopsida > Santalales > Viscaceae > Viscum > Viscum album. The sequence continues at coordinate 1,216,795,926 of OY728159.1, forward strand.
TGAAATTCCCACCACATAATATCATGGAATTGAAGGAGGAGTGAATCATTTTGGGAAACTTTTTTAGTTTAATCTAGATAAGTTAGGGGTGATTTGAGTATGGTTCTTACCAATGTTTAGTTTAAATCATCTCTCCTTCAGTATATTCAATAGGTTCATCTATAGGATAATGAGTTCAGAGGATTTAGGTAAACCTTATATTGTGGGTAGACCAATTTGGGTTTCTCTCTCCCTTATAATTATATTCTATACTTCAGGGATCTATTTTCCATCCCATCATGTGTGAGGAATTCAATGCTCTATTATTTTCATAATTCTTCACGTTCTATTCACCTAGGAATAATAAATATGTATTCTGACATGCGATGGAATTTCTGGTGATTAAGTATATAGTATGACTTCACTTATTATGTGTCTCACTATTACACCTTCCAGCGAATAAAGGCAAAGCACCACAAGACTTTCATAACTTTCCAGCATCTTCTAGTTCCATTTTAGAAGTGGTATGAGTTTTCTATAGATTTATTTGTTGTATTTACATGTAATTCCCAATGGAAAAATGTTATCTAGGTAGTGATTGATAGGTTGATGTAATTAGATCATTTTATTCCAATAAAGTGCACTTCCAAAGATTAATATCTGGGAAGGTTGTATGTGTAGGATATTGTGAGGTTTCATGTGATTTTTTATTCTATTAACTCATATAGTGATCCTAGGATTACATACATATTCTAGAAAAATTTTTATGAGGGAATGGGTAATTAGGTTATATTTATTACATCTTACCATCCATAGATAGACGTTTCGATCGAGCATGACATTCACATCCTACAGGATATAACCCATGATTTAGTCTTGGATTTTCATGGACCAGGTGATAGAAATTTTGGATTGGTTGATTGGTCATATAATAATAGTTACCGATTTTTTATTAGAATGGAACATTTCAAGGATTTTTTTGGTCACCTGTGTAGGTCACCTCTTTTGGGGGGAAACATAGGCAAGGTTCTTCTTGTTGGGTAGTATCTCATATAGTTGATATCAAAGAGGATTTAAGATATACCTCATTTTATGATTACAGTTTAGATTTATTAGAAATAATATATGAATTTTCGACATCGTCCTTTTTTGTTTTCAATTTCTGACCAAGTTTTCATAAAATATTTTCCTTGGGTGGGTCACTATCATCTTGGGAAACAAGAAAAACTAGATTTGAGATATTTTGGACTATTTGAGATAATGGATCGGATTGGGTATATTTTTTATTGGTTTTCATTATTGGTAAATTTTTTAGGTATACATGATGTCCTCTACATATCTCATCTCATGAAGTGGAATCTTAATCCCTCTCATTTTATGTGTTAGGAGGATGTTTAGTTGGAGTTAGATATTTCTATTATATTGAAACTAGTGGAAATTATAGATTATATATAAAATTATTTCTTGTGTAGTCTATTCCACTACTCAATGCCTTATGGGGGAACAAATTAGATTTCCATGATAATTGTATACATAAATTATTGGTGGGGGGATAATGAACTCACCTTTTTCTGGATCACCTTTCTTATATATGGATTCCCAGGGATGGAAAGTCATATAAAGGAAATATTGTAACCTCTAGGTTAAATGTATACCCTCTCTTAATCTCAAATAGTTTTTTTCTTGGGTTAATATGACATCAAAGATAATAAGAGTGTTTTTATTGGATCTAGAATGGGTGTGGGTGATAGTGAAAGTTCATTCGGTGAATGAGGATGAAAAGAGAACCTATCAAATAGATGATTCGATAACTCAAACTCATGACATTAACACTATTTACTTCATGATTTCATATTCATGTGATGAAATTATCGCTAATTATTTTTAACCTGAGATGATTCCTTTTTTTCTATAAATCAAATATAGTTGATTCACACTATGATATATTGATTTATGATGTGAATCCTCCTCCATAAAAACCTAGGTCTTTTGAGGAATGGTTCGGGGGTTTCTCTCCTTCGAGATCACTTTTTCGGTGCCTTGATATCTAGTATAGTTAGTTTATCTCCCTACGATAAGTGTATATCCTTATCATTTGGATTAATTCATTTACCATAGATTTGGAAGCACCATTAGGTTATATTTTACGATTCCAATAATCATGATTTGATTCATCACAATCACTTGTGGATTCTTTCATGTATTTAATCTTTCATTCCTTAGATATTATGTTGGTTGTAGTGTAGACTATGATAAAATTTAGGTATGTATTGATATAAATCTTATACATACCATCTTTTCTTATGTACCTTGATTTCGATAGGGAAGAATCAATTCTAGGACCTATATTCATTGTTCAGGTATCTCGTTCTGATATGTAGATCTCATAAAGTTTGGTGTGTGACCCAATGTTGAGGTAGGTGGTTTCATCTCATGACTATGTTGCATAAACCATAAATTCCCTTGATTTTATAAAAAAATCCCAAAGAATTGGCATGATTCATGATTGAGATGATTTTTAGTGTAAATGGGTTTCTGAGAAAAAAAAATTTCCCCTTGTTTTAGTAAAAGAAATTTCAAATTAAAAACATTAGGAAATGGATTGTGAAATGGGATTTCAAAGGAATTTTTGATGAAAAAAGTGTTTTTGAAATTGAATTGTGAAATGTGTAGAACATTTGAAATGATTTTAAATGTCTCACAAGCGATCCTTTTTTTACATAAGTGGAAGGTGTAGTATTAGGGGAATTCCCTTGGTATTGTAAGGGGATCCACAATTTAGTGTGTTCTTCCATTCCAAGATCGATATGAATTTTCTTTTATGACATGATTTACAAGGTAGGAGGGTTCACTTTTAGGGGTATTCCTCTATTCCCAAAATCTAGATGCATGGGTTTTTGGAACTTGTCGTGTAAAATAGTGATAATTAATATATTATTTTCATATCTAGCATTATTGTATTTTATTCTTCAATTGATTTAATATTGTTCTTTGAAAATATAAGTTTTTTTATATAACTTTTTTTGATAAATGTAAATAGTTTAGAGAGATTTTGATTTGAAATAAATTTACCAATAATTGATTTAGAACTATTAAAAAAGGGTATATGTTTACCATGGTTTTGATAAAAAATAGTTTAGTTATTTATCATGCCTTTTATTCAATAAATATATCATTTTGTGAATATTATAAAAATAATTGATATGGAACACAATGGTGGGATCCAATAGAGACTATTTGGTTTACACCCTACACACTCCTTTGGTAGTTTGTAAACCTTGTATCGTATTTTGATGTAGTAAAAAGGAAAGGTTTCATAGTGAAATTGTGAGGTTTTTTTCATCTGTGTATGGGTATATGGTTGTTAGATTGTGGGACATTACCAACTTACCACATGGAGTATGTGTTTCCCATCTTGGTTTTCCTTTCTAATTGATGTATATGAACATTAGAGTTTTATCTTTCTACTATTTTGTTGTATCTCTACCATTTTCTTTCATTGATTATAGAACATAATATATTTTTAGTTTTATTCCTATATATATGTCATGTTTGTTGCTTCAGTTTAGGTGATATCATACCATATTCTTTATGTTTGATGTTTGGGTGCTGGTATCCAACATGTAGAGATTGGGAACTCCCTTTTGGTTAGTGAAGAATCTATTTAGTCTCCAGTTTAGAGGGTATCCATGGTTGGTTCATTACATCTCTTCATCGAAATCCACCCCCAACACACCTTAATCTAACACCACTCCCTAGGATAATCTAGGATAGGGAATGTCCAACATCAATCACACCCAGTCAGTTAGGATGTTTGATACTGATTATGAGTATATCATACTATCCAAATCCCTCAAATATTGTAAGGCCTCCATCAGAGTATCTAGAAAGAAATACCAATCGTGGATTAAGTTATGGAAGATTATATTATTTCCTTCTATTTTCTATAGATATCCTTAGAGGGAGTTGAATCTTCAAAATTTTTTCCAATAACCCATGCTTCAGGGAAGAAAAATTAATCTAGAAGATCCACTATGTAGTATAGACACATTCCTAGAGAAAATCCACCAACTTATGAAATAAACTCGGAAGCTTCATCCTACTTTCAGACTCAATTCTTAGAGAGTCTCAAGATTCTTGTTCCACCTCCCAAAAGATACTCATCTCTTAGAGGAATTGGAGCCCTTAGATCTGTAGTAATGATACCCCTTCAGCAACACCACTTACAGCTAATGTGATCATCCCATAAAAACATTCCCTAGATTATGTGGTTTCCATATATCCTCTTCTATATCTAACTACAATACCAATTGCTTAAATATCTCTCAAGGGTAGGCACTCTCCAATATTTATGCATAGTAGTGAAATAATCCTAATAGAGCATCGTCCATAAGAGAGTCCATTATATCTCTGTTACATTCAGGTGTAGAAATTATCTAAAGAAACCAAAGGACCCTGAATTGACACTCAAATAGTACTTGTATATACAACTAAAGTTTCACTCATTAAAGAAAAGAAAACTAATGAGAAAATAATTATTTGTTTTAAGGCTATAAGATGAACCATCTATCAATGTTATCTATCAATAAACCAACTTTTAAGGTTGTGGTTATGATAATTTCTCATTTTTTCACTAACTATCATCGAAAATATCCCTGATTTAGTAGAGAAAAGAATGGAATATGAACTATTCTAGAAGCCCAAGTCTTGAAAGTACCCCACCTATATCAAGCTACATGGTTCAACTATATGTGATGTTTAGAATGGATGGATATAAGATGGTATAATGAGTGAAGAAAGAGTTTTGGTACCCACAAACACCCATGTTCATATCAATACACCATCAACAAAATAGAAGGTTCCACAACCATGTAGGTGATTCTTATGTCGGTTGATATACAACAATTTCAAATAGATATTCACCATCATTAGAAAATCTATGTTGATTTGAAATACAATTTCTAATATATCATCCATGATGAAAGTTCTTTGTACACCAAAATATGAGCATAAAATATATGAAAAAACCACCCATTTAGAAATTCCATGATAAATCTGGCCAACCTAACATCAATATAATGGACCTTCATGTTGTAACCCCATACATGAAATTAGTTCTCCTCGAGGAGTACCCAGTATTATCCCTATGTCCAACATTGCAGATACCCTAGTTATTTCTTCAGTATCCCTATCATCTTACCATCAATCAGGTTTAATGAAATATCAACTCATCCATTGAATGAAAAGTCTTTACTAATGAGATTTCATTATTAATTTCATTTCATGGGATCCAATAACTCTTTATCAAGTATCAGTACCTTCTCCAATTCCTCCCAAAAATTCTTTATTGTGAGAAACTCATCATACATATCCGTTTGGATAGGAATCCAACCAATATGTTATAGATCCCATAATGTAATTTTATCCCTATCTGTAAATGATGAAATTAGTTGGTATCTTAACAAGAATTTTGGACTGTGACATCATCCCTCAATCTGAATTCATACATGGATTATATTTGACCAAAATAATAGTTCTTTATATCTTCTAAAAATAGGTCTATAAGAGTTTAATTTTTATACGTGGTTTAGAATATCTCTCTGATGTGGATATTCTCTATCATATCTCATCTACGTATAGAAGAATCCCTGAAACATTTGGAGGACATCTCAAGAGTATCTCGATAAATATTATATTTTTGGTTAATGAATGATTAGATATATAAAACATAAATATTCATGAAATATAATCCTAACATAATTTCTTCTACAAACAAATTTGGTATGTGGAAGGATACTTGCAAAAATCACTTACCAAAATAAAAAATAAGTATCACACACACTACGTATTTTAGTCACGGAACACTTGAAAAAGTCTGAGTTCTATTAAAAAGGGGGAGGATGATGATATTTTAATAAATACCTATCATTTACTATTATGTAATTTCCCATATTAATCTTCGATGTGTGCATATTATTTTGGGGATCCAGTGATCCTGCAGTACCAAATATCATAATTCTGGCCTCAAAATCCATCCTTCATCTTCCCTGTTGGCTCCCATTCTAAGACGTGTCATTTTTTAATGCCATAAAACATGTATAGGGAGTAATAAAAGGATGTAGTGAATAAATTATGTAAATATGATCCAAAAAATGAATAATAACCATTAAAGTTGATGTATTCATGAAGGTATAGGGTTTCATGAAGGAATAAAGTTCCACAAATCTGCATTAGAAAACCACAAAACTTGAACATATATGAATCTATAACCTCCATGAATGTAAATATCCTTCACAAAATGTATATTCTGATGGACCTTGTGCTTATAAAAACAACATCGTACTCCCAAGTCAATGGATCGGTCCTTTTTATTATAGATGAGTCTCTCTAATGATAATACTATAACCAATATTCATTTGAAAACCTGTGGATTTTCCCTGGTTGTGATCCATCATGAATTACCAGCCATGGGTCCTCCAATCATAAACTCATGATAGAGATGTATTATATGAAAGTCACATCTATGAGGAATACCCTTTGTGATAGAAGCATGTGCTTTATGCAACTTATGGATTTATGAGGCCTCATTATTTCATGAAACCTCCTCCATGGTTACCAAGACATTACACTTATTCAAGGGAAATTAGTCTTGTGTAGGTCTAAACATCATGAATTCCCTAAATTAAATGAAACCCACATCATAAGCCCGTAAATGGTTCATCCTTTTAATAAACATAGTGTAATGATATTTAGGTGATCAGGGTCCTAATACCAACACAATCTAAGCTTACATGTTCTTGAACCATGCACACAACTGGTATCATAGACTCTTACACCTAATCCCTTTCCATCAAGCATGGGTTAATTATCATACTTGCCTCTTTCTCACAATTATAGCCACTCTCACATCAATCCCTCTACGTGATGCCTGAAATGGACAATCATTATGCCATGTGCTCTCAAAAATAATCTTAATAGAAGATATGTAAGCCCCATGTAATGCCCCAGATTTAAGGATCCAACATCATCATCATCATCATTATTATTATTATTGTTGTTTTTTTGTTATTTATGTCTAAAATTTTAAAGAATGTGTCTATATAGTTTCAAAAGGATTGAAACATGATTAAAAAATGTTCTCTAAAATATATAGTCCAAACTAAAGAGATTTTATTCTCTAATAACTAGGACATTACAACAAAATCTATTAAAACTAACTAATTAATGCCAAGAAAATTAATCACTATGCTTGAAGTACATCCATTAAAAGTGCATAAAATAAAAGGGGTAGTTTATAGGAAGGAATAAAATCTTTATGACTAGTAAATATCTTTGATCATATTAAAACATGAGGATAACCAATAGAAAAAAAGCAACTAAAATATCTAAGATATTCATGAATGGATAAATAATTATGAAAAATTTATAAATTGAAATAAGAATCACACATTCCGAAGTGATAGTGGAATTAATGAATGACTTAGTAAGTCTATATATAGGAATGGAATAGGGTCTTTCAAAAAATGGTCACTAAAAATATAGTCATTGAAAATATGGCCACTATAAATATAGTCATTGATCAAATATCCAATATGTATATTGAACTCATGTAATGGTAAATAATAAATTTAAAAAAATATAACTCAAAATGAAGTAAAAATATGATATTAATAAATTATAAATATATATATAAGTTTATGTATTAAACATAATAATTATTTTTATTATTATTAAAGTGTAATATTATGTATATATAAAATTAAAATGAATATTTTAATGTCAATGTATAAGTAAAATTAAATTTTATAATATAAATAATTAATGTCAATTTATTTAATCAAATTTAGTATAAAATTAATGTTTCTTCCTTCAAAGAAACATTTTTTTAAGTGATGAATATTTTATACCAATAGATTAAATTTTATATTTTTAAATAATATTATATTTGAACTAAAAATATTGACTTCTTTAAAGAAATAAATTGATATAAAATGATATTAAGAATCCTAGAATTTAAAAATGTTATCTTTCAATAAAAGTAGTTTTTCTTTATGTTTTGTATTTTTCAATTAGAAGATAAATTTATAAATTTTATAATTTTAATTAGACAAATATAACTCAATATTTTAATTTATAATGTTAAAATTATCTTAGCAATAATTGTTTATATTTTTCAATGAAAATGAGTTTTTTGGTGAATAGTGAAATATATCAATACAACAACATTTTTGACATTATTTGTATAAAATTATGGATTAAAAATTAATGATACACTTTTATAAAACTATATATGTATTTTTATGTGCAATTTTAATTTCAAAAAAAATCTTATTTTTTAACACATATTTGATATTTTATAATTTAGGTTATATTTTTTTAAAAATATTTCTAAAGGAATATTCATTTCGTATTTTAAACTTAATTTTATTCATATTAAAAAATTGATTCATAAATAACGGATTCCAAATTTATAATCAATATTTCCAAATTATGTAATAGGGACTGATTTATTTTTAGTAATTTATATTTTTTTACATTAGAAAAACTCTAGTTAATGTTGTGGAAACTAAAATGGTAAATATTATTAACCTAAGAGGTAAATGGAAAAAATATTATGAATGTTTTAATTGATTGTTTGATGATTTTCTCAAACTTATCTATTATTATGTAAATTATTTATCAATTTTGGATCCATTTTTCATGATTGTGACTTTCCAATATTGAAAAGTTGTGGGTGTTTACAAAATTTCTCATTATTTTATTAAATAATAGGGGTTCTCCAATCATCACTTCCACTCACACCTAAAACCAATTATTATAGCATAAAATATACAAATCAATATATTAATAACTCTTATAAACATTAATATGGTTTTTTTCTCAAAATACCATCCTCTAATGGCATAAACCCTTCATAAAAGACATAACTGAATTAGTGAGATATAGATTTCTAATTGTTTCTTTCTCTTTTAATTTTACTTAGGATCATTTCTTATTTTGAAATTTTATTTTTACCATCTCAAAATGATAATGTAATTATCATTATTATAATTTTATGTTATTCTAATGATGGTACATGCTTTAACCACATTTCCCTTTTTCCCTAAGAAATAGTAAAATGACATTTTTTGTGTACGGGAAACCACCTCCACAAAATGTAACATTCTATTTTACTTAATGAAATTTCAAAACTAGTCCTAATGTTGAATTTAATAAATAATTATTATACATATAAAATATTTTATATTATGAAATTTTAAAATATAATATTCATTTCTCTTGTTTTATAGAAAATTAAATCATTAACCATTCGTTTGTGTGGACTACATCCTTTATGTGATGATTGATATCTATTTTTATTTTCATAAATTCATCAAATCTCTGCTCATGATAATAGTTTTATTGGATAAATTTTATTTTTATGATATCATTAATGTTCTGGTAAGATAAATTGGATATATTAGTAATGATATGATCAAAAAATTGTTATTATTAATTTTAAAATGAGCATACTTGGAAGAAAATCATTAATTCAAATAAGTTAATATTTTTATATTCATTTACTATTAGTATAAATCATTTCTAATCCTAATATATCTTGATAATAAATAATTATTTAATTCATTATACTATTGGTTTAATGATATTGTAACTCAATCGCCTCATAATCATCCATTAATAACGGAATCTATATTTTGGTTCAGCTTGGCCACTTGATGGAAAAGTGTTATAAAATTATATCATGGGTGATTATGAAAAAATAACTGGTGATATAATATTATATAAACATAAATATTATTTTTTTAATATGGAAAATAAACATCAATATTTAACTCATTAATTCAGAAAACACACTTCCTACATTAGAAATCACCAAAAAATGTTCATTTTCAATTTAATTTTTAATGATAAACAATAAAGTATTCTTGACACAAAAATTAATATTCATAAATAATTATAGTTCATCACTTATTTAAACTTTAATTCAATTTTAATGATTAAATTTCATAGAAATATAAAAAACACAAAGCTATTACTAAAATAGTTCAAAATGATCAATACTACCCACACTCAATATAAAATATATATAAATGTGGAGAATAATTATAAATGATTTTTATAAAAGGTTACATATTGTGATATTAAAAATAATTATTAAGATTTTTATGTTTATTATACTATATAATAGATTGAATTAGACTATTTGAGGAAAACTATGTAAAGGGTTCTTTGTCTCAAATTTAATTTCATGAGACATATTTCTTATTGTTCCCAACGATACCATTAATATGATGTGATTAATTCCTAATGAATTTATTTTTCTGTATTTGTGGTTTTTTATTCGACATATCATGTACTTTCTTGAAAATAACATTTATTTAAAACATACCAAACTTGAAACTTTTTTTGTTCAAAATTTTACTCAATCTACAAAGGTTTAGTTGCAAACCTAATTACATATCATAATTTATTTTGAAATATAATAAATTTGTAAAATTTTTATTGTTCAAATAAACACACATCCACTCATTTGTATATTTATGGGGTTTTATATGTCCCCTCAATGTTTCATTTCCCTTTAACTCATATTTTACCCTAAGTGTATTGTGTGTGTGAAACCAACCCCATTTGAAATGTATCAAACTTTTATAAGTGAAAATGCTTCTTCATCTAATTAAATATAATATTATTTAAAATGATTATATAGAACATATTAACTTCCCTGGTTTTATGTTTTGGGATTTCAAAATACCATTAAGAATTTTTACCATTACTAATATAACCATTAAATAGTGATAACATGATTAGTGTAAATATAGGGCTTTAACAAGTCAAAATTACTCAGACAAAGGAAGCAATGGCCTCATCTAGTAGAATTGCACCATAAAAAACCAATTGGTCAAAACTAATAAATTAGGTAGAGTCATTGGGTTTCACTCTTGACCAATACCAATCTAATCTTAAGTACGTTAAGCATGAACGAAATCATGTACGGGGGAATTGTAAGTTTATAGATATTATTACCCGAGCGATCTTATTCAAGATGCCTCAGGAGTCTATCATCGTCGCACACCTTACCCTTAGGTCTTATGTGGGTTTCATAAGTGGTTATATAACAAGACCCTATATCTATGATTATGTGAATTATTTTTTTTATAATAATGAATATACCTTAATTTTATTATAATGACTTTGTAAATGGTTTTTAAATCACAAAAAATATTTTTAGTTAATATTTAAATTCAAATTAGAATTTTTTATTAGTTAATTGATTTCTTGAATTAAATAATATTTTAATAAAATATTGTAACTAAATTAATTTATATTAAATATTAATGATCATATAAGTTTTTTAAATACAATTGTAATTTTTATTAAGGTTTGAAAGATGTTTCTATCAAAACACATGATTTTTTTATAAATGTCAGTTTTTTATTTTAAAAGTGAAATTTCACATATTTAGAAAATTATTTTGATAAAATGAATATTATTTTTGGATTTTGGATGTCAAAATTATATAATGAGAAAATTTTCCTAATTTTCTAAGACGGTCGAATTTTTTGGTAAAAATTAAATATTGTTTTAATATATAATTTGTTTTATGACATCATAATGACCAAATAGTGTTTTAATAAGATAATAGAAAAGCAATATTCTGAAAATATATGTTTTTAATTTAAAATTATTTTATTTTATTTTTTCGTTATTTATTCATTAACGCCTTAATGGATTCTTTAAGAATTATAAAACATTTTATCATTTTAAAATGATTTCCCATAGAGTGTGAATCACCTCTGCATAAGCAAGCCTTATATTTTAATAATTTAGTCCATTTTACATGTTAAATAATTTATTCCACTACCCTTTGGAAAAAACTATTAGTGTTTTGTGGTTTTGATTAGTTTAATATGTAGAGTACTTAACCAAAGTAAAATAAGAATTCCCTCTCCTTTCCTATGTAAATCCACTCAACCTCCCATTAATCTTCACTCAAAACCATTGGAGCTCGACCAAACTCTGCCCTCCTCACTATAAAATCCTCCCAAGTCACCCTAATCTCCCAAGAAGACTCTCTCAAGCCTCTCTCAAGCCTTTTGGATCACATTTACAAGTAAGGGTTTCATTCCTTTCTCATTTTTCTATTAAAATTGTTGGGGTATTAATTATCACCTCCCCCATACTTCACTCTTTATTCTTGAATGATTATATACCTATTTCTATCTCTTTAATGACTCCCATGTACACCTATTACCATGCCGAAGTTCCTAAAGGAATTTCTCTCATCTCTTTGCATTTGAGAAATTATTTTATATTATGAATCTAAATTCTATTACACGTGATGGGATAATAAGTTGCAAGACCCCATTACTATCCATTTAATGTATAAATTATGAGATCCCCATTTCTCTATCATCAACCCATCTTAAGAGTTATATTTGACATCATTATGCTGTCGAAGTTAACCCAAAATTTCCCATGGGAAAATCATTATTTAAGTGAATACCATACTCATTTCTCTATCGACGGTATTCACCTTTATGCAAATGGTCATGTTGATTGTGTACTTACATTTACGTATTAAACATATCTAACTCATGGACTAAAATATTATTTCCAATGAATCAATGTTGTATGATCCATGTGGCACACATATGAATGAAATGAAACGATTAAGAAGGGTGTGCCCTGATAGCACTCAAATGCATTGGGTAAAGAATAGTATCATGATACGTTAAGTGAAATTGAGAAATTAATCATGATAATTCAAGTTAAATTATGTTTTAATAATTATAATTCATGTTCAATGAGGGTTTACTCATACTCCATGTGCAATGAGACTTGGCTCATGCTAATATCATGTTAAATGTTTCTACATATCTTTGTTATGATAAACATTCTTTATCATACCTTTATGATCATGTTTCTCTATTTCTCTATTAATATGCCAATTTCTTAACTTGTATTTTATTCTTCATGTTATTCTATGTTTAATCCCTTACTAATCATTATAGCCCACCCTTTTATTATGTGTTTTCTTATGTTATCCTATGAAATTCCATGTACGAACGAATGTTGTGGTCATGAAAATGAAGTTTTCAAAAAATATGTTGTATTTTATGTTATAAGTTATTATGTAATGTTACTAATTTTCCCAAGAAACTGGACCACTCAATCCTCAAATTTTTCATAGGTGAAATTATATGTAATAAATCATGTTAGAGTAATAAAGATAAGGTTTGTCATACCATATCTTCATTCTGGTCGAAAACCTCCCGTTTCCATATCCAAAATCATTTCATGATTTTGAAAATTACCATATTTATACCAAAATCATTTCCTGAAACCATTTTATAAAACATGGTCTTATTTAAAAAATATATAAGTTTTAACCTTTCCCATTTGAAATTCCATTTCTACCATATTTTTTATTTTCTATGATACTTCCTTTCTAAGATTTAATGGTTTTATGAATGAAAATGTTATTATCCTTTATTTAAAAAATTATAATTTTTCAAAAAGAACATAGTTGTTCATTTTTTCAAAATTTATTTATACCAATGCCCGTAAATTTTATTTCATTTAAATACATATCCTTTGATGTACCTTATTCTTGATCAACTGTATTTTCTAATGTAACTATCTACCTTATTTCTCTTGATAACTTTTTTATAATACTTTTTTATTTTAGAAATGCTCTGTAACTACCTTTGTCTAGCTTAATCATCCACTATGTATGATCCAAACAATTCACCAAATTCCTCTCCTTTAACAATCTAAATTTACAATGAATGTTTTTTAGAAGTAAAAATATAAATGTTAAATTTATTATTTATTTTAACAAACCAAAGATTTATAAAAATATTTATTACCCAAGATATTAATTAATATATTTTTTAACTAAAATGAAAATTTATTTTGGAAAATGGTTTTAGAAAAATTGTGAATCATAGGTTGAGTGACAACACAACACTCCCTACAAATCCATGAGGCTCAAACCCATAATTGAAGGGTGATCTGAGTATATTTCCTTCCATTAGCCTATATGATTTCCTATTTCTATGTTCTATCCTTTTTTATATATATAAATATATTTTTTATATTCACGATTGCTTTTATACATATATTATTATTTTATTATTGTATTCATTTTATTTTTAGTTTTTTAACATCTTAATGGTAATTAGGTCATTATTATTTAATGGTTAACAAAGTATGATTCAGGTATTCAATATATTAAAATTATAACAATTTGTGTTGCTTTAATATGACATTTTATGTGAAATAAGATAAAATAAATTGTTATATATAAATAATATGTTATTATGAATTTACAATTTACACTATATTTTATTTAATTTCAAAATATTTTATTTCATCATATTTTTTTCATAGGATTTATTACATTAAAATATTCCATTTAAAATTTTAAGTAACATGTTTCAAAATAAAAACTAACTAATAAATTATTTCATTAATTGAGAAAAATATATTTATTTAATGGTTGTATCCAATTAAATAACCACTATTACTACAAGTAAACACAAATAAATAAAATTACATTTCATAGGAACATTACACATACTGCATAAATATAGACTGGTAAAATTGCGAATTTTAAAAGGATACAAAAATGGAAGAATAAGATAATTTGGAAAAGGAACTTCATAGTTTTTAAATCCACTATAAATATATATCCTTTCATAAAGATTGTAAAAAAAGAGAATCATTATGAAAATAATAGACATTATCAATGAATGTGTAAGAATATTTATAAACAAATTTGTGAGTGATGAAGTGAAAATGGTGGTTATTTTATAATAAAATATGGTTTTTTCTATCATGGATACAATAAAATATGTTTTATGGGAATTATGATTATTATTCAATAATAAAATTTCTCATCATTATTTTTCGTTAAATATACACAATTAGCAGACCATCGAGATTATTTTACAGTATAACTAAAATATTATTATTTTTAGCGAGTATAAATATATTTTATTAAAAAATTATAAACAGAGTACAAGTAAAAAGTAAGGTATATTTAAATTGTAAACACTTTTAATTTATAATATAATATAACTAAATCTAAAGTAATTTTTATTGCGGTCAAAACATTTATTATAGCATGAAAACGGTGGATTTTTAATAAATATGGAATTTTATTTAAAATTTAAAAATATCATATTGATATTATTATTTTTTGAAAATAAATATCATTGATGGACTTTTCACTTCAAAATGTTATTAGGATGATTTTTTGAGAATTTTTTGAAAAAGTTTCTTTTTGGGGTAAAAAGAGAAAATATAATTTCTTTATGAAATACCATAACTCTTATGATATAATAATGATATGTGAATTATATTAAAAAAATTCAATACTTATTATTTATAACAATTTATTTATGTAAAAACATAAGGAAATTTTATTTATTTTAGAAAAACATTCCAAGCATTTTGAAACCATTATTTTACCCCTTCTAAAAATATTGTCATTATGTGTTATATGTGTATCATATTAAAATTACATTTATCATTTTTATAAATTGAATCAATTAAAATGGATTTAATATTTTTAATTATTGTTTTTAAATTAGTTAGTACTATAAATTTCATTTTTATTGATAAAAAATATTTTGATGTAAAAAAAATTGGTCGTAGTTTAGTTAAAATAATGTAAATGGATACAATTAAAAGGTAAATACATAAGACAACTAAAAATTGAAACATTAAATGGTTGTTTGAATTTTTCCTTAATTACAAAAATTTAAAACCTTTATTATCGACCAAAATATTTTAAATTAATTCCATTCACAAGTGGTTCGCATTTATAACCAAATAATCATTATTTATTCTTTTTAAACCACCCCTCCACAAGTATAAATACCAACAAAAAACCTCCAAACTGTCAAAAAAAGATACTGAGAATTAATAATCTCTCAATATCACTATCATGAATCACTATATGGGGTTTTTATAGTTCTAAGTTGTCTCTATCTAGCTTTAAGAAGAATGCTTCCAAGGCAAGTGTCCTCAATTCTCCACTTTCTGTTTCATGTTTATTACTTTTCTTATATCGTCTTCTAAAATTTAATATTCTTATAATTACAATATTTTTTTTCAATGGTATTATATTACATTTTAATATTTTTAAATTATCTTGTATCTATTCCCTCCCATTATATCATTTTCTTAATTTATTATTATGTTGAAGTAAGGGTTTTCTCAAGCCTCCTCTTTAATTTTATATAGAAATTACTTTGTTATATTCTCTTTTATTGTCCTTTAAAATATAAAACAATTATTTTAAAATCATGTTGTTGTTATCTTTTAGAATTTTTTTCAATGAGATATATCTTAATCCCCCTAATTATATCCTTTTTCAAAACCATTGTAATGCACAAACTATCTCATAACTATAAAACCATCAAAAATTATTAAAGTAAAATGTGTGTACTTTTCCAAGAAAATAAAAACATATCTAGAAAAAAAATGGATTGTGGATTTAGATAAAATGAATTTAATTATTATAACCCCTATAGAGTATATCAGGTATATCGTGGTCATCATCCTATTGCATGGTGAATGGGTTCCTTTTGTGCACCCAGCTTGACACTCCTGAGGGATATTCTTGAATGATCTATATGATATTTAAAAACTATTATGAACGATCTATATAATTTTAATTTTTTTCATAGAATTAAAAATGCATGTATTTTTCTACCTATACACCCTAAAACATTATTCCTTGTGAACACCTAGAGACTAAAATCTCATAACCTCCACTTGTTAAGGGTGTTCATTTGTACATATTGAAATTACTAGTTATTATTTAAGTGAGTTCACCAAGATATCATTATTTATTCTTTTATTGGTGATATATATTTTCATACCATATAGTCATTTCTTCATTATGGTAAGAGAAATATCATTAAGAAAATGTTGTAAGAATTTTTGGTTCATTCCTTAAACATTATACCATGTAATATTTTTATATATGATTGAATACATTTGAATTTTATGTGATAGGTGAAACCAGAAATTTTATAGCCCCTCATAACTCTGTTAAGCCTCATGGGAAAACTGCAATAGGGTAATGGGATCATCCTCACCCTTTATGTGGGATAAATTATAACATGTATTTGATGTTATGTTTAAAATGTCTCGGCACAAGGCCTTCCTGGTATTGTTAAGATGTTCAAAATTATGCATTCCCATAACATTATGATTAGTAATTGATATACTATAATATATTAATTAATATGTAGTCTATGGATTTATTTATTCAATCTATTTAATTCGATATGGCATGATATAATTTATTAATCCATGCCTCCCATAAATATATTATCAATTATTAATATCTTCGAATATTATCATTTTATATTGGACATGGATTTATTTATTATCCTAATTTCTTTTAATATTGGATTACGTAGTTTATTTATTCATGCCTCTATTCACTAAATTTTTAGTTATTAATATCCTAGAATCTATTCATGGTTAAGTTTTCTATGGATTAATTTTTGTTCTTAGTTTCATTTTCTATATAAAAATTTAGTTTCATTATTTTTTCCAAAATAACTTACATTGTATGTTATTACCTTACTAGGAAACAAAAATAATATTTTATATTTTTTCCCATTTATTCACTAGGAAACCGAGAAGAGTAATACGTATATCAATTGGATTTCAATGAGAATAATAATATTTTCCTTGTTTTTAAATGATATAATTTTAGCTCCAATTTAATATAAAACTCCTTTGTGAATCTATTTTCTTAAGAATACTAAAGTATTGGACCCTCTGTATTGTGATTTTTGTTCCAATGTAATAAAACACCCTCTAACTCTAGGGTAATATAGTTGGATTTGTTATTGCTTCTAAAAGAGGAATATTTAGTGTAAACATTTGGAAGTAGATTTAGAATAACATAATTATAAAATATGATCCCCGATATAAATCGTTAGGATAGTTTTAAAATATTTATTAATTACACTAAATGAAAAATATTTTCTTTTTTATTATCTAATTAACTATATACCATTATCTATAAATGGAGTCCAATGGAAGGAGAAACTATGACAACACTGGAAATAAATGTAGGTATTTCCCTCTTGGGAATTCTAATAAGGCTGGTGTATGTGTCAATGTAGAGTTTGGTTGTTTTGGTGAATTAGGATTCAGAATATTTGGGAATAGAGCCTTATATAGATATATTAGGTGTACTATGTTAAGTTTTACTAGAACTAACCTATAGTATTAACATATCCAAGGTATTAATATTGTGTCATTTATATTTATAACATGTAAGAGAAGATCTGGGTTTTGATATTTTTTATTAATTAGTGAAATTGAAAGGATTCAATTCCTTTAACGGTTGGAATGTAACATATTGGATTTCTAATTAATATTGTTTTCATATAAATATAAATAAATTCTAAATGAATTTATTTATTTTAATAAAATGCATATTTAAATAATTTGTTATTATATAAGTTATAAATTTAAATAGTTTTCAACTAAAATGGAATTTTATTTATAAAAATGGTTTTAGAAAAGGGATGGCTCATATTCTGGGTGATGACACATCACTTCTAGCATGGCCATAGTTCTCAAACTCCTGACTCAACAGTGAAACGGGTGCATAGCCTTCTATCACCCTACATGTTTACCTACTACTATTTTTAATCCTTTATATATATATACATGTTTTTTATTATATACATGATTCTTTTAAAATATATTGTTTTATTTGATAACTACATCCATATTATAAATAGTTTTACTTCCACATAATCATGGTAATTAGTTCATTGTAATTTAATTCTTTATTATATATTATTAATGTCTTTAATATCACAAAATTATAACCATTGGAGGAACTATCACATGAAATTTTATATTAAACATGATAAAATGAATGTTTAAATATAAATAACATGTTATTATGAATTTATGATTTAAATTGTAGTATATTTAATTTCAAATAAAATATATTTTATCATATTCTATGTGTTGTTGTTATTACTTTGAAATATTACATTTAAAAGGGTATGTACCGTGTTTCATAATAAAAATTCAGAAATTATTTATATCATTAGATAAAAACAATACATTTATTGTATGATCATATCCAATAAAATACCCACTATTACACCAAGCCTACATATAAAAATACTATTATATTTTATAAGAACGTTACAGTTAATGAATAAATATAGACTAGTACAACAAGTAAAATTAATGGTATATACACATGGAACAATAATACATTGACTAGAAGAAACTTTATATATTGGAATTCCCCCATAAATATTTCCCCTTCAAAAAATATCATAAAAAATAAATAAAATCATTGAGAAAATGATATACATTATCAATGAATCTACAAGAAGCAATGTAAGAGAAGCAGTGTGTGTTAAAATGTCGATGATGTTGTATTTATATGTAAATATGGATTTTTCCATTACAAATATTTAACAATATTATTGATGACCATTATTACAACTATTCAGTAAGAAATTTCGTCATTATTATTAATTATTATAAAGATGCAATTGACCATTCACTTTTTTAATAATATAACCAAAATTGTATTATTTTAAGAGACTATAAATATATTACATTAAAAAATATTTTTTATGGTTAATACATAACTATTAAATAATCTCTATTCTTATGATATAATATATTAAAAATAATTTCAAAATGATGATACAATTTAATGAAATTCTATGTAATTTTTATAGTGGTCAAAATGTTTATAATGGCATGAAAATAAGGAATTTTAAATAAATAAGTATTTTTATTTAAAAGAAAAAATTATCATGTCTTGATAATTATTCAATGAAATAAATAAAAATTTTGGACACATAATTTCAATATTTTCTTATGAATTTTTTTGAGAATTTTTTGAAAAAGTTTATTTTGGGGGTAAAAATTGAGAATCCCATATTTTAGGAAATGATATAATTCTTATGAAATAATAATGATACGATCATGATTTAAAATTTCATAATACATATCATGGATGAAATTTTATTTAATAACTAACATAATTCAAACTAATTCACTTTTATAAATTATGTAATAAGGTTATGTTAATTTTTTGAAATAACACAGGTATTGTGGTAAAATAAGAGTTACTACCATTAAGGTTAAATAATGTAAATTGTTAAAATTAAAAGGTACATACATAATAAAACTAAAAATGATGACTTTAAATGGGTGGATGAGAAATTTCACATCCTTAAACAAAATTTAAAACATTATTTATCAACCAAATTAATTAAAACTAATGCCACTAAAATGTGGTTAGTATTTATAAGAACAGAATAATTATTTAATCCCTTTAAACCAAACATACTAAAGTATAACTACCATCCCACTCTCTCCACACTCTCCACACAAAATATATTGAGCATGAATACTCTCTAAATATCCATACGATTAGTCTCTCTAAGTTAATTCTTATTTTATAAGTAGTATCACTCTACCTTTAAAAAGGTTTCTATAAAGGTATGTGTCCTCAATCCTCCCCTTTCCTTTTCAAGTTCATTAAATTTGTTATATAGTCTTATTAAATTTCATTTTCTTGTACTCATATTTTCTGTATTCTATGGTATTATCCTCCATTTTATTTTTATTTTAAATTATATGGTATTTATTACTTCTCATTATAACCTATTCCTAAGTCGTTATTATGTCGAAGTAAGGGTTTTCCTAGTCCCCCTCTTTAAATCTCAATGGAAATTACTCGGTTATATTTTCTTTTAATAATTCATTTAACATATAGAAATTATTTAAATTACATATTATTATCAACTATTTGATGTATTTTTAATGATATATTACTCAATCCGTCTATTTATATTCTTTTTCTAAGCTATTATAATGTTTAAACTATCCCATAACTATAAAACCCACCAAAATATTGGTAAAGTAAAATGTATGTGGTTTTCAAATAAAATAAATATATTTATGGATACTACTATTATATTTCTTTGTATTAGATGAATCTAGGTGTTATATCCCGAAAATAGTTGGTCTGTCATCGATCATCTACATGTTACATGATGTATAATGAACCAAAACCTTTATCAGTGAAAATTTCCATCTTTTAATTATTTCATATATTTTAATCACATAAAATTACATTAAGAACATAATAAAATCTTTATAAATAAGGAATTGATGAAATAATAAGTATTTTTAGAAGTTAAGGTACCTATAGAAATAGAATAGTAACATGACCTTTGGAATATTAATATGGACCTTATGAATAGTAAATCATCTAATTGAATAGAAAACCCACCAAGTAAATTATAAATAAAATTTAGGCATCTTATAAGCGACAATATGATATAATTATATCACAGTGTAATTAAATATGTTAAAAGTTATTAATTAAGAGTTGGTATTTTTATTAGGCTTAAATAATTAATAATAATTTTTTGATTAATTTAATTATTTTAAATAAAATTTACACATACATTAATATTTTATTATCTTATGATTATAATAAAATTTTATGAGACCTTATTTAATTTTTCAAAGTGTCATAAAATCATTATTATTTTGAATTTTTTATATTTCAAGTAAATGATGATTTTAATAAAAAAAATAATTTCACATATTTAGAAAATTATTTTCATAAAATTGAGATAATTTTTGAATTATACACATTGAAAAATGGTTAGTGTGAATTTTACCTATTTTTTAAAAATATTTAAATTTTTTGAAATAGTAAAATATGATAATTTGTGGTATAAGCTAAATAATTTAATTATGGATTAATAGATGATGTATAGATGATGTTATCCCTATATATAAAACTATAATTCATTATTTTAATATTTTTGATGATATTTCTAAAACAAATCGTGGTATTGATCTAAAATATTAAACTAATGAGTAAAATAATGTGAAAACACTCCTCTCATCCACTATAAATACCACCCTTCAATACCTCTTCTCATCCCAATTTTTACAATTTAATCCTTATCCAAATAATTCCAAATTATTTTCCCAATCTAATCCCACACATTAAATAACATTGGGTCTCATTAAAAGACCATAACCTTTTCCTTAAGGATGTCCTCAATGAGGAAATGTTCGAGAGGTAAATTCCTCCTCCCTTTTCATTTACTTTTTTTCAAGTTCTTTCTTTGATTATTCTCTCCACACCTCCCTTAATCCAAATATAATGAAAACTACATAATCATATATATACTATAATGTTATTATTCCAATGGAATAATGAGTTATCTAATCCACTTTTCCTCTCCCTTCTATTTTGGAAATAAAAACATCAATTGTGAGGTGTCAATTTACCGCCTTCAAGAATGAAAATTTTTCCTTAACACCTTCAAGTAATGTTATAAAACCATTTGATGGTTAAAAAATTATAAAAAATTTATTAAATCCCTTTTAATTTTCTGTAACTATTTTATAAACATGATGTCAATTAATTAATAAAAACTAGTTTGTGATGATCGAAAAACCACCAAAATAACCTAAAGAGTTTTTACTAATGTTTTATCTAATGATTAATCCTCACTAAAAATAAAAAATTAATTATAAAACCATTTAACCTTATATATCATCATTAATAACATATAACTTAAATTTTGAATATATGTTCCCATTTTAAATGAACTTCCATACTCGTGTTCAAGTAAACTGACCATGAAAACCAAAAAATAAACGCTCCCAAATAATAAAATTGTATCTTATAACTCCTCAAAAAGAATATTAATTAAAATAATAAAATTATATTAAATAAAATAGAAGTGTAACAGGTTGTTTACTTTTTAATTAACTAATCTAATTTAATTATTTATGATATTAATTACAAGTGTAGAACGTTTTCAGAAATAAGTTATTGGATTCCTTTCGAACCTCCATTTTATAATCATGTTACGTTTTCTATCTCTCTTTATCCTAATGTAATTCTCCATTATTTTTTTAGATTTTATAAATTATGTTGATTTGTTCTATACTCATTTATCTAGAACATATCATCCTTATTTTTTACTGAAATACATGTTTTAAAAAATTTCCTTTCTCAATTTTTCCTGATAAGTAAACACGAATCAAGGGAACTTCTCGATTTCTTACCCATTTTCAAGTTCTATCCATAATTTTTTTAAGCCACCATTATTTTTCTAAAATCACTCATCTTATTAGTAAAAATATATTGGTTCCATTCTAGTTTTATATAAACAAATATTCCTTTTCTACTTTAAATTCTCTTCAATGTTTCCTTAAACTATACTAAAATGTTTCATTTTTGAAGTGTCTTAAACACTCCTTTTATATGTTTCCACTTAAATTGGATATAACTTATCAAAATCCCTACATATTTTCCCTTATTGATTTCTATGTATGTTTTTAATCTATTCTTTCCTATAAATACTTATGATATGCCCATTTTAATGCCCTATGACATGGTTATGATACCCATTTCTTTCCATAGGTAATCTTTAAGTTTATTATTCATATGGAACACATATTCATTAACATTTTATGATGGGTGCCCCCAGATAATTCTCTAATTCATTAGGTAATGTTTATACTCATTAAGAATCAATTTGGTACTGGTAGTGAATCTGATTCCTTTATGGGTCTTTGTCCACCATGTGATATAATCTTGGCGGTTAGCCTTGACTCATGTTTATGTCATGTTATATGTAGTTTCAACATTTCTATGATGTCATGATTATATTTTCTCATATTATACATGTTATTATTCCTTATTTTTATTCATGTTCTATGTCTTTATGTCATCATCGTATGCCTTATAATACATGTGAAATGTTTTATTCCAATGATTACCCCCTTATAGGGCTTTTTAGCTCACCCCTTTTGTTCATGTATTCCCTAGATTATCATATAATGTTATAGAAGCTTAATAGAATATAGGATCTCATTTTATATTTTAAATAAAATATTTCAACATTATGTTTAATTATTTAACTAATCTTCTATAGACACAAGGATTTACGATCCTTGCCTTGTCATTGTTGGTAAGTTATTAAATAATATGCGAAAAGGGATATGGTCTCTATAGTTAGTATCAATGGAAGAGTTTAGTTATTTATGGTACTAAGATTATAAAACACTATAAAAATCCTTATGGATAATACTATGTATAAGAAAACATCCCTAAACATTGGTAAGTATAAAGTAATTTTTTATCAAGAAAATACATCCATGTATGGATACTACAAGTGGACATGGTTCTGGCACATATATCAAGTGACAACTCCAAAAAGGTGTTTTGGACCTGACTCAGGGTAACTTGGTACATGTAAATCGGAACTTTTGTGCACAGGGTTAGACACTCCCTGGGGATATGTTTAAAGACCCAAAAATTCCATGTAATTTTTTTTGGATTATTTGGGATTTTTATAAGTCTGCAAAAATTGGTGGTGGGTGATTCCAAGGCCGAGTGTGCCCGGAATGAATTTATGAACTATTTTTAGGTATGTTTAGCAAACGTGTGGGTATTATTTTCTATCATTTGAAATGGTGCTCAGATTAAAAATTTGTGGGCAATGTTGAATCCATAATGCTAGGATTTTCCTAGAAACAACTTAACATCGGCCTGTAAGGGCCAAGTGGAAAAGTTAATTTTTTGTGAATTTTTTAGAAAAAAAATTATTAAAATAAGTTAAAGGAATTATTTTATTATTTTATCTCCATTTAGTGGTGGACGGAGATGTTGTGGGGTAGAGACGATACAGTGATGTGGCCATTTAATAAAACACATGCATGACTCGTATTTCGCAATGTAACAGTGAGTTTAATAGTACAAAACTGCTACGTTGTTTCATAAATCATACAGTGTAACGATGCAACATCAAGTCATTGTGGAAATGTTGCAGCATGGTTCTATAAATATTTCGATGTGTCAGAAAAAATAAGGAGGAAGGAGTAGGAGGATTCTTGGACGAAGCACTGACACGTGTCCACCCCAGTAAAGAACAACAATCGATGAAGAATGCCTTTCGAATGTTTGAACATGGATGAATCATCGACACAGTGAACCCTCGAGGACAAATTTATGGCAATTAATGTCATAAAAGTTAGGGGATTTAGGTTCTAGGATGTTCCCCCTCTTCTCATTCTTCAAAAATATGACCAACGCCCACCAACGGACAAACGGGTTAATCCCTGCCTCACAAAAGCATGCAGGTGGTTGTTGTGGGATCTAAAACTCATGTATTATTCTTCATTTGTTTATTATTAATTTTTCCTCATGTTAAAAACATTAATACGGAGGGCATGGGCCGAAACCAACAAGGTTCGGAACCTTTGCTAAGTTTGTCCTCGGTGCATTCTTCTTGGAGGAACGACGAACAAGACGGCAAGTCGTTTGAGGGCCACAAAACGACGGTGGCAATCTGATGGCCCGAAGAAGCGACTGTTGGTATGCCAAGTCAGCAGAGGCAGGGGGTTTTTGGAAGACACTCGTTGTACCTGACTGTGGGTGGTGGAAGTTGGCACGCCGTCGCGAGCTATGGTGGCCAGAGGCCACCGGCCCGAGCTTACCACGTGGGAGATGGGCAGTTCCCACAGAAGCAGATGGTGGAAAAAGACACAGTAGGAGGGGTTGGTGCTGACCTAGTGCCTTACTGCGTTACACCGGACAAAATAGCCCCACATCTATTGGGCCAGCTAGGAGAAGCGGTACACCTTTTCTCCGAACAGGCTGGACGCGGATTGGTCGAATGGGCCAGACGTGGGTCGGCCAAACGGGCCAGAAGCAGGATAGCCGAACGGGCCAGACCCACAACCCATCAGGCTAGTGTGGGAGGGAAAAGCCCCACCTGGTGGCCTAGGAGAACTATGACCCGAGCCTGTGAAAAAGTCGGTGTGACCCTGATTGGTCGGACCTAGTGAACCAGGTCGACCCAAAACGGGCCGGACCCAGGCGGGTTCAAGTAGACCCCAGGACCAGTTTCGTCGGTCCAGCATGACCATGTCTGACTAGGCATAGACCCAAATGGCCCCCGAATAATGAAATGCTCATAAATGAAGAACCGGATATCTATTCCACCCTCCATCATTGGCATTAAGACCCCTTTTTGGAAGTTGTCCCTATGGCATATTCTGGGGGGGCGACCGAACCGGGCTAGACCTAGGTGCGAACACCCCCTTTTCATGGAACATGGTGTAACTAATAGTCCAATCATCTGATAAACACCTTATCTCTAGAATAAGGACACTTATGATAAGGTGGTCCTTTGGAGATACTCTATTTTATTTTTGACGATGTTATTTGTGCTACCGGAGTTGGATCAAACTTGAATCCAATTGGGCCCTTTTTACAGAAGTGCCCATATCTCACAAACCGGGTGTCTGATCGACACACCCTTTGTCATGTTGGGAATCCTATGATGGGGAGGAAACTTGGTTATGCTCTTGGTGGGACTTCATACTGTCTACGATACGACTGATGTCTTGAGTATAGGTTCTCCCAAAATCAAGCGTGCTATGAGCGGGAATCCGTGGATGGTTGTTCCATGAATAAGAATAGCGACCAATATCGGTCACTATCAGAAACTCTATAGTGGGATGATCTAGATGTACAAATAATCATCCCTACCTCTGTATCAGTGACAAAGGTGGGTCAGAACCAATGACTAATACGGGTCAGCACCAGTGACCAATACAGTTCAGCACCAGCGACCAATACGGGTCAGCATCTACTGACCAATACGGGCCAGCATACAGTGATCTATTCAGGTCAGTGGTAGAGTTACTACAGATAGAATGATCTGGTTGTACGACTAGTCATCGCAATCCCAATAACCTTGAATTTATAACGTAAGAGTGAGCTTCCTTATTTGCTTTGTGCTTCCTGATTCAGGTCATTCTTATGATATTACCTTTGTGGTACTTCTTATGGTGTTTTCCTTTGGGGAATATTGAGTGACCTTCGGGGGTCTCGGGTCCCCTACTGTGTATTGTTATACTCACCCATGCACAGGCTATGCCCACATATTTGTGTCTGGTGCAGATGATTGATGCTCTAAGGTAGACTTTGGAGGTTCAGGGCTTGCTGGTGCTTAGTGCAATGATAGAAGTCGAGATCTTATTCCTCAACCTCAGACTTATAGAAATTGCACTCCAGGTAGAGCTCTAGGGTAAATGTGATAGAAATTTACTTTAATTCTAGTTTCTATGGATTTTATTCCGACCCACTATTTTTAATTTAATGTTGAACAGGTAGTAGTACATTACTCTCATGGTTGTACCTTACTTTTATTGGTTGTTTAATTTAGTTTCCCTTATTGAATGTGTACAGATATCGATGGTAGTTCCTACCCTATTTTCGAAAATCCTCCATGTGCTAGTCACCAACCCCTGGCCTATAGAAGGAAGGATCAGGGTAGTCACGTCTGGGTCCTATGGTACGGATCTTGACAAAGTGTTATTAGAGGGAGGTTGGTTCTACCAAAAGAACTAAGAGTCTACTTTTCAAGTGGTAATGGTGTAAAGTGTCTTGAGTTCATATTTCAATACATTGAGTCTAATGTTGGTGTAGCAGCTGATGTATCCATAAACCCAGACCCTAAATTCTTTTTTCTAACACAGTACATGAAAAAACCGGTTTCTAGTGTTTCAAACATTTTTCTTGATCTATCGTAAGTCAGCTCACCGGGTATGGCTTTTTTACTATGGCGCATTTGTTTCTTATAGGATGCCTCCACAAAGATAGGGAACCAGGATTCTGATTAGAGATCATGATAGTGGTCCACCAAGTGACAATGTTCCGGTACATGGACCACTCATAGTGATGGAATCTTCGGGTGGTGTTCCAATACCACCACCACTCGTTGACCAGCAGATGCTATCAGTGGATCATGCATGCCTGCTGAGCGTGTTTCATGAGTTCCAGAGACCTATACCTTCAAGATTTTGAGGCGAGACAGACCCCCAGGCAGTAGAGGAGTGGCTTGAGGTAGTTTTACAGGTCATTCGCTTAGTAGAGACACACGTCGAGCAGATGGTTATCTTGGCCACTAGCCTTCTTCCAGGCTCGACAGGACAGTGCTATAGATCAACACTCAAGGTGCATGAGGAGGTGACCCATACCTAGATTGAATTTGAGAGCCTTTTAAGGGAAGAGTTCATACCAGTGACACTATGCTCTATGCATATTCTGGAGCTGATGCATCTATAACAGCGCATCCAAACTGTGGATCAGTACTTGGTGATATTTACAGATCTCTCTGGAAACTCTAACGACATGGTACAAGGAACATAAATTTGGCCCCGAACCTTTGAGTAGGGGATCCAATGAGACATTAGAGCTACGATAGTTTTTCTTAGCATCCTGACACAAGCTTGAGATCTAGAGAATGCTTTGTTGATGGAGATCTTCTGTTACTAGGAGGCACCCATAGTGGGAGCCCCATTAGGACAACAGGTAGAAGAGTCATCTACAGCTGGTAGTAGACAGACGACGTAAAATCCCAAGTGATCTATACCTTCCCGAGGTTAACACATGGAAAAGGTTTGAGGTGAAATGCCCAAGATTCTGAGGTAGCAACTAGCGATGCATAATCTATTTTTCCTATGAGCGACAAGGTCAAATAGATCATGAATATCCGGCTCCCCACGTGGATGATCATCTGATAGTGGTGGGGCCACCTAGGCAGCGACCTCAGTAGGGGAATGAGAATTAGCTTGAAGGCGGATGATGCTGGGGTGCAGGACGTGCAGTAGGAGGTTTTCGGGGTCACCTAGTGCTACGACCACCACCCCCATGTCATACACCACGAGCTCATGGAGCATGTGGATGGGAAAAGGGCCAGATACCGGATGTAGAGGCTCATGATTCGGACATCCTGGAGATGAAATGAGTTACAATCTATATCTTATTTACTTTGGTAATAGTTCTTATCCTTATAGGTGCTACAAATTCTTTAATTATCATGGACTTACTTCAGGACTCTATGATTTTGACTAAGTTTTTAGCTTGAATTCTTCATTTGGATACTCTTACGAGAAGAGATTCAGTAGTCACACACTAGTTCCAACTGTGTGATCTTTCTCTCAGAGGAATGAGTTTCATATGGGATCTTCTAGTATCGGCGTTGAATCCCAACGACGTTATTCTAGGCATGGACTGTTTATCTGTTTTTCACACACATATTGACTACATAAGTCATATAGTGTGATCCACGCATAGAGATAGAGGCCAATTTTCCTTTTATTGTGAGAAGGAAAATAGAGCAGCAGGAGATGGACTTGCGCTCAGGTGGGTGCAACTGATTACACATCAGCTAGCTTGCATGACCTTCGACATGGTGGATGAGACGAGTCCACAGTTCCTAGTGGTACTAGATGGCTATAAGGACATCTTTCAATAAGTTGTCTTAGTACTACCTCCTCGTAGAGAGGTAGACATATGTATTGACTTGTACCCTAGATTTCCCCCAATATCTACACCATCATGTCAGATGCCGCCTACGGTGCTCTAGAAGCTGAGGGTATAGTTGGAGGACTTATAGAATAAGGGATTTGTATGGCCCAACATTTCTCCATGGGCATCCTTAGTGTTGTTTCCAAGAGGGAATAAGTATGTTTGTAGCTATGTGTGGACTGTTGGCGCCTAAAACAGGTGACCATGAAGAACAAGTATCCTCTACCGAGGATTGGTGATATGTTTGATCAGTTGAAAGGATATAATTAGTTCTCTAAGATTTACCTCAGATCAGGTTAGGATCAACTCGGGGTACATGAGGAGGACATACGGAACACATTCCTCAGATGTAGGTATGGCCATTAAAAGTTATGGGTGATGCCTTTCCACATGACCGACTATCTAGTAGTGTTAATGGGGCTCATGAATAGGATCTTTCATCCATACATCAATCTCTTTGTGGGGGTCTTCATCGACGATATCTTGGTGTAATCAGTGTCCATTGAAAAGCAGATTGTACACTTGAGGATAGTTTTGGACACACTTCAGGAGCACCAGTTATATGGGAAGCTCTCGAAGTGTGAGTTTTGGATACGGAATGTCCACTTCTAGGGACATGTCATCTCAAAGGATGGATTTGTAGTGGATCCAGCAAAGATATAGGTAGTACTTTCCTGAGAGACAACGATGACTGTTACTGAGGAGTGGAGCTTCCTTGAATTAGCAGTCTACTATCAGAGGTTTGTACCTGATTTCTACAGAGTAGCAACACCTTTTACTACCTTGAAGAAGAATGGGATACCCTTCCTATGGTCAGAGACATGCTATCAGAGCTTTCAGAAGCTAAGGTATAGCATGACCAGTGATCCCATATTGAGGTTTCCAAAGGAGGTCACTAACTATGTGGTCTAATGGGGTGCAATAGAGACCGAACTCGGTTGTGTCCGGATGTAGTGATTTCCTACATCTCATGACAGATGAGGCCTCATGAGAAAAATTATGTGACTCACAACTTGGAGTTGGCTGCATTAGTCTTTGCACTGAAGATGTGTCCACACTACTTGATGGGTGAGCGGTTCTTTTTTTACTCAAACCACAGGAGTCTCAGATATATCTTCACATATAAGGATCTTTATCTAATATAGAGACATTGGGAAGAGTTCCTCCAGGACAATGACTTTGAGATAGTCTGTACCCCTAGAAAGAGTAATGTAGTGGAAGATGCACTTTGTAGGAGATCAATAATGGAGCTACTGAATGAGGCTTCATATTAGTTTTCCTCATTTCAGATATCCTACATGGATAGAAATGAGACGGTCTACCTCTATTCAGTGGTAGTTTCCCCTAAAATCCTTCAGCGTGTTGGGGAGGTGCATCTCAGAAACAGTAGCTGTGAGACAAAACTTGCTCAGATATCCTCAGGCCATGAACCTGAAATATATTCGAACAGTGGGGAGCATGCTATCCTTTTCAGAGAACATACAGATGCACCAATGGAACTATGATAGGAGGTGTTAAGGGAGTTCCATACATCCCCCTTGGTAGTACATCCAGATGTGATGAAGATGTATCTGGACCACCAGCGTCTGTACTGGTGTCTAGGGATGAAGAAAGTTGTGGCAGAGTTCGTTTCTAGATTCCTCACTTTCCAGCAAGTGATGGTCGAGCACCAGGTACCAGTAGGCTTGACCCAACCCCTTGAGATACCAAATTGGAATTGGTAAGGGATATCAATGGAATCCATGAATGTGTTACCACGTACGTCCATTGGGCTTGATACCATCTGGGTAATCATTGACTGATTCACCAAGTCAACCCACTTCCTTGCTATTCAAAAGAAGTGTTCGGTAGAGATCTTGAGACGTCTCTACATTCAGGAGATCATGAAACATCACGGGGTTCCATCGATGATAGTCTCAGAATATGGAACATGCTTCACATCCTGATTGTGGAAATGATTGCATGATGCTTTTGGGACTCACCTTTTCTTGAGCACAACTTTTCACTAGCAGAAAAATGGTCAGACTGAGGGGACTATCCAGACCATGGGGGATATGCTTCGTGCAAGTGTCCAAGATTTTGGTCATAGTTGGGAGGATGACATAACCTAGGCGGAGTTCGTGTACAACAATAGCTATCAGTATTTCATTGTTATGGAAACTTCTAAGGCATTGTACAAACAACCATGCAAATCGACCTAATGCAGGACAAATCCAGGAGAGCCAGCACTCGTGGGCCCAGAGATGGTATAGGCAACCAATGAGAATGTGAAGGGCATCCGAGAGAGGATGAAGAATTCAAAAAGCCGACATATGTTTTATTCTCATAGAATATGGGGACCACTGGAGTTCCAGGAGGGGGGACTTGTATTCTTACGAGTATCCACTTGATAAGGACTAAAGAGATTTATCTGAGGTGGCAAACCCTCACTGAGGATTATTGGACCATTCCTAATACTTCAGAGGATTGGAAAGGTGGAAAACTCTGTGGCACTGCCACGGTAGTTGGAGAGGGTGGACAACCTCTTTAACATACCACAAATGAGGAGATACGTGCATGACCCATCTCACGTCATTGACCATGGAGAGCTGGAGATTGACGACAGGGTGACTATTACAGAGTTCCTGGTAGAGATAGAGGATCAACATGTGTGGATCCTTCATGGGTGGTTGATACCTCTGGTGCACATTCTGTGTAGGAATGGGAATCTCCTGGAGAGCACATGGGAACGAGAGGCTCAAATACGTGCCCAGTACCCCTCTTTGTTTGTGTAGCCTATTTTGGATTTTGGGGATGTATATCCCTAAGTGGGGGAGAATGTAAAGACCCGAAAATTCAATGTTAATTTTTTATTTAATTATTTGAGATTATTAAGAGCCAGTGAAAATTGATGGCACATGAATCCAAGTCCTGGTGTTCCCAGAATGAATTTATGAACTTTTTTTAGGTACGTTTAGTAAACGCATGAGCTGAATTTTCTAACATTTCAACTAGTGCTCGTATTTAAAATATAAGGGCTCCATTGAATCTGGAATGCTAATATTCACCTATAAACAAATTAACTTTGTTCGGAGAGGGCTGAGTAGAAAAGTTAATTTTTGGAATTTTTGAGAAACAAATTAAATAATTTAAAGGAATTATTTTTTTCATTCTCTCCAGTGCGTGGTGGATAGTGATGTTGTGGGGTAGTGATGATGTGGTGGGGGTACACTTTAATGAAACACATGGATGACTCATATTCTGTAATGTAATAGTTAGTTTAATAGTCCAAAATAGTGACACTATTTCATAAATTAAAAAGCGTAATGACGTGACGTCACGTCATTATGGAAATGTTCCAGCGTGGTTATATAAATAGTTTGACATGTCCGGAAAAATACGGCAGAAGGATTTGGAGGATTCTCGGACGAATCTATGATTCACATCCAACCCAATGAAGAATGACGAACGATGTAGAATGCCTTTTGATGGTCAGAACATGGAAGCATCGTCAACGCCGCAAACCCTCGAGGACAAACGTGTAGAAACGAACATCATAAAAGGTAGGGTTTTATGTGCTTTGATGTTCCCTTACTTCTCGTTCATGAAAAATATAATGAACACGGACCAACGGACTAATGGGTTGATCTGTGTCTCAATAAATCATGTGGGTTGTTGTTGTGGGATCATAAACTCGGGGATCATTCATCCATTTTTTATTATTAATTTTTTCTCATGTTAAAAACACTAACACAGAGAGTGTGGGATGAAACTAAGAAGGCTCAAACCCTCTGCTATATTTTTCCTTGGTGTGTTCTTCGAGGTGGAATGACGAACGCAGCGGTAAGGCATTTGAGGGCCATGAAATGACGGTGACATTATGGTGTTCCATGGAAACAACCACTGGCGCACCATGCCAGTGGTGGCTAGAGGAGACAAGCGGCAACCGGCCGCGTTCGGTGGAAGGTGGCGTGCCATCGCGCACTGCAATTGCCAAAGGTGGTCGGCATGAGTTGACCGCACGGGAGATGGGTGGCGTCTGTAGGTGGAATCGGCGGTAGAATCCACGACCAGAAGGACACGTCAAGAGGGGTGCAGTGCCAACCCGGTGCTGTGCCACGTTGTGTAGGACAAAATGACCATGCATCCATGGGGTTTGCTGCTAGAAGTGGTCCGCCTTCAGGAAGACTAAAACCCACCCAACAGGTCGGGCCAACTGTAACCCAGGCTCGTGAACCAGCTTGGTCGACCATGATGGGCCATACCTAGTGAAATAGGTCGACCCCTAATGTGTTGAACCCGGGAGGGGTCAGGCATACCCCGTGACCCATTGCGTCGGGTCGGTTAGACCAAGTCAGGTTGGGCCCAGACCCATCCGTCCTCCGAATAAAGAAATGCTTATAACTGAAGAACCGGGTGTCTGTTCAAAATATTGAATGTGGCATTCAGACCCCTTTTGGGAAACAGTCCCTTTGGCATATTCTAGAGGCCCTGACCGAGCTAGGCCGGACTGAGGTGCGAACACCCCTGTTTCATGAAAAGGGGTGTAACTAAGAGACCGAGCATCTTATTGACACACCGAATATGGAATAAGGTCCCTTGTGACAAGGCGGTCCTTTGGAAAAACACTTATGTGAGTTTTAACAGAGTTTGACATGTTACATGGGTTGGGTCAGACATGAATCCAACATGGGCATTTTGAAAAAAGTGCTCATATCTCACAAACCAAGTGCCCGATTGACGTGACGTTCATCATGTTGGGACCACAACGATGGGGTGTTCCCTGGGGAATGATTTTTGAAGGACTTATTACTAGTTGAGATAAGATAGATGGCTTGAGGAGTGGTTCAACCAGAATCAAGCATGCAATGAGCGGGAATCTAGTGGATTGATGTGGCATGATGAAGAAGAGCGATCAATACAGGTTAGTATCAGAAACTTCAGAGTGAGATGATCTAGTATTATGACTAATCATCCCTACCTCTATATCAGTAACCAATGCGGGTTAGCACTGACAACCAATACGGGCCAGCATCAGCGACCAATACGGGTCAGCATCAAGAGACCAATACGGGTCAGTATATAGTGACATATATAGGTTTGTAGTAGAGTTACTGTGGATAGGATGATCTGGTTGCATGAATAGTCATACATATGCCATTAACCTTGAAGTTATACCGTACGAGTGACCTGTCTCTTTTGCTTTTTGCTTAATGATTAAGGTCATTCTTGTGATATTAACTTGTGGTATTTTTGGTACTATTTTCTTTTGTGGATTACTGAGAGACCATCGGGGGTCTCGGGTCCCCAAAGGGGTATTGTTATACTCACCCTTGCACGGGCTCCACCCACACGTGTGTGTCTGGTGTAGAATTTTGACGCACTGAAGTAGAATTTAGAGGATCGAGACTTGGTGGATCTTAGTGTGATGGGGGCAGTCGATATTCTATTCTTCAACCTCAGACTTACTACTAATACCATCCAGGTAGAGCTCCATGGAAGATGCAATAGCTGTTTACTTTTGTTTCAGTTTCTAGGGCTTGTATTCTGGCCCACTATTTTCAGTTTACAGTTTTACTTGTAGTTGTACTTTACTCTCACGGTTGTACCTTAATTTTGTTCGTTGTTTGCTTCTGTTTTCCTTTTTAAGTGTGTACATATCTCTAAGGAAATGCCTTCCCTGTTTGGGAAAATCCTTCTAGGTCTATTCACCATCCTCTGGCCTATGGAAGGCGGGATTTGGGTAGTCATGTCCGTGCCCCATAGGACGGGTCATGAAAATATGCATTGGTAAATTTATAAGCTCATTATGAACAATTATTAAAGGAATAATAAAATTCACAACTGAATATATGTTGGGAAACATATCATGGATAACCTTGATTGAAACATATATAATCACATGTCAGGATATACTTTCCCATTACAAGTTTATCCTTTTATGTTTAATGTTTCCTTTAATTATGCTTATTATTTAAGTATTCAAGTCCCATAATTTTAATTTATTTTTCATTACTAATGAATAGAAATAGGAGAAATCATAAAAATAATAAATGTGATAGGAAATGTGATGATTTATATAGTGATGTGTCCAATATGATGAGAATGTGTGCTCTAAAATTCATGATAGTACTTTCTAAACTGGTCCAAGTTATGAATAATAACCTGAATCACGTAGAACTCCCTCCTTATCCTAAGAAATATAATTTTGTCACTAAATACTTCATGGGAAACATTCCACCTAGGTTTAGTAGATCTTTTGATCCCCTCCTCATAAAAAATGGATTCATTTCATTGAGAAGATATTTTGTATCCTCAAGTGATCAGAAGAATATAATTTTTTACTTACATTTTATTGTTTTATGGGTAAGCTAATTAGTGGTGGACACTAATCAGGAAGAGAAATTTCAAGGAGGAAATTTATTCCATGGATTTAGAGGAATTCAAGGATATATTTTTCAATATATTTTTTCCTCAAACCCTCCATCTCTATATGGAATGTGAATTCCTTATACTGATGTAGAAGGAAGAGGAGTCTATTGGGGAGTATAATGTATAATTCACAAGTCCTACAAGATACTCCCCTGAAATTGTCACAAACACTGAAAGCAAGGTGGTTGCTTCTTTATCAGACTAAATTCGAGTCTATAAAAATGTTGGATGTTCAAGAATTAAACAATTATGAGGAGATTTTTTGTAGTTCACTTAAAGTTGAAATGGATATACACGAATCTCAGTGGTCACATGTACATGGGGATAAAAATCATGAAATTAAAGATAATATGGGTGATAAATCCCATGATTGAAAGAAGACATTGCATCCCACGTGTCAAATGTGTGGGAAGAAGAATCATGGAATCTTCTTAAAGGGAACCAATATATTCTTGAAATTTTGAAGAGAGGGGTATATGGATAATAATTTTAAAAAGGTATTTGAAGAATCCCACTAAAATAGAAGATGATAAGAAGGTATATATGAACACTCAAACTGTATTATGGTGTTTCAACTACAAAGAACACTGGCATTATGAAAACCATTTCTTTAAGCCAAGGGTTGTTAGAGGAAATCAACGACAACAACCTCCTAGGAAGAATGGATGGGAATATGTTATCACTACTACTGAGGTTGATTCCAACAATTATGTGGTGTAGGAACACTAGTTTTTCATTCAAAAATAGAGAACAAACTATTTGATTTTGTTACTATGAATTCTTTCATGTCTAGTAAGTTTAGTAGAACTATTCAATCACCGCCTCAAAATTTGGAGGTTGAGTTATCTATGAGAAAAAATAGGGAAATTATTACATCCAAAGTATAAAACACCTCCACAGTTAATGTTTTTGGATTAAAACTCCCATAAAATCTTGTTAGACTCCCTATGGTATATTTTGATGCTATTTTGGGCATGGATATTATATCTTTATATAAATATAATATCAACGGTTGGGAAAAGAAGTTCACACTTCGCTTCAAGAAGTATCCTTCATTTATATACAAATTTAGGACAAAGAAGAATATTTTTAAGTATAATTTTCAAAATTTTGGATATTGTTACCTTATGAGAAATCATATAGAGCTCAAATGATTGAGACATAGGAGTTAATCATGCTTGACGACATGCCTATAGTGAGGGACTACACTGATGTGTTCCGTAAAGATTTTTATAGTCTTCCTACTTATTTATAGTTTGGTTTATAAATTGATATTATTCATGGATATCTACCTATATCAAATACACCTTGTAGAATAGAAAATGCTGAGATAGAAGATGTGAATAACAAGTTTTAGGATAATATGGGCGTTGTTTTTATAGGCCTGACTGCATCAACATGGAGTGAACCTATCTTCTTTTTTAAGAATAAAAATGGATCAATGTGCCTCTTAATTGATTATTGTGATCTCAATAAAATCATGAAAAGGAATAATTATCCAATAGTATGTATAGATGACTTGTTCAATTAGGTATGCGGGAAAAAATATTTCTCTATGTTAGACCTTCAGTCAGGATATCGCCAATTGAAGGTGACAATGGAAGATATTCCCAAGAATGTCATTCGAAAAAGGTATTGACACTATGAGTTCATATTGATTCCAATAAGACTCACTAATTCTCTATAAATTATCATAGACATAATTAATAGAGTCTTTATACAATACCGTGAAAAATTTGTGGTAGTCTTTGTTGATGATATTCTGATATGCTCCAATAGCAAGGAGGAACATGAGGAGCATTTGAATATTGCTCTTTCGACTTTGATAAGGGAGAAACATTATGAAATGTAAATAAACGTTGAGTTCTGAAATAAGTAAGTATCATTCTTGGGGAATGTAATCACTAGAAAAGGGATATCAGTGGAGCCCTCCAAGACAAAGGCAATTAAAGACTGGCCCAAGCCATCCTTTTTTAAAAAAGATCCATAGTTTTCTTTGTCTAAATGTGTATTATGAGATATTTTTTAAGAACTTATCATTATTTTTAACCTAATAAATAATATTAATTGGTACGGATAAATTTTTTTCTAGACCAGTGAATGTGAATTCTGCTTTGAAGAGTTAAAAAATAGCCTTATCACTACAACAGTGCTCACACAACCAATAAGTGGGGAACTCTTTATGGTGTACAGTGATGATTCAAAGAAGGGATTATGATGTGTATTGATGAAAAATGATAAATATATAGCCTATACCCCAAGTAAGTGTAAAATCCATGAGTAAAACTATCCCACACAAGATCAAAAGTTTTCAGTTGTGATCTTTGTGATGAAAATCTGGTGGCATTACCTCTACGGGGAGAAGTGTGAGATATATACTAATCACAATTGTCTCAAATATATATTCACATAGAAGGAGATAAATATACACCAGAAACTATGGTTATATTTCATCAAATATTATGACTACTCAATATACTACCATCCTGGTAAAGCAACTAAGGTAGTACATTCTCTAAGTGGAAATGATACTGCTTCTTTATCAATGATGATAATTGAGAATGATCCAATATTCCAACACTTACAAAGGATGGACATGGGAATTGTTAAGGAAGGAAAATAATCAATTATTTATCAAATTATTTCTCAAACATCCCTTATGTACATAATAAAGGATGCTTAATTAAATGATGAGGAAATTCAGAAGAAGGTGGAAGCCCTGAGAAAAGGGAAATCTTCAGAGTTCAAAATGGATGAGGAAGGATTCATGAGATTTCATCCATGACTATGTGTACCATCCAATACATATATAAAAAAGAAACTTTTGAATGACTCACATAGCTCATCCTTCTCTATTCACCTAGGGAGCATAAATATATATCATGATATTTGAGAGAACTATTGGTTGGACAATATAAAAAAGGGGATTGTTGAGTATATGAAAAAGTCCCTGGTATGTCTAAAAAGGTTGTTTGAAAGGTAAATGTAGAAGTGGATGATTCTAACATTACCCATAATAACATGGAATTTGGAAAACATCACCATGAATGTTTTCACTGGACATCCAAATAAATCCATCAGAAACAATTATATACAGTTTTCTCTGGATCGTGTTAAAAATACTACTCACTTTATCATAATTCAAAAGGATTTCTCACTAGATCAACATTTACGAATATATATCAGAAAAGTGGTAAGGGTACATGGATTACCACTATGGATTGTATCTGATTGACTTTTGATATTCACCTCAATGTCCTGGAGAAGTATCTGACATCCTTTAAGAACTTAGCTAAGATTCAGTATGTCATAACATCCTCAAACTGAAGGACATTCTGAGAGGAATATTTAGACACTGGAAGATAGGTTGAGAGAATGTTATATTGAATTCACAAAGGGGGGTGGGACAAAAATCTGCATCTGGTTGTGTTCTCTTACAATAACAGTTTCCACTCAAGAATCCACATGGCTCAATAGAAAGCCTGTTATTGGGAAATATGTAGAACATCGGAATTCTAGGACAAGGTTGGTGAACATAAGCTGTTAGGACCTGAAATGGTTGATGAAATTGTGGATAATGTCAAAACTATTCAGAATCAAATCAAGACATCCCAATATTAAAAAAATAGGTATTCCTATAATCATCAATGATACCTTGATTTTACGGTTAGAGATAAGGAATTTCTATGCATATATTCATGGATGGGGATTTTGATATTTGGGAATAAATTTAATCTGTATCTCAGGTACATTGTCCCCTTATAGATTGTTTATAATGTTGAATCTATGGACTATCGTCTAGAACTTCCACCTTCCAAGTCTAAATTACATGATATATTCCATATATCCCTCTTGGGAAAGTATATACATAATTATTCAAATGTATTAAATTTAGAGGTGGTATAGTTGGAAAATGATCTCTCATACAAGGAGCATCTAATGAAGATCTGGGATCATAGAGATAAAGTTCTACCCAACAACAATACTCACCTTGTCAAAATACTAAAGCAGAACCATACATACGAAGAGGAAACATGGGAACCTAAGGAAGTGATAAAGGGGAATTACCCACACTTATTTTCTACTGATAATGTAAAATAATATTTTGAGGGAGAAATTTCCTAAGGGGGGAATGTATCACCCAAAAACTTTTATAAATGAAATTTCACTTCTTATAATTATGTCATATAGTAAAATCTCATAAAATCATTTAAAGAACACATGAAAACCTTTATAAATAAAAAATAATGAAATAAGAAGTATTTAAATAAGCTAAGGAACATATACTAATGGAATAAGAACTTTACCTTTGGAATAGTAATATGAACCTTATGAATAGTAAACCGATCAATTGAATAGTAAAAACACCAATAAAAGTATAAATTAATTTTATGTATCTTATAAGTGATAATATGATAAAATTATATCATAGTATAAGTAAATAAATATTTCAAAAATTATTAATTAAGTATTATAATTTTTATAAGTCATGTGTAATTAATTATAATTTAATGATTAATTTAAAATTTTAAAATGAAAATTATTTTCCTAAAATATAATCATAAATTAATATTTATTTTATTTATGATTGAATGATAATTTTTTGAGACCATATTTAATTTTTCTAACTGATATAAAAATAGTTATAATTTTAAAATATGTATTTTTGATTAAATGGTGATTTTGATTAAAAATTAAATTTATCATATTTAGAAAATTATTTTCAAAAAATGGATTGCCTTTTTAATTTCTATATTTTAAAAAATGTTTATGGTTAATGTTCGGTATTTTTCTAAAATACCTGAATTTTTTTGAATAGTAAAATATGATAACTTACAGTTTAAGATAAATACATTAATTATGGATTCATAAATGATTTATGGATGATGTAGTCCCAAAATATAGAACTATACTTCATTATTTTAATATTTTTTTATAATCCTAAAACTATTCATTTTCTAGAACCATAAAATTATACTAATGAGTAATATAACGAGAAAACACCCCTCACCTCCACTACAAATACAACCCATCACCACGTATCCACCTCACAACATCAAAGCATTGGTCCTTTTCCAAATTTTTCCCAATTATCTCATCAATCCCTCCCCCAAAGTCTAGGATCTTTTTTTCACATCAAACGATGATAAATTCCTCATTTATTTTCTTTTATTTTCTTTTCCAGTTCTTTCTTTTCTTAATCTCTTCCCACCATTCTGTAGGATCGAAATATAATATGAGATGCTCAATATACAAGAGGGGGGGGGTGAATTGTATACTTTAAAAAATTCCTTTGGAACCTTTAAAGTTAGTTATGAATAACTAAAGTTTCCTTAAGAAAAATAAAGTGCTAAGTTTAACAAAGTTAAACTAGGCAAATTCACAACACCTCTAACACCGAACTGAACTTGGAAAGAAATTCCAAAAATAGGTTCCGGAAATATGGTTCCGGAATTTGAAACTTAACAAAAGTTACAATATGAGATTCTACCTTAAAGCATATAGAATCTAAATGAATCAGAGTAAGTAAGGAAGTATAAGAAAGTTATACTTTCCTTAAGATACAAATTACAGCGGAATAAAAACAAGTAGTAAAACTACTAGTAACAAGATATAAGTCTTTTTAACCCAAAGAGAAGGGTATCCAACAACCTTGGATAAAGGTCCCTTGATTTATACTTTCAAGAAAGTCTGTCTTACCCACACCAGGGTAAGCCCTCGATACGAAGATCGGAGTCTCTGTCTTGCTATCCCCGCAAGCCCTCAACTTTAAGGTAGTTGGCAACCTCTGTCTTTCTCAGCAAGAAAGCCCTCGATCTTTATGGTAGTCGTAACCTCTGTCTTTCTCAGCAAGAAAGCCCTCGATCTTTAAGGTAGTCGGCACCTCTGTCTTCCTATCCCCGGAAGCCCTCGAATGTAATCACCAACATTCGGAGTCGCACGAAGCTTTGAGAGTTAGTAAGAGTCTCTCTCTCTAGAAATCACTTCAACAGCATGTATGCACAAAGTCCAAATTGTTCATCCATCCGTTGTGAGCTTTTTCAAATGAGCTTTTATTTATAGGTAAGGTCGGCTCCTTCTCCAATGGTCATATGTT
This sequence comes from Viscum album, assembly GCA_963277665.1. NCBI lineage: Eukaryota > Viridiplantae > Streptophyta > Magnoliopsida > Santalales > Viscaceae > Viscum > Viscum album. The sequence continues at coordinate 1,216,837,856 of OY728159.1, forward strand.
CCTTAAAGATCGGAGGGACCTGTACACGTGTCACTTAGACAACGGTTAGTTTATAACAAAACAGACGACATCGTTTTATAACAAAACAAGAGTAACAAAAAGTACGACATCATTTGAAACTCTAACATAAAGGTTCGGAATGCAAACTTCGGAGTTAAGGTTCGGAGTGAATAAATTCAGAGTGTATAAAACAATGATAATCAGATTCTGTTTAATAGGTGAATTCGGAATGAGAATTCGGAATAGGAATTCTTCATCAGAAATCGTAATGAGAATTCATTATCAGAATTCGTAATGAGAATTTGTCATCAGAATTCGTAATGAGAATTCGTCATTAGAATTCGTAATGAGGATTCTTTATCAAAATTCCTAATGAGAATTCGGAATGAGATTTCTTTATTAGAATTCGTAACGGGAATTCTTCATTTGAATTCGTAATGAGAATTCGGAATGGGATTTCTTCATTAGAATTCGTAATGAGAATTTGTCATCAGAATTCGTAATGAGAATTCTTCTTCAGAATTCGTATCCTGAATCTGGAATAGAACTTAGTCAGAGTTCATATCCGGAATTCGGAATGAAACTTCCTTACAGTTCTTGTCCAGAATCCGAAACCTAAAACAGAATGCTTTATATCAAAGTTTCAATGATTCCGAGAAAATGAATCCGAAACATATACTTAAGAAAAATATGGATGAAAATATGATAAGGATAATTTTTCTTATAAAATCAATTTTCCTTAAGAAATAAATTTTCCTTATAAAAGCGATTTTCCTTAAGAAAGCAATTTTCCTTATAAAAGCGATTTTCCTTAAGAAAGAAATTTTCCTTAAAGATAAGGTTTTTGTGATTTTCAAAACAAGAAGGAATGGAAAAGTCATAAGGAAAACCTTATTGACTCAACAATCTCCCCCTTTTTGGAAAGCACAAACATCCTTATGAAAAAGCTATTCTAAGAAGAAAGAAACACATTAAGGCTTATCTCCCTTGGTTTAAGGATATAGATGAATACGACTAACTCCCCCTTAGGCTTTGAAACTCTAAGGATCGTATTCATATTTCCGGAGTGATATTTCATAAGAAGGTCTTTTTTAAGAAAAACTCCCCCTTTGATAAACTCTTATTAGAGATCTCTTTCCTTGGGTATTTTTCCTTTCTCCCCCTTTGATAAACTCTTATTAGAGTTCCTCTTTTTCTTAAGGATCTTTTCCTTCTCCCCTTTTGTGATTTTCAAAAAGAATTGAAGGGAATGGAAAAAACATAACAAAGTACCTGAGATATTAGTAATGACAAAAAAAAGAGACAAGAGACAGAATTTTCATTAAAATTTGTAATCTCAGCAATAAAAAAAAATTTACAACAAAAAGATCGGATTAGATTATTTCGGATCTTTCTCCTTCGACATGAGCCCCTTAAGAATCGTCTTGATCTTCTTCAAGTCTTTGTGATCTTCTTCTGCTTGCTTCTCTAAGACGACTATTCTTGCGGATTGGGCTTCAATTTTTTCTTCCTGAGCCTTCAGTTTTTCTTCCTGAGCTTGGATCTTTTCTTCCTGAGCCTTCATCCTTACTTCAAAATCGATCCGATGATCCCTTTCAAATTTCCAATTCTGAGAAACAGAATTCAACTTCCCATTCAGATCCCTGACTTCTTGGATCCGGAAGTTCTTTTCCTCTGTCAACTTTTCTTCAAAGGATGCAGTCAGCTCATTAAACTTCTTGTCCTCGGTTTCAAAGGCATCTATAACATTATCTTGAAGCTCATCGAAAAGCCTCATCTCTTCCACAGTTTTCTTAGACCAGCTTGTCATCCTCTTGCAAGATCTTTTATGAGCTTCGTAACCAATAAAGAAGTTTTTGAACTGGGCTTCAATCTCAACACACTTATCCATAACCATGGATACGGAGTCTGTTTTCAGATTCAACGCATGTTGGAGCATCTGGCATCGTGAATCAATACTTGAGAAGGTCGGAATGGTTCCCACCAACTTCTTCAAAGAATGAACAACAAAATCATGCCCCAACGAAGATGACTCCGAATGTGAAATCTTGCTCGGAGAGTTTTCTTCCTCAATAAGATCCAACTTTTTCTTTGAAGAACTACCAGCTTCCTTTCTCATCCTCTTTTCTGAACTCGGAGTATCAGCAAGAATTTGTTTCCCCTTATCTTTTTTCAGAATAGAATCTTGTTCCGAAGTTTTCTTCTCACTATCAGAAACTTGTACAATATTATCTTCCTCATCAGCAACTTTCTGAACAGTATCCTCTACATTTTCCATCTGAGCAATATCACGTAAAAGTTGTTCTTCTGCATGATAGGCAACTTCGTCTTCCCCTATCTCTTCTTCCATTGCAGGAGTCACAAGCTTCGAAGATTCGGCTTCAGAAGTTTGGAGCGATAAGTGTTCCGAAGGAGTTCCCTTATACTCATCTACTTGTTTTAGCACATCTCATGTCTCACCACTTCCTTCAGCAGCCTCTTCAACTTGTTCCACTTTCTCTACTTCCTCAGAATTCTTAGCAACATTCTCTTCTGGAGCAACAAGATTTCTTCCTGGAGTCTTAGGTAGAGATTCCAGGGAGAAAGATCTCGGAACTGGGATAGTTGCTGAAACCATTTCATTGAACTTCAACAAAGCTTGAACATCCTCGGCTTCTGATATCTTCTTCTTAAGCTTCTTTTCCTTAGCTTGTTTCTCAAGCTCATCAGCAGCTTTCTCCTTCAAAGCTTTAGCTTCCGCAGGGTCCAATCCGAACTGCGGATCCCCTTCTTTCCTCTTCTCTTTGTCAGCTCTCCACTTTGTAACAACCTCATCAGGATAGGTCTTCTTCTTCTTAGGCTTTGGTGGTGCGGAGTGGACTTCCTTAGACTTGGGTTCCTCGGTTTCGACTAACACTTCTTCCAGTTTTCTCTTCCTTACCGGCTTAGATGATTCCGGATCAGCAACTTTCGGAGCCACTTCTTCTTGAGGAGGTAGATCAATAAACTTTCCAGACTTCTTGTCAAAAGCTATATTCATTCTTTTAAGTGTGCCGTCACTAAGCAGCATGATCTTGTAAACTCTCGGCTTAGATTTGCAAGCCTCCTTGAAAGACTAAAAACATCGAACAATCAACTTGGAGAGGATTGCTGGATACATAATAATCTGAGCTCTCAGATTCCCCTTCTTCAAATTCTCAATATTAAGAAGAATATGCTTCATCAAGTTAAACTTCCTTAGATTTATCAGGAAATATAAGATATATATCTCACTTTTCTTCAAGCTATCCTTATCACCTATTCTCAGTACGATAAGCCCTTGCACCCATAACTCCAAAATCCAGAAGTTTGTAGATAGGCTTGCAATCTTCGGAGCCTTGTCATCATCCAATCCGAGAGATTCTAAGGCCTCTTCCTTGTTGAAACTACCCATAGAGTCTGGCAATACATGCGAAATAAACTCGGCTTCTCCTTCATTGGATAGCCCTACCAAGCTTGCAGCCTTGGTGTGAGAAAGTTTGTAAGTCTTACCATAAGACATAAAAAAGAACTTCTCCCTATTATCTTCCTTGAAGAAAGAAACTGACTCATAAAACTCAACAAGCAAATCAGAATATACTTCATCTTGATTCCCGGTTTTAGATACCACAACATCCTCCCAGCCATTCAACTTGATATTCTTTGAGATGACAGAATCGTAGTTGCTGAAGAAAGTCAGATGGACTAACCTTTCTCTGTAAACTAACCACTGAGAAATAGGCTTGGTTGAAGACATTTCTTGAGAAGCTAACTCTGCATACATTCGGATCTGAAGTCTCTGAGAAGTTCGGAATTGAGAAGCCTGTAGTTCGGAATGGCCTTAAATCAGAGAGTCAGAGCTTCAGCACGCGAAAGCTTGAAACCGATGTGGGACTAGAAATTATGGTCCCCTTTATATAGGCAATGGGATGACGGTTCACCTTCCACGGTTGATCTAACGGTTTAGAATGAACTGAGATCAAATCTGACGGTTGATAACTTGAATCCGATCTTTTTGAGGTTTTTATTAAAGTAAAGAATTAAGAAATACAAAATCCGAAAACAAAATATAAGAAACTTCCAGCAAGTAAGATATGATTATGAAAACTTCAGTAAGGAAATCAAACCTTTTGGATTAGCTTAGGAAGGTTATTCGTAATGGGTAATATAAAGATGACTACGAAAAACTCAATACGAAAAACTAAATACGAAAAACTCAATATGAAAAACTAAATACGAAAAACTCAATATGAAAAACTAAATACGAAAAAGTAAATACGAAAAACTCAATACGAAAAAGTAAATAAAAAAACTTGGAACGAAAATTTGGTTATGAAAGTACCAGTACGAAAGTTTTCCATTCCGGAAATTTTCAATACGAATACTTCCATTCCAGAAGTATTCTATACGAAAATATCCATTCTGGAAAATGGTAGTTCCGGAAGTTTCATTCCGGAAATCTTCATTCCGAAAAGTTTGAAAACAAATTTTGAAAAACATTGTCAAACAAACAATCAAATGTACTCCCCCTATAAAAAGGAGTTTATTACTGTAAGGAGACTTTTTCAACAGAAAGTTAATTAAAAAAGATTACCTTACGGTTATCATTCCTAACTTCTATTTAATATATTCAAATCTATCAGAAGGCAAAGATTTTGTGAATATATCAACAAGTTGATCTTGTGTTCCGATAAATTGAATAATAATATCTCCATTAAGTGTGTGATCCCTAAGAAAGTGATGCCTAATATCTATGTGTTTTGCATGGGAGTGATGTGCAGGGTTTTTACTTAGGGCAATGGCACTTGTGTTATCACACAAAATTTGAGTTTTAGTAAAACTCAAGCCATAGTCTGTGAGTGTGTGTTGCATCCACAACACTTGTGCACAACAACTTCCAGCTGCTACATATTCAGCTTCAGCAGTGGAAAGTGCTACAGAATTTTGCTTCTTGCAGGACCAAGAAACTAGAGAATCTCCTAAGAAATGACAAGTTCCGGATGTACTCTTTCTATCCATTCTACATCCACCAAAGTCAGCATCAGAAAAACTTTTTAGAACAAAATCATTTCCAGAAGTATAAAATAATCCTAGATCCATGGTTCCCTTAAGGTAGCGAAAAATTCTTTTTACTGCCTTTAAGTGAGATTCCTAAGGATTGGATTGATATCTTGCACATAAGCATACTGAAATCATTAAGTCTGGTCGACTAGCTATTAAGTAAAGTAGACTTCCTATCATACCTCTAAAAGATGTTTGATCTACTGGTTTCCCAGCTTCATCAAGATCTAAAGAGTTTGAGGTACCAATGGGAGTACTTATACTTTTAGTGTTGTCATAACCATACTTTTTAAGAAGATCTTTAATATACTTATGTTGAGATATGTACGTTCCTTCTGGTTTTTGAGAAATTTGAAAACCAAGGAAAAAAGTTAACTCACCCATCATACTCATTTCAAACTCATATTTCATTAGACTAGCAAAAGAGTCAGTCAAAGATTGCTGAGTTGAACCAAATATAATGTCATCAACATAAATTTGAACAATCAAAACATTTTTCTTATCTTTCTCTATAAAAAGGGTTGGATCTGCATTTCCCTTAACATAGTTATTTTGAAGCAAAAATCCAGTAAGTCTATCATACCATGCTCGTGGGGCTTGTTTAAGGCCATACAAAGCTTTGGTAAGTCTAAAAACATGATCAGGATGTTTTGTATCTTCAAATCCAAGAGGTTGTTCAACAAAAACTTCCTCTTGAACATAACCGTTAAGAAAAGCACATTTCACATCCATTTGGAAAAGTTTGAAATTAAAGAATGCTGCAAAGGCAAGTAGAATATGGATAGATTCAAGTCTAGCTACTGGAGCATAGGTTTCTTCATAGTCTATTCCTTCTTGTTGATTATAACCTTTAGCAACAAGTCTAGCTTTGTTTCTAACAATGATTCCATTTTCATCACATTTATTTCTGAAAACCCATTTTACTCCAATAACAGAAGTTTCCTTAGGTCTTTCAACCAAGGTCCAGACTTTATTCCTTTCGAATTCATTTAGTTCATCTTGCATTGCTTTGATCCAATCATCATCACCTAATGTTTCATCTGTGCTTTTAGGTTCTAATTGGGAAAGAAATGCTAGATGTTCTACTTCATTTCTTAAGGAACTTCTAGTCCTTACAGGTTGATTTACATCACCAATGATACTATCACTGGGATGATTCTTAAGAAACACCTGATTTGGGTTTTGTAAAACCTGTTCATCAACATAGGGTAGAAAGTCTTCTGGGGTAAATGTCTCAGAAGTATCTTCTAGAACAATTTCCTTATCAGAAGGTTCTTCTATCAAAGGTTGACAATCAGTTTTTGAAAACACATCCGAAGATGTAAGTTGAGATGGTTTAAAAACAAAAGGATATGATTCATCAAATTTTACATGTACTGTTTCTTCAACAGTACAAGTATTTTTATTAAAAACTCTATAAGCCTTAAAAGTTGTGGAATAACCTAAGAAAATTCCTTCATCAGATTTTGGTGCGAATTTATGTAGGTTATCTTTAGTATTCAAAATGAATACTTTGCAACCAAAAACCTTGAAGTAGGAAAGTCTTGGTTTTCTACCATTCCATAACTCATAAGGAGTTTTATTAAGAAAAGGTCTAATCAAAACTTGATTTATAGTATAACAAGCAGTACTTACAGCTTCAGCCCAGAAATTTCTAGCAATAGAATATTCACTCAACATGGTTCTAGTTATCTCTTGAAGAATTCTATTTCTTCTTTAAACTACACCATTCTGTTGAGGAGTTCTAGGTGCTGAAAAATTGTGAGTAATACCTTTCTTACTAGAAAAAGTTTCAAAATCTGAATTTTGGAATTCTCCTCCATGATCACTATGAATAGTTTTCAATGGAAGGTTTTTCTCATTTTTAACTTGAGCTCTAAAACTTTTGAAATAAGAAAAAGCTTCAGATTTCTTTGCTAGAAAATAGACCCAAGTAAATCTAGTGTAATCATCAACTAGAACAAACACATAGTATTTTCCTCCAATACTTCCAGTTTGTATTGGACCAAAAAGATCCATGTGCACCAACTGTAATTCATCGGTTGTTGAGACTTCACCGATTTACTTAAAACTATATTTATGTTGCTTGCCATATTGACAAGGATCACAAACTTTAGAAGAATCAAATCTAAGCTCCGGTAGATCCTTAACAAGTTTCTTCTTAGAGAGTTTACATAGGTTTCTAAGATTACAGTGACCTAGTCTTCTATGCCATAACCAAGAGTGATCTTCCATTGCACTTAGGCAAGGTAAATCTTGGCTTCTTAGGTCTTCTAAGTTTAAGGTGTAAACATTATCTTGCATGTTGGCTGAGAGAATAAATTCTTCCTTGGAATTGTGTACTAAACACTTATCATTCCTAAAATTCACAAGGTAACCTTCATCACATAACTGACTTATGCTAATGAGGTTGTGCTTAATACCTTTAACAAAAAGAACATTTGAAATCAATGTTTTACCTAAAAGAACAATATTACCAATACCAACAATCTCTCCCTTAGCATTGTCTCCGAAAGTTACCTTTCCTCCTTTCGTTTTGATAATCTTTTCAAAAAAGCTTTTGTTACCAGTCATGTGCCGGGAACATCCACTATCCATGTACCATGTATTGTTGCTGGTACTATCTTTATTTTCCTGAAATTAAGAACAAAGTTAGATTTCCGGAATCCAAACATGCTTGGATCCGAGATTTCCAGACAATAAAATTTTAGGAACCCACATTTTCTTAGAAAAATAAGCTTTATGAAAACCTAAGGATTGGGTTTTGTTTAAGGAACAATTCTTCGCCCAGTGACCACCACATTGACACTTGGTACAAAATGGGGCACTTTGAGGAACAAAATAATTGTTATTGAAAATAGGTTTTGCATGGGTATAACCAAATCCGGATTTATTTCTTAAAGGTCGTATTTGGGAATACATCTTATCAAAATTTTCTTTACCATGGGTAATGTTTGATAAACACTTCTTTAAGGAAAAAATTTCGTACTTGAGTTTTACAACCAAGTTTTTATCCTCAAAATCATTAGTTTTGGAACTAGAGTTAGGCTCGAAAACATTTTTCTTAGAAATTACTTTTTCTAATTCTTTAGAAAGTTTGTTCTTCTCAGAACTTACTTCCTCAAGATTTTTTGAAATACTTTCAAAATCATCATTTTTCTTATCAAGATCTTTAGAAAGATCTGATATCTCTTTAGTAAGAATAGAATTCCTAGAGTTTGCCTTATCAAGTTTCTTGTTGAGTTTGGAATTCTCAATCTCAAGAAGTTATGAAAACCTAGAGACTTCTTCATAAGTAGGTAAAGTATTTTCCTCATCAGAAGATGATTCTTCATCAGAAGAGTTATAATATTTACTATAATTTGAATTTAAAGAAACATTGGTCATTGATTCAGAATTTCGTACCTTAGCCATAAGACAATGATTATCAATAGGTAATCTGGCTAAAAGACCATGACTCTTCTGTCCTGAAGATTCATAATCAGAAGATTCATCTGAAGAGTCACCACCACTGGCACTCCAGGTGTCATTAGCTTTCAGAACTTTCTTAGCTTTGGCTTTATAATACTTCCTTCTGTTCATGTCTGAATGTCTTTCCTTCCTTTCTTTCTTTCTGAGCATAGGGCAATCTGGTCTAATATGTCCAGCTCCTTTACATTCATAACAAGTAACATCTCCATCTTTCTTGTCTTTCCTATCCTTCTTCTTATACTTAGATTGAAAATTTCTCTGTCCAGCTATCTTGTTCATCCTTCGAGCAAGATTGGCTAATTCATTTTCTGAAACTTCACTCTCACTAGATTCGGATTGGAAAATGACTTTCTTAGACTTGGATCTGGTTATTCTTTCAGTAGTCTTAGCTTTCATCGGATTTGAAGTTGAAGTAAAAGCAACAGTCCCATTTCCATTCTTCTTCTTGATGTTGTCAGCATCTCTCTTCATTCTGGTTTCATGTTGTAGATGAGTTCCAAATAATTCATGAAGAGTAATTTGAGTGACCTTCCTGTTCTCATCTATTGCTTTTCTCATGGATTCCCACTCATTGGGCATAATGTCAATTATCTTGTCCAAAAGAGCTTCATCATCTAAACCTTTTTCTCCCATAGATTGTAGACTGTTGACAATAGTCATAAATCTTTGTTGAACTTTATAGATAGGTTCTCCATAAGGAAAATTGAAGCCATGATATTCAGCTCTAAGCATAGCTCTTCTAGTCTCAATTACTTTAGAAGTCCCAAAGTGTGTAACCTCTAACTTCTTCCATATACAGTTAGCTGCTTCACAAGAGGAAATTTGGCTATATATATTTCTGGTCATTGAACATAGTAAAGTATTGCGTACCTTATAGTTGAGTTGATATTCTTGCTTTTCCTGGTTAGTAATGGTTCTGACTTCCTTGTCAGGAATTTAATAATCACCAGTAAGCATAACAAAGTTGTCTACTCCAGTATTGATAACAAATGTCTTCATACGATCTCTCCAGTATTCATAGTCATTACCATCAAATATAGGTGGTCTTGTAGGATTTAGATTGTCAATAGATCCAACATTAATTCCTGCCATACTTAATATAACTATGCACACAAACTTGTTAGTATCAAAGATTCGTAATAACAAAGTTCGGAATGAGAAAAGTTCGGAATGGAAAAGTTCGGAATGGAAAAGTTGAGCAAGAAAAACTTGTATGTGAGTACAAGTATTTCAGTAACCTGATCTGATACCAAATGTAAGAATGGTATAGAGTAAGAGGTTTCCAACCTCTGATACCAATTGTAGGATCGAAATATAATATGAGATGCTCAATATACAAGAGGGGGTGAATTGTATACTTTAAAAAATTCCTTTGGAACCTTTAAAGTTAGTTATGAATAACTAAAGTTTCCTTAAGAAAAAGAAAGTGCTAAGTTTAACAAAGTTCAACTAGGCAAATTCACAACACCTCTAACACCGAACTGAACTTGGAAAGAAATTCCAAAAATAGGTTCCGGAAATATGGTTCCGGAATTTGAAACTTAACAAAAGTTGCAATATGAGATTCTACCTTAAAGCGTATAGAATCTAAATGAATCAGAGTAAGTAAGGAAGTATAAGAAAGTTATACTTTCCTTAAGATACAAATTACAGCGGAATAAAAACAAGTAGTAAAACTACTAGTAACAAGATATAAGTCTTTTTAACCCAAAGAAAAGGGTATCCAACAACCTTGGATAAAGGTCCCTTGATTTATACTTTCAAGCAAGTCTGTCTTGCCCACACCAGGGTAAGCCCTTGATACGAAGATCGGAGTCTCTGTCTTGCTATCCCCACAAGCCCTCAACTTCAAGGTAGTTGGAAACCTCTGTCTTTCTCAGCAAGAAAGCCCTCGATCTTTAAGGTAGTCGGCACCTCTGTCTTCCTATCCCCGGAAGCCCTTGAATGTAATCACCGACATTCGGAGTCGCATGAAACTTTGAGAGTTAATAAGAGTCTATCTCTCTAGAAATCACTTCAACAGCATGTCTGCACAAAGTCCAAATTGTTCATCCATCCGTGGCGAGCTTTTTAAATGAGCTCCTATTTATAGGTACGGTCGGCTCCTTCTCCAACGGTAATATTTTCCTTAAAGATCGGAGGGACCTGTACACGTGTCACTTAGACATCGGTTAGTTTATAACAAAACGGACGACATCGTTTTATAACAAAACAAGAGTAACAAAAAGTACGACATCGTTTTAAACTCTAACATAAAGGTTCGGAATGAAAACTTCGGAGTGAAGGTTCGGAGTGAATAAATTCAGAGTGTATAAAACAATGATAATCAGATTCTGTTTAATAGGTGAATTCGGAATGAGAATTCGGAATAGGAATTCGTCATCAGAAATCGTAATGAGAATTCATTATCAGAATTCATAATGAGAATTTGTCATCAGAATTCGTAATGAGAATTCGTCATCAGAATTCGTAATGAGGATTCTTTATCAGAATTCGTAATGAGAATTCGGAATGAGATTTAATTATTAGAATTCGTAACGGGAATTCTTCATTTGAATTCGTAATGAGAATTCGGAATGGGATTTCTTCATTAGAATTCGTATTGAGAATTTGTCATCAGAATTCGTAATGAGAATTCTTCTTCAGAATTCGTATCCTGAATCTGGAATAGAACTTAGTCAGAGTTCATATCTGGAATTCGGAATGAAACTTCCTTACAGTTCTTGTCCAGAATCCGAACCCTAAAACAGAATGCTTTATATCAAAGTTTCAATGATTCCGAGAAAATGAATCCGAAACTTATACATAAGAAAAATATGGATGAAAATATGATAAGGATAATTTTTCTTATAAAAGCAATTTTCCTTAAGAAATAAATTTTCCTTATAAAAGCGATTTTCCTTAAGAAAGCAATTTTCCTTATAAAAGCGATTTTCCTTAAGAAAGCAATTTTCCTTATAAAAGAGATTTTCCTTAAGAAAGCAATTTTCCTTAAAGATAAGGTGTTTGTGATTTTCAAAACAAGAAGGAATGGAAAAGTCATAAGGAAAACCTTATTGAATCAACACATTCTTCATCTAAATGGAATGATAAATATAGTAGTATAAATATAATTTAAATTTAGTATTAAAATAGAAAAATAAATCATCAAACCCCCCTTATCCTCTCCCTTTTATTCAAGAAATGAAAACATCATTCATCAGGTGTTAATTTATCCACTTTAATAAGAACAAATTTTCTTTAATACCTTCAGGGTGGTTCATAAAACCTTTTTTATGGTCAAACAAATTATAATATATGTATTATAACCTATATAATTTTCGTGAACCATTATATACACATGATTTTAATTAATAAGAAAACATTATAATGATTGAAAACCCATAAAAATAATCTAAACATTTATCACTAATGTTTTATCAAATTATTTGTCCTCACTTGAAATAAAAATAAATAAATTATAGAACTGTTCAAAAAAATTTATGTTAATTAATAACATATAACCTTAATTATGTATTTTTGTTCCCATTTTAAATGAACTTACATAATCATATACAGGTAAATCAGTCATGAAAATCAAGGAAACAAACACTCCTGAATGATAAAATTTTATCTTATAACTCATCAAAAAACCATTAATGAAGTTAATAAAATATAGTAAATAAAATACATATAGAAGGGGTTCTGGAATTATTAATTAATAAATCTAATTTGCTTACTTTTTATATAAAGTACATGGGTAGACATTTTTTGGACATAAGGTAAGGGATTCTTTCCGAACCTCCATTCTACTTTTGAATTATGCTTTCTCTCTCTTTACCCCGATGTAATTCTTATTTCTATTATTTACCTCATATATATTCTATTTACGTGTTAAAAACTCATGTATCTAGATTATATTATCCTTATTTTATGGGAAATATATATTTTAAAAAAGTTTCTTCTCAATTATTCCCGATAAGAAAACTCGATTCAAAGGAACTTCCCTATTTCTTACCCATTTTCATGTTCTCTACATAATCTATTATAACCCCCCCCCCCCATTATTTCTCTAAAATCACGCATTTTATTTTGAAAACAATCCTGGCTAAATTATATGTTTAGGTACAATTATATGACATTATTGCTTTAAATGATATTTAATGTTTTCCTTAAACCGCAATAAAATGTTTCATTTATAAAGATTCATAAACACTCCTGTTACATGTTTCCAATTCAATTGGACATCACTTGTCATGATAAAATCCTATTTTACCTTATTACTATCTATGTATGTTTTTAATCCATTCTTGCATGGACACGTTTATGATATCCTCATATGTTATTCCTTGTTACATGATTATGATACCCATTTCTTTCAATAGAAAACCTTATGATTATTCTTCATGTGGAACATATATTTAGGAACAGGTTGTGATGGGTGTTCCTATTTATCACTCCAATGAATTTGGAAATGTTTAGTCTTAAGAGAAGTCTTGTTGGGATAGGGATTTAACTTGATTCCTTTATGGAAATTTTTCCACCATGTGATATTATCTTCGAGGATAGCCTGGAATGATGTTTATGTCATGTTATATGTAGTTTCCACATTCTTGTGATGTCATGATTATATGGTATCATGTAATACGTGTCAATATTCTTTATGTTTATTCTTGTTCGATGTCTTAATTTCATCATGTTATTCCTTTTAAATAATGTGAAATTTTTTATTTCTATGATTACTACCATACAGACCTTTTTGGCTTATCCCTTTTGTTCATGTATATCTTATATTATCCTATGATGTTATTGGATCTCAATGAAGTTGGGAGCTCATTAAAGACAATAGAAATTATGATATTCTTCTTGTAATTGTTGGTTAATTGTGTAATAATATAATAAAAAGGCTAGGGTCGTTATATGATGAATGGGACCTTACTGTGTACTTGGTTTGAAACTTATGGTGTATATACTTAGATGATCATTATGCTGTTCAAAACCAATTATGAAGGATTTATCAATCATTTCATTAGTCTCATTCCATTTCAAAAACATTTTTGTTCTTGCTAGATTCTTTGAAACATTATTCCTTTTTAAAACCTAATTAATTCACTCTAAAATCCCCCATTTGTTAAGGGTGTTTATTTGTACAATGTGAAAATCCTAGTTATTTGGGATTTCACCTAGATATCATTATTGAATCATTGATTGGGAAAAAATATTTTTCGACCATATAATATTTTTTTCTATATGGTAAGAAAACACTCATTAAGAAATTGTGATATGTATTTTTTCTTATTCCTTGGACATTATGCCATGTAATTTTTTATTATGTTATGAAATTAATTGTAATTTAATGTTTTGAGTGGGGACCAGAATTATATAGACCTTCAGTGCACTACTAGGTCTCATGAGACAATTAAGATAAGGTAATGGGAGCATCCTTAAACATAATTTTATATGTATTGTAAATATGTTTAACTTGTCTCAATGCAATTCCTTGACAGTACGTTTATGTTCATTGACATTATGAATTCCCATCACTATAAGATAAGTAACTGATATCCTAGAATCTATTTATTATTATACTAGCCATGTATTTATTTATTATCTCGGTTCAACTTTGATATAATATAAATAAGTTTATTTATTCATGCCTCCAATAATTATATGAGTAGTTATTGTTATCCTAACATCTATTCATTGTTATGTTGGAAAAGGTTTTATTTATTCTCTCAGCTGCATTTGATTGGGCATAAATCAGTTTATTAATTCATTCCTTCATCCACTAAAAGTTCATTTATTTATATCAAAACATCTATTCATTGTTAATTTGGACATGGATTCATTTATTAACTTATTTTTATATGTTATAGATAATGTCATATTATTTATTCATGTGTAAATAAATTTTTCTGTACCTATTACCTTACTAAGAGTCTAATATCACCCTTTATTTTTTCCCCATTTTTTTATTAGAGACCTAGAGGATTACTAAATATAAAAAATTGATATGAAGTGGAATAATAATTTTTTTCAATTTTTTAGATGATTTAATTTTTCTATCAAAGTAATGTAAACTCATTTATGTGTCTAGTTTACTGAAACTACTAAATTGTTGGATCCTTAATGTTTTTATTCTATTAACAATATAATAAGTAAACATTGGATATAGTGTATTTCAGTTGTGGTTTTTACATTTCCTTTGTGAATACCATATACTTTATTCATTTGATAGAAGGGTGTTCACCTAGATTTCATACAAAAATTGATTTAGGAAATTATTAACTTAACCATATTTTTCTTATCTATACAATATAAATACCGTATAGAATAATCTATTTATTGATTGGTATCTAAAAAGATATTTACTCATTTCAGATGTTTTTTTCTATGTTTTTGTCTTGTTATGATTTTTTATATAATTTTTAATTATTTTATTTTGTGAATCGACTTGAAACACATTTTCCTTCTGTGGGTTTTTAATGATGTGTTGAATGAAACCCATTTTTTAGGGGTTTTTTATTATTTAAAAGTGAATAATTTTTATTTGAAAATGTTTTATGAAACCCAATTTTTTCCATGGGTTCTTTATGTGGTAAAAAATAATTTATTTCATGTGGAACTCATCACTATTGATAATAATTGTTGGGGTACTATATCTCCCTCCAATGAATTCCTTTAATGTTTATATATCATGAGATTGGTATTTGAAAGTACATTTTAGTTTCTCACAAGAATGGTATTTAATGGTGTGTATCCTAAAGTTAATGTAATCAATACTTAATTTGTGCCAAATTATAATGTTGTTTTATAATTTTATACTCATTCTCATGACTTTGGTTATCTCACACGGTTCATGTTTACTAACATAGATTTCCATACTCTTTTGATTAATGTATTATGTTATTAAATGTCAAATGATATGGTTTATAATCTATTATTTTTTTGGTATAAATTATCTTATATATCTTAATTATACATATATTCTTATCTTATTTTCAATGGTGATATTATATTTTTACCTCCTATATTTATCCTTACTGAGCATTCTGGCTCACCCCTTTCTTATTTTTTCATTTCATTAGGTGAAGATGATGATTATATTGTATAAGAAGAATAAGAGTGAGTATAGTGTGGATTGATTATGGTTATATGTTCACAAGGGTTGTAAATAAGTTACTTATATATCTATTCCTAAATTAAATTAATCCTTATATTCTGGATCATGCGTATTTATTTGGGAGATGTATTTTTTACCTTATGAAAATATTAGAAAATAAAGTCATGTCTATCATGGTTCACTATAGTTGGTATCTGAAAATTATTCAATTATTTTTTGGAATTTTCTTATTTAATTTATGTGTTAGGTTTAGAGAACCATATTGAATACCCAATATATGATTCTATATATAGGTTGGTATCATAAAATATTAGCAAATTATTTATTGATAGATTTTCCCAGAAAAATATCTATATTTGGTTACAAGAATGTGGATGTGGTGATGGACCAAATTTACCTAGGGATAATTAACATAAAATAGTTAGTTGATCATTGTCATGATCATCACCTAGATGCACTATAATTGGTCCTAAGATTTCACACATGGATAGCCACTCTCAGTGTATAATATTTGGTTGATCACATAATCTTCATAAACCACTAAGAATGATTTGATTTCCCTATTACTTTGATGGATTAAGTTGAGAAGTATAAGATAACCAAACAAAAATTAACTTTGCCTAGGATAATATTGATATTGGTTAAACTAAATAAACTTTTGTCCAATGTGATAAAAAAATTACATGTCATTTTAAGGTTGAAATTCCTTTTATGATTATGATAATTCCCCTCTTTTTTCAATTTTTTTCAATCATGGAAAGCCTTTTTATTTTAGTAATGGATGGAACTAGAAGTAAGTATTGGTACATAGGATAATACAGAGATCACCTAAATAAATAACCCCTCAGAATGGGAGTTGAAATGATAAGCCATGTGTTTACACCAAACTAGCAGTCACTAATTTTGATTTAAAAAGTGACCTTAATCATACTTAAAAACATAATAAAGAGGAGAACGATGATTTTTTATTAAAATTTATATAATAGAGATAATGAATTAATATTCAAGATTTAACAAGTTAAATATGTTGGAGGAAGCACCGAGGTAATTCTATCAAAGGGAAAGGAAAATGGTTTGTATGTGGTAAAAGAGGGAATAAATAAACAAAAATCCTTATGAAAATAAAGAGTTTTGTTCACACAATTTAATGAAATATAGTGAATTTGAAGGTACCATTATAAATTAAATGTCTTATTTGTGGGGAACTTGAGAATTGTCCAAATAAATGCCCTAATCCTATTACTAACCAAGATAGTGATCCTCACAGAAATCCAAGGCCAAGAAGACTATGGAATACCTATTCAAGAACTACTCTTGAAGTGGATCTAGATATTAAAGTCAAATGCACCCTAAAATATAAAGTTATAGATGTCTTGTTGGAATTTTATTCTCGGAAGTCTAGTATATATAATATGTTTTTTAATATCATTATATCAAAACCCTGATGATTTTATTATTGAAGAAACCTTCTATTGGTATGGTTATTCTATTTAATGTTTAATTTTAGAGGAATAATCCCTATATAAATAACATTGTCCCTATTTTAGATAAATTCAATGTGTTTTTGGTGTTGAATTATTTCTTTCCACTTAGATAAAATAATTTTTAATAAAACTCATTTCATATTAAGATATGATATTATATAAAATTATCATATTAAATAGTCTTTAAAAACAAATTATATAATTTGGGTATTAAAACCAAATAACTGTATAGTTTTGGCTAAAATAATTTCTGAAAAATTCAATTTTAAGGATAAACCTATTCTCAGGATAGATATAAGTTTCCAATGTTTTTAATGTTGTTGTATCTCTAGAAATTATATCCAAATTCATCTCGATGATTTAGTTACTCTTATCAATTTTTGTTGGAATGTGATTATCAAACACTGTGTAAACAGAATTTATTTAGGTAGGAGAATGTAATACCCCATGTTTTATGATCCATTGTTATTATTATTATTATTATTATTTATTTCTATAATTTTAATTACTATTTCTATATTATTTGAAAATATATCAAACATGATTATACAATTTTCACTAACAGTTTTGAACCAAACTAAAGGCTCTGTATTCATTCATAAGTGGGAAATTTCCACAAAAATAAATAAAACCAAATATTAAAAACCATGGATTATTACTCCCCATGGTTGAAGTAAATACATTAAAAGTGTATAAAAAAATAAGGAAAAAATATATAGAAAATAAATAAATCATCATGAAAAGATAATATCGAAGATCATCTTCATCCTTGAGGATCATTAATTGACTAAAAACCCTAAAAATCATAAAGCCACATAAAAAGGTTAAATCCTTAAGAAAAATGTATAATATGAAAAAAAACTATTCCATAGAGAGTGAGAGTGGAATAAAAAAATGATTTAGTAAATCTATATATATGAATGAAATATGGTGACTCAAAATATAGTCATTGCATATATGGCCATAATAAATATAGTTACTACAAATATGGTCGTTGGTCATAAATCCAGTAGTTATAGAGAAGTTGTGTTTTGTTAAGTATTAAATTTAAAATAATATAAATCAAAATGAATTTAAAATATTATATAAAAATATTATAAATATGTATATATTTATACATATTGTATAAATATTAACATTAATATAACTAAAGTATGATATAATTTATAAAAAATGAATAAATATATTAATATCAAGAGAGTAATAAAATTGAGTAATAAATTATAAATAAATAATTTTAACATGTTTAATTACATTTTTTCATAAAATTAATATTTATATTTTCAAAGAAAAAATTTATGAAGTGTCAAATACTTTCTCTTAATAGGTTAAATTTAAATTTTTAAAATACTATTGTATATTAACTAATAAATTAACATCTTTTAATTTTTAAATTCATATGAAATTATATTTAGAAAACATAATGTTTAAAAGTGTCATTTTTCAATAAAAACAATATTTATATATTTTATTCTTCATTTAAAAGCTAAATTTAAAAAAATTATAATCATAATTATATAAATATAACTTCATTCAAGGATATTTAATTAAAAAAATAATAAAGATATTTTTTTCAGACTTTTCAAGAAAAAAATACTTTTTATGTGAATTGTGCTATATATTGTAATTATAACTTAAATGAAATTATTCATAATAAGTATGAACTGGAAATTTATGGCAAATTTTTATAATAATAAATATGCAATTTATAAGTGAATTTATAGTTTTAAAAACATTGGTTTAAATTTATAAACTTATAATTTGCATTTTAGAATTTATGTTTTATTTTTTTTAAATGACATTAATACATTACATAATTTGTTTTTTAAAATTATTTATCACAAGTTTTAAAATTTGAATTATATCAAATGGATTTTAAATTTTAAATCATTAGTTAAATTTTTTTAAATAATTACATCTTTATTTTTATTTATAAAAATTAATTTACCTAAGGTAAGAACATGTTAACGCAGTGGATACCAAAATTGTAAAAATGAGTATCCCAAGAGGTAAAAGGCCAAACATGTTTAAAACATGTTTCAATTATATTTTGGAGGTTTTTATCTATATTATATCTTATACCCTATTATTTATGAATTTTTTATCCATTTACTTTTAGAGTGACTTTTCTTTATTGAAATGTTTTGGGTATTTATTACATTGACACTCCATTTAACTTATAAAAGGGGACCTCCTCTCCTCACATCCCCTCACACCAAAACCCTCTTTGTTTAGACAATATTATTCAAAAAACACTATTTAACACTGATAGAAACCTTAATTAGTTTCTCATATTCTTTAAATACCATCATTCATAGTTTTAACCCCATTCACAAAGGAGATACCCCAAGTAATGAGGAATATATTTCAAACTACTTATTCTATTTTATTTATACTTATCCATATTTTAATTTATAAAATTTATTTTAACCATTAAAAATTATAATACAATTATAATTAATATATTGGTATTATATTATAATTATGGTGTAATATTCAAACAATCATCTCTTTTTCCTAAGAAAGTGAAAATGATAGTTGTGTTTGTGCAAACTAGTAAGCCTCCAAAAAACATCATGTTTCTTCTTCCTTAAATACCTCACAAATATGGAACTAATGAAAAATTTAATAAATTAGTATGATATTTATAACATATTTTATATTTTTAAATTATAAGAAATATTATCTATTACTATTATTCTATGGAAAATGAAATCATCAACCATGCATACATGTGGATTACCACCTCCATAGAACGATTAATTTCAATTTTTAATTATATAAATAATTTACATTGATAGTCATGAGAATGTTTTTAATGGATATATATTCCTTTTATGATATCATTAAGGTTTTGATATAAAAATATGTACAACCTATTAATGATATGATAAACAAATGATTATCATTAATTCAATATTTTAAAACAATCATATTAAATGGAAAATATTTAACTGAAAATATGTAATATTTTTATATAAAATAATTATTTTAAATATTTTATAATTAATATATACCACTATAAATACATAATGATATCAATATTCAACGCATGTAATGATACTGTAACTACATCACCTCATAAGAATCCATCAAGAATGATATATTCATGTTCGGGTCAGTTTGACCACCTACATGAAAAATGATATGAAATTATATCATGTATGATTTTGAAAACTTATGTACTAGTATAGAAAAAATTAATTATTAAAATAATTATTTTATTTCTAGAAAATATACATTAATATTTAACTTATTAATTAATAAAAAAACCATTATAGGTAAAAAATATGTAAAAAATTATTTGTTGTCGATTTCATCTTCTAGAATAAAGAATAAAATACTCATGAAATGAAATTCATACTTCATAAATAATTACATTATATATTGAATTAAATTTAGTAATAATTTAATGAGGAACTTTGTGTGAAATATTAATACCAACACTAATATTATGAAACTAGTTCAAAATGGTCATGATTTCCAACACACGACATCGAAAATAGGTAATAACTAATATAAATATATATATTAATTATAACTGATGTTTATAAAATATTATTTATAGTAACCATTTATGAAATTTATTATTAAATAATAAATGTTTTTATATAAAACATTATAGTTCATTCAACCATCCGGGGAAAATAATGTATGGAAATCGTTGTCTCAAATTATATATATTGAGTCACATATCTAATTATACGCCATGATACATTAAATACATTTTGATTAGTACCTAATTAATTTATTTTACCATATTAAAGTGGTTGTTGGATCCATACCATCTACTTGGTTTGAAATTCCATCCACTCAAAATATATTGAAATTGAAAGTGGGTTTGAGAAAAATGTTACTCAAAATGTAAGGGTTTCATTTCCAACCATATTTTCAAATCAAGATATTATTTATAGATAACCCATGTCGGGGATTTTTATTCTTTATGAAACATCTCATCATGTTATTTTTATATTTATGGGTTTTTATATTTCCCTATGAAGTTCCATTTCCCCTTGACTCATATTTTAACCAATGTTTTTCTTGAAAGTGAAACTTACCCCCTATCTTTTTAAAATATGATAACCACTCTTTTAATTATCCCAATTCATTGGATTCTTTTTAAATTTTCCATATTAATACTTTAATAATTGGTTGATTTAATATTCTACTACTATATATTCTTCCAAAAAGATAAATAAATTTTTAATATTTTTCTTGTGGGTCACTACATCAAAATGGAAAAAAAATATTTCTATTGTTTTCACATGAACAACACTTTCTTCCATATGTAATGTCTTCTATGATAATACCATTATTAGATTAAATGTTTTTATATGTTTTCAAAAATATCATGTATGTTTCTTATTTCCAAATAGACTTTTCCTAATACTCTTAAAAATTGTTTTCATCTGAATCGATATCCTTTGACATACATTATGCATGATCAAAGATATTTTTATAAAGTAACTATCAAACTTATTTCATTATAAAACCTATGTAATGTTATTATCTTTTGAAGGAAATATCCATAACTACCTTTGTGTGGACTGATCATTCACTATATAAGATCCTAGATTTTCACTCTATGCCTTTACTTCATAAATACCCTATTTTTGATTCAGTTAATTTAAGACTATTTACCTAGAATCCATACATCTATTATTTTTTGAAATTATTGACCTAATTGTATACCATATATGTATATTGTGTAAATAATATATCCTTTAATATATTTATTTAATGGTATCTACCAATAATGTGACTTGATTTCATTGGATACCCATTTTTTCATGGTTTTATCATGTTATGTTTATTGATGAAATTATTAATGATTTTCTTATATAAATACCTATGAAAACCATTTACTTTCCATGGGTTCTTTATGATGTGTTGAATGAAACCCTTTTTCTTTCAATGGGTTCTTCACTATATAAAAGTGAATGATTTTCATTTAGAGATGTTTTATTAAACCCAATTTATTTTCCTCTGTTCTTTATGATGTGATATGTGTTTTATTTCCTATGAAACTCATAAGTATGGATGGAGAAGTGTGGGGTCCAATATCATCCTCTAATTCATTAGTTTAAAGTCTATATACCATATGATAAGTATTCATGGGTATAATTTGTTTCTTGTATTCAAGGGAACTAATGGTGTGTCCCATGTATATAATGTTCCATAAACTAAAATTTGTTTCAAAATTGATAGATATTTCACAGTTTTATTCTTATTAAGTTGAAAATATTTAGATTTAATTGCTTGTGTTTATTGACTCATGTTACTACACTATAGTAATTCATGTATCATGTTATTCTAAGTGATATTACATGATTTATGATCTATGGTTTTTTGGGAATGAATTTTATTAGGTATCATTCTTATATACATCATATGTTCACTTATGATACTTGATTATTATCACTTATGTTTACCCATACCGAGTATTTTAGATCACCCCTTTCTTAAATTTCCATTTCCCCAGGTTATGAAAATGATTATAATATATAAGAAGTATAGGATGGATTCTATCATGTCACAATTATGGATAAATAAACAATAGGGGTTCAAGATATGTTTCCAATGTAGAATGTCATCAAAACACTAAATTTTCCATTCTTGTGTTTTTTTTATTATTTGTGAACTTTAATATTTACCTTATGGAAATGTTGAAAAATAATAGGATGTCTAGCTTGAGTAATTATACTCGAACCCTAAAAACTTTAATGGAAACCACTTACCAATTCTCTCTACGAGTGCATGTAGGATCCATTGATCCTACTCTCATATCACCCTAACTGGGAATAAGTGGAATACTAGTGTAATTCCTACACACATTCTCTACTACCCTCTATTATAAACTTGAAGCTTCAATCATAATAAAAAATCTCCTCATCTCACTGCTCTTTTTGGGATGAAAATGTATGAGGTACAAGACTATAAAATATAAAACACACTTTCCTAGGTTATGATGTTAATATACATGATAATTTATCCACTATATGATGTTATATTTTAGCCCCAAACTAGGTGACAAACATAGGATTCCCTATTTTATGTGCACGGTATCCCTTTTGTAATGAGAATTAGATGACTCATGTGATGAGAATGAGATTATTTCTCAATCCTTAGGGTATCCCTAACCCATAAGACCCACACCATTCCTTGTTTGGACACCTTTATGAAATATTAGTCCTTAGCACATGACATTAAACTACATGTTAAGTTCACATCACATGACCTTAAATTGTACAACTGAACTATGTGTGGTTTGATCACTTCCTTCTATCAAGGTAAACATGTTTATTCTCCAACAATCAATCCTAATATACCCAAAAAAACTCTCATATTTATAGGAATCAATCCATATGTGACATAACCATATATAAAACAATAACATACTCTCTAACTAACCTCCCCCTAAAGAGTCAACAACTCTGAATCTTAGTCATATTATTTGAGTATACTGAGTCTCCCACAATATAAACCCAAATTCCTCCAATATTTCAATGTCACCACAAGATTATAACATATATATGGACCTATACATGATTCTAATATATGTGATGCATCATTCCATTGGTTATTAAAAATGTAAGCCTCCCTACAAGACTTTCAAAGACGATCACACTCACTCAAATCTCAACTGATTCTTATCATAGTTCATGATGAGCATATATTGGTGCATCCCTCCACTTGACTTCAAATATTTTATCACCTTCACTACGAAGTAATCCTATGAACACTAATCATGCATCAAAATCTTATACATAGGTGATGATCCTAGGGATCCTTAGGTGATGATCCTAAGATCCATATGTAATGAGCATATGATAACTTCCCCCCTGTACATAGGTGAAGAACCTAAGATGATATCATAAGTGATGGGAAAAATATTCCATAGTTAATAGACAAAAGAAAAATATGTGATAATAATATGGACTCTTATCACTCTAATTAAGAAAAAAAAGGTTTTTTCTCTTGTGATGAGCATGAGATGCCTTATGTGATGAGAATTGGAAAATTCTATCATTTCATTAGATAATGAGCCTATGTTCATTCACAATGGGATGATCACATTATACTATAGGTGATGGTATTAGGAATCATTAAGTGAAGATCATAAAATTTATAGTGTGAAAATAACCATATTCATCGCGTAGTGAATTTGAGATACTCTGTGTAACAAACACAACATTCCCAAGGCGATGAGACTTGAATGATTTATATATATGTTTCTTGATGATGATCATGGGATGAATATTGTTTTTTACATTTTAATTCTTATGTCATGACAATAATATTCCATATCAACCCAAAATGAGGAAAGAATTTAATAGATTCACAACATACCCAACATCCCCATTTTCTCATTCCATAGGTAGCCACCCTATCATGGTTGCATTAAATGTAATTAATCAGAGTATACAAGAAGATAGTAGTAATAATTAAATTCATGAACATGTATTATATTTGTAATGGAGAATTAGACTAGGTATCAAACTCTATATAGGAATCCATATAAGGAAGAACATGCATCCCATCATCCAGTTCCGATCACGGATCTAACATCATCAACCATGGTGGTGAAGGTATCTATCCTTTGGAAAGATGGAATTTAGGGTATAAATATCATGACCAGTCAAAAGAAATTATCCCAAGAGAAACATACACCCTTTTGAAAGCATCAAACACATATAGGTTCATTGGGAAAGGTTTAGGTTATAGATGAACCAGATAGTCACTATGGTTGTTTTATTAAGGGGTCACTCTTGAAGTGATATAATCATTGAATTTAGTGAGACACACAAGGGTGTAAAATCCTATTCTTTATCAAGGACTAGAATATTTCCATTGATAGTGGGAGGAGAATTTATTGATGGATCAAGTTGTTGTAGTATGTTCAACTAAATGATGTTCCATAACATCATTTTACAATAAGGTTTTTCTATTTGGGGACCTATTTGGGTTGGTTATTGAGGATTAATATAACGGAAGTCATGTGGAGGGGACTACATCATTGGCTGTTGGAAAAAGTTATTCGTTGTGAGAAGGGAAAAGAAGATTGAGGTTGATATTTGTGTTGGTTCTTATGTTTGATAGTACGGTTCATATACATTAATTTCTCATTGGTTGGATATAGATAAGGTCACATATAACAATAAATTAGGTTCTTCTGGTGATGATAACAAAACTCTTATATTTTGGAGCATCATATTCGTCAAGGGTAAATAATATTTTTATTGGAATTCTAATGAGTGTGGGGATACTGGTTGTTGGATAGCCGAGGAGATGTCGTGTTACCGGTGCATGGTAGGATTTTTTGATATATAGTTCCATGGGTAATGAAATATTTGGGATTGAGATTATGTTTTAGTATGAGTTAGTTTGTTGGAATCAGGCTGAGGGTGGTCTCAATGGGATCTGAGAAGAATTTTTGCGGTGTGCTATAATTCATATTGTGGTTTAGGGGGTGAAAAAATGATTCATGACATAGTCTAAGAGTTTAAATAGGTTCATTTATTGGTCCAAGGGGTGGATTAGTGATTCATTACATGGTTTAGTGGGTGAAGCCCTATTTTTTCCCATGATTCATTGGTGAAATTGTTTCATCACGTGATTCAAGGGGTCGAATACAATTTCACCCCTGGTTTGGAATAGATTTATGTGGGAATAAAGTTAATGTTCAATTTTTAGTGAAATACAGGCGAAGAAAAAAATGTTTGTATTATGTTTCAAGGTATGATAAGGACATCACATTGGGGTTGGTTGAATAAATTCCATGCTTTTGGAAGGTTTTCTTTGAGGAAGTGTCAGAATGTGTGGACACACATTTTGGGTAACTCATCAAGTGGAGGTATGAATGGTTCTTTTAGCTGATATTAATCTTGGTCAGAGGGAAACTGGGTCAAGAGAGTTGTGTGGTAGGTGGTGTGTAGGTCGGTAGACAACTAAAAGGCATTTTTGGTATATGATTCCTATAGTAGAGATCATCGAGGTTTGAAATAGACCTTCACAATCAAGTTCCTATAGTGGAAAGAACCATAATCCCTGGGTTGAATCAGTAGAATAAATTTTGGCATGTTAGGAATATCAGGTGTGGTGAGCATCATCTTGGTGTTGGAATTGGTGGAGAGAAGGTGGAACAAAATCTGGTGAATATTTTTTTGGTGTTTATAGTTTTGAAGTGGAATTATGGTTGGAGTTCGGTGATGGAACGCAATTGGTAGGCGGTGAATAGTTGAGCATGGTAAGTTTAGATATTTGTTTTGAGTCTCACCATGGATTTTTGAGGATGATAAGTACTATGGTGTGGAGTTTCTAGCAAATCATGTCTTTATGGTTTGGAATTTTACTAGGGAATTATAAATATTGGGTTGTTGGATGAGTTATTCTGAGAAGTAGGACTCAAAATTAGAACTCGTGGGTTTAACTATTGGATGAGTTTTGATATTCTGTTGACATATACGGTGTATAGGGAACCATTGGAGGAAGGTTGGAGTGGTTTTGGTGCATTAGGGGTCTGTTGTAAACCATTCATATCGTAAACTAGAGCATCATCGAGTGAATATTCAAGGATAGGGGGTCAATCACCCTTCGATGAAGGTTCACAAATTGAGAAGTTGTATTGTGACTTTTTCAATTGAAAAGGGGGATCCCCCTATTTTTTGTTAGAAGGAGCATGTACGAAGAGGTGAGTGGTCGGGCCCTAACCAATTTTTCCCCACTTGATCTTCAGTGGTTCCCAAATGTGTTTTATAGTGACCCTCGATAGGATACTCCCTCTATGTCATCTTCCCTTTTCCTCACCCTAATTTAGATGGTTCTATTTAGGATTTCGGTGTTGATTCCACCAGAGTGTGGTGGGATAGACCAAGGATGATTTTTATTTTTATCATCTTGTATAAAGGATATCCCTATATATTTTTATCACAATATATGATGAAATTTGGGGGAAGTTACATTTTTTGTGATTTTCCTAGTTTTTTTTCAATTTTATGTAAAATAATCCATATAATTGGGTGTAAATTTTGGGGATTTTGTGTATAGTCTAACTAAGGGTACATTGGGAGTGTACTGCACAAGTATTCTCATGATTCAGTCTAGTATTTCATGTCTGGTGAGTCTTTAAGAATTATAAATAATTAAATTAAATAGTTTAATTAATTATAAAATAAAATTAATTAATTATGGCTACTATGTGGCATGAGAAAAGTTCCAAGTAGTGTAGTACATGCTTGGTTGGCATGGACATGGATCGGTGGAGCTCAACGAGTGGTTAACTCCTATATCAAGGTAAGTGGACCATATGATACAAAATCATCTGTATTTATATTTATTAGCATGAATGAATGTATATTTCATGGGACTTAGGAACCAAGAGTGCCTTGGTTAAATAATATAAGATCGTAGTAGGCCACCTATACTTGACTAAGTGCTGCTAAGCACTTAGGTGATCATGAGGACACATGAAAAATATTTCTCCATGGGGTTTGGGGTTTTTTTAGTTGAATAGATATATATCATAGGTCTTGTGATGTGATTTTAGGTAGGAGGTTTCCAAGGATTTGTTCACAGGGTATGTGAGTAGGTGTGAGAGTCTTGCGACCAGATGATGATGGGAGAGATAGATGTAAGTCTCATTGTAATTGAGTAACTCCCTCCTATGGTTGTATACAAGTCCTAGTGAACAAGGATAATAAGGTATGTCCGATGGGATTTTAATTTTTTTCAAGGAGAGGGGTTGTCTCTAGGTGATGGACTGAGGGATCCCCATTAAGAGATGTAAGAGAGGACCCAGGTTTAGGTCTTGGGAATTTTTCAGTCTTGGAATCTACATGCTATGAAATTTAGATAAAAATGTATTTGGAATTTTCCTGGATAGATATATCAGGAGTTTCGTGGGACCCTTGGAGAGTTTCAAATGAAATTCAAGTCCAGTTCATTGGAGCCTTCAAGAAATGTTGTTACCAGTGGGTGATGGATACGAAATTGCTTTGATGAGAAGAGATGGTGATGGGTGTGGAGGACCCAGTGTATGATATGAGGGAGATATATGATGTGTTGATGCATGAAATGATAGCTAGGGGATTGGTTTGTATTTGATGATATGGTGATAAGTGTGATGGGATAAAGACCTATGTGACTGCATGTACTTTATGGACTCCCAATAGTCTGTGTGGTTGGGCCAATGTGATTGAGGCCTCCACATAGTCTACAGAGAGGGTTTGTTTTGTTAGGACCTCCCCAGTGTCTCTAATAAAATATTATTGTGATTAATGTTCCCTAACAAGGGTAATAGGTACAAGTTCATTCTTGATGTGGTTTGGGTTGGTGGAAACTAGGTTCTCTATTCCTTTGGATTCCAAAAAAGGGCATTAGCATACATGGACTGGGTCATTTCTCATGAATAGGACATTTCCTTGAGTGGGATTTGGTCATGTACCACCCATTGGATTGGTCCATTATGCGGTGGATGGTCGATGGACCTCCCTTGAGTGAGAAGGGATGGGTTGAGGCTTATGGATGTATGCACGTGCCCAATGTATGATAGTATTGGGTCAAATTTTTGGAAAGTACCCAACCCTAATTCATTGAGTTAGGGTTAAACATTGGATATAGTTATAGTGGAATGTGGTGATGAGTGGATTCTATCATGGATCTTAATAATGTATGGCCATGGTCGAGGTGGATTGGTGAGCACTCAATGCCCTAGCGGGCATTTGTACCTCATCGAGTGTCATAGAATCCAAGTTATAACAAGAAAACTCAATGAGAATGATTATATTATTTATTTTATTCATGCATACACATACATTTGATTGAATATATTAGTAGTGCTTATTGTGCCCCTACAAGTTTTTATGCTCACACAATGCATGAGAATCTCGGTGTGTGGGAAGATCTTATGTTTTCATTTTATTTCAGAGTATAATACATCCAGTGGATTGGGAGGATAACACTCTAGGGTATTAGAGATATGGTGAGTGAGGCATGGGGATGACAGTAATAATAGTGTGTTTATTTTATTTTTTGTTTCATTTGTACTTGGGATTGGCCTAGAGGGTGATTGCTATCTCTATTTTGTATTCCAACAAGAAATTTTATTTTATGTGATTGGATGTTTTATTTTGTGTGATCTGATGTGCATACTATGTGATTGATTTTTTCTTCTTAATACAATCTGATTTGATGAAATAGTCTCCCCAATGTATGGATTAAGCCCTCATCACTAGTTGGTATCCTCTAATGTGTAGGGAGTTGTGATTGAGACCACGTAATGAATCTAGTCTGAGAAATGATAAGCATCCCTAGGTTGGTGTGTTACATATACACAAATATATATTCTAATATGTCTCTCCTTCTCTCTCTATGTGATTGTGTGAATATTGATGCACACACACACACACATAGAGAGAGAGGGATATTTATATTTACACACATGCATGCAAAAACACACACACAGAGACATATTTAGGTGTGTGTATATATGTGTGTGTGTGTGTGTCTATATATATATATTAAAATTTATATATACATACATACAAAGATACAATTACACACACACACACCCCTATATATATATATTCATATTAATACATAAGTATATATATATCGGTGTGTTTTTTGTATTTACTTTGTTTATGAATCTTATATATATATATATATATATATTACAATGTGTGTTTGTGTGTGTCTGTATGTGTGTTTTATAATATTTATATATCAAAATGTTCGTATTTATATATATGTGTTCATAATGGTATATTTGAATGTCATCTATTTAGTTTGTTCACATTTCATATATATATATATATATATAATTTTATATTGTTTTTATTATATATATTTAGATTTTTGTAGGATTTGAGGAAAACAATATGATGAAAATAATGCAACACATAAATATATAGAAGAACATGGAGAGATTTGAACTCGAGACCTTACCAGATCCCATAAGGGCACCAACCGTTGAGTTGCACCTTGAGATGTTTTTTTATACTATATGTTTATAGATAATATTTATATACATATATGTGTGTTTGTGTATTTTACAATTCATATGAACATGTATGTTTTACATAGTACATACATATAAATGTTATTATATATATTTATGTGTGTGTGTTCATAGTGTTAATATATTTTTATTATTTATATAATATTTTTTTCTAATATATATGTTTTTATTATTGTATATTGTGTTTATAATATTTATTTATATATTTATTCAAATCCTTTTTTTCAAATGACCCATTTTAGAATTTTATGAAGGATAGCCTCACATCAACCCTATTTTTGGCATGGGATGGGGACAAACCTACATCTCCCCAATTAATAAATAGAATGGGGGGAGAAATGAAAAAAGTGCCAAACTGGCCTAAAAACAAAACCACCTCAGACACCTCCATGATCACACAACACACAACACATTACGTTGGCTAATGTCCCATCTTTCATCATGACATGGGACCCATAGTAATGTTGATGCTTATAAAATTATTTCCACAGTGTAATACTCCTTTATACGTCGAAGATGCTGGTGATATTCCATGAACTATAAATGATCCAAACCCCACCCTAGAATGTTGCCCCATCATCACACACTATAGAGAAAGTTGGGAAACTTATGATAAAACAAGAGATGATGAGCCAGA
Source organism: Viscum album (assembly GCA_963277665.1). Taxonomy (NCBI): domain Eukaryota; kingdom Viridiplantae; phylum Streptophyta; class Magnoliopsida; order Santalales; family Viscaceae; genus Viscum; species Viscum album. The sequence continues at coordinate 1,216,868,626 of OY728159.1, forward strand.
TGTAAGCTGGAGACATTCACCCATGAACTACAGTAAGGTCGAGGACACACTATTGTTGTATCTACAATTTATAGAAACATGCACACCATCACCATTAGATCATAAAAGTAAGAAGCTTCCATTAAAAGTAAAACATAAATGGAAGAGTCTTTATTGATTTTGATCCCAAAGTAAGATGCCGCTGAAGCGTGGCTAGAGAGTGGACATCGGGTCTAGATGGGGAGAAAAGGTAAGCCATAGCTATATAAGGCGCACCATCGAATGAATCATGGGGTGGAAGAACATCATCCATATGATGAAAAATGTAAAACCAAAAGTACATAGTGAAGAAATTGTGGGAGCACACTAAAAGGAGGCAAGACAAGGCCAGTTGTGTGTTTTCAACTTATAAAGTAATGTTGGGGTAGTAGAGCTTCATGGTGAAAAAATAAGCCCAAAAAAGGAAGAAAAAATGGAAGAACATGAAGAATGATGTGGTTTGGAAAGGATGCCTATGTCTACATGATATGGGAGAAAAATATTTCATTCTCTCTAGATGAAGCATCGAAGGATTAAAAAGATGCAATAGGGTTTTCTCCCTTATTAAAAATTCATGGGACTGATTCCCATTTTAAAGATGAATTCAAAAATATGATTTATCCTTTGGTTTGGTGGGTAATTCATCTAACATTGAAATATCACCCTTTTTCTTGTTGTGTATCTTCATTGTTGATTGGCATGGTAGCCAACCAGGGAAGAAGTTGATGCTCATCCATAATGTTTGCTTCTGTTGCATGCTCCCAAAAGAGGGTGTGGTCCCCACGATTAAGACCATACCATGTAGAAGCTGAAACTCTGGGAAAAAACACTGTAAACACCAGAACCTCAAGGCATGATAGACATTGGCCAACCAACTCGATTGAATCTCATCCTCCTTCCACACCCTACTCCTAAAAGGAACCATAGATTCTTGGATGTTGAAGGATTTAGTTGTAGTTTTGAAGATGTGGAAGCTATAATGAGTATATATTTCACAAAAAATAGGTGGTTTGGGGCCCCATGTCATCATATGGCGGCGAGTCCCAATTTTGGGAGTGGTTTATAGAGGATAAGTCTAACCAATTTCTTCTACCCATAGGCTATTTTTTCTCAGTTCTAAAACCAACCAAGCCAACCATTGGCTCTGGATGCACCAAGAGTTGATAAATTTTTCAAGGGTAGATGATTTATCTAAATAACCATTGATGAATATGTTTTTACATTTCTCTTTAAACCAGATCAAATATAATAAATTTTAATCATGTTTAATCCTTCGACATTTTCATCTAAAAATAAATGAAAGATCATTTACCTTTCTCACATGGATGTTGAAAACTCTTTCTGAACCATGTAAATCCATCATGTTCTTCAACTTTTCATTATCTATTTGTTTTTATTTCATCGAATAGTATGCCTCTTGCACCGAAAAATTGGTGTCAGAGCAATACAATTTGAAATTGTGATAGTGTAGAGAGGTTTTACAATGATAAAAAACATCAATGTAATTGAAATTTATTTTTTTGAATCCATATTTATGAGGAGATCTTTGAGAAAATTCAAAAAAATTAGAAATCATCAAAAATTATGCTAAAATAAATTCTATAGAGGTTTTCAAAGTTTCAACAAACTTTTCATTGCTATAGTGCCCCCTTGTTAGAGATGATGATATTGTTCACATCAGTGTTGACTTCCTAGTGGATTTTCCAGCGACTACTCCAGCAAGCCATGTCATCGACACCACATCAGTCTATCTAGACCATTGATATTGTTTTATCAATATATTGGAAAATTGATGTCTCTTTTCAGTGATCCATGAGTTTTTTAACCTATTTGGATAATGCTGGACACATCTATATGGTAAGATTTTTTATTTGATTACTATATAAATGGGATAAAATACCAGTAACCTGATTTATCTCACCACTTCTAGTGATTCCATCGAGAAACCCAAAATGATGGATGTTTTTTTATATTAAATATTAATGGAATCCAATATTTTAGACTAGTAATCCCATTGTAGTAAAAGTATAGGAATCATCAATTAGCATAAATTCAATAGAAAGATGTATACAAGTATCCCTCCATTTGATATGGAGTGGGTCATGCTTATTAATAAGTGAGATTTCCTAATCACCAGTTGGTGTACAAGAGTTTCATCCAAAAAATTTCCAATGAACATGATTCTTCAGTTATATATAGAAAATTGGTAAACATGAAAGAAATAAAAACCACAGATAAAAAATAAAACCTAGTATGAAAAATTGTTAACATGAAGCACAAAAATGAGAACATTATATCAGAGAACATTAGAAAATTTCAAGGTTTTATTGATGAGTTTAATATAATGAAAATTATAGTAGTGATGAGTTGGATCATTGTTGATTTTATGTTTGTTACCAAAGAAGTCTGACACACTAGTTTTTTCTATTAGCAATTCAACTCAAGAAGGAAATACTACCTTAGAAATGGTGAAAGATAAAATAGTGAATGAATATTTCTAAAGGAAAGACTAGGAATATACACCTAACTCATAGGATCTTGTCTTGTAAAGAAAAGGGAAATTGATGAGGAAGGTTGGAAGGAGAGTAATATAACCTTACTAATAAATTTTATAAAGGATGACCTGATCGAAATATCAATAAAGATATGTCATGAAGTGTCACCACTATGGAAATATCAGATGCTCTATCAATCAGTGTAGGAAGTTAAAGGTGTATCAAAGAAATATGGAAGAAAAAACCCAAAATACTGATGTTTTAGTTTTCAATTAAGAGAATATTTTTTTTCACGAAGATGATCTAGTCAATCTTGCATTCCAATACTCGATATGCTTGATTGATTTAGGAACCTCCTACCATGCCACTACTAGAATAGATTTCTTCTAATCCTATACTTCAGAGAGTTTTAAACATGTGAATATGGGAAATGATGGTGAACACAAAATCCCTAGTATTGGTAATATTTTTCTGGAGACTAATATTTGATACAAGTTACTATTGAAGGATGTGAATCATGTTCCTTCTATTTACCTCAATCTGATATCCACTAGAATATTTGATGATGATGGAAATGTCAGTTCCTTTATTAATGGGAAATAGAATCTTTCTAAAGGTAACATGGTAATTTATAAAGTCTATAAGGATAGTTATCATTATCTCACTGATGTATGGCCATATGGAGGGGAAGTTAATACAACAATAAAAGAGGTTCATACAAAAGATTGAAATAGATTACTTGGCCACATTAGAAAGAGATGAATAGAAATTCTCACATGGAAGAATCACATAGTAATAATAAAAGGTACACATTTAGATACTTGTGTTGATTTTATCATTGGAAAAAAAACATAGTGCGTTATTTCATGGTTATTTACCACCTAGAAAAATAAATGATTTAGATTTGATTCACACTAATGACAAAATGGTGAAAATTTATTCTATGAGAGATGTTATTCGTTTTTTAACCTGTATAGATAATCATTATAGAAAATTTTAGTCCTTTTCATTGAAAAATAAAGATCAGGTGCCGGAAGTTTTCAGGAAGTTTCATGTAAATGTGTAAAGATAAATAGTCAGATAGATTAAGTGTGTGTAAGTAGAAAGTAGAGATTAGTACCATGGTATATTGGACGAGTTATAAAGTATTTTTAGTAAAATCATGGAAAAAAATTTAAGATGTCTTAACATAATAGTTCTATTGAAAGGATGCAAATTTGAAATTTTAAGACAGTAATGTGTATTCTTTGAAATGAAAATATGTGAAACACCTTTTTGGGCGAGGTAATGAGGATTTAATTTGATCTTACCAACATTCATAATCAATTCCACAAAAATAGAATATTCTAGAAAAGGCTTGGATATGTAAATATGTTTTATAAAAACACTTGAGAGTATTTGGCTATTGAGAATTTATACACATCTTGAAATTTGAGCAGGAAAAGATGGATGTAGTGGTAAAGTAATGTATCCTTTTAGGATATTATCATATGGAGTTTTGATAATGACTCTAGGATCTATTCATTATGAGGATTTTTGGAAATAGATATTTGGTTTTTAATGAGGACTAGAAGGTTTAATATTTTGACAATCTAGAAAATATAGAGAAGTTGTAGTATGAAGATATTCTAGTCAATCTAGGACCACTATAATCACCATCAATTCTAGATAGTGAGAGATAGATATATAGATTTTATGAAAATGATGCATCACTACATGATTCCAACAATCCATATAATAATATATCTTCATCTTATGATAATTCATAATAGATTCCCCATGAACTATATAGGTGGATAACCATAATAGAATGAGAACTGTGTTGTAGATGCTCTATGCATGATTATGTGATGCTAACTGATAGGGGAGATCCAGAAAATTTTGATGTTGTAATTGTGATTCATCATAATATTAGATGAAAAAAAGGAAATAAAAGAGGAGATGACATCCTTGCACAAAAAATACACATTTGATTTGGTGGAGTTACCATATAGAAAGAAGGCCCTCAATAACAAGTGGGTGTACAAAATTAAAGGAGAAGATTACAACTCGCTACTATGCTATAGAGAAATAACGGGTGTCTAATTATTTTGTCAGAAGAAAGTTATTGACTTCAATGAAATTATTATACCTTTGAAAAAATTTATTCTATCAGTGTTATTAGTAGATTGGCGGCTAGTAAAAACTTATAGGTTCACCAACCCTATTTAATTATTTATTTTTTACATATTGATTTTGATGAGAATATTTATATGGATAAAACAAATGGGTTTTAGTTGAATCTTAATTAAAAACTGGTATCCAAACATATGAAAACAATATATTTATTTAAATATGAATTGATACAATTATATAGTAAATTTGACTCATTCATGGAGAAAAATGGGTGCAAGAGGATGAATCTTAATCACTATGTTTTCGTAAAACAATTTTCTGGTGGTGACTTCACTATTTGGTTGCTTTATGTTGATAATAAGTTCATTATTGGAAAATATATCACCAAGATTGTTAGTTTTAAGAAGGATTTGAAGAAGAATTTTTAAATGATGTATTTGGAGACATTCCTCCCATTATGGGAATGAAGATTAATTTTGAGATAAGGAATAAGAAAATTTGGATATCTTAGGATTGGTGCATTGATATGGTTCATGAAAGGTTCAACATGAGCAAGGTGAAACCATTTAGTAATCCACTTGGGAGTCACTTCAAGATTACAAAAATTCTGAGTCTATAAACAAAGGAGAAGAAAGTAGAGATATAAAAAGTTCATTACCAGTAAGAAATTGGAAGTATTATGTATGCCATGGTTTTCACCATAATAGATATTTCTCATGATGTTGTCATTGTGAGAATATTATAATCAAATAATATAAAGGATCATTATAAGGTGGTTAAATGGACATTATTGTATCTACGAGTTTCATCCAGATATTTTAATTATTCTTGAAATAGTAAACATGTTTATGGAATGACACATAGATATTGATATGGTTAGAGATATTGATATAAGGAAATCCAAATAAGGGTATAAAATATCATTTTTAGGGGGATTAACCTAATTTCAATCATGACATCAGTAGTTTTTTCCATTTTCATTCAAGGAAACAAAGAATACTGTTGTCAAGGAAGGCTTCAAAGAGATACTATGGATGAAGAATATTCTATAAGAGATCAAATAGAGTTAGGAGAATTATATTCTCTGTAGATATGTTTAGAGTGAAACTCATATTAGTATGAACTCAAAATTTCATTTCAATTCTAAACACATTGACATGATACATCAATGGATCCATAATGTACTGGAAGAGAGATTATTTAATGTTGAAAAAATATACACCAATGATAATCGGGAAAACATGATGATCAGTATTCTTCTAAAAGAGAAGCTGGAAGCCAAAAATGATATTGTAGGTGTAGCATTTAACCCCAATTGTTCATGATCGAGAGATTTTTGAGGTGCACTACCAATTTGGGGATTGTTTTATAGAGGATGAGTTTAGTGGGAGTCTTGTATTATTGGGTTGGTTTCTCTTTCAGTAGAAACCAACAACGCCAAACATAGACCATTTATTTAAATGGTTTCAAGGAATTTTTCAAGGGTAAATGATATACCAAAATGAACATTGATGAAGCAATTTTTTCATTTTACTTTAAAATCGGATCAAATACCAGGAATATTATTTGTGTGTGGTAGTATGAAATCTTCATCTGCAGAGAAATTAATGGGAATCCCCCTTTATCCCATGTCCTTAGGATACCCTTAACGAATAAAGTAAATCCTCTATGTTCTTCCATTTTTTATTCCATGTTCTTGTTTATTCTGTTGAATAAAACATCTAATTTCCTAACACATCATCACTATATGAGGCATTTTATAGAAACATCTAGATAAAATAGGAATAGTATGATGGAACACCACTAAGGGAATGGTCTATTGGTTTATATATATATTGAAATAAAATAAATTTTCATTTATGTTTATATAAATATGAAATTATATATTTTCTTTATAATATATAAATATATATGCACTATATAACATGAAAATTAATTTGAATTCATCTATATCTTTGTCATGGTATATAACACATATGAAAGTAAGGGAAGAAATTAGATATATGGATATATCAAATCTGTCCTGAAGAATATGTAGTTCTTCGAACACTAATATTCACCAAAAAACTAGTATTTGTATAGTAAAATTTAATTCATTACAGAATTAAAATAAATGGTGTACTATAAAGGGGTATATGTAATGGGTAGTTATTATATTACCAATAACAAGCCAGTATTTCTTTTCAAATCCCACCATTAAACCATGTAACTTGACTATATTTTTGTATTAAAATATTTTTTTCACAATTATTTTCCTTAATCAAAATCCAATTATAACCTAGAATATCATTCCTTAATGATAATTTCTATAATAAATATATTTTTTCTTATACATTTAGTAATGAAAGGAAATACCAAATAGAATGTCAATTCAATGAAGGATCCTTACCTTGGGATATCATGAACATTCCAAGATGGTCCTAGTAAATATGATGTATTTTATATTAGAGGTGACCATATGTAGGGAATTTGGATATTCAATAATAATATTTCATATTCTAATCTATTTTTCAAACATACAAAGTATGAAAATTATATTCTTATTCAAGATGATACTCACCCTTAATAACATCATTCAAATGATCTTGATGGTAGAACAAATTATACATAATTGTGAATTGAAAAAACAAGATTGTTTTCAGATAAAAAATTTAATAAAAATATTTAATGTAATAATAAATTTTAAAAAATTCTAGTTTCAGTGGAATGTTCATAGTCAATTATCCAAACTAGATCAATATTTTTTAATATCGGTATTTATACTAGATTTAATGTACCAATAAACACTAATAGTTGGAAGTTTCATACGTGTAGTGATGTACCTGGGGACATTTCTTTAACATACAATTACAGTTTCAATTATGTTCCCTTCAGATCAATTCTTGAGACACTTCCTATTTTTTCTAAGACTGAATTTAATTTGAAATACTATAGATTGTATTTCATTCTAAAATTTTAAATAAAAATCACATAGATTTATAAATGATACTTTCCACTATGAAAATGATAGGTTCTAATGACAACGTCAATCCACACTTATAAACATTATACACCAGCATCATCTCCCCTAAATAACAGAACTATTTCATTTATAAATATAAAAATTATAGTTTAAAGGAAATTTTTATTTACACATTTTAATTTCTATATAACATAATTTGTGGTCTCTCCCGAATTTACCCATGTTTTTGTTAGAATTGATCACTTTTTGTGTATCTTCGGTTATCAAATCCCTAGAGACCTGAGAAGAAACCAATATACTTGCACATTATATGGTGTGATTTTTGGTTATGATGTGGCCAAATTGGTTTTCGTTGGATTGGCTTATTAAAACACTAAAAGACATAAGTGAAATCAATTAGTTGTAATGGTTTGATCCTAGGTTATTATAAAGGGTTGTATTGATGAATTTCTACCTTTATGGATTTAAATTTTAGACATCAGAGTGATTCTTTCAATGACATTAAACTATGTTAATCACTAATTAGTTTAATACCAAAAAAATATAATTATATTAACCTATACACATATAGAATAAATTTTATGAACAATCCAAGGTAAAGGATAATATTATCACTTAATGTGTGTAGCCTTAAAATTCTACAAGAAAAAATATGAATAAGGTCACCAAATTGAAATATCTACTAAATAAATAATATAAAACATGATGGAATAAGAAATAAAATCCAAAATATCCCCTAGATAATCCCTTGGATCAACCCATTAAATGTTTAGAACTCCATTTATGCGTAGATATCAATGTAAGATGAGAGTAGACTCACAGGGGTGTAATTTAAGAAGAAAAGAACAATGAAATAACGAAAACTCCAATGTAGTGTGAATGATTTATCTCTTTCTTGTGTTAATAAATTAACTCATTAATGAATAATCAATTTTTTTAAAAAAAATATGAATAATAATATGTTTTATCAATAATCTAATTTGATTAGATTAACTTAATATTTAAGAAATATTACTGCAACATGAAATTAGCAGAATAACATTACACTGAAAACATTCAGAACTTCCTCGCAAATAATTCAACAACATTACGTTAAATATAAATTGCGGAAGGTTGGGTATATCCCCAAATATTAAATCTTCTCCCAATTAAGGAGGGTAGTCATAGGTGGTTGATATTTTAAGGGAGAGTGAACTTTTCTAAACATTACAAAAATTGGATCCAGCTTGCATCCCCCCAACAAAGGCACCAAAGTGTAAATTTATATGGGTGAATCTGGGTGAAATTTAAGAGAATAATTTCAATATGAGAGTCTACTATAGTTTTATATAAAATTTCATCCCGATTAAATAAATTTTTGGGTATATATGATCAGAAGGGTGGATTGTCATTATGAACCATAGAATCTGGCACATATTTTCATCTTCCAATTGGGATACCTAAAAATCCCTTAAAACTCATTATTTTCTATAGAATATATTTAATGAAATTTTATTATGGACATAAAATATCCCAATATGACATTTTAGAATCATTGGGCACGTATCATGTCGAGTATAGAGATTTTGGTTTACTAGCGTCTTGTTTAATTCACCACAAATTTTCTAGAATCAAATCCCACAATTATCATCATGTCAAATAAATATTCAATATCACCAGAAGGAAATAATGTTCTTCATTTAATGGGAAACATGAAAATGAATTTTAAAACTGAGATCAAGACCTATATGTGTGTCAAAACATGATGGAAAAATGTACCAAGTATAAGTACATTTGAGAAGTAATTACAAACATGATAAGAAGAGAATTCTAAATTTTAAAATGAAATAATACCGTTATTTGTAGAAAAAATATGCCCTTAATATTTTAATGTAAAAAATTAATATTATCCTGTTATAGTGGCTAATCTCACCCTAAACTTGAGTTTTTCTATTCCTGAGAAAAAATCTTCTCAAAATTATGAAATTTAATATAATTTTCCAAGAAATAATTAACACACACTGCTTACCATTTCGACCCCACATCAAAAAATAATGAAGCCTATCTTAAAAACTAAAAACAAGATAGGTCTATATTAATATCCCAATCCCAAACCAATTTCGTTTTTAAAATTCCTTATAACATATCATCAAGTTTAAATTATGAATAATTATATGCTGTGCATCACAATAGTCATGGGGGGTTCATTTTTATTCCAGGAGAAAGTTGGAAGAGTTAGGTGGAATAACATTCAAATATTAAGATTATTTTTCATTTTTTGATTTTTTTTATTTGAGATTTATTTATGGTTATTGTAATTGAACTCAATCAAGTTAACTCCTCTAGTGCATCATTGTTGATGACACCCAGGCTCAAATTACTTATGTTACTAAGGGAATATCACATACATGGGAAAAACATCGAGTAAACTCAATCAATAAAAAAAATAAAACAACCAAAAGTAAAGAAAAAACTCCAATATATGGGCCACAAAACTCTATATTCATGATCCAGAAGATCCAAAAACCATGAATTAGGTCAATCTATTTCTCTCTGTGTAAAATTAATTGTTTTATATTATTTCATTTATATTATTTTAATACTAATTTTAAAATTAATCTCATCACCAATACTATGATATTTATTAAGGTACCCAAATATCTCAAACTAATAACCCATAATCTACATTACTTGTATAGTGATATTTTGGTTAAATATGATAAAAATTTTAAGCATAAAAAATAACATCAGAAAACTACACTTTCTAAAAATTATCCCCATGAACATAAAAGTGCATTAAAATAAAAAAATTAGGAAGGTAAAATTATTGGATATTCAGTTTTAATGTCTGAAAATTATATTACCGCATAAAGTTTTAGAAAAAATAAATATTCCAATGACTCAATTTTTTTAATTTTATTTTCTTTTTATTTTTGTAACATTTTTTTGTTAGTTTTGTTGTTTCTTCACACACAAAAATAATTTTTTTTATAAATATTTCACCCCAAACCCAGAATCACATTGTCCCCAGGGTTTAAATAAAATAAAATCTAGAAGGAGGTAGAGGCATAGGATGTGAGTTCTAAAAGGCAATTGAAATAAAAATAACATATAACAAGGTCACGTGGTCATTTCATTTGAAGTTCATGTTGTTCCTAATTACGCCATTGATTATTGTGTCTGTCATACAAGTATCATAAATGTTAAAAGATTATGTTTTTAAAAATGAAATAAATTTTTTTCCCTGAAAATACATTAACCTCAGGAGCCCATTAATCTAACACACCAATATTGTTGGAATCATGATAGAAACACCTTGAGGATTCCAAAAAAATAAAAAATCAAAACTGGAAAACACATAATTTTTATTTTATAACACCAACCAATGTGTTATGGTATAGGTAGAAGTTGGGTTTCTTCCAAGAAAACAATTTCTTTAATTTCATTCTCTCAACTTGGACCATAAATGTGTCAACAATTGTCGGATTTATTTGTTTTTTCTATTAACTCTTCCTCTGTTTCTGGTTTATTGAATGATTTAGTGAATGATCTTAACCTATGACCACTAAAATTAATAATATGACCAATAGTGTGATCCCAAATCTCTAAATACCCTAGGGGTACACATTATTTACATTTTAAGGCACTGACTATCAAAACAATAACTTTCATGGATCTATGTTATGTTTAGAACTATACAGGAGCACAGATTTTCCCATTTTTAATTTTTTTACTATAATATTCCTATATTAGTAATCTTGAGATTTATATTTATTGATCCTTTAATTTAAATATCCTTCCATACTAAGTTCCTCAGGTTCGTTATGTTTTAGTTTCTTTATTGGTTTCACCCCTAGAAATTACAAAAACAATTATTTCCTAAATGACCTTATATTTGATTTCAATAGGTAAATGAAAAGTTTTTCCATAAACCAACCTATATGGTGACATAACTAAAATGGATTTGAATACAGTATGATATGACCAAATTGTATCCAATATTTTATCTAACTAATCATTCATAGTTGTATTGAGGGGTTTTTTCAATAGTTTTCCTAATTTCTTTATTCCCCAACATATCTTGACCACTGGTTTGAGGATGGTAGGTAGTGGAAACTTTATAAGAAAGTCCCTAATTAGACATTCTGATAAGAAGGGATAGTTGTAAAAAATTATTTACATGATAACTAATGATACTATGGATTTTAAATCATGAAAATATTTGTTTATATAGTAATTATATATTAACTTAACAAACATTGGACTTGGTAGGAATGACCATAAGACATTTTTGAGAAATAATAAATAGCCAAAATGATTTAGAAATATCCAATAGATTTTGGAAAGGGACCTATGATATCAGTTCCCCAATAATAAAGTATTTTTTCAACTAGAATGGGAGTAAGGGTTATTATGATATCCCTCCATTTTATTGCAAAACGTTCAATGCATTGTACAAAGGAGAAGACATTTTAAATTTAGTTTCTTGTAAAAAAGGTACATGATACCTGAAAATATAGAAAATTATTCTAATACACTATAAAATCTTTATAAATGGTTCATTAAAAGTAAAATTACATCATCTCATAACCTGGGGACACATATCAAAGGAAAACGTGAGAATAAAGCCCAAAAAGGGAATGTAAGGGAAACCGTTTACAAGTGATCTTGAGGATATTCAATAAGAACTTGAAGGATATAATTTTGTTATAAAAAAGAAAACATGAGGTATATAATAAATAAGAAAACATGACTGAAAACTTGGAAATATTGATAAAACATTTTTTATACATTCATAAGCATATCACCAAGGTTTTTCACCAGGGGGTCTCAAAAATTACCATGGTTATTCACCAACGTATCCTAGAACATGCCATCTTTAGAGATTAAATTTTTATTAGATGCATTGGTTCACTACAAGGAGAACCCTTCATATGTATTAATTTTCTTATTATACACATATATCATAATCAATCATCCCATAAATAACGCATGGGGAATAAAATCAACAGGTTTCGTATCAAAATCATGGAATTTTAAAATGTAATTAAAAATAATATCTTTATATCATTCTTAACCCCCCAAAATGGAAGGTGGATTTAATGATTGTTAATCCCCGAATAAAATATATAATTTTGAAATCTTGGTGGATAATCCAAAAAAATAAAGTGGTTTGGTTATGTGAAAAATAATATAATATAATTTATTGAGAAAAAAAGTCAAATTTTGAAAAGAAATATTTGCAGCATAACGGGTGAGAAACATCTTTTCAAAAAACATTAAAAAGTAAAGGTAGAATGGTCTCCCATTCATAAAATACACTTAATATAGTAAATGTATAGAATAAAATGGACATAATAACATAGTATGAAAATTTATAAAGATATACCACATAAAAAGGGAACTTGAAATGAAAAGAGAAGTTGAGATTTCTTTTACATTGAAGGGTAACTCTAAAAACATGAATATTGAGATCTTGAGGGATTTAGAACACCTTGGTAGGACTCCTTGGGATGTAAAACTATCATATATTCATCTAGTATGAATTTTATGTGAAAGTAAAGAGGTAAATGGGTGGGTATTTATAGAAAAATAATAGGATTTGTTTACTATTTCCCTAGGCACCTAGGTAGTAGTAAATTGAAAAACAAGGAATTTTCCATGGTATTGGACATTTGGGACAGATATTATGTTATTATAATCCAAAATAATTGACTAGAATTTTATATTTATTATTAGATCATTATGATTTCATTAAACATACTGAAAACCCATACTCTATTTTTACTATTCATAAAAAAATAAAGTATTTTATAAAATTATCAAAAATTCACCCTAACCTAATTTTGAAGTGTTTATTTCAAAAATTATATTAAATTTTTCATAATAATTCAATAAAAATGAGAATTTTGACTTTTTATTTTAAAAATATTTAGTTATTCAAAATAATAGAAGATCGAAAATGCATCGTGAAATTGCATAGTAAAATTTCTGATACTAAAAAATTAAAATTGTTTAATCATTTATATATATGTATGATTGTTTTAGTTATAGTATTCAATAAAAAAGCATTTCTCATAAAAAAAATTTATTATAATAATTATATATTTTCTAAAAAGTAAAATATTTTTCAGGAAAATCATCTTTTCAAATTCCAACTAAATTTTATTAAGCAAAACTATTATTAAATTTGAATTGATGGAAAAAAATTTATTTATAAAAAGTAATTATACATTATGTAACTAGGGATTAAAAACATAAATCCATATAACACTAGCATATTATCTAAGGGTAAGGTGTTTGTTGGTGATAGATTATTGGGGAAGCTAGGAAAACATTGTCTGAGTGGTAAATTCCACTAACTTGAACTTATAAGATTAGTGATTTTGTTCAAGCCTAACTTTTTGAAGATTGACTTGGTAATTGTCAAGAGAAAAGCCCGAGGATTCTATCCCCCTCAAATGTTATGCCATGTGGGATTTTTACGACCTGACTCTATTGGATGAGGTCATTGATTGTTCTTTCTAAGTTAATTTTACTTTTTCATTTGTACTTATAAAAAGTAATTATCACCTTATAATAATTATTTATAGTATATTTTCTTATCATATTGACCAATGGTCATATAATGGTCGAACCTCGATGGTCACATTCCAAAATATACTGACATAATTTTTGGGGAAGTAATATTATATAACAGAAATTTTTAAGAAACAAATATCATTCAAAAAGTTTAATCCATTACATTATTACCCCCTTAATGATCTTACTCCTTGAAATTTCATATCATTAACTCAATTGAGAAAAGGTGTGGGTATTTATTCCTCATTGTATCCTCATGTTCCCACATTTCTTCTTCATTTATTTGGTTCATTCCCAACACTTTGAATAGGTGGTTAGTGTTGTTGAAAAGAACCCTGTCTATGTGGTCCAAGATCTCTACCAGTAAGTCCTCATAATAGAGGTCATGTTATAATTGTACCACTTCAGGATTCAGTACATGTGATGATTCGGGTATGAAATTCCTCAATAGAGATATGTGGAATACATCATGAACTTGAGCTAGATTTGGAGGAAGTGAATGATGATAGGGAGCTTTTTCAATGTGATCAATGATTTAATATGGGGAAATGTACCTAAGTTTGATCTCCCCTTTCATCAAAAATTTCATGACTTTGTTCCAAGGTAAAATTCTAAGGAAGAATTTTCCTCCAACATCAAACACTATGTCCATTCGATGGTTTTCACCATGGAGCTTTTACTGACTTTGAGCATCCTTTTTGTGTTTTTGGGTGATAGGAAGCTTTTCTATCATCTCTTGCACAATATTAGGCCTAAGAAGCCTTATATCACCAGATTCATCCCAACAAATAGTATTTCTACATCGCTTCCCATATAGAGCTTCACTGGGTTCCATTTGAATCCTGGAATGTAAGATGTTGTTGTATTAGAAATCAAGTAATGGGAGATGTTGATCCCATCCACCTTTAAATTCAATTGATCATGTACTCAGCATTTCCTTGAGTTTCTAAATAGTCCTTACATATTGTCCATTAGTTTTTGGGTGATACGACATACTCAAATTCAATTCAGTACTCAAATCATGTTGAAGACCTCTCCAAAATTTTGATGTGAACCTTGGATAATGATTATAAATGATAGAAAGTTGGAATCCATGGAACCTCACTACATAGTTTTTGTAAATCATGTAAATTCATTCAAGATAGAAATATTCCCCAATAAATATAAAATGGGCACTCATGGTGAGATGGTCCACTATAAACTATATTACATTTTTTCCATTGGATAATTTTCGGTGAGCAGTGACATAGTCCATTGTGATATTGTCTCACATGCATGCTAGTATGGGTAGTGGTTTTAATACACCATTAAGAAGTTGATTCTATGAATTTACTTTTCGACTCACCAGGCACCATGTAGTGTAGTCATCAACCTCCCTTTTCATGTTATCCCACCAATAATGATCATGAAAATACCTATACATTTTTTTCTTCCATTATATATAGAGTAAGTAGACTATGAGATCATCTATCAGCCAATTATTTATCACTAGAATAGATGGAGCCCAAAGCCCTATATGAAACTATAGTACTCTTTATTGATCAATATTGAACTCAGGAAACTTCCCAACCTTCACAGACACTATCTTATTCAGAAAAAAGGGTCATATCTTTGATATTTCTCTATCTTCTCTAGTAATGATGGTTGAGAAATCATTTGAGATAGGTTTGATGATGTCCCTTCCATTAAAATTTCCATTACCAATTTTACTATGTATTTTATCAAAGTATATACTTGAGTCCTCATCACTTCCAACACAATAGGGTATTTCTTACATAATGCATTTGTGAATTTGTTTGATCTTTTGAGATGATAATGAATCGAGCAATCATAGTCTTGAAAAAGTTCCAACCACACCATTATCTCATGTTCAATTCCTTTTGTTTGAAAATATACTTTGAAATTTGATGGTTTGTGTATATATCACATATCTCCCTTTAAAAACAGCACCTCCATATCTTCAGAGAAAAAATAATTGTATCCAACTTCATGTCTTATGTTGGATAATTATTCTCATGAGGATTCAACTATTGACATACATAAGAAATCACCCTATAGTTGTTCATGAGGATGAACCCAAGACCGTTCCAGAGATGCACCACTAAAAGTTAAAATATTTCTCTGATTGGGGGTAGGGTTAACATGGGTGTAGTAAACAATCTCTTCTTCATATCTTGTAAGCTTTCTTCTCTCTCCTTAGTCCATATTAACTTATCCAAATTTTTAGTTAACTTGGTTGGTGGATTAGAAATTTAGGAAGAGTTTTTAACGAACCTCCTATAACATCCCTCTAATCCAAGGACACTATCAATCTCAATTATTTTTGTAGGATGAGGCCACTACTCCACAAAGTTTTTCAGGACTGCATCAACTATGATTATTTCACTGGTTATAGTATTCCTTAAGAAAAAAACTTATTGTAACAAATATTCACGTTTAATAAATTTTCCAAATAGTGTTTCCATCCCCATAGATTTCTATATCATTAATATATAATCATAATGCTCCTTGTGACTTTTGGAATCTATCAAAATTTCATCAATAAACACTACCACAAAATTAACAAGGTAGTTCTTGAAGACTCTATTGATCAAATCCAAAAAAATAGTAGTAGAATTTTTCAATCTGAAGGGAATAAAAAATCATTATTACAATATCATGATCACAAGGAATATTTAGAATATATTTCTTATTCACCATCAATTTACGATAATCAGATTGAAGATAAATCCTAGAGTAGAAATGATCACCCAAAAGATGGTCAAATAAATAGTCAATTCTTGGATGATTGTTTTTTTCTTTATTGTGATCCTATTAAGTTTTATTTAATCAATTCATAACCACATTGATCCATACTTCTTCTTGAAAAAGTAAATCTGTTCTCCCCAAGGAGACACACTTGGCTAGATAATCCGCTTTTCCAAAATATATTGGAGGTGTTTCATTAATTTCTCCAACTCTGCATTTTCCATTCTATACTTTTTATTTGATATTAGCTTAGATCTGGGAATGAGATAAATGAAGAAATATACATCTATTTCTAGGGGAGGTCCATGTAACTCCTCGGGAAATATATCAATGTATTTCCAAATGATGGGGATATTCTCTATTCATATACATTCATTTCTTTCTTCATCTTTATCAATCATCTCCATAAAGAAGTCTATGAGAGGTGTAACTCCCCGACCCTAGTTACCCAGAGTCAGTGCATTATTACATAACATTTCCATGATCACAAGAAAGGTCAAATCTCGAAAGACCGATTGGTTTAGTAGCCTTGGAAACACTAGATATATTCATAAAGTTTTACATTACATCATAAATTGAAAAAATACAACAACAACATGGTCTCCATATTCCACACTCATATACCCACATACAATCCCTGCAGGTCATTCATAAATTACTTCTTCACATCTTGGGAAAAATAAAACATAGAAAAGGGGTGAGCTCAAATGCCTAGTTAGGATAACAATATACTAAAAACTTTCATCATTAATAATAAACATTTAAGGAAATGTATAACTTAAAACAAAAGCCTTTTAAACTTGAACTTCAACATAGTATGGCAAAAATAAAATGAAATAATTCCATTTACTTATTCACATGGATATTCTACTAATCGAATAATCACATGCAATATCAATAACCACTTTCATAATGATGGAATGCATAATTCCATACTATCATAACCACATAGCAAAGGCCTTGTGCCAATACTACAAATAAGATTTTTCCAAGGCCTTGTTCCAAGACACTAGTTTGTCTCATGAGATCTATCGATGCATTGAAGTGCTATAGCGGGCTCCACCCATCACATATTAAGTCCAATGCATTCCCATATGAAAAGGTTTAAACATAACATAAACATTCATATTAAAACTAGCATACGAAATGTCAATACTTTCACCATAAACCATGAATGGTATAAAAATAGCACATCCACAGTCAAACATATCACAAAACCTTCAATACAATATAGAAGTTTTGTATCATAATAAATCAACTTCAAATAAGTGTAAAATCCATCAAAGGATGTTGACATAGATGAAATCAAAACTAGTTGAGAGAAATATCTCTTTTTTTGAAATCATTTAAAAGTCACACATTTATTAAGGAAGTAATTTAAAAGAGATTTTTGAATCAAAGTGTCCCATACCACTCTGAAACTTTTGAAAAGAAATATCATTTCAAAACCTTCATGTCCATATAAATAAATCCTTAAAATCATTTTGAAAACATGGACATTAATTAAAAATATTTAGAAATATAAATCTTTAAAACATTTAAAACTATGATCTTGATAAAGAGTACCTTTCAAAAATTCTAAAAATATTCATTTTGAAATCATTTAAAAATAACATAATTATAAAATAAAATATTTACTTTGAAAATATTCATATAAGCTTGTAAGGGAAGCTTTGACGATTTTATAACGGCGGTAAATAGCCGCACCCACCGTATAAGTTAAAAAAACATTCTTACCTTAAATTTGTCGAAAGGTAAAAAGTGCCTTATTTGGAAAATGACAGAAAGATTACTTTAAAAACAAATAAGGGTATAAATGACATTAACCCATATTCTTTGTAAATAGTAAAAATGTTTTTAAATACATTTCTAAGAAACATGGATGTGGATGATAAAGAAATCTCAGTAGATTATTACGTATATACAACCTCGGATAATGAAGAGGTTGTGAAATAAACCCTTAACTTGTACTTTTCCTTGGTTGGGGTAAGTTAAAATATTATATAATGGTGAAATAATTGTTATTAAATTATACAAGAATCATATACATTAATATGATTTCATATATGATCTTTTAACATTGATTTGTTAATAATATCTTAGCATTATCTTTGTTTCGGGTGTTAACTTACTCATTTTCTTTTATTTGTTTTGTTACGTAAGCCATGTTTGTAATGGATAGGTTGTATATTATTCATATACAGAATGATATCAAGTCCTTAAACATAATTTTTAAATCATCAAATGATAATTACACTTGAATGGATACGATGGAGAATGAATCTCATCGCGTTCGTGGAGACGGTAGTCCGTACGTATGCACGAGCGACAATATCATTCTTTTGATATTAAAATAATATATAAATGGTTGTTATATCATATATACAGAATAATTAACCTCTTATATTTATTATTTACATGAGTTACACATCATTATTATACCCATCCAAATAATATTATATTGAATAACAATTACACCACGACGTGGAGACGGTAAGCCGTACGTACGCACGTATGGTGACATGTTATTAAAAGGGTGGATAGAGTACTGAATATGGTTGTACCATATTTATAACAACATAACAGTATATATAATATACTAGAGTTATTATTTTATAATTGTAATAACAATGAATGAATAAGTGGAAGAAGAAAGGAACTTGAAAAGGGGTGGTGAAAACATTACCAGTTCTTCGGGTTATTCCTTTGGATTTGATCAAATGGGCTCATTAGGTTGGCTTTAGGATCCAACTAATGCCTCTAGGTTGTATTGAGGGAAGTTGGGAGAGTATTTTGGTAGAGTTTGGCCGAACCAAAAGGCTATAAAGGTGTGAAGTAATGAGAAGGGGGAGTGCCATTGTATAAGAGGGGTGAGGGGCACCTTTGGAAAAGCTAGAAATATTAATTTATAATAAATTCATATTCGGTTTTTAATGGCTCCAAAGTTTATTATTCAAAGGTAAAGGTGGGGATAGGTCTAAAACCATTCAACAAATAAAATTTAGACAGGTTTGGGTTACTATATTAACCTTATCTTTTAGTTTTAACTCTTAGTTAATTAGTTTGACATTTACCATGTCACTTTGTATTTTTATATTATATAGTTAATAAACATACTATATACATCCAAGAGACCCCCAAGTGGTCCATTAATGATACACCTATCATGATATAAGTCTCTTGGCCGAACCATAGATTTTTAAAAATTTAATATCAATTAATAATATAATATTTGTTTTAAAAACTCTTTTCTGTCAATTTTGACACTATTCAATAGTTGATTTTTGTGAAACTCATAACAAAATGATTACTTCGACCAAAGTTAATTATATCAATCCTAACATGTCATATTAACCTATAAAATTAGTTTAATTCATAAAAATTCTCAAATTATATTTATTTGGGTATTTATAATATCAATTATTCCAATTTTTCATTAATTATGTAATTTATGCATCATCATTGTGTCATAAATAAATTAATTGTTTTAATGTATAAAAATTATAAATAAAATATCATTATGTAGGAAATCTTTTTATATTTCTAATTAATATTTACAATCTAATTTATATTATGTATAACCCTATATTAAAAATGTTTTAGTAAATAAACATTGATTTTAACTCTTTTAACTCTTCTTTGAATTAAATAATAATGAATGTCCTAATCTAATCCAAGTGGACCTAAATGATAATTTTTTATTACTAAGGATGTTTTTGGTCAAGATAAACCTGTCCAATAGAATTAAGACATGTGTCAGGATAATATAAATATCATTTTTAACCTTAATTAACCTATTTACTTTTAACTGTGGTAAATAAAAGTAAAAAGTTACTATTCACCCAAAAAATATTTTCATCTCATTGAACCACATTTTACTTCTTTATATTAACTGTGTTTCTTGGATTTTTGAAATTCCAATCACAGAAATTGTAAAATTAAGTTTTATGAAAAATTTAGTGTTCTAACTACCACTTAGTAGTTTCAATATTTATCAAAAATTGAACTTTTTCAGAACAATGCCAAAATTTCACCCTAAGCTATAATTGATATTTTGAATTCAAAAATGTTGTCTATTTTAAAAAATTCCAAACATATAAGTTTCATTAATTAATTTTATAATTAATTCCCACTTTCACAACAAATAGCGTGTTTTTAAGAAACAATATATATCAAAAGATTGACAATTTTTTAGGTCCAATTTCAAAGTGAAATTAATTCTAATGAACACCATTGGATAAAATGGTAAAAATATATTCTAATTATACTTTAAAACCATTAAAATTCATAATTTATCACCATTAATTATTTTGAATAAAAATGTTGTTTTTAATTAAAATTTAGTAATTTTCACTATTCATCAAAATATTAAAGTTATCCGAAAAGTACCAAAATTTCACCTTAGGCTAAATTCGATACTCAGAATCCAAAAATGAACTCCATTTTGAAATATAAAAATATATATAATTTCAAAAAGTAGGTATTACTATTCATAACAGATAGTTTGATTGGTTGTGGTGTGTGTTAGAACTCGAAGTTGTGTACAACACACGCTACTGTATTATTCAAAGGAAAGCGTATCGTGGAAGCTTGGGATGTTTCATTTTAAATTTTTGATGTCCCCATTTAGTCAAAAAGATTAAAATATTGTATTTAAAATGGGTTCACTATTAAAATTTGGTAAAAGTGCAATACTGAAAATGAATTTGTTCTTACATTATGTCTAAGAAACTCATAATATGGATTCTAAAATTATAAGGATTATATAAAGTTTAAAATTTAGTTAATACTATTCATAACCTCTTTTGAACGGCTTGTTTGGTAAGTCATGGTGCGCTTGAACTTGGTGTTGCGTGTAGTGCAAGTTATTGTATTATTTTGTAGAAATAACACACTCTGAAATCTTGGGGTGTTACAAGAGGTGCTTCTATAAAATGATCAAGTCATGATATCTTCCTTTAAAAACTACCAGTGGTTTTCCATTAAAGAATTATAATATTTCCATCATACAGTAGTTGATATTAATATTATACATTTAGATCCTATCCATCCCTAGTATAATGTTGAATTTTAATATGGGAATGACTACTATATTTACGATGATTCATTCTATCAAAAAATACTAGAGTTTCTATATAATGTTGATATTGGGATGATCCCTCGAGGAGTCTTGGAATATTACTCTACTTCAAGAAGTTCAAGGATAGATTCTGTATTATTTGCAAACTTGGATAAAATAATGGAATGTATATAACCATAATCAACCAAACTAATTTATACCTTTGAGAGAACAATGAGTGTACCTTCCTGCACATCATTTATAGATTCACCATCATCCTTCATGATATAAAATCACAACCTTTATTCCATTCCCTAGGCTGAGGTTGATGGTGATTCCCCTCCATTAAATTTGGATGTCATTGGTGACGTGACAAAGTTGTCCACACTTGAAGAAATAGACTTTAGGTAGGGATTATATCATCATACCTTTGTGGTTAGTGTTGAGAAGTTGAGGTTTCACCTCACTATGATAGTTCTAAGAAATATTGACATCTCTTCCAAATTTGTTACATTTCCCACTCCTAAGAAACCAATTTCATAAATGCTTCGTCCCAAATTTGTTTCATGTGGGAAGGTGTGCTTTCTTTCCTCATCTTCCTGGATCAAACCTCATCTCCATGTTTGGCTCAAAATATCTCTCTTTTCATTCGATCCATGGGACCACTGCATCTCTATGATCTTCATATCAACCTATAAATAACTTTTTATCATCACCTCATATTTATCAAAGTCTCTGTTGGATATATTCTACCATAGATTGGCATGGTCCACTGAAGAATATATCAATCTTCCAATTACGATCCATGACAATAATAGAGTTGTAAAAATAATGTCTTATAATGTTCATCTCAGAGACCACACATATTCATTTTCCTTTTCCTTCAGCTCTAGAAATTACTTTTCCATTTTTGTTCTCATTGAATGGTGTTAATGTTTTTTTGAAAATGTTTTGTTGAACTCTTACTACTCCATGACATAAATCTCCCCTCTTGGCTACGGGTTTTTAACATGTTTCTCCCACTGATCAGTTTCTCCCGGTAAGTTGTACACTTATAGGGTGAATTTATCTTGTTCTAAACAATAGAGTATAGAAAATATCTTTTCAATAGTTCTTATCCATTATTTAGAAATCAATGGGTTGATAGATCCAATGAATGAAGGTGGTCCTTGAGGTATAATGGAATCAATATAAAGTTGTTACATTTTAGGATAATTCAGTATCTTGGATTGATTCAAGTTATTACTCATAACTTAATTCAATTAATTTAAATTCTCTTGAGGTTTTCCATTTTAGCTTCTGTCAAAAGACCATCAGTACATGTTCTATTGCACTCACCATTTACACAGTTTCTATTATTTCTCGCCATTTTCTAAAAAAAGAAAAACTGCGAGAGAAATGTGTCTCATTTAATAATCTTATAATTATAAATGAATTTAATTCCTTAAAATATAATGCTTAAATATGTTATTATTTATCAATAATTAAATTTTCTATAACTACTTTAGAATGGTTTACAAAAGGCTTCTAATTAACAAAACATATACCATAGTATTTTCAAACCATAAGTATAGTAAGGGATGTTATTGTGTACCAGGTTACATCAATTATAGCCTGGAACACCTTGTCAGAGTTGTTACCCCTAGGTACATTTGTTCCAGATCCACATCCACTCGTTCCTATCTAGACTGTGATTTTTTTTCTTGGAAACCACTTACTTAATATTTCACCAAAATACCAGGTTGTTCTTACTATATTTAAACATTTCTATAGGTTTCTTCCTAATGTATCCAAATCCAAATTTCCATAAATAAATAAACATCCCATTGATACCAACTATAAAATCCCTTCTTTTTATTACATAACATTCATTACTTTATAAAAACAAGGGATCTTTAAAAGTTTAGTTTCTTAGAAAAAAGGTATATAATACGTGAATAAGTAAAACATTATTATATTCCACTTGAAAGGATTCGTAAAAAAATTTTCCAATGTAAAATTACTATAACTCAGAACCTGTGGACATACATCAAAGTAAAGGGTGAGAATATGGCCCTATAAGGGAAATTAATGGAAAAAATGTACAAGTGAACTTAAGGAAATTCAATAAGAACATGAATAATATAATAATGGAATGAAAAAGAGAATAATATGAAAATGGTAAATAAAAAAACATGATTCATAACTTTTAAATGGGTATAAAAAATTTATTTTAGACATTTATAATCATATCACCAAGGACTTTCACTATGTCTCATAAAAACTACCAAGGTTATGCACCAAGGAGTCGTAAAACATGTTATCTCTAGATATTAAATTATTTGCCCAAGGAATTGGAACCCTATCAAGGCCCAATGTTAATATGTATTAATGTTCATGTGATCTACAAAGGTCAAAATTATACATCTGCTAAATAAACCTTGGTGAATAAAATAAATGGGTTTCATATCAAAATCGGGGTCTTTTAGAAAGTGCTTAAAAACAAGATATTTATATCATTATTAAAGCATGAAAAGGGAAGGTTGGTTTAATTTATTTTAATCACAATATAAAATAGTTAATTTTTAAATCTAGTTTAATACACATTTAAAATAAAGAAGACTGGGTATTCACAAAATAAAATATGACAATTTCTTATGAAAAAAAAGATAATCTTTTAGAAGAAAATTCCGTAATATAACGGGTCAAAAAAATTGTTTTAAAAAATATTAAACAAAATAGGCGACAAGGTTTTAACATTCAAAAAATAATCTTAATTTAGTTAAGTGATATAATAAAATGGATAGGACAACATAGTATGTAAATTTTAAATACATACCACATAAAAAGCAAACTTGAAAGGAAAAGAGAAGTTGAGATTTCCATTACCATGAAGTGTAACACCTAAAACATGAAGATTGTGACCTTGGGGGATTGAGGATGCCTTCTTAGGAATTAGTAGAGGGTAAAAATATCATATTATCAAAGATGATAAATTTTAAGTGAATGTTAATGGATAAATTTGTAGGTATTTAAAGTAAAATAGGATGATTTGTTTTTTAATTTCCATAGACACCTAAGTGATGATAAATTCAAAATTACATGTTTTCCTATGGTATATGACCATAATATTGGAAACTTGCAACACCATTTAAGTTATTATAATCTAAGAGAGTCTAAAAGAATTTTATATTTCTTATTACATCATTTTAATTTCATTAAACATACTGAAAAAGTCAAACTGTATTTTTACTATTCATAAAAAAATCAAAGTATATTAGAAAATTATCATGAATTCACACTAAAAAACTTTTGACGTGATGATTTGGAAAATGATATTAATTATATTATAAAAATTATATAAATATTATTATTTTAACTTTTAAGTATAAAAATCTAATGTTATTAGAAATAATAGC
Organism: Viscum album; assembly: GCA_963277665.1. NCBI lineage: Eukaryota > Viridiplantae > Streptophyta > Magnoliopsida > Santalales > Viscaceae > Viscum > Viscum album. Next base: position 1,216,893,982 of record OY728159.1, read on the forward strand.
GAATAGAAAATGCATAGTGAAATTTTTGACACTTGAAAAAAATATCATTTGTATCTTAATTTGAGTGTCTTAATAATGATATTTCATTAAAATAAAAATAATTTATAACAAATTAGTTTAATAAAATAATTATATCTGTTATGAAAAGTACAATTTCTTTTCGAGAAATAAATTTATCAAATTCCAACTCTATTTTATTAAGAAAAACTCTTCATAAAACATAATTGATGGAACAAAAATTTAATTTATAAAAAGATATTAAACTTTAATTAACTATGGAATTGAAACATAAATCCTATAAACACCATCATATGACCTAAGGGTAATGTGTGTGATGATGATAGATTCATGGGGCGGGTCAGATAACATCGCTCGAGTGGTAATTTCCACTAACATGAACATCTCACATATGTGATTTCATTCAAGCCTCACTTGTTTAAGATCGTCTTTGGCTTGGTCAAGGTAGAATCCAAAAGACACTAACTACCTATTAAGTTCTGAAAATGGGATTTATATGGTACAACTATACAGAATTAGACCGTCGACTCTTCTTTCTCTATTAATTTTCCTTGGTCATTTCAAATATTAAACAATCATTATATCCTTAAAATTATTATCTGTAGAAATGTTTCTAATGTTCTTGTTGACCAATTGTCATAATTGACCAATGGTCATAATTGTGAAATAGTAATATAAGGTTTGAAACTTGATGGTCATGTTTCAAAATATACTCACAATATTATTAGGGAGATAATATTATGTAACATATGTTTTCATAAAACAAATATTATTCCAAAAGATCGGGTAGTGAAAGGTATTTTATTTATTTTGGATATGGATCCCAATTTTTTAAATCAAGTAAAACATTGGGAAATGTGAATGAATATTTATTGAGGGTGGGGCAGAATAAACCAATTTGAAGGAACATTTTATTTGTTTTATTAGTGTAAAAGTGTCCTCCACATTCCTCTCTATGAAAAAATTTATTAATTGACACTTGCTCAGACTTGAGAACACATATGCTAATTAATTTATCATAAAATAACTTTAAGAGGTATATATCATCAACCATATAATGTTTGACATTAGAAAAAAAATTCTACTAGTTTGATTCCTGAATGGTTTTCAAATGATGGCCAAAATGAAGTATTTTTCTATTTCAGTATACCAAGGGAGATAAGTCATAGAATAGTGGTTCTCATTGGGAAATGAATCAGACACATAAATGTGAGGTGATTTTTCATTTAATTCATTCCAAGAGAGGTGATCAACTAAAAAATTATCAATATCATTTTTATCCAAAATGGTTATGTCGAACAATTAAAAAATAAGGACCCACCTAATATATATAACCTTTTAATTTTATATTTTGAAATGGTATTTCATATCTGAATGATCTAAAATGGTAATAATAAAATATAATAATAGATAAGACCTGAATTTTTATAAATAAAATATAGTAGAAGAAACTCATTCTCAGTGGTGCTATTTTTTATTTGTGTATAATTCAATGATTTTACTACATAAGTGATGAATAATAAAGTTTAATAAAATATTTTTATTTTGTCAAACACATTATTTTGAAAGGAATATTCAAATTGGGAGCTTCCTTGATTGGTGGAGATATAATAGATTACTTTATTGTATATAGTGATTCCTCATAGCTCTCTATCTGAAAAAACGGAGTGTCTTTCACAATTAGAGCATAAAGGGGTCAGGAAATAGAGGTAATGTATCTAATATAAATTTTATAGAAACTGTAATGTCATAATAAGGACATAAAATTTTTTATATTTTTTATATATTTAAAGTGATTAATGTAATATAATATATATTAATAAATTTTAATCCCTCACCTAGAGACTAGATAGCCCATAACCACTCCTTCTTTTCACATGAAATTGTATTTTTTCTAGTCTAGTATGAGATTGCTAACTTCAAATCTAGATAACTACCTTTCAATATTTAAAAGGAATCCCTAAAATATATCCCCAAATATGGAAAATTCATCCATGAATACCTCTAAAAAATCCCCCACCATGTCAGATAATATTCCCATCATGCACCATTGGAAGGTACCAGGGGAATTAAAAAACCCAAAGGGTATACACTTAAAGGAAAATTTTCTAAATTAATAGGTGACGGTTTTCTTAAATTAATATTAAAATGATTTGTAAATTGTATTATACCTGGATTAACCATCTATTAATTAGTATAATTCTTCAACTACCACTTACACAAGTACTTCAACAATGATGGGAAAGGGAAAATGATTATTCTTTGGGAAAGAGTTTGACTCCATATAGTCAATATACACTGTCCATTCACTAATAGACCTTATGGAGATAATTATTAAATACTCATTGGTCATAATTATAATTATATACTTCTTAAGAACCACATGATATAGTCATACCCAATCACTCTTAGCAATAGTGTAGATGATACCAACTTTAACAACATTATAAGTTCTATCTTTACCATATCCCTGAGATTGGGATTTATTCTTCACTTCCATTTCCTACATGGATTATAATCAGATTCTAAAACAATAATATGGGTCCTAAGGATTTTGATAATCTGTGTAATATCAGGCAGGGTCCATCTAATTCCTTTCTTATACATACTAAAGACATATTGGAGAATTCTCTACCGATTGGATTCAAGAGAGGAAGACATGATGATGAAAAAAAATATATTTTACCCTAGGGATTCATAATTGAGTGATGAAGGAAAGACCTTCAATTTTATCTATGTTGGGTTATAATAATCAAAATTATTATATGAATTTTCATTAAACATATTTTATCCCTCCTAAATTCTTAATATAATTGATTCCTTTTGAATGGATGTTTCAACCACCAAATTATCCATATTTGTGTTTGGAATGGGTATTGAACTGATTTTTTTGATTTATCTAATGGTTTAATTTATTTTTGATTCTAAACAGTTATCAATGGAGATATATTAAATAGATTCAATCCATGGAGGAAAGTTCCCCTCATGTGAAAAAAAGAAATCAATCTCATATTGACTTAAACATCCTTCGACAAATCCTTGAAGTTCCTCTAGCTCCTTATCAACACTATCTATCCAATTGAACTCATAGATCTCTTAATTAACCCCATTTTGAGAGCCTTCATTATAGAATTTTAGGTCAAGGCTCGTGTTTCTAGAGGTTATGATTATGTTCTCATTCCTTAATCAGATGACAGAGATGATTGTTTTTAAGAAGCAATAACCAAGGATTATTAGCTTTTGTTCCATAGTTTCTATGTTTGGAATATTTTCAAGTAAAATGTAGTCAGTTGGGTAGAAAAATTTCTCAAATTTCACTATATAATCCCTTAAGATCCCTTTTGGAACCCCTATACATTGATCAAAATGTCGAAGAGTTAAATATGTGGGCTGGAGTTTGTCATCACTAAATGAAAATACACTAAAAATAGAATGTGGATTACACTAGATAATTGATCACTATGATTCAAAACAATGTTATCATATAATTATTTCTTGAGGAAATTCTAACTAGGATCATCCAAATTAGTAGGAAAATTTCTTAAATTTTGGTACTCAAATTTTCATCAAAACAGACTTGCCTTTTATTTGAGTATTTTCTTTTAAAATTAATAAATTCATTAAGCTACATTTACTTAAAAGGTATGGTTGAGATTTCATTTATTAGGATAATGTTATAATTAATCTAGGAGAATATTTTCCTCAATGTTTCATATGGTTTAGGATGATATTTTCCTCTCATGCATTCATGGAAGGAGTTAGGTTAATGTATTTTTTGGTTTGTTGTGGCTTCCTTCACATGGTAAATACATTTTTAGGTTTTAAAATGTGTTTATTAATTAATATCATGAGTTATTTATGCATTATATGTTATTTTATTATTGGTTCTGGTTTATTAAATGACTTACCACTACTTATGATGCTCACTTCTTTTAGTTATTCAAGATATTATTGTGTGTAGCTAGATTCTCCCCTCGATTTGGTGAGTGGTACATCTTGAGTCATCATGGTTTCCTTTATGGTTTCCATTTTTTTCAATTAATGTTTAAGTGCTGACTCATTTTAGTTCATTTTTTCATTTTAATACAATTTTTCAAGGATTAGGATATAGACAAATTGGGAAGGGGCTGTTACAAGTTGGTTTATCCCATGGGGAAAATTTAGTAGTTAGATATGGTGTTAATTGGGTTAGTGGATAGGTTGTTTTAACTGTATTTTTGGATATCAGTATTGGACCATTTTTTATTGAAACTAGTTATGTGTTTGAATATACTTTTTAGGGTAGGGGTTCAGATATTTTTATTGGCCTGGTTGTCGATATTCCTTCCAACAGAATCATGTATGGTAATTGTACCTTGGATTGAAAGTATTTTCATGTTGTAAATTTTGAAAGTAAAAATAATTTTCCTCAAATAATAGTCCTTTTAAATGAACATAATTTATAGAAGGAATTATTGGGAATTTCATAGTATTGTGGTCATGTTTTCCATAAATTATGCAAATGGGGTAAATTGTTTAGATTTCATTCACATTCCTAATATTAATCACCTAAACCTTCTTAGTGAGTGAAAAAAGTTTTTCAAGATACATTATTCTTCTAAAAGATTTTACATCCCACTAGATTTGAGGGTCTTTTAATTATAAGGTGATTTTATCCACGTTTGGTTCCATTTTGACAATTTATTTAAATGATCATAATCATTATTTCGGGTATTTTTTTGGAAAGTTCCATTACACATCATTTCAATGAACAATTTTTTTCTTGAACCCAAACCTTTATAAAATGTTTAATGTTTTTATGGGATTGAAAATAAATAGTTAGTTACCTTGTTGAGTGTGTCTTTAAAACATTCCCATATTTCATAAAATGAATCCTGTTCTTTTTCAATAAATTTTTTTTTGCACTTTTTAGGTGTAATTTATTTTATGATCAAATTATTTTTTATATAATTATCTTTTTAATTAATCCCATAAATGGATTCATGTTGGTATCAGATTTTTTAACTAATTATTGGATCATTCCTTCAATGGTAAAGGAAAGAGACTCATTTTTTATGGTTCAAAAAGATTTAGTGGGAATGTGGTTTCAATAATTTCATTGAAATCATAAGCATAAAGGTATGAAATCTCATATTCCATCATTTAAAAGGATGGAAGGTGTTTTAGAGAATCATGTATAAATATATTGTGGGAATATACTAAAAAATCATTCCTAATTAATGAGGGTATATTGGTCCAAACTGTTGTGAGGTAGTCATTCATGTTTTGATTGAATACATTCCCCAAGTTAGCTACTACCTTATTTGGATTTCTATTTTGATTCCCACTAAGATTTATGAGTTGGTTTAGTTGAAGTACATCCATTGGTATGTGTTGTATTTTTAAATTTGTAGTCCTAATAATATTAGGATTTAATGGGAATAGACCCCTATGTGTGTTTGACTCCCTGACCCAATAACTATCCACTCTAACTATCTGGTCTGATTGGTCATGGATATAGGCAGACATGTGATAAGAAAAGTAAAAAAATGTAAAATATAAGTGAGTTTGAGGTGAGAAAAGTAATACTGGTGAGAATAGACTGAGTTTTAAAATGACGTACTTTGGTCCTCAAAAAAGTGAAAAAAATGGCCTCACCCCAGTATCCAAGAGTCAGTTCCTTACTTTATTAGATTGGAATAAGATAAAAGTTATTCCATCCCGAAGGACAGAAAATTTAGTAGTCTTGGTAATCTAGATAAATATTTAAAATTCACATCACATTTTCAATCATAAAATACACAATTAATTTCATTGAGTGTGCCATTATTTCCCTTTTTTTACCCTACGTATAAGTCATTATATACTTCTTCAAATCCTAGGGAAAAATAAAACACATAAAATCAGTTAGCTCAGATTCTCAGTAAGTGTATACATATAAATAAATCTACCGTAAGGAAACATAAATGATTATGGAAAGGTGATTAATTAAAAAACATGTCATTTAATCAAAATCCTTAGAATAATATGGTAGGAATGGAATATGATGAAATGATTCCATGTAAATAATCACATAAGAAGGAAACTTAACAATTGATATTCTACTATTAGAATAATCACATGGAATATCAATATCTAATCTCATAAAGAGGGAATTCATAATTTAGGATGTCATAAACATATCATCAAGGCTACATCAAAGATTCCATATATAATCAGGTAAGAGATTTTCCAAAACCTAAACTAGTTTATCTCCTGAGAACTACCAATGCATCGAGAGGATATAGTAGGAACAACATGAAACTTACTAAGTCCAAAAAATTTCTCTTATAAAATGGTTGAAACATAATCAACATAAACATTCATACTAAAAACTATCATATGAAATGTGAATTCCTTAACCATAAACCACAATTGGTATAAAATGTAAAATAAACAATAAAAAATAATCATAAACTATTCAATGAAATATGGTAAAAGATATCATAATATATCAACCTCAATTAAGCATAATATCAAAAGAGGATGTTGACATAGATGAAAATAATCTAATAAAATTATTGAATTTTTTTTAGAGAGATACATATTTTATTTTAAAATAATTTATTTAAAAAGGCACATAATTATAAATGAAACATTTTATATAAAAATATCCTTTCAAACAACTATAAATGTTCAAAACATTAGTGTATCTTAATGGTGGAAAAAACCAGCTCCTGGCATACAAGTTAGAAAAACAATCCATTTGTATTTTTCTCGAATAAATCTAAAAGAAACTTGTTTTGAAAAACATACATTTTAATGAATATGAAAAAACTAAAAAAGGGTTAAAAATGACATTAAAAATAATTATAGAATATTAAAAACATTTCTAAAAACATATTTATAATACATGGAAATGTAGAAATAAATATATGTGATTATTAAATCCTTGAACATTCAAGGTTTCCCATACCACTTTGAATATTTAAATCATAACCCCCGTGAAGGAATAAAATTTAACAAAATAATAAATAACATGATAATAAATAAATAAAGTACATTATAAGTCAATGGGGTTGGATATACACCATATAAAATAAGGTGGGTGTATAGCATCAAACTATACCTCAATGATAGGTGATTGAGATGAAGTTTATTATCTTACACTTCCTTTAGTTCAACATGATTTAATCACATATATAATGGTTTTAAGCATTTTATTAACTTATATAGAAAATTTATTCATGTCTATTATATCATATGAGATCTGATTATATTATTTTATCACCATTTTTTTATAATACTTTGTTGTTACCATTGTTTCAGGTGTTTGGTGATTCATTTTCCTATACATGTTTTGTCATGAAAGTCTTGATTATCAGGCATAGGAAATATGTAAACATATACAAAATAATATTAATGTCATAAATAACATTTTTAATAATTAAATATATTTTTATAAACATTATTTAATGGTTAACATAGAAAATGAATAACATCATATCATGGAGATGGTAGGTCGTACGAACACACGAGTGATGATATCAATCCCTTAATAGTGAAAGGGTAAGGAATTGGATGATGTATTAATTTTTTAAGAATTAATATCATTTTATAATAATCATATATATCTATTATTTCCATCTTGATACCCAACTATGCAATGTGATGATTTAAAAAATATTACATCGCATTGTTGAGACGGTTAGTCATGTAGCACCCCAAACATTTTATGGTATGTTTCTCTTAAATACATTTTAGTTATAGCCTATATTTAAATAATTACTAAGCCTATATGAAACAAACAAGGTTACTTATAGGGTATATCCAAAACCTTTCCATAAAACATAAATTTTTCATCTCTGTGATTTGAATTTTAAAAATATAACATACACAGTTGTGATCAAGATGATAATTAGAGTCTGATAGAATTAAAATAATTTTTGGTGAATAGTAACCTGCCCTTATGAATAGTAACCTACCCTTATTAATAGTAACTTAACCTTATGAATGGTTTCCATTCCCTTAAATGTATAAATGAATTTAGGCACCCTAAAAATGAAGATGAATATTTTAAGTGTTTATATTTTCGATTAAATAATTATTTTAATTAAATATTTAATTAATCATATTTATAAAAATATTTTTGAAAAATGGTCTTCATTTTTGGATTTTACATGTTGAAAAATGGTTAGGGTGAATTTTTGGGATTTTTCTAAAATACATAAATTTTTATGAATAGTAAAATCTGATAATTCACAATAAATGCTAAATAATGGATTAATTGAGTCATTGATGATGATATGCTGATGTAAGACCAATTGGATCTAAGTAACATGCATATATTACTGTTTTTGATCGTGGAATACTCACTATTTTTTTTCTTGAGAGGAAATAATAAATTAATGATTATAATTTTATGAAAACTCCTCTCCCCTCCACTTTATAAAGCACCCCTCCCCCCCTATTCTTCTCACACCACTCAAGCCTTGTTCCATGCCAATATTCTGCCCAATCCTTTCCCTAAGATCCTACCCCATTTCAAAAATCTCTTAGCCTTTTCAAAATACCCAAACCTCTCCCCTTGAGAGGTTCTCAAAGGAGGAAGTCTCAAGAGGTAAATTCCTCTTTCCAATTCCTTCAATTTTTAAGATCTTTTCTTTTTGTTTCATTCCTCAGGATAATAGTACGATAAATCTAGTAACATACATGTACTATAATTTTTTCCTGATAATTTTATATTTCATTGCCTTTTCTCATTTCCCCCACCATTTATTTGAAAGAAATGAAAGCACCATTTGAGATGTGCTAATTTAGCACATTTAAGGACAACAGTTTATCAATTTTTATTATAATCTTTAATTTTGGTCATGAAACCATTTGTGTTATGGTTGAACCAGACTATTATATAATTTATATATCCTATTTTAGTTCTGTATTATTTTTGTAATAATGGTATTAAGTTATAATGCAAAACATTTTCATTGTAATCAAACCCACCGTTTAGCCAAAACGGTTGTCCCTAGGGTTATATATATAATTATTCGACTTCACTCTAAGTAACAAAATTAAATGTAAAACCATTAAATCGTCTATATGTTCACTAATATAGTATAATTTCATTTCTGAACAACCACATAAATCTTATATATTTATTCTAACTTGAATATAAGTGAACCGATCATTTAAAACCAAGTAAACAAACGAGCCCGAACAATGAAATTGAACCGTATAACTAATCAAAAAAGCCTTAAATGAACTAAAAAGGGTGATAATAAATCATTTAAATATAGAAGAGGTTCAATAATTATGAATTAAATGGCCTAAATTTTTTATTTAGGTCTTAAATAACAAGTCAAGAACACCTTCTGGCACAACGTAAGGGATCCTCTCTCTCACTTTTGTTTAAGAATCTTCCCTATGTTTTTTCCTTTAATTTTTAATTCCTAATGATGGGGTATGGTTTCACACCTCCCCCATACAACCCTTGTGACATATAAATAATTTAATACCCCTTTACGTCTCATTAATCCTTTTCAATAACACTTGTTACCATGCCAAAATGTTTGTATGTGGTTTCTCACCTCACTTTCATTTTTGTGAGATTTTCATTGTTCGCCACTTATCTCTTGTATGTGGTATATCTGTACTTCCATTTGATATATAATAAAATTAATCTATTTATATTCATTTTATTCAATGATTCATTTGAGTTTTATTATGTTCTGGTCATATGATGTGACCATTTACATGGTGGTAAGAGTCTTTGTCTCAACTACTATTTTGTTGTAACTAACTTTGTATTGTGAACCTAATAATACTTATGTGGTATACCTACTACCCATTTCAGATCACCATTCATTGGAAAATTATATTTTGATTAAATATCAATAATCTCATATCAAGGATATTTTTGTTGTCTAAATAGTATACCAATTTAAATACAGTGTTTATTTGGAATGTTTTTTTAATATTGATGAATATGTATAATCAACCCTATATGGATATTAAAAAGTCATATTTCTATTGTATTGAATCAATGTATAAATAATTCTTTGGCAAAGAAGTGGTGGTTGGGGCCCGCTATATCCCCTCAATGCATCAGTAGGTCTCATGAGATAAATCAGTTGGTGATAAACCTTTCAAGTTTGTTTCCAAAAATCAGACAGGTTTCTACCCATAGAACTAAACCATTATTATGGTATCATGGTTTCATGTGCCAGATACATGATGTCCAATTAAAAATAAATCTATTTATTAATTAATAGTTATTATTATTATCCATGAGGTTTTCACGATTACAAAATCTGTGGATATAGTTTTATTCCCAATTTATTAATATCATTAGTTATTCATTTATTCACTATGCCATATTGATTATGTCAGATTTATTGTGATCCAATTATTATTGTACTCATGATTTCGCTATTTGTAACCCTTACTAAGAATTTGAGATCACCCCTTTCATTTTTTACTTTCAATAGGTGACAAAGAGGAGATTTTTTATTGAGTTCTTGTGCATGTAGTTTTTAGTTTCGGTATGTATTGTATTTTTTAACCTTTTCCAATGTAATTTGAGTAACATATATGTATCTAGTTTCTTCAAGACTACTGAACAGATCATTATTTCAGTATTTTCATTCCTTCTAACCATTACAATATCACAAGTAATGCACCGGCTCCAGTCTAGAGGGGTCTGGGTGTTACAGTTAGTATCCGAGGAAGTTTACTAGGATACTTGGAAACTATAGTTGGAGATATATAGTAGGGAAAAGCCCTAATGTCGTATTTGAAGATAAATATACATGAATGTCCTGGTATATTGGTAAGTAATAGCTTATGTGAATCTTTCTTGAAAATACATCCCTGTCTGGATATGATCAGGTAGAGGCGGCTCTGGCATAGATGTATCTTGGGGTAAAACCCGAAAACACTACTTTGAGCTAGACTCGAACTCGAACTGGTGCACGAAAATGGTCCTTGTGGCACTCTTGGTTACGACACTCCTAGGGGATATGCTTAGTATAATTCACATTTTCTTTACAAGCCATTATTAAGGAGTTTAATGGAGATTTTTCCTTAGAGAAACCATGTTTATAAGATTATATATTCATATAATTTCAATCTATGCTGAGTGGTTTTATGTTTGAGACTCATAAACTAATCTAGTGTATCCCATTATTTATAAATGGTATCTAATTGAAGAAGGGGAATAAATACACATGGGAAAGGTAGGGATCTCCCTACTGAGCAAGTCAACACAGTCAATGTTGGAGTATATCAGATCGTGACCATATTTGGACAAATTACTCAGGTTGTCTTGAATAACAATTCCACACCTGTGTTGGATCGTTTCATGTAGCAGAAGCCCCCATATTTTAGTGGGACTACTAACCCAGTGGTTTCTGAGCAATGGTTCAAGTCCCTTTAAATGATATTCATGGCGTTAAGATCCAATTAAAATGAAAAGGTAGTACTGGCATTATATTGTCTCAAGGGTGATTCTGATCAATAGTGATCCTTAATTCAGAATACCACGGAGGAAGAAGAAATTGAGAATATGGAATGGATAACTTTAAAGGAAATATTCTTTGCAAAATATTTTCCTCATGAGAAATGAACTGAAATAAAGAGGAAATTTCTTATATTAAAACAAAGGGAAGAAGACAGTGTGGTAGATTATGAGGCCACTTTCACAAGGCTGGCCAGGAATATTATAGATTACGTACATGACTCAGCAGACAAGATTGATCATTTCATTGAAGGTGTTAAGACAAGACCACAAAGGGAACTGTCTTCTCAATCATTTTCATCATATGATGAAATTGTATCAATTTCCATCAAAACAGAGAGTGAATTTTCTCGATCTAATATTTTCAACAGAAACAAAGATAAGAAGTGGTACTCTAATAACAAAGGAAAATGAGAAGCTCCAAATAAGGTTAAGGGAACAAATCTATTCCCATTATTTAAGAACTGTGGAAATAATCATCTCGGGAAATGCTTGAAAGGCATGGGAGTCTGTTATAACTACGGAGAAAAGGGTCATCGATCGGATGAATGAAAGGGTAAGAAACAATTCAATGATATTCAAGGCTACAATTGTAGAGAGAAGGGACACTATAAAAATGAGTTTCCTAAGCTTAAAGGAAACAAGCCTCAGAAAAATACATGATAACAAGGGAGAGCCTATGCGATTACAATCGCAAAGGTTGATGTTCCTAATGATGTGGTGGAGGGTACTTTAATTGTTTCCTCAAACATAGCTAACACTTTATTTGATTCTGTATCATCACATTCATTTATATCATCCCAGTTTTCCAAGAAAGTTTGATATGTCAAATTTGATTTAATAAAGGAGTTTTCACTCAAAACTCCCAGGGGATGTATCATTACAAAAAAGGCATGTCAACTAGTTACTCTCCAGACACAGAAACGTACTTTAGTTTCTAACCATATCATCATACCAATGAATGAATTTGATAAAATTCTAGATCTGGATTGGCTATCAAATTATGATGTGAATATTTGTTAAAAGAAGAAGAAAGTTGCAATTTTTAAAAATGGTGTACAATCCCTTGTCTTTAGGGCAGAAACATCGCCACCTGATTCTTATCTAGAACCACCCCCAGTAGATATACTGAATGCAATACTTTGAGAGGAATATAAACCAGTATCTATGGGAGAATAAAGAAATATTCAAATTGAAGATGTGCACATTGTGAAAGAATACATTGATATATTTTCAGAGGATTTACCTAGACATCCTCCAGAGCGGGAAGTTCAGTTCTCTATTGATTTAATTCCTGATGCAAGACCTATATCAAAGACTCCCTATAGAATGTCTACTGTGGAATTAATAGAGCTAAAGAAACAAATAGAGTATTTGAGTGAAAAAAGGTTTATTCAACCTAGTGTTTTTACATGGGGAGCCCCTATCCTCTTTGTCAAGAATAAAGATGGATCACCGAGGCTTTGGATTGATTACAGGGAAATAAATTATATTACAGTAAAGAATAAGTATCATCTGCCCCGGATTGATGATTTATTTGATCAACTTCATGGAGATTAATACTTTTCAAATATTGACCTTCGATCTGGATATCATCAGTTACATGTAAGGAAGGAAGATATTCCTAAGATAGAATTTCGAACCAGGTATGGGCATTACGAGTTTACAGTAATGCCTTTTGGACTGACAAATGAAACCTATATTTTCAAGGATTTAATGAATAGAGTTTTTTAGGAATATCATGATAACATTTTGTGGTATTCGTTCATGATATCTTCATATACTCAAAGAGCTTTGAAAACCATGAGAATCACTCGCGGGTCATTCCGCAAACACTTAGAAGTACTAAATTATATGGGAAGTTTAGCAAATGTGAATTCTAGATTCAATCAGTTTCTTTTCTAGGCCACATTTTCTCTAAGTATGGAATCCTAGTTGATCATGCGATGATAAAGGAAATCCATTATTGGCCCACACCAACAAACATAACTGAGGTACGTAGTTTTATTGGATTTGCTGGTTAATATCGGCGTTTCGTTTAGAATTTTGCCTGAGTAGCTAACCCGCTAACCAAGATCACATGTAAAAGAGTTAAGTTTGTGTGGACTAAATAATGTAAAGAATGCTTCGAAGAATTGAATAAAATATTGGTGAATGTTCCAATTTTGACTCTACCATCTGGAAGTGGTGGATTTGTAATATACAGCGATGCATCAAAGAATGGACTGGGTTGTGTCCTTATATAAAATGATAAAGTTATTAATTATGTATCAAGATAGTTGAAGAATCAGGAGAAAAATTATCCAACTCGTGACCTAGAGTTAGGAGTTGTAGTCTTTGCTCTGAAAATATGGAGGCATTATCTCTCCGGAGAGAGATGTGAGATTTATACAGACCGCAAGAGTTTGAAATACATTTTCACAAAAAAAGAACTCAACATGAGGCAGAGGAGATGTCTTGAGTTACACAAATATTATGATTGTTCAATGCACTACCACCCGGGAGAGGCGAATATGGTGGAAAATGCATTAAGAAGGAAAGATCATGGACTTTTGACTCAAATGAGGATTATGAGAGATCTGGTATTTTTGGATCTACTAAATATGGATATGGGAATTATTAAGGAATGGGAAACATATTTCCTCTTTAAAATTATTGCTAAACCATCTTTATTAGAGAAGATAAAAATCTCTCAATCTGAGGATGAGAACCCGCACAAAAAAATTATTGCAGTCAAGGATGGGAGACTGGTTTACTTCGTGTATGAACAAGGAGTTTGGAAATTTGGGAAGAGGTTGTGCGTTCCATTAGTACCTGGGCTAAAAAAGGAACTATTAGACGATGCTCGTAGCTCAAATTTCTCTATACACTTGGGTAGCACCAAGATGTATAGAGATCTGAAATAATATTTTTGGTGGGGTAATATGAAGTAGGAAATTGCTAACTGCGTGTCAAGATGTCTAGTTTTTCGACACGTGAAGGGAGAGAGACAACATCCCAAAGGAGTGATGCAACCTATACCTTTTCCTAAGTGGAAGTGGGATAACATTACAATGGATTCTGTCACCAGACTACCAAGGACACCTAGAAGTAATGATGCAATATGGGTGATTGTTGATCATCTCACAAAATCAGCACATTTCTTTTTTATAAGAGAGGTTTTTCCACTTTAGCACTTAGTAAATCTTTAAATTAATGAAGTTGTAAGACTTCATGGTGAACCTCTATCTATTATGTTCGATCGAGATCCTCAGTTTACATCCAAATTCAGGAGAAGTCTCTAGAAGGATTTGAATACTGAGCTTTGTATGAGAACTGCTTATCACCCACAAGTTAACGGACAGTCTGAAAGGACCATTAAAACTCTAGAAGATATGTTGAGGTCATGCTCTCTTGACTTCCTAGGTATGTGGGATCAATACTTTCCTTTAGTGGAATTTTCTGACAACAATATTTTCCATTCTAGTATTCAAATGGCTCCATATAAAGCATTATATGAAAATAGATGTCGAACTCCAACTTGCTGGGATGATGTTGGTGAGGGGAAACTTATAGGCCCATAACATATTGAAGAGACCACAACAAAGTTGAAGAAGATACATGCCCATATTAAAGCAGCCCAAAGTAGGCAAAAGATTTATGCTGACAACCATAGAAAAGGCTTGGAATTCTAAGTGGGAGATTATGTATTTCTGAAAGTATATCTATGGAAGGGTGTCTTAAGGTTCGGTAAGAAAGGGAAATGGATCCCCAGGTACATCGGACAATTTGAAATTCTGGAAAGAATCGGAGATGTAGCTAAAGATTTAGCAATGCCGCAAAATCTCTCCAAAGTTCATGATGTGTTCTACATGTCATTATTAAATAATTACATGCCAGACCCAACGCATGTACTCACATGTGATGAAATTGAACTCGAACCTGATTTTTCATACTATGAAAAGCCTATCAGGATTCTTGAAACAAGGGAGAAGGTATTGAGAAATCGAAAAACTCGTTTAGTAAAGGTTCATTGGAGAAACCAGAATATGGAGGAAGCAACATGGGAACCTAAGGATGTTATGAAAAAGAATCACCCATATCTTTTTGGGGAGTTTCATACATAAAACGTTGAGGTTGAAATTTCCAAAGGAGAGAATAATGTAGCCCCCCAAACATTTTGTGGTATGTTTCTCTTTAATAAATTTTAGTTATAGCCTTTATTTCAAGAATCACTGAGCCTCTATGGAACAAAACATATTTACATGTAAGGGATATCCATAACCTGGCTATAAAACCTAAATTTTTCAGCTCTGTGATTTGAGTTTTAAATATCCAACATACACAGTAGTGGTCAAGATGATAATAAGGGACTGATAGAATTAACATAATTTTTTGTGAATAGTATCCTACCCTTATGAATAATAACCTACCCTTATGAATAGTAACTTACCCTTATGAATAGTAATATGAATCTTATGAACGGTATCCATGCCCTTCAATGAATAAATGAATTTAGGCACCTTAAAAATGAAGATGAATATTTTAAGTGTTTATATTTTCGATTAAATATTTATTTTAATTAAATATTTAATTAATCATATTTATAAAATTATTTTTGAAAAATGGACTTTATTTTTTGATTCTACATGTCGAAAAATAGTTAGGGAGAATTTTTTGGATTTTTCTGAAATACTTAAATTTTTGATGAATAGTAAAATCCGATAATTCACAACAAATGCTAAATAATGGAATAATTGAGTCATTGATGATGATAGGATGATGTAAGAATAATTGGTTCGAATTCACATGAATATATTACAATTATTGTTCATGGAATACTCACTATTGGTTGTCTTGTGAGTAAATAATAAATTAATGATTATAATTTTAAGAAAACTTCTCTCCCCTCAAGTATTTAAAGCACCCCTCACTCCTTCTACCTATCACACCACTCAGGCCTTGTTCCTTGCCAATATTATTCCCCAGTATCTCCCCAAGATCCTCCCACACGTCAAAAATCTCATATCCTCTTCAAAATACAAAAACCACATCCCTTACGAGGTTCTCAAAGGAGGAAGTTTCAAGAGGTAAATTCCTCTTTCTAATTCCTTCAATTATTTTAAGTTCTTTTATTTTTGTTTCATTCCTAACAATAATAGTATGATAAATCCTGTAACATATATATAATGGTATTTTTTTCATTCTAATGTTATATTTCGTTACCTCCTCTCCTTTCCCCTACTATTTATTTTAAATAAATGAAAGCACCATTTGAGATGTGCTAATTTAGCACATTCAAGGACAACGGTTTAACAATTTCTGTTATAATCCTTAAATTTGGTCATGAAACCATTTGTGTTATGGTTGAACCTGACTATTATATCTATAATATAACCTATTTTAGTTCTGTAATCCTTTTGTACAAATGGTATTAAGTTATAATGAAAAACATGTTCATTGTAATCAAACCCACCCTTTAGCCAAAACGATTGTCACTAAGGTTATATATATAATAATTTGACTTCACTATAAGTAACCAAATTAAATTTAAAACCATTTAATCTTCTGGATGTTCAATAATAGAGTATAACCTAATTTCTGGAAAACCACATCCATCTTATATATTTATCTGAACTTGAATATAAGTGAACTGATCATTTAAAACCATGTAATAAAATGTGCTCGAACAATGAAATTGAACCTTATAACAAATCAAAAAAGGCATTGAATGAAATAAAAAGGGTTATAATAAATCATTTAAATATATAATAGGTTATTTAATTATAAATTAATAATCCAAAATTTTTTATTCAGGTCTTAAATAACAAGTCAAGAACACCATCAAGCATAAGGTAAGGGATCCTCTCTCTCACTTTTGTTCAAAAATCTCCCCAATGTTGTGCCCTTTTATTTTTAATTCATAATTATGGGGTATGGATTTTCACCTCCCCCATACTACCCTTGTGAGATATAAATAATGGAATTCCCTTTTACCTCTCATTAATCCCTCGCAATAACACTCATTACCATGCCAAAATGTTTGTAAGTGGTTTCTCATCTCACTTTCATTTCTGTGAGATTTTCATTGTTCATCACTTTTCTCTTGTAAGTGGTATATGTGAACTTCCATTTGATATATAATAACATGATTCTCTTTATATTAATGTTATTAAATTATTCATTTTAGGTTTATTAATTTCTGGTCATATGATGCGACTGTTTACATTGTGGTAAGAGTCTTCGTCCCAACTACTATTTTGTTGTGACTAAGTTTGTATTATGCACCTACTAATACTTATGTGGTGTACCGACTGTCCATTTGAGATCACAATTAGCTGGAAAATTAAATTTATATTAAATATCCATAATCTCATATCATGGATATGTTTGTTGTCTAAGTCGTATACCATTTTTCATACGGTGTTTATTTCGAAAATTATTTTAATATTGATGAATCAGTATACTCTACCCTATATGGATATTGAAAATGCATATTGCTATCATATTGAATCAATGTATAAATAATGATTTGGAAATACCATGGTGGGTGGGACCTACTATATCCCCTCTATTCATCGGTAGGTCTCATGAGAAAAATCAGTTGACGACAAACCCTTCGAGTTTGTTTCCAAAAATCAAACGGGTTTCTACTCATAGAACTTAACCATTTTTAGGGTATTATGGTTTCATGTTCCAGATACATGATTTCCAATTAATAAAAAATATCTTTTTTCAATACCAGTTATTATTATTATCCATGAGGTTTTCACTATGACAAAATCTATGGATGTTGTTTCATTCTTTTTTTATTAATGGAATTAGTTATTCATTTATGCACTATCCCATATTGATTATGTCAGATTGATTGTGAATAACTTCTTATAGTACTCATGTTTCCGCTATTGGTAACCCTTACTGAGCATTTGAGGTCATGCATTTCATTGTTTACTTTCAACAGGTGACAAAGAGGAGGTTGTTTGTTGGGTTCTTGTGGATGCAGTTTTTAGTTTCGTTATGTGTTTTATTTTGTAAACTTTTCCAATGTAATTTCAGTAACATCTATGCATCTAGTTTCTTCAAGACTACTGAACTGATAATTCATTCAGGATTTTCATTCCTTATAACCATGACAATATCACAAGTAACACACCTCTCCATTTTATGGGGGTTTGGGTGTGACAAGTCGTATGTACTCATGTGTTGTGTTTTCATTTTTCATAGGATGGATAAATTATGGAATATGGTTGTCACATATTCATCAAAAAAATATAATAATATATATGTTACTTGATTTATTAACTTTTTATATAAACAAAACATGATGAGTAAGTATAAATAAATGAACTTGAATGAGTAAGTAAAAAAATTGCCTCTTCTTCAGTGGAATTCCTTTAGATCGCTTCATAAGGGGTCTCGAGCTGGTATTTTTGGAAGAAAAAGACCTCTTGAACTTGGATAAATATTTCATGATGACAAATTGTCAGTTATTGGTCTCTCAATAAGGCTAAAAGTGGTGAAAATAAATAATTGAGGAGGTGCCCTTTTATAATTGAGGTGTGAGGCACATTTGGAATCTCACAAAATATTAAATTAATATAAATTAATTTTTAATTCCAAATTAATAAAAAGTGTGTTTTTTAGAATATGAGATGCTTATGGTTCAAAATAATAACAACTAATAGTTTTTAGACAAATTTAGATCTCATTGTTAATATTTTCTTTTGGTTTTAACCCTTATTTAATCCTTTTAACTATTACCGTAAAAACATGTGTTTTTACTCTCTAAAGGTTAATATAGTTACTATAAAAAACGAATCTTAAATGATTCATGGATGATATTTTTAATTTTCGACAATTATTTTTCTTATTTCATATTTTTATAAATTTTATATCATATAATAAATTATAATTTATTTTAAAATATCATTAGTTTCAATTTTAACACTATTCATTACATTACTTTTTAAAAATATCATAACAATATGATAACTCTGAATACAAACCATTATTAAGTCAACTATATTTACATGTAATATATAAATCTCGTTTATGAAATTAATTATATAAAATTGTATTTATATTTATATATTTAATAACACTTATTTGATATGTCCGTTAATTAAATAATTACCCCATCATCATTGTTAAAGCCTTTTATTTAATTATTTGTTCTCTTAAAATTTAAAATATATTATCTTGATTAGGAAAAAAATATTTTCTTTAAAAATAATATTTATAGTCAAATTTTTCTACTAAATAACCATATATAATAAATCTATCACTTATTAAAAACATTTGAAAGACATTTTTCTCTTTCCTTAGAAGAAAATACTATAAAAGGCGTAAAGTCATCCAAGTGGCACCAAGAGGTAATAAAATAGGCCCAGTTTTGATTTTATTCAATAATAAATCATCTATTAAAAATAGTACAAGTATTAGGGTCATTTTATATCACTAGTAATATAATTTTTACCCTTAATTTTCATATTTAAATTTAACCTTATTAATAAAAAATTAGCAAAATTACTATTCATAATTTCCAAAAATACAAGAATCTTAATTAAAAATTTTAGACCCACTAATTCTAGATATCTAAAATATTTTTTAAAATTCAAAACATGGAAGTTTCCGTAATTAATTTAAAATAAATCATGTTATCGAATTGAGAAAATGGGATTTTAAAGTGAAAACGTTCAAAATATTGAAATATTTTTATATCTAAATTCAATATAAAATTGATTAAAACAATGTAAATTATATTAATTGATAAAAAATTATAAAATTTTTCTTTAAATCCAATAAAAATATTACTTAACACCATAAATTGTTTAGAAAAAAATGTTTTCTTCAATTAAAAAGCGATATTTTTTTACTATTAATCAAAAAATGAAACTTGTAATAAAAATAACAAAAAAAAATAAACCAAAAAATAAATATTATGAATTAAATTAATATGTTTATTCTGTCAAATATAATTTATAAAAGTATCCTAAAATTTATTTAAACTAGTGTGTCACCAAAAGGTAGAAAAACTACATTTACAAAAATATTACCTTTTATGGTTAAAATTGGTTTCATTCTTATCTAAATCCTAGCAAACATTTTTGATGATTTTAAAGGATTTGTTTTGAATATATAACATATAAATTTCATTAATATACTTCACTAATAATTATTAATTTAATTTATTAGGAAAAATACCATTTTGTTCTTAAATTTAGTTTTTCAATAAAACATATTGTTTATATTCAATTGTTTTTTATTTTAATTTATAATGAATTAATTTTATAAACATGTGTAAACTATATATTAGTATTTTAATTTATCATATTCACAATCTTCAGCTTGACGTATAGTATTAAAATAATATTATTTAAAATTATTTTGGTGTTTGTTTATGTTCATTATTGTGTGCAGTGTATACTGTCGTAGAAGACGAATTTATTTGATAAGAGACTTACCATAAATTATGGGGGTGTTATATTCTCACCCTCTTCAATAAATTTTATCCTCATAATTTCTAATTCCTCTTTATAAATCTATGGTCGATACTATGAAATTCCTTTTTAAGAAAATCACATTAGAAGTAGGGTTAATAAAACATCATCTTAATTATAGGGAATGGGAAATGTGAAGGTTATCCAAAAATTAAGCTTTCAAATATCAAATAATTAGTGGAAAGAGAAAACAGGTAAATATAAGATAAACCAAACCATCATGTTCTGATTTAGTGTGTTAGAGAACATGGTCCTCATAAATCTAACCATCAAAATACATACATTTGTGATGTGTTAAAGAATCCATTGATGTATCAATAATAATATTTAAAAAATAGTGTTTTCATTCAAACTAACTTTTCTATACATGAGGGAATATATTAAAATCCATATAAACACATGATAAAGTAAACATACTTGACTAAATTCCATTTCATGATCATAATATCATAATTTTTCTGTTCTTCGATCTATTTTGACTTCATTTTGTACACCAAGAGATGAATATTCAAGATGGATTTCTATGCCTAAATTTTTTTAATGAAATATCCATAAGTCATTACTTTATCCATTAAATATTATTGAAACCGAAATGGTTTGAAAATAATATCCAATATAATAAATCACACATTAACCTCAAATAATAATATCCAATGTTCAACTTAATCTATTCAAACTATATGACTCATCCAAAATATATCGGTCCAAATTCACAGTTTAAAAAACTATATAAATTTCTGAAATCAATATTATCATTATATTACTAAAACCACATAATGTATCACTTATTTTCACATACCAGATATATGAATAATTTTTTTACTTTATGAACCTTAATAAAAAAATCCATTCTTACAAATCCTTAAATAATAATTACTGCAGTACAATGCGTACATATCTAATAATTCGAATAAGTAGAGCACCATTGATGAAAAAAATATTGAATTCAAATACACATTACCATTAATCATTCAACTTCATTATTAAACCATTAACAATTCTTCATCAGCTTATTCCTTAATAACTCATTCCTTTTATTTTTCTCTTGTAGTATCTTTGTCATCAATAGTATAACCATTACATCTATAACCAAAATGATTCTAACCATTGAACCAAACCCAAAGGAAAATGTGAGAAACACTAATAATATTTATATAGTCATAAACAATCATTTATAGGATGTCCAAATGATGACACTTTCTCAATATATTAATCCTTACGTTTAACCTAGGTTATTAATTTTCATTAAAAAATCTATAGAATGTTATCCTATACTTGTACTTTTCCTTAAATTCAGTCATGGGGTTATGTTTTTTAATCCATGACATCCAAAATATATTTCCCAATTTTTATACTAAAATTTCTCTAATACTAACTTTAATGACACAGAACCTAATAGTTTAAAGCTGGTTCCTTAATTTATTATATTGGTATAAGATACAAGTCATCACATCCTAAAAGAATGAATAGTTTACAAGTCCTGGTAAACTATATATATATTTTAAATTAACATTACATTTTCAAATATAAAATACATAAATAATTTCTTTATGTCTACCATTATTACCTTTTCTGTAACTTAGAATATCGGTCCTAATATACATAGTGGAATCCTGGGGAAAATGAAACATATGAAATGGGTGATATCAAATTCTTGGTTAGGGGATATATATAGAAAACCCTTTTATAAACATATATATATGATTATAGTAAGTTGGTTACCTAAAAAACATACCATTTCATCAATAACCTAAGCATAATATGGGAAGAATGGAAGATAATCAAAAAATTACATATAAATAATCACATTACAATTAAACTTTATCATCTTTATTCTACTAGTCAAATAATAATATGGAATATAGATAACTAATTTCGTAAAGAGGGAATAAGTAATGATGGGAATCATAAACATATCGCCCAGGCTTTAGCCAAGACATCATATATAATTAGTTAAAACATTAGGAAAAATCCAAACTATTTTGCCTAATTAGGCCCATCGATGCATCGAGGGGTAATATTTTTTCTCACATGACACTAACTAATTCCAATTCATTCTTCATATGAAAGGGGTGGAACATAATAAACATAAACATTCGTATAAAAAACTAGCATGCAAAATGTTAATACTTTAACCATAAAATTTGAATGGTATCAAAATATAACATCCATGGTCAAACTGAATCATAAAAAATTTAATTAAATATGGTAAATTATATCAAAAAATATCAGCCTCAATTAAGAATAATATTCAACATTGTATGTTGGTATAGATAAAAATACTCTAATAAAGTAAATGAATTTATTTGGGAGAAATACACTTTTTATTTAGAAAAAAATTATTTAAATATACATGTAATTAGAAATTAAAACATTTTATTTGAAAATATACTTATAAACATTTAAAATAACTCTAAAACATTATGAATTCATTATGTCAAAAAAAATTCATATCGTATAAGTTAAAGAATCATTCATTCGGTATTATTGTGGAAAGAGTATCAAAGAACCTTGTTTAGAAAAGGAAATGATAAAAATTTTAAAGAAATAATAAATGTAAAAAAAATTAAATGACTTGAAAAATTAATTTGATAATATTAAATGAATTTTTTAAAACATTTTTATAAAACAAGGACAAGTAGAAAACATATGTGATAATTATATATTAAACATTCAAAGTGTCCCATAACACTTTGAATATTTAAATCATAATCTCCATGAAATAATAACATTTAAATAACATTAACTAACATGATAATAAATTAAATAATGACCTTTTAAGCCAAATGGGATGTATATACACCTCGTAAAATAATGAGGGTGTATAAAATAAAACTATGCCTCAGTAAAAGGAGACTGATACAAAGTCCCTAACGTTACAGTTCCTTTAGTCGAATGTGATTTAACCTCCTCTATAATTTTTTAGGAATTTTATTAACTTATATAAAAACCTTACTCATATTTATTATATCATATATGATATTATTATATTATTTTATCACCCTTAAATTGATAATATTTTTCTATTACCCTTTTTTGGAGGTTAACTACTTAATTTTCCTATACTTATTTTTTCAAAAAAGACTCAGTTATCTTACACAGGATATATAAAAAATATAAAGAATAATATTAATGGAATAAATTAAATTTTTAATAACTAAATACATTTTAATAATTATTCAAGAATGGTTAAATTGAAGACGAATCACATCACACCGTGGAGATGATATGTCGTACATATGCACGAGCGACGATATCATTTCCTTAATGGTTAAAAAGTAAGGAAGTGGATAGTATATTAATTTTTACTGAATGAATACCATGTAATAATTAAAATATTTTTTTTCTATCATTATACCAATTTGTATAAATTCCTTATTAAAATCGTATTACATCACGATGTGGAGACAGTAATCCGTGCGTACACACACATGGTGTTTTCATTTTTCGTAGGATGGATAAATCATGAAATATGGTTATCACATAGTAATATTAACATTTAATAATATATATTAAAATTAATTTACTAATTTAGTATAGATACAAAAGATTAAGAGAAAGTGTAATGAGAAATAAAATTGAATGAGTTGCTAAAACAATTACATCTTCTTTAATGGATTTCGTTTAGATAACTTCAAAAGAGGTCTAGAGACGGTCTTTTTAGAATAAAAGAGCCTCTATAACTTAAATTAGTATGTTATTATAAAATATTGTCATGTTTTTTCAGAGATATAAGTTACAATGTGTTGTGAAGAAGTGAGGGTGGAGGTGCCATTCTATAATTGAGTTCAGGGGAACATCTGGAAATTCTAAAAATAATAAATTAATATAAATTAATTTTTCATTCCAAAGGGATCCTGAGTGATTTATTCAAAATATAGGATGATTATCGGTCTAAATAATCCAAAAAATAATTTTTAGACATGGTTATGTCTCATTATTACCCTTATCTTTTTTTAACACTTATTTAAACATTTTCACTCCTATTGTGACAACTTATGTTTTTACTATTTGAATGTTAATACAGCTAATATAAAATGCCAAAATAATATTGAATGAGTCATGGATGAAATTTTTAACAAAATAAGCAATAATTAGTCTGAATTTTATATTTTTATGAATTTTATATCATTTAATAATATATTATTTATTTTAAAATATCATTAGTGTCAATTTTAACACTATTCCTTACTTGGATTCTTATAAATATCATTACATGATAAATTCAAAAAAAAACATTTAATAGATCCATAATATTTCTATTTAATCTATAAAATTCATGTATTTAATTAATTATGTTGAACTATATTTATCTTAATATTTTTAATAACATTTATTTGAGATGTCTATTAATTAAATAAATTTTGCAACATCATTGTGAAAGCCTTTAATTTTTCTATTTAATCCATTTAAATTAAAAAAAATATCACAGTGAAGATAAAAATTTTATCTTCCTAATTAAAATTTATAGATTAAATTATCTTCTAAATAACCACATGTAGAAAATGTATCACTTAGTAAAAATATAAGTATGAAATATTTGATTTTCCTTAGAATAAAATAAAATAAAAGGAATGAAGTCATCCAAGTGGCTCCAAGAAGCCATAAAATAAAAAAAAGGTGATTTTGGCCTAAAATAACTTATAAAATAAAATTAGTGAATTTTTTAGGATAATATTTTAATACTAAAAATATTATTTCTACCCTTAAATACCCAATTTACTTTTAATCGTGTTAATAATTTTTTTACTGAATTTATTATTCATAATGTCCAAAAATAAAAGAAACATATTTAAATAATTTGGAACCTCTGATTTGAAATATTTAATCCATTTATCAAAATTAGAAACATGTAATTTTCTTTAATTATTTTAAAATCAATTGCATTGATGGAATGAGAAAATGGGTATTTAAAGTTAAAACGTTCAACATATTGAAATGTTTTTATATCCAAATTAAACATGAAATTTCTTCTAATTACCTAAAATATATTAAATAATAAAACATTGATCTAATAATACTTTAAAACAAATCAAAAATATAAAATAACACCAAATAATATTTAGAAGAAAAAGCTGCTTTCAATTAAAATGCAATATTTTTTTACTATTCATCAAAATAAGAAACTTTTCAGAAAAATTAAAAAAATTAATGAAAGTAACTTTTGATATTTTTTATTTAATTAATAATTTTATTTTATTATATAAAATTTATAAAAGTGAGAAAAAATTGATTTAAAACAAGTTCACCCTCAAAAGGTAGCAAAACAGACTTTAGAAAAATATAACATTTTTGTGGTTAAAATTGTCTGTATTCTTTTATTAATCCAATAAAACTTATTAGATGAATTTCAAAACATTTTTATGAATATATAACATATACATTTCATTAATATATTTCACTATTAGTGATTAGTTTATTTCATTATGACAAAATATCATTTTAGGAACAAATATAGATTTTTAATAAAAACACATCCTTTATATTCAATTGGTTTGTATTTTAATGTCCAGTTAATTAATTTCAAAAACATGAGTAAACTATATTTTTATAAATTTTTTAATCCTATTTACAATATACAACTTAACAGTTAATGTTTAAATAATATTATTTAATAATATGTTATAGTTCGGTTAAGTTTGGTGTTGCGTACATGGTATACTATTAAAGGGATTGAATTTATTTAAGAAGAGACATACCCTAAAATATTGGGGGTTTACAAATTTACCTGAATTTATTGTTTAAGTGATTACTAGTAGTGCATATTCTATTATCAATCTATAGAGTCCAAAGAAGATACCTACAGACACGTGCATTCTATTGAGTGATGTTTAGCTATGAAGTGTCCAACTTCGGTTTGCTTTGAGTGATTTATTAATCCACTTAGAGACATATGTGAAATAAATTAATTGAAATGGGTTTCTACTATATTATTTAAAATGTATAGTTTTATGAATTTATTATTTTATATTTTTAATTTCTTAGACCCAATAGTGATTCATTCAATGAAATCAATCTATCTTAGTCACTTATTGGTTTACAACCAACAAAAATCTAATTATAATCAACTATACACTTGTAAGGTAATATTTATGATCACTCCATGGTAAATTATTATGTTTTCACATGATGTGTGCATCCTTAAAATTAAATAAGTACAAATCAAAAGATCGTCAAATAGAAATACTGTCATGACCCCCTCCCACCAAAGATGCCCCTCCTGAGCTGGAAATGGTGAAAGGGAGATAATGATCCCCGAGTCCCGCCTCCAGTAGGCCCCAGGTTGTAGACTAGCACCAAGGGAATGAGTTTTCACAAATATGGGAGGCATTACCCTTTTATTATTTTAAGATCGGGAAATAGGACAAGTCAACCACCAAAAAGGGAAAGAACAAGTGTATAGAAATAAACCCAAACCAAACCCACATGCATGTTTAAACAATTTTATAACAAGGTGAAAGTACAAGAATGCTCAAAGTACAATACCAAAAGAAACAAGTGTACAACAACAACAACAACTCCAACTGTTTGACTAGTAGGGTCCCGCACGGTCCTGGTAGTCCTGTTGGAAACCTGAAAGTAAACGTAGGGTGAGCATACAAGTATACTCAGTAGGGAAACCTAGAGCTCTCATGCACAAGTGGGGAGACATCCTAATGTCCCATGAGTACAACAAAAGAAACGTAGAAATGAATTCTATCCACCCAACCTCACCAGCCACACTCATCAAAAACACAATCACAACAGGTAGTAGTATATAAGAAACAAGAGTATTGGGTACCCCGCACCATTTCCCAGTAGTTAGCTGCTCTTCCTAATGGAGAACATCCTGATGCTGGCACACTCTCCCCGCCCGCACACACCTGGGCCTCACAAACCACACATCCCGCCCGCACACACCGGGGTCTCACAACCACGTATCCTGCCCGCACACACCTGGTCCTCACAACCACGAATCCCTCCCGCACACACTTGGGCCTCACAACCACGTATCCCGCCCGCACACACCTGGGCCTCACAACCACGTATCCTGCCCGCACACACCTGGGCCTCACAACCACGTATCCTGCCCGCACACACCTGGGCCTCACAACCACGTATCCCGCCCGCACACACCTGGGCCTCATCCCAAAGATTCTTGGGAAACAGTAGATCCTGCCCGAAGAGTCTTGGGCTAAAACCACCCCAATCAAAACCTACTCGAAGAGTCTTAGGTGTAAGTTCACCGCAAGCCGTCACAGCGTAGGGGAGAAAGAGCAGGAAGGAGCAAGTAACTAAGGGAAAAACACCCTCTCCCATGAAATGGGAGTGTTCGGCACTAATTTCTCAACATGGTTGGGGTGCGATAAAACACAAAAGATACAGATATATACATATATACCAAACACTCCGCCCAACCTATGGCTTCTAATCAGAGAAACCGAGCATGTGCCTCGGCACTGCTACTACGAAGCATGCATACAACAACCAACCCCAACCCCATTTAGGTTTTCAAGTTTCAGTAGAATTAGTTTACTTAGTTCCTCAACAACTGGGAAACTATCCACAACCAACCACATCGATTGTTCGTAAAATATATCCCTGTCATCCACAAATCAAGTTAGGAAACCACAAGCAACACATCCAAGTCCTTCTTATTATCCAAAAAGACCCATGATTATTGTTCCCATTTCATTACCATGCCCAACCATTCATTAACTCTTCCACTTTTATTTATTATTCACAATCCAT
Source organism: Viscum album (assembly GCA_963277665.1). Taxonomy (NCBI): domain Eukaryota; kingdom Viridiplantae; phylum Streptophyta; class Magnoliopsida; order Santalales; family Viscaceae; genus Viscum; species Viscum album. The sequence goes on from OY728159.1 coordinate 1,216,922,683, forward strand.
AGCCCATTCACATTCAAACCCATCCCTGCAGCCCCGCTGCCAACCACCATAACCACAATCACACCGAAACCCGTACATCATTATCCCATTTAATACCATTTATCACAGCCCCGCTGCCCGTCACCAACATAACATTCACACCCACCTACAACCAAGTCAACCGCAGCCCCGCTGCTCACCCTAACCACAACAACCCACAAAACACCCCCATCACATGCCACGTATCCGAGCCAACACCCACATGTTCATTATTCCATTTTGTTCAACCATGGTGATCACACAAGGGTTCCAGATTTTATATCAGCCAACTTTACGTGATTAACCAAATTCCACATTCAGCAAAGTTCCATTAACAAAAATGGTCTAAAAGATAGGGAAACATTTAATTGCTCAAGCAAAATCCCCCAACGACCGTGATTTTAAGTAGGTATAAGCTCATTCAATTTAAAACATAATATCACATGATATAAAGATAAACATATCAACTTCCCCATCCCCGTTCTTTAACCAGTTATTATCTTCGTTTATTGGTTTAACCGTTTCTCATGAAAACAAGAGGATACCCACCCTGAATAATGCACAATTTAGAGAGACGAAGTGAAGATCCCTACCTCAATAGGTTCTGATCACAACGCTCCCCCGGATCAACTTTAGAAGACGTCTGTCGGTGTCTGTCACTTCCATCAAGTCCCAGCAAAACCTCCTCAGGTGGATGTTGGAAATTAAGGGCCAAATTAAGGACAACATATCCAAGATCAGAAGTTCCGCCTTGTCGTTACGATCCCGTGGCCACTGACAGATCGTAAATCAGAGCTCGGATGAAGAAGTTATGGAAGAAAGAGCCTTCGAGTCTCTTGGGAGAACTCTACTCAGACGAAAGGGGAGGAGAGGGTGAGTTGAAAAGGAGGAGGGGATCCCTCCTTTTATAGGCGATAAAAGACAAATTACATGATGTGTAATTTATGGTACATAGCGTGTACTCGGTTATTTCACACTGTCTCCATGCGGCTTCCAACACGGCTCTACGGCCGTTGACTAGTCAACACACGGTTTGAGGGTAACGCATACGCGGGGAGGGACTACACGGCATGTAATTTGGACACACGGCATGTACCCATTGATTTCTCATGGAAAAGACACGGCTCCAACATGGAACACGGTCGTTGACTGATAACGCGTATGCGGGGAGGGACTACACGGCGTGTAGTTTAGGGTACATGTCATGTACCCATTTCTTTCACACGGTAAGGACACAGTCTTCAACCCGGGGAATACCCGACAAGGTGGTACACGGCATTTACTTACAATACACGGCATGTACTCATTTACTTCACACGGCTAGGACATGGCCTACAACACGGGGTATACCCGGCAAGGGGGTACACGACGTGTACTAAAACTACATGGCGTGTAGTTTCAAAATTCAGGAAAGTGTGGGAAAAGTCCATTTTACCCTCCAAAACACATCATGACCTTATTTTTGATAAAGGAATGGGCCGGAGAGGTCTGGGCCATTAAAAATACCCAATAAAAAATAATATAAAAATTATTTAATTCTGGATCATAAAATTCATTTATATCTTCCAAATTTTCCAAGAAAATTAGACATGTCAAATTAGATTTAATAAAGGAGTTGTCACTCAAAAATCCCCGGGGATGTATCATTACAAAAAAGGCATGTAAACTAGTTCCCCTCCAGACACATAAATGTACTTTAGTTTCTAACCTTATCATCATACCAATGAATGTATTTGATAAAATTCGTGATATGGATTGGCTGTCAAATTATGATGTGAATATTTATTGCAAGAAGAATAAAGTTACAATTTTTAAAAATTGTGTAGAATCCCTTGTCTTTAGGTCAGAAACATCGCCACCTGAATCTTATCTAGAACCACACCCAGTGGATATACTGAATGCAATACTTTGAGAGGAAGATAAACCAGTATCTATGTGAGAATAAAGAAATATTCAAATTGAAGATGTGCACATTGTGAAAGAATACATTGATATATTTGAAGAGGATTTTCCTGGACATCCTCCAGAGCAGGAAGTTCAGTTCTCTATTGATTAAATTATTGATGCAATACCTATATCAAATACTCCCTACAGAATGTCTACTGTGGAATTAATAGAGCTAAAGAAAAAACTAGAGGATTTGAGTGAAAATGGATTTATTCAACCTAGTGTTTTTATATGGGGATCCCCTATCCTCTTTTTCGAGAAGAAAGATGGATACATGAGGATTTTCATTGATTAGAGGGAAATAAATTCTATTACAATAAATAATAAGTATCTTATGCCCCGAATTGATGATTTATTTGATCAAATTCATGGAGCTTAATACATTTCAAATATTGACCTTTGATCCAGATATCATTAGTTACGTGTAAGGAAGGAAGATATTCCTAAGACAGAATTTTGAAACTTGTATGGGAATTACGAGTTTACAATAATGCCTTTTGGACTGACAAATGCAACCTCTATTTTCAAGGATATAATTAATAGAGTTTTCAAGGAATATCATGATAACTTTTTTGTGGTATTCATTCATGATATCTTCATATACTCAAAAAGCTATGAAAACCATGAGAATCACTTGCGGGTCATTCTGCAAACACTTAGAAATAATAAATTATATGGGAAGTTTAAAAAATGTGAATTCTAGATTCAATCAGTTTCTTTTCTAGGACATATTTTCTCTAGGGTTGGAATCCTAGTTGATCATGCGAAGGTAAAGGAAATCCATGATTGTCCCACACCAACAAACATAACTGAGGTACGCAGTTCTATTGGACTTGCTGGTTAATATCGGCGTTTTGTTCAGAATTTTTAATGACTGGCAAACCCTCTTACCAAGCTCACACATAAATGAGTTATGTTTGTGTGGACTAAAAAATGTATAGAATGCTTCGAAGAATTGAAAAAAAATATTGGTGAATGCTCCAATTTTGACTCAACCCTCTGGAAGTTTTGGATTTTTAATATACATTGATGCATGAAATAATGGATAGGGTTGTGTCCTTATGTAAAATGATAAAGTTGTTAATTATGAACCAAGAAACCTGAAGACTCCTATGAAAAATTATCCAACTCGTGACCTAGAGTTAGGATCTGTAGTATTTGCTCTGAAAAATATAGAGGCATTATCTCTCCGAAGTGAGATGTGAGATTTATACAGACCGGAAGAGTTTGAAATACATTTTCACAAAAAAAATAACTCAACATGAGGCAGAGGAGATGGATTGAGTTACTCAAAGATTACAATTGTTCAATACACTACCACCCGGGAAAGGCGAATAAGCTGGAAAATGCATTAAGCAGGAAAGATCATGGACTTCTGACTCAAATGAGGATTGAGAGAGATCCTATATTTTTGGATCTACTAAAGATGGATATGGGAATTATTAAGGAATGGGAAACATATTTCCTCTTTAAAATTATTTTTAAACTATCTTTATTAGATAAGATAAAAAGCTCTCAATCTGATGATGAGAACCTACACCAGAAAATTATTGCAGTCAAGGATGGGAGACTGGTTGACTTCATGTATGAACAAGGAGTTCAGAAATTTGGGAAGAGGTTGTGCGTTACCTCAGTACCTGGGCTAAAAAGGAACTATTAGACTATGCTCGTAGCTCAATTTTCTCTATACACTTGGGAAACACCAAGATGTATAGAGATCTGAAATAATATTTTTGGTGGGATAATATGAAGTGGGAAATTGCTGACTACATGTCAAGATGTTTAGTTTGTCGACACGTGAAGGCAGGGAGACAACATCCCAAATGAGTGGTGAAACCTCTAAATTTTCCTAAGTGGAAGTGGGATAAAATTACAATGGATTTTTTCACTGGACTTCCAAGGACACCTAGAAGGAATGATGCAATATGGGTGATTTTTGGCCATCTCACAAAATCAGCACATTTCCTTCCTATAAGAGAGGATTTTCCACTTTAGCGCTTGGTAATACTTTAAATTAATGAAGTTGTAAGACTTCATGGTGCACCTCTATCTATTATGTCCTATCGATATCCTCAGTTTACATCCAAATTCAATTTAAGTCTCTATAAGGATTTGAATACTGAGCTTTGTATGAGAACTACTTTTCACCCACAAACTAACGGACAGTCTGAAAGGACCATTCAAACTCTAGAAGATATGTTGAGATCATACTCTCTTGACTTCCAAGGTTTGTGGGATAAATACTTTCCTTGGTGGAATTTTCCGACAACAATATTTTCCATTCTAGAATTCAAATGGCTCCATATGAAGCATTATATAAAAATAGATGTTGAAATCCAACTTGTTGGGATGATGTTGGTGAGAGGAAACTTATAGGCCTAGAACTTATTGAAGAGACCATGACAAAGGTGAAGAAGATACAAGGCCATATTAAAGCATCCCAAAGTAGGCAGAATATTTATGCTGACAACCGTAGAAAGGACTTATAATTCCAAGTGGGAGATCATGTATTTCTCAAAGTATCTCTATGGAAGGGTGTCTTATGGTTTGGTAAGAAAGGGAAACAGATCCCCAGGTACATCGGACAATTTAAAATTCTAGAAAAAATCGAAGTTGTAGCTAAGCATTTAGCAATACCATAAAATCTCTCCAAAGTTCATGATGTGTTCTACATGTCATTGTTAAAGAAATACTTTCCAGACCCAACGCATGTACTCACATATGATGAAATTGAATTGGACCCTGATTTTTCATACTGTGAAAAGCCTATCACGATACTTGACACAAGGGAGATGGTATTGAGAAATCGGACAACTCGTTTAGTAAAGGTTATTTGGAGAAACCAGAATATGGAGGAAGCAACATGGGAACCTAAGGAAGTTATGAAAAATAATCACCTATATCTTTTTGGTGAGTTTCATACATAAAACTTCGAGGAAGAAATTTCCAAAGGAGGGAATAATGTAGCCCCCCAAACATTTTATTGTATGTTTCTATTTAGTACATTTTAGTTATAGCCTCTATTTCAAGAATCACTGAGCCTCTATGGAACAAAACATGTTTACATACAAGGGATAGCCATAAACCGGCCATAAATCCTAAATTTTTCAGCTCTATGATTTGAGTTTTAAAAATCCAACATACACAGTTGTGATCAAGATGATAATAAGGGTCTGATAGAATTAACTTAGTTTTTGGTGAATAGTAACCTACCCTTATGAATAGTAACCTACCCTTATGAATAGTAACTTACCCTTATGAATAGTAATATGACTCTTATGAATGGTATCCATGCCCTTCAATGTATAAATGAATTTAGGTACCTTAAAAATGAAGATGAATATTTTAAGTGTTTATATTTTCGATTAAATATTTATTTTAATTAAATATTTAATTAATTATATTTAGAAAATTATTTTTGAAAAATTGACTATATTTTTGGATTCTACAAGACGAAAAATGGTTAGGGAGAATTTTTAGGATTTTTCTGAAATACTTAAATTTTTTATGAATAGTAAAATCCAATAATTCACAATAAATGCTAAATAATGGAATAATTGAGTCATTAATGATGATAGGATGATGTAATCCCAATTGGTTCGAATTCACTTGCATATATTACTATTCTTGGTCATGGAATAATCACTATTGGTTGTCTTGTGAGTAAATAATAAATTAATGATTATAATATTAAGAAAACTTCTCTCCCCTCAAGTATTTAAAGCACCACTCACTCCCTCTACCTCTCACACCACTCAAGCCTTATGCCTTGCCAATATTATGTCCCAATATCTCCCCAAGATCCTCCCCAAACTCCAAAATCTATTATCCACTTCAAAATACAAAAACCTTACCCCTTAAGAGGTTCTCAAATGAGGAAGTCTCAAGAGGTAAATTCCTCTTTCTAATTCCTTCAATTCTTTTAAGTTCTTTTCTTTTTGTTTATTTCATAAAAATAATAGTATGATAAATCCAGTAACATACATGTAATGGTATGTTTTCATTCTAATGGTTTATTTCATTACCTCCTCTCCTTTCCCCACCATTTATTTGAAATAAATGAAGGCACTTTTTGAGATGTGCTAATTTAGCACATTCAAGGACAACGGTTTAACAATTTCTATTATAATCTTTAATTATGCTCATGAAACCATTTGTGTTATTTTTGAACCAGACTATTATATATTTAATATATCCTATTTTATTTATGTAATCCTTTTGTACAAATGGTATTAAGTTATAAAGCAAAACATGTTCATTGTAATCAAACCCACCCTTTAGCCAAAATGATTGTCACTAAGGTTATATATATAATAATTCGAATTCACTATAAGTAACCTAATTAAATTCAAAACCATTTAATTTTATGGATGTCCAATAATAGAGTATAACTTAATTCTTGTAAAACCACAACCATCTTATATATTTATCTGAAATTGAATATAAGTGAACTGATCATTTAAAACCAAGTAAAAAAACGTGCCCGAACAATGAAATTGAACCTTATAAAAAAATCAAAAAAGTCCTTGAATGAAATAAAAATGGTTATAATAAATCATTTAAATATAGAATAGGTTATGGAATTATGAATTAATAATCATAATTTGTTTATTAAGGTTTAAAATAACAAGTCAAGAACACCTTCTAGCATAAGGTAAGGGATCCTCTCTCTCACTTTTGTTCAAGAATCTCCCCAATGTTGTGCCCTTTTATTTTTAATTCATACTGATGGGGTATGGTTTTTCACCTCCCCCATACTACCCTTTTGACATTTAAATAATGTAATACCCCTTTACCTCTCATTAATCCCTCGCAATAACACTCGTTACCATGCCAAAATGTTTGTAAGTGGTTTCTCATCTCACTTTCATTTCTGTAAGATTTTCATTGTTCGCCACTTATCTCTTGTAAGTGGTATATGTGTACTTAAATTTGATATATACTAACATGATTCTATTTATATTCATGTTATTCAATTATTCATTTTATTTTTATTAAGTTATGGTCATACGATGCGACTGTTTATATTGTGGTAAGAGTCTTCGTCTCAACTACTATTTTGTTGTGACTAAGTTTGTATTATGCACCTAATAATCCTTATGTGGTGTACCAACTACCCATTTGATATCACAATTCATTGGAAAATTAAATTTATATTAAATATCCATAATCTCATAACATGGATATGTTTGTTGTCTAAACCATATACCATTTTACATACCGTGTTTATTTCGAATATTATTTTAATATTGATGAATCTATATACTCTACCCTATATGGATATTGAAAAATCATATTTATATTGTATTGAATCAATGTATAACTAATTATTTGGACATACCGTGGTTGGTGGGACCCACTACATCCGCTCTATGCATCGGTAGGTCTCATAATAAAAATCAGTTGGCGACAAACCCTTCGAGTTTGTTTCCAAAAATCAGACGGGTTACTACTCATAGAACATAACGATTTTTACGGTATTATGGTTTCATGTTCCAGATACATGACGTCCAATTAAAAATAATTATCTTTATTGAATAGTAGTTATTATTATTATCCATGTGGTTTTCACTGTGACAAAATCTATGGACGTAGTTTCATTATTACTTTATTAATGGCATTAGTTATTCATTTATTCACTATGCCATATTGATTATGTCAGATTAATCGTGATTCAGTTATTATTGTACTCATGTTTCCGCTATTGGTAACCCTTACTAATAATTTGATCTCACCCCTTTCATTGTTTACTTTTAATAGGTCACAATGAGGAGGTCGTTTATTGAGTTAATGTGGATGCAGTTTTTAGTTTCGCTAAGTATTGTATTTTGTAAACTTTTCCAATGTAATTTGAGTAACATCTATGTATCTAGTTTCTTCAAGACTGATAAACTGATTATTCCTTCTGGATTTTCATTCCTTATAACCATGAAAATATCACAAGTAACACATCGGCTCGTGTTTATGGGGGTTCGGGTGTTACAGGTCATATGTACGCACGTGTTGTGTTTTCCTTTTTCATAGGATGGATAAATTATGGAATATGGTTGTCACATATTCATCAAAAAATATTATAATATATTTGTTACTGGATTTATTACCATTTTATATAAATAACACATGATTAGTAAGTATAAAATAAATGAACTTGAATGAGTCAGTAAAAAAATTGCCTCTTCTTTAGTGGACTTCCTTTAGATCGCTTCTTAAGGGGTCTGGAGCTGGTATTTTTGGAAGAAAAAGACCTCTTGGACTTGGGTAAATATTTCACGATGAAAAATGGTTAGTTTTTGGTCCCCCAATAAGGATAAAAGTTGTGAAAATAAATAATTGAGGAGGTTCCCTTTTATAATTGAGGTGAGGGGCACATTTGGAAACTCACAAAATATTAAATTAATATAAATTAATTTTTAATTCCAAATAGATAAAAATTTAGTTTTTTAGAATATGAGATGCTTATGGGTCAAAATAATCAAAACTAATAGTTTTTAGAAAAATTTAGATCTCATTTTTAATATTATCATTTGGTTTTAACCCTTATATAATCCTTTTAACTATTACCGTGAAAACCTATGTTTTTACTCTCTGGTGGTTAATATAGTTTGATAAAAAAATAATATTAAATGATTCGTGGATGAAATTTTTAATTTTACCATAATTATTTTTCTTATTTCATATTTTTATGAATTTTATATCATATAATAAATTATTATTTATTTTAAAATATCATTAGTTTCAATTTTAACACTATTCATTACATTACTTTTTAAAAATATCATAACAATATGATAACTCTGAATAAAAACCATTATTAAATCAACTATATTTATATGTCATATATAAATCTTGTTTATGAAATTAATTATATAAAATTATATTTATTTTAATATATTTAATAACACTTATTTGATATGTTCAGTTATTAAATAATTACCCTATCATCATTGTTAAAGCCTTTTATTTAATTATTTATTCTCTTAAAATTTAAAATTAATTATCTTCATTAAGAAAAACATATTATCTTTAAAATTAATATTAATATTTTAATTTTTCTACTGAATAACCGTATATAAAAAATCTATCACTTATTAAAAAAATTGAATAACTTATTTCGCTTTCCTTAGAAGAAAATACTATAAAAGGCATAAAGTCATCCAAGTGGGACCAAGAGGTAATAAATTAGGCCAAATTATGATTTTATTCAATAATAAATCATCTAATAAAAAAATTACAAGTATTAGGGTTATTTTCTAGCACTTATAATATAATTTTTACCCTTAATTACCTGATTTAAATTTAAACTTGTTAATAAAAAATTAGTACAATTACTATTCATAATGCCCAAAAATAAAATAATATTACTTAAAAATTTTGGACCCACGAATTCTAGATATCTAAATTATTTTTTAAAATTCAAAACATGGAAGTTTCCATAATTAATTTAAAATAAATCATGTTATCGAATTGAGAAAATGGGATTTTAAAGTGAAAACGTTCAAAATATTGAAATGTTTTTATATCTAAATTCAATATAAAATTTATTAAAATAACATAAATTATATTAATTGATAAAAAATTATATAATTATTCTTTAAATAAAATAAAAAATATAACTTAACACTATAAATTTTTTACACAAAAATGTTGTCTTCAATTAAAAAGAAATATTTTTTACTATTAATCAAAACATGAAACTTGTAATAAAAATAACAAAAACATCGACCAAAAAATCAATATTATGAATTAAATTAATATTTTTATTCTGTCTAATATAATTTATAAAAGTATCATAAAATTTATTTAAATAAGTGTGTCTCCAAAATGTAGTAAAACTTTATTTAGAAAAATATTACCTTTTATGGTTAAAATTGGTTTTATTCTTATCTAAAGCCTATCAATGTTTTTTGATGATTTTAAATAAAATTGCTTGAATATATAACATATAAATTTCATTAATAGACTTCACTAATAGTGATTAATTTAATTTATTATGAAAAATAACATTTTGTTCTTAAATGTAGTTTTTCAATAAAACATATTGTTTATATTCAATTGTTTTTTATTTTAATTTATTATGAATTAATTTTATAAACATGTGTTAGCTATATATATTCAAAATTTAATTAATCATATTCACAATCTCCATCTTGACATCTAGTATTAAAATAATATTATTTAAAATTATTCTGGGGTTTCTTTAAGTTCAGTATTGTGTGCAGCGTATACTGTCATAGAAGTCAAATTTATTTAATAAGAGACTTACCATAAATTATGGGGGTGTTATATTCTCACCCTCATCAGTAAATTTCATCCTCATAATTCTTAATTCCTCTTTATAAATCTATGTTTGATACTATGAAATTTCTTTTTAAGAAAATCACATTAGAAGTAGGGTTAATAAAACATCATCTTAATTAGAGGGAATGGGAAATGTGAAGGTTATCAAAAAATTAAGCATTAAAATATCAAATAATTAGTGGAAAGAGAAAACTAGGAAATATAATATAAACTAAAACATCATGTTCTGATTTATTTGGCTAGAGAACATGGTCATCATAAATCCAACCATCAAAGTACGTAAATTTGTGATGTGTTAAAGAATCCATTGATATATCAATAATAATATTAAAAAAATAGTGTTTTCATTCAAACGTACTTTTTTATACATGAGGGAATATTTTAAAATCCCTATAAACTCATGATAAAGAAAACATACTTGATTAATTTCCATGTCATGAGCATAATATCAGAATTTTTCTATTCTTCGATCTATTTTGACTTCATTTTGTACACCCAGAGATGAATAATCAAGATGGATTTCTATGCCTAAAAAATTTTAATGAAATATCCATAAGTCGTTACTTCATCCATTAAATATTATTCAAACCAAAATGGTTTGAAAATAATATCTAATATAATAAATCACACATTAACCTCAAACAATAATATCCAATGTTCAACTTAATCCATTCAAACTATATGACTCATCCAAAATATATTGGTCCAAATTCACATTTAAAAAAACTCTATAAATTTCTGAAATCAATGTTAACATTATATTAAAAAAACCACCTAATTTATCACTAATTTTCACAAACCAGATATATGAATAATTTGATTACTTTATAAACCTTAATAAAAAATTTCATTCTTAAAAATCCTTAAATAATAATTACTGCAGTACAATCCTTATATATCTCATAATTCGAAGAAGCATAGCACCATTGATGAAATAAATATTGAATTCAAATACACATTACCATTAATCCTTCAACTTCGTTATTAAACTATTAACAATGCTTCATCATCTTATTCCTTAATAACTCCTTTTATTTTTCTCTTGTAGTATTTTTTTCATCAATAGTATAACTGTTACTTATATAACCAGAATGATTCTAACCATTGAACAAAACCCAAAGGAAATGTGAGAAACACGGATAATATTGATATATTAATAAAAATCATTTATAGGATGTCCAAATGATGACACTTTCTCAACAAATTAATCCTTAAGTTTAACCTAGGTTATCAATTTTCATTAATACATCTATAAAATGTTAGCTTATACTTGTACTTTTCCTTAAATTCTGTCATGGGGTTATGTTTTTTAATCCATGGATTCCAAAAATATAACTCCCAATTTTTATACTAAAATTTCTCTAATACTAACGTTAATGACACTGAACCTAATAGTTTAAAGCTTGTACATTAATTTATTATATTGGTATAAGGTACAAGTCATCATATCCTAAAAGAATGAATAGTTTAGAAGTCTTGGTAAACTATATATATATATTAAATTAAAATTACATTTTCAAATATAAAATACATAAATAATTTCTTTAAGTCTACCATTATTACCCCTTTCTATAACTCAGAATATCGGTCATAATATACTTAGTTGAATCCTGGGGAAAATGAAACATATGAAATGGGTGATATCAGATTCTTGGTTAGGGGATATATATAGATAAATCTTTTATAAACATATACAAATGATTATTGTAAGTTGGTTACCTAAAAAACATACCATTTCATTAATAACCTGAGCATAATATGGCAAGAATGGAAGATGATCAAAAAATTACATATAAATAATCACATAACAATTAAACTTTAGCATCTCTATTCTACTAGTCAAATAATAATATGTAATATAGATAACTAATTTCATAAAGAGGGAATACGTAATATGGGGAATCATAAACATATCGTCCAGGCTTTAGCCAAGAAACCATATATAATTAGGTAAAACATTAGGAAAAATCCAAACTATTTTTCCTAATTAGGCCCATAGATGCATCGAGGGGTAATATGTGTCCTCACATAACACTAACTAATTCCAATTCATTCCTATTATGAAAGTGGTGGAACATAATAAACATAAACATTCGTATAAAAACTAGCATGAAAAATGTTAATACTTTAACCATAAATTATGAATGGTATCAAAAGATAACATCCATGGTCAAACTAAATCATAAAAAATTCAATTAAATAAGGAAATTATATCAAAAAATATTAGCCTCAATTAAGCATAATATTCAACATATGATGTTGGTATAGATGAAAATACTCAAATAAAATAAATGAATTTATTTGGGAGAAATACACTTTTTATTTAGAAAAACAAATATTTAAAAATACATGTAATTATAAATTAAAACATTTTATTTCAAAATATCCTTATAAACATGTAAAAAACCTCTAAAACATTAAGAATTCATGATATCAAAAAAATTACCACATTGTATAAGTTAAAGAAACATTCATTCTATATTATTGTGGAAAGAGTCTCAATGAACCTTGTTTAGAAAAGGAAATGATAAAAATTTAAAAGACATTTTAAATGTTAAAAAAGTATAAAATGACTTCAAAAATTAATTTCATAATATTAAATGTATTTTTTAAAACATTTTTATAAAACAAGTACAAGTAGAAAACATATGTGATAATTAAATATTAAACATTCAATGTGTCCCATACCACTTTGAATATTTAAATCATAATCTCCATGAAAGAATAACATTTAAAAAACATTAAATAACATGATAATAAATTAATTGATGACACTTTAAGACAAATGGGATGTATATACACTTCAGAAAATAAGGTGGGTGTATAAAATCAAACTATGACTCAGTAAAAGGAGACTGATACAAAGTCCCTTACGTTACAGTTCCTTTAGTCGAATGGGATTTAACCTCCTCTATAATGGTTTTATGATTTTTTTTAACTTATATAAAAACCTTATTCATATTTATGATATCATATATGATCTTATTATATTATTTTATAACCCTTTTATTGATAATATTTTCCTATTACCCTTTTTTGGATGATAACTACTTCATTTTCCAATATTTATTTTTTCAAAAAAGACTGAGTTATCTTACATAGGATATATATAAAAAATATAAAGAATTATATAAATGGAATAAATATAATTTTTAATAATTAAATACATTTTAATAATCATTCAATAATGGTTAATTTGAAAACTAATAACATCGCACGGTGGAGATGATATGTCATACATATGCACGAGCAACGATATCATTTCCTTAATGGTTAAAAGGTAAAGAAGTGGATAGTATATTAATATTTACAGAATGAATACCATGTAATAATTAAAATATTTATTTGTTTTTTCTATCATTATACCGATCTGTATAAATTCCTTTTTAAAATCATATTACATCACGATGTAGAGACAGTAATCTGTGCATACACACACATGGTTTTTTCATTTTTCATAGGATGGATAAATCAGGAAATATGTTTATCACATAGTAATATTAACATTTATAATATATATTAAAATTAATTTACTAATTTAGTATAGATACAATAGATTAAGAGAAAGTGTAAGAAGAAATAAAATTGAATGAGTTTCTAAAACAATTACATCTTCTTTAATGGATTTCATTTAGATCACTTCTTAAGAGGTCTAAAGACGGTCTTTTTTGTATAAAAGAGCCTCCATAACTTGGATTAGTATGTTAGTATAAAAAATTGTCGTGTTTTTTCTGAGATATAAGTTACAATGTGTTGTGAAGAAGTGAGGGACGAGGTGCCCTTCTATAATTGAGTTGAGGGGAACATATGGAAATTCTCAAAATATTAAATTAATATAAATTAATTTTTCATTCAAAAGGGATCCTCAGTGATTTATTCAAAATATAGGATGATTATCGGTCGAAATAATCTCAGAAAATAATTTTTATACATGTTTATGTCTCATTATTACCCTTATCTTTTGGTTTTAACTCTTATTTAAACCATTTCATTCTTATCGTGACAACTTATGTTTTTACTATTTGAATGTTAATATAGCTAATATAAAATGCCAAAATAATATAGAATGAGGAATGGATGAAATTCTTAACATTATACCAATAATTAGACTGAATTTTATATTTTTATGAATTTTATATCATTTAATAATATATTATTTATTTTAAAATATCATTAGTGTCAATTTTAACACTATTCATTACTTGGATTCTTAAAAATATCATTACATTATATGTTTGAATAAAAACATTTAATAGATCTATAATATTTCTATTTAATCTATATAATTAATTTATTTAATTAATTATTTTGAACTATATTTATCTTAATATTTTTAATAACATTTATTTGAGATGTTTTTTAATTAAATAAATATTGCAACATCGTTGTCAAAGCCTTTAATTTTTCTATTTCATCCATTTAAATTAAAAAAAATATCACAGTGAAGATAGATATTTTATCATCCAAATTAATATTTATAGATTAAATTATCTTCTAAATAACCACATGTAGAAAATGTATCACTTAGTAAAAATATAAGTAAGACATATTTGATTTTCCTTAGAATAAAATACAATAAAAGGAATGAAGTCATCCAAGTGGCTCCAAGAGGCCATAAAATAAAAAAAAGGGTTATTTTGGTCTAAAATAACATATAAAATAAAATTAGTGAATTTTTTAGGATAATATCATAATACGAAAAATATGATTTCTACCCTTAAATACCTAATTTACCTTTAACCGTGTTAATAATTTTTTTAATGAATTTACTATTCATAATGTCCAAAAATAAAAGAAACGTAATTAAGTAAATTTGAACTGGTGATTTTTAATATATAATCCATTTATAAAAATTAAAAACATGTAATTTTCTTTAATTATTTTAAAATCAACCACATTGATGGAATGAGAAAATGGGTATTTAAATTTAAAACGTTCAACATATTGAAATGTTTTTATATCCAAATTAAACATTAAATTGATTCTAATTACCTAAAATATATCAAATAATAAAACATCGATCTTATAATACTTTAAAACAAATAACAAATATAACATAACACCAAAGAATATTTAGAAGAAAAATCTGCTTTCAATTAAAATGTAATATTTTTTTACTATTCATCAAAACAGGAAACAATTCAGAAAAATTAAAAAAAATTAAATGAAAGTAACTTTTTATATTTTTTATTAAAATAATAATTTTATCATTTTGGGAACAAATATAAATTTTTAATAAAAAAACATCATTTATATTCAATTGGTTTTTATTTTAATGTCCAAATAATTAATTTCAAAAATATGAGTAAACTATAATTTCATAATTTATTTAATCCTACTTACAATATCCAACTTAACAGTTAATGATTAAATCATATTATTTAATAATATGTTATTTTTCGGTTAAGTTCGGTGTTGCGTACATGGTATGCTGTTAAAGGAATTGAATTTACCTAAGAAGAGACATACCCTAAAATATTGGGGTTTACAAATTAACCTGAATTTATTGTTTAATTGATTACTAATAGTGTATCTTCTATTATCAAATCTATAGAAACCAAAGAAGATACCTACAGACACGTGCATTATATTGAGTGATGTTCAGCTATGAAGTGACCAACTTGGGTTTGCTTTGAGTGATTTATTAAACCACTTAGAGACATATGTGAAATAAATTAATGGAAATGGGTTTATACTATATTATTTAAAAGGTATAGTTTTATGAATTTTTTATTTTTTATTTTTTATTTCTTAGACCCAAGAGTGATTCATTCAATGAAAACAAACTATCTTAGTCACTTATTAGTTTACAAACAAAAAAATCTAATTCTAATCAAATATACACTTGTAAAGTAATATTAATGATCACTCCATGGAAAATTATCATGTTTTCACTTGATGTGTGCATCCTTAAAATTTAATAATAACAAATAAAAATATCATCAAATAGAAATACCCAATAAAAAATAATATAAAAATAATTAAATAAGAAATAACATCCAAAAATGCCCCTTGATACTCCCTTGGATTAAACCGGCACTTAGCACCAGTTCTTTTCAAGAAGAAGGTGGTGCCCCCCCCCCCTCCACGTGTGGCCAGCCGGGCCACACGGGCGAGCTGGCCTGGCCAAGCGGGCCCGCCGTCCAAGCCAAGCGGGCCAGCCATCCGGGCCATGCGGGCCCGCCGGATGGACCACGTGGGCCATCCAGCCAGTCGGGCAGCCTTCGGTCCCGGCCGTCCTCGGGTCAGGCCATGCCCTTGGTGCGGGCTGCACCCTCGGTCCAGGCCGCCCCCTCGGACCGATTCGTACACGCAGACCAGGTCAGACTCCGGATCCGGACCCGGGTCGGGTCAGGTCAGCCCGACTTGGTCAAACCGGACGCGGACCCGCTTTGGCCTGTTTTCACCTTTTTTTTCCCATGTCAAGGGTTATGGGTGTCTGATCGACGAACTGTCTACGGTGATGGAATGATTAGAGTGAGATTGATCTTTTGGCATACCCCACTTGAGGTTTGGACACATTTTGGGTACAGTCAGTTTGGTTTGAACCTAAAATCCAATCGGGCCCCCGGGATGGAAATTCAAATAACCCA
Organism: Viscum album; assembly: GCA_963277665.1. Taxonomy (NCBI): domain Eukaryota; kingdom Viridiplantae; phylum Streptophyta; class Magnoliopsida; order Santalales; family Viscaceae; genus Viscum; species Viscum album. Next base: position 1,216,939,539 of record OY728159.1, read on the forward strand.
AAGACGGAGCATCTGATTGACACACCGTCTGTTCAATTGAGACCCCTATGAAGAGGAGAACCTTTGAGATACTTCTACTTGGGACTTCGTGATAGTTAGAGTGTCGACCTATAGCTCGTGGACCGGATCCTCCCAAAGACGAGTGAGCGGAGTACAGAGACTTAGTAGCTCGCTGAGACCTGACGACTGATGACCTTTTGACTTGGAGTGTTTCGAATAGCCGAGTAGGGTAGCGCCTCTGTGTGATCGTAGCAGACCCGTAGTTGCAAGCGCCTCTGTGTGACACGGCAGACCCACGATACTCGATAGATCGAGTACCTCAGCAGGCTACGAGGGGGAGCGCCTCTGTGTGAGCGTGGCAGACCCACAGTGGGGAGCGCATCTCTGTTACGCAGTAGACCCATGGTACTCGATAGGAGGAGTACCACAATATTCCAAGAAGGTGGGAACCCCCTCTCTGTGGCGCGAAAGGCCCATTGTACTCAAAAGAGGTGGAGTACACCATCAGCTGAGATTCGACAGTTTGACTGTGGATGTTACTTGCTACTATCCCTAGAATAAAATACTGGTTTGAGTAGAGTCAGTGACTTTTTTTTTCCTCGTTATTGAGATTGTTTACTAGATTACTTGGGAATATGTATGGGAATATAACTATGTAATGGTTATCCGTTGTTTTCTTCCATTGTGGATTATCCTCATTAGATTTTGTGAGACCTTGAGGGTATCAGGGTCCCTACTGAGTATCGTTATACTCACACCTGAACGGGATATGCTCAAACTTCTTTGTGTTGATTGCAGATGACAAACAGCGCTGACTGAGGTAGAGAGTAGCAGGACTAGACAGTACCCAGAGGTGGACCACTCGAGTGACAATGCATGGAACGGACAGACGGACTTGGAACGCTGAGGAGGCCATATATACATACCCTTCACGTAAGAACCTCGGAGGATGAACCAGTATCTGTTTTACTAACTTTCAGTTGTACCTGATTTCAATTGTACATGTACTTTACTGTTGGTCTTGTATTTCGGCCCCTTTTACTTTCCAGCACTTCTTCTGTATACAATATTGCTTAGTGTTTTGCTTCGAGTTGTGTACTCTGATTGTGTGAGATTACTTTTTATAAAGGAAATGTGTTCACATATTAGGTATTTATGCTGTAATGGCCCGGACCCTCTTGGACCATTACTTTTCCAAAGTGAGGTTCCACCAAAATGGTGGCACTGTGAGGGTGACACCGGTCATGGTGGTTCCATGATAGTGTCACCGTGAGGGTTACACTGTGATAGTGGAACCGTGACGGTTGCACCGTGAGGGTGGCACCGTGATGGTGGCACCGTGAGGGTGCCACCGTGAGGGTGACACCGTGAGGGTGACACCATGAGGGTGGCACCGTGAGGGTGACAACATGACGGTGGCCCCATGTCCCCTCGCCGAGCCTTTTGTTCTTCTTCCAGTACCTAACTTTTCCGCTCCCGCAACGTAAGTTTCGACGTAAATTAATTCTTTTACTCCTTTTAAAGCCCGTAATTAATTCCTAAAAATCCCGAGAGACCTCTGTGTGTAACTTCCCAACCACGTGGTCAACCCATGACCCCCGCTCCTTACGTGGTTTGGCATTCTCATCTCAACCATCCGTAGCTCTTATAAACTAAGGGTTAGCCGTGGTTTCTTCTTTCCTCAATCGCGGCTTTTCACAAACAGCTTCTGGTGCATCGGGCGAGCCGTATCGTTATTCTTAGAGTTCTTGGCCTGGCCTAAGCATTGATAGGCGAAGCGATTTTCATTCAGGCGAGCCGCATCGCTATCCTTGAAGTTCCGCCCCCGTCCTCAGCATAGATCGTTGATCTAATAGGTAGGTAATTTCTCCTTCGTCTCTCTCTTTTGTGTATCATGCAGGGTGGGCGTGCTTTTGATTCTGTAGAATTGGATAAACCAGACCGAAATAAAGATAATAAACTATTTCTATAAAGAATGAATGGGGGTTGTGATCATTGATGTTGTTTAAATTACGATCATCTTTCTGATTTGTGTCAGCTTGCGCCTTCTCAAAATTGAGGCTGTTGGTGGTCGTTTTCTGTGCACTAATGAACCCCACATGGTGTTTTAAATAGCTTGTTCCTAATTGTAAACTCCTGATATGAAAGGTAAATTGGTTAATCACGTATACCCGACTAAATAAATTGAAAGCACCAGGATCAATCCCTTATGTGAAAACCCCGGTCAAAACACGGAATTGAAATCATGGAGTGTGTTAAATCTTATAAATATGAAAATATAGGCATGGACCTGCTTAGTGTTGGTGGCAGTGGTTTGGTTGTTTTCTTTCACATGCCGATTGGTGGAAATGTGGGAGGGGATGGTATCCCCTGTTTTTTTATACTCTCGGTGGTTGTGTGAAATTGGGGATGGGATCCCCTGTTGATATGGATTTGGTGGTTGTGAGTTTTAAGACCGGGTGGGTACTTGTTTATATCATGAATTGGGGTGGGATCCTCTGTTGATGAGAAGCCTTTTTGAGGGACACGATGTAGTGTCTCGAGGGTTTTTTATTTGGTTCCAGTACTTCGGGGGATCTCACTTATTCTTTGTTGTAGTAACATTACAAGATAACCGAGTGTGAATATTTAAATTAACGTTTGTCTGGATTGTCTTCCTTGGTTATACTTATGGTGTTAGTTTCCCAGTAGTGCATGAACTTATTTGAACATTATCACTGAACATGAAACAAGAATGGGACAAATGGGTTTTTTGGCGAGATTCGTGACTCGGACTTGAGTGGTGTTGTGATCTATAGGTTGTCTGAAGAAAAACCTAGCATTGGGTGAGTGCTTGTTACCTATATATATACATGTAGCTTTGTGTTTCTTATTCATTCCCCACCCAAGTTGAGCACTTAGTGTCGAACACCCACATTTCATGGGGGAGGGTGTTTTTCCCAACACTATTCTTAGTGGCTGGTTATTAGCTCCTTTTCTACTCCCTTTCCCGAATAGCCCAAGTATCTTTGGGTAGGCTGAGGTCCATTATTATCCCATGAACCTTCGGGTGGGGTATTGTGATGGTTGGCCAGGTGTGTGCGGCAGGTGGTTTCCCAAGTGTCTTCGGGATGAGGCCCAGGTGTCTTCGGGCGTGGTGGTAGTTCTTGTGTCCTAAGTGTTTGCAGGCGTGGTCACGTGTGACAATTGTGGCACAGGTGTTTGCGGGAGGGATTCGGTAGTGGGACTGCGTGTGGTTGGGGCCCAGGTGTGTGCGGGCGGGTGAGGCAGTGGGACTGCGGTGACAGAATGGCGGGATTGGTTCGATGTGTAGGATGTCTCAATAACCAGTGGTAAAGTGGTGTGGGGTACCCAAACATCGATGTGCTCTTATTATATATATTACTTGACTTGCGTTATTTGGGGAGTGTGCCTTGGTGAGGCTTGGTTGGATAGTTTACCATGATAGGTGTTTGGTTTACTCCTTTTCTCACGGGACTTTAGTACATTCTCCAACTTGTGCATGAGAGTCTTTGGTTTTCCCTACTGAGTGTACTTGTATGCTCACCCTATGTATATAAAACTGCTTTCAGGTTTCCAGGAGGACTTTGGAGATTGCGTGGGACCATACAAGCTCGGACCGTTGGGGTAGTTGTAGTTGCTGTTTTTTTTCTTTCTTTGGTACTTACCTTGTAGTCACCTTTTGTACTTTGTGGCTCTAAATTTTGGAACATTCATGTGGGAATGGTTTACTTTTGGCTTTACTTTTCTTTTACCTTGGTGTTGTTGGGTTTCATCTTCTTATATCTCGATCCTATAAAACAAAATGGGCAATTCCTTCCACTTGTGTGTAATTTCTATACCCCTGGTTCTATTCGCCACTCCGGGACCTATTGAATGAGGGGTTCGGGGGCCATTATCTCTCCTTCAACTTAAAGAAGGAAGGGCCTGACAATCTGTTGACCCTTCCCTCCTTTTGGTGAAGGCGGGTCATGACAGAATGGTATCAGAGGCTGATGGCTGAGAGATAGGATGAAGTCTGGAGTTATACACAGTGAGTATTGCATGGGATGGTAAGGCAACTGTGTTGGGTGACCTTGGTGCATGAATTAGGTCAGGGAAGACCAGCTAGGACACGGGATTTTAGGGCCCCCTGTGATCCGATGAAAGGACTCTGGACCTACTAAATTACCAAGTGAGGCCACGCTGATTGTAGGGTAGAGACCCTAGGAAAGGTACATGTATCATAATCACGTGTGTTCTTGTGTTTCTGGGATGTATTGGGAATTAAGAATAAATTAAAATTTTAAGAAGTTTTAAGAACGATATTCTGCACTACATGGGCTTAGGCATTCCTTGTTTACCTTGCAGCTATGGCACCTGGAAGGCGACCACATGTGGTACAGGCGATCGGGGCCCTGAAGACTTCCTTGGTCGATCGGCAAAGAGCTGACCGAGAAGAGTAGGGCGACCAGTGGAAGAGGACTCTCGGGGCCTTCCAGCAACAGACCCTCGAGAGGTATGAGGGCAGCACCTCTGACATGAAGACGGAAGGCTAGATAGAGGAGCTAGTGATAGCTTTCGGCCTGATTCGGGCCCCGACCGAGTACTGGGTTCCTCTGGCCATCAGCCAGATGTAGGGAGCGGTGCGTCAGTGGTGGACGCTTTACCTGGGAGAGAGGAGAGAGGCTGAGGTGGGTTGGGCGGATTTCAAGAGAGAGTTCCGAGCGGAATTCTTCTCTTCGACGATGAAGGTGGAAAAGAGACAGGAGCTACTCTCCCTCCAACATGGGAGTATGTTCGTGAGGGAGCTAGGGATCAAGTTCAATGACCTCCTACATTTTTCTCTGGACCTCTTTCCCAAAGAGGAGTCTCGGGAAGGACGTTTGGAGGAGGCGCTCCGACCATCCCTCCAGTATGCTATTACCCCCTTTACCCTGCCGACGTACTTGGAGGTCCAGAAGAAGGCCGAAGTGGTGGAGAGGATGCATGCTCTAGGAGGAGTGTCACGAGAGGAGATCTAGCTGGGACCATCGAAGGGGAAGGCCATCAGCACCAGGCCTCCAACGTCAAGATGCTCCCGGTTCCGACCAGTAGAGAGCAGACAGTAGCAGTTTCAGTTTCGATCCCCCGGTCCTCGCCATTTTCCTTCGGGCCCGGGACAACGGTTCTTCGTCTGTGGGAGCCCTAGATATCTCTGAATTTAGTGCCCAGACCGGGTGCAGTACGGCGGTGGTGGACAGCCCCAGCACCCGCCCCAGCAGCAGCTTCCAGCCAGACCTTTCCAGCAATAGCGCAGGGATAGCGAGCTCCTGCTCCTCCGAGGACAGACGTGGGAGGAGGGGTCTGACCTCAGGGAGCTCCTTAGGGACCACGACCAGGGCGTGTTCGTGGAGGTGGCCGATATCCGAGGGGCAGAGTAGTAGGGCGTGGACAGCTACACGCCGCGAAGGCAGCAGTTCCAGCAGGTCCGGAGGTTGTTCGAGGTACGATCAGTTTGTTTATCACTCTTACTTATGCCTTGTTTGATACCAGAGCTTTTCACTCCTTTGTTGCACCCAGTCTAGCCCGTGCCTTGGGTCTAGATGTCGAGTGACTCCCAGTTCCCCTGGTGTTGAGCACACCAGTCAGGGGGTCATACTGACTTGTTGTTTGTTTTTTGGGGATGCAGACTGATGATAGGGCCACATCAGTCAGTTAGGGATTTTCTTCTGCTACAGATACATCCATACGATGTCATCCTAGGCATCGACTGGCTATTCTCTGCGTGTTCTGTCAGCGATTGTTTCTGAGGAAGGGTTGTGTTCTCAGACTTGGGTGGCCGTCGTGTTACCTTAACCAGTGAGCAGACGAGTCAGAATGGCAATAGGCGAGGGGAACCCCTCCTCTCCTCGTTAGCTGAGCTGTCAGTAGGGTCGGTAGATGCTGAAATGGTGGAAGTTCATGAGATCGTCCGTGGGTTTATGGATGTCTTCCCTGAGGATGTGAAGACTTTACCCCCTCGGTGTGATATCGAGTTCATAGTCATGCCTTTCGGTGTTACGAACGCCCCAGATGTGTTCATGGGGCTTATGAACTCCATCTTCCGGGAGTACCAAGATCAGTTTGTAGTTTTGTTCATCGACGACATCTTGGTCTACTCAAGATCAGAGGAGGACCATGCAGAGCACCTGGGGATGGTTCTGGAGGTCCTCCGACATCATCATCTCTATGTAAAGTTGTCAAAATGAATGTTCTGGACACGATAAGTGCACTTCCTCAGGCATGTGGTGTCCAAGCAGGGAGTAGCGGTGGACCCGTCAAAGGTTGAGGCAGTTGTTTCTTGGGAAAAAATCAAGAATGTGGAAGAGGTCCGTAGTTTCCTCGGGCTAGAAGGTTACTATCGGAGGTTCGTACCCAACTTCTCCCGAGTAGCAGCCCCTTTGACAACCCTGACCAAGAAAGACAAGGGTTTTGTGTGGAGTGAGCAGTGTGAGTCAGCCTTCAGCTATCTGAAGAAGAAGTTGGTTAGTGCCCCAGTGCTGAGATTACCAGAAGAATGGGCGGCCTATGAGGTGTTCTGCGATGATTCAGGACTGGTCCTGGGATGTGTGTTGATGCAGCAACAAGGGGTGATCTCTTATGGGTCCAGGCAACTACGCCCTCATGAGTGTAATTACACCACAAACGACCTGGATCTTGTAGCGGTCGTTTTTGCGCTAAAGTTATGGTGGCACTACCTCATCGGAGAACGCTTTGTGGTCTTCATGGATCACCAAAGATTGAGGTATATCTTCTCCCAGTGGAAGCTAAACTTGCGACAGTGGAGATGGGTGGAGTTCCTCCCGGATTACGACTTCGAGATCTCTTATACTGATCCCAAGGGCAATGTAGTGGATGATGCCTTGAGCAGGAGGATGCAGAAGGATGTGGTCCGAGAGTCGACAGACACTTGGAAGGCGATGGAGGAGTTGGCTGCTTTACACCTGGATGCGAGGATGGATAGCGGTAGAGGCTGCCTGTATCAGATGACAGTGCAGTCTTCTCTGTTACGACAAATGGAGGAGTATCAGTGGGGAGACCTAGAGTGCGAAGTGATGTGTGACCGAGTTGACCAGGGAAATGCTCCGAAAGGATGGACAGAGGATGGTCAGAACCAGATGTTTCTCCAGGGAAGGTTGTTTGTTCCAGAGGTGATGCATGGAAAGGTTCTTAGTGAGTTCCACAAATCACCCCTGGCGGTACACCCAGGAGTTTCCAAGATGTACCAGGGACTGAAGAGACAGTTTTGGTGGCCTGGAGTGAAGTGAGGAGTGGCAGAGTTTGTGGCCAAGTGCTTAGTGTGTCAGCAAGTGAAGGTTGAACACTGAGTTCCAGGAGGCCTATTGCAATTTCTAGATGTCCCCGAGTGGAAGTGGGATGACATCTCGATGGATTTAATCACGGTACTTCCCAAGTTCCAAGGAGCATACGACGGCATCTGGGTGGTAGTGGACCAGTTAACAAAATCGTCCCACTTTCTGGCGATCAGGGAGTCGAGTATTGTGGATGATTTGGCACGAAAGTACGTGGATAAGGTGGTGCAGTTGCATGGATTTCCGAGGTATATAGTCTTGGATAGGGATGCACGGTTTACCTCACGGGTCTGTAAAGGATTGTAGCATGCTTTTGGCACACAGTTACGCCTTAGCACTGCTTTCCATCCCCAGACAGATGGACAAACAGAGCGCACCATCCAGACCTTAGAGGATGTGTTGTGGGAATGTGTTCTGGACTCATGAGGATCATGGGTGCAATACTTTCCTCTGGTAGGGTTTTCCGACAATAATAGCTACCACTCTATCATTAGCATGGCCTCATTTGAGGATTTGTATGGGAGTCCATGTCGTTCACCTATGTGTTGGGCCTATGTAGGAGAGGTAGGCATCCTTGGCCCGAAAGTGGTGCAGAGCACGATAGAGAACGTTCAACTCATGCGGGAAAGGCTAAAGGCGGGTCGGCGAAGTGTCTTATCAGCTAGAGTTACCACCGCCGCTACTGGGGATACATGATGTCTTCCATTTGTCCCAGCTTCGTCGGTATCTTGACGACGATCCACGTGTCCTTGATTGGGGTGAGCTGGACATCGAGGACGACGTGACTTTTGTGGAAAGACCAGTGATGATCGAGGATCGTAAAGATGTAACGCCCTGACCCTAGATACCTAGATTCAGTGCATTATTACATAACAATGGCATGATCACAAATGATCAATTCTAAAAAGACCGATTAGTTTAGTAGTCTTGGAAACACTAGATATATTCTTAAGTCTTACATTACATCATAAGGTAAAAAAAACTACAACAACATCTTGTCTTCATATCCCCTCATACTATCCCTGTAGTCCATTCATAAATTACTTCTTCACATCCTGGGAAAAGATAAAACATTGAAAGGGGTGAGCTCAGATTCTCAGTAAGGATAACAATATAGAAGAAGCTTTCGTAGATCAGCATAAACACTTAAAGCAATATATAACTAAAACAAAATCCTTTTAAACTTGAACTTCAGCATAATATGGCAAAGATAAAATGAAATAATTCCATTTACTTATTCACATGGATATTCTAATAGTCGAACAATCACATGAAATATCAATAACCACTTTCATAATGATGGAATGCATAATGCCAAACTATCATAACCACATAGCCAAGGCCTCGTGCCAAGACTACAAATAAGATTTTGTCAAGGCCTTGTTCCAAGACAATAGTTTGTCTAATGAGACCTACTGATGCATCAAGGAGCTATAGTGGGCTCCACCCGTCACTTACTAAGTCCAATGCATTCCTCATATGAAAATTTTGAAATATGACATAAATATTCATATTAAAACTAGCATACGAAATGTCAATACTTTATCCACAAACCATGAATGGTATAAAAATAGCTCATCCACAGTCAAACATAACTCATTCGATACAATATGGATGATTGTATTGTATCATATTAACCTCAATCGATAATAATGAAGGATATTGACATAGATGAAAATAATCATCAAAACAATTTGAGAGAAATATCCCCCTTTTTCTTGAAATCATTTAAAAGTCACACTATTTGTCAAGAAGCCATTTAAAAATAGATTTTTGAATCAAAGTGTCCCATACCACTTTGAAACTTTTAAAAGGAGTTTTAATTTTAAAACTTTAATATCCATATAAATAAATCCTTAAAACCATTTTTAAAACATGGTCATTAATGAACAAGATTTAGAAGAATAAATCTTTAAAACATTTAAAAATGGTATTTTAGTTAGAGTTTCTAACCAAAAGAGAGACACTTGAATACAAATAATTGAGGTAATCAAAACATTGTAATATCATGAGAATAAAGGGATTCATGATATACTATGTCAAAGTAAATTATATACACCACATAAAAGTGATTTGGTGTATAACAACAAAAAAGTCTCAATGGAATGTAAATTGAGATGAAATCTATCATAAAGGCCGTATCTTTAGGTTAAGGATAAATCAACGACATAATTATGTGTGAAAAATATAAATACACTAAATATGATTGGATATTCAGTGTAAAACAATCAAAGGACATTGACACATATTCTAGTAAAAACAACACCAATGAATTGGATGTTTATCTCAACAAATCGAGATTGAGTAAAAATTACTCTTATCAAGTTTATACTGATGACTTGAGAATTTATCAATGGAGTGATTGTGTGTATAAAAATTATATCCATAGAAAGGGGAGTGGAAATTATGACATAATCAAATGAATAGTGATTCCACACATAATCTTGGAGTAAAATAATCAATGAAGTATGCGTAAAGCCGAATGAGTTGAAATTGAAATTTCAAATTCCCTTATCGATTTGGTAACTTATGAAACATGCACCCATGAAAGAAGGATCATACAATTATGATTTAAATACCGATAAATTAAAGTATATTACACAATGAATACAATCATGGGCAGTACACATACACCACATGCAATAAATAAGTGGTGAACAATAGAATTCTCACGAAATTAAGAGTGAGATAAGAAACCCCTTACTTTGTACTTTTTCCTTGGTCAACGGTAGGTTAACCTCATGTATAATACTGAAATAATTGTTATTGAATTATAAAAGAATAATATTCATTTATATGATATCATATATGATCTTTTAACATTGATTTGTAAATAATATCATAGAATTATCGTCATTTCGGGTGTTAACGGGTTCATTTTACTTTATCTTCTTTGTTATGTGAGCCATATTTGTTATTAATGGGATGTATATTATTCAAATCCAGAATTATATCAAGTCCTTAAAAATTATTTTTAATCATAAAATGAGAATTATACTTGAATGGATACGATGGAGAATGAATCTCATCACGCTTGTGGAGATGGTAGCCCGTACGTACGCATGAGCGACAATATCATTCTTTTGATGATACAATAATATATAATTGGATGGTATATAATATATACAGAATACTTATCATGTTATATTTATTATTTACATGAATGACATATCATTTTTATACCCATCCAAATAATAATTTATTGAATGACAATTACACCACGACGTGGAGATGGTAAGTCGTACATACGCATGTATAGTGACATGCCATTCAAAGGATTGTGAGAATACTGAATAAGGTTGTACCATGTTTATAATAACATCACAGTATATATAATATACTGGAGTTATTATTTTAGAATATAAATAACAAATAAAGAAGAAGTGGAAGAAGAAATGAACTTGAAAAAGGGTGGTGAAATCATTACCTCTTCTTCGAGTTCTTCCTTTTGATTTGATCAAAAGGGAACCTTAGGTTTTCTTTCTGACTAAATTAAGGCCTCTAGGATGAATTGAGGGAAGTTGAGAGAGTATTTGGTAAGGGTTTGTCCGAACCAAAAGGCTATTAAGGTGTGAATTAATGAGAAGGGGGAGTACCCTTTTATAAGAGGGGTGAGGGGAACCTTTGGAAAAGCTAGAAATATTATTTTATAATAAATTAATATTCGGTTTCTAATGGCTCCAATGTGGATTATTTAAATCATAAGGTAGGGATAGGTATTAAAACACTCAACCAATAGGATTTAGATAGGTTTGAGTTACTATATTAACCTTATCTTTATGTATTAACTCTTAGTTAATAAGTTTCACTTTTACAATGTCTCTTTGTATTTTTATATTATATGGTTAATAAACTTACTATATATATCCAATAGACCCCCAAGTGTTCCATTAATGATACACCTATCATTATATAAGTCTCTTGGCCAAAACGTCGATTTTTAGGAATTTAATATAAATTAATAATATAATATTTTTTTAAAAAACACTTTTATGTCAATTTTGACACTATTCAATAATTTATTTTTTAAAAACTCATAACATAATTATTACTTAGAAAATAGTTAATTATATAATTTCTAACATTTCATATTAACCTATAAAATTAGTTTTATTCATAAAAAGTCTCAAATTATATTTATTTGGGTATCTACAATATCAATCAGTTTAATTTTTCACTATTATGGTAATTACTGCATCACCATTGTGTCATAAATAAATTAAATTATTTAATGTCTAAAATTTATAAATAAAATACCATTACGTAGTAAATCCTTTTATCTTTCTAATTAATATTTATAGTCGAATTTCCAACATATATAACCCTATTTAAAAATTGTTTTTCTAAAACATATATGCTTGTGTCATTTTTGTATTCATTTTAACTTAATTAAAATAAAGTGTCCCTATCACTTACAAGTGAAACCATAGGGTCCCAAAATCGACCAAAAGATGCCAATGGTCGGACATGTATCAACCAATAATGTTGGGAGACGTTTTTGGGTAATTTTGTATTATTATAATATTATTTGTTAACCCTTATTTACCGGCTTTATCCTTTAACCATGATATATAAAATATTTACCGAAGTAATTATTCAAAATGTCTAAAAATAAAAGTTACCTATTTACACAATTTGAACATCCTGATTCCAAATATGGAATCCATTTTTCCAAATTCCAAACACATAAGTGGCAGAAATTAATTTAAAATTAATTCCCGCTGTCAAAACAAAAAATGTGTTTTTAAGAGAAAATAAATATCAAAAGATTGGTACTTGTTTATGTCTGGTTTAATTGTGAAATTTTTTCCAATGACAAAAATTGAATTAAATGGTAAAAATATATTCTAAATATACTTTAAAACCACTCAAATTCATAATTTATCAATATTAATTATTTCGATTAAAAAAGTTGTTTTTAATTAAAATCTAGTAATTTTCACTATTCATCAAAATATTAAATTTATCCGAAAAGTACCATAATCTCCCCCTATGCTAATTTCGATATTCCAAATCCAAAAATGAAGTCCATTTTGAGAGATAGAATTTATAAAATTTCAAAAAGTAGGTATTAATATTCATAACGGCTAGTTTGATTGGTTGTGGTGTGTTAGAATCTCAAAGTTGCATACAATGCACGCCATTGCATTATTTAAAGGGAAATATACCGTGGAATATTGGGGTGTTACATTCTCCCCTCTTTCAATAAATTGTGTCCTCACAATTTTTTTAAAATTGGGCTTGAGAATATAATGGAAAGTCCCACATCGGAAAAACGGTCAAAAAACTATCACTTTAAAAGAAATGAAGAGAGGTATAATGGTCACCCAAGATAACCCATACTAGGATTCCAGGTAGGAAAACATGGATATAGACGATAAACTATGTGTTAAGTTCTGATGGAGAGGGATAGAAAACATGATCAGGAGAAAGTTAACAATAATAAATTCACAAACTTTTGTTGGGAAAAATGATCATTAGTCTTCCAGTAGGAAAAGTAAATGGAAAACATTTTTTTTAAGTTACATTACATAAGGACGAGGAATTCATTTATGATATTAACTAAGAACATAAAGAGATATACTTACTTTTTAAGTAGAGTTTCATTCTTTAATAACTTTTTACCACTAACTCATTTTTTTTAAATGAGTATTCAAGAAGACTTGGTCACAATGGAAGAGCTAGAATAAACATATATAGAAATACATGATCCACGTAGGATAAACTATATATTTACCTTGTATTTAGAGATTAATAAAAACCAAAATGGTTATTATAATATCAGATGATCCCCAAAATGGATATTCCATTAGAGAAAAAAAACTAATCTTAATTTCTAAAATTAAACCATCAATACCCCAAAGTTAAATAAATATCATTCAATAATCAATTGTCCTTAAAATACTTCAATATAATCCAAACTAATATTGAAACCCGGAACTTATAAAAATGTAGTCTTCCATGTTAAATTGTCTCTCAAAATGACATTAATTACTCTTAAAGTCACATACTTAAAACTAATTAACCTAATCATTTCCATAAATAACCGAAATCACTATAAATCCACAATAAAAAAACATAGATAAAAATCCACCATTACTCCTCAAATGAAATCCCATAATATTTTACTTTCCTTGGGCATATAGTGTTCACAACAAAGTGAACAACTTCCAAAATAACATTTCTCACTTAATCACCAAATCATTTTCCTATACTAAGGGTATTCACTTTATAAGACACAAGATCCCAAATCAAATTATTTTTTATCAATAAAATAATTTAACCAAAAATAATAGTCACACTAACCAGGGACTTCATGTAGTCCAGTGGTAGGAGTTAAATCCCAATCGCACTTTGGTTGTGTGTTCAATTCCCACAGCTTTGTCCGACGTGACGGGTTGTCACATGGTCTGTGTGTTGTCCTTTTTCAAAAACTATATTTTATAACATTACCAAAATGAGATAAATTTCTCAAAATAACCATAACATAATTTAACCACAAATATTATCTCATACCTTGCATTTTCATCCCAAATTATAATAACTTATAATTTCCTCGAACCCAACGATCATATAAAACCAAATGGTTATTTATAACTATATCCACCAGAGAAAAGATAATTCTTCCTCAAATATCATTCTCACATGGAAAACTACAGGGTTAAAAATACAAGAGAAAATTATTCTAAAGTAAACCCATCAAAAAGGATCACTAATGCTTTTTAAACATTTCTCCAACCATTTATTTCCACATAGCTTCTTCTTTGACCAATAAAATATCCTATACAATAGGGAATTCACTCAGGTAATGGTCAGGTCTCCTATATTTATGGAAAATGACTGAAAATGGATTCTTGGGATTATTTTTATCTTCTTCCATATTACTATTCATTTTTCTTCAGCAATTCTTCACTTTATGTCCTTCCTTCCCACACGTAAAACATTTCTTTGTCCCATTGAGACACTTTCCTGGGTGTCTCCTTCCACATTTCCTGCATGATAGAAATTGAGGATTTATTTCTCTATGGTCTCCACTACTGGAGCTCTTATGTAATGCCCTGACCCAAGTTACCGAGAGTCGGTGCATTATTACATAACATTGGCATGATCACAAGAAAGATCAAATCTCGAAAGACCGATTGGTTTAGTATCCCTGGAAACACTAGATATATTCATAATGTTTTACATTACATCATAATGTGAAAAAACTACTACAACAAAATGGTCTCCATATTCCACACTCATATCCCCACATATTATCCCTGCAGGTAATTCATAAATTACGACTTCACATCCTGGGAAAAATAAAACATAGAAAAGGGGTGAGATCAAATTCCCAGTAAGGATAACAATATAGCGGAAACTTTCATAAATAAGAATAAACATTTAAGGCAATGTATAACTTAAAACATAAGCCTTTTAAACTTGAACTTCAACATAGTATGGAAAAAATAAAATGAAATAATTCCATTTACTTATTCACATGGATATTCTACTAATCGAATAATCACATGCAATATCAATAACCACTTTCATAATGATGGAATGCATAATTCCAGACTATCATAACCACATAGCCAAGTCCTTGTGCCAAGACTACAAATAAGATTTTTCCAAGGCCTTGTGCCAAGACACTAGTTTGTCTCATCAGACCTACTGATGCATCGAGGAGCTATAGCGGGCTCTACCCGTCACATATTAAGTCCAATGCATTCCCATATTAAAAGTTTTAAACATAACATAAACATTCGTATTAAAACTAGCATACGAAATGTCAATACTTTCACCATAAACCATGAATGGTATAAAAATAGCACATCCACATTCAAACATATCACAAAAACTTCAATACAATATAAAAGTTTTTTATCATAATAAATCAACTTCAAATAAGCTCAAAATCCATCAAAGGATGTTGACATAGATGAAATCAAAACTACTTGAGAGAAATATCTCTTTTCTCGAAATCATTGAAAAGTCACACATTTATAAAGGAAGTAATTTAAAAGAGATTTTTGAATCAAAGTGTCCCATACCACTCTGAAACTTTTGAAAAGATATATCATTTCAAAACCTTCATGTCCATATAAATAAATCCTTAAAATCATTTTTAAAACATGGACATTAATTAGAAATATTTAGAAAGATAAATCTTAAAACATTTAAAACTATGATCTTGATAAAGAGTACCTTTCAAAAATTCTTAAAATATTCATTTTGAAATCATTTAAAAGTAACATAATTATAAAATAAAACATTTACGTTGAAAATATTCTTATAAGATTGTAAGGGAAGCTTTGACAATTTTATAATGGCTGTAAATAGCCGCACCCGCCGTATAAGTTAAAAAAAACATTCTTACCTTAAATTTGTCAAAAGGTAAAAAGTGCCTTGTTTGGAAAACGAAGGAAAGATTCTTTTAAAAACACATAAGGGTATAAATGAATTTAACCCATATTCTTTTTAAATATTAAAAATGTTTTGAAATACATTTCGAAGAAACATGGATGTGGATGATAAAGAAATACCAGTAGATTATTACGTATAAACAACCTCGGATAATGAAGAGATTGGGAAATAAACCCTTACCTTGTACTTTTCCTTGGTTGGGGTATGTTAACCTCCTTTATAATGGTGAAATAATTGTTATTAAATTATACAAGAATCATATACATTAATATGATGTCATATATGATCTTTTAACATTGATTTGTTAATAATATCTTACTATTATCGTTGTTTCGGGTGTAAACTTACTCGTATTCTTTTATATGTTTTGTAACGTAAGACATGTTTTTAATGGATAGGTTGTATATTATTCATATCTAGAATGATATAAAGTCCTTAAACATCATTTTTAAATCATAAAATGATAATTATACTTAAATGGATACGATGGAGAATGAATCTCATCGTGTACGTGGAGACAGTAGTCCGTACATACGCACGAGCGACAATATCATTCTTTTGATATTAAAATAATATATAAATGGATGGTATATCATATATACAGAATAATTAACATGTTATATTTATTATTTACATGAGTTACACATCATTATTATACCCATCCAAATAATAATATATTGAATAACAATTACACCACGACGTGGAGACGGTAAGCCGTACATACGCACGTATGGTGACTTGTTATTAAAAGGGTGGATAGAATATTGAATATGGTTGTACCATATTTATAATAACATCACAGTATATATAAGAAACTGGATTTATTATTTTAGAATGGTAATAACAATGAATGAAGAAGTGTAAGAAGAAAAGAACTTGAAAAGGGGTGGTGAAAACATTACCTCTTCTTCGGGTTCTTCCTTTTGATTTCGTCAAAAGGGATCCTTAGGTTGGATTTCTGATCAAAATAAGGCCTCTAGGTTGTATTTAGGGAATTTGGAAGAGTATTTGGGAAGATTTTTGCCGAACCAAAAGGCTAGGAAGGTGTGAAGTAATGAGAAGGGGGAGTGCCCTTTTATAAGAGGGGTGAGGGGCACCTTTGGAAAAGCTAGAAATATTAATTTATAATAAATTCATATTCGGTTTATAATTGCTCCAAAGTTGATTATTATAAGTTAAAGGTGGGTATAGGTATAAAACCATTCAACCAATAGAATTTATATAGGTTTGAGTTACTATATTAACCTTATCATTTAGTTTTAACTCTTAGTTAATTAGTTTGACATTTACCATGTCACTTTGTATTTTTATATTATATAGTTAATAAACTTACTATATACATCCAAGAGACCCAAAAGTGGTCCATTAATGATATACCTATCATGATATAAGTCTCTTGGCTGAACATTAGATTTTTAAGAATTTAATATCAATTAATAATATAATATTTGTTTAAAAAACTCTTTTTTGTCAATTTTGACACTATTCAATAGATGATTTTTGTGAAACTCATAACAGAATGATTACTTTAAAAAACATAAATTAAATCAATCATAATATGTCATATTATCCTAGAAAATTATTGTAATTCATTAAAAGTCTCAAATTATATTTATTTGGGTATTTATAATATCAATTATTTTAATTTTTCACTATTATGGTAATTACTGCATCATCATTGTGTCATAAATAAATAAGATTATTTAATGTCTAAAAAATATAACTAAAATATATTTATGTTTGAAATCTTATTATCTTTATAATGAATTTTTAAAATCTAATTTATCTTATGTATAAACCTATATTAAAAATGTTTTCGTAAATTAACTTTGATTTTAACTCTTTTAACTCTTCTTGGAATTAAATAATAATAAATGTCCTAATCTAATCCAAGTGGACCTAAATGATAATATTTTATTCCTAAGGTTGTTTTTGGGTCTAGATACACTTGTCCAATAGAATTAGGACATGTGTTAGCGTAATATTAATTTCATTTTTACCCTTAATTACCCTATTTACTTTTAACCGTGGTAAATAAAAGTAAAAAGTTACTATTCACCAAAAAAATAATTTCATTTCATTGAACCAAGTTTTACTTCTTGATATTAACCGTGTCTCTCAGATTTTCGAAATTAAAATCACATAAGTGGTAAAATTAAGTTTTATGAAAAATTTATTTTTTTAACTACCACTTAGTAGTTTCACTATTCATCAAAAATTGATGTTTTTCAAAACAATGCCAAAATTTCACCCTATGCTAT
The DNA here is from genome assembly GCA_963277665.1 of Viscum album. Classification (NCBI taxonomy): domain Eukaryota; kingdom Viridiplantae; phylum Streptophyta; class Magnoliopsida; order Santalales; family Viscaceae; genus Viscum; species Viscum album. Next base: position 1,216,957,522 of record OY728159.1, read on the forward strand.
AATTGATATTACGAATTCAAAAATGATTTCTATTTTACAAAATTTCAAACATATAAGTTGCATTAATTAATTTTATAATTAATTCCCGTTGTCACAACAAATAGCATGTTTTTAAGAAACAATATATATCAAAAGATTGACAATTTTTTCGGTCCAATTTCAAAGTGAAATTAATTTTAATGAACACCATTGGATAAAATGGTAAAAATATATTCTAATTATAATTTAAAACCACTCAAATTTATAATTTATCACCATTTATTATTTTGATTAAAAAATTTGTTTTTAATTAAAATTTAGTAATTTTCACTATTCATCAAAAATATTAAAGTTATCCGAAAGGTACCAAAATTTCACTTTAGGCTAAATTCGATACTCCGAATCCAAAAATGAAGTCCATTTTGAGATATAAAATATATATAATTTCAAAAAGTAGGTATTACTATTCATAACCTCTTTTGAACGGCTTGTTTGGTAAGTCATGGTGCGCTTGAACTCGGTGTTGCGTGTAGTGCAAGTTATTGTATTATTTTGAAGAAATAACACACTATGAAATCTTGGGGTGTAACATTCTCACCTCCTTCAATAAATTGCGTCCTCGCAATTTGAAATTGTTCTTCGAAAATAAAAGGTTGAAAATAGAAAATATCTTTGTGGGAAAACCCACATTGGAAATTGGGTTACTAAAATTTAGTCTTGATATAAGGAAAAGAGAAATGAAAGGGTCACCACCAAATTATGATCTCGATTAGGAGAACATTGGTGGAAATTATAGACATATAATTGGAAGAAAAACGTAAATATTTATAGGTAGTGATTGAGGTCATCAATCACAAACAAGTTTAAAATTGAGGTCCTTAAATTCATCAATCTATTATGATTTAAAATACCATCGATTCAACAAAACATAAGGTATTAGGATGACACATTTTTGAAGTTTCAAAATATCTTAGTTGAAATCCCACATCGAAATATGAATTAATGAGGCCTCTATTTAAAATAAAGAGTGGAAAGTATGAAGATTACCTAAAATAACACATACTAGGGTTCCATGTAGGAAAATATGGATATGGAAGAGAAATCTAACCATCAATTATCTGATGGAGAGTGGTAGAGAACATGGCTATGAAAAGGCCAACAATCCCAAAGCCATAAATTAGTGATGATTTAAGGTATCATCTAGGACAACATTTTTGTTCTAAGTTCCTTTTCTTAATGTTGAGGAATTTATTTATGAGATTGGGTAAGATCATAAGGAGATATACTTACTTTATAATTAGAGTTTTATCCATTAATAAATTTCTACCACAAACTCATCTTTCACTCTAAAAGATAATAGAACGTAAAAAAAATTCTATTTATACTATTCGTACAGGGTTCTAAAATAAACAAATTTATAATTCATGTACCAAATCTTTTAAAAAACTACATTATTTAATCGAGGACATCTCGTGGGCCAGTGGTAGGTGATACACCCTTGTCGCCCTTTCGTTGCGGGTTCAAGTCTCGCGGCCTTGCCGGTCACGAAGAGTTGTCGCCCGACCTCTGGGTTGTCCATTTATAGAAATCCAAAATTAATCTCAAACTAGAATTTATCCAAAATACTTCTGTCCAAACTCACAGTCCAACATTTATAAGGAAGGTAAACATAATGTAGATTTTTTTTACCCCGTAATAGCATATGAATACCTTCATCATGTATTATTTTAAAACACTGAAACATCCTGAATTACCATAATCCTTATTGATTACATTCATGCTCTCTTATTCCATATAGAATGCTGGATATACTTCATCAATCCAAAAATGTTTTAAACCCCAACAATGATGGAATATAAAAATCATTAATCAGCTTCAAGGTAGTCAAGAATATCCAATATAATTTATCCAAATCAATCATGTATTATTCTAAAACCACTACCTCGGTATCAGAACCATATTATGGTTTATCTTTCTCTCAACCATATATTTTCCAAAAATTTAACCTGTTATTGAGTCACTTTTCTTTGTTCCACACAATCTCAAGTCCTTAATGAAATAGTACTGCAGTATAATCCTTATATACTCCATAATTATTATAACAAGTTCATTGTTGATACAACACTCAAAAGACATAATCAACATAGGAACTCTAATCATTCCTCTTCATCTGTGGTAGTATCATAACTTGATTATTATCCAATAGCATCATTTGCGTCATAGTCTCATGACTGGGACATAGGTTCGCGTAGTGTCCAAATTACTTGCAAATGAAGCATTGAACATTTGAAACAATTTTCTTACCCTTAGAGTCACGTACTTTGTGCCCTTTTCCTCCACACTTATAACAAACTCACATTCCATTCAGGCAAGTTCCAGGGTGTTTCTTCCCACAGTTATCACATATGGAAAAATTCTTCTTTTCCCTCTTCCTTTTATCCATCTTTCTCTCTTGCATCCTTTTCTTCTCTTGCTTCCCTTCAAAGCCATAGGACTCAGTAAACTCTTTACTTATCTTATCAACACATGATATTATTTCTTCATATGATGATAATACATGGGAGACTATTTCTCTTATAAATTCTGTCTTACGAACATGAAAGATATGATACTTCTTTCTCTTTGGATCATGTGTATTGCTGGAGTTCTCATTCCTTCTACTAGGCGCCATTTCTAAACAATGACATAAACTAGATCAGTTTATGAATCAAAATACATAATCCCATACTTACAAAATACTTAACATAAATTGAACTAATTATGGATATAATCCATAATCATAAGAATATTTTCTTTGAGAAGGTATATAATCATAAACCCTTCATAATGATTTGTAATGAAAATGAGAGTTATCCTAAGCATATCCTACAGGAGTGTCGTAACCAAGAGTGCAGCAAGCCCCGTTGTCGTGCACCAGTTCTCGTTCGAGTCTAGCTTAAAGTAGTGTTTTCGGGTTTTACCCCTAGGTACATCTGTGCCAGAGCCGCCTCTACCTGCTCGTATCCAGACAGGGATGTATTGCTCAGAAAACTCAAAAAATCTATACAATACCAAAATTTAGGAAGTTCTTCTATACTAGTCCTCAAAGTCCATCTTAAATCTATGTGCTCTAATCAGAGTTTATCTAAATCTAGCTTCCAAGTTTTGTAATAAACTTCCTCTGATACCAACTGTAACGCCCCGACCCCAGTTACCCAGAGTCGGTGCATTATTACATAACATTGGCATGATCATAAGAAAGATCAAATCTCAAAAGACCGATTGGTTTAGTAGCCTTGTAAACACTAGATATATTCATAAAGTCTTACATTACATCATAAAGTGAAAAACTACTACAACAACATAGTCTCCATATTCCACACTCATATCCCCACATACTATCCATGCAGGTCATTCATAAATTACTTCTTCACATCCTGGGAAAAATAAAACATAGAAAAAGGAGTGAGCTCAAATGCCCAGTAAGGATAACAATATAGCGGAAACATTCATAAATAAGAATAAACATTTAAGGCAATGTATAACATAAAACAAAAGCCTTTTAAACTTGAAATTCAATATAGTATGGCAAAAATAAAATGAAATAATGCCATTTACTTATACACATGGATATTCTACTAATCAAATAATCACATGAAATATCAATAACCACTTTCATAATGATGCAATGCATAATGCCAGACTATCATAACCACATAGCCAAGGCCTCGTGCAAAGACTACAAATAAGATTTTTCCAAGGCCTTGTGCCAAGACACTAGTTTGTCTCATGAGACCTACCGATGCATCGAGGAGCTATAGCGGGATCCACCCGTCACATATTAAGTCCAATGCATTCCCATATGAAAAGGTTTAAACATAACAAAAACATTTATATTAAAACTAGCATATGAAATGTCAATATTTCACCATAAACCATGAATGGTATAAAAATAGCACATCCACAGTCAAACATATCACAAAACCTTCAATACAATATAGAAGTTTTCTATCATAATAAATCAACTTCAAATAATCTTAAAATCCATCAAAGGATGATGACATAGATGAAATCAATACTATTTGAGAGAAATATCTCTTCTCTCGAAATCATTGAAAAGTCACACATTTATAAAGGATGTAATTTAAAAGAGATTTTTGAATCAAAGTCTCCCATACCACTCTGAAAATTTTGAAAAGAAATATCATTTCAAAACCTCCATGTCCATATAAATAAATCCTTAAAATCATTTTGAAAACATCGACATTAATTAAAAATATTTAGAAAGATAAATCTTTAAAACATTTAAAACTATGATCTTGATAAAGAGTACCTTTCAAAAATTCTTAAAATATTCATTTTGAAATCATTTAAAAGTAACATAATTATAAAATAAAACATTTACTTTGAAAATAATTTTATAATCTTGTAGGGGAAGCTTTGACGATTTTATAACGGCGGTAAATAGCCGCACCTGCCGTATAAGTTAAAAAAACATTCTTACCTTAAATTTGTCGAAAGGTAAAAAGTGCCTTGTTTGGAAAACGAAGGAAAGATTCATTTAAAAACACATAAGGGTATAAATTAATTTAACCCAAATTCATTTTAAATAGTAAAAAAGTTTTGAAATACATTTCGATGAAACACGGATGTGGGTGATAAAGAAATCCCAGTAGATTATTACGTATAAATAACCTCGGATAATGAAGAGATTGCGAAATAAACCCTTACCTCATAATTTTCCTTGGATGGGGTAGGTTAACCTCCTGTATAATGGTGAAATAATTTTTATTAAATTATAAAAGAATCATATACATTAATATGATATCATATATGATCTTTTAACATTGATTTGTTAATAATATCTTAGTATTATCGTTGTTTCGGGTGTTAACTTACTCGTTTTCTTTTATATGTTTTGTTACGTAAGCCATGTTTGTAATGGATAGGTTGTATATTATTCATATCCATATTGATATCAAGTCCTTAAACATCATTTTTAAATCATAAAATGATAATTATACTTGAATTGATAAGATGGAGAATGAATCTCATCGCGTTTGTGGAGACGGTAGTCCGTACGTACACACGAGCGACAATATCATTCTTTTGATATTAAAATAATATATAAATGGATGGTATATCATATATAAAGAATAATTAACATGTTATATTTATTATTTACATGAGTTACACGTCATTATTATACCCATCCAAATAATAATATATTGAATAACAATTACACCACGACGTGGAGACGGTAAGCCCTACGTACGCACGTATGGTGACGTGTTATTCAAAGGGTGGATAGAATAATGAATATGGTTGTACCATATTTATAATAACATCACAGTATATATAAGATACTGGAGTTATTATTTTATAAGGGTAATAATAATGAATGAAGAAGTGGAAGAAGAAAGGAACTTGAAAAGGGTTGGTGAAAACATTACCTCTTCTTCGGGTTCTTCCTTTTGATTTGATCAAAAGGGCTCCTTATGTAGGCTTTATGATCAAACTAAGGCCTCTAGATTTTATTGAGGGAAGGTGGGAGAGTATTTGGGCAGATTTTGGCCGAACCAAAAGGCTATCAAGGTGTGAAGTAATGAGAAGGGGGAGTTCCCTTTTATAAGAGGGGTGAGGGACACCTTTGAAAAAGCTAGAAATATTAATTTATAATAAATTCATATTCGGTTTCTAATGGCTCAAAATTTGATTATTCAATGTTCAAGGTGGGTATAGGTAGAAACCCATTCAACCAATTGAATTTAGACAGGTTTTGGTTACTATATTAACCTTATCTTTTAGTTTTAACTCTTAGTTAATTAGTTTGATATTTACCATGTCACTTTCTATTTTTATATTATATAGTTAATAAACTTACTATATACATCCAAGAGACCCCCAAGTGGTCCATTAATGATATACCTATCATGATATAAGTCTCTTGGCCGAACATTAGATTTTTAAGAATTTAATATCAATTAATAATATAATATTTGTTTTAAAAACTCTTTTATGTCAATTTTGACACTATTCAATAGTTGATTTTTTTGAATCTCATAACAGAATTATTACTTCGAAAAAAGTCAATTAAATCAATCCAAATATGTCATATTATCCTATAAAATTATGGTAATTTATTAAAAGTCACAAATTATATTTATTTGGGTATTTATAATATCAATTATTTTAATTTTTCACTATTATGGTAATTACTGCATCATCATTGTGTCATAAATAAATAAAATTATTTAATGTCTAAAAAATATAAATAAAATATCATTATGTATTAAATCTTATTATCTTTCTAATTAATATTTACAATTGAATTTATCTTATATATTACCCTATATTAAAAATGTTTTAGTAATTTAAATTTGATTTTAACTCTTTTAACTCTTCTTTGAATTAAACAATAATAAATGTCCTAATCTAATCCAAGTGAACCAAAATGATAATATCTTATTCCTAAGGTTGTTTTTGGGTCGATATGCACTTGTCCAATAGAATTAGTACATTTGTTAGGGTAATATTAATATCATTTTTACCCTTAATTATCTTATTTACTTTTAACCGTGCTAAATAAAAGTAAAAAGTTACTATTCATCAAAAAAATATTTTCATCTCATTGAACCAAATTTTACTTCTTGATATTAACCATGTCTCTTGGATTTTCGAAATTCCAATCACAGAAGTGGTAAAATTATGTTTTATGAAAAATTTAGTTTTTTAACTACCACTTAGTAGTTTCACTATTCATCAAAAATTGAAGTTTTTCAGAACAATGCCAAAATTTCACCCTAAGCTATAATTGATATTCCGAATTCAAAAATGATGTATATTTTACAAAATTCCAAAAATATAAGTTGAATTAATTAATTTTATAATTAATTCCCACTGTCACAACAAATAGCGTGTTTTTAAGAAACAATATATATCAAAAGATTGACAATTTTTTAGGTCCAATTTCAAAGTGAAATTAATTCTAATGAACACAATTGGATAAAATGGTAAAAATATATTCTAATTATACTTTAAAACCACTAAAATTCATAATTTATCACCATTAATTATTTTGATTAAAAAAGTTGTTTTTAATTAAAATTTAGTAATTTTCACTATTCATCAAAAAATTAAAGTTATCCGAAAAGTACCAAAATTTCATCTTAGGCTAAATTCGATACTCTGAATCCAAAAATGAAGTCCATTTTGAAATATAAAATATATATAATTTCAAAAAGTAGGTATTAATATTCATAACCTCTTTTGAATAGCTTGTTTGGTAAGTCATGGTGCGCTTGAACTCGGTGTTGCGTGTAGTGAAAGTTATTGTATTATTTTGAAGAAATAACACACTATGATATCTTGGGGTGTTGCATATTATCATTCATCACCATTATCTTATTTGTTGAGTCCAATAATTGGTTAATATATATATTGTTGATCATATTTTTGGAAAATTGATTTGGCATAAAGATGATATCTTTTACACCTATCAATATTCCATTTTGTTTCTCATTTCCACCTCCGTTCCCACCTTGTACATCATTCTCAAAGTTACTATGACTTCCTTGGAATCTAGCCATTGACTAAAACCAGAAATCATTGTGTGAGTAACAGTAGTCATAAAATCATTTTGAGATTAACATGTCACCATATTCTCAATTTGAAACACATTAGGATTAACAAAGGTCATTTACTCTCATCTTATATATAATACTTCAAATTGGTTTGTAAAGAAAATGCAAATTATCCTAAGCATATCCCTCAGGATTGTCATAACCAAGAGTGCAGCGAGGCCCATTGTCGTGCTCTAGTTCTCATTCGAGTCTAGCTCAAAGCGGTGTTTTCGGGTTTTACCCCTAGGTACATCTGTGCCAAAGCCGCCTCTACCGGCTCGTATCTAGACAAGGATGTATTGCTCGGAAAACTCAAAAAATCTCTACAATACCAAAATTTTAGGAAGTTCACCTATACTAATCCTCAAAGTTCATCTTAGGTCTACGTGCTCTAATCAGATATTATCTAAATCTAGCTTCCATGGTTTGTACTAAACTTCCTCTGATACTAACTATAACGCCCCGACCCTAGATACCCAGAGTTGGTGCATTATTACATAACATTGGCATGATCACAAAGGATTAAGTCTCGAAATACCGATTAGTTTAGTAGTCTTGGAAACACTAGATATATTCTTAAGTCTTACATTACATCATAAGGTAAAAAACTACAACAACATCTTGTCTTCATATCCCCTCATACTATCGTTGTAGGTCATTCATAAATTACTTCTTCACATCCTGGGAAAAGATAAAACATTGAAAGGGGTGAGCTCAGATGCTCAGTAAGGATAACAATATAGCAGAAGCTTTCGTAGATAAGCATAAACACTTAAATCAATTTATAACTAAAACAAAAGCCTTTTAAACTTGAACTTCAGCATAATATAGCAAAGATAAATTGAAATAATTCCATTTACTTATTCACATGGATATTGAACTAGTCGAACAATCACATGCAATATCAATAACCACTTTCATAACGATGGAATGCATAATGTCATACTATCATAACCACGTAGCCAGGGCCTCGTGCCAAGACTAAAAATAAGATTTTGTCAAGGCCTTGTGCCAAGACACTAGTTTGTCTCATGATACCTACCGATGCATCGAGGAGCTATAGCGGGCTCCACCCATCACTTACTAAGTTCAATGCATTCCTCATATGAAAAGTTTGAAATATGACATAAATATTTGTGTTAAAACTAGCATATGAAATGTCAATACTTTGTCCACAAACCATGAATGGTATAAAAATAGCACATCCACAGTCAAACATAACTCATTTGACACAATATGGATGATTGTATTGTATCATATTAACCTCAATCGATAATAATGAAGTATATTGACATAGATGAAAATAATCATCAAAACAATTTGAGAGAAATATCCCCCTTTTTCGTGAAATCATTTCAAAGTCACACTATTTGTCAAGAAGCCATTTAAAAATAGATTTTTGAATAAAAGTGTCCCATACCACTTTGAAAGTTTTAAAAGGAGTTTTAATTTTAAAACATTAATGTCCATATAAATAAATCCTTAGATCCATTTTTAAAACATGGAAATTAATGAGCAAGATTTAGAGGAATAAGTCTTTAAAACATTTAAAAATGTTATTTTAGTTAGAGTTTCTAAACAAAAGAGAGACACTTGAATACAAATAATTTAGGTAATCAAAACTTTTTAAAATCATGAGAATAAAGGGATTCATGATATAATATGTCAAAGTACATTATATACACCACATAAAAGTGATTTGGTGTATAACAACAAAGAAGTCTCAATGGAATGTAAATTGAGATGAAATCTCTCATAAAGGTCGTATCCTTAGGTTAAGGATAAATCAACGACATAATTATGTGTGAAAAATATAAATACACTAAATATGATTGGATATTCAGTGTAAAACAAACAAAGTAAATTCACACATATTCTAGAAAAAACAACACCAATGAATTGGATGTTTATCTCAGCAAATCGAGATTGAGTGAAAATTACTATTATCAAGTTCATACCGATGACTTGAGAATTTATAAATGGAGTGATTATGTGTATAAAACGTATATCCACTGAAAGGGGAGTGGAAATTATGACATAATCGAATGAATAGTGATTCCACACATAATCTTGGAGTAAAATAATCAATGAAGTATGTGTAAAGCCGAATGAGTGGAAATTGAAATTTCAAATTCCCTTATCGATTTGGTAACTTATGAAACATGCACCCATGAAAGAAGGATCATACAATGATGACGTAAATGCCCATAAATTATGGTATATTACACAATGAATACAATCATTGGTAGTACACATACACCACATGCAATAAATAAGTGGTGAACAATGGAATTCTCACGAAATTAAGAGTGAGATAAGAAACCCCTTACTTTGTACGTTTTCCTTGGCCGAAGGTAGTTTAACCTCCTGTATAATGGTGAAATAATTTTTATTTAATTATAAAAGAATCATATGCATTAATATTATATCATATATGATCTTTTAACATTGATTTGTTAATAATATCTTAGAATTATCGTCATTTCAGGTGTTAACGGGTTCATTTTACTTTATATTCGTTGTTATGTGAGCCATATTTGTTATTAATGGGATGTATATTATTAATATCCATAATGATATCGAGTCCTTAAGAATTATTTAATCATAAAATGAAAATTATACTTGAATGGATACGATGGAGAATGTATCTCATCGCGTTCGTGGAGATGGTAGTCCGTACGTACACACGAGCGACAATATCATTATTTTGATGTTAAAATAATATATAATTGGATGGTATATCATATAGACAGAATAATTATCATGTTATATTAATTTTTTACATGAATTACACATCATTATTATACCCATCCAAATAATAATTTATTGAATGACAATTACACCACGACGTGGAGACGGTAAGTCGTACGTACGCACATATGGTGACATGCCATTCAAAGGATTGTTAGAATAATGAATATGGTTGTACCATATTTATAATAACATCACATTATATAGAAGATACTGGAGTTATTATTTTAGAATAGAAATAACAAATAAAGAAGAAGTGGAAGAAGAAAGGAACTTGAAAAAGGGTGGTGAAATCATTACCTCTTCTTCGGGTTCTTCCATTTGATTTGATCAAAAGGGCTCCTTAGGTTGTATTTCTGACTAAAGTAAGGCCTCTAGTATGAAGTGAGGTAAGTTTAGAGAGTATTTGGGTAGGGTTTGGTCGAACCAAAAGGCTTTTAAGGTGTGAATTAATGATGAGGTGGGGTTCCCTTTTATAAGAGGGGTGAGGGGCACCTTTGGAAAATCTAGAAATATTATTTTGTAATAAATTCATATTCGGTTTCTAATGGATCCAATGTGGATTATTTAAAGTTTAAGGTGGCTATAGGTAGAAAACCACTCAACCAATAGGATTTATACAGGTTTGGGTTACTATGTTAACCTTATCATTATGTATTAACTCTTAGTTAATTAGTTTTTTACTTTTACAATGTCTCTTTCTATTTTTATATTATATGGTTAACAAACTTACTATATACTTCAATGAGACCCCCAAGTGGTCCATTAATGATACACCTATCATGATATAAGTTTCTTGGCCGAACCTTATATTTTTAGGAATTTAATATTAATTAATAATATAATGTTTGTTTTAAAAACTCTTTTATGTCAATTTTGACACTATTCAATAATTGATTTTTGTAAAAATCATAACAGAATTATTACTTCGAAAAAAGTTAATTAAATCATTCATAACATGTGATATTAACCTAGAAAATTATTTTAATTCATAAAAAGTCTCAAATTATATATATTTGGGTATCTACAATATCAATCATTTTAATTTTTCACAATTATGGTAATTACTGCATCACCATTGTGCCATAAATAAATTATATTGTTTAATGTTTAAAATTTATAAATAAAATACCATTATGTAGTAAATCTTTTTATATTTCTAATTAATATCTATAGTCGAAATTCCAACATATATAACCCCATGTAAAAATTGTTTTTCTAAAAGATATATGCTTGTGTCATTTTTGTATTCATTTTAACTTAATTAAAATAAAGTGTCCTTATCACTTACAAGTGGCACCATGGGGTATCAAAATCGACCCAAAGATGCCCATGGTCGGGCATGTATCAACCAATAAGGTTAGGACCCGTTTTTTGGTAATTTTGTATTATTATAATATTATTTTTTAACCCTTATTTACTGGATTTACCCTTTAACCATGGTAAATAAAATATTTACCGAAGTAATTATTTAAAATGTCTAAAAATAAAAGTTACCTATTTACACAATTTTAACATCCTGATTCAAAATATGGAAACAATTTTTCCAAATTCCAAACACAAAAGTGGCAGAAATTAATTTAAAATTAATTCCCACTGTCAAAACAAAAAGCGTGTTTTTAAGAGATAATAACTATCAAAAGATTGGCACTTGTTTATGTCTGGTTTAATTGTGAAATTATGTCCAATGAAAAAATTTAATTAAATGGTAAAAAAATATTGTAATATACTTTAAAACCACTCAAATTCATAATTTATCAATATTAATTATTTCAATTAAAAAAGTTTCTTTTAATTAAAATCTAGTAATTTTCACTATTCATCAAAATATTAAAGTTATCCGAAAAGTACCAAAATTTCACCATAGGATAATTTTGATATTCCTAATCCAAAAATGAAGTATATTTTTAGAGATAGAATTTATAAAATTTCAAAAAGTTGGTATTACTATTCATAACGGCTAGTTTGATTGGTTGTGGTGTGTTAGAATCTCAAAGTTGCGTGCAATGCACGCCATTGCATTATTCAAAGGGAAACGTACCATGGAATCTTGGGGTGTTACAATGGTCAAAGTGCTGCATGGGCGAACCATTCCCTTGGTTCGTGTGTTGTGGATACATGGTGGGCTTGAGGAGAGTATGTGGGAGAGGGAAGCATAGATGCGTACCTAGTACCCAGAGTTGTTTTAAGTTTTGTTCTTTGTTGTACCTGTTGGGGTAGAAAGTTTTGTCTTTTGGCTATGAAATATACTGATTTTATTTCCTCTGATTATGTGTGAAAAGCCCTGGCTATGGGGGAGGAAAGAACCTGACCCCTAATCAAGACGCATTAAGGTGGATGCGATTAAACCCGTGCGGGCGAGTCAGTGCCGCCCAAAGCGGATAATATCTTGACATGGGGGCGGAGACTCCCCAACCCACATGTCCGGGCAGTTTGGCATGGTATGTTTATTGGTTCTTGACAGGTATGTGTTTTTAGTTAGCATGGGTTCACATCTAAGAGGTATCTTTCGAGGTGGTTGTTCGGACCGTCTCTTTCCTTCTTGGGTTGTTTTGATTCTCGAGGGAGAGAATCATTTAAGAGGTATATAATGTAATGGCTCGGACCCTCTTGGCCCATTACTTTGCCAAATTGAGGTTACACCAAAACGGTGGCACCGTGAGGGTGCCACCATGACGGTGGAACCGTGACGGTGGCACCGTGAGGGTGGCACCGTGAGGGTGGCACCGTGACGGTGGCACCGTGAGGGTGAAACCGTGAGGGTGACACCGTGAGGGTGGAACCATGTGGGTGGCACTGTGAGGGTGACACCGTGACGGTGGCACCGTGTCCCCTTGCAGAGCCTTTCGTTCTTTTTCAAGTACCTGACTTTTCCGCTCCTGCAACGTCAGTTTCGACGTAAAATAATTTTTTTACTCCTTTTAAAGCCCATAATTAATTCCTAAAAATCCCGAGAGACCTCCGTGTGTAACTTCCCAACCGTGTGGTCAACCCACGACCCCCGCTCCTTATGCGGTTTGGAATTCTCATCTCAACCGTCCGCGGCTCTTATAAACTTAGGGTTAGCTGTGGTTTCTTCTTTCCTCGATCGCAGCTTTTCACGAACAGCTTCTGGTGCATCGGGAAATCCTCATCATTATGCGTAGAGTTCCGCGCCAAACCTAAGCATTGATAGACGAAGCGATTTTCATTCAGGAGAGCCGCATCGCTATCCGTGAAGTTCCTCCCCCATCTTAAGCATAGATCGTTGATCTAACAGGTAGGGAATTTCTCCTTCGTCTCTCTCTTTTGTGTATCATGCGGGGTTGGCGTGCTTTTGATTCTGTAGAATTGGATAAACCAGACCTAAATAAAGATAATAAAATGTTTCTATAAAGAATAAAGGGGGTTTTGATCGTTGATTTTTTTTAAATTATGATCATCTTTCTGATTTGTGTCGCCTTGCGCCTTCTGAAAATTGAGGCTGTTGGTGGTCGTTGTTTGTGCACTAATGAACCCCTCGTGGTGTTTTAAATAGATTGTTCCTAATTGTAAACTCCGGCTGTGAAGGGAAAATTGGTTAATCACGTATACCTGGCTGAATAAATTGAAAGCACCAGGATCAATCCCTTCTGTTCTAACCCCGGTCAAAACACGGAATTGAAATCATGGAGTGTGTTAAATCTTATAAATCTGAAAATACAGGCATGTCCCTGCTTAGTGTTGGTGGCAGTGGTTTGGTTGTTTTCCTTCATGGGCCGATTGGTGGAAATGTGGGAGGGGATGGGATCCCTTGTTTTTTTTATACTCTCGGTGGTTGTGTGAAATTGGGGGTGGGATCCCCTGTTGATATGGATTCGGTGGTTGTGAGTTTTATGACCGGGTGGGTACTTGTTTATATCACTTATTGGGGTGGGATCCTTTATTGATGAGAAACCTTTTTGGGGGACATGGGGTAGTGTCTCGAGGGTTTTTTTCTTTGGTTCCAGTACTTCGGGGGATCTCACTTATTCCTTGTTGTTGTAACATTACAAGAGAACCGAGTGTGAATGTTTAAATTGACGTTTGGCTAGATTCTCTTCCTTGTTTATGCTTTTGGTGTTAGTTTCCCAGTAGTACATGAACTTATTTGAACGTTATCAATGAACATGAAACTAGAATAGGAAAAATGGGTTTTGTTGGCGAGAGTCGTGACTCGGACTTTAGTGATGTTGTGATCTGTAGGATGTCTGATGTAAAACCTAGCTTTGGGTGAGTGCTTGTTACCTATATATATACTTGTAGCTTTGTGTTTCTTATTCATGACCCATCCATGTTGATCACTTAGTGTCGAACACCCCCATTTCATGGTAGAGGGTGTTTTTCCCAACACTATTCTTAGTGGCTGGTTATTAGCTCCTTTTCTGCTCCCTTTCTCGGATAGCCCAAGTATCTTCGGGCAGGCTGAAGTCCATTTTTACCCCAAGAACCTTCGGTCGGGGTAGTGTGATGGTTGTCCAGGTGTGTGCGGCAGGTGGTTTTCCAAGTGTCTTCGGGATGAGGCCGAGGTGTCTTCGGGCGTGGTGGTAGTTCTTGTGGCCTAGGTGTTTGCAGGCGTGGTCACGTGTGACAATTGGGGCCCAGGTGTTTGCGAGCGGGATTCGGCAGTGGGACTGGGTGTGGTTGTGGCCCAGGTGTGTGCGGGTGGGTGAGGCAGTGGGACTGCAGTAACAGAATGATGGGATTGGTTCGATGCGTAGGATGTCTCAATAACCAGTGGGAAAGTGGCGCGGTGTACCCAAAAATTGATGTGCACTTATTATATATATTACTTGACTTGCGTTATTTGGGGAGTGTGCCTTGGTGAGGCTTGGGTGGATAGTTTACCTTGATAGGTGTTTGGTTTACTCCTTTTCTCATAGGACTTTAGTACGTTCCCCCACTTGTTCACGAGAGTCTTTGGTTTTCCCTTCTGAGTGTAATTGTATGATCACCCTACGTATATAAAACTTCTTTCAGGTTTTCAGGAGGACTTCGAGGATCACGCGGGACCATACTAGCTCGGACCTTTGGGGTAGTTGAAATTGCTATTTTTTTTCTTTCTTTGGTACTTACCTTGTAGTCACCTTTTGTATTTTGTGGGTCTTACTTTTGGAACATGCATGTGGGAATGGTTTACTTTTGGCTTTACTTTTCTTTTACCTTGGTGTTGTTGGGTTTCATCTTCTTATCTCCCAATCCTATAAAACAAATAGGGTAATGCCTTCCCCTTGTGTGTAATTTCTATACCCTTTGTGCTAGTCGCCACTCCGGGACCTATTGAAGGCGGGTTTCGGGGGTCATTATCTCTCCTTCAACATAAAGAAGGAAGGGTCTGGCAATATGTTGACCCTTCCTTTTGGTGGAGGCAGGTCGTGAAATATGCCTTTGGTGCTAGTAGCCAGCCACTGTCCTTTGGAAGGTGGGCTTGGGGTAGTCACGATACGACCCCCGGGGGATGGGTCGTGACAGATTAGTATCAGAGAAGTCAGTCCTACCACTGAACATAAGACTCTGATCATTATTTTCTATGAAGAAATAGTGTTAAGGGTACTGAGTGTGGTTTTCAGTTCAGGGATTCCAGTTTTGGTGTGGGCGGCCGACGTATCAATACACCAGGACCCCAACTACTGATTTCCGACTTAGTGCATGAAAATACTGATTGCGTGCGTGTCTTTAAAATTTTTCATAAGTCATCTCAACCAGGTCATCTCACCAGGTATAATCTTTTGACCATGTCACATCTATTTCTTTCAGGATGCCTCCCCACAGAGCCCTGATAGTTGTATGCTCTGACAGCCCACCGAGCGACGACGCCTCAGTTCAGGGCCCTTTTTTAGTTGAGGCACCAGTGGTTCCACTTTCGGTTGATCCACCGATGCGACCAGCCCCAGCAGTAGATGATGCACGCCGTTTGAGCGCATTGCATGAGTTAAAGCACCAGAGGCCACCCAGGTTACAGGGAGATACGGACCCACAGGTGGTTGAGGATTTTCTGTAGGCTATGGTGAGGGTCTTCAGGCTTGTAGGGACACCAGCTGTCCTCATGGTGATCCTTTCTATGAGTCTCCATCAGAAAGTAGGAAGAAGATTGTAGATCCTGATGCTCCAGGTGCACGACAAGGTGGCACTACTCTAGACAGACTTCGAGATAATGTTCTGGGTAGAGTTTGTTCCAGCGACACTACGAGAGGAGTGGATACAGGAGCTACTTCATCTGCAGCACAACAGCATGATCATAGCATAGTACATAGCGAGGTTCACTGACCTCTCGCGCTACTCCAAAAATATAGTACATGACCCATTATTCAGGGCTCAGAACTTCGAGCAGGGACTTAGGCGAGAGATCAAGGCATCGATGATCTCCCTCAACATCCTGACGCAGGTGGGGGTGTTAGAGAGAGCCCTCATAGTAGAGAGTTTCCTTGCTGAGCAGTCTCCAGTAGCGAGACCCACCACTAGCTGACAGGCAGTAGAGACTTCTGCAGCTGGCAGTAGACAGATTACACAGAGGTCCAAAAGGACCAGACCCATGGGTGGATGACCACAGAACTCGTGATCTATTGTGCGGGGCACCCGAGGTAGTGAATTACCTACCAGGATCAGGTAGTGTTAATCATCGAGTGGGTAGGGTCACATGGCTCGGGACTGTCCGACCCGCCATTCAGATGATCAGTAGACAGTTGAGGGACCTCCCAGGAAGAGTCAAAGGTTCGATCGAGGCGCTCTGTAGGGAGAGGGAAGACATGGCAGAGGAGCTAGTCGAGTAGCTGGCCATGGACGACGTTATGAGGTGCTACTGCCACCACCACCAAGAGTTCCACCCCGACCACAGGGAGCGGGTGGACAGGGGAGAGCTCATCTTCAGGAAGATAAGTCCTATAATCATGGAGATTCGGAGTTGATTCGAGGTATTATTTGTGTCTACCCCACCTTAGATTTAGTTCTTATAGAGACAGGTACCAGTCACTCTTTCATTTCTACTACCCTCGTTCAGATCTCATAGATTCTGATGAAGTTGTTGTCTCGATCAATACGGATAGAGACTTATACAGGAGCAGAATCAACGATTGTGCACTGGTGTTGGTAGTGTGAGATTACTCTAGAAGGTGAGAGTTTCAGGTGGGATCTCCTCCTAGCGGCGTCGAGGCCTTACGACATCACCTTGGGTATAGAATGGTTATGTATAGTCCATGCTCAGATTGACTGTATTAGGTGAAAAGTGTGATGTGTCTGTACAGATGGGACCAGGTTCACCTTCACTGGTAAGAAGGAAACCTTTTCAGTGTAGGACGGACTTACTCGGAGGAGGGTGTTACCGATCACTCACCAGTTAGCTTGCCTCACCCTCAGAGCAGTTGACGTGGAGAGTCTGATTTACCCTATAGTGGTGGACCAATATGCGGATGTTTTCCCTGATGATGTTTTAGGACTAACTTTTCACAGAGAGGTGGACTTCTACATTGACCTGTACCCCAGGAAGACACTGATATCAACAACAGCATATCAGATGGCTCCTGTTGAGCTTCGTGAGCTTCCGGTACAGATGGAGGACTTCCAGGGTAAGGGTTTCATCTGACATAGTGTTTCTCCCGAGGCTGCCCTAATTCTGTTCTCCAAGAAGGCGGATGGGAGCTTGAGGCTCTCTCTTGACTATCGTCGCCTGAACCAGGTGACCGGGAAGAACATGTACCCCCTCCCGAGGATTGACGACCTCTTTGATTAGCTCAAGGGAGAACGGTGGTTCTCGAAGATAGACCTCAGATCAGGCTATCACCAGCTCAGAGTTCGAGATGAAGATGTGAAAAATATGGCCTTCAGGTGTCAATATGGCCACTACGAATTCTTGGTTATGCCATTTGGCGTAACCAATGCTCTAGTAGTGTCCATGTGTCTCATGAACAGGATCTTCCAGCCATATCTCGATCGCTTTTCTGTAGTCTTCATCGACGACATTCTGATCTACTCGACTACTGAGGAGGATCTTGACTACCCTTTGCATGTAGAACTGGATACACTCCAAGAGCATCAGCTTTATGGTAAGATCTCGAAGTGCCAGTTTTGGATTTTAGAGGTTCACTTCTTGGGAAACGTCTTCTCGGAGGCAGGAGTTGTAGTAGATCCAGCGAAGATTGAGGCGGTACTTGCTTGGGTTCCACCCAGGAGTGTGATGGAGGTACGGATTTTTCTAGGATGGGCTGGATACTATTGGAGGTTCGTTCCAGACTTCTCCGGAGTTGCATCACCACTATAAGCCTTGAAAAAGAAGGGGCAACCCTTAGTGTGGTCGGATAGATGCCAGAAGAGTTTTCAGGATCTGAGGAAGAGGCGGACTAGTGCCCCCATATTGCGGCTTCTAGAGGAGGGCGTTGGGTATGTAGTCTACTACGATGCATCAGGGGACCGGAATTGGGTGTAACCTGATGCATGAATGAGCAGTGATCGCATATGGCTCTTGGAAGCTGAGACAGAATGAGCAGAACTATGCTACCCATGGTCTGGAGTTAGCAGTAGTGGTCTTCGACTTGAAGATGTGGTTGCACTATTTGATGGGAGAACGTTTTACTGTGTACTCTGCTCACAAGAGTCGCTGGTATATCTTCTCACAGAAGGACTTGAACCTGAGACAGCGTCATTGGCTTGAGTTCCTCCACGATTATGACTTCGAGATAGTCTATACTCTTGGAAAGGGGAATGTTGTTGTGGATGTGCTCAGCAGGAGGCCTGGTATTCAGCTATTAGGAGAGGCAATAGAGCAGCTGGTTGTCTTACAAATATCCTTTGTATATAGGTATGGAGCAGCATTCCTAAAGTCTCTTACAGTCACTCCCCCACTCCTTCAGCGAGTCAGGGAAGCACAACATGGGGACGCTAACTACGAGAAACGTAGTGCTCATATATCCACAGGGCAGGCACCTAATGGATTTTCGGATGGTGGGGAGCACATCTTCCTCTTTAGAGGACATACTATGGTACCAGTGGAACATCAGGAGGAAGTGTTCTGGGAGTTCCACACGTCCCCTTTAGCGGTACATCCAGGAGTGGCAAGGATGTACCGGGACCTTAGACGACAGTACTGGTGTCCAGGTATGAAGAAGGAAGTAATAGAGTTTGACTCATGGTGCCTCACTTGTCAACAAGTGAAGGCAGAGCACCAGGTACCAGCAAGCTTGGTTCTGCCCTTACAGGTCCCAATTTTGAAGTGGGATGGTATATCCATGGACTTTTTGATGGGTCTTCCATGTACATCCATGAGTCACAAATTAATATGGGTGATCGTTGATCGACTCACCAAGTCAGCCCACTTCCTACCGATCAGAGATCAGGGCTCAATAGAGAGATTGGGATGCCTTTATGTGCGAGATATTGTGAGTTTATATGTAGTACCTTCTTCTATTTTCTCCTACCGTGACGCACGGTTTACTTCCCGTCTATGGATGGGGTTTCAGGAGGCTTTCATGAGGTAGCTTCTCTTGAGCACCGCCTTCCATCCTCAGACTAATGGTCAAACTGAGTAGACCATTAAGACCCTCGAGGACATCCTACGTGCATGTGTCCTCGAATTTGGTCATAGCTGGGAGGATCACTTACCATTGGTAGAGTTTTCCTACAACAACAGCTATCACTCCACCTTTGGTATGGAACCTTTTTAGGCCTTATATGGTCGACCTTGCAGATTGCCACTGTACTCGACAGACCCAAGGGATTCAGCACTAGTGGGACCATAGATGGTATTATCTACCACTGAGAAGTTTCAGATCATCAAGGAGTAGATGAAAACTGCACAGAGTAGGAAGATGTCTCATGATGACAGGAGACAGAGGCCTCTAGAGTTTGAGGATGGCAATCATGTCTTTCAAAGGGTCTCACCTCGATGAGGTCTATGGAGATTTGGCCAAGGCGGCAAGCTATCGTCGTGATTCATCGGACCTTTCCAGGCCCTCAGCAGAGTATGCGAGGTGGCTTACAACATAGCTCTTCCACCTTAGTTGAACCAGGTGCACGGTGTCTTCCACGTATCTCAGCTGAGGAGAAACGTGCACGACCCATCCCACATCATCGACCACAAGGAGCTAGAAATCGATGATGGGGAAACTTTCAAGGAGGTTCCAATGGAGATTGAAGATCGATAAGAGCGGGTCCTACGTGGACGTTCGATACCTCTGGTGCACATTTTTTGGCAGCACGGGAACCTCCATGAGAGCACATGAGAGCTGGAGGCTCAGATGTGTGCTCAGTATCCCCATTTGTTCCCGTAGTGTGAGTTATATCTTATAGGGATGTAAAGCCCTAAGGTGGGGAGAATTTAAAGACCCTGAAATTCCGTGGAAACTTTTTTTTTTATAAATACATGGGATTTTTATGAGTCCATGAAAATTGACGAAGCATGATTCCAAGGCCTGGTTTCCTAGAATCAATTTATGAAGTTTGGTTCGGGTATTTTTAGTAAATGTACGAGTGTGGTTTTATAAATTTTGAACCGGTGCTCGGAATTGAAATCTGAGGGCACTATTGAACTCATAGCGTTGGTATTCTCTTAAGAAGACTTTCACCTTGACAGCAGTTGGTTGGGAATGGAAGTTAGTTTTAGGGGTTTTTAAATAAATTAAATAAAAATAACGTGATAAATTATTTTTATCTTATGGAGGTTAAACCCTCCAGGAGGAGGTTAGAGGTGGGGGCCACCACACCATAACTTCCATGAGAGGTTATGGTGGTGGTTCCCACCCGCACATAACCTCCCTTCGGAGGATATCCTTGGTGGGGCCCACACGGGCTTTAAACCCCCTTTAACCCCCCCCCCCCCCCATTTATGTGGGAGAAACCTCTTCACCTTTCCCACCATTTAATTGAGCCAACCCATCTCATTTATTTGGATAAGTTTCACAATTTAATTAAACTCCTTTTGATTCCATTTGAATTATTTCCAACCATTAAAATAATAGTTATTCTATTATTTTTTGTTGGCAATTCATTTGGTGGAGCTTGAGAGTTGGATTGGAAGAACTTGGACAACATCATCCTTCCAATGAATAATTCCACTCACCACAAAATAATGATGAACATCTTCCTCGATCTTCAATTGTGCCAAAAGAGAAGGGGTTGACCACGAGGAATGCCATCTTCAACTTCATCACCTCCAAATGATTATCCGCCAACAATGGATATCCTCTTCCTCTTCCGACATTGACAAATCGACGCCAACTTTTCGCGACTTCATCAACGATCATTGTCATACAAGGTAGGGGGATTTGAGTAGATTTTGTTCCCGTTCTATGCCATTGAATTTATGGAATGTGAATTTCCAAATGATGACACCATAATGAGGAGGGCTCGGACCGCACGAACACAGCCCGACCCTCCCCCTTTGTTGATCTCATTTATTGATGAGGGAGATGGAGCAAGGGAGGCCAGTGTTAGGTTGGCCGCAAGGAAAACTGGCGGTGCAAGGCTGTTGGTAGCTGAACGGGCACAGCACCGCCATGCCGCGTGGATGAGAAGGGGGGCACAGCCAAGTCGGGCCACTGCAAAAGGGCGTGGTGCCGTCACATCACGTGGAAGAGGAGAGTCACGGACAGGGTAGGCAATGGTGGAGGTTCATGGCATCATCACGCTGCGCTGGTGGTGCAGAACCATGGACAGGGCAGGCCACGACAGAGGCGGTATGGCGTCCTCACACCGCGCAGTGGTGGTGAGCCGCGGTCAGGGAGGGCCGCGACGGAGGAGCAGGGGTGTGGCGTCGTCGCGCCACGCCGGGGTTGTGGAACATGCTTCCCACTTGGCTAACAAGACAAGGCGGGACACTCCTGGGTCCCACGGCTTCCAAACCGGCACTTAGCGCTGGTTCTGTTCGACAAGCAGGGGGCGCGACACCCCCCCCCCACGTGTGGCCCGCTGGGTCATGCGGGCTAGCCAGCCAGGCCATGCGGGCCCACCAACCGGGCCACATTGGCCAACCAGCCAGGCCACATAGTTCAGCTAGCCGAGCCACATTCGTCTCCATCCCGTTGGGCTACCCTCGAGTCGGGCCACCCTCGGGCCGGGTCGTGACCTTGGGTCGGGCCGCCCCCTCTGGTCGGGCCGCACCCTTGGGTCGGGCCGCACCCCCTGTCCGGGCTGCCACCTAAGACCAGGTTGGACCTGTGGACCTGGTTAGACTCCAGATCCGGACTCGAGTCGGGTGGGGTCAGTCCGACTGGGTCGGACCAGACTCGGACCCGCTTTGGCCTATTTTCACCTTTTCGCCCATAGCTTGGGCTACGGGTGTCCGATCAATGAATCCTCTTCGAAGATGGAAGTCTTAGAGTGAGATGGTTCTTTTGGTATACCTTACTTTATTTTTGGAGAGAGTTGGGTTACGGTCGGGTTGGTTTGAACCTAAAATCCCACCGGGCCCTCGGAATAGAAATGCCAATAACTCACAGACCGGGTGTCTGTTTGACGCATTGTCTGCTGTGTTGAGACCCCTATAATGAGGTGGACCTTTGAGATACTTCTACATGGGAGTTCATCATAGTTTGAGTGTAGACCTATAGCTCATGGAGTGGATCCTCCCGGAGATGAGTGAGCGGAGTAAAGAGACATAGTAGCTGGCTGAGACCTGAAAACTACTGACCTTTCGACTTGAAGGGTTTCGACTAGCCCATTAGGGAAGCGCCTATGTGAGAGCGCAGTAGAACCACAGTGGGAAGCACCTCTGTGTGATGCAGCAGACCCACGATACTCGGTAGGATGGTTCCTTAGCAGGCTACGAGGGGGAGCGCCATTGTGTGAGCGCTGCAGACCCACAGTGGGGAACACCTCTGTGTGACACAGGAGACCCACATTACTCAATAGGAGGACTACCACAGTAGTCTAGGAAGGTGGGAACCACCTCTGTGTGACGCGGCATGCCCACTATACTCGATAGAGGAGGAGTACACCATCAGCTGAGATCCAACAATTTTACTATGGATGTTACTTCTACAATCACAAGAATAAAATCCTGGTTTGAGCTGAGTCAGGGACTTTACTATATTCCCCATGATTGAGATGGGTAACTAGATTACTTAGTTATATGTATGGGAATATACCTAAGTAATGGTTTTCCGTTGTTTTATTCCTTTTTGGATTATCCTCGTTGGATTTTGGGAGACCTTGGGGGTCTCGGGGTCCCTACTGAGTATCGTTATACTCACCCCTGCACAGGTTATGCCTGCAACTCGTTGTGTTAGTTGCAGACGAAGGATAGTGCTGACTAAGCCAGAGAGTAGCAGGACTGGACGGTACCTAGAGGTGGACCACTTGGAGTGACGTTGCACAGAGTGGATGGTAGTACATGGAGTGCTGAGGATCCATTTGTACGTACCCTTCAGGTAGGAACCCCGAAGGATGACCTGGTGGATATTTTACTTACTTTCAGTTGTACTTGATTTTAGTTGTACATGTACTTTACTGCTAGGCTTGTATTTCTGGCCCCTTTTACTTTCCAGCACTTCTTCTGTATACAGTATTGCTTAGTGTTTTTCTTCCATTTGTGTACTCTGATTGTGTGTGATTACTTTTTATAAAGGTAACGCCTTCCCATATTAAGAATTTACGCCTTTGGTGATAGTCACCAGCCCCTGGCCTATGGAAGGTGGGATTGGGGTATTCACGATATGGGCCTCAGGGGATGGGTCGTGATAGCCTGGTGGTCATTTATATGAGGGTTTAGACCATCAGAGCTTGCCCAGGTGGTTGTTTATAATTATGTGATAACATATTATACTGAAGGGGTTATTTTCCCAGATGGTCGTTATTAAATTAATATTTTTTATGTTAGACCATGGGGATTAAACTATGAGAACTTTACCAAAGGTTCATTATTGAATAATTTAATAATTGTGAAGTGTCTTCGATTCCATAGCACAAGTTTGGATTTTTCCATACTTGGTTTTTTAGATGGTCTTATGAGATGTTGATTTTTTTACTTTACATGGGGAATACAGATATTATGCTATATCCTAGGATTAAATGATTCAACAAATGAATAAATAATGTTAAATGAATTTAATTGAAAATTTTAGGATTTTTTATTTTTGAGTACTTCCTAGTTTATGGATTTAGTCTTTCATATTACCTACTATACATATTCATTACAAGTTAGACACATGTATTTTAGTGATTTCTTATGGTGATTCGTCTCACAAATTATTTGGGTCATGCGTTTAGACCCAAAAAGATTATATGGTTGTAGGTATAGATAATGGAAACCTCCATTCTTCATCAGGAACTTGATTGACATTGGAGCTGAAGGGCGTAGCACCAAGATGAGGCTTCTGATGTGGCAAGAGTTTACTTGTTCCTTGTAGTTTGGTTTCTTTATTACTTTCCATAATTTGGACTTGTGTGGATGTATTCCTAGACACGTTTTTTTATGAATCATGGATATATATATATATATATATATTGTGGCTTCTGTTGGATTTACTTTTAGTCTTCCACTATTGTTCATGTTTGGTATTATTGCTTCCGCTTTTATTCACTATCTATTTTATGTTGGGTGTACTATGGTAATGATGGAATGGTTTCTCCAATATCACATCATTTCCCTCACTTCCTATCGATAGCCTCTATAATTTGTGTAAATGCACTTGATTTCTTGTGACCGGCCAGGTTCGGGGCACCATTGGGCGGCACCAAGATCCAGGTTTTTACAAAGTAGTGTCAAAAGTTTTTATCTTTTTATGTTTATATTACTGTTGGGTGACTTTAGAAAGGGATAGGACTGAAATAGAGCTTGGAAATTAGTTATGCTCTAGATTAGCTACCACGTGTATAGAGAAAATCCAAATTACCCTGAATTGAATTGTATTTTTTTGTTCGTGAACTATTACAGTTGATTCAATTTTAGTGTTGGGTGAAACCCTTGTTTTGTGACATTAGTATTGATATCATTGTGGTTATATTTTGTTGTAACCCAATGAGATGAGGGTATTCCATCTCATGCTTCATATATGCACTTGTTAGAAATCACATGCCCTGGAATCTTGCCCTGCCATTTAGAGAGCATCATTGACTGCATGCTGTTGTGAAAGATGTCATGATAGATATGCATATTGTTTTTATAGATTTCGTGATAAAAACTCCTACTACTTTGAGAGGGTATTGGTATATGTAATGTTATATTTGGATACATGCCAAAAATTAGTCTTTGCGGTGTTATGGGATCTCTTGGATCAGAATTTGGTGGAGCATGTTTGAAATTTAATTGAAATATGTTAATATATGATATGAATAAGGATTATAAACATTGATTCATGGGGAGTAAGGGCTCTCATGAATCGGAACATGGAATGGCATGGAGATTTTTTTTATTTTTGGGTTCAGGAGAAGTTTTAGAGGATTACTATCTAGAAAACATAAAAAACTTAGTGTGCGATGTTATAAACACACACCATGTGTTATTCTGTTCTAGAAGAAATGTTTTTAAGTACATTTTATGTATTGTATGCACATGCTATGTAGTTGTTGACCATGTGACTGACTATGTGAGCAGAGAGAGGGGGTTAGTAAACTTTTGGTAGAACACGTCGTGTATTGGAAGTATATGTCATGTTGTAATGGACCTTGTATCCAGCTATGTGACTAATGTCCCTGGTGGATGGAACTTTTGTTGTAAATTTCCTACATAGAGTGTGCACGCCATGTATTGTTACACCAGTAGAACAGTGTAGTTCTAGCTAGGTAGAAGTACTAGATCAGGAGGGAATATTCAAGTGCATTCCATGTCTCAGGAGGAACGTGCCATTTATATGGGGTGTTACATGACCAGGTTAGAGGGGGTATACATCCATGTTAAGGCTTAAGGAAACACACTATGTAGTGGTTCTATACACCATGTAATCCTACTTTGAAAAACTTGAATTCTTTCCATCACCTATTATATTAATGCACTTATAAGTTTTATTTTTCCTTAATCTCATACCGAGGTGTGCCCTTGACCTTTTAGAGTCATTCCAACAAGATGTCCTCCGATTTCTCGCAAGTTATAGGGTGATGATCAGACACCGGAAATGGTTGATGAAGGACTACCAGCAGATCCTCCAATCATGCATGTCTTCGCACCAGCTGTTACACCAGATGCAGGTATTGATGCACTATGATATGAAAGCTTTTTGAAGATGATTCCGACTTTTCAGGGAGCACCACATCCTACCACAACCATGGTAGATTTGACACAAGTGTTCTAGCAGTTTCATCCTCCCACTCTTTTAGATAATGCAGGACCACATGCTGCAGAGTCATTGTTGGAGGTCATGCTTTCTATCTTTGATCATCTAGAGATGTCTCCTATAAAGACATAACCCCAGTTTCCCAAAGCCGGTGCCTTATTTTATTAAATTAAAATATAAAAAAGGAATAAGTATCTCAAAGTACTAAGTAGTTTACTAGATTTTGGAAACAATATACATATGTAAGTTCAACATTACATCATGAAAGGAAATACAACACTAATTTATTCCATTAGAAACATTCATGCCTCCTAGATTATGCATGCAAGTCCCCCATAACTGACTTCTTCATATCCTGGGAAAAAACGAAACATAAGAAAGGGGTGAGCTCAAATTCTCAGTAAGAGTAAGTAATATAGTGTAAGATATCATAAACATAAACATTAGTCCATTTAAATAATATAAAACACATTCCTTTACAAATAATATACTTGAACACATTACGGGAGGAATATGGGCTGAGTAAATAATGCCAATATAATCCTGGGTATTCTAAAAATCAAATAACCACATTTAAATTAAATTACATGCTTCATAATGAAGAAAGAGTATATGTGGGAAATTCTGAAACATATTTTCAAGGCCTCGAGCAAGAAATCTAAAAATGATAAAGGCCTCAGCCGAAACCATTTCTCAAATTGGGAAAGCCCTCAGCCAAGTCCACGTCCATTTGTCTCATGCGACCTACAGATGCATCAAGGGGCTATAGAAAGTAACACCCATCACACAATAAGTCCAATTAATTCCTCATATGAGTGGGTATAAACAAAAACAACATATACATTCATATTTAAAATCACATATGAAATTTAAATAACTTTGCATGAACATTAATCCTAAACACTAACCATTCAGAGTAAATTGGTGAATAGTTTTAGGATAGCACATCCACAATAAGAATAGTCATAAACCATCCAATTAAATATTTTAGATGACATCATAAAATATTAATATCAATAATAAATAATAATTAACAAGAGTGTTGAAATATATGATAATACTCTTGTAAAATCATTGTGTAATTTTTGAGATAAATAATCTTTTATTTTGAAAAGAATAGTTCTTTTTGAAAAGTCTTTGTATAAAAAGAGAAATAAAGTTATAGAGTATTTTCATAATAAAATGAGTTATTTTATAAAGACAATGTTTGATAAAAACATATTATATAGTTCCCTTGAAAATTAGTATGAATTTTAGCAATTCCTTTGAATCTGGCTTGTATTTCGGAAATAATTTTGAAAATTCCTTTTAAAACATATAACTCCCCATAAAATACAGAAGGAGTATTGTTGGTAAACATATCTAGAAAACTCACAAAAAATTTATTAGGATTAAATAATAATTCTTAAGAATTTTATTTAGGTAATTAGAAAATAAATATAACACGAATGAAAATGGAGGTTCAGGTGGAAAACCCTTACATTAAGAACGAATGTGTTCCTCTCTTGAACATAAGGTCCTGGAATATTAAATTCAACTTATTAATAACTTATTTAAGACACTATTATACATGTATTTAGTTTATCATAATTATATTTAGTTCATTTAGGTCCTTATTGTCATGTTATTATATTGAATTGCAAAGTTCTAGAGTGTTTGTTTTCTTGATTTTTATAATCGACTAACTTGTTTTTATATAATGGAGTTCATGTGGATGGGATGTAAATATTCATAAATTAAAATATATATTATTTGTGAACATTAATAAGTTTTAATGGTCATTTATATCGTTTTTTTACATGAAAATAGGATGAGTCGTTAGATTAAATATTAATGACATCCACTTAGAACAGTTTAGCGATATTTTGATTATTATGAACTAGTTTGGTCATACAATCTAATAATATGTATGTATACTAGTTTCTGAATATTAATTAAGTTATAATAAATATAATATATTCTGTTTCAACCATAAAAATGGTTCCATGACGAGTAATTAAGTCGAAATTGAAGAATGAAACTTCATCGTCCATGAAGGTTATAAATTGGAACCTCATGGATGTTGATATCATTTATAAAATAAAAGGGAAAGGGTAGGAATATTATTGATGGTTCATCGATTAACATGATATAATTATAGTGTATAGATGATACAGGAGTTATCATTTTTATTTTAATAGAATATGTTGGCACAGGATAACAAATTAAGTTAAATTGAAATGAAACTAAATTAAAAAGAATGGTGTTTTACCACTTGAAATAACCTCCTTTAGAACTTCTTTAAGAGAAGGGGTCTGGGTCTTTTGGAAAGACTAAGATCTTATTGTATGATTTGGGTGACTAGGGAAGGGTATTTGGTAGAAATTTGAGGAGATTCAATGATTTTGGTAGTGAATAGAAGAGGGAGTGATGGGGGTCTTATACTGTAGGAGAGGAGTGAATTTTGAATATTTTATTCATTATTTTATTAATTCCTTCAAGAAAACCAAGTGTGTGGGTTCAAGTGACCCCTAATAGTAATAAGTGCATGTGATTTCTAAAAAAGTGTCCTAAAATCAATTATGATGTCATAAATAGTGTATTTAACAGATAATTTGTATCTACGGTATTTTATCATATTTCACTATTCATCTGAAATTCAAGAATTTAAATAAAATCCCAAAAATTCACCCTATCCATTTTTCGACATGTGGAATTCATAAATGAACACCATTTTTCAAAAATAAGTTTCTAAATATTATTAATTTAATTTTTAAATAAAATCATAGTTAATTCAAAAAATAATGATTTTAAAGGTATACTTAGTTTTATATCACATTGAAAAATTAATTAAGATAACATTACCTTACTACCATAAAAAAATAAAATAATATCATTACTTAATATTCATAATGTTCATATTACTATTCATATTACTATTCACAAGGGTATATTCCTATTCACCAAAAAAGAAATTTTGTTCTATCAGACTCCAAATGACTTACTGATCATAAATCTAGATGATAGTTTTTCAAAATTCAAAACATAGGAGAGGAAAATTTATGTTTAATAGATAGTTTGTAAAATGTATTGTTTTTTCTGGACATAGAGTTTCATTCATTCAGTATTTATTTTCAAAACATTGGGGTGTCGCATTCTTCCTTACAAAAATTTCATCCTCGAAATTCACAAAATGTTACCTCAGAAGATTCGATTTTGTCTTGAACATAAGCTCCTTAGGCTACCAGGTTGCATCTTTGATTTTATGATTTCTCCAAAGTAACATTACGAGATTAGTAGTCTGATTCCTCAACACTTTTTCTATAGTGTCTAGAATCTGGATAGTCTCTTCACAGAAAGATAGGTCAGGTTCCAACTCTATACCTTCATAAGTGAGGACATGCATTGGGTCTAGCATGTACATTCTCAGTAATGAGACATGGAACACATTGTGTACCTTGGACAGTCTAGGTGGTATTGCCCAATGATATACAACAACTCCAATTTTTTCTAGAATTTCAAAGGGCCCAATGTACCTAGGGCTTAGTTTCCCTTTCTTTCCCAATCTTATACTTCCCTTCCATAGAGATAATTTTAGTAAAACAAGATCTCCCACTTGAAATTTCATATTCTTCCTTTGATTATCAGTATATCTCTTCGATCTGCCTTGTGATGTTTTAATATGGCCTTGAATAGTCTTTACCTCCCATGTTGTTTCCTCCATAATCTTTGGGCCCCCAAGCTTCATTTCACCAACTTCATCCCAACATAGTAGTGTATGACCTCTCTTCTAATACAATGCTTCATATGGTGCCATTTGAATACTTGAAAAGAAAAAATTGTTGTCAGAAAACTCCACTAAAGGTAAATTTAGAGATGTGCCTCATGAAGACTCAAAACACCATTGATATAGAGTCTTCCTAAGCGCTCTAGTGGAAAACCCTCCCATATAGTGACTAAATGTGAAGATTTCGTTAGTTGATCCCTAATTGCCCATATAGAATCATTATTCCTTGAATTTTTGGGTAATCCAGTGACAAAATCCATGGTGAAATCATCACATTTCCACATAAGAATTGGTAGAGGTTGCATGACTCATTTTTATATTTCCTTTCTGCCTTCACTTGTTAATATACTAAACATCTTCATACATAATCCACAATTACCCTTTTCATGTTATCCCCCCAAAAATGTTCCTTCAAATTTCTATACATATTAATTCTATCAAGATGTATGGAGAAATTTGAACTATTAGAATCATCCAAAAACTCCCTTTTTAGCTCAAGTACAGCTCGAACAGAAAGCCTCTTCCCAAATTTTAGGACACCATTATCACACACGATGTCTACAATCTTCCCATATTTTATAGAATTAATTTTCTTTTGATGGTTCTCATCATCAAGATGAAAATATTTAATCATTTCTAATAAAGATGGTTGGGAAACCATTTGAAATAGTAATGTTTTTTCACCTTCTTTGACAATTACCATGTCCATCCTTACTAGATATATGTACAATGAATCCTTATCGATCCTTATTTTGTTAATAACTCCATGATCCTTCATTTTCAATACATCTGCTACCTTTTTTTCCTTTCCAAGGTTGTAGTGTATGGTAAAATCATAATCCTTGAGTAGTTCAAGCCATCTCGTTTAAGTCATGTTGAGTTCTTTTTTGAGACTATATACTTTAGAAACTTGAGATCCTTATATATCTCATGTTTTGGGCCATAGAGATAATGTATCCATATCTTCAAAGAAAAGATTACCGCTTCTAAATCAAGATCATGATTGAGAAGTTCTGTTCATGAATATTTAACTACCATGATACATATGCAATAACTCTATAATTTTTCAAAAGGACACAACTAATTCCATTCTTTGAAGCATTTTTAAAGATCACAGACCCATCATTCCCCTATTATAAATTTAGGATTGTAGAATTCACTAATATCCTCTTCAATTCTTCAAAACAGCCCTCACATTATTTTTCCTATACGAACATAACCCCTATATGTTTAATCTTGGCCATTGGGTTGGCTAAACGGGAGATGTTATGAACAAAATTATGATAATAACCTACTAAAAAAATAAAACTATGTACCTCAGTTATGTTCGTTGGAGTAGTACATTCTTTAAAATCCTTTATCCATATAGTATAAACATATATTCCATGTTTAGAAACAATGTGGCCCATAATGTAAAATGATTAGAGCCAAAATTCACACTTGCTAAACTTCCCATATAATTTATTTCTTTTAAGTGCATTCAGAATAGTGCACAAGTGATTTTCATGATCATTATATATTTTAGAGTATACTAAGATGTCATGAATAAATGCAACTAAAAAATCATGAAGATATTCCTTGAAGAATCTATTCATTATATCAATAGAAACAGAGGGTGCATTAGTGAGTCCAAAAGGCATTATTATAAACTCGTAATGCCTATAGTTGGTTCAAAATGTTTTTTTTTGTGTCGTCTTCCTTCCACCCAAAAAAACTGTTGATATCCACATCAATGGTCAATATTTGAAAAATATTGAGCTCCATGAATCTGATCAAATAAATCATCGATGCGAGGTATGGGAAACATTTTATTTATTTTTATAGCATTTATCACCCTATTGTTAATGCTCAGCCTCATAGATCCATCTTTTTTCTTAACGAAAAGAACATGGGATCCCCATGGAGAAACACTAGGGTAAATAAATCATTTATCCCTCAATTCCTCTAGTTGTTTGTTCAGTTACACTATTTCCACAGTGGTCATTCTATAAGGGGTTTTTAACATGGGCCTTGAACTTTGAATTAAGTCAATAGAAAACACAATCTCCCGCTCTAGAGGATTTCTAGGTAAGTCCTCTAAAAACACATAAACA
The DNA here is from genome assembly GCA_963277665.1 of Viscum album. Taxonomy (NCBI): domain Eukaryota; kingdom Viridiplantae; phylum Streptophyta; class Magnoliopsida; order Santalales; family Viscaceae; genus Viscum; species Viscum album. The sequence continues at coordinate 1,216,989,905 of OY728159.1, forward strand.
TATTATTTCACAATCGGTACATATAATATCTATACATTATCTTCCTCGCCCATTGTTATTGCATTCCCTTCCTCCCCAATAACTGAATTCAGTTGAGCTACTAGGGTGGATCTATATGAGAATCAGCGGGTGATGTTTCTTCCCTAAAAAAAGGGATTCCACATCATCCTAAAAAATTGTAACCTCCTTCCTCTTGAAATAAATTTTCGCATCATGATTTGAAATAAAATCCCTACCAAGGATTATATCAAATTAAATAATGGGTATGACAATAAAATCCTCAGATAAAGCATTTTTATATGCCATAATGGGGACTGTCTGAGACAACTTTGTTGCAATGATACTTACCTTAATAGTTTTTAATGACAGCTCCCTTATTAAATCAAATTAGAAATGTATAATTTTCTTTTCAACCTAGGAAGATATGAAAGAATTTTATGATCCATAATCAAGTAAATCATTCGATAAGTTTGAGGAAATTATTAATTTACCTGCCAACACATCATTAGGAACTTGAATATCAGCAGTTCTGATCGCATAAGCTTATCCTTACTCCATTGGCCTTTTCTATGGCATGTTTCCGTGACGCTTTGGACAATCAATAGAATAGTGTCCCAGCTACCAAAAATTATATCATTTAACATTAATATCTTCCTTTTTCCCCTTACAATCACCAAAAGATGGTCATTCTATCAAAATTGGTAGCATACTCCTTTTCCCTTTAATCAAGTGCCAGGTTGTTTCCTTCGACAATTAACATAAGGTGGAAAATCAACTCTTCCCTTATTCCATGTTTTTTTATTGCGTTTTATATTGATTTTAGAATCCCTTTTATTATCTTTCTTCCCCTTAAAGTAATAATATGTAGATAATTCATTTTACATCTTGACAACACATGATACTATATCTTCATATGATAAGAAACAATGGAAGACTGGTGACCATCATAGAGATGGCTATAAGCCATAAAATAATTGATAAATCTTACTCATTGGATTTAGTATGTAATATAAAAAATGAATTTATAACCTTGTGAAGTTAGCTTTATACTTTTCAACATTCTCATCTTCATTTTGACTCAAATTCATAAACTACCTTTCCATATCCACTCGTTGTTCACAACGAATGTTTTTCTCTAGGAATATTTCATTAAAGTCCCTCAATTCGATCTCTTCTATCTCTTCCTCCCCCTTTGTGTTTTGGATTAATGGGCACCACTGATCCACATATCTTGATAAATGATAAACTACCATGATTTCCTTCTCTCTTTCATAACATCCCAAAGCGAGAAATATCTTCTCTAGGGAAATTATCCACTACTTAGCTACAAAGGGGATTATAGTCTCATTGAATGATAGAGGTTGTTGCCGTAAAAATCAATATAAAAAAGATCCTCCATGTGGTTTATCCAGATGCTCTATATGGGTAATTTTATTTTTCATAACCTATGTAAGTTATACCAGTAAAGGTATAAGCTGCTCTACACTAGTTGCAGCACCAGAGCCAACGTCATTATCTTGCGTCAGAGGGAAATTCCTACATGGGAAATGTGTGTTCATATTGTTTCCATTTCTTCCACTGGGATCCATTTCTAGATAACCTTATACACTATATTATGTTATGAATCATAATGTATAATATTAACTTAGAAAAATACTTAGCATAAATTGAATTCTTGCGAATATCCAATCCCATAATCACAAAAATGGTTTCATTGAGGAAAAAATTACATTTAAATCCTTCATAATAGCTTGTAAAGAAAATTTGAATTATACTAATCATATCCCCAGTGAGTATCAAACCATTTGCATAGTAAGTCTCATTGTCGGTTACCATGATACCACAGATCAAGCCTGAAACTCCAGGTTGGAGCTTTCCCTCCTAGGTACATCTGTGCTAGATCAACCTCTGCTTGTTTTTATCCATACATGGATGTATTTTCTAAAAATATCCATATAATAAATTCCATACCAAAATACCAGGATGTTATTTTATTCTTATCTTCAAGGACTATCTTATTGATTTTCTCCAAAATCTACATTTTCTAGATCTAGTTTCCATGTTTTCTACTAAACTTCTTCTAATACCAACTGTAAGAACCAGACCCCAGTTGGCTGAAGCAAGTGCCTTATTTTATTACATTGGAATATAAACAAAGAATTAGTATCCCAAAGATCCAATTAGTTTTTTAGCTTTTGGAAACAAGATATATATATATATATTAGTTCAAAATTATATCATGAAAGAAAATACGACACTAGTTTATTCCATTATAAACATTCATGCCTCCAAGATTATGTCTGCAAGTCACTCATAACTAAACTCTTCATATCTAGGGATAAAATGAAACATAAAAAAGGGGTGAGATCAAATGCTTTGTAAGAGTAAGAAATAAAATGGAAGATTACATAAACATAAACATTAGGCATGATGAATAATTGAAAACACAAGCCTTTATAAATAATAAACTTAACATATTATGGCATGAATATGAGCTAAGTAAATAATGTCAATATAATAATGGGTATTATACTAATATAATAACCACATATACTATCAATTAATAGATTCATAATGAGGTACATGCATATTCCGGTCATTCTGAAACATATTTTCAAGGCCTTGGCCCAAACATCAAAAAATGATTAAGGCCTCGTCCAAAACCATATCTAATATTGGGCAAGGCCTTGACCAAGCCCACATCTATTTCTCTCATTAGACCTATTGATACATACTAGGGATACAAAGGGACCCCAAAATCACATAATAAGACCAATTCATTCCTCATATTAGTGGGGATAAATATAAATAACATATACATTCATATTGAAACTCACATATGAAATGTAAATAACTTTCCCCAAACATTAAGCTTAAACACTAACTATTCAGAGTAAATTGGTGAATGGTTTTAAGATATAACATCCACAATAAAACTATTTATAAACCATTAAATTAAATATGGTATATTAAATCATAAAATAATAATCCCAATAAAACATAATAATCAATATGTTTTTTGAAATTGAAGAAAATACTCTTATATAATCATTGAGTAATTCTTGAGATAAATACTATTTTATTTTGAAAAGAAGAGTTCTTTTCGAAAAAATTTTGTATAAAAATAACTAAAGAAATATAGTATTTTCATTATAAAATTAGTGATTTTATAATGATAATGGTAAATAAAAATAAATTATATACTTCCATTCAAAATAGGGAAGAATTTTTGAAATTCCCTTAAATCGAGCTTGTTTTTCAGAAATAATTCCGAAACTTCCTTTTAAAACATTTAACTCCCCATAAAATATATAAGGATTACGGTTGGTAAACATATTTATAACAATAATACCAAATTTATTAGGAGTACATAGTAATAAATAATAATTTCATTGAGGTAATTAGACAACAAATGTAACTGGAGGGAAAATGGAGTTTCGGGTAGAAAACCCTTACCTTAAGATCAAATGTCTTCCATTCATGAACATAAGGTCTTGGAATATTAAATTAAATGTATTAATAACTTATTTGATAACCTATTGGTCATTTATTTAGTTTATCATAATTCTTTTTAGTTTATTTATGTCCTCATTAAGAAGTTATTACATTGAATTTCATCGTTCTGGAGTGTTCGTTTTCTTGATTTTCATAATCTGTTGACTTCTTTTTACGTAGTGGAGTTCATGTAGAATGGACATAAATATCCAGAATTGATATTACATATTATTTTTTAACATCAATAATTATTAATTTTCATTAGTATCCTTTGGTTAAATTTATAGTGGATGAATCCTTAGATGAAATATAAATGACATTCACTTAGTTATCTTAGTGGTATTTTGATTATTTGGAACTAGTTTGGTCATACGATTTAATAATATGTATGTATACGGGTTCCTAAATATTAATTAGTTTATAATAAATATATTATTGTCTATTTCAACCATAAAAATGGTTTCATGACGAGTAATGATCTACAAATTTAAGAATGAAACATCATCATCCACCAAGGTTATAAATTGGAACTTCATGGACGTTGATATCGTTTATAAAATAAAAAGGAGAGAGTAGGAATATTGATGATGGTTCTTACATTCACATGATATAATTACAATATATACATGATACTAGAGTTATCATGGGAATTTGGATAGAGGATGTGTGGATAGGATAACAAAAGAATTTAAATTGAAATGAAACTTAATGAAAAATAAGGGTGCTCTACCTCTTGAAGTAACCTCCTTTAAAACCTCTTTAAGAGTAGGGGTTTTGGTCTTTTTAGAAAGAAAAAGTGCTTCTTGTACATGAGGAGTGACTAGAGAAGGGTATTTAGGCAGAAATTTGAGGAGAATCAAGGCATTGAAGAGTAAAGAGAAGTGGGATTGATGGGGGGTTATAGTGGAGGAGAGGAGTGAATTTTGAATATTTCATTCATTATTTTATTAATTCCCACTAGAAAACCAATAGTGTTGGTTCATGTGACCTATAATAGTAATATGTGCATGTTATTTCTAACCATGTGGCCTTACATCACGTATGATGTCATAAATATTGCATTTAACTGATAATTTGTATATATGGTATTTTACTGTATTTCACTATTCATCAAAAATTCATGAATTTCAGAAAGATAACAAAAATTCACCCTAACAATTTTTCGATATGTATAATTCAAAAATGAACTCCATATTTCAAAAAAATCTAAATACTATTAATATAATTTTTAAGTAAAATCGTAGTTAATTCCAAAAATACCAATTTTAAAGGGATAATTTGTTTTATATCACATTGAAACATTAATTAAGATCTCATTATCTTATTACCTTAAGAAAATAAAATTATATCATTATTTAGTATTCATAAATTTCATATTACTATTCATTAGGTTATGTTACTATTCACCAAAAATAAATTTTGTTCTATCAGACTCCAAATGACTTACTAATCAAACTGTAGAGGGCCATTTTTTCAAAATTTAAAACATAGAAGATGAAAAGTTATGTTTAATGGATAGATTATAAAATGTGTTGTTTTTTAGGGTCTAAGTGTTTCATGCATTTAATATTTATTTCAAAACCATGGGGTGTTACACTTCCTGAGTAGAGAGTGAAGCTCATGACTTACATGCTACTTGATTCTGTCAAGAGATGGTGGAATATTGTCTCACATGTAGGACGTCATCGGGATGTTACATGGGAAGAGTTATAGAGAACCATCTATGAATACTTATACCCAAAGCCATTGAGGGTTGGCCGAGCCTGGGAGTTCATGAATTTGGAGCAGGGTACTCTTAGTGATGGATTATTCTTCTCTCTTTACAGAGCATCAGAGCTTTGCTTCTGATTTGGGAGGTGATGAGTTATCACTGGCAAGGCAATTCGAGAATGGTCTCAGGTATGACATCAGATCATAGGTGAATGTTTTCATGTTGAAATTATTGACTGCTATAGTAAATCAGGTTCTGATTACCAAGCACAATTTGTGGGAGTTTGGAGCTGCGATCCAGGATGGTTCAGCATCCACGGTTGGTACTCCTTCAACTGATAGCAGGAAGCGCTGCATAGAGCATTCACATGGGGAATCTTCTAGTAGAAGGGATGTTTCTTTAGATATCCAAGTAGTGTGCTAATAGTGTTGGAAGAGTGGGAATAAGATACCACATTTCCCAAAGGACCCAGTCAAGTGCCAATATTACAGCGGGATAGGCCACATTCATTGTCTTTTGAAGGAAGTTTTCACCAGAAGTGAGTGACATGGATTCTTTTTGGACTCCTTGTTTAGGAGGAGGACCATACATTTCTTGTCAGTTAGGGAATTGGGGTTTGTTAGGCCATGGAGGTTTTCATGGATGTGGTATCCATAAGTTAGTATCTCAGGGACAGTTGGGTGGACTAGCTCATGGTATCCAGGTAGGTTTGTAGGGCTAGAGTATAGGTCTGAATTTTCCATTGGAGAAGAACCAGCAAGAGTAGGATCTTAGACTCTCTATAGTTAAAGGTATGATTCTAGATGCCTCAATTTAATATTCTGAACTTTTTGATATTTGTAATTCCCATATTTTTATATATGTTTGTATTGTGGATATCATTTGTCTTGGTATCAATACTTCTGATAATGTTACGACACTAGAAACTCTGCTAATAATTAGGACGGCTAGACTACGTTATTAGAGAGAGTTCCCTCTTGAGGTTGATGGGTGTCACTTCTTATGGAACCTCTATGTCTTAGATATGGAAGGATTTCATTTCATTCTAAAAATGGACTTGTTGATCTCCTTTCAGTCCATTATTGAAAACTATTGTCGCAGGGTGAGTTTCATGTCACCAAAGGGTGAATATTTTCTACACAAGGGAACATGGGATGTTTGGGAGAGCATAGATGGACCCGAGCATCATCGGTAAGGTGGAATTACATCCCATATTGATAGTTTATATCTAGATGAGAAGATAATTTCACATATGGATTTTCCTTTAGTGGTGGATCATTTTAGGGATATATTTCCAGCCGACTTTTCAGGTTTACCTCCAGAGATAGAGGTAGATTTCTCTATTGATCTTGTTCCTAGAGTAGAACTAGTGTCTATTACTCCTTATAAGATGGATACACAAGAGTTAAAGGGACTCAATAAGTTGTTAAAAGAGTTACGGGAAAATGGTTTCATCTAACCTAGCACTTCTCCTTGGGGTTTACCTATCCTTTTTGTTAATAAGGTGTATGGTACCCTCAGACTTTGTGTGGATTATCGAAATTTTAACCTATTCGTGGTCAAGAACTGAGATCCCATACCGAGAATTGATGATCTTTTTTATCAGCATAGAGGAGCCCAGGTGTTCTTGAATATTGTGTTTACAATCAGTTACCATCGTCTGGGCATTAGACCATCAGATATACCTCTTCAATTCTTTCAAAATAGGTAAGCTCTATATGAGTATTTTGGTAAGTTGTTCGGTCTCATGAACACACCGGTAGTTTTTATGCCACTGATGAACAAAGTGTTAAATATTTACTTGGATTCTTTTGAGTAAGTCTTTGTCGATGATATCTTCATGTACTCTCACACTCGACACGACCATGCCATCCATATTGAGATAGTATTGAGTACACTAAAAGATCACTAGTTATATGCTGATGTCACAAAATATAACTTTTGGATGGATTAGATTCCCTTATTATGTCACGTATTCTCAGAGACAGAGGTATCAATAGTCCCAGAGAAGGTGAGAGTGGTAGTTTCCTAGTAATAGCTGATGAATGTCTTTGAGGAATGATTTTTTTGGGGAATTTTAGTTAGTAAAAAATAATTATTCATGACTTTTCAAGTTTATTATCGCCACTAATGAATGGTTCGAAGTACTTGTGGACAAATTCATATGATTCAGGATTTTAGGAATTGAAAGGGAGGTTGAATTCTGCACTGATACTAATTTTTCGGGAACCAAGAAAGAGTTACACCATTTACAATGATGCAACAAGTATTAGGATGTGATCCATGTTTATGCAAGGGTAAGGAGTTTTTTCATATAGGTCTCAAAAGTAGAGTCCACATGATAAGAATTACCTGATGCACGATCTCTAGCTAGCTACAATTGTGCATGATTTGAATTGTTGGAGACATTATCTTCAGGGAGAGAAGTTTGTATTATAAACTAACCAAAAAATACTCAAGTATATCTTTACTCAAAGAGATCTTAGTTTGAGACAGTGAAGGTGGGTTGAGCACCTTCAGTCTTTTAACATTGATCTTGCCTACATGCTTGGGAAAGGCACGATAGTGGAAAATACGTTGAGCAGGAGGACTGAAATACAGGTAGTTTCGGAGGCTTGTATTGAGTTGCAGCTTATGGTTCTTTTTTCTGATATGCATTTAGAGGTGCATGAAATACAAGGGAAGTTGTTCCTTTCTTCTAATTTGATTACTTATAATCTACTGGATTGAGTGTGAATGAGGCAGCTATCATATTTTTAAGGCCTCGTCTTACGTCAGAGTGTGTTAGGTGAGGACCCTACTCTGGGGTGGATAGTAGGTGAGGATGAGGTTTTTCATTTTCATGGGAGTGTATGGGTGTTATCAGACATACATGAAGAGTTGATATGAAATTTTCATGACTTGGTATGGGATGTTCATCCTAGAGTAACCAAGATGTGTCAAGATCAACATCTTCAATATTGGTGTCAAGGAATGAATGAGGATGTAGTGGATTATTGTCATGAGATGTTTCACCTATTTGTAGGTAAAGGAGGAGCATCATCAACCAGATGGGCTATTACAATAGTTACCCATTCCCGAGTGGAAGTGGAATTATGTCACGATATATTTTGTGATATGTTTATTGACGTCTCCTTGACTAAATGATGTAGTTTTGGTTGTTATCAATAGGATCAAGAAGGTTTCACATTTCTTAATGATTAAAAAAAACTTCAATATTGATGAGCTTAGAAGGTTGTATATCCAAGAGATAGTACGTTTTCATGGGGTTCTTCACTCTATCAATTAAGACAGGGACACCCAGTTTTCTTCTCATGTCTTTGAGGGACAAAAGAGGGATTTGGGTACACAGGTACTTCTTAGTACATCTTACCATCCCCAGATAGAAGGCCAGTCAGAGCACACGATTCAGGTTTTGGAGGACATGTTTTGAGCATGCTTCCTGGATTTCGGGGGCTCTTGTGAGAGACACATACCCCTGTTGGAGTTTTCCTTCAATAATATTTTTAGGAAATGATTCAGATGGAACCTTATGAGGATTTGTTCAGTAAGTCATGCTGATAACCTCTATGTTGGCTGGAGGTTGTAGATGAAGCTATAATAGGACTTCATCTTGTCCAAGAGACCACTACGCAGATGGAATTGATTCGGAAGAGGATGGATACTACACAATCTCCCCACAAATCTTATGTTGATCAACAGAGACAATATATGGAGTTCAAGGTCAAAGATCAGGTTTTACTGTGTGTCGCACCGAGGTTGAGACACAGGAGGATTAAAAGACATGGGAATATTTCACCGAGAAACATTAGGCCATTTGAGGTTTTAGAGAGAGTCAGTTTGGTTTCCTATCAGTTGTAGTTACCTTATAAGTACTAGGATATGCATGATCAAATTCATGTTTCTCAGCTATGGCATTTCTTTTCAGACCCGTCTCGGGTTATCAACCCATGGAAGTTGAGTTAGAGGTGGATGCATCCTTCATCGAGCATCATATTTGGATTGTGAATCACAGTACGAAGGTTATCCATGTCCTATGTGTTCATATGGTATGTTTTCTATGGTTACACGGGTGAGTGAAGGATGAGACTTGGGAGAGGGAGGCCGATGTGTGACCGAACTGGCTGGTGTTGTTTGTAGATTCTTCTTCACCACCCTTGGAAGGAAAATTCAGGGATTAATTGCTTTAAGGGGTGATGTTTTAAGAACTCGGATCCTATTTTCATGTATAGATATTGGTTTCAGGTAGTTTTTTGGAAAAATAAATAAATTGGGAATTTCTAAGTACACGCCGTGTACCTAGTGGCTGCACATAGCCACGTACTGACCGGGTAACGGCTGAGTATATGGCTATGTGGTGACCTGGAAGACTGGCTTAAGTCAGGTTCCAGCTATGGCTTCTACAAGGCATTTAGTTTTAAAGAACACACTGTGTAGTTTTATTTTTATTTTATATATCATAAGGGGTCATTTCTCTTGTTCAGAAACATTTTCATCGCCCTGGGATTCATACAGGATATATCTGGAAAGACCTAAAAACTATGAACCCCTCCTAATTCTCCATTTCTGCTCCACCAGAGACACCATTATGTGTGTTGTAATCCCACTAGTGATTTCTAAAAACCCAAAAATCCTTTATTCCTGATTCATCCTCTCTTTTGAGAAATTAAAGGTTGGGATTTTTCCACCATCTTGTAGATCTACGATGATCTAGGCCAATTTTGGGGCCGGTGTTCATGTATATTGATCGTACGACATCACGGTAGCTGGTTTTTTCCTTTCGTTGTGTTATCTTTGATTATATATGCTTAATGTTCATGTATGTCCATTGTACGACATCACGGTAGGTGGTTTTTATGGGACACCCTGGGGGCGTGTTTCCCATATTTGACTATTTATGGCAGTTTGGTCTAGGATGCCTGTAAGGCTTGTCTTTTTTTCCATGCCTTGATTTTTTAGGATTGATTTGATGATTATATGAGATTCTTGTGATATGCATAGTGAAAGTTTTACCCAAGGGAATTGGACTCTGAGAGCTTCTTAAGAGAGGGTCATCTATGTATCTTTTACTAGAATGTTGAGCCAGGGGTATAGACTTTGAGAGATACCAGGTGATCATTGACCCAAGTGTTTAGACCATGAGATCTTGACCAGGGGTTGTTTATGATTGTTTGATTTCATATTAGACAAATGGGGTAAGACCATGCGGAATTTCCCAAAGGATTGTTATTAAATGAATTTTTATTATGTTAGACCACGGGGTTAGACTATGAGAAATTTCCCAAAGGGATGTTATTGAATAATTTAATGATTGTAAAGTGTCTTCCAAGAAAAATCACAAGCTTGGATTCAGTCCTACATGATTGTTTAGATTTTCTTCTGAGATGTCTGTTTTGTTACTTTACTTGGGGGATACAGAGCTTAGGCTAGATCCTAGGATTCCATGATTTAGCAGATTAATAAATAATGTTAAATGTGGGTAATTTAAAATGGTAGGTTTGTTTACTTTTGAGTACTTAATTGTTTATTTCATTATTATTGAATATTACCTTCAATATATATTCACTAACAGTTAGGCACAGATCATTTGGTGGTTTCCTATTGGGATTTATCTCACACCCTATTTGGGTCATGCTTCTGGACCCAAACAGATTATATGGTTGTAGATATAGATAAGGTAAAATACTCTTCTTCATCGTGTACTTGATTATTGTTGGAGTTGGAGAGCACAGGACCATGTTGATGCTTACGATGCAGGTTATGTTTACTTGTTCTTTATACTTTGGTTTCTATATTTATTTTCTGCATTGTGACTTTTTTGGATGTCTTTGTAGATATATATACCTTGCATCATATATATATATATATATATATATATATTGGATCTATTGGATTTACTTTCAGTCCTACACTATTATTCATGTTTGGTATTAATGATTCTGCTTTAGTTCATGATCTATTTTTCACTGTGTATACTCTACCAATTTGGTCAGGGTTTCCCCAATATCACACTATGACCCTCGCTAGTAGTCGTAAGCCTCTGGAATTTAGGGAAATGTGCTTGTGGTTATGTGACCAACTGGGTTTGCGGCACCTTTGCACAACACCCAGATCTGAGACATTACAAATATTATATAGGTTCGTGCACTTAATGAGTAAATAAATAAATCTTGAAAAACTGAATTGTAAAAAAAATAGAGAACAATTGTGAATGATTGAAGAACTCTATGTGATGTTTTTCTTTCTATGATCAAATAGGAATATGATTATGAATTTTCTTCTACTTCTTTGGTATTTCCTTAAAATAATTCCTTGAATACACTTCATTTGTGTTATCAGGTTCTTTGTTTATTTTGAGAAAAAAGTATTTCATTTATAGAACTAGATAACATTATATTTAGTAGCATCAACATAAGTATATTATATTGGTACTATAATTTTTTTATAATTTCCAATACTCTTAACACATGTTAATGAGGGGTTCCTCTATCTTTATAGATTATCAGAGTCTCCAATTATCAATTGTAGGATAATAATAAAATGAGATAATTCCTCATACTAAATACAAACTCTGAAAATTATAAATTTGACTTTAATGAACCTAATTCTTTTTAAGAATAATAATTCTTAAATCCATATATTTCAAATGTTCATTAAATACCAAAAAAAATCCATCAGAAAAATTGAAATTTAATTTAATTACATATTTTTATAGTACTATGAAACATATAGAAGTAGAAATCTATACTAATGTTTGCAGATCTAGTGGTATCTTGATTTCTCTGGAAGTAGCACAGTTTTACAATATGTAGAAGTCACATGTAAGACAATAGGTAGTATATTTTTCTATATGTTAGTTTCATTGCATTAGAGGATGTATAAACACTCCAATGGTATTAGAAAACCTCTAGGGGTAGTAGAGTCCTCTAATGGTAGAAATTTCCAATTAAAGGTCGCACGCCTGAGATAGTTATAAGAAATATCTTCTAGTAGTATAAATCACCTTCAAATAGTAGAAGGATATTACTAATGGTAATAGATTTTAACTTACAGTAGTAGCACTTTAAAGGTAAAATTAACTTTCCATACTCTCTGTATGTGTAATTCAAACTTTTCATACCTTACATATGGGTAAAAATAAAATTACACAAGGGAAAAGTGAAACATAATAAAGGTGAAGAATGAATTAAAATATCATTTAAAAGTAAGAAAATTTATTCAAAAAGTTAAAATAAAGAATACAAAGCTTAAGTAAGGGTTCAGGAAAAATAAGGCGAATATGATTGACATGATTTTTGAACATTAAAATAATGAATTTCTTTGATTGTGCCAACAATATCTCAATTTTTTTAGGATATAAAATCATGTTTGAAAATGAAATTCTGAAAAAATGGATTTTAAAAAAAATTAAAAATATGATAATCGAGTTAATTTATAATCATGTTCATTATCATTGTAAATTCTCATTTCCCTTTATATTTTTATCTCTCACTTATAAGATTATCTGAAATATATTAAAAAAGAAAAGTGTGTGCATAAAAAAATAATGTTAAAAAAATAAAATCACACAAATATGAACAAAGAGAAAGGGTTTTCATTTAACAAGTATACAAATTATTACTTTAGAATATATAAAACAAAATAAAATGCCCTATAAAATCATAGTCTAGGTCTAATTAATGATCCTCATCATGGATAGAGTTTCTAGGAACTGATTCATTGCCTTTTCCAAAATCTAGAGGAGAAAAGGTGGAGGAAGAATGAATTTTAGGAGGCTTGATGACAATGGATTATGGAACTAGCATGAGATGTTATAAAAACTCAACTAGAGTTAGTCCAAAAGGAAAAAAGGGGACATTGTATAAACAGGTGTGGAGATGGGTGTATAAACTGAGGCTATGATGGAAATAAAAGGAGGGTGATGGTTCTCCTGGTATTTTAGAAAAAATTCTACACTAACTCCACAAACTAAATATTAAATTTTTCACCATGTTCCATTTCTCAAAATACATATATTTTTTCTTCTATAAATATATTGAGAAAGGGAGATAAAGTCTTCAACTGAGTTACTTGCTCTATAAATTCCCTAGTGATATGATGAATTCTTATATTCTCAACTGATAACTTAATGTGATACATAATATTTTTAATGGTAAAAATATTAGAAATGTAATACTTAATAGAGTTTTTCATTGTTTCTCTATTACTTCTAGCTTCATTGAATAGTTCTATCAAAATTTTGTAAATACACTCTCTAGGAATGTGACCTGATTAATTTTGTCTTCATAATAGGTAGACAAATCAATCAATACTATTTATATATCTTTATTAAAAATAGATAAGATCAACTCTACGTCAAAATAGTAAGGTATAGATGGAGGAGGATGTCTATAAGAAAAATCTATATTAGTAGAAGGTGGTTCCAACCTTCCGAGAAGATATATGTCACTCGTTATCAAGCCAGTTCTCTTATCCTCCCAGGTGGAATGAATGAAACAAGTCTATTTAAAAAAATACTTGTTCTCTATCCCTATATTTCCAACCCTTATAAATAGTTCAAGTTGGAGATTATCCACAAGGAGAAAATCAATGATATGTCACGATCCTTGAGTAAACTATCCTAGAATGGTAGATTATTTGAGTATATCACTAAGACAAGATAATAATTATGCCTCAAATTCATATAAGTAAGCTCTAGTTATATAATTGGTTTGATGTAAAGTAGGAGGATGGTGTAAAGACCACTCCTAGATAGGTGAAGGTAAATTATCATGAATGGATTCCAAAATAGGAACTCTAAAAGAAAAAGGTTCTAATACCTCTACATCATCTATAATTTCCATTATAGATGTCGTATGATATCTCTAAGCAACTTTGATGGAATGTCCACAATGATTTTGTGTCATTATCTAATCATCATCATAATATCTATCATCAAAGTCAAAATATGTGAGCCCAATCACAATAGATCATGGGTACATCTCCCGCTAAAATAGTTCATCCTAATCACCTTAATTTGAAACACATGCCTTAACTGGACATCCAATATCAAGAATCGCTAAAATATTTTTGGAGATGCTATAAAAATTTCCACATATAGTTTTAGATGAATAAAAATTATTTGATAAGGTATTCCATATCTTTTTCTCATTATAACAATCAACAACATTATTAGATTCATTAGATTACTCAACAACATCTTTTGGACACTCTGAAGTATCTCCACAAAATAGGGAATCATTTAAGACTTCAGTATTATCAACTTCATCATGTTCCAGTCATATTTCATTTTATGGTAGGAAAAATTTGTGAGTTATGAGTTCCATATAACACATTTGGACTGCTCACCATCTCAGGATCACTTCTTACTTCAATAAAAAAGTCCACATAAGCATCTTCTTTATCATTAATAGCTTCAGAAGATCCTTCCACCTTAACTAAAATATCATTTTCATACTTAGAATAAGCCTTCGTTGTTTATTAAAACGAGTTAAAATGCACTATTATACTTGGGTCCAAGAGGGGTTGAATCAAATCTCTTGTTATAGAAAGATTATTTAATGGGTTGAACATATCATACAATCTATCATGGTCAACTAACCATTTCTTTTTCCAATGGTTTGATTTTAATTTCACTCTTCTTCTGTGTCTTAGATTATACAAAAATTACCATGTTGTGTAGTTTTATCTTCTCCATCCTCCAGAGGACCTCTGGATTCTAAAAAAGAATAAATCAATATAGGATAAATAAAATAATTTGACCTAAAATTATGATTTCATTTCTCCATCACATGAACCATCAGATACCAAAAAAAATTTAATTTCTCCCCTTTTTTAATAAGGTAAAAAGATAATATGTCATGATACCTCATAATATTATAAGACCCATTCCTCGCATTCAACATGTGTAGAATGAACTTGTACAAAATCCAACATTTTCAATCCAATTCTATTTCAATAGGTCTTCTCACAACATCATTCCTTGTAACTCAAAAAAGAAATCCTCATTGAAAAAATTTTCACAGTAAGTAGGATAGGAACCCTGAGAATACTCATGGATTATTTTATGATAAATTATTATGAATTTATCCCAATTAATCAAGTAAAAACTAGATAATTTCCATTTTTAACAGTCATGATAAAATTTTTATTTTATCTAAATTCAAAATCATTAAAGAGATAGAAATCATGAGCCAAGCTTGGTTGTAAGTAATGATCATTCTTACACAACCATTTAGTAAATATTTATTTTTAAATTAATTTCATAACTATAAATTTATTATACACCATACATAAAACATATATTTCTTTCTCATACACTACAACTCACTATGAAAGAACTGGGTTTTTTTGTTTGACAGGTCTACTGGATTCTCCATTAGATCTCTTAAAAGGACCCAAATTGTCAATATATCCAACAAAAGACTTCATTCTCTCAATTATAGAATATGTGAAAAGTTTTGAGGTTGAAGGTGAAATCTTATGTCGAAATAGAAAGAGGTGTTTCAAAGCACTAGAAGAGATGTGTATGAATGAGGACTCAATTTAGATTCTAAATATATATTTTTATCATTTAAGGTAAAAAATTATTTTAAAATATAATTTTTTAAGAAATATATATATAATTTAAGTTTCAAAAGGAATTAGTTACAATATAAAAAACACCTAAGAATGATCTTATAGTAGTAGTACTACCTAATGGTAGAAATTGATGGTATTATAAAAGGGTATTACCTAACGGTAGTGTTTAAATGGTAGAAACCCAATGATAGTAGCATATAGAAGTAGTAAATGGTAACACAAGATGGTATTATTTAATTATATCAAGGATAATGGTATCACATGATTGTATGATAAAATTCATAATGAAATTAGGAATTAAAGAAATAAATATAGAAAGAAATATTTATCATTTCCAAGTATCTTATACCTAGTTCTCTATATATTCCAATTCTTTATAAAGATGTCAGTAAGCTAGTATTGTATTCTAATAAACTCAAGATTTATATAAGTTTTTTGGAAATGGCCTCTCAAAAAGTAATGTTTTATATGAATGTTATTTTTCCTTGAATGAAAAACCTGATTTGTATAAGTGTTAATATCACTTATACAATCATAGATAGTATAGACATTTCTAAACTGATATCCATAATCCATTTTTGTGTGTTTAATCCATAGGATCTATGAATGAAAACAATATATAGCTATGTACATGGATTCATCTATAGATAAGGGAACATAAATCAACTTTTTACTAAACCATGATACCAGATACTTTCTGAAAATTTGACATGTTCCAGAGGTGATTATCCTATCTAACTAATATCCACAAAAATTGGAATCTAAATAACTAACTAATTCAAAGGTTTTTACATAAGAGTTAAAAAATAAAAAGTTATTTGTATTCTTGAGGTACTTAAAAATACTTTTGACACCATTCAAATGAGATTGTCTTGGATTTTCTAAAAAACATTCACATATACACACACTAAACATAAAATCAGGTTGACTAGTGGTTAATTAATGAAAACATCATATCATACCTTTGTAAAAGTTTTAAAAAATCAAAAAATCAAGGAATAATTTTAAATACCCCATTAAACTCATTTCAAATTAATATTTCATCATATTTGAATATTCAATAAACAATTAATTTTTGGATGACTCAAAAATAATATCACCAACATGAATTTGAACAAACAAAAAATATTTGAAGATCCTTTTATAAGGTTAGAAAATTTTACATTTATAATAACCTTTATAAATAATAAATGGTTAATCTTGTCATACCATAATCACGGAACTTGTTTTATATCATAAAGAGATTAGTTAATTTGAAAACAAGATTTGAAAATTAGGGATTATAAATCTATATATTGATAAAAAATCATCATCAACAATATAACCATCATGAAAATAACTCTTAACATCAATTTGGTATATTTTGAAATTCAATTGTTTTTTATAGGAAATCAAAATTCTAACAGCCTCATGCCTTATAATTTGTGAAATGTTTTATTCATAGTCAGTTTAATCTTCTTGATTATATCCTTATGTAACCATTATAGCTTTATTTCATATTGTTGGTTTATAACCATAATCCTTTTCCATAGTCATCCATTTAGTGAAAATGTTTAGGAAGTATTTTTTCATTCCACTAGTTCTCAGACAATGTTTCTTTCAAATTGGCTAAACTATTCTTGCATAGTTTTTACCCATAATTAATCATTTATATATAAAAAGAAGTTTTTATGTTTAATTTGTGACAATAATTCTTGATGATCAACATGTTTTATAAGAGAATATCCAGTCTGAACACCTCTATCTAGATCTCCTAAAATATATATAAATAATGTTTGCTATGATTTTTAATGGACCTATGGATAGATGTAATTGGTACTTCATTTTATTATTTAGGGTTTGGTTCAATCAGTTCCATAGGAGTGAGTGCTTTTTTTATAGTTTCTTTTATAGAAAAATTACTCAGATTTATTGAGGTATTTATATTCAATTTACAAAGATCATACTCAATGTTTTATAAAGTTGTTTTAGGCTCATGTGGTTCTGTTTAATCAAATTTTAAAAGTATAGATTCTTCCACAAGTTTTCTTTCTATTTGAAATCCTATATGATTCACTATATTTTGAATAAAAAAAATTCCCTCATCACATTTAGATGAAAATTTATCTATACAATCTATTGTGTTGAGGATAAATACCTTACAACCAAAAACTTTTAACTAATTAAACATTGGATTTCTTTCATTC
Organism: Viscum album; assembly: GCA_963277665.1. Lineage (NCBI taxonomy): Eukaryota > Viridiplantae > Streptophyta > Magnoliopsida > Santalales > Viscaceae > Viscum > Viscum album. The sequence goes on from OY728159.1 coordinate 1,217,007,878, forward strand.
CACAACCCAAATGGATTCATTTTTAAATGTTTTCTAATAATAACCCAATTAATAATATATTATGTTATAATTAAATCCTATATGCAAAAATAAATAGGTAAGTCATGCTCATTGAGCATGGTCTGGGAAATCACTTAAAGGGTCAAATTCCTTCTTTCCATAATTCCATCCTATTTGGGAGTCCTAGAAGAAAAAAAAATTTGATTGTAACCATGTTATGAGTTTTAAATATCAAATTAATTATTTTCAAACTCATTTCCATGATCTAAATTTATCATCATAATATTATGTCCACTAATATTTTATATACATTTTTTATATATTCCAAAATATGAACTAATTTCACTTTTCTGAGCAAAAATTAATAAAAATTTATGTTGGTAATTTTCATATACATGAACATATGAATAATGTTTACCATTTAATCTCTAAACTATATAAGTACCAAACAAGTCCATTTGAACTAACTCTTAGGGATACGATATTGAAACTTATTTCATTAGTTTGGAATAAATCTTATAAGGTTTTTCTTTTTGATATGGGTTGTAGACTTTATCATTTGGAAATTTTAGTTTAGGAAGATCTTTAAATTAACCTATCCTAATTATATTTATAGATGATAGAAGGTTTTAGTGACCTAGTATCCTATTCTATATTCAATATTCTTTGGGAAATTCACTTAAGTATGTAATTTTTTGACAAAATAAAGAATATAAATAAACTGCATAAACATTATAATTACATAAAGCAGCAAATACTAAATCATTCTTAGAATCCTGGATTTTTCAAGAATTATTTTCAAAATTTAAATGGTAACCATCAACACATAATTGTTACATACAAATCATATAATAATTTAAACACCCAAAAAGTAATACTTTAGAAATAAAATCATAATTAGAGTTGTATATTTTACTGAGTCCTATTATTTTCCCTTTTCCATTTTCAGTAAATATGAAATGTCCACTATCCAAATTTATAAGGATATTAAATATTTATTAGTCTCCACTCATATTTCTATAATATCCACTATAAAAATACTATAAATTCTTAATATAACCCTTTAATAAAGTTTCTTTTAACAAATTTAAATATGAAATGATTTTTGTACCCACAGTTTCTTGGGTATAGTGAAGATGAAAATGAGAGATTTTGGAATTTAAGTTATTTAAAATATTTTCTATTATAAAAAATAATACTTTTAGAAATAAATACCTTATTAGGTCAATAAGAATATAAACTATTTATATAATTGTAAGTGCTTGATCTCGGAATAAACTTATTTTTATAAATTCTCTTTTGACCAGGGTGGTATCCAATTTTAGGTGTGTACTTGGGTGTGGTCTTCTTACCAACCATACTGGTCAAGGTTTCCCATAAATTTTTAAACCTTTAAATATAATTTTTATGTTACACATTTGATATTTTAAGTTCATTCTTCTATTTTAATAAATTATAATTCATTTCGTTCTAGTAAATAGATAATTTTTATCAGTGGAATATAAAAAATGTGACAAATTTAGGTTTTTGTATCTAAATTTTAATTATTTCACAGTATCTTCTACCATAGTATAATATTATTTCATTTATTTACTTTTCATATCTGATTCTATATGTGTATCAATAAATGAATTTGAAGTAGTTAATTCAGATATTTGTTCCATAAAGAATATGTTTTCCCTTTCAGCCTTATCTTCTCTTCTTGAATTAGGCACTTTAAAATAGTCCTCAGAGGCACTCCAATTTTCTTTAATAACTTTCTTTAGTCTTATTTTTTTATCTTCATACTTTTTATTATTCTTTAATTTTGTAAATTCATCTTTGATATTCCATTTCCTCTTGAATTAATAAAAAGTCACTTATCTTGGATGATTTATCTATTCATGTTTCCTCTTCTGAAATTATTTTATCCATAGTTTAATTTCTTGAAAAGATTATTATTCTTTTAGAAATTTGTAAATATCCTAGATAGATGATTCATCTCCTCATAACTTGGATAGGGTGACATGTCCTCACTTGAACCATCGTCTTTGATTTTATACTTCATCTTTAACTTACAAATTTCATAAAAAAACTAGTTTAATTTTTGGTTTATTATCTTTGTTGTTCACTTTCAACACTTTCTCATATATCATGAGTCTTACAATCAACTCATTCACTAGAAGTTCTTTTATATCACATGTTTATTTAATAGAGATAAATGTTACTCTACATTGATCTAGTAATCACCATTGGAGTTTCATTAATTGACCATCTTAAATTTTATTTCTTAGTTGTTGAATTGTTTTAAAATTTTCATTGTACCAAATATATATGTCCGAAATTGATTCATTGCAATTCATTTAAAAATTATAACACTTAATATAATGGGTATTAAAGCTTTTATCTTTAATATTTTTTGTTTATTAATAAGACGTAGAAAGTGTATCTAGAATTTCATAAGTAGTAGACCATCATAAAATTCAATTGATTTCATAATTTCATAATGAAAAATATATATTATTCATAGCTTTGAAATTACAATCATAAGTTTCCTTAGTTACATTACTATAATATGTCATGGTAGATTTAGGTTTTTCAAAATGTTCCTTTGTTACAGTCTAAATATCAAATCACATTCTCTCAATATTTATTTTCATCTTAATATTCTGTTGAGCATAGTTTGTACCATTAATGTAAGGAGGCAGTTAGTTGTAGTTCCACTAGGTATATTATTATCCATAAAAAGATAAATTTTATATAAATGTAAATTTTTATCTTTTTGGGTAAAATCATTATCATAGTTAAATGATTTATAGAATGAAATAAAAAAAAATTTGGTACCAAATTTTGGTTGTAGTGGATAACTCAATATGGGGGGAGGATTAAGTTTCCAATTAAAAAATTTCTATATTATAAGGATTTAAAAATAAATTACCATCTTTTTTAAAACATCCCTGCTAACTAAAATAGTAGAAATTTATAATTTAAGGTTTTTGAAATATTTCTCAAATGATCGATCACATGTTAGTTAAAATTATTTTGAAATCACTTTAACATTTGAAATAAATATAATAATATTAAATAGAGTATAAAAAATAACTAGATTTCAATATCAAAGTATTATTTTGAAATATAATTTTTGAATACTGAAATAGAAGTAAACAAAACAAAGAAGCACACATCGAAAGAAAAAAAAAGTTTTTAATCCCCTGTCAAGACCTAGTCTTCTCCCAATGGAAATCACTTACTACTAAGCACATTTATAAAACCAATAAATTTATCCCTAACATTAATCATGTTTTACAAACAACAACTACACTCTAGAAGTTCAGGCTATATGTTGCCTCATCCACATTTCTTTATGAGAAATAAGTTATTAGATAATTAATGAGAGTATAAAAGTATTCCCCACTATAATACCATATATTATACATAATGAATAAATAAATAAGGGTAAAAACTCAAATCGTAACAAAAATATAAAAAAAGAGTGAAATATTCATGAATTGTTTGTGAAGTTATTCATTCTATGGTCAAGTAAGAATATGATTGTGAATTTTATTCTTCTTCATAAGTATTTTCATATAATCAATCTTTAAATAAAATTAATTAAATATAAATATAGTTTTTATTTTTTTGTTAAAAAAAGAGTTTCATTTATAGAACTGGATAATCTTCTATTTATTAGGAACAAATTATGCATATCATATAGTTGTAGAAAGTTTTTTGGATCACCAATACAATCAACACGTGTTCATGAGGGGTTATTCTAACATTATAGAACTTTATAGTCATGGATTATCAACTTTAGGATAATAATAAAATGATATAATTCTATTTACGGACAAAAAACTCCATAACGTGTGGATTTGTCATTAATATATATGTGTCCTTTTTAATAATAATCATTCTTAAATACACGTGTTTCAGATTTTCATTATATAAAATAAACTAGAAATTGTATAAATTGAATGTGAATTTAATTATAGATATATATGGTAGTATGAAACATCTGGAAGTAACAAACTCATCTGGTGGTAGAAAGAACTATTTATGGTAGTAGATCTAGTGGTAGCGTGATTGCCCAAGCTATATCAAATTTGAACTGGTGGTAGTGTCATTTTCTAAAATGTGTATTGGTAGATTAAGGTAGATGATAAAACCACTAAAATATTGATATTAGGATCAAATTTATGTTATTAGATAACTTCTAGTGGTATAAGAGTCTTCTAGTAGTAGAAATCTCTAACTAACAGTCACAGAGATGAGCTAGCAGTTGGATATCTCTTCTAGCGGTATCAAGATACTTCTAATGGTAGCAAGCTATTACTGACGATGGTAGCATTATACATGATGTATAAGCTCCACAAAAGTGAAGTGAACTTTTCATACTCTGTATAAGGGTAAATAAAACTTTACATACCTTATGTATGGGTAAAAGTATTCTTATGTAAGGGCAGCATGAAACTCTGTAAAGTTAATCAATTAATTATAAAGATTTAATAGGAGTAATAAATTTTATTCATAAAGGTAAAACAAGGAATGAAAAGAACACATAAGGTTACATTATTAATAAGATTAGTATGACTAAAATGATTTTTGAAAATTGAAATACTTATTTTATTGGACTAAGACACCACTAATGATATAGTTCCATGTTAAGTGAAAACAATCTTATCCCACACAATTCAAGTAAAGAGATAAAATAAATAACATAGGCACAAAAAATTTGATTTGGTTTACCCAAAATTGATACAATCTAATTATAATTAAAAACGAAATGTGTTGATGCACCTAATATTCTATAACCAATGAATTTTTGATAGTTTAGAGTGGCCACACTGGCCCTCTAGGTTTACAACCCCCAATATAACAAATAAATCATTACTCTCACTCATTGGGATAGCTCCTCCCTCTACAAGTGGTTTTTCTCGATCTCCATGAACAAAAAGTGAGTTTAAAACAAAAATGGTGTATCAGTAAATATAATCATTATCCATATATTAAACATCATAATAATCTAATGATATATCCTCCTAGATCTCCTTTCTTATTTGATTGTCCATCATAAGTTTATAACTCATCATGCTCTATATTTATCTTCTATTATTAATATGTGATCTTTATTCCACCCTAATGAAGAGAATGATATATATTTTTAATGTTTATATAATATCTAATGTAAGATATAAATTTATCCTCAATTAATCGTAGGTAATTGAGGAAAATTTGACCAAATAACTTCCTTAAAACCGAGTCAAGATTACTCCCTCAAATCTAAGAAATTTTTCCAAAAAATTAGGATACATGAATATAGAGTTATTATAAATAAAAAAATTTATAGAGTGATTATAAACATCATTTAATGAACCTAAAATTATTCTAAAACCTTACACACGTACTTCAGAACCTTTATAATGTGAAATTTTAAATCTTAACTTGACTTCATTATCTTTCAGTTGTCATGACTAACACTAGAAAAACATTCCACAGTAACTAATTTGGAAATTTCATTTGGTAAAAACACCATGGATTGAATCTCCCTATAATGTAGTGATAAATTTCAATCATATCATATGATACATTATTTATCATAACCCTCAGTAATATATCATGGTGAAACCTTATTCCATAGTGTGGTCACTCCCAAAATAGAAGAGAAAATGAAAACCTACATATGAAATTTCATGATGTGGAATTTGTTCCAATGAAATTAATATATCTTGTATATCATGGTACTTTTATGTATCTCCATATTTAAGTCCACACATATCCTGATGTCATCTACCATGGTGTGGCTACCTAATCAGCTTCAAAATAGTGTGTATCTTAGTCGTCATAGGTCTTTTTTGTTGGTATGAGCTTCTCCCTATTATATCGTTATGAAACAATACTCCTCTAACACAAGATTCACATGGTGTAACATTGGTATGTCACGAAGAGACTCATATACTGTAAAAAACAACTATGATTTTTTTGATATTCTTCGAAAACTCATTCATATATTTTCAAGGTCCCATAGGATCCTTTATTTTTTAAATTTCAGTATCTTAGAGACAACTTGAAAAGTAATTTTTTTATTGAATCATGTATATAGAGAGTTATTCCTGATGAATTCATACCATAATAGCATTAACACTTCTATGCCCACTATTTATGTGGTAATGTCCTTTGATTATTATTTTTATCAATAGGTTATAGTGGTTCCCAACTATATATAAAACATTGAGGTATTATGGATTTAATATTTACTATACGTCATATATTCTAGATACATCATACTTATTAGACAGAAATTATGTATAAATATTAGGTTTTGGGGACTCCTAACCATTGATAATTCTTTTCATAATGTTTTCATTTGTTAACATTGAGTAGAGAAGGTCTTGGGGGTAACCCACTAATAATAGAACCACATGTTTTTGGTGTAAATTGTATTTACTATTTGTGAAAATTTGTATTGGTCTCTGGACTTGAGATCATTATTAGTTTATATCATTTAACTATATACTTTCATAAAAGGAAAAAACGGTGGAATTTTTATTATAGTGTGGTAGCTTTTTCGGATGTGTCATTGGTGGAATGACATTAATTAAATGATCGAGATATTTTTTGTCACTTCTGAATGAATGAGATGTCGCAAGACTGGTTTCCCAACATAATAGAATCTTTATTAAATACATGACCATAGTGATTAAAGGTACGAATATATAGTATGTTCAAAAAACAACAAAGCAATAACATATGATGTCACAAAGTGGGTGTTCTTCTTTATGAGATATCATAAGACAGAGAGATTATATTACACAGTGTTTGTTCATGGGCGCTTGTCATTTATATGACTAAAAAATATCTCTTTAGGGGTATTCATGAGCTACAAGACTCTTATTCTATTATATGAGTATCACTCAATGATATTGAGATATTGTATTAGGGGGTCACACAAAAATCATATTCACAATCTTGGCCAATTAATGTGAATTGGAGTTTAGTACATGGTGTACCCCACAGCGGCGGTTGGGTAATTTTCTTGTTTATATGATTTCATAGAAAAGAAATAGATTCAATAATATTTGATTTTATAATAATATCAATTTAATTAATTTACTCATTTCGTGTAGTTGGGGTTTGGAATAGTGGTAAGCACCTCGTAATCCTACATGAAAAATGGGGGTTCAAAACCCATTGGGCGCAGGTACTATAGCAGTACTATTGTGATTGTAGTAGTGGAACACTGTAGCAACGGTGTGCACTTTAGTGGTGTAAGGTCACTGTAGTGGTGGAAGAGGATTGTAGCAGTGGCGGGTACTGTTTGGTATTGTAGCCGGTGGGTATTGTAGCATTACTATTCACAGAATGGGCCTTGGGCCAAAAAATTGGGCCTACAGGTCATGTAATGGGATAAATTCCCACTAGGCCTTCGGGCTATGTAATGGGTCTCCCTTTTCCTAGTTAAATAGGTCTTTTCTTTGATTTAATAATAAATGAGGTTTCAGCACCAACCTTTTAAAAAAATTACTTATTACGTTCACAAGTTATTCAGTAAATATAATGAAAAATAATTTTCAAATTAATATTTAATATTTAATATTCAACGATTAGTCTAATTTTTATGGGAGAGGAGATTCGAGTTAATAAATCCTATATTATTACATAACATAGTCTATGTGTTATAATAATTTGATAAAATATCTATAACATTTTTGGAATGTGTTAATTTTTTCCTTGTTTCGTTTTTGGATATGTTTAAATGGTTAGCTTTCTAAAGGACAAAAATTAAATATACAAAAGTTATAACTTAAGTATAAAAGCATTTTTAACACCCATAAATGTGTATTATATGGTATTTAATGAATTATATCTCTTATCCTCGACTCTCTTAAGTCTTATAGAGTAATTGTGAAGTAAATATCCTAAAAACTTAATTCAAGTTCAAGGATCATTAGTTTGACCTCCAATGGTCATGACAAAGTCGAAGAGCCCCTAATTATCCACACTAGCTCCCAAATTTCATAATTTTGTACATTATAAAGATTCCAAAATATGGATGGATGGTCTTGAGGTTTGTGGGTTTTTTTCCTTCAAGTTAAGATCACTGATTATGAGTGAAATGTATTTATGATCAAAATTGGATGAGGTGTGATTTCAATTTAATTTTTTCTTAATTATTAATGATAAATTAATTTACACATCATCCATGGATGAATATATGATAAGGTATAACATATTTGATATATAAGACTAAATATTAACCTAAAAATTTTAAAATATATTTTTTCATGATTCTGTAAAGCCCCAGATTTCTATCAACTGGTATTATAGTGAGGTGTTAATTTCATTAAGTAAAATGAAGAATAAAGTTTTAATTTATTCGAAAATAGGGTTCCATCACAGTTCCTATTTCACAAATGGAGCATTGATTAGAGATTGGATGAGTGGGTTATTGTCATCAAAAGATCAAAATTATAATTATCTAGGCTTAATTTGAAGAACGTATATATATTCATGTATATTTCACCAGTATGATATTCTTTCAGTAATGACTGGACACATCATATTAGAAGCAATTTCTGAAACCCTACAGGTTCAAGATATATTCTACCATGATTCTATACAAAGGAATTTTGATTCAATATAGGCTTATTTAATAAAAAAATACACTATAATGCACACACACATACACCCATATATATAATTATATAGAACATATATATAATAATATATAATATATATATATATAATAAATATAGTCATTGTATTTGGTAATAAGTCATATATATAATATATATATATAACATATATACATATTTATATTTTTAATATTTATATAATGGTGTAAAATAGGGGTGTGGAGAAGTTCCCCACACTACTCTTATAAAAACAATTTCTCTAGGCTTTTGGAAAAAAATTAAAAAAATTATGCGGTGTAATTTGCAGGTAATTTTCCTTGGAAATGAAAACAGGGGGTCCCATTTTTAGGGGAGATTTAGGCACCCAACTTTTATACAATATTTTTTTTTCTGGAACTTCCCTCTTTTACATGAAGTGTGAAGAATACCCCTATTTTTATAATGTGGCAACACTTCATTATAAAAAATATTATTATTATTATTATTATTATTATTATTATTAGTTCTTTTTGTTTTTATTACAATTATTATTATGTGTTGTCTCATCAAGGCACCCTAACACTGACCGCGCACATGGTGTGTAGGAGCATACACGCCCAGACCTAAAACTACTAATAGGTCATCCTGAACCCAAGAAGATTGAGTTGGGTTCTACTTGACCTTTCTAGACATTCTGGATATGTCCTCGTGATCTTAAACCTCTCCATGTAGGTTTAAAAAATTCCTATGAGTCGTAATATATATAGATAAAATAAAAATATATTTATAAATATATTTGGAATTTGGTTAAGCATTTTGGGACCTATTAATTTTTTATGAATAAAAATTACATTAAATTTATTTTAATCCATTAAAAATACCCCCAAGATGATTTCCCCACAAATTTAATTTAAATTCCGGATTTTAATTTGTACCCACTGATCATGATCCTAAGACTTCCCAAACATTAATGGTATTTATTAATTAATTAATCTATTCATTATAATTCATATTTTTTAATATTTATAAAAAAATGAGGATTTATCTATCATCTTTTTGAATTATTATTTTTATAAGTTCTTGCATGCCTAGATCATAATTTTTATCTCTTTTTTCAATACTAATATCCCCTCACATGCATGTGAGTATTTTTGTATCTTGATATGGATGATAAGTGATGTAGTTAATGCCATGATTTTGGGACATGCTAGATATGAAATTGATGAATTTAATGGTGGAGTTCTGTAACTGAAGTTGCATTCATCGTGACACATAGAGTTACCCCCAGGTTCTAGGTTGATCCATTATTCTCTCAACAGATCAACCATTTGTATTACTTAATGTTTACATCATTTAATTTTACTTATTCATGGCCTATTATTTTATGTATGTGTAGTTTTTATGTGTGATAACATTAAATAATAATAAAGCATGAAAATATAAAAATATTTTTTGTTGTGTATCTTTTTCTATTTATAAAATTTTTTAGGATAATATTTTTGTCACAAAGAACTAGCAAGTGTAAATATAAATGGATTATATACACCGAGAATAATAAAAACCCTCTCAAAAATTTTAAGACAAAATGCCTTTCATTGCTTAATTTTGAAAAAAACGGATTGGTTGAGGTTCTTGTCAACCCTATTTGAGGGTGCTTCCTTCTTCTGGGGATTTATTTTGAGATATTTGGTTCAATGTAACAAAATTTGACAGAAAAGAATAAGTCCAAACATTATTTTAGTAACTTTTGGGGAAATCATTGAGTAATGAAATGTTATCCTTTATAAGAGGTGTTACTTCACTCAAAAAATCATGGATCCATGATTGAAGGTGGTAGTCCAAATAAAATCCGAACTTGATACTCTTTGAGTAGTCAAATATCCATAGCTTGGACTACGAGGGTGGGTTTTAAGGATCCCTACCACTAGAATCCTTACGTGTCCAAGTATTCTAAGTCTACTTATTGAGGGATACTAGAATTTAGTAAAATAATAGGTTAAATTTAAGATAATAAAATATATACTATATAATTACTATTAATAAATATAAAATTACTAATCTAATTAAGTTCAAGATAAACAAATGGAAATACTACAAGTTCACTATAGTCTATATTGGACAAAGTACATTTCCTAACCAACATGAATTTCCCTATGTAGTTAGGTGCTTACACAAAGTACCATGATGTTAAAATAAATTTTATAAGTTGGATTCCCCACTACCTTTTGAGCCACCTCATAAAGCGAGGTGTAAAAATAAAATTACAGGTGACACTAAACATAATCGAGTAATGAATATGATGAATTTTACACTAAACATGAGTAAATTGAAAAATGAATCATGATATTTAAGCATGACCATTTATAAAATTCTTATTATCCAACTACTATATCTTAATTTAGGACTATAAACCCACCAATATGGATAATATTTTTCATTAAATTTTTAGGTAAGGTGTGCCATGAATATAAGAACTTAAAGAAATATTAATATGTAGTTCTTATAGTGAATAAGTTGATTGGTATGGAGAAAAGAAAGATGGAAATTGTGATTAAAATTGAAATTTCACAAAATAATTCGATTAAAAGAGGATATACATAATATATGAGGTTATTCACTTCACATGTCATGAAATAGATCTATGAATTTTAAAATTAAATAAATTGAAGTAGAATAAAACAGAGGCTTCGACATAGTTTACATTCATCATTATATGTGATCATTTAATTTTAATTTCTTTATATTAAATACTAAATGTGTTTTGAGAATTTGTATCCAAATATAGTAACTAAGTATGTATAAATTTACTGAAATAAGAAAAATTATCCAACAGATTCAGAAAGGGTGATTCAAAAGTCATTGGTGAGAAGTACACAATTTATAATTTCCAAGATTAATTATTCTAGTTGAACTTTTATTAAGTGTTACCAAAAAAAGTATCTCATGTGTCCATTGGACACAAGGGTGCATTATTAAATTTTTAGAATGAATTTTGTTTATTGAGTCTCATACTCGAATAATAATTAAGTAACTCTTGAATCATTGGCAATAACTAATAAATATAATTTTAATACTTAAATACCCAGTTTTGGAAAGATGATTCTTTGTCTAATAAAACTAAAAGTAGTTTTCAAGGATATACCCACTATGGTATTTATTCTCTATAAAGATAAAACCATAAGTACTATTTACAAATTTACATATCTAGTTTTGGAAAAATAAAACCATTTAAAATAAAGATAATCCATAAAGCTAATGGGATTTGTTCATTTGGAGATTTTGAGCTATCCCAAAGTGATTCTTAAGGTAAATTCATATACTTCATGATATTCCATTAATATTTTGACGGAATATAAATTTTTATGATTAAGAGATATGATTTTTGTTGGGATAGTGAGCAGATGAATATCTATATCATGGACTCATCATTCATAATAAATGTAGAGTGGATTTATTCCAAAACTCACATTTCCTTATACACATAAATGTTATGATGTTACTAAAAATAGGATCGATGTTGAGTATTATATTAAAAAATTGTTCATTAAAAATGTAGTGATGATAAATTCATAAATGAACATTACAGAACACACATCAAAGTCACGATGTTATTGAAAAGTGGATCAATGAAATGTATTTGATATCTTGAAAAATATTCATTCATCTTTTTAAGATATGCTTCTCAAATATCATCAATAACCCATTACCATATACCAATTATTATGAAAAATGTATCTCATATTAGTTATAGTATGAATTAAATACAATATGTCATATTTCATGTGTTTAAATTCAAATAGTTTGCTAAGGCTAAGTAAATAAACAAAATTTAATCAAGAATAACATAATGTGCATCTAAGGTAATTATCCTAACGGTCTCTAAGGATATTATAAAAAATCATGATAGAAAAAATTTATAGTCAAGTGAAGAAGTAAATTTATATAAAATGATGCACATATTTATTCGGGATAGTGAGAAGAAAATTGACTTATGTAAAGTCAAGAATTGGGATACAAAAATAATGGGCATTGGAAAAGGTAAAATAAATAGATCATGAAAATGAATGTTCTAGAGACATGTACAACATAGGAGAAACAAAACGAATATAGATGGTTTTATATTCACTATGATGGATGATATGTTATTCGAAGAGAATAATGGACACTATAACAATGTGGTAAATGGAAATAATATCTGATCAAAAAGTTCCTAAGAATTCAAGAAAATGGATTCCATATACCAAAATATTTTTTAAATTTTGGTAGTTTATATAAATTATGTAAATCTAATAGTGAGTATTTCAAAGAAACTGTAAATGAATGGTATAATGGTGGTACTAATAAGGCATAATTGGTTATACCAAATAATAATGCTTATTCCCATTTTAATTCTAACTATAATAGAAATGTTCTAAGATTATTCTATTATGCATTGTATTTCATTACCACCTTTTATGGAAGGTTTCTATAGGATACTACCAGAAATGTTTGATGACACCATAGAATGTCAATAAGAAATGTATTTTTTATAGAACCATTTATGGATGATTAAAAGAATTGTGATCATCGAATATTCATTTGGAACAAAATTATATAATGTGTCTGAAAGTGGTTAATGGGGAACCACAATTTCCATGAAGAATATACTGATAATATATAAAAAACAATTATTAGCATTAAAATTATTTAATTATTGAAGGAAAGTAACTCTATACTTTTTTTAGGAGAAAAAAGGTTTTTTTAGGGAATAATATCTACTAAGGTAGATCTAAGGGTTTCATAGACCAAATCAATGTACACATATTGGCAATGTAATAGAACAATTCTAGATAGAGTTATTTCCAATGTCACATGGAATAAATATCTCCAATAATACATGTATAATACACATTAGAAGATTTAAATGGTGAGTATAATTATATATAAATATGTAATAGATCTATCACATATGGTATGTTATATACTATATATTTCAAATATATACTTTATGGTATCTAAATAAAAGTGAAATCTTGTATAACTACATGGGAAGTATTCTAAACAATATAACTATACTTGATAAAGTATAAGGGATATATACCTGGTTCTTAGACAGAAAGAAACGCTAGCTATATGGGGACACAAACTAGCCTTCATATGTATCAACATGATCTAGTTTCATTTTTTATATAAGGTAATGATCAAGATAAACTCTTTAAATATATTGGTTTTCATATATACAATTATAGAGTATGTTTTGGCTTTTTATGTAGATAAAAAAGAAAACAAATATACAGCTCTCTATTCCAATTCTTATAATCGTACCAAACTTACTAGCCAAAATTTCAAGATTATGACCAAGTAAAAAAAAATATACTCCAGGATATCATCTATTTTGAATATTTACTCAAGGAGGTGAAGTTACATATAGCATAGTATCCATGTAAGAATATGTGGTAGGCCCAATGACTAAATTTATCATATATCATAAGCATGATCTTATCATGTGAAATCTAACCGGTTGATCATTAGCAAGGTGTCTCTAGTGTTAGTGGGAGTGTTTTAAAAGTGGGTTCCCTAGTCTTAACTTGAAAAGTAATTCTTGATTACCAAATCATGTATACAGAGAGTTATGTACAATTAATTATGTAATGTCCCAGATCTGGGTTCCAACAACGGGTGCCCCATGTAGGATCGAAATAATGATGTAGATGCTCAATATACAAGAGGGGGGTGAATTGTATACTTTAAAAATTCCTTTGAAACCTTTAAAGTTAGTTATGAATAACTATGTTTTCATTAAGCAAAGTAAAGTGCTATGTTTAACAAAGTTTAAACTAAGAAAATTCCTAACACCTCTAACACCAAATGAAAACATGGAATAAGGAATGAAGTTATAAACTTCCAGAGCTATGAACTTTCTTAAAACTGGAAAGAGATTCCGAAAGTAGGTTCCGAAAATATGGTCTCGGAAATTGAAAATTAACAAAAGATTACAATATGAGATTCTACCTTAAATCGTATAGAATCTAAATGAATCAGAGTATAAGTAGGGAAGTATAAGAAAGTTATACTTTCCTTACAATACAATATGCAGTAGAAATAAAAAAGTAGTAAAACTACAAGAAACAAGATATAAGTCTTTTAACCCAAAGTGAAGGATATCCAACAACCTTGGATAAAGGTCCCTTGATTTATAATTTCAAGAAAGTCTGTCTTACCTACACCAGGGTAAACCCTTGATATGAAGATCGGAGTCTCTGTCTTTCTATCCATGCAATCCCTCAACTTCAAGGAAGTTGGAAACCTTTGTCTTCCTCAGCAAGGAATCCCTCAACTTCAAGGTGTTGGAAACCTCTATCTTCCTATCCTCAGAAGTCCTCGAATGTAACCACCAACATTCGCAGTCGCACTAAGCTTTGAGAGTTAATAAGATGCTCTCTCACTAGAAATCACATCAACAGCATGTATGCACAATGTCGAAGAAGTCATTCATCAGTTGTACATCAGTTACAAGCTCTTTCAAATGAGCTCCTATTTATAGGCAAGGTTGGCCTCCTTTCCAACGGTCATATTTTCCTTAAAAATTGGAGGGACCTGTACACATGTAACTTAACCAACGGTTAGTTTAAAACCGAATAGACAACATTGTTTTATAATAAAACAAGTGTAACATAATGTACGACATCGTTTTAAGTCTAACTAAAAAGTTCGGAGTGAAGATTCAGAGTGAAGGTTCGGAGTGTAAGAAAAATATTAGAGTAGACAAATTATAAAAGGGTAAGAAAAATGAAAGTTCAGAGTCTAACCAAAAATAATTTTCGGAGTCAAAATAAATTCGGAGTGTATAAAACGAAGATGATCATATTTTGTTTAATAAGTGAATTCGGAATGAGAATTCGGAATGAGAATTCATCATCAGAATTAGAAATGAGAATTCATCATCAGAATTCGTAATGAGAATTCATCATCAGAATTCGTATTGAGAATTCCTCATTAGAATTCGTAATGAGAATTCGTATCCAGAATTTAGAGTAGAACTTTATTACAGTTCTCATCCAGAATTCGAAACCTAAAGCAGAATGCTTCATATCAAAGTTTCAAATGATTTCGAGAATATAGAAATGAATCTGAATCTTATACTTAAGAAATATATGGATGAAAATATGATAAGGATAATTTTTCTTACAAAAGAATTTTTCCTTATAAAAGCAATTTTCCTTATAAAAGTGATTTTCCTTATAAAAGCAATTTTCCTTATAAAAGCGATTTTCCTTATAAAATTGATTTTCCTCATAAAATCGATTTTCCTTATAAAATCAATTTTCCTTATAAAAGAAATTTTCCTTATAAAAGCGATTTTCTTAAAGATAAGGAGTTTGTGATTTTCAAAACAAGAAGGAATGGAAAATTCATAAGGTAAAACTTATTGACTCAACACCCCGAACCTGGTTGGTCACATAACCTCAAGTGCAATTCCTCAAATGCTAGAGGCTTCTGACTAGAAGCGAGAGCCTAGGACTGATAGTGGGGAAACAATGCCCTCATTTTTCAAAGTGTAGTGCAGCGGAAATAAATATAAACATAAAAAAGTGGAAGCGGTAAACAATATAGACCAAAAATAGATGACCTAATTGAAGTAAATGATAACCAGTAGCCATATATATGATGATTCAATTTTTCTCTAACTCTAAGAAAGCATCATAAACTAGACACACTATAATCTGGTACAATACAACACAAGTTACAAAGTACAACAAAAAAACCAAAGTAGTTCAACAGGAACATTGCAGCATCGCATGCCTAAGCTCGATCCCATGCTCTCTTACTCCTCTACAACAATCATGTACCTATGTAGGGAAACTTTCCCTTATCGACACCTGTAGAAATATAATCTGTTTGGGCCCAATACATGACCCAAACAGGTTTTGAGAAATAAATCCTAGTAGGGAAGCACCAAAGGTTTGTGCCCGATTGTCAGTGAAAATGTGCAATTGCTGTGTGCAATAATGATGTGCAGTAAAATAAGAAATACTCAAAATTAAATGTTCCTATTAGTAACATTGTAATTTTAATAATCATTTAACAATTTAATATAATTGAATTTTGAGTTTTCCAAGACTCATCCTCGACCAACAATCTTCAATACTAGTTCCATAGCAGAAACCACAACAGGCTATCTAACAAGTAAAATACAATAATAATACCAAGCCAGTGCTTTATCTTGGCAGGTACAACATAAGAAATCCCCATGGTGAATATTCAAAGTAAACATTGTCCTCAGACATGCAAATCCTTACCCTCTGGAAAATGGAAATGAAACCCTCAGGTGACTGCCCTCAGGGATAATGAATATTTCCCTCAAGCATACGAGATATCGTCCTCAAGACCTCAAGTATAGGAAACATTGCCCTCAGGCTAAACAAAATCCTTCCCTTAGGCTAATAAAAACCTTTCCCTCAGGATAAATATAACCTTTCCCTCATGTTAAATAAAACCTTTCCCTCAGGCTAAATAGAACCTTGCCCTCAGGCTAAATAGAACCTTGCCCTCAGGCAAAACAGAATCTTTCCCTCAGGAATTCCAGAGGAAAATCAAGTATCCATGCCGAGCCCAAAGCATAAGCAAGAAATGTATATATGTTTTCTCTCAAGAAAACTCAAAACATTCTATAATCATGGCATACCCACGGGTATCCTAGCCAAATGGAAAAAAGCAAAATGCACCCTCAGGATGGCCCTGGATCAAAGAAATGATCCCAAACAGCAGTTTATACTTATTCATTAGATTAACTATGTAATTCTAGGTATCTCAATAGTAAAAGTATCATCCATACGACACCACAAACATGGTCTTGTGGCACAATGCTACACAAAAACCACTCGAAAGTTAGAATTAAACACAAGAACACCTACCTAGATCTCCTCTGATCGATATACGTGAAGGGAGCCTCCTAAAACAACCAATAAAAACATATATTTAAGAAAAAAAATTACACATTCAAACCTAAATAACTACCCTTATGGAAATAATTTGATATAAAGGTTCAAGAAGAGGGAATACCTTACCCGCGCGGTTCAAATGAGTCCGACGGCAGACGAATCGGAGTCTCGGTGAGCAATCGGGAGCTCCTCCAAGTCTCGGTTTCCTCTCCCACTGCTACTAGTGAGTTCTCTGCCTCCTTTTCCGAATGAGGAGGATATTGCCTGTTTTTAATGAAAAAACATAATTGCACGTCATGTACTTTCAAGTAAACTACGAGTACTATTTTATTAATTGTTCATCTGGTGGCTACATTCCACCACCTCACTATTCATTTGTCAACTGATTACACAGGATGTATTAATAAGTACACGATGTATCGTTAGTTTTTACTCCCTTAATCACAGACAAGACGACACACCCAGTATTATCATCCCACACAGTCATAAGTACATGGTGTGTGTACAAAATTACATGGCGTGTAGTTAGTTTTTTTACACCCAAGCCTACACGCCCTGAATTCTTATCCCATATAGCCAAAGTACACAGCATGTGTAAAAACGTACATGGAGTGTACCCATCAATTTGAGAATTTTCCGATATTTCCCTTGTTTTCTCAAAAACTCTAAAGGAAAAGGAAAGAATAAACCTATACCTAAATAATAATAAATGTGTTCTTTCAAACATCCCCCCTTAAATGAATTCATCCTCAAATTTCCCTTCCATGGGTGGTAAAGATAAATATGGGAATAATTCTGGACACTGAGCATGTGTGTCGGTCTCCCTCTCCTAGGTTTCTTCCAGCACTCGTCCAAGCTGCCATAGCACCCGTACGAGAGGAACTAACTAGCCTCATAGAACCTTCGTGCTACTATCAACAATAAGAATCGGATTCTTCTCAAAAGATTCAGCAACCTGAAGTTCAACCTATTTGGCCTGAAAATGTGAGATGGGTCTGAGTGATAACGGCACAACAAAGATACGTGAAACAAGTCATGCATGGCCCGATACCTCTGTGGTAAATACTACTGATAGACAATCGGCCAAACTCTCTCCAAAGTCTCAAATGGACCTACATACCTCAGTGAAAATTTACCCTATCTCTTGATCTCCATGTGTCCCAACCTCAGTGAACCACGTAAGAAAACCTGATCCCCGACCACGAACTCCAAGGGTTGTTTTGGCGATCATCATAATATTTTTGATGAGACTGTGAAGTATCCATTTGCTTCTGAATCAACTAGACCTTCTCTGAAGTCTCCTGCATGATACGTGGTCCTAGTGGAGCTGCTGCACCTGCCTCCAACCAGCACATGGGTGATCGGCATGACCTACCATATAAATCCTTATGAGGTTTCATATCAATAGTTTCCTAAAAATTATTATTGTAGGAAAACTCAACCAGGGGTATGTGCTTCTCCCAAGAGCCCCCAAAGTCTAGGATAAATGCATGTAGCATGTCCTCTAGAACATTTATTGTACGATATGAATGGAAATCGGTCTGAGGGTGGTAAGTTGTGCTTAGAAGCACCTGTGTACATAGTTCTCTCTGAAAACTCTGCCAGAAACGAAACGTAAAATGGGTGTCCCTATTTGAAACGATAGAATGAGGGACCTAATGAAGACATACTACCTATCTAATATAAAACTTCCTGAGCTCATCAACACTGAAGGTCTCCTTGATCAGCAAAAAGTGAGCTACCTTCGTAAGTCTGTCCACAATAACTCATACGACATCATTTCCTAGAGGTGACCTCGACAACCCAATCACGAAGTCCATCGTGACATCATCCCATTTCCACTCTAAAATGGGTAACTATTGTAACAGTCTGGCAGGCCTCTGATGCTCTGCCTTCACCTGCTGACAGGTGGAACAACTCGTAGCATAACCAGCTACCTCTCTTTTCATACCTGGCCACCAATATAGATGTCTCAAGTCATGGTACATTTTGGTTACTCCAGGGTGCACTTCCCAAGCTGAGACATGAAATTCTACCATCAACTCATCGCGTATATCCCCTAGAACCCACACTCTTCCATGTATATGCAGCACCTCTTCATCACCTATCATCCAACTAGGAGGAGGGTCCTCACTTGCCACTGACTCTCATAGAATTAGGCCTTCTGAATCTGATCGTTGTCTCATCCTCAATCTATCCAGGAGGGTAGAATTAATAGCTAAGGATGAAAGATAGATTCTCCCCTGACTATCGCACACCTCCAAATGCATCACCGAGAACAAAGCAATAAGCTGCTACTCACCACTGGCCTCCTACACTACCTGTACTTGAGTCCTCCTACTCAGTGCATCATCTACTGTGTTACCCTTACCAGGTGTATAGGTAATATCAAAGTCCAAGGACTCAACGTATTCAACCCACATTCGTTGTATCAAATTCATGTCACACTGGGTAAAGATGTATTTAAGGCTTATGTGGTCCATAAACACCACAAAATGTTCTCCCAAGAGATAATGTCTAAAACAGCATAACACATGAACAACGTCAGCCAACTAGAGATCATGTGTCAGGTAATTTCCCTCATTTGGCCTTAACTACCAAGACCCATATGCAACTACTCGATCTCCCAGCTTCAACACTGCACCCAACCCAATACCTGATGTATCATAGTAAATTGTATAGCTCATCCCTTTCTCTGGAAGTATCAGGACTGATGCTGATGTGAACCTTTCCTTCAGCTTGTGAAATGATATCTCACAAGCTTCTGACCAAACAAACTTCATACCGTTCTTAATCAAACCCGTCAACGGCACTACTAAGTGGGAGAAGTCATGTATAATGCTCTTTTAATAACCAACTATCCCAAAGAAACTCCATATTTCAAACACGTTCTTAGGCTAGCCCAAAGAAACTACTACTCTCACTTTCCCCGGGTCTGCCGCAGTTCCTACCTCTGAGATAATATGACTCATTAAGGGAATCTGGTCCAACAAAAAGTGGCACTTCGAGAGCTTAGCATATAATTGATGCTCCATCAGTGTACTCAGTGTGATCTCAAGAAGGGTGGAATAGTCATGTTGAGTGTGTGAGTAAACCAAGATATCATCCATGAAGACTACCATAAAATAATCTAGATATGGGTGGGACACATGATTCATCAGATCCATGAAATCTGTTGGTGAATTTGTGAGTCTGAACTGCATGACCAAGTACTTGTATAGACCATATCTTCTCTGAAAGGCTGTCAGCGGTATGTCTCATGGTCTAACATGAAACTAATGATATCCAGATCTCAATTAAATCGTTGAGAACACTCGTGTTGCTCAAATTTTACCAAAAATATCATCAATTCTCAGTAAGGGATATCGGTTCTAAGATATCAACTGGTTCAGTTTCCGATAATCCACGCATACTCTAAGGGTACCATCTTTCTTCATAGAGAAAAGGACAGGCGAACCCTAGTGAGAAATATTGGGTCGGATAAAACCCTTTGCTTTTAACTCCTCTAACTGCCTCTTGAGCTCCTGAAATTCTAGTTTAGCCATCCTATACGGAGGAATGGACATCGATGTCGCTCCTGGAATAAGCTAAATAAAAAAATCCACCTCTCGCTCTGGATGTAGACCGGAAAAGTTATCCAGGAAGACATCCCTAAAATGATTGAAAACTGGAGGGAAATCGTTCTGAAAATTTTCCTGGTCACTTAGATATAAACTTGCAATATGGGTTGTCACTCGACCTCGTCCACATTGCTCGAGTCCATCTTGGCTCGCCTGGACATCCCATTCTCCCTTGTATAGAATCTCCATGCCCTCTGGTGACGTGAAACTCACCCTACGAAGATAGAAATCTTTAAAGACTCAAAAGGGTATGAACTAGTCCTTCCAAAGAATGACATAATAGGATGTCATCTCTAAGACATAGAGGTCCCATAGAAAGTGACACCCACCAACCTCTAGGGGGAACTCCTTGCACTGACATACACATGTCGTTCTAATTCTCAACGTAGTGTCTAGCATCATGATACCTGAAGAAGAAGAAACACAGAGCCTAAGGATCTTCACAATGGGATCGAATATAAATCTATGTGTAGCACCAATATCGAAAAGTACAGAAGATAAAACATAAGCAACTAGAATAGTACCTATGATAGAGGAACGTCCGGGATCCAGCTCATGTTGGGTCTGTTGCACTGCATATGTATGCCCAGTGCCATGGCACTGTGACACAACTTGGCTACACTAAGCAGACCCTCCCTACTGTCTCGAGATCCAGGTGTCTGGCTACCATGGCCATGACCACCTCCTTGGCCTGAATGTCCTGATGTATTCCAATTCCCTGACTGGTAAGAGGCTACTGGCTCTGCTCTTGCATGCAGATTCTGCACAGTACCCAGCCATGACTCCGTATCCTGGGGTCTGTTATCCCCTAAAAACGTAGGCGGATGCTGCTTCTGGAATATACATGTCAACTCTTCCATAGATGTGGCAACCTGGGGTTCTCTCTGAAAGGTCAGCATAAACCGCATGAAGCTAGCATGGAACTGTGCATCTAGGCCTAAATCTGGTATAATGGATGGTGCCACATCTGGGACTGCCGGAGGATCAATCGGTAGCCCACGGCCTACCATATCTTGAGTATACTTGTCTCCACAATCTTGGAGAACAACCTGTGGTTGTCTCGGTGGCATGACTCTACAAGGTCAAACACACACCTTAATTTAATTTACTGTTGAGGTTTCTTTTTTCCGATTAAGAGTTCCAATGAAAATGGGAAAGATCCACAAGAACATGCCAAGATGAGACTACACAGTGTGTATAAGGTTTACATAGCGTGTACCATTAAGTCCATACATGGTCGTGTTCTGATTCCGGCCTAGGCGTGTCTCAACCATAAGTACACGGCATGTTACACCCACACATGGCGTGTACACCACCCGGTTTCCCCAACCACATAGCCAAGTCCACACTGTCTCTCACTGGTGAAGACTACATGACGTGTTCCAAAAGTACATAACAAGTACTAGAAAATTTATATTGACCCGTGTTGTTAGTTACATGACTCAATTCCAAGATTTCACTACATGATGTGTTTATAACTAACACAGCGTGTATCACCTAAGGTTTCTCCATCTGTGTTGTTAGTCACACAGAAATACATAGGGTCAACCCTACGTGGCTTGTACAACCGATACACGGCGTGTTCCCACAAGGACTTCCATATCCCATGTCTCTTCCCACACAACCTATGACACGGTAAGAGACTACATGGCGTGTATAAGGTCTACATGGTATGTACTTAAGAAAAACATTTTCTTCCCGAACAGAACAACATATAGAATGTAGTAAAAACTACACGGCATTTACTCCCAGTTTTTCTAGATAGTTAGCCTCAGAAACTACTCTAGAGCCTAGAAAAATATTGAAATGAACACCAAGGTGCCAAATTCTGATCCGTGAGGGCCCATACTCTTCACGAATCAATGTTTTGCATCTTATAAATGTTATAAACAAGGTAAACAAGTCAATGGTCCACCAAAATTCAGTCAATGAGGTCCCCTAACACCCCAAGAACCAAATTTTGGCATTCATTCAAACAAAACCTCATACAAACAATACCATATCAATATTAGGCGTGTTTATCATGGTACCTATCACAACAGCATGCCTTTTCTAGCACAACATCTATAACAACAATATTTAATTTCTAATGCACCTAAATGGCATAGAAATTATGCATGACATGTGATTATAACATGTTCCTAATTGATTCATGGGATTTCATACCCTCATCTCATCAGGTTGCAACTAAATAGAACCCAAAGAATATAAAAATACAAACAACACGCTACAAGTGTGTCACCCAACAGTGAAATCTAATCAATTATAATAATCATAAACAGAAAATCACAATTTAATTTGAGGCAATCCGGTCATTACCTGTACACGAGGTAGATACACTAGGGCACAGTTTATTATCAAATCCCTTAACAATCTATCTCTTTCCATAGTTTCCAAATAATAAAATTACCTAGATAAAAGAAAGCCTCTAATACCACTTTGTAACATCCAGGATCTGGGTGCCACACAACGGGTGCCCCAAACCTAGTTGGTCACAAGACTTCAAAAGCATTTCCCCAAACGCCAGAGGCTGCTAACTAGCAGTGAGGGCCTAGGACTGATAGTGGGGAAACTATGCCCTCATTTGTAAAAGTGTAACACAATGGTAATAAATATAAACATACAAAAGCGAAAGCAGTAAACAATATTGACCTGAAATGGATGACGGAACTGAAGTAAAAGATAACCAGCAGTCATATATATGATGAAGGAATTGGTCTCTAATTCTAAGAAAGTAGCCAAAACAAGATACACTACAATCTTTTACAATAAAGCACAAGGTACAAATTACTACAAACAAAACAAAAGTAGTGCAACAAGAACGCAACTGCATCGGAAGCCTAAGCTCAGTCCCATGCTCTCCTACTTCTATACAACAATCATGTACCTGTATAGGGTCACTTTCCATTATCGACACTTGTAGCAATATAATCTATTTGGGCCCAAGACATGACCCAAACAGGGTGTGAGAAATAAATCCCAGTAGGAAATAACCAATGGCATGTGCACAACAGTCACTGAAAATGTGCAATAGCCGTGTGCAATAATGATATGCAGTAAACTAGGAAGTACTCAACAGTAACCATTCCTACCATTTACATTGTCATTTTAATAATCATTTAACAATTCAATATAATTGAATTCTGAGTTTTCTAAGACTTTGCCTCGATCAACAATCTCATATACTAGTGCCACAGTAGAAACAACAATAGGCTATCTAACAAGTAAAATATAATAATAATACCAAGCTTGTGCTTTATCTTGGTAGGTACAACATAATAAATCACCATAGTGAATATTCAAAGTAAACATTGTCCCTAGACATGAAAATCCTTACCCTATGGAAAACAGAAATGAAACCCTCAGGTGACTACCCTTAGGCATAACGAATATTTCCCTCTGGTATATGACATATCACCCTCAAGCACAGAAGCTACTGCCCTCAGAAATAAGAAACGTTTCCCTCAAGCTAAACAAAACCTTTCCCACAAGCTAACCAAAAACTTTCCCTCATGCTAAACAGAACCTTGCCCTCAGGCTAAACAGATCTTTGCCTTCAGTCTAAACAAAACCTTACCCTCATGCTAAATAGAACCTTGCCCTTAGGCTGAATAGAACCTTGCTTCCTGGTATTCCAGATGAAAATCAATTAATCAGGCCAAGACAAAAGCATAAGAAACCAATTTATTTATGTCTCCTCTCAAAACTCAAAACATGCTATAACTATGGCATACCCACGGGTATCCTAGACGAACGGCTAAACAAGGGAAATGCACCCTCGGGGTGGCCCTAGATCAAAGCAATGATCCCAAAAATAAGATTATAGTTATTCTTTAGATTGCCTATGAAATTCTAGGTATCTAAATATTCAAAGTATCATCCATAAGACACCCCAAACATGGGCACATGGAACAATAGTACACAAGAACATCTCGACAGTTGGAATTAAACACAAGACCACCTACCTTGATCTCCTATGATCGATATACATGAAAGGTGCCTCCTGAAATAACCATGAAAAATTTAAAAATGAGATAAATGATTACCCATCCAAACATAAATAACATTCATTATGGAAATAATTGGAAGGAAAGGTTCTAGAAGAGGGAATAACTTACCCGCGTGGTTTAAACGAGACTGACGATGGAAGAATCGGAGTCCCAAGGAGCGATCATGATCTCATCCAAGTCTCGGCCTCCTCTCTCTCTTCTCCTAGTGAGCCATCTTCCTCCCCTACCGAATGAGGATGCTATTTCCTGTTTTTAACAAAAAAAAGATAATTGCACGGCCTGTGCTTTCAAGTACACGGTGTGTACTATTTTTTGAATTGTTCATCTAGCTGCTACATTCCACCGCCTCATTGTTCATCTGTCGACTGATTACATGGAGTGTATTACTATGTATATGGAGTGTAGTTAGTTTTTACACCCTTAATCGCTAACAATCCTACACGCCCTGTATTCTCATCCCACGTGGCCAAAACTACATAGCTTGTGTACAAAGGTACGTGGCATGTAGTTATTTTTTTTACACCCATGCCGACAAGCCTTGTATTCTTATCCCACACAGGCAAAGTACAAGGCGTGTACCCATCAATTTGAGATTTTTCCCACACTTCCCTTGTTTTCTCAAAAGCACTAAAGGAAAAGGAAAGAAGAAACATGTACCTCAAGAATAAGAACCGGGTTCTTACAAATTATCACCATGATATTGTCAACACTTTTCCCCCTACTATTTATATGGTAATTTCCTTATATTTTTTATCAACAAGTTATAGTGGTTCCCAACAATAATTAGAATGTATGGATACAATGAAATTAATCTTTAAAAAAGTCACATAGTACATATACATCATAATAATTAGAATCATATGATGTATTAATATTAGGTGTTGGTGTCTTATAAGCATTTAGACTTCTTCAAATGAATTGCATACTTGGTGATCTTAAGTATAGAATATTATGAGGACTAAACTACTAAAAAAATGTTAAATGTTTGGTGTGTCATTATTTGTTCCAATATATGAACATGTGTTTTTGTATCTCAACATGATATCATTATCATCATGTATCATTTGATTATATTCCTTGTTATAATACAAAAAACATGGAATTTGTGTGTAGGCTAGATAACTTGTGGTGGGTGCATCCCTGGTGATATGAAATTGGTTGAATGACCATGATAGTTTTTATCATGTACAAATGTTTGAGATGTCTCGAGCCTGGTTGACTAGGATAATAGTACCTTTATAAAATACATGTCCATGGTTATTAAAGTTAATTATATCAATTAAGGTCAATGAATTATAAATCAATAAAGGATGATGACAAAGTGTGAATTATTCTCAATGTGTTATCACAATAAAAAGGGATTTTATTACCAGTTTTCCTTTATATGAGGCTATCAGTGATATGAATAAAACTTATCTCTTTTGGGGCCTTGATGAGATTCTAGACTCCACATTTGATCTGTGAGAATCACATGCTACTACTGAAAAAATGGGGATAATGTTCACCAAGAAAAGTGTATTCCTAATCTTGTCCAAATCTATTTAATTGGAGTTTAAGACATGGTGTCTCGCACGGTGGTGGTCAATTAATGTCCTTGTTTATATGCTCACAAAGAAATAAATAAATTATATATTATTTGAGTTTATAATAATATTTTTTGAGTTTTTTTACTTATTATATTCACTAGTTATTTAGTGAATATAATTAAAAATATTTTTTTGAATGAATATTTAATATTTAATATTCAAGGATTCTTTTAATATTTATTTGAGATCCAATTCAAGTTGATGACACATATTTTATAACATAAAAAATTTTATATCATACAATCATGTGATAAAATTTCTGGGACATTTGTATATGTTTTAAGGGACATTTGTGTCATTTTTTGGTATGTTTAAAGGGTTTCCTTCCATAGGATCCTAAACACACTTTTTGGAAGTTATAGGCAAAGTATAAATTCATTTTTATCACAAAAAGTGTGCATGAGAAGGACCGTATGAATTATCTATCTTATATCCCACTCCCACAAGTCCTATAGAGATAAAGTGAATGGAATCCCAATGATTCCTTGATCCCATCTCAAGTATTGTTAGTTCGATCTGCTGTGATCCTAATGACGTTGAAGAACATCAAATTATTCATTCTAGCACCTGGATTTCATAGGCTGATTATCAATTAAGATTTTAGAATGTGTATAGATGATCTAGAGGGTTCTGGGTTTGGTTCCTTTGAGGGATAATCATAGATGATAATTGAAATGTGTTTCGTGTTGAGATCAGATGAGGTTTGATTTTGATTTTATTTTTCATTCTTAGTTCTTCATCCTTAATTATTTTTCAAGTGATTCATGGATGTATCTGGCATGTGGTATATTGAAATTGATGTTTCATCATAATTTTGTACCTAAAATTTTTTCAAATACCATTTTTCATGCTTCCCCAAATCCTCTATTGTTCTTTAATTTGTAACTTTCGCACCTTCAACAAACACAACCCAAAAATGATAAAATTTATTTTTTCTAAAAAACATACCCTATGGTTTATTGATAACACCTACAAAATAGATTCAATAAATTTCCATCTAAAAACCACCATACTAACTTGATCCATTGTCTGAACCCCTATTCCTTTTGATAATGTATAAATGATTCACTAATAATCCACTATAAGCCCACATAAGCCACACCCATAATGAGATACAAGAATTAATTGAAAATTTACAAAGGAAAACACTTCCTTGATCAAATTTCTCCTCAGTACTTCTCTAATATACCCCCAAAATATAAACTCAAATACTCCCTTTTATAATACACCAGTATAGGATTTTTACCCCATTGTAAATAGGCAATAAAACTACCATCCAACTTCATATCTAGTCATATAAATTTACTCCCAAGTATCTCATGAAAAATTTCTCGCACATAGCTCAGGAAAAACTTCTCCCCCATTATCAATAAACCCAATGAGATTTCTTTTGAATGATTAATGATATAGGGTTATAAATTCAATCATTTAATACAAGATAGTTACCATATTTTTCTAAAAATAGAAAATTATGTAAGGGATTGGGGTCTCTTCTCCAAACCATTTATTTGGATGGAGATATTTGGACTCCAAGATCCAAAAAGTTCCTCTCAAACTTTGACTTTTCTAGTGATTTCATCAAGATTTCTATAAACACAATCTATTTTGACACAAGCTACAGCTTCGCTATCTTTATTAAACCCTATCCTTTAAGAAACGAAACTTTATATTTAGGTGTTTAGTCCTTCAATGATAGTAATTATTTTCCCTTATATTAATATAACTCAAGTTATCATACCTATTTGAAATATGTTATTTCACCTCGACTCTCACATCCTAATGTTATTTCTTCATCCATAAAACATGAGTACATTATTGAGTAGTTGTAATATATTAAGCCTCTATAGATCTAAGTGAGATTAATTCCCATTTTTAACTCATCTGTGAAATATAAACCCCCAGAGATAAAATGAACCACATGATGTCGAATTTCAATCATCCACTAAACTAGCCCAATCCATATTAGAGTATCTCAACAACTTGTGTTGTGATGTTCTATAATAAAACATACTAAAATATATTATGTTATTGATGTAAGAAATAATTATTTTCATTTTTATAATGTATATTTATTTGGGATAACTTTTGTACCATGAAAATTAGCATGTGGCAAACACAATGGTTGGTCATGTTGTTGCTACAAAAAATAGGCTCCAATGATTTATCTATATTCCATTACATTAGCATTATTTCTATATTTATATCTTGACAACATCATTTGGGTATACATAAGTGGTTTAAATGATCTAGAATCCTCCATTCCAAATCTATTTAGTAAATATTTTGATATTTTTATAGAGAGATAAACCTAACATTCCTTCCTTGAGTTACCTATGAGCCAAGGATAAATTTTAACTCCCCAATTATGCACATTTGATACTCACACCTCATATATTCTATTAAAATATTTCATTATTCTTCATTCAATCCTCAAAATGTTATTTCAACCACATAGATGGTTTTATAAATCCCATAACAATTATCTTTATTTATGTAGAGATTATGATCAACACAACCATACTGGAAACCAATATTTATCAAGTATAAATCATGGCTTGAATACCAAGATCTTGGTACTTAATTAATCAAAAAAAACATTCTTCAATTAGTGTAATTTAAAATCATCATTATCTATAATAAAACTATCTTCTTTCTTGATTGAAATTTATTTATCAAGGAATACATTATGGAGTTTTTATTTTATGTCCATTTTACACACCTTGAATCTTCTTTGTGCCAATATTTACAAGAATATTCAAAAACAAATTCGACCAGTATATGGGTAAAAATATCTTACAAAAAACAATTCCAAAAATTTTGGATTACCCCTTCGACAAAAATTGATATTTATTATGATTTTTATTTCACTCATTATTATGTTTATTACTAATGAAACTCTTTGTTTTGATGACATTTTTGTCTTCAAGCCTTGAGAAAATTTACTGTGTTTCATTCTCCTCAATTTGTTTAAATAATTATGCATTTGTTTTAACCAATTTTTATCTTCAAAAACATTCTTAAAACACATAGTCTCTACTTGAGAAAAAATTAATGTTTATTTCTAGTTTCTTTATCTTCTATTTGTTAATAAGAGATATTTGATCACTAAAAATAGTTCCCTCATTAAATTCAGTCATGCTTCATTCCCTCTTCGAATTTGAGAAACCTTCTATGATTTCATTATATTTGTATTATTATAATATTTGATCTATAGAACCAAGTCCTTCCCTAAGTCTAATGACTTTATCATCACCCACCTCTAAGATTTCATCAATATTTCATAATAAAAATGCTCACTTTATTGTGAAATCTAATCCTTTTAGTAATTATTATTTTATGATCCTCAATAATTTTCCCATGCTTTTCCTGTAGAATTTCTACACCATTTTTCTGTAAATATATAAAAAAACTTCATCCTCATCAGATTTAAAATTTTTAATCTTCTATTTATAAAGAATAAATTTTTTCATTGAAAAAATTAATAGTAAGTTAATATTTTATTCATCCCATACCACATCTCAAAGGGTGCCTTCTCATCATTAAAAAACCAAAAATCCCTATTAGATATGTAAATTGATGCAATAATTGATTTATCTCAATGATAATCATCCCATCCATGTTTCTAATGACTAGATTTCACCTATAAAAACACCTTTTTTGTGAGCCCTCATAAGAAAAACTTGGTGCCATATCCCATGCTTTTTTAGATATTATTACACTATATGTTTAGTGACTTTTATACCATTATCGGATTATAACCTCTCAAAATTCATCTTTCTCATATTCTACACCAACTTAAAATATTCTGTGATGGACACGAACACTTCATATTTTTGAATGATCACTATCATCCATTTCCTCCTGTTGGAATCATCAATGAAAAACACGCAATACCTTTTTCTATCCCTATATTTGAGTGATTTTAGTCCACACACATCAATGTGCACCAACAAAATAAATCATGTCAACTTATTTTCCACTAACTTGTAAGTATTTCAATTTTTTCCCTTTCTTAACATTTATCATGCATGTGAGTGTGACCATGTGAAACATTATGGTTATCAGGACCTCCTACATTCTTAACGAATCCTTCCCAAGAATTTTGCTTCAACTACCAAGGATATTCATTCCATCGCATGTTCTATTCTTCATTGGATATAAAACACTTATCTTCATCTCTGCCAATGAGGTAGAGATTTACATTTATGTACTTACCTTACATCACATTCAAACTATATATTATTTTGATGACACAATCATTATTTTTGAAATTTATGACATGCCCTGAGAAACATAATTGACTTACACATAGTAAATTATAACCAAGACCATCAACCACCAAGACATTTATGCATCTAAATTTTTTTCTAATAATTTTGGATTTTCTGAATACAATAATCTTCAAAAATTTATCATTAACATTGAAAATAAAATTTTATTGTCATATTAGAGTCCAATTGAAATATCTGGGTTCTTATTTATTTTTTTACATCCACTATCAGGGATACAAACTCTAACCTTATCATTTAATTTCAAATCAAACTCAATTAAATTAGCCATTTTATATATCCTTTTATTGATCCATGTATGTTTATTCCATTTATGTCATAATAAATGATACTTTTTCACCTTCAGATCCATTGAACCACACACCACTTATAAGGATTCATATTGATAATGAGTTTTAATCCTAGTTGATGATGATTCCATCTAGTGATATGTCATTATATGGGTATCCAATGACATATTTATTTATACTCTTCATGAAAAACATTCCAATTTATGTTTATAAACATCACACCAAAATCAATATCTATTGAGAAAAAAAGTGTATATTTTTTTACTCATATATTTTTATTATTCTTGATCCCTGAAATTCATTTATTTAATAGAACAGACATATTGTTTATTCCCTATATTTCCAAAATAATAACATTAGATTTTTTATGTATTATTATGTGTCTTCACTACTCCAATTATAGAAAATTATATCTTCTAAAAATATCCTCAAATTAATCATTTACTAGGGTGTGGGTCCCTATGATTTACCATCAAACGCAACAATCTTTTTATTATAATCATGACCCTAAAAATATTTTCTATTATCTTTGAAATGATACAATTATGAGAAAATATAAATATTTATTATTTACTCCCCGTGTTCCACATTTGCTTCTTTATAAATCCACACACTCCCCCTTCCAAATGTCATGTCAGGCATTCGAAATATTTCTTGATCATCAAGATTTCATCACATCAACACAAGTTTTCCTTTTAGATACTTGATCATTATGAAATAATATTTCTTAAAATAAGTCAAGATACCAATTATTATGCTATACTATTTTATTTTTAAATTCAAATTAATATATTTATCTTCGTTTCCAAAAATTTCATATTTGTGTCATTTTATTTTAACCTTTAACTTGGTTTTTTCTTCTTCTTGGTGATATATATACATATAGTTTTCAATCATGTATCACTCCATCAATATTCTTCATTTTAGCTATCCGAACATCAATTTCTTCAAAAGTATCTTCTATTTAACCATGATTACTACTCTTCCTTTAACTTCAATTTATTCAACAATATTTCCACTAATTTTATTTCATCTATATAGACCATAAGTACTTCTACATTGAGGTCTCTATAGAAATTAGATTTTTTTTATTTGGTGTCTTTGAAGGTAATTCTTCTAGTGAAGGAATGTTATTATTTTTGAAAATTTTATATTGCGATATCCACTTTACTTTTTCATTCTAAGAGGATAACATTATGGGATCTTTTTCTTCATCATCATCTCTAAACATATTTAGACAATTTTCAATGAGTTACCCAACTTTTCATCATCAAAATAATATAAGTGGAATATTTCCTTTGAATATTTTCTCTTTATTTGGGGTTTAAAAAAATTAAAGACATCAACTCATAAATCGAAATTTCTTTGAGATGATACTTAACTGTGAGTTTTTTTAACTTTTTGAATTCCACTTTCTGTTATTTTCCTTTTATCAGGGTTTCCTTATGATTTTTTCTCATCTTAAATGAAATGAGAGTACTCTTGACAAAATATGATGTCATATCCCTTAGGTCATTGTATTTTATGCCTATGACCTTGTTTTTTAACCTTAGTAGTAACATTATGAGGATATTCTTTATTATTTTGACGTCATCAAGGTTTTCTCAGATTCCCAAAACTTCCTCCATAATGAAGATTAACTGATCAAATAATTCGTCATGGAAATCATGAAGATGCATTATAGAACCTCATACTTGTTTCATAGTACCCTAAATTTAGATTATCATGCCTTGGAATCACTGTTTTTGAATTTAATATGTTTTTACCACATGGAATATAAGTATTAACATGACATAACATTCATGTATAGAATATTGGATAATGACACTCCTAACACATTGAACCCTTTAATGTTGGCATCAAGGTCTCTTTAATATTTTTTTGGATAATTCTCTAGTCTCTATGATGATAAAGATAAAACATATAGAATCCTTATAGAAAATTATTCTCAATGAATATAAACAATGTTGTATCTAATTCTTCCATAGTTGGAAATTGTTTTCATCCAAATAAAAATTCCCATATTGTTAACAACCATTGTTATGTCTTCTTATATAAAATACTACAATGAGATTATTTTTCAATGATACAAATTTTTGGTCCCAATAAAGGTAAATATAAATAGAGGGGTGAATTAAGATATATAAATATTTTACAAATTTCCCTCTTTAAGGATCTTGTTTCACCATAAGTATAAAAACTCATCTCTCTCACAATTTATATGAATAGAGAAAACAAATAACAAAGTGACATAAGAAATAGTACCTAGTTTACCCAAACTAAAATAATCCAAAGATAATGAAAATGAATGGTGTCGATGCACCTTAAATATTGTCCACACAATTTTTTATATTTTATAGTGGTCACACTAACCCTCCAGGTTTACAACTTTTATAGAATAAAGAACTCACTGGTCTCACCCACTTGGATAGCTCACATCTTCTCTATGTTTTTTTTCTTGATATAAAAATACAAAAATTTATCTTACACTATAAATACTATATTAATATGATTCATTTTAATCATATTTATGAACTCCATGATCCTCTAATGAGATAACCTCTTGTATCCCCTTTCTTCTTTGATTTTTCATCAAAAGTCTATAACTCTTCCTTCTCAATGTCTCTCTTCTTTTGATGACACATGATCCTTCTTTGTCCCTTAGGACAAGAAATATATCTCATTGTTATCTTTAATTATCTCATAATTCATCCCCAATACACCATAAATATGTGTGAAAAACTCATCCAAATACTATCCTCTGCATCGAGTCAATATTACCCTCCAAACACTTGGATATTCTTCTTGAAGGATGGGATTGTTGAATTCAGAATTTTGATGACTCAAAAATTTTATAGAATGAATATCACAATCAAAATGTGACCCTTATGTTATTTTGAAACCATAAAATTAAACTTAAGTAACTTTATAGTTTTAAATTTTCTATCATGATGTGTAATATTTATCCTTCAATTTTAATGACTCGCACCCAAAAAAACCATCATGGTGATTAATTCAAATTTTTTTTCCTTTCATAAGATCACTAAAGAATGAATCAACCTATCATGGAGTAGTAAAAATAGATCATAGTATATGATACATCATGTATCAAAATCCTCATCTATACATCGTGGAATAACTCACTTCCATGGCCAGGTCACCCCCAAAACCTTAGAGACACTAAAAACCTACATAATCCTATTCACAACATGAACTTAATTTACATTGTGTAAATATATCTTTCATATACAAGGAATTTTTCATATTTCTATCTACAAAACAACTCATGGAGATAATTCCACCTACCAAAAAAGGAGTACTAAATTCACTTCAAAATAAACTAGATCATAATCCTCATGGGATCCACATTATAGTGTGATCTTCTCCCCATGATACCATCTTGAAAAACCACTCCTACAACATATATTTCTAACAGTGTGGCACTAGTTTAACTCAATGTAACTTTATTAATATAGATAGAATGTCTAAAACATATTCAATATTCTTACAAAACCCATTCCTCATTTTACATGAACTCGAAATCTCCATTATTGGTTTCTTCACACCAATCATTGTGAACCAACACAAGAATAAAATTAACAGAGGAGTTTTTTCTAACAAAAACACTCAAAGTTTGAGGTGAATGTGTAAGTATGAAAATTTTGAAACTTGTTATAACTTTATATTTTAAAGTATATAAATATATAATATTTTTTTATTCATCTAGATTAAACATAAGATAAGCTATATACTAGAGGTAAAAAAATAATAACTTTTGGTGGTATTATATTATCTAGAGTGGTATTCATGGGTCAGGGAAGTGGGTTTTGGAGTCTCAAAAAAAGAACAATTTAAGAAAAGACAAACATGGAAGCATATTGACTTGAAATATGAAGAGATATAAATAAAAATTGGGAAAATAATACATTACTCATGAAAATAATGGAAATTTAGCAATCGATGAACCAACCAACATAGCTAGTAGTGACATATTTATAAAAACCATGTTTTTTGTGTTGTTTTAAACATTAGAAGTTCATAAAACCAGATATTCTCATTTTTTACAATGTTTTCTATGATTTTTATATTTATAAATAATTTATTATTTTTCAGTTTTAAAATATTGTTTGCATGAATTTGATCATAACTTATATCTGTCAACACCCACACACTGAATAGTTGCAAAAGGAGTCATGTAAAATATTAAATGGATATCATTTATTGTAAAATATTTCTAATAGTTCATGTGAGAAAATATATTTAGGTATCTTAGGTGTTAAGTGTTAGAGTAACTATTCCCATGGATTCATATTGATGGTATTGATGTTCAAATGGTTGAACAACTTATTGAAACATTTATTTCTATAATAATTACAATTATTAACACAAATAATAAGAAAATAGTTCATAATTTCCACTAAATATTATATTCAACAATTTTTATGATAAATAAAAAAATTAAACTACTATATTTAATTATAGAAGTCTAAAAATATATTTGTGTCAAGGAATTAAAAGGAATCACTTGATGTATCACAAATGCTGGATGCAAACACTTATTTTATTGCACCGTCATCTCTTACATACATAACAACTTTAAAGGAACTTTTCAATTCATATTTTAAAATGAGGAATTATATTCAATTTAATTTTAGAGTATAAATACATGGAAGAGGGTATGTGTAATTTATCAATCTTCCAATTGAAAATAAAATTATACAATGTCATTGGTTATGGGTATCTATTGTAAACTAATATATTAGTTATATTAAAAAAATGTTTCTAATTATTGATGTACTATTTATATTAAAATTTTAATACTATAAATTTATTCTATATATTTATACTAAAAAATTATAGTTGATGAAAAATTAGTAAAAATTTTAGCATTTATAATTCCCTATCTTCATTCATGAGAAGCAGTATAAATAGATGAAGATGAAATTATCTGCATAGTGTAAAATTTTATAGAATATTTAAATAGAATTTACCAAATGAGAATTTATTTTTAATACCAACCAAGCAAGTTTAAAACTATATACATTAATTTTTTTCATGATAATTTATCATTAATGGAACATAGTATAGAATAATGTTGGAATTTTTTCTAGGATACACTAGATGATAATTATGATAAATCCAGTTAATTAAATGAAATATTTTTTAGATCTAATACTCAATTTTCTAAAAAATTAACCACACATTATATCCCCATTTAATTAGTAAATGTTATATTTTTAACATTTTTAAGAATTTCAAAATTGTATCATACAATATATATTAACATTCATGTTTTATTTTGTAGAGTAGTGTTAATGTATCAAAGTAAGGGATTTATAAAACATGAACAATAAAAGAAAATAATGAACTAATATAGAATGAAATATATCATGGTTTATATTTTTTATAGTTTTGTACTTAAATATATTTTATAAAAAAATTATTAAATTTTTTAATGTTCTCGCAATGCTCAAAATAGAATAATACAGAGGAATGTATTTACTATGTCTTTAAATTTATTAAATATATCATAGAAAATAGAATAAATTAAATATCCTTAATTTTACCTATTATTTGTGTATATTTTTTAACAAATATAATTTAAGTTAACATATTTGTTGACTATTACATTACTTATCTAACTTTAGTACTATCTAGAAAATGATTTTATCTTGTTTATAGATAATAAAATTGATGAATTCCTATATGAATGGGGAGGATTTTTTGTTTCATAATGTTTATAAAAAAATTTAAAATTGTATTTAACTATATATTATTTATTTAATTCTTTATCTAAAGTAATGAATCAGTTTTGAGTACCAAATCATGATTTAAAAATCTATGTTATATTATTAAAACTTAGTATATGACTTAGTATTGTCATGAAACTCTAGGAAAAATATCAATGATTTATTTTTTGAACTGTATGAATGAAATTCATTTCATTTTACAATGTGGTGTGACTATAATGATCTAAATAATGTGTTTTCATTTTAAAAGTGTAATTATTGTTCAAAAAATCCATCACATCCCCAATTATGAGTAAATAAATTAGTATTATCATAAAACTCCAAGGAAATAATTTCAAAAACATGTTTTTCATGTAATAATAAACATCACATTATTTCTGTATTTTTTGTACTCAAGACGACTAAAATTTCAGGTTTATAAATTTAAAGTGATGTTTTATTTCAAAAAATGTGTCACATGATCATTTCTAATAAAAAATCTCAAATTTTCATGAATGACTAGGATAAACCATGACAATTTATTTTTTGATTGTATAAATAAATCACACATTATTTAGAGGTTTGGTTTCATTAGTTTGACAAAAATTATATGTTTACAATTTAAAATTAATATTTATGTAACAAATATGAATCACACACTCGAACTAATAAAATATTCTTTCATTGTCAAGAAACTCTAGAAAAAGAATTATTAGTTCATTAGTCGGCTATAGGAATGAACCACAGGTCATTTTTATGTGAAGTGTCGCCAGTATAACTGAAAGTGTATTTTTCCACTATAAGCGTTAATGAAGTAAAAAATACATGTCATATGATGAAAACCAATTACATGAATTAGGATTATTATTCAACTCTAGTATAATGGTTGATTATTCATTTTTACTTGTATAAATGAACAACTAATCATTATGACATGTGGTGTTCTTGGAATGTCTAAAAGTGCATGTTTTTGATTTAAAGGAAATATTTTATTTAAAAAAAAGAATCACATTCCCAATTATGATAAAAAAATATCAAATAATGATCAAACATTAGAAAAAATGATCATTGATTCATTTTTGTGTGTAGGAATGAACCATGCATCATTCAAACGAGTAGTTTGGTTTGTATGACTGAAAGTAAACATTTCTAATTTAAAAAAGCATTCTAGTTCCAAACAATCATCACAAGATTAAAATAGGGAAAATGATTTCATATTTACAAGACATCCCAGGAAAATGATCATTAATTCATTTTTAATCAATAGTAATAATCCTAAGATCAAAATGGAATATAGTGTGGTCAATATGAAAAAAAGTTTTTTTCATTATTATAGGTGTTAAATAAGTTTAAAACAAGTTCCATAGTATAAAAA
Organism: Viscum album; assembly: GCA_963277665.1. Lineage (NCBI taxonomy): Eukaryota > Viridiplantae > Streptophyta > Magnoliopsida > Santalales > Viscaceae > Viscum > Viscum album. The sequence continues at coordinate 1,217,046,289 of OY728159.1, forward strand.
ATAAAAAAATGAATTATGATACTCATAGAACTATATAAAAATGAATTATAATTCATTTATATAATATAATAATGAACGAAATATAATTCCAATTCACTAAATTCATAGAATGACTAAATGTGTTCCTTTCCAATTTAAAAGAGATATTTTAACTAAAAAAATGTTCCATATTCTCAATTTCAAGAAAATAATCTTTCAGTTCCCTAAAAATCTATGTAATAATATATGATTAGTTTTTTGTATGTATAAATGAACCACACATCATTTAGACCGATATTTGGGTTGTCAAGAGTAAAATTTAATGTTTCTAATTTAAAAGAGATTTTTTCATTGAAAACATCCATCACATGCCCAAAATCCATATTGGAATGAACCATAATTCTTTTTGATGTGAGGTATTCTAAAAATGAATAAAATATTTTTTTTCTAATAGATAGGTGATATCTTAGATCAAAACATGTATCACATTCTCAATTTTAAGAAAACAAATTAGTTTTTAGTGAAACTCTTTGAAAATAATAATTGATTTGTTTTTTCATATAAAAATAAAACATGTTCCATAAATAGGCCAAATTTAGTTTGTATAAATTAAATTCTGTGTTTTTTAGTCAAAATACCTATTTTATTTGAAAAAGTGTATCAAATGCTCAAAATTGAGAAAATGGGATTATTTTCCATTATATTTAGGTAAAAATATTTAGTTAATTTATTCTATATATTAATGAAGCTCGTATAATTTTGACACACCCTGTGGTCGGTATGATTAAAGGTGTATCTTTCTATTATAAATGTTAATCAAGTTCAAAACATACATCATATGCTCAAAATAAATAATATCAATTGTGATTGTCATAAAATTTTGAAAAAGTGATTCATTATTCATATGAAACATGTAGAGGTAAAATGAACATTATTCTAATATGTGATGACCTTGGAATGACTAAATCTATGTATTTTTAATTTAAAAGTAATATTTAAATTCAAATAATGCATCACATGCCCAATTCTAACAAAATAATAATAGGTATTCTTGAAACTCTAGTAAAATGTTTTATGGTTAATTTATGACAAGTATAAATGAACTATATGTCGCATAGTGGTTTGGTTTGTTCAGTATGACTAAAATTGTAACATTATAATTTGAAAAATAATATTTGATTCTAAAATGTGCATCACATTCTCAAATCTAGGAAAATGATTATATATTTTCTTGAAACTCAATAAAAATAATTGTCAATTCATTTTTAATGAGTAATAATTAAACTCAAATAATCTAGAAACATGGTGTGGTCAGTGTAACTAAAAGTATATATTTATATTATAAGTGTTAAAGAAGGTCAAAATCTGCACCACATGCTCTAAATAGAGAAAACGTGCTTATATTTTCATAAAACTCTAAAGAAATGATCATTGGGTCATTTGTAACACATAGGAACAAAATGAACCCTACTTAGATGTGTCGTGTATCCGTTATTATTGAATGTGTGTGTTATTGATTTAAAAGTGATTTTTTTTACATCAAAACAAGTTTCATGTTTTCACAATTGAGAAAATATTGCATTATAGCCAGAATTGTATTGTAGAATTATCAATGATTCATTTTTTACTTCTATAAATTATTTGTATTTCATTATAATACTCAATATTCTTATATTGATTTGATTTGTGTGTTTTCAATTTTAAAGTTATATTTTAGTTAAAAACATGTTCCATATGATAAAAACCATGAAAGGCATCTATAATTGTCATGAAACTCTAAATAATGATCATTGATTTATCTTTTACATGTATTAATAAACATCATGAAATTCTAAGAAGAAGTTTTTTTCAGAATTACTTAGGTTGTATTTTTTCCATTTTAATCATTTTAGAAGTACAATACATTCACCAAAAACTATAAACTAAGAAAAATTTCATAGATTATCACAAATAACTACATTAATGATCATTGAATCATTTATGACGTGCATAAATTAATCAAACATAATTATGGTGTGGTCAGAATTATATAATATGTTTTTCATTTTGAATTTGTTTTAAATTTATTAAGTGTTATTATTAAATGAAATATTATTTATTATAACTTATATATGACTCATTTCAATTAAAGTTATACTTTATAGGTTGACTATATGTCAAATTATTGTTGATTAATTGACACACGCTTCTAAACAAGTTCATGTTATATAAAACTGTTATTTATGAATGTCTAAATAATAACTAAATGTAAAAATTTGTTGTTAAATAATGACGTTTTTTTTATTTTTTTTATTTTTTTATCACTTTTATTCATCATATTTATTCCTCCACTTATTGAAATGCATATTTATATTTATTTTTTGTTTTAGTTTATTGAAGCACTAAATAGTGGTTGTAGTAATCAAGGAGGCCTTTCTCAGTGATTAAAACCCACTAATAAAGGCCACACTTTTTTAGTGATGGATCATTTACTACTAATTTAGTACTAATAAATCATATTTGAGTACTAAAATTTGGTGATTCTATTATAGTTTACTCATTTGTTTGTTAATTTTTTCTTACCATAGGTAGTTCCACAAAATTTTATGTCTATCTCTCCATCAATTACTCAATACCATTCTTCATTTAATGCAATAACTTCAATTTTTTCGGATGAGAATTTGTTTATTGTAATCCTTTTGGATCCCTATCATCACTCACTTGTATTTACTACATAATTGACCACGAATAAATTTATCCAAGATTCATAATAACTTTTTCATACAGTGAATCTACTGCATGATGGAGTGGATTAACCAAAAAATTTAGTTGATCAACAATTAAAAGAATTTCATTTGACCAAACCTGATAGCTAAAATATTTAAAAAATTTGAAGTGACTACCTGAATGAATTAAATAGGCCATATAAATAAATTAAATTGATTGTCAGTTGAAGTATAAAGTGATTAAAATTATAAATCCAATTGACCACATGACATGATTGAGCTAAAAAATATTACCTAAGAGTAAAGATACTTAAAGTAGTATCAGTATCATCCATGAGTGATAAATCTACCATGTGTTAAGTTTAATGTTTAAATGGGTAGTTTTGAAATCCAATGATACCTATTAGAGTAGTTAATATACATTAGTCTAAGAATGATCATTTCACAATGGATTGTTTTTAGAGAATTATATTCAAATATAAAGAAGACTTCCTCATGAAAATTTGGGTGTGGTGTCGGGTGATTTACTATAGAATTTTTAATCTCCTGGGATACTTTTATTCTAGATGAAATTGATAAAACTCTGGAGAAGGATAAACAAATTAAAACTATCATTCCAGAGCCTAACAAATAATAAGATAATAAGGATAACCTTTTTGATCAACCAAATTCAACTAGATGTTGAGAAGCCTTAAACGTCAAATGATTTATATTATATGTCTATTTTTTTACATTTAGAGTCGTGCTAAATATTATTTTTAATGTTTACTTATCAATTCCCATGAATAATATATGAGGAACTATGATACTCATTTTTCTTTATCTTTACATTTTATTTTCCCATAAATAACTATATATGTGAATATATATAGCATATATATCCTTGTGGGTGGTTGGTTTATAAAACTGTTATCCAGGTTACGGATCTGTTTATCTAGTTTTAGTAAAAATGATTGAAAATATATTGTTATCAAGTGGAGAGGATTAGGATCAAGTTAAAATAAATCCTACTTTTTATCTCTATGATGAGTTTAGTTTTTATTTCACTTTTTAATTTAAATCTACTCAAAACACTTTTTATTTTTAGTTAGTGTTTTTAAACTATGAATGAAAAATATACTTTGATAGAATATATTTAAAAGAAATACATATATATATATATTATGTTTGATATAAGTATATTATTTTTTAAAAAAATTTATTTCAATTTTTTACAAGGATTTGATCAGGACTTAAATAATGTATATAAACTAGGAAATTATATATACCTACTATATTTGAAAACTCATCCATAATTTAATATTAAGGGGATTTAATTTTTTAAATTTGAAAAACAAAAAATATATATTGTAAAGTCAATTCACCAATCTCCATATTGATAAATCATATTGAACCTAAATTTTGTATTAGAGAAGTAAAATCCATTTATTTTTAGGAAATTAGTTTTTACTGTATTTATTTTACTTTTCAACCATGATCATATCACAAGGATAGATCTCTCATTCTGATTTAATATTATGTTATTATAGATGTTAGAATTAAACATTAGGCTAAAAATCAACCTCCTTTTCTAAATTTAACTAAATATTATTAATGGAAAATAAAAATGAAAATATATCTAGAAAGTATGGGATTTTATATTTGGAGATCTACATAAGATAAGTTTAAAAAACCAAGACTAAAAGGAAAGAATGGGATTATCCAACTATAGGAACTTATGATTTTAATTTCAAAGCTATGAATGATTTATTTTATTAAATGGATAAATATTAATTAGATATAATATCTTCTTGTTCTACTACTTTTCATATTTGGGATACTTTTGATATTTCTATTAAAGGAACTTATAATGTTAAGTAAATAAGATTAAATAAAAATACCAAAAAAGTATGAACCTTCCAAGATAAAAAATCATGAGTTTATCTCTAAAATTTATTATAGATTTAATCCAACAATCAAAAGTATGAAGGTAATTTGATAACTAACAGATGGAAAGCAACACGTACTGAGACTATTGATATGCTTATCTGATAGGCTAAGAAACACTACTATTTATATTAAATAATCTTGTGACATCAGTAAGATTCTAGTAAAATAACTATTTAGAAATAGAATGATGTATTAGGTGGAATCAAAGGTAAAAAACGAATATGTTCAAATAAAAAGTTAAATTATAGAATTTAAGATTAGAGAGTTTAAAAAAATGTGTAATCAAGGATGATTCAAGGGGAGATAAATCTGGATTTGAAAGTGATAAAGAAATTAATCATCTACCTAAAAGATTAAATAATTTATATAAAAATAATAAAGTTTTAAGAAAACTATATTTATAAAGTACTTTATAAAATATTGAAAAATGGAAAAATTATAGGAAGAAAAATAGCTCCCCTTTTGAAAGGATCTATTAGGATTGTAAGACAAATGAAAATATTAAAGTTGATTTTCCATTTTTAAAATATAAATAAAAGTTTGATGATAAAGAGAAAAAATAAAATAAATTAATGAAGGAAACTCGTAGTGAATATTAGTAAATACCCAATGATTTTGATTCATAGAAGAATGATGCAAGTGGGAAATGATATTTTTTCTTTACAGAAACTGCATTTTTGGTACAAAATATTATTATTATATCTTCTTTTTCAAGTGATGATGCTGTAAATGAAATGAAAATTACTAATGGATTATTTTTTTAATGCTCTTATATGATGGAAGACACTAATAATTAACTTAATTATAAATACAATAATTTGAAATAGATACATTCTCTATCTTTCAATATTGAGAATAATGTTTTTATTCAAAAAGAATAAAATAAAAACCTTTTAAATGAATATACATATTTAAATTTTTTCAATGAGAAAATAAGAAAATATTTAGAATAATTTATAAATGTTCCTAATAATTTCAATATTTATTTTCAAATTCAAATACCTCTAAAACATATTACTATAATTGGATATATATCGTGGCAGAAAAGGAAGATATATTAAAACTATTTTATTCCAAGTATAAAGAATAAAACCTTAATATGTAAAACTAAATGGACTTATAAATATGATAATTTTTTTCTTTATTTTGGAAAAAAAATACGATCCTTTTATTGAAATATATTAATTTTTCATGAACATTCCTTTAAAAAAAATTAGATTACTAAGTATTTGATTTCTAAAATTTTGGACCCAAGAAAATTTGAGTATATAAATTATTTATTATTTTATTTTTTATAGGTAAAATTATAAAAGTGATCCAATCTACATTATATATAAAATGGATTCCTGAAACGCATTACTATAGAAAACTTGAGTTTTAAGATTTTAATAAAAGTGTATGGAGGACATGTCACCTTTGGAGACAATGCAAAAGACCCAATAAATGGCCTTGGAGAAATTTGTAACACTAAAACTGTTCTTATTTCTAAAATTTGGTTTATTAATAAATTGATATATAATATTATTAGTATATTATAACAATTTGATTAAGGTTATCATGTTAAATTCAATAAAAATTCTTGTAATATGTAAGATTCTAGGTTTATTTTAGTGTTTATTACATTAAGAAATGACAATGATTGTATTGTTAATCTAGATTCATTATTTTATCAAAAAAAATCCTTACTGACTACATTTTATAGAGATTATTTAATATGTCATGGAATTCAATTAAACTATATTATACACTCTCTTATAAATAAAAATTTAAAATTATTATTGGAGGATCTTCCAAAAAAATAATTATAAAAATACAAACTATGTTGTTCATAAGAAAATGGAAATCAACCCAAAGTTATTTTCAATGAAAAGGAAGATGTGTCAACTATAACTAATTAAAATTTTAAAGGTTTATTATGTTTGATTTTTTTCATATCTTTGGTTTGTTTTTATATTCTTTAAGGAATTTTAGAGTCCTTTAGAAGATAAAAATCAGAATCTAAGGAACAAGGGGAACCAACCAGCAACCTGGAGCATATGGTATGCTTCGACTAGTAAGTATAGATTCATTGGCTAGATAATGGAGGTGGTAGAAGTATAGAATAAATTTGGGTTCAAATGGCTACACAATAAAAATTCATTAGCCATTCTATGGTTGAGTTATTATTTCATGCATTGTCTTGGAGCAACTGGCCCATGAGATGGAAACCACTGGTCGGTCACTGGTTCCCAGATTTCCCAATCATTAATGTTGATCCCGTTATTTTTTAACAAAAATTCTTTTTTCACATCCAATTTTACTTTTTCAACCCACATTCATATATAATGACCATAGGATCTCTCTTTTGGTGTATTTTTATCTCTCCTACCCATCTATTTGGAATTTCAAGATTTGATCAATTTGTTGGCCCCCAGAGAGTAAATTTCTTCCTTTATAGCCAAAATCCTGTATTTATCTTAATATAAATCATATATCTAAGCTATTATAGATAGATCCATGGATTCCATCAGGATATAATAGATAATTCATGATTTATTGATGTATTTACACTGGATTTGGAGAATTTAGATCTCCTGTAAATATATCATTATCTACGATTAGTTGTAAACTCATTGGGTAAGTTGCTCCTCCTATCAGAATGTATTATATTTCAATTCATGGATCTTGTTTATAGAATACCTTTTTTAGTGAATTGGGAATGGTTCAAGGGGTCTTTGGTGTCCATGTGTTATTTGGGGACAGATCTTGATAATTAGTGTCAAAAAACCTAAGATAGGAAGTCCTTACCACATATAGCCTTTGTAAAAATATAATTTGTAATGTTTTTAATGGATGTCAATTCATTCATATCCTTCATAACCATTTTTAAATATGTTATATTTGTGATTTTCATATGGTATGAATTTTTGTCATGTGATACCCACGTATTAGGTTCTATGATTATGCCCTTTAGTTTTATGATCTGTTGTGTGTGTATAGTGGTCCTGTAAAGATTTATATTTGGTATAAAAGTGATATTTGTGATTTTCATAACCTATTTGGAACCTAGAGGGGGATCATGTACTACTGATACATGAGATGATAATCATTATGGGACATAGAGATAGTGTAGGGGTATAAAGGCCTTTTCGACTGACCCAAGACAATTGATGGGGTACGACGACCTTGTGTCCCGGCCCAATAGAGGTAGGTGAATGGACACCTTGTGGAATGACCTTGAGACTCAGCTAAGGGTGAATCAACCTTTTGTACAGACCTCGTAGATGTAGGGTAATGGTGGCCATGTGTCCTGACCAAAGTCCAAGCAAGCGGTATGAAGAACTTGTGGTCTATCCTAGGGATTAATTGAATCTGAGAATTGATTTGAGACATTTTTTAGCCTCGTAGTCTTACCTGATATGTGATGATATGTGAGAAATTACTTCTAGAATATATTTGAAGTAGGTACGTTCAGGACTCATGGTAGTTTTGTTTACACATGACATCCTAACATATCATTGGTTTCCGTGATTTGAATTTACTTTTCATCATAATATACACCATTATATACTTGTGAATTTTAGGTTATTTACACAATAGTTGTTTCTTAATAGGTTTATACTCACACCTTGTATAGGTATCTAGATGTGAGTTCATATTTCATGTTCAAGGATCTAACTAGGTAAAGTGACTTATGTTGGGAAGATGATAATGTAGATCTTGGTGGATATATGTGATGTTGGGACAAACTTTGAACAATCACTCTAGTGATATATTTTATTTTCTTTAATTACAAAACACAAGTCGAATTACCACATTGGTAGTCTTTCAGTTTATATTGTATAACATACATACCATTTATTATATCTTGGTATTATTCTATTAGTTTTTGATGCCCTATCTGGGGATATTTATTTATTCATTCTTTGATTTTGGTGTATGCATATTATTTTCAAGGTTATAGTCTCCCCAAGGCCCTATTTGAACCCTCATCACTAGTGGAAAAACTCTTTCATATAAGGAAGTATACATGAGGCCATGTTTCACTCGATTCTGCATCAGTTGATTTAGGTTGGAGTGCTAGAAAGTGGTATCTATGGTTAGTTTTCCTTTACATTCTTCTTAACTATGTTTGGGGAAATTTAAACAGGAGATATGATCTATAAAACTCTGATAGGGGGGTCACATATGTTCCTATCCAACTCATATATAATTGAACATTGGGTTGTCACTGATGGGATTTATTTTACCATTTGGGTTATTATAGTTTCATGATGATCCAGAATACTTTTTTTCTATTACACTTTATGGGATTTTGGGGCATTAATGCATCATGAGTAGAAATGTTGGCACACATGTCATTCACATAATGTTTTGTGATAAATAAAAATCCAAATAATTTTGATCTTGCTTTAAATTTTGGGTTACACTTCATGATATATTATTTTATATATTAAATTACTTGAACCTGATCATGATATATTTTTTCATATGAATGTGTGATTCAGACTAACATTAAGGTATTGAAGACATAGACATGATACATGAGTATGTGGTAAGTATTATGTGTGCTCTTTATATTTGTGTGTCTTTTGTTGTTTGATCCTTTTAAAATTATTTTAAATGAGAAAACTCAGATAGAATAAAATGTGTTAAATGATTTTTAACGGATTTTGGTTTCTAAATGGATTTTGAAAAGTCAAGTGATGATGGAAACTTTTACAAGGATCTTTTTTAAATGGAATTTGTGATCTTATAGGGAATTTTTTCTCTCTTGGGACATGAATATTTTATAGTGGTTGGTTTTCATATAATGGATTAATGATACGAAAACGTCTATCTTTTATCAATGTACTTAAAAGAAAAAAGAATTGGAATTTTAAAAGTGTGTTTAATCCCATTGGGGAAAACAAATTGGTGGAATGAAATGTGAATTTTTCAATGGACTCTAAATTTAAAATGGGGGTTTATGTATGAAATGTTTTTAAAGTGTTTTCGGAAATACTTTTGGTTGAAAATGTGGATTGAAATTGAATTTTCAAATGAATAAATGGATTATTTTACTAAACCAATATTTTATGTGACCCATTTGGAACTTTTAAAAATGGTTTTATATTATATTTTTATGATATACCATCTTAAATTTCCCTTTTTTTTACTTGCTATGGATTTTAAGAAAATAACATGTTTTGTTTTTTTAATCTTTTCCCCAATGTAAATATTTTGAATGTATGGGTTGGTAAATAGATTCCATAAGGAATGGAATTAGAAGTGGTTGACTAATTTTTCTTGGATCGTACATTATCAGTGGACACACTAAAGGGGTGGTTTTATAATGATGTAATGTGTAACAGATGTTTGAATATCTCTAAAGTGAGTAGAGTAGGTGTAGACGCCGGAAAAGTCCGTTGTTCCCAAACGAAGCTCCGGATGCGGAAAGCGAAGTGATATTTGGAGTCAGAGGCACGTTCCAGAGGGCCCGGAGGACTTGCGCGAAATTTCAGAGGCCCGCGCGCAAAGTTGAGTCGCGGCGCGCAATCCTCCCGGGATGCGCACAATGCGCTGGGCCGGCGCGCTATTTTGCGCGCCCGTGGCCTGCGCGGCTCCCTTGCGCGCCGGGTCCTGATTCCGCGCCCGCGAAGGGAATTCCGCGCCCGAGACCGGATTCCGTGCCCGGGGTTGCCTATAAATATAAGGCGACCCCCGACATTTTGAAGGTTGCCAGATTCCGAAGCGTCGCTCGTTCGCGCAATCCAACCCCTTCCGCGCACAATGTCGATCTTCAGGTAACCTCCTTTCTTTCGCGCAATAGAGCCTTGGGGTTCGCCTTCGCGCGCAATCCCCTTGGCTCCTTTCCTTTGAATAATCCTTAACCCGAAGGCCTTTGCGCGCAAAAGAAGCCTCTTGTGCGCAATTGCCCCCGGGTGCGCGCAATCCAGCCCGATTGCGCGCACCCCCCATTTTCAAAGTGGCCATTCGTTAGAGAATGAGCCGTTGCCCCCGCGTGCTACCCGAAGCCCGGTGCGCGTAATCTCAATCATCCGCGCGCAAAGGGCTGGCCCGATTGCGCGCCAGCCCGCCATTTTGCGCGCCGACCTGCTGTTTTGCGAGCAAAGCTCCTCTTTTGCGCGCAATCCGCTAGGGTCACCCCCCTTGACCCCCTGAGGGTACCCGCCTGCGTGGCGCCCGATGATCTTCATCCCGGGTGCCCGCACCGTGCGTTGTCTTCCCGTGCGGCCCTCCAGGCTCGCGCGAAGTGACACGGGCCTATCGGTAGATTCTACGTCCTGCAAGACGTTAAACTGCATTCGTCCGAGCTACAAGACGTTAAACTGTTCAGCATACGTCCAAGCTGCACGACGCTAAACTGCCTAGCCTTCATCGTCCAAGCTACAAAGACGTTAAACTGTACAGCATTCGTCCCGCAAGACGCTAAACTGCACATTCGTCCCGCATGACGCTAAACTGCACCACGTCCGCGCTGTAAGACGTTAAACTGCCAAGCACCTTCGTCCTCAACACACGACGTTAAACTGTACTTCGTCCGGCAAGACGTTAAACCGTCCGCTTCGTCCTCAACACACGACGTTAAACTGTACTTCGTCTGGCAAGACGCTAAACTGTCCGCATCACCCGATCCCGTGCCTCGCACGCAGGGTCCCCCCCCCCCCCGGTTTGGATGTGGCCCCCACCCACTCGTCTCTGCAGGGATGTCGGGATTGTCCCTCTTTAGGGATGATTTAATGGGAGTGGCTTTTCCCTACGGGGGTAGGGTATTACAAACCACTAGTTTCTTGTGGGGGGCCGCACATGTGTATCTCCATTGCGCTCCCCCACTGCCGAAGCCAGTAGAGGGTGTGACTGGGATCGAGGTGTCTCCTACTTTCTGTCCAAGTCCCTTCCAACTGAGTTTTGCCGCCCGGGCTGCCTCAAGTGCGTAAGTCATGACAGAATGAACTACGTGGACTTTGATCCCTGTCTTCTAAACAGGGTACGTAGGAAGCCTCCCTGAGGTTCAAGCCCACCACCTGGTCGTCCCGGTCGTATTCACGTCGGTTCTTCCATCAGTGGACCCCTCCAGGGTTCACGCTTGCGTCGATTCACCTATGAATCCGCCCCTGTGGGAGACTGCCCGTGTGTATCTCCACTGTGCCTCCCCACAGCCCCTTTTTTCATTTCTCCTTTTATCGTCCAGCATGACGTGAAACTGTGATCCACCCGGCCGTTCCATCTCCCTCTGTGCGAGGTGGTTCGGTTCAATCCTCTGCCCGGCGGCCTCGATCTCTTCATGAGTCGGCTTGCCGACGTCCAGCATGACGTTAAACTGTATACCCGAACTACGTTGACTTTGATCCGTGCTAACGCGCGGTACGTAGGAAGCCTCTACGGGGTCCAAGCTCTTCACTCCATCATCCATCCTGATCCTTACCCGGGCCGCCACATCCCGGTGGGGTCATGCCACTTCTCTCCACTCCACTTCACCCGGGAAGCCGCTCATGCGCTGGCCCCAGCGTCGGAGGTTCCCCGCAAGGGGTTCTGTCATCTGATCCACTCTTCGTGTTGATCAGTCCGATGCCGTCCCCGCTGGACGTTAAACTTGCGGCATACCACGTGTTAAACATGGGAAGCTGAGGAAAACCTCAGGGGACACAGTTCCCCGCACCCAGTGCGGGATGCCTCAGGCCATCATGCCTTTGAGAAGCCCTATTAGGGACGGAAGACAGACGTGCAGAGCCGCAGTGTTACGACACGCCCCCAACACCCAGAGCCACCCGGCCTCCTCACCGCAGGTTGCTGCCCCGACCAGACTCCTTGGAGCGTCCGGGCGGAAGCAGCGTAATTAACCGGTGTCCATGAAGATATGGCGCCGGGAACGAGATTCACGAACATTCTTAAATCTATGAGGGAGACCCGGATTAGGCGACGAGTTCCAAGGAGACGTCCAAGGAAGGAGGAGCCGATATCCCATCATCCCGGTTTCGATCAAGGAGCAGACGCCCCTGAATAAGGGACGGATGCCGCCCGCCCTTGGAAAGCGGGACTGCGGGACCACAAGCCGCGCGCCCATCCCCTCGGGTTGACGGGTGCACGCGCGAACGCGTCCTGGCGGAACAGCGTAACCCGACGCACATCCGCACCGAAACAGAAAAATGGTGAACCCGACGTGAATCTCTTCTCCTCGATACGAAGACCGATGGCTGTCAGAGGTGTTGGAAGACCGGCATGTTGCCCGGCCAAGCATTCAGTCTTACCCGCCAGGGGCTGGGGAAGGGACATCGGGCACTCCGTCTCGCAACGTCGAGGGCCTGGGTTCCCCCCACGGAAGGCGTCGTGGCACTAATGGTTGGTTGTCGATTCCTTTTTCCTGTCAGTGTTAATGGGTCCTTCTCTCTGCTTTCAGAAATCAAGTCGCCCGATCCAGTGCCCGATCGCCACCCGCCCACTGGCGCAGGGGTAGGGGAAACACCGACGCGGCTACTCCGCGCGGTCCCGCCCGTTCCACAGCCGTCCCAGCAGCCGCGATTGCGGGACAACCACGCCCTCTCTCCCCCTCGGAGGTCATCCAGAGAAGGGTGATCAACACCCTGGTGCGGAGATATGAGGAAGAGGGAGTCATCCCCACTAGGGACATGGCTCGCCTAGACCTTGAGGAGGCTGCATCTCGCCACCACCGCCGCCCCCGAGGGCCGCGCAGGGAGGCACCGCTGCCTATCTCAACGTCCAACCGCTTCGGGAGCTTATCCCCGGAGCGCTCTGACAGTTCCCTTCCCTATGCGGATGAGGTGGAAGATGCCCGGGATCACCCTATCCGGGATTCGCTCCAGGGATCTACGGTAAGGACTCCCGCCAGGCCACGGCGACACCGCCGCCAGGCCTCTCAAGTCGAAGAGCGGGCTCTCCACCTGCCCGCGCCGCTCATTCCGACTCGTCTGTCCCGACGCCAACGTCGGGCACGAGCGGAAGAGGATGCCCACCTTGGGGCTCTAGCAACAGCGGCCGCATTGGCCCAAGCCACTGTTGGCTCCAGTCGCCAGGCCTCTGCGCATCCTGAGCAGGGGAACTCCTATGCCCGACCTGGATCGAGGCCTCGACCGCCCCAAAGGCAGGTTGGGTCGACTCTCCCGATTGCTGGTGCAGGCAGTAGCCACCGCGGACAACCTCGCGGTAGCGCTATTCACCAGCGGGATCTACTCCGTGTGGCCGATCTAGGAGGCATGGGTCATCCCACCTTCCGATCCCGGCCCGGAGGCCTGCCCGGAATCATCTCTCCCCGCGTCCCCTTTGATATCTGTCCCGGTGCCCCTCGCACCTTGGTTTCTAGTCCTCTTGGCCCCAGCACCAGTGCGGCCGGAGGACGCCAGGACAGAGATCAGCCCTGCCCCGAAGAACCACCCAGGGGCAGGAAGGCAAGGTGTCGACGCCGAGGGAAGAATGTTACGGAATTTTGGACAGAGATCCGACCGGTTCGCTTCTCTGATTCAGAGGCGGAGTACGATTCGGCGACAGAGCCCTTTCCCCAATCCCGCCAGTCAAGGGCAGGGGTAGGAATGCGGCACGTCAGCCTCGTGCTCCCCGAGAGCGAGATCGATGTGATCCCCGCTTCTCTCCGAAGGTATATCCGGAGTAACGAGGGCCTGGTAGACCCCCAAGGATCAAGCTTGCGGTTGGTACCGGCCCCTCCGGAAGTGCCTTCCGTCTCGGTCGGAGAAGCCGGAGACTTTTTCTGGGGACCGACGGTCGAACCACGATCTGGTGCACCCTCGGCGAGCACCGATGCTACGGCAGGATGTTCGCCCGCCGGCCCGTCCTATCGTGATGTGGTATCCAGGGCACCGCCACCCTCAGAGGGCGGCCCGGGATATGGAGGCCAATCGGCCTGTTCGCCGTATTCACCGCCGGCCAGCCCGTCAGCCCGGCGACCCGCCTCGGCACCACTGCCGGTTCCCCGTCCGTTCCCAGCCATTAAAGAAGACCAAGGAGATCTGGGTCCCGAGTTTGAGTCGTGGAGCTTCTGGACCGTCCTTGCAGAGGGCCACTTCCCTGAGAAGTTTTGGCCAGTCGCAGGACCGGGCTTCGATGCACCCGAATCGCTCACCCCGGATGAGTTCGAATGCTTCCGCCGAACTCTCCGGGAGACTCGCTCCTGTCTTCACCGCCTACAAATGCCATACCCCGGGAGTCAAGTGCACCTGGAGGATATTGGTGAGCAGTGCCGTCAAATTGACCTGGCCATGCTCCCCGCGGCTCGGCACCCCGGGTCATTTGAGCACCACGAGGCCCTCCAACAACGATGCGTTGAGTGTTTTCAAGTACTCCGCAAAGTTATCGAGGAAGCCACTCCCCACGTGTATATCCGTGGATGGGGGCAGTACGCTGCCCTACGCTTCAGTGTGATTCGCCGACAGCCCGATTCGCTGGGTGGCCCTGAGGGTATATCCCCAGGGACAGAAACGGTCAATATGGCTGACCTGTCGGGAGAGGGGAACGACTTGGAACTTCTCGATGGGGGCTTCCCCCCCCCCCGAAGACAAGCCGTCGTCAGAGCCACCGGTGAGAGTTACTCGTCATCAGAGGAACCTCCTGGGGCTCCCCGCACCCACTGAATCACTGATGTTGAGCCGAAACGTCAGCAAAGGAAAAGAGCACAGCGAGGCTATAAAGCCCGCCGACCCATCTGCCTCCATGCAGAGGGCAGTGGAGGATCCCGAGAAGGCTACGCTACGTCAGCAGCTCGCCGAACAGAAGAAGCTGGTTGACCAGCTCCTCGCCGAGCGCGCTGCAGAACGGCGGCCTGACTACGGTGATCCTAGGCCAGGACAGCAGGGACCGGAACAACCGCTCCTCGACGAGACTCTCCCGGGCAACCGTGATTACGCCGTGTTCGCCGACAGGAGAGAGGCCATTGCCTACGGCAAGAGGGCGCGGTATGTTTCGCCACACCCTCCCGAGCGGCGTGACTACCTGAGAGACCCCGCTCGGATTCCTCCCGCTGCCCCAAGGGCCGCTCCGCCCGCCATCCCACGAGCTGCCGAGTTCGACGACCCGGTCGACGACCCGATTGAAGGGCCATGCAATGCGCTCGTGGTTAGAGATCCTCTCCAGGACTGGAACCCATGTCCGGACGATCCGATGGCGGCACTCATTGCCCGCTTGGAGGCCTTGGAGACTCGGCAGGTGGCGATCCCACCGGACGGCAAGCCCTACCCAGCATGGGTGGATGACATGCCGGCGCCTCCGGGATTCGGGAATCCCACTTTCGCTCCCTTCAACGGGACTGGAGATCCGCCACAACATTTAGCCCACTTCAACTCGAGGTGCGGGCCTATGTTGGGGACTCCGGCGCAGCAAGAGGCCGCTAAGCTTCGCTGCTTTGTTCAGACACTGGAAGGGCCAGCATTTCTCTGGTACAGCCAGCTCCCCGTCGGGTCGGTAACCAGCTGGGAGGACCTCCGTAGACAGTTCCTCTACCAGTTCAGTTCCACGACCCGGAAGACAAGTATCGCAGACCTCTTCAAGTGCAAGCAGAGGCCTGATGAGCGAGTCGCGGACTTCGTCGCCCGATGGAAGGGTCTCACGTATTCCCTTGACATGCCATTGACTCAGGAGCAGTTGCTGACAATGTGCGTCGGGAACGTCAAGACCGAGCTGGTCCCTTCCCTGATCACTCAGAATTACCCCGGAGGGTTCAGGGACTTCTCAGACAAAGCTCAGCGTCTTGAGGAAGCCCTGCAACAGGCCAGCCAGGCACACCCGCTGCCTCCTATGATTCCTGCAAGGAGAGTCAGCAGGGCTGAGCCCGCTGCTGTTGCCCAGATAGAGGCCCCCAGGCCGTTGGAGCTGCTGCCGGCGAGGCCAGCTCCACAGCCTCACAGGAATCCGCCTCCACGGGCTCAGTTCCCAGCCCAGCAGCGGCAGCCCCAGAACCGGCCGGCCCCTCCGCGTAATGTACCGCCACAACCCAGGCGAGATAATCAGGGTCCACCTCCTCGGCCGGCCCCTCCAGCCCCTCGTCAAGACCACGCTCCCAGGGGCCCGCGACACCTGAATTACTCATTCCACGAGGATCAGGTCCCCGGTTATTTCCGGAGCGCCCTGGAGCAGAGGATTGTGCGACTGCCTGAGTGTTGGAGGCCAGAGGAGGCACATCTTACGAATAACCCCCGCTACTGCCCTTACCATCGGGCCCTGGGGCACACCATCCAGCGGTGCTATGTGTTTAAGGATTGGCTCCAAGACCAGATTAACAACAATGTAATCAGGTTGGGCCCAGCTCCGGCACAAGTGGCGGGCGTGTTCGTGGGATCAGATGACGATAGTGGCAACGAGGACGAATGGCAGCTGGTCTCCGACCGCGGATCCCAGAAGTATAATAACTGGATGGCCCGCAAGACGACCATTCGCGCCCATGGAATCATCCGTGCGCGCTTGAATCAGCATGAGCCCCCAGAATCTGTGGGTGTTGCTTCGGCATCGTCGTCCCAGCCTACCTCTTCCAAGAGGAGCAAACGGCGGCAGCGCAAGAAGGAAGAGCGCGCCCCGCCAGTTCCGCCACTATCCCGCACTCTCGGCGATTTCATGCCCCCGGAGATGGGGGTCCCTCCTCGGATCCGCCCGGTGATGGATGATTCGTCCGATGACGGTGTTGGGTACGCTTCGGTTAATACCGTCGAGCTGGTAAATCCCTTTTCGGTTCCCGACGTTGAAGAACACCAGGTGGACCTCCCTAGTGTCCCCGGTCGTCGCCACCATCGGAAGAACCGCAGCACCAGGAGTCGCCGGGGCACAGCCGTTGGCACCTCCAGCCAGGCCGTGCACGCCACTGAGACTAGGCAGCAGGCTCAAAACCGAGCACAACGTGCGCCGCCCCCCCATTCGGGGATGACGGATTCACCTCCGCCACTGTTTGTGGTATGGGATCAGGCAGAACCGCCTCAGCCGCGTTGCGACCAGCTCCGCCCTGCCACGAGTCCATCCCGGCCTCCTGACCCCAGTACGGTGACCATTCCCCGGACTGCAGCCAGTGAACAGCGAGATGCGCCAAGTACCAGTCGGTCGCCGATCCAACCGGCAAGGCCCGTCATGCTTCCAACCGCAGAGCAACCTCCTGCAACCAGGGGCTCGCGCTTGGCCAAAAAGTATGATGTCCTGAAGCACTTGGCCGACATCCCAGCAAGGCTCTCCATCCTTGAGGCTCTGCGCATGTCATCTGAGATGCGCGAGGCACTCGCTGAAGCCCTAAAGAGCCCCCTCCAGTTTGAGACAGAGGTTGCGGCTGCAGAGGCCTTTCACGCCGAAACGATCGAGGACGCCGAATGTCAGGCAGTTATCTCGTTCTCTGGTAAGGATGAAGACCCTCCTATACAGGGACACATTCGTCCGTTGTATGTCACTGGCCAGTTCAATGGCCTTGAAGTCCGGCGCTGTCTTGTCGACACGGGGTCCGGGATTAACCTGATTCCAACTCGGACGCTCCGGAGATTGGGGTTGTCTGAGGATGACTTGATTCCCTCCGACCTCAGGATCCAGAGGTACGACCGCACCGAGCAAACCCCGGTCGGCAAGATACGTTTGAAGAACCAGTTCGGTGACTTGGTTGCCAACACCGAATTCATGGTGGTCTCTCAGGACACTGCGTACAACGCATTGATGGGCAGGCCATGGCTCCACCTTCACGCGGCGGTTCCCTCGTCATACCACCAATGCCTCAAATACTCCCTTAATGGTCGAGTAGGCGTGCTTCAAGGAGATGCCTCTCCTTTTGCCTCGTGTGAAGCCCGCTATCTGGACGCGGACTATTACAAGAGCAAGGATAAGCAGATCCTGGCAGGTGAGGTTGAGCATGTCGCTGTTGCAAGTGATCCCTGGGCAAGTCTGGATGACGCTTACGTCCTCCCGGTTCAACGGTTGGACGTGGCCATGGTCTCGACGGCCCGCGAGTCTCCTAATGAGATGATCGCGACCGCCCGCGCCAGCACCAGTGGCCCAGCAGGATCTGGTATCCCCAATGCAGTTTCCAACGCAGTCTCTCCCGTGGACGATCCCTCCCCGAGTGGAGAGGACGTGGAAGATGCACCCCCAGCCTTTGAGGAGGGCGTCCCCGCCACGGTCGATGAGTTAATACAGGTGAACCTTGGAACCGAGGCCGATCCAAGACCCACATTGGTCAGTGCCTCCATGCCCTCTGAGGAGCGGCAGCAGTACGTGACTTTCTCAGGCAGCACCGTGATGTGTTCGCTTGGGGCTATGACGAGATGCCGGGGCTAGATCCTCAGGTAGCCGTCCACCGCCTTGGTCTCCCGGCGAGCCATCGCGGGTTCAAGCAGCCTCCCAGGAAGATGCACCCATCCCACGGTGCCATGGTTGAGGCCGAAGTTGACAAGCTTATCAAAGCCAACTTCGTGAGGGAAGTTCATTACCCCAAATGGCTGGCCAACATTGTGCCGGTCAGGAAGAAGAACGGGCAGATTAGAGTCTGCATCGACTTCCGCGATCTCAACCGCCACTGTCCGAAGGATGATTTTCCCCTTCCAGTGACAGAGCTGTTGATTGATGCCACGGCAGGGTTCCAAGCCCTCTCCTTCATGGATGGATACTCCGGATACAACCAAATTCGGATGGCCCCTGAGGATGAGGAGTTCACTGCCTTCAGGGCCCCCCAAGGTACCTTTTGCTACCGGGTCATGCCCTTCGGCCTGAAGAATGCAGGTGCCACCTATCAACGGGCGATGCACCGCATATTCAAGCCAATCCTCGGCACACTGGTGGAATGCTACGTCGACGACTTGGTTGTCAAATCACGCCAGCGTCAGGACCATCTCAAAGATCTTGAGAAAGTGTTCGGCTTCCTCCGGTCTCGCTGCCTGAAGATGAACCCGTTGAAGTGTGCCTTTGGGGTCACCTCCGGAAAGTTCCTTGGATTTGTGGTAAGATACCGGGGTATTGAGATCGACCCAGCGAAAATCAGGGCGATTAGCCAGATGCCTCCCCCAGGTACCGTCCGGGAACTGCAAGGGTTCCAAGGCCACTTAGCCTATATACGCCGATTCATCGCGAATCTGGCCGGCAAGTGTAAGCCCTTTTCTCGGCTCATGAAGAAAGGTGCCACCTATGTATGGGATAAAGAGTTTCAGACCGCTTTCGAGGAAATCAAGCAGTACCTGCTTCAACCTCCGGTTCTGATGCCGCCTGTATCCGGAAAGCCGCTGGTCCTCTATGTGACCTCCCTGGAACGGTCCCTGGGTGCCCTTCTCGCCCAGAAGAACAACGAGGGAACAGAGAATAGCCTCTATTACCTCAGTCGCATGCTCCTCGATGTGGAAGTTAGGTATTCCCCCATCGAGAAGTGCTGCCTGGCGCTCGTATTTGCCGTACAGAAATTACGGCACTACTTGCAGCACCACGAGGTACAGTTGGTTTCTCGGGTAGACCCGTTGAAATATATCCTGAGCCGGCCTATGTTGACTGGTCGTCTAGCACGGTGGGCTGTGATTCTCCAGCAGTTCGACATCAGGTATGTGTCTCAGAAGGCCATCAAAGGGCAACCATTGGCAGACTTTCTGGCCGCTCACCCGACCTCCGCGGATCAGCCGCTGGATCTAGGCTTTCCTGATGAGACCATCCTCTCGGTTGATCGAGCCGATCCATGCTGGCAGATGCACTTTGACGGTGCCTCCCGGAGCCCCACCGGTAGAAGACTCGATAATCCTAAGCTCAACAGAGTGGGATTGGGCATCGTCTTCATTACCCCGGAGCGAGCCGTGCTGCCATACTCGTTCCTGTTGTCAGAGGGCTGTACCAACAATGAGGCGGAATACCATGCCCTCATCACCGACCTCGAGTTGGCTCTCGAGATCGACGTGCCCCATCTGTGCGTGAAAGGGGACTCCGAGCTGGTCGTTAAGCAGATCAATGGCGACTATGTTGTCAGGAAGCCGGAACTTGTGCCATTGCTGGAGTGCACCCTCCTTCTGATGGCCCGGTTCCCTTCTCGGCCAGAAATTGTCCATATTCCCCGGTCGCAGAACGGTCGAGCAGATGCTTTGGCCAGCCTTGATGTGTCACTTGTGGAACCTGAACAGGACAACCTGATCGTCCGCGTGACACACCGCAGGCTCATCGCTCCCGTTATCCCGGAAGAAGATCGCGGCCCGTTGGTAAGTAATCTCACCACGGTTGCCCCTATGCCCGGAGCCCCGAGTACCCTAGATATGACAGCCGGATCAGCCCCTGATTGGAGGACGCCTTTGGTTGAGTACCTCCAACATGGCATTCTTCCATCGGATCGGGCCGAGCGCAAGCGAGTTCGACGCCGCGCATCGCAGTTTGTCCTCCAGAGCAGTCCCGGCCTGGAGCAGATCCTCTACAAACGCAGATTTGATGGTGTTCTCCTCCGTTGCCTTCAGGGAGTTGAGATCCCACGAGTCATGCAGGAGGTTCATGCTGGTTCATGTGGCGCCCACCAGACTGGGCCGAAGCTGTCCCACCAGATTCGGAGGTTGGGATACTTCTGGCCCTCCATGATCCATGACTGCATCGAGTATGCCAGGAGGTGCCATGTGTGCCAGGTTCATGCGAACTTTGTGCATCGGCCGCCGGAGCCTCTCCATACCACTAGGTATTCCTGGCCCTTTGCAGTCTGGGGTCTGGACGTTGTGGGACCTTACCCACCGGCGACAGCTCGCCAGTGCCGGTTCATTCTGACCGCCACGGACTTCTTCTCCAAATGGGCAGAGGAGATTCCGCTCAGAGAGGTCAAATCCTGTTCGATCGCTGACTTCGTGACCTCCAACATCATCTATCGATTTGGAGTGCCTCACGCTATCCTCACGGATAACGGAACCAATTTCCGAGCAGCCGAGCTGAAGAAGTTGTACGCCAAGTATAACATTCGCTCGAACCATACATCTCGCTATCATGCGCAGGAGAATGGACAGATCGAGGCGTTTAACAAAACCCTCTCTAACATTCTGCAAAAGATGGTTGGTCAGAACAAGAAGAGTTGGCCGGACAAGCTCCCCAACGCCCTCTGGGCTTATCGGACGATGACTCGCAATTCCACCCAGATGACCCCTTATTCCCTGGTGTATGGAGCTGAGGCCGTCCTGCCCATTGAGATCCAGTTGCCATCCCTGCGCACTGCGGTCTACGACCAGCAAGCGCCGGACAGAGTTGCTGAAGCCCATCTAGTCGAGTTGGAAGCACTGGATGAGAATAGACTTCGCGCTTTGCACAACTTGGAGAGGCATCAGAGCAGAATGGCTCGAGCTTTCAATAAGAAGGTTCGCCTCCGCTCCTTCCTGCAGGGTGACCTAGTGCTAGCCCTAAGAGCACCGATGATCCCCGGCCGGAAGCCGCCCAAGTTGGAGCCCAAGTGGGAGGGACCTCTTGTCGTCCACAAGGTCTATCCCAATGGCGCGTACTCCCTAGAGACTATGGATGGTGAGCGTGTCACTCCTCCCACCAACGCTAGGTTCCTCAAGCAGTACTTTGTCTGAGTATACCAACGTCCTGCACGACGTTAAACTGCATTCGTCCAGGCTACAAGACGTTAAACTGTTCAGCATTCGTCCGCGCTGCAAGACGTTAAACTGCCAAGTGCCTCGTCCAACATTATGTTAAACTGTACATCGTCCCGCATGACGCTAAACTGCACCACGTCCGAGCTACAAGACGTTAAACTGTTCAGCATTCGTCCTGCATGACGCAAAACTGCACCTCAAGAACTACGTGCGGCTTGATTCCCATCCTTATGGGATACGTAGGACCGCCTGAACATTCATGTTTCAGGCCCAGCCCCATCCTTTGGGAATTTCCATCCCATCTCGGGCCCTTGGCCCAGTTGCCTCCGGGTGTGAGGCGTATGGTGTGAACGCGGGGCTATGCCCTCATTCACGTCGGTTTTCTCGCCACGCTGTACGCCCCCCACGTTTGGGGATGCCTTCTACTCCCCCCTTCTTTTCTCGTCCTGCACGACGTTAAAATGCACTTCAAGAACTACGTATGGCTTGATTCCCATCCTTATGGGATACGTAGGACCGCCTGGACGCTTGTGTTTCAGGTCCAGCCCCGTCTCTTGGTTGATCACGGGGATCTGCCCTCTTTTGGTTGCTCTCAGGGTGAGTCCTCCGACCCTTTTCGGTGATCTGTTAACATGTTTTGGGTGCTTCGGTCTATGACTCGTAGTGTCAGATTCAATCCCGACAAGTCCTGTGTTGCTTGTCAGGCCTCGCGCTTCCTCTTGTTCGAGCCTTCACTCAAAGGGATCCTCGTTAGTGGTTTGGGTACGATGCCTCAGTGCTCTCCTACCGCTCCGGGTCGATTTACCGGCGGGTCTTGGGCCGCAAATCGATATGAATCCTGCGATTGAGCGGTCGATGCTCGTTTTCTTGCCCCGTCTTAGGCTGACGCGATCGGATGTTGTGTTGCGAATATGGTCAGCAACGTCCTTGATCGCCATGTCGGCTCTTTCAGGCTCTGAACATTGGTTGCGCAGTCCTCATCACACTCCGCCTTTGTGCGTTGTAGTGGAATCTCGACACTCTCTTCATACTGACCTCCAGTACACCTCTACACGTTAGGCAGACCAACCAGGGTAATGGTGCCGTTCGAGGCTCCCATGATCTGAGCACCGAGGGTATATGCGGATGTCCTCCCTAAGGGCCGTGCGTAGCTGGACCCTCGTCCCCATAAGGAGGAGGGAGTCGCCCGAACAATCGCGTTCTGGGCCCAGTATATCTGGAGGCTAGCATCTCTGCCCCTCGGGTGATGGACATACGCAGACCCCTATCCCAAGACTCTTCTCCTGGAATCGTGCGTGACCGCAGGGCTGGGTATGTTCCCACCTCCGCCGTGTCCGCCGTACCGCGATAAGCGGATTCCTCCATGGTCCGAACCACACGACCTTAAACTGTGTTGTCTGGTCCTACCACACGACCGTAAACTGTGATCGTCTTGGCCACCCGACGAGAAATGGCACTGCATCGTGATGTTCTCCTCAGGGGACACTCACGTTGGGCGCTGGTTAATAACCACGCCATTCATCAACGCCTTTCATGGCTTTATTATAGTGGTGACGCCAGGGATTCCTTAATCACAGGCATGTCGCTGCACAAAGAAAAATCATCCATCTTTAAGGACAAACAAGAAATATCAAATGCCGCTCCTTCTGTGTGCGAGGGTCAGACCCGCACTCTTCCCCGCGCTGGTGCCCGATTGTGTTGCGCCGCGCTTCAAGAACTACGTGTGGCTTGATTCCCATCCTTATGGGATACGTAGGAACGCCCGGATGTTTGAAACTTCGGGTCCATCCCCCCACCTCTTAGAGATTCCCCCTTCTCTGGGGAATCCGCCGCCTTCAGGTCACCCTCAAGGCGTGTTCCCCGACCCCTTGCAGTGGTCCACCGGTGTCAAGAGTACTCTGGTTTATTGCCAGGAGGGTCAGGATCCACTTGGTCAGGTTTCCTCCACTTTTCAGGCTTCGTTCTCCCTTTCATTCGGACCCATCGTCTACGCCCTGGGTGGAGCCCCCGTGAACGGTTCGGACACAATGCCTCAGTGCTCTCCCACCGACTCAGGCCGGTACCCCCAATGGCCTCGGGAAGCAAATCGATATGAATCCTGCGATTGAGCGGTCGATGCTCGTTTGCTGCCTCATTCCACCAACGGTTAGTGCGATATTGATGCTGCTTTTCCGCCACGGTCGGCAGTACTCCCATATCGTTACTCCGGTGCCTCCAGTCCTCAAGTGAATGGCCGCATGATTCACATTTTCCACCTCCCCTTCTGACCAGGCGAAACCTCGACACTCTTGACACTATCCCTCAGTGCATCTTCGCATACCCAGGGGATAGGACCACGATGTGGCGTACTTTGAGGTCCTTATGGTCCGAGCTCTAAGACCTTAAACTAAGATATCTCTTATGGTCCGAGCTCTAAGACCTTAAACTAAGATCTCTCCTATGGTCCGAGCTCTAAGAACTTAAACTATGATCTCTCCTATGGTCCGAGCTCTAAGACCCTAAACTAAGATCTCTCCTTATGGTCCGAGCTCTAAGACCTTAAACTAAGATCTACCCCCATGGTCCGAGTTCTAAGACCTTAAACTAAGATCTCTCCTCATGGTCCGAGCTCTAAGACCTTAAACTAAGATCTAGCCCCATGGTCCGAGCTCTAAGACCTTAAACTAAGATCTACCCCCATGGTCCGAGCTCTAAGACCTTAAACTAAGATCTCCCCTTATGGTCCGAGCTCTAAGACCTTAAACTAAGATCTCCCCAAACGAGATTCTACGTCCTGCATGACATTAAACTGCACTCTCAGAACTACGTGTGGCTTGATCTCCAGCCTGATGGAGTACGTAGGAACGCCCGGGCATCTCGACTCGGGTCCAGCCTCAGGGATCGTTAAGTCCCGCCCCTCCAAGTCGTCGGCCGTCTGTCCTGGCTTCTGGTAGAGTGGTGCAGTTGTGATATTCTCCCCGATTCAGCTCGGGATGCCCCATTGCAATGATGGGAAGTGACGGTTTCCTCGTCAAAGAGGTGCTGTCTGAGAATTGGGGTGATTCACGGCCAGATTAGTGCATCCGCCTAATACGCTTTCCCCACGGTGGCGCAATCTTGAGAGCGTTGGATTCTGTCCAAACAATCGTCACTTTGCCCCACGCTTCGCATGCCCTGTTGATCTAGATTTCCACCCTTGTGTCTGAAGGAACCCCCAAGCGGTATTCATGATGACATGTGGTCTGCCTCCTGCAATATGAATGATGACCTTCGGTCCGTCTATTGCAGTTGTTATGGTCGATCCACTGTCCGCCTACCGTCTTGGGCGTTTCCTGGAAGGCCGACCGTTGTGGATGTCTGGATTCGGGACACGCGATTCACCCTTTCTCATTTCCCTATGTTCGGATAAAATCTCAACGCCCCTAGCATTGTCCCGCTCGTGTGTTGGAACAAGTTGGGGGGATGATACATTGATTAGGCTTGAGGTCTCCTTTCCTAGGAATGACCTCCCTCTTTTCTCCAGCAATCCAGGCCCAACTATGGATGCCTGATGCTTGGTTAACGCTCCCGCAAGACAGTGAATTGTGGTTGAGCATGTTAAGCCAAAAGATGCAGATAAATATATTGGTTCATACAAATGGATCAAGGTAGCAGAAGAAAAATGTTCTGGGAGTGGCAAAACAAAGCCCCTAGGGATTAACGTGCTGAATGAGTCTCTCTAACGCCGCTACCCTTTGGCTGGTGGCCTCCAGAGCTGCTTCTCGCTCTCTGTGTGCCCTCTCTTCGTCGGCGGTCGCAGCACGCAGTTCGTCGATTATGGCCTGTGCACGCTCCCGCTCGACCTGAATTGTGACCATCTGTTGGCCCGCCTCCGTCAGCTGTACCTGAGCGTCAACCAGCTGGGCTGCTAGTTGCTCCACAAGCTCGGTACACGTTGCGACGAAGGCCTCCTTCTCTGCCGCCTGCCCTTCGAGGCGCCGGACTTCCTGCTCCGCCGCGAGGAGCGCCCGCGTGCTCTCCGACATGTCCCGACTTTGTGTGACGTCGGCACGCCGGCAACTCTCGCGCATCTTTTCGGCCATGAAATCACGGATCGTCAGATGGAGGCGTTGAGCATCAGCTCCCCCGGCACACAGGAAGCGCAGCCAGGTTTGAAGTGATCTCATGCGCCCCAGCCACTCCGATGGGTCTCGCTTGAGGAAGCGCTGGATGCACTTCCACCCCCTGCGGCGCGTTATCCGGCTCTCCTCGACCGCCTCCGCGTCCGAGTCGTCCATCTCCTCGGGGTCGGCAGGCCGGTAGGCAGGGAAGGCAGCCAGCAGGTCTGCTGCAGGGTCCGCCCCTGGGAGGTCCTCATGAGGGATAGGTTCCCCAACATCTGGGCGACCTTCTTCTCTCTCCCCAGCGGCGCTGACACCCTCGTCAGCCCCCGACCTCTCTCCGATGTCAGCACCGCCGGCGTCCGCAGCCCCCTGATCAGCAGTTGGTGGGGCCGGCTCGGTTTGGGAAGTCTGTTCCGGAGCATGCGGCATGTCCACCACTGGTCCACTCGTAGATGGCCCGGGTTCGGAAACCCGACGAGCCTCCAGTGTTGAGATCACTGAGCGGGGCATGCCATGGTTAGTCACGGATCGTCAATGGAAAGCACCAGCAGTAAAGCAAGGAGAAGTAAGGAGACTTACGGGAGTTCAGAGCGTCATCTTCCGCTATTCCGGCCGCCGCAGGAACAGTTGCAGCAGGGGGCCCTTCCGCGCTTGTCAATTCGATAATGGGTGCCTGGCCCTCGCCTTGTCCTGCTGGCGCCTCTCCTACTCCCGCTGAGGACGCCTGACCAACATCCGTGTGCTCCTGAGAAGGATGGAGAAATGGGTTAGAAGCTGCATAAGAGAATGGATGAAGCAGGTTGAGTAGGGATATAAGCGGACCTCGAGGAGCTCAGTGACATCAACATTGTCAGAGTCGGCCACCTCGCCGCTCTCCCGCGGGCTCCCCCGATGGGACCTTCCCTCGGAGCCTTCATCCTCCCCCGTCTCCTCCTCCTCCTCAGAGTCGTTACTGTCATCTTCTCCCGGCGGCATCTGTTCTGGAGCGGGTTCGAGACCGAGCATCACCTTCACCAGAAGGGATGGCTCCGCACGCCGACCACGTTGGCGCGCGTAATCGTCCATGGCCGTCAGATACGCATACTGCCGGTTGAAGTCCACCCTGTCGGCAATATGGAGGCGCCCGACCTCTGGCAGATGGATTCCTTCTCTGAGAATCTTTCGTCAGATGGCGTCGGTCCCCAGTGACTGCCGCAGGGTCATCCAGGCCGACCACAGCACCGGGAAGACTGCATCGTGGGAGGGTTCGAGCAGACGTCTCACCTGCTTCTCGGGCCGCTCTTCGACCACCGTGCGTGCCCCCTCTCTGGGCGCCGAGGTCGTAGCGGCAGCCTGCGATGTGCCCGCCGCCGAAGTCCCTGCTCGCGCCGGCTCCGCTGCTTGGCGCGCCTCCGTTCTCCCCCGTGTGGCGGCGCCTCGCCTCCTTCCTTGACGCCCGGTCTCCGCACGGGTAACCTCGAGCCGCTGAACTGGCTTCCGTAGAAGCCCCTCGGGGTACGCGATGGCCCAGTGTTCGGCGTACTCGGTTGCCAAGCCTGCGTCAACCCCGTTAGGAGGGAGAGTGATGACGTCGCCAGAGCCGAAAGCGGCAAACATCAGCCACATCTGGCGAAGGACGCAAGGGTTCGTCTCCTCCCGGACAGCAGTGAATACCCTCTTCGGCATCCGCTGAAGGCACCCGAACTGCCTGGCGAACCGGGTTGGCACGTAAGGCTCGCAGGTCACCTTCCCGTCGATCCGAGCCACGAGCACCCCGCCCCGCATGTTCAGGAAGTACTCGTGCTGCTCCAGCGGACCCTGCCCGTTGTCGATCACTTGGCCAACGGGAGTGGGGAACGGACTGAAGTTGAAATTGGCATGATTGCCAATCCGAATCCTCACGCCCTCCTCACTTAGGGTCATCGGAGCGACCCCCGCAATGTTCAGCAGGGAGGGTCGCAGGCCGTTGCCCGGAGGAATGATGGCGTTCGGAAACGTGTACCCACCGAGGTGAGAAGCCACCCAGCCGTGGAAGAACTGAAAGGGCCCACAGATCCTTCGTGGCGACCCCCCTCGTGATATGTGTCCCAGGATGGCATACAGCCTCGCCAGCACTGGGACCCCGAGGTTGTATCTCTTGTTGGCGGCCATAGCGCCCGCCACCGCCAGTGTCGCCGGGCGAACGCCCATTCTCGCATCCCGCACTGGCAGGAGCCACCCACTCAGAAAGGCGGCCAGGAACGCCGCGTACCAGACGTTTGGGTCCCGGGCCTCGATGACGCGGAACCCCCATGAGCGGTAGTCGCCCGTCTCCAGGACCCGCCAGTACGACCCGTTCCGGCTCCTCTGAGCTGCGGTCGGGCACCGCTTCCCCCTGCCTGGCATCTTGACCGCCGGGTCATGCTCCAAGAACTGGCCGAACCACTCCTTGTAGGCTATGTCCTTCTGGAAGTCCTTGATCCTGAGCCGCTGCGTAGCCAGGTCAAGCAGATGCCAGGTCAGAATGGGAGTCCGTGACCTGTCTTCCCAAGTGTTCTTCGGTGGCAGGAACTCATCGTACTGGTAACCCTCCAGCGGGATACCTCTGATGCAGTGGATGTCCCAGAGACCGATGCCGACCTCCCCATGGTGAAGATGGAAGGTGTTGGTATCCGGAGACCAGCGGGTGAACAGCTCCGGCCCGAGCTCGGACTGCTGGTAGAAGTGGAACTGCGACGTCCACACCGCCTCAAACAGGCCGATGTATCGCAGCTCCTCTGCGAAGTGATCGCAAGTGTGGCGTACCCAGAACGCCCAGGCCCACTCACTGGTGAAATTGCCCCCAGACCGCAAGTCCCAGTCCTTCAGCCAGCCCTTGGTGTCGTCAGTGACACTCTGGCGATATGTGCTCGAGTAGAGGGCTGGAGAATTCTCCGCAGTAGGCTCACCCCCGTCAATGGTT
Source organism: Viscum album (assembly GCA_963277665.1). Classification (NCBI taxonomy): domain Eukaryota; kingdom Viridiplantae; phylum Streptophyta; class Magnoliopsida; order Santalales; family Viscaceae; genus Viscum; species Viscum album. Next base: position 1,217,075,402 of record OY728159.1, read on the forward strand.
CGCGTCCTCGGGTTCAGGACATAGACGTCCAAGTGCCTGGTCTCCCTGGCAGGATGTCCATTGTTGGTGATGTTATAGCGGGTAAGCTCGCCCTCCCGAGTCACCCAGGTCCGTGGCGCATCAACCTCGAACCCTGGCACCGGAACCTCATCTAGGATGCCGAAGTTCCAGAGCGGCAGGTTGTCCGACAGTGGATATGTCTTCTGGGCCGGCGTCAGCAAGTCGAACAGGGATTGATTGTCGGAAACAATCTCCTTGGCTCCTTAAACCTCCTCGTTCGTCGCCATCTCAGCTCTGCGAGTGGCGGCATCCCCCTCATTTCCTCTATGCGCGGCCATCTCAGAAGTTTCGGGAGTCGTGCGGGTTAAGGGATGAAGCGTGCGGGATCGGACGAGGCTGGTAGAGAAGTTTGAAGGTTGGCGCGCAATCCAAGTGGACGGCGCGCAATTGGGAAGACTGTCGCGCAAAGTTCCGGGTTTTCGCGCAAAAACAGGCGAAATCCGGATGGTTTTGCGCGCCGATCGGGCGAATTTCGCGACCGGAAGAGGCAATTTCGCGCACGAGAGCGTTGAGAGCTTATCGCGCGGAAGGCCTGTGTACGGAACGCGGAACCCCGGACCCCTATTTATAGACGAGGTCGGGATTCCGCGCCGCGCGGAACGCTCGATTGCGCGACCGCGACGGCGAATTGCGCGCCCGGCGCCCCTTTTTGCGCGCCTAAGTCCCGCGCAGCCCATGACTTCGGCATTCCGGCGTCTCCCTCGGAACCCGATCGTTGCAACCCCTCGCCGATCAGATTCCGAGGGGGGGCTTTTGTAGGCGCCGGAAAAGTCCGTTGTTCCCAAACGAAGCTCCGGATGCGGAAAGCGAAGTGATATTTGGAGTCAGAGGCACGTTCCGGAGGGCCCGGAGGACTTGCGCGAAATTTCAGAGGCCCGCGCGCAAAGTTGAGTCGCGGCGTGCAATCCTCCCGGGATGCGCGCAATGCGCTGGGCCGGCGCGCTATTTTGCGCGCCCGTGGCCTGCGTGGCTCCCTTGCGCGCCGGGTCCTGATTCCGCGCCTGCGAAGGGAATTCCGCGCCCGAGACCGGATTCCGCGCCCGGGGTTGCCTATAAATATAAGGCGACCCCCGACGTTTTGAAGGTTGCCAGATTCCGAAGCGTCGCTCGTTCGCGCAATCCAACCCCTTCCGCGCGCAATGCCGATCTTCAGGTAACCTCCTTTCTTTCGTGCAATAGAGCCTTGGGGTTCGCCTTCGCGCGCAATCCCCTTGGCTCCTTTCCTTTGAATAATCCTTAACCCGAAGGCCTTTGCGCGCAAAAGAAGCCTCTTGCGCGCAATTGCCCCCGGGTGCGCGCAATCCAGCCCGATTGCGCGCACCCCCCATTTTCAAAGTGGCCATTCGTTAGAGAATGAGCCGTTGCCCCCGCGTGCTACCCGAAGCCCGGTGCGCGCAATCTCAATCATCCGCGCGCAAAGGGCTGGCCTGATTGCGCGCCAGCCCGCCATTTTGCGCGCCGACCTGCTGTTTTGCGCGCAAAGCTCCTCTTTTGCGCGCAATCCGCCAGGGTCGCCCCCCTTGACCCCCTGAGGGTACCCGCCTGCGTGGCGCCCGATGATCTTCATCCCGGGTGCCCGCACCGTGCGTTGTCTTCCCGTGCGGCCCTCCAGGCTCGCGCGAAGTGACACGGGCATATCGGCAGATTCTACGTCCTGCAAGACGTTAAACTGCATTCGTCCGAGCTACAAGACGTTAAACTGTTCAGCATACGTCCAAGCTGCACGACGCTAAACTGCCTAGCCTTCATCGTCCAAGCTACAAAGACGTTAAACTGTACAGCATTCGTCCCGCAAGACGCTAAACTGCACATTCGTCCCGCATGACGCTAAACTGCACCACGTCCGTGCTGTAAGATGTTAAACTGCCAAGCACCTTCGTCCTCAACACACGACGTTAAACTGTACTTCGTCCGGCAAGACGTTAAACCGTCCGCTTCGTCCTCAACACACGACGTTAAACTGTACTTCGTCTGGCAAGACGCTAAACCGTCTGCATCACCCGATCTCGTGCCTCGCACGCAGGTTCCCCCCCCCCGGTTTGGATGTGGCCCCCACCCACTCGTCTCTGCAGGGATGTCGGGATTGTCCCTCTTTAGGGACGATTTAATGGGAGTGGCTTTTCCCTACGGGGGTAGGGTATTACAAACCCCTAGTTTCTTGTGGGGGCCGCACATGTGTATCTCCATTGCGCTCCCCCACTGCCGAAGCCAGTAGAGGGTGTGACTGGGATCGAGGTGTCTCCTACTTTCGGTCCAAGTCCCTTCCAACTGAGTTTTGCCGCCCGGGCTGCCTCAAGTGCGTAAGTCCTGACAGAATGAACTACGTGGACTTTGATCCATGTCTTCTAAACAGGGTACGTAGGAAGCCTCCCTGAGGTTCAAGCCCACCACCTGGTCGTCCCGGTCGTATTCACGTCGGTTCGTCCATCAGTGGACCCCTCCAGGGTTCACGCTTGCGTCGATTCACCTATGAATCCGCCCCTGTGGGAGACTGCCCGTGTGTATCTCCACTGTGCCTCCCCACAACCCCTTTTTTCATTTCTCCTTTTATCGTCCAGCATGACGTGAAACTGTGATCCACCCGGCCGTTCCATCTCCCTCTGTGCGAGGTGGTTCGGTTCAATCCTCCGCCCGGCGGCCTCGATCTCTTCATGAGTCGGCTTGCCGACGTCCAGCATGACGTTAAACTGTATACCCGAACTACGTTGACTTTGATCCGTGCTAACGCGCGGTACGTAGGAAGCCTCTACGGGGTCCAAGCTCTTCACTCCATCATCCATCCTGATCCTTACCCGGGCCGCCACATCCCGGTGGGGTCATGCCACTTCTCTCCACTCCACTTCACCCGGGAAGCCGCTCATGCGCTGGCCCCAACGTCGGAGGTTCCCCGCAAGGGGTTCTGTCATCTGATCCACTATTCGTGTTGATCAGTCCGATGCCGTCCCCGCTGGACGTTAAACTCGCGGCATACCCCGTGTTAAACATGGGAAGCTGAGGAAAACCTCAGGGGACACAGTTCCCCGCACCCAGTGCGGGATGCCTCAGGCCATCATGCCTTTGAGAAGCCCTATTAGGGACGGAAGACAGACGTGCAGAGCCGCAGTGTTACGACACGCCCCCAACACCCAGAGCCACCCGGCCTCCTCACCGCAGGTTGCTGCCCCGACCAGACTCCTTGGAGCGTCCGGGCGGAAGCAGCGTAATTAACCGGTGTCCATGCAGATATGACGTCGGGAACGAGATTCACGAACATTCTTAAATCTATGAGGGAGACCCGGATTAGGCGACGAGTTCCAAGGAGACGTCCAAGGAAGGAGGAGCCGACATCCCATCATCCCGGTTTCGATCAAGGAGCAGACGCCCCTGAATAAGGGACGGATGCCGCCCGCCCTTGGAAAGCGGGACTACGGGACCACAAGCCGCGCGCCCATCCCCTCGGGTTGACGGGTGCACGCGCGAACGCGTCCTGGTGGAACAGCGTAACCCGACGCACATCCGCACTGAAACAGTAGGGTTTTGGTAGGTATATGCCTATGTAAACTATGATTCAAATGATGACCCCTACACTGGTTTAGTTAGTGGGGTGTTTCTCTAAGAAGATACCACTTGGTTTTATGGGTTGATCAATTTCACCTTGGACCATTAGTATGTGGGTCTTGATCTTAGGGATGGACTAGTAATAGCATAAAAACCATTAATTCATTTAGTAACCACTAGCTCTATATTGGTTAAAGGAATGATCTTGTTTCCCAATCCTTTGGAGGTGTGAGAATAATTTTTTCTCCTAAACATGAGTATAATGTTAGTTTGTGTGGTGATTTTAGGAGAATAATAGTTCATAGACTTGTATGTGAGAACCTTGAGTGTAAATGGTTGATTATTATGGGACCAACCATCTAGATTTTCTAGTGGTGTGTTAGTGTTAAATAGCATGGACTCATTGAGTTCTTTGGTTACTTGGATGAAAATTGCAGATGTGTTTAGAATTTAGACCAACAATCTCTTAAAGTGATATTGATTGTAGTTATTTATAAATTGAGCTAGGAAATCAAGCGATGAATGTAAGATTTCATACTCTTGAAACCCAGATCTGGTTGTTATATCATATTATTGGTACAGAATAAAAGATTCTATCTAGAATAAAATAGTTCAAAAGTCCTGGATGACTAGTTACGTATATACATAACATTTGAAAGCATAAGATACAATAATAACATATCATGCGAACATAATTATTCCTTACATCATACACTTGAAAATTACAGATAGTTATCTTCTAGGTTTCATGAGGAAATAAAAACAAATATGGGTGTGCTCAGATTCTCAGTAAGGAGTAGAATCCAGTGGAATATTTTATAACAAAAATATGGAATAACTGATATGATAAGAGTAAATGAATAATATGAATCCACAATCAACTCCAACTGAGGACATGTGATATCCCTGAAAATAAATGAAAATGTAGATAAGGATAATCATTGATCTCATACTAGTGGAATGCATAATATTCTACATCAAAACATCTTGTCAAGGGCATTCTCCATAGAACTATCATGTTTTTATAAGAGTTATACATTAAATCCCCACGTTTTTTAACTTATGAGATCTGTTGATGCATCGAGGGGATATACCATTGTGGGCCCCAACCATCACCTTATTAAGTCTAATGAGTTCCCTATATGAGTCAACAATAATTCTAATACCATTACCTAAGGAACCTATTACTGAATAAATACATGGTTATACATATAATGACAAATATAGAAATAAAATACTTTAGAACTGAAATGATTAATCTAGATTTCAAGGAGAATATCCCGTAAACAACTTATAATCCCTGAGGTGTCCTAAAATTAACAATGAATTACGTTATCAAATAAATATAGTAGCGACAGTACTTTCAATGTGTTGGTTTATCCATGGAAGATTATAATTGGGTACTGTCACACCCGGACTTTGCACAGTATCATTTTTGAATTTTTATTTATTTATTTATTTTGTATAATTTTATCTGCTTCTAATTATTATTATTATTATTTTTACTTTAATTTTTTTTTTTTGAAATGAGGGCCAAGCCCGATTGGGGTTTTGCACTTTTTGCGCCGATAAATATGTGTTTCGACCTTGATGGTGTTCGACACGCCGCTGTCGAAGCCTGGCAACCTCGCTCGGTTCCTCTCGCGCGCCTGCCTGGCGTGCAACTAATTAAATAAAATGAAATATTAATAGCGAAATAAAATTAATTGAATAATAAAGTCAAAATAAAAATAAAATAAGAGAAATATAATTAGCTTAATGAATTGTTTTAATGGAATGAATAATAATTTTTTTGTGATATTATTAATTATCATTGAGTCATATTGTTATTGTTTTGTTTTAGTTTATTATTTATATTATTATTGTTGTTAATATCCTTATTTTTATTATTATAGGTATTATTTTATTTTTATCTTAGTTTTTTTACATGGTTTTTTTTATTTGGTTTTGCTTCTAGGGTTGGCCAACGCCTCCCCCTTCTCCGTGTTGAGCCGCCAGACCCCCCCCCCCCCTCCCTGTACGCCTGGTCGCGGCCCTCCACCCTAGCCGGACTCCTCCCCGGCGCACCGTTATGTCTGGCGGTCAGCGCACGCCACCTCCCTTGCGCAGCGAGTCCGTGGCGCGCCACACCTTCCTAGCACACAACCACCCCAACCGCTGCACATGCCTCCTGTGCTGGCCGACCCTCTGACCGGCGACACCAGCTCATGCCGCACCCTTCATGCTTACGCCGCCCCCTCTTTGGATGACCCCTCCCCTTCGGCTCCTATCCGGGGTCTCCCTCCTCCCTCTCGGACGGCTGGAAGCGTGACCTCCCCTCGCACCGCCTCGGTCCGCCCCCACGAATCCCCCACGCCTGTTCGGCCGAGCCCCTGGTGAAGTGGCACACCGAACCATCTGACCTCCTCCTCTTTCCGGTAGCCCCGACCGCTGCTCTGTCTCCATCTCCGGTGACGCCTCGCACTGCCGAACCTTGTGCACCCCCCCAAATTCTTCTCTTGGACACTGTCCAGTGAAACCCCAGAGCCCCCCCCCCCCCGACTTTAGTCCGGCGCCACCCATACCTCCAGCCGGCACACCCTGCAACTCCCAAATGGCCTCCCTCTCCTCCCCTTTTTTCGGCGACGACCCCCTGGTTATGTCTTCCTCTACTTGTTTTTTTTTCTTTTTTTTTTATGAGTTCGGTCTTTTTTTCAGCGGTTACATGTTCTGGTTTTGGGTTTTTATCTTGAATTTTTCAGTTTGAATTCATGTTTGCGGGTTCGCATTAGGTTCTTGTGGTGAGAATGGCAAGAGATTGAATTTTCACGCCATGTTTTGGGGTCTTTGACACCAGAGTTAGGTGGTTTCATGCCTTGAAATCCTTTGGATAATTTAATTTGGTTGTTTAGTTAATTTAATATGTTATATGATTTAATTGTGTGATGTGATCTATGTTTAAAATGGTTTGTCATGCTTGTTTGATGAAATCGAATTTCCAAAATAGTATGGTATTTTTTTTATATGTTTGTTGTTGTATAAATGGTTGTTCATTCTTTACATGTTGTGCGAAATGCGTTTTAAAGAAAATTATTTAACATGTATGCGTTTTGAAAATTTCTCTTTCTTTAGAAACGATCATGTTTTTCATTTCGACCTTATTGGGGTAAATCCTAAAATTGTTTAATCAATTGTTTATATGGTGCAAGTGAGGTTTTAGAATAGTCGAGTGTGAAATTGATTTTAAAATGGCCTTTGCACGTAAAAATCTGTTTTGTTTTGGTGCAATGTTTTCAAGTTGGGTTCTAGGTGCAGATGGTCCAGATAATTGTGTAGTTGGTGTGAAACTAGTTTTAAGGATAATTTATTAAGCAAGTGGTTTGAATGACTCTCTTGTTTGCAATTGGGTGTGTTTATTTGTGTCGACCCTTGTTGTGTTCTTTAAATAATGCTTTCTAAGTTGTGCGAATTTTTTATGTTCTTTGAGTGTTGCCAAATAGGGATTTGTGAAATGATTACGTAATGACAGATGTATTTTTTGGAAAGGTATTTTGGTGTGCGTGAGTTTTTGAAATGTTGTTTGGGTATGAAAATGGTGACTTCTGTGTGCAATATCTTGTTTGGTCTACGATATGAGAAGGAAATATACTATGTGAATGTGGAACTTTATTGAGCACAAGGGAAAACCCTGGGTATCTAGGTGGGCGGACTAGAACTAGTGCGCTAGTGAACCAGATGGGTATCATCCCTGTTTCACTTATCTGGATTGACGATTTCAACACTAACTGAAAATACGATATCTGAGGTTCGTGGACTTCTAATCCACATGTTCTGAGGGTCATGGCCTTCTAAGCCACGTTTTCTGAGGGTCGTGGACTTCTAAGACACGTTTCACTGAGACACGAGGTTCTAGGGTCCCACTCGAGCTAGATGAACCTTAGGGGATTTACCCATAGTTCTCTACAATCAATGGCGTGGTGCTTCCGTTGGCATATGGAGGACCACTTGGGTGTGAGTGTGTGTGTGTGTGTGTGTGTGTGTGAGTGTGTGAGTGTGTGTGTGTGAGTGAGTTTGTGTATGTGTGTGTGTGAGTGTGTGTGTGTGTGTGTGTGCCCATAATGAACTTTTCTCTTCCTCTTTAAAATCGTGTTTGTGAAATGAGAACTTTTTAATGTTTCCCTTTAGCATTTGGCTTGTAAATGTTTTCTTTAAAAGCATTTCAAAAGTATAACTGGAATAAGCATATTAAATTGCCCTTTTGATATTGTGGCATGGAACCTTTTCATTGGGTGAGGTCCTACTGGGCCTTTCGCTCACACCCTCCATACACCTTCGGGTGTATATAGACTTTGTTTCTTGTGTTTTCCAGGTTGTGACATCATGCTCAGCTTCAAGTTTTTAGTGACCTTCTCATGCAGTTTGGTGTTGTGGCGTGCGGATGATACACCACTCTTGTCGCTTGGAGGTTTGGGTTATAGTTTTAGACTCTTTTGTTGTCGTTTATTTTTGGACGTTGGTTCTAGTTGTAAACCTTTAAATTTTGATTTCAGTTTAATAGTCTCTTTGGTTGTCGATTCCTAGTTTAATTTTTTTATCTTGTTAGTGTTTGTGTATACCATTTCAGGTAAATTGTTCCCATAGGTTACTCTTGATACCCGGGCACTTGTGCCAGCCCGTGGGGATCGGGAACGCCCTTCGGGCCTTGCCGCAGACCGGGTCGGATGGCGACCCGACCTAGTTCGTGAAAAAATGGTATCAGAGTTCAAGGTTTTCTCTCTTGGGTCGTGTTCTTTCGGGATAGAGTCACAGTATACTTGAGTTGTGGTTGTCGGGACTCGACGTTCTAGCTATAAGTAAGGTGCCTGGCCAGCACACCTCGTGGTGAGACTCAAGTTACCAAATTATGTTGAGGTTTTTCAGTGTTTTTGGTCCTTGCGGTTAATCTTGTCTAAGGGAAATGAAAAGGGGGTGAGGTCAGTGGTCTTAGTGAGCTCGCAGGGTCTGGAAAGCCATGTGGAGTTGGGGGCACTATCCTAAAATACTCTTCGTGGCCAATGGCGTGATCGGCGTATGTCTGCCAACCATATGTTTCAATCATCCACTGATCCTAGTTTCCTCCTAATTTTCTTCTCGTCTCGTTGTTTTGGAATCGTGGAAATTTGGTTTTTAAGTAAAAATGTTTTGGTTCTGAAAAATGGAATGGTTTGTTTTTTACCCTTGTTTTTCTCGTGGGAAACCACGTGCATGATTGTATATGGGAAAAAGAAATGGTTAATTGTATGAGTGGATGAGTGCATGGATGGACATGAAGTAGGTGCCGGTGCGGCACGAGAACATGCATGTGCGAGGCTCATGGGACGCCATTGGTGTTGTGCAACCCACTGGGTTTGCTTATTTTCAAAAAAAAATTGTGAAAGGAAAAAAAATAATATTTGGTGTTTTAGTAAACGGTGTTTGTGTGGTGTGTCCTTGTGTTTTGGAAATGTCGGATGTGAGGCATTTTGAGCCGAGGATCCCTTATGGCTAGTTTGTGTCTTGAGTTTGAATTTTTGTTGGTCAGTTGGTGTGCAAGCATGTGGTTAATGGTCTCTTTTGAAGAAGTACATCGGGGAGCCCTTACAGTGGTTTCCCCTGCACCTTTGGTGTTCGCTTGTGGTATGTCTTGACCATCGGACCAGTTTGGTTGGGTCCATGGTTTTCCTTCTTGACTAGTGTATGCCCCCCATAAAGTGTTGACATGTGATTGAAGTACGGCTACGGGTAATTCACTGTTGGACGACACTCCAGTTGGTTGAAGAACTCTCTTTTTGAATTCTAGAATTGAACCCACTTCTCCTTTTTACAACTAAGTGGATCCTCACGCAGCGGGATGACATGAGAGGGGAGTTTAATAGAGTTTTGGTTTATTTGGGTTGTCTGAGTCGTTGGGTATGAAATTTGACGTTTTTGCGTTTGAAGGTTTCCCCTGGAAATGGCGAAAGGAAATCTAGCAGGGAAGGGTGAAAGCAGTTCACAATTATTAGTGTTGACCAGTTTCTTGAAGGGCTTTGTTGTACTTTCATCGGGTGCAAGGGTCATGTTTGGTGACGCCTTGCAGTGTGAGTTCTCTTTGATAGTCAAGGGTAAAGTTTGACCTCTTTAATTTTAGTGTTCTGTTTGGAAATGGAGAAGGAGATTCCAGTGGGGAGAGGTGGAAGTAGCCTAGAGTGGTCAGTGCGGGCCACTATTCTAAATGACCTTTGGTCCTTTGTTGGTTTTATTTAAGAAAGGGTCTACGTTAGACCACTAGTGTGGCAGACCTAGTCACATGGGGATGATATGATCAATTGCAGGAGTCACGTGTTGTTTAAGACTCAGTTTGAAGTCCCTCTCCATATAATGTTCCTCTCAACAGCAATGGTAATGTTCAGGTGACGATTTGTGGTGTCGTGTTCTCATTGAGTGTGACAAAGGGTGATGTGCATGCACCATTTCAGCTCTGGTGTTGGTGAATGTTCCGTGTATAATCAATCAGATGTTGTAATGTGTCGTGTTTTCCAGTGGTGTCTTGGTTGCATTGTGGTCGCATGTGACACCAAAAGGAGAAGCTTCATTCAGGAGTTTTCAATGCCTGACTGCGAGGCAGGAGATGCTTCAAACATCAGGGCTCTAGCCATAGGCCCCAGAGTGAAGTTGGCGCGTGGTCAGGAACCCCGGGAGTGTACGGGACCCCAACTTTATTCCTATCACCAATGTTAAAAGTAGAGGTAGTTTAAATTGTCTCAAAGGTTGTTCCACTTCGAATGAGTCGTCGTGTTGCATAAGGTTTTTGTGACCATGTGGACGCATGTTCGTCTCGTTGCCTTAAAGTCTTGGGGATTGCATCCCATTAGATACAATCGTTTTTGTGGTCCTTATGGGAGTTTGTTGAGTAAATCTGTCTCAAATCTGAATAGTGCTCATCAAGGAATGTGGAAATGCTAGTTTTTCTTGGGTCATGCTTTTGACGGCCGGTGGTCGGGCCCCTCCCTCCCCGCCCCTTTTGGTGGGGTGTTTGGTTACCATTGTGAAATTTTCAAAGTTCTATACCTTTTGTTAGTTCAAATGGTGGGGAGACCCACATTGGGTCTCACACGAATGTCTCTGGAATGAATCAGTTCTGGACTTTTCTATAATGGCGGGGAGTCCGCTCAAACCTCCTAGTGTCAGTTTTCCAGCCTCGTCTTGGGTGTTAGTAGGCTCTTAATGGTGGGGAGCCCCTCGGGCTTCCCCACATTGACCTTTTGGTTCTACTTCTAAAGATGAGTTGACGATAGGTGATAAGGGTGCTTCTGGGCCATGGTTGCTCTCGTTTATCATTCCAGAAAAATGATGTGGTTTTCATTCAATGGTGCTTGGGATGTTTCGGCTTGAGAAGTTGGATTCAGTGGGTGTGAGGGTTTCCTTCCTTGATCAGTTCACTTGAGGTGTTTTAGCTCTTTGGGGTGGGAGACACTTATTATAATGTCTTTTTATGCATTCTTGAGGTTTTCATTTGAGTCACTTTCTCTGATCACAATACTTTTTCCTCTCTTTGCTTAAAGTTTGTGGGGATCCCCTTTGAACCATGAGGGGGTGTCGTTCTTACTTTGAGTCTCAGCCTTAGTTGTGGCTTTCTGGGGACAGAAAGCTTTATGGTGGGGAGAATTGTCACACCTGGACTTTGCGCAGCATCATTTTCGAATTTTTATTTATTTATTTTTTTTGTATAATTTTATCTTCTTCTAATTATTATTATTATTATTACTTTACTTTTTTTTTGAAATGAGGGCCGAGCCCGATTGTGGTTTTGCTCTTTTTGCACCAATAAATATGCATTTCGACCTTAATAGTGTTCGACGAGCTGCTGTCGAAGCCTGATGACCTCGCTCAGTTCCTCTCGCACGCCTGCCTGGCGTGCCAATAATTAAATAAAATGAAATATTAATAGATAAATAAAATTAATTGAATAATAAAGTCAAAATAAAAATAAAGTAAGAGAAATATAATTAGCATAATGAATTGTTTTAATAGAAGGAATAATAATAATTTTTTTTGGGATATTATTAATTATCACTGAGTCATATTGTTATTGTTTTGTTTTAGTTTATTATTTATATTATTATTACTGTTAATATCCTTATTTTTATTATTATAGGTATTATTTTATTTTTATCTTATTTTTTTTACATTGTTTCATTTTGTTTGGTTTTGCTTCTAGGGTTGGCCAACGCCTCCCCCTTCTCCACGTCGAGCCGCCAGACCCCCCCCCCCCCTCCCTGTACACCCGGTCGCGGCCCTCCACCCTAGCCGGACTCCTCCCCGGCGCACCGTGTTGTCTGGTGGTCAGCGCACGCCACCTCCCTTGCGCAGCGAGTCCATGGTGCGCCACACCTTCCTAGCGCACAACCGCCCCAACCGCCGCACATGCCTCCTGTGCTGGCCGACCCTCCGACCGGTGACACCAGCTCACGCCGCACCCTTCCTGCTTGCGCTCCCCCTCTTTGGACGACCCCTCCCCTTCGGCTCATGTCCGGCATCACCCTCCTCCCTCTCGGCCGGCTGCAAGCGCGACCTCCCCTCGCACCGCCTCGTGTCGCCCCCACGACCCCCCCACACCTGTTCGGTCGAGCCCCTGGCAAAGTGGCGCACCGAACCAGCCGAGCTCCTCCTCTTTTAGGAAGCCCCGACCACTGCTCTGTCTCCCTCTCTGGCGACGCCTCGCACCGTCGAACCCTGTGTGCCTCCCCAAATGCCTCTCTTGGACACTGTCCAATGAAACCCCAGCGCCCCCCCCCCCCCCCCCCGACTTTAGTCCGGCGCCACCCATACCTCTAGTCGGCACACCCTGCAACTCCCAAATGGCCTCCCTCTCCTCCCCTTTTTCCGGCGACGACCCCCTAGTTATGTCTTCCTCTACTTTTTTTTTCTTTCTTTTTTTATGAGTTCTGTCTTTTCTTTAGCAGTTATATGTTCTGATATTGGGATTTTATCTTGAATTTTTCAGTTTGAATTCATGTTTGCGGGTTCGCATTCGGTTCTTATGGTGTGAACGGAAAGAGATTGAATTTTCACACCATGTTTTGGGGTCTTCGTCACCGGAGGTAGGTGGTTCCATGCCTTGACATCCTTTGTATAATTTAATTTGGTTGTTTAGTTAATTTAATATGTTATATGATTTAATTGGGTGATGTGATCTATGTTTAAAATGGTTTGGAATGCTCGTTTGATGAAATCGAATTTCCAAAATAGTATGGTCTTGTTGTTTATATGTTTGTTGTTGTATAAATGGTTGGTCGTGCTTTACAGGTTGTGCGAAATGCGTTTAAAAAAAATATTTGACATGTATGCGTTTTGAAAATTTATCTTTCTTTAGAAACGATCATGTTTTTCATTTCGACCTTATTATGGTAAATCCTAAAATTGTTTAATCAATTGTTTATATGGTGAAAGTGTGGTTTTAGAATATTTGAGTGTGAAATTGATTTTAAAATGGCCTTTGCACGTAAAAATCTGTGTTGTTTTGGTTTAATTCTTTCAAGTTGGGTTCTAGGTGCAGATGGTACAGATAATTGTGTAGTTGGTGTGAAACTAGTTTTAAGGATAATTTATTAAGCAAGTGGTTTGAACGACTCTCTTGTTTGCAATTGGGTGTGTTTATTTGCGTCGACCCTTGTTGTGTTCTTTAAATAATTCTTTATAAGTTGTGCAAATTGTTTATGTTCTTTGAGTGTTGCCAAATGGGGATTTGCGAAATGATTACGTAATGACAGATGTATTTTTTGGAAAGGTATTTTGGTGTGCGTGAGTTTTTGAAATGTTGTTTGGGAATGCAAATGGTGACTTTTGTGTGCAATATCTTTTTTGGTCTGCGATACGAGAAAGAAATATACTATGTGAATATGAAACTTGATTGAGCACAAGGGAAAACCCTGGGTATCTAGGTGGGCGGACTAGAACTAGTGCACTAGTGAACCGGATGTGTATCATCCCTGTTTCACATAGCAGGATTGATGATTGCAACACTAACTAAACATATGATATCTGAGGGTCGTGGCCTTCTAAGCCACGTGTTCTGAGGGTCGTGGCCTTCTAAGCAAATTTTTCTGAGGGTCGTGGCCTTCTAAGCCACGTTTCACCGAGACATGAGGTTCTAGGGTCCCACTCGAGCTAGATGAGCCTTAGGGGATTTACCCATAGTGCTCTACCATCTATTGTGTGGTGCCTTCCGTCGACATATGGAGGACCACTTTGGTGTGAGTTTCTGTGTTTGTTTGTGTGTATGTGTGTGTGTGTGTGTGAGTATGTGAGTGTGTGTGTGTGTGTGAGTATGTGTATGTGCGTGTGTGAGTGTGTGTGTGTGTGCCTGTAATGAACTTTTCTCTTCCTCTTTAAAATCATGATTGTGAAATGAGTTCTTTTTAGTATTTCCCTTTAGAATTTGGTTTGTAAATTTTTTCTTTAAAATAATTTCAAAAGTATAACTTGAATAAGCACATTAAATTGTCCTTTTGATATTGTGGCATGGAACCTTTTCATTGGGTGACGTCCTACAGGGCCTTTCGCTCACACCCTGCATACACCTTCGGGTGTATGTAGAATTTGTTTCTTGTGTTTTCCAGGTTGTGACATCGTGCTCAGCGATGGTGGTTTGAGTTTTTAGTGGCCTTCTCATGCAGGTTGGTGTTGTGGCGTGCGGATGCTACACCACTCTTTTCGCTTGGAGGTTTGAGTTATTGTTTTAGTCTCTTTTGTTGTCATGTATTGTTGGACGTTGGTTCTAGTTGTAAACCTTTAAATTTTGATTTCAGTTTAATGGTCCCCTTGGTTGTCGATTCTTAGTTTCATTTTTTTTATCTTGTTAGTGTTTGGGTATACCATTTCGGATAAACCATTTCCAAACGTTACTCTTGATACTCAGGCACTTGTGCCAGCCCGTGGGGATTGGGAACACCCTTCGGGCCTTTCCGCAGACCGGGTCAGGCACCGGGTCGGATAGAGACCCAACCTCGTTCATGACAGGTACAATATTATACATTGGTAAAATACCAAGGTAATGGTCAGAAAAGTTCTTCATCATGGTTCATAAAGAGTGTTCGGATATTCTAAAGTATGTCCCTCAGGAGTGTTTGGACAGGTGTACAGTCTTAGGCCTACTCATCGGGCATCAGGGTGGTGATTGGTATAGTGATCAATAAACCCTTTTCTGGGTTATTACCCTTTGGTAAATTTATTCCACATCTACACCCAATTTCCTATATCTATACAGGTATTTATTTTATATGAATCTAAAAACACTTTTACTTTACCAAAACATTGGATGGTTTTTCCACCGTAGAAATATTGAGTTTTATAATGGTTTTGTAACTCTATAATAAAAACTAAATGGTGGGATAATATTATAGACCTATAAATAGCTTAAATTACATTAGTAACATGGTAAAATTATTCCATTTTGATTATGCACCTCACAAAAATAAATAGATGGTAAATATAACATGAGTCCCAAAGAATGAAAATTGAGACGGAAAAACCCCACTTATGGCTTGGGTATAAATTAAATCAAAAAAATATTAAAATATAGGCAACAAAATTGATCTTAAAATACCTTTAATAAATTCATTTACTGATATAACATCTCAAATAGGAAGTATATACACCACTTAAACTTAAATTAGGTGCCTAATAAAAAATATTTCTCAAAGAGAAGAATTTGAGATGGAAAATCATTACCTCTTGTCCAGACTTCCACGAAAATATTATAAAGTCAAATATCATAAACAAATCTATCTTAAACAATTAATTTATAACATTAACCATCTATATTTTTATTTATACTCTTAATAAATGGTCATTATCTATATGAATTCTTCCAATTTTTCACATCAGGTGTTTATAGTTTTGATCATTTGTACTATTTTTTAAAAATTTTGGGTTTGTATCCATTCATCTTCAGAACTGTATCATTAATAGCTAATTAAAGATACTATTACGGTTGTAATATAATTATTAATAATGTTTCAAATTCTATTAATGTGTTTTTTATTCATTATCCTTGTAGATAGAATCAATAACCAGCATGTTTCAGTTATTCTTGATAATTGAATAGTGTTTTATTAATTGATGAATCATGTATTGATATAACATATATAGAATAAAAAATAATTATTTACATATTTATTTTATATAATATCATTAATTATGTTCCCATATTATTCCAGGACAAAGATTCATAGTATTGTTCAAGTGGGTGGTTAAATTGCCCCAAACATGAACACACCCTGATTTAATGAATGAACATGAGGTGGTTTTGTTGTAATATCATTGAAAAAGAATAATAAAGTTATTATTTATTGTTTATTAGTGTGATTAATAATAATTAAAAAGTAATTATAAGAATATGTAATGGATATGAAAATATTATATAATTTGAATAAAAATTTACCTCTTGGAACGCTTTTCTTAAATGTTTGAATTCAATATGATATTTTATGGATCATATCAATAATATGCTCTGAAATTTTACATACCATAACCTTAATTATATACTTATTCATTAAATTACATCTAGTAACCATCAATGATGTGTGGTGATGAAAAATGGTATTTGTTTCTCAGGTTGGTGGTAGTCCGCACATATACACGAACATCAATTTGGTTTTTCTCAATGGATGGGGTAGATGAATAAAAAATGATAATAACAAAAATATAGTAAGATTAATCTATATAAATGATACTAATATAATTTTATTAGTTTGTCTAGAATAAATTTGAATTATGATAATTAATACGAATATCTAAGTAGTTGATAAGACACACATGAAGGACTTGATGTTTCCTTAGAATTATCCTTATAAATGAAGGCCTTATGCTAACTAATGGTTAAAAAAATTTCAAAAATCAACCATAAACTAAAATTATGTATGATTATTTAATTTTTGGGAGTGTTACCCTTTTATATGTTAAGGGAATGGTATTTTTTGGAGTAACCCTTACATTTTTAGTAATGTAAAATTACTATTAAAGAGTCAATGGAATCAAAATATAAACAATGAGGGGTATAGTGATTATGGGACAAAAATAAACTCAAAAAAAATCCATTTTTAAACAACTTTCATTGTTTTAGATATTTTTATTTTAACTTTTTTCTCTTATTTACTTTTACTTTGGTATTTAATTTTTAACTTTAGTAATCAATTTTAATGAAAGACATTAATATTGAATCTTTCACTTATTTTGATCATTATGATTTAAAACATTGATACAGTTATATAAAATATAATTTATAAATTTGTGAAATGTTAATTTTAAAATATACTACCTTAATTTTTTAATGTCATATTTTATAAGTATAATATTTTTATGCTTTAAATTAATATATAATATAAAATTATTTTAGATACAAATTTAATGACATAATATGATTTATTATAAAAAAATTGAAGTTATTAGAATGTAATGGAAATCCAAAAATTAATATCCCTTGAAAATACTTGATTCTATGAAAATAAAAAAATTGATTCTTTTATTAAAGTAATATATAAATTTTTTGTAAAAATATTAGAAATAATATTCATAAGTTAAAATAATATTTAAAAACTCATATTTTTATTACTTAAATTAAAATTTTATTCCATAAAATTATTTTTAAAGATATATATCATTCATATATAATTATAAATCCATGCTAAATTTGATATTCATGAAAATCATGTTTTTCGACTAAAAACTGACCTTTTCAGAAAAAGATAAGAAATCCATACTAAGAAACTTTTAATATGAAAAATTCAAAAATGATGTTAATTTTGTTAATTTTAAATTTTAAATTTTATATTTTAAATAAAATATTGAATAAGGGCTCTTTAGTGTGTACATTATGTGATAGTTCATGACATTGTATTCACCTTCTATGGTATGGACTCAAGTATTACATTTCCCCCTTAAATAATTTTATCCTCGAAATTGGTGTATATATGAAATATTTAACAAATGTGGATATTCATTTTTTATATCTTTTTCAAACTCATCAGTTGCCTCTTCTAGTTTTTGTTTTCTCCAAAAAAATTTCACCAACCAAGTTGTCTAATTCCACAATAATTTCTCTATAGTGTCAATATTCTGGACAGGCTCCTCGTTATATAAAAATTCAGGGACTAGTACTATTGGATTATATGTGATAACATGCATTATATATGGAATGTATTTCCTTAGTCATGAAACATATAATACATCGTGTACTTTATAGAGGTTGGGCGGCATAACTAATCCTTAGTCTATAGCTCCAATTTTTTTCATTACATTAAAAGCCCCAATGTACAGTGGGATTAACATCCCCTTATACCAAATATTATAAATTTATTCTATGGTAAAACCTTTAATAATCCATGATCTCCAACCTGAAACTCAAATTCTTTTCTGCCACTATCAGTGTATATCTTTTTTCTATAATAGTCAACTTTAATATGATCTAGAATAGTTTATACTTAGATATTCATCTTCTCTATATGATCTGGTCCAATGACCTTTATTTATCCAATTTCTTCCCAATAAGTTAGAGTATGACCCCTCTTTCCATAAAATTATTCATCTTGTTCTATCTAGATACAAAAATGAAATATATTATTGTATGAAAATTCCAACAAAGGTAGATACAGATCTCACATAACATGTTAGTCAAGAGGACATGGTCTTGGTATGTCTATGAAAGTTTGGATAGTTCTATCAAAATACCCATTAGTTTGGGGATGATAGGTGACGATAAAATTTATATTAGTGTCAAGATACCTTTGCAGAATCTTCCTAGATTTTGATGTAATGTGAGGGTCATGATCAGACAAAATCAATAGAGGAACCCCATGAAGCCTTGTGATTTCATCGATATATAGCCGAGAAAGGCACTCTAGGGTTAGATCTTATCTTATTTATAATAAATTATAAGACTCGATAAGATGATCAGTGATAACCTATATTGCATCATTATTTCTTTGATTATTTGGGATTCTAGTGATAAAATCCATTTTCATATTGTCCCTCTTCCATATAGGTATAAGATTAGGTTTCTTCACTACCTTCGGATGTTGTATTTCATCAATTACCTACTTGAATACTAACAATATGGTCAGAGAGTCCTCAATTTCCTGCTTTATACCATTTTATTAGAAATATTATCTTAAATATTTATACATCGTTATTATACTAGGGAGTAGAATTTTTTTTTGAAATATACTTCAACTAGTTTTTTCCCCTACAACTCTGGTATGGATGGAACAAATCTCCAATTCCAAAGCTTCATCCACATGACTCTATAAATGAATTCTATTAAGTTACCATAATTAAAATATTTAATATTCCAATGTAAGTTCTCATAATCCTAATACTAATTCCTTCTCTTTTACATTAAGGATGGTTAAATAGATTCTTGAAAAAATAATGATGACTACCCTTACCTAAAAATCAATATATCTATCTTTATTAGATATATATATATAGAATTCCTTTTAACCATCATCATTCTCAAAACTCTTTGGTCCCTCATACTCAATGCACTATCCACCATGTTTTCATCCCTGGGTGGTAATTTATCAATCAATTATAGTATTTGAGTAGTTCCAACCATCTTCCTTGCATCATGTTGAGCTCCTTATAATAGAAGATACACTTCAAACTCTTGTGGTATATATATATCACATCTTTTTTCAAAAATCTTGTTTCTCGAAATATTAAAAAGAAATATTAAGGTTGTCATTTCAATATAATGATTTGGATAGTTCTATTTCTAGATTATTAATATCCTTAATTCATAGTCAATTGCCCTATCATTATGTATAATTCCACAACCAAGTCCTTTCTTAAAATAATCACTATATATTATAATTCCAACCTTACCTAATGGTAAAGTTGAAAATAGTACATTGATCAGTATCCACTTTAAGTCTTTAAAACATTCCTCATATAAAATTTACCACAATAATTTAACCCCTTAAGAGTTTAACTTTCTTAATGAGTTTTCCGACTGAGAAAAATATTGAACAAACCACTGATAGTAACCTTCCAAGCCCAGGAAACTTCATATCTTAGTTATTCTCATCGATGAAGGCCATTATTTGACAACCTTTGTCACTGAAGGTTCAAAAATACAATCTATAAATGGAGAAAATAAGGAGAATAAAATAAACTTCATTGAGACAAAATTCACACTTACTATATATCCCTTATAAATACTTTTTTCTGAGGGTCTCTAGAATTACTTGTAGATGACTCTCATTCTCTTCATATCTTATAAGGTATATCAATATATAATTAATGAATACCACAAAATAGTTTTAAAGATACTCTTTAAATAATTTATTCATCATATACGTAAATATGGAAGGTTTATTAGTCATTCCAAAAGGAATTACCATAAAATTATAATGTCCATACCTTATTTGAAAGTCTATCTATAGTATATCATCATTTTTCACAAATAACTGATTATTACCAGAGAAAATATTGATATTTAAAAAGTATTGGGATACTTTAATTTGAACAAATACATCACAAATTCATGGTAAATGATACTTATTTATTAGAGTAATTGCATTTATATCCTTATAATTTATGAATAATATCATAGATCCATCCTACTTTTCTATGAATAAAATAGGGGCTCACCATGGAGAAACACTAGGGTGTATAAATTCCCTATCACACAAATCCATTAGTTGTACCGTCAACTCCACCAACTCTATTTGTGTAATACTATATATTTTTTTAGATATATTCCTTGTATCATGAATTATTTTATTAGAGAACTCCACTTCATGCTCTGGCAGATGACCAGGTAATTCTTCTAGAGAAACGTCAATGAAGTTTTATAAGATAGGTAGATTTTCTATTCTTAGGACATATTCATTATCCATATATCAGGCTTGATATTTCTATATTCCCAAAAAAAATTTAAGTAGAGCTACTGGGGGAGGATCCATACATGATTTATATGATGATGTTTCCCTATAAATACATAGTATTCTGCCTCACCTTTTGGAATCTAAATATTTTTATCTTGAAAAAAAAAATTAATTATAATTTGATAGAAAATCCATATAGTGGATCATAATGAATAAAACTGTAGGTATAATATAAATTTTTGAAAATAGCGTATAAACATGCATCATAATTGGAACTTCTTAACACATATCTATTTTAAAATGATTTTCACTCAGTTTCTTAATTAATAACTCCATTACTTGGGTGCTAGGGAAATATCTAATTTTTTTGAAATAAAGGACGTTATAAAAGAGTTCAAATATATATAATCAAATAAAATATTATCTAACTTTGAGTTAATGATAAAAGTAACTTCCACCATATTAGTAGAAATTTTTACTTCAATTGTGGAAATCACATTTGCTTGGTCTTTCTCCCTTGGACTTTTCAAATTGAATTAACTTGATGTTTGAGGAAATAGTTCACATAATTTCCTTTCTCACTGTATTTAAATCGTTGAAAATTAATAGATTCTAACTTGAAATTGAATTCATGATTTGATAGACTTTTTTATGCACTAGTAACAAACTCATTTTCCATTCTATTAATACCAAGGGTGTTTCTTCCCATAGTTATCACAAATGCTAAATCTATGCCTTCTTTACACCCCTTTGTCGCATTATTCTTCCCATGATGCACATCTGGCCTCTTATTAACTTGATTTCCAATGAATAAATACATCATGTTTAACTCCTTTTTGTCTTAATGGAACTTGATACTATATCCGCATATGATTAAAAGTTATGAGAGACCAACACCCTTCTAAGTCTGGACATTAACCCATTAAATAAATTATCAATTTTACTTTCTAGTCTACATACCAATTAAAAAACTTGTATATATTACCTTTTAAATTTAACCACATACTCAACAATGTATTCCTTTTACTTAAATCAAATAATGAGTATTTTCCATTCTATTTCCACTCCATTCTCCTGAAAAAAATATTTTTTAAATATTACCACCTTAAAATTTCTTCATTATATGTTATTTTTCTTATATTCCTATTTAGTGTTTTGAATTAGTGACCACCATTGGTCTGAATATCCCTTAAAATGATATAACTCCATGATGAAGTTTTCCTTTTCATAGTTTCCCATGGTGAGAAAGGTCTTTTCTAGGTACTTGATCCATTGTTCATCTACCAAGGGATTAGTAGTTATGCTGAATGATGGAGTGTTTTCACATTATGTGGTCCTACATAGTTACACCATGCTATATATTAAAATATCTCTATACGAGGGAGATCTTATTTTTTATAACCTAGATCAGCTTCCCTAATATGATTATCAACTAATTATCCTAAAACCCAAATTCAACTTCATTTTTAGAGGAAATACCCATGCATTGACTATGGGTGTTGATATGATTCTCATTCCTCCTATTATTCAATATCCTTCTATACTATCTTACTCAAAATTAGCTCATGATATTGAATTTTAAAATAATATTACTATTAGGTTTTCTAGAGTGTTTCCAAGGACTCTTAAGGGTTTTTTCATAGTACTCATTCTATCTAGCAATATTCCTCTAAATTTAGTTCCCAATGATCCAAATAAACATTCTATGATACCAATTGTAATATCACAAACTCTTGAAACCCAAACCTGGTTGTTATATTGCATTATTGATATAGAATATAAGAGTTCCCATAAGATCCAATAGCACAATAGTATTAGAAAACTTGAAACATGCATATATAAAATTTGAAAACATAAGATACAATATGAACACATTGTGAGAATATGATTATACCTTCCATCATATCCATCAAAATTGAACATATTTCTCTCCTAGGTTACCTAGAGAAAAGAATGAAAATAACAACAATCGTATATGATCAATAAGGAGTAGTAAATAGGGGAAGCTTTCATAGCATAAACATGGAATAAGTGATATGATAGTAATAATTGAATAACATATAACCATAATCAAATAAACTAAAAGCTTGCAATAACCATGATAATAAATGAAAACGTGGATAAGAATATTCATTGACCTCATACTAATGGAATGCATAATTCCAGACATCAAAATATATTTTCAAGCCCTTATGCCAAGACACTAACATGGTATGAGAAGTGTTAAACACCAAAACCTAAGTTTTTTTTCCTATGAGACATATTAATTCATATAAGAGATATATAATTTTGATCCACGGTCTTCAACTAATTAATTCCAATGAATTCACCATAAGAATCAACAAGACTTTTCATATCATTTCCTAAGGATCCTCTTTCTAAATAAATAAATGTCTATCCATATAATGAGAAATGTTTAAGTCAAATACTTCCCCATTCAATAGAATAATCTATATTTCTAGGATATCATCCATAAATCAACTTAGAGTCTATGGGGTATCATCAATGTAACATGAAGTACCCTTATCAAAGAAATGTAGTAGTGAGGGTACTTTTAATGTTTTCGGTTATCCATGGAATATTATAACTGTGTTAAATAGTATTAATTTCTAGGAGTCCATGGAAGTGGTATGAAAAATACATCATCATGAGTACATGTGAATATTCCAAAGTGTATCCCCCGGGAGTTTCTTGTAAGGTGTTCATTCTTAGGCCCACTCGTCATGAATCGGGGTGATGATTGAGTAAATGATCAACTAATCCTTTTTGAGATGAATACCCCTAGGTGAATATATATCATATCGACATCCACTTTATAATACCCATAAATGGATTTGTATTTTAAGAAACTATAAAAACTTTTATTCACCAATACTTAGAATTGTTTTTCCAACATGGAAAATATTGATTTTTATAATGGTTTTGGAAACACTTGAATCAAAAGAATATGTGGGGGGGATAAAAATATTGACTTTAAAATACCTTATATTCCATGATTAATATAGTAAAATTATTCCATTCCAATGTATTCACCATACAAAATGATATTGTTGATGAATATAAATGAGTCCAAAAAATTAAAATTGAGACGGAAACCTCTACTAATGGCTAGGGTAATAATTTAAAAAAACTATTGAAATATTGGGATTAAAAATGATCTTAAAATACCATTAATAAATTAATTTCATGATATAAAATATAAAATATCTAGTATATACACTACATGATTTAAATTTGGTTCATTATACAGAAGATGTCACAAAAAGATAAATTTAAGATGAAAAACCACTACATCTTTTCCCTAATTCCATGAACATAATATGAATTAATATATAAATATATATATATCATAAGAAATTAATTAATAACCTTAATCATATATATTTTTTATTTATAATCTCAATAAATATTCATTTTCAATATGAATTTTTTCTATTTTTAACATCGGGTGTTTATAGTTTTGATTATTAGTAATAGTTTCAAAACAGTGGTGTTTATATTCATTATTCCAATTTTGTTTAATATTTAATAGTTAATCAACGTTAATTTTAGGACTTTTTATAATTATTTATTATTTTTAAAATTCCTTACACGAGTGTTTTAGTCTTCATCCTTGAAGATGAGATAGATAACAAACATGTTTCAGTGATTCTTGACGATTAAAGGGTGTTTTCTTAACTGATGAAATAAATATTGATATAACATCTCCATAATAAAAATAAAAATAATTATTTACACATTTGTATTATAATATACAATTAATTATGTTCCCATAACGATTCATGATAAAAATTCATATTTATTTCAAGTAGGTGGTTAAACCGACACAAACATGAATATACCTCTCAACAAATAATTATGAGATGGTTTTATTTTAATATTTTAATTATAGAATCATAATGTTATTATTTATTTCTTATTACTATTATATATCATAATTATGAAGTAAATATAATAATAATCAAAGGAATTTAAAATATTACATAATCTGAACAAAATATTTTCTTCTTGGTATGCTTATTTTAAAGGATTCAATTACTAATGACTGGTTATTGATCATATAATAAATAGGTTATAATTATTTTCATCTCAGAACCCAAATGATATCATAAAAATAATAATTCACCATTAAATCCATTATTGGATCCATCAATTTTGGCCATTGATGAAAAATAAATTTTATTTCATGAGGTGGTGATAGTGTGCACATACACACGAACGACGACTCCATTCATCTTAATGGATGGGATAGATAAATAAAAATGATAAAATACATAATATATTAACATTAAACTATAAAATGATATATATAAATATATATTTGGTTCTAGAATAATTTTTAATGAATATAATCATGAATAAAAACTACGTAGTTGATAATACTCACAGTGGGGACTTGAATTTTCAATAGAAGTCTCCTTGGAAAAAATCCCTTGTGATAAATAATGGTGACCTAAATCTTTGTAATTTTTTATAGGGTTATATGAGGAGAAAAATTGATATTTTTTCAAGTATAAATTCTATGTATATCTTAGTCTGGATGTGGTGGAAGTTTTACCCTTTTATAAGTAAAGGGAATTATAGTGTTGGCAGTAACCCTTAAATTTTCAATAATGTAAATTTATCATTCAATGTTAAATGGAAACTAATGGAAAAAATAGGATGGTATAGAGAGAGTGGGTTGAAAATAAATTCAAGCACTCCTTTTTTATAAAAATTTGAGTTTTTAGGGATTTTTTTCTTCTTAACATCTTCCATATTTATTTTTACCCTGGTAATTGATTTTTAACATTAGTAATCAATTTTAATGAAAAAATAAATATTTACCCCTTTTCACTAATTTGATAATTATGATTTGAAAATTTAATATCATTTTTTAAAATAAAAACCTTTTATAAAATGTTAATTTTTACATAAATACACTTAATAATGTTAAAAGAGATTTTAGAAAAATAACATTATAAAGCCTAAAATTTATATATAAGATAAAATTATCTTGATATTGATTTTGAATAAATAAATTTATTTATTATAAAACAAATTTAATTTATGGGTCTTTAAAGGGAATCCAAAAATAAATCTCCCTTGAAAATACATGATTTATAGAAAATAATAATAAAATATTATTAAAGTAAAATTTTAATTATTTCAAAAAAAGTTCGACGTAGGATTTATAAGCTCAATGAATATTTTAAAATACATATTTTCATCCCTTAAATTCTTATTTTATAACTTAAAAGTTTTTGTAAACTTATAGGTTATTATTATATGATGATAAATCCATAAAAATTACAAGTTTCAAGAAAACCATAATTGTTCACTAATGACTGACCTTTTAAGAAAAAGTTCCAAAATAACTACTAAGATAATATTGATATTTTGAATTTAAAAATTAATCTTATTTGGTCAATTTAAAATTTTAAAATTTAACTTTTTAAACAAATTATTGACTAAAGGCTCTTTAGAGTGAATATTTTTTGATGGTTTAGGATATGATGTTTACTTTCTACAATTGGTTATTAGTTATTATAGTAGAAGGGCCTCTAGGAAGTATCTTAAAAAAGTATTAGTCTATGGTTTCATCCTGGAAACCCAATCCGGGCCAAGGGGTGATATGAGATTATTGTTTTCTCTATGTAATAGAAGATATTAGGTGAGCTATAATGATCATAAAGGATCATGAAAGATGAAATTCTTGGAGATTCAGGTTTTAATTCCTTTAGAGTTTAGATTTATACGGTTCAAGTAATCTTGGGTTTTCAAAATGATCATTGGAGGATGACCATATGGCGAGTTTTTGAAGTTTTCATGTAATTCCATTAAGTATTTTCTTTGGGGATGTTAAGTATGGTTTTTAGGGTCGATGATGGGTGGGGCCTTCGTAAACATCCTTGGGAACAGAAATGTTGTGAGTATCTAAATATATTTTTGTTGAGTTACATAGAGTAATGTAATGAAATACTACCTAGTTGCTATTGAACTTATTCTAGGTACATGAACAAGTGTGGGAAAATGATTAAATTTTGTGATAAAACTGTAGTTGTGCATCTTTGATTGATTAAATTACAACTATTTTCAAAATACTTTAAAATGAAGTGGGACCATCATGTGGATAAGTTTCAATGGTTAAGGATGGGTTAAGGAGAAGGTGTCAGTAGAGGTAGACTTGGTTGATGATAAGACATATTAGCTTATTTTTAAATTGACTGTGGTTAAACCTAGTGGGACTTAGTATGTGTGGGTCACCCATTAATTAACATTGCAGTGGTTTCATTTGGATCTATAAATAGAGTTTTTTTAAATTTTAGTGGTCTATTTGTTTAGATGAAGATGATGTCCTTGTATAAACCAAATATATTGTTGTATATTAATCTGTTGTCAACGTAATACATTGAATTTTTCACCTTTGGACTAGGATTCTAGTTTTCTAGAAAAATATTCTGTGAGATGAACTGAATGAAATGCTAAACCTAATGGTATAGTTTAAACAATGTAATTACACATAGAGGTAGTCTCATGGATGGTGAACATTTTCACGAAAGGGGGAATTTTATGTTCTATTGACTAAATTTTTAGTGGGTGAATATGAGTATTAAAGAATTATGTCCTTTTTCCCCTAAATTATCACATCTACCTGGGTGGCCTGGGTTAAATCTTTATAAAGGAGTCAAATTTTGAGTACATTGTGATACAGAAATGGTTGGTGGGAAATGAACCAATTCCAGGATGGTCTTTATATATAGATATTGTGATCAACATTCATGGTAGAGTTATGGTTACTACTTTTAATTTGGAAGAGATAACGAAGGACTCTAATGATTCATAGTCGGTAGTGCTCCCAGGATTCATAAATATGTACTATCATATTAGATGATAGTTCTAGTGTCTTTGTTTGAAGAAGGAAATCAATGATTTTTCCCCTTATTGTCTTAATTTTCATATTATTAGGGATAAGCATCAGTTACCATGTGTATTTTTTTCATCCTCTTCTATTGCTGGTGTGGAATTGGGATGAAGAGATGATGAATTTTTTATAGGGTTACCCAAAAACAAGAGAGGATGATATGTTTTGTAGTTTTCAGTTGATTGGATGATGAAATTGGAACATTTATTTCAAATTTGAGAGACTATTTCCCTAGATGAGTTAGTGATACTCTATGTTTCAGGGATATTTTTCCTACATGGATTCCCTACACTCATAGTATATGACACTAAAATTATTTTCATTTCAAGGTTCTATAAAGTCTTGTAGAAGTTGATGAGGAATCAATTGAATCTAGGTGCGATGTATCATCTACACACTAATGGGTAGTCAAAAATTGGAATCCATATATTGGATAATATGTTGTAGACATGTATTCAATATTTTAGTAAATCATCGAATGATTAACTTGCCTTTTATATTTTTCATACAATAACAGTTACCAGTATTCGATTCAGATGGTACTATTCATTGGTCTTTATAGTTGATTGTGTCATTCACTATTGTGTTGGCATGAAGTGTGCGGGTCATATTTTATCAGGAAATGTTTTTTGCATGATACCTTTAAGTGATTTTGGTTGATTCGAAAATGGTTAGTGGAAAATGAGAGAGGGAAATTCACATATACTGATTGGAGGTGATGACCCTTGGAGTTCACTGTGGATGACCAATTTTTATTAACCATGTCACCAATATTGGGAAATCGGTGATTTATAATGTAGGGGATATTTGTTAAAAAACTTTTGAGACTGTTTTATATCATTGATCATATTCTAATAGTGTCTTACTGATTGTACCTCACTCCAGGGTATCAAGTTAAGTATAACTTGTTCCATGTGTCTTGAATTTGTAGGTATGAACCTAATCATGGGCATATGATCAATAGTGAGGATGTTGAGTTTGAAACAAATTTAAAATTAGTTAAAGGAACACTATGGAGAATGTATTATAGTGAGATAGTGTTACAAGGGAAGATGATAAAACTTTTTTTATTTTTGTGGAAATATGGTAAAATCCAAGAGTATACTGGGGTGGGAGAGTTAGATTTCTAGGGTAAACGGAATTATTTTTCTGATAAAGGCTGCTAGAGAGACATCTATAGGATGATAATTAATTATAGGGGGATATTTGTAACACCCTACAAATCTTATGTTGGGTTAAATTTATGTTTTTTTGTATATAGGTTTTGTTTTCAGTGTTTTGTGGAAATTTAGAGGCCTATAAAATCCATGAATTTGAAGAGAATGATATTGGGAACCAACCAGTATCTCGGAGTTATTGGTGGGACAACATCTAACTAGTTGAGAGCCATCAACTTGCCGATGAAGGTTAAAGAATCCCAAGATGAATATTTTCACCATCAAATGGAAAGCATTGGATGAGAAATGGTTTTGAAATGGCCCAATTGTTATGGTTACTCTGGTAATTTTTTTATAAAACCCATTTTTTGACACCCCCCTCACCTTATTCAACCCTTATTCAGAAAAATGTCCCTGGGATCTCTCTTTCAATGGATTTGGATCTCTCATTCCCCACTATTATATGTTTTAATCTTGGATCAATATTTTAGCCCCCAAGCGGTATGTTTTATATGTTCTAGGTAGAATCCTATTCTTCTCCTAATATGAATCATTGATCAAAGTTATATTGAACAGATCTTTGGATTATAAAAGGATCCAAGGAAAAATTATTGGTTGATTTATGGATATTTATCAGATCTATAAAATTTTCTTCCCTCCCTTAAATAGAATTATATCTACCATTGTAAGTTAATTTAGTTGGGTAATTTGATCTACCTATAACCCAGTACTATGTTTCCCATCATCAATCTTGTCTCTAGAATTCTATTTTTGAGGAATTTGTATTATTTCTAGGGTTATTGGTGTGCAAGCATTATTCAATAAGATAAGATTTCAATTTTAATTGGATCACTTAAGGGAGGAAGTCCTTACCACATAGTTCCACTGTATAATTATTTTTTTGGAATGATTTTCATGTGTGTGAATTTGTTCGTAGAAATCATAAACATTGTATGATATTTTTTGTTTTTGATTTTCATATAGTGTGCATGTTTGGACCATGAGATAAATGAATTATGTGACATGATTATTCCATTCTATTTTCTTCTCTATTATGTGTGAATGATTGGCCTATAAAGGTTTGAATATAATATCAAAATGATAGGTGGGATTTTTATGTTGTAGTTATCCCCTATAGGGGGATCATGTTCTAGTGAGACGTATGAAAAAAATGATGATGGGACCTAGAGATAGGGTATGGGTATGAAAACCTTGTAGCCTAGCCTAAGATAGAATATGGGGTATGATGGCATTGTGGATTGAAATAGTAGATATAGGGGAACAATGGACATTTGTTCTGGCTTGAGACTGATCAATATGTATGATGACATTGTGTCCCGACCTAATAGATGTAAGGGTATTATGGCCTTTTTTCTGGACCTAAGGATAACACAGTGGTTCGATAACCTTGTGTCCTAACCCAAGGGTTGATTGGTCATGTTCATTGATCTAATTCATGTGTTGTCCTGGTGTACAAAACCAATATGTGATGACCAATGATATATTATTTCCATTACGGATCCAAAGTAAGTAATTATGGATATCATGGAAGTATGGTTGGAACACAATCACTCAAAATATGATTAGTTTGCTTCTTGTGAATTTACATTCCATAATGAAACACACTATTATATACATAAGAAACTTATATTAAGGACCGATTAGTGCTTCTAACTAGTATTATACACACAACCTACAAGGAAATATTAAAGCATTTATAGATTTCATGGTCATGAATCTTGTAGGGTAAAGGGACATGTTTTGGGGATATGAGCTTGTGGAGCTTGGTAAATAAAGGAGATACCATGAAGAGCTCTGATCTTTCACTATAGTTTTTTATATTATCTTATCTGGTTTCTATAATCTATTTTAACTACCAAAATGATAGTTTTTTTGGTATATATTGTATAACCATTATTCCATTTATTATATCATGATGATATTATTTTTGTTTTTAATGTTTTGTTCTAAGCTGTTTACTTGTACATGTTCTGATTTTTGGATATGTTGATTGCTACTGAGGTTACAGTCTCCCCTATGATATTTATTAGACCCTAGCCTCTATTCAAGATCCCCTAGCATATTGGGTGTCATGCATGATATCAAAGATAACTTTGAACCATGTATGGTGATTTTGTTTAGGGCGTTATATTAACCTCTAAACCAATATATTTGGTTCAAATGGATTTAGTTATACCATATCAAGTTTCTAGTATAGGTGGAAAACATTATGCTTATATGATTATTGATGATTATTCAAGATACACATGGGTGTTGTACCACAGCCTATCCCAGTGGGGCCTATACCACAACTCCCCAAACCTGTCTCTAATAAGCTAGAGGCTATCGACGAGTTACGAGAAGGAATATCACTAACATTAGAGGCTTTATCCTAACTTCCGAAACATACACACATGTCTGAGCCTATACAATGCTGAAATGTAAAAAAACTGAACAACCATATGTTCATACATCTAAATCTCATAAACAAAGTATGATAAGAAGTAAAATAATGTAAAAAGGGCCTAATACAATCCCACCACAAAGAGTCTGAAAACAAAAGTCTAACCTAAAATTTAGTACTGGGACTACTATAAAAAAGTCTCAATAATACACCTCAGACTATCCAGAATCGCTAAGAATCATCAAGTCTTGGCCTTACTAGTACTTTATCAAAAGGTTGGTCATATTCAAAAGACATTACATGTGCGCCCAAAGCATGTGCAGGGGTGAGTATAACAATACTCATTAGAAAACCCTGAAACCGCACAGTATACAACAATGTAGAAAATAGTCACCTCTACACAGGTATATGTCTACATTATATATAATCATTAATATCCAGATATACTCAACAAAGACACGTAGTTTAATGGTAAGTCCCAACCATTGTATATCATCCTTGTATTCCATCTTGAAGAATCCACCAAGCACTCTTCTGAGAGAACATACTTCTGATACCAATAGCACTAATGATTTCCTTCTGAGTGGTACTGCTCTTCAGGTCTCATCAATAGAAATAACATGATTATAGTCCTAAGATAATAAGATATATCCATATATATATGATGATCACTACCAAGGCCATGGGGTGAGACCAACAACTCAATTATAATAAACCTTCTAATTAGAGGATAGGCACCCACATAATGTTGGTCACATCGATGTTGAGAATTCCACATGGGGAATGAAGTTGAATATAGGATATCACTTTGGGCCTCTCAGATGGATTCCAATGACTCTATCCAAGAATTCATATTGAAGGTATCGTAGTCCGAGGAGTGGGAGATGATTTCATACCAACCTTTAGGGAAAGGATAAGGGGAATTTACCCTAATGAAAATTTTCAATGATACAAAGGAAAAGGGATCCAAGCCATGTATAAAAGTGTATGTGATGTGTAGTGGGGGGTTATTAGCCATGTCCCTTGACCCCAGTTGCTGCCCATTTAAATAGCCCATGTCATCAATTCATTTTTTTTGTTGTACTACACAGTGTGTAGGATGATTGTATAGTACACCCATGTTCCAGTACATGGCTTAAAACATTTAATTTTTCATGTGTTCTAGTATATTTCTTAGCCCGTGTACTTGGACCAAATTGTGTCAGTGTTGGGGAGTACATGCCATGTAGGTAGTTTGTATACTCCACCCTGTGTTCGTGTACTTTATAAGGTACATGCTGATTTTACTTGAGAGATACCACATGTCGTGTGATAAGGATCACATAAAATATTATATTTAACTTCCCCCAAAAAACCAATCCTCCAGTCAGGGGACCCACACTATGTGTCGGTCCAGATTACATGGCATGTTGTTTGATATTTTATAGAATTTTACATATTCCCACCAATTTGATCTGGAACTGCTGTCCTTCAATCCATATATCTTTTCTCCCTAACATCAAATATCCATACTCATCCAATACTCTCTATCATCAAACAACTTATTCCTTCATCATATCTTCTCATAAAATAGATCAAATTGTCATTCTTTATTATGTGTTGAAGAATGTTGAAGAACAAAAAATCGGGTATCCAACGTCATTTGAATAGATCTATCTCTATCTTCACACCTCTATCATGTCATTTAAATCCCTGATATGTGATTTAGGGTTGTTTCACACAGAAATGGGTGTACAGTAATTGATTAACAGGGATTAGTCAAGATGTGGGCCAAATAAAGAATGCAGGTGACAAATAGTGAATTGGGGGAGAAAAGCATGAGAAAATATAAGAGTAATTAACCTCAATCAATGTTTTTGCTGATTTTGATCAATTGTATGTATAATTAAAATTGAATATCCAACAAATTAAAGATATTCCCCCATAAAATCCTTGTAAATTAAACCCATTCTGCATAATGATCTAACCGGACATCAATCTATTTGTCGATTGATTCGAATTCGTTATAGAAATTAAGAATGGGTAAGAGTCGAATAAAAATAGGTGAATTACCTTTATTTAGATCAATATTTGAATAAGAATGATTTACCATTTTTTTTTTGGGGAGATCCTTAGAATATGAAGTGCATCGATCATCAATCCATGATCTTGTCATCAATCGCCTGATATAATTCTCCAACTGTCTCTCCAATGGTTCTCTAAAGTCTACAGGGTTATATGGATTAACCTGTAATTATAACATAATAGTATTTTTAAAGTATAACTAGTCATTGTGTCAATAATTATAAATAAAATAATGTATTTAAATTATTTTATTCATTTCCATATTTGTGATGTCTTTTCCACAAATGACATGTGCCAACTAATGTTAAGGAACTCCTTTTTGAAACATGCATTCTGAACTTAATGTTGCCCTCATATTTTTTATCTGGGCACCTGTTTAGAAGTAATTGGACTTTTTTAGTAAAACCACACATTCATTATATTTAATATATTTAATATATTTAAAACATTTTTTCCTTGAACATTATGCCTAAGAATCACACACTATCTCAGCTCATGGTCTCAAAAATAATCCATGTGACATCCAAAAATAAAACATGGAATATATAAAACATGTAATTTTCTCAAAATTGTGGATTTATGTCCCTAAAAATCCAAAATAAGGGATACCCAAAGAGATGTGGGTACTAAGAATGATTTTGAGCCTCCCTATCCCACATAATCTCCTAGAGATTCTCATGCTGCCACCCGAAATGCACTAAAGGAATCGATCACCCACAACAGATCTTATCCTACAAATCCTTGATCTCTACTGGATACTCAAAAAAGGTAGCTCCATCCTCGATGTTTATCTCACCCTACTTGATAATTTGTGATGGGTCATGCATGTACCTCTTTATCTGTGACATGTGGAAGATTTCATGTACCAAGTCTAACTATGGGGGTATAACTAAGCTATACCCCCACCTCACCAACTCTATGTAGTAACTAGAAATAGATAATGAATCTTTAAGTCAACTCTCCACCCTGACCAAATCTACATAACCCATGTTGAGTTGAAACCCATAGGAACACATGGTCTACTTACTCAAACTCCAAATGTCATCTTCCTCTTCATAAGACTTCTAAAGACTATTTATAGTCCTCATTCAATCTTGGATGATCTATACCTTCTCAGTAGTTACTCGCAACAACTCTAGTCTCGTGAGTGTTGACTCTCCTAGGTAAATCCAGTAAAGTGGTGACCTGTAGGCTCACATGTACAATTCCTAAACTAGATTCATACCGATGGTAGAATGGTAGTATTTTTTGTACAAAAACTCCACTAGTGGTAGGTGATCCTCCCATATACTGCCAAAGACTAACAAGCAAGATCACATCACGTCCTCCAGAACTGGAATGGTCTGCTCATTCTGGCCCTAATATTTTGGGTGAAATGTTGTTCTGAAGAATAACTGAGTCCCAAATGCCTCCTGAAATCCCCCCACAATAGGGATGTGAAGAAATCATCACTGCGAGAAATGATCATCAATGAAACTCAAGGGATTTAGACTATCTCTTTCACGTAGAGGCATCAAAAATCTATCTACATAACTCCACTCCCCTATTTCTTAGAAGTGGGATGACTTGGTGAGTTGGTCTACTATCACCCAGGTGGAATCATGTCCCCTTGATGTACATGGTAATCCTATAATTATGTTCGTATATAACCCATCCCACTTACATTCTAGAACCTCAAGATCTTGAGCTTAACCTATTGGAACTCAGTGGTTAGCCTTCACTTGCTAATAACTAAGGAATCAAGATACAGGCTCTGTAACTCCTTTCCTTATACTTGGCCACCAAAAATAATATCAGAGGTCATGGTACATCTTTTACACACCAGGGTGTACCGCCAAAGGAAACAGATAAAACTCCCTCCTAACCTCCTCTCACAACAAGAATGATACCATCGTGAATCCTCCTATAATAATAATGCACTCCTGACCATTAAAAATACATCAAAATAATTCCATGTCGATATCTGAATACATAGATTCTCACAGTCGATATCCACAAGTTGTGTCTCTCTGACTTGTTGTAAGAGAGGAGGGGTAGCAACCATCGGCTAAAGGTAAGTTACTCCGTTTCTATCCACAAGGGATAACAACAATGAGACAAACTACTTTGATGCCTCATTCAGAAATTGTAAATAGGATCTCCTACTAAGAGCATCATCAACCACATTCCCATTCCAAGGAAGATAGAAAATATCAAATTCATAGTTCTGTAGGAACTCTAGATATCACCTTTGTATCAAATTAATATCCTTCTAATAGATGATATACTTGAGACTCTTTTGATCAGAGTAGACGATAAAGTACCCAATCATCAGGTAGTGTTTCCACATCTTCAAAGTCAATACACAGCTTCTAGCGCAAGATTGGGGGCTAACTAGTTCTGCTAGTGTGGCCTCAACTTATGTGAACCATAGGTAATCACTATTTTACTCTTCGTCAAAACACAACCATGTTTGGCCCCTAATGAAACACATAACACTATGTAATCGACACCCTCCTCTGATAATCTCATGAAGAGGGTGCTCATCAAACTCTACCTCAACTATTGAAAAGCCTACTGGCACCTCTCTTTCTACACTAAAGGCATATCCATTTGAGGCAAAAATGTCATGGTCGCTGATATCCTACAAAAATAATGAATGAATATCTGGTAATACCCATCTATTCCAAGGAATCTCTACACCTCCATTACACTCTTTTGTGGCTCCCAATCTAACACTTCCCCAACTTTGGTCGTGTCTACGTAAACTCCATCCATTGAGATAACATTTCCTAGAAATTGAAACCCATATATCTAGAACTAGAAATTCTAGAGCTTCTCATAAATTTGTTTCTCTCAGAGTATGTCCAGAACTATCCTCGAGTGTCTCGCATACTCCTCCTCAGACGCTGAGTACAAAAGGATATCATCGATGAAGATGACCATGAACCGGTCTAATTAGGGATAAAATATCTATTTCATTAGTACCATGAACACTTTTGGGGATATATTCATGCCGAATGGAATTTCCATGTAAACATAGTGACCATAGAGACATCTGGGTGTGGACTTTGATATATCATTATCTCGTTCTAACAATTGGTGATAGCCGGATCTGTGGTCAATCATTGAGAACCATTGTGCACCTCTCAGCAGATCAAACAGATCATCGAACTTCAATACTAGATACTTGTTCTTCAAGGTTTCCTTATTAAAGTGTTGGTTGTATACATACAACCTCAATCTCTCGTCTCCCTTCATGGCGAACAAAACTAGGACTTCCTAGGGTGAAATACTGGGTTGAACAAATATATTCCTCTTTAAGTCCTCCAACTACACCATCATCTTGAAAATCTTGACATGAGCCATCCAATATGTTGGCATTGAAATCATTGTCATCTCGGGTTTTAGATCAATGAATAAGTCTATATCTTGGTGGGGTGGTAAACCTGGAACATCCTCATGGAAGATGTCCTCATAGTTTTCCACCACTACCGATAACTAGAAACTCCTAATATCCATTGCACCATGGGTTTGACAAGCCAATAGATTAGTCGCTACTACAAAACTAGCCTTTAATAGCACTTTTATTTGTCAGCACTATAAGAAAACACATATAAATGGAAAATATATCAGCGCTAAAGAAAGATCTTATACGTTTAACCATTTATCAATACATTTACATTAGCATAGAAAAATGGTATATTTTATCAGTGCATTATTTTTAACACTGATAAAGGGTATCCTTTATCAGTGCTTTATTTTCAGCCCTGATAAAGGGTATCTTTCATCAGCACTTAAGCACTAGCATCGATAAAGGGTACACTTATTCAGAATATTATGCTTAGAGTTGATAAATATTTCTTTCATCAATGCATTTTTAATGATGATAAAATGAAATAACTAAATAAATTAAAAATAAAAATTTTGTTTATTACAAATTTTATTACTTAAATTACTGACCAAAATGAATTTATTGCTTATTCATTCTTAAATATTAATCATTTTAATAATTAGATAATTCTGATAATTAATGTTATTAAATTGTATATATAAAATATATATATGTATATTATTGAATATAAATATGATTTATATATTACAAATATTTAATCATTTTACATTAAATAGTCATATATTTTTTTAATAAAGGTATATTATTAAAAATTAATTTGAATTAAAAATATTGATTAATTGCATTGTACTAGACATATAATTGAATGTCGTTTGGTTTTTAAATTTAATATTGATCAAATGTTAGTTATATTGATTTCACATATATGTAATTAATGCATTTGAAGATACAATATACACACACATAGAACTTATCCATTTTTCCAATATTGTTAAAGTGTACCTATATTCTTAATTTATTCAATTTCACTCATTTTTAACATATATGCATGCACTCAAAATTAGATATTGAATAATAACGTTAAAAATATATTTTTTAAAAAATATTTATAAAGAAATATATTTATAAATCTACAGTATCTATATTTATATAATTATATATTTATAAATATAAATAAATAAATATTTTTTTAAAATTATTTATATAATTATAAATAAACAATTTTGTATATTTAAATAATTATTAAATTTATTATAAATTTAGTTAAATAATGAATATATTGACTATATTTATTTTTATATAAATTTATTAAATATATATGTATAATATATATAATGATATAATTTATATTTTTTAAAAATATTTCAATAATTAGAAATAAATAATTATAAAATTATAATAAATATATTTAAAAAGGAATATATTTACAATATTTATCTTTATATATATTAAGTATTTATAATTTTTTATAATTTTTTATTTTTATTTATAATTATAAATGTTTTAACAGTGCTTTAGTAATAAGTGCTCATAAAAGAATATTTATCAGCACTTTTTCCTCGCTGATAAAGATTAGGATGTATCAGTGCTAAATAAATCGGTGATGAAATAAACATTTATCAATGATCTAATTTTAACACCGATATATACTAGTTTTATCAGCTTTTTTTTTAGCATTGATAAAGATAGGTCATTATTAGCTCTAAAAAAGGGTTGATAAATAGTCCTTTGATCAGCACTTACATTATAAGTGCTGATAAAAGTTACCTGATCTATTTTAAAAACCCTAACTATTTATGAACATGTCACGATATAGAGATTTCTGATAAATACACCCACTTCTGGAACTCCTCCTTTGTGAATCAAAGGTCGAATCACACCACTTGAATGCCTTTGAACATCTCATCTGGCATTTGAAGAGGGTCTCTGATTTTATTCAACCTAGCGAGGTAGGCCTTCAATTTTCTTTGTGTATTTTATGTTTCATATTTTATTTCTTCTTCTATGATTTTTTTATGACTATTGTTTATGAACCATTATTTAGTATTTTTTGTGATCTGTTTTTGAGGGAATTATGTGTGGTTCATTGTTTGTTTTGACTACTGATGTATGATTGGTTGTTTATACCAACCCGTTAATTAGATATTGATGAAAAATAGGACAATATTTTTTTTGTTATGATGTCTCTTGTTTCACTAATTCACATGAAATTTTAGATATATCAATATATCTCATTCACTACATGCAATTAGTATGCTTCTATCAGCAAATCAGATTGAAGGATTAATAAATTTTTCTATATCATGTGGGCCACTGGTTTTTTTATTCATTGGAATTGTTCCAATGATACCTATATCCAATGATACTGATTGAATTTTGATCAAGGTGTAGGATAGATAAAGGGCACTTTTCTATGTGCACTAGCCGCTGATCTTCTATGTGCATTTGTAGGAAGGTAAGGATCAAGCATTGCATCAACTTTGTTTTACAGCATGATGTCTTGTTATCTTTTTTGATGCTTCCTACACTTTTCATATTATCATGTTTTTCTTTAAACTCATTGCTGGTATAAGAAAATCGTACCTCGTGCATCTTATTTGTAGTCTTCTTTAATAGTTTTAGGGGGTTTGGGTTGGGAAATTAACTCATGCTTAATCTTTCTCAAAAAAATCACTACTTGCAATCATCATTTATAACATTATATCATGTCTTAACATGAATTTTTATATTTTAATTCAATTTTCATCTTTTGGACCTATTCTTGAAACCTATTTCAGCCAACTTATATTCTCTAACCTTCCCATGATATGTATTTCTCAAGGGAATATACTTTTCGTTGAGTTCATGTTGGTTCCTTTCTTCTATTCTAGTTAAATATCCCTTGAGACATCCACTAATGGCATAGTTAACATGGAAGTAATTATTTGAATAATATACATCACTTTATCATTATAATTGGTAACATTATTTTATAAATCATAATTTAACTTCATAATATTGAATATATTCCAAATAATTAAGGTAAAACAATAAAAAAACTTTTCAATCCCAAATAAAATCATAGGTATTTTTATATTCCTATATAGTTGATCTAGTTGTCCTTACATATCATACGGGTCATCTTGAGTGTATTTAAAACATATATTTTATTTTAATATTTATAGAGAACTTCCAAATATCAATTTATTAACCTAATAAGATGGATATGAACCAGAAATGGATACACTCTAAACATTTGACAAACGAATATGAATATAGAGTTAAAGAGTTCATCAAGTTTGAAAAATATCATGTAGAAGACCCTTCTAAAATCCTATATCTGTGTTTATAATATTGTTATTAACGATAAATTAGTCCGGAAGAGTTGGAAGAACAATTTATTTTTCATAGAATAGATCAATGCTATAAATTATGGACTAAGCAAGGGGAAAATTGAATGTGTACATCAATTGAGGTGATACTACATTTTATAAATCATTTTATATGAATACCTTTATAAATGATGGTGGAGATCATATGGAAGAAAGGACAATGGGAATTGAATATGACCTTCTTGATTGCCCAAATTTGTTTGAAAGGTAAAATAGTGCTTCCATGAAACCATTGTATACCATTTGTAATAAATACACAAAAATTTCCAGATGTATTGAAGTTATATAATGTGAAATATGGAAAGGGATGGAGTGGCACCAGCTTAACATAACTACATGGTCTTATAAATGATATTCTACCAGAAGAAAACGAACTACCATGATGAACATATGATGTTAAAATAATGTTATGTTAAATGGGAATGATCTCTAAAAAATACATTCTTGTCCAAATGATTGCATATTGTTTCATAAGGACCATGAATCACTCATGAAATTCCCTAAGTGTGGTGTGGATCAATATGAGAAAAATGAATCAAGTCATTTAAAATTTTTATGGTACTTTCCTATAATTCCATGATTTAGAATACTATATGAATGTTAGGAAACTTCAATACAATTAACAAGGAATGAAGATACAGGAATAAAATATTGGAAGTTACATGATTTAGCATATTCTCTGGAGTGGAAGAAATTTTATTACAAGTTTCTTGAATTTGGAGATGATCTGAAAAAAATTAGTGTTTCATTATCTACATATGGAATAAATACTTTTGGATTAAATAGCAGTACTCATAGTACAGCCCATATTGTTGGTAAATTATAACATACCTCCATGGTTTGCATGAAGCACAAATACATTATGTTGTTGTTGCTTATATCTGGACCAAAGCAACCTGGTAATGATATTGATGTCTATTTGGTTCCATTGATCAAAGATCTGAAAATGATGTGGGATACAGGTGTTATAATATATAATTCTCATAGAAGTGAAGAATTCACAATGAGGGTCATGTTTTATGGAATGGAAAATGACTTCCCTACAAATGGAAATTTATCAGGCTATATCATTAAAGGAATGTTGGGGTGTCCAATTTGTGAAAATTGCACATAATTAGTTTGGTTGAAACATTCCTCAAAAACTATGTTTTTAGGACATCGAATATTTTTACCAAGACTACATAAATATTGATCTTATCTGACAGCATTCGATGGGAATATCAAATAAGGTACAGCCCCATCTTCAGCAATGGGGGATCAACTGTACTAAAAAGTAAAATAGATTGACATTATTTTCGATAAACCATTTTCAAAAAACCTTACAAAACTAGGTTGGAATAAGATGTCAATTTCCCTTGAATTAATATATTCCAAATGTTTGTATGTCTGTCATTTTCATTATTTTATGCATGTAGAAAAAAATGTATTTGATAGTGTTATTGGAACATTACTATATCTTCCTGAAAAAATGAAATATGGCATCAAGGCTAGGTTAGACTTGATTCAAATAGGGATAAGGGAATATTGGGCATTATTGAAGGGTAAAATTCAAACTTTTCTCCCTCCCGAAACTTACACTCTATCGAGATAGGAAAAATTGTAATTTTTCCTTTTCCTTACGAGTGTAAAAGTTCAACAGAGGTATTCATCAAAAATAAATAGTGTCATGTCAATGAATAATTTCAAATTGCAAAGACAAAAGTCACATGACTATCAAGTTTTGAAGCAAGATTTAATGCATGTTTCTTTCCATTGCATTCTGCCTCAAAAATTTACAAGATACATTAACAAAACTCTACTTCTTTTTCAAAGCCATATGCAGTAAATTTGTAGGCCCTGTAAAGTTTCCCATCACGAATAAGAAGATTACATCATATTATGTGAATTATATATGTTCTTACCACAATAATTATTCGATATAATGGTCCACCTAATGGTTCACTTATTCATAGAGGTTCAATTATGAGATCATTGCCATTACATATGGATGTACCCCATTGAACAATATATGCAGATATTGAAATGATATGTAAATAATTGAAGTTGGATGGAAGGTTTTATTGAAAATGATATATTGTTAAAGAAAGTAATGAAATATGTACCAATTACCATTCACATGTCGAAAGCATCGGTCTCCTAATGTCTCATCATAGTGAACGCCATATGGGAAAAGGTATTATTGGAAGAGAGGTTTTTATAATTACCTTCACAGAGCGGGAGAAAACACATCTTTACGTATTATATAATTCTGAAGTTAATGATCTATAAATTGAATCCCATAAATAAACTCTTAGAGATTTTAATCCACCAAGTGCTGGAAGATGGATATCATATACACATAATTGACAATTAATAAAATGGTTCAGAGATAAAATTTTTAAAGATATATCTAAAAATATGAATTCAATTACTGAATTACTTCAATGGATAGCCAGAGGACCAAATGAAAATGTTATATCTTACATTAGGTTTCTAATCAATGATTATATGTTCTATACAAAAGAACCTTATGACTTCATTATGATGAAAAACAATAGTGTTATGCTAGTGGATAAAGTGATTTCCGTATGTGGTTCCAATGGTAAAATACAATTTTTAAAAATATGTCATATTTTGGTATTATCAAATAGATATACGAGTTTGAATATACAACATTCTAAGTGTTTCTTTTCCTTTGAAAATGGTTTGACAACATCAATGGAGTGAAAGTTTATGTAATGGTATTTTTTAAGGTGAATTACATTATATAAGGGGGAAAAGATGATTCATTCATAATGGAATCACAAGAAGTGAAATTATTTAATGTCTCTGATCCAAAAAATAAGAACTGGTCGATCGTCCTACTAAAAATTAAATCAAATGGTGATTCAGAAGAAAATTTAATCGAAGATGACCCTTTCATTGGGACATAACAATCCGTTCATGATGGTTCCAATGTAGAAAATGTCTTGTAAATTAACGTGTACCACAAATAGGGGACTTGGATTCTTGAAATAGGAATTAAATCCTTGAAACCTTTAGAAAATAAAGGGAGTTCAATGAGAAGGAAAGTTTTTTAATATATTATGTTTTTCTCATAATATTATGTGTTCTCTTCTAAATTAACACAATATAAATTAAATGTTTGACTACTCATGCAGACAATTTCTTCTCCACATGATGATGTTACCAATCCCTCAGAAGAAAAAACTATAATGAAGAAAACCCTTTGGAAATATGTAAATGTAATGTTATAATATACTTTCTCTATTTGACCCCAAAATTATAGAACGGAATATTGATTTCATTTTCATTATTCATTTATGATTTTTTAATATTACTACTAACATAAGAATAGGTTTTTTATATAGGTGTGTTCTTTTTCCCAAGTTGCGGGTGGTTTGATCAGCAAAAGCATGAGTTAGTTCAGGGTTAAAAGAAAAAGGAACATTGATGTTTTTGAATGTATGTAATAATTTGTATTTATGTAATTGTTTAAACCATTGTATAAAATATCTATAATATAGTGTTTTTTCTGGTATTTTTGTTTTAAATTTCATTACACTTAAATTCTATATTGGGACTTGTTTTTGTTGGTGATATATGTGTTTATGTTGCTGCAATGTGCTATAATAGCACACTGTAGTATTTCCCTTTATCAATGCCTCCAAAAGTGCTGATAAAGGTCTAATTTATCAGAACTTATATGAGAACTGATAAAGGCCTTTAATAGATCATATAAAATCACTGATAAAGGAATCCTTTAGCGGTACTAAATTAAAGATCTGATAAATGAGATCTTTATCGGACCTTTTTAAAGTGATGATAAATGTACACTTTATCAGTGCTTTTTTAATGATGATAAAATTCCACAGATTTTAACAATGATGAAGCTATCATCACTTTTCTAGCACAGATAAAGTCTATTTCTAGTGCTTTAAAGGCTATTTTTGTAGTAGTTACTAATCAGTTTTACCCTCATATTCATGAGTCCATACCGTGTTGCATGGGTTTCATTTTCAATAATAAAGAAGAACCTGGTTCCATCCCTATAGACACACCACATCATTCTACTAAAACAGTCAATTTGGGCATGTAATGTAGATAAGAAATCCATATTGATAATGATATTTTGATCCCTTGATGATACTACTAAGAGATTCCAATAGAAACTATTGCCTCCAAGAGTCAGGTCACATAGTAGGAATAAGTTTTTGATCACTAAGATTTCTCTAGTAGGAGTCCAAGAATAAGGTCAAAGCCAATGGTTGAACTAGAATCTCTATGTATCATTCAAGTTATGGGGTAATAAAGGAGCCACTAGAACCTATGTTTATCAACACTATAACTAAGGTAGAAAATCCATAGATCATTTGTCAAATCATTCCTGGAGCCTTT
This sequence comes from Viscum album, assembly GCA_963277665.1. NCBI lineage: Eukaryota > Viridiplantae > Streptophyta > Magnoliopsida > Santalales > Viscaceae > Viscum > Viscum album. Next base: position 1,217,119,475 of record OY728159.1, read on the forward strand.
GGGTTGTAAGTTTAAATCACTTACAGTTGTCATTTCCCCTATCCTCCAGCTTCCGGGCCCTAGTGACGTTCACCGGGTGGGGGTGGGGGTAATAAGTCAAAACATTTACCACCTCTTTCTTCTCTCCCAGCTCATCATCCATGTCTTGCATCCTATAAACATGTCTATTACTGCCGCTGTCTCTGTTGGACATGTAGAACTCCTTGATACATATATCCCTCAGTATAGTTGGTGATAACTCCTCTCTGAAAAGGTTCTCAAACTCTATCCACAAAATATTCACCTCGTATTAAGCCAAATAACTAACACCCACCATTTTCCTTTTTATTCATAATGAATGCTTGCCACTATGACCCTTTAATATACTATTGTCCAAGCTAGACAGAAAAATCAGGTCACCGCCTCAAGCTAGTCCTCATATGCCTATGGGTTGGGCTCACCTCTAAACCTGGGTGGTATCTATCACTAAAACTCACGAATCACACTTAGCCTATGCTCCTCATCCATTGTTACTTCAGGAACCACCTAATTCTCTACAGGTGGTAGTATAAATATTACACCACCTGGAGGTAACATTTTTGGAAATGGTCCATGTATCAATGCCTCATCATGGAGATCATCCTTGTGATTGTGATGATCAATCATATCCATCAAACATAGTGGATAGATCATGAAACAAACAAAATATTCCATGTTCAATGATTATAGATAGAGATATGTCTTAAGAAGGAAGCAGAAACGACAACCCACTCATATATGATGCATGAACCATTTTTTCCTGCAACCAGTGTTCTTGTGTATTTAAATGAAAAGTAGGTGATCATAGCCTCAGTTTATAAATATGTCGGACACCACACCAATAATGGAGTCCCCATTCAGAAATCCAAATTCAAAACACTTAAAATCGTTTTCCTAAATCAATATCACTATCATCTAGTCTTAAAGTTGATTCAAACCCTCTAATACCACTCTTCCATGTCCTTTCCTAAATGGGCATGTTCCGTGACTCCCTAATCCCGACTCTAATAGGCCCGGGGCAAGCGAATAGCATCGGTAAGGCATATCACTGACATGGGAGGCCTTACCCTATGAACCTGTACACACGCACTCATATCCAAGCCTATACAATTATAAAATATAAAAAACTAACCAACCATGCTTGAATATATCTAAATCACATAACCTGATTAAGGCAGGAAGTGAAATAAACTAAATAGGGCCAAATAAAATCCCACCATAAAGAGTCTGAAAACACAAGTCCAACATTAAATTATGTATTGGTAATACTATTAAAAAGCCTCAAGAACACAACTCGGTCTATATAGTCTCAAAAAGCACCATCTGGTCCTGGTCCACTTAGGACTCTATCAAAATTTTGATTACTTACACAAGACATGACACATGTGGGAAAAGTTTTTGCAGTGTTTAGTAAAATAATACTCAGTAGGACACAAAAAAACCAAAAAGCATACAATAAACTATAAAATAGTTATCCCTACATAGGTATATATCTATATAAAATTTAATCAAGAATATCCAGATATATTCCAAAAATACATATAGTCTAGAGGTAAGATACAACCATAGTATATCAACCTAGTATTATAGTTCAATTATTCTACCAAGAAATCATCTAGGAGAACATACTCCCTAGTCGGGTAGCACTGATTATTTCTGTATGAGAGGTAATTCTACTCATTTCTTGTCATTAAATATAACAGGCTTATAGTCTGAAGAGAATATGATACATAGAGGAGGATAACTACCAATTCCATGGGGTGATACCATTAACTCAATCTTCATTAACCCTCTGTGTATAAGATCTATTCTCATGTATTTTTGGTAACATTGATACTATGAAATCCACCTTGGGCATGAATATGTATATAGGATCTCACTCTAGGCATGTCATAGGGATTCCGACGACTCTATCTAAGAAGTCAAGCTGAAGGGATCGTAATCCTATGAGTAGGAGTTGATCGACACCAACCTTTAGGGAAATTATTAGGCTAACATAACCTAATCAAACTTTTCTCAGACATGGAGGAGAAGGGCTCAAATCCATGTATAAAATACTACATTCAGTGTATTAGGGGTCACAAGTCGTGTCCCTTGACCTCGAGTCTGGCCGGTGTAAGCAACACATGTCATCAAGTCGTGTCTTTTTGGTACTACATGGCATGTAGGCTTCTCGTGTAGTCTAACCATGTGCCATTACACATCTTAGATTGTGTAATTATTCCCATGTTTTAGTACACAGCTTAGCCTGTGTACTCGGACCAACCCATGTCTACAAAGGAGTGTAATGTAAAGACCCATAAATTTCAAGGAAAATTTTTTCGTAAATTATATGGGATTTTACGAGTACCCAGTTTCTGACGACACCTAATTTCGAGGCCCGGTGTGGCCAGAATCAATTTCTGAAGTTTATCTCGGGTACATTCAGTGAACGAATGAGAGGGTTTTTCTATATTTTAAATAGGAGCTTGTAATTGAAATCTGAGGGCACCAATCAAACCGCATTGCTGGTAATTATTCAAGAGTACCTTTACCGAAGATGCGTCTACTCGGGAGGAGTTGTTAAAAAAAATGGATTAAATGAAAAGTAAAATCAAATTGTGTTACAATTTTATTTCTTTATCCTAGTGGTTATATCCAACATGGGGTAGTTGGGTTGGGACCCACAATCCCAAAACTACCCATGTTAGGATATTGGTGAGGTGGGGCCCACACGATCCCCACCACTTCACATTCCTTAAAACCCCTTAAACCCCCCCCCCATTAATCTTCTTGTGTTTAATGTTGGCAACACTTTGTATTTAATTAAGTGACTTCTCCCCTTCCACTTTAATAATGCCAACACACATTAATTTAATTAATTGAACCTCTTCAATTAATTGAGTTATGTGTTTGAATTTTGAAATTTAAATGCTTGGCATGAATTAATAAAATAAGATGAGACTTGTTTTATTTTGGAGAGTTGGCTTGTTGTGAGAGGATTTTCGTAAAGAGCTCCAAATCCTTTTCGAAGAACATCATCTTCAATGAAGAACACCAACTCTCTGACAAAGAACATTGGCTCGGTGGCCCCAGTTTCTCCATCCTCTTCTTCCTCTGCGATAAGGGAGGAGACACCGTCGACGATGGAAATGACGCCATCATCCACGGTGCTTGACAACTGCGAACTTTCTTCGAGGTAGGGGTGTGTTTAGATTGAGTAATGATTGGTTTCTCTTCCATGTTTTTGTTCCTCTTAAACCGCTTGTTATCAGACAAATGCAGAAGGGACTGGACCAAATGAACACGGTCTGATTCCTTCACTGTTCTTGTGAATATATGTGGAGTTGTTCGGTCGTTCATGTGTGGTGAATCAATCTATGTCTTCGGAGCCAATCAGAGGCCTGAAAACATCATAAACGGCATCAGGGCATTGGGGTGACCTAGAAGCGGAAGTTTCGTAGAAATCGGATCATCGGAACGACGAACGGACACCTTAGGAGGCGTGCTGGCCAGAGGCGTCATTTTCTGGAAAATTCCAGAATACACGGCGTGTCCTCTAGGAGCACACTCTGTGTAGTACAAGCGTATTGTGGCTTCTATTTCAGACATTAGAAAAGTAACACATGGTGTGTGACTCTAGACACATAGCATGTACTCTTCACACTGTTTAACAAAGGATACTTTAATGGACATGACGTGTATTTAGGGAAAATACATGGACACAGACAGCTATACACGACCAACTAACATGGTGTGTATTCTCTTCATAGAAAGGCAGAAGTGGCTTTGCGAGGCTCGGAATGTAATCTGGAAGATACACAGACACGGGCAGAGCCACACAGCCAAGAGGCACGGAATGTACTACCTTTACCCTGGAAAAAGCAGCTTCGTGATGACTCGGCTTGTATTCTAGGAATACACGGACACGGGTGGAGTACATGAGCATGTACTCCACCATACGGCCAGGCATGGCCAGCATACACTGAGCTGGCCCCATAAGTTTGGACACGGCATGTAACTATATCACACGTCGTGTACTTACTTTTTACACGAACAGCCCTTTGACACGAGCTGTTGTACATGGACAGTAACTGTGGACTGAAGACACAGCGTGTAACCATACCCCACGCCGTGTACTTACTTATTTACACGACCAGCCCCATGACATGGGCCACTTACACGGGCAGTGCCTGGTGTCTAATAACATGGTGTGTACCTTTTACCTACATTCTGTTTACTTTTAGGGAAATGACTTGGTCATCTTTTTCTCTGTGTCATAGACACATTCTACTTGGTTTTTCCCCTATGACGTGGGACGGAATGTTGGGATACATCATCTCTGGTCTTTATGATGGTTGATGTATCCACCCCTTTGACTTGTGGAGAGAACCCTCCCGGGATCGAGCATGCTGTGTGCAGGAACCCTAGAGCAGGCTGTGACTACGATGACTACAGTGCTAGGATAATGCGTGGGTTCGGCAGCTATGATGACTGTACTTGGATCCTCCGTGGGTTCGGCAGCGATGACGACTGTACTTGGATCCTACGTGGGTTCGGCAGTGATGGTCACTATACTTGGATCCTACGTGGGTTCGGCAGCGACGACTTCTGTACATGGATCCTATGTGGGTTAGGCATGGGAGATGATTTAGATGCTACATCTATCATATTCACACCTCTTCGTGAGTAGTATACATGTGTGAGTTGAGTCTTGATTTTCAATCAGTATCATTGATATGATTGACTTACATTCCTGTGTGGATTGGGTTGCGCTTTCTTGTGTGGACTGGGTTGTACTTAGGCTATTGAATTGGAGACGAACTAGATTTGGTGGCTTAGGTATATGTATGGGCATATACCTAAGTAGAGTTGATTGATACTTCGTGTTTGTATCTTTCCTTGGTGGTTTATCCTTTTTGGATTCTGGGATACCTTCAGATGTCTCAGGGTCCCTACTGAGTATCGTATACTAACCTCTGCACGGGTTATGCCCGCACTACATTATGTTGGTTGTTGAAGACGGACAGTGCTGATCGTGGTTGAGGCTTATGGAGCGGGACGGTACCTGGAGGTGTACTATTAAGTGGACGTACACGGTGCGTACGGACAGATTCGAGGAGCAGAGGAGACCATCTGTACCCACCCTTTAGGTAGGGTTTTCAGAGGACGACTTGGTGGTTGCTGATTTACTTTTCAGTTGTTGTAATTTCTTTTCTCAGTTGTATTGTACTTTCAGTTGGGTTTGTATACTGGCCCATTTACTTTCTAGCACTTACTTTTGTACTCAGTTTACTTAGTGTTTACTTCCGCTTACGCACTCTGTTGTGTTTGTTTTTTTATATAAGGAAATTCCTTCCCTTTTATCGGGATTTACGCCTTTGGTGCTAGTCACCAGCCCCTAGCATATGGAAGGCGGGCTTGGGGTAGTCACGAAACGGGCCCCGAGGAAGGGTCGTGACAAATTGGTATCAGAGGAGTCAGTTCTACCGCAGAACTTAGGAATCTGATAATTTATTCTGTGTGAAGCAATAGTGTTTATGGAATTGAGTGTGGTTATCAGTCCAAGGAGTCCAGTCTTGGTGCAGCAGCCGACGTATCCATACACCAGGACCCTGACTTCTGATTTCGGACTCAATGCGTGAAAACATTTATTTCATGTGTGTATTAAAAGTTTTCTTTGTGATTGCTTTGTGTCATCTCACCAGGTATACTATATTAACTGTGAAGAACCTGTTTCTTTCAGGATTCCCCCATGAGGGCAGCCAGCTAGGGTTCCGAGCTTTGTGATAAATGGAAGCCCATCGAGCGACGAGGCCTTGGTGTAGGGCCCCATTATAGCATAGGCACTGGCGGTACCTCTACCCACCGAGGCACTGATGCCACCATCCCCGACAATTGAGAGTGCACGTCGCCTAAGTGCACTACACGAGTTTCACCGTTAGAGGCCACCTAGGTTCCGCAAAGAGACGGACCCCGAGGAAGCCGAGGATTGGCTGGAGTCTATTGTTCAAGTCATTAGATTAGTAGGGACACCAGCTGACCTCATGGTGATCTTTACGACGAGTCTTATGCACGCAGCAGCAAGTAGATGGTGCATCCTGATGGTCTAGGTAAACGATGAGGCATCACTGCTTTGGATGGACTTCGAGTTCCTTTTCCTCTCAGAGTTCATTCCAGCCACCCTCCATGCGGTGCGCATTCAGAATTTACTACAGCTGCGGCAGGGCAGCATGACAGTAGCCCAGTACTCGGTGAGATTTACTTACCTCTCACGCTACTCCACGGACATGGTATGGGACCCATTCTTCCAATCCTCGACCTTCAAACAGGGACAAAGTCATGAGATCAGGGCTTTGATGATCTCCTTCAGCATTTCAACGCAGGCAGGAGTACTGGAGAGAGCCCTTCTTGTAGAGATCTTTCTTGCTGAGCCTACACTAGCAGCAAGGCCTACCGCAGGGCAACACATAGCGAAGTCTTCTACAGCCGGTAGTAGACAGGTGTCGCAGAGGTCCAAGAAGACCGGGCCATCAGGAGGGAGACCTCAAGATATTGGTTCGGATGTGTGGGGCACACGCAACGAAACCAGTCATACGAGAGGCATACAGTGTTATTCATGCGGCGGGCAGGGCCACATGGCTCATGACTGCCTGACCCGCCATGCAGAGGAGCAGCAGAAGTTTGAGGGACCACCCAGGCAGAGGCAGAGGTTCAACCGTGGCGGTCCGCAGGGATCAGGCGGACGAGGTAGACGATCTGGCCGAGCAGTAGGTGGTGGACGATGCTTCGAGGCTCTACCACCACCACTACCAGGAGGTCCACCCCGACCACAGGGAGCTAGCGGACAGAGGCAGGCTCAACTTCAGGCAGTGGAGGCTTACGACTACGGACCACCTAAGATGATTCTAGGTACTATCTGTGTCTACTCCACCCTTGCTATAGTTTTTATAGACATAGGAGCGAGTCATTCTTTCATTTCAACTGCCCTTGTTCGGAGCTCATAGATTCCGACAGAGTTGTTGGCTCGATCCTTACGGCTATAGACTCCTACGGGAGCAGACTCGACGATTACGCACTGTTTCCGTCCATGTGAGCTTACTATATGAGGAGATAGATTTGGTTGGGATCTTCTTGTAGCAGCGTCGAGGCCTTGCAACGTTATCTTGGGCATGGATTGGTTATCTACAGTCCATGCTCAGATCGACTGTATTAGGCGCAAGGTGCAGTGTGTCTGCACCGATGGGAGTAGGTTCACATTCACTGGCGAGAAGGGAGCCTTTGCAGCTCAATATGGACTCACGCAGAGGAGAGGATGGCTGATCACACATCAGTTGGCCAGTCTCATCCTAGGAGCAACTGATGTATGGAGACTAAGTTTTTCTTGATGTGGTGGATCAGTATGCGGACGCTTTTCTTGACGACATTCCAAGACTACCTCCTCGCAGAGAGGTAGACTTCAATATTGACATGTACCCTGGGACAGCCCCGATATCTACAACATCATATCGGATGGCTCCCGCTGAGCTTCATGAGTTGTGGGTACAGCTGGAGGACTTGCAGTGCAAGGGATTCATTCAACCCAGTGTTTCCCCTGGGCTTCTCCAATTTTGTTCGCCAATAAGGCGGACGAGATCTTGCAACTGTGTGTCCACTACCGTTGCTAGAACCAGGTGACCGTGATGAACAAGTATCCACTTCCAAGGATTGACGATCTCTATGATCAGCTCAAGGGAGCACGCTAGTTCTCGAAGATAGACCTCAGTTCAGGCTATCATCAGCTCAGAGTTCGAGATGAGGATGTGCAAAAGACAGCCTTCAGGTGTCGGTATGGCCACTATGAGTTCTTGGTTAGACCTTTCGGAATAACCAATGCTCCATCAGTGTTCATGAGTCTCATGAACATGATCTTCTAGCCTTACCTCGATCGGTTTTTCGTAGTCTTCATCAACGATATTTTGATTTACTCGACTACTGAGGAGGAGCACGCTTACCACTTGCAGGTTGTACTTGATACACTCTGAGAGAATCGGCTTTATGTTAATCTCTTGAAGTGCTAGTTCTAGATTCTGTAGGTCCACTTCTTAGGGCACGTCCTCTCTGAGGAGGGAGTTGCGGTGGATCCTGTGAAGATCGAGGCAGTACTAGCTTGGGAGCCACCTCGGAGCGTGACTGAGGTGCGGAGTTTCCTAGGTCTGGCTGGATACTATTGGAGATTTGTGTCAGACTTCTCTAGAGTTGCAGCACTGCTTTCATCTTTGACGAAGAAGGGGAAACCCTTCGTGTCGTCATATAGATGTCAGCAGAGCTTCTAGGAGCTGAGACAGAGATTGACCAGTGCACCCATCTTGGGGCTACTGGAGGACGGCGTAGGGTACGTAGTTTACTGTGATGCATCAGAGACCGGACTCGGGTGTGCCCTGATGTAGGAGAGGGCAGTGATCACCTATGGTTCACGACATTTGAGGCAGTACGAGAAGAACTACGCTACCAATGAATTGGATTTAGCACTAGTGGTCTCCGCCTTGAAGATTTGGCGGCACTATCTGATGGGCGAGTGCTTTACAGTCTACTCTGACCACCAGAGTCTCAAGTACATCTTCTTGCAGAAGGACCTGAACCTAAGACAGTGGCGATGTCTCGATTTCCTCCAGGACTATGACTTTGAGATAGACTATACTCCTAGAAAGGGGAACATAGTATCTGATGCACTCAGCAGGAGATCGGGCATTCAGCTACTTGGAGAGGCGATAGAGCAACTAGTCACCTTGCAGATATCCTTCATGGATAGAGATGGAGTAGCCTTTCTATAGTCACTCACAGTCACTCCTCCACTACTTTAGCAGGTCAAGGAGGCACAGCATGGGGACGTTGACTGTGAGACGCGATGTGCACAGATATCCACAGGACTGGCACCTGATGGATTTTCTGTAGGAGGAGAGTCCGTCATTCTTTTCAGGTGACGTACCGTGGTACTAGTTTCATTATAGGAGGAGGTTCTGAGAGAGTTTCACACTTCCCCATTGGCAGTACATCTAGGTGTAAGGAATATGTACCAGGATCTCAGACAACAACACTGGTGGCCGGGTATGAATAAGGTTGTGGAAGAGTTCGTTTCACGATGCCTCACCTGCCAGCAGGTGAAGGCGGAGCACCAGGTACCAGCATACTTGGTACAACCCTTAGAGGCCCTAGAGAGGAAGTGGGACGAGATATCTATGGATTTCATGATGGGACGTCCACGTACATCCAGAGGACACGACTCCATCTGGGTGATTGTCGACTGACTCACCAAGTCGGCCCACTTCCTACCTATCAGAGAGCAGGGCTCATTGGAGAGCTTGGGACAACTCTACGTTCAGGAGATCATATGGCTTCATGGTTTTCCATTGTCTATCATCTCTGATAGAGACGCTCGCATTAATTCCTGACATTGGAAGGGGTTTCAGGAGGCGTTTGGGACGCAGCTACGCCTGAGCACCACCATTCATCCTCAGATGAATGGTCAGATGGAGAGGATCATTTAGACTCTCGAGGACATGATCTGTGCATGTGTCCTTGAATTTGGTCGTAATTGGGAGGATCACCTACCCTTGGTGTAGTTTTCGTACAACAATAGCTACCACTCCACCATCGGGATGACACCATACGAGGCATTGTACGGCTGACCTTGCAGATCACCTTTGTAATGGACTTGCCCCGGGGAGTCAACACTTGTAGGACCAGAAATGGTCTAGGTCCTGACGAATAAGGTACAGATCATAGAGGAGCGGATGAGGACTACTCAGAGCCGACATAAGTCCTATGCTGACAAGAGGCGAAGACCACTAGATTTCGAGGATGGTGACCACATTTTCTTACGGGCCTCATCTCGACGTGGAGTACAGAGATTTGGTCGGGGCGGCAAGTTATATCTACAGTTCATCAGACCATTCCAGGTTCTCAGAAGGATAGGCGAGGTGGCTTATCTCCTGGCTCTTCCACCTCAGTTTCACCGGGTGCACGAATTCTTACACGTATCTCAGCTGAGGAGATACGTGCATGACCCGATGCATATCATTCATCACGGGGAGCTGGACATCGATGATGGGGCGACATTTGCAGAGGTTCTGGTGGAGATCGGGGATCGATAGGATAAGGTCCTATATGGATGGTTGATTTCTCTAGTGCGCATCAGGTGGCATCACGAGAAAATCCAGGAGAGCACATGGGAGCGGGAGGCTCAGATGCGTGCACAGTACCCTCATTTGTTTCCCTAGTTTATGATGTAGCTTTACAGGGACGTAAATCCCTGAGGTGGGAGTAATTTCAGGACCTGTAAATTTCAAGGAAAATTTTTTCTTAAATTCTATGGGATTTTATGAGTACGTAGTTTCTGATGGCACCTGCTTCCGAGGCCCGGTGTGCCCGGAATCAAATTCTGAAGTTTAGCTCAGGTACATTCCGTGAACGAATGAGCGAGTTTTTCTATCTTTTAAACTAGAGCTCAGAATTCAAATCTGGGGGCACCGATGGAACCACATCACTAGTAATTTCTTAAGAGGACCTTTACCAAATATGTGTCTACTTGGGAGTAGTTGTTAAAAAAAAGTGGATTAAATGAAAAGTAAAATAAAATTGTGTTACAATTTTATTTCTTTATCCTAGTGGTTATATCCAACATGGGGTAGTTGTGGTGGGACCCACAATCCCCTAACTACCCATGTGAGGATATTGGTGATGTGGGGCCCACACGAGCCCCACCCCTTCACATTCCTTAAAACCCCTTAACCCCCCCCATTGATCTTCTTCTGTTTAATGTTGGAAACACTTTGTATTTAATTAAGTTACTTCTCAGCTTCCAATTTAATAATTCCAACACACATTAATTTAGTTGATTGAACCTATTCAATTAATTGAGTTATGTGTTTGAATTTTGAAATTTAAATGCTTGGCATGAATTAATAAAATAAGATGAGACTTATTTTATTTTAGAGAGTTGTCTTATTGTGAGAGGATTTTGGGAAAGAGATTTAATCTGTTTTGAAGAACTTTATCTTCAACGAAGAACACCAACTCTCCAATGAAGAACGTTGGCTCGGTGGCCCCAGTTTCTCCATCCACTTCTTCCTCCATGACAAGGGATGAGACACCATCGACGACGGAAATGACGCCATCATCTGCGGCTCTTGAAAACCGCGAACTTTCTTCGAGGTAGGGGTGTGTTTGGATTGGGTAATGATTGGTTTTCCTTCCATTTTTTTATTCCTCTTAAACTTCTTGTTATTGGACTAATGAAGAAGGGACCGGACCAAACAAACACGGTCCAATTCCTCTGCCGTTATTGTGAATATATGTGGAGTTATTTGATCGTTCATGTGCGGTGAATCAAGCTATGTTTTCGGAGCCAATCGGAGGCCCGAAAACATCGTAAACTGCCTCAGGGAATCGAGGCGACCTAGAAGTGGAAGTTTCGTAGAAATTGGATCATCGGAATGACGACCGGACACCTCAGGAAGCGTTCTGTCCAAAGGCTTCATTTTTTGGAAAATTCCAGAATACACGACGTGTACTCTAGGATCACATGCCGTGTAGTACAAGAGTATTGTGGCTTCTGTTTCGAACATTAGAAAAGTAACACACGGCGTGTGACCCTAGACACAAGGTGTGTAATCATCACACTATTTGAAAAAGGAGACTTTGATGGACATGGAATGTATTTAGGGAAAATACACGGACACAGACAGCTATACAGGGCCAAGTAACACGGTGTGTATTATCTTCATAGAAAGGTAGAAGCGGCTTCGCGAGGCTCAGTGTGTAATCGGGTAGATACACGGACATGGGCAGAACCACACGGCCATGAGGCAGGCGTGTACTGCCTTCACCATGGAAAAAGTGGCTTCGTGATGACTCGGCATGTATTCTGGGAATATACGGACATTGGTGGAGTACACTAGCATGTAATCCACCACACGACCAAGCATGGACAACGTTCACAGAGCCGACCCTAGAAGTTTGGACACTGCGTGTAACCATACCACATGCCGTGTACTTACTTTTTACATGAACAGCCCTTTGACACGAGTTTTGGTACACAGACATTACCCATGGACTGAAGACACGGCGTGTAACCATACCACACACCGTGTACATACTTATTTACACGACCAGACCTATGACACGGGCCGCTTACACAGTCAGTGCCCGGTGTCTGACAACACGGTGTGTACCTTTTACATACATGTCATGTACTTTTAGGGAAATGACTTGGTCATCCTTTTCTCTGTTTCATGGAAACATTCTTCTTGGTTTTTCCCCTATGATGTGGGACAGAACGTTGGTATACATCATCTATGGTCTTCATGACGGTTGATGTATCCACCCCTTTAACTCGTAGAGCGGACCCTCCTGGGATCAAGCATGCTGTGTGCGGGAACCCTAGAGCTAGTTGCGACTACTATGACTACTGTGCTGGCATCCTACGTGGGTTTGGAAGTGATGAAGACTGTACTTGGATCCTCCATGGGTTCGGTAGCGATGACGACTATACTTGGATTCTACGTGGGTTCGGCAGCGATGGTCACTGTACTTGGATCCTACGTGGGTTCGGTAGCGACGACTTCTGTACTTGGATCCTACATTGGTTCGGCAGGGGTGATGATTCTGAAGCTACATCTATCATCTTCACCCCTCTTCGTGAGTAGTATACCTGTGTGAGCTAAGTCTTTACTTGCAATCAGTATCATTGATATGATTTAATTACTTTCCTGTGGGGACTGGGTTGTGCTTTCATGTGTGACTGGGTTGTACTTGGGCTCTTGAATTGGAGACGAACTGGAATTGGTAACTTAGGTATATGTATGGGCATATACCTAAGTATAGTTGATTGATACTTCATGTTTGTATCTTTATTTTGTGGTTTATCCTTTGTGGATTATGAGAGACCTTCAGGAGTCTCGGGGTCCCTACTGAGTATCGTATACTCACCCCTACACGGTCTATGCCCGCACTACATTGTGTTGGTTGTTGGAGACGGACATCGCTGATCATGGTTGAGGCTTGTGGCGAGGGACGGTACCCAGAGGTGGACTATTAGGCGGACGTACACGGTGCGAACGGATGGATTCGAGGAGCAGAGGAGACAATATGTACCCACCCTTCATGTGGGTTTCCGGAGGATGACTTGGTGGTTGCTACTTTACTTTTCAGTTGTTGTACTTTATTTTCTTAGTTGTACTGTACTTTCAGTTGGGTTTGTATACTAGCCCATTTACTTTCCAGCACGTACTTTTGTACTCAGTTTACTTAGTGTTTACTTCAGCTTGCGTACTCTGTTGTGTTTGTTTTCTTATATAAGGCAATGCCTTCCCTTTAATCAGGATTTACACCATTAGTGCTAGTTGCCATCTCATGGCCTATTGAAGGTGGGCTTGGGGTAGTCACGAAACGGGCCCCGAGGATGGTTCGTGACAATTAAATTCTATGTAGGTAATTTATGTAATCCTCCCCCTGTCCGTATACTTTCTGAAGTACACTCTGAGTTCACCTGGGTGGGACCACACATTTTTTTATAGTGGTCACATGCCTTGCTAGATTTAACTTCCTCCAGAAACCCTATCTATCATTCGGGGGGGCACAGGGAGTGTATATCTTAATTACACGTCCTCTTGTTCCGGATTTTTCAAAATTCTTGATCTGCTCCAAGGTTTGATCTGATATCTCTTTCCTTCGACACAGTTATTGTTTCCACATGAAATCAAAGATCATAACTAGTATAATTCACTTCTTCATCATAAAATTGTTCTGTAGTCAGATCTTCTTGAAAAACATATCAATTTGTTGTTCTTTGTTGTGCATAGAAGAAATCTATGGAATTAGTAATTGGGTATCCACCATCATTTGAATCGGTATATCTCTATCGTCAAACCTCATTCATGTCGTACCGATCCAAGATATATGGTTTTGGATGATTTCACTAGGAAACAAGTGTGAAATGATTGATTGGTCGGGATTAGTTGACTGGTAGGCCAAACAAAGAACAACCATGATGAACAACGAATCGGAAGAGAAAAGTACAAGATCATACAAGATGAAAAAACCTCAATTGATGTTCGTGTCAATATCTATTAATTTATATTAGAATAAAAAATTAATAATGAAAAAATCAACAATATTCTCCAATCAAATATCCAAAAAATAAACCCATTATGCATAATGATCAAATCACAGATCAATGTGTTCATTTATTGATTCATGATCATCGTATAGATCAAGAAAATGGAATAATGAAATACAAACACATTTTGTACCTCAATTTGGATCAATAACTGATGAATAAGGATGTTGAGTCATTGTAATCAGCAATATCCTATGAATTTTAAGTGGGTTGATAATCGATCCCTGATCCTATTGTCAAACACCTGAGAGAATTCTTCAATAGTCTCTCTAAGGGTTCTCTAATGTCTTCAGGGTTACACTTCTAACCATGGAATTCTAACCTAAAGACTAACCAATTGCACCATCCAAAATTAGAAATAAATTAATTTATTTTATTTATTTTATTCATTACCACGAGAATGAATATTTTTCCACAAATGAGCTATGCTGACTAATTTTAAGTCGCGCCAGGGTTAATCCAGCATTCTGAACTCAAAAGTGCACTTAGATTTCTAATTGGGGCACCTATTTAGAAGTTATTCCACTATTTTAGGAAATCGCATGCTTGTACTATTTAATATTTTTAATATATTTTATAACGGGAACAACAGGTCTCATAATTACATGTCGTCAAAGCGCTTGATCTAGAAAATAATCTATACAATATCCAAAAATAATACATAGAATTTCCTAGATGTTACATATTGTTCCTAGGGCCCAAAAATTTAATCCCCTTAAAATTTTGGAAAGAATGAAAAATTAGTAAAGAACCTTAGTATACTTTCCATTAAGAACTTTCACTACTTGAATTTCAATCTACACCCACAGACCTATACCAATAGTTCGTTAGAACCTATATTGTAGGCTAGTTTTTGAGGGTTTATACCAATGTATTTCACTAATTATTAGTATATATTGATTTTCAATGAGTTATACCACTAGTTTTAAAAAACCATTAATGTAGAATGGAATATATACCAAGACACATGGCCCCGCCTCCCTCCCATAAATTAGATCCCCCTAAATTGTGGTTTTTGTTTTGGGTTTTGGTTCCTTTGGTTACGCTAATTACTATTTAGTTTTTATTTAATTAATCATTCTTACAATAATTCAATGGTTAGATAATCAATGTATTATGATTTTGTTTCAATTTTTATCATATTTTATACCTTCCTTTATACATATTCATACCCAAGATTTTTAATAATAGAAAATATAATAGAATTACCCTGTGTTTGTTTATGAATTATCATAAATATTTTCAATCACATTTTGTATAAGGAAATTTTAGGAAAGTGGTGAGATTTTATTTGAAATTCATGAGTTACCAATTTAATTTATTTTTAAAGTTGTATGTATTTATTTCTGCTATAATATGTTTATGTGGTTTTATGGGAACTTTATTTATGAAAAATAAATTCATTCTCTCTAGATGTTACTAAATAAATTATGGTTTTAAAGTTGTGTTATCTTTTGTAATTGGGTCTTAAAACATAAAATTGGTCATCATTTCAAGATATGTTTATTAATTTATGGAATGTTAGTGATATAATAAATTTTTATTGCACCCTATAAATTTTCTTTAGTAATATTGATTCTATTAATTTATTAATTATTCTTAAAATTGTGCTAAATACATTTTAAATTAATATTTTAGATTTTATAGGTTTATTTGAAGAATAATTCTCATTTCTTTGTTATCTATATAGGAACAAATAAAATTTTAGAAAATAACTAATTGTTTACATGACATGATTGACACACCCTTAGGTGATTTTTTTTGTAAAAAATTACCTGATATGATATTAAATTCGCATTATCGGATAATAAATATATGTATTTTTGTAAGTGTATTATAGTTACTTGTGTGGTATTATATATAGTTATTACTCATTTTTGTAAATTATTTCAATACTATGTTTTTATATATATGGTATTTTGTTATATCATGGGATATAGTAATGATATTATGGATATACATGAGAAATATGAAGTTTGAATTATTTCCCAAGGGCCTTTTCCATTATTAAAGAGAATTTACCTTAATAAACTAAGTGGTTATTTTTTAATAATCATATATTCATGTATGTTAAATTTAGTTTTTCAGCATGGAAATAGACAGTTAATTAAAATGGATTTGAGTTCAACATTATCTCAATGATTTTCAAAGTGATTAAAATAAATAGAACTTTAGTCATTTCTGTAAATAAATTTAACATTGTTTGTAGAAATTTAACTTTTAAACTAAAATGATTTGAATTTTTTTTTTAAGATTCATTATTTTCATAAATTTTGTAACTATTTCTTACTATGTTGATATTATTAATATAATTTTTTATGTAATAGAATGGATAAAATATGGATGTATAAAACTTGTCGGATCTCTACTATATTTCAAGAGAATTTATATTATTTAGATTTTTTTAATAATGCTTCAAATAAAGGACTTATATGCTTCCCTTATAATAATTGAGTTAGAAGACCCTGGTTAAGTTGGGAAGAAGTTATCAACCATTTAAAAAAATCAAACAAAATTTTATTTCTGGTAGCATAATAGAGATAAAAGGTCATAATAAACTATTCATGGGTGATATTAAAGGAGTGTTATAGAAAATTTGGTATTTGATCACTTTATTTTTATACATCATTATGAAAAAGATAGTATGAAAATGAAAGAAGATAATGATATTATTACATATGAGGTTACCGATTAAAATAATGATGTTGAGGGAATTAAAAAATTAATGGATTCTTCCAAGACTCTTATATATCAAGAATCTAGTAAAATGGAAAATCTATAATTATGAAGGTATTCATATCATAGGAAAAACACGTATAAAATTTTTAATACTATTATTGATTATATTCTTACCTTTATTAAAGATTTACTTCCTGACGATGTAGATATTCCCTTAAACAATTGTATGTCATGTAAGTTAATTAACCTTATCAAATTTATATTAATAAAATACATACTTGAACAAAATATTAGAGTTTATTCTCATAGGAAACTAAAAGCCTAAATGATTTTAGATAATTTGGAATATATCGATAGGAGCCAATTTTAGATGCAAAACTATCTCACTTAAGACAAAAAATAATATTGAACTTTCCATTGATTCCTTGGCTCTAAAATATTTTCATGTACGATGAAAACTCAAAGAATATGAAATGATGTGATACTAACATAATTAAGGATTATTATGAATGATTTAATCTTGAAAAAGGATTTCCATGGTGGATATTTGAAGCATGGTATCCATATTTTTCTACTGAGGAGCATAATTTTAATTTGGGTCTATCATGTGATGGTTACAATCCATTTAGTAAAATGGTAATTTCTTACATCATGTGGACAATTTTTTCACATTTATAACCTTTCTTCTTTTATGTGTACAAAAAAACCACTCACTTTCTTGTGTATATGCAAAACTAGACCTTTTGATCATGGAAATGATATAGATGTGCACTTGAAACCCTTTATAAATTAGTTGAAGCATCTTTGGAATATGGGTTTGTATGTATACAATGCTTATTTAATAAATATATTTCTTATTTTTGAAGAACTTATGTGCATGATAAATTATTTCCCTACTTATTTAATGATTTCTAGTTGGAGCATGAATGGGAACTATCATGTCCTACTTTTTTAAATAATACGTGATCTATAAGACATAAAAATCTTCATTTTTATAGTTTCATTGTACATTGAAAATTCAATCCAATTGGTCATCCATACATGAATAATTATAAAAGGTTTAACAACACAATTTAGCTAAATAATTCACCTCCATTTATTTATGGAACTGATGTTCTTAATGAATTGTAGTATTTTACTTTTTCCTTTTGGAATTGTCGAATGCAATATACAAAAATTAAGAATTTTCCCATGAAATCTAGTTAAAATTTTATAAATTCTCCTCTTTAATTTTCCATATTTGTCATCTAATTTGTTACATAATTATTTAGACGTATTTTATATTGAGAAAAATATATGTTTAATAGTAATTTTAAATATTCTAAATGTAAAGGATAATATCAAAGGTGATATGTGGTCTTAGTGTGACTTGGTGGATTGGGTGTTGGACCAAAACTTCAGCCTTTGTTTATAGGTGAAAAAACAAAAGGTTCCATGTGTATCTTATGTGATGGAAATTTTATAGAATAATAAATTTCTGAATGTATTAGAGACTATCGATGTTTCTAATATATATTCAAGAAATTCATTTAAATGAGTCAAAAGAATAGAGTTGAAATTCAAATCCCAAATAACTCATGACCATCACATCCTTCTTCATGAATTGATTTAAATTTAAATACTAAAATTACTATCTAATAGTATAAAGATTAATTATATTCAATTGTTCTATTTTTATAGAGACAATTGTGCTAAATGGTTTTCTAAGTCCTTGTTGATAAAAATATTGGAAGTGAATCCAGTAATATTTTTTGATTTATAGACAAATTTTCCGCCTTTTTCACTTGAATGTTCCATAAAAGTATCCATTTTATAACGAAAATTATTATTGGGGTATCCATTAATTTTTTAAGTATGTATCCAATTGAAATAAATATTTAAACAATGAATCCAGGTATCTAGAATAATAATCGTACAAAAAGTTATGTTATGAAAGGTTATCAATATCAAGAATGTATACATTTTGTTCAATTTATTTGGTTGATGTGAGTAAGATATGTAACCATAAAATGAGAAATAAATATGATAAGTATGAGAAAATTGAGCCAAATTTTCCATATATTCCCAAAATAAGGGAATTCCTAGGTCATACACATTAGTTACAATGACCTAGGGATATCAAGAGATAACAAATCGCATAGTTTTGTATAACTATGATTTTTTTGATGACTACATCAGGTAATTAATTTAAATATGTATATGATATCTCATACGGAATAGTTTCATATATACCTTAAAAGTTTTTTATCATTATATAAAGATAACGTAATCAAATTAAAAGTATAATTCATTATTCATTACTTTTGATAATTAGAGACACTTTTCGAAGTGAAGAGTTCCATTTTTGGTTGATATAGATTGTATAACCTTTACTTTAATAAATTAGAAAATCAATATTCATTTAATTTTAATATTCAAATAAATTTCTCACATTGATTTCTCCTATTTACTATATCGATTAATAATTAATATCATCAGATTTTATCATAATTCTTTTTTTGAGAATTAAATTTCATAATAATTAATGGTGAAAATTTTTTATAATTGATCGAGTATTGAACATGATAATAAAACATTATGGTGTTATGTTAAATACAACATTAGGATATTATGATAGTGCATCAGATAGTAGACCCAGATATGAAAATTTTTCTTATTGTGGTGTTTTTGAGAAAATATGGATATTTTATTATTTCTCCCATGGTCAAGTTGCTATAATTAAATGAAAGTGGATTTATTTAATGAAATGATATATAACCTTTATTTATGACTATATATTTATAGTTATTGACATGACTAAATTATTATCTTCTATTATGCCATATATTTTGGAATCAATAGAGAAATAAGTGTTTTTATTGAAAGATAATCTATGGCCAAAATTAGGATTCATTATTAATATAATCTAAAGGAATGTTTTTTATTATGTAAGGGATTAAATTAAAAACATTCATACCCAATTTTCCTTGATCAAAATATTTCATATATGACTCATACAGTCCAACTCTTATAGTTTATTGTAAACTCGAAGTAGTGTTGGGTAATATACATAAGCCGCCATATGTATTCTTAGTTCATTTGGTTTAGCTATATTTGAGACCTTCAAGTGGGTATTACTGTAATTTCTTTAATTTGGTTTCATTTTAGAAGGTCTTTTTTGGTTTAGTTTTTTGAGTTTTCATTGCATTTAATTACATTTATTGCACAATAAAAAAAATGTTTTTATACAAATAAAAACACTAAACTAGTAAATTGATTTGAAAAATATATTATTAATATCAATTCACAAATAGGTGTTCTTAAATCACAATTCAAATATCTTTAATCAAATTTTCATTTTCACTAAAAACCCAAATAGAATTAATGGAGAAACAAACAAAAAAATGAAAAAAAAATTAAAGAATGTTTCTTAATAAACAGGTTTAATTTTTTAAAAAACTTGTTTAAATATGTTTTAAAAATCACTTTATAGTATATTTTTAAAATAAATAGGCTCCAAACTATTTTAAAATTGTTTTTACTTTTTTTTAATTTTTAAAGAATCATTTTTTTCACTTGTTTTAAAATAGTTTTAAAACAATTTTTAAAATCTACTTTAAACTAGTTTTATTCAATATTATAAACTAGTTTTCAAATATGATGAAATAGATTTTGACATATTGAAGCTAGTTTTTAACAACTTCTTAAAACAAATTCTAGTAAATAGATTAAAGTTAAATAGACCATTTTAAACTAGTTTAAATTAGTTTTAAAAAATAGTATAAAAAATTACATAGATTAAATATTACATAGTATAAAACTTATAAGATTATCCAAAAAAGTATATTTGATTCATATTATTTTATTATGTAATGTCATGTTTTATACCTTGTTTTAATTCCATTTAGTATGATTTTTGTTTTGCAATGTCACTTCTTTTTCAATTAGCTTTTAAATTAGTATGCCTTAATTATTTCCTTCCACATTTTATACATTATTACTCTTTCTCTACGGTATTTAAAATCATTAATAAATATTAAATATATTGAAATGTAATAGGGGAAGAGACTATTTGAGAGTGATCAATAAATGTGTGAGTGAGGCCTACCTCCCATGGTTCCCTTAGTGAGTATACTAATAATAATATTTATCATCTAAAATATATTAAATGTAATTTTATTATTATTTATAAATGATCTTATAGGGACATTAATCTAGTCCAAAACTAATGTTCTTTCATACTACTAATATAGGTTAACAACATGGACGATCGAGTTGGCATGTTTGTTGAGTTACTAAGAGAACCCATCATACATGTTCACACCCAAACCCAGATGAAGATACCTCTTCATTCACACTTTTCCACCTATACCTATGCATAAGGATCCAAGGATATGTAACCACCTATTCCTTGATAATCATTTCATCTAGTCTCCACTTCTTATATACCATTTCCATATCCTATAATGGTACATCATCCCATTTATCCTTTCCATAAGAATTCTATGGTACATATATTTCCCACTCATTCAACTTTTAATCCATATTATTTAGATAACCCAAAGCATGCATTAGAGCCCACATATCCTTTATAAGATACTAATATAAAATATCTTATAGTTACATTTTCTCCTAATGATCCGCCTATATCAATTATCTATTTACATGTGAAGTAAATTTTATAACAATAATTTTATATTAGTTATAATGTGATTGAACTATACTTTTTCTTTTACATTTATCAATATGATCATCTAATAGGATATGTGGTCTTACTTATATTCATGAAGTGTGAAACCATCAAAAAATCATGGTTTACAATAATGGATAAAACCAATTGATTACAAAAAATTATTGAGAGTATAAAAGCTTCATGGAAGGGTTATACAAAGATGGTAACATAATTCCAGTTCAACCAATATCATTGATGCATACTGGTAATCAAATATGGAAGAATTCATGGGATGAGATTTGGGAAAAAATTCAATTTAAATCTATGTCATCATTTTATTTATATAAATTAACATGTTGGTCCCAGCTTGAGTTTAACTTTCCCACTGGTAAAGCTACAAAGGCGGTATGTTTGGGGGAACAAGTTGAATTGTGGTGGTGATATAATCACGGGCTATATGTTGGTTGGAAGGGTAGCCACAAAACAATGTTATAGGTATACCAATGATAAATGATAATTTAACAACACAATGCTTCTAAATGATCTCTTATTGGAAGAGTAATGAGTAGAATGTATTATTCCACTTTAATGGGTTTTGAATAAAATCTATATTATTATGATTTTTATTGAATTTTATTTTTTAGGAATCTTCAGAAGAAATTAAAAAAATGGTTTTATGAAGTATATTCACACATTGGGGTGCACTACTATACTGGAGCATGAGAGAAACCAGTTGTTTTTCTATGACCAACTGATTTTTATTATATACCAACACAATTGAACTAAACCAAATCAAAACTATTAACTTGGCTTGGTTTGTTTATATTTTCTTAATATTGTCCCATTTTATATTGGTTTTATAATTCAATTCAAATTTATTTCATTAAATTTAGGATAATTAAGAAAGGGTTTTATTAATCATGTTTGGTTTCATTCAATCAAATTTAATTTCGTTTAGTTATGTTTGATTCAATTACATTTAGTTTGAGTTAGTTTAGATTAGTTTAAACCAATCCCTATTGAACCAAATAAACCTAATATAACAAAAAACAACCCAATACTAGCCAATGTAACCCAAATTAATATTAATTGGACCTATCCAAACCAAACAAAACAAAACATTGTTGAACAAAATCTTATTGAACTGAAGACATGAAAAACTCATTGATTAGATCTAAATAATATCAACATGATGAAAATAAATGAAAAATAAAGGACTAAAATCACATATATATATATATATATAAAATAGAACTCAATTATGATTAAAAAATTAAAGTGAGTCAAATAAAATTGAATTGAATTTAATAGTATTGAAAAAAACTAACCCATACAAAATCGAAAAAAAAAACCAATTCAAAATGAATTTAATTGAGGTGACACACAACAACCTGACATGACTACTATTGGAAAAAAATATCTAAAACAAATTAGTTATTATTTGGTGTCCCCTATGACCTATTTCACCAAACAAAACTCAAATCACATGACCTAAAATAAATAAAAAATTGAAATATTAGTATTGAATTGATCGAAAGAATATTAAAACCCACCAACACAAAACATTAAACAATTACAAAAATATCTAATTATAAAATAAAAAATTATTTTAAATAATTGGGAATTCAAAATTTATAAAATATATGATTTTGAGATCAAATAATGTTTTAAAAGAGAAATTACATGGGTATTCACTAGAACCAACAATTTTAACACTATGAAAGATCCACTAAAATAAACTGATCATATAAAATCATTCCAACAAATTAACATTTCCAAAACCATTTTATATCAAAACTAAGTCATTAAATGGGTTTCTCACAAATCATTACATATAAAGTGCTCAATTTCAAAACATAGACACTTGTTTGGATCTAACAAAACCATTAAAAAATACTTTTAAATTCTCTATTTTTCATTATTATAAAATTTTATTTGGATAAACACTACTTTAAAAAAATCACATTTTCCCCAATTATATAAAAATGGATAAACTTCCCATAAAAATATGAACCAACCAAGCCTAAGTGAAATTTAATTGAATCAAAATAAATACAATAAATCCTTAAATGACTTTAATTATAACAAAAAATATGAAAAAAAATCTCAATTATATTGTATTAAATTTATCTACAACTAATATAACTGAATAGAATCCAACCAAAATTTACAAAATTGAATTGAACCCAACCATTTCAAATTAAATTAATCTATTCAAATAGTAATCGAACTAAACAACACAAAATAACTATAAATTTAACTGAGAAAGATAAACCAATCCAATTGATCTAAAATAATATCTCTCAAACTAAAATAAATTATATTGAAACAAGATAAATTGGAATTAACTCTTTTATTTGTAACTAAACCAATAAATAATGAATTTTATATAAAAGTGATAAATTATCCAAAACAATGCTTCTTCAAACTGAACAGACCCAAACCTAGTTAAAAAAATAAATTATGAACAAATGTTAATAGAATTAAATTGAATATAACCAATCTTACATATTGGACTAAAAAATAAATAAAACTAATTTGAATATAAATTAACCAAAATAATCTAATTTTATTCATTTTGTGTTGATGGATTATAGTTTTTCTATAATGTGGATAATATAATTCATTTGGGTGAATTTTATTTTAATTTATTTCGGTCTTATTCAGTTAAATATTGGTTAGCATCAATTGATTTTTTTACAAATAAAATATTATTAATGAAGGTGTTCTTACATTAAATTTCATCTACATTGGGTGGTATTGAATATTGAAATCTTTGTTCCTCGATTGAAGTTTTTTTCTCGATTAAGAAAAATAAAGATGAGAGTACGGTAAATGAAAAAAACTAAAAAATTGTAAGTCTTATTATAGTGATTTAAAAAATTTATAATTTTTTTATTATTAAATATATTTGTTATATTGTCAACATTTTGTTTCGAAGGACCTTTATGGGAAATAATATGACATTTTTGGGCCAATCGATCATTTGATATAGATATTTTGTGTAACATCCCAAGTTTTTTTGAACCTTTTTTTAATAAATAAATCTTCTTCGATGTAGTCCATTGCACACAATACTAAGAAAATTTTCATTATATGCTACACCAAGACATTCTTGCACTACATGCAACACCAACTTTTCTTACGTTACACGCAACACATAGTTTCTATGAAACATAATTTTATTGTTATTATTATTTAAATGAGATACTTATAAACTAGACGGTAAAATTAGTAATATGAATAGTAATAAATAATTTTTAAATATTATTTATAATAGTTTTATATAAATAGACTATACATATAATAAAACATGTGATATTTGTAAAGTCTTTATTTGAAAATACTACTTTCTCAAATGAAATACTTTTTTATGCCCTTATATGAATAATAATAAAATAAATTTTAGAAACTTTGAGAAAATTAATTTGATAAAATAGCCAAAAAAATTAATTCATAATGTTTGAATTATCTTAGGGTAAATTTTAGGAATTTTTCTTAAAAAACCTCATTTTTTGGATTAATAATGAAAACTTTAAAATTTAAATTCAAAACTTATTTTCATTTAATTTATTTATATTGTTAAACTATATTTTAACTTTTTTATAAAGTTTAATGAGATTAATTATATAAAAATTAATCAAATTTAGTTCATTATAACAAATTTCACATTGAAATTGGATATCAAAATATTCAAAAAAAAATTAACTTGTTTTCTAAAAAACCCATTGCCGCGACACATCTGCGGGATATGTTTTAAATTAATTTAGCCAATTTCAGTTATTAAAATTTCAAAAAAAAGATTAATTATTTATAATAATTATTATTTATAATTTAAAATATTTTCAACTTAGATTTTTAACAAAATATTAGTGAAAATGATTAAAATTAATTATCGTGATTAAGAAAAAAAATAACATAAAAAGGACTAAACTTTAAACTTAATTTCCAGAATAACATAGAAAATTTTCAAAAACCTAAGGACGTTCATATTTTTACCCAATATTCGTATTTCTATGATGTGAACCATTATTTGATCTATTTATAATGGGAAAATCCTGGTTAGAATTTTCTTTTAAAAAATTTACAAGAATACTACTCATCCTCCACTATAAAATGGTTCTCACCCCTCCCACTTATTCATAAATATCACATCATTTGGATCACCAAAAATATACTCAAATAAGCTCTAAAAATCTATACCCTCATCCTAAAAGCCTCCATTTTGGAATAAAGTAATCCAAGTAACCCCTTTGGTGCAAACCGAGAATAGTTACCCAAAGAATAGGTAACTTCCTTCTTTAAGATCCTTTGATTTATATTCACTCTCCACCACTTAAAATATTATTTTTCCAAACTAATATAACAATATCAGTATCATAAATATACTTATATGTAGTTATTATAGGGGTTTAATCTAAAATTATATGTCCTTCAATCTAATTGGTAATGAACTTACCGTTCTTCTGTAAGGAGAACTACCGCCCCTGAAATGATGTTGTTCATTTTTCCTTTACCACATATCCTTATAAAAACCCTACTATTTATTTCACATTAATACTTGATTTGTTACAAAATACTAAAATTAATACAATTCAAATTACAAATAACTCTATTCATAATTGTAATTAGGTATATTATATAACAATATAAAATAGGGAGTACAACATATTTATTAAAAACAACTTTAACATGCTCAAAATACTCCTTAGAACATAAAACATCATGATATAACCAAGGGACATACATATAAAAGTGGTGATATACAAATCAAAGTTAGTTAATAAAAATGAAATACATGATACATGTTTTAAAATATTCATATCAATGAGGAATAAAAGGAACTTGAATAATAAGGCATGATAGAACATGATAATCATAACATGGGAAATGTGACAACATAAAACATTGAATCATAAACATAGGTCTAGGATAAACCTAACAATACATCATGGTGTAGAAAATACCATAAATTAATCAGGTTCATTCTTTATCCCAACATGTCTTTTCATTATAATATACATTACCCGACACATTAGATCGTTAATTAGGTGCACCCATCATATTCATTTAATTATCCTGCTTTAGTGTGCCGCATAGCTCATACAACATGGATCCATTAATCATCATAATTTATTCCAAGATTAATGAATCTGGGATAAATACATATAATTTCACAATAAATAAGTATATTTTCATAAATGTGCATAACTTTGATATAAAAATGGGTAAGTTATTCACAACATAATTTTTTTTTCATGGAAAATCATGGTTAAATTTCCACAACATAACGGCATTACATAAAAATCATAAAATGGATTGATGATAGGTAAAAGGGTATCTCAGAATTTGGGAAGAAATTTTACTATAATTGGGATATTTAATATAATATACCATTATAATTAAATAATGATAAAATAAATATGGTAAACAATATACATGAATAAAGATTATAAATGAAAAAAATACCTCATGAAATTTCAACATGGTAATGAGCATACATAAAGGATCATGGGAGGATTAATGTGAGTGAAAAGTGGGATATAATAATTTATAAATTAAATATACAATAATTTGGAAAGGTAAGAAAATATCCCAAAAAATAAAATGGAATTTGATATACAAAACATAAAGTAGTTCTAGAATGGAAATGGGAAACGATAAATCCCATACATAATTTTGGCATAGTAACAAATTTAGTGAAGGTAAAAATGAGAGATAATAAATGATACATAATTAAAATAAAATACATTGGACATTAGGGTATGTTTATAAATAAATTAAATCATAAAAAATTCAATTAAGAAGATAAATTCTAAAGAAGGTGCTTGAATGGAAAGAAGGGGAAGAATATGTGGATCCCTTACTTGGGTGTGTGACTTCAAAAGCTTTGGAGGGGATTCTTGAGAGATTTTGGGAGAATTAATAAGAATATAGAGAGTCAAGGGTATATTATGGTTATGCTATAAGGAATTTGAGTGAATAAAAATGGGATCTTGGTTGGATTTATATTGGAAAATATGGGGATTTCTTTGTTCTTTAGGTTTTCGACACTACCTAATAAGATATCAAAAACCAGAAGCCAACCCATTTTTTTCCCATGGATTTTTAAAGAAAAGGAGTGGATTTAATTATTTTATAATACAAAGGGTTGAAATTATTAAAATAAATCCCTTACATAATTTGATGTAAGTCACAATCATAAAGAAATGATTTCAAAACAATAAAATATATTATACGTTTTGGAGGATTCATAATGGATTTAAAAATTAAATCCAATAAACCTAAAATTGCATTATTTTTAAATTAATGCATATATTTGGTCATGGATCCCATTTATTGTAATTATTTCATCCCTTTTGGGTCAATATGATGTCATAAAACATAAATTATATTTATATGATATTTAATTTTTACCAGAAAATTCAACTATCTTATAAAATTATGAAGAATTCACCGCTGGATAATTTCAACATTAAAATTACAAAAATAATATTAATATTATCTAAATAGTTTTCAAAATATGTTAATTTTCACTTTTAAAATACAATAAACATTTATTAAGAAATTCTGAGTCTTTTTACAATAAAAGTTTTTGAACCCTTATAAAAATTAAATTTGTCTTCATAAAAAATTATATGACAATTTATATATAATAAAAAATATTTAAAAGTATTAAAATATTATTTATTTAAAAAACTATACATTCATAAATTCATTAATTCAATTTTAATATTAACTAAACATATAATTTGTGCTTTATTATATCTAAATAAAAAACATTTACAAAGTAATAATAATAGGATGAAAATAGATTCATTATTCAATAAAAATAAGTCAGATATTAATTTTGATATGGTGATGATACATATCCCTTTAATATATCATCTAATTCCCTAAGAGTATGGTGCGCGATGGTTGGACAATCATTGGGTGGTTCAGCAAACATGGTTTGGGTTGTGGTCTCAATGATCTTGAACTTCTCCCGTAAACAGTTTTGCTCTGGCTTAAGATATTAGATATAAGCTTGGGATTGGTCAAGGGAAAATCCCAAAAATTAAATCTCCCTTATAATCTATAATAAATATGCTTCATAGGGTAGGATCCTAATAGTTGAGGACATCACATCCTTTGTCTTTGTCAAATGGATTTTTCAGAACCCTAAATTTATATTAGTCAAGTGGTCATTGTTCAAAGATTATATTATCAATGATAATAGTTAAAAAAATATCCAATTGGATATGATAAAATAAAATATGTTCATGTGTTTTATATAACCATATTAATTAATATGAAAATTAATTAAAATAAAATGTGGAATTTTATTTATAACAGTTCAGGTCGTCATACTCTTGGAAGGTAATTATAAAAGAAAACTATATTTTTATATGATTTATGTGATATTAATTATGTATATATACTTCTGGAATTACTATATAACACATACCTTCATGATTTACATTTTTTTATAAATATGATAACTTTTTTTGTGGATGTGTGTACTACCACCTCCTCAAAGCGATGTGATTCATTCTCACGTTATATAGAATGTATTAATGATGGGTTTAGTGAAATTATTTGGTTTATATGATATAATAATGATACTATAATTATATTATATAAATACATATATTCCATTTACTTTCTTTCATTCAATACGATAATAAAATGAATACAACGTTCATGCGTACGTATGATCTACCGTCTCCATGAAAATTGTATTCTATTTCACCTTTCTATATTTTATATATTGTTATAAATACAAATAAACTTAATATATATGATATTTCTAACTTGCCTTACATTCTATATATAAGTAAATCATGATCTAGGAAAGATGGTTCAGAATAATAAGTAAAAAACATGTACGAAGAACAGAGCGGATATTACCCAAAGAAAAACTGTAACATGGGATTTTTAATAATAAATAATATAAAGTCATAAAAAAACTATATATGGTATTTTATATAATATTATGATCTAATAATATCTGTATAATAAACTTATGTTTATTATAGATTAGGCTTGTATCAGTATGAAGAGATTCAGGACATGAGGTGAGGTGGTTACTAGTATCACTTTTATATCTGTGATATTTATTCCTTATTCACCACTCATTTATTTTATGTGGTTTATATACTTACCATGAATATATTTTATGATTATTTTCCTAAAATATATGGGTTTTTACATATCCATTTTATGATCTCTCTTTCATGGCATTTATAAATCAAAATTTACCAAATCGGTAAAGTAGTTTTGTCTCAATTTTCCTTCGTTGTGGCAGGGGCCATGAATTTCAAAAACCATTTTTTCAAATAAAATAAAAAAATGTTTTTAAATATTATATTTTAATCTCATATTCAAGGAAAAATTATTTTAGAAATGTTTTATGGTTTTCAAATAATTCTTTATAATTTTTCAAAGTTTTTTCAATGAAATAGTTATCAAAATGTTTTCATGATTTCTTTATAAGATTCAAATTGTTTTCAAAGAAATTGTTTTCAAAACATTTTAAAACTTTAATTAAATTTTTTAATGTTTATTTTCAGTGAAAATTATTTTCAAAAGGTTTTATGTTTTAAAGATAATTTTTCAAATAATAAAGTATATTTTCCTCAACAAATGTTTTTAAAAGATATTTCCAAATTACATACCATCTAAGATGACATCTATGGGTGTTACTAATGACTTTATGAGGAAGTGATCCAATTGTTCCATTCATTTTATTTCTCTGAATGGTTTTTGTTTTTATGGTGTGATTTCTATAAAATCTATTTCTCTTCCTTAGGTTATATGTTTATAAAACCCTTTTCTTTTTCTTAGGTTATATATTTATAAAAAGATATTCATTTAAAAGGTTTTGATTTTAATGAAATAATTATGCATCATGTCTCTTTTTACATATTTTTTTATATGACTATATGTTAATACCCATTTCATTTCATGGGTTATGAAAAGATTATTTATGATTTTGTGGAACATGTGTGTATGATTTCATTATGATATGGGTGGGACCTATATATCCCTATAATTAATTAGGTAATGATTTATATCCCATGAGATAAATATGGGAATAATGTCAATGGGCTTCATCCACTATGGAAGATAGGGAAACCAGGTTCACGATGAGAAGATAGGGAAAATCGATCCACTATGGGAAGATGGGGAATACTATCCACCATGTAAATATGGGGAAACCTAATCCATTATGGTAATATTATGAAAACCATTCCCTTATAAAGAAATCACTACGACTAGGGATAGTGGTGTGTCTCGTCCAGTAGGTGTAGTCCCCATGAAGTTCCCTGATGAGTTTTTGAAATTCACCGAGACTTATAGGGAATGATATTACATGTTTATGTGTCTTCTACAATTCAATTTCTTATATTTATAAAATTTTTTCATTGAACATTCCCTTGATTCTATTATGATTCATATCTTATGAACTAACAATATCTTTTCCATGATTTACATTTATGATCTTAGATATGCATGGTATGATATTAAAATGTTATGATCAAATTCTAGTACCGTTATTTTCATGGTAATGATTATATATCTCCTTTATTATCCTTATTAAGAATCAAATCTCACCCATTTTTATGATTACTTCCCAAAGTTATGAATATATATTAGTTATGATGTGTCTAAGAAGGGTCATAGTCATGAAGAACTTAGTGAGCAATAATGTAGCTCACTTATGTACCAATGTTTCTAATTCCATATTTACAAAGGTGATAAAATAATACTGCATTTGGTAATATTTTTGTGTAATATATTAAGTAGTCCATAAAAAATGATGTAATTTTAATCTGTGAAATCAAGGGTCTTTGTAGTTGGAATTGGGGAAAATGTGTAGTTAACCTTTAGAAACTATGATGGGAAAGCCTTTATGAGAAATCTAAGAAAATTTATAAGGATAAGTCTAAGGATAAAAAATGTATAGGAAAAATTATTGAAATTTTGAAAAATGATAGATTGATTGGTTTCCTAGAAATAAATCTCTATCTAGATACTACAGGAGGACATTGTTCTAGCACGGATATACTAAGGAGTAACAACTCTAAAAAGTTCCATTGGCCTTGACTCAAGCGTAACCTCGTACATGACAATGGACCTTATCACACACCTATTTTAGACATCTTATTAGTTTTTTTCATGATTATGTGGTTCCTCGCTATGAGAAATGTTTCATACTCTATAATATTCGGTTTTATTCAGTGGATGGAAGCCTAAGGAACTGTGATAATAGTGATTGTAATAAAAAATGAAACTATTGTCCTCCTGAGCATCAGAATACTATGGGAGTTGGAATAAAAATATCATTTATATGCTCATCCAACTTTTTCAAGATATGAATCACAATGAGCTTCCAAATGAAAAAAAGGAAGAAACAGTGTTTTGTTGAGTCCATTGTGAGGAATCATCCACCATATTTTAGTGGGTCTTATGATCCACTAGTTACTGAACACTGGATTGGTACCACTGAAAATATATTCTTAGTTCTCTAGTGTTTGGAACATGAGAAATCCATTATGTTATTTATCAGTTATATAGTGAACCATACCAGTAGTGGACTCTAATCAAGAATACAAAGAAGCAAGATAAAATCTAATCTAGGTATTGGGATGAGTTTAATAACTTATTCTCTAATTCATACTTTTGTTTTGTACTTCATATGAGTATGGAAAAGGTGTTTTTTGGGTTTAAAAAAAGGATGATGAATCTATTAGTTTCTACAAGGAAAATTTCACAAGAATTTCAAGGTACACTTCTATAATTATCATCTGACCAAAAAGTAATGTCGATAGGTTCTTCAGTGGCTTAAATCCAAATCTTAAAATGGAATTATCTATAAGATACTATACTATCTATGAAGATATTTTGTATTATGAAATCAAAGTTGAAATGGAGGTTGGATTTACGTATCAATATCATGTTTTTAACAATAAAAGAAATATTTATTTCAAAGGAAAATCTAAAAACCATGGATAGAAGAAGATGAGCCTTCTTTTATTATCTAAGTGCAGAAAGATTCATGGAGGAAATTTTCTTATGGGGTCCAATAATTTTTTTAAGTTCATGCAAGAATGCCATTGGGAATTTTATTTATTTACTAATGAGAAAAAGTTATACAATGGTAAAAATAAAGGAAAATCTACATAGAATTCACCTCACACAATTTAGTCCTTCAAGTGTAAGGAGGATGGGAATTATGATAACTAGTTCCCAAATACAAGGTTTTTGTGATGATGAACTGTGTTATCAACCTCTTCAACAAAGGGAAATGGGGTAATATAATATGATCACTATTTATGATGAGGGGTACGATAATGACGTGGTGCAAGGTAAACTTATCATACAAACTTGAACTTATAATGTCTTATTTGATTCTAGAACTATCCACTCTATCATATCTAAATATTTTTCTAAGGGTATTAAAATTCTACCCAAATGATTATATGTATAATTAGTAGTACAAATCCTTAATGATACAATGATTGAAAATCAAGTCTATGATTCCTCTATTATTGGTGTTCATGGAAATGTACTTCCTAAAAATCCTTTCATTCCTCCCCTTGTTGAATTTTATTTAACCATTGAAATTGATTGGATCTCTCTCCATGTATATAAAATTTATTATTGGGGAAATTAAATTACATTTCCTATTTAAAAAAAATACTTTGATTGTATACCATTGTTAAAAATAGTATGAACTTTTTATGGAGATTA
The DNA here is from genome assembly GCA_963277665.1 of Viscum album. Taxonomy (NCBI): domain Eukaryota; kingdom Viridiplantae; phylum Streptophyta; class Magnoliopsida; order Santalales; family Viscaceae; genus Viscum; species Viscum album. Next base: position 1,217,152,696 of record OY728159.1, read on the forward strand.
CATTCAGTGTATGGGTATTAATTCCAATTTCGAATGTGTTTTTTTTAAAATAGTTGAGGATAAACTAAACATTGATGATATGCCTATTGTTAAATAATTTTCTGATGTGTTCATAGAAGAGTTTCCTACCCTTCCACAAAAATGTGGAGTTTATTTCATGATATTTCTCATATCTGTTTCCAAACCAATATCAAATACTCCCTATATAATGGCCCAAATGGAGTTGTAGGAGTTGAAGAAGAAACTCCCAGAGAACCTTGATGAGGGATTAATTCGGCCAAGTGTGTCACATTGGGGTGAACCTATACACATTGGGAAAAACAAATATGGATCAATGAACCTCTATATTGATTATCAGGATTTGAAAAAGATCATGATCAAGAACAAGTATCATTATCCTCATATTGATGACTTGTTTGATCAATTTCACAGAGCTCAAGACTTCTCCAAGATTGAACTTCATTCTGGATATCATAAATTGATGGTTAATAAAGATTATATACCCAAGATGGTATTCTATACAAGGAATGGATACTATGAATATATTTCAATGCCTTTTGGTCTTATTAATTCCTCTGTTATCTTCATGGATTTAATTAATAGAGTCATTAAATATTACACTCATTAGTTTTTGGTAGTATTTATAGATGAAAGCATTTTCTATTCAAAGAGAAAGGAATATAATGAATACCACATAATAATTTTACTAAATACCCTAATGAAAGATAATTTGTATGAAGAATTTATAATGTTTGAATTTTTACAACAAAATCTTTCATTTTTTGTGTCACATACTCTCACGAGAAGGTATAAATATAGATCCATCAAATATAGAAGCTATTGAATGATGTCCTAGACCAACCACGATGAATGAGATCCATAGTTTTCTTGGATTATCAATATATTATCAATTATTTTTGGAGAACTTACCATGACTAACTAATCCTCTGGCCAAATTAACTAAGAAGGGTGCCAAGTTATTTTGGATAGAATAATGTGATGAAAATTTCAAGGAACTAAAGAGAAGGTTGGTCAACACACCTATGCTTACATTACACTATAGTGTATAAGGGTTTTTAATATATAGTGAGGCATCCAAATAGGGATTGAGAATTTGTCTTATGAAAAATAACATGGTTATCTCTTATTCCTTGTGATAGTTGGATATCCATGAGAAAAAGTACCCAACTCGTGATTTGGAGTTAGAAATGGTAATTTTTCATTAATGATATTGAGATATGATCTTTATGGAGAAGGTGTGATATATGTACTGATCATAAAATTCTAAAATATATATTCACATAGAAGGAGTTTAACATGCGCTAGAGAATATGGTTAGAGATGATTAAGGATTATGATTTCTCAATATATTACCACCCTAGGATAGTAAACAAGGTAACTGATGCTTTAAGTCATAAGGATCTTTCTAGCTTATCCATGATGAGGATTAAAAAAGATCCAATATTTCTTTATTTTTAAAGGATAGATCAAGAAATGTTGAAGGAAGAGGGAAATATTATCTTAGTCAATTGAATGTTTATCCCTCTATCCAAGTGAAGATAAAATAGGAACATAAGGAATATGTAGATATGTAAAAGAATGTTAGAGATGTTATAGAGTTTAACCTCAATCAGGAAATAATGATAAGGTTCAGGAATCAGGTATGTGTTCCACCCATTCTAGATTTGAAGACGGGGCTGGTAGAGTAAGATCATAGTTCTTCATTATCTATTCATCTGGGAAGTATGAAGATGTATAGAGACTTTAAAAAATACTTTTGGTGGTATGGAATTAATAGTGATATTGTTGAGTTTGTATCTTGGTGATTGGTAAGCCAACAAGTTAAGGATAAAAGAAAATTTTCAAAGGGTACATTACATACATTACCCATACCAAAATGAAAATTGGAGAAGATCACTATGGATTTTTTTGGTGGACTCCCCAAAACATCTAAAATGTTTAATTATATATGGTTCGTAGTCGATCTTCTTAATAAGTTGGAACACGTCATCACTATTAGATAATTCTTCTCTCAAGATCAAATTTCTAGGATATACATTAAGAAAGTGGTCAGGTTTCATGGGGTACCAAATTATGTTGTATCTATTTGGGATCTGAGATTTACCTCAATGTTTCATAGAATTATTTAGAAATAACTTGATACAGAATTGAGTTTCAGCAATTATTATCATCCTCAAATAGATTGTAAATATAAAAGAACAATTAAAACCCTATAAAATATGTTTAGATTTTTTTAGTTGGGTTTCATAGGTGGTTGGGAATGACACCTTACTCGAGTTTAGTTTTCTTACAACAATAACTTTCACTCAAGAATTCATATGTCTCCTTACAAATCCATCTTTGTAAAGAAATTTAAAATCCAACGTACTCGAATGAATCCAGAGAAATAAATCTATTAGGACCTGAGATACTTGATGAAATGTCTGAGAAAGCTAGAACCATTTGGCAACATATCAAGGAAGTGAAAAGTTGACATAATGTTTTACTAATAACTATTTGCATGACCTATAATTTTAATTTGGTGAGAGGGTGTTTCTAAAACTTTATACATGGAAGAAGGTTATGAGGTTAGAGAAGAAATGGAAATTAATCCCTATGTATATTGGTCCCATTGAGATTGTTTATCTTATTATAATGGTAACCAATTACTTGGCCTTTCCACTAAATATCTATCAAGTACACAATGTTTTCCATGTTTCTCTCTTAAGGAAGCACAACTAGCTCTTCATATGAACTATACTCATAGGTCATACCATTGGAGCATGATCTTTCTTATGAGTAATAACCAATTAAAATTGTGAATCATATAGAGAAAGTTCTATGAAAAAAGACCACTCACTTGGTTAAAGTTTTGTGGAGAAATCACCAATTAGAGGAAGCTACATGGGAACTTGAGGATGTTATGAGGCGTAAATATCCTCATTTTTTGTATTAGAATAATTAATTTGGAGGGTGAAATTCATTTTAAGGGGATATAATCTAATACCCTTATTTTTTGAAAACATTTTTTTTAATAAATTAATTTTCCTTGATGTCATGAATTGCATACTACACTAAGTAAAACTTTAATTATATGATACTTCAAGATAAGCTAATAAAACACACAACACCAACTTGTATTGTGTTACATGTAACACTAAGTTTCCATAAAACATAATTTTTTAGATGTAATTATTTCAATTATATAGTTATAACATAGCAGTTAAACATAAAAAATGGATAATAATAACAATTTTTTTAAGTATAATTTATAATTTTCCTATATAAAAAATTTTTATTCATAATAAAAAATTTAATATCAAAAAAGTCTTTTCTATGAAAATACGATTTTTCAAAATGAAATGTTTTTTAGGTCCTTAAGTGAAACATACTAAAATTTATCTTAGACAATTATATATTTAATTTTATAAAATAAATATCATTTTAGAATTCGTAATATCCAAATGATCTTAGGGTTAATTAATGGTATTTTTTGGAAAACTTCATTTTTGGATTAATAATGAAAAATACTGAATTTTAATTCAAAACTAATTTTTCATCTAATTTTTTTATATAGTTAAATTAATATTTAATGTGGTTTTAAAGGGTATGGATATTAATTTTACATAAATTAATCCAATTTATGTCTTTAGATCCAATTTTAAATCAAAAAGGGGTATCAAAACATTCCAAACTTTTAAAAAAAATTGAAATATCTGATTTCCCGACACGTCTGGATAATTAATTATAAATTAATTTATTCCACCTATACGATTGTAATTTTGAAATTTTGAATCCATGTTTTTAGTAATTAAAATTTATAATGTATAATAATTTCAACTTGGTTTTTTACCAGAAATGATAGTTTAAGTGATTAAAATTAATTACAGTGATTAAGGGAAAAATATACTTAACAAAAGAATAAACCATAACCATATTGCCCAAAATGACCTAGAAAATTGTCCAAAATACATTTTTTGTTCAAATTTAGACCCTATACTCCATTTTATCAAATATTTTACATTATTAGAGCCATGTTTTAGTGTAAAAACGTGGTTTTAATTCCATTTTTGTAAATTTACAAGAATTCCACTCCTCCACTATAAAAAGGCATTCACCCCTCCTAATTATTCACACATATAAAGAAATTTTTCATACCCAAAATCTACTAAAATAATCTCCCAACATCTATACGATCATCCTATAATCCACACTTTGGGCGTAAATCCATCCATGGAATCCATTTGGTGCAATCCAAGAGGAGTTACCCAAAAAAGGGTTGTCATCCTTCCCCAAGATCCTTTTGTTTATTTTCATTCTCCACCACCAAAAATATTATTATTTCATTATTATATAATAACCTAATTTAAAAAAATAAATTTATGTGTTTTTATTCTAATTTTTTGTTTTATATTTACACACACTTCCATTTAATGGGTAACGAACTTACTGTTCTTTTGTACGGAAAACTACCACCTCACAAAATGATGTTGTTCTTTTTTCATTTACCACATCTCATGGTTGGGAATTATGATGGAAATTGTGTTTTCTTATGATTCATGTTATATTTATATATTTATAATTATGTAATTATTATATAACATATGCCTTCATACTTTCATTTTTTTTGTAAATATGATTACTTTATTTGTGGATGTGTAGACTATCACCTCCCCAAAGCGATGTGATCCATTCACACTTTAGATGGAATGTATTAAGGATGGGATTAGTGAAATTATATTATATATATAACATAATAATGAAATTGGAATGATATTATATGTATATATTTCATATTCTTTATTTCTTTCAATATGACAATAAAACAGAAACAGTGTTCATTCGTATGTACGACCTACCATCTCTATTAATGACGTATCTCATATATTAATTTTATATTATATTTTTATCATTTTTTATATTCTTGAAATAAGTAAATCCTGATCTAGGTAAGAGGATCAATAGTAATTTTTCTAAACATGTATGAAGAACAAAGTGGATATTACCCAAAGTGAAACTAAACATGGAATTGTTAATAAGAGGGTAATATAAAGTCATAATAAAACCATATATGGTATTAGATATAATAATATGGTTCTATAAAAGATGTGTAATAAACGTATATTTATTATACAGGAGGTTTGTACAGACATGATGAGTGTAAAACGCATAAGGTAATGGGATTTCTAGTCTCACTTTTATTTCTATGAGATTTATTCCTTATTCACCACTCATTTCTTTTTTTTGGTGTATATACTGCCCATGAATAAATTCTATGATTATTATACTTAAATATATGGGTAGTTACATATACATTTTAGGATCTCTCTTTTAATGGATTTATGTTTCAAAAGTTACCAAATTGAAAAGGTAGTTTTGTCTTAACTTTACTTCTTTGAGACATAAGAAATAAATTCAAAAAAAAAGGTTTGAAAAAGTGTTTTTAAAGATAATATTTTAAAATAATTATCATAGAAATGAGGGTTTTTAAATTTTTTTATGGTTTTTAAATAATCCTATATATATTTTCAAAAAAAATTCAAAGAAATGGTTTTCAAAATGTTTTCAATATTTATATAAAATCGTTTAAGTTTATTTTCAAAGAAAATAGTTTTCAAAAGGTCTTATGTTTTAAAAATAATTTTTCAAAGAAGAAAGGATATTTTCCTCAAGAAATTTTTATAAAATACATTTCAAAATTATTTTCTATCTTAGATGAATACATTGGTGTTACTCATGACTTTTTTGGGAAATGATCCAAAGATTCCATTCATATTCTTTCTCTAAATAGTTTATGTTTTGATGGAATTATGTTTATGAAATACTTTTCTCTTTCATGTGTAATATGATTATGAAACTTATTTCTTCTTCATGGGTTATTTGTTTATGAAACTCTCTTCTTTTCAATGGTTATTCTTTTGATGAAATGGTTCAGAAAAATTTTCCTTTTTCCATAGGTTATGATATGATTACATATTTCTGATACCCATTTAACTTCATGGGTTATGATATTATTATTTATGATTTTAGGGCACATGTATGTATGATTTAATTATGAGATGGGTGGTAACAATATCTCGCACTAATTCATTAGTTAAATATTTATATCTCACGAGATAAGTTTGTTAATCGAGTCGAGGGACTTGATCCACTATGGAAGAAAAGGAAAATGGATCCACTATGCGAAGATGGGAAACCCAATCCACTCTAGGAAATATAGGCAAACCCAATCCAGTACGGGAAGATGTGAAAACACAATACACTTTGGGAATATGGGAACTTATTCCCTTACAAGAAATGGACAATGACTGGGGATGGTGGTGTGTCCCACCCTGTAGGTGTAGTCCCCTTGAAGTGCCCTAAAAAGTTTTGGCAATGCACCCTAACTTATAGAGAATGATATTAAATGTTTATGTGTCTGCCACAATTCCATTTGTTATTCCTATGTTATTATTTCATGACTCGTGATCTTAACTCCCTTATGATTCATGTATTATTAAATGAAAATATTAATTCCATGATTTACGTTTACCATCTATGATATTAAGGTTAATATATTTTAATGTTATGATCAAATTCTCATTACCTTATCCCCATGTTAATTTTTATATATCTCCCTTGTTTTCCCTTACTCATCATCTAATCTCACCCATATTTATGTTTCATTCCATAATTTATTGAGATATGTATTATGTATTATGTCTATAATAAGGGTTATAGTCAAGAATAACATAGTTGGAGATAATGTAACTCACTAGTGTACAAGTTTTTATGTTTCCATGTTTCCAAATGCTCTAAAATAATATGGTATTTCAGTGTCTATTTATGTAATGTTTTAAGTATTCCAAAAAAAATGATAAAATGTTGATGTTTGAAAGTGAGGGGCACTATATTTGTTGATGATCCCCAAGAGAGCGTCAAGTGTCAAACCATAAATAAAATCCCACCCACTAGGTATTGGCCCACTTCGAACACCTGTTACAGATCCGGTAGCCTCAAGATTCAACATTCCCATTTAAAAATAGTTTATTCCAAAAAAAATCATTTTGGAGTGTAAAAGATGAAAAATGATCACTGAGATGTTTCTAAAATCTATGGCACCTTTATTACCATTACTTCTATCAGAGGCTACTATATTTTTTGATACATGTATTTCAAAAATGTGATCCTTTTATAAATTGTTGGGTGATGATGATAGTCTAAGTAGTGGTCATATTGATGACATTCTTGCTGATAATAATTATGTTGAAAATGATGGTGCTAGTGAGGATATCCATCATGATATTAATGATCATGATGGTAGTGGTGTTGATGAGGTTGGAATTGATCTCCTCTATTTCTGACTTGATATTTATGAAATAGTTATATGGATGGTATTTGATGACTAAAACACATTATATATAAATATATATGTTATGTTTTTTCTTAACTTCTCCACCGATGAAAATTAAAACAGAGAGAATATGTCTTACATTGAGTGTTTATTTTTATTTGGGTTTTGTTTTTATGTCATTATATTGTTTGTAAGATCGTTTTGGCTTGGTACATGTGTTGGCTGGTGATATTACCATATACCAATTGTTTAGTAAATTTTTGTTATATTGATATACCAATTTTTTACCAAAACCATTGGTTTGGGTAAATTATGGCAGTTTTATACCATCAATTTCAATAAAACCATTTTTATAGCCCTATGTCGATGCCAAAACTCCCCATGATTCATGGAACTATTGTTATAGCCTATAAAAATGGTTCTAGGGTCTACACCAATAGTTTTAAATTATAAGTATATTGTTACTTTTCAATTGTGATTAGAGTGATCATTTTCATGAATTTGAGAATCAAGACATGTAATTTTTTCACAGCATGGCTATAATTGTAATGTATTTTCACATAGAACACCTAAACAAATAGGTTTGTTAAAAGAAGAAACATAACTCTCCAAGGTAATTCCAAGACTATTCTTAGTGAATATGACTAACCACTAAATATTTAGGTTGAATCTATGAGAAAATCTTGTTATGTAATAAATATGGTTCTGATTAGACCAATCCTGAAGAAGACTCCTTATAAATTATAGAATGTTACAAAAAAAGATTAATTACATTAGAGTTTTTTTATAAATTATACAATTTGAATATCAAAGATAATATAGTAAAAATTTCACCAGAGTTATGAAGGAATATTCCTATGATATTCACCCACCAATAAAGCATATAGAGTTCTTAATAAGTAATCTAAAGTTGTGGAAGATTCTATTCATGTCACTTTAGATGACATAGACCAATATGAACCAAAACATGCCATATAAAACCATGAGGATGATATATAAAATTCAAATATCAATAACACCTCTAACACTTTAGACCTTACTACTAATTTATTTGAAAAATATCCTAGAAGAGACCTTCTTGACCAACTTGACCTTAAAAAATACTTAAAACAACCTCATACATTGATTATTGAAATTAATAGAACCCATATGTATCACCTTATAGATGTTGTATTCAATGATGTTGATATAGGAAATAATACGAGATATTATCTAAGAAACCAATCTAAAAATCAATCCTGATTATCTTGTATTAAACCTAATAAAATTATTGATTCAATTAGTGATGAACATTGGGTGATAGATATGAAATCATAATTGAATCGGTTTGAAAGTAATAAGTTCTGGAACTAGTTTAGATACTAAGAGAGTACCTATATATTGGAATTAAATGGGTATATGGAAATAAGGTTGATGATTCCTTCACTATAGTTAGAAATAATGATAGATTGGTTTCACAATTATATAGTAAAGAAGAAGGTATTGATTATGAAGGTACCTATTCACCAATATGTAGAACTAAAACTATAAAAATATTTCTTTCTTATTTAGTAAAAATTAATTTCAAACAATATAAAATGGTTTTCAAGTGTAAATTCTTAAATAGATATATTATTGAAGATGTTTTTGCTAAAAAATCCCCAGGATTTTCAAACCACCATTCACTAAATCAAGTATTTAAAATTTCAAAATAACTCTATTGTTTAAAATAGTTTCCTAGATCTTGGTATGATAGGTTCAGCTCTTTAATTATTTTTAATGAATTTTCAAAATTTATACATGATCTTACATAATTTATCAAAAGATGTTTTAGTTGTATAAATTTATGTTGATGAAATTCTTTTTTATTTATTTTAATTTTTTTTTGCGTATCGGATTTTCAAAACTTATGAAAAAGAAATTTGAAATAAGTTTAATGGTAGAATTAAAATTATTTATTAGATTTAGGTTTTTTAAAACATATACGTAAAGAAAGTATAAAAAAATTCCTTTAAAAAAATTGTTAGATAAAAAAAGTAACTAATAGTTCAATGAGTATAACCTATAAACTGAATTTGGATGAAACTAGAAAATTAGTCTACCAAACTACTTATAGAGGTATGATTGGGAGTTTTGTATGCATAACTCTCATTTTTCCTAATATAATGTTTATCTTGTGTATGTGTGAATGTGTGCTTGTTTTCATGAAAACCACAAGGAATATCATTTAAATGGTGTCAAAATAATTTTTTATACCTCAAAAATGAAACTAATTTTTTATTATATTACTCAACTAGACATGTATTTTAGCTATTCAGTTATTCAAATGTTGATTTTTATGGATCTAATTTAGATGTAAAGAGAACCTCTAGAATACAAAAAAATTTCGGAAATTCACTAGATGCTTTGTATAGTATAAATCAGAAATTTGTTTCACTTTCTACTATTGAAACTAAGTACGTAGCTTTAGGAAGTTACTATGTACAAATTCTATATATGAAACACACTTTACAATGCAATGGATATCAATTCCAATATTTCCTTAAAAATTGTGACAATACAAGTGTAATTTAAAATTTTAATAATGATATATCTCATTTCAGGACTGAAGACATTAAAGTAAGACTTTACTTTTTGAGTTACCATTTTCAAAAAGGGGATATCACACTTGAGCTCATAGGAACCCAGCATGAGCTGTCTGATAATTTTCAAAAAAACCTTTCGACATTAAAAGATTAAACTATATAATACATGAGATAGTTGTGATTAATTACTATTAATTGTTATTTTCGTTCTTTTTGATTAATTTGGTAGTTTTTTTAAAGGACACAACTAACAATAAGGCTTAAGTTTTATTAAGGATAAGTTTTCTATAATTTCAAGCTATAATTTCACGTAAATATACAATAAATCATGGTCATGTAATAGGTTAAGATACCACATTGTCTCAACCTGACGCAAGGCTTGTAGTTATTCAAGATACGGTAAGAAATTTCACAAGGTCACTCAGGATGCTGTTTTTATATTCTTAAAATTTAAAATAAATATATATATGTTTCTCATGTGTTACTATTTAAATCCCTAAAAAAATATAAATTTTCTTAAATCATAATTTGAATAGTTTTTCTCTTTCAAAACCATAAACCCCTTCGATTGTGAATCCCACTGTTTTGATATTTTTCATTCAACTGATCCCCAGCCTCTATAACGTCAAATCTTAGTAGAATATGGATAAGTTTATGTTCAATTTTCCATTTTCATCATCTTTAGATTTTTCTTCCTCAATGATAAGTAAAGATTCTTCTGGTATACCTATAGATCCTATCAAACTGCCAATTTATACTCGATCGTTCATTTTTAAAAAGGAAGTAAATTCTAAATTTTTAAGAAAAATTATTCTTTTGTTTGGAAATTTATTCAAAAGTGATGTTGGGATTCTTTAATTATTACAAAAAACAAGAAAATTTACCCAAGGATGGTTGTAATGACCCAAAATTTTGAATAATATTTGTGTCATAAATTTTTGTGTTAATTTATTTTGTACTCACAGAAACAATATTATTTTATTAATGATGTGAGTATAACTAAAATAAGACCACTGATTTTTTTACTATTATATGATCGTTGGTCAATATAACTATTGGAAACTACACTCTTGATGTTATGCTTATTATTTAGAAATAAAAATGATCATGGTTAATTAATACAGAAAGAAGAGTCAATGGTCTCATCTAGTAGACTTGGGCCATACAAATCCCATATGTCAGAGCTTGGGAAGGAGGTAGCATCACTGGGATTTTCTTTGGACTAATCCCAAGCCAAGCTTCCATATATTATGTGTTAAGACAGAAGTCCTCTTTTAAATTTTATGTCATTTTTTTGGAAATCACAAATCTCTTTATACTCAGTTCTTAAATAAATGATTTACTTTAAATACAGTTTTTATTTCCTCATACCCACACTATTTATCGTACCAACTTTGTTCATCATACTCACACTGTTTATCATACTAACTATGGTCATCATACTCATACTATTTATGGTACTCAATTTGTTAATCATACTCACTCTATTTATCGTATTGACTATGTTCATCATACTCACTCTATTTATCATAATGACCATGTTCATCATACTCACTATGTTTATAGTACTTACTATGTTCATTGTACTCACTCTGTTTATCATACTAACTCTTTCAATTGTACAAAATTTGTTTATTGTACTCATGTTATACTTTTATCACATAATTTTTTCATTCTTTTATTGAAACACCTGTTTTATACTAATCATACACTTGTAATAATTTTTCATATATCTATTTTTTTAATCAAAAGGATGTTGTGGAGTTAGTTACAAACTAATCAAAACAATGTTGTGTTTTCAATATCAATATGACTGTTACAATTCCAGGTTTCCATACCCCTCCGAGTTTTCCAGCAAAATGTAACCATTTGGGGAAATGTGACTACTGGAACCTGAGTCCTATAAATAGAAGTTCATTTAATGAAGTGAGGTAGAACTTTTTCTACTTCCAGGTTCTAGAGAGAGACTATGTGGCTTCTCTCTTGCTTCATGAGAAATCCTTGAAATAAAAAAATGTGAAAGGTTCTTTCTTATTATTTATATTTCAATAAGTATTTTGTTTTTATTTTTTGTTTCTGATCATGTTACTATGATCAATGGCTTCTAGGGATAGGTAGAGGGTGTGATTGATCATCTAATCGAGGGCTTTCAAGTGTTTGAAAGACAGAGGTGTCAATTACCTATAAAATCGATGGCTTGTGGGGATAGCAATACAAACATGGAAATCATCGTATCAAAAGCTTACCGGTTATGGTAATACAGAACTATTATCCAAGGTGAAAGGATACCCTACTGTTTGGGATAAAATAATTGTAATACCTTTTAATTTTTCACTGGTTATTCTAATAGAAAGAGAATCCATTTATTTCTTATTTTTATTAGTATTATATTGTATTGTAATTGTTTTAGTTACAGTTTATACTTTTTAGAATTAATTCTATATACTATATGGTAGAATCACTTACAACTATAATACTTAGATATTTTTATTCAGTATGTATATGGTTGTTTTATAACCTATGGTATTATATCATCGGACCGAGAGTCAGTCCAATCATTTTTTTCTTTTATAATAGGCACTGTGAATTGTTTCAGTTTATATTATATTAAAATAATAACATTTATTAAAGGTTTTAGTAGAAAGTTTTAGATATACAATTCACCCCCCCCCCCTCTTGTATATGTGCCATATCATGTCAATTTCGATCCAATAGTTGGTATCACGATAGGTTTTCCACTTCTTTGTATACTTGTATTTTCTTTTCTTTTAAAAACTTAAATAGTTTTCTAAATATGCTAACTTTTATTTGTGTAAAGATGATTTTGTTTCTTTATGATGTTAGGAATGATAAATGTCAGTTCAATTGAATATATGAATCCTACAAGACCACATATACTTGATGGTAATGATTTTGAATATTAGAGATATCAAATAAAGACTTTTATCATAAATACTGGTGTAGATAACTTTGTTATGCTCACTGGTGACTATAAGATCTCAGATAAATAAGATTAAACTTTTACAGCCCAAGAAAAACTTGAATATCAGTTAAACTATAATGTATGAAACACTTTATTGTGTTCTATGAATATGAATATTTACCATCAGATCTCTTCATGTGAAGCCACAAATATCATATGAATGAAAATAGATATTACACACTTTTGTAATTCCAAAGCTGTTAAACCAAGAAGAGAAATTATAAGAGTTGACTATCGTGATTTTGAATTTCCATATGGTGAACTTATATTTAAGGTTCAAAAAAATTATGAATATTATCAATAGTCTTCTATAATTGAGAGAGAAAAATTTAGAATATGAAGTTTTAGCTGAGAAGATCATAGATATTATGCCAAATGAATGGGAATCCAAGAGGACTACAGTTGATGAGTCTAGAAAGATTATTGATCTTGCTGTTGATGATCTCTTTGGAAATATATTTCAATATGTGGGAAGACATAAGAGATATGTATATAAATTGAAAAATAAGGATGGTGGGGTAGCAGTCACAACAACATAAAATCTTTCCAAGTCTCAATCACCTATGAAAAGTAAGTTAAGTAAGAGGAAACTTCAAGTCTTATCAGATTTATGTGATACTGAGCAGTTATAGAATGATCCTGAAAATATTTCATTAAGAATGAAAAATATTTCAGAAAAGAAAGATTTTCAATATATATATATATAAATACCTTCAAAGGTAACAGGTACAACAAAGATTCTGAAGTCACATGCTATGAATTTAAAAGAGAAGGACGCATTCGACCAAATTTTACTATTCCAAAAAGAAAGGATATAAAGGAAATATATTCAGAGAAAAATAATAATAAATACTAGAAGTCCAATAGAAATAAAGTCTTGAAAGTAAACGACTCCTAGAGTTCCAGCGGAGGTGATTATTCTGAACACTCTTCTGATAGTGATATATCAAATCACAAGAATGATGGTCTCCTTACCAAAACACTATAATTTCATAATGGAAAAGGAAAAAAACCAGAATCAATACTAATACATGATACATGGATAATGGGTGTTTTAGGAACACAAATGGAAACAGTAAGTTCTTTGAAAATTTTATCAAGATGAACGGTGTAAAATTTACCTTTACAGATAATTCTCAACAAAAGATCATTGGTAAAGGTAAGATTATTTTCCTCAGAAAAATTTTTATTTCAAATGTTTTACTTGTCGATGGTCTTAAGAACATCCTCATTATCATAATTAAATTGTGTGATGAATGTTAATATGTGACTTTTATGAATGATAAATGTATAGTTCACAATTCAAGGATGAATTTATTCTATCTTCCCAAAGGCATGATAATGTTTACACATTGAACTGAAAATACCATAGGATCCAAGAATTACCTTATCTGAGTGAAATTGAAGACCAGTCTTGGTTATGGAATAGAAGACTAGGACACTGTAATATTAAAAACTTATATACTCTCTATAAGAAATGACTGGTTAAAATCTACCTAATCTTAGATTTGATTCTTCTAAAGTTTTTTACCCTTGTTAGTATTGAAAAACAACATAATTCAAGCTTCAAATAAACTAGTGAGGTCACAAATACAGACGCATTAAAATTAGTGCACATGGATCTTTTTTGTCCTACACAAACTAGAAGTATTGGAGTCAATTACTATGTATTGGTTTTAGTTGATGATTACACCAGATTTACATGGGTATATTTTCACTCTAAAAAATCAGAAGCTCTTTGTTTCATTAAAAATTTTGTTTCTATATTTAAAAATGAGAAAACCCCTAAAATTGATAATAATTCAAAGTGATCATGGTAGATAATTTGTAAAATTCTTATTTTGAAACTTTTTGAAAAAAGAAAGGTATTACTCACTAATTTTCTACACCAAGAACACCTAAACAAAATGGTGTTGTTGAAAGAAGAAATAGAATTCTTCAAGAGATAACAAGAAACATGTTCAGCGAATACTCAATTGCAAAAAATTTTTGGGTAGAATCTATTAGTACTACTTGTTACACTATAAATAGAGTTTCAAATCGACATTTTCTTAGTAAAACTCTTTATTAATTATGGATAGTCCGAAAACCAAAATTCTCATACTTCAAAGTATTTGGTAGCAAAGTATTTATTTTAAATAAAAAATATAACTTACATTATTTTTCACCTAAATTTCATGAAGGAATGTTTTTAGGTTATTCCACTGCTTCTAAGTATTATAGAGTTTTTAATAAAAACACATGTGTCATTTAGAAAACAATACATGTTATATTTGATGAAACATTTCCTTTTGTCTTAAAAAACCCTTAAAATGTTGCTTCTGATGTGTTTTCCAAAACTGATCATCAACCATTAATAGAAGATCATTCAAATAATGTAAATACTCAAAAAAATTGAGATTTTTACACCTGAAGATATTATACCTTATGTTGATGAGCCTGTTTTACAAAATCCAAATCAATTGTTAATTAGGAATCATCCTAGTGATAACATCATCAGTGATGTAAATCAACCAGTAAGGACATGAAATTCCATAAGAAATGAAATTGAACATCTTGATTTTATATCTCAATTTGAACCTAAAACCCCAAGTGAGGCCTTAGGTGATGAGGATAGGGTAAAGGAAATGCAATATGAACTAAGTGAATTCGAATGGAATAATATCTTGACCTTGGTTGAATAACCTAAGAATACATCTGTTATTGGAGTAAAATGTTTTTTCAGAAACAAATGTGTAAAAAATGGTATCATTTTTAGAAATATATCTAGACTTTTTGTTAAAGGATATAATCAATAAGAAGGTATAGACTATGAATAAACCTATGTTCTAGTATCAAGACTTGAATCTATTATAATTCTATTATCCTTTGCAGCATTATTTAATTTCAAACTCTTTCAAATGGATGTATAGTGAGAATTATTTAATGGATATGTCCAGGAGGAATTCTATGTAGACCAAACCCATGGTTTTGAAGATAAAAAACATCCTTAATATTTTTACAAACTTATCGAGGACCTTTATGGACTTAAACAGGCCCCTAGATCATTGTATGATAGGTTAATAGGATTTTTGTTACCAAAAAATTATATTAAGGGAATAACTTATCCAACTCTTTTTATGAAGTCATAAACCAAAAATCTTATGATTTTTTAAATTTATGTTGATTACATAATTTTTGGATCAACTCAAAATTCTTTAACAGATTCATTTTCTAATCTAATAAAGTATGAGTTTGAAATGAGTAGGATGGGTGAATTGACATTCTTTTTTGGTTTTAAGATTTCACAAAAACGAGAAGGTACTTATATATCACAACAAAAGAATATCAAAGGCTTACTCAAAAACTATGGATATGAAATACTAAAAGTACTAGTACTCACATTAGAACCTCAAACACTCTTGATCTTGTTGAAGTTGGGCAACCAGTTGATCAAACAATTTTTAGAGGTATGATTAGAAGTTTACTATACTCAATATCTAGTCATCTAAACTTAATGTTTTCTGTATGATTATGTTCTGGTTATCAAGAAAATCCAAAACAATACCATTTAAAATCTGTGAAAAGTTTTTTCTAGTATTTAAAAGGAACTTTGGATTTAATCCATTTCAATAACTCAAAAAATGATTTTGAATTGAAAAGTTTTTTGGATGCAGACTTTGGTGGTTGTAGCATGGATAGAAAGAGTACTTCTAGAACTCATCATTTCATTGAAGATTCTTTAGTTTCATGGTCATGAATGAAATAATACTCAGCTCCCTCTCCACAACTGAATCTAAATATGTTCCAGCTGAAGTTTTTTTTCTCAAGTTTTGTTGATGCAACACACACTCACAGAATATGGCATGAGTTTTACTAAAACTCAAATATTGTGTGACAACACAAATCTCATTTTGTTAAGTAAAAAACCCTACACATCACTATCATTCCAAACACATAGATACTATAGATCACTTTCATAGAGATCACACACAAAAAGGATATATCATTTTATAGTTCTACATAATGGAAGAACAACTTGCAGATATTTTTAGAAAAACATTACCTTCAGATAAATTTTAACATATTAAAAAGAATCTTGGAATGATTACATTAAAATAATCATTCACATATACTTAATGTTTTTACAATATTCTTACATTAAAAAACTCCTCTTCATAGGAGGATAACTTTATTCTTTTTTTCTATGTTTTATCTATTTTATATTATTTTTCCTCGTCCATATTTTTTATTATTTATCTTATGTTTTTACTTTATCTAAATTATTTTTTCTATAGATCTAATTGTTTCATTTATTTCATTAGTTGTTTTATTTATATTTTTTATGTTAATCGGATTGACACTCTGGCCAATCAGTTTGACACTCTTTGAATTGGCTTAACACTCTGCCCATCAGCTTGACAACCAATGGCATTGACTTTGTTTTCTATCGGCTTGACAACCAATGGTGTTGACTTTGTTTTCCATTGGCTTGAAAACCAATGGTATTGAATTTTCTTTTCATTATATTTACAACCAATGGTATTGACTTCATTTTCCATCAGATTGACTACCAATGGTATTGGCATTTCATTCCATTGGCTTGACAACCAATGGTATTGATTTTTTTTCATCTGATTAACAACCAATCGTATTGACTTTTCTTTTCATCAGCTTGACAACCAATGATATTGACTTTATTTTCAATCTTCTTGACAACCTATGGTATTGAAATTTCATTCCATTATCTTGACAACCTATGGTATTGATTTCGTTTTCCATCAGTTTGAAAACCTATGGTATTGACTTTTTTTCAATCAGGTTGACAACCCATGGTATTGCCATGGTTTTCCATCGATCTGACAACCAAGCGTATTCAGTTTCTTTATCATCGTTTTGACATTTGATTGTATTCACCTTTAATTATCTCAACTATATATCCTATTTATTTTATTATGTTTTTAATTTCAAAATATTATAAAAACAACAACTCACTCGAAATCTTCGACAGGTACATTCTCTTTTCCGTTGTATCACTTTTCTTTTGTGTTATTGTTTCTTGTTTTTTATATTTTAAAAAAAAATTAAAAAAAAATTCAAATAAAAAAAAAATTTGAACTTTAAATAAATAAGGGATTTTCATGATTGTGTCTCTTGTTATAGATCACATTAGGCCTAATCTATTTCTAAATATTGATGATATTAATCAAAATATTCACAGTTGGAGTGGCTAAGTTGTATATATTTAATAAAAAATAAATGATATGATATTGGATCTCGATCAATAATTCTTGAATTCCATAGGAAATGGTTTCTTTTCTACTCCTCATCCTACTCCTATAACTTCTCCTCCTCTAAGTTTTATATCTATAGATGATAATATATAAAAAAAAATTTCGTAGATTAGATTAAAATATTTTTGGAAAATTAATCTAAGATAAGATAAATTTAAATCTCTATTTTTCTAAATCATACTACTAAAACCCCTCAGATGGTAATAAATAATACTCAGTAAGGTAGAATATACAGACAAGTGAACAGAAGAGAAATTTATCATTATTTATGTTGGATATTCACTAATATGGATTTAAAAACCTTTTTCAAATCTCTCTCTATATACATTCAAGATTTTATATCTCAGGTTAACAGATTAATGGTGATAACACCAATTTTAGATATCGTCATGAAACAAAAAAGTTAGATTTTTCTTTTATGGATTAAGAATTCTTTTCCCAAAATCATTTCACACAGATGTTGGGACCTTACCACTATACCGGTTACACTATTATCATTTCTACTTCAGCCATGCCTATACCTTTATATGACTCACTACCATATTACTCTCTTCCTTTCTCAGACAGTATCTCTATAAGTCTATTATGTTTTACCCAAGTATTCTTTGTTCAAAATCTATGAATTGTTTCTAAAGTAATTTCCATTTTTGGAACTTCCTACTCTTATCCCAACATTCACCTCATTATAACTCTAATAATTTTCAGGAAGAAGTTAAATATTTTTTTGAACCCGTAGCCCATTAAGAGAAAAACTCTGATTTAGAATTTGATTAGATTATCTAATAGAGGACCTATAATTTTGTACCAAACATAATCAAAATCATGGAAATATGTTCTTGTAATGATTATATTTATTATTTTTCAATATAATTATTCATTTATTGATTATTATTTTTCTTTATTATTATCCCAAAAGGGGTATAACTCTAATATGGAAATACTTTTTCTTCTATTTCATTTGTAACAAACTGGAAGACATTCATACTTTGATAAATTACTCTTTTAACTTAAAATTTTATCATACCACGATTTGTGATCATATAAAAAAAAATTTCATAAATTCCTTATTTTAAGGATCTCAAATCATGTTTCTAAAATTTCTAATGAATTGTGTGTTTAATTATAGTAGAAAAATTATAGAAAAATGTAAAAATTGGATATGTTTGGAAGATATCATATGTTATGTGGAAAAACTATATGAATATATAGTACCTACTTCATCATGTGATCATGGTAGTCAAATAAAATTCACCAAAATATTAGAGTTATTATACGGAGTCGATCAAACATAATTTAATCAAAGAGACAACATTACCACTACACTAACCATGGGAAAAAAATTCTAAGTGTCAGAGCAACTACATGTTGAAGTGGATTGACCATAAGTTGAATTCCAATATACCATAATAGTCATCAAAAATATTTCAAACTTTTTAAGGGACCAAATGAAGGAATTCAAGTGATCATACATTTAATATTGAAGTAAACGCATGAAGGAAATCAATTAATTTGGAGTTTATGGATGAAACGACTATAAGACTAAATGAAATTTACCACACAATGAGCATGAGTTTTAGTAATATAACCTAATATTGAATCTATTATAATGTGTGTTTAAATCGACAGTGAGTGGCAAAGCTACCATACTTAATGTTCAAATTCCCAATGGCTAGTTTTCAAATTTAATATACCTATCAATATAGTTAAGATCTATCATTATGATAATGTTCATTTCTCAATATCAATTTTTTGGAGAAGTCTCTTAAAATAAAAGGAATCCTTCAACTTTAAAAGTAGGGTGTTGTGTGATGGTTCTTTACTCTATAATTTTAAATCAACTATGATAATATATTTTCTAGAAAAAATTATTAAAAATATATTGAAGTCTGAAATAAATTCATCTATCATTTTCAACCATGTTAGATAATTAAACAAGGATGAACACCATAAAAATAAACTGAAATTGGATTAAATATTGAAAAGCCTTAAAATTCACTTTATTTCTTTTTTACCTCTATTTATTTTTCATTTAGATTCATTATTATTATTACTATATATTTTTTTAGAATTTCTCTTGTATAATATTTTGGAGTACTCTAATGCTTCTTTCTCTTATTTCTTCATATTTTATTATCCCACAAATAAATATGGAAGAATATTTGTATATCCTAGATTTACCTGTGAGAATTTATTCTGTAAAACATTGATCTAGGTTTTGGATCAATCTATTAAGTTTTAATAAACAAGCTTAGATATAGATTACTCTCATGTGGATATGGATATGATCCATATGGAAGATAAAATCCTTTTAAATTTTATATTGTGTTTAAATTTGATTTTGCTTCTTAATATAAATCAATATGAAAACCTTTTAATTTTAGTAAGTTTTTTTAAACTATAAATAAAAAAATATTTGGACGGATTAAATTTAAAATTGACATATATATCATGTTTTATATAAATAGAGTATTTTAAAACATAAAATAATTTCATTTGTTTTAACTTGGATTTGTTTGATCTATTGAGAAATTATTTTAAGGTATCAAATTATATATTCCTACTACATTTGTAAATTGGGATAGTAATTTAAATTGGGGATAAGAAAATTTTAATTTTAAAAAATAGAAATTTGTTAATTGGAATCTCAATTCACCCTTTATTGAGCATTACTCTCTGTCCAAAACATTTCATTATATAAAATGTTCAGATATAATTATATCCAGGTGTAGGAGACAATCAAATGTTAACATTTTAACATTCCACTACCATGCAAAGTCAGTGGTGAGCCTTATGATATTCTTATATTACACAAGATTATATACCCTTATATAATGTTATATTAAAGGATATCATATCTTCATAAAGGATATTTTAAACATAAATTATATGTATAAGGGTTTAGAGTATATCACCATTGATCTCCCACTTACACAGCATCCTCATAGACATAATAAAATTTCACTTTATACTATATCATAAATACTCACTTGTGAAATCATATCCAGAAATCTTTTACATTTATTCCAAACCACTTTTTCTTAAATCTATCAACAACTTCACCTTTTATAACATCATAGGTAGTGCCTTTTGAATACCCATCCAGAACTCCTTTTGGATAAACTCTAAAAATATTAAAGTGAATCTCTCTAATTCAAAATAAATATATATCAATTAATATAAAAATTCTTCTCCCTAGGAAATTTTAGAATTAACTAAAAAATATGAATTCCAAAATCTATTAATGTAAACAAAGAGAATCATCTAACAAATAATCAATTATACTAAAGATACAAATGGATCTAGTGTGATCTCCATCAAATACATGTATCTCTATACTTGTGTCCACCATATGCATATATGAAATAAATCATTTTCACATGATCCATTTTTATAAGAAATTGAGTGACTATTTGACATTGAGAATGTCAATACCATGTAGAATCCTCACAAGTTGTCAATTGATAGAGTATTAACTGACCAAGTTTGTGAGTACATCATATTCTATTCACCTATATGGTTGAGTAGAACACATGCCCCATACATGATAAAAAAGCACATCATAATTACTTGTTGGGGATTTTTGGAGTGTTTTTTTCTCTCATATACTTTTTTTAAAATCATAATATTATTCTTTGTAAGTTTTTTTTACTTAAATTATTATTTTGAATTTATTTTTTTCTCTATAACGAAAATATAGTAAAATGATTTTCACAAATATATATAGTTTTATAAGATGCGAAAAAACTTTAGAGGTGTAGAGTTAATTTCATTTGAATATATTAAGTTATATTGATTTCATAAAAATAAAAAATAAGTTTCATCTAATGTAGTCACAACTGACCCAAAAAAATCATAATCGAACCATTTAAGGTTTGTATATAAAATTCAAATTCTTCAAGGGAAAAAAAGGAAAAATATATGCTAGTTACAATAATTTTTGGGGTATTTGAAAGAGATACAAAGTTTTTCTGCATCTTACAACATCTTGTTTCCAATTTTATTTATTATAGTTTTGTTTTTATTTATGATATTTTCTATTAGATAATATAATTGGGAAGTTCTTACTATAAATTCTCTAGGTTCTCATACTTTAAATTTTTGTATTTATAATCTATTTGATCAAAGGATTTGGGGGATTGGAATATAAATTTGTTTATGGATTTCTAAATAATGGTTTCTTGGGATTATGAGATAGACCACCATCTAATGGGTTTGTGTTGTGATCTTCTGAGGATTGGAAGATAGATACTTTAAACATGGAATAAACGTTCTCCTTACACTTCAGGTAAAATCGTAGTTTTATAATATCTTGTAAAGGAGTATTTTTATTATTATCTGATAATTCAAAAAAAAATTAATTTCCTTTACTCATATACTTTATAATTTGTATATTTCTTTAAGTTTTATGGATGTTATAAAAAATGGAATTTTTCTTATGATGAAACGGGGTTTCGGTATTTCCACTAATTTTAAATTATTTTAATGATTTATGAATTTTCATTATGCTTAATTACTCTAATTTACATTATTTTTTTGATTTTTTAATTTAAACTATGTTTAATTATTTTAATTTATGATTTTATCAAAATTTTGTAACTTCTAATAAAATTAATTTTTGAAATGGTTTAATAACTATATGTATCCCATGATATTATAATTCAACCCCCACCCCCCCCCCCATGCAAACACACACGACCTCCAATATATTACCTTACATATATTCCTAAGACAACACTTGGTATTAGGGTAGGTATATATGTTTGAGACTGTGTTTGACATTTTATTCTTTTTTCTCATATGTTTTATTGGAGTTTTGTATCTATGTTTTCTTGCATTAAATATATTGTGGAAAAATTTGATTTTCTTTTTTTATAGAAGAAATGAATGTTATTTTAATTGAAATTTGGAATCATAATATGAATCCAAAAATTTATGAGAATGACTTACTATTTTGGAGTAATCAATCATGAATTTTTTTAATTAATACTAGAGTGGAGAACTATATTATGATGACTATAAATTATAAGCTTCTTGATAAGGAAATTAATGTGTTTTCTATATATAATAAAATTGAGTTTTAATATAATTATAAAGTGGGGAACACTTTTTTATGTTCAATAATGATAAATATCTATATCCATATATCTTATAAGGAAACTGCTAATGTAATTTGGGATAAGTTGGAGGTTACTCATTTTAGAACATCCAAATTTATTAAAACAAAAATAGATATATTGTGTCTATACTTTAAACAAATTGATTTTATAAATATTTTTCTATTTCTAATATTCATCAAAACTTAATTACTATCATAAATTTTATTTAGTCACTTGTTGAAATGGATTTAAAAGATGATCAGATAACTAAAAAAAGTGTAAGATACACTTCAAAAGGGGAGGGATTCTAAATGTATTAAATATTTAGGATACAAGGCACTTGATTAAGCTAAATATTGATGATATTATTTTAACTCTCATTAAATATGAATGTATATTTAAAATATATTATTATAAGGAGAAGAGGAGAAATATGATTTTTTTTCATCTACATCTGGTAATATTACATTTGGAGTTTTGAATCTTGGAGCTAATCGTAAGAAGTAAAAATCGAAATAATATTTGGATATTAGAAATTTGGGATGTATTCAAGGTGAAATTTTTGATTTAGTGAGGATAAAAAATAATATTATTGGAAATAGGATATTCCAGAATGATTATTAAAAACCCAAAAGGGATAAGCATAAGAATAAATAATCTTCAAACATTATTTTTTATGATTATAAGAATACTGGTCATATTAGATCTAATTTCCCAAGACCAAATATGAAAGATAAAAAGTCTAGAATAACTTATAATATCATATGGAAAAAAATTTAAAACCCTTAGATACCAAGAGGGAAAGTGGGGGTCACACAAATTTTGATAGTCTGTTGGAAGAAAGTGGAAGTGATTGGAAAAATATTGTTGGTTTCTATGAAAATATTCATAAATATGAAACTTTTATGATAGTAATGGTAATTTTTGAACCTCTTACCAATTAATCTTTGGGTTTTAAGAATTATTTTACATCCCGGTGATGATTATTCAACTTCATTAGATGAGGAAAATAATAGTTCATCAAAATATAAAATATAATAATTCATTAGATGTTGAGTATAGTTTTCTTATATATGAAGACATTATGAGATATGTAACTCTTATTTAAAAATAGAATAAAACATTAAATAATAATTTTGACTCCTCTAAGGAACGTTTTTTTAAATCTAATAATTTAATATTGATTTATAAAATTTAAATATCTAAAATTTAATCATAATTTCCGTCTAAGACTAGTTCAAGTTCAGCATTTTATGTTTAAAATTTAATTTCCAAACATAATTTATAAATTATTGGTTAAAATTTAATTTACCATGGGAACCGGCTACCCTCAAACCGGCCTTCAGAAAATCAAAAAAAAAATGATTTTCATGTGTGTATATTTTTAAATGAAAATGTTCATTAGAAGTAAACAAATATTAAATCATTTATAACTTCTTCTGGAATTTGTTTTACATCTAATAAATTTCTTTTTCAGTTAAATTACTTTGTACCAAAAAGTGAATCATTTTGTACAAAATGTCAATGTAAGGGTCACTATAGGAAGTATTATTCACTAAATAATGTTCAATATTTTGTTTTTTATAAAAATTTTAATTATAATTAATTATCATCTATTCAATATAATATATTTTGACATATTTGGGTTTCAAAAAAATTTACAAACATTTCCAAAATCATAGAAATTTTTGTAATAAGAACTTAGTTTTTATATTTTCAAGAAAATAGGTAGAGTTACAACAAATGAAACAAGCTATACTTGGATAATTCTTGTTCTTGGCATATGAAAAGAGAAAAGTCCAACATCAAGAACATGTATAAGTTTAATGGTGGATGAGAAACTTTTGGAGAAAAAACCTTGAGTAAAATCGTCGGAATTGGTGATTTTATTTTCATAAAAAATATTTAATTTATAATATTTTAAATCATTTAGGACTTCATAAAAAACTTTTAACATAATTAAACTATTTAATGATTTTTAACATATGAAATTGGAAAATGAAAAATGTATTATTAAAATTTAAAAATGTACTTTTGTTCTATCTATTGATAGGGAAGAGAATGACAACATACTTGGATTAGAGGATCTTATGAATTAGAATTTTCCTTGTTTAAGTGTAGTATAATATCTTTATTTGATTTGACATAGAATGTTAGGTTACTATAACTTTTATAATTTCTCTAAGAAACCTAGGAAACATCTTGTTAGGGATCCAAAAAAAACATAAGTTTAAATCAACCAGAGTCCATGATCCTACTCAATTTCATAAAAATTAGAAGCCTAGTTTAAAACCTAATAGTGAAATATCAACTTCTGAAAATTAATAGTTAGTTAAAATGGATATTTATTATTTTATGTAATCTATAATCATTAGGGGAAATAATTTGGTGTATGTACTTATTAATGACTACACTATATATACTTGGAATTTTTTTCTAACTCAAAAAATAAATTTTTTATTTTATTTTGAAAATTTTCACACTTCTATTTCAAATGAGAAAAACCTACATGTGATTACTATCTAAATTGATCATGGTGGTGAGTTTAAAAATTATGATTTTGAATCCTTTTTGTAGTAAGAAAGATATTACTTGTACTTTTTCTATATCAAGAACACCTCAACAAAATGGTGTAATGGAACGAATAAATGTAATTCTATAGGAAATCTCTTAAAAAGTTTTTAGTGAGTATTCTATTGTTAAATATTATTGATTGGAGAGTGTAAAAACCATATATTATACAATAAATTAATTTTATTACTCCATAATTTTATTAATATAACACCTTATGTGTTATAGATTATAAGAAAAAGAAATCACTTATACGTTAGAGTCTTTGGATGTAAATTATCCATCCTTAATACTAAAGATAAAACATATAAATTTGAACCAAAAGATGATGGTGGAATTTTCATTTTTTATTTAGTGGCTAGTAATGATTATAATGTTTTTAATAAATGGACTAATGTTTTTGAGGAATTAGTTCCTCTTATATTTTATGAATTCAGGCCCTATGTTTTTGTAAAACCACTGAAAGTTAATTATCGGGATGAAATTGTTAGAAAACATTCTATTAATTTAATAGAATATGATCCAAAACAATCATTAGTGAGTCTTATGGATATTAGTTCTATGGATTTTTAATATATGGGAGTTATTTTAATGGAATATACACAATAGATAGTTCATGAACAACTTACCTTTTTACCTTGGAACCATCCCACTGATAATATCATTGTAGATGTAAGTAAACTGGTTAGAAATCAAAATTCTTTAAGAATTGGTTGTGAATATATTGCATTCATATCATATCTAAAACCTAAAATAGAAGATGAAGCCATAGGTGATAAAAGTCAGATAGTTTCTATGCAAGATGAACTAATTCAATTCAAATGGAACCAAATTTGGAATTTCATTAAATATCCTAAAGAAATTAAAGTGAATAAGGTTAAAAAGCTTTTTAGTAAACAAATGTTATGAAATATATTAATTGTAAGTAATAAGAAAAAAAATATCAGGTTTGTTTTCAATAAGAAGGCATGGATTATGGTGAGAATTCTTCATATGTATCTAAGGTTGAGTATATCCAGTTCTTACTGGACATTACAAGAAACCAATATTTTACATTATTTTTATGGATGTGAAAATGAATTTCCTAAATGTATATGATCAAGATGAGGTTTACATTGAACAAATCCATAGTTTTTAAGATAATTTTTTTTTAAACAAGTATTCGAACTTTCCAAGACTCTCTATGGAATTAAACAATTTAAAAGTGCCGCATATGATAGATATACCATATTTTTTGCATTGACATAATTATATTAATGTAAATATTAATCCAACACTTTATATAAAAATATTTTTTTTAAAGACATCATCATTTTTTAAATTTATGTTCATGAAATTATTTTTTGCTCTACTCGAAAGTATCTTACCAATTACTTTTTGAAACTTATAAAGAGTGAGTTTTAAATGAGCATAATGGGTGACCATAATTATTTATATGTTTATTAAATTTCATGAAAACTTTAAGGAAATATTCTAACTAAAAATAAATATAAGAAAGATATTTTTAAAAAATTGGGTTTTTCAATTCTTCGAGTATTAGTACCCTTGTAGGTACCTCAAAAAATCCTTGATCAAGATGAATCAAATAAAATATTTAATAAAAATAATTAATAGAAATATGATCAAAATTTTGATATATTTTAAAGTTAATGACCATGAATTTTGATTTTAGTATATTTCTATGAGATATTTTAATTAACCCAAATAGAATCACATTTAAAAATGGTAAAATGATTATTCTTTGGGACATAATTTTAAATTCAAATGTTAATTAGATACTAAATTAGGAGTGTATTTTTTTAATTGAATGTGTACTTATAAAACATTCATTTTCCTATGATAATATTTATTTTTGTGTTCTATCAAGAAATGAAACTTGTTTTCACTCTCCACTACTGAAGATAAATATGTGGAGTCTAGAAGTCTATGTGATTAAGTAGTGTGGAAGCAATACAATATAAAAAATTTTGGTTTCAATTTCACTCTAACTATAGTTATTTTTTATAATAAAATTGAAATTTCATTGACTACAAACCTAACACAATTTTCATCAACTTAGAGCATATATGTAAGACATCATTTCCTTGGGGATCGCACACTAAAAATAGATATTTTCTTAAAATTATCATAACATAAAATAATATTTTTGATATTTTTGAAAAACCTTTAAATTATTGTTGATTGGAAAACATTAAAAAAAGTTGGGAATGATCAATTTTTAGATATATTCAGATTCACTACTTACCAAAAATATCTCCTCAAAATAAAAAAAATCCTCATAAAAGGGGGAGGATATATCTTTTAGAAATGTTTTAATATTTTATGTGGTTTTTAAATTTATATTTATAAAAAATTTATATTTTAAATTGAATATTCATTAAAATACATCTAATCAATTTTTTTTTATTCTTGAACATTATATTTTTAAAATTGTTTTTTTATAAATATTAATATTGTGTTTGTCTATGTTATACAAAAAATAAGGTTTTTGATCATTTTAAAAAATATTTAATTAAAGACATAAAAAAGAGAAATTATTATATGATTTTTTATCAGATAAACCTTCTAATGAAGAAGAACAAGTGTAAATATCTTAAGATAACTTTTGGAAAAAGGATCAATATTTCTTTATCTTATTATTTGTTGATTTTTCATAATTTTACTAATATCCAAAAGGTGAGAAATTTCATTCCCCAATTTATATTCCATTAATAGTAGATTTAATTCACCAAGGAGCAGAGTTCTCTATTTTCATCAGATGGAAATTCTAAAAGACAAATAAAACCTATACTTCAAATGAATCAAAATGAATAGAAATTTTCTTTATTTATTTTTTTATTTGAAAAAAATTATTATTATTTTTATGAAAGGGGATATTGTTTTAAATTTTTTAATTATTTACTTTATTGCAAAATGAGAGTTTTAGAAAATTAAAGGTTGGGAGTTTTCATCCTCGATAATATTTTTTCAAAAAGAGTGAGATATTTCAAATGGTAAAATATTTTACGTGCATGATTATTTTTTTAAATCACAAAGCAAAGAATGTTTTGGAAATATCAAGTTTTTCTTTTTATATATTTTATGGGGGAGGATGCTTCTTATAATGTTTATTCTTCTTGAATTTTTAGGGAGATATTTTTGGAAATGTTAATTTTTTATTATGTGTCTTTTATTTGGATGATTTTTTCTAAAAGGTTTCTAATTTTTTAATTAATAAATTTATTTTTCAATAAACTGAATAAAAACATAAATTCTCGATTGGTTCAAAATTAGAAGTTAATTCTTTTATATTTTAGTCAAATCTGTAAATTTCCTAGTGTATATTGTGGTTTCAAAAAATAGAGTGATTATTAAGGTTATTATTTCTTTGTTATAATTTTTTTCAAAATCATATTATCCTTTTTATATGTTTTTAATTTAAAATGTTATTTTTTTTGCAGAATGAAATTACAGTAAACTAATTTTAATGTTTATGTCTAATTTTACTAGATGTATTAGTGTCGTAGCAGTGAAACATTAATTTCATTGGAATATATTAAGAGTTCATTAAAATATGATGAAGTTTCTTCCATTGTAGTTAAATCTAACCTAAAGAATAATAATTCAATAATTGAATGTTTTTATATAAAATATCATGCCTTTAAAAATAAAAAAAAACATATATATACTTTACAATGGTGTTAAAAATATTCTAAAGAGATGAAAATTCATTTTAAATCTCACAACATCTTACTATCATGTGTGCTTTTGAATTTTTTAGTTTTTTTCTGATGGTTTCACTTCAATAATTTGTTTGTTAGGTTATTGTTGAAAATTATCCAAGTTCTAATACTGTAATTATTGTCTTTCTTATTACTGTGATCTATGGATTATGGGGATAGAAAGGTATAATTTCTATTGATCGTTTGATCAACGAATTAAAGGGATAAGAAGGTAGAAAACCTTTTTATAGGTTTAAGTCAAGGGATTTTAGGGATTGGAAGATAGTCTTTGAAATTGGTTTTAAGGTTCTATTTAAACATTGCGTAAAAGTGTAGTTTTATAATATCTTTATAATAAGCATTTGGATTATAATCTAATAATACAAATTTTATTAAATTTACACTAGTAATAGGTTTTTTACTTTTACTTTTATTACATTTTACTGATGTTATGATATATTCAATTTTGGTTGTACTTAAACTAGGTACCAATTCTTCTACTACATTTACATAATTTTAATGATTTTTAATCTTACACTATGTTTAATTTATCTGATTTATATCAGTTTCAAAATTGATAAATTTATATTTTGTTTAAATACTCTAATTTTCTAGTTTACTAGAGGTTCATAGTTACTAATAATCTAAAAAACTAATAGGTTTTACTAATTGTATGTCCAATTTGAAATTAAAATTCACACCCATGTATATCCTATGATGTATATTTCTTATATAACATTACGATCTAGGAATGGTTGTAAACTTCCTCAGTATATCTAAATCGAGGGACTATAGGTCATACTCATTATATTATGGGACAAATATTATCTTGTTCATGCTCTAACGAATTACATAATCAGCATAATGATCAACCACCCCACTATAAAAAATAGTTAGGTATTATTCAAAGAAGTACTTTGAGAGGTCAATTGTCATTACACTTTATGATATAAATATTTATATATATATATATCCTATTAGAATGATAAAATATATATTTAACTTTTTTATAACTTTAAATGTTTTATAACATTAAATTTATTTAATAATACTTAACAAAACCATGTGTAAGTGCATTTCTAGCATGTAATATATGATAGACTACTAAATTAGATATATGTGTCAAAGGATATAAAATCCACACTAATAGGGCGTGGATAAGTGATTTATTTTTCATAAAACATCCTTTTCCCCTTCAAATTAATCTCTCTAGCCAATTAGGATCTAATTCTATGACTTTAACAAATAAACTCATCCTTGGATGATATATACTTAAATTAATGAAATGAAAAACACAAAACATTATTTACATGATTTGGTATCAATGTAAGATCCTACTTATGGTTTTATCTAGTTTTTATCTTGATCCATAAATTTTCCACAAACATATTTTGATCAATTAAAATTGGTTTATTCAGTTATCATCTTATTACCTAATCTTCCTTGCAACTGCACTACCTCCCATGGGATTAACTATCTCCTAAAAGTTACAATGAAATCCAGAACCACCACCTCAAAAATACCTGTGAGAGATATAAGTTTCTATAATACCTAATGATTGATCCTTCTATTTTCTAAATATGATAAAATACACAATAAATCCTACTAAATTATTCAAAAAACATAACCTATAAATTCTACCTGATGAGTAAACAACGAAGGTTTATTTAATTCTATTTCTCACTACATAAAAATACTTTGAGGGTCTACATCATTTTATTCCAATAAACTCGTATCTGTATTCATAGGAAAGTTGGTTTTTCAAATAATGATCCTCCTCAACATGAATATATCCAAATACTTTTTAGAATTTAAAAATTTCAGTCTTACACATGATTATCTATGTATAATAGTGTTATTTTATTCCTCCATCTCTTCTAATTTTAAATATCTTCAAAATCTCTCTAGCCAAGAGAATTAAATTACTCACATGATATTAGTATGAAAAAATGGAATAGAAAGAAAAATTTAAGCCACCATCCAAAATCATGATCATAAAATAACCACTTATGGGTTGCCTATGATTTTTCATTCTCATGTAAAAAAATCTAATGAGTACCAGATCTCAACGTCGAGTTAAAAAAATTACATTCTGCTCATTGACTTATCGAAAATGTAGGTTTTATGATCACAATACAACATAGAAAAAAACATTAGATATTTATAAACATGAAACATAAAATAGTTTTACATCTGCATGAATAATTCCTATAAAAATTGAAGTCGTGTCTTGCCTACTTTCTTCATATCACAAAATTGTTTATTCTCAACTTCAAAAAATGAATTTCGGTTTCAAATAACAATGATCAGTCCTTAAAAATTTATCTTAAATACCAATTTATGTTTTGATGTTTTAATCACTAAATAATTTTATCTACAATATGAGATTTTTTCCCAAAAATTCATCAATTTGGATCACTAATATTGAATTTCAAATATTTTCATTCTAAATTCGCATAACAATAAAATTTTGTTCTCTCAGTATCTTATTCCTTAAACTAATTAAAATCATAACTTAGAACATGGATTTACATAGATTAAATATGTTTTTAACAATAATTAATTGAATTTACATCATACTAATTAAATATTATTTAGAATATATAATTTTGGAAACTATGTTTTTTAGTTAGGAACAATGTCAAAATTTCTCTAAGGGTTGACACTTATTTAAAAATAGATCACTTGCACACTCGGTCCAATGAATCATATATATATATATATAATTAAAGA
The DNA here is from genome assembly GCA_963277665.1 of Viscum album. Lineage (NCBI taxonomy): Eukaryota > Viridiplantae > Streptophyta > Magnoliopsida > Santalales > Viscaceae > Viscum > Viscum album. The sequence continues at coordinate 1,217,184,950 of OY728159.1, forward strand.
TCACTCATACCAACTCCAAACATAATTTCATTTCATGTATTCACAGAAATGAAACATACACAAATTAGATGATAATTATGTAATCATAAATGAATCATACTCAGATCCTTTTCCTTTGAAATGTTTCAAATGGTGATATAAAATGAATCCAATGGAGTAATTACTTTACCAAATATCCAATATTCACCAAACTAGATGAATCATACATAGAACTATGAAATGAATAATATATTTTGCCAATTTTTCAATTATAGATCCAAAATTCAAAAACTCTTTAAATTGTTTAATAATTTATTTAGTTTTTATCAAGGTCTCTACCAAATAATTCACTTAAAAAATATAATAATCAATATTTCTTTAAAAATTCCTCAAGTCTATATATTTATTTAAACATCCATTGGGTTATTCATTATCCTTATGTTTTCTACAATTTCTATTTTTTAGCCTCATTAAATATCTATATAAATCCTTCCATATCTTTATATTTCTATCTGATAAAACTCTCCCATTTAACCCCTTTAGTGAGTAATGTCTATAAAGAAATATAGTTTGAATAATGGTGAAACTTAGGAATCATATTCCAAATTTTTAACTTCTTGAACATATATTCAAACCCCTTTATAGAACAATATCAAATATTACAATGTTAAGAACTTTTGCTTTATACTTATAAACTTATTTGTAAATATAAATTTACATTCACTTTTTATTTTAACTATAAAGTAATTTTATTTATTAACTATTAACTTCTAAAAATCAAAACATACTCCCAGACTATAGGACATTATATTATCTTTAAAATATAATTCCTATAAAAAAACTTATATATGTTTAATAAATAAAAATTATTTCTTTAACGAGAATATATACCAAAATAATTATTATCTCCATATTAAATATAGTATTATATGATTTTGGATAATTTTATTAAAAAGAATATTATACATTAAAATATATCACTAATGAGTGGTGGAATCTCAATTTATCATATTTTAACACACTTGGAAGACATGTTTATCCTAGAAAAAACTATTTTTATCTTTTCTAATGAAAAAAATATTTTATAAAATATAATGAATTAAAAATCAAATTTATTTAATCCATTATATCATATTGTTCAAATGACTACTTTTTTAATAAATATGTTATTTTATCAAAAAATGGAAATAATATAACTAAACACGTCCTTTATTTAGATCCATTTAATATTGATGAATTTTGTTTCATTTAACTCTATAATGTAAAAACTATTTTACATCATATCTTAAATGAAAACTACAAGATATATTAATTATATCTTTATTTCAAAAAGTTTGTATACTTATAAAATTTATAATGTATATATTTGGTTTCATAGACCTTTAAAATGAAATAAATAATTTATATAATATTGATACCATATGGGGAAATTCCATGTAGTTTTTTAATCCCTTCTAGTATGTTGTATAATTCAATCCTATGGAATCATTGCAGCTTATTCATAATAAATATAGGTTTAAATGACTATGGATGGCTACTAGAAGAAATATTATTGGACTTACCAAGTAAATTTTTTTCTTTTAATTTGAAATTTTATCCTCTAGTACTACTGATATAGTACATTTAAAGCCCATTTCACATATCCTCAACACTTTGATAAAATAGGTTAAGCATTTCATGATATTATTCAAATTGTTGATATATTTACACTGATGACAAAAATAATAATTTTCTATTAATTAATAATCCTTATATAAACATTGATTAAATTTATTTATACTTCTCATAAGCGTCTATATTCACCAGTTGGACTAATTCATCAATAGGTTTTTTAAGAAGGTGTTACTCTAATATATAAACTTTTCCATGCTTAAAAAAATTTCTTAAGTTTCTATACTAGTTTAATAAGTATATTATATTTATCTCCTCCTTTAAACTATTGGTCTAAAAGACAAGTTGTATGATGATGATATAATTTATCTATAATAGAAGGTTTTATCATATGAGTATCAAGTTTTAAAAAAAAATAAGGTATTTTATTAAATTGTTTCCCTATAAAATGATGAACCCTTTTAAATTCAACATATGCATTACTGGGTTGAGATCGATATTTCAGTAAAAAAGGGTTTTATTTAGTATTCCTCTCACCACTTGGTTATTCAATTTTGCAGTTATTATGGTCATATACTATATGAACCTACTTTGTTTTATGATCGAGGTCCTGAAATGTGTTTACTTTTATAGGAATCTCAGAATTAATATTTTTGAAAGGAGATATCATTATCACCATTTCTTCTATTATATTCACTTTTTGTATGTAAGATTCTATTTTTTTTTAATCATATTCCTTCAACCAAAAAAATAGGTTAAAACCACATTGATGTGTGACTCTTTAGAAAACTCATAGACAAGTTAGACTTAAGGTAGAAGAAACCTAAATCAATTATCAAACCTAAAATTTAAGTCCTTGAGAAAATTTATAGAATAAGCTTAACAATTAAACTAAACAATACAACCATTAAAAATATAATACTTATATTCATGATTAATAGACATGGTTATAATTAAATAAAAAAAATACATATATTCTAACATGAGATATATATTTATGAACAATTCATAAATAAGGAAATTATAACACTTTATGATTTTCCATGCATTATAAACATTCCATAATTAAATATATATAAAAAATTTATGCATATGTTTTATATTAAGCCTTTTGTAATTACCTTTATATGGAATTTTCTATAAATATGTGATATTATTTGAAATATAAACATTTTATACTCTAATTGTTTTAGGTAAACAATTTACATAGTCAAAATATCATATACTTAAATTCATTTAAACCATGATCATATCAACATTACAAACTCATTTTGACATGGTTTAAATAATTTCATAAAATAAGGCCTTTAATTTTAATATATTAAATTAATTTATTGTGAACAATTCATAAATGAAATTTAAACTATTTTATATTTTTCCTTATTTTTTAATTTATAAATAATTTATAAATCACATTTGTTATTTCTATATAAATAATTTATACCCAAATTATAATTCATTATATTAATTGGAAAATGTGTTTCAATATTAAAAAATTATATTTATGTATATCTATATAACAATTTTTTATTAACAATAAATAATTAACAATAAATAATTTATAATTAATTAATTTATACTAATAAATATCCCAAAATATTCTTTACTTTAATTTATAAAAAATTTATAAATTATACATTTCAATTATTAATTGAAATATTTAGAAAATTATTTTTATTTATATATCATGTTTAGTTATATAAGTAGGATGTATTTATCATAAACTATGATGGATAGTATTTTACTATATTTTAATAAACCTAGTGTGAGGGGCCTACGTAAGTTGAGTGAGCACACGTGAAAACCACACTTTTTTATAAGACGCTACAGTATGTTAATCCTTATGTTATAAGCTTGTGTGGGATTAATACCACATGCAATGTCTATCACAACATACGATATGTTACTTTGTGAGATTAAACAAGCCATAGAATGGCTCATGGAGGATTAACAAGTTTCTATATGTCTTGCTTAATAACCGACCAACACTATAAAATCTTTCATAGGAATAACCAATGTGATGTGGTATCCATATAAGAGTAACATCACATTGGCAGGGCCTATATGATATTAAACCAACAAAGCCAACATATGTGTTTTATTTAATTCTTGGTAGATGTAAGGCCCAAAGTGGAATTAATTCTAGGTTTTTGGGAGACTATTTTATAGATAGGTGTAGTATTACCTAATTATGTGATACTATGCTTTTCATAGTATCATGAACACTTCATTTTAAATCATGATTTCATGGTTCAAATCACATGAAAAAACTATCATCCCGCTAATATGGGAGATCAAATGTAACATATGAGGTTCAATTATAGTAAGTGAAAATTTTATTTTCATAAAACTATATAAAAATTAACATTTTAATATTTCATGGCATAAAAATTCTAATTTTATAGGATAAATATCAATTTTAAACTTACTATGTCAAATAATAATAGAATGGATTTTGACATTTTACTTAGAAATAAGAGTTTATGAATAATTAAAAATGTAAAATTTAAAAATTGACAAATTTATTTATAATAAGGTGTTATAATATGTATAACTAAAAATTTATTTATTATCAATTTTATATAAATAAATTCTAGATAATTTTGAGGGAATATTTTTTTTTAACAGTATTTAAGTGCATAATGTTTTTCTATTTGAATTAGTTAAAAGAATATCTAATAATGAATTATTTAAAAGAAATTTATATATTATATACCTATCTATATGAATATAAATATATATAATGATGATTACTTGTCAAAGAGTTAATGTAGAATCATCTTATACTTGAAATATTCATTTCATGAAGAATTGAATTTCATTGCGTTTTGGAGGTTTATTTTTAAATTAAATACTACCAACTCTGTGAATTTAATTTGATAAAATGAATTACACACTTGTAATATATAAAATTAATATTATTTAATAGTTTCAACTTAATTTTTTTTATAATGAATAGTAAAATTGGAAAAAATTGTTACCATGATTAAGGTTAAAATGGATTTACCAAGGGATAATATAAAAAATAATAGTTAAATAAACTAAAACCCTTCTTAAACTCAATTTTTTGGTTATATTTATAACTTAACCATATCATATTCAATAATTAGTCATTTTAGATCCATTTTTTTAAGAAAATGACATAATATTATTTTAAAATTTTAAAAAAAAATTACTCTAACACTCCCCTCAATTATTAATAGGCACTTAATCCCCTCAATTCTTCGGGAATCTTGATACATTTTGATAAACACTAAAACATTACCTCCCGAATATATTTATACAAATTCTAGAGATTATTTTATTCCCAAAATACCAACCCTAGAGTTCTTAAGAGAATATCTAAAGGAGATCTCGTGAAGAAGAGGTAATCATCTTGATCGATCACTTTAATTTTTATTCTTATTTTTTCACCTTTAATTATATCATAAACATCAAAATATCATGTAAAGAATATCTCCCATATTATTATATTTAATGGTGTTTATTTTATAATATTTTTCAATCACCTACTCCATTTAATGGAAAACAAAACCATCGGTTGTATGTATTGTGTGTCACCGCCTCGCAAACTGACGTGTTTTTTCCATCACAGCACCACATGGATAGTCATTGTAATTTCCCATATTTTATTCCATGTATTATTTTAATATTATATGGGAATTCTTCTAAGACCAGGCTCTGAGACGGCGTGCAGTTCCGAGGCCTTGTGAGCCCAGAACAAATGTTTGAATTTAACTAAATAATTAAATAATGTGCGTGTATGGTTTTCCTCAAAAAGTGGAATAACACTTGAATGGGTTCTCGGATCAGAAATCTGAGGTCATTGTTGTGTTCATAGCAGCGATTTTACATTAGACGAGGCCTAACATTGGCCGGCGCAGGTCAGTGGTGAAATCTAGTTTTTGGACGTAACCGTAATAAAATATTTAATAAAGATATTTTATTAAATCTTGTGGCAGAGAATATCTTTTATCTTTTTAAATAGAGATTTGCGCAGAGATCCATGGTTACAGACCTCATAACCCTAAAACCCTTAGAGGCTCTGGAGGGAACCCCAATGAGGAGTTGGTGTTCTTGACGAGCTTCGCCGGTGACGACAATGCGATGACCAGATCTTCACCAACGAACACCGTGAATCCAAGTAGGGTGTTTGATTTTGGTTTCCTTTCCCCGTTTTTGTTTCCTACAATGAACGCGGACTAATCCACAAACAAATTAGCCCACAGATCGATCATATTTACAGGATGGGATTTTGTGGGGATTTTGGGGATTTGATTCTTGTAGGTTGTTTTTTTGGTTTCATTTGGCCTTCTAATGGTGACGAACCAAGATCGACACGAACATCGATTGAGGTTCATCCCTCTCGATTTTTTGTGCCTTTCTTCCCCGATTTCCTCGCGTTCTTCGTGTGCGTTCTACGCGTTCTTCGCGAAGATATGAACGACATATTGTTCCTCATCCATTGTGCAACGCAACGATCCCAAATTGATGATTTGGGGTTGATACAACCCCACGGAGGTGCGACTGCGGTGGTGAAGGACGGATCGAACCGGATTGGAAGATATCTTTCTTTAAACGATTTCCACACGGGTGACCGAAATAAGATTTCGGAGCAGATTGAAGGCCCGAAACCCACGGATTCAGCATCATGACGACGAGGTGACCTGAGATCTTGAGTTTCACGGAAAATGGATAAAAGAAATGAGATCTGAAGATTCGGCCAAAGCATGAGGAGGAAGATGGCGGTTCTAGAGAAATCCCGACTGCACTACATGTAGTATAGGCTACACAGCATGTGTTTGTCTGTGGACCACCTGGCGTGTACTCCGAGAGTACACAGACATGGGTTGGGTACACATCCAAGGACACAGCGTGTATACCCTTCCCCAGCCAGATACATGGGATACCCCATGTACTGGTACACGGGCATGGAGACCCGAATAGAGACTGAGTACGGGCACATGTCCAGCGTACACATAGCGAACCCCAGGTGCTCGGACATGGCGGGTAATCCTACTACACTCCATGTAGTTACTTTTTATACGACAAGATTAGAGACACGGGTCATTTACACTGCCAGTACCCAAAGTCAAGGAACACAGCGTGTGATCCTTCTGCACACTATGTAGTTTAGTTTTACACTCTTAGACTAGAGACACGGGTCGCTTACACAGGTAGTACCTGGAGTCAAGGAACACGGCGTGTGATCCTACTACACGCCGTGTAACCTGTTTTACATGGCTTGATCCAGTTTCCTTCTGTGACTTGGAATACTTTCCTCAGGGTTCGTCCCTTTGGTATTTCCCCTGAAGGTTTTCAGTATCATTTCCTACATACAGGAGTATGATCCCTTCAGCAGGACTTCCTGAATAAATTTTTTGGAATCCCCAATGTGAGACTTAGAGCTGGATCCTCTATTCCTGTGTGGTACCCTATGTATATTTTCTTGGTATCGATTTGACCTACATTACCCAGGACCCAATCCTCTACATATCATGTTAGTTCAGACTGAGTTGTTAGAATCACCCCATAGCTACGGGTTGTGATCCTCATCAGACGCATCAAGTATCTTTCTTCAGTACTCATGGAGTGAGTTCTCCCGGAATGAGTGCATCGTATCTTTATGAAGACTTAGTAGTATGTTCTCCTGGTTACGTTCTTAGTGGAATCTTCGAGAGGGATCTTAGTGGTGGTTTCGCGATAGTCGATCTTGAATGAGTATATCTATATATTCTTACTATATGTTCTGTAAACATATACTCTGTAGAGATGACTATATCTTTCCTTTGTGGTATTTCCCTTGTTGTATTCCTTTTTGGTTTCGGGGTGTCCTACTGGGTATTGTTATAATCACCCCTTCACGGGCTTTGCCCGCACGTGTCGTGTCTTGTGCAGACGAGCGAGCCTTTGACAGGATTCTAGGTGGGCCAGGACCGGACGGTGTTTAGTGAGATCAGGAAAGCTGAGGTGAGTTCCTACGGCTATGGATTTTAGTCCCAGTACCTTTCATTCCAGGTTGGAATTTGTTACAGACATTCTTTTGGTGGGCTTGTACTTTTGGCCCAAGGTTTTACATTACTGTACTTTACTTTCTTGTCGTACTCTGTTGGTTGGGATTTTAGTGTATGCATGCATTTCCATTTTCAATAGTTTTTACATTCCAACATTGTGAGCTTGTATATATATGTGTGTGTGTGTGTGTGTGTAGAGGTTTATAGGAAATTCCTCTCATGTTAGTGACATGCCTACTCGGTGCTAGTCACCAGCCCCTGGCCTATTGGAGGTGGGATTGGGGAGTTGCAGCATAGGCCCCAATGGGACGGGTCGGGACAAAAATTTATCAGAGGTGGTTAGTTCTACCGTAGGACTGAGAGTCTGTGAGTTGGTTTGGGGCAACAGTGTTAAGTGTTCCAAGTTTGGCATTCAGTCCAGGGACCCCAGTGTTCGTACGGGCGGTCGACTTATCAATACACCAGGACTCTGATAACTTGCTTTTCAACTCAGAACATGAGAACACTAGTTTTAGGGGAAAATAATGGTAGATGCATCATATAGGAATGGGTTGTGGTTTCCATATCATTCTTTAGTCATCTCTCTAGATATACTCACTGACTATGATACATCTTGTTTCTTTACAGGATGCCTCCACGACGTGCACCCGCTAGGATCCAGAAGCTCAATCACTAGGATTACCCACTTAGTGATGACTCTTCAATACAGGGACCATATCCCCAAGTTTTACCTTCGGGTGGTGTGATAGTTATTCCACCACCTCTGGAGCAGTGTTTAGTGCCTACATTACCAATAGATGAGGAGCGCAGGCTGAGCGCACTCCACGAGTTTCAGAGATAGAGACCGCTCGGGTTTCGAGGCGATCCTGAACCTCAAGCGGCAAAGGACTGGCTTTAGGCAGTGGCCAGAGTCTTTCGTTTGGTCAGGACACTAGCACACCAAATGGTGATCCTGGCAGCGATCCTTCTGCAGGGCTCGGCAAGGAGATGGTGGATTTTGGTTACCCAGACTCACGACAAGGCGACTCTTGCATGGTTGGAGTTTGAACATCTCTTCAGAGAGGAGTTTTCACCGGTTACCCTGAGATCAGTACGTATACAAGAGATTCTTCGGCTCCAATAGGGAACCATGATGGTGTATGACTATTCATCGAGGTTTACCGACCTCTCACGGTACTCGATGGATATGGCCAGGGATAAGTACATTAGATCTCAGACTTTCAAGCGGGGCTTGCGCAGGGACATCCGAGATAGAATCATCCCTATGATAATTCCTACTTATGATGGGGTGTTCGAACAGGATTTGGTGGTCGAGAGATTCTTGGAAGAGTAGAGACAACTAGCAGTTGTCAGTAGTGAGTGAGCTGGAGTAGAGACCTCGGCAGCAGGGAGCCGACGTCAGGGACCCAGGCCTGGGAGATGTTTTCAGAAGAGATCCTAGGACAAGGGATTTGCCGTACAGGGTTCACAGGGAGCATCCTTCCAGCCTCAAGAGAGGTGATTCAACTCATGTGATAGAAGGGTAAATATCGCTTGAGATTGTCTGACCCACCGTACTACTAACATGGGACTAGTGGATGGACCACTCAGGCAGAGGTAATGTGTGGAGTAGACAGATCTATGGGGCGGTGGACATGGTAGAGGGGCTAGGAGAGCAGCTAGAGGTGGTCAGCGTTTTGACCCTTTACCGCCACCACCCCCAGGAGGTCCACCCCAGGTTCAGGGAGCTGGTGGACAGAGGCAGGGCCAACTGTAAGCAGCAGAGGCTTATGACCCAGGTACTCCTGGAAAGATCAGAGGTACAATCTGTGTATTTTCTACTTTGGATGTCATACTGAAAGACACAGGTTCTAGTTATTCTTTTCAGGTTTCTTATCTTGTTCGAGACTTTGGGATTCCAGATGAGTTGTTGACTCAACCCTTACACATTGAAACATCGAGTGGAGAAGATTTAGAAATCAGACACCTTTGCAGGCAATGTGACCTGACCCTTGGAGGCGAGAGTTTCGGTTGGAACCTCATGGTGGTAGCGTCGAGGACTTACGATGTCATTCTTGGTATGTATTGGCTATCGACAGTTCATGCCCAGATTGACTGTTTAAGGCGAAGGGTGCGGTGTGTCCAGAGTGATGGAATGAGGTTCTCCTTCATTGGTGAAAATGAGACCCAGGCCGCACATGATGGACTCGTGCGTAGGAGGGTACAACCAATTTCACATCAGTTGTCTAGCTTATCCCTTGGTGCAGTAGATGTTACGAGTTTCCAGTTTCCAGCAGTAGTGGCTCAATATGAGGACGTCTTTCTAGAGGATGTCCCCAGGCTACCTCCCCATCATGAGATAGATTTCTATATTGAGTTGCAACCTGGGACGACACTGATATCAGCATCAGCATATCGGATAGCTCCTACAAAGCTATGTATGCTGAGAGTGCAGCTGGAAGACTTGCAGAGTAAGGGCTTCGTGAGACCCAGTGCTTCACCCTGGGTGGCCCCAGTGTTGTTTTCCAAGAAGGTAGACAGGAGCTTGAGGCTGTGTGTGGATTACCGACACTTGAATAAGGTGACCATGAAGAACCGATATCTACTACCGAGGATCAATGACCTCTTAGACCAGTTAATAGGGGAACGATAGTTCTCAAAGGTTCATCTACGATCAAGCCATCACCAGTTCTGAGTAAGGTATGAGGATATACCGAAGACGGCTTCTAGATGTCTCTACGGTCACTATGAGTACTTGGTGATTCCCTTCGGCGTGAAGAACTCCCCGGTAGTGTTTATGGGACTCATAAACCAGATCTTTCAGCCCTATCTAGATCGGTTCATGGTGGTCTTCATCAATGACATCCGTGTGTACTCTACGTCCAAGGAGGAGCACGCAAGGCACCTAAGGATGGCTCTAGACACACTTCAGGAGCACCAATTGTATGGTAAACTCTCGAAGTTTCAATTCTAGATATAGGAGGTCCACTTTCTGGGACACGTTATCTCAGCAGATGGTGTAGCAGTGGACCCAGCCAAGGTAGAGGTAGTGTTAGCATGGGATCCACCCTGGAGCGTGATGGAGGTGTAGAGTTTCTTTGGGTTGGTAGGCTACTATCAGAGATTCATTCCAGATTTCTCCAGGATTTCAGCACCCATGACAGCTTTGACCCGAAAGGGGCAGCCTTTCCTGTGGACCGAGAGATGCCAGCAGGCTTTTCAGCCGTTGAGATAGAGTCTGACGAGCGCCCCGATCATGAGACGACAAAAAGAAGGTGTCAAGTACGTAGTGTTTTGCGACGCATCAGGAACCGGGATTGGTTGTGCCCTGATGTAGAGGCAAGCGGTGATTGCATATGGCTCATGTCATTCGAGGCCAAATGAGCAGAACTACACGACCCATGATCTTGAGTTGGCAGTGGTAGTCTTCGCATTGAAGATGTGGTGGCACTACCTGATGGGTGAGTGATTTATCATCTACTCTGATCAAAAGAGTCTCAGATATATCATTTCTCAGAAGGATCTGAATTTGAGACAGATTAGGTGGCTTGAGTTCCTCCAGGATTACGACTTTGAGATCGTTTGTTATCCGAGGAAGGAGAACGTTGTGGAAGATGATCTCAGCAGGAAATCCTATTCGCAGTTGCTGGATGAGGTGATGAGGCAGTTGGCCTCTTTAAAATTATCCTTTGTGGATAGAGATGAGGGATCTTACCTTCAGTCCATGGTTGTTACCCCTCCAATCTTATAGCGACTCAAGGAAGCGCATCTTGAGGATGCTAGTTGTGAGACTCTACGTGATCAGATATCCACAAGTGATGCTAGTGATGGATATTCAAAAGGAGGGGAGCACATTGTTCTTTTCATAGGGTGCACAGTAGTACCAGTGATGTTGCGGGAGGAGGTTCTGATGGAGTTATATACATCTCCTTTGGTAGTGAATCCAGTCATGTAAAATATGTACTAGGACCTCCGACGTCAGTTCTAATGGCCAGGAATGAAGAAGGGTGTGGTAGAGTTTGTTTCTCGGTGCCTTACTTGTCAGCAAGTAAAGGCTGAGCACCAGGTTCCATCAGGTTTGACTCAGCCCCCTAAGGTGCCAGAGTGGAAGTGGGATGGGATATCCATGGACTTTGTGACAGGTTTACCATGTACATCCAGGAGACATGATTCCATCTGGGTGATCATTGACCGGCTCACCAAGTCGGCCAACTTCCCAGTCATATGGGAGCAGAGTTCAGTAGAGAGCTTGGGACACCTCTACATGAAGAAGATAGTTCGACTTCATGGAGTTCCATCAACGATCATCTCATATCATGATGTTCGTTTCATATCCCATTTGTGGAAGGTATTGCATGAAGCTTTTGGGAATCAATTACGCTTGATCACAGCATTTCATCCTCAGACTGATGGTCAGACAGAGCAGACCATCCAAGTTCTTGAGGATATGCTACGAGATTGTATACATGACTTCGATTGTAGCTGGGAGGATCACTTACCACTGCTGGGGTTTTCTTATAACAATGGTTATCATTCCACTATTGGTATGGCACCATTAGAGGCTTTGTACGGGCGACCTTGCAGGTCACCACTTTGCTGGACTGACCCAGGAGAGTCAGCACTCATGGGCCCAGAGATGGTGCGAGCAACTACAGAGAATGTACAAGTCATTTAGGAGAGAATGAAGATCGTACAGAGTCAGCAGAATTCTTCTGCTGACAGGAGATAAAGGCCATTGGAGTCTGAGGAGGGAGACATGTGTTCCTTCGGGTCTCACATCGACGGGGATTGCAGAGATTTTGACGAGGAAGGAAGCTATCTCTGAGGTTTGTTGGCCCTTTTCAGATTCTGAGTAGAGTTGGTGAGGTGGCGTACCACTTGGCTCTACCTCCTCAGATGGACCGGGTACACAACATCTTCCATGTGTCGCAACTACGGAGGTACGTGCATGATCCATCGCACATTATCAACTTGGGAGAGATGGACATCGATGATGAAGCGACCTTTGCTGAGTACCAAGTATAGGTCTAGGATCAGTAAGAGAAGATCCTTCGTGGGCGATCTATTCCCTTGGTGTGTGTCCGGTGGCAGCACGAGAATCTCCAGGAGAGCATGTGGGAGCGGGATGATTAGATTCATTTGCAGTACCCACATCTTTTTGCGTAGCCTTTGTTTTGGATTTTTGGGGATGTAAAGCCCTAATGTTGGGAAGATGTAATGTCCCGGATTTTTTTCCATGTATTATTTTAATATTTTATGGGAATTCTTTCGAGACTAGGATCTAAGACAGCGTGTAGTTCTGAGGCCCAGTGAGCCCGGAACAAATGTTTTAATATAATTAAATAATTAAATAATGCGTGCATATGGTTTTCCTGAAAAAGTGGAATAACTCCTGAATGGGTGCTCGAATCATAAATATGAGGGCATCGTTGCGTTTAGAGCAGCGAGTTTACCTTAGGTGAGGCCTAACATCGGCTGGCGTAGCTCAATGGTGAAATTTAGTTTTTGGACGTAATCGTAATAGAATATTTAACAAAAATATTTTATTAGATGTTGTGGTGGTGAATATATTTTATAACTTTAAATAGAAATTTGTGCATGGATCTATGATTACAGACCTCATAACCCAGAAACCCTTGGAGGCTATGGAGGGAACCACAATGAGGAGACGGCGTTCTTGATGAGCTTCGCTGGCGACGACGACACGACGACTGGATCTTCTCCAACGAATGTCGTGAATCCTAGTAGGATGTTTGATTTTGGTTTATTTTCCGTGTTCTTGTTTCCTACGACGAACGCAGAAAAATCCACAAACAAATTAACTCGCGGATCAATCTTCTTTGTGGGATGGGATTTTGCAGGGATCTGGGGATTTGATTCTTGATGGTTGTTTTTTTGGTTTTGTTTGGCTTTCTAATGGTGATGAACCAAGATCTACACGAACATCGATCAAGGTTTTTGCCTCTCAATTTGTTGTTCTTTTCTTCCCTAATTTCCTCGAGTTCTTCGTGTGTGTTCTATGTGTTCTTCGAGGAGATATGAACGATGGATCGTTGTACATCCGTTATGCGACGCAAAGATCCCAAATTGAAGATTTGGCATCTGTACAACCCCATGGAGGTGCGACTGCGGTGGCGATGGATGGATCTAATTGGACCGTAAGATATTGTTCTTCGAACAATTTCCGCACAAGTGAACGGAATCAGATTTTGGAGCCGATCGAAGGCCTGAAACCCATGAATTCGACATCATGACAATGAGGCGACTAGATATCTTGAGTTTCGCAGCAAACGGACAGGAGAAACAAGATCCAGAGATCTGGCCGAGGAGTGAGGAGGAGGATGGTGGTTTTGGAGAAATCCCGACTACACGACATGTAGTATGGGTTACACGGTGTGTGTTCATCGACGGAGCACATGGCGTGTACTCTGGGAGTAAACAAACATGGTTTGTGTACACGGCCAAGGACACGGCATGTATACCCTTCCCCGGCCAGACTTGGCCAGATACATGGGATACCCCGTGTACTGGTACATGGTCAGGGCGACACGGACAGAGACCGTGTACGGCACATGGCCAGCATACATGGAGCGAACCCCAGGTGCTCATACATGGAGAGTAATCCTACTACACGTCGTGTAGTTACATTTTATACGACAAGACTAGAGACACGGGCTCTTTACAGGGGCAGTACCTGAAGTAAAGGAACACGGGGTGTGATCCTTCTACACGGCTTGTAGTTTAGTTTTACACACCTGGACTAGAGACATGGGCCGTTTACATGGGCAGTACCCGAATTCAATGAACATGGCGTGTGATCCTACTACACGCCATGTAACCTGTTTTACATGGCTTGAGCTAGTTTCCTTTTGTGACTTGGACTAGTTTCCTTAGGGCCATCCCCTTGGTCTTTCCCCTGAAGGTTTCCGGTATCATTTCCTACATACAAGATTATGATCCCTTCAGTAGGACTTCCTAAATTGAGTTGTTAGAATTCCCTCTATGAGACTTAGAGACAGATCCTCAATTTCTTCATGGTACCCTAGGTAGAGTTTCCTGGTATCGATGTGACCTACTTTTACCAGGATTTGATCCTCTACTTAGCAGGTTAGTTTAGACTGTGTTGTTGGAATCACCCAATAGCTACTGGTTGTGATCCTCATCTAATGCATCAAGTATCTTTCTTCAGTACTCATAGAGTGAGTTCTCCTGGAACGATTGCATCGTATATTTCAGCAAACTTAGGAGTATGTTCTCCCGATTATGTGCTTAGTGGAATCTTCGAGCTGGATCTTAGTAGTGGTTTGGCGATAGTCGATCGTGTATGAGTATATTTGGATATTCTTGCTATATTTTCTATAAACATATATTGTGTAGAGCTGACTATATATTTCCTTTTTGGTATTTTCCTTGTAGTATTACCTTTTGGTTTCGGGGTGTCTTACTAGGTATTGTTATACTCACCCATGCACGGGCTTTGCCCGCACATGTCGTGTCTTGTGCAGACGAGCGAGCCTTTGACAGGATTCTAGGTGGACCAGGACCGGACGGTGCTCAGTGAGATCAAGTAGGCCGATTTGTGTCCCTAATGCTATGGATTTCAGTCCCAATACCTTTTTTTATAGGTTGGACTTTTTTACAGACTTTCTTTTGGTGGGCTTGTACTTTTGGCCCAGGGTTTTACATTATTGTACATTACTTTCCTGTCTTACTCTATTGGTTGGGAATTTAGTGTAAGCATGCATTTCCATTTTTAGTAGTTTTTACCTTTCATCTTTGTGGTCTTGGAGATATGTGTGTCTGTGTAGAGGTTTATAGGCAATTCCTCCCATGTTAGTGACATGTATACTCGGTGCTAGTCACCAGCCCCTGGCCTATTGGAGGCGAGCTTGGGGAGTTGCAGCATGGGCCCCACTGGGACAGGTTATGACAATCATAATGATGGAACAGATGAATATATATGATTATTATGAAATAATTATGATTCTATATATTTAATATACCATATAATTATTTACCCTACCACCCATTAAAAATATGATAACTACTCTTGTGTGTACGTGTGGATTACCACCTACACAAAGCAATGCGATTCATTTTTCATGTATGCTTTTCAATAATGATTATAAATATTCATATAATTAATATTTATGATTTTTATATTATTTTTAAAACTCTATATATTATAAATCCATTATCCATGCATAAGTACCATAAATACCGAATCAAAACATACATAAAAAATGATGCAGACAACATCCAAAACAATGACAATATTGAAGGTTTGTTAAAAAACAGGTGATAAAATGATATAATTGGATCATATATAATTTTATAAATATGAATATATTTATTTTATTTAATTATAATAAATCTAGGTTTATTATAAAGGAGATTAAATAATGTTAAACAATGTTGATGTATGAGGTAAGAGATTTCGTCTCAATTTTAACTCTACTGAGACATATTTCCTAATGTGAACCTATTTTATTTTTCGTAGTGTATATACTTCCCCATTTATGTTTTTAATATGAATTTATATTTATTCATGGTGATTTAATTTTTTATTCAAGTTTACTCTTTCAATGGGTTAAAATTTAAAAGTTACCAAATAGGTAAGAACATATTATAAAATCTCATTTTTTGGGATTTCTTAAATTTTTCATTGAAGGAATATTATAATATATTCCTTATAAAATACATGAATTTTCTTATAATACATATATTTAATGATGTTTAAAGTTTTATTAAAAAAATTCTATTTGTAACTTGAATTAAGAAATGAAATGTTTAAAATAAAATATGATTTGTTTTTTGATTGGCTATATTATTCTTCAAAGTCCATATTTTTCAAAATTGTTTTACAAATTTTCTTTTTCTTAATTAAATTATTTAATAAGGAAATTTAATTTCATCCTTGAATTTTTACAAGGTTATAAATGAAAATTTATAATGTTTTACTAAAGGATAATTTTTCAATTTCATTACAAAAAGTCACCAGGAATGTTTCTTTTTAGTGTATACAGTGTTAATAGATTATCCTACTACAATGATAGTTTTATGCTATTTAGGTTATTCTACAATTTTTCTATGGTTTTAAAAGAAAAATAATAAATTAAAAATTATTTTAAATTTTTCTCTTCTATTTCATTCTATTCTTGTAAAGAATTAATTTTTCTATAGAATATTATTTTCAGATGAATTAATTTTCATCTCACATCTATTGATTAATTTTGTGGTAATTAACATTATCATGAGACATTCAGTTTCTTGTGAAAATATTTTTACATACAAATCCATTTTATCTACATCATTTATATTCTTATTGACTAAACCATATACCATTTCTATATAATATGTTTTACTATTCTTTTTTCAATTGAAATTTTGATATTTTGTACTCTTTACTCAATATAGATATTTGTTAATATGAAATATTTTTTACGAAATAAATTGATCGATAGGAATATTAGGAATTCATTGAACATGAGGTAATGGTTGGGGACCATAATTACATATAATCTTGATTCATCAACAATTCTCATGAGACAAATTAGTATGATAAACTTATTAAATGGGGTTTTGGTGTATACCTACCCATATTTTAAATTGTCTTAGCACAAGGCCTGAATAGAAAATACATCATGATATTTAATATTATGACTTTAAATATTATTCATTTTCTTATTTGAGAATTCATTTACTATGATTCGTGATATTACTACATTTTTCATATCCATGGATTCATTACATGTTCAAGTTATTGATTAAATGGAATCTATTTTCAGTATTCTACCTTCTCATGTTGATAATTCATTATTTACTAATTATATATTTGGTTGTACAAAACCCTTACTGAGAATTTGATATCACCATTATTTTATTTTAATTTCCACGGGCTATGGAGAATGAATATTTGAAAGAGTTTAAAGATGAATAATTTTTAATTTAACAACGTTTTATATTTTATTGCCAATATAAAATTGGATGAATGTTTGTTTTTAGTTCTTCAAGACTAAAAAACTGATCAATCATTCATGATGAAATACCTTATATCTTTTGAAAATATAATAATAGAGATACTAGATATGGGTTACTGGATTTTATGTTTCTATATTTGATATCATATGAATTTTACTAGAAACATTTGGAACTCAATTTAGTAAAACATATATTGGGGAACATAACCCTATGACAAACTTTGAGGATATTCCCAAATAAACCAAGTTTATAATTATGATATTATCTATTCATAAAATATCATTTTATGTTATTTGTTATAATAATTATATACAATTATTTAAAATTCAAAATATTCTAAGATAATTATGTATATTCCATATTTAAAAATGTTCCATGCTTTAAAGAATGGTATTGATACTTGTGTCTAATGTAGAGATTTCTCTACTAAGAATGCGAATACAACTGCTATTGGAGCTAGAAATATCATGGAAATATTTTGGAATGTGGAAAAGTTTATAACTAATAACTTTATGAATATAGTGTAATACAATCTATTGTCACATTATACACTTATACTGGATCATTTCATGTGATATAAGCCTTTATATTTTAGTGGAACTATTAATCCAATGGTAGTTCAGCAAGAGATTAAGTCCTTGGATAATAAATTTCAGTATTTAGGATACAGTGAAAGGGAAATTTTTCACTTATTATGTATTTTATTAAAGTTTATTCTGATCAATGGTGGTTTTTGATCCAGAATACTAGGAAAGATAAAAAAATAGAACATATGGAATGGATATTTTTTAATGTAAAATTCTTTGAAATTTATTTCCACTGTGAGCAATGAAATAAATTTAAGAAAAAGTTCCTAAAATTAAATAAAAGGGAATAATATAAAGATAAAAATTATTATTATTACTTTATAAGACTACCCATGTATGTTATGGATTACATGTGTAATCACAAATGAATGATTGGCCATTTCTTTGAAGGAATTAATGAAAGACATTTAATGGAACTAGTTTCTCAAATGTCATCATCATATGATGAAGTAATAATATATTCCATAAAAATAGATATAATTTTATTGATTCTATATATTCAAGGTAAATAAATAAAATAATAGCTCGGGTTAACACACATAAAAAAATGAATGTGTTAAAGAATATGTAGAATAAAAGAAAGAAATTTCAATCTTGTGAGTATTTTATAAAGAAATGTATTGAAAAATACATTAATGGAATTTTAATGTGTTACAAGTATGGATATAAGGTTCATCTAGATAATGAATATTAGGGAAATAAAAATACCACTATTATCTAGTACTTTGAATATAAATAAATGACACATTATTCAAACCATTTTCCCAAGTGTTAGGGGAAAAAACCATAAAAGAGGCTAAAGATGTAAGGCCAAGCTTATATGATCACTAATATAAGGTTGAAGTTAATAAATATATGGTTTAAAGTACTTTAATAATATCCTAAAATTTATCTATCTCTTTATTTTATTTTGGATCTTCATATTATTTTATATCTTCCATGTTCTCTAAGAAAACTAGATATTTCCATAGCACCAAAAGAAAGAATATTTCAATAAAGAATCATAGTTGAAATATTACCACACAAAGGATGTGTCATTTAATTCCCATTATGATACAAACACATTACCTATTTGTATAATTAATTATTATATCTATGGTTTATTTTTATATAATCCATGGTAGGGATTGGATTTCAAAATATAATGAAAAAAAACTTATTTCCAAAAGAATGAAATTACAATTTGAGAAGAAGATGTGGAATTCATTATCTTTATAGGGGATACTTCATTATATGGGACTTCTATAGATCCACTTATTGTATCAATTATAAATAATATCCATAGGGAAAATAGAAGATGTAATTTACAAGTTGGATGGGTAATCATCATAATGAATATATACCTATTATAGAGGAATGCATTAATGTATTTCTTATGAAATTACCTATACAACCACCATAATGTGTAGATAAGTTTCCCATTTATTTAATAACTAATATGAGACCAATATAAAAGACTCCCTATAAAATTCCCTCTATAAAATTATTGTAATTTAAGAAACAATTACAAGAGTTGTGTGATAAGGTATTTATTTTTCATAGTGTTTCACCTAGGGGAGCCATTGTTCTTTTCATTAAGAAGAAAGATTTATCTATGAGGTTGTGTGTTGATTATAGGGAAACCATTGAAATTACTATAAATAACAAGTATCCTCTTCCTTTTAATGATGATTTTTTTGATCAACTTCATTAAGATCAATATTTTTAAATATTTACATTCATTGTGGGTATCATCAACTACGTGTAAATAAGGAAGATATTCCAAAGGAAATTTTTTTTATTAAGTATAGACATTATGAGTTTATTGTAATTCCATTTGGATTGACTAATTCACCGACTATTTTTATAGACATAATGTATTGAGTATTATTGGGATATCTTGATATTTTTATTATAGTATTTATTCAAGACATCTTTTTGTATTAGAAAAGATAAATAGACCATGAGAATCAATTGTGATCAATATTGATACTCTTAGAGGAAAAGATTTATATATGAAATTTAGAAAGTGTGCATTTTGGATTTAGAAATTATCATTTCTTGGACCTATTTTCTCTAAGGATGGAACCTCATTTTACCCTTTGGAGACAAAGGCATTAAAAGAATGGTTTAAACCAACAAACATAACTAAGGTATGTATTTTTCTTATATTGGTAGGTTAATATCAGTGATTTGTTAAAAAAATACCAATGAGCTAACCCCTTAACCAAGATTTCACATAAAGGAGTCAATTTTATATTAAAAAATTAATCTTAAGAATGATTTTAAGAATTAAAGAAGATATTGGTTGATTCTACGATATTGACTCAACCATCAGGAAATGAGGGATTCGTGATATATAATGGTGCCTATAATAAGGGAATTGGTTGTGTATTTATGTAAAATGATAATTTTATTTCCTATGAATCAGTTAAATTAAATATTCATGAATAGAACAATCCAACCCATAATCTTGAGTTCGCATCTATAATCTTTGCTTTAATGATATGTATATATTGTCTCTATAGAGAAAGATGTGAAATATATACAATCATAAGAGTCTAAAATATATATTTTCATAGAAATTTATCAACATTAGGGAAAGTTAATGTTTCTATAAACTCAATTATTATAATTAAAAAATAAAATACCTCCTATGGAAGTAAAATAAGGTATTTGATTCATTGACCAAGAATGATCGTGGAGTTTTAACCAAAATGATGATTGAAAGGGATCCTATGTTCATGGAATTAGTGAAAATGGATATGGGAATTGTTAAAGAAGTGGAAACATCACTCCTTTTTCCAAATATTTTAAAATAATATTTATTTGAAAATATAAAAAAATATCCTAATGATAAAAACTTTCAAAAGAGAATTAAAGTTATGGATAATGGGAAATTGGAAAAATTTTGTTTATGAAGTTGGTGTTTTGAAATTTGAAAAGAGGCTATGTGGTCTATATATACCAGAGTAGAAAATGGAATTATGATAGGATTCCCAAATACTTATTTTTTTATAGACCATGAAGCAGGAAGATGTAGAGGGATCTGAAGTAAATTTTTTGGGGGGATAATATGAAGTGGGAAATTATTGATTATGTATCAATATTCTTAGTTTTTTAAATATGTGAAGGCTGAGAGATAGAATCATATAGGATTCAAAAAACCTTTACCTATTACTATGTGTAAGTAGGATGACATTACTATAGACTATCTCATAGGCTTTCCAAAGAATCCATGAAAATTAATTCCATATAGGCTATTTTTTATCACCATATAAAATCTACTCATTCCCTTGGTATGAGAGAATATTTTCCTCTTGATCACCCTACATGACAGTATATTAATAATGTTTTGAGACTTTATGGTGCACCACTTTAAAAAAATTATCATGATCCATGAATTACAATTAAATTCAAGAAAATTATTCAGAAGGCTCTTGCTACCATGCTTCATTTTAGCACCACTTAAATCCCCAAACAGATGGATAGCCTGAATAGAATTTTCAAACATTAGAGTACATGTTGAGGTTATCATAACTTGACCTTAAAGGTTTGTGAGATCAGTATTTATCTCTAGTGTAGTTTTCCTATAACAATATCTTTTATTCAAGTATTCAAATGGTGTTTTCTGAAGAATTATCTGGAAGGATATTTCATACTCTAACATGTTAGCATGAAGTTATTAATAAGAAAATTGTAGGGAAAAAATTATTGAGGAGACAATGATGAAAGTAAAGACTATTCAAAACTAGATTAAACTATATTATATTATGAAAAATATAAATTCAGATAACCAAAGGAAATATTTGAAATTTCAAGTGGGGGATCATATATTCTTGAAAGTATCTCCAATAAAGGGTGTTATAAGGTTCTACAAGAAATGAAAATTGATCTATAGGTATATAAAACCTTTTTAAATTATGGAAAGAATTAGAGACATGGATTACCATTTGAAAATTCTACAAGTCCTCCTTAAATTACATGATATGTTCTATATCACATTATTAAGGAAGTATCTTCCTGAACCAATGCATTCTCTCACCTGTGAAGAACTAGAATTGAAACCCAAACTTTCTTACTATAAAGATCCTATCTAGACAATTGACACTAAATAACAAGGGTTGTAAAATTTAATGACTCAACTAGTAAATTTAATTTTGAGAAATAATAAAATATATGAAGCAATGTGAGAACATGATGATGTTATAAATAATAATCACTCTGATTTGTTTGGAAACTAATATCTATGAAAATTTTGAGGTTGAAATATTTTAAATACGGAATACTGTAAAACTAAATCTTCAATTATAGTAAGTAAATAGTTTATTTTCATGAAGTTATAGCACAATAAAAATTTTAGTAATTCATGTCACAAAAATTTTAATTTTTTATGATGAATACCAATTTTGAACTTACTATATCATATAATCATAGAATGATTTTTTTCAAATTTTAAATTCACAATAATTTTTCACGAATAATAGAAAATATAATAATTAACTAATCCTAATAATAATTATAATAATTTGTTATAATATTTATAATTAACCATGTATTTATAATCAATTTGATATAAATAAATACAAGATAATTTATAGGTAAAAAGGGATATTTTTCAGAAAACATTCCTTAAGTGGATAATGTTTTACCTTTTTAATTAGTTAAAATAATCTCATATAAATAATGATTTAAATGGTATTTATTGATTATATATCAAACTATTTGAATTTAAATCTATATAATCATGATTACTAGACATAGATTTAACATAATATCATATTTTGCTTGGAAATGTATTTAATAAAAATTTATTTTATGTCATGTTTTAAGGATTTATTTTTAATTTAGTCTCATACAATACTATAAATTTAATTCGAAAAATGAGATTACATATTTTGAAGAAGAATAATTAATAATAGGTAAAAAAATTAACTTAAATTTTTCTTATAATTAATAGTAAAAAAAGAAAAAATGTGTTACCTTGTTTAAGGTTAAAACTATTTAACTAGGGTTAATCTAAAAAGATTAGGGTTAAAATTAAAAAATCACTTTTCTAAACCCATTTTCTGGTTGTATTTTGACCTAAAAACTATTTCATTCCAATATGATTAATTATGGATCCATTTTTTCTATAAAGTGACTTAATGATATTTTAAAACCTTGAAAAATTATAAGTGAACCACTCACCTCAATTATACAAGGTAAACTCCTTCCATAAATTATTCACACCTCTTGATCAATTTATCTCAACCTAAACCTACCAAAATATCTCCCCAATATCCTTATCCATGTTATATAGGTTTTTGGCTTCCCATAGAACCAACCCTAGTGTTCTTGATATAATATCAAAAGGATCTCCCTTGAAAAAGAGGTAATCATCTTATTCGATCACTTTAAACATTATTCATTATAAATCATTAAAATATAATAACACCATTATATCCCATATATTGAGTTGTAATAATTTTTATGTAATAATATTTTTCCCTCTCTTTCTCTATAAAATTGGAAAAAAATCACTTCTTGTGTGTATGGAGGACAGCCGCTACGTGAACCGATGAAATGTTTTTTCAATCACTACCTCAAAAGGATAGTCATAATGTTAAAAATAATGAATATATATATATATATATATATAATAGTTTTAAAATAACTATTATTAAATAAATTTAATATACCATTTTAATCATTACCCTTTCACCCATTAAAAATATTATAACGTCACTCTTTCATATGTGTGGACTAACACCTCCATGAAACGATGTGATTCATTTTTTATGTCCTATTTTTAGGGATGATTATAAATATGAATATAAATAATTATTATAATTATTATATAATGATTAAAATTATTTATATTATACAATCATGATCCTGAAACAAGGACCATAACTATCGAATCAAAACACATATAAAAAACAACGCAGATAACACTCGAGACAATGATAATAATGAAATATAGTTAACAAATTGGTGATTAAATGATATAAGTGGAATATATATGATATTATAAATATGAATATGGTGATGGTATATAAGTAAAATAAATCTAAATTTATTATTCATGAGATAAATCCATGTACAACTATGTGGAAGCATGAGGTAATGGATTTCATTTAAATTTCAACTCCAATGAGATATTTTTGGTAATGTGCACTTATTTTATTTTATGTGGTATATATACTACATATATGATGTACATAATATGATTATATATTTCTTAATAGTGATTAAATTTCAATTCAAGATTAATATTTAAAGGGGTTATAATTTAAATGTTTCCAAAGATGTTGGAACTTATTTTTCAATCTCATTTTTTAGGTATTGGTTATATTTCTCATTGAAGAAATATTTTAATCAATTAATCAAAATCAATATATAATTTCTTATCCTATGGATATTTAAGAATTTTCTGTATTTTCTTCAAAATTTTCCTCTCTTTGGTACTTAAATCATGCAAAGGAATGTTTAAAAGAAAATCAAATCTTACTTGTATTTTTGATTGGGTATATTTTTATTCCTTGTCTATATTTTTTAAAATTGATTTAAAAGATTCCTTTTTATTTACTAAAATGATTTGTTAAGTAAATTTTATATAATCCCTTAATTTTAAAAAAAAATTAAGGAATCATTCAAATATTTTCTAAAGGGTTCATTTTTTAGTTTCGTTATAAAAAGTCATAAGGAACGATTCTTTTTAATGTATACATATTTAAATGATTTTCCCACAAATTTAGTAGTTTTAAGCTATTTAGCATCTTCAAAAAGTTTTATGGTTTTAAAAAGAAAACACTTGAATGAAAACTTATTTTAAATATTTCACTGACTTTTTATTCTATTCTCCTAAATGATTGATTCTAATATAAAATATTTGTTTATGATTCATTGATGGTAATCTATTATATCTGGGTTAATTTTATGGTCATTAACTTTATCTTGAAACTGTAACTTTCTTAGGATCGTATTTTACAAAACATATCCATATTATTTACATCATGAATACATTTATTTATAAAATCGTACACTATTTCTACATATAGTGTTTTACTAGTTGATTGATTGGGTAAAATCTCAGTATTTTTCATTATTTAATAAATACGTATATTTTTTGATAAGACATATTTTTTATGCATTAAATTGATAAATAAACATATGAGTAATTAATTGGACCAATATTGATGGGTGCTACTTGAAATTATATAGTATCATGATGCATCAATAGGTCTCATGAGACAGAATAGTTGTCTTAACATATTAAATGGGTTTTGTTGTATACCTTCCCACAATTTAAATTTTCTTCATGTAAGGCCTTAAGGGTAAAGATATCATGATATTTGAGATCATGAAATACAATATTATGCATTTCATTCGTTGATAATTCAGTTATTATTATCTATGAGATTACTGCTTTTTTATTATCCATGGATGCATTTCATTCTCAAGTTAATGATTATAAGCCATGTTTTTTTAGTTATCTACCTTATCATATTAAAAATTCATTATTTAAGGGGTAGGAAAAACTGGTAATTGTTATGGGTTATTTGATATGGGTAAGGAACCCATCGCAAATATTCCCAAAGAAGAACATATTTGCAATGGAAAAACATTTCCATCATAAAAAATACTTATTTTCAACAGAAAATGTACTCTCATCGCAAATACATTTGTTACGCTTATGTTCCATGTTTTCCTGCCAATTCATTTGGCGATGGATAATTAATTATATCAAAAAAAATTGATGGAAATTACTTTTAGCGGTGTATAATTAAATCTGTCCCAAAAAATTGTAAATTACTTGTAGTAAAGGATTAAAATCTATCACTAATAACCCATCACTATTGGAAAAAATATTCTAAAATAATGCATGAACCCTTTCTCCTCCCCTGCTCTATATACTTCCATTCTCCCCATCACTCTATCGCACGATCGCCAGATGAATCCTCTAAAAGATAAATCCTCTAAATCAATTTATTATAGATTTTGGTTCCAATTCCCTAGGTACGGACTCATCTTCTATCATCTTTCGTTATTTTTGGGATATTCCATACAATATTTCTGAAATTAGTTTAGTCAATCTATAGGTTGTAAAATTTACTTGATTTTTATGATTTTTTTAGTATTTAGTGTGTAGTCATTTTTATTATTCCCTATTTAGGTGTCCACTAGATCCAACTAAGATGATTTCAATTAATTTGAGGTATTTTCCCCATTTTTTAACTTTTAGTTTTAATAGATTTTTTTGTTTGGTATTTTTGGTTAATGTGATTTTATTTTTTTATTTTTTAATTAGGGTAATTCAATTTTTTCTTTTTATGTTATTTTTCGAAATATTATTATTATAAAAATTATATAGGGACATTTTATGTTGATAAAATTTATATAAATCTATTTAATTGTTTAATTGTATTTCACGTTAATGGAGATATAATACTTCAACAATTATATTAATTCTTGGATTGTGGTCAGGATATAAAACTAATTTGATTCTTATATTAGGATTGTTTTTAATTTATTTAAAACATGTGAATATATATATATATATATTTTAAAAAACATGTATACTTATATATATGTATGTATGTATGTATGTATGTATGTATGTATGTATGTATGTATGTATGTATGTATGTATGTATGTATGTATGTATGTATGTATGTATGTATGTATGTATGTATGTATGTATGTATGTATGTATGTATGTATGTATGTATGTATGTATGTATGTACTACATATATATATCTGTGTGTGTGTGTGTGTATTATAAAATGTGTCAAATTATTATATATATATATATATATGATTAAGAAATCATGTAATATATATATTAATATATTAATATTCATATATAAACATCTTCAAAAAACATGTAATATTTTTAATATATATATATACATATATGCATATGTTTAAGTATGCATGTATGTATGTATTTACATATGTATGTATAACTTTGACACTTATATGTTTTTAAATGTGTCAAAATATATTTGATATATATATATATATATTAACATGTGAATATATATATATATATATATGATTTTTAAATGTTTAAGGTTATAAATAGATTTATTTATTTATATGTGTGTGTGTATGTATATATAGTTTTGATATGTATTTTTTTTAATGTGTAAAAATATATTTGATGTATTTATATTTGATTAAGAAATCATGTATTATATATATATAATCTTGTGAATATACATATATAAACATTTAAAAAACGTGTAAGGTTTTTGAAATATATATGTGTGTGTGT
This sequence comes from Viscum album, assembly GCA_963277665.1. NCBI lineage: Eukaryota > Viridiplantae > Streptophyta > Magnoliopsida > Santalales > Viscaceae > Viscum > Viscum album. The sequence continues at coordinate 1,217,212,344 of OY728159.1, forward strand.
GTGTGTGTGTCTTTTTATAGATTTTATATGTATATTTGTTTAAAAAACATGCAAAAATATTATTATATTACGATAATTTGTAAATATATATAATATTAATAAAATATTAAAAAGGTTACCATTATTTGAGATGTTACCAAACACCAAATGCGTACAAATTTTTATCATTCCCAGTGTAAACCCCAAATCCCAGGCCTAGCAGTGGTCTTGGACTTCACATATGATACACCATTCAGGAGATACATCAATTTTTTGTAAAAAAAAATTATAATAAAAAAATAAATTAATTACCCTCATGTGAAATGTAACTAAACATCCAACATGCACAAATGTTATGGCATGCCAAGGGAAAAACCCAACATCCCAAATATAATGGGGGTCTCATATTTCTCACACAATACACTATTTTGGGGATTCTTCAATTTTTATAAAAAAATTATAATAAAAATATAAAATGAATTTCCTTCCCATGAAATGTTACTAAACGACTGATGTGCATAAATGTTATATCACACTATGGGAAAACCCCATATTCTGAACCTAACAGTGGTCTTGAGTTTCTTATATGATACACTATTCATGGATAGTTAAATGTTTTTATAAAAAATATAATAAAAATATTAAATGAATTACCCTCTCATGAATTATTACCAAACACCCAATGTACACCAATGTTATGTCACACCAAGGATAAACCCATTATCCAAGACCTAATGGTTGTATCTAATTTCCCATACGAGATTCCATTAGCAATATATTTCATTATTTTGGGAAAATAGTGTGCACATGATATAATATTTTTAGTATTTTTATTCTATCTATATCGAGCCTCTATGAGTGTTGAAATCTCGTAATAGCTAAGAGCCTCTCTGAAAATATTCTATATAATATTCAAATGTGTTAAAATATAATAATAATCTGTAATTAGTCATAATGAGTAATATTTATTCTTATTTTTTATGTTTTTATATATAATTGTGGATTTATAAAGTAGAAATAATTTTCTATTACCCAATGGTGATTTGATAAATCATCGAAAAATACCAACTTATTTGGTATAAATCCGATCAACATTAAGGGTGTTGAAAAATTTATACCATTGGTATCTTCGAATTCATAATTTGTTTATGTAAGAACAATTAAATTACCATGTAGTAAATTTTATTTTAAGATATTCAAAACATTGGACAATGTTTGACTTTATCTATTATGTTTTCATTTTTGGAAAGAATATATTTTTTAGTATGAACATTGTTCACATAATTCTGTAGAAAATACAATTTTTAGGTTCTATATACATCATTTTATAATTTAGTACATGAGTTTGTTTTCCCTTCTATTTAGGAAACATTAACATAGAATGATATTTTAAATCTTTAATGAGAACCTTATCAATTTTACATTTTTTTAAATCTGTTGAGGATGCCTTATATCTAGGATTCCAAAATCATGAAGCTATAACAAAATTTATGAATATTAAATAAGATTTTAGAATATAAAAGAGTTTTTTTTTTGATAAAATATTATCTTTTTTTAAATAATTTTTTCCTAATGGAAATACATTACCTACATGTTTTTATTAAAGTAAGAGGTTGGTCCATAATTTTGGTCGTAGTTATCAAAAGATTCATTTATGTTCAAATGAATGCTTCTTATATTATGGTAATTATAAATAATTAGTTAATTTTACAACATGTGGAGAATCAAGGTATAAATAGTCACAATAAGGAGAGTCCATATTTACTATGAAATAATTAAGATATTTTCCAATTACAACCCATTTACATTGTATATTTATTTCTCGCAACCTAGCTACATTGATTACATGAAAAAAATCAAATACTCCCATTAGTAAAAGACAAAATAATCTATGTGATAGTGATTTATGGAATCTTTTCGATCAGATTCACCCATTTTTTAAACCTTGTAACATATGGTTGTGTCTTTCTACAAATGGTTTTTCCCATTTGATTCTCATAATAGTCTATATTATTATTTTACTATTTTTATTATTCTATAAACCTTACCCTCTTAGATGCTGATGAAGGAACAATATATATATATTTGGCATTATTAATTCTATGACATCCAAGTAATAATATCGTTGTTGATTTGAATCCACTAATTAATAATTTCATTTCATTTTGGAAAAATGTATAACTAAATTTGATATAGTATCAAATTGATATTTCACACTAAAGGTTTCATTAATGTGGATGATCAATGAATTTCTATCATATGGTATGTTATCTAGAGATAAAACATGTGGTTTAATATCATGTATAAACCGCATGGCTGAAAACAAAGAATTTATTCTTGGAAATGGGATAAAGACTAGTTTTCTTGACTATCAATGGAGATTTCTTCCTACGGATCAACCTTCTCAAAGGAATATAAATAATTTTATAAAAGGTAGATCTGAAAATGAGGAATCTCCAGTAGTGATCTCAGGAAATTAGGTAAAATATATCATCTCTATATTACATATTATTACTTTTATGCCAACCATAAAAGAATAAAAAATAAATGGTTTTGATAGAGATCGTAATTGTATAAAGTAGAAACTTTTTTGGAACCTTCTATATAGGTTTGATTTGTTAGTTCCTCACATGCTAGATGTAATTAATATTACAAATGATTATTTTGGTAACATATTTTATACCATGTTGGATACACCTATTAAAACCAATGATAATGTAAAGGCATGGTTAGATCTTACCCAATTTTACAGATGAATTAAACATGAATTATATAAAGATGAAATATCACACCATTTAATGAATCCATAATTATCTTATAAACTTTCTAAATAAATTCATTTATTATTCTATCAATGGATTAGATATTTGAAAATACTATATGGTTATGCTTCTTATTTTTCTTGGTTCATCATAAATGGGAATATTACAGAGTTAAAAATTCATGGCTTCCATGTCATAATGGAAATATTACTTCATGTTTGTTATAGAGGGTTGCTGAATTATTCAATCAATTATTTGTTGGCTGAAATATCATATTTATTCAAATATATTTGTGTAGAAACATAGGACTACGATTCATTGATTATGCTGCAAAAAAAGTTGTTTTATATTTATTTAAATTAGAGAATATATTACCTCTAGGTTTCTTTGACTCAATGGAACATTTACTATTTCATTTTTTCTATAAAGATAAATGTGAAGTCCTCGTACAATTCTATTGGATGTTCCCATTTGATAGATGTATGAAAAAAATAATAAAGAAGGTATGAAATAAAGCATTAGTTGAATGGTCAATTTCATAATCAAACTTATAGGAGGAAATTGAAAATGTATTCTCTTATAATTTGTATTTGAAATATCCTTAAAAACATAATCATATGGGTCATAATGAGTCAAAAGATGATGATGTAACAAATGATCAATTTTCAGTTTTAAATCAATCCAAGCTTGGTTTTGGTGGTCATCATGAACAATGGGTTTCAAATGAAAAACAACACATATACTATATATATGTTCTTTTGAATTGTGAAGAAATGACATGATTTGTGCAGTAAGTACTAAATTTTATTATTTTAAAAAATATATATAATAAATACATTTTTTTAGAGTATATGATGACCATAACAAAAAAAAATTACAAATTACCTCTATAGCTCTTAAAGAATGTCGTCAATAGAATTGAGCATATTTTTTTCAAATACTGGTAAGATAAGTTGATTTAAATGAAACATTAAATCAATTTTTTATGATATATATTATTAATAATTTTTATTATTTGTGGGAAATGAAAAATGAAAGTAAAATTGAGAATTTATTATTTGAACACAAAAAACCACATATAGAAATTGGTAAAAGATTAAAATAGGTCAGAGGTTAATGGATTTCAATTGCATACATGCATATATGGTGAATCAAATAAATCAATTAATATTGATGTTTATTTAAAATTATATCACCATAAATAAATTGAAGTTTCCATTTATGGTTTGCTGGATGAAATTATTGAGTTAGTTAACTAGGACCAAATTATGTAACAATGTTTAAAATCCATTGGTTTGATACTGATTAAGGGTTGTGAGTTCATCCATGACACGGATTCATTGACAGTAAATATAATAGTCATCTTGAATATAATGAACCATTTATGATGGAACATCAAGCATATCATGTTTATTATGAAAATTAATGTGAGTTTTTAATATTTTGGAATGACTGGGGGAGTGTAACAAAAATGAAATCACATGACACTCGGTTTCTTGAAAATGAAGATGGTTCTGTAGATGAGAAACATATTTAAATGCTTCAAAAAATATCCCAAAATAAATATCTTACCCTATGATATATAAATATCGATGATGATACCCCAAAGTTAAGGGCTGATGATATTCATAGTATTGATGAAGTAAAAAAGGAATAACGAAATTGAAAGTCATATGGATGTTAATAGTGAAGAAGATTAATATAGATGAATTTACCTCAATCGACAAGAGTTAGAAGATAAAGATTTATGTACTATATTTAGAAATTTATTAATTTTTTATATTTGATAGTTGTATTAATAATTATTTTTAGGTAAGATTGTTTATTTTAGATGGCTAGACACAACGATCTATTCTATTCCGTCACTGATACCAGTAACTATTAGAACTTTATATTTTATATTTGTGTTAAAAATTATTAACAGGTAAGAATATTATATTGGTAACACCCCAAATATTTAAAAATAAATTGAAATGCATGAATCTTTGTTTTAAGTAGATAATTATAAACTAGCCACTTAAAAATCCTCATCTATGATTTGAATTTCAAAAAATCGACATCTATGGCTGTGATCAGTAAGTTATTTGGAGTCTGATAGAACCAACTTGTTTTTTTTTTGAATAGTAACATACACTTATAAATTTTAATATGAATATTAATATGAAACCTATGAACAGTAAATCATATTATTATTTTATATTCTTAAGGTTATAATTTATAAAGATCTTGATTAATTTTTCAAGGTGATATAAAATGAGTTATAGTTTTAAAATTTTTATTTTTGGAATAAATGATGTTATTAATATTTTCATGACTTATTATATACTCCCTTTACTTATTTTATATGAAATGTTCATAATTTGTGTGAAATATTAATGTTTTAATATTAAGTATAATTTTTGAGCATTTTTAGAAGTAGTCCAATTGAGTCAGTTTACTTTTTTAATAATAACTATCACTATACGGCTCCAAATTGTATGGTTCTAGTTTTGGAGGATTCTCCTTTAAATATAAAACATTTCATCAGAAGGTACCATGATCCAATCCTGCCATTTGAAGGGTCATATGGTCCTCACAAACAAGACCAAAGAATCTATGAAGAAACTGGACTATTAATGAAGATTGATTTACTCGGATCAATCCAGAAGTCAAAATACCTTAATTATCATAACACGTTCGTATAACATTTCAAGGAGTCCATGATAAAAATTTCAGAACCCAGTCACAAATACAAGGGGCCCAAATGAAGCTTTAAAATCCAGCCCACCATTCTGGGCGAGAATTAAAATCAGTATAGTATGCATGACATATCTCATGATTTAAGCATCAAATAGAGATGATATCATTCAGTGTGAAAGATGATATATATGAGGCCGACTTTTTTGAAGAACCCATTCGGATTTGAAGGAATCTTCATATTTAAACACCCTTTGACATTCTGGACATCAAAAAGACTGGATTTAAATGGACAGTTTTACTTTGTCCAATAAACCGACCAGACCTTTTGATCCTTAAGTCCAAATGACTCCAAATTTTGAGAGTAGTCGGAAAACTATATTATCTACAACTTTGAAGAAGGCGATGGCTATATATTAGTCTTTATTGATGTCCATATCTGTGAGCCAAGTGGAGGGGTATTTCTGGAATGTAAACAGTCCACTCCTTGGGCTATTAATACTCTCCCCTTCTCTCCTTGAGAAGGGTAGGCATTTAAGAAGAGTGGAGAACATATTGGAATGACCAAATCCTTTCCAAAGGCTTGGGAGTATATTTCATACTCAAGTCTTAACTTGAGATACCTTTCCTCCTCTCTTTGTTTTCACTTAATTTCGTGTTCTTCGTTTTTTGTGATTTTGTAAGTCTCTTTCTTTGTAATTCTGTTATAATGCAAGTTACTTCTTCAATATCTCTTATTCTCATCCTCCTTCTGTATTTTAATATTTATGTTCTATAGTTGATGTTATTAATATTTTCATTACTTATTATATACTCCCTTTACTTATTTTATATGAAATGTGCATAATTTGTGTGAAATATTAATGTTTTAATATTAAGTATAATTTTTTAGCATTTTTAGAAGTAGTCCAATTGAGTCAGTTTACTGTTTTAATAATAACTATAAATATAATGATCCAAATTGTATAGTTCTTGTTTTTTAGGATTCTCCTTTAAATATAAAACATTTCATTAGAAGGTACCATGAGCCAATTCTTCCATTTGGAGGGTCATATGGTCCTCACAAACAAGACCAAAGAATCTGTGAAGAAACTGGACTATTAATGAAGATTGATTTACTGGGCTCAATCCAGAAGTCCAAATACCTTAATTCTCCTCCCAAGTTCGGAGTACATTTCAAGGAGTCCGTGATAAAAAATTTAGGACCCAATAACAAATACAAGGGGCCAAAATAAAGCTTTAAAATCCAGCCCACTATTCTAGCCGAGAATAGTATGCATGACATATCTTATGCTGTAAGAATCAAATCGAGTTGATATTTTGCAGTGTGAAAGAAGAGATATAGACGGCCGACTTTTTCAAAAAAACCATTCGGATTTGAATGAATCTTCATATTCAAAAACCCTTTCACATTCTGGACTTCAAAAACACTAGATTGAAATGGACAGTCGTACTTTGTTTAATAAACCGGCCATAACCTTTGATCCTTAAGTCCAAATGACTCCAAATTTTAAGAGTAGTCGGACAACTTTATTATATATAACTTTTAATAAGGATATGGCTCGAGATTACTCTGTCTTGATGTTTATATATGCGATCCAATTGGAGGGGTATTTCTGGAATGTAAACAGTCCACTCCTTGGGCTATTAATACTCTGCCCTTCTCTCCTTGAGAAGGGTTGGCATTTAAGAAGAGAGGAAAACATATTGGAATGAACAAAGCCTTTCCAAAGGCTTGGTAGGATCTTCCATACTCAAGTTTTCTCTTGAGAGACCTTTCCTCCTCTCTTTGTTTTCACTTAATTTCATGTTCTTCGTTTTTGTAATTTTGTAACTCTCTTTCTTTGTAATTCTGTTTTAATGCAAGTTACTTCTTCAATATCTCTTATTCTCATACACCTTCTGTATTTTAATATTTATGTTTTTAAAATAGTTTAAATATAGTTGAATCTCCTTCCCTTATTTTTCTTCCTCTTTCAATCAAAATTCCATTCTTAATTATCATCATTGTTCGTGTGTGTGTGTTCGACGTACCACTCTTTTATAATCCTTTTCTTTTTCTTCTATTCGTAATTTATCGTCATAATTATTATAACCAGAATATTAAACACCCAAATGGATGAGTAAATATTTCATTGGGGTGAGTCACAATTTAGGTATGTTAAGTTATTGAGAGTATTTTCTCGATGATTATTCGTTAATTTAACATTGTGTATGTTGGACTTAATATGTCATGGATTAATGACATCTTTTGTTTAGCATGTGGTTTCCATGGATTATTGGAACCATAAATACACTACCATAAACAAGTACTGATTGATTTTAGAATCCTAGTTAAGTTAAGGCTTGGATTAAAGTTTTAACACTTAGTAATTCTAATCGAAGTCAACTTGTGAAGTGGGTGTTAATTTAAAAGCAATATAAAGCAAAGATCAAGGATACCACATGCTTAACTCCCTAATGATGAACTCACCCCAATCTTTATCAACTTTTTAAATTAAACATAATCCATTAAACATTTCAATTAAGATCTACAAACAAACCCCCCCAATAAAAATACAATCAACTAAAAACAATAGACTATTACGAAGTACCACCACCGAGGATTCGACCCGAGTGCTACTATACACATTAGCAAAGCACCGGAACCTTGACCGGTCGATAGTCGACAATCGGTCGTGCGTTTCAATAAAATATGATTTTATTTAAAAATTAAATTAATCATAATTAGAAACATATTTTTACAAAATGGAGTTAATTTTTGAATTCTACACAAAGAAAAATTGTTTTGGTGTTTTTTTTGGGATTTTTTTGAGATATTTTAATTTTCAGTGAATAGTAAAAAAACAGTTTTATGCTTTCAAGTGTTTAATTACATAATAATGATGTAATAATGATGTAATAATTCTAGTATAATCTTGAAGATTAAAATGTGATATGAGGTGTCCCATGTTTCCAATGCCATGTTAAAAACCCATGGTAATGCCCATGGTTTTCCAAATACCACTAATAAGGTGTCTGTTGAAATTAATTGCAAACTCTCCCACTTTAACTATAAATACCACCCTCACCCCCCCCCCCCCCACCCTCTTCCTATCACACCTATAAAGATTTGAAAATTTTCTAAATTATACCCAATAACCTTTCAAAGGATCTTACCCATGTCCAACACCTACTGGTCTTAGAAGAATGCCAAAACCAATGGCCTTAAATAGAGTCTTAAGGAGAAGAGATCAAGAGGTAAGAATCCTCTTTCATTTTCTTGTTTTTTCTTTTAAATTCCATTTCTTTTCTAATAATCTCTTACCCTAAACTTATCCAAGATGCATGAAAGCTCAATAATCATATATATTCTTGATTTCATCATATTTATGAAAAAAATCATCATCATTCTTCCCCTCATATTCCTCTTATTCTAAAATTAAAAAAAACCATCTATGATGTGTCGATTTACCAAAATCATGGATGATATGTCTTCAATTTCCTTTAATTACTTTAAATATGGGTGTAATAACATTTTAATAATTGAAATAGATTTTAAATTTTATTATATGACCAATAGTTTGTTCAAAAATTAAATTATATAAACATCCTTAATGGTATATGATGAAACAAGTTTATGATTATCGAAGAACTACCAAAATGATATAAATGAATATCACCAAGGATTTATCAAATGATTCATCCTCATACCCTATAACCAATATTATTTTTGATATAATTTAATATTCTATAAACATATTAATACCATTTCATTCCACTTTAGGTATTTCTATTCCACTCGACAAGAAAACTATTTACGAACCAACCATAGAAATCATGTGAAGCACACACCTGAAATAACAAAAAATACAGAAAGTTATTAATAAATGTGTAAAATTATATTTTAAAATGATAAAATATGGTGTGATAAACATAAATATGTTTCTATATAAAATTAATGACACTTTTAATGTAACACCCTGATATTTTATAGTACGTTATCTCATTAAAGTAATTCAATATCTTGTGCTACACGCAACACCAAGTTCAAACGCACCACAACTTACCAAACTAGCCGTTCAAAAAGTGGTTATGAATATTATTAACTGAATTTTGAATCTTATATACTCTATATAATTTTAACAACCATATTATGTGTTTCTTAGAAAAAATATAAGAACAAATTCAATTTTTTAGAGAAAGAAAGTGTTTTTCAAAAATGAAATTTTAACGCCAATTAATGGTGAATTTTTTTAAATGAAATATTCTACACTTTTATATTAAATTTGACAAAATAAACTTCTTATTTAGAAGTGGTACATAAAAAATATCATTTGGAAAAAAAATTGGTACTTTTCTGATAACTTTTAATTTTTGATGAGTAGTAAAAAACATTGCGTTATTATTTAAAACCGACTTTTTATTTAAATTATTATTTATTTTATTTAAATTTATTTTATGTCCAAACAGATATATAATACCTATATAAGTTTATTGTAATTCAATGAATCCATTTTATAATAAAATTAGATCTATAAATTTTTATTGAACTTTTTAATGATTTTTACCCACCTTCTAGGAGCATTTGAAAATTTGCATAAAACTTAATTTTACAACTTCTGTGAGTTTAATTTCGAAAATATGAGAGACAAAACTGACATCAGTATATAAAATTTGGTATAATAATATGAAAATAATTTTTGTTGAATGGTTAATTTTGACTTTTATTTACCACGGTTAAAAGTAAATAGTGTAATTAAGGGTAAAAATGATATTATAATTACCCTAACACATATCCTAATTCTATTGGATAAGTGAAATTTGACCAAAAAACCTTAGGAAAAAATATGATACTCTTTTGTCCACTTGGATTATATTAGGATATTTGTTATTATTTTATTTAAAGAAGAGTTAAAAGTGTTAAATTCAAATTTTAATAACTAAACCATTTTTTAAATAGGGTTACACACAATATAAATTTGACTATAAATATTCATTAGAAATCTAAAAATATTTCATGAATAATGGTATTTTATTTATAATTTTTAGACATTAAATTATTTAATTTATTTATGACACAATGATGATGCAGTAATTACCTTTTTAATGAAATATTAAAATAATTGATATTATAAATATCCAAATAAATGTAAATTGAGAATTTTGATGAATTTCACTAATTTTTTAAGCTCATATGATATGTTAGGGCTGATTACATATATTTTTCTAAGTGATAAGGTATTTATGAATTTCACAAAAAATAAAATAACAAAGTGTCAAAATAGACATAAATTAATTTTTACAACAAATACTATATTATTGGTTGATATAATATTCCCAAAAATATGAGGGTAGAGACTCCGGTTTTGGCCCTGTGAGACTTTAGAATATTCCTATGAATGATTCTAAAGCTAGGCGCAAAGACAGCATGCGATTCCAAGGCCCGGTGTGCCCGGAATTAATTTTATCAAAATATTAAGTATTTTTATACTATGCATGTGGAAGGGGTGTGATATCTCCTAAATGGTGGCTCGGAATGGAAATATGAAGGCACGGTTGTGTCCGGAGCATGACGTCTACCCTATGCGGGGTGCAAACATTGCGGGCATAGGCCTACTATGAGAAAAGCCACCAGGGTTGTTTTCGTAAACAAATGGAAAAGTTTATTTACAAGCACAGGCTCCAATAAATTTTGAACAAAGCCTTAGATCGAAAATATGAGTCCTCTATTGTGTTCAGAATGGCGCATTTACCCTTGGAGATACCTAATTTCATCTGTGCCGGGAGGTCTGGCCGGGGGTGTTCATTTAAATGAAGTTTTTAATGAAAAAATAATAAAATAAAAAGGGAGTCTTCTCCTCCCCCCCCCCCCATTTCCTCCTACTTGCAGTGGAATGGCACCTTCCCTCTCCCTTCGTTCTTCACCGATTCGAGCTGCAACTATCTGTTTTCAGTGTAGACCATCTGCAGATCGAGCTTCAAGGAGTCGCGGGCGTCATTCTGCACCCGAAGCTTCGACGTTTCGCCCGCAAGTTAGGAGGTTTTACTTTTTTTCCCAAATTCTGTTTTTGCTTTGAATTACTTCATTTTGTTGTCGTGGCAGGGAAGATCGTGTCCCTAGGGTAGTGGAGGCACCTTTGGATTGAAAAATGGGTCGTCGGGGTGCCCCCGTCGTCCCTTGGAAGTTCTGACAGTGTGGTGACCCCGCTTTGGGGGTCGGCCACACGGGCGTTGCGCCATGCTGCGGCAGTGCGGACCTCGGGCCGGAGCGGCTGGGCCGGACCGGCCGATTCGGGCCGGTCCGGCCCCTCTTGGTACACGGGGGTTTTTAAAACCACCGTTTCTTGCAATCCAGAAGTCCATTTTGCTTTCCGTTTGCGGTGACGCAACCCTGGAAATGAGGAAAACCCTTCGGTGTGGTTTTGGGAGTTTAAAGTTTCGGAATTGTGGCCCAGGAGCTTGAAACGTCGAATAAAATAATAATATTTTATTATTACTCAACTTCGGGCCATTGTAGTTTCTACCTGGAGCGTCTGATTGACGTGTCGTCAGTGGCGTTGAGACCCTGATGATACGGAGGACTTTTATTGACGGTCCACAGGTGTTGCGACCGAGTTTGGGGTGTGGGCCCCACGAGGCCGGGTTTGGGTGTTTTCGGAGAAAGGCAACTTTCTAACCATGAATCCAATTTTTTGCGGATGAATAGTCGATCCTGTGTGTTTTTCCAAGAGGATCGCAATGGTGCAATCCATTCGATGAGTTTTGGGATCGAGGCATGGGCCCCACCCACGCTAGCTTGAGTGAATAGTTCCTTTTTCACCGGGGGTCCGTTTGGGACGAACGAGTAGTGGATCCTGTGTGTTTTTCTGAGGGAATCGCGGTGGTGTGATCCGCTTGATGAGTTTCGGGATCATTGTGTGGGCCCCGCGTGGGCTGGCTTTGGTGAATAGTGCCTTCTTCACCGGTTGTCCGTTTCAGGTGAGTAAACGGCCTATCCTACGTGTTTTTCCACATGGATCATGATGGTGGCCTCAGTATCAGCCTTGGAGGGGTGGGGGTGGCGTTGTGTTGGGTCACTCAGGTTAGCAACATTTGGACCAGTAGTGGTTGAGGGTACTCCCTTGGTTCGTCCCTACGGGGGTTCGCATAGCATCACAACCTTAGTATAGGTTTTTGATCCTCTTGATGGGATGTTTAATATGTTAGAGTTGTGGCATCCATCTGGTGGGCCCGGAGCAGGATCCTCTAGCATCGTTTCCCTAGATCGGGTTCTTGGTATTGTTGTGACCAGTTATCCACGGGCGGTGATCCCCTATCTAGCAAGTTAACCCCGTAGATTTTGTGGAACCATCAGGATTATGATCCCCTACGCAGTGGGCCATGCTTAGTAGGGTTGTGGTATCTTCGGGTATACGATCCCCTACTCAGCATGAAGTTTATAGTACGATTGTGGTATCGTTGGTTATATGATCCCTTACTCAGCACGTGGTTTCAGTAGGGTTGGTGCATCTTCGGTTCGATCCCCTACATCGCATGTCATACCGGATAGGGTTATGGTATCTCTGTGACCACCTTTACATGGGTGACGATCCTTTATCTAAGTGACGCATTTCTATCGAGCACCAGATCGGGTTGTAGTATCCCCCAGCGGATCCTAGGAGTGATCCCCTATCCGTGAGATCTACGAATGCCAAATCAGGATGTGGTATCCCCCAGCGGACCCTGGGAGTGATCCCCTATCTTTGAGATCTTCGTATACTGGTGTGGGTTTTGGTATCTCCTATCGGACCCTAGGAGTGATCCCCTATCTGAGGAGTTTGTTGTTCTTGCTGCTTCAGTATGGTTTTCTCAGTGATAGTATCTGACGAGCGTGATCGCTCAAGTGGGCATCTGAGATGTTTGTGTGGGGCCCAATGGAGTGTATCTCTCGGATGAGTGTCATCTAGGATGACAATGATCATGGAGTGTGCTCTCCTAGTTGTGAACTTTTTCTAGTGATGAGTTCGGTACCTCATGTGTCTTGGTGTGTGAGCTGAATATATCTGGATGTTCAAGGTGTACGTTTGGGAATACACCCAGTTTGATCTGACTAGTTGTGTTTAGCCGAGGATGGTCACGAGATGGAGTTTCTCTCTCATCTGGGTTCCCTCTGGTTGGGATGAGCAGACTTTTTCCTTTCAGTTGCCCTCTTTTGTTTTGGGTTTTGGTGTGCCTACTGAGTATTTTTATACTCACCCCTGCATGGACTTTGCTCGCACATGTTTGTGTCTTGTGCAGACCATGGGCCTTTTGACGGCGTCCTAGGTGGACCTAGAGCAGGTGGAGCTTAGTGAGCAGGTTTGACCGGGGTGTTTACCGGAGTTGTGCTGAAGAGCTTATTAGCAGGTGTTTTGGCAGTGTTTTCCCTCCTTCTGAGCAGGTTGGACACTTTTGTAGTTTTCTTTTGTTGGGCCTTGTTTTTCCATTTTTTACATCTTTTGTTGTACTCTGGTTTAGGATAGACGTATGCATGCATTTTCTTTTAAGTTTTATATATCTCTGCACTGTTTCATGGAGGTGTATGTGGGTGTGTGTGTGTGTGTACAGGTAACTTGGGCTAATGACTCCCATGTGTGTGATAGCCTACTCGGTGCTAAACGACATCCCCGGGCCTATTGGAGGCGGGCTTGGGGAGTCACTAATCAAGATGTGTTGGTTTAGGTCATGATAGAGTGGTATCAGAGGAGGTTCCACCTTTGGGATCTCAGAGCGTAGCTGGTCTAGCTGTGAGTTTGGTTTGGGTTGCATAGCGGTTGTGTTATGATGTCTCGAGCTCAGATTGCAGGCCAGAGACTCTAGTGTTGGTGCGGCGGCCGACGTATCCACACACCAGGACTCTGATAACCTGCCTTTCGACTTAGGACATCCGTACACTGGTCGTAGAGAAATAATGGTACATGCATCATATAGGACTGGGTTTTTTTGGGTTTCCCTTGTTCTCCTTGAGTCAGTTCACCAGATATAATCTTTGACTGTGGTGTGTCATGAATGTATTTCAAGATGCCTCCACGACGATAGCCAGTGAGGGATCCACAGTATTTTTTTGGTGACGATCCACCCCGTGTAGAGGCTATAGACTAGGGCACAGCTTCTGATGCTGGACCTCTTGGTGGTCCACCAATTGAGCCACCACCTGTTGCGCAGCTCGTTGTGTCGGCAATGCAGGATGAGGTTGCGTGTAGGCTGAGAGCACTGCATGAGTTCCTGAGGCAGCAACCTCTGAGGTTTCGGGGTGATCTAGACCCCCAGGCAGCTGATGACTAGCTCGAAGCAGTCACTCGAGTTTTACACTTGGTGAGGACACGCTCAGATTAGATGGTGGTCCAAGCGGTGAGCCTTCTCCATGGTTCAGCTCGGTGATGGTGGAGTTTGGTGACGCAGTCCCATGACGAGGAGAGGCACACATGGGAAAAGTTTGAGTGGCTCTTCAGGGAAGATTTCTATCTGGTGGTGCTGAGGTCAGTGCGGATTCAGGAGATTCTGCAGCTTTGGATAGAGGGCCTAACTATGTCGGAGTACTCAGCGAGGTTTACAGACTTGTCACGCTACTCCCTAGATATAGTTCGAGACCGTTCTTTAGGGCTCGGACCTTCAAACATGGGTTACGCAGGGACATCCGAGAAGGTGTGGTTTCTTTTTGTATTCCCACCTATGCTGGAGTGCTGGAGTGGGCCCTAGTGGTGGAGAGTTTTCTGGCCGAGTAGATCCTGCTTGTTAGTGTTGGGTACGCGAGAGCTGAGACTTCGTCAGTTAGATCGGCATCTGGTAGCCGACGACAGACTTAGGGGCCCGGATGTGGGTGACGGTTTAGGATGAAGGATCTAAGCCTCAATGCTCAGAGGGCTTGCAAGCTAGTTTTGGTCAGCCACATGAGAGGCAGTGTTACGTTTGTGATGGTCGAGGACATCTTTCTAGAGATTGTCCATTTCAGGTGAGTAAACAGCCTATCCTGCGTGTTTTTTCATGTGGATCGCGATGGTGGCCTCGGTATCAGCCTTGGAGGTGCGCGGGGTGGCGTTGTGGTGGGTCGCTCAGGTTAGCGATGTTTGGACCAGTAGTGGTTGAGGGTACTCCCTTGGTTCGTCCTTACAGGGGTTCGTGGGGCATCACAACCTTAGAAAAGTTTTTTGATCCTCTCGATGGGATGTTTAATCTGTTAGAGTTGTGGTATCCCTCCGGTGGGCCCGGAGCGGGATCCTCTAGCATTGTTTCCCTAGATCGGATTCTTGGTATCGCTATGACCGCTTATCCACGGGCAGTGATCCCCTATCTAGCAGGTTAAACCCGTAGGGTTTGTGGAATCATCGGTATTATGATCCGCTACACAGTGGGTCGTGCTCATTAGGGTTGTGGTATTGTCGGTTATACGATCCCCTACTCATCATGAAGTTTATAGTAGGGTTGCGGTATCGTTGGTTATATGATCCCCTGCTCAGTGTGTGGTTTGGTTGGGTTGGTTCATCATCGGTTTGATCCCTTACATCGTGAGTTATACCAGATAGGGTTATGGTATCTTCGTGACCACCTTTACAAGGGTGACAATCCTCTATCTGAGTGACGTGTTTCTGTCAAGTGCCAGATCAAGTTGTAGTATCCCCCAGCGGATCCTGGGATTGATCCCCTATCTGTGAGATCTACAAATTCCAGATCGGGTTGTGGTATCCCCCAGTGGACCCTGGGAGTGATCCCCTGTCTTTGAGATCTTTGTATACCAGTGTGGGTTTTGGTATACCCTATCTGACCATAGGAGTGATACCTTATCCAAGGATTTTGTTGTTCTTGTTGTTTCAGTGTGGTTTTCTCATTGACGATATCTGAAGAGCATGATCACTCAGGTGGGCATCTGAGATGTTTGTGTGGGACCCGATGGAGTGTATCTCTCGGATGAGTGTCATCTAGGAAGATAGTGATCGTGGAGTGTGATCTCCTGGTTGTGAGCCATTGTTGGTGATGAGGTCGGTACCGCATGTGGATTGGTTCATGAGGTGAGTATATCTGGATGTTCAAGGTGTATGTATGGGAATACACCTTGTTTAAGCTGACTAGTTGTGTTTACCTAAGGATGCTCAGGAGATGGAGTTTCTCTCTCATCTGGGTTCCCTCTGGCTGGGATGAGTGTAATGTTGCCTTTAAGTTTCCCTCTTTTGTTTTGGGTTTTTGGGTTGCCTACTTAATATTTTTATACTCACCCATGCACGGGCTTTGCTCGTACATGTTTGTGTCTTGTGCAGACCGCAGGCCTTTTGACGGAGTCCCAGGAGTACCTGGAGCTGGTGGAGCTTAATGAGTGGGTTTGGCTGGGGTTTTTACTATAGTTGTGCTGAGAAGATTACTGGTAGGTGTTTTGGCAGTTTCTTGCCTCCTTCTGAGCAGGTTGGACACTTTTGTAGCTTTCTTTTGGTGGGCCCTGTTTTTCCCTTTTGTACTTATTCTGTTGCACTCTAGTTTAGGATAGATGTATGCATGAATTTTATTTTTAGTTTTATATATCTATGAACTATTGCAAGGAGGTGTGTGTGGTTGTGTGTGTACCGGTACCTTGGCCGAATTCACCCCATGTGTGTGATAGCCTACTCAGCGCTAGACGCCATCCCCTGGCCTATTAGAGGTGGGCTTGGGGAGTCACGGCTCAAGCCCCGTTGGGTCGGGTCATGACACTAAGGTTCTTCCAAAGGGCTTAAATAATATTATATATGTCATTAATGAACCACTTACAGTTCTATTGGAAGTTTTGAGTAAGTTTATTTACCATATAGTGTAAGAATACAAGAAGACACGGTAAAAGTTATACTATTTAACTAAGAGTTAAATCTAAAAGATAAGGTTGAAATGGTAACCTAAAATTTTCTAGAACCTATTTTTTTAGGGGATCTTGACCCATAACCACCTAAGGCTTGAAATAAATTTATTTGGAGCCATTATAAACCGAAAATGATTGTATAATAAATTAATATTTTAATCTTTTCCAAAAGTGACCCTCACCCCTCTTATAAAAGGGAACTTCCCCTTATCTCAAAATCACACCTCCAAAGCCATTTGTCTTGGCCAAACCCTACAAAAATATCCTCCCAATTTTCCTCAATTCATCCTATAGGCCTCATTTTGATCATAAATCCAACCTAAGGATTCATTTTAATCAAATCAAAAGGAAGAACCTGAAGAAGAGGTAAATATTTCATCACCTCTTTCAAGTTCTTTTTCTTCTTCCACTTCCTCTTTCTTTTTTGTTTCCATTATAAAATAATAACTCCAATATATTTTATATACGTTTATGTTGTTATAAAAATTTTACAACCATATTCATTATTCTATCCATCATATTAATGACAAAGTCACCATACGTGCGTACGTACGGCTTACCCTCTCCACGTCGTGGTGTAGTTTGTTATTCAAACACTTCATTGTTTGGATGGGTATAATAAGGAGTATAACTAATGTAAATAATAAATATAACATGTTAATGATTTTTTATATATGATATACCATCCAATTACATGTCATTTCACCATCAATATAATGATATTATCACTCGTGCATACGTATGGATTACCATCTCCATGACGTGATGAGATTCATTCCCACGTTCACCATTTAACAATGATAATAAAATTTTATATTATTAATAATTATGTAATATATGACATAACAATTATATTGGAAATATATATATATATATATATATATATACTTACATATATCTTATTCACTTACTTCTGTTCAATACGATATGAAAACAGAAACAACATTTCTGCGTACGTACGGCCTACTATCTCCATAAATGGTGCCTTCCATTTCATATATCTATCTATTATAAATATTTATATTCTAAATATATATGATATATCAATCATTTTTTATATTCTTGATTTATTTAAATCATGATCTAAATGATACGATCAATAATAACAAGTTAAAACACGTACGATAAAGAAAGCGATTATTATCCAAAATGTTAATTTAACATGGAAATCATTATTAAATGGGTAGTATAAAGTAATAAATGAATCATGTGTGTTGAAATATATATTAATATGGTTTTTAAATAATTTTATAACATAATATGGTCATTATATAGGAGGTTAAACATACCCTCAGCCAAAGGAAAGTGCAAGGTAAGGGTTAATTCTTCAATCTCGTTATTATTCGAGATTATTTATGGGTAAGTTTTTACTGGGACTTATTTATTATCCATATCAATGTTTCATTAAAGAGTTTTCAAATGGATTCTTTTTAAGAGACTATTTTATTAAAACATCATTTTAAAAGTTTTAAATATTTATTTTTCTAAATCATTCTAATTAATGTCCATGTTTTTTAAATGGTTTTTAAGGATTTATTTATATGGTCCTGAATGTCCTTAAAATGTTAATTACATTCAAAAGTTTCAAAGTGTTATGGTACACTTTGATTCAAAAATTTCTTTAAATTTATTCCTTTCTAAATTTTGTGACTTTTAAATGTTTTCATGAAAAAAGGATATTTCTCTCAAATAGTTTTACAAATAATTTTCATATGTGTCAACATCCATTGATGGATTTTAAACTTGTTTGAAGTTAATTTATTATGATACAAATCTTACATATTGTATTGAAGGATTTTTGATATTTTTGACTATGGATGTGTTATTTTTATACCATTCATAGTTTATGGTTAAAGTTTTGACATTTCGTATTCCAGTTCTAATACAAATATTTTTGTTATGTTTCAACCATGTCATATGAGTAATGTATTGGACATATTAAGTGACGGGCGGAGCCATCTATAGCTCCTCGATGCATTGGAAGGTCTCATGATACAATTATATGTGTAATTGGTCGAGGCCTTTCCCAATTTGATATATGGTTTTGGTTGAGGCCTTAATCATTTTTAGACGTCTTGGTCGAGGCCTTGACAAACTGTTTTAGAATGTTTGGCATTATACATTCCCTAATTATGAAAATAAGATTGATTGTTCATGTGGTTATTATACTAGTAGAATACCCATGACTATGTTTTATTATGGCATTATTTACTCAGATCATATTTTTTCCACAAAGGGTTCATGTTTATTATTTGTAAAGGCATGTGTTTTCAATTATTCACCATGCCTATTGTTTATATTATCTTCCACTAAATTTTTTACCCTTACTGACCAACTTAGATCACCCCTTTCTTATGTTTTATTTTACCAAGATTTACAAGAAGTTTATTATGATTGGTGTGTAGGGTTAAGCTAAAAAGGAATCATGTAATTCTCAAAGAACTATCTATGCTATATTTTATGTTTGAAATTTTAATGTGAAGTTCATGTATGTAATCTATTTCCTAGACTTCTAAAATGATCGGTATTTCGAGACTTGATTCCTTGTAATCATGAAAATGTATTAAAATAATTCAATGATATTGGGTAACTAGGGTTGGGGTGTTACATTTAACCATTATATTGGATTTTTAAACAATTTTTAAGTAAGACAAACCTGAGGTAAGGGAATTTTTATCCCAATTTCCATTCTTTTAGTTAACCTTTTACTTAATTAATTATGTTCTAATAAGATTATTTTTACACTTAATTTCAATTATGTTATGATTTATTTTGTTTATTTATAGTGTATACACAAAATCCATTCATTATATTAATTCTCAAATCAAATATATGATATTTCTAAGGGACTTTTCATTAAAAATATTCTTTTAAAATTCTATTTTACAAAATTCAAAAGTAATGTTTTTATGAAATTATCTATGTTTTATGATAATGTTATAGTTCTTAGGAATTTTTTATGATGAAGGGTGGGACTTATATATCCCTCCAATGCATTTTATATTTGTAATTTGTAGCTTGGTCATATGGTTACTCAATGTTTAACTACGATGGTTACACTATAAGATAGTCAGGAGGGTTACATTGTAAGGTATCCATGAGGGATACAAATCATAAGGTAGTCATGAGGGTTAAAATATATGTAATTAATTCCCCAAGATACCTAATATGGTTTTATATATTTTACTTAATGTTTTATGTAAATATCATGTTTCACAAAGTAAGTATATATGGGTGAGAAGTATGTATTTGTGAAAATGATTTCATAAGTTTATAATTATTCAGGGACTAATGGTTTATTTTGTTCTTTTTATATCCATTACAAATCATTTTATGCTCATCCCATGTTTTTAAATGTTTTTCATAAGTTATAAGAATGTGTAAGAGAAATAATTCAGTAAACTTAAACGTTATGAAGATTTGACAAAAAAATCATGTTGTTGTTTTGTATTAATTTTATGTGTAAGAAATGGATAATGTTTTAATGGTACCTACTTTGTATGATTGTGGGTTTATTTTTATGAGTTATGTTCTAAAATTATAAAACTATAAACTGAAAAGATATTTGCGATTGTAAAGAAGTGAAATCTAGTTGAAATAGTTAAATTAAGTAATGTTTAAGGTCGGGTCCTTATAGTTGGTATCAGATCATGGTTTATATAACTTTAAGGGTTAGAATAATGTTAATATAATACCATAAATGTTTTTTTACCTTATCTCTATGTTTAAATGGTATATAATTTAAATATTACCATGTTTATTCAACTAAGATATGTCTATTCAGAATGGATTTCTGCCGAAGAAATGGGGAAGATGATGTTTTATGGAACTGAGAGGGTGATATATTTATGAATCCAAAATTCAGAATAATGGGAATTGGAACCGAGTAATTTCTGACCCTAATAGATCAGCTAAAGTATGAAATAAATGGCAGTGTAATCCATTAAAGAGAAACAATAGAGCTACCACACAGGAACATGAAGATAGTGGAACATTTTATGAGGAAACACCCTTTGGCTTTCAATGGATCTTCTAACCCAATAGCGGCTGAAGGATGGATTAAATCCCTTGAAAATATATTTTATGTTATGGGATGTTCAACTAATCAAAAGTTTAGTCTTTACATTTACATTTTTGAAGTTTAACCTTACTATTGGTGGTCAATGCACAACAATATCAGGGATAGATAGGATATTAAAACCATGATACCAAATGGCATTGGCCTCCAGATAATTCAAAATTTATGAGAAACATGTATGATGTTCTAAGAGGATATAAATGGAGTTTATAGATAATCATGTTTACTTTGAGAAAAAATAGAATAAGTGGTGTATATGGAAATTGATGGGTAATAATCAATCAAAGAAATATGATGGTAAGAAAGTTCACTTTCCAATTTGTGAAGAGTGTGGTAAAAAACACCCTAGGGAATGTGTTACTAAAACTGGGAACTATTTTTAATGTGTTAATTTTTGGAAATATGGAACGATATTTTAATGAAAATGATCTTAAGATATATTCTAATAAGAAAACTATAAATTGTTTCAAATGTGGTGAGATGGTTCATTATAAAAATGCATTCCCAAAGAGATATCTGGGTGATGGAAAGCACCCATACTATAAGTAGAAAGGTGTAGTTTGATCCTTTGCAACTACTTCAGTAGATTTTAGTCTATTTAATGTACTGTTATCATGATATTACTGGAGGATTTTTGAAAACTTTTCATGGTAATCTATTCCACAGAATAATTTAACTCATAAAGGAGTTAAAGTCATCTGGATAAAATAATTTTATGATTGTTTCCTGAAATAGAAAAGAATATTGGTGAAAGCTCCATTTCTAACCCTACCTTCCATAAATTGAGAGTTTTTTATCTATAGTGATGCTTCATTAAAGGGAATTTGTTGTGTTTTGATGCAGAATGATCAGGTAATTGATTATGCTCCAAGAAAGCTAAAGCCACATGAGGTAAATTATCCCAAAATTGATTTGGAATTAGCAGTGGTGGTTTTCATTTTAAAATTTTGGATGCATCATTTATACGGAGGAAAATGTGAAATATATACTGACCACAGAAGTATTAAGTATATATTCACTCAGAAATAATTATACATTAGGTAGATAGGATTCCTCTAATTGCTAAAATATTATGATTTCATGATAAATTACCATCCAATAAAAGAAAACAAAGTGAAAGATTCCTTGAGTCGAAAACATCATGCATCATTAACTATATTAAGGCTAGAAAAGGACCATTTGATTAATGATTTGATGAATTTTTGCTTGGAAGTTATTGGTGCTTGAAATTCCTCTTTTTGTTTCAGGTTTCAGTGAAGTCATATTTTTTAGATTGTATTAAGAAAGTGTAGAAGGAAGACAAGGACCTATAGAAAAAGGTAGAATTTGTTAAAATTAGAAAGTTTCTACAATTTAACATTGATAAAGATTGTTTCCTAATATTTGGAAAAAGATTGTGTGTGCCTTATGATTATTAGATGAAGAAAGAGTTGTTTCTTGAATCTCATATTTCCCATTTTTCAATTCATACTAGCAGTACTAATATGTATAGAGACCCTCAAGAGTATTACAGGTGGGATGGAATGAAAATAGATATTGTAGATTTTATCGTGAAATGTATGACATGTCAACAGCTAAAAGAAGAGTAGCAGTTACCGAAGGGGATGCTTCAGCCTTTTCCAATTCCAAATTGTAAATGGGAAAACAAATCCATGGACTTCATTGTGGGATACCAAACTCTTATCCAAGTAGCAATAAAATCTAGGTTATTATTCACCTACTGAGAAAATATTCTCATTACCTTCCTATTCAGGATACTATGTCTTGGAACCATATTTCTCAAATGTACCTCAAAGATATTGTCAGGTTACATAGAGATCCTCTTTCCATTATATTTTACTATGATCCCAAGTATATTTATTTCTTTTGGAAATTCCTTCAGAAGTCATTGCAAATAGAATTAAATTTCAATACATCTTTTCATCCTCAGTCGGATGGGTAGTCCGAACAGAATATTCAATCTTTGGAGGATATTATATGATCTTTACCAATGGATTACCAGGGAAGTTGGGATAAACATACATCTTTACTTTAATTTTCCAAGAATAAAAGTTTTCATTCTAGTATATAGGTGGATCCTTTTGAGGTATTGTATGGGAAGTGGTGTCAAAATCTATATTTTTGGGATGAATTTGGGGAATGGAAGTTGATTGGACCAAAATTAGATGATTAAGTGGCTGAAAAAGTGAATATTATCTAGAAACACATGAGGATATCTAAGAGTAGATAGAATAGTTAAAAATATAAAAGGAGGAAATACTATTCTTTCGAGGTAGGTGATCATGTTTTTTTATAATCTCACCATGGAAAAGTGTTGTGAAATTTGATAAGAAAGTAAATTTAAGTCCATGGTTCATTGGACCATATGAAATATTAGAAAAAGTTGGATGAGTTTCATAATGAGTAGCTTTGCCTCTGAGTTTATCTTAGGTACACAACATTTTTAATGTTTCGATGTTGAGACAGTTTCTATTAGATTCATCACATGTCTTGACCCATAAGTAGTTCAGTTAGAAGAGAAACTTTCTTATATAGAGAAACAAGTTCAGATTCTTGATCAAAAAGAAAAAGTATTGCGAGATAAGGTAATCCACTAGGTAATGGCTTTTTGTATAATCCACATGGATGAATAAACAACATGGGAATATAAAAATGATATGAGGCTAAGGAACCCTCACTTGTTAAATATTTAAATAAAAAAATTGTGAGGAAGTAATTTTCAGAAGGTGGGGAGAATGTAACACCCCAAGGTTTTAAAAATAATTGACATTAAAGAAATTTTATTTTAATTAGATATTTATAAACTAGTTTTTAAACATAATTTTTTTGCTACTATGGTTTGAATTTCAAAAAACGGACATCTACAGTTGTGATCATTATGTTATTTGGAGTATGATAGAACCAACTAGTTTTTTTGGTTAATTGTAACATACCCTTATGAATAGTAGTATGAATAGTAATATAACCCTTATGAAAAGTAAATCATATTATTAATTTATTTTCTTAAGGTTTTAAGATAATGATATCTTGATTAATTTATTAAAGTGATATAAAATGAGTTATAGTTTTAAAATTATTATTATTCGAATAGAATGTGATTTTATTTAAAAATTAAATTAATCATATTTAGAATATTATTTTCAAAAAATGTATTTCATTCTCTAATTCTTCGCATAAAAAATGGTTAGGGTGTTTTTTTGGTATTTTTCTGAGAGTTAAATTTTTGGTGAATAGTAAAAAATACAATTTTAAGTCTTCAAGTTTTTAATGATGTCATAATAATATAATAATGATGACATCATTCTAGTCAACTCTTGAAGATCAAAATATGATATTAGGTGTCCCAAGTGGCCAATACCATTGTAAAAAACCATGGTAAAGCACATGTTTCTTCAAATACCCCAAATGATGTGTCCTTCGAAATTAATTAAAAACTCCCCCAATTTCACTACAAATACCACCATCACTCCCCTCTACCTCTCACACCTATAAAGATTTTATAATTGTCTAAATTCTGACCAATACCCTTCCCAATGCTCTTCCCCACATCCAAAACCTAGTGGTCTCACCAAAATTTCAAATCCAAAGGCCATAAGGAGGATCTCAAGGAGAAGAGATCAAGAGGTAAGAATCCTCTTTCATTTTCTTGTGTGTTTTTTTCAATTTATTTTCTTTTATTATAATATCTTTCCCTCCCAAAATCCAGGAGGGATAAAATATTCATAATATTATATATTATGGATGTTATCATTTTTATGGAAAAAATTCATCATCATTCTTTCCCTCCTCTTCCGCTTATTTTAAAAATAAAAAAAATCGTTTGTGATGTGTTGATTTACCAAAATTAGGGGCGATGTGTTTTCAATCACCATTACTTTATTAAAATCTGGTTTTAAAAAAAATTTATTGGTTGAAACTGATTTTATACTATATTATATGACCTCTTCTATGATATTCAATAAACTTATATGTATAATTTTAAATGAATATAATGAAACAAGTTTGTGATTATCGAAGAACCGCCAAAATGATCTAAACAAATATCACTAATGATTTATGTAATGATTCATACTCATACAATATAAAATATTATTTATGTAATAATTTAATATTTTGGTAACATATTAATACAATTTCATTCCACTTTTGGTATTTCTATTCCATTTGAAAAGAAAATTCTTTACGAACTGACCATGGAAATCAGGTGAAGCATGCACCCAAAACAATAGAAATAAAAAAATGTTATTAATAAATGGATCAAATGATATCATAAAATGATCATATTAGGAGTTATAAACAAGAATATGTTTCTGTAAAATATAAATAACAATCTTTTAACCATTAAACAAGAGTTTTAAACAAGTTTTAAGTAAGGGTAACCAGAGTTAAGGTAATTCTTAACCCAATTTACATTCTTTGGGTTACACTTATACTTCAGTAATTGTGTGATAATGAGATTATTTTTTTAATTAATTTAATTTATATTATGATTTATTATGTTTATTTATAGTTTATACACATAATAAATTAATTATATTAATTATCACATAAATTGTTGGATATTTCTAAGGGACTTTTCATTAAAAATATTCTTTTAAAATTCTATTTTACAAAATTCAAAAGAAATGTTTTAATGAAATTATCTATGTTTTATGATTATGTTCTAGTTATTAGTCAATTTTTATGATGAAAGTTGGTACTTATATCTACCTTCAATTAATTGGGTATGTGTAATTTATAGGTCAGTCGTATAGTTACTCCAAGTTAAACTATGATGGTTACACCATAAGGTAGTCGTGAGGGTTACATAGTAAGGTAGCCATGAGTGTTACAAATAATAAGGTAGCCCTTAGGGTAAAAATATAAGTATGTAATTCCACAAGATACCTTTTGTGGTTTTATATATGTTCTTTAATGTTTTATGGAAATATCATGTTTCACAAAGTAATTATATATGGGTGAGAAGTATGGGTTTGTGATAATGATTTCATAAGTCTATAAGTATTCATGGACTAATGGTTTATTTATTTATTTTTATATCCTTTAATAGGACTTTTATACTCATCCCATGTTTTTAAATATTTTTCATAGGTTATAAGGATGTGTAAGAGAGATAATTAATTCATGATAAAAGTAATGAAGATTTGATAGAAAAAAACATGTTGTTATTTGTGTAAAAAAATTAAAAGAAACGGATATTGTTTTAATAGTACCCACATTGTATGATTATGGGTTGACATGTATGAGTTATTTCCTAACTTTATAAAACACTAAACTAAAATTATCTTTGTGATTGAAAAGAATTTCAATCTAGTTGAAATAGCTAGATTATGAAATGTTTAAGGTTGGGTCCTTATAGTTGGTATCAGATCACAATTTAGATAACTTTGAGGGTTTGGATCATGCTTATATAATACCATAATTTTTTTTACCTTATGTATACGTTGAAATGGTATAGAATTTAAAAATCAACAATTTTCTCCATCTAAGATATGAATGTTTAGAATGGTTTTCCGCAGAAGAAATAGGGAAACTAAAGTTCGATGGAATAGAGGAGCTTATATCTTTCTGAATTCACAAACAGGAATGGTTAGAATTGGAACTGAGTAGTTTTTATGGTAATGGATTATCTCACATAGGCAATAAATGATGGTGACATCCATGCAAGAGAAAAACTAGATCTGTAACAAAGTAACATGACCATAGTGGAACATCTTATCAAGCAACACCCTCCTGCTTTCAGTGGATCTTCTGACCCAGTAGCGAATGAAGGATAGATTAAAGCTTTTGAAAAGATATTTGGTGTTATTGGATGTTCAATTAATCAAAAGGTTAGTCTTTCTATTTATATTTTTGAAGTTGGTGCTTATTTGAGGTGGGGAATGCTCAAGAATATTAGGGATAGATAGGATATTTAAGCCATTATACCAATGGGCATTGACCTCCTAAGAATTCAAAATTTATGAGAAACATGTATGACGTTATAAGAGGGTATAAATGGAGTTTACTGATAATCATGTGTACTTTTACAACAAATGGAATAAGAGGTCTATATAGAGAGATATGGATAATAATCAATAAAAGAAATATGATGGTTAGAATGTTCTGTTTCTAGTTTGTGAAAAGTGTGTTAAAAAGAACCCTGGGGAATGCGTTACTAAAACTGGGAACTGTTTTTAATGTGGTAATTTTGGAAATATAGACAGAGATTTTAATGAAAATTGTAACGACCCAAAGTTTCAGTAGTGGAAATTCCTCTTGATCTAGATCAATGTATCTTTATGTAAAACATTTATATAAAATGTCAACTTCCTTAGTTTTATGTTAAGAGTTGTGACCGTTACTTTTTTAGATGTTGAACAGTGATCACATGATTAGTATAAATATAGGGCTTTAACAAATCCAATTTACTCAGACAAATGAATCGATTGCCTCATCCTGTAGAATTTCTCCGTACGAAGCCCATTTGTCGGAGCTCAAAAAAGAGGTGGCGTCTTTGGGATTCTCTCTTGACCAAGCCCAAGCTGAGCTTCATCATGTCAAGCTCGAATGCGACCGTCTACGGTAAAAGTGGAAGTTGATAGAAATTACCACTCGAGTGATGTTATCTAAGCCACCCCAAGAGTATGTCACCATCGCACACCTTAACCTTAGGTCTTATGCGGTTGTTTTAAGGGGTTATGTAACAAATCTCTAGTACTATGTTCATGTACATTATTTTTTTGTATATAATAATGAATATACTTTCTTGTCATTATTGATACATTGTAAATAGTTTTTAAAGTGCAAATAGTGTTTTTAGTTATTATTTAATTAAGAATTCTATTTTATTAAATTAAGGTATTTTTGAATTAAATAATATTTTAATAAAATATTATTAATATTATTAAATTAATTTTATTATATATAAATGATCATATAATTTTATGAATGCAATTGTAATTTTAATTAAGGGTTGAAAGCCATTTTTGTCAAAACATGTGAATTTTCGATAAATGTCAGTTTTTATTTTAAAAGTGAAAATTAAAATATTTAGAAAATTATTTAGATAAAATAAATGTTATTTCTGGAATCAGGACGTTGAAAATATCCAACGGTGAATTTTTCATAATTTTCTGAGACAGTCATATTTTTGGGTAAAAATTAAATACTGTTTAAATATATAATGTGTTTTATGACATCATAATGACCCGATAGTGATGTAATGGAATACTATAAGCTTTATGTTCGGTGATTATATGTTTTAACATTAAAATAATGTGATTTTTGGTTTGTTTGAATTACTTTTCAAAGCATTAATGGACCCTTCAAGACCTATTAAACACCTTGTCTTTTTAAATTGTTTTCCATGAGAGTGTGACTCACCTCCACATAAGCAACCCTATCATTTTAAGAATTTAGGACTTTGGACTTATAAATTATTATTTTCCTCTTCCATTTTCTAAAAACCATGGTAAAAACCATGGGATGGTTTGTGATTTGGATTAATTTAATATAAGGGGTCCCAAACCTAAATAATAAAGAATTCCCTCACCTTTCCTATATAAACTCACCCAAACTCCCACTTCCTCCTCACTCAAAGCCTTTGGAGTTCGTAAAACCTATTCCATACTCTCTCTAGAATCCTCCCAAGGTGCCCTAAGCTCCCAAGAGGCCTCTCTCAAGCCTCTCTCAAGCCTTTGGAAGCACACTTCCAAGTAAGGGTTTTTTCTTCCTTCCTCATTTTTGTAAAATTTTCTTTAAGTTGTTATCCCTTTTAATTTCAATTATGAATGTTGGGGTATGGTTTCTCACCTCCATTATACTTCCCTATTTATGTTTGAATGATGGTAGACCCCTTTCTCTCTCATTAAATTCCTCCCATGTACACCCTTTACTATGCCAAAATTCCGAAAGGAACTTCTCAATCCTCATTTACATTTAAGCAATAATTTTGTATCATGAATCTAAATTCCATTACAATTGTTGGGAAATGTATATATATGACCTCATTACATTCCATTACATTTAAATATGATGAGGAACCCCTTTCTCTCTCATCAACCATTTTTATGAATTCTTATGTCACGTTGTTACGCTGCCAAAATTGCACTGATTTTCTAAGCCAATGCCATTGTGTAGTGAATACCATGCTCATTTCTCCATAAAGGGTATTCACCTTTATGCACATTTACTTATTTATTATAAAGTTTCATGTATGAATTCCACATTCCTTCATCATGGAATAAATGATTATGTTTTATGAATCCGTGTTTTATGATCCATGTGGCACACTTATGCATGAAATGAAATGTTTAAGAAGGGTGCGCCCTTATAGCACTCCAATGCATTGGGTAAAGTATAGTATCATGATATGTCATGTGCAATGAGTTTTTACTCATTCTAATTCAAGTTAAACGAGGGTTTACTCATGCTTCATGTGCAATGAGGATTTTCTCATGCTCCGTGCGCAATGAGCCTTGGCTGATGCTAATTCCATGTTAAGTGTTGTTGCCACATTTACATGTTATGATTATCATGCTTTATCATACCTTTATGTTCATGTTTCTATTATGATCTATTGATATGCCTAATTTCTAACATGTATTTAACTCCTCATCTTATTCCATGTGTATTCCCTTACTGGGATTTATAGCTCACCCTTTTCTTATGCATGTCCTCAGGTTATCCCATGCAATGCTAAGTACGAGGGAATGTAGTGGTCATGTAAAGGTTGTTTTCAATAAAGATGTTTTATTTCATGTTTAAAGTTTTTATGTAATTATCCGAATCCCCAAAGACACTAAACCTCTCGATCTTCTTTGTTGTATCAAGTGAAGTTTTATGTAATAAATTGTGTTTATGTTTGTAATAAAAGCGGGGTTGTCATAATTGGTATCAGAGGATAGGTTTAGTTATTTTTGGGATTAGGGTTAGAAACCCCTAGTAAATCCTTAGAGACAAGACTAAGTATAATATAAACATCCCTAAGTTTTGGTAAGTTCTAAGTAAGTGGTTTCTCAAACAAATTCATCCATGCCTGGATATGAGCAGGTAGAGGTGGATCTGGCACAGATGTATCCTATGGGTAAAACCCGAAAACACCGCTTTGAGCTAGACTCAAACGGGAACTGGTGCATGACAACGGGTCTTGCTGCACTCTTGGTTACGACACTCCTGGGGGATATGTTTTGATAAATTCACAAGCTTAGTATGAACCCTTATTAAGGGAATTAAAAAAAATGCCCCTAAGAATATATGTTAGAAAGTATATCATGAAAAGCCTAGGTTGAAGCCTATAGACTCATGAGTTAAGGAAATAAAAGTTTATTTTTATGTCATCAAATTTTTTCTTTGTATTACCCTTTATGTTTTACCACCTAAATTTCCATTTATTCCAGCCAATGGCTGGTAATAGGAGGACTCGGGCTAACAACCGGTGTGAAGATCAGTGTGATGACTGTACTAATGAGATGCCCAATCCAATGAGAGTGGGAATCGTGAACTGTGTCACGCTTCTCTCTCAGCTAACTCAAGATTTGAATAGAAACACGGGTCAAGAGGAATGTCCAAACCCCCCTAAGAAGGAACAAGTCACTATTGATAGCTTCATGAGACAAAGGCCTCATGCTTTTAGTGGATCATTCGATCCCATGATCACTGAACAATGGATCAACTCCATTGAAAATATCTTCTCTATCCTTCAATGTTCTGAACAAGAGAAGGTTCTCCTGGCGGCTTATCGTATGGAGGGTGAAGCTGATCAATGGTGGACGTTGATCAAAAATACGAAGCCTAAAGAGGAGATCGAGGAGTTTGAATGGAAGGATTTCCGGAAGATGTTTTTCGATAAATATTTTTCATGCACCCTCCGGGTTAAAATGGAAAGGGACTTTATTTCCCTCAAGAAAAAAGAAGAAGAATTTATTGGAGAGTACGAGGAAAACTTCACAAGGCTTGCACGATACGCTTTCAACTTTGTCGTTACCCCTAAATGCAAGGTTGACCACTTCTTTGGTGGGCTGAAGCCTAGCCTACAGAAATCATTAGCGATCCGTGACTTCGACAGCTATGAGGAAATTGTCTGATATTCCCTCAAGGTAGAAATGGAGATCGGGAAATCACAGGGGTATAATGGGGATAAGAAGCGTAAGGTGGACATCAATGTTGGCGGTCCGATGGATAAATTCAACAGTGCTAAGAAGATCCAGCACCCCACTTGCCAAAAGTGCGGAAAGAAGCACCCTGGAAATTGCCTCAAGGGGATGAAGAAATTTTTAAGGTGTGGAAGAGAAGGGCACCTAGCTGTTAACTGTCAACAAGAAAGACCTGCGGCTGCGATAGAGGAGAGGAATGCTTAGTTCGAACCTCAACGCGTGGTTTATTGCTACAAATGCAAATAACCGAGTCATTTTTCAAATCAGTGCCCTAAACCAAGGGTTTTCAGAGGCAACCAACAACATCCAAGGCAGCAAGGAAGTGGTTTTGCCATCACTTCTGCCGAATTGAACCCCGAAAATGAAGCGGTGATAGGTACGATAGTTATTCATTCAAGAATAGTGAACGTACTTTTTTATTCAAGTTCTACGAATTCTTTTATATCTCGAAAATTTAGTAGAAAAATCCCAACACCACCACAAATCATGGAAGTGAAGATGTCGGTGAGTACGGAAAATGGGGCAATCATTGCATCCCATGAATATAAGTCCTCCCCTGTTATAATATGTGGATTAAATTTCCCGGTGAACCTCGTCATACTCCCTCTGGTGGAATTTTATGCAATTCTTTCCATGGATTGGCTTTCCTTATATATAGCCAACATAAATTGTCGGGAGAGGGAAATCACACTCCATATGGAGAATCGACCCACAATTCTTTACAAGTGTAAGGAGGAAGATGAATCTATTTTAACTCCATCATCTCAAGCATGTATATTACTGCCCTATGAGAATGCATATCTAGCTCAGATGATTGAGTCCAATGAAGAAACCATCCTTGAAGAAATTCCTATTGTGAGGGAATTTGTTGAAGTGTTTCCCGAGGAACTGTCTGGTCTTCCTCCTAAAAGAGACATTGAATTCTCAATTGAAATTATACCGGGGGCACTACCAATATCCAAGACTCCATATAGAATGGTTGTTGTGGATCTTGAAGAGCTGAAAAAACAACTACAGGAGAATCTGGATAAAGGTTTTATATGCCCAAGTGTTTCACCATGGGGTGCACCAGTCCTCTTCATCAAGAATAAGGATGGGTCAATGTGGCTTTGCATCGATTATCGTGAACTTAAAAAAATCACGATAAAGAACAAGTATACTCTGCCACGGATCGATGACTTGTTTGATCAGCTGTGTGGAGCACAATACTTCTCCATGGTAGATTTGCGGTCGCGGTATTATCAAGTAAGGGTGAATAAGGAAGATGTCCCCAAGACTGCTTTTCGTACAACATACGGGCACTATGAATTCATAGTAATGCCTTTTGGACTCACCAATGCTCCAACAATCTTCATGGAATTGATGAATAGAGTCTTTAGATATTACCTAGACAAATTTTTGGTCGTCTTTATATATGATATTATAATATACTCCAAAACCAAGGAGGATAATGAGGAACATTTAAGAACTGTACTGGAGACTTTGCGCAAGGAGAAGATCTATGCAATGTACAGAAAGTGTGAGTTCTGGTTGAAGAAAGTCTCATTCTTGGGTCATATCATCACAATAAATGGGATATCTATTGATCCCTCCAAAATGGATGCAATTGAGGGATGTCTGAGGCCAACATCGGTAACGGATATCCGTAGCTTCTTGGGGTTAGCTAGATATTATCGACGATTTGTGAGAAATTTCTCACAATTTTCCAACCCTCTTACCAAGCTAACTTTAAAGGGAGTAATGTTTTCTTGGAGTGATGAATGCGAAGAAAGGTTCAAGGAGGTGAAAAAGAGGCTTATCATTGTGCTCTTGCTCACTTTAACCACAAGTGGGAAAATTTTGTGTTATTCAGTGATGCTTAGAAGAAGGGCTTAGGCTGTGTGCTAATGCAGAATGATAAAGTGATATCCTATGCCTCAAGCCAGTTGAAAATCCATGAGCGAAATTATCCAACGCATGATCTGGAGTTGGCGGCGGTGATCTTTGCCTTGAAAATCTGGTGTCACTATCTCTATGGGTAGAAATGTGAGATATATATTGACCACAAGAGTCTTAAGTATATATTCACACAGAAAGAGCTTAATATGCGCCAGATAAGATGGATAGAGCTCATCAAGGATTATGACTGTTCAATACATTACCACCCTGGGAAAGTGAACAAGGTGGAAGATTCCCTAAGTAGAAAGGACCCAGAACTTATATTGATGATGAGAATTGAGAAGGATCCAATCTTCTTAGACTTGATGAAGATGGACAAGAGAATCATAAAGAAGGGAACATCATCAATCATTACACAAATGATTGCTCAACCGTCTCTTTTGTAAAGGTTAAAGGATTCTCAAAAAGAATATGTGGGAATTCAAGAAAAAGTTGAAGCTATCAAAAAAGGGAAATCCTCATATTTTAATGTTAATGAAGAAGGAATTGTGTGATTTGGGAAAAGGCTATGTGTTCCATCACATCTGGAGCTGAAGAAGGAACTTTTAGATGATGCACATAGTTCAAATTTCTCTATTCACCCAGGGAGCACAAAGATGTATCAAGATCTCTGAGAAAACTTTTGGTGGGATAATATGTAAAATGAGATCGCTGAATATACATAAAAGTTCTTGGTGTGCCAGCAAGTGAAGGCAGAGAGGCAGAAGTCTAAGGGGATGATGCAACCATTTCCCATACAAGAATGGAAATGGGAGAACATCACCATGGACTTTGTCACCGGACTTCCGAGGACATCCAAAGGCAACAATGCAATCTGGGTTGTTGTGGATCGTCTTACAAAGACTGCACACTTCATTTCTATTTGGGAGGATTTCTCATTGGATCAACTGGCACGGATATATATCAAGGAAGTGGTAAGGCTTCATGGAGTACCACTATCTATTGTGTCTGATCGAGATGCAAGATTCACTTCTAAGTTTTGGAAGAGTCTTCAACATGCTCTGAATACTGAACTGAACTTCATTACAGCCTATCATCCTCAAACTGATGGCCAATCCGATTGGAATATCCAAACACATGAGGACATGTTGAGAGCGTTCTCAATGAACTTTAAAGGAGGATAGGATCAACATATTCCTCTGGTTGAGTTCTCTTATAATAACAGTTTCCACTCGAGCATCCAAATGGCACCATATGAAGCCCTTTATGGGAAAAGGTGCAGAACATCGGCGTGTTGGGACGAGGTAGGTGAACGTAAGCTTCTTGGACCGGAAATGGTCGAGTAAATGGTGTAGAAGGTGAAAACCATTCAGCATCATATCAAGGCAGCCCAGAGTCGACAGATAAGTGATGCAGATAATCATCGACGAGACCTTGAGTTTAAAGTTGGAGACATGGTTTTTCTACGCATATCTCTGTGGAAGAAGATCCTGAGGTTTGGAAAGAAATGGAAGTTAAGTCCAAGGTACATCGGCCCTTCGAGATTCTTGATCATGTCGGGGTTGTAGCCTATCGACTAGCGCTTCAAACTACCATGGCCAAAGTGCATGATGTTTTTCATTTATTCCTCTTAAGGAGGTACATATTGGACCCTTCACATGTACTCTCTTCTGAGGTGGTACAGTTGGAGGATGATCTTTCTTATGAGGAGCAACCAGTGAAGATCTTAGATCATAGAGAAAAAGTTCTATGAAATAAGACAATGCCCCTTGTCAAGGTGTTGTGGAAAAATCACAAGTTTGAAGAAGCGAATTGGGAATCAGAGGAAATGATGAATGTGAGTTTCCCACATCTGTTTTAGTGTGGGGAAATGAAATTTCGAGGGAGAAATTTCTTAAGGGGGGAATATTGTAACGACCCAAAGTTTCATTAATGGAAATTCCTCTTGATCTAGCGAAATGTCTCTTTTTGTAAAACGTTTGTATAAAATGTCAACTTCTTTAGTTTTATGTTAAGAGTTGTGACCGTTACTTTTAATACGTTGAACAGTGATCACATGATTAGTATAAATATAGGGCTTTAACAAATCCAATTTACTCAAACAAAAGAAGCGATGGCCTCATCCTGTATAATTTCTCCATACGAATCCCAATTGTCGGAGCTCGAAAAAGAGGTGGCGTCTTTGGGCTTAGCTCTTGACCAAGCCCAAGCTGAGCTTCATCATGTCAAGCTCTAATGTGACCATCTGCAGGAAAAGTGGAAGTTGATAGAAATTACCACTCGAGCGATGTTATCTGAGCCACCCCAAGAGTCTGTCACCATCGCACACCTTAACCTTAGGTCTTATGCGGCTGTTTGAAGGGGTTATGTAACAAATCGCTAGTACTATGTTCATGTACATTATTTTATTGTATATAATAATGAATATACTTTCATTTCATTATTGATACATTGTAAATAGTTTTTAAAGTGAAAACAGTGTTTTTAGTTATTATTTAATTAAGAATTATATTTTATTAAATTAAGGGAATTTTCAATTAAATAATATTTTAATAAAATATTATTAATATTATTAAATTAATTTTATTATATATAAATTATCATATAATTTTATGAATGCAATTGTAATTTTTATTAAGGTTTGATTACCATTTCTGTCAAAACAAGTGAATTTTCGATAAATGTCAGTTTTTATTTTAAAAGTGAAAATTAACATATTTAGAAAAAAATTATATAAAATAAATGTTATTTTTGGAATCAGGACATCGAAATTATCCAACGGTGAATTTTTCATAATTTTCTGAGACAGTCAAATTTTTGGGTAAAACTTAAATACTGTTTAAATATATAATGTGTTTTATGACATCATAATGACCCAATAGTGATGTAATAAAATACTATAAGCTTTATTTTCGGTCGATATATGTTTTAACATTAAAATAATGTGATTTTGGGTTTTTTTGAATTACATTTCAAAGCATTAATGGACCCTTGAAGACTTATTAAACACCTTGTCTTTTTAAATTTTTTTACATGGGATTGTGACTCACCTCCACATAAGCAACCCTATTATTTTAAGAATTTAGGACTTTGGACTTATAAATTATTGTTTTCCTCTTCCCTTTTTGAAAAACCATGGGAAAAAATCATGGGATGGTTTTTGGTTTGGATTAATTTAATATAAGGAGTCCCAAACCAAAATAATAAAGAATTCCCTCACCTTTCCTATATAAACCACCCAAGCTCCCACTTCCTCCTCACTCAAAGACTTTGGAGTTCATACAACCTCTTCCCTACTCTCTCTAGAATCCTCCCAAGGTGCCCCAATCTCCCAAGAGGCCTCTCTCAAGACTCTCTCAAGCCGTTGGAAGCACACTTCCAAGTAAGGGTTTTTTCTTCCTTTCTCATTTTTCTCCAATTTTCTTTAATTTGTTTTCCCTTTTAATTTCAATTATTAATGTTGGGGTATGGTTTCTCACCTCCATCATACTTCCCTCCTTATGTTTGAATTATGGGAGACCCCTTTCTCTCTCACTAAATTCCTCCCATGTACACCCGTTACTATGCCAAAATTCCGAAAGGAACTTCTCTATCCTCATTTACATTCAAGAAATACTTTTGTATCATTAATCTAAATTCCATTACAATTGTTGGGGCATGTACCTATATGACCTCTTTACTGTAAATTACATGTAAATATTATGAGGAACCCCTTTCTCTCTCATCAACCATTTTTATGAATTCTTATGTCACGTCATTACGCTGCCGAAATCGCACTGATTTTCTAAGCCAATGTTATTGTGTAGTGAATACCATGCCCATTTCTCCATCAAGGGTATTCACCTTTATGGAAATTTACTAATTGATTATAAAGTTTCGTGTATTAATTCCACATTCCTTCATCGTGAAATAAATTATTATGTTTTATGAATCCATGTTTTATGATCTATGTGGCACACTTATGCATGAAATGAAATGTTTAAGAAGGGTGCGCCCTTATAGCGCTCCAATGCATTGGGTAAAGTATAGTATCATGATATGTCATGTGAAATTAGTATTGACTCATGATAATTCAAGTGAAATGAGGGTTTACTCGTGCTTCATGTGCAATGATGATTTACTCATGCTCCATGTGCAATGAGCATTGGCTCATGCTAATTCCATGTTAAGTGTTGTTGCCACATTTCCATGTTATGATTATCATGATTTATCATACCTTTATGTTCATGTTTCTATTGTTCTCTATTGATATGCCTAATGTCTAACATGTATTGTAATCATTTTATTCCATGTGTGTTCCCTTACTGGTCTTTATAGCTCACCCTTTTTTATGCATGTCCCCATGTTATCCCATGCAATTCTAAGTACGAGGGAATGTAGTGGTAATGTAAAGGAAGTTTTCAATAAAGATGTTGTATTTCATGTTTTTATGTAATGATCCTAGGCCCCAAAAACACTAAACCTCTCGATATTCTTTGTTTTATCAAGTGATGTTTTATGTAATAAATCATGTTTAAGTTTGTAATAAAAGTAGGGTTTTCATAAAAATGATCTTAAGATATATTCTAATAAGAAAACTGTAAAGTGTTTCAAATTTGGTGAGATGGGTCATTATGAAAATGCATGCTCAATGAGAGATCTGAGTGATGGAAAGTAGCTAGACTATAAGTATAAAGGTGTACTTAGATGCTTTGTGACTACATCTGTAGGATCGAAATAACAATGTAGATGCTCAATATACAAGAGGGGGGTGAATTGTATACTTTAAAAAAATCCTTTGCAACCTTTAAAGTTGGTTACGGATAACTATGTTTTCCTTAGACAAGGAAAATTCTCAGTTTAACAAAGTTAAACTCAGAAAATTCACAAAACTTCTAATCACCAACAGGAATATTGGAACAAAGGTTTACAATATAGGATTCTACCTTAAAGCGTATAGAATCTTAAACTAATCAGAGTACAAGTGTAAGGAAATACAATAAGGTTATACTTTCCTTACAATACAATATGCAGCAGAAACAAACAAGTAGAAAAACTACAAGTAACAAGATATAAGTCTTTTAACGCAAAGAGAAGGGTATCCAACAACCTTGGATAAAGGTCCCTTGATTTATACTTTCAAGCAAGTACGTCTTACCCACACCAGGGTAAGCCCTCGATACGAAGATCGGAATATCTTTCTTGCTATCCCCACAATCCCTCAACATCAAGGTAGTTGGAACCTTTGTCTTCCTCAACAAGGAAGCCCTTGAACTTCAAGGTAGTCAGCACCACTGTCTTCCTATCCCCGGAAGTCCTCGAATGTAATCTCCAACATCCAGAGTCGCACAAAGCAATCTGAACGAGCAGTTTAGTACGCACAAGGCATGAAAAGCTTCTCTCTCTAGAAATCACCTTAACAGCGTGTGTTCTCTAGATTAATCAACTTGTTCATTTCTCTTTTTGAGCTCTTTCAAATGAGATTCTATTTATAGGAAAATTTTCAACGGTCAACTCCCTCTACCAACGGTCATATTTTCCATGAAATTCGAAGGGACCTGTACACGTGTAACTCAACCAACAGTTAATTAGAAACAGAATAGACGACATCGTTTTATAACAAACCATGTGTAACTGAATGCACGACATCGTTTTGAAACAAATCATATGTAAGTAAAATCTAATCAATAGTTCAGAGTGTAAGCAAATTAAAAGTTCAGAGTCTACCCAAAAAATAAGTTCGGATTCTATATTAAGAAATATTCGGATTCTGTTTTATCGGAATTATAAGTCTGGTTTCACCAGAGATCGGATTCTAAACATGCAGAGTTCGGAGTTGAACCACTTAAGGAGTTCGGAGTCGAACTACTTGAGAGTTCGGAGTCGAACTACTTGAGAGTTCGGAGTCGAACTACTTGAGATTTCGGAGTCGAACCACTTAAGGAGTTCAGAGTCGAACTGCTTAAGAGTTTGGAGTCGAACTACTTGAGAGTTCGGAGTCGAACTTCTTCAGAGTTCGGAGTCGAACTACTTGAGAGTTCAGAGTCGAACTTCTTCAGAGTTTGGAGTCGAACTTCTTCAGAGTTTGGAGTCGAACTGCTTAAGAGTTTGGAGTCGAACTACTTGAGAGTTCTAAGTCGAACTTCTTCAGAGTTCGGAGTCCATAATTCATATTAAAACTCCATTATAGATCACATCCAGAATTCGGATCCTAAAAACAGAATGCTCCAAATCTTTTCATTAAATGGCTCCGGAAATTTGGTTATGAATCCAGAATTTGAATTTAAGAATAATAATGCTATTTATAATAAAATCTAGGTTAATGTAAATTTCCTTAAAGAAGTAAATTTTCCTTGTGGGGGTAAAAATAATATTTGCTTAAGTATAAGGTGTTTGTGATTTTCAAAACAAGAAGGAATGGAAAAGTCATAAGGAAAACCTTATTGACTCAAAAACATCAGTAGATATTGGTCCATATAATGAAATTGTATCAGGATATTACCAAAGGTTTTTTGAAAACCTTTCATGGTAATCTATTCCACTGAATAATTTAACTCAGAAACGAGTTAAAAGTTATCTGGAAAAAATAATTTGATGATTGTTTCCATGAATTGAAAGGAATATTGGTGAATACTCTGGTTCTAAACCTACCTTCCAAAAATGGATATTTTTTCATCTACAATGATGCTTCATTAAATGGACTTTGTTGTGTTCTGATGCAGAATGATCTGGTAACTGACTATGCTCTAGGAAGACAAAAGCCACATGAGTTAAATTATCCCAAAAATGATTTGTAATTAGCAGTGGTAGTTTTTGCTTTATAATTTCGGATACATCATTTATACAGATGAAAGTGTGAAATATATACTGACCACAAAAGTATTAAGTATACATTCACTCAAAAGGAATTAAACATTAGGTAGGTAAGATTACTTGAATTGCTACAAGATTA
This sequence comes from Viscum album, assembly GCA_963277665.1. Lineage (NCBI taxonomy): Eukaryota > Viridiplantae > Streptophyta > Magnoliopsida > Santalales > Viscaceae > Viscum > Viscum album. Next base: position 1,217,252,605 of record OY728159.1, read on the forward strand.
TGATTTCATGATCAATTACTATCTGATAAAAGAAAACAAATTAACAGATTCCTTGAGTTAAAAACATCATGCATCATTAACTAAGTTAAGGAAAGAAAAGTACCATTTTATTAATGATTTGATGAATTTTGTCTTGGAAGTTATTGGTGCTGGAAATTCCTCTATTTTGTTTTATGTTTCTGTAAAGTTATCTTTGTTATATAGTATTAGGAAATTGCATAAGGCATACGAGGAGCTATAGAAAAAAGGTAGAATTTGTTAAAATGGGAATGTTTCTTGAATTTAACACTGATAAAGATTGTTTTCTTTGAATTGGAAAAATATTGTGTGTTCCTTGTGATTCTTAAATGAAGAAAAGGAGTTGTTTTTTTAATCTCAAAGTTCTCATTTTTTCATTCATACTGGCAGTACTAAGATGTACAGAGACATTCGATAGTATTAAATGTGGGATGGAATGAAAATAGATATTGTATATTTTATCATGAAATGTATGATATGTGAACAGGTTAAAGAAGATAAGCAGTTACTAAAGGGGGTTCTTGAGCCTTTTCCAGTTCCAAAGTGTAAATGGGAAAATATATCCATGGACTTTATTGTGGGGTTATCAAAGACTTCTCAAGGTATCAACGAAATATAGTTTATTATTTATTGACTGAGAAAATCATCTCATTACTTTCCTATTCAATATATTATGTGTTTGAACCAGCTTTCTCAATTGTACCTCAAACATATTGTGAGGTTACATGGAGTTCCTATTTCCATTGTATCGGGTCGTCATCCTAGACACATTTAGTACTTTTGGAAAGGCCTTCAGAAGTCATTGTGAATAGAATTAAATTTCAATACTAATTTTCATCCTCATTCAGTTGGGAAGTCTAAACAGAAGATTAAAAAATTAAAAAATATTCTTTGAGCTTGTACAATGGATTAACAGGGAAGTTGGGATTAACATACATGTTTTGTTGACTTTTCATAGAATAACAGTTCACATTCTATTATATAGATGGATCCTTTTGAGGTATTATATGGGAAGTGATGTCAAACTCCATATTTTTTTGATGAAGTTGGGGAACAGATTTTTATGGAACTATAATTAGAAGAGGATTTGGTTGATAAAGTGAATATTATCTAGAAACACATAAGGATATCTCAGAGTATGCAGAATAATTATAAAAATAATAGGAGTAAATACTATTATTTTGAGGTAGGTGATCATGTTTTTTTATAATCTCACCATAGAAAAGTGTTGTGCATTTTGGTATAAAAGTAAATCTAAGTCCATGGTTCATTGGACTATATGAAATATTAGAGAAATTTGGGCGAGTTTCATACCGAGTATCTTTTCCTCCGAGTTTATCTTAGGTATACATCAATTTTAATGTTTCGATGTTGAGAAAGTATGTTTCTGATTCATCTCAGGTTTTGACCTAGAAGTAGTTCAGTTGGAAGAGAATATTTTTTATGTAGAGAAACATATTTAGATTCTTGATTCAAGGGAAAAGTATTTCTGAATAAGGTAATCCACTAGGTAATGGTTTTTTAGAGAATCCACATGGTTGAAGAAGAAACATGGGAATCTGAAAATGATATGAGGCAAAGTTACACTCACTTAAATATTTAAATAAAAAAAAATTGAGGACATAATTTCCAGAAGGTGGAGAGAATCTAACACCCCAAGGTTTTAAAAATAATTGAAATGCCTGAAACTTTATTTTAATTAGATATTTATAAACTAGTTTTTAAAAATATTTTTCTCACTTCTATGGTTTGAATTTCAAAAAACATACATCTACGATTATGATCATTAAGTTATTTGGAGTCTAATAGAACCAACTTGTTTTTTGGTTAATAGTTACATACCCTTATGAATAGTAATATGAATAGTTATATAAACCTTATGAATAGAAAAACATATTATTAATTTATTTTCTTTAGGTTATAAGATAATGAAATCTTGATTAATTTTTTAAGGTGATATAAAATGAGTTATAGTTTTAAAATTGTTATTTTTCGAATAGAATATGATTTTATTTAAAAATTAAATTAATCATATTTAGATTATTATTTTCAAAAAATGGATTTCATTTTCTAATTCTACACATTGAAAAATGGTTTGGGTATTTTTTTGGTATTTTTTTGAGATAGTTAAATTTTTGGTGAATAGTAAAGAAAATACAACTTTAAGTTTTCGGGTGTTTAATGATGTCATAATGATATAATAATGATGTAATCATTCTGGTACACTCTTTAAGATTAAAATATGATATTAGGTGTCCCAAGTGGCCAATACCATGGGAAAAAACCATGGTAAAGCATATGGTTCTTCAAATACCACAAATTAAGTGTCCTTTGAAAATAATTATAAACTCCCCCACTTTCACTATAAATACCACCCTCACCCCACTCTACCTCTCACACCTCTAAAACTTTGATAATTGTATAAATTATGACCAATAACCTTCCCAAGACTCTACCCCACATCAAAAACTTGGTGGTCTCACCAAAATTCTAGAACCAAAGGCCATAAGAAGGATCTCAAGGAGAAGAGATCAAGAGGTAAGAATCCTCTTTCATTTTCTTGTGTTTTCTTTTCAATTCATTTTCTTTTCATATAATATCTTCCCCTACCATTATCCAATAAGAATAAAATATTCATAATATTATATATTCTGGATGTTATCTTCTTAATGGAAAAAATTCATCATCATTCTTTCCCACCTCTTCCTCTTATTCTAAAAATAAAAAATTTCACCCACTATGTGATGATTTACCAAAATTAGGGATGATGTGTTTTCAATTTCACTTACTTTATTAAAATCTGGTTGTAAAAAAATTTAATGGTTATAAGTGATTTTAAACTATATTATATGACCTATTTTATGTTTTTCAATTAACTTATTTGTATAATTTTAATGGTATATGATTAAACAAGTTCGTGATTATCGAAGAACCGCCAAAATGATCTAAACTAATGTCACTAATGATTTATCTAATGATTCATACTCATACCATATAACAAAAATGATTTATGTAATAATTTAATATTTTGGAAACATATTAATACCATTTCATTCCACTTTTGGTATTTCTATTCCATTTGACAAGAAAAATCTTTACAAACCAACCATGAAAATCATGTGAAGCATGCACCTGAAACAACAGAAATAACAAAGTGTTACTAATAAATGGGTCAAATGACATCATAAAGTGATCATATAAAGAGTTATAAACATTAATATGTTTCTTTAAAATATTAATAACACTCTTTTAACCATTTTACAGAAGTTTTAAACATGTTTTATGTAAGGGGATCTATAGTTAAGGTAATTCTTAACCCAATTTACATTATTTGGGTTAAACTTATACCTCATTAATTATGTGCTAATGAGATTATTTGTACAATTAATTTCATTTATATTATAATTTATTATGTTTATTTATAGTTTATAAAAATAATAAATTCATTATATTATTTATCACATCAATTATATGATATTTCTAAGGGACATTTCATAAAAAATATTCTTTTAAAATTCTATTTTAAAAAAATCAAATGAAATGTTTTTATGAAATTATTTGTGTTTTATTATTAGGTTCTAGTTATTAGTTACTATTTATGATGAATTTTGGGACTTATATCTATATCCAATGAATTGGGTATGTCTAATTTTTAGGTCAGTCGTACGGTTACTCCAAGTTTAATTGTGATGGTTACACCATAAGGTAGTCATGAGGGTTTAATTGTAAGGTAACCATGTGTGTTAAAAATAATAAGGTAGCCCTAAGGGCAAAAATATAAGTATGTAATTCCCCAATATATATTTTATGGTTTTATATATGTTCTTTAATGATTTATGGAAATCTCATGTTTTACAAAGTAAGTATATATGGGTGAGAAGTATGTCTTTGTGATAATGATTTCATAAGTTTATAAGTATTCATGGAATAATAGTTTCTTTCCTTATTTTTATATCCATTACTAAGCCTTTAATGCTCATCTCATATTTTTAAAGGTTTTTCATAGGTTATAAGGATTTTTAAGAGAAATAAGTAATTCAATTTAAATGTTATAAATATTTTACAAAAGAAATCATGTTGTTGTTTTGTGTAAAAAAATTAGAAGAAATGGATATTGTTTTAATGGTACCCACTTTGTATGATTATAGGTTTATAGGTTTGAGTTATTTCCTAACTTTATAAAGCAATAAACTAAAAATATCCTTCTGATTATAAAGAATTTCAATCTAGTTTAAATAGCTAGATTATGAAATGTTTAAGGTTCGGTCCTTATAGTTGGTATCAGATCACAGTTTAGATAACTTTAAGGGTTTAGATAATGTTTATAGAATACCATAAATGTTTTTTTACCTTATGCTTATGTTGAATTGGTATAGAATTTAAAAATTACCAATTTGATTCATCTAATATATGTCTGTTTAGAATGGTTTTCCGCAGAAGAAACAAGGAAACTAAAGTTCAAAGGAATAGAGAGGCTGATATCTTTCTGAATTCGCAACCAAGAATTGTGGGAATTGGAACTGAGTAGTTTTTTATGGTAATAGATTATCTTAAAAAGGAAATAAATAGCAGTGGCATCCATGCAAGAGAAAAGCTAGAGCTACCACAAAGGAACATGACCATATTGGAACAACTTATGAGGCAACACCCTTCTACTTTCAGTGGATCTTCTGAACTAGTAGTGAATGAAGGAAGAATTAAAGCTCTTGAAAAGAAATTAGATGTTATGGTATCTTTATATAATTAAAATCTTAGTCTTTCCATTTATCTTTTTGAAGTTTAAGTTGATCAATGGAGTTCAAGGGTCAAAAATATTAGGGATAGAGAGGACATTTAACCATAGAGTAGGATGAATTAAAAGATATTTTCCTTGAAAAATATTTTCCTAAGGGGTTCCACTTAGGATGTAGAATAAATTCCTTGAATTGATGAAAAATTAGGAAGATTCAGTGGTCATGTATGAAGAAAAATTCATCCAAATAGAATGTTCTGCTCAAAATATTATTCAGGATCTTGATAGAAAAATCAATTTCTTTTACTCTGTAATGAATCCAATATACCAAAGGTAATTGGCCCCCAAAAAATTCAAAAGTTATGAGAAAATTATGTGATGTAATAATAGGGTAGAAATGGAGTTTGATGATGATCACGGGTACTTTAAGAAAAAATATAAGAAGATGTTTAGAAAGCAAGTGATTGGTAAGAATCAATCAAAGAAATTTGTTGGTATGAAATTTCAGTTTCCAGTTTGAGAAAAGTGTGGTAAAAAGAACCTTGGGAAATGTGTTACTAGAACTAGGATGTATTTTTGATGTGGTAAGTTTGAACATATGGCCCAAGATTTTAATGAAAATTATCTTAAGATTAATTCTAATAAGAAAATTGTAAAGTGTTTCAAATGTGGTGAGATGGGTCATTGTGAAAATTTATACCCAAAGAAAGATCTGAGTGATGGAAAGCATCCAGACTATAAGAGGAAGGTGTAGTGGGATGCTTTCTGACTACATTATAAGATGTTGGGTCATCGAATTAAGTGTTATCATACTATTACCAAAGTATTGTTGAAAAATCTGCATGGTTATCTACTCCATTGACTAAGTTAACTCAAAAAGAATTTAAATTCATCAAGATAAAAGAATGTGATGATTGTTTTTTGGAATTGAAAAGCAGATTGATGAATGCTATAGTTATGACCCAACCTTCTGGAAATGGAGAGTTTTTCATCTATATTTATGCTTAATTGTAGGTACCTTGTTGTGTTTTGATATAGAATGATCAGGTAATTGATCATGCTTCAAGACAACTAAGACCACAAGAGTTAGATTATCCCATAAATGATTTGGAATTAGCAGTGGTGGTTTTCTCTTTAAAAATTTGGATACATCATTTATACAGATCCAAATGTGAAATATATACTGACCAAAAAAGTATTAAGTTTATATTTCTTGGACTCACCTATTTTGATATTCCCAAATCAAGTTTTGATAATCCCAACCCATGTTTTGATAATCCCAAATCATATTTTGATAATCCCAAATCTTTTATTCATTTAAGTGAGAACCATGTTTTCATTCTATGCTAATTATGTTTCATTAATGTTTCCTATTTCTATAGTGTAATATTCATATACTCTCAATCTCATTTCATGATTGGTTAAGCTTATAGTGAAGAATTTATCTAAGTACAAAGTTCACTGATACAAGGTCACCGGTACAAAGGTCATCAGTACAAAGGTCACTGATACAATGGTCACTAATACAAGGTCACAGGTACAAAGGTCACTCATACAAGGTCACCAGTACAAAGGTCACCAATAAAAAGGTCGCTGATACAAGGTTATTGATACATGGTCACCGTTACAAGGTCACCGATGCAAGCCTACTATTTAAGGTCACCACTAAAGGTTACTGATGGAAGGTTACAGTTGTAGGTTGTCGATGTGCACCTACTGTTGAATCCTACCAAGGTCAAGGATACCATTACCAATCTACCGATACCCTTACTTTGTCAAATTCATGATATTTTTCTAATGGTCATATTTTCTAAATTTAATGCCTCTGACTTAATTAATATTTGTTTTATACATATCTAGAGACCATGTCTTGACAGTACAAGTTACGAGAAAGATTACACGTGATGTATGTACTCCTATTGTCAGGCCTCAAATACGAAAGAAAAAGACCGAAGAAAACATATATATATATAGAGGCATAGAGAAAACAAGAAGATAGAGTGAAGTTCACAAGTCGAATGCATAGGGGAGACAAATTCATTACTGAATAACATTAATAAGAACACTCCAGTAAAAGATAAGGAGGAAACTATTATTGTGAAAGATAACCATTACATCACCAAAGTGATCTACAAGATGATGAAGATTAACTAAAATCCATGGCTAAGGAGATGGGTGAATGATGAGGCTAAGGTGCATGAAGAGTTTAATCCTTTGACTCATCCAACTAGGCATAAGAATAATCGAGACCACTCTCTTAATCCAAAATAAGTAGAGCCTGCTTATTTAGATGAGGAAGGAGAAGAAGTTTCTATCGTGCAAGAAAGAGAGGATTCTCCTATAGATGATAGGAGTTACCCTGACCTTCCCTGCAATCCTCGTGCAAATACTATATCCTTTGGTGATCCTAGACCACCAAAGTGACTTCCTAGAAGGGAGACTATCCTAAGGGACAGTGATAAAGAAACCAGTGAAGAAGGAGCTAAAAATTTCTTAAGATAAGTTAGAGATACCTCAAATGAGGATGAGGACTCTAAATCAAATCATGATGACTTTGAGACTAATGCTGCTGAAAATGAAGAGGAATTTCTAAGTCTTAGTACTTTAATAGGATATATATAAATGGTAGAAATTATAGATGAAGAAGTTGATGAGTCAGTTGAAGCTGGACTTGTTCTAGAAGTTGTTGAAGATTCTGTGGAGGAAGTGGCAGTGAACCTTCCAATTGATGAAGTTGATCAAGGAGGTCAGATAGAGATAGAAGTGGTTGTTCAGGATAATGCACCAAGTGAGGGGGAGGAACATGTTGCTACAGGATCTTTTGTTGTTGCTCATCAGATAGAGGACTGAATAGAAGATCTTGGATTTGTGGTTTTAGGCCTAGATTATAGAGACTCTGAAGATGACAAGCCTTTCAGAAGCCCTCCAGTTCCTACTATCTTGGAAACAAAAATTGTTCAGCCAGTGGTTTTGTTACGTAAGGACAATGTAAAGAAGGATGAATTGGATTCTTTGAAATCGGAACTAAAGAGGTATATTGACGAGAAAACACTGAGATAGCGAAAACAATAGCTCACAATCAAGAACTCTTGACATATTCAGTGGAAAGGAAAGTATCTACCCCTCAATCAGCTATGTTACATGAGGTCAAGGAATGTCAGAATCAAATAAGAGATTTGGAAGAATCTATGGAATCAATAAAATAGTATCTTTTCAGCCTATATGAATATATGGATTCAAGATCTTGGGTGGATAGAGACCTTATATATATTAAAAGGGTGGTTCAGAAAATGGTCACAGTGTTGAGGATTTTATGAAATCTATGGAATCACATGTGAAAGTTTAAGATGATGATGTAAAAAGGATGATCAGGGGGCTGACCAAATCATTTAAGGAGACTGTGTCTTTCTCTATGGAACCTCTAGGTGTATCTGCTTCCACTTAAGCCTCTCCTCTAGTTGACATTGAAGCTTTTAGGGCTTTTGTTAGAGAAGAAGTGGAAAAGTTCTCTAGTGCTAATAACTCAAACTCTTAGGTCATTTCCATCACTAGGGAAATTCATAACCCTATAGGAAATTATTTAAGGGAATCTTATCAATATTAGAAAGCCATCAGGGATAAATTTGACTTATATTACAAATGTGTTTACACTAAGCATCAGATGGATGGCCACTTCAAGTTTCTGTTGGAGAACTTGAAGATTCCACCTATCACTCAGGTATTTAAAGATCATGTGAGCAAGATTCGATAGCTGACTCCTTCTTCAGAAAAAATCATGGAGAATAAGTATGATGTTATTTATGTTATGGAAAGATGGGGAAGAATTATTATGGACTTTAGGAATCTTCTCTTTCCTTTCCTCCATGTGGACTGCACTCCCATCATTGTTCCTTTTGCTTTGCCAGTTTCTTCACCTACCTCAGGTTCCACTAGTACTTCTCCTTTGATGATTCCCACCCAGGCCATCAGAAGTTTGACCCCAATGATTCCTCAGAGATCTACTCACTACAGTTCTACTGATGCATTGGTGGTTTCTCCTCCTACACTACTTTCTGCCATCCCTCAGCTTATCCCTCCACCTTCAGAACCTTCCTCCTCAGCTTCCAAGTCCAAAGCTTCAATGGACATCTCTAATGTGGATTGAGTGTGGACTATCTCAACTGATAGGGATTGGTGTATCTCTTTTTTTATATTGTACTCTTGTTTTATTAATAAAAACCCTCACTTTTCACTATTTTTGTTATGCATGCGTTTTTTAATCACAAAGAGGGAGAAGATATTCAAGGGGGAGAAAATATGGAGAAAATATTCAAAACCCTAAATGTAGTGTTCTCCATAATATTTGTGTATGCTCACATCACTGATGAAATTATAAAATGTGTTTTACCTTGATTCAAAACTCATAAATCTAAATATTTAATGACATAATTTCTAATTATGAAAATGGGGGAGATTGTTGGACTCAGCTATTTTGATAATCCCAAATCATGTTTTGATAATCCCAAATAATGTTTTGATAATCCCAAATCATGTTTTGATAATCCAAAATATTTTTTACATTTATTTGAGAACAATGTTTTCATTATATGCTAATTATGTTTCATTAATGTTTCCTATTTCTATAGAGTAATATTCATATACTCTCAATCTCACTACTTGATTAGTTAAGATTACAGTGCATAATTTATCTAAGTACAAAGGTCACCAATATAAGGTCACCGGTACAAAGGTCACCAGTACAAAGGTCACTGATACAAAGGTCGTGATATAAGGTCACTGGTACAAAGGTCACTGATACAAGGTCACCAGTACAAAGGTAACCAATACAAAGGTCACTGATACAAGGTTACTTATACATGGTCACTGTTACAAGGTCACCAATGCAAGCCTACTATTGAAGGTCACCGCTAAAGGTTAACGATGGAAGGTTACAGTTGTAGGTTGTTGATGTGTACCTTCTGTTGAAGCCTACCGATGTGAAGGCTACCGTTACCAGTCTACCGATACGCTTACTTTGTAAACTTCTTGATATTTTTCTAACAGTCATATTTTCTAACTTTAATGCTTCTGAATAAATTAATATTTGTTGTAGAAATATATAGAGACCATATCTTGACCATGTGAGCTACAATAAAGATTTCATGTGATGTATGTACTCCTATTATCAGACCTCAAATACGAAAGAAAAAGTCCTAAGAAAAAGTAGATATATATAGAGTTACAGAGAAAAAAATAAGATGGAGTGAAGTTCACAAGTCGAATGCATAAGGAAGAAAAATGAATTACTTAAGAACCATAAGAAGAACACTCTAGTGTATATACTAAAAATCCAAAAGCTTCACGAAGATCGTTTTGAATAATATATTCAAGGCTCTACTGTGGTGGTTAAATGAACCCTTGTTCTAAGAAGTTGAACATCTCAGTACCTATAAGCCAGTACTGAAAGTTGTGACAGTCTATTTTTGGAGGTGACTTGCAGAGAAGAGAAAACCAATCATTTCCTCAACTCCAAGAAGTCCAGAGATGATCTTCAAACACACATACCATTCTAAACTCCATCCTAATTTCTCTGGCTCTATTGTTTTCCTTATTTTACATTTCTGAGCAGTGTGTGTTTGTTACACACACACTATCTCCTATAATTTTACTAGGGTATACTAAAAATCTCCACTCAAAACTCTCTCAACTTTGTTTCCCATGAATAACTGTGGAAGAATACTTTTGTGGCTTGGATTCTTGTTTTCCCATGTAGAACTGTGGTAGAGGTTGTAGAACCTGGATAGTTTGTAAAAACTATTGTAAACCCTGATACAGGTTGTGTATCAAGTTTATTTATACAAACTGCTTGGTGGCATGTGATCACCAAGTGGAGAGGATTAGGCATCGGCTTGAAACTAAACCTCTTGTTTATATTTTTGTGTTAATCCTTGTATACTCTGTTTTATTTTATCCGCTGCTTATATTTTTTCAAAGACAGAAAACTGTTTTTAAATTCACTCTGATAATTAGTTTTTGTTAGTGTGTATATATGATTAATTCAGTAAACGTGTTTCAAAAGTTGAATTAGTGATTTCATTAATTCAACTGAGGAATAATCAACCTTAGAGAAACTTGTTGATCAATTAAAAAATTATATCTCTACTGCCTTAATTGACTGGGCTGTTTTGAATTTGGGGATTTTTATCATAAATTTTTTTAACAGAAATTTTAATTGGAACTCAATTCACCCCACTCTTGAGTATCCACTCTGACCAACAATATTTACTCAAAAGGAATTAAACCTTAGGAACAGAATATAAATTTAATTGAAATAGTATGATGATTATATGATCAATTACCATCCTGTAAAAGAAAACAAATTGGAAATTTCCTTGAGTCGAAAACATCATGCATCCTTAACTATGTTACAGCTAGGACAAGACTATTTGATAAATTATTTGATGAATTCTGTCTTGGAAGTTGTTAGTGAAGGAAATTAATCTATTTTGTTTTAGGTTTTAGTGAACTCATCTTTGTCAGATAGAATTACACAAGCACAAAAGGAATATATGGAGCTATAGAAAAATGTAGAATTCATTAAAAATGCATGTTTGTAGAATTTAACATTGATAGAGATTGTGTTCTATTATTTGGAAAAAGATTGTGTGTGCCTTGTCATTATAAGCTGAAGGAAGAGTTGTTGTGCGAAGCTCATATTTATCCATTTTTAATTCATCTTGGAAATACTAATATGTATAGAGATCTTCAAAAGTATTATTGGTGGTATGGAATAAAAAGAGATAATGTATATTTTAATGTGAAATGCTTGACATGTCAATAGGTTAAAGCAGAGTGGCAGTTACCAATGGGGATTCTTTATCCTTTTCCAATGCCAGATTGGACATGGGAAAACATATCTATTGACATCATTGTTGGGATACTAAAGATTTCTTGAGGTAACAATGAAATCTGGGTTATTATTGATCAACTGACAAAATATTCTCATTTTTTTCCTATTCAAGATACGTTGTAATTAGACCAGCTTTCTCGACAGTAACTCAAAGATATTTTTAGGTTACATGGAGTTCCTATTTCCATTCTATCAGATGATGATCCCAGGTTTACTTCTAACTTTTGGAAAGGCCTTCATAAGAAATTGGGAATAGAATTAAATTTTAGTATAGCTTTTCATCCTCAATGAGATGGGAAGTTAGAATGGATGATTCAGAATTTGGAGGATAATATTTGAGCTTTTTTAATAGATTACAAGGGAAGTTGGGATAATAATATTTCTTTAGTTGAATTTTCTTATAATAACAATTTTCATTCTATTTTATAGATGGAACTTTTTGGGGCCTTATATGGGAAGCGGTGTTGAACTCCATCTTTTTGGGATGTAGTTGAAAAAAGGAAGTTGATAGGACTAGAATTAGTAGAGGAAGGGGATGATAAATGAAAGATGATCTAGCACCACATGAGTACCGCTCAGAGTAGGTAGAAAAGTTGTGTAGATAATAGGAGGAAAGAATTTTCTTTCAAGGTAGGTGATCATGTTTTTCTTATAATCTCACCATGGAAAAATGTTATAAATTTTGGAAAGAAAGGTAAGCTAAGTCCATGGATTGTTGGACAATATGAAATCTTGGATAAATTTTAACCAGTCGCATAATGAGTAGCTCTGCCTCAGAGTTTATTTCAGGTACACAAAATTTTTCATGATTCGATGTTGAGAAAGTATGTACCATATTCATCTCATGTTTTGAGACCATAAGTAATACACCTAGAAGAGAATATTTCATATCTAGAGAAACATGTTCAGATACATGATCGAAGAGAAAAATTATTGTGTAATAAGTTAATCCACCAGGTAAAGGTTTTGTGGAGAAACAACATGGTTAAAGAAGAAACATGTGAATCTGAAAATTCTAAGAGGGAATGGTACCCTCACTTTTTTAATAAGTAAATAAAAAAAATTATGAGGGCACAATTTCTAGAAGGTGGGGAGAATGTAATACCCAAAGGTTTTAAAAATAAATTCAAATTCATGAAACTTTATTTTAAGTAGATAGTTATAAACTAGATATTAAACATAATTTTCCTCTTTTTTGATTTGAATTTTAAAAAAAAGGACATCTATGGTTGTGGTCAGTATTTTATTTGCAGTCTGATAGAACCAACTTGTTTTTTAGTGAATAGAAACATACCCTTATGAATAGTAATATGGGTTTTATAAATATTAAATTATATTATTATTTTATTTTCTTAAGTTTATAAGATAATGAGATCTTGGTTAATTTTTCAAGGTGATATAAAATGAGTTATAGTTTTAAAATTATTATTTTTCAAATAAAATATTCTTTTATTTTAAAATTAAATTAATAATATTTTGAAAATTATTTTCAAAAAAATGAAGTTTATTTTTAAATTCTACACATTGAAAAATTGTTAGGGTGTTTTTTTTGGATTTTTCTCAGAAATTTGAATTTTTGGTGAATAGTAAAAAATGTAGTTTTAAGTTTTCAGGTGTTTAATGACATCATAATGATGTAATAATGATGTAATCATTTTGGTAATCTATTAAATATTAAAATATTATATGAGGTGTCCCATGTGGACAATACCATTGTAAAAATCAGGGGAATTCCAATGGTTTTAAAAATACCACTAAGGAGGTGTCCTTTGAAATTAATTAAAAACTTCCCCACTTTCACTGTAAAAACCACACTCACCCCCCTCTTCCTCTCACACCTCTCAAGATTTGAGAATTGTCTAAATCCTTCCCCATCCTATTAACAAGGATCTTAACCACATATAAGACCTACTGGTCTCATAAAAAGGCCAAAACCAAAGGCCTTAATGAGGATCTCAATGAGAAGAGATCAAGTGGTAAGAATCCTCTTTCATTTTCTTGTGGTTTCCTTTCAATTCCTTTTCTTTTCTTACACTCTATTACACTACCTTATATAAGAGCCATGAAAGATCCAGAATCATATATATTATGGATTTTATCATGTTTATGGGAAAAAATCATCATCCGTATTCCCTTCTTCTTCCTCTTATTCCAAAAATAAAAACATCACCCATGATGTGCCAATTTACCAAAATCATGGATGATGTGTTTTCAATTTCCATTAATTACTTCAAAGATGGTTCTAAAATAATTTAATGTTTGAAACAGATTTCAAATTTTATAATATTACATCTCTTATGTTCTTTAATTAAAATATATTCATAATCTTAAAGGTATATGATGAAATATGTTTTTTATTATCGAAGAACCACCAAATTGATCTAATCGAATATCACTAATGATTTATCTAATGATTCATACTAATACCATATAAAAATGATTTATGGAATATTTTAATATTATTTAAACATATTAATACTATTTCATTTCACTTCTGGTATTTCTATTCTATTCGACAAGAAAACTCATTATGAACCAACCATGGATATCATCTGAAGCGCACACCTGAAATAATGGAAATAACAAAATGTTATTAATAAATGGGTTGAATGACATTTTAAAATGATCATATAAGGTATTATAAAAATTAATATGTTTATTTAAAGTATTAATAACACTCTTTTAACCATTATACAAGATGTTTAAACAAGTTTTATACAAGACTAACCCAAGGTAAGGAAATTATTAACCCAATTTCAATTCCTCAGGTTAACCTTCTACATGATTAATTATGTGCTACTGAGATTATTTTTAAAATTAATTTCATTTATATTATGATTTATTTTCAGTATTTATAGTTTATACAAATAATCCTTTCATTATATTAATTATCACATCAATTATATGATATCTCTAAAAGACTTTTCATTAAAAAACTTCTTTTAAAATTCTATTTTACAAAATTCAAAAGAAACTTTTGTATGAAATTATCCATGTTTTATGACTATATTATGGTTCTTGGGAATTTTTTATTATGAAATTTATAACCTATATCTCCCTCCAATGCATTAATTATGTAGAAGTTTTAGGTCGTATGTTTGGTTACTCCAAGTTTAACTATGATTGTTACACTATAAGGTACTTGTGTAGGTTACATTGTAAGGTAGTTGTGAGGAATACAAATCAAAAGGTAACCAAGAGGGTTACAGTATAAGTAATTAATTCCCCAAGATACCTTTTATGGTTTTATATATATTATTTTATGTGTTATAGAAATCAAATGTTTCACAAAGTAAATATATATGGGTGAGAATTATGTCTTAGTGATAATGATTTCATAAGTTTATAAGTATTCATGGACTAACGGTTTCTTTCCTTCTTATTATATCCCTTACTAAGAATTTTATGATAATCCCTTATTTTTAAATGTTTTTTATAGGTTATAAATATTTTTAATATAAATAAGGAGTTCTAGTTAAAAGTTATGAAGATTTGAAAAAAATCATGTTGTTGTTTTGTGTAAAAAAAATTTGGATGAAATGGATATTGTTTTAACGGTACCCACTTTGTATGATTGTGGGTTGATTTGTACAAGTAATGTTGTGACTATCTAAAACACTAAACCAAAAAGATCTTTTGGAATGTAAATAATTGAAATCTAGTTGAAATATCTATATTATGTAATGTTTATAGCTAGGACCTTATAATATTTTACATGGTATTTATTAGTTATTTATATTTGATATCTATATTAACAAATATTTTCAAGTTAGATTATTATATTCTGATATTTAATTACAGTTTTATATTATATTTTGATATTTATTATTTTTTATAGTTGATATATATATATATATATTAAAAATTATTTACATGTAAAGGCTATTATATTATTTTATTTATTAGTTTTTTATATTTGATTATATTAACAATTTCTTACAGATAATATTATTTGTTTTAGATGGTTGAAGATGCTCCCAGTGATCTATTTTTTCCTCTTATTGATGAAAAACGTCAAAATGATGATACTAATTCATCTGATCTGCATGATGTTGCACTTTCTACGATGGGGTGTAACCTTTCTCTATTGATGATTATGAACCCTAACCTAGAGAGACGCTAATCTCTTTACCTTTATCCCCATTTATAGGTGTATGTTCAATTGTTTAGTTAATTTATTTTAATTTGACTTTTTGTACTATTTCTTCTAATAATATTTTAATTATTTGTTTTTATTTGAATATTTTTTCACATTTAGTTTTTGGGTAGGCTGGTGGGATTTTATAAAATTATTTTTCTGATCCATGGGTTTCATTGGATCATGTTCCTATTGTCGTTTATCAGCAGATGTTCGACCACTGAATTGTATATTATTAAAAAAATTATTTTTAGTTTATTTAATTAGTGACGTGAATTTTTTAATTATCTTGTTGAATTTATGATCTATGATTACAGATATCCTGAGATATTTTATTCATGAGGTATGCTAGATATGTATATGTGAAAATTTTCTCATATTTGTTCATATCCTTAAAAAGAGTGTTATGGATAAATCTCCTACTGTTGTTTTTGACCAGTCTTGCATCTGTCATTGACATGAATATATCTCCACTCATGTATGGGATGCATTTTTCTCCTTCTAGATAAAAGATACTTTTAGGAGTATTTCATCATCTAGACTTCAGTGAAGAGGGAGGCATGAGGTCACACATAGGGTGATCAGTATTGGTTTACGACTGAATCCTAGGAGTAATTATAGTACTTTTTTAATTTCATTAGTCAGCTTGAAGGGAGTTCAATGATAGTCTTCATAATCATCTACTGCACTATATTAGGAGAGTTTTAGACATCTCTATGTGATTATATAGTGGATATAGAGAGAGGATGAGGAGCATGAATAGCATTTTCTGAGATATGAGATGATATTGGAGTATATGTGATGTCTTACGTGTGGTTTTGTTATTTATTTTACTCCAATTATCCATTTGAGTGATCCTCACACACCTGATATCATTTTATGTTCAGTGGTTTTTTATGATTGTTATTTATTTGGGGGTGATAAACATATTATTTTTGAAATGATGTCATAATGTCATGTTTGTTTTTTTAATATTTTTAATATTTTTATTTTTTTTACTTTTTTATGTTTTAATATGTTTATAATTGAGACATATATTTATATCTATCACAATTGATTTTAAAAATATATATATTTGGCCTTATTTGTGAGAGATAATGTAACCATCGCAAATAATTTTATTTTAAATGGACCTAATGAAAATTTTTATTTAAAAAATACCCTATTATTATTGATGGGCGCATTATCCATCTCAAATGATAAATATTTTGGAAGTCATATATAAAAAAACATTAATATGACATTTTGTTATATGATGTTCCATTAGTGATAAACTCTTGTCACTAATGACCTTTTGTGATGGGAGTCCATTACTAATAGGTCATCACAAAAGCGTAAAACTCTAGTAGTGCTACTCATGATAGCATCAACTATACATATCCCTTACTAAGAGTTTGAGATTACTGTTATTTTTTTTCTTTCCCCTAGATATGAAGATGGAATCTTTTAATGAGTTCCAGGATGAAGAATATTTACATTCATTATGTTGTATGTTTAATTTCCAACATCACATGGGAAGCATGATTTTATCTATTTCATTAAGACTAATAAACCAATCGGTCCTTTAGCATGATATCCCTTGTATCTTATGCCAATGTAATAAATTAGACACCATCTATGGGTTACTAGAGTTTGGGTTGTTACATCAAATTTCTCATTAGAACATGTACAATGTGACATCATATAAACTATCAAATAAATTTGTTTCCCCAATTATTTTTATCAATAATGGATATCCCAAGAAAAGATCCATACTAAATCATCATTCATGAGTCAGAGTTCCTAAGAAATATATAACTCTTTAACATTTCCATTTATACCATTGAAATGTGGGAACTCTATCCCCCATATAGAAACATCTAACTTTACATCCAAATGAACCTATCAAAGAACACCATTACCGAAACACTTAGGATACGAAACTCTTTGTATCAGTAATAGAGACCTTAGGTGGATAGATACACTTTATAACCACTCATTTATGATATTTAACAATAATAAGTTAACTCTTCAACCATTTCTCTAATACCACTAATTGGTTTATTATAGTCATATGACATTCATTTATCATAGTGGAAGGAATTATAAACTCATATTCCCAATATCTCTATGTGTGAAACCTAAAATCATGTAAACTATAAAATGAGAAAATTATGAACTATTCACGATTAAGTTGATGTTATTGTCTTCATCCCACACACTTGATGAAAATATCTTAGGACAAATATAAAGATTCCTCCATCTATTTTGTATTCATGGTTTGCAGAAAAATAACTCTTCACATGGGTGGGAATCTCCTCGCAATGACATGTTACAGGTATAGATGATTCTCTAAGAATCTTAAAAAATAAGTGTCACGACCCGTCTTCTTCATGATGATGGAAGGTGTGGTAAATTTCTCTACCCTTCCTTCTCCAAGATGAAGGAGAGATAATGACCCCTAAGTCCCGCCTTCAGTAGGCCTCATCATGGTGACTAACACCGAGGGTATGGAATCTCACACAAATAGAAGGCATTACACATTTTATAGAATAAGATCAGGAGATAAGATATTAAATCCTAGAAACACCATGGAATAAGGTAAAAGTAAATCCAAGAATCCATTCCCATATGCATTTTCAAAATTAAAACGAATACAAAGTAGGAAAAAACTCCAAAATAATGTACCAAGTAAACGAAACTAACCACCAATAGAAACTAGCCCTATTCCTGAGCTAGTAAGTTCCAGCTGTTGGAACCACAATCATTCTATATAGGAAATGGAGTATTTTTTTGTTTTCAATCCTAATTGGACGTTCAGAAAGTTTCCCATTAAAGGGATCATATAGTTCAATCAGGTAACAGTATTGAAGGGTGTTTGTAAACTTGCGTGCATGGCCTAATTTGGGATAAGTGCGTCAAAATATGGCAAAGGAAAAAACTACGTAGAAGGCTTAAGTGTGCATGAAAGATGATGTTGCATGGAAGAATATTATGTGCCCAATGCGACCTCAAAAGGGGTTTTTCACACCCATGAAGAATCTTGTGTGCACCAATAAAGATGTGTCTAAAAATTGTGCTCAAGTTCATTGAGGCCTATGAATAGAAGGCTACCACCATGGAACAGGAGAATACTTTTCCAACCAAAAACAAGTTTCTCTATTGTGTGAAAGTTTTACAGGCGAAATAATTTCAGATTGTTAATATAGCATGCAAGTTATTCATTTAGTCCGAAAAGACCATGTGAACCCTTTAGTGTAGTTGCGTGATGGATAAGGGTTGCATGGAAAATAGGGGTTACGTGAAAGTCATCTTTCATGAAAATTCCCAAATCATGTGCGCAAGGAGAGGTATTGTGCGCAAGTGTAGTGTTATGCTTCTGATAGGCTTTTGAATATCTCGTTTGTGTGATCTATAATTTCAAGTGTGTCAAATCCGGACTTAGATGCAAGTAGTGTCTTATCCTGGATTGAGAAAAAGACTTCAATGAAAATATGTTGAAGAGACCCTCAAGTCAATAAACTGATTAAGACTTCTCCCATAGTGGTGAGAAAGGGGGAGTTGACGGAAGTGTTCTGAGGGACGTAGTGATCTATCCCCAAACTATTGTAACGGCAGTGTCCCTAAAACAGAGTGATTGTGTCCAAACTCTTGTACTCCATAACTAGTGAATATTAGTTTATTTTGGTATGACTTACACTCTATCGGTGTATTCTCCTTGGTCATAGACCTTTGTGGTGAACAAAGTAAAAGTGTTGTGGGGTCTATTTGTATGTGATTGTTTAATTGTGGTTCATATCCATCATACAGGTTTATCACATTCCTACCAATGTGGGAAAATGTAACGAACTAGGCCAGGTCGCCATCTGAATCGGCGCCCGACCCGGTCTGCGGCAAGGCCCGAAGGGCATTACTGATCCCCACAGGCTAGCACAAGTGCTTGGGTATCAAAACTAACACATGGGAAAAATTTACCTGAAGGAAGAGACCTAAGACGACTACAAGACCAACAAACAGAAACTGGAAATAGACAACCAAACATGCATTTAAACTATAAATAGGTTTAAAGTCAATAACTCGAACCAACAACCCAAGTGAGACGAAAAAAAAGAAAAACTAAAACTCTAAGAATACCCCAATTAAAGAAAACTAACACATCTATTCGCACCTTCATGCCACATGAGGAGCCACATCCTCAAACCACCATCGTCAGACCTACACGGGGAAACCATCGGCAACTTGAACCACAGTCGCTAAGCATGATGCCTCAACTTGTGACACACAAAGAGAAATGCCCACATACACCCAAAGGTGTATCTAGGGTGTGAGCCAAGAATCCAGTAGGATGCCACCGGGAGAAGATTCCACACATTACAATTTAAATGACAAGTACATTTCCAAGTAAAATAGATAAAAGGGAAATAAATGCTTAAATTGTATCTACTGAAAACAATTTTTTCATGTCAGGTGATTTAAATGAAAATGAATTTAAAGACAACAACTCAAATTAATCAAAATAATTAATTACTTGACCACTTTTAAAAGAACAATGGATTAAAGAAAATTGTTTCAAATAAAAGAGATTAAATTAAAACACACACACACACTTTCTTTTTAAAATAACCAAAGTGTCGCACCGATGAGCGTAAAGTAACCAATGAGCACCAAATATGGGAGAGGCCTCATGGCTGTTTTCTAGATTGGGTACCTAGATGTTCTTTTCTTGGTGAAACGTGACTTAGAGACCACGACCCTCAGAAAATGTGGCTTAGAAGGCCACGACCCTTAGAAAATGAGGCATATAAGACCATGACCCTCAGAAAAGCATATGTTTAGTTAGTGTTGCAATCGTCTGTCCTGCTAGGGAAAACGGGTCGAGTCACCTCCAGAACACTAGCCCACTAGTCATAGTTCACCATCCTAGCTACCCAGGCATCTCGCTTTGTGCTCAACAAATTTCAAGGTCATAATAGGTGCACATCACATAAGCAAACCAATCAAAACACCACGCATAACAAGATACCATTTACACCATCAATTCTACTTTTAAAATTCAAGATCATTTCAAATGTCAGATTTACGCATAAAATTAAAATAGTGTACTTACACACACCGAACCATCATTTGAACACCCAAATACCATTTTGAAATTTTACGCACACCCAAATACCATTTTGAAATATTACGCACACCTAAAAATCCTTTTTAAACATAATCTGCATCCCTTACACCATCAATTAAACCACTTGCAATTTAAAAAAATAGTCTTGCACTTAGACAACCCCCAAGAAAACTTATTAAACAAATTCAAAGATGTTACACACGACTTTAAACAACAAAACGCACTCAGAGCCTCTTTTATGACAAAATTCACTTTGATGTCACACCCAAAACACACACTGCAACTCTTTCACATTCAAACAAACTAAATTCATAATCTTGAGAACATTGATAAATATATCAATGTATGTTTTCACAACAAAACACACTAACATCACAAAACTTCTCGACTAAAAAAACAAAATCACAACAAAACTCAGTCAAAGTCACTTTCACAGCATGTAAACTACTTAAAAATTGTGCTAAATTAATTAAATTGACAAACTAATTCACCATAAAATTTATAAAACAATTTTCATAATATGTCACATACCTCGAAAATACTAAAAAGGTAGTCAAAAGATCCTCTCTGACTTGACGCAAATTGATGCTAAACCATAGAACAATTTGAATAATTTATAAACTACTAATAAATAGTTCAACATCAATTTTTCAAATAAAACACACCTATATCGCATGCACATATCATCTTCAATTAAAAACATTATTCATGTCAACTAAACTAATTAAATAATAAGATAAATTAATTTAAGAAGAAAAATAATTCATCAAACAATGGTTAAAAACGGAACCACCTATCTCAGGTGAAGGAATTCCATAAAATTCAGTGCATAGCTCCAATTTCTCATCAAATGCATCATAAAAAAATAAAGACGAACCTTGAAACAATATATCAAAAAAATCATTAAGATTGAACCAAAATCATCCCAACATGCACCCCAAACGACTTGAAACTCCTACCTACAACTCTACCAAAAATTAAGAACAACTAATTATAATAGAACGCACCTACGGAGGAGAAATAAGAGGCTATATGAGCACGTTGGAGAGTTTTGGAGGTACTCCGCACTGAGAAAAACCCATTCTATAAGGGTTGTGCGGCCAAGGGGTTGTGCGTGTAGGTTTTTCGTGGGAGTTAGGGGTAGCATGACAGGCTAGCTCACTGAACGATGGTCAGCCAAGGGAAGAAGGGGCTCATCGGATGGTGGTCGACCAAGGGAAGAAGGGGTGGCACATCGACTAGTCAAGGATAGAAGGGAGGGAGGTTATTGCGGGAGTAGGGACGTCGGCAGATAGTGCGCGAGGGCGAGGGCGGCACCGGCTGAATATTCAAAAGGAGGTTCGGCCGCTGGACATGGTGGGGTGTGTGGCTGGCCATGGGTGAGGCGCGACGAGGTGTGTCCGGGGAAGAGGTAGGGTGCGATGGGGTCATCTGATCAGGATGAAGGCGTTGCAACGAGAGGAATAAGAAGGGAGGTTTGGGGCGAGATGGACCAAAGGGAGGAGAAAGGAAGTGTGTTTAGGGTTTGGGGAGGGGGGTCTGGCGCGACAAGGGGAGGGGTGAGGAAAATAGAGAAATTCGAAAAAAATAATAAATAAATAAAAGAAAATAAAAAAAAATAAAAAAATGGAAATGAAACCTGAAAAAAAAACCCAACTCACTTAAAATAAAATGATAATTAAATATATTTTTTTAAACGGGGTACAAATAATATAAATAATAATGTTCATAATATATTTTTTTCTTTTATAGTTGTGATAATAACCTGATATTAACAACTTAATTTAAATATTAATGAAAATAATTCCAATAATAATAATTAACATATTAATAATATTATTAATAATAATAATAACAATAATAAGAATTATAATAAAAAATTACCATTTTTATTATTATTTAAATAATCCTTTAAACTTCGTTTATTTATTTATTTATTTATTTATTTATTTATTTCTTATCTTACTGAAACTTTATTTATGTCATTTTTCTTTATTCTCTTTGGACATCAGGCAGGCCAAGCGGGGAACCGGGCGAGGACGTGCGGGGAACAGGGCGAAGTTGCGCGGGGAACAGGGAAAAGTTGCGCAGCTTTGACCACACCCTTTTCATGTGTTGAACGTCATCAAGGAAAAAACATCCATTTTTAAATAAGAAATCAAATATTTTAAGTTATACTTCAACCGTGACCACCCGATGCCCAGAAATTTAATAAAACATATAATTTAGAAATGGCGGGTGTGACAATTCTCCCAACCATAGCAGTTTCTGTCGCCAAAAATCCCCAACTAAGATTGAAACCCAAATAAGCAATTGGTACCCCCTTAAAGTTTAAATTATTTTTACGAAAAAAAAGTAAAATGAGGAAAATGCACCGTGCTCTGAGAAGGTGACTTAAATAACAACCTCAAAAAATTAATAAAAATACTTTCTAGTATGTGTTTCCCGCACCAAAGAGCTATAACACCTCTAGTTGATTAATCAAGGATAGGAACTCTAGAACCCATGAAAACCAACTTCACAAACCAAAACACATCAAGCACCAATGAACAAAAACCTTATCATTTGACAGGAACAAACAAATGAGACCAAGCACGTTCAAGGAGTACTTTTATCACCTATCACCAGATCATCTCTAGGAATAGAAATAAAAGGCCAATAGGGGAAAGCTCGGAGGGGCTCCCCACCATCATTAACTTACTAACACTTGAGACAAGATTGGAAAACCGACACGGTGGGTCCGGGAGGACTCCCCACCATTAAAGAAAAGGTCAACCCGATCCATTCTCGATATAATTATGCAAGACCCATCATGGGTCTCCCCACCATTAGATCTGACAAAAGATACAATACTTTGAAAATTTCCTGACGGTGACCAAACAGCCCACCCCAATGGGAAGGGAGAGAGGGGTCCAACTACCGGGGCGTCAAAACCATGATAGCATAATGAACAACATCTCTACATCCTTGGATGAGTACTATTCAACTTTGCGATCGATTTACCCAAAAAACCCCATAAGCACCATAAAAAGCAATTACACCCCGTGCGATTCAACCCCCAGGACTTTAAGGTACGAGATGACCATGCTTCCTCATAGCTACAGGAAACCTCATGGACCAAAATGGGTCATTTTTAATGTAAAATCTATAGGAAATGATTTAAACTCCTTTTTCCTTCAATACTGATGATAGAAATAAGGTGGGGGTCCCATACACTCTCGGGGTCCTGACTACGTGCCAACTTCACTTCGAGGCCTATGACTGGAGCCCTGATGTTTGAAGCATCTCCTTCCTCGGAGTCAGGAATGGAAGACTCCTGAAAAGAGCTTCTCCCTTTCGTGTCACACGCAACCACACCTCAACCGATACAACACCAACAAACACAACACACCACAACATACAACTACTCTATCACGGCACATCCACCAGAATAGAGGTTTAGATGACGCACATGCATCACCACTTCACCTTATCCATGAAACATAAGATGGAAAGACGCATGAAAAACACACCCCTTTGAACAGATAAATTAGAGCTCCCCGAGAGGACACACTCCTATGAGAACAGGGATTCCTGAAGGATCCCATGAATTCCACCTCTGATCTTTGAAGAGAACTCACACTGCAAGATGTCACCAAACATGACCCTTGAAGCCGATGAATTCACTACAAGCATTTCAAGACATCGGTCTACACCAATAATTCTGAACTGCCTTTACCCTTCCCTGCTGGAATTCCTTTCACCGCTTATGTGGGAAAATCTTCTGACACAATGGTGTCAAACTTTATACTCGACGAGTTAGACAACTCAAAAAGACAAAATATCCCTTCAAATTCCCTCACATATGTCATTCCTCTATGAGAGGATCCACTTAACCGAAAAGGAAAAAAGGGATAGACTTATCATGATCACTGAAAAGGGAGATTCCTTCGATCAACTAGAGGGCCACCCAATGGCGAATTTCATGTGGCCACACTTCAGTCGCATGTTAAAGCTTTATGGGGGTGTGCACTAGTCAGGGAAGAAAACCATGTACACAATAAAACTGGTCCAATGGCCAATACATACGACAAATGAACACTAAACGTGCAGGGGGGACCACTACAGGGGCTTCTGAATCACTTTTCAAAGAAACTTCTAACCACACGCTTTGACGCCAACTTACCAATAAGAATTCTAACTCAAAACATGAATCAGTAAAAAAAATACTATCGGATTGAAATGCCTCACATCCAACATTTCCAAAATTCAAGGACACACCACATAATCACCTGTTATGAAGCACCAATTTTTTCCTTTAAATTTTTTTTTGGAAATAAACGAAGATAGTGGGTTACGCAAACACCAATGGTGTCCCATGGGCCTCGCACATGCATATTCCTGTGCCACACTAGCACCCACCTCATATCCATCCAGTAACTCATCCAATCATGCCATTAACAATTTCCCTTTTCGTATACACTCATATATGTGGTTTCTCAGGAGAGCGCCAAGGATCAAAACTAGATCTTTCACATTTTCAAAACCAAACATTCAACCCACACTTTTCAAACCTTACACATCATTTCAATTTTTTAAGCACTGCATTTGAAAACATTTTCCAAGACCAACTCATTTTTACTTAGAAACCAGATTTCCATGAATCCAAAAAAAGAGATTAGGAACGATGAAAGAGGGAAATAGTGTCAGTGAGTGACTAGGACATATGGTTGGTGGTCATAGACCAATCACGTCACTACCACAAAGAGTATTCTAGGACAGCGTCCTCTTCTCCAAATGGCTTTCTAGACCCTGGGATCTCACTAGGACCACTGACCATACTCCATTTTCATTTCCCCTAATCAAGATTAATCATGAGGACCAACAACTCAAACAAACCTCAACTTACTCTGGTAACTCGAGTCCAGCCACAAGGTGTGTGGGCCAGGCACCTTTATTTTAGCTATAACGTCGAGTTCTTACACCCTTAACTTTGATCTACCATGACTCTATCCTGGAAGAACATGAACCATGAAGAAAAACCTCCCTTTGATACCTTTTTTTCATCAACTAGGCCGGGTCTCCATCTGACCCGGCGCCCGACCCGGTCTGCAGCAGGGCCCGAAGGGCGTTCCCAATCCCCACGGGCTGGAACAAGTGCTCGGGTATCAAAACAAACACATGGGAATGATTTACCTGAAGGAAGAGACATAAGATGAATAACAAGATAAATAAACTGAAACTGGAAACAGACAAATAAACATGCCTTTAAACTATAAACAGGTTTAAAGTCTACAACTAGAACCAACAACCCAAGAGAGATGACAAAAAAGGAAAACTAAAACTCAAAGAAGACTTCAAGGAAAGAAAACTAACACATCTATCTGCACCTTCATTCCACATGAGGATCCACCTCCTCAAACCACCATCGTCAGACCTACACGGGAAAACCATCAGCAACCTGAACCACCGTCACTAAGCACGATGCCTCAACCTATGACACACAAAGAGAAAGGCCTATATACACCCAAAGTTGTATGCAGGGTGTGAGCTAAGAGCCCAGTAGGATTCCACCGGGAGAAGATTCCACAAATAACTATTTAAATGATGAGTACATTTCCTAGTAAAATAGATACAAGGTAAATAAATGCTTAAATAGTATCAACTGAAAACAATTTTTTTTCATGACTGTTTCTTTAAATGAAAATTAATTTAAATACAACAAATGAAATTAAATAGAATAATTAATTACTTGAAAACTTTTAAAGACAACCGGATTAAATAAAACAGTTTCAAATAAAAGATATTAAATTAAAACACACACACACTTGCTTTTTAAAATAATAAAAATGTTGCACCGATGAGTGTAAAGTACCCAATGAGCACAAAATATGGGAGAGGCATCATGGGTGTTATATAGTATGGGTCCCTAGATCTTCGTGTCTTGGTGAAACAAGTATTAGAAACCACGACCCTCATAAAATGTGGCTTAGAAGGACACGACCCTCAGAAAATGTCACTTAAAAGACCATGACCCTCATAAAATCCTACGTTTAGTTTGTGTTGCAATCGCCAGTCCTACCAGTGAAACTAGGTAGAGTCACCTCTGGATCACTAGCCCACTAGTCCTAGTTCACCTTCCTAGCTACCCCGGCTTCCCGCTTTGTGCTCAAAAAATTTCAAGATCATAATAGGTGCACATCAATAAGCAATCCAAGCAAAAAACCACGCATAATAAGATACCATTTACACCATCAATTATACTTTTAAAATTAAAGATCATGTCAAATGTCAAATTTATGCATAAAATCCAAACAGAGTACTTACACACATAGAACCATCATTTGGACACCCAAATACCATTTTGAAATATTATACACACCCAAATTCCATTTTGAACTATTACACACACCCAAAAATCTATTTTGGACATAATCTGCATCGGTTACACCATCAATTAAACCACTTGAAATTTAAAAAAACAGTCTACCACTTAGAAAACCCCCAAGAAAACTTATTAAACAAATTCAATGATGGTCCACATGAATTTAAACACCAAAATGCACTCAGATCCTCTTTTATGACAAAACGCACTTTGATGTCACACCCGAAACACACACTACAACTCTTTCACATTAAAACAAACTAAATTAACAATATTTAAAATGCTGATAAATTGATCAATTTAGGTTTTCACAACAAAACACATTAACATCACATAAACTCTTGACTAACAAAATAAATGCACAACAAAACTTAGTCAAAATTGCTTTCGTGGCATGTAAACTACTTAAAAATTGTTCTAAATTAATTAATTTTACAAACTAATTCACCATAAAATTTATAAAACTATTTTCAAAATATTTTTCATGACTCAAAAATACTAAAAATGCAGTGAAAAGATCCTCTCTGACTCGACGCAAATTGAGGCTAAACTAGAGCACAATTTGTATAATTTATAAACTGCTAATAAATAGTTCAACATAAATTTTTCACATAAAACAAGCCTTTATTGCATACACATATCAAATTAAATTAAAAATATTATTCTCATAAAATAAACTAATTAAATAATTTTCTAAGTTAATTTAAGAAGAAAAATAATTCATCAAACAATGGTTAAACATGGAAACACCTACCAAAGGTGAATTAATTCCATAAAATTCAGTGCACGGCTCCAATTTCTCATCAAACGCATCAAAAAAATTCAAGATGAACCATGAAACAAAATATCGACAAAATCATTAAGATTGAACCAAAATAAGTGCAACTTACACCCCAAACGACATGAAACTCCTACCTAGAACTCTACCAAAAAGGAAGAATAACTAATTGGAACATAACGCACCTACGGTGGAGAAATAAGAGGCTATCTGAGCACATTGGAGAGTTCAAGAGGTACGCCGCGCTAGGAAAAAACCATATTAGAAGGGTTGCATGGCCAAGGGGTTATGCGTGTAGGTTTTTTGAGGGAGGTAGTGGAAGCATGACGGGCTGGCTCACTGAACGGTGGTCATCCAAGGGAATAAGGGGCTCCTTGGATGGTGTTCAGTCAGGGGAAGAAGGGGTGGCACATCATTTGGTCGAATATGGAAAGTATGGAGATCGTGGAGGGAGCAGGGAGTCCAGCGGATAGTGTGCGCGAGCGAGGGTGGTGGTGGATGAATAGTCGTAAGGAGGTCCGGCCGCTGGACATGGTGTGGTGTGTGGCTAGCCATGGGTGAGGCACGACAAGGTGTGTCTGGGGAAGATGTAGGGCATGATGGGGTCATCTTATTGGAATGAAGGCGGTGCAACGAGAGGAAGAGGAAGGGAGGTTTAGGGCATGGTGGACCAAAGAGAGGATAAAGTTAGTGTGGTTAGGGTTTAGGGAGGGAGGTCTTGCGCGACAAGGTCAGGGGTGAAGAAAATAGAGAAAGTTGAAAAAAAATAAAGGAAATGAAACCAGAAAAAAAACCCAACCCACTTAAAATAAAATGATAATTAATTTTTTTTTAAAAGGGGTACTAATAATATAAACAATAATGTTAATAATCTTTTTTTTCTTTTATAGTTGTGATAATAATCAAATATTAACAACTTAATTTAAATATTAATGAAAATAATACCAATAATAATAATTAACATATTATTAACAAAAATAATAAAAATAAACACAATAATAAGAATAATAATTAAAAAATTACTATTTCTATTATTATTGAAATAATCCTTTAAACATCGGCTATTTATTTATTTATTTATTTCATATCTTACTTCAACCTCATTTATGTCATTTTTCTTTATTCACTTTGGATATCGGGCAGGCCAAGCGGGGAACTGGGTGAGGTTGCACGGGGAACAGGGAAAAGTCGTGTGGGGAACAGGGTGAAGTCGCACAGCTTTGACCGTGCCCTTCTCATGTGTTGAATTTCGTCAATGGAAAACATGAATTTTTAATTAAGAAATCAAATATTTTAAGAAGGGATTCAACCTTGACCACCTGAAGCCTAGAAATTTAATAAAACAAATAATTTAGAAATGGTGGGTGTGACAGAAAAAGATCATATACTTTAAAAGAAAAACTTGACAACTTGATTCACCCTTCCCCTCTCAGGGCATCTCGAGGTTCTATAATTGTTATCCAAGGGAGGTAGCTTGTGTCAGATCTGTTCATTATCGTCATGAAGTATTCAACCCTTGTCAGGAGATTCCCCCTCTTCAATGGAAGTAACTTTCAGGTTTGGAAGAACATAATGAGATCACATATAATATCTCTTAGAATGGAAGTCGTATGTTCTATTGTGAAAGGAATACAGGTCACTAATTCAATAGGGATAGTTATGACTGAGACATATAGGAAAATTCTTAATGCAGATGCTAAAGCATAGAATGCTCTCACCATAGCTATTTCAGATCAGATTTATCTAAAGATAATGATTCTTACCTTAAGAAATTAGATGTTGGATAAACTTTAAAATATCTATAAAGGAGATAGAAAATTGAAGGAGAAAATTTCAAGTACGACACAACAGGTTTGATGATCTGAAGATGCACCCTGATGAGAATGTAGAATCCTTCTTCAATTGAATTACTAAATTTGTAGGAGCAATTCGACATCTAGGCGAAGAAATCAAAGACATTGACATTGTAAAAAAATATTGAGAATACTTTCACCCCTTTACAATGCAAAGGTGTCATCCCTGGAGGAAAGAGATCTCTCCAAGCTTTCTCTGAATGATCTGCTGAGTGGCATGGTGGCATATCAAATGAGAGTAAAACTGAAAGATGTTACAACTTGTGTAAGTAAGGAAATTTAATTCAATGCTATAGACAAACTGAAATTTATGTAGATAGTAGTGATGTGGATGTTGAGGAAAAATAAATTTGTTCCTTCATTTTTAAGAAATTTAAGAAGGGAAAAGGAAAATTTAAAAGAAAGTTACCTCTGGCGTGTTTTTGCTATGGTAAAGTTATGAAAATAGCCTCTTAGTGCTCAAGGAAATTTGATGATGAAGAGAGTGAAGTTGAAAAACTTTAAAATCCTCATAAAAGGTTCTTCAAAATGGAAAACATAAAATTTTCAAATAAACTTCAGAAAAAGAGTTTTGTGTGTGAAGGAAATGACGAGTAAAATGATTTCTATGGGGGAGAGGAACCAGGATTTAAATATAGAAAACATGCTTCCATGATGGCCACTATTGAAAAATTAGAACCATTAGAAGATAATGGTAGAGATAATTAGTTTACAACTATTGACAATCATGAGTTTCAACTTAAGGATGTTGTTAGTAAGTTTAAGATTAAATGTAAGAGTTGAAATAAGTGGTAATAAATTATAGAAGAATCAGCTGAATATGTTGATCATCTTGAAGCTAAAATTTAACGAATGGAAAAAAAATTTAAATTAAAATCTAAAATATTTGAAAAAATTGATGATTTAGTGGATCTAAAGTTGAGAATTGATGAGAAGGCAAAGGTCATCAATGACCTCACCTCTAGATTTTAAGAAAAATCCAAGACTGCAGAGGGTCTTAAAGAGTAAGTTGTTACTCTTAGGTGTAAACATAAGAGTGAATCAATTTAAAAAGAATCAAGGAAGAAAATAAAACATGTAAGGTTCTTAGATGATGAGAAGTTGGAGGGAAAAAATGTGGTTCTAAGGGAGTTTAAAATATTTTGAATGCTCAATGACCCACTTACATGGGAAACAATGGAATTGGTTGTGAGGCCAATTTGTCAAATGATACAAATAAAGGTGAAAAAAATAAAGACAAGATAAAAGTAGGTCATGTGGAAAAATCACATGAAGTTCTAAAAAAGAATCCCACAATTTTATCTAAAAGAATAACAAAAGATTATTCTTTATCCTCCAAGAATAACAGGTAATCAAACTATAATCCCATAGAAGAATTAATGAGGATAAATATAATTCAAAATACATTTCCTCTCATGAAGTGTTAGTTCTATGGATATTTATCCCATATCATATCTTATTGTAAAGAGGCAAGGAGAAATTTTAATTTAGAAGATATAGGGGTCCAAAAAAGGAGAAAAAATTCATATCCTAATTCTTTTGGAAGAAATAATTTATATAGATATTGTTTTTTTTGTTATAACATTGGTCATAAAACTATTTATTATAGGTAGAGGAGTGAAATGGACACCGCATGTTGAGTTCATAGAAAAATAAATGTTTATTAACAATATTGTGTTGCCCTTTCAAATAGGTTTTCCCCTCTGAAATAAGAGCTTGATTATGAAGAACTCATGTACATGAAAGAGAGAGTTGAAAGGCCATCAGTGTCCAATACTCAACACAATAACTCATGGAAACAATACAAAGAAAATTAAAAAAATCCAATCTTTCATAAGTATCCCTAAAGGCTACGAATAATAATAACACATGGATTCTTGATAATAGATGTTCATCCCATGTGACAGGTAATGCAGACCTATTAATGGATGTCATGAAAAAGTTCGATGGAACAGTGAGGTTTGGTAACGATAGTTATTTGAAGATAAAAGGTTGTGGAAGTATAGAGCTAGATAATAGAGAGATGAATAAAATTGAATTCATTTATGTAGATGGTATGTGTCATAATATTTTGAGTGTGAGTCAGCTATGTGACTCAGGTCTTATTGTGACATTTATTCAGAATGGTTGTACTATGATATGAAAGTTTGGGAGTCATCTCATGAAATTCTATAGAACATACGGAAACTTATATTAGGTCAACAGAAAAGAGAACATTTACTACCTAATAGTTTAAGAGGAAAACAATCTTTGTCATCGAAGATTGGGGCACATCAATCAGCAGGACATGAAAAAATATCTAAGATGAATATAATCATGGATATCCCAAATCTGAAGTGTGAATGAGAAAAGACCTTTGATTCCTATATGTGAGGGAAACTGGTTCACATTTCTTACTGACCAAAGAATAAAAGATCATCTAATCTCCTTGATCTCATTCATACAGATGAATGTGGGATGATAAATGTTGTTGGAATATAAGGAGAAAGGTACTTTATTCTTTTTATAGAAGATTACAGTTGAATTCCATGTGTGATCGTTATACATAAGAAGTGGAAAGCATTTGATTACATGAAAACCTATCGAAAAATTGTCGAGAATGATACTGGATGGAGTATTAAAGTCCTCTGGTCTGACAATAGAATGGAATACACGTATATTGAATTTTAAAATTACCTAGAGACGCATGGGATACCACATTAGGTTGATGGTGTGATAACTCCACAACAAAATGGAGTTTTTGATAATAGAAATAGATAAGTAAACAACATGGATAGAATAATGCTAATCGAGAGTTGTATTCCTCAACATTACTGGAAATACATATTTCAAGATGCATTCTATATTCAAAATTGAATAGGGCTATATATGGGGGAGAGAAAAACAATATATGATTTTTTTCTTGGAAGGAAGACCACTTTGAAATATTTTTGTGTCTTTTGAAGCAAATTTTTCATCTGAAACAAAGAAGTAAATCAAGGGAAGTATGGATACAATAGAGATGAAGGAATATTTCTTGGATACTAAATTAACAGAAAATCCTACAAGTGAGTCAATAAGAACTTTGGAAGAATTATGGAAAGTGGTGATGTTAAGATCACTGAAGAGAATAACATGAATGCTTCAAAGAATTCTTATGCTGTTGTGATAGAAACTAAATAAGAGTGTGAACTTGGATCAAATTATAATATAGAGGTAGATGTAGGTGTAAAAAACTCTTAGAAGACACATTGTGATGTCGAATTAGAAGAATATTCTGAAGAGGAAGCCATAGCTGGAGATAATTTGATCATACCCCAAAGGAGAAATCAAAGAGTAGACATTGATCAGTCTAACACTATCAAATATCAGAATGTACCTACAAAGACAAGGAGAATGAGAAATAATGCACAATTTTCATTTCAATCAACTGTGGAACCGCCCTCATTTGAAGAAGATGCAAAGCATGAGACTTGGGTGAAAGTAATGAATGAAGAGTTAAATCATATTGACAAAACATAGACTTGGGATCTTGTCAAGAGATCAAAAGGTCACAATGTGATTGGTACGAAATGGATTTTCAAGAACAAATTTGACGAGCATGGAAATGTGATCAGAAATAGGGAATGTTTAGTCTGTAAAGGTTATTCAGAAATTGAAGTCATTGATGTTGATCATACATTTCCTCCAGTAGAAAGACTAGATTCAATCAGGCTATTTCTATCCATAGAAATCCAAAGAGGATATAAAGTGTATCAAATTTATGCCAAGACACCATTCTTAAATGCAGTATTGGGAGAAGAAGTATACATTGAAAAACCCATGGGGTTCTTTCTTGGTAATGATGAAATGAAGGTTTGAAAACTAAATAAGTCCCTCTATGTTTTAAAAACGGCACTGTGAGCATGTTATTCCTGGCTATATTCTTATCTCAAGAAGCTAGAATTCAAAAGAGGAGGAGTAGATCACAATCTCTATTTGAAAAATTATCAAAAATATCAGTTCATAGTGCTAGTTTATGTGGATGGTATTATATTTGGCAGTAGAATTCAGGGATCATTTGAAGAATTTTCTATTCACATGAATTCAGAATTTAAAATTTCTATGATTGGAGAACTCACTTACTTATTAGGGTATATGTGATTCAGAAAATGGATTACACTTTCGTTTCTCAAGAAAATTATGAAAAAGATCTGTTGAATAAATTTAATATGCAAGATTCCAAACCAATGGGGACTCTGATTGCGGTTTTACAAAAACTCGTAAAGCATTAGGATGAGATGTATGTGGATCCCACAATGTATATAATAATCATTGGAAGCTTACTGTACCTGACAGCGATGTGGCCAGATATTGTCTTTGAAAAATGTTTAGTAGCTTTCTTTCAAAGTAATCCAAAGGAAGAACATATGGTAGAAGTTAAAAGAATAATGAGGTATATTCAAGGAACCCAAAATTATGTATTATTCTTTGATGTGTGAAAAGATAATAGATTATATGAATTTTGGATGCTAACTGAGCTGGGGATGTAAAGGACAGATGATCCACCAGTGGTGGATCATTCAATATTGGGAATAAATGTGTGGTTAGGTTAAGCAAGAAATATGAAAGTACTTATCTTAGTACTGTTGAAGCTGAATATATATCCGCTACAAAGGCATGCACTCAGTTACTCTTGATGAAGTAGCAACTGACTGACATAGGTGATGTGGTAAAACAACCAATGGTGATTTACTGTGATAACAAGAGCGCAATTTATCTTATGAAGAATATTGTTCTGAATTCTCATATGAGACATATTGAAATAAGATATTACTTCATCAAGAAAAAATTTGAATAAGGCATGATCAACATGTAACATGTGGGAACAAATGATCAAGTGGATGACATTATGACCAAGCCATAGCCAATGGTTGTGTTTGAGAAACACTGATTGAACCTCATTGTTCATTCACCTCCTAGTGCATGAGAAGGCTAATAATTTCCCCCTTCCTCAAGTTATTTTAACTGTTTCTAATATGTTTTTGGATATGATACAGGTTTATGGGGGAGATACTATCCAAGAGGTGTTATGAACTATTCAATGAACAAATACTGATCTTTGGGTTTATTTTAAATGGGGAAGAAGGAATAAATTTAGGAAAAGTAATGGACATGTAATGCTTCTGTGATGCAATGAGAATTTGGTGTTAGGAGGAGAAGGAATACATTCCAGGCATGTAATTCTTCTGTGGCATGTGTAATTCTTGTATGACATGATTATAATTCAGCGTTAGGAGGAGAATGAATACATTCAAGACATGTAATGCTTCTGTGGACAAGTAATGCTTCTGTGACACATGTAATGATTCTCTAACATGATGAGAATTCGGTGTTAGGAGGATAATGAATGCATTCAGGACATGTAATGCTTTTGTGATATAGTAAGAGAATAGCTTGGGAGTATTTAAGAATTCCAAAACATGGGAACCCAATTCAATCCTCCCCTCTTGTTTTCTACACTGATCATTTCTCACCTAGACTTAGAGTGTTGGCTGAGTTGATTCTTTCATTTCAGTTTTTGATAGTGGCTGGTGCTCTGTTGAATTTATCTGGATATTACCAAGAAACCCAAAGGGGGAGATTGTGGAACCATGACCTTTCTGTGAAGGAAATAGATTATGGTTTGTTTTTGTTATCAATCCTCATTGGAAGTTTAGAAATTTTTCTAGGAAAGGGATCATACAGTTCAAGTAGACAATAATATTGAAGGTGGAATTATTTTCTAGTGTTTGCCAAATTTTTGGGTCCAAAAAGTGGAATATAGATAAAAGTGTTTTTGGAAAAGGGAGTTGCATGCAATATTTAAGGTTGGTTGGAAACTTGCGTGCAAGGTCTAATTTGGGACTAGTGCGTCAAAATATGGAAAAGGAAAAACGTGCACACAAGACTTAAGTGTGCGTGAAAGATGAGGTTGCATGGAATAATCTTACATGCCCAATGCAATGTCAAAAGAGGTTTTGTGTGCTCATGAAGAATCTTTCATGCATCAAAATAGACGTATTGAAAACTTTGGTGTAGGGTCATTGAGGTCTATAAATAGACAGCTACCCCCATTGAATGAGAGAATAAATTTCCCATGAAAATCTGGTTGCCCTTCTGTGAGTAAGTTTTCTGTATGAAATAATTACAGAGAGTTAATCCTATGTGAAATGAGTTCCTTTAGTCTAAAAAGACCAAGTGAATGCTTTTGTGTTGTTGCGTCAAAGATAAGGGTTTCACGGAAAGTAGGGGTTGCATGAAAGTCATGTTTCACGACAATTCCCAAAACATGTGCGTAAGTCAAGGTATTTCATGCAAGTGTGGTGTTATGCTTCCAACATGATTTTGAATATTCGGTTTGTTTGATCAATGATTTCTAGTGAATAAATTCATAACTTCGATGCAAGAAGTGTCTCATGTTGTACTAAGACAAATAATTCAGTGAAAATCTATTGAAGAGACCCTCAATGCAATAAACTAAATAAGACTTCTCCCATGGAAGTGAGCAAGGGGGAGTCGACAGAAGTGTTCTGAGGAATTTATTGATCTATCCATGAATTATTATAAAGGCAGTGTGCCTGGAATAGAGTGACTATGTCTGAACTCTTGTACTCCACAAATAGTAAAGATTTGTGTATTTTGGTACAAACGACAAACTTTTGGCATATGCTACCTAGACGTAGCCCTTTGTGGTGAACCAAGTGAAAGTGTTGTGGGGTCTCATTGTATCTGATTGTTTAATTTTTGTTCATAAACATCATACAGGTTTAAAACATTCCTACTAACATGGGAACAATATCAGATAATTTAAAATAAAAACTTGACATCCTGATTCACCCCTCCCCTCTCAGGGAATCTCGGGGTTTTACAGTCGCATAGTCCTCAATGTCCTCTTAGAAACCTAAAAATAGTTTAACATTTGTATGGTGAGAATACAAGTAAAATCAATAGGTAAACTAAAGATACTCGTGCACAAGTCAGGGAACATAATAATTCCCCTATGATAAAACAGTAGAACCTCAATCACCTACCAAGGAATATTAACCAGCCGAGCCTCACTAAGGCACACTCAACCAAGTAACACAAGTTAAGTAAAGTAATAGTATAAGAACATAGACGCATGGATACCCCATACTGATTTTCCCACTGTTAAGCTACTCATTCCTAATGATCTAGAGTCATTACATTTCCACTCCTCCCACATGCAGTCCTAATGCGGAAAAACTTCTACACACACCTGGGCCTCAAACCGCACACAACCACACCTGTAAACACCTAGGCCACAACAACCACAAACACACCCAATGACACCTGGGCCTCATCCCAAAGATACTTGGGAAATCATACCTTACCCTCAAATACCTGATCCCCTCATCCAAAACAAACCTTTTCCCAAAGAATCTTTTACTATTTTAAGTCTCAATCAAAAACATCTTGCTTGGATATGCCTGATAGATAAGATCTGGAAGAGGGTGAAAATAAAAAAAATCAATAACCAACCATCCATTCTCCCACCGGGATATTGGTAGAGACACCCTCCCCCATTAAATGGAGGTGTTCAGCACATAGTTTTCAACAAGGGTGGGGTGCGTACAAAAATCACAAGGAACTATGCTATTTACTTATAGGTAATAAAACACTCTGCCCCAACCTATGTGTTTCACATGAACAGGCAACAATACCACACCAACATTGTTTTTTCTGCTACCCCTACATGCACAAGCACACAATATCCACTTCCAAATCATAAACCCAACCCCATTCCTATTCAGTTGCCATTTATTTATTTAAGGGGATTCACCATTAAAATTTTTCCAACACTATCGGGAAGCTAACAATCATAACCATACCAGTCAATGAAAAAAAACAAACTACCCTCCCACTACAAAGAAACACAAATCTATAATTGTAGTCCCACTGCACATCCCCATTTAACTCTAACCAACTATCATTCTTTAAAGTGGTACCACCTATTCCTTCTTTCACAACCCATCCTTATAGCCCCGCTACCCAAAAAAATACCCAATAGAGTTCCACTATATATTGACTCCACAACCACACTATAGTCCCACTACTCGACTTCTCTTCATGACCACAACATGACATAAAGGCAGTTCAGCTGCCTACAAGTTCATCCATTCCACAATAAATCAATCTCTCAAACTGAGACACCAACACCCCCTCCCCCATACCAACCCACATACCAAGACCACAGAACCTAGACCAGAACACACAACACATAACCACAACCATTAAACCAAGCATATTTAAAATTAATAGACAAGGGTTATTTAATTCCAGCTTTAATATAATTGGGGTGATCGCAGAATAGGTTTGATCCTAGGGAAGACATTTATTTAACTGAGTGTACGTGATTAATCAGATTTCATGTTACATCTGTACATCAAAACATCACAAAGAAACACTATAAGTGCATAATAAATACCACCAATAGTCATGATTTTCAAAAGTCATACAGAAACAACAGGAATAAAATAATCAAATATAACAAAATAAAACAGGTGATCAACATATAACCACACCTTTCCCGTTATTTTATTTGCACATGCTATCATTTAATCATATTAAAACCTTGTTAAAATCTCATTTTAATAAGAGTATCCAACCATTACTCACAAGGAACCATTAATATACCCACCCCTCATGATGCACAATTAAAGATAAGAAAAAAAATCTTTCCTTGGATGATCAAATATTGAATTTCCTTCTTACGCCAAGAACATGGGATGACACGACTCACAGAAAGAACTCCAAGGTTGAGCTGGAAGGGCTCCATAAAGGGCGCACGAATCATATCGAGAGGAAGTCTCCAGGTGCATATAGAGAAATGAAAAGGAAGAAGGAAGAGAGGATCTCATCTTAAGAAGAGGACAAAACCTAAAATCAGGGAGACCATTTGAGGTACTTAAAAGTTGGATCGTGGTTTTACCACATGGCTAGGTAGTTTTCCGTGTTGCAATTAATTGATATTTAATAATTCCCCTCATAAACTGTGGAGATAGACCAAAGGATGGTTGTTAGTTGATAGATTAACTTTAAATGGAAAAAACAAATAACATGGGAGAAACTGGAAAAACTGGAAATGATTCATCGATGGGTGAGTCACCGATGCAGATCTACTAACGCCATAGCATACCGATGGCCTAAACTACCAATTCCTCGACCTATCGATTCCCAAACCTATTAATTCCTCAACCTACCGACACTCTGGCCTACCGAATCTGAGCTACTGACGTGACCTACCAACTCCTTGACCTACTGATGCCCTGACTTACTGATGTTGAGCTACTGATATGACCTACCAACACCTCAACCTAACAACACTGACGCCCTTGAATCACTGATGTTTAATCCCCTTGACTCACTGATGTCGACGCCCCTTGACTCACCGATGCACTGACATGCTGATGCAATGACATGCCGATTGAAAAACTATAAATTTTAGCAAACACTCGAAATGATCCACCGAAAACTCCTAGAACACCTCAACACTAGATTTTCGCAAAGGATGGGCCTAAAGAAATATAGGTTATTACATCAGATACCTTTAAAATTATTCTCATCCCCAAGAATTTTAAAACCTTCCCAAAAGGAAAGAGGTCTGAACAACCATCCCTTAAGATACCTCTCAGGAGTAAACCACCCTATGTTGTTCTAAATTTAGAGTGGAAACCTCAACATCCAAGGACACCACCCAGACATTTATCTCCTGAACAACTATAGATACACTACTGCTCCACTCCCTCAAGTAACCACACAAACACCAAAATTCACACCATCTAGACACATGGATTAGAGAGATACTTCCTCTATGTCAATATATTATCTGCTTTGGGAGGCACTAACTCACCCGCACGGGTTTAATCTCATCAGCATTAATGTGTCTTGATTAGGGATCAGGTTCTCCCCTCCCCATAGTCATGACTTTTCACACAAAATCATAGAATTGGGAATTAACTTATCATACAACAAGCAAGGTAAAACATTACATCATAATCAAGGCATAAAGAAAACACAATATCATATCTTAGAACAACTCTAGGTACTAGGCACACATTTGTGCCTCCCGTTCCCAAGTACTCTCTTCGAGGCCACCATGCCTCCATAACACAAAAAATAAAGGAATCGTATGTCCATGAAGCACCTTCTCCTTATGATCCTTAATTCTCATCGGTTTCTCAACAAATGTCACATCGTCCTCAATATCCAACTCTCCTCAATCTAGGACATGGGAGTCATCATGTAGATACCAACAGAGCTGGGAGACATGTAAGATGTTGTGAATCATCTCCAACCATGGTCGTAATGCTAGTTGATACTCCACCTCGCCAACTCACCCCAAAACCACAAATGGTCTGATCAACGTGGGAGAAAGCTTACTCCCCTGCCAAAAATCCATTGTCTATTTCGAGGGGAGACCTTTAAGAACATGTGTTCCCCAACCTCAAACACCAAGGGCCTCCTCCTATGATCGGAATATGACTTTTGTCGATCCTAAGGTGCCTTCATCCTTTCATGCACAAGTTGAACCTTCTCTATTGTGCTCTGCACCACCTCTAGTCCAAGAACACCTACCTCCCCAACCATTATCCAGCATGCGGGTGAAAGATATAGTTTTTTGTACAAGGATTTGAATGGTTTTGTGCTAATTATAGAGTGATACCTATTATTGTAGAAAAACCCCCACTAGGGGAATGTGCCACACCCATGATCCTCTAAAGTCCAAGACACGCGCCCGCAGCATGTCCACCAACATCTAGATGGTCCCCTCTATTTTCCCATTCTTTTGAGGGTGGAAAGTATTGCTAAGTCATAGTTGGGTGCCAAAAGCACATTGTAATCCCTTCTAGACTCATGAAGTCAATCATTTATCCTGATCTGAAATGATGGATCTTGAAACTCCATGTAGTCATCACACTTCAGCCATGTATCTCTGTGCTAAGGCATGCATTGTGCTTGACTCCTCAACTGCTAAGAAGTGAGCCGATTTCATCAATTGATCCACCACTACACAAATGGAATCATAGACTCCCTCAACCTTGGGTATTCCAATGACAAAATTCATCGAGACTTCACCCCACTTCCACTTGGAAATGTCCAAGGTTTGCAGTAGTCCTCCAAGAACATGGTTTTTAGCCTTCACCTGGTGACACATGAGGCACCTTGCCACAAACTCTTCCATTGTCCACTTCACTCCAAGCACCAAAACTAACCTCTAAAGCCTCAGTACCTCTTGGAGACTCTTTCATGTACCCCCAAGGGTGAGTTATGGAACTCACCAAGATCTCCCTCACGCATCACCACCAAGACAAATAGCTTCCCATGGAACAGCATCTGATTCTGACTATCCTCCCACCATCCCTCCGAAGCATCACCCTGGCTAACGCGATCATGCATCATTTTAGCCTCTGAGTCTCCCCATCGAGACTCCTCTATCTTCCATACCAAGGAAGATTGCACTATCATCTAAAATAGACATCCTCTACCATCCTCCACTCTCAAGCCCTGATGTAAGGAAACCAACTCCACCATTTCCTTCCAAGCATCTGTGAACTCCTAAACTACATCCTTTTGTGACTTCCTACTCAAGGAATCATCCACTGAGTTCCCCTTTCCTAGGGTGTAGAAGATATCAAATTATTATTCCTAAAGAAACTCAATCCACCTATGTTGCCACAAGTTTAGGTATCACTGGGATAAGATATACCTAAAGATCTTGTGATCAATGACGACCATGAAGCATTCCCCAATGAGGTAATGTCGCCACATCTTCAGTGTGAACACAACTACTGCAAGTTCTATGTCATGGGTGGCATAGTTACATTAGTGAGGTCATAACTGCCTAGACCCATAAGAGATCACTCCCCACTATTGTATCATAACACAACCCAAGCCTAGACTATAAGCATCATAGAACACATCGAATCCCATCCCTTATTCTAGAAGCCTAAGCACTGGGGAACTGACAAGCTTCCCCTTCAGGTAGATGAATGTTTCTTGGCACTGCTCACTCCATACGAAATCCTAGTTCTTTCTGGTCAAAGTCATCAATGGAGCTGTAACTCAAGAGAATTTGGCAAAGAACCTCTGGTAGTAACCTACCTGACCCAGCAAACTACGAACCTCTTCCACATTCTTGGGTTCTACCCAAGAAACAACCTCTTAGAACTTAGATGGGTCCACTTCTATTCCCTACAAGGACACTACGTGTCCAAGGAAGTGCACCTATTGTGTCCCTAATGTGCACTTGGAAAAATTCCCATAGAGGTAGTGGTGTTAGAGGACCTCCAAAACTTTCCTTAGATACTCAGCGTGATCCTCTTACGACCTTAAGTAGATCAGGATTTCATTGATGAACACAACCACAAACAGGTCTATATACTCAAAGAAAATAGAGTTCATGAGCTCCATGAACTTGGAAAGTGCATTTGTAACACTGAATTGCATGACCTCGAACTCAAAGTACACATAACTACACCTGAAAGCAGTATCCAGGATGTCTCCCTCCTTCGCCCACAACTAGTGATATCTAAACCATATTTCAATATTAGATAACCAACTAGATCCAATCAACTGGTCAAAAAGGTCATTGATCCTCAGGAGGGGGTAACGGTTCATGACCATCACCTGATTCATTATCTGGTAGTATATGCACTACCTGAGACCACTGTATTCATTCTTTACAAGCAATATTGGGGCACCCCATAGTGACACACTTGGTCGGATAAAACTTTTCTTCATCAGGTCATCAACCTAAATCCACAAATTCCATAACTCAAAAGGTGTCATCTGATATGGATCTATTGAAATCAGACAGGCATTGGGTTGTAAGTCTATCCCGAACTCAATAAGACGTCAAGGGGGTAGAGTCTCAACCTCATTGAGGAAGACATCTAGGAACTCACTGAAAATCCCGGTAACTTCCACCATCTCAGAGTATGCTGATTCCACTGAAATATCTGCTAATAAAGAAAGAAGGGGCTCCACACTCCAGCTTCCCTCCTGGAAATTATGCTAACCAACATATGATACACGATGGCCACTCATATCTAAGAACACGATCCTTAATCAGAAGTATTCGATAATATCATGTATAGAAAACATCCATTCAATTCCTAGGATGACAGCGTATATCTACATCTGTAGCATAAGGATATCCCCACTGGACTGATACTGCCCCAACAACAGTTTATATTCTTGAAAAACATCAAACATGGTTGTTTAACCTCTAACTGTTGTTATAAACACTAGGGTCATGGAAAGTCACTCTATGTCTAGACCCAATTCATGGGATAGACTATGTGAAAGAAAGGAGTGTGAAGCTCCAGAATCAAATAAAGAATAGGAAAGAGTACTAAACAGAATGACCGTACCTTGAACAACTTTGGACCTCATTGGAACTGCTACCTCTGCAGCGTGCAACTACACATGCCCAACCCCTCTTCCCCTCGGCTGTCAACCACCTCCCTGACCACACCCT
Source organism: Viscum album (assembly GCA_963277665.1). NCBI lineage: Eukaryota > Viridiplantae > Streptophyta > Magnoliopsida > Santalales > Viscaceae > Viscum > Viscum album. Next base: position 1,217,295,979 of record OY728159.1, read on the forward strand.
GGTATAGGTCCATAAGGAGCACCATAAGGTCGGCCTCCTTTGGCGTTGTCCTCCCTCAATTGAGCAGGATCTCACTGTCCCTACTGCTGGAAGGGCCTGACTGGAAACTGCTACTACTATGGTGGGTGCTGACCTGCAGACCCCCACTATACTACAATTGAATAGGGAACTGATTCCTAATATTCCCATGGCTACTACAGATAAAGCACCTTGCTCCTAGGCCCATGGATAAAGGTCAAGTAATAGAAGATCAGAACTGAAACTACTGAGCCCTACTCCCCATTGGTTGAAACCTAGAAGGACATGACACCAGAGACCTACTACTGACAGCCTTCCCCTTTAATAAACTTGGCCAGCTACCCTCTCGTAGAACACCTTCCATCATTTTCATCATATCTAATACTTCTTCCTTTTTCTGAACCTCCATGTACGTTGTTAGGGCGAATGAAGTAAGATCATGCTGAAGAGAAGGTTGGAGTGCCTCTGCTAAGCATCTTGCTCATGACTCCTCATCCGGAAAGATATCCGGAGAAAAATGATGTTGATCCTTGAACATGATATCCAACTCCCTAACTGACATACTCACCTGTTGAAGTGAGAGTAGCTCCTACCTCTTCTCTTCCTTCATCGTGGAAGAAAGGAATTCAACCTAGAACTCATTCTCAAAGTCAGTCCATGAAACCATAGTTTCCTTCTTCTCCCCGAGGTAAAGTTTCCACCACTAACATGTCACTCCTCATATCTGGATCACTTCTAGAAGAACCTAGTACTCTGTTGGAGCCTGAATCAAGCTGAAAGTGATCATCATTCCCTCCAGCCAGCTCTCAGTCTCCATGTCTGAGATGCTACCCTCGTACCTTCCCATAGTTTTCCGCTGAAAGGAATGAAGCGAATTCTACCACTAGTCACCCTCCTCCTATCGATCGGCCCTCCATTGATCAACCAGATCAACCTGCTGGGCCTTGATTACTCAAACCCCTTATGGACAACGTTTGGGTTCCTTAGATGAAAAATCAAACAAGAAACTCGTAAGCCTGAGTAGTGTGGAAATTTCCTTTTAAATTTTGTTTTAATTTTTCATTTATTTTAATTCCCATAACACCCAAGAAACATAAGAAAACAAGTCAATATGATGTATGTACCTTTCCTAGGGTCTCTACCCTACAATTAGTGTATCCTCAATGGGTCGTTTAGTAGGTCCATAGTACTTACATTGAATCACGGGGAACCTAAAATCCCATGCCCTAGCTCATCTTCCCTAGCCTATTTCATGCACCAAGATTTCCTGATAATGTTTCCCTACCATCCCATGAAATCCCCATGGTTCCTAACCCATAACTCCATCATATCTCTCAACCATCATCCATGATACCATTCTTTCATGACCCTCCTTCTTTAAGATGAGGGAAGGGATGACAAAGTTCCTTGCCCTTCCTTCCCCAAGATGAATGAGAGATAATGACCCCCAGAGTCCCACCTTTTGTAGGCCATGTAGTTACAACTAGTACCAAGGGTATTTAATCCTGTAAAAATAGAAGGCATTTCCCTTTTTATAAAACTAGATCGAGGGATAATATGGTAAATCCCAGAAACACCACGGACCAAGGTAAAAGTAAATCCAAGAATCCATTCCCACATGCATGTTCAAAAGTAAAATTGATACAAAGTTGGAAAAAATCCCTAATAATGTACCAAGGAAAAGAAACTAAGAATAAATATCTATTATCCTAATGCCAGAGCTATTAATAACCATCACAATTCTGAAATTCCTCCTGGAAACTTGAAAATAGTTTTCATACATAGGGTGAGAATACAAGTATACTCGATTGGTAAACTAAATCTACTCATGCACAAGTGGGGGAACATACTCATGCCCCTATGAGAAAATAGTGGATACTAAAACACCTATCAAGGAATACTAACCAGTCCAGCCTCACCAAGGCACACTCACCAATTTAATGCAAGGCAAGTAAAGTAATAAAATAAGAACATCGACACCTGGGTACCCTGCACTGATTTTCCCACTGGTTAATTTCTCATTCATAACAATCTAACAGCTTGATGTTGCCACTCTTCCCACACGCATTCCCACTGCTGCAAATTTTTTGTACACACCTAGGCCTCAAACCACACACAACCATGAAAATAGACAGTTGGGCAATAATAACCACTACCACGCCTAAAGACACATGGGCCTCATTCTGAATATACTTGGGAAAACATACCTGGCCCGTAAAAACCTGAGCCACTCATCCAAAACAAACCTTTTTTGGAATAATCTTAGACTATGGTAAGACTCAAGACATTACAACCTTCCCAGATACACCTGAACGACACGATCTATAAGTGGGTGTGAGGAAGAAATATCAGTAACCATCCAACCATCCTCCCACCGGGATGTTGGGAAAGACACCATTCCCTATGAAAGGGAGGAGTTAGACACAAAGTGATAAACAAGGGTGGAGTGCATATAGAAATCACAAGAAACTATAATATATATATATAGGAAATCAAACACTTGGCCCCAACCTATAGGTTCCACACAAACAAACAACAACCCCGCACCAGCACCACTTTTTGCAGCTACCCCTACATGCACAACCACACAACAGCCACTGCCAAAGCATAAACCCAACCCCCTTCTTGTTCAGTTTCCATTTATTTATTTAAGGGGATTCAATGTAAAAATTATTCCGACACTACTGGGTAACTAAAAACCTTAACCATTCCATGTAATGAACAAAACAAAATTGCAGTCCCACTGCACAGCAACACGAAACTAGACATGGAGTCCCACTGCACATCCCCACTTAAATCCTACCAACTATCATTCTTAAAAGTTATACTTCACATTCCTTCTTTCACAACCCAACCCTATATCCCCGCTCCCCAAAAAATCCCCAATGCATTCCCATTGCATAACGAGTCTTCCACTACACAGTAGTCCCACTCCTCGATGTCACTTCACGACCACAACAGAACATAAAGGCAGTTCAGCTACCTACAAGTTCATCCATTCCACAATCAATCAATTTCTCACACTAAGACACCAACTCCCCCCCCCCCTCTACCACCCCACATACTAAGCCCACAAAACCCACACCAGAACACACAACACATAACCACAACCATTAAACCAAGCGTATTCAAATTTAACCAACAAGGGATCTTTAATTTCCATATTAATATAACTAGGGTGATCAGAGAAAAGATTTGATCCTAGGGAATCCCTTTATCTAACTAAGTTCATGTGGTTAATCAGATTTCATAGTACATATTTATATCAAAATATCACATTCAAACAATGCCAATGCACAATAAAGACCACCAACGGTCATAATTTTTGTAAGCAATACATCCACAACATCTATAAAAGAATCAAAGATAACAAAATAAAACTGGATACCAACATCAAACCACACCATGTCCATTATTTTATTTACGCGAGCTATCTTTTGATTATCTTAAATCCTTCTTAAATTATCATTTTAAGAAGAGTATTCAACCATTCCTCATAATGAACCATTAATATACCCAACCCACATGATGCACAATTAAAGAGAATAAATATAAAATCCCTACTTTGATGGTCAAAGATCGAAGTTCCTTCTTGCGCCAATAATAGGGGATGGAGTGACTAATAGAAATAACTCCTAGGCTGAGTAGGAAGGGCTCTAGTACGGGTGCACAACTCGTCTTGGGAGTAAGTCTCCAAGGGAATCAAGAGAAATTAAAAGTAACAAGGAAGATAGAATCTTGTCTTAAGAAGAGGTATGATCATCAAATCGGGGAGACCATTTCGAAGTACATAAAAGTCGGATTGTGGTTTTACCAGGCGCCTTGGTAGTTTTACACGTTGTAATTAATTGATATTTAATAATTATTCTTGAAAATGGTGAAGATAGACCAGTAAACGGTTATGAGTTGATAGATTAACTTTAAATGGGGAAAACTTGTAAAAGGGGTGAAACTGGAAAAACTGGAAATGAGTCATTGATGGGTGAGTCACAAATGTTGAGCTACTGATGCCACAGCCTACCGACGCCTGGACCAACTGAAGCCTCGACCTACCGACGCCCTGACCTACTGACACCTCAACCTACCAACACCTTAGCCTACCGATGTTGAGTTACCGATGCAACCTACCGACACCTCAACCTACCAATACCCTAACCTGCCGACGTTGAGATACTGATGCAACCTACTGATGCCTCAACCTATTGATATAGACACCCTCTACTCACCTGTTTCAACACCCCTTGAAACACTGATGTCGATTCCCCTTGACTCACGGATGCATTGACATGCTGACGCCCTGACATACCGATGAAAAACTAGAAATTTTGGTAATCTCTTGAATTGAGCAACCGACAGCACCCAGAACACCTCAACACTGGATTTTCTCAAAGGGCCTAGGGAAAATATGGGTTATCACAAAAAGACACACAAAAATTAAAGACTTTGACCTCTTGTATATGATCTTTGGAGGACATTACCTGATCCCATTCATTCACTCATGTTTTTTTAAATGAATAAGTATATCTATGTATGCTCATTAATTCATCAAATGAATTCATCGGCACTCCATGGATTTCATCAACTAAAATGTTCCCATATAATGATAACATGGTATATGAGATAATTGAACATTAACTGTTAATGTTCCACTATAATGACAAGACCTTGGAAATTCTTATGATATCTATAAATCATTATGAATGATATACCCAATTATAATGTTTCATATATGGATATTGAATCATAAAATATATCATATCATAAAAAATGATATTCCCAACGTAAATCATATTTAGGATATATCGTTATCACCCAAAAATCAATATCCTCCTCTACTACCACATGATCATCTACTAATGGGTATTAATACACATCTTGTTATTTAGTGGGATATTGTACTAGTATAGTTACTTGATAATTAATTTATTCATCGATACTTTATCTTCAAGAAACTATGTAATTTTAAATTTTCTTAATAATCTAGTTCCCATGAAACTTTTCATCCCTATTTCTGGTTACCTTCTTCTCCTTTGGGTCCCAAATATTATATTTATGCCCCCAATTTACATATCCAATGAAGATATATGGATTAGTTATCCCAAATATATTCTATATTGGATCTATAGATACATGTAAAAATACTAAATATCCAAACACTCATAAAAAAATATAAGATATATGTTTACTGGACCATTTATTCTATGAAATTTTGAAATTTAGAGGAACTGATAGTGATTTGTTAATGAGGTAACATGTTACTTGAAATGATTTTTACCAAAATGTATTAGGAATAATATAAAAGCCTATTTTTATTCAAACCTTCAATGTGATGGTTCAATTCATCCTTTTTTCAACTCTATTATTTTTTCAGGTGTGTGGGACCTTTCTCTTATATCGGATTCCTTGACTTCCATAATAGGTATCAAACTTTTTGGTTGTGTTCACTCGTCCATTAATTAAATAAAGACACATAAAATTCCTCTCAATTTCATTACCTACCATGAAATAGAATATTTTGTAGTAACCCATTACTTAATCATTTGATAATAAGAATATCTCTCACACCTTTTAAGATGAATCATCAATAAAGGTTAGTAAATATCTATTACATTATTAGTGATTCAACATAATTGGACTGTTTATATTAGGTTGAATCGGAATCAATAACTATTATATCCTTAATATTAAGTATTATTGAATGAGACTATGTGTTATATCTCATACAACTAATACTTTCAAGGAAGTTTTGATGTATCCTTTTCAACTTTGATGTATTTCATCTTCATCAAGGTGGATAAATATCTTTTACATATGTGGTCAATTCTCATATTCCAAAAAATTGTGATGACTCTATCTCTATAAATTTGATTTTTTTTAAAATATCATCACTTTTGTTTTGTACAGAATACCATGTATGTGTTGTGTAGCTTTGATTATGGATCCTTTTATTATCTTCCATGTATAATTTTAATGATTTTATCATTTCCTTATCTATTAAAGGCTATTCCCAAAAAATAGGTTGAGGGGATGACTTGAAACATATTGAACATCCTTAAAGGTGACTATTTATCCAACATTCATCTTGACATGGATACAACCAATTCCAAAAATCCCAACCAAACTAGTAATCCTCATCATGACTACACAAAATTCGTCCACTTCATAAGTCAAGAAATAATCATGACATGGAGTGACAAAGTATGATGTTACAGTATCGACCACCCAGTCTATGCCTTTTATTGATTTGTGAAGGAATGTATCTTCATTATCTTTAGATAAAAAATAAACTTCACTAAGGAAAATTGTGAACATATTTATTTCTTCTTTATTAGTAACTACTATGGCCCTTCTATTAGAGTAAATTTTGGGAACTCATCTTTACATGTCCCTCTATGACACAATCATTGAATTTTTATATTGTCCTCTTGTTATCTTTCAATCTTCCTCTACTCTTTCTCCAATGTATAATTTCTAGTACCCAATAACCTACTTGATATCTACCTCTATTCTCTAAGTTGAGATCTTATGTTTCGTTGTAATTCATATCTTTCCTTCAAGCCTCATTTTTTAATAGTAAATTATTTACCATTTTCCTAGTAAGATTTCCTCTAGGAACCAAATTACTGAGGGAGATAACTAGTATATACCAAAAATTTAGAAGGGGACATATTATGTGGTTTTTCTGATCTTCATAGTCTGGATACATAAAAGTATCCACCAATTGATTCAATATACTTTGAAACTTTAGGACATGTTTTGAATAGATTTTAAACTCTATACTTAATGATTCTCCAAAAAATTTAACAATATGATCTTGTTTCAAGAAATATTTAAAAGAAATATATTCTCCAACTTTATTGGGAGTTTATATGAACTAATCTATTTATAAACATAGTGTTATTCACATTGATTGATCTATTTAAAAATTTAACCAATCGTTTTCTTATTTATATTCTTCAAGTTTTCTTCCTTCGTGGAATCTAGGCTGAATCCCTTGATATCAATCGGGTTAAAAAGATACTATGAATTTAGAAAATCTTCAATTCAAGACTTCTAATATAGTAGTTTTAGCAATTAAACGTGATCATTCCTCCCATGGATGATCCTTGTATTGAAATTCAATTTAGTAAAAATGGGAGAAAAACTTATAAAAATAGAGATAACCATTTTGTCTGAAACTATCGAAAATAGTATATTTGACTATTTTCTATCAAAAAACCACGTTGTATGGAGCCTTATGGGGTTTAGAGAAAAAATTGAAATGATTTTGAAAAAATTATCCCCACTATAAATAATTTATGTTAAGGTGTTGTTATATAATTTCTGAAAATTCAGGGACCATTTTCTAATTTTTATTTCACTAATATATGTTTTTCTAAATACAGTTCCCAAGGTTTATACTAAACATCCTTTGATTCCAACTATAAAAACTCCAACCCTAGAATCCAAATTGAATAGTTACTCTATTACATTTGTACTGAATACAATTAATCAAATCTCAGGGGACCTAATAGTTTATTAGTCTTGGTAAACTAGATGCAAACTTGAATCCCACAATTTAATTGAAAATATATAATATAATATAGTATTTTATTTGGGATCATCATTATTACCTCTAGGATATCCCTCCAAGACAATCATAAAATATTTCATGTAATTCAGGGGAAAAGAAACATTAGAAAGGGGTGATATTATATTCTTAGTAAGGGAATGCATAGAATGGAAGAAAAATAAGGAATGAATAATATGGAAATAATAAATGATGATCAAATAATTCCATACAAATAATTTCATTAATAATAAACTTATACATGCATATAAAAACTAATCAAATAACACATGGAAATAAATAATTGATTTCATAATGATAGGATGCAAAATTCTAGACATATCAAACCTTCCATCAAGGCCTTGTACCAAGACATCTAAAAATGTCAGCAAGGCCTCATTCTAAGACATCTATAAAAAAGAATATAGCCTTATCCAAATACTCAATATTGTTTTTCTCATGGGACCTACTGATTCATCAATGTTATATGTAATTCAAGGCCCTAACCATAACATAATAATTCCAATTCATTCATCATATTAATAACCAACATAACTTAATCAACATGTATTAAAATCAATAATTGTTCATATTGGAAGAACTACCATACAAAATATCAACACTTTCCCCAGTCAAACTGATCATAAACGATCAAGGGAAATATGTTGGATGCATTCATAAGATTATAACCATGATAAATCATAATATTTAACAAAGGATATTGATATGGAAGAAAATATTTTCAGAATATCACTGGAAAATTTCTTGAGTATAATACCATTTTTAACATTGAAAACACTTATCTAAAATATAAAAAAATAATTAATATCAAGTAAAACTTTTTTTTTTGAAAAAAAACTTGTAAACATGTAAATTAATATTTGAATAAATGAGTGGTTTTTATGGACGAAAAATTCATTCTTGTTGTATAAGTTAAAAAAATATCATTCACACTTTTGAAAAAAGGTCAAAAGTACCAAGTCTAGAAAAAGACCAGAATATTTCTTCTAAAACATTTTATAAAAATTAAAAATTGGGTAAAAATAAATTTAAAATTCATTTTAAATTAGTAAAAACATGCTTGAAAACATTTTTACCTCCTCAAATTCTTTTTTTTTGTATTTTAAAATAAGTCACTTTATGGTTAGTAGTAACCATCACAAAATGTGTGGGATATAGGTTCAAAACAGTAGAAAATAAGTTCAAAATTCAAAACTAAATTCACATTATCCAAAGAAACCTCGAGCCATGTGTACCCACAACTTCCAAAGTTTCATCGTATTGTCATCCATCATCATGAGGTGCACTGTCATCACTATCCCACACCAGTCACCAGAGAACCTCACCACTGTAAATCAAAAATAGCATCGACAGCCACCACAAACCATTGGAACCATTGTAGATTACATTTAGCACCAACATCCTCATATCAAAAACACACAACTTGAAGTAAAAAAAGTCATCAAGAAAACAACCTTTCTGCATTCACAAGGCCATCGTGATTCGAACTGGTCCAAAAACATCACCAGATAAGCAGAAAAAAGAGAACCACATGAAGAGTGCCTATTGAAATATATTGAACACTTGAACAACGCCTCTAAAAGATTCATCCAAACCAATACACTAGGACAACATGGACAAGACTGTTGGATTTAGAATCTAGGGTAGAGTTGAGAAGAAGGGCATAAAAAAGAACCACATTTTCTCTGGAGACTCAACAGAAAATCAAAACATCCAATATGAAAATAACCAGCCGCATAAACACCATAAACAATTGAATATGTCGACATCAAGGATAAAACACCTTGATACATAAAGAAAATTCTAAGAGCGAATGGGACAATGGAAGAACAGAAGAAATGGTAAGCCTCAATAGCGAACCATGACCGTGAACCCCAACACATCCCAAACCACCGTAAGGAATACCAAGAAGGACCAAATAGAGTCTGACATGGCAGATCTGGTCGGAAGAGTAGTTGTGATTAACAGTTGAGGAACTGCATCAAAAATCCAGATCATTGAAGATAAATAATATCCCAAAAGGAAGATCCTGAGGAAGAACCGAAAGTGAGAATATGTAGTAGAATAAGGAAATGGAGGTCGAAAGGCATCTCCATCGTGAGGGGGAAAGAAACCCTAGAGCGGGGATAAAATCACTTGAGAGAGCTCTCCAATTGAGAAAAGAGCCATTTCTACCCCTTAAAAACATTTTTAGAAAACATAGACATAGAAAACAAAGGAATTTCAACCAAAGAGAAAATGAAGTCGGTTTTCCAAAAAACAATTCTTTTGGGATCATGAGTACAATAACAGATAATAATTTAAAGGAATAATTTTACTTTATATAAATATTGAAATAGGTAATAAAATATTTTGTTTTAATATAGAAATATAAAATAATTCTTATAATGGAGCCTAAAAATAAAAAAAAATCCTGAATAATGATGAGATTGTGAAATAAACTCATACCTCAAGTCCGAATTCCTTTGTATGTGTTTGAACCTCCTGTATAATAAATATATATTTATTATAAATATATTATTAAATCATAATCATAAATATCATACAATATATAATTTACTTATAATATTTTATCACCTGTTTATTAGAAATTCATTGTTATAATCTCTTTTCTGGATAATAATTGCTTAATTTTTCATAAATGTTTTGATTTGGTAGTTTTAGTCCTTTTACTTTTATCATGGTTCCATTATCTCTAGAATTTTAACCTTAATATAAATATCATATACATTCATTATATATGTATTTATAGTAATCTACAAAATATAGAGATAGAAAAAAAATGAATTAAACTGTTCATGGAGATAGTAAGATGTACGTACACATTAATGTTGTTTTCATTATTTAATGGATGAAAAAAATAAAGTTAAATAATAATTGACCTTTATAGAATCATTATTATAACATATAAATCATATAAGTTCATCAAATCTATCCTTATTACCATCTATATAAAACAGTAATGAAAAATAGATCACATCACTTCATAGAGGTGGTAGTCCACACGTACGCACGTGCAATGTTATTATTTTCTAAATGATTGGAAGGTAACATGGTAGATAAGATATTATAACTAAAAAATATTAATCATGTAATTAATATCTTATATAAGCACTAAAACCATCAAAATAATCATACATGAAACATTGTGATTAAAAATGAATTGTATTAATACGTAGAGACGGGAAGTTGTACGTACACACGACCGATACTTTCACCTTCCATTGATAGAAAATATGGTGTATAATTATGGTTTCATAATAGTATAAAAAATTAAGTATATTTAAGTTACTAAATTTATTATTTTATTAATATTATAATATACCTATAGGTAATTACTATCTCTTTGATACAACTCATTTAGATCTCCTCTTTAGGGCCCTATGGTTTGTATTTTGGGATGAACAAAACATCTTGAGTGTTTATATGTGATTTTAGAAGATAATTTGGTAGTATTTGGTTGAGATAGATGGATTGAAGTGGTGTAAAGAAATGAGGGGAGGAGGTTCTCTTTTATAATTGAGGTGAGGGTCACTTTTGGAATTTCTTAAAAGATTTAAATATAACAAATCCATTCTTAATAAAAATTATTATAAATGGCCATAGTTTAAAATATAAAATAGGATATGGTTGAAATATCATCTACCAATAAAATTTAGATAGATTTAAGTAGATTTTAAAACCTTATCTTTTGGTTTAACCCTTTAGTTATCACATTTTAACATTAACCATGACAATAACTTTTTCACTATAAAAGGGTTATAATTTTACTTATAAGGTAAAATTTTGAATGATAAATGGAAAAGGGATGGAATTTTAAACCTTATATTATTATAAATGTCCTTATTCAATATTTTTATAATTTATAAACAATTTAATAAAATATCATTATTTCCAATTTTGAAACTATTCATTTAATCTGACTTAAAATACATATAGAAAATGTTGTCATTCGAATATAATATATAATTCCCCAACCCTAGAAGCCCATAGTTAGTGTATTACTTTATTTCATAGGCATTATTAAAATTAATCAAATATCAAAGGACTGAATAGTTCAGTAGTTTTGGAAAATTAGATTACATATATGATACCCATATTACATTTGGAAATATAAAATAAAACATTATAAATAGAAAAAACTAATAAACTACATCCTTGAAACTCATTCCAAGAAATCATCTTCATATCCTGGCGAAAGAAAAAAAGGGTGAGCTCAAATTATCAGTAAGGGTAAGAATACAGTAGAAGTAATCATGAATAAAAAAGAATAAATAATATGGAAATGTAAATAACTAAACACACTTTATAGTTAAATAATTATATAAGTAATAATCAATATGGAAAGGTAAATAACTGAAACACATTTTATTTAATCAATTAAAAGAGAATAAAATGCATCCATATATTTTAACTTATGAAAATATCATGGATAATAATAATAACTGAAATATAAATGAAGGAAATTCTTAATTATTGGATGTAATATTAGAGGCATGTGAAAACCTACACCATCAAGACCTTTCATAATATGGTTTAAAACAACAGGTAGAAACCCATTTAATCTGGCCAACTGATTTGTCTAATGAGAACATGTCAATGCATCGAGGGGATATATAAAGTCCAAGACCCTCCCATCACATCAATTCCAATTTATTCCTCGAATCAAGTAATAAATTTAATTAATAAATAATATGCCTTATCAAATATTCAAATTTGATAAAGAATACGGATTTATCAATATTTTCCAGATAATCAAATAACTATCAAATTAAACACTGATTGTAAATATGTTATATGGTTTAGGAAATAATAATATCAATCACCCATGAATGTGGATATTTAAATAAATTTCCAATCAAAAATTATTAAAATGAAGTGATTTTTTAAATAGAAAGTTAACAATCACAAAAGAAAGTAAGATTGCAAAGATAACAATTACCACTTTGTAGTTTTCAAGCTAAACCCCATGGGTAAGTTAATTCAAAGTGAAACATAAAATAATATTATTTATGAGTGAATAATTCTATGAAATGTAAAATTGGAATTATATACACCATATTAAATTTAATTTTCCCATAACAACAACTAAGTCTCAATGGAACGTAAATTTAGATGAAATCTCTTACCTTATGCTTCCTTTTGGTTGAATATTATTTAAACTTTTGTATAATGGTTTTAATCATGTTATTAACTTAAAATATAACCATATTAATATATATTATATAATATATAGTTGTTTTAAAACATATTATAACTCTTTCATTAATAATCTTTTCGCATTTTCATTATTTAGGGTGTTAACTGCCTTGTCTTTTCGAGTATGTTTTGACTTGTTAGTTTTGTTCCTATTTGATCATGATTTAATCATCCCAAAAAGGTAAACCATGATAATATCATATATATTCAGTCTAAATTTATTTATAATAATCCATAAAAAATGGATATAGGAAACGAAATTCACTTTTCATGGTGACGGAAGGTCGTGTATATGCACGAACACTACTTCCATTTTTTATCATATTTAAATGAATGAAAGGTAAATGATATATATGTTTATTATAATTAACTTATAATATTTATTTCATGTTTTTAAAATATTTTTATTAAAACCATTTTAATACATTCCATGTATATCATGAATTAATCGCATCGCTTTGAGGAGGTCGTAGTCCACATGTCCACAAATGGTGTTATCATATTCCCATAAAATGGAAATCATGAAGTTATAAATTGTATTAAAATTTCAGAAGTATAATAAATAATAAGTATCATATATATCATATATAAACTATAATTTAATCATTATTTCAACCTTTAAAGGTGGTAATGGAAGAATGAAGGACATTGGTTCCTGAGGCGATAGTCTTCCATACCCACGAACGATGATTGTGTATTCCATTTGATGGATGTGTGTGAAAGTGTAGGATGAACTCAGAAAAAAAATATAATTATATTTAATATAATTAGTTTATTATATAATCATTATATAATAATAATTTAATGGTTTTAGAAATAAAAAAACAAAATTGATAGTTGAAGAATGTTAGCACTTTTTTAGGTAACTTCTCTTGGTTTTCACCAAATGGCTTCCTTGGTTTTCCTTATACAAAAAGTGATTATTCTAACATGAGGGGAGTTAATTAGGTAGATTATTTTTTCAGGGATTTTATGATCCAAATTTCATAATATGTGTGAATAAATGGTAGTTTTCAGTGTCTTTTTATAGTGGAGGAGGAGTGGAATTCTTATAAATATAAAAAGATAAACCTTATTGAGAGGTCTCCCTTACATAATTTTCATCCAATAATGGAAAAAATCATATAAAAAGGAGGATATGGTCGAAATATGTCCATAAAATTTCTATCATATAAGTTTATTTTTCATTTTAGATCTTAATTTTAAGGTTTGGTCTCATGTTAAGTTCAATTTTACTACAACTATTGTATTTAATTTTAACTACATTCACCAATATATTCGGTAAAAAAACTAAGTTGACCCTATTATACATTATAAAATTTTATTATTAAAAATATTAAATTAATTTTTCAAAATCCAAATCACATAATTGGTAGAATTGTTTTTTAATTTAATCCTGTAGACGGGATGACAAAGCGTGTTTTTAATGTAAAAATGGTCAAAAGTTTGAAATGTTTTTTATACAATTTCAATGTAAATTTTATTCCAATGAAATAAATTGGATTCGTTTATGCATAATTGATCAAATTTAACTTTAAAATAAAATTAATATATAATTTATCCATATAAATAAATTAGATGATAATGCAATTTTAAATTATAATTCAGTATTTTTCACTATTCATCAAGAAACAAAACATCTTAGAAAAATACCAAAAAATCACCCAAAAAATTAGATTTATCTTTCAAAAATTAATTTTATTTTTTTCAATTAAATTTATAAAAGTGTAAAAATTCAAATTTAAAATAAGTGTTCCATTAAAAGGCGGTAAAATTTCCTTTTATAAAAATATAGGTTTTCATCTATAAATTGGGTTTGTTCTTATCTTATGATTTTAAAATCTATTGGATGAACATCAAAAATATTTGAATGAATATATAACATATAAATTACATTAATATCTCTCACTAATTTTAATTTATTTATTTATTATGATAAAATGGATTTTTGAGCCTAAAAATAGTTTTAAATAAAAATATTCCCTTTTTATTCAATTGGTTCTAATATTCATTTCTAATTAATTTGTAACAAATTAATTCAACCAAAAAATTTCAAAAATTATTAAATCCTATTAGTAACCATAAATTTAATTTCTAGGTTTCATCTTATTATATTAAATAATAATATCTTATTAATATATTATCGTTCGGTAAAACTCAGTCTTGTTTGTAACGCAAACATTCGAACAAAATTATTATTGTATGTAACGCAAACTAACTTAGTGTTGCATGAATTAAAATCTATATAATATATTAATTTAAAATACTAAATATATTTTAATATATCAGTATGTTATATTCCTTTATAATTTTGGTGGTGTGTGTCATATATGCTATTAAATATAAATTTATTACTCTATAATTTTGAGGTATTACATTTTCTCCATCTAAATTAAATTGGGTCCTAATAATTTTAAATTTATCTTGGTAATAGAGGGTATTATATTATAAAATTATATTTTTTAAATACCCACATCATAAATAGGGTTAATAACACATATTCTTAAAAATAAGGAAAAGGAAATTTACTGGTCACCATAAAACCAGGCTTTAAAATAGGAGAACATTAGTGAAAACATGGATATATAAGGGAAATAAAACTATCTTATTATGATGGTGAGTGATAGAGAACATGTTCATGAGAGATTTCTAGACCATAAATCCATGAACTAGAGGTGTGAAAAATTTCATTGATATCATCAAATATGTTCAGAATAGGATAATTGTTTTCAATACCATTTTTCATAGAGTTGAGGAATTACTTCACTCCCTAAGAATAAAAGTAAATATACATTTATATTTCATAAAAAACAATATTATCCATTGGTTCTGCCTTGAATTATTTCTAATTCGTCTCTTAGCATAGTTTTCATCATATGGTGAAGTAATATATTAACATCTAAAACCCTGTCGAAATATCAACGTAAACCATTTCATAAATAGTTAAATTTTCCAAAAGATTATGATCCAACACTTTAGAATCATTTCAAAGGAAGTTTTTACTATCTAATTTACACTATCCAAATCAATAATATATTTATCCAATATCATTATTTCAACATCAAGAACATATTGAGGGTTATATTTCCATAAACCATATTTTTTCCAAGAAGTTCATGTTGTCCTTGGATCATTTTTCTTATTCATTATTATCATCCGTCACATTCTTTCAAATCCTTAATGAAAAAGTATTATAGTACAATCCTTAAATATTTAATAATTATCATAACCAGTTCCTTAGTGATAAAATACTCAAAATACATAATTCTTGAATCCAAACACAGACATATTAATCATTACACTTCATCTATGGTGGTAGAAAAAGCTTTACCATTATCTATTGTCCTCATTTTGGGTATATTTCTTTGACACCAGAGTCATTGATTTGCGTAGTTTACCATATCCTTGCATAGGAATCATATTACATTGCAAAAAAATTTCTTATCTTTGAAATCACAAGAACAATGGATTTTCTCTCCATACTTGTAGAAAAATCCCATTCCTTTAAGCAAGTACCGGGATGATTATTTCAACAATTATCACATGTGGAAAAATAATTATTTCCCTTATTTCCTTTATCTATTTTTCTCATCTACCCTCTTCTTTTCTTTATTCCCTTAAAATCCATTATAATTGGATAATTATTTCCCTATCTTCTTAATAAATGATATTATGTCCTCATATGATGACAATTCTTGGGAGATTAGTTCAATTCAGAAGATTTTCTTAAGAATATAAAATAAATGATCATTCATACTCTTTGGATCATGTGATTTAATGATTTTTGCATTCCTTATATTAGGTTCAATTTCTAAATAATGGTATACAATCAATTAGATATTATCATTTATAATCCCAAAACTACTTAAATACATAACATAAATGGAAATATTTATGCGTAGCTAATCTCATAATCATAAACATAATTTCTTTAGGATGTTCTTTTATAGTTTTACTCAAATTTTATCATAACCTTATGTTCTCTAATCTATATTTTCCCAAATATAGACTCCAAAGTTTCTACTAAACTTATTTTGATACCAAATGTAATTCTAGGGGCCTAGAAGCTCAGATTTGATGCATTACTTTATTACATTGGCATGATTACAAGGAATCAAATCCTGAAGGACTTAATAGTTTGGACGTTTTGGAAAACCAAATTATATACATGATACCCATATTACATTCGTAAATAGAAAATAAAATATAATACATAACAAAAAATAATAAACTATATCCTTTAAACTCATTCTAATAAATCATCTTATAATATTGGTGAAATAAAAAACATAAGGGTGATCTCAAGTGCTTAGTAAGGGTAAAAATATAGAGGAATTAATCATGACTAAAAAATAATAAATAGTTTTTAAAGGTAAATAACCAAACACACTTTACATTTTAAAAAATGGATAATTCAAAATCAATATGGCAAGCTAAATAACTAAAAAATGTGATTTAATTAATAAACTCACAATCAAATGAATCCATAAATTTTATCATATAAAAATCTCATGGATAATAATAATAATAACTAAAATATCAATGAAGGAAATGATTAATTCATAGAAGTTATTTTTTAGGATCAAGAAAATCTAAACCATCAAGACCTTTCACAAAATGGTTTAAAACTATAGGTAGAAACCCATTTAATTTGGACAATTGATTTGTATCCTGAGAATATGTCGATGCATCAAGGGCCTATTTAAAGTCTGGGCCCCACCCTTCACTATCATTCCAAATAATTCCCCATATTTAGTAATCAATTTAAATAATATACAATATGCCTCGTCAAATATCCATATTGTATAAAAAATACAGATTTATAAATATTTTTTAAACAATCTAATAATTATCAAAGTAAACCCCATATATACAAATGGTATATGATTTAACAAATAACAATATCCATCACCCAATAATTTTTGTATTTAATTAAATTTACAATTAAAATGATTATAATAAAATGATTGTTTCATGATAAAGTTAGTAATCACAAAACAAAGTGATGTTGTAAAGATAACTTTTACCACTTGGTTGTTTTCAAGCTAAACCCTTTGGGTGAGATAATTCTGAGTGAAACATAAAATAAAAAAATGAATGAGTTAATCATGATATTAAATGGAAAATGGGTTGTATATATACCACATTAAATTTAATTTGTCCATAACAACAAATAAATCTCAATGAAATGTAAATTGAGATGAAATCTATCACATTAAGCTTCCTTTTGGTTAAAATCTATTTAACCTCTTTTATGATGGTTTTAAGCATGTTATTAAATTACAATATTACCATATTAATATATATATATATATGGTATCATATATAGTAATTTTATAATATATTATAATCCATTAATTAATAATATTTTGTTATTTTCATCATTTCAGGTGCTAATTACCCTGTTTTTCGAGTATGTTTTGACTTGTTATTTTTTTATTGTTATATCATGATTTCATCATATATATAATGTAAATAATTATAATATAAAATATATTCAGTACATATTTATTTATAATAACCTATAAAATTTGGATTTAGGAAATTAAATGCATTGTTTATGGAGACGGTAGGTTGTACGTATGCTTGAACGATACTTCAATTTTTTTTCATATTTAAAAGAATGAAAAGTAAATGATATATATGTATATTATAATTATAGTATCATATTTATGTCATATATTTAACATATATTTTTTAAAACCATTCTTAATACATTCCATGTATAGCGTGAACGAATCACATCACTTTGAAGAGGCAGTAGTCCACACGTCCACAAACTATATTATCGTATTCCCACAATATGTAAATCATGAAGGTATGTGTTTATAATAAATACTTAGTCATAAAGGACAAATAATTATAATATATATATATATATATAACATATAAACTATAAATCTATAACTATTCCAACCTTTAAAGGTGGTAGTGGAAGAACAAATGACATCGGTTCGTGAGGTGGTAGTTCGTCATTTACACGAACGATGAGTGAAAATATCATCTAATGGATGTGTGTGAAAATTTAGGCAGACCCCTTTACCTAAAAAATCTAATTATATTTGAGGTACTAAGTTTTTTATATAATCAAAATATAAGAATAATTTAATGTTTTGAGAATGAAATAAAACAAAAGTGATCGTTGAATAATATTACCTCTTTTTTGGGAAACTCCATTTGGTTTTCACCAAAAGACTTCCTTGGTTTTAATTCTTCCCAAAGTAAATTTTCTAGTATTAAGGGAGAAAAGGTGGTAGATTATTTCTGTAGTGGTTGGATGAGACAAATGTATTGATATTTGTGAATAAATTGGATGGTTGAGTGTCTTTTGTAGTGGAGGAGGAGTGGCATTCTTATAAATATAAAAAGGTAAACAATATTGAGAGGTCTCCCTTACATAATGTGCCTCCAATAGTGGACCAAATTAGATAAAACGGAGGATATGGTAGAAATATGTATATTAAATGGATTTTTAAAAATTTTATAGGTCATTTTATCTTTTAAGTTTAAGGTTTTGTTCCTTGTTGAGCTTAATTTTGCCTCAATCACTGTAATTAATTTTAATTGAATTCACTGGTATTTTTGGTCAAAAAATAATTTGAACTCATTAGACATTATAAATTATTCTTATTTTAGATATTTAATCCATTTATATAAATTAAAACCACAAAATTGGTAGAAAATAATTTAAATTTAATCGCACAGATAGGATGACAATGTGGGTTTCTAAAATTAAAATATTCAAAAGATTGAAATGTTTTTTATATACAATTTCAATGTGAAATATTTTCGATGACATAAATTGGATTAATTTCTGTATAATTGATATAATTTGACTTTAAAATCATTTTAAAGTATAATTTATATATTTAAATAAATTATATGAAAAGGAAGTTTTAAATTCAAATTCAGTATTTTTCACTATTCATCAAAAAATGAAACTTATCAGAAAAATACCAAAAATTCACCCTAACCAAAAAAAAAGTTTTAATTTTTAAAAATAAATTTTATTTTTTCATGTTAAATTTATAAAATTTTCAGTATTTATATTTAAAATCGGTGCACCATTAAAAGATGACAAAATTAGCTTTACAAAAATATTGGTTTTTATTTGTAAAATTGGTTGTATTCTTATTTTATGATTATAAAATATATTGGATGAATGTAAAAAATTATTTAATATATAATATATAAATTATATTAATATTTCTCACTAATTGTAACTAATTTAATTTATTAAGATAAAATTACTTTGTGGGCATAAAAAAATTATAAAGACATTCAATTTATAATCAATTTGGTTCTTATATTCACTTATAATTAATATCTAACCAAGGAATTCACCCATATATTTTCATAAGATAATTAATACTATTCAAAACCATAAATTTAAAAGCTAGGTTTTATGGTATTATATTAAAAAATAATATTTTAATAATCTATTGTTGTTTGGTAAAACTTAGTCTTGCATGTAACACAAACATCCAAACAAAGTCATTCTTGTGTGTAACTCAATATAACATAGTTTTGTTTAAATTAAAAAATATAGAATATATTTATTTAAAATATTAAATATATTGTAAAGTCTCGGAATGTTATATTCCTTTCTATGCTTGGTGTCGTGTGTAATACATGATATTAAATACAATGTTCTTACTCAGGAATTTAGGGGTGTCACATAATCCTTTTAAACACTATTAATATGTTATATTAATTTATTAAATTTCTGTAAAACTATAAATATTTGAAATTATATCACTTTTATTATTTTTAAAATTATATAGTTATTTTTTATTAATTGAAGAAATATTGCATCGGTGTTACAAAAAAATTAAAGGTAATTATATAATTAATAAAAATTAGAAATAAATTTGTATCATGAAAATGATTTCATTATTCTAAAAATATATATTTAGATTCATTCATAACTTTATTTTTTCACTATATGAGCACATAATTGATATTTAAAATACAGAGAGTGATATTATGTATTCTTCACTACTTTAAATATTATATAAGTAATTTTTAAAGAAAATTGTCTATTGAACAAATAAAATTTCGTC
This sequence comes from Viscum album, assembly GCA_963277665.1. Taxonomy (NCBI): domain Eukaryota; kingdom Viridiplantae; phylum Streptophyta; class Magnoliopsida; order Santalales; family Viscaceae; genus Viscum; species Viscum album. The sequence continues at coordinate 1,217,316,829 of OY728159.1, forward strand.
TTAAGGTTATAATGTTTGAATTTCATTCATCCAATAATAATTAGTATGAAAAATTATTTCCTAATCAATTAGTTTTAATGTAGATTAACCTAATTTACCCTCTACTGAGGTGATTAATTTTACAGTGGTTACTATTATTAATGGCTAAAAATAAAAGGGTCTTATTTACCAAAATTTTCCCCCATATATCATAACATGGATTCAATTTTATCAAATAAAATACCTGTATATTTCATAAATTAATTTTTAAAAAAGTGTACAAAACGCATCGAAAACTTTTTTTTGAATGACATATTTTTAAGCATAAAACTAACTTTATTCCAATATAATTCCTAATAAAAACATTATATTAATGTTATAAAATTTTATTAAATATATAAAACAAAAACAATTAAAATGGTTAACCAATAGTGATCAATATATTTTATTGAGAATAAACCACATTTGTCCCATAAAAATAGTTTTTCATAAAAAATATCTTTTTCTTTAAATGATTTTTATTTTTATTTATAATCAATTAAAAACTAATGAATTCATTTTAAACATTCATAAACCTTAAATTTTTTATAATTTATTTATTTGTATCCATCCCCTCTATTTTTAAAATCTTTGTTATAACACTCATTTTTAAATTGTGACGTCCCGGACCCGGTTGCCCCTCAACCTGAGCCTCGAGCTCGGTTGGCCACATGTCCCCTGGCTCGTCTCCCAATAGGTCAGGGGCTGCCGACTAGCAGCGAGGGTATAATGGTAAATCAGTGGGGAGATTGTACCCCCATGTCAGAGTACATAGTGTTATAGTAGCAAAGTAATAAAAATAGCGGAAGCACAACTAGTGGATAAATAGGATTAAAAGGAAACATACAACCAAACAACAGAAATAAGGAAACCCCTCATCGATATACAAAGGCCACATAGGCAGTGTCTGATACAAAATGAATTCATAGCATGCTGATACAATGAAAATAGATGGAAAAAATGCTATACAGTAATAAAAAGAGAGAACAAAAGTAGTCCACGAGCATCTCTAGCTAAGCTCGGTCATCTACTCTGGATCTCCAGGTAGAACATATGTATATCAACAACCTGACGCAGGAACCTTTCCCCTACTAGTACCTAAAATAGTAAAGTCTATATGGGTGCCAAGGAGGCCGCCCAGGTAGGGTGTGAGAAAAGTTTTAGTACGCCACCACCAATTGGGTCTATGTGTAATCCAAATAGGTGTTCGCAAAATAAACAGTGTGTAGTAACTGCAAGTAAGTAAAGCAAAGTAATAAACAACCCTCCCGCTCAGGTTCTGGAAGGACACCTGGTGGGTCTACCTACTTCAGCTCATGGTCGGTATTCTGAACAATCATCAGGGGTATAAGTACATAGATATAGGTTCCGGAACGAGGTAAACATGCCTCTCGTCCATGCTTCTCATATACGTATAATCATCACTAGCCTGAGGTATGAATGCCTCTTGTCCACAAGCATTGTAGCAGGCATGGGGAAGAATGCTTCCCACCCATAAAGGATATATGGGCACAAGGTATAAATACTCCATGTACCATTACACAAAGATTCAGCTGGCACGGGGTAAGAATGACTCTCTCCCACACCCGGAGATTCATCTCGCACGGGGTAAGAATGCTTCCCGCCCACACACGGAGATTCATCTCGCACGGGGTAAGAATGCTTCCCGCCCACACATGGGTTATCACAAGCATTTCAACATAGTATGGAATAACCATTCACATCACAATATATAAGGTAATCCATCTTATATCATATCACATTAATAAAACATGGCATTTCCCAATCACATTGTGAGGAAAACATACATCTCAATTCATTATAAAGGGTTCAGGCTATCTCATCCTATCCAACCTCTAACCCAACCATCTCATTTTCCTAACATGGAAAATCCCATTCAAGAAATAGCATTAGGGTCCAAAGGTAAAAAGGGGCCAAATCTCAAGGCATATCACCTATGGTTGACCACTCTCGATCCACACCAAATCTAAACCCCCTAACAAGGTTTGATGCATCAATCTCATACCACACGGGTTATTTAGATATGAAGCAGTCATTACAAATGAGGGGTTTGTTGAAAGACAAACCACGACATGATGATAATAAAATAAAAAGGCAAAAACCCAAAAAGGAAACCACATGACCACCTACCTTAAATTTTTAGGTGTAGGCTCGCCTGATATCGACCTCATATTTGCAGTAAATTGGAAGAGATATGAGCTCCAATCTAATTCCCAGGAAATCGGGCATATGAGCCTACATCAAAATAACAAGACTGAAGGTAAGATTCACCGAGGAAATAAGGGTGCATGAGGTAAGCCTTACCAAGGGTGATCCAACGCCTTTGACGGATCGAAGAATGGTCGCGGAATGAAGAAGAAACCAAGAAAAGATAGGGAGAGAGGTTTTGGAGCTCAAGGAGGGCTCCTCCTCTGGTTTTGTCTGCTGGAGGAAGAAAGAAAAGGATTTAGGCTTTTAAAACAAATTAAGGGAAAACGGTAATTTTACCTAGAATAGGAATGCATGGTTTAGGCACACGGTTTACCCAAACCATGCGCTAACCGTGCGCACCTCACTACCTCCAGAACAGGGTCGCAGGGTTTAGGCGCACAGTTTACCCAAACTGTGCGCAAACCGTGCGCACCTCCCTACCTCCAGACCAAAGCCCTCACAGTTTGTTTGAAACCATGCGCAAGCCATGCGCAGGCTGTGCGCCACTATTTGCAAGTCCATTTCTCAAACTCCTGGGCTCCAAACCAACCCCGGACACTCCCCGTACATTCTTTAAGATGTTACACATGTTAAACAAGCTTAAAGGAAAGATTTGAAAGAAAACTCAAGATCTGTACCTTTTCCAAAGAGTCGGTCATTACATAAATGATATTTTAATAGCAGATCATGGTTCATATAAACTTGGTATTATGTATAATGAAAGCTATGGAAGAAATTAAATTTGTTTAAAATGAAATATATTATATATTCTCAAGGTGTTACATTCTACCCCTTTAGAAATAAGTTATCCCTCCAAATCCTATCAATATAATACAAATAAATAATGATATATTTGTTTCATTACATCCTCAACTTCCTAAGTAGCTTCTTCAAATTTCTAATTCCACCAGAGAACACTAACCAGGTGATTAATCTTGTTTCACAGCACTTTATCTCCATGATATGATAATTCTAGCAGTTTTTACTCATATAAAATATCATTCTCCAATGGTATATCCTTTGAGTTCAGTATATGTGAAGGATTAGGTATGTACTTCCACAGGAGAGATACATGGAACACATTGTGAAGATGCAATGTTTGGTCATTATGCTAGGGTCTGGGTTGAAGTTGATCCATGTTCATGTCTAATTCATAGTATTGTTTTGTCTTAATTGGATGATGATATCTCTCTAAAAATAAATTATGAGAGATTACCATATTTCTGCTTAGATTGTAAAGTAATTAGCCATGTCAAAAAAAAGTGATGTAAAAACATTATATTCTCTTTTTTCTTACTAAATGGGCATCCTGAGGCCTCTTGTAAGAAGAATTTGAAGAATAAAATAATGCAAAACAATGGTGATAACAATGACAAAAAAAATTAGTGATGTTGGTGTTCCACAAGCGGTGGCAGATATTCCATGGGAATTGGCATAAGAGCCTCTGGTGGCTGAGGAGACTAAACCAAGTGTGCCTATTCATGAAAGGGTTGTAGACTAACTTGACTGGATCTAAGCTAGGCTTGGGCCTAGCATTGGTTCCTGAGAAAGGGTTAAGGGCGGCATGATCTCAGGACTCAAGCAGTATGACTTTGGTCTTGCACTTGAGGGGGAAAAAGTATAAGTGACGTTACAAATCTTTAAAAGTTCTAGGAATAAATTACCAAATTAAGGGAAACACAGGGCATCCACGGAAGGTGGGAGGATGTTGAGGATGATTCCTTAAGAAAGTTAACCTATAGTCAGACTTTATCCAAAGAAAAAAGTGGTTGTGAATGATGAAGGGTTCCAACCTGTTCCTCATAACAAAAGCAAGATAGATGAAATAATACTCATATCTAAATACAACTATGGTTACCTATTCCCATGGTACTTTTGATTATGATTTTTATTGGGATGGAGATTATGATTCTTCCTACTATGTCTATGAATTTTGATATCATTTTTTCTTCATGTCATGATGGCATGTATTCTGGTATGACCCCATCCATTCACTCTTTGTCTTTCTTTTCTTTTTAATAAAAAGGGTTATGCCCTAGATTTTCAGGGTTAAGAAAATTGACTACAACCCAAATAGAATTATGGTATTTTGATTCTTCATAGATTTCGATGACAAAATTCATTGTGATGCTTTCCCATTTATATTATTGTATGGGTAGTGGTTGTAAAATCAAATTAAACTTCAATTTATCATCCTTACCTTATTAAGATACTGAGAATAGAGATACATACTCTATAATATCTCTCTTCATGTTGTCCCTCCATAAATACTATTTTAGATACCTATGTTTCTTCCTACTTCTAGGATAAATTGATAATAAGGAACTAGTTGACTCATCCAACAGCTCCCTCTTCAAACCCAGTATTGATGTGGAATATACTTAGTTCCTAAACCTTCTCATTCCATCATGGTCATGGTTGAACATAGTAACATTCCTTTCCTTATTCTATAATTTCACATCTTACTTTTGTGCCTTCTTAATCCTCTCATGTTTGGATGGTTGAACATTCATATGATAAAGATAAGATCATTCCCTTTTCCTTGGGATTTGAATATCCATATTTAATAAATTTATTAATATTGGATCAATTTCAATCCTCATCATGGAAAAACATGCATGGTCTTTCTGAATCATAGCATCGGCCACATTTTTCACTTTATAAGGGTGTTAATGTATTAAATAGTCGTAATCTTTAATTAACTCCAACCATCTTCTCTGATTCATATTCAACTCTTTCTCTATAAATATATTCTTTCAACTTTTATGATCAGTATATGTATCACACCTATCACCATAGAGATAATTCCTCCATAATTTCAATGCAAAAATTACCAATGCCAACTCTAAATCATGAGTCGGGTAATTTTTCTCATAAGCCTTTAATTTTCATGAGGAATAAGATATCACCATATCATTATGCATGAGGAATCATCATAATACATTATTTAATTCATCATTAAATATCACAAACCCTTCTCCATTGTAGGGTATTGTAAGTACATGCACACTGATCAACCTTATCTTTGGTTCTTTGAAACTTTCTTTACATTAATTTATCCACAAGAACATAACCACCTTATGATTCAACATGGTGAGTCGACTAGATAGTCATGATCAATCTATAACAAAGCATCAGCAATATCCATCCAACCTAAGAAAATTATGGATTCTAGTTATTTTGGTTGGTCTATCCCATTGATAAATAACTTCTATCATTAAAGGATATATATATATACCCTAACATAAGATTATATGACCCAATAATGAAACTTTTTAAATAAAAAAAATTAAAATTGGTAAATTTAGCAAATATATACTCCTTCCTCAGGTTCCTCAACACAATTCTCAAATGTTCTTAATTCACTTCCTTACTATTTGAAAATATAGGAATATTATCTATAAAGAATGTAAAAAACTGATCAATATAATCTGTTAAGACTCTATTCATTAAATACATGATTATAGATCATTCATTGGTAATTCCAAATGGAATTTCTAGGAATTCATAATGACTATACATTGTATAAAAGTTCAATTAGTGTATATCCACCTTCTTGGTTATTAATTGATGAAATTTGAATCGAAAATAATTCTTAAAAAAAATATAGCTCCTCGTAATCAATCAAATAGATCATCAATATTGAGTAGAGGATACTTCTTCTTAATAGTGAATTTTTAAGCTCCCAATAATCAATGAAAAGATTAATTGACCCATATTTATTTTAATAAAGATAATAGGAGTACCACATTGAGAATTACTTAGCTAAATTAATCCCCTTATATATATTCTCTAAGAGTTATTTCTTTAATTCTTATAACACAATCAATCCCATTATATATAGAGTATTTGAAATAATCATAGCACCATGTATGAGATCTATTGAAAACTCAACTTCACACTTTAGGGGAAGACTATGATAGTCCTTAAAAAACATAACAACTTATTCAAGAAAAATGAGAACATTTTCAAGGTTGAGTTTCTCCCCAATCATTTTAGATAAATAACCCTCATGAATAGGTAAAAAACCCATACAATGGAAGTAATTTATATTGGGTGTTCAGTTTAATCCTCACACTAATAGATGATTTAAGGATGATTAAAAATATAAAATATTACTTTCATTCCCCAACAATTGATATGGGATCTATACTAGAAGAGACAATACATTCCAAAAATTATGTTGAATTCAACTAGAGGAATAATAATAATATTCACTAGAAGAACCATCACACAAAATTCCATCATAGAGGAGTTATAGACTTGTGATGTGGTCATCCTACCATTAGTATTATTCACCTTCAACCCAATATATAATCATTGAGGTTGTGATATGATACCCTTAAAAAAATCTTCTGATATGATATAGTGGGTACAACCAGAGTCAGATAAAACATTTTCAATCATGGAGTGGATAATATGTGTACCTTTCACCACTTCTCTAGAAACTTCCATGTCGTTTGTATAAATTTTATAAAATTGACCTTCTACCCTTGGATTGCTTTTTTGTAAGTTCCCTTGAAGTTTTGGGCATTGGTTAGAGTATTTCCCAATATCCTTATAGTCAAAAAACTATACTTTGATGGATTTTACCTTACCCTTTCATTAATGAGCATGATTTCCCTTTTCTTTATACATGAATAAAAATACTTTTCCTTTTAGTCATGTGCTAAGGTATTTCTTTCCATAAGTATCACATGTCAAAATATTATTTTTTTCTATTATTTACCTCATCCATTTTTACTTTTTAATCCTATTCTTATGTTAACATCCTTCAAATCCATAAGTCTTGGATAATTATTTCTATATATTTATAGAACATGATATTATATCATCATGGGATGATAATGTTTCATAGGCTAGTTCTCATTAAAGGATTGGTTTTAACCCATTAAAGAAACGATCAATATTGCTCATTAGATTACATACTAAGTCTATAGTATGCCTTGCTAATCTTGTAATGTTAGATTCATACATAGCAACATTTTTCTATTCCATTTGTCTTATAATCAAGAATCTTATCTTTTTATCTAATCATTGTCCACAGGGAAGACATTTTTCCAAGAAGAGTTCTTTAAAATCAATTCATTATAGGCTTTCTATTTCCACTTAATTTTTAGTTTTTTTAATCAATAACTACTATTGATCTGTTTCCACTGAGAGACAATGAACTATCATCACAACAATTAACCTTTCATTACTTCCCAATGTGAGAAATATATTCTCTAAGTAACTTATCCATTTCTCATCTCCAAATAGATTTTTAGTTCTATTGAATTACGGAGGTAGTTGGTTCATGAAGTGGTCTAACAAAGTTACATCATGTTGTGGATCAACATGTTTCTCCTTATAGAGTATGTTATTGTTCATAATATTAGTCACCTACCACAATATAGTTATAATTTGGTTATATCTGGATCCAACTTCAATATCTTTCATAGGAGGAAAATCCCTAGTTGGAATACATGAATTGATATTGTTTCCATTCCTTCTTATATGTTCTATTTCAAAAAAATAAACACACTAGATTAGATCAGAAAATTTTGAATCTTAGTTTATAATTTCAAAACTAGTAATATTATTAACATAAATAAAAAATTTCATGCATGTATAATCTCATAATCATAATCTTGGTTTCTTTGGGAATATTATCAAGTTCCACCATAGGGTTAAGTACCCTAATCTATGTTTTCTAAAATCCAATTCCCAAGGTTTATATTAATAAACCTTGGATTCCAACTATAACAAACCCTAAACTAGTATCCTAGATCTGATGGTTACTCTATTACATTAGTATAAAATATAATTAATAACATCATAGAGGACAAATTGTTTAGTATACTTGGTAAACTAGATACATACTTGAATCCCACATTATAATTGAAAACATAAAATACAACATAGTATTTTCTTTGAGATCATCATTTTTTCCTATAGAATATTCTTACATGTCAATTAAATAATTATTTCATAGAATCCTTGGGAAAGGAAACATTTGAAAGGGGTGATATCATATTCTCAGTAACAAAATGCATATCATGGAATCTAAATAAGGCTTTAACAATATGGTAAAAATAAATGATGATAAAATAATTTCATATAAATAATCACTTGAGCTATAAACTTATCCATGGATATCACAAATAATAAAATAAACACATGTACATTAAGGAAAAAAATTATTTGAAAATAACCTTGTATACTTTTATAGGAATATTTAAATCAATTGGTGGTTATGATTACGGTAAATTTTATTTATATCGTATAATTTAAAAAAATATTCCTTTCATGCTTTTATAAAAAGGTTAAAAAGAAACTCATTCAGAAAATGTCAATAAGATCCCTTTTAAAACATTTTATAAAAAACCAAAAATGGGTAAAAATTACTTTAAAATAATTATAGAATTATAAAATTATTTTTAAAAACATTTTTGGAAAAGATAGACGTGGAGAATAAAGGATTTTTTATCGAAGAGAGAAATAAAGTTGGAATTCCTTAAAAACATTATTTCAAGAACTTTGGTACTTAAGGAGAGGAAAATTTAAAGGAAAAGTTTCAATTTGAAGAAATAAATAGAGGATAAATATATTGGGTTTAATATATAAATATTAGACAATTCCCCCAAGGGAGACTTAAACATAAATAATCTTGAATAGTGATGATATTATGAAATAAACTCTTACCTCATTTATGAATTACATTATATGTTTTTGAACCTCTTATATAATAAATATATATTTACTATAAATATATTATATAACCATAATTATGTATATCATACCATATGTGATTTACTTATAATCATTTATCACATATTTATTAACAATTCTTTGTTTAAACCACAGTTCCAGGTAATAATTGCTTCATTTTTCTTTTAAATTTTAGTTTGATAGTTTTGATCATTTTACTTGTATCATGGATACATAATCTACATAATAATAAACATGATATAAAAATCATATATAATCATTATGTACATATTTATTGTAATCTAGAAAATATAGAGATAGAACATTCAATTACACCATTAATGGATATGGTAAATATTACTTACACATGAACGTTGTTTTAAATTTTTGAAGCATGGAACAAAGGAAAAGAAAATAATAATTCACCTTTAAAAAATAATTATTATATCATATACATCATATATATTCATTAAATTTATCCTCATTCCCAACCAAAAAAAATATAAATGAAAAACATATCAATTCACCTTGTGGAGGTATTCCACACATATGCACAAGTGACATTATCATTTTCTAATAGATTGTAAGGTAATAATGTAGATATCATATTATAATTATACAATAATAAATATTTTATAAATATATTACTTAAACTTTAATCACATTATAATATGCATCCATAAAATATGGTGATAAAAAATTAATTGTATCGCTATGTGGAGATAGTAAGTCATATGTATACATGAGTGACATTTACACATTTTATTTGATGGAAGATAGGGTGGGTAGTTATTATTTTATAATCTTAATAACATTTTTGTATTTTGAGGATACTTAATTTGTTATTTTATGTATAATATAATAGATTTAGAGGAAGTAAAAGAAGAATTAAAAATAAATTGATCAATAAAAGAGATTACCTATTCTTTGAAATAGATCCTTTAGATATCCAATTTAGGGACCTAAGGTTGGTATTTTTGGAATACCAACACCTATTGAATTTATCTTTGGGATTTTTCAAAGAATTTGATAGGATATGATTATGCTAGATGGCTCAAAGTGGTGTGAATAAGTGAGGGGAGGAGGATCCCTTTCAAAATTGAGGTGAGGGGAATTTTTGGAATTTTCTAAAACATTAAAATATAGAAAATAAATTCTCAAGTAAAATGATTCAAAATGGATATAGTTTTGAATATAAGGTAATATATGGTTGAAATATCATCAACCAATAAAATTTGGATAAGTTTAAGTGGTATTTTAAACCTTATATATCACGAATCAACCCACCAAGGCCCGCCTTGTCAGTGGTAAGTTGAGAGTAACAACCCCAAGTTAACTTCTAATAGGAAAAGGGTGGAAAAATAGAACTGAGTAGGAATAAACCAAAATGGGAGGTCTTTGATTAATATACTGGTATGCACTCAAACATCCATCTCCATGAAAAAGTTCATATGAATAATAATATATTGTAATGTATACATTATAAACATTCATGTAATAACTTCAAGGGAATACAAAAATAAAAGAATAGGAGTATAATAAAAATTATAAAATGGAGAAAATACATACCTAACTAGAAATAAAAGGGGTAATCCCAAAATTGCATCAACTATAAAGAGTATAATAATAGAGAGTCTGGCTCCAAATCCCAGAGTCCAACCTCCGAAGATGATCAGTGCCACCACGTGCTGCTAAGATTCAATGATACTATGTCCATCATGGTCATTAATAACTACATGTATTCAACATAAGATGTGTCACAGGTGGGAAAATTACATGTAGTAGTGAGCATAAACAAACCTACTATGACACCCTAAAATCACCAAACACAAATCGTCAAGAGAGATTAGTTAAATCATCTCTATGAGGGTGTGTCCAAAAGAATAAGAGACAATAACCATAATAGATATAACATCCACAACCCAGATATTCTCAACAAGAATATTGAATGATAGAGAAAGGGGGTCTTTATCTCTATATCCTAGTAAAGAATTTTGGGTCTTCTTATAGCTCCAAAGTTCAATCTCTGATGCACATCATCATGTGAAACCATAAAAAATCTGTGTGGAGGGGAATTCACCTTTCTCTTGTGCTCTACAATAAAGGGATACATAACTCTAGCCACTGTCCCACATAGACTCACCAGTATCTAAGTTGAGTGGACGAATTCCCACCACTAGGATCTTCAACTGAGGGAGCCATAACCCCCATGGAGGACCTGTGCCTATCAAAACTCAAAGATAAGTGTTTCTATTATGTACATAGAGGAATCGCACACTATGTAGTAAGGGGTTACCAAACCTACTTCTAAACAATTTGGGGTACCCATGCTCTGGTGATATATGTGGGGTTTCCAACCCCTATACCATAGATAGAGGACCTTCACCTTATGTAGTAAGGGGGTTTCCAACCCTAATTATAAAGAATATGGGGTACCCAATCCCTAGTGTGATAGGGGGTTTATAACCCCATTAACACTCAAAATAACATAACTATAAGGGTAGAGAATATAGTCTTCACACACCCTAGTGTAAGAGGGGAGTACTAACCCTGACATCTCTGGTGATCCAACCTGACCACTACCATCGGCCAGGAATCACAAAAGTAAGTTTCATTCTCATAAAACCTCACATCATATCTCTCATATCAAAATAAATGGACACCATCATTTTATATGTTGAAAATTACTCAGGATAGGTTTTTCACAATCCAAAATCCAAGTTTGGATAAAGATATATGAATGAACAAGGATCATCATCTGTCCGATATACTAAAATGTAAATCCATTGATATGTCACCGAAAATGGACATGAATTTACAAAGGAATCATGTTGTTTTGATCCCCATGGGGAAACACTCAGGATAAGATATTTAATTTCCCAAAAAAAATACTCGAAGAAAAAATGCATTTCACCGTATCAAATACAAAGGGTGCTTCATTAACTCGATCCATAAGTTTGAATTAGGTACAAAAAATTGGTCTTGAAATAACTACCTCAATTTCAGGTTCATGTAACTGTAGAAGACTCGTTAATTTGATGTCTCGGTGTAAATATCTGACCAAAATAAGGTTTGAAAACAAAAATAATAATATTATAATTATTTTATATTATTATTATTATAAATTCATTCAATAGATAATGACATATTTCATATATCCCTTATCCACACCCAAGTCACATGCCCTACTCCCCCACAGTATTCCTCCTTCATTTTTTTGTTCCTTTTTATTTTTTTATTTTTCTCTTTATAGGGTTATATTATTCCCTTAAGAAACCTTAAATCATAGCACCTCTATGCAAGATCTCTATTCATGCTACACCCCCCCCCCTCACATTTTTAATCTTAAAACCACACAACCACATACACCCAATGCACCACAATGGACAAAGTAACACTACCCATGCTATCTATGATTATCCAATGTTCATGTCCATCCACTGCCCTATCCACCATCAACCTGCATCCACTACTCACTCTACAATCATTCACCATCACCATTCATCCACCTTCCCATATCAAACTCCCTATTCTCACCTTGATCTTCTTCACTTTGATGCATTCGTCTACCATATCAATCGATGGTGAAGAATTCATCCTCTATAGATGAAGATGAAGATCTCATTGTGTTCATTGTCCTCCTCATGATTCATTGTGATCCATTCCTTAGCGATCCTCATTATTTATCCAATAATTATGGAGAGGCTCTACTAAAATTCTCCTAGGGTCATGTAGTTAAAAATGTAAATACATTATAATGATGTATTTGTAGAGGATTATTGATATTTGGGTTATTAAATAAATTAATTAAATTGATTTATTGAATTATTCAATTCACCTTTCAATGGACGCCTTCCATGGAACATCCAATGTCAAACAACTTTATGTCATACCTAGGGTAAAGACCATTTTACAGAATCAACCATGGTCTCATATTTTCAATCTAAGACTGCATTCAAGAGTTATTCTATTATTTCATAAAAATTATGTTTTCATGATATAATATATTTATTATTTTTATTATATCAATATCGGGATCATATGGCATTAGAATCTCACACTACCTCTGTTTCTTTCACCAAAATTATTCTTTATAATATTCCTAAGTCTTTTAAAGAAAATAAGTCTATAAGCTCTCCCCACCTTAAAATATTCTCATCGTAAAAGGAAAAATCTACTCAGATGGATGAGGATACTAATATCAAAACTATTATTCCCACTCTAATGAGGTCTCTTGAAGGTTCTCATGTAATCAACAAGCACACACCCAAGGGGGAACCTTTTTACATAAAGGGTCTTCTAATAGTCGATACTCAAACACTACTGATATCCTCAAAATCCTTAAAAAGATAAATGCAGCCTCAAATTCTTCTTCAATGTGGTAAGAATCATTCAATGATTCAAGAACGTGTATCCTAAGTTGTGAATCATGGAAAATACCAAGCACCAAGTCTTACTTTGATCAAAGGGTCTAGTGTCACACCAACTCACTAACCCAACAAAATAATAGGGAAAAGGACCTAAAACCCTAGAGATATTCTATCATCCTATCCAAATCCACACAAATACTTGATGATGTGAGATATCATAGAACAAAAGATCTCCTTGACGAACCCAAAGATTATTATCTTCAGTTAACAAATAACTTCTGAAAAGACAAGGCAGTCATCATCTACCTCTAAATGAATTGTGCCCATTATAATCACCACCACCACCAAATCTAGGCCTACATGAGATATCTCCCACTAGTTATCACTAGTAAACTGGTCACCTACAGGGTCTCCCATACATGGCCTCACATGGTGCTACACCAATGGTGGAGTTGTAATATTTTGATACACAGTCTTGAATGATGGTAGACGATCCTCCTAGTTGTAGACCAAAGATAACATGTAATCCTAAAGCATGTTCTATAAAACCTAAATGGTATGATTTGACTGTAAAACAATCTCAGGTAGAAAATCCACACTCAACCACAATAAATTCCCAAAGACAGAACTGGACTCTACACTCTGGTGGTTAGGAAGTTGGCCAGCATGGTGATTTATTCGATGATCACTTAAATAAATTTGTGAACTCTCACTAGTTATAGAAACTCCAAAACAATATTTTTTAATGATACCATTCCAATTCCACTACCATCCAGTCACCTCACCCTTTAGTTATTAATAGGTGAGACACCATGAGTTTAACTCAGTAAAAATCTACAACATCCTGGGCCACCAACCTGATGCCAAAGGATCCTGTTACATCCACACCTCTTCTGGATGTACTACCAAGAAAAAAAACCTCCACAACACCTCATATCATAGGAAGGATGATTCCATCATCCATCCTTTAATAAGGATATCAAGCTCCCCCCATAAGATCACAAAGTTGATATCTCCAAGTTGATTCTCCCTAAAATGATAAAGAATTGATGGGATAACCACCATCAACAGGTGATACATTGCACTATCCTCAAATACAAGAGCCAACTATAAATATGTCAACTACTTCATCACCTCATTGTACAATAGTGGATGGAAAATACACTATAAGCATGTTCGAAACCATCCTCAAGTGTCTCGCATGATCAACCTCCAACACCAAACATGCTACGATGTCATAAAGAAGACTATCATGAACTAATCCAAGTAGGGATAAGGATCCAATTCATAAGTAACATAAAAATAGTTGGGTAATTCAACACACTCAAGGGTATCACCATGAAATCAAAACCACCACAGTGAATTTTTAAATACACGTTCGATATAACCTCCACAAAAACCCAGAGTTGGTGATGACCCATCCTGAGGTGAAACTTTGAGAACCACTTTTCCCCAATACACTGGTCAAATAAGTCATAGATTTTATGGGGTGTATACTAATCTTTGATAGTCACCTGGATTAAGTGGTGTAAATCCACAACAAACCTCAAGCACTCATCTACCTCCTAGGAAAACATCATTAGGTTTCCCAAGAAAACACACTAGGAATTATGAATCCCTGCATCTTTAGATCCTCCAACTACACATTTATCTCCCATATAACTATGGGGTTATCTAATATACTGGTGAAAATATCAGACTACCCCAAGTTGTAGTTCTATATAAAAAAACTCTCGATGGGGGGTCAACCTAGAACATCCTCAAGAAGGATATAATTTTAGTCTTCCACCATCATAGGAAGATGAAATATCCAAGCATCCTCTATTCCAAGTCTCATAATAACCAACTAATAACATCGTTTTCATCCTCCTAAACATTATCATATCCTACTCTTCTTGAGTTTCCTTCTCAATCTAGATGAAAAATCACTTACCACTTATTCAGGTACATAGTAACACTCACTAGTGATAGTCATATGGGAATGGACTGTAGGAAACCAGTTCATACAAAAAAATATCATAGGGCCACACCATTGGATACAAAATGATTCTGAATGAGGTTGTATCTCCTACCAAAGTTACATCGCACTGTTAGAAGTGTGTGTTCACTGATCCTCTTTGTGGAATCCTTCAAACACAATGGTTAAGAAAAAAGTACCTATTTATATCTCTAGGCCTAAAAAAGGAGCAACGTACATAGAAAAGTGGCTTGTAACCATTTACCAAAACTGCAATAGGATCAGTGAAGACACAGATCATACCTCAATCACACCTAAAGTCTCTGGACCATAATACATTACTTCTTGAAGCCATCCTTTCCCTTTCCCACTATTCCTCCTCAATTGAGTATATTTTGACACATTAGAACAACCAAATGAAATCAAACATACAAGTCAAATGAACTCATCTACCACACCTCAAAAATATCCATTTTTGTGGCACTGACTCTCCTGTATGGTTTTAATTATTGTCCCAAGGACATGTCTTAGTAGGGGAAGTTTCTCTCTTACTTTCATGTCTATAGTCACATCAAACATATCCAACATAGGGATCTACCAATGCCCGCTGCACCCTAGTGTTGTATCACCCACAATACTATCATTGTGAGGGAACCTAACTATGTGGGAAACTCACACCACATGCTAATTACCATCCTCCACCACTTAATATAGGGGTTTGGATCACAAAAAATCTTAAGTGATCAATAACTACGGAGCTCATGATGCACAATCATTATAGGTACATTGTATTCTAGTACTACTAGAACCAACTATTTCTCTACAGAGAAGACTGGTCATGAGCACAACCATTTTTTCAGTCAAGTTCCACACAAGCTATAAAACCCAAACCATTACCACGATCTAATCCTCCACTTCTTACGGGTTAGGATCTCTATGAAACATCAGAATTCCTAATCATTGGAACTCTTTTAACATTAAAAATATATGTGTACCATCATTCTATATGGTTGAATCCATCCACTACTCAATATATGGATGATCGCCCACCTGGACCATCAGATGAGGGTCTATGTATTACACAGTTGGTGGTAGAGCTGCTCGGTGCTCGCCTAGAGGAAACACCTAATGTATGGGTCCCTCAAATGGGGCATCATTTCTCAACCATTTTTCATCACAACATTAGATCAAAGTCATAGCTGGTTGTCATCACAAAAGAATATTTAAAGTTTTCAATATATACCACAATCAAGTATTATATACGGGGATCTTGATCAAGAAGGATTGTCAAAGGACACAATCCTATATGAAGCATATACCATTTGTTCTTTGCAAAAAATGTCTTAGTATGCTAAGTCAACAAGAATATGGTTAGAGTCATATTGAATGGATATGTTGTTCGTCACACCAACATTTGATTACTTGGATTAAAATACACTCTCAAGACACTCTAACTTGGTTTAACCAAGTTCCCAATCGATCCTCTCCATGGGACCCACTCTAACACCAACCCAAGGATGAACACTTTTGATACTACTCTCTCACGACCCAATCCACTGGGCCCCACCTAGATGTAGGTAAGCCGAGTGTGACAACCCCAAGCTTGCCTCTAATATTCTAGGGTCTAGTGACTAGCACTTAGTATGCATAAACTGAAATGGGATGCCTTATCCTAATGTACTTGTATGTATGCACACAACTATCTCCATGAAAAAGTGTATTGGAATAATAAAATTCTACAATATCTAGAGTATAACCATGCATATAATAACTTCTAGGGAATACATAAATCATATTACAGTAGTATAATACAAATATTAAAAGGGTAAAAATATACACCCAACTATAAATACATGGGGGGAGACCAAATAGACATCAACAATAAAGAGTAGATTGGGGGAGAGCCCATCTAATCAACCTAGAGTATGACCATCAAACATGGTCAGTTCCACAACATACTTCTAAGCTCCACCAATACCAGGTCCACCATTCTCATTGTTATCTACCTATCATCTACATAAGACATGACACATGAGGGAAAATCCCATGTATGGGTGAGTAACATACCTAGTAGGACACCCCAAAATCACCAAACAAGAATCATCAAGAGAAAGTAGTCAAATCATCACAACGAGGGTGTGTCAATCAAAATATGTTACAATTATCATAATAACCATAACATCCATTTCCCAAATATGCTTAAAAAGTATCTTGAATGAGATAAAAAGGGGGTCTCCATCTCTATAGCCTAGCTAAGAACGATGAGTCTTCTTATAGATTCAAGGGTCTATATCTGATGTCCAACATCATGTGCAGCAATATAATAATTTATGTAGAGGGGCCCTAACCTCACTGATGTACTCTACAGTCAAGGGATAAACAAATTTAATCAAACATACCATGAAACCTCACCATAATATGAGTGGAGGGGCTTACTCCTCACCATTGTGCTCCACATCCAAGGGATCTACAACTCCCATGGAGGACTCGGTCCCACCGGAGCATGAAGACAGGTGGTTCTACTCCTAAGATAGAGGTCCCTCACTTTCAAAAGTAAGGGGGTTTCCAATCCTACCTATAAAGAATATGGGGGACCCTTGCACTGGTGTGATAGGGGGGTTCCTTACCCATGTACTATAGATATAGGACCTAAACCCTGTGTATTAAGGGGGTTCACAACCCTACCAATAAATTATATCATAGACCTAATCAGTGGTGCGATAGGGTTTTTATAACCCAATTAACGCTCTGAATAACACACTTAATCAGTGATATTGGTGTAGAGAATATGGGTGACTCATGTATTGGTGTGATAGGGGAGTATCGACCCAAACATCTCTAATGATCCAACCCAGAAACTTTCATCGGTTGTGCATCGCTGAAGAAAGAACCACACTTTTAAAACCTCACATCATATCTTTGTTGAAAAAATAACCTGCCACTCTCAAGTTCTATTTGGAAAACTAATCAATATGGGCTTCTCATAGGAAAAAATATGAGTCTAGAAAATCTTGAAGAATGAATGATCCTCTTCATTGGTCTGACAGAAAAAAACATTAATCCACTTATATGTCATTGCAAATGACCTTAAATGGACAAACAAATAATTTCAATGCGATCCTCGTGGTAAAATAACCAAGATCGGCTATTTAATTTCTTAAAACATATACCTAGTTAAAAAATGCATTTAATTGTATCATGTATGAATGGCGCTTCATAAGACCGAGCCACAATTCATAGTTAGGTACCCTACAATATTCTTGAATCGACCACCTCAATGTTAGGGTCACAATGCTAGAAATGGATCATTAATCAAATGTCTCTATGTGAAGATCCAACCAAAATAAGGTTTCACAACCAAAATAATATTATTATTATTATTTTATATTATTATTTTTATAAATTCATTCAAGTGAAAAAGACTCATCACATAGTGCCCTTATTCATTCCCAGGATGCATTCCCTAATCCCCCACGATATTCCTCTTTCAACTTATTTTATTCCTTTTTATTTTAACTATTTTTCTCTCTCAAAGATTATATTATTCACCAAATAAACCATAAACTGTAGTCCCACCTTACGACACCACCATTCATGTATCACAACCTCACATGTGACATCCTGAAGCCATGTTTCCACATGTTCCCTATGCATCATGATGACCCAAGAAACATTGCATCCATTATCAACAACTGACCACTGCACCTGGCTAGCCACTTCCCTCTTCTCTATCGACCGACATCCATTACTCAGGTCACCATCATGTACCATCACCATCCAGCCACTCACTCATTCGAGACTCCCTCGCTCAGGCCATATATAAATATATCAAAAACCTTACACATTTCCTTTAAAACATTTATATATATATATATATATATATATTTACATGTTAATAAATATATATACCAAATAATTTTGCCACGTTTTAAAAAAATATACATATCAGATCTATACTTGCATACATACATATATACATATATACATATATATATATATATCAAATATATTTTGAAAAGTTTTCTTAAACAAATATACATATCAAATCTATACATACATATATATATATATATATAGAATCATACTTGTTTTTTTAAAGTTATATATGTATATTCAAATGTTAAAACATATATATATATTAAATGATTTTTTAATCAAATATATATACATCAAAAATATTTTTACATGTTTTTTTAATATATATATATATATATCAAATCTATATATAAATACACACACACACACACACACATATGTATATATCAATACTTGGCTTACCAGGCCTCAGTATCTCACACCTCCTCACTGTCTAGCTATAAAAATATTCCTTAGAATATTCTAAAGACTCACATGGGAAAAATAGATTTGTTGCATTATCTTTGGGTTTAACACCTTAGTTAACACATTTTAACATTAACCAAGGTAGCATATTTTTCACTCTAAAAGGGTTATAATTTTAATTACAAGTCAACTGTTGACTCCTAAATGGAAAAGGGATAGAATTTTAGACTATATCTTATCCTAATTTTCCACTTTCAAGTTGTTTATTATTTATAAACAATTTAATAAAATATTATTTTGATAAAACATCATTAATATTAATTTTGACATTATTCATTTAATTTGACAAAAAAGACATAAATTCAAGGTTGGAATCAAATATAATCCTTTAAAAAATCCCTAATATGTTATATATATCTAAAAATTCCTATAATAATATAAATCATTCAAATAATAGCACTTTAAATATTTTTAGAATTATTTATTTTATGTTTCTATTAATATAAGAAATAACGTATCAGATTTGCATAATAATTTAATGTAATTATATAATTAAAAAAATTATAAATAAATTTCCATCACGAAAATAATTTCATTATTCTTAAAATAGACATTTAAATTCATTCATAACTTTTTTCCCAATGTGGACACATAAGATATATTTAAAATGTAAGAGAGTTGATTTTGCGTTTTTCTTTGCTTTAAATATTAAATAAGGCATTTTCGTGGACAAGTTCTCATTAAACAAATAAATTTTTGAGGCTAAGGTGATAATGGCCGAATAAAATTCATCTAATAAAAATTATGATAAAAAAATTATAGCTTTATCACTTAGT
Source organism: Viscum album (assembly GCA_963277665.1). NCBI lineage: Eukaryota > Viridiplantae > Streptophyta > Magnoliopsida > Santalales > Viscaceae > Viscum > Viscum album. Next base: position 1,217,337,192 of record OY728159.1, read on the forward strand.
TTTAACTTAGATTTACCCAATTTTCCTTTTACTGAGATGATATATTTTACCACGGTTACTATTAATAATGCATAAAAATAAAAGGGAACAATTTAAAAAATTTAAAAATCCTAATTCCAAATAAGGAATCAATTTTATCAAATTCAATACCTATAATTTTTAGAAATTTATTTTAAAATAAGTGCACAAAATGCGATGAAAACTGCTTTTTTGGAAAATACATTTTTAAACATAAAACCGAATTTTTTCCCACCTCATGCCTAAAAACGCATTATATTAAGGTTAAAAAAATATTATTGAATATATAAAATATAAATTTAGTTAAAATAATTCACCAACAGGGATATATTTTATTTACTAAGATAAAAATACATTTTTTTCATAAAAATAGTTTTTCATACAATCATATCCTTTACCTTCATATGATTTTTATTTTTATTTATAATAAATTTATAGCTAATGAATTCATTTTATACATGTATAAACCAAAAATTTCATAATTTAGTTATCATTATTCATACCTTATAATATTTATGGAAAGGTTATAACAATCACATGTAAATAATATTTTAATTGTAGATTGTGGTTCGTTTAAACTCGATATTGCATGTAACATGAGATATCAAAAAATAAATTTATTTAAAAATAAGTATATCATAAATTATTAGGGTGTTATATTCTACCCCCTTATAAATATTTTCTCAATCAAAATTTTTTCACTCTGATAAAAAAAATGGGGATATCACTATTTCATTACATACTTAGGTTCCTAAGTAGCTTCTTCAATTCTAATTCATCCTAATAACTTTAACTAGGTGAGTTGTCTTGTTCTACAGAAATTTATCTCTATGAAAAAATATTTTTACTAGTTATTACTTATATAAAATATCATTCTCTAAGGGTATATCCTATGAGTTCATTACATGTAAAGGATCGGGTATGTACTTCCTTAGGAGAGATACATGGAACATGTTGTGAACTTAAGAGATGTTTAGTGGAAGTGCTAAGAGATAAGCTACTATCCCGATGTGATCAAGAATATAGATATGAAAAATATAGATTGGGTACATATTTTCATTCTTTCCAAATCTCAAAACCTTCTTCCATAGAGAAAATCACATAAAAAATTTATCACAAACTTTAGATTCTAAATCATTCTAAAGATTGTCATCATAACATTTCTACTAAAACTAAGAAACCTTGATGTGTTGTGAATGGATCCAAATTTCTATTCCATTTCTTCATCTAGATCAGGTTCCAATATCTTTCCTTATCCAAATTCAACCTAGTTGGTTGGATTTTCACACTTTTTTCCATGGAGGTCATTATAAAGAGGCATCTAAATTCTAAAGTGAAATATATTATTGTAAGAAACCTCAACAACCAGAAGGTGTTAGTCCAAATCACCTTTTAAATCCATATAATGATGTCTAAATATATCCTATAGGGTTTGAATGGTTCTCTCATATTGTACACCGATCTTAGGATGATAATAATTACTAAAACTCAATTTTTATCCCAATATCATTGAAGACTTTTCCAGAACTTCATGTTAAACCTCATATCTAGGTCAAATACAATAGACGATGGTAGTAAATGAAACCTTACCACCTCTTTAATGTATATTATAGATAGTTGATCATGAAAAAAATATTCTCTGATATAAATGAAGTTTGATTAATTTGTAAGGTGATCAAATACAACCCAAATTTCATTATGTTCACTTGATGTTGTGGAGAGTCTGGTGGAAAATCCATAGGGTTGTTTTCCCATTTACATTTTTGTATGGTTAATGGTCATAACATACCCTTATAATTCAGTCTCTAAACCTCAACTTACTGGCATACTATGAACTTCAATACATACTCTACAATTTCTCTCTTTATGTTATCCCACAAAAAAAAATATTTTAAATCTCTCTATATCTTTTTACTCCCAGGATGAATAGAGAATGAAAAATTATGTGCCTCATAAAATATATCATTCTTCAAGTTTTGTATTGATTAAATACATACTTGGTTTCTGAACCTTATCATTCCAACACGGTCATGTTTGAACTCATGAACATTCTTCACCTTTTTATATAATTCCACATATTCCTTCTATTCCTTATTTATCCAATCATAGATGTTTATTTGAACATTCATATGAGAAATATAATATCTTTCCCATTTCCTCAGGATTTTAAGATCCATCTAATATAAATCCATAAATATTGGATCTCTTTTAATCCATCTTATAGAAAAACTTGCATGGTCTTTCCAACTAAAAGGATCAGCCACCTAGTTTGCCTTCCCATAGAGGTAATGTATTGAATAATCATAATAATTAATTAACTAAAACCATCTTATATGGTGAATATTAAACTCTTCATATGTAAATATAAACTTTAAGCTTTTAGGATTAGTATATATATCATACCTTTCACCATATAGACAATTCCTCTAAATTTTCAATGAAAAATTTTCCGGTGCTAATTCCAAAATATAAGTCAGGTAATTTTTCTCATGAACCGTCAATTATCATGTAGAAAAAGATATCATCATATCATTTTTCTTGAGGAAACATCCCATTCCGTTATTTTTTGCATCATAATAGATCACAAACCCTTCTCCACTACAAGTAAGTGTAAGCACTTGCATGTTGACCAATCCTCTCTTTAGTTATTCAAAACTCTCTTCACATTCATCTATCCACAAGATCATAACCCCATTATGAGTCTACTTGGTGAGTGGATAATATAGTTATGAGGAATATATCACAAAGAATTAGTGGTATTTATCTAACCCAAGATAATTATGGATTTTGATTACTATGGTTGGTCTAATCCATTTCTTAATAACTTCTATCTTTGAAAGATCCAATGATATACCCTAAATTGAGATATATAACCCAAAAATGAAACTTTTTGGGGAGAAAAATTATACTTTGTAAATTTAGAATAAAAATTGTCCTTTTTCAAGGCCTTTGTAAAAATTATCAAGGGTTATTCATGTTCTTCATTGTTCTTTCAATATATAATAATATCATTGAGAAAGACTACCAAAAACTAACCAAGGTAATATCTAAACACTTTGTTCATTAAATCCGTAAAGATAGAAGGATCATTGGTAAGTCTAAATGAAAATACTATGAATACATAATGATCATACCTTTTATGGAAGGCTATCATGGAAATATCCTCCTTATTGATCCTTAGTTGATGATATCCATATCAATGATCAATCTTGGAAAAATTCCAATCTCCTCAAAATTGTTCAAACATGTCATCAGTATTGGGTTGAAGATACTTGTTATTAATAGTGATTTTGTTAAGTTACTAATAATAAATTCAAAGAAACCTTGAACCATATTTCTTCCTAACAAATAGAAAAAGTGAACCTCTTGGAAAATCACTTGGACAAATGAATCCCTTATCTAGATTCTCTTAGAGTTGTTTCTTTAATTCTTACAACACAATTAGGATCAGTCTATGTGGAGTCTTTTTAAAAGTAAAAACACTAGGTATGATCTATATTGAAAACTAAACTTCACAATTTAGGGGAAGACTTGGAAATTCCTCATGAAACACATTAGAATATTACCAAACAACAGGCACATTTTCAATGTTTAGTTTATCCCTATCCGATTCAGATAAATATCCCTCCTGAATAGGTAGAGAAACCCATATTATGGAAGTAATTTACATTAGGTGTTCAATTTAATCCTCACATTGATAGATTATTGAAGGTTGAATTGGAATATAAAATGTAACTTCCCTTCCTCAAAAATTGATATGGGCTCTATACTGGGAGATCCAATCATTACTAAAATTATATCAAATTCAACTAGAGGAAGAATAATGAAGTTTTTAGGAAGAATCATCCCAAAAAAATATATTGAAGAATATTTATAGAATTTTGATGAGGTCTTCCTACCATTAGAATAATTTGCTACCAAATTAATATCTATTCATTGAGGTGGTTATATGATACCCTTAGAAAACTCTTTAGATATAAAGAATTGTGTATAACAAAAGTTAAATAAAACATTAATAATTCAGGGGTGGATGATAAGTGTACCTTTCACCACATCTCTAGTAACATCCATACAAATAGTAGTAATCACATAAGATGGACCTTATCCCTTGGTTTTTTGTAATATCCCATGATATTTGGTAAATTGGTTAGATTAGATCCCAATCTATTTATAGTTAAAACCATGTACCTTAATGGATTCTCTCTTACCCTTTCATTCATCAGTATGATGGCCTTTTTCTCTATACTTGAAGGAAAATCATTCTATTTTTTGTCATGAACCAAGGTTTTTCCCTCCACAAGTACCACATGTGGGAAAATTCTTTTTTCTATTATTCCCCTTGTCCATTTTTTACTATTTCATCCTTCTCTTATCTTGATTTTCTTAAAATCCATAATACTTGGATAATTAATTCTCTACCTTGATAGTACATGATACTATATACTCAAATGATGAAAATTTTTGGGATATTGGTTCACTTTCAATATTTTTCATAACCTGAGTCTAATTCCCCAATATATTTATAATTTGTTTATCTACAGCAATATCTCAATCACTAGCTTTATTATCTTCATCAGGAAGGAAATATCTACATGAATTATGTGCATTGATATGGTTTTCATCCCTTCCTCTAGGTACTATTTCCAAATATTGTAACACACTAGAATAGATATAACATTATGAATCATACTATATAATTTTGAAACTAGTGAACTACTTAGAATAAATTGAAAAAATAACGAATAACTAATCTCAAAATCATATTCTTGGTTTCTTTGGGAATATTCTCAAGGACAATCATAGGGTTAAGTTCCCTAATCTATATTTTCCTAAATCTAGTTCCTAAGGTTTCAACTGAACAACTCTTCATACCAATTGTAAAGACACTAACCATAATAGCATAAAGCCATTTTTTACTCAATTGCATTGGTAATAAATACAAGAAACTATATCACAAAGGATTGAATAGTTTAGTAGTCTTAGTAAACTAATTCATACATGAATATTACCTCAAAATTGAAAAAATAAAATAAAACATATTATTTCCTATGGAATCAACTTTATTCCCTCTATAACATCACTACATTTCAATCATGAAAAAATTATTAGCATCTTGGGGAAATAAAATATAAGAAACATGTGTTCTTAGAAAAACATTAAGGGAATGAATACATCGGAAGATAAATAAGGCATGAATAACATGGAAAGAATAAATGATGATCAAATAACATTTTATAATTAATCACATGAGCTAGAAACTTATATATGGATATCCAAAATAATAAAATAATTGCATGGATATAAATAAACGATTTTATAATGATGGAATACATAATTTAATAAATATGAACTTACCATCAAGACATTATGTCAAGACATCCAAAAATATCATCAAGGATTCATGTCAATACATCAATATAAATGAGTAAGGCATCAACCAAATACCCAATCTAGTTTGACTCATGAGACCTAAAACTGAATAAATGGGATATTTAATTCCAATATCCACCCATCACTTAATAATTCCAAGGTATTGATAATATGAATAAATAATATAACTCAATCCGTATGCCTTAAAAATCAATAATTGTCCATATTGGAAGAACTAGAATATGGAATATCAATACTTTCCCCAGTAAAGTTGATCATAAACCACATAGAGAAATATGGAGTATGGTATCACAAGATTATAACCTCAAAAAATAATAATATTTAACAAAGGATGTTGAAAAGCATGAAAATAGTTTTAAAACTCATTAGAAATTTTCTTGAGGAAAATACCATTTTCACTTTAAAAACAGTTATTCAAAATCTGGAAAAAAATTCCCAATTATGAAAGAAAAATTAATTCTAAAATAACCTTGTAATATTGTAAAGTAATATTTAAATAAATTATTGGTCATGATGGTTGGAAATTCCATTAATGTCGTATAAGTTGAAAAAAATTCCTTTCACAATATTGTAAAAAGTTTAAAAAATACCTCATTTAAAAAAAGACAAGAAGATTCATTTTTAACTATTTTAAAAAAAGTAAAACATGGTTAAAATGAGTTTAAAATATAATTTTAGAGCCATAAAAACATTCTTCAAAACTTTTCTAGAAAACATGGACATGTAATGGAAAGGGTTTTCAACTGAAGAGAGAAAGGAAGTCGGTTTTACTTAAATACATTCTTTCAAAATATTGATTACTTAAAGAGAGGAAAATTGAAAGGAAAAAATTTAATTTATATAAATAAACATAGTAGAATAAAATATATTAGGTTTAATATAGAAAGATTAAATAATTCCTCCAATGGAGAATCAAAAAATAACAATCCTAAAAAATAATCAGATTGTGAAATAAACTTTTACCACAAGTCAGAATTCCTTCGTATATGTCTGATAATCCTACATAACAAATATATATTTATTATAAATATATTCTAGAACCATACTCATATATATCATACCATATATAATTTATAATACTATAAAATTGGCATTCAACGTTTCTGGTATTTATCATCCCTATAAAAAAGAACTGATAAATGGAATCTTTATCAGTGCTAAAGAAAGCGATGAAAAATTTAACACTTTATCAGTGCTTTATTTTTATCATAGATAAAGGGTCACCTTTATCAGAACTTTATTTATAGCATTTGAAAAGGGTTCCCTTTATCAACGCTATATTTTTATCACTCTTAAAGGGGTTCTTTATCAGTGTTTTTTTAGCACTGATAAATACTTGCCTTTATCAGCACTACAAAATCATTGATAAAAGGAATGTTTATCAAGATTTTTTAAAAGTACTGATTAAAATTTTCCCAATATAATTAAAAAAACCAAACTTGTTGTGAACCCATCACAATATCAGAAGCTTCCCACAGAATCCACCCATTGATGGGGCTCCTCATCGGTGAATTGAAGCTTGATTCACACAAACCCACTCGAGTCACATAAACCCACTACCTTCAGTTGCTCAAACATATTTTGACATCTAGTGTTTAGTTGTAGTTAGGGTTTCTGAAGAAGACATCAAGATCTAGATCTGATGGTCTCAAATTTTCTTCAACCTAGCGAGGTTGGTCTATGTTTTCTTTTATAGGTTCTGATTTTGTTTCTAAATTTTTTATTTCCTGATCTGGATCTGAGGGATTCTGATTTTCCTTTGTAGGTTCTGATTTTATATCTGTGTTTATGCTCTAATTGTTTTATACTATTTTTATTTTGTTTATTATTATTTTTTTCTTTATTACTATTTTAGACATCCTATTTCAGTATTTTTAAATTTTTGTTTTGAATCTATTTTCTTCAATTTCTAAATCTATACCCCAGATTTCTCCAAAAGCATAATTTTTTCACTGTTTTGAAATATTAGTGAATCACCTCTAGTCCATAGATAAACAAAAGAAATAAACATTCATTCCACTAGATAAACTGAGCAGATTTTGGATATAAAAACCTTAAATAAAGGATCAAATTTATTTATAAAACCAATTCTCAACCAAATGATGGGGTGAAGTAGTAACAAAATATGATTTTATTCAATTCATGTATGGGAATTTATTTATTTAAATTATGTTTTAATATTATAGTGTAAGGGTTTTTCATTAAAAAATTGCTTTATCATAATTGTGTTGTTTTATTTTAAAATAAATCTTAGTAAGGGTGATAGCATATTTATTTATTTTCAATGGCTCTGTATTTTCAAAATTATTATGGGGTTGTATTTATTTTACTATGTCGTGATATTATGCAGTAAAGGTTACATATATTTCTTAGAATTGTGTTGCTTTATTTCTTTATGCCAACTTCTTTATGGACCTCCCTAAAATATCAAGGATGGGTTAATGCGTATTAGATGATCTCCCTAGAATCCTTAGGTTTCTACATCATTTGTTCTAAAAAATAAAACAAAAGTTATCAACATCTATATATTAGAAATTATTTTTAAGTATTCATCATTTTTGGTCTATATATACATTTTATGTCTATATATACATTTAATTACCAATAATATAATTTATACTTAAATAACCAACAAAATATTGTAAACTCATGTTAATTTCAAAATAATCAAATTAGGTAATATATATACATTTTTTTGAAATAATTAAACTTTCCAAAATTTAAATAGTTATATTTTATACACAATTACCCAAAATAATAATTATTTATAATTAATATAATTTAAAAGGTGTTATTAATAGTATTTTTTTAGTTTCATTATAAAAATAGGTAATATATATATATATATCAAATAATATATTGTATATTTAAATAAATTTAAACATGATAAATAATATACATATATATAACTATGTTTATAAAAATTTTCTAATATAAAAAATATATATATATAACATATATATATATATAATATTTAGGAAGATTCAGTTTATTTATCTACGTATCAAATGAAGAGTAGCCTCCATTTTATTGTTTTTGATGGTGGAAGATGTGAACCATGTTCAGGTTTTTTGCCTATCGAGGTAAGTGTGAATGAAATATGTGCCTCCATCAACCTCTTTTTCCAATCATATAAATTCCCATTATTTTTTTAATAAAATAAAAACTATCAAAAACCCAGGTTTTATAAAAAAACATTATAAAAAATCCGCAACAAATTATTTTATTAATGTTTTATTTTGATCCTTGTGGATAAATTTGGGGATAAAAATGAAATTAATTCATCATTAACACTACCTCCAAATCAAATAAAATAAACTAATTTTAGTAACATACACTTTTTGGTTGAAATTATATTGTATAAACCCAAGACCCCATGGCTATGTAGCACTATAGTTGTGTATTCTGATTCTTTCATCTCCACCCTCTCCATTTCGTTCCTTTCCTTCACTATATCATTTCTCTGGTTGGGTGGAGCTTTTCTCTAAAAGGATTTAGTGATGATAGAGACGTTGATTTAATAACTAATATTAATGGTGTAATTCTTACAAATAGGAGGCATTTCCCCTTTTGGAGAACATATTGAAGTACAATTGTTATCCTCATCATCTTCATATCTTAAATAGTTATTATTGAATTTTTTGCCTTAAGAATCATCCCACATATCTTTTGTGTTTCTTGGACTATTATGAGCATTATTCATCCCATGGATGAATACTACTAAGATTATTTTAAGAAACATAGGTGCATGTCTACAAGATATGGAGGATGTGTGTCAAACAACAAGATGTAATGATTAATGTTCATGATATGAGTTGACGAGGATGAAAGTAGTCTAAAACTTTCACCTTTTAATGAATTCATAGGATAACATCAGCCATAGTGTAGAAATTATCCTCATACTACTTCCTCATTGATTGATTGTTTAGTGATATCTATTTTCATTTTTTTAATCATCATTCACGGTTTACCGTCAGCATATCCCTATGGTCAACACTATTTTCACGATAAAAAAATTATCTATAGAATTGATTTATTATTTCATATTTATGTTAAATTTATTTCTTTTAACTATTACACATATAATAATTTTTTTCTTATGAAATTGGATTCTTTTTTCGAGCCCAAAACTGAGATAATGACATCAAGGAAATTCATCAAGAATGCATAAAACTATCAGAAAAAGGTGAATTCCTAATACTTATTTAATTAATTTTGAAATCATTTTATCTAAAATTTTTAAGTTAATTTCCTTATCATTTTTATTGAGTTTTGTTTTTTGAACTTACTACACTTCATATTGAGTTGATGTTCTTAGCTGAAAAACCTTTCTCATTGTACAAATACTCTGCTCTTCTGACAGTCAACTATGATAGATTTTCTTCCGCTAAGAACATCGAGTAAATATGCAGTATTGGTAGTTAGACATATAAAGACAATGTAATCCTGGTAACATTGGAAGTTATGATTGTTTTGAAACTTTGAGATGTATAGGAATCATACACACCACAATATGGAACACTGTGTGATTGGTATGACTCTAAGTGATTCTTTTTATTTAAAATTAAAATTAAATTTATTAAAAAGTACAACTGACATACTCAAAATTGATCAAATACATTATAATTGTTTTTATACTTTAGTTAAATTATCCATAACTCATTTGAGATGTGTAGGAATGATCCATTTCTCAATTCGACACATGGTGTGACTGTTATGACTCAATGTGTCTGTTATCAATTTAAAAATGACAGTTCAGTTCAAAAAATGTCACTCACTGAAAACAGATCAAACACTCTTATATTTTCTTGATAATTTAGTAAATTGATTCCTAAGTCTTTTTTATGTGTAGGAATCGATATCCCATCAAATTGATACCTGATGTGATTGGTATACGTCAAAGAGCGTCATTCCAATTTAAAATGACATTTTAGTAAAAAACAAGTGACATACTCAAAAATGATCAAATTTATTCAGAATATTTTTATACTTTATTAAAATTATCCATGAGTCATTTTTGAGGTGTATTAATCAACTGTACTTCAATACAATACACGGTGTGACCAATATGACTCTAAGTGCGTCCTCATTTAAAAAAAACATCAATTTTAACAAAAAGGAAAGTTGGCCTACTCAAAACTAATAAAACACATTCATATTGTTTTTATAATTTAAATAAACAATCCATAAATCATTTTTGATGTGTTGGAATCACCCACACCTCAATTTGATGCACGGTGTGCCCGATATGACTCAATGTGTCTGTTATCAGTTTAAAATTGATAGTTTAGTTCGAAAAATATCACTTACAAAAAACTGAACAAATGCTCTTGGATTTTATTGATAATTTAATAAATTGATTCATAATTCATTTTTTACATGTAGATTTTGGTCTCACATCAAACCAATACATGATGTGATCAGTATGAGTTAGAGTGTGTGTTTCCAGTTTAAAAAGACATTTTAGTAAAAAAGAGAAGTGATGCACTCAAATTCTAGTTAACGAATTTGGATTATTTTGATACCTTGTAAAAATGATTGATAAGACATTTAGGATGTGTATGAATTATCCACACCTCAATCCTATGAACTTTGTGACCGATATGACTCAATGTGTGTCTTTTTATTTAAAATTGACATCAATTTTAGTAAAATGGACAACTCACATACTCAAAACCAAGACAAGCGATGTACTCAAAACCAATTAATATAAGAACCCAGATCTACATTTTAGGTATAGACCTTTTTTCGGGTTGTTTTTTAGGAAAAATGAAGAAATAGGGTTTTTCTGAGTACACGCCATGTACTTCCATGTACACATCGTGTACCTAGTTTCCGTGTACAAATGTGTACTGGTTTTCTAACGTCCGAGTATATGGTCGCATGATGACCTGGTTGACTAACTTAAGTCAGGGCCAGTTAAGGTTAATAAACAGCATATATGGTTAATGAACATGCTATGTACTTTTCTTTTTATTTGATAAATCGGAGCGAGGTCGCATCACATCTTCATAAACACCTTCTTATGGAATTGGTTTATACAGGAGCATGACGGAAGGGTAGAAGAACTCTAAACCCATCCCAATTCTCTATTCGATCTGGAATTGAGACACCTTTGGGTGTGTTTGAATCCCACTGGTGAGTTCTCAAAACCCCTATAGCCTCTCTTCCTGATTCCTTATCTCATTTGAGTTATTCAAGGTTGATCATTTATCACTTTTTTATAGATCTATGACAATCTAGGCTGATTCATGGTCTGAAGTTTGAGTATATCAATCCTATGATATCAAGGTAGGTGTTTTGTTCCTTTAGTTGTTTGTCTTTGGATTATATATGCTAAAAGTTCCATATACCCACATTAGGGGTATTTCCTAATTTGAAATTTTACATTGTTTATTACCTATTATGGTTTGATTGATTTCTAAAGGGTTTTTGCTTATGCGTAAGGATATATACCTTGCTTACAAGACAACCCATTGGTGTGTTTCCCTTGTTTTATTGTTTATAACCATTTTTTCTAGGTTTCCTATGAGACGTACCTTGTTTTCCATGCCCTATTTGATTAGGATTGTGTTTTTTTATTATATGAAATGCATGTGTTATGCATTTTGAATGTCAACCAAGGGGTATTGGACTGTGAGAGCTTCCCAAAGGGGTTAAACCATGAGAGATGCCCAGGTGGTCATTTATAATGAATTGGGTTAGACCATGAGAGTTGCCTAGGTGACCATTAATTTTTTATTAAATGAATTTTGGACCCAAGGGCATTGACTGTGAGATATTCTTGGTGGTCATTTATATTTTATTAATGCCATGTTGACCTAGGGGTATTGACCATGAGAGATGCTCAGGTGGTTGTTTGTAAATGATTAGTGCTATATAGGACCAAAGGGGTCTGACCGTGAGAGAATTGCCAGAGGGATATTATTTAATTAATTGATTCCATATTAGAATAGAGGGGTTAGACCATGATTAACTTTCCCATAGGGTCATTTTGGAATAATGGTATAATGGTGACAAGTCTTCCAAGACAAAGCACAAGCTTGGACTCATTCTTACCTATTTATTATATGGTCTTCTGAGACCTCTTTTTGTTACTTTCATATGGAATATAGAGTTTAGGCTAGATCTCGAGGTTACATGATTCAACAGATTAATAATGAATGTTAAATGAATGTGATTTAAAACAGTATAATTGTTTACTTTTGAGTACATGCTGGTTTACTACTTCATTTATTAATATTACCTGCCTTATATGTATAATCACTGAAATTTAGGAACAGATCTTTTGGTGGTTTCATACTAGGATTTATCTCACCCCCAGTTTGGTCATGTTTTGGACCCAATCATATTATATGGTTGTAGGTATAGATAATGGAATGTTCTCTTCTTCATCAGGTACTTGATTTCTGTTGGAGCTGGAGAGAATGGGACCAATATGACGCTTAGGATGTTGTTGTAGTTTACTAGATTTTTTGTACTTTGGTCTCTATATTTTATTTCCAAAATTGAGACTTGTTTGCATCCTTCCCTAGAAATATTGTACATGAATCATATATATATATTTATTTATATATTCTCCAGTAGTTTTATTATTATCAATTTCCCATTGTTTACTTATATTGTATGGTATTACTGCTTTCGCTATTGTTTACTATTTTCTTTCATATGTATATACTCTGCCAATTTGGGCATAGTTTTCCCATTATCACACCTTTTCCATCGCTACTAGTCGGTAGCCTTTGGAGTTTAGGGAAATGCGCTCAAGGTTATGTGACCAACTAGGTTTGGGGAACCTTTGAGCGGCACCTGAATCTGGGATGTTACAGAGTGGCATTAGAGGGACTTTCTTTTCTGCTTTGCCTTACTATTTGGAGCCAATAGACTGGGATAGGAAGGAATATGTAGTTGGTAATAAGTTGTGCTTGGGAGTAGCTAACCCATCTACATGGAAAATCCAAGTTACCTTTAATATTTCAATTTTCTAGTTTTGCAATTATTATAGTTGATTTGATTTCACCATTGGGTGATTCACTTGTTTTGTGTTGTTATGATTGATATCATTGTAGTTATATTTCTATTTCAACTTGATAAGATGAGGGTATTTCATCTCAAGCATCATATAGGCACTTTCTTTAGATCACATGTCATGCTTTCTTTTCATGCCATGTAGGGTGCATTACTAATTGTATTCTGTTGTAATAGATGTTGTGCTAGATATGCATGTTGTTGTAATAGATTTCATGATATAATACCTACTATTTTTATAGGCTATTGTTATATGTAAAGTTTCATTGGATGGATGCCAACCTTTGGTCCATGAGGTGTTATGGGCCCTATTGGATTGGAATTTAGTGGATCGTGTTTAAACATTAATTGAATTTTGTTAAGATATGACATGATTAAGGATGCCAAACTTTGATTCTCAGAGAGTATGGGATTTCAGATATCAGAAATTGGAATTCCTTGGCCAAAATTCTATGATTTGGGGGTTTCGGGGAAGTTTTAGAGGCTTATTATCCTCAAATGCATACAACACAGCGTGTTAGGTTATTAACACAAGCCATGTGTTCTTCAGTTCTAGAAGAAATAACTTTTCTTAAGTATACATCGTGTACTGTATGTACATGCCCTGTACTGGTTGATTGTGTGACTAAATGTGTGAGTAGGGACACAGGGTTGATAAACATTTGGTAGAACATGTTGTGTACTGGGAGTACACACTCTGCTGTAAAAGACCATGTGTTCGGCCATGTTACTAATGACACTGGTGGATGAAACATGGGTTGTACACATCACGTCTAGCTTATACATGATGTGTATTGATCAAACGTGTATCTTTCCATGTGACTAATGACACAAGTGGATGGAACTTATGTGGTACATGTCATTTCTATAGCGTTCACTGCATGTAGTTTCACACCGGGAGAGAACCATGTAGTTCTATCCATGTAGAATAATTTGGGTAGGAGGGAATATTCAAGTACATTTCATGTCTCAGGAGGAATAGGCCATGTGTATGGGGTGTTACAAGTCTAGGTTGGAAGAGGTACACACCCATGTTAAGGCTTAAGAAAGCACACCTTGTAACTCTATTTTATAAAACATTTATGTTTTCATTATCCTTTTGCCATTATTGCACATCTAAGTTATAGTCCTTGATAATATTGTACTGAGGTTTGTACTTGACCTTGGAGATTCATGGAACCAATACATCCTCTGGTTTTACTCCAGGTACAGGGTGATGATCAAACACCAGAAATGGTAGATTAGGGACACCAACAAATCCTCTCATTGTGCCCATCTTGGCACCAGCTGTTATACCAGAAACATGTGATGATGCATAGTTTTTTCAAGGCTTTATTAGGATGATGCAAACCATTTAGGGAGCACCTCATCCTACCACGACTAAGTAAAAGAGTTAACTCGGGTGTTCCAATAGCAGCATCCTCCCACTTTTTTAGGGGATAGGAGACCATGGGCTACATAGTCATGGTTGGAGCCCATGATATCTATCTTCAATCATTAAGAGATTCCTCCTAAGAGAAGGGTGAATCTCGCAAATTAAAAGCTATGGGATTTCTCCAAGAGATGGTAGGATGTTATCTCATAGGTGGTACATCTGCAAGATATGGCTTGGGAATATTTTAAGAGGACCATATATGATTACTTCTACCCCGAGACATTGAGGGTCGACTGAGCCCAAGATTTCATGCATTTGGAGTCGGTCACTCTTTTAGTAATGTATTATTCATCTCACTTTATAGAGATTCAGTGCTTCGCACCTATTTTGGGAGGTGACGAGTTATCATTGGCTAGGTGGTTTGAAGATAGTCTCATGTATGACATATGATCACAGGTGAATGTTTTTAAGCTAACTTTGTTGACTACTATAATAAACCAAGTGCTGGTTACCAAGAGCAATTTGAGGTATTTTGGAGTGGTGAGCCAGGGCAATTCAGCATCCGGGGTTTGAACTCCTTCAACTGAAATTAGTAAGCACCACAAGGAGCTTTCACACGATGTTTATTTAGGTATACAAGTGGTGTGATACCATTGTGGAAAGAATGGTCATATCATACTTTAGTGCTCGATAAACCCATTTGAGTACCAATATTACGGCTAGATGGTTCATATTCAGTGTTTTTTAGGACATTTTCACCAGAAGATAATGAGAGGGGATCTATAATAACTCCTTGTTTAGGATAAGGACCACCAGTTTATCATTAGTTAGGGAATTGAGGTTTGTTAGGTCGAGGAGGTGGTCACGGCCATGGTATCCAGATGATAGGTTCTCAGTGAGAGCATGGTGGATCAGCACAAGCTAGCCATGTGGGGTCGTAGGGTCATGGTGTAGGTTATACTATTGAGGTGGAATAAACCTAGAAGGATAAAGATACCGAAACCTATATTGTTAAAGGTATGATTCTAGTCTACTCATTCTTATCTTCTGATCTTTTCGATAACAGAGCTTCCCATAGTTTTAAATTTGTTGTGGTTGTAGAGAGTCTTGGGCTCTTCATCTTTACTTCTGATGATATTATGATGCTAGACACACCATTGGGGGTTAAGACAGTTAGTGTATGTCAATGAAAGGAGTTCCCTCTTGAGGTTAGTGGGTGTCACTTGTTATGGGACCTCTATGTCTTAGATATGATAGGCTTCGACATCATTCTTGGAATAGATTGGTTGGTCTCCTTTCAGGCCTTTGTTTATTTTTATCGTCGTAGGGTGAGTTTCACATCACCAGAGGGAAGATATTTTCTACATAAGGGAGAATGGGATGTCTAAGCGAGTAAATCTAGACCCAAGCATCATGGTATGGGAGGAATTATATCCTAGATTTCTAGTGTATATCTGGATGACAAGGGGACTTCATAGATGGATTTTCCTTCAGCAGTGGATTGTTTTAAAGATGTCTTTCCAGATGAATTTTCAGGTTTACATCTGATGTGATAGGTATATTTCTCTATTAATCTTCTTCCAGGAGCAACATTAGTGTCTATTCCTCCATATAGGATGGCTACACTAGTGCTACAGGTGCTCAAGAAGAAATTGGAGGAGTTACAAACAAAGGGTTTCATCTGAACCAGTACTTCTCCTTGGGGTTCACTCATCCTTTTTGCGAAGAAGGTAGATGGTACCCTCAGACTTTTGTGCATTATCGGAAGATGAACTAGTTTATGATCAAGAACCTATATCCCTTGCTAAGTATTGATGACCATTTTGATTAGCTTTGAGGAGCCTGGGTATTCTCAAAGATTGAATTGAGATCTGGTTATCATCAATTTCACGTTAGACCATCAGATATACCTCTTACATACTTTTGGAGTAGTTATTGTCTATACAAGTATTTGGTTATTCCATTCAGTCTCAAGAATGCGCTGGAAGTTTTCATGAAAACTAATGAAATGAGGGTTCTATCCTTACTTGGATTCTTTTGTTGTAGTCTTTGTGGATGATATCTTGGTGTAATCTCACACTCAACATGACCATGACATCCATCTTGAGATCGTATTGAGTACGCTGAGAGAGCATCAGTTGTATTCTAAGCTCTCAAAGTGACACTTTTGGATGGATCAGATTCACTTCTTGTGTCATGTTATCTTAGAGACAAGAGTACTAGTAAAACTAGATAAGGTGATAGTCATAGTTTCCTGGAAGCAGTCGAAGAACGTCTTTGAGGTACGGAGCTTTTTGGTGCTAGCTGGTTACTACAGATGCTTTATTCAAGACTTCTCACACTTAGAAACACCACTGAAAAGCCTGACTAAGAAGGGTGAAAAGTACTTTTGGATAGATTCCTGTAATTCATCCTTTCAGGATCTAAAAGAGATATTGATTTCAACACCCAAAAAAATTTTGTCGGAGCTGGGAAAAAGTTACATTGCTTACTGCGATGCATCAAGCATCAGTCTACGAGTAGTGCTTATACAAGGTAAAGGATTCATTCTGTATGGGTCTCGACAGTTGAGGCCGCAAGAGAGGAATTACCTGACGCATGATCTCAAGTTAGCTACAGTTTTACATGCATTGCGATGTTGGAGACATTACCTTTTGGGGGAACATTCTATGGTATACACTGACCATAAAATCCTCAAGTATATATT
Organism: Viscum album; assembly: GCA_963277665.1. NCBI lineage: Eukaryota > Viridiplantae > Streptophyta > Magnoliopsida > Santalales > Viscaceae > Viscum > Viscum album. The sequence continues at coordinate 1,217,354,711 of OY728159.1, forward strand.
TACTCAATGAGATATGAATTTGAGATAGTGAAGTTGGGTTAAGTACCTTAATTATTTTTACTTTGAGCTTTCCTACATGATTGGAAAAGCCAACACAGTGGATGATGCATTAAGCATAAGGACTCAGATACAGGTAGTTCAAGAGGCCAGAAGTTAGTGGTAGCGTATGGCTATGTTCTATGAGATACACTTGTAGGTTCACAATAGACAGTGGAAGACATTCCTTTCTTCTATAGTTGTTACCTATACTCTTCTATATTGAGTGTGAATGAGGCATCTTTCAGATTCTGAAGGCCTTGACCTACAGGAGAGTGTGTTAGGCGAGGACCCTACTCCTAGGAGGACTATAGGCGAGAATGAGGTTTTTCATTTTCATGGGTGTGTATAGGTGTCATCATACATACATGAGGAGCTGTTATGATATTATCATTCCTTAATTTAGGAAGTTCATACTGGTGTCACCAAAATGTATTAATATTTACATCATCAGTATTGGTGGCCAGGTATGAAGAGGGATGTAGCTAGTTTTTTCATGAGATGTTCCACCTATCAGTAGGTGAAGGAAGAACATCAATGACTGGAAAGGATATTACAGTAGTAAATCATTCCTGAGTGGAAGTGTAATGATGTCATGATGTATTTTGTAAGAGTTTTACCGAGGTCACCTTAAGGGAATGATGCAGTTTGGGTTGTTATTGACAGACTCATGAAGGTTACACATTTCCTGACAATTAAGAAAACCTTCAGATATGATCATCTTGAATGGTTTCACATATGAGAGATTGTAAGTTTACATGGTGTTCTTCACTATATCATTTCATACAGGGATGCTTGGTTTACTTCTCATGTCTTGAAGGGACTAGAGAGGTCTTTGGGTACACAGGTACTTCTAAGTACAGCTTACCATCCCCAAACAGATGATGTGTCTAAGCACACAATTCAGATCTTAGAGGACATTCTTTGAACATTCATCCAATATTTTGGGGGCTCTTGGGAGAGACACATACCCCTAGTATAGTTTTCCTACAATAACAGTTTTCAGGCAATGATTCATATGGCACATTAGGGGGCCTTGTACAGTATGCCATGCTGGTCACCCTTATGTTGGCTGGAGGCAGGAGAGGAAGCTATGCTAGGACCTCCCCTTGTCTAGGAGACAACTGTATAGGTGTAGTTGATTCAGAAGAGGATGGATACTGTAAAATCTCACTAGAAATATTATTTTTATTGACATAGACAGCCACTGAAGTTCAAGGTTGAAGATCAGGTTTTCCTACATGTCACACTGAGGTTGGGACACAAAAGGATTAGGAGATAGGGGAAGCTTTCATCGAGATACGTCGGTCTGTTTGAGGTTTTGGAGAGATTCGGGTTGTTTTCCTATCAGTTTTAGTTACCTTAGAGGTATTGAGCTATGCACAACATCTTTCATGTTTCTCATCTATGGTGTTACTTTTCAGACTTGTATCATGTTTTTCAACCCGAGGAGGTTGATTTGAAGGTGGATGCATCCTTCTAGGAGCACCCTATTTGGATTGTGGACCACAACATGAAATTTCTTCATGGATAGTCAGTTCCTATGGTACAGGTGCTATGGCAGCATGGGTGAGTACAGGACAAGATTTGGGAGAGGTATGCCAAGGTATGATCACAAGGGCCAGAGTTTTTCAGAGATTCTTCTTCACCACCCTTAGAAGGGAAATTCAAGGATGAATTTCCTTAAGGGGGAAGTTTGTAAGAACCCAAATTTTCATTTTAGGTATGGATCTTGTTTTCAGGTTGTTTTGAGGAAAAGGGAAGAAATGGGGTTTTTTTGAGTACACACCATGTACTTCCATGTAAAGATCGTGTACCTGGGTATCATGTACAGCCACATACTAGACGTGTAATGACAGAGTACATGGTCATGTGATGACTTGGTTGACCCGCTTAAGTTATGGCTATTTGATGTTAATACACGGCTTGTACGGTTAATGAACACATAGTGTAATTTTTTTTATTTGATAAATCAGAGTGGGGTTGTGCCTAATCCTCGGAAACACCTTCTTCTGGAAATGTTTTGTACAGGAGCACGACATAAGGTCCAACGAACTCCAAACCCCTACCAATTCTTTGTATGATCTCTGATTGAGACATTGTCAGGTGCATTGGAATACCACCGGTGAGTTCTCAAAACCCCTAGAGCTTCTCTTCCTGATCCCTTATCTCATTTGAGTTATTCAAGGTTGAGAATTTTTTAACTTTTTGTATATCTACGCAGATCTAGGCCGATACAAGGGTTGGCGTTCAAGTATATTGATCGTGCGATATCAAGGTTTCTATTTTTTGCCTTTTTTTGTTCGTATTTGGATTGTATATGCTAAAAGTATTGTGTACCCACGTTTGGGGTATTTCTTGATTTAGAATTTAACCCTATTTATTAAATGCTATGGTTTGATTGATTTCTAAAGGGTTTTTTCCTATGAGTAAGGATAGATACCTTTTTTATGGGACACCCCATGGGTGTGTTTCCCTTGTTTGATTGTTTATGACCCTTTGGTCTAGGTTTCATATGAGTCATACCTTGTTTTCCTTACCTTATTTTATTAGGATGGAGTTTTCTTGATTATATGAAATGTGTGGGTTATGTATTGTGAATGTTGACTAAGGGGGGTTGGACTGTGAGAGCTTCCCAAAGGGGTTAGATCATGAGAGCTGCCCAGGTGCTCATTTATAATTAACTGCTATAGACCATGAGAGTTGTCCAGGTGATCATTATTATTTGATTAAATGAATGTTGGAACCAAGGTAACTGACCTTGAGATCTACCAGGTGGTCACTTATATTTTATTGATTCCATGTTGACCTAGCGGTAGTGATCGTGAGAGCTTCCCAAGTGGTCATTAGTAAATGATCAGTTCTATGTTGGACCAAAGGGGTTAGACCATGAGAGATTTCCTAGAGGGTCATTATTTAATGAATTTATTCCATGTTATACTAGAGGAGTTAGACCATGAGAACCTTCCCAAAGGGTATTTTGTGAATAATTGTATAATTTTGATGAGTCTTCCAAGCCAAATCATAAGTTTGGACTCGATCTTACCTATTGGTTTAGATGGTCTTCTGAGACATATGTTTTGTTACTTTCATAGGGGATACAGAGATTAGGATAGATATTTAGGTCATATGATACAACGGAATAATAATGAATATTAAATGAATGTAATTGAAAACTATATGATTGTTTACTTTTGAGTACTTCCTAGTTTATTAATTCATTTCTGCATATTACCTGCCATATATATATTCACTGGCAGTTAGGAAAAGATCTTTTGGTAGTTGCCTACTGAGATTCTTCTTGCACCTTGTTTGGGTCATGTTTTGGAGCCAAAAAAATTATATGTTTGCAGGTATAGATAAGTGTAAGAACCCTTCTTCATCAGGTGCTTGATTTCTATTGGATCTAGAGAGCATGGAACCAAGCTGAGTCTTACGATGCTGTTGGAGTTTACTTGCTTTTCAATGTTTGGTTTCTATTTTATATTTCCAGCATTGTGACTTGTTTGGCTGCGTCCCTAGATACTTGGGACATGAATCATTTATATATATGATATAGTTGTTTTATTATTATCAGTCTACTACTGTTTACTTCTGTTGTATTGTATTATTTATTTTTCTATTGTTTACTATTTTCTTTCTGTTTTGTATACTCTTCCAATGAGGTAATAGTTTACCCTTTGTCACACCTTGTCCCTCGCTATTATTTAGTAGTCGTTGGCATTTGGGGAAATGTTCTTAAGGTTATATGATCAACTAGGTTCATGTCACCTTTGGGTGGAACCCGGATCTGGGACGTTACAAGTAAACACATTTGGATTGTTTTGATACTTTTGGAAAATGATCCATCAATCATTTGAGACATGTAAGAATTAGTCAGACCTCAATTTGACACATGGTGTGACTGATATGACTCCAAGTGTGTTTTTTCCATATATATGTATCATTTAGTTTAAAACCTGCATCACATCTCCAAGACCGAGAAAACAAGCCAAGATTTTTTCTCTTTATTTAAATTATGTATTCAAAGTTTATTTTGCTGATGATGTGGTGTTTTTGGTGTTGTGGTGTGTTTTTACAAAACAATACATTGGTGGGGAAGTGTGTTGTAGGAGTACACTATAGTATTCCCCTTTATCATCACTTTTCAAAAAGCTAAAAACTGGGTTATTTATCAGCTCTTATAGAAGGGTTGATAAATTTTCTTTTATCAGTGCTTTTTGGGTGCTGATAAAAGACTCTGGCTTTTAATCTAGCTCTAGAAGTTATCACTTATCTAGTGCTGATAAAGGCCATTTTCATCACTATTAAAGGAATATATTTTTTAGTGTTACTTATAATTTTTAATAACCCTTTAATTAACAATTCTTTGTTAAAATAACTATTTTGTGTAATAGCTCCTTCGTTTTTCATGTATGTTTTGGTTTGCTAGTTTTGGTCCATTAAATTTTATAGTGGTTAAATCACCTACAGAATGTTAAAAATGATATATATATATATATATATAATATATTCAATATATATTTATTTCAAGTAATCCATAAAATATATAGGTAGAGAAATTAATTACATTGTTTATGGAGACGGTAAGTCATGCATGTACATAAATGTTGTTTTCACTTTTCAAAAATGAAATAAATGAAAAGAAAATAATAATTCACCTTTTCAAAATTATTATTATAATATAAAAATCATATATTTTTAATAAATCTATCCTTATTACCATCCATATAAAACAATAATGAAAAACTTATTATATCACATCACGGAGGTGGTAGTCCGCACATACGTACAAGCGACGTTATCATATTCTAACGGAATGGAAGATAAGAAGATATATATGATATTATAATTAAATAAGAATAATTATTTCATAAATATAATATATACGAATTAAACCCATAGTAATACTCATCCACAAAATATGGTGATGAAAAATGAATTGTATCACTATGCGGAGACGGTAAGTTGTGCGTACGCACGAGCGATACTTTCACTTTCCATTTTATAGAAAAGAGGGTAGATAGTTGTGGTTTCATAATAATATTAAAGTTTTATTATATTTAAGGTATTTATGTTATTATTTTATGAATAATATAACATAATTAAAGAAGGTAAAAGAATAATTAAAAAGAAAGCGATCCGCTAAGGCGATTACCTCTTCTTTGAAACAACTCCTTTAGATCTCCTATTTGGGGACCAAGGATTGGTCTTTTGGGAAGAAAAAAACTTCAATAATGTGTCTAGGTGATTTTTTAATAGAATTTTTTTATTAATGGTTGAGATATGTGTCTCTAATTATTTTGAATTATTGAGAAGAGGAGGTTCCCTTTTATAATTGAGGTGAGAAACTCTTTTGAAATTTATTAAAAGATAAAAATATAAAAAAATGGAATAAAAATACTTAAAAAATGAAAAATATTAGAATATAATGTAGGATATGGTTTAAATATCATCAACTAAAAAAAATATAGGTTTATGTGGAATTCTAATTCTTAACTGTTGGTTTAACCCCTTAGTTACCCCATTTTAACATTAACCACGGTAATAAGTTTCTCACGCTAAAAAGGTTATAATTTTACTTATAAGATAAATATTGACTCATAAAAGAAAAATAAATGAAATTTTATACTCTATATTCTCCTAATTTTCATTTTTAAATATTTTTATTGTTTTTATTAACTCAATAAAACATTATTTTGATAAAATATCATTTATGTCAGTTTTGAAACTATTCATTTAATTTGACTTAAAATACATAAATACAAGGATTTAATTCGAATATAATCTTTTTAAACACGAATAATATGTTATAGTTATAAACAAAATTCATAGAACACTATAAATCATTCAAATTATATCACTTTTAATATTTTTAATGTTATTTATTTTGTTTTTCTATTAATTGAAGAAATATTGCATCAGCATTGCATAAGAACTAAAAGTAATTCTATAATTACTAAAAAATATATATAAATTTTCATGATGAAAATAATTTCATTATTCTCAAAATATACATTTATATTCGTTCATAACATGATTTTTCCCTATGTGGACACATGAGAGATGTTCAAAATTAAGAGAGCGGCATTTTGTGTTTCCTTTGCTTTAAATATTATATAAGTCATTTTCATAGAGAAGTTTACATTAAACAAATAAATTTTGAGTGTGTTTAAGATAATAATGGCCTAATATCTTCTATCAAATAAGAATTAGGAGAAAACATTATGTCCTTATCACTTAATTTTAATCAAGATTAACATGGTTTATCCTTTACCAACCTGATTGACTTTTATCATGGTTACTAATCATAATGCCTAAAAAGGTAATATAAACCAAATTTGAATAACTTCATTCAAAATATACAATACATTATATCAAATTCAATACCTATAAGTGTCATCAATTAATTTTAAAACAAGTGCACAAAACATGATGAAAACTTCTTTTTTTGAAATATAAATTTTTGTATATATATAACTGAATTTATTCCAATCTCATGATGAAGAAAAACATTTGATGAATATTAAAACATTTTATTGAATATATAAAATTTATATTTCATTAAAATCATTCACTAACATAGATCAATTTAATTTAGTAATATAAAAAACACATTGCCCGCAAAAAAATAGTTTTTCTGAAATACATATCTTTTTCCTTCAAATGATTTTCATTTTTATTTATAATAAATTAATAAATAATGAATTAATTTTATAGATATATAAACCATAAATTTTTCATAATTTAGTTATTCCTATTCATACTATCCAATTTTAACTACTATGTTATAATGTTTACATTTAAATAAAATTATAATAGTGGATTTATGTTCATTTAAACTTGGTATTGTGTGTAATACAAGAAATAAAAGAAATTAAATTTATTTAAAAAAAATTCATAAATTCTCAGTATGTTACAAGGTGAGGTTTATGATAACATGTTGTTGTGGTGATGATTTCATATTGTCTTTAACCACCCATCTACAAATATGGACCATCATATTAAAAAATTTCATAAGGATCGCTAGTTCTCATCTAACCTCTTATTAATGCAACTTTTTTGGAATTGGACTTATAATTTCAACATATTTTAATATGTACAGAATAATTTTTTGTTTGATCTATTTTAACCTAATGGTAACCCAAATTTGAAACCTTTTAGTCACTATATTCCCACCACTCTAGGATTTAGAAAAATATCTAACACCGCTTGGTGTGATTCTCATATCACCAGAAAAGGTAAATATGAAGGAAATATATAATTTATTTCACCAAGTACAAAGCTTTTAAAAAAAATCCCTCCATATGACGCATTTTCTCTCACATGGATCTATCAAGGCTGTCTCTCAGATATAAATAGATCACTTTCTCAAATGATGTTACTATATGACTCATCATGGTCTCCTTATATAATATTTGTGGGTGGTATGCAAGTTTGACACAACTCTCACCTAATTTCACCTACACCCATCTACACCCACCTAAGCTTAAACCTCTCCCAATGCATCCATAACAATAATTTCTTCACATGCATAATCCACGGCTGAATTCCATTTTTAGTGTAGTGGCTGCACAAACCCATATACTATTGAAAAAGGTAGTTAGAATAATCTAGATCTATGAATTAAGGTTGTCGATGAAGGTGGTTTCAGAAATAGATAATTCGAAACTGATGGATGAAAGAATTATGATTAGTGCCTTGATTATACAGGAAATACACAAATCTCAGGTACACATTCCAAATATTTTCTATCTAACCTACCTATATCAATGATTTGGATATAGAGGGTCAATAGGTGAATTGTGGGAGTTAGTATTTCCACTATTTATGGGTATAAAAAAGAAAGTGTGATATTATATGGATTCATAGGTCATATCGTTAAAGAAGAAGTATGAAGTTTCATCTGGTGTATGGTTTTTTTTAATAATCAGGACTCAAAATAAGGATCCAACAGTTTTAACATCTCAAAACAGTGTCCTTGGATGGGATTTAGGGCTTGTGGGATTACTAAGATGTGTAGACAAAGAGGGGAGAATGTTCGGGTTGCTGAGATGCTACAAAATTATATTAGTAGGACATTAACTCTGTAAAACCATAGTTCAATCCCTAAAATTTCAACACCGAGGGAGATTCCCTATGTACTAATAGGTTCATGATGTGAACCAGGTGTTCACTTCATGAATTGTGTGTCGATAGTTTTTTTAAATAAAATGGGGCTCAAACCCTTGGTTTTTTACCAAAAAGTGTGCACGGGGATTCCATTCTGGCCAAACTTCCCCATATCTTCCTCACCCTTTTATTGGGGTACTTTTGGTGGTGTTTGGCAGTAATTTTAGGTATTTTTTCCCTTAACTTTCCATTTTTTTGGTTTCTAGTGTCTTGACCAAATGCTGGTCTATTTTGGTTAGGGTTTAGTGCCAATTACATTAGATCATTGTTGAATAAACTAAAATCGAAGGAGCTTTTATGTGAAATGGATAAAAGAGGACCCGAAGTGATGTTTGCACATTTTATTTCATTATTTAGGTGTTGTTAAGCTGGTTCCCTAATTTTATTTAGATATTTCATAACATAAGACAAAATTGATATTTTTTCGGGTGATGGATAACAAGGATTATAGTTGGGATGGTGTCGAGAGTGTTTCATAGACCTTATGTGGGTGGTTGGTCATTATTTTAGTGCAACAGAAGTGCCCACTGAGTTTTCATATGAATATGTAACTTTGATTTAAATTAAATAATTATTTATAATTATTTTTATTTATTTATTTATGTCATATAGAGTGATAAAGGAGATTAGGTTGTGGTGAAATCTTGGAAGGGGCATAAGCAAGCTTGGAAAAGGATCTACATAGCTTGGCATGGAAGGTAACTTCATTTTAGTGGTAGTTGGTCACTGTAATAAAAGATTATATGCATGATATTTATGATTTCATAATTGAATGCATGTTTCATGGGTTTAGGTAGAACAGATAGGGACCAGGGTGCCCTAAGAGGAGTGATCGGATGGTGGTGGGTCTATTTTCTCACATGAAGTGTTACTTTGAACATAGGTATGTTGTAACTACCTAGAAACTATGTTTCCAAGGTGAGGGAGTGGTGCTTGGGATGATGAGTAAACTCGGGTGGTCTCGGGATATGATATGGGACATGGTTATCCTGGGCGGATTATCCTAGGGGTAACAAGCTGGTGTGAGAGGGATTGGGTCCTGGGATGATAGAAAAGACGTGAATTCATCTTTTTTTGTGATAGGAACCTCCTTATTAAGGGTATATTAGGCCTCTGATATGCATTGAGAGTAGGATGAGTCCTTCATAACAAGATGAGGTATGTCAGAGAGGCATTCCCTTTGAGTGATGAGTAAAGAGAACTCCTTTAAGATATGTGAGATGTGACCTAGGTAAGGTTTGTGGGTGTTGTTTGGGACTAGGAATCAGGATGCCAAGGGGACCCATAGTAGTGTGTTTTTGGATGGTCCTAGTGTAGAAGGGCCAAGAATGTTGAGGGTATGATGGGGATGTGGAGTAGGATATGAGTATTGGTTCATAAGAGCCTTTGGGCAGTGCTATCACTAGGGGTTATGGGCACAAGTTAACATCCGTGAGTAAAGACTATGATGGGTTTGGAGGACTCGGTGTATGCTTTGTGGGTGGAGTTAGGATTCTTAAACATGGGGATAGTACTTGAGATACTAGTTCCTAGATATGAGTAGTAGATATTTGTGACATGTTGTGTCCTTGGGTGCTTGATGTTACCTTCCCAAAGTCTATGGGGATGATTCGATATGATTATGACCTCCTTAGAGCCTATGGGGTTGGTTTAGTGTGCTCATGACCTCCCTAGAGTCTATGGGGATGGTTCAGTTTTCTTTTGACCTCCCCAGAGTCCATAGGGATGGGTCCAGGTGCTTGATAACCACCCCAAAGTCCATGGGGATAGGTTTGTGTGATGATTTTTCTTGTTTCTTTGGGTATTCAGTCAAGTTCCTTACCATGGTTTTCTTGGGACAGTGTGCATCAATTAGAACTTTTTTTGAGGTTCTTGGGTAAAATAAAACCCTGAAGATGGTTTGTGGTATGATGTGATACGAGGAAATATTGTTAGACCTTGTCTTGATAGATAAGGTAGTGGAAGATATATAGACATATGAATGTTCCATGTTCCTTCAGGTAGGGGGTTGAGTTTTGGATTCCACCTTACCCTGAGTAATAGTTTAGGGGTTGGGTGTTGGTATAGTGTAATAAGAAAGATGATGTGATGGGGTAGATTTTGGTATGGCATTGAAATAGGTTTCATCACATGTTGTGGTGTCCTGGTTAACACATAGTGACCTGATGTGTAATGATTTATGATGTCTTGGTTAGAATACGATGTCCAAAAGAATGTGTGACATGTTTATTTTCCATCATGAATACATTTATTTGATGTTGTATACTATGGTAAATTAATGATACCCTGTCGAGATGTATTTTCCACACCCAATACGGGCACTCTGGTGTGCATGCAGACCTTATGTCTACTTTTTGGTTTAGCACATGACATGTAGTGGACCAGGCTAGTGAAACTCAAGCATATATAGAGACTAGGTATGTTAAGGCGTGGAGATGGAATTAGGGCTAGTGTGTATGTATTATATTTTTTTTATTTGATTTGTCTAGTGGGTGATCAGTTATTGTTGTTGATTTGAAATTTTACTTTCAACACTTTCTAACATTAGTTTTGAAAATCACAATACACTTCCTTAAATACTTAATTTTACTAAATTTATACTTCCAAAGTGTTTAGAATGTTTTTATAGTAAACATATATTATTACTACACACAGAATACATTGAAAATTGGAAATAACTTAGATTAAGTGATCCAGACAAACCAAACTAGATGGAATCTCATAAATCTGGCGGACTTATACTTTGTACATCAGATAGATGATTTCAAGACAAATAATATGGAGGTATATAAATTCAGTGTAACTAAATATAAAATCCCACCATATAAAGTTATATAAATTCTACTAGAAACATTCATTGAATAGAGGCATACATTCTATCTGGACTATCTTTACAAATACCTACTAAAATAACCTTATATATTTTCTTGGATGAACAAAAAACATTCTACTGGATAGAACTGTTCAAGCATTGTAATATATATTTATCAAAATCAACCATAATATGAAGAAGATATACTAAATCTTATCAAGTGAATATGAGTTCATCATAAGTCCTCACAACCACCTCCCTATAAATATAGAATATAACCATTGATGAAATACTTATAAATATAATCAATATTCGAGGATGAGGGAAATTTTTCATCACAAACATTATAAGTTTCTTTAAATATTTTGTAAGATCTTGCTACTCATGAACTCCATTGTAATATTTAGGGATTTCCTATATTAAGGAATCTATTTGAGGATTTTAAATGCCTTAATATCTTTTGTGTTTTTTATTTCTTGTCTGGTCTTGGGTTTGATCAATGGATAAAAAAGAGACTATTTTTATATTTTTGATCTAGTGTTCTCATGGATAAGGAAACAAATGATTGTTTGATCTTTGTATCAAGGTATTACTTGATTAAGAAATACATACCATTATAGTTTGGTGAAAATTGTGGATACCCAAAGTTAGGTTTATTGAATTCCTTAACTCTTAATTTTAAATAGTGGATATCCTTATTATTAAACTTCTATATGTTTTTATTATTTTTTTTATAAATTTTACATTTTTGGTTTTTACAAGATTATATTTCCATTTTTCATTTACTAAGGAAATTTTATAATGTATCTTATAAAATGTTCCTAAACTCTGATTTTTTAAGGAATCAATTAAAAGGTTTTTCTGATTACTTTCTTATAAATTAGACAAAAAAATTCAAAATAACATCATAAGAGCATAGTGATGTTTGTTAGTTTTATTTTATAAACCACAATTCACCCCTACCATCTTTTTGTAAAGTGGTTACTCTTTAATTTCTATATTTAGTATCAGAGCAAGTTCTAATACTATATTTTCATGTTTAATTTTGTTATAAACTTATACATTAGACAAGTTTATACTTTGTATAAACTGTTACAATAACATGTATTTTAGAAAAGATTATATCAGTTTTTAAAGATGGTCAATTTTTCTGTCGGGGCACTTGAAAATATCCATCCTAGTAGAAAACCAATATTTTATAATTCTAACTATAAATATTTGAGAAAAAGAATGACTAATTTTGTGATTAACACTAGAGTTGATAACTTTGTTATTCTGAACAAATAATTTTTTACATTTACTAAAGATAAGAAAACTGAGTATAAATTAAATTAAAATGTTAGAAATAATTTTTTATGTTCAACGATAAGGAAAAATTATAATAAAATTTTATCTTATTAAGTGGCTAAAAACTACGGTAAAAATCTTAATTTTACTCACTTTGGTACATCCAAAGTTATTGAAAAAAGAAGAGTGATGTTAAGAGATGATTATCAAGAATTTTATTTTCTATTAGGAGAATCTATTTCAAAGATGCATTAGAGATTCATGACCATTGAGAATAATTTAAAATAATTTGGTGATAAATATTTTAATGATTAAAATTTGTTCGAAAAAATTATTGATATTACACCCAGCCAATGGGAATCAAAAAAAATAATTATTGATGATATTAGGTTTCTTATAAAGTTTAGTATGGAATATTTGATTGGTAATATCATGCTTCTTAAAGGAAGATTTAAAAGGTATGCTAAAAAGGATAAAAAAAATATGTATTAGTATTTTATTCTATATATATACTCTCTAATAAAGTCATGTTAGTTGAGAAAGTTACAAAATATACTTAGAAGAAGAAATTAAAATGTAAGACATAAAATAATTCTTTAGAAGAGAGTGAGAATGAGAGTTTTAATATTTCAAAGAGAATGAATAATATAATTAGAAGGAAGTATTTTTTGTTAAAAATATAGGAAATTTTATAAAGATATAAATGAGAATAAATATTCTTCATAAATTATTTTCTATGAATTAAGAATCATGGTTTCATTAGGCCAGATTTTCCTAAGTTGAAAAAGAAAGATAAGAAAGGAAAAAGATCAAGTTCTATAAGAATTGAGGGAAGAAAATTATGAATGATTCTATAACATGTATTTCAATTAGAGGAAATAGTTATTCTAAAAAATAATCATACAATATTGATGATAATTAGAAAGATATGGGATTTTATGATTTTATTCCAAAAAAATGAACAATATGTGGATAAGGTATTAGCTAAATCCATTAGCAATTTATATCTAAATTAAAATTATCATAATTCTAATGATGAGTGTAGTTACACATATTCATAACAAGTAAAATATAATTTATCTGATGATAATGGTTCTTTACCAAGATTTGAAGAAGTCTCTATAATTTCTAATTTATTAGAAGAAGAAAATATAAAATTTATAAAAAATATTAAAATACTAAGGAAGTACTTTCCAAGTGAAATTCAACAATTTCTATACTTACTTCAGATATTCACATTATAGTTAAAAAATAGATCAAATTATAAAAAAAAGTGAGGATAAGTATTTAGATATAAAACTAAATTCAAAGAATTTTAGTCAAAAGAAACTTTTATCAAATTTTACATCTCGGAAGGAAATTTTCCTAAAACTTTATATAAAAATAAATATTTATAGAAATACCTCTATTATAGTTTTTACTTGAGAAAAACCTCATTTTAAAAAAATATTTTTTTTTTTGAAAAATGATCCCTTCAACAAAAAATGTAAGAGTGGTGGGCATTGAAAGAATAAATATTCTTCAAATAAAGTATAATATTTTGTTTCTTAGAAAATTCATTCTTATAAATAATTGAAAGTTGTACAATATAGGAAATTTTAACAAATTTTAATTCATAAAGTTCTATTTTATAATAATGATGGACCCAAGAAAGTCTTGGTTCCAAAAATATAACATTTTCTATTTTAAAGAAATTAATAAAAGTTAGATAAACAACAATATCTAGTATATGGATAGTGGGTGTTATTATCACAAGCCTAGAAAAAATAGTTATTTTCAAAATATTATAAATATGAACGATGGAAAAGTCACCTTGGATGATAATTCTCAAGGGGAAATCAATGGTATAGGTAATATTGTCCTTATTATAAAATCATTAATTTTAAATGTTTTATTTGTTATAGGACATAAGAAAAAACAATATAAAAATAATGAAATTATGTGTTGAAGGATACAATGTGAACTTCAGGAATAACAAACGTATTATTCAAAGTTTAGAAGGTAAATTTATTCTTCCTGCTAATAGTCATGAGAATTTATACACATTAAACTTAGAAGTCTTAATAATCCAAGATCTACATTGCCTTAGAGAAATAGAAGATACACCTTGGTTATGGCATATAATACTAGGACACTATAACGTCGGAACATTAGCCAAACTATCTATGAAAACACTTTTTGGAGATCTACCAAATCTTAGGTTTGAATATTCTAAAATTCTGTATACTTGTCAAATTAGAAAGAAAATTAAGTTAAGTTTTAAATCTATGAGTAAAGTTTCAACTTTTTGTATATTATATTTAGTAAATAAGGATTCATTTAGACTAACACAAACTTGATATATTGGTTTAAAATGTTACATATATGTTAAATTTAAAGACTACACTAGATATACCAGGATTGATTTTATAGAAAAAAAAACAAGGAATCCTCTATTTGTTTTAAAAATTTTATTTCCCATGTTAAAAATGAAAAAATTCTACCTCTGGTAACTATTCATAGTATCCATGGTTAAGAATTTGTAAATTATGAATTTAAAAAAAATTAATAAAAATTGTATAATATATATCCTCTCACCTATTATAACACCTTATAAAAATAGAAAATTTTAAATAATAAATAGATTTATTCCAGATATTACTAGAACCATGTTGATTGAATACTCGATTTTAAAAAAAATGGGCTGAAGTGGTTAGTATTTCCTACTATATTATAAATCATGTTTTACTTATACCTTTAATTCATAAAAACCCTTATGGTTTTTTACATGAATAAATCAAAAATATTATTACTTTGTAGTTTTTGGGTGTAAAGAGTTCATTTTGAATATAAAATATGATTTGGGAAAATTTACTTCGAAATCCAATGAAGGAATTTTTCTAGGTTATTGTACATCTAGTATGGCTTAGAGAGTTTTTAATAAAAACACAAGTATTGTTAAAGAAATATTACATTTCAAATTTTCTGAAACAAACCCTTTTGTTTTAAAAGAACCTAAAACCATATCTAGGGATGTTTTTATAAAAAATTATTTCCAACCCATGTTGGAGAATACTTAACATGAGAGAACAACTGAAGAAAGTTTTTATGAAGTTCTAACCTCTAATTAAATTCAAACCGTTGTTGAAGAACATCATTTTACAAACCCAAGAAATCATACAATCCTTAGAATCCGCCTAGTGATAAAATCATTGGTGATGTAGGTCGACCAGTTAAAACTATAAGTTCCTTAAAAAATGAAATTGAACATTTTTTATTTTTATCACAATTTGAACCTAAGACTTCCAATGAGGATTTAGGTGATGAATATTGGATAAAATAAATATAGGATGAACTTAATGAATTTGTGAGGAATAAGTTTTGGAATTTGGTTGAACATCCTAAATATTCACCTGTAATTTGTGTAAAATGGGTTTTTAATAATAAATGTTTTGAAAATGGAGTAATAGTTAGAAATAATGATTAAATTTTTACAAAGGGTTATAATTAACCAGAACTAATAGACTATAAAGAAACATATATTATAATATCTAGACTAGAAGCTATTCATATACATCTAGTACATATATCATTTCATAATTTCACACCTTTCTAAATAGATGTGAAGTGTTTTTTCCTTAATGGATATTTTTAGTAGGAATTTTATATAGAAAACCCACCTTTTTGAAGAAAAGAATATTTGGATCATGTTTTTAAACATACTAATGAACTTTATGAACTTAAACAATCCCCAGGATCTTGGTATGAGAGATTAACAGGATTTCGTTACAAAATAATGTTCAGGTAACTATAGATCTAACACTTTTTATTAAAAACTATTACAACTATATCATCATTGTTAAAATTTATGTTAATGAAATTATATTTGGCTCAAATCAAAAATATATTACTAATTACATTGTGGATCATATGAAATTTGAGTTTGAAATGAGCATGATGGGTGAACTAACTTTTTAATTCGTTTTTAAATTTCTCAAAAACCATAAATAACATTTATATCTAAAGAAAATTATATATGATATTTACATAAACATTTTTCTTATGAAAATAATAAGAGTATTAGTTCTACATTAAAGACCGTAAAAACTATTTGTCTTGATGAATCTAGGAATCCATTTGATTAAAAAATAGTGTAGTGATCAGTAGTATACAGTATCACATTGCTAATCGACTAGATTTAAGGTTTTTTATATTCTTAGGAGCAAGATATCAAGAAAATACAAAATAATATCATCTTAAAGCTGTAAAATGAATTTTTCATTACCTTAAGGGAATTATGGATCTTGTAATACTTTATAATTTTGTAAATTATTTTCATTTAAAAAAAATGAAGATAACAATTTTTTTGGGTGTAAAATGAATTAAAAATGTACATCTAAAAATTTCCATTTCTTATGAGAGGCTTTATATTCAGGATCTTGTTAGAAACAACACTCAGTAGCACTTTCCTTTCTGAATCTATATATAATAAATTTAATTTATTTTTCTTAAGTGTGTTGGATGAAATAAAAACTCATAGATTTTGGCATGATTTTTAGAGAAACTCTTATTTTGTATCATAACACAAGTTCTTTAGCTTTAATTAAAAGCCTAGCACACCACTCTTGAGAAAAACACATAGATATAAGAAATCATTTACTTTGGGATCAAACAAAAAAAGTAGATATCATTTTTCAATTCATTAGAATTTAATAAAAAATTACTGATATTTTTAAAAAACCACTCAACTCTGATAGATTTTAATATATTAAACATAACATAGTAATAGTCAACAAAAAATTATCATTCATATCTACATACTGTATAACTATCTTCTTATAGTAAAAATTCCTCAAAAAAAGAGGAGAACATTTTTTACCCTGTTATAATTTTTACTCAACCATTTCAAATTTCTAAAAAATTTACTCTATTTATAATTTTTTTTTTTTAACATTTCTAAAAAAAATTTGGAAAAAACGTTTCTAAAAGGTTTTTGGAAAAAATATTAAAAAAATTGTTGTACAAACTCTTCAACAAAGTTTTAATAAAAAAATTTCTAAAAAAATTTCTGATAAAAGTTTATCAAAAAATTTTGAAAAATATTTTCTTAAAAACTCTTGAAAAAAACTTAAAAAAACAACAATTTACAATCATTGTATAAACTTTCCTAATGAATGTTTAAATTTTTATCTATGATGTAATTTATAAATCTTTATTTTTTTAAGAATAAATTGTTATAATATATTTTATGTTATTTATAACTTTTCTATTTTATAAATTTCTAAAAAAAATTACAATCTTTTAGGTTTTGGTTTTGTAAAAATATTTATCTAATAAAATTCATCTCAAAATATTATAAAAAACCTTAAGAGTTCAATGAATCTATTTCACCTTTCAATAAATTTATCATCTATTGATCTAAACAAGAGTTTCACTTTGAGCCATTAGATCAAGTAGAATAATAATCATCTCACTTATCAAGCATATATAAAGGCTTTTTGGTCACCAATACTTTCGTTACCACTTAATTCTATCAAAAACTCCGAAAAGTTTATTTCTTCACTAATCATCAGTTTTCTGGAACATCCACTTCCTAATGGTTTATCAAATCAAGCTAAATTACCTCATACAAAGCAACGATAATGCCAGTGAAGTAAAGGTAAACTATAATATATTGGTATTAAAAGTTTGAATCTCTTCTAAAGTCTACCATTATTTTAAGTTTGGGAAAGTATATATATTGAGAAAGAAGATTTTTATCATCCTTATCTAGAAATAGTAAGATAATTTTCTTGATTATTTTTCTTCAGTGAAGATGAAGGTGTTAATGTAGTAATATTTTCGTTGTTTAAATAATTATATAAACTAAATTTATATTAAGTTGTTGAGTTAGTCATAATCCCTTTTGAAGGATAATCTAATATTGTTACCCAAAATTTACCTAATAAGTTGGAAAATTTTGAAAAATATAGAGCAAAAACTTGTTAGTTTTTTTGTATGAAAAAGTAAGAAAAATTCACCATCTTTCTCAAGATGGAATAATAGTTTCTATTTAGATATATATCTTCTTCATGCTAAGAAAATGAGATAGGTATATACTGAAATTGTAGGATATATATGTATTGTATTTGTTATGAAATATGATAAAGTTTAATATTGCAAAGTTTGTGTTCCTCTGCATAGATACTATCAAGAATAGAATGATTAAGTTAAATATTCTTTAGTTTTTGAGTTTGATAAAAAAAAGTATTAAAATTATGGATGTTAAAAAGATCAAGAAAAAAGTGACTCCAATAAGGGAGAAGGAATTATTTATTAGTGAGGAAACTTTAAGAAATATAAGACTTGTGTTTGTACCTCATCTGAAATATTTTTTTGATCAATCATAAAAAAAACTATCTGAAGAAGAAAATGAAAAGTTAAATGAGATGATGTTAGAAAATAGAAAGTTAGGAGAATTATCCCCAATGTTGTCAAAGAAGAAAGTGAAAACAATTTCTGATGAGGGTTTTGTAGCCTTATTAAAGAATAAAGAAGATAAGAAGTATAATGATCCTAGTTATGGGTTGGATAAGGCTAAGGCCTTGGTTCTTAAAGAGAAAACCTATTAGAATCTCTGAGAAGGGGAAAATAAAAAGATAAAGTTGAAAAATATTAACAATAAAAGGTTCATAAAAGGTTTATAAATGGTTTTGAACAATTTCGTGCCAGTGTTAAAGTGGAAACACAAGGATAAGTTGTTTTTGTGTCTCCTATATCAGTTATATAACCAGAAATTCATCAATTTATTCCATCAGAATAACAATAGGCTCAACCTTCTGAATGACCTATTTTTTTTTAAATGAAAAAATGAAAAGTAATTATTGTTTAAAATTATCAATATGAGGATGGTTAAACTGAATTTTTGAATGTTCTTAAAATATATAGAAAAGGTAAGCCCATAAGTAAAGAACTTTCAAAAGAGTTGTAGAAATTTATAAAATTTTAAGAGAGTAAAAACACATCATCTATTTCTCAATCATATCAATATTATGATTATGTAGATATAAAATTATTAGATATAGATGAAACTTTGGAAGACTAAAATAAATATTCACAAACTAAGGTTTCATAGAAACCTGATTCTATTAAATAAGTTCAAGTAGTGGAAGTTTCGGAAGAAAAATATACTAAAAAGAAAGAATAATCTCTAACTTAAAGATCTCTAACTCTATTTATTCAAGAAGTATCATCTAATTTAACTCAATATTCCCCTGGTACAAGTAATTAGTGAATATAAATGAGGGTGAATTATTGCAATGAATTTATTAAGAAATATAAATATGCTCTTCATTATTTCCCTAATATTCAAGAATGATATAAGTACATCCAAGGGAAGACCAATTTTTTGAAAATTAGAATTCCTTGAAACAACTTGAAATATAGTAATTAAAAATGAATAAGACTCAAAATATTTTAGAGGGAATTAAAAACTAAAGTTTAGGAAGTTAAAAAAATTTGTTATGTGGATAATTCATACCAATGAGGATATAAATTTTTATGGAGACAAGATCAAATCTATAATAAAATATTCAAAAATAGTTTAGAATATTATTAGAGATATGGTTTTTGAATTCAATTAAAACATAAGGGAAATTTAAAATCTCAAACATTTTTAAATTCAGTAATATGATGATATTTAAAGACAAGTTAAGAAGATTCAAGATTTAAAAGAATAATTTATAAATTTTTAAAGTGCGAATAAAAACATTAAATATTTTAAAGAAGATATGGAAAAGATCATATCAGTAAATTGGTTGTTATTGAATCATGAAATTATAAAGATGATGTAAAGAAGATGAAGTTTCTTATTAATAAACATTCAAATAAATATTTATTCTATTCTTATTGACTCATAAAATATTTTTTAATCCAAAAAACTTATTTTTTATTAATGTTTAAAAATGAATATTCCTATACTTTTTTTATGGATGTTTTCCAATTTCATTATAATAATACCATTTTAATATAATTTTTTGAAGTATTTTTATTAATATTTTCTAATATATATATATATATATATTTCTCTCTCTAACATTATTGTTAAACTTTCTATCACCCGATTTTTTCAAAAATCGCATAGGGGGGAAAGAATGAGAAAATATAATCTTTAAACAAAATTATCAAAGAAATTTTGTTCAAGAAATGGGAAAAATAATATAAGAGGGATAAATAGAGAAATAAGTAAAAATGGTGATGTTTTTAAATATTTATCTTAGGGGGTAATTATTTTAAAAGTTATTTAAACTTTAGTTTTTCTCTTTAAGAGTTGTTTCATGTGTTTTTCAAAAAGGGGGAGATTTTTAATTTGAAATTTTACTTTCAACACATTCTAAATTTATTTTTGAAAATAAAAAAATCCCTTAAATAAATCTTTTTAATAAATTTATAATTATTAAGTGTTTAGAATGTTTTTGAAGAAAACATATATTTTTAAGATATATAAAATACTTTGTAAATCGAATGGAACATTGCTTACATTTTCCATAAAAACTAAACTAGAATTAATCTCATAAATTAAATGGACTTGTACTTTTTACATCAGTTTGATGATTTCAAGGTAAATCAGATAGTGGTCTATAAATACTATAATATTAAATATAACAAATTCCCACCAAAAGAAGTTATATAAAGTGTACCATAAAACATATCGGATGGAGGTAGACATGATCTCTAGATGATTTTTAAAAATGTCTACCAAATGAACCTTGTTTATTTTTCTAGGTAAACTAAAATAATTATACCATATGGAACATTTAAATAATTTTAACAGTCCTTCCTCAAAATCGACCATCATACAAAGAATATGTACTAAATCTTATCAAGTAAAGTTGAATTCATCTGAAGTCATTGAAACCACCTTTGAGAGATGTATAATATTATTGATGATGAAATAAATATAAATATATTTCTAATTCAAAGAGAAGGAGGATTTTTCATTTCCAACAATATTAAGTTACTCTAATGCTTTTGTAACATATTATTACTCATGCACTCCATTGTAATCTTTATAGATTTTCTACCTTAAAGAATCCATGTGAGAACTGTAATGACTTAAGATATTTTATGTTTGTAATTTCTTATCTGATCTTGTGTTTGATCGAGGGATTAAAGGTACAAGAATACAGAGTATATTCTGATATTTATGATGAATAGTTCCCAAGGATAGGGAAATAGAATATTCTCCAATATTTATATTGAGGTATTACTTTCTTAAGGATTACATTCCTTTATGGTTTGGTGAAAACCATGGATACCCAAAGTTGGGGTTAATAACTTTATTTACTACTAAATTTAAAGAGTGGATATCTTTGTTATAATACATTTATAAGTTTTTATTACCTGTTTTATAAAGTTTAATTTACTGTTTTTACAAGTTTAAATTTCTGTTGTGCATGTGTTAAGGAATGTTTATATTGCATGTTATAAAATTTTCCTAAACTCTGATTATTTTAAATTATATATTTAATGTTTTTTCTAATTACCTTATTATAAATCATATAAAGGTTTATTTGAATTACCATATTAATAGGATATTTAATTTAGTTAATTTTATTTTATAAACTATAATTCCCCCCCCCCCACGAACACACACTCTTGTAGTAAACTGCTTTCTATTTAGATACTACAGTTGTATGAATGTATTATTTCTCATGGTTTATATTGATATGGCATTGTGTTTGTTTGTTTTTGTGTAATATGATATTTATGTGATGGTTTTTTGTTTATTTTTTCATTTTTTCTAACTCTGGTTCATGTTTGTAGTCTCTTCATTATATAAAATAGTCCCTCATCACTAGTTTTTAGCCTTTGGTATATGGGGAGGTTCACTTTTGGCCATGTGGTGACCCTAGACTAGGAATGGATAAGTGGACCTGATTTATTTTATCATAAAGTGGTATTATACCTTTGATTTTTATGATTCTGGGAGATGGTAGACAGGTGGCCTAGCAATATTTTATATCCTTTGATGAACCTTGAATTTGTGATTCATGAGCACCATTATAGAGGGAATTTTTTATTACTAGGGGTATGAGATTATTATTCTTACTTTTTTTTGTTACGTATGAGTTTTTTTATTGAATATGATGTGTTTCTTGGAGTTTATATTTTTGGTTTTTTATCTTAGACCACTACTAACAGGATCATGTACATGCATAACGATTTGGCATGCAGGACACAGATGACATATGCCTTCTTGTATGTGATTGAATTTTCTGACAACAATGTTTGGTTGTTTAAATTTACAATAAAAACTTATATGAAATCTTCACATATAATATGTTAGTGTAATTATAGTCATCTAGACCATAGTATTTTCTCTGATGAAATTTCATGTAGATCTTGGTATGGGAGGTTCTCTGATGACAAAAATGTTTTCCCTCAATCAAGGGATGTATAGGGACCCTTGGTGGGTTGGTGTACTCATTGAATACCTTAGTGATGGAAAAATTTAAGGTCCAATATAAGAGTGTGATACTAGAGTAATTATCTGGGATGATCATAGGTTTCCTTGAGAATTTGGGTTTGGTTACTTAAATTTTCAACAACAATATATATGGTGTTTTCCCATATATCTTCTTGGTGTTATTATAATTAACTGTACAGTGTGGTTATGTGAATACCCCTATTTGGGTTGAGGAAAATCATGTCGATTACTTATTCTTGATATCAAGGTAAAATTATAGAGCATGATCCATTGGATTATTAGCCTTTTTGTTTATTAGAATGTGCTTTTGGTTGCATGGTGAGAGTTTGGGTAGACTCTCGTGGTTTTGGAATGATGCACATGTGGTGACTAATCAAGTGCTTATCCTTGGCATGAGTGAGATAGTTTGAGATATTAGATGTGACTAGAATGAACATGGGGAATGTTTAGTGGGATAGGTGTGAGAACCAAGTTTCGATGAGATGTGACTCATGGGAGTGTGATTCCGGGGGTGTGATCGTGTTTTATATAAGCATGTAACCATTGGGTTCTATTGATATTAGGTTGTATCATGAGTGGGAACCAATGAGAGGGTTCTCAGTGGGTCAATTTGCCTTAGAGGGAGGAGAGTGAGAATTGGATAGGCTTTTTTAGAAAAGTCTCAATGTGTGAGGGAAGGTGGATGCATGATGTATGTGTTTCTTAGTTGTGTTGTGAATTAATGAGTGGGACATTCATGGGTCTATAAGGAAATGTTTGGGTTATGAATGAACCCAAGAAGTAGTTTAGAAGAGAGACACTCTTGGGCATTGCAGCCTAGGGTTCGGTGAGTAGGAAGATATCCCTCAGTAGAGAGAGGTGTCATTAAAGGTGGATCTGAGTACTGTGGTGTATTTTACCTAAGGTTTTTCCTTGATATAGATATTAAGGGAGGTGTGGGGATAGAGGTTTAAAAGTGGTGAGTGTAGCTCGGGTGGAGTAGAACATGTGTGGTGATAGGACTCATTTGGGTCGATTCTTGAGGAGTGGTGTAATGGTAGCCATATGGGGGGAGTGCATTATTGGATATTATATAATGATGTTCCTGGTGATCCATAATTGGGTGGTAGTTAGTGTTTCATTTTGGGGATTGGGTGATAGAGGGATGACTATATTTAATATATTTTTTTGATAATGGACGGAGTATGGGTCATGGAAATTGGGTGTTTTTGTTCAGTGAGAAATAATAATGATACTCTTATGGTGGGTAGAATCATATTGGCCATAAGTAAGTGAAAATCATCTCAAAAATTTGTGAATATGGTGAGACTAGTCATTGGGCAGTCAAGGCGTCACTGGATGTCTAAGTCTGGTGAGATCTAATGTGATATGGTTCCTTATAGAATATAAAACTGAAAATATAATGTTGCAATGGTTGGAGTCAATGTGTTTTCATTGGGATTGAGGTGGTTTTGGCATGATTCAGGAATGATTCTGAATGGATATGCATGGGTTCTTGGGGTGAGAGCATGATGATCAATGCCATAGTGGTGAGCCGACTATGGAGTTCCACCAGGAGTTAGGTTTGGACTTTGGTATAGGTGTTTGAACAATCATGGCATGATTTTTGGGGTGAATCATGATTCAATACAAGATTCAAAGGGTGAACTGGGTTCTTTATGTGATTGGGGACATGAATCATAGTTCTTCACATGCTTTATATGGGTGAACTATTGTCATGATGTGATTCAAGGGGTGAATCATAGATTATCACATGATTTAGGGGGTAAACTATGGTTTGTGAGGTTATTCAGGGGTGAATCATGGTTATTTATATGATTCAATGGGTGAACCTAATTATGCACCTGATTTAGGGGGTAAATCATGTGAAAATTCATAATTATGGTGTATATTGGGTTTAAAATATTTTATAATGAATGGGAAGTTTGTTTCATGGTTTTGGACATGAGTGGGACCCTACGTGTATGGGTTGTTAGTGAAACGTAAAAGTTGTATGGAAGTTTATTTTTCACAATGTGTCGATGGTTGTGACTTAGTAGTTTGGGAAAACTCAATTGGGGGTGCTCTAACTTGTGTTTTGTGTGATTTTGTATGTAGTGATGTGGAAACTGCATCAGGAGAATTATTTTGAAGGTAGTAAATGGGTTGGTGGACCACTAGAAGAGTTATTTCGATAGGTGATTCTTATTGTGAGGTAAAATCATATAATCTAATCAGCCATAATGAGTGGATCCTTATGGTGAGGAGTATCATTAGTTTTAATTTGAATTGGTATATGGAGTCGTGGAATGTCAGGAGAGACAGGTGTAGTGAGTTTCATCTCGGTGTTGGGAGGCTCGTCTTCTGATGAACAGTGTATTTGGTGTTTAGAATTGCATAGCAGAAGTGTGTTGGGTGTTCGGAAATGGAAGATAAAACTTTTATAGTGTTTCAACAACTAAGGAAGCTCAGGAAACATGGTTTATGATTTACCATAGATTCTATGTATGAGAAGAATTATGGTGGGGACTTTTTAATGACCTCATATTTCTAGATCGTCATGTTTCTTAGAAGAAGTTTGAATTTTTTTTCTAGGTGGATGGTTCATTTTGATAACTGGGATCCATAATGAGGTTTTTAGGGTTTCAATTTCTTAAAAATGTGTTTTTGAATTGGATTTAGAGCTCAGGGTATGTCGAGGGTGTCTATGAGATGGTCAAAGAGAGGTTGTGTGGTCAGCGTACTAAAAAATATAGTAACCGCCCATTCACAACATGAACCACTTGTACATGCCTTGAAATTTTGTGATAGAGAGAGAGGTCATCTACCCTAGCTGGATTACAGTGTGAACTGAGGGTTCATGTCATGAATGGGGTGTCTGTGGTTTTTAAAAAAATGGGGGGCTCAAACTGCTTTGGTTTATTTCTAGTGGAGTGAGTGTGGGGAGGCCATTTCAGTTGAACCTACCCATATCCTCCTCTCAATATTCTTTGCTTGTTTTCAAAGTTTTTTTGGAGAAATTTTAGGTATGTTCTTTCCTTAAATTACATTAATTTTGATTTTCTATGGATATCCATAATGCATGTTTGATTTTGGTTAGGTTTTGGTGCTGATTCCACCAAAGAATGGTGAAATCAGTTGTAATCAAAGGGGATTTCATGTATTGTGACCAGAGGAGAAACTAAGGTTATGTATTCACTCCATCCATCATCGTTTCAATGGAGGTAAACTACTAAATTAATTTTATATAAGGACTTTCATAAAATCAAACAAAATTGGTGGTTGTTCGGGTTTCAAATGATAGGGATTTTTTTCAGGGTGGTTTCAGGAGTATGTTATAGACCTTCTATGGGCGGTTGACCACATTTTCAGTGTGATGTTGGTGACCGGGGAGTTTTCGTCTGAATATGACTCTTTATTTTAAATAAAATAATTTATTATCATTATTTATAATTAATTATTTATATCATATATCATGAGACATGAGATCAGGTGGCGGTGTGAGTTTGGTTGAGGGATGGATGAGCTTGGCTGAGGCCTGACAGAACTTGATGAAGATGATAACTCCATTTAGGAGGTAGTTGGTCCCTATAATACAATCTCATAGGATTTATATATATAATTTCTTGTTTTCATGAATGGTTCATGGGTTAGGGTATAATGGATAGGGATCGGGGTTGGCCTCGGAGGAAATATAGGATGATTTTGGGTTTCTTATGCTCAAGTTAAGTGCTCTTTAACACTTAAGTAAGTTGGAATCACTGGATGATTGTGCCTCCAAGGGGAAATAGAGACATTTGAGATGATGAGAGACCTAGGTTTGTCTCATTATGTGATTTTGTTCATGTGTATCCTAGGAAGTATCTTTTAGTTTTATTGAGAAGGTGTGAGAGGGTACGGTCCCTAGGATAATGGATTAAATGTACATAAATTTTTTTGTAATAGGAAACACCCTCTTAAGGGTGCTTCAGGATCTTTGAGAACATTAGAAGTGGGAAGGTTCCTTCAGGACTAGATGGGTGTGATAGATATGCGTTCCCTATGGGTAACTAGATAAGTGATCTCCCTTATGAGATGTGATACGGGACCCAAGTAAGGGTCATGGGTGTTGTTTGAGACATTTAATTGGGATTCCAAGTGGTTATAGATTGATTTGTATTTGGAAAGTCCCTAGGTAGTCAGACAAGGAGTGTTGAGGGACCTGATTGGGATGTGGACCAGTCCATGAGGCCTAGGTAGAAGGATCCTTTGAGATATGTTATCATCTAGGGGTGATGGATGAAAGTTGGCATCAGTGATATGAGATTGTTATGGGTCTTCAAGATCTAGTGGATTCCTTATAAAGTTAGGTGAGGTTTTTTTGGTGAGGGGAAAGGTATCAAGTGAATAGTTCCTTGGGATTAGAAAGTGAGGTTAGTTTTTTTTGATGAGGGGAAAGGTATCAAGTGAATAGTTCCATGGGATTAGCTGGAGAGATATGTGATAGGTTGTGGAGCTATGTGATTGATGTGACCCTCAAAAAGTTTACAAGGATTGGTCGGTGTTCTTGTGAACTTACCCGAGTTTGTATGGATGAATGAGTGTTCTTGTGAGTTCCCCAGAGTTTGTGGGGATAGGTTGGTTTGCTTGATGACCTCCCTAAAGTCAATAAGGATGGGTGAGTGTGATGATTATACCTTTTTACTTTACATGTTTTTTTAGGTACTTTCCATGGGGTTCCTAGGTCGGTGTTCATAAATTGGACATTACCTAAGAGTCTTGGGTCAAGGAATACCCTAGGGGATGGTTTGTGGTTTGATGTTATGTGATCCAAGACCGATGGACCCTACCTTGATTGATAAGGCAGTGTGTCGAAATATGGATATATGTTCATGTCTTGTTTCTATAGGTAGTGGTTTGAGGATTTTACACCACCCTACCATGAGTATTTGGGAATGGGCTGGGTATTAGTAGAGAGGCGTGATATAGATGAGGCGACAATTTGGATTATATCATTGTATCAAAGTTGTTTTGATCGGGTATTTTGGTAGCCTCGTTAGCACAAAATTACCTAATGTTCAAGGAGTCAGGGTGGCCGGTTAGAACATGATGACTTCATGCATGTGTGACCTCTTTATTTTTCATCATGCATACACATATAAGATGATGTATACTATGGGAACATTTTGGGTCCCTACTGAGATTTATTTTTCACACCCTAAATGGGAACCCTGGTGCGGATGCATACCATATGTCGTATTTCAAGTTTAACACAATACTTGTAGTGGATTAGGCTGGTATAGCTTGAGAATATATAAAAAATGGTGGATTAAGGTCTAGTAATGAAAGTGGGGCTAGTGTGCATATGTTTTTCTTATTCAGTGTATGTGACTAGTATGATGGTTGTGATTTATTCCTTCAGGTATTGGGTCAAGGATAATTCCATGGGTGTATTAGGTTTGTGTGAAAAAGTTGAACATTTCCCTAGGAGGCTTGGGTTGAGGACTACCCTATGGTAGAGTGTCACGGTAGGAGGTGGTGAGGCTTGGTGGTATTTTATATATAGATCACATATGATAATCAAATAATGCAAGGAGAGGGGAATAGAATGAATTGTAAGAAAATTAAGTTCTTCCAAAAAAATATTGAGTAAAATGATCATTAAATTATTTAATGGTCATTTATAAACCTAAATAAATTTTATGAAGTTTCCAATTAGAAATAGATACCAATTCATTATAGTATTTTTAAAAAATATAAAAAATAAGAATTATATATTTAAAAATTATAAATAAAAAATTGTTTTATTTTATCTATTTTGTAAAAAATATTAAATAAAAAAGACTCCAAAATTATGAGTCTTGAACCACATGCTCGGTCCCACCTCCAAGTTTCAATACCATCCAACAAAGCAATCAATCTAGTATATTACCCCTTGACCCTATCTATGCCTGCATCTATAGTGTTTTCCCAGGAACCAAACGGAGGCCAAACAAGGTGTGAGTAAAGATCAGTAAGCTAGCACACATGGTATCAAAAAAATCCAATGTAAATAAATGGTGAATGAAATAGTATGAAAAAATGGCATTAATTTATAAATTAATGCAGAATATCAAATAAACTTTCCAACCCTCAAGCTCTAGGTTAACACTCAGGGTAAGCCAAACATGCTTCAGCGTGATGTAAAATGTATTTACCCATTTTCAGATTCCCCTTCCTAGGATGAATCATGATTCCATGAATACTAGAATCTATGATAATTATCATACTAGATCCACTTACATGTTCCCATTGTATAATTCCATACCAAGGGAAAAAGTAACCATATCATGTTGAACTCAATACGAATTCCCATTCTAAAGATACTTATGTGTTCCCATAGTTCATTACCCATGAAAAGGGTGAAGTAACCATGTCATAATAGACTCTCTATGAATTCCCATGATAGATCTTCTTACAAGATCCTGTGGTACATTTCCCATGCTAAGGATGAAGTATCCATTTCACAAAAAAAATTAATAAGATCCAATGAATTCTAATTCATAAAACATGCCAATCATGTTAAGATATTACATATTGGTTAATTTATTTAAATTACCAATTATCAACCATTGGTTTTATTATTACCAATTACTAATTATCATAATAATTGTAGTAATTACATTACACATATCAATTTATCCAAATTACAATTCTCAATCCGTTATATCCATATTCCATCAGGTTATCCTATAAAAGGAAATTACATGCCAATTAACCATGTATAATCCAAGTAATTATTTCATTATCAAATTACACCATTTCACATGAAAATCCAATTCACAATGTTAATATAATCTATAACCAATTTCCAATTCATCAATGGGATCTGGGTTCCTTCAATCCAAGTTTCAACCTAGGGTCATGGGTTGGCACACCTCCCGGGTGGTCGTAAGTCCTATTATCAATTCCAACTGACTCAATGAGGTACATGGGAGGTCTAAGAATATGGTTTCATCACTTTTAGAGGGTTACTAATTAGGAAAGGTTATGCACACTTTATGTCAGTGTAATAGCAAAAGTTATATAATTGGAGTAATAAAACAAACCTTAGGGAGTTGTTTTAAACCACCCACCTCTAGAAAAGGTGAAGAAGGAAACCAAGTTATAGAATCGAATAAATGTAAAACACAATTAACCCCTATGTATAGTGATTAATATGAAAATTCAAGGCTATAAGAAGAGGATACCAAAACAAAAAAAAAAGAAATCATCAAATCCAAAAGGAACAAACTATTTCAAGTTGTCTAGATCGAACCACATATCAATGAGCCAAGGAAATGTGTTAGAGAATCCATAAGAAACTTGGATAACCTTAAAAATTTTAAAAACCCTAAATAGTGTTTAAATAGACGTGATTAGGTGTTTAAAATGGGTTTCAAGGGTTAAGATATAGCTTTTACCCTTCTTACTTTAGCCCATCCTGATGCCACTGGCTGACCCGTGGGTATCACTGGTGAGCTCGTGGTGTTCACTAGTATACTTGTGCAGTTCAGAACCCAAACAACTGGCCAGTGGGTCCCCATCATCTGGATAGTGGGTATATTATAGTAGAATAATGCTATATGTTTCCCACCGACTATTTAAGGGGACTCCTATAGATTTACCAAGCTATAGGGAAGCCCACTAGTTGGTCAGTGGACTGCACCAGCTAGCCGGTGGCACTAAAGAATCTACAATGTTACATGACACCTCCGATATTCTAATTTATCATCTTATTCTAGACCCAAAGTTCCATTGAAGCATCATTTTAAGGTAATAATGTTACTCTCTTGTAGAACTAAAATGGTTCAAATGAAAAATTAAAGAAGAATTCACATATCGAAAAGGTGGGATCTTACAACCTCTCCATTATATAGTAGTTCATCCTTGAGTTGTGATCCCAATCATCATAGAGAGGTATCGAAGAAAAACATGGACCACTACACCCACATATCTGACTCCCACTCCTAGTTCTCCTCCTAAACATGCTTATTCTATAACTACACTCGCACTATGGGAATAGTCTTTCCTCAAATATTCTTATCAATAAATTCCATGATACAGATCAAATTCTATTCAATGTGTGCATCAAAATCATTCTCAACATCATCAAAATATATCACTTAATAAGGGTTGTTATGATATCCCAAATATGTGACACATGGAACACATTGTTCTTGTAATTGTAATGATATGGAAGAGATAATCGGCATGCCACTAGACCAATTCCCTCCACTGTCACAAAAAACCAAATGAACCAACATTCTAGCTTTCCCTATGTCCAATTATATCATTTATCTAACCTAGGAAACACTCAAAGAAATACTTTATGACCAAACTCAAACTATAGAGTTCATATATGATGGATATCATAAGAATTATGTCAACTATATATGTTTACCAACCTCTTTCCGATTAACTAAACCATCTCAAACATCTTATACATGATAATAGGTTCAACAAGTGATGAATCACCTACCTACAACCAAAAAAATTTGAATAACATGTCCTTCCATTCAAGGGATCAAAAGGATCCATTGGATTGATTCCTATAAGCTATTATTATATGTGAACTCCATGAGTTCTAGACGTTACTCCCAAGAACCATCAAAATTAAAAACATAAGCTCATAATATTTCCTCTAGAATCTAAATTGTTCACTCAGATTGATCTTAAGACTAAGGATGGTTGTTTGTGCTCAGAAGAACTAGTGATCGTAATGCCTTCTAAAGGCCCTGCTAGAATCGTGACATGAAATTAGGATCTCAATAAAAAACTATACTCCTTATAACACTATGTAATTGAAACATCTCCCATATATATAGTTTACCTAGATCATTGATGGTGAAAATATCCTTGATAGGAAATAAGTGGTAAACAATTATCAATTGATCCATGGTCACCCATGCTGTATTATTTTTCCAGGGTGTATTTGGAAATCCTATCATGAAGTCTATGGTGATATCATTCCACTTCCATTCTAGAGTGGGAAATGGTTATAATAAACTAGGAAAACTCTAATATTCAACATTCGCCAAATGATAGGTTAAGTATCACACCATAGATCCCACTATCTACTTATTCATTCTTGGAAGGTAGTATTTCCTATGGAGGTCCTGATACATATTTTTCAGACGAGGATTTGCCTCCCATTTATAATCATGAAATTCCTGCATCATATACTCATGCAATCCCATAGGAACCCAGATTCAAACATTGATAAGAAAAACCTCCTTGCTTCTAGGAGACCAACATGATGTTGGCTACCCAATATATAAGTTGTCCCTTTGGTATAGACCCTCTAAATTAGATATATTCCCTCTCTTGGTCGGGTCTGAAATAATGGAAAGAATAGATTTTGGTGTTAAATTCACTTGTTCTTGAGACTCTTAAACATCCATATATATATATATAAACTGAGTTTCATCATCCATCACTCATCATAAGATTTGAAAACTATCATTGACTCTGTCTTCCTACTCAAGGGATCGATAATGAAATTTCCCTTTCTGAAATTTTATTCTAACTTAAAGTTGAAATACTATAGATACTTATCCAACTTACTTTACTAAAGACTCTGTGAAAAAGTGTTCTTTAGATTCTTTTGATTTGTGTACACCACAAACCTCTCACCCAAAAGATAATATCACTAAAATCTATGGGTGTGTACCATCTCAGGTAACTCTAGATCAGGAGGAGGATAATTCCTCTCATGTAGCATCAACTTACTAAATCCATAAGTAACCACTTGATCCTCCTGCATTGAAACTACTCTGAGTAGCACTCTTGATGCATCTCAGTACACTGTATACTCCCTAATTGGATCTAGTAAGGTGAGTATTTGTGCCAATGTAAACCTACTCTTCAAATGTTGGAAATAACTTTCATAAGAATCTGGCCAAACAAGTTTCACTCCTTTCCTGGTCATCCCAGACATCATTGTTAAAAGACGGGAAAAGTTCAAGATATAATTCTTATAGTATTCTACCATACACAGAAATATTTTAATTTCAAAGATGTTCTTATTTAATTTCTAAGATACCATGTCTGCCACCATCTCACGGTCCACTGATAATTCAAATTCTAAGATAACATTTCCCAAGAAGTTCACTTTTTAGTCCATAAATAGTGCATAGATATCTTGGTGTATAGTTGATTATCTCTCAACATACTCAAGATGATGTCAGGATTTTAGGAATGATTGTCTCTAGATTGGGAGTACATTATGATGTCATCAATTAAAACCACCAAGAACTTATCTAGAAATAGTTAGATGATCTAATTCAGCAAGGATATGAATATCATTAGTTAATTTATGAAACAAAGTGACATTACTGTAAACTCATACAAGCCATACCTACTTATAAAATAATTCCATGGTATGTCAAATGATCTCAAACTAAACTTATGTTACCCTAAACTCAATTCAATATTTGAGAAAATATGTTCATCCCTTAGTTAATCAAATAGATATTTGATGTTTATAAGAGTGTATCATTTCTTGATCTTCATATAGTTTAGTCTTTATTAATCCATATATAAGTGTAATGTTCTATCCACATTCTTGTAAAAAATTTACAAGAGAACTCCATGGTGAAATACTATACTATATGAATCTCTTAGAATTCAGATCTTATTACTTCTCTTTCAACAAATAATGCTCTATTGGTTCAATCCACTAAGGTGGAATAGAAATTGGTTTAGATTCTAGAACAAAATTGATAGTGAACTTGGTCTCCCTCTTGGGTGGTAATCTAGATAATTTTTTAGGAAAGATGTACTAAAATAAATCTAATACTAGAGGAAAAGTACTTTCTAGAAACTCGTCATTATCTAGAATAAGGCTTACTATCTAGGATGTGAGACAATCCAATTTGTATTGGATTGATCTAGCATGACCAGAATGATGATCCCATCTAGCTGAGTGAATATAATTTCCCCTTATAGATATATAAAAGTAACTCTCCTCTGATAACAGTCGATTTGAACTTGGTATAGAACTAGTCAATCCATACCCAGAATCAAATCAAATTCTACCATTTCCAGCAAAAACAACTCTCAAAGGAAATGATAGGCACCAATTTCAATAGAACGCTACATACATAATCTAATACCCTATGATCACACCCCTAATAGTGTATTTATGGTCACAACCACATCTAATATTTTCACAACCAAACCCAATCCATTTAAAAATAGAGTACATATAAAGGAATGTGGTGTTTCTCTAATATTGGATGTTCATGCATGTAGACTGGTAAGAGTATACTATCTATCATGAATCTGACTTGTCCCACTTCCCTAGTCTCTAGTCTGACACCCCTATGATGCTCTCTTTGGCTAATATTTTTTATCATCTCTTGAGGTACCATGTCCCATACCTCGGACCGAGTGAAAAGGGGAACTCTAGATACCTATCTACTAAGGGGTAAATGAGTACTTTCCAGACTCAGGTCCCTGTTCTGGTCTTCTGCCACTACTCGACTACTGATTGCTCTATCAAAACCTCTATAGATGGCCCATATTTCCCAAGAGAAACACTCTATATCAAGTTAAAGACACTATAAGTACATGTGGATATATCTTCTATATTGAAAGAACTATCCCTAACCATAGTACTAAGGAAGTTATCCACTACTCTAGTTTTTCTACCTACTACCAACCTAGTGAAAACTATCATAGAGACACTTCTTACTACCTCAAGAAGATCCCCTCAATCATACTGCTGAGACTACCTTCCCAACACTCAAGGACTCCCTCAAGTTACCTTTGATGATGAGTCCATGAATCGTCATGTTAGAGAAGTTCTACAGGTTAAATAATTTCATCGATGACATGATCTCATAATGAATCTCATCATGGAATTGCTTCACCCTGGGCACCTCATATTCTTCCAAATATGGAGAAAAATTCAAAAATTCAGTAAACAAATCCAACATAACATGCTCTTCTATGCTAGGTTCACGAAATCTTAATCCCTCTCGTCACTTAGCATATTTGGAAGGAAGTGACTCAGAAACTTCATCCCAAATTTATTCCAGGTTATCTCCTCTTTATATTAATATTTTTATATAATGTACCACCAGTGTATGATATTAATAGTAAGCTACACCCTCTTGTATTTTGGTGTCTCTAGGTTTTTTAATATCATAGGTACTGAATTAATCAAGAATTCAGCTATCTGATGTCCTTTCTCCCCATTGAACGTGGGTGGGTGTTGCAGTTGAAACTCTTTAGTTAGATCAGACACCAAAGGAATAGCATGAGTAGTCCCCCTATCTATGGATCACATGAACCACATGAAACTATCCCAAATGTGTTCATCCATATCGTTCTCTAAATTTGCAGGAAGTTATGACTCAGTTGTGTGAGGTGTGTGCTGATTACCGCTCTCCTAACTCTCAACCCGAAGACAACACAAATATATTTTGTCTATAAGGTTCAACATGCTAATTAGATAGTAGTATACATAATAATATCAAATCTAGAAGGTCAAGAGATATAAAATTACATAAGGTTACTCAAAAACTAGACTTAACAAGTAAATTGGCATTCCATAATAGTTTCTTTTATTCTATTTTATCTGATATGTCAAGGGATTTCATTTCAAAACTATGATATAAAGTTATGTCATGTGAGATAAATATGTCCCTAGAATTAAAAATTCATGTCAGCACATTCCCCTAAATTATTACCATGATTCACGCATATTTACCTCATGTCGTACCATCCCACAAGTAAAATCTCATAAAACAAAAACATAACACAACAAGTGTTGGTACTAAGGTATGCAACGTAAGTTAGTGGATCAGATATTTTAAAAATTTCCATTTTCAGAGTGACATAAATTCATCACCTCTATTTATCCAAGCCCCAGTAAGAGTTCTAGGATCATACATGAATTTAATTAAGTATAAAAATATAAATGAATGTTTACTTTTTTTGGATTCATGTAGTGTTCAACTAAAACATGTAGACCTTGATTTTTTTCTTGACATATATAAGATCGAATCCATCTAGATCATCCATACATTATTTAAGATTCCACGAGAACATTGATCATTTAATTCTGGTTGATAGTATGGAGCTATGAATAATCCTTCAACATCTCAACAGTCATCACGATCCCATTCTTTCGATCCATTATGATGATTGAAGATCGAGTGCTTGGAACAACCCTTTGTCTCGATAGGATACGGGAAGGAGGAGAGATAAGATCTCAAATTCTAGGTAATGAATATTCCCTCAGAAAAGATCTCCCTATTACTTATATAGTGGAGGTTAAACACCCCGAATGGGTTTGCTGGTCATCGAATATCCATCACCCACTAAATAAAATATAAACAAAACATTAGGAACAATTAATTATGTCATAATATCATTTATACTTTTATCACATACTTATAATATATAATAAATATATTACATGATAAAAATGAGTTATTAACTCGACTCATAAATCTCATAAATATTAAATGAACCTTGAATGATAATATTTTTTCGTATAATATTTTTCCATGTATTCACTTAATACCTTGTGAATTATTTTAATAAATAAATTAAACTCAATTATTCTATACTTGAATAATAATGAATTTATTTATTTCTTGTCGGTCGTTTAATCTGGTAAATCTCTCAGACCCAATGGTGGGTCCCACCATGTCCCACTCTCTTATTCATCCGAATAGGGAAAACTTTTAAATGGACTATGTGCATGAACCTCTAAGCCCTTATCTCAATAAAATTGAATACTATTTACAGATTAGAAGCAAAGTCTAACGACCCACCAAGGCCCTTATATAGATAAGGAAATTTTATAGTAATGGCAACCTTTCCTTTAAACACATTCCATATAATATAATATATTTATCATATGATATTTCATAAACCACGTTGCACACCTTGTGGCATCATCCATTTTTGATTTATTACTTATTAACCTAACTGGATGGGATTTCCTTCTTTTACCATGTCCATGGATTTAATAAAGGTACTACCGTCCTGGTCGACTAGGACATATATATAACTTTTAATCAGAAGCAACAAATTTTATCTTGATTGTTCAATCAATTCCATACCACAAATGACACACCCAAAACAAGTTACATCATTACAACATCAATGTCATAGTTTTATTTTTTTGCATCAAAGTATGTAATAAAATAGTATGCACTAATAAAAATCTCAAGTTAGGAGACCATGACATGTTCTCACTGATAGGAACAACCAATGACACCTGAAACATGTTGTGTTCCTATTGGTGGGTCATTCCTCGTGATCTCATCTACTTGGGATCCCCAAGTGTGAACTTTATGAGAAGAATTCTCAATTATTATGATCCCCCAACACCTAATATCCAAACATCATTTGTGTCCTATCAACATGATTTATACAGACCATAGGACATTCCATTAATATTAATTTCATTGTATCTTTATATTCTCATTATAGCAAGGGAACTACTATAAGCCTTTGATAAACATGTAATCTAAGGAAATTACTTTAAATATAGGGGACACGAAAGTATCAACACTATAATGGTATGGTAAACACATGTTTATATATATCAAACTATATACATATAATTGTAACCAAAGTACATACATGAGTTGGGTCTATATAACCCACTTACAATAACAAGAGAAACCCCCAAGGTGAAATAACATCATAACAATAAAAATGAACACAAATAAAGTAATTCTAACCCAAGAAAATTGGGTTTTATCCCACACATGGGTTAGCTACTCCAATGAATGAGCTTAATTCCAAGCCCCAACACATCCTAGTCTCTTTTATACCTTTCCCTAATAATAAATAAATACATATGACCTAAGCTCTAATACCACTTTGTAATATCCCCAACCCAGTCCTCCCTAACATGATCAAGATGGGTCACTACATGTCCTTAAGTGTACCTACCCATATGTTAGAGGTTGTCGGCTAGAAGTGATGGTCTAAGGAATATAGTGGGGAGACTACACCCTTTATAATAGAGTATCAATCACAAAATAAATAAGATAAATCAATCACGACATACAACTCAAGTGGGTAATAGATGAATAAAAAAAATCTAAATAATACTAATAAACCATGTCATTCCATATAGTATACTAAACTAAATGTACTGCTAGAAGTCATACAAGTCAATAACTAAAAAAATTCATAATAAAGTATCCAAAAATACAAATCATGAACCCCGTGCTTGGCCCCATTTCCAAGTTCCAATACCATCTAGAAAAGCGATAAATCAACTACAAGGACCCTTTCCCTTGTCCAGACCTATATCTATAAAGTCTACACAGTTACTAAATAACACCCAAATAGGGTGTGACTAAAACTCAGTAGGCTAAAAACCACGTCATCTAAACAATCTAGTCGGAATAAATAGTGCATACAACAGTATAACAAATAGGGGAATTAATTTATAAATTAATATAGAAGATCAAATAAACTTAGTAACACTTGAGCTCTAGGTTGACACCTGGGGTCAGTCAAACCTCTTTCGGGTTGATATTGTATGTCTCTTCCCATTGGTATATTTTACTACCTAGGATGAATTGCCCAGATCATATATCTCTCCCTATGGACTAAAGTAACCAAAAATCTCTCCCTTAGGCATATATTATCCATGTATATTGGACTCTATGTGAATTCCCATGATAGAGATGCTTATGTGTTCCCATGGTGCATTACCCATGCCAAGGGTGAAGTATTCATTTCACAACAAAAGTAACAAGAGCGAATGTATTCTAATTCATCACACATTACAATCATATTAAGATATTTTATATTAGTTAATTTATCCAAATTACTAACTATAAAAATTTTATTCTATTATGTCATATGACCAATTATCACAATAATTTTAGTAATTTCGTTACCCATATCAGTTAATCCCAATAACCAATCTCAATAAATCATATAAATATTTCAACATGTTATCATGTCAATTCCAATTACAAGATAATTGACCACTTATAAGCCAAGTGATTCTTTAAAAAGACAATTACACCATTTTACATGCTTATAAAATTCATATTGTTAAGACAATCCATAACCAATTTCCAATTCACCATTGGGATCCAAGTTTATGCAATCCAAGTTCCAACCTGGGTTCAAGAGTTAGTATACCTCTTGGGTGGCTTCAAGTCCTAGTCTCAATTCCAATATACCCAAAAGTATTTATGGGAGTTTTAAGCATATGGTTTCATGAATATCATAAGGTTACCAATTTGGATAGGTCACATGCATGGAATTATGTCATGATTTCACAACTTTCACATACTAGAGGAACAAAACAAACCTTAGATAGTTGTTCTAGACCACCCACCTCAAGAAACAAAGAAGAATAAAACTAAGATCGATCACCATATTAACATACAACACCACGATCCCCTATGGAAAATTGTTAATACGCATTGTCAACACTAGAATAAATGTTAAAAGAGTAAAATAAGAGAAACTCATCAATTCCAATAAGAACACAACATTTCATGTTATCTAGATCGAATAATGGATCAATAAACCATGGAAAGGTGTGTGAGAATCCACAGGAGCATTGAAGAACCTTCAAATTTTTAAAAACCAGAATTAGGGTCGAATTAGGTGTGATTGGGTGTTTAAAAGGGGTTTCTTTGAAAAATTATGACTTTTTCCATTCTTACTCAAGCCTATCCTGATGCCACTGGATGGTCAGTGGATACCACTAGTGATTTGATTATGTCCACTAGTTTGGTTCCATAGTTAAGAACTCCATTAGATGGCTAGTAGGTTCCCATTTCCTAGGGGGTGGGTCTCCTATAGGAGACTCATTCTATATGTTTCCCACAGGAAAGATGATGAGTCTCCTATATATTTACCAAGCTATTAGGTAGCCCACCATCTAGGCGGTGGACAACATTTTCTAGTTGGTGGAACAGTATCATCTCTAGTTATAATAACTTATATCTTTCCTAAAATTTAATGCATGATTTATTATATACATATACACATAATAAAAATTAAAAATATTGAAATTCCTAGTGTATTTGTAAAATTTGATACAAAACAACAACTTGAAATTAGAATACAACAACATTAATTAAAAATCTCATAACATGCCCTTAAATTCCTTTGATCTTCTAAAACAACATGGGTTAACCTAGGGAAATATGTAACAACCCTAACCCCAATAGGCCAGAGTCAGTATTTATTTGATTAAAATGGCATAGATAAATGATATAACATCACCAAAGATCGATCATTTTAGTATTCTTAAATAAATAGATACATAAATGGTTCCCTTATTACATTGGTAATTAAATATAGTATATAAAAAAGAAAATAAATTGTCTGTTATCACTTATTCAAATATTTCATCATGAAAACCTAGGGAAGGAAAACAAATAAAAGGGTGAGATCAAATGACCAGTAAGGGTTATATGAAACAATAATAAGTAAAGTAAAGTCAATAAGGCATAGACATTATGGCAAGGTAAATAATTTGAAAAACACTTGTCATCGATAAAATAAGAATGAAAATGTATCCATGGATTTTATCATAGTAATAATTCCATGGAAAGAAATAATTGAATATTGAATGAAGAAAATGCATATTTATTGGATTTCATGTATCTGGAACATAAACCATTATACTATCAAGATGGTTTAAGTATATGGTAAAAACTGTCTAACCCTATTTAGAAACACACATGAGGGGCTTTTCACCATCTTTTTTGTCTCATGAGACCAGTCGATGCATTTATGGGTATTTATAACTAAGCCCCACCAGTCACTGTAAGTCCAAAATTTTATTCATACATAGATTCAATAAAATAATAACATGGTATATAAAAATGGTATAATAATAAGATAATAATCATATCCATTATATATGAAATATAGATATTTATTTAATGATGGACATAAATAAAAGGGAAATATACATACACCACAAACAAGGAATAAGTGGTCAAAGGGAATATCAAAATGGTATCCATAAAAATGTATTTAAATCATAATTAGATATTAATAAGGTAAAATAGTCATATATCATGATAAATGATGTCCAAATTAAATGAAAAAATGTAAAAATAGTTTTTAAGAAACTTTAGAAAAGAGTATTTTTAGTGTGATTAAAGGAAAAATATAAAAGAGTCTCTAAAGCAGAAAAAGGTGTAATTGTTCTCATAAAAACAAAAATGAAAAAAATATTATTTTTCATGATAATAATATTGATTTTATAAAAATATTTTTGGCTTAAAATATATTATGGATCATACTTGAAAACTAGTAAGAAATTGGAAAGTTCCCTTAAATTGGGCTTGCTTATCGGGAGGAATTGAAAAAGGAACATTATAAAACAAGCATTTCCCCATTAAAAGGAAGAATAACTGAGTTTGTAAAATATTTTTGGAACATAAATACAGAATGTATGATGATTAAATAATAATATTTAATAATTACAGTGGGGTAAAGAGATAGAAATAGTTTCCCGAAGGAAAAAATGGAAGTTTGGGGAGAATCCCTTACCTTATGTTTGAATGTGTTTTACACTTGATCTTAATGTCCTATATAATTAGATTAAATACATTAATTAATTAATTTAGAAAATTTTATAAATTTATTTTACTTATTAAAATTTTATTTAGTTAATTTATGTCCTTTTTGATGAGTTATAAGATACAATTTTATCATTCGAGAGTGTTTGTTTCCTTGGTTTTCATGATCGGTTTACTTGTATACATATATGGAAAATCATGTAAAATGAGAATAGTTTTCTAGAATAGAAATAATATGTTATTAATTAACTTAAGAAATATTAAATGGTTATAAATTTTATTTTATTTTATGGTATTAGGATGAATCATTAGATAAAATGTTAATGATGAACGTTAGTTTATTTTGGTGAATTTTTGATTATCCTGAACTAGTTTTGTTTTATTAATGAATATTATGTCTATATAAAGGTTAAAAAATATTATATGACTTATAATATATATAATAAAATATTATTTAACCATAATATTTATTTTATGACCAGCCTAGAATTTGGTAATGTAAAATGAAAATGTATCATCCACAATGGCAATAAGTCGGCACATCACAGACGATGTTTTCATATTTTGAATAAAAGGGAGAGGAGAAGAGGATTTATGATGTATTTTCAATTGACAAAATAAAATTATAGTATATATAATATAATTTATTTATTATTCATGTTTTTATATAGGAGGTTGGGTAAGGATAAAAAAATAAATGAAATTGAAAGAAATTGAAAGAGAAGGATTAGGGGCTTTACCTCTTGAATTCTTCTCATTGATTACCTCCTTAAAACGAATGGGATTGCAATTTTGGTGAGACCAATGGATATTATATGTGGCTAAGATAATTTATAAGATTATTGGGTAGAAATTGAGATGTATTCAAGGCTTAATAGGTGTGAGGAGAAGAGGTGGTGAGGGGTGGTATTTATAGTGGAGGAGAGTAGTGTTTTTTGATTAATTTATTCATTAGTTTATTATTTTGGAAAAAGAAAAGAAATAGTGATGATTCCATGAATAAATACAGTAAATATATAAGGATAGTTCTATGTTATTCTTCTTATATCATTTATGTCTCCAGGAATAGTGTATTTAACTTATAATGTATATATACAGTAAATTGTCGTATTTCACTATTCACAAAAAAATCAAGTATTTTTTGAAAAATACCAAAAAATAACCCTAACCACTTTTAGATGTGTAGAATTAATAAATGAACTTAATTTTATAAAAATAATTATCTAAATATGATAAATTTGTTTTTTAATTAAAATCACCATTTACTTGGAAAATACCAATTTTAACATTATAACTAATTTTATAACACTTTGAAAATTAATTAAGGTTTCATAAAATTATCTTATAATAATAAGACAACAAAATATTAATATATGATTCAATTTTATTAAAATAAATTTTCTTTTAAATCATTATTTTAATTATAAAATTAAAAAAACATTTATGTTTTATAAAACAACAACTCTTAATTTTTCATTTTCAAAATATTTATTCACTTATACTTATGATATAATTACTTAATATTTTCATTTATAAAATGCCTAAATTTTATTTATACTTTCATAGGTCATGTTACTATTCTATTGGATGAATTTCTATTCTTAAGGGTCACATTACTATTCCAAAGGTCAAGTTACTATTTCATTGATATATGTTCATTAATTTCTAGGAAAAAGCCTCTAATTTTATTCATTCTTAATTTATAAAAAAAATTGTGTTCTATATGTGATTTTATATGATTTATACTATATGAAATAATTTTGTGTTCAATGTAAGCTATAAAATGAATTGAATTTATTTAAGAGGATGCATACTGTATAAACTTGGGGTGTTATAACATACATAAGAAAGAGGTGAGCTATAAATCTTAGTAAGAGAGTAACCAAATTATAACATGATAAAGGTAATACATTTCAGTAAAAAAGGAATATAAATTTGAAATTAAAAGGGGTTATAATCATAAAAGTGAACATCAAATCATGACATAAGATGATAACATCAAGTATAACTAAGAATATAGAAATAATATTAAACATGATATAATAAGTAAAATTCAAGGATAAAATCTAAGAATTCATAACATAGTATTAGGAAGATAACATACCAGGCACCATAAAAGGTATATCAGCTGATAAAAATTTTATCCAACACATTATAGGTCAATATAATTCTAGGTTTTCCCATCACATTCATATCATGTACATACATTTTTGTGACACATAAATCATACAAAATAAGGATATATTCCAACATTTTTAACCCCATGGTTAAGGAGTGAGGGTTACATACATGGTAGTCCCCAATAAATTAAGTATGGGTACAGTTGGGTTAATTTCCTTCAGTGTAAATGGGTATTGGTATACATAACACAAATGTTTAGTATAGAAACTCATAAGATAATTTCAGCAGCATAACGAGTGTACATAAAGGTTTATGGAAGGATTTTATGAGTGTGGAAGGATTTATATAATTAATTTTGAATAATAATTATAGTAAATGGATATTTAAAGACATATACTAATATGAAAAATTGGAAATCAAAAGGCATAACTTAAATAAAGTGTTTGAATAAGGAGGAGGGGTAGGGAATTCCCTTACCTTCATAGGGCGTCTCTAAAAGCTTGAGAGGATATTTTTAAGATATTAGGAACACCATGGGAAGGATTTTTAGAGGGATAGGGAGAGGAATTTTCTTATTAATGTGTTTTTTGTGAAGAGGAGTGGGAGATTGGGTGGGTATTTATAGCAAAAGATGGGGTAATTCTTTATTAATTTCTAAACATAGGTTTGGGGGCCTATATGATAAAATAATCAAAACCAAAAAACTTACCACGGTTTTTACCATGGTTTATACCAAATATAAATGGTTTTTAAGATTTTATATTCCCAAGAAACGAATATATTAAAATAATATCATTTATGATGTGGAAGTGAGTCATTTTTAAGAGGAATTAATATCAAAACACTAAAATATAATGTAAGTTCTGGAGGATTAATTAAAGTATTATAAAATTAATAAAATAAATTTAAAAAAAATATTTTAAAGTGTAATTCTATATTTTTTGGTTTCATTTTATAACATTTTTTACATCACTTGTGGACTATTATGATGTCATAATAGAGACCGTATATTTATACCGTATTTAGTTTTTACCCAAAAATTCCACTATCTTAGGAAATTATAAAAAATTCCCTAATAGATAATTTCAACATGTTAGTTTCAAAAATAATATTTATTTTATCAAAATAATTTTCTAAATATAAAAATTTTCACATTTATATAAAATTCCTTATTTACATAAAAATACTAGTTTTTACTACACTAATAATTTAAGACACATATAAAAATTACATTGGACATCATTAAATTATAGTATCATTTATATTTAATTAAATATTATTTAA
This sequence comes from Viscum album, assembly GCA_963277665.1. NCBI lineage: Eukaryota > Viridiplantae > Streptophyta > Magnoliopsida > Santalales > Viscaceae > Viscum > Viscum album. The sequence goes on from OY728159.1 coordinate 1,217,399,388, forward strand.
TAATAATATTTTATTAAAATAAAATTTAGTTCAAAATTCTTTAATTTATCAAAAGTGTCGTAATTATGACTATATATTTCCAAAAAATACAGTTTTTATTTCTTCGTATCAAAATATAATTTTTATCAAAATCATTTTTTAATAATTTATAAAGTAATAATAAAAAGGGATAAATGTAGTAATTATTTTATTAAAAATAAAATATACAAATTCATATTACTAGGTTTTATATACATAACTCCTTCTTACAATAGTGTATACCCTAAGGGTAAGGGGTGTGATGGTGGTGCTTTTGTGGAGATGTTAGGAAAACATGGTTTGCATTGTGATCTCGAAAAGTTTTAAATTCTCTCATAAATGGTTTCACTCAAGCTTTAGTTGTTGAATATTATCGTCATCTTGGTCAAGGGAAAATACTGGTGATTTTATATCTCTATTAAACTTCTATAAATGGGCTCCATAGGGCATAGTCCTACTGGTCGAGGCCATCGCTTCCTATATCTGTGTCATGTGGACTTTATCTTAAACCATAATATATAATACTCTTAGTAGCCACTATTCAACAACTACATTATCAATGGTTGTGATTTTTAATTATATTTTAAATCTAACTGATTATATCTTTTTGAAATAACCAAAGTAATTCATGTGTTTTCTATAACTATATTACTTAATAAGGAATTTATTCACTTAAAAGATAATTTCATTTATAAAATTTTGGGTCACTACATTTTTCCCCCTTCAAAAATTTCACCCTAAAATTTTTATTTTGTACACTAGAATAGACAAGGTTACATATATTTCTTCACCTCTTCTAGTTCTCGTGTTTCTTAATCAAACTTTTGGTTCAGTAGCAACACTTTAACCAGTTAGGTTGTCTTATTTCATAGAGATTTTTCTCTATAATCTAAGAACTTCATTAGATTCTCCTTAAATGAAATATCGATCTCCATGGGCACCACCTCTAGATTTAGTACATGTTATGGGTCTGGTATGTACATCCTCAATAGGGATACATAGAACACATCATGTTATGAAGATAGGTTAAGTGGGAAATCTAATTGATAGGTCAAAGCTTCGATGTGATCAAGGATCTCAAAGGGGGTGGTGTATCTTGGAAAAAAATTCCCTTATTCCTAAAACTCGTGAGTTTCTTCCATGGTGATATATGAAGGAACACCTTATTTCTTACCTTAAACTCTAGGTATCATAAACAATTATCTACATAGATTTTCTACCTACTTTATGTATATTTCATATTATTTTTAATGGTTTGAATCTTATTATCATCACTTGGATAATATTAGGTCCATAAGCTTCCCCTCTCCAACTTCATCCTAGAATGTTGGATTCTAACACATTTTCCCATACATAGTTTCATAAGGTGTCATTTGATTATTAAATATAAAATTTTATTATATGACCAATCTACTAGGGGATGGTTTTAATGCAAAAATAATTGGAAATCCATTAAACATGATCTCATAATACCCTCCAAAGTTTGAATGGGTCTCTTAGACTGACCATCTATTTGAGGGTGATAAGTAGTACTAAAACTCAACTCTATATCCAAAACTTGGTGAATTCTTCTCTATAACCTTAAGTTAAACCTTATATATCAACCATGTATAATATATAGTGTAAATCCATGTATTCTTACCACTTCCCTTATATATATCTTGGTGATTTGGTCAAGAGAGAAATATTACTTGATGTTAATTAAATGCACTAACTTTGTAAGGAGATCAGCTACCACCCAAGTAGTGTTATTTCATTTAGATGTCATGGGTATTCCAAAAAATAAACCCATTGTTATGTTTTCCCATTTCTATATGGGTATGGGAAATGGTTTCATCAATCCCTTAGACTTCTGTCATTCATCCTTGACTTCTTTCATATCAAGCATCAAGATTAAAATTTTAAAATCTCACTAGCAAAAAAACACTTTTTTATGTTGGTTTTTTTTAGCTTTTTAACATCATTTTTGAGGTGATGTCTTTGAGAGAGATGTTAAAAATGGTTTTTTTATGGTTTTTCACATCGGTTTTTAAAAAATTAACATGAAATACCATATGGAAATGACGTTAAAAAGCTATTTTTATGCTTTTTTTAAAAAAATCGATGTGAAAAATGTTTAACATCTTGTAAATTATTTAATAAACTTCTATTTGATAGGTCCTAGAGCTCAAATGGAGATATAGATAAAAAGTTATGTTCATCAGAAGTTTGATATATATTTTTAGAGAACAGATCGAATGAGCCAACCATAGCTTCGTCTTGGAAGGAATTTTAGAATCTGAAGGAGTATTTGTAGTTTTAAAATGATATAAAGCGTTATTAATCATTATAATAAAATAAGAATTGTTAAATGGTATATCAATTAAGAAAACTACTCATAAAAAATATAAATCATGGAAACATAAATACAAATACCTTGAAAAGATCATATAAAATAGAAATAGTGGATTCACATGGAAGATCAAACAATTTGATTTGGTGGAATGATGATGGTTGAAATATATGATCGTTAAATGGAATATAAATTAAGAAAACTAATCATAAAAAGCATAAATTGTGGATAAATAATTACAAATAACTTGACAAGATTGTAAAGAGAAGAAATAGTTTATTCATTTTGAAGATAAAATGAGTTGAGTTGGAGGAATAATTATGGTTGAAATAAATGATCATTAAATTATGATATGTGTATAATGAAAACATATAATTTAGATGATAAAAGAAAACGTGGTATTAAAATTTTTAGGAGGAAATTGGAAATTTCGATGTTGCGATGTAAAAAAATTAAAATTCCGTATTGGAAGGATATTAAAATTATCTTTCATGGTAGTTTTATGATAATATTAATGAAAATATATTAAATTTTTCTCTGATTTTTCACGTCGATTATATAATAACCAACGTCAAAAATCAATTTTCATGACTTTTTTCACATCATTTATTTAATAACCAACGTTAAAAGGTATTTTTCACAAAATTTATTTAATAAATAATGTGAAAAAATGTTTACAAACATATATTTCATTTCTCAAGATTTTATTTTATAGGTCTCAGAGCTCAAACGGACTTACAGATTAAAAGTTATGGCCATCGGAAGTTGGTCTTCCCTAACACTTTGTTTAGAGATAATAAAATTTTGATGACTATATATTTTTATCCGAAACTTCATTTGAGGTCCATGACCTGTTAAATCGAAGATTGGGAAATTAAATTCATGTTTGTAAACATTTTTTTCATCAGTTATTAAATAAACTATGTGAAAAATTCCTTTTTACACGGGTTATTAAATAACTGACGTGAAAAAGTCATGAAAATTGATTTTTCACGTCGGTTATTTAGAACCGACGTGAAAATTTTAGGAAAATTGATTTTTCACATTAGTTATTATATAAAATATGTTAAAAATCATCAAAAATGGATTTTCAAGTTGGTTATATAATAACCGACGTGAAAAATCAATTTTTAGATATTTTCACGTCAGCTCTAAAAAACAGACGTGAAAAAAGGATACGTTAGAAATTGTTTTTGTACTAGTGTCTACCTCTTCATGTTATCAAAATATATTTTTTGATTCATATAATTTTATATATTAGTTCTCCCTAGATAAATAGAGAAATATTAACAATGCACATCATCTATAAGATCCATCTTTAACTCTGGTTTTGATGTGACACATATATGGGTTCCAAGACTTATAAATCCATCTTTAGAAAACATAAACTTTCAAATATTCATTTCCATTTTCTATAGCTACTTCTCGTCATTTTGATATTCCTTTATCCTCTCATGAATGGATGTTTGAGAATTTATTTTATTAAGTTAGGATGGAGATCTTTTTATTATTCCCATTTCTATCCTTTGCATGTCCAGGAAGATTGGATCCATTTCAATACTCATCATGGATAGGGATTCATAATCCATTCTACTTAGATAATATTCAAAAAAATCATCTTCCTAATATGGTCATGGATTGAACAATCATAATCCTTGATCATATCTAACCACCTTCATTGGTGTATATTGAGCATCTTTATTTACTTGAGGCTTTTTTTGTTCACATATATTTCACACTTCTCCCCATAGAAATAATGTTTAAAATTTTAAATGTGAAGATAACTACATCCAATTATAAATCATCGGTTAGACAGTTCTAATCATGGATATTTAATTTTTGGGAGGCATGGGCTATCACCTTTTCATCTTGAATGAGTACACAACCCAAGACCTTTTTGGGTGCATCACTATAAATCGCAAATCCTTCCCCATTGGTGGGTAATGTTATCAAAGGTGTTGTGATTTTACCCTTATTTAACTCTTTAAATATATCCTTCCAGTCATTATTCTAGAAAAACATCACTCCCTTTTAAGTTAGATTAGTTATTGGTCTTGAAAATCATAAGAAATTTCTCACAAATCGATGATAGTACCCAGATAATCTAAGGAAACTAAGGATATTTATCACAAATAATTCTCTAGTACATCCCTCAATTTCCTCATTTTTTAAAGGATCCCAATATATCCCTTTAATATTTATAACTTGCCTCATGAATGTTAATTTATCCATCCAAAACTCACATTAGCTATAATTATCATATAAATTTTACTTTTACAAGGTCTTCAGTGTATATTTCAAGTACTCATCATGTTTCTACCTACTTTTGGAGTAGATAACAGTATTATCTATAAATACTACTATAAATTTATCAAGGTAATTCTTAAAGACTCTGTTCATTAAGTACGTGAAGATAAATGGATAATTATTGAGTCTAAATGGAATCATTATGAACTCATAGTGCACATGCCTTAGATGAAAAGAAGTCTTGGGGATATCCTAATTCTTCACCATCACTTGATAATATATCGGTAGAAGATCCACCTTAAAGAAGTATTGTGATTCACATAGCTGATTGAATAGGCCATCAATCTATGGTAGAGGATACTTTTTATTTATCATGATTTTTTTGATCTCATGATAATCAATAAAAAGGAAAATTGAACCATATTTCTTCTTGATTAAGAGGATTGACACATCCCATAGTGGAGAACTTTTGAAAATAAACCCTTTTTCTAGATTCTCATATAGTTTCTTCTTTAGCTCTTCAAGTTTAATGGTGGTTATTCTATATGGAATCTTGAATTTTTGAAAAGATCTGAGTATAATCTTGGTTGAGAACTCAATATCAGGGCCTTGAGGAAGACCATACACTTATTCAAGAAAGACATAAGCATATTCATTTAGAATAGGCATGTCATCAAGGGTGATATTTTCCTTAGTCTCAATCATTTGATCTAGATATTCTTTCTCATAATAAAAAAAATATGCATTCTTGAGAAAATGATTCCAAAGTAGATTCATCCTCCTCCTTGAACATGTATTGAATTGGAGGGTGATTCATGATAAAGAGGTTGATTTACTTCTCTCATAAATTTATGTTGGCTCTATATAAGGAAATCCAATTCATACCCACAATTTGATGAAATTATACTATAGGGAGTATCACAAGGTTCATTAGGAAGTCCATCCAATAAATATGGATAGGGAATTAGTTATATACTTGGGATGGAACAATTTTCCCATTTTTCTTTTTCACCGATAGCTTCACTTCTATGTTTTGAGGTGGTATTTGAATATTTCTACTAAACTTGAATTATATGAAAGAATACATGGAACCATAATCAAAAAGTATTTTCGCTATCCTTGAATGAATAACTAGTTTACCTGTCACCACATAGTTTCCATGATCCACCTCATCAATTGTGATAGCACAAGATCATACTTTATCTCTTGGACTTGGTGGTTTTTGTCTTCAATTATCAATAACAACCCTTGGATTAGTGCATTGATTTTCATAGTTTCCTTGTTCCATATATTTGAATCATTAGATAGTGGGATGAGGGTTGACTAGAGAATTCCTTTCTTCCATCACATTGGTGGGCTTCTCTTATTGGAATTCCTTAGATAGGTACCCTTCCTTCCCCCACGTAAAGTATTTCCTTGTACCCTTTAGGAAATTAATTATATGGTTCTTCATACTCTTTTGATGAGTAGGATATTGTAATTTCTTACCACTATGATATTTATCCATCACTCCACTAGAATTCAAATTCATTATACACTTCATATATCCTGGCCCTTGAGATTCATTGAACTCTATTGTAACTTTAAGGGAAATCATACAATTTACCCATAACTATAAAAGTCTTTAATAACTAAATATCTTTGTAGATTTGAATTTTATCCCACTAAAGAAGTAGTGAATTTTAATTTTGTATTTAATGATAAAGTTAGAGTTGTATCGCACAAGTCTTTTAAAGTTCATCTTATACAACCCAATGGATTCATTATCATTTTTCTTGAGTCCAATAAACTTAGTATCTATTTTTAGTTACATATTTATAGGAAAATATTTATCAAAAAACATTTTCCAAATTTTTTCCACTCCATTACTTTGATGTCCTCCTTAGGCTTCATATTTTTTATCAAGTTCTACCACTAATCAGATTCTCCGTATATGAAGTAAATATTCATCATGAACTTCTCATTATTAAAGTGTTAAAGTATACATAATATATTTTCAATGGATTTGATCTATTTTTCAATAATTAAGGGATTGTAAGATCTACTGAAAGTTAGATGCCTTTATCACTTAAAGGTGTCAATTGAAACTTTCCCCTTCTTAGGAGGATGTGGGTTTTCCCCCTGATTCAATTTTCTATTCAAAACATGATTTAATTGATTAATTATTATCATGAAGTTATTTAATCCTTATCTAATTAGGTTGGTCATATCTTTGTACCCTACTCATCATATTAGATGTTGACTTGGTTCCTCCAATTTCCCTCCACTAACTAAAATAAAGGAAAAATTAGGGATGAGAATTTTCAAACTATTAATAATATAAAAGGGAAACTATGAACATTGAATTTATAAATCATAAATAACATATATTCTTTAACATATGAATTTATAGGTTTCAATCTAAGTTTACCATGGTATATTTTCTAACATAAAACATTATGGGCATTTTTATTCCCTTCATGATGGTTTGTAAGGTGATTCTGAATTTACAAAATAATATCTCCCAAGAGTATCAAAACAGGTGTGTATAATGTCCTTTTTTCATACACTAGGTAATTATTGAGTTAATACCAAATGAACCCCTTTTAGGGTTATTATCCCTATGTACAATTGTGCCAGATCCACATCCACATGTAGTGTCCAAAACATGGATTTTATTTCCTGGAAACTAATTAATTTATACTATAGTATAATTTAGGGATATTTTCCTATGTTTAGTATTATCCATAAGGCTTTTATTAAAGTTTTATAATTTTAATCCCCAAAAATAACTCAACATTTCTCTGATTCCAACTATGATAACCAATATATTTTATAAACTTTAATTTATGATTCATTACATAAATACATGCATAATACAATCCAAAAATATTTGAAGGAATTATTTATTTGGATAATTAGATATATAACACTATAACTTGAAATTGGTACATAACAACATTATTTATATTCACATAACATGCCCTTAAATTTCTTGTATCTTCTAAAACTACACGGGATAACCTGAGCATATATATAAGAAAGGGGTGAACTATACATTTCAGTTAGGGAATAATCAAAACATGGAATTATGAAAGTAACACATGTTAGTAAAGAGTCATGTAAAGGTGGAAGAAAAGGGGTGATAATCATAAACATGAATATCAAAGTATGATATTAGATGATAACATCAAGGCAACAAAGGAATGTGGCAACAACAGAGAACATCAAATCATATGCATGAGTCAAGGTTAACCATCAAGGCATCGTATCATGGTGTGCTTAGTATAAGCTCCCATGAACCATACATATAATTTAATTAGATAAAAACATTACCCAATTAATTGTATGGCTATATAATTCTGTGCCCACCCATCACATTCATACCATGTACATGCATTTGTGTGCCACATAGATCATACAATATATGGATTTATTTCTTAAATTTTAATACCATGATTAATAAGTGTGGTTTACATACATGGGAGTTACCATTCAATGAAATATAGGTACATATAGGTGAATAACCTTGATTTTAAATGGGGATGGGTGTACAGAACAAAAAATTTTGGTATGTAAAATCATGGGATAATTTCGACTGTATAATAGGTGTACATAAAGGTTTATATAAGAGTTTAATGAGAGTAAAATTTCATATAAAATTACTTTAGAATCATAATTTCATTAAATTTATGTGTAAAAACATATTTCAACATGAGAAATTGGAAACAAAAAGGCATAACTCAAAGAAAGTGCATGAATAAAGAAGAGGAGATAATTATCTTGCCTTCAAAGTGTGCTTCTAAAAGCTTGAGAGGGGATTATTAAGAGATTTGGAACACATTGGGAGGGATTTATAGAGGTTTAGGGAGAGTAAATTTGTACTCAATGGGTTTTGAGTGGTGAGTAGTGGGAGGTTGGGCGGGTATTCATAGAAAATGTGAGAGGAATTCTTTATTAATTTCTAAACTTAGGTTTTGGACTCTAGGTGATAAAACAATCAAAACCACAAACCTTCCAAAGGTTTTATCAAAAAAAATACAAATAGTAGTGGTTTTAAATATTTTATATGTCCTATAATGAATCATATTAAAATATTACCATTGGTGATGTGAAATTGATTCATGTTCACAAAGATTTTATTTTAAAACCATAAAAAATAATATAGGTTTTGGAGGATTCATTAACGGATTATAAAATTAATCAAATGAAATAAAAATGAATTATATTAAAGGATAAATTTATATTTGTTTTTGAATTAATTTTATATAGTTTATTACATCACTTTTTAGTAATTATGATGTAATAATACAGATCATATATATATATAGTATATTTAATTTTTACCCAAAATTTGACGGTCTTAGAAAATTTTGAAAAAAAACACCATTAGATTATTTCAATTACCCAGTTTGAAAAATAATATTTATTTTATCAAAATAATTTTCTAAATATGAGTATTTTCACTTTTAAATAATAATTCTTATTTACTATGAAATACTAGTTTTACGACACTAACATCTTTCTAGCCTTTATAAAAATTACATGAGACTTCACTAAATTATATTATCATTTATATTTAAATAAGTATTATTTAATAAGAATATTTTATTAAAATAAAATTTATTTAAAAATTATTTAATTTATCAAAAGAGTTTCTTAATTAAGAATATATATTCCCCAAAAATATAATTTTTATTTCTTCTTATCAAAATATAAATTTTATCAAACTCATTTTATAATCATTTATAAAGTAATAATAAAAATGGATAAATATCATCATTATTTTATTAAAATAAAAATATAAAAAATTATATTAATATGGTCAAGATACATAACCCCTTATTAGACAAATATACGCCTTAAGGTTAATGTGTGTGATAGTGGTTCTTTATTGGGGAGGTACAACAAACATGGCTTGGATCATGATCTCTATAAGCTAGAAATTCTCCCATAAATTATTTCTCTTGAGCTTTATTTGTTGAATATAGACTTTGGATTTGTCATGGTAAAATACCATTGATATAATCTCCCTTATAATCTTCAATAAATGGGCATCATAGGGTATGATCCTATAGGTCAAGGCCATCTCTTCTTCTATCAATTTCAATTAGACTTTATCATAACCCTTAATATATACTATTATTAATTCTTATTATTAAATGGATTCATTATCAATGGTTATGATTATTAATGATATTTTAAATTTTATAGGTTATATCAGTTCAAAATAACCAAATTAGTGCATGTGTTTTCTATAATTATATTACTTAATAAGGGATTTATTCACTTAAAATTTAATTTCATTTATAAAAGTTTAGGTTGTCACACTGATGTTTCATTCCACTTCCAATCAGATGCTTTATTATCTTCTCTAATCCCCTGAACACATCTAAATCATCATGTTAAGGAAATAGATATTCTTTCTTATAGAATTAAAAAATTTCAAACCAAATCTTAAAGAGGAGCGCACTAGGGTAAAAGATGGGATCTTTCATTAGGGGTGGAATAATGAGTCATACTCACGCCCTACTTGATCCTCCTTAGGTTCCTGAGTATACTACATGGTTTCAGAACATGACAAGGGTAATATTATCATAAATTAGGGTTGATGATTTTTTAGTGCATATCATGAGGTATCGGACTAGGTTGGGACTCAAGGCCAATTTTGTAGAGTTTCCCTAGTTCTATTATTTTATTAATTTTTGGATATTGGTGTATATAATCTACCCATGGGGGTTCATTTTGTTTGTATGGAATTTATTGACATTTATATAACTTCATTTAAATTTTTTGTGGGTTACATATATTTATTATCATTTTTTATGATGTTTATTTCCTTTATTTACCTAGATGTATAATATTTATATTATTTATATTGTTATTTCAATATAATATGAGGGTATAGTCCCCCAAAAGTACCACTATAGGACTTCATTTCTAGTTGAAAACCTCTATCTTACGGGTAGGTGGACTTAAGGTCACATAATGACCCCTAGTCCAGACATTTTTGAGTGGTATAGGGCCGATGTAATGTTACAAATTGGTATCAAAGAATTTTTGTTTTGAATTTTTATTTGGGAAAGGTATATGAGAGATAGTATGTCATCAAAACTTAGTATGGAACTTGTGACTAGGAGTAGCTTGCCCACGTATGATGGAAGGATAAGTTACGTGGGAAGATATTGTTTCTATTGGTTTTCTTTTTTACAGTTTTATTATTTCACCTAGAGTGAAACATTGAGTTGGAATTTATGATTTATAGGATTTTCAATTTTGGATTAAAATAGATGGAGGGTGTGTGTTCATGAATCAATATAGGCATATAGGTATCGCATGTCATTCATGTGATTTCCTATGATTGGTTATATGGATACAACACTTGAGTCGGTTATTTAAAGTGTTTGTATTATCTTATATGGTGTTTTTCAATGTGACATTATGATGGAATATTTTCTAATAAATTATTTAAAATGTTTAAAGATTTAATAAATGACTACTTATTTTGGTTATATTATGGAATAATTTAAATTAAATGATTAGTGTAACTTATAAATTGTTTTCTTATATAACGTGTAATGAATATTTCTTTTAACTGATCCATGGTTATGAAACTAATGATTACAGTGAAATTATTACATGGTTATATATGTATATGATATTGATTTTGAGTGTGGGTAGATGGGGGTAAAAAGAGAGATTGAGTTGTAAGATTATTATTATGAAAAGTGTAAATAATAGTGGGATACTATGTCGGTTATTTCTTTCCCTAGGTTTTGATATTAAGAACTGTTATGGTGATTCAGTCTACTATGCATGTTCGGAATTATATAGATATTTCACCATAGAGACCACCTATGGAGAACTTGGAGGGTGGGGTCGAGCACACCCCATCAGAGGTTGTACCAGAACCTCTTATAGTGCCAAGGTAGGTAATGTATATTCAGATATGAGCGATAATGTTATGATTTGTATATTATATAGAGAGGGAATCCCTTGAGCTATGAATACGATGTGTGATATGACTAGATATTTTTAGATACAACATCCTCTATTGTTCATTGGGGAGGGAGATCCCCAAGTAGATGAGTTTTTGATTGAGTCTATTTAGATGATATTTAACCATCTTAACACTCCCCTGAGATGAAGGTAAATCGAGTTGTCTATATGTTGTGTGTCCTGGAAAAGCACTGGTGGGATATCTTTTTCTAGGAGGACCACCATGTGGGGTTTTCCTTAAAGGACTTCCATACTATATTCCTCAACTAATTATTCTTAAAGACCCTAAGATCAGATAGGGATAAGGATTTCATGCACCATATGTATGTAGGTATGTCAGTGATGGATTATAATAATCACTTCACAAACCTACAACATTTTTCTCCTATGATAACTAGTGATGAGATAACCGCGGTGATATGGTTTAATGATGGGATGAGGTATGAGGTATTATTAAAGGGGAATGTGTTTCATCTCCCATAATTTTACGAGGTTGTAAACCGGGTCCTTATTACTGATAGGAACCTGAGATAGGGAAGAAGGTTTGGGTAGGAAAATTTGACCAGGAGGACCACTGGTGGGTCTTCTAGAAAAAGGAAGTGTTCTGTTGATGGTTCATGCTAGTGCGGTATAAAGTATAATATCTAGGGTGGTAGGCCATTTATTCCTCCAAGGGGAGGTAGTTCTATGAAATTTTATCCATGTGGTACGCATGGTCATGTCTATACCCAATTCAACCAACCTCCAGTTGAGTGCTAAGAATTTTGGGGGATGGTATGACAACCCTGATCTTTTATTACACAATTAAACATAATTTATTACATAAACTTCATTTGATACAACATAGAAGATCGAGAATTATAGTGTATTTTGGGATTAGGATCATTACATAACAACTTAAAACATGAAATACAACATCTTTATAGAAAAATTCCTTTACAAGACTACTACATTCCCTCATACTTAGCATTGCATGGGATAACCTGAGGACATGCATAAGAAAAGGGTGAGCTATAAATCCCAATAAGGGAGTAATCATGGAATAACATGAGGAATAAAATACATGTTAGAAAATAGGCATATCAATAGATCCTAAGAGAATCATAAACATAAATGCATGATAAAACATGATAATCATAACATGGAAATGTGGCAATAACACTTAACATGAAATTAGCATGATCCAAGGCTCATTGCACATGGAGCATGAGTAAATACTCATTGCGCATGAAGAATGAGTAAAACATCATTGCAATTTAATTATCATGAGTAAACACCCATTGCACATGAAGTATCATGGTACTATTATTAACCCAATGCGTTGGAGCGCTATAAGGGCGCACCCTTCTTAAACATTTCATTTCATGTATAAGTGTGCCACATGGATTATATAACATAGATTTATAAAAAATAATCATTTATTCCACGATAAAGGAATTTGGAATTAAAACATGAAACTTTATAATCAATAAGTAAATGTGCATAAAGTTTAATACCCTTGATATAGAAATGGGCACGGTATTCACTACACAATGACATTGGCTTGGAAAATCGATGCAATTTCGGCAGCGTAACTGTGTGACGTAAGAATTCATAAAATATGGTTTATGAGAGAGAAATGGGGGTATCAACATATGTACATGAAATGGACAGTAAGGGGGTTATATAGATACATGTCCCAATAATTGTAATGGAATTTAGAATCATGATACAAAATAATTACTTGAATGGAAAAGAGGAGAGAGAAATTATTTTCAGAATTTCGGCATAGTAACGGGTGTACATGGGAGAAATTTAGTGAGAGAGAAATGGGTCTCCTATCATTCAAACATAAATAGGTAAGTATGGGGGATGAGCTAAATCATACCACAACATTTATAATTGAAATTAAAAGGGCATAACAATTTAAAGAAAATTGGACAAAATGAGAAAGGAAGAAAAAAAACCCTTACCAGGAAGTGTGCTTCCAAAGGATTGAGAGAGGCATATTGGGAGCATGGGGAAACTTGGGAGGATTATATAGAGAGTATGGAAGAGTTTTGACGAACTCCAATGTCTTTGAGTGGGGAGAAAGCGGGAGATTGGGTGGGTTTATAGAGGAAAGGTGAGGGAATTCTTTATTATTTATGTTTGGGACACCTCACATTAAACTAATCCAATCCAAAAACCATACCACGGTTTTTGCCCATGGATTTTGGAAAAGGGAAGTGGAAAATAATATTTTATAAGACCAAAGTCCAAACTTCTTAAAATAATGGGGTTGCTTATGTGGAGGTGAGTCACACTCCCAAGGAAACCAATTTAAAAAGACAAGATGTTTAATAAGCCTTGAAGGGTCCATTAATGCTTTGTAAAATAAGTCAAACAAACCCAAAATCACATTATTTTAATGGTAAAACATATATTGGCCGAACATAAGGCTTATAGTATTTTATTACATCACTATTGGGTCATTATGATGTAATAAAACACATTATATATTTAAACGGTATTTAATTTTTACCCAAAAATTTAACTGTCTCAAAAAATTATGAAAAATTCACCGTTGGATAATTTCGACATCATGATTCTAGGAATAATATTCATTTTATCTAAATAATTTTTCAAATATGTTAATTTTAACTTTTAAAATAAAAACCGACATTTATCGAAAATTCATTGGTTTTGACAAAAATGGCTTTCAAACCTTAATAAAAATTACAATTGCATTCATAAAATTATAAAATAATTTATATTTAAAAAAAATTAATTTAATAATAATAATAATAATATTTTACTAAAATATTATTTAATTCAAAAATCCATTAATTCATCAAAATAGATTTCTTAGTTGAACATTAACTAAAAATACTATTTGTGCTTTAAAATCTATTTAGAAGGTAATAATAGTAAAATGAAAGTATATTCATTATTATATAAAAAAATAATGTACGTAACCATAGTGCTAAGGTCTTGTAACATAACCCCTTATAACATCCGTATAAGACTGAAGAGTAATGTGTGTGATGGTGACAGACTCTTGGGGTGGCTCGGATAACATTGATCGGGTGGTAATCTCTATCAACATACATTTCTCTCATAGGCAGTCCCGCTCGAGCTTAACCTATTGAAGCTCAGTTGGGTCTTGGTCAAGATCGAAGCCCAATGACACCACCTCTTTTCTAAGCTTTGAAAAATGGGCTTTGTGTGGGGCGTGTCTACTGGATGAGGCCATCGCTTCCTTTGTTTGAGTAGATTGGATTTGTTAAAGGCATATATTTATACTAATCATGTGATCAATATTCAACGGCCATATTATCAATGGTCACAATTCTTAATAGTATTTTAAAATCCAAAAACATATAACCAAATAAGTTGAAATTTTATATAATCATTTTACATAAAGGGACATTTAATTAGATCAAGAGGTATTTCCATTAATGAATGTTTGGGTCGTTACAATCTTCCCCCCTCAAAAAAATTTGCCCTTGAAATTTTATTTTCCCATAAGAAAACAGATGTGGGTAATTCTTCTTCATCATTTACTCTGATTCCCAAGTCTCTTCTTCAAACTTTTGGTTTCTCCACAAACCTTGATGAGGGGCATTGTCTTATTTCATAGAACTTTTTCTCTACGATCTAATATCTTCACTGGTTGCTCCTCATAAGAAATGTAATCCTCTAACTGTACCACCTCTGAAGAGAGTACATGTGAAGGGTCCGGTATGTACTTCCTTAAGAGGGATACATGAAAGACATCATGTAATTTGGCCATGGTAGGTGGAAGTGCTAGTCGATAGTCTACAGTCCTGACATAATCAAAAATCTCAAAGGGGCCTATGTACCTTGGACTTAACTTCCCTTTCTTTACAAACCTCATGATCTTATTCCATGGAGATATGTGTAGAAATATCATGTATCCAACTTTAAACTCAATGTATCTTTGAATATTATCTGTATAAATATTATGTTGACTCTAGGCTGCCTTGATATGCTGCTGAATGGTTTTCACCTTCTCCATCATTTCTTCGACCATTTCTGGTCCAAGAGGCTTACGCTCACCGACCTCATCCCAACACGCCGGTGTTCTGCACCTTTTCCCATAAAGGGCTTCATATGGTGCCATTTGGATGCTTGAGTGGAAACTATTATTATAAGAGAACTCAACCAGAGGAAGATGTTGATCCTATCCTCCTTTAAAGTCCATTGAACATTCTCTCAAAATGTCCTCAAGTGTTTGGATAGTCCGCTTGGATTGTCCATCAGTTTGAGGATGATAATCCGTACTGATGTTCATTTCAGTATTTAGAGCATGTTGAAGACTCTTCCAAAACTTAGAGGCGAATCTTGGATATCGGTCGGATACAGTAGATAGTGGTACTCCATGAAGCCTTACCACTTCCGTAATATATATTCATGCCAGTTGATCCAATGAGAAATCCTCCTGAATAGCAATGAAGTGTGTAGCCTTTGTAAGATGATCCACAACAACCCAGATTTCATTGTTGCCTTTTCATGTCTTCAGAAGTCTAGTGACAAAGTCCATGGTGATGTTCTCTCATTTCCATTCTGGTATGGGCAATGGTTTCATCATCCCCTTAGACTTCTACCTCTCTACATTCACTTTCTAACACACTAGGCACTTTGATGTATATTCAGTTATCTCCTTCTTCATATTATCCCACCAATAATGCTCTTGGAGATCTTGATACATCTTTGTGTTTCCTGGGTGAATAGAGAAATTTGAACTATGTGCATCATCCAAAAGTTTCTTCTTCATCTCTGGACTTTATGGAACACATAGTCTTTTCCCAAATCTCACAATTCCTTATTCATTAACATTAAACTCCTAGTATTTCCCTTTTCTGATAGCTTCCACTTTTTCTTGAATTCCCACATCATCATTTTGATCATCCCTTAACCTTACCAAAAGTGATGGTTGAGTAATCATTTGTAAAAGTATTGATGATGTTCCCTTCTTTATGATTCACATGTCTGTATTTATCAAATCTAAGAATATTTGATCCTTTTCAATTCTCATCAATGATAGAATCATTGGTTCCTTTATACTTAGGTAATATGCCACCTTGTTCACTTTCCCAGGGTGGTAATGGATTGAACAATCATAGTATTTGATCATCTCTAACCATCTTCGTTGGCTCATGTTTATCTCTTTTTGTGTGAATATATACTTGAAGATTTTGTGGTCCGTATATATTTCACACTTCTCCCCAAAGAGATAGTGCTGCAAAATTTTCAAAGAGAATATCATTGCATCCAACTCGAGGTCATGTGTTGGATAGTTCTATTCATGAACTTTAAATTGCCTTGAAGCATAGGCAATGAATTTTTCATTTTGCATCAACACACATCCCAGTCCCTTCTTCTAAGCATCACTAAATACTACAAAAAGTTCTCCACTTGTGAGTAAAGTGATCACGGGCATAGTAATAAGCCTATTTTTCAAATCCTTGAAACATTCTTCACATTCACTACTCCAAGAAAACTGTACTATCTTCCGAGTTAGTTTGCTAAGAGGGTTGGACAATTGTGAGAAATTTCTCACAAATTGTCGATAATATCCAGCTAACCCTAAGAAGCTACGGATATCTGTTACGGATGTTGGCCTCAACCATCCCTCAATTGCATCTGTTTTGGAGGGATCCACAGATATCCCATTGCTTGTGATGATATGGCCCAAGAATGAGACCTCCTTCAACCAGAACTGACACTTGTTGTAATTTTCACAAAGCTTCTCCTTCTGCAAAGTCTCTAGTATAGTTTTCAGATGCTCCTCATGATCCTCCGTGGTTTAGGAGTATATCAGAATATCATCTATAAAGACTACCACAAATTTGTCGAGGTAATATCTAAAGACTCTATTCATCAAGTCCATTAATATTTCTGGAGCATTAGTGATTCTAAAAGGCATTACTATGAATTCATAGTGCTCGTATCTTGTACAAAAAAGCAGTCTTTGGGATATCTTCCTTCCTCACCCTTACTTTATAATATCCCAACCACAAATCCACCTTGGAGAAGTATTGTGCTTTATGTAGCTGATCGAACAATTCATAAATTCATGGGAGAGGATACTTGTTATTTATCATGATTTTTTTGAGCTTAGGATAATCGATGTAAAGGCGCATTAACCCATCCTTCTTCTTGATGAAGAGGACTGGTGCACCCCATGGTGAAGCACTTGGGCGTATAAACCCTTTATCAAGATTCTCCTATAGTTGTTTCTTTAGCTACTCAAGATCCACAACAGTTATTCTATACGGAGTCTTGGATATTGGTAACACCCCAGGTATAAGTTCAATTGAGAATTAAACATATCTTCTAGGAGGAAGACCAGGCAATTCCTCGGGAAACACTTAAGCGAATTCCCTCACAATAGGCATGTCTTCTAGGATGGTTGCCTCCTTAGACTCAATCATCTGAGCCAGATACGTGTTCTCATAGGGCAGTAAAATTCACGCTTGAGACAATGGATCTAAAGAAGATTCATCTTCCTCCTTGCACTTGTAAATAATCGGGGGCTGATTCTCCACATTGAGAGTGATTTCCCTATCACGACAATTTATGTTGGCTCTGTATAAGGAAAGTCAATCCATGCCAAGAATTGCATCAAATTATACTAGAGGGAGTATGAAAAGGTTCGCTGGGAAGTTTAAACCATATATCATGACAAGGGAGGAGTTATATTCATGGGATGCAATGATTTCCCCATTTTCCGTACTCACTAACATCTTCACTTCCATGATTTGTGGTGGTGATGGGATTGTTATACTGAACTTTTGAGATATAAAAGAATGTGTAGAACCTGAATCAAAAATTATGTTCACTATTCTTGAATGAATAACAAGCGTACATGTCACAACTTCATTGTCGGGGTTCACTTCGGCAGTAGTGATGGAAAAAGCTCGCCCTTGCTACCTTGGAGGTTGTTGGTTGCCTCCGAAAACCCTTGTCTTAGGGAACTGATTTGCAAGATTCCCTGGTTCTTTTCATTTGTAGTAGTGAAAAATGTGTTGAGGTTCAAACAGAGTGTTCCTATCCTCTTTTGTAGCCTAGGGTTTTTCTTTCTGACAATTAACATCCAGGTTCCCTTATCTTCCACAACTAAAGCATTTCCTCGTCCCCTTCAGGAAATTTCTAGGGTGCTTCTTTCCACACCTTTGGTAAGTGGGGTGCTAGATCTTCTTAGCATCGTTGGATTTATCCATCAGACCACCAGCATTGAATTCCACTTTATGCTTCTTATCTCTGTGATACCCCTGAGATTATAAGATCTCCATTTTAACCTTGGGAGCACATCAGATAATTTACTCATAGTTGTTGAAGTCACGGATTGCCAGTGCTTTCCACAGGCTAGGTTTCAGCCCACCAAAGAAGCGGTCTACCTTGCATTCAGGGGTAACGACAAAGCCGAAAGTGTATCATGCAAGCCTTGTGAAGTTTTCCTCATATGCTCCAACAGATTCGTTGACTTTTTACTTGAGGTCAAGGAAGTCCCTTTCCATCTTAAGCCGGATGGTGCGTGGCAAATATTAATCGAAAAACATCTTCCAGAAATCCTTCCATTCCAATACCTCGAAATCCTCCTCAGGATTCATATTTTTGATCAACGTCCACCATTGATCATATTCACACTCCATATGATAAGCATCCAGGAGAACCTTCTCTTGTTCCAAACATTGAAGCATGGAGAAGATATTTTCAATGGAGTTGATCCATTGTTCAGTGATTGAGGGATCAAATGATCTATTAAAACTAGGAGGCCTTTGTCTTATGAAGATCTTGATAGAGACTTATTCTTTCTTAGGGGGGGTTGACGTTCCTATTGACCCATGTTTCCATTCAAAGCTTGAGTTATCTGAGAGAGAAGTGTGACAAATTTTGAAATCCCCGCTCCCATTGGATTGGGAATCTCATCAGTACAGTTATCACATTGATCTCTACATCGATTGTTAGCCCGAGTCCACCTATTACTAGCCATTGGCTGGAGTAGAAGGAAATTTAGGGGTAACACATAAAGGGTAATATAATGATAAAACTGATAACTTATAAATAACTCTTATTTCCTTAACATATGAATCTATTGTCTTTAGTCTATGTTATCCATGATCTACTTTCTAACATATATTCTTAGGTCATTTTTTTGTCCCTTAATAATGGCTCATACTAAGATTGTTAATTTACCAAAGCATATCCCCCAGGAGTGTTGTAACAAAGATTGCAGCAAGTCCCATTGCCGTGCACCAATTCCCATTCGAGTCTAGCTCAAAGCGGTGTTTTCGAGTTTCACCCCTAGGATACATCTATGCCAGAACCGCCTCTACCTGCTCGTATCCAGACATGGATGTATTTTCTTGATAAAACACATACTCAATACTCACCAAAACTTAGGGATGTTTTTATCATACTTAATCTTGTCTCTAAGTCTTTACTAGGGTTTTCTAATCCTAATCCCGAAAACAACTAAACCTATCCTCTGATACCAACTATGAAAACACTGATCTTTTATTACAAAATTAAACATAATTTATTACATAAACTTCACTTTATACAATGTAAAATATCGAGAGGTATAGTGAATTTGGGGATTGGGATCATTACATAACAACTTAAGACATGAAATACAACATCTTTATTGAAAACTTCCTTTACATGACCACTACATTCCCTTGTACTTAGAATTGCATGGGATAACCTGAGGACGTGCATAAGAAAAGGGTGAGCTATAAAGCCCAGTAAGGGAATAATCATGAAATAACATGAGGAATAAAAAAAATGTTATAAAATAGGCATATCAATAGAGAAAAAGAGAATAATAAACATAAAGGCATGATAAAGCAAGATAATCATAACATGGAAATGTGGCAACAACACTAAACATAGAGTTAGCATGATCCAAGGCTCATTGCACATGGATCATGAGTAAATCCTCATTTCACATGAAGCACGAGTAAAAACTCATTTCACTTTAATTAGCATGATTAAACACCCATTGCACATGACGTATCATGATACTATTCTTAACCCAATGCATTGGAGCGCTATAAGGGAGCACCCTTCTTAAACATTTCATTTCATGCATAAGTGTGCCACATGGATCATATAACATGGATTCATAAAACATAATAATTTATTCCATGATAAGGAATGTGGAATTCAAAAATGAAACTTTATAATCAATAAGTAAATGTGCATAAAGTTTAATACCCTTGATAGAGAAATGGGCATGGTATTCACTACACAATGACATTGGCTTGAAAAATCAGTGTAATTTCGACAGCATAACGGTGTGACGTAAGAATTCATAAAGAATGGTTGATGAGAGAGAAAGGGGTGTCTCATCATATGTAAATGAAATGGAAATTAAGGGGGTCATATAGATACATGTCCTAACAATTTTAATGGAATTTAGAGTCATGATACAAAAGAATTTATTGAATGTAAAAGATGGGAGAGAAATTCCTTTCGGAATTTCAGCATAGTAATGGGTGTACATGGGAGGCATTTAGTGACAGAGAAAGGGGTATCCCATCATTAAAAAATAAAGAGGGAAGTATGGGGGAGGTTAAAAACCATACCCCAACATTTATAATTTAAATTAAAAGGGTATAACAATTTTAAGAAAATAGGACAAAAATGAGAAAGGAAGAAAAAAAACCCTTACTTGGAAGTGTGCTTCCAAAGGATTGAGAGAGGCTTGAGAGGGGATTCTTGGGAGCTTGGGGAACCTTGGGAGGATTCTAGAGAGAGTAGGCCAGAGTTTGGAAGAACTCCAATGGCTTTGAGTGAGGATAAAGTGGGAGCTTGGGTGGGTTTATATAGGAAAGTTGAGGGAATTCTTTATTATTTAGGTTTGGGACTCCTCACATTAAAAAAATCCAAACCACAAACCATCCCTTGGTTTTTGCCCATGGTTTTTAGAAAACAGAAGTGGAAAACAATATTTTATAATTCCAAAGTACTAACTTCTTAAAATAATGGGTTTGCTTATGTGGAGGTGAGTCACACTCCCAAGGAAAACAATTTAAAAATACAAGATGATTAATAAGCATTGATGGGTCCATTAATGCTTTGTGAAATAATTCAAACAAACCCAAAATCACATTATTTTAATGGTAAAACATATATTGGCCGAAAATAAGGCTTATAGTATTTTATTACATCACTATTGGGTCATTATGATGTCATAATACACATTATATATTTAAACTGTATTTAATTTTTACCCAAGCATTTGACTGTCTCAGAAAATTATGAAAAACTCACCGTTGGATAATTTTGACATCCTCATTCCATAAATAATATTCATTTTATCTAAATAATTTTCTAAATATGTTAATTTTCACTTTTAAAATAAAAACTGACATTTATCGAAAATTCATGGGTTTTGACAAAAATGTCTTTCAATCCTTAATAAAAATTACAATTGCATTCATAAAATTATACAATCATTTATATTTAATAAAAAATAATTTAATAATAATAATATTATTTTATTAAAATATTATTTAATTCAAAAATCCATTAATTCATCAAAATATATTTCTTAGTTGAACATTAACTAAAAATACTATTTGTGCTTTAAAAACTATTTACAAGGTAACAATAATAAAATGAAAGTATATTCATTATTATATACAAAATTAATGTACATAACCATAGTGATAAGGTCTTGTTACATAAACCCATATAACATCCACATAAGACCGAAGAGTAAGGTGTGCGATGGTGAGAGACTCTTGGGGTGGCTCAGATAACATTGCTCGGTTGGTAATCTCTATCAACTTCCATTTTTCTCATAGGCGGTCTCGCTCGAGCTTAACCTGTTGAAGCTCGGCTTGGGCTTGTTCAAGAGCGAAGCCCAATGACACCACCTATTTTCTGAGCTCTGACAAATGGGCTTCATATGGTTCAATTCTACTAGATGAGGCCATCACTTCCTTTGTCTGAGTAAATTGGATTCGTTAAACACCTATATTTATACTAATCTTGTGGTCACTATTCAACAGCCATATTAGCAACGGTCACAATTCTTAACAATATTTTAAAATCCAAAAACATATAACCAAATAAGTTAAAATTTTATATAAACATTTTACATAAAGGGACATTTAATTAGATCAAGAGATATTTTCATTAATGAAAGTTTGGGTCGTTACAGATGGTACATCTATAGTGATTTTTTAGGAATACTTAATGGCTTTCTTGTAACATTGGATCAGTAAAGGGATCTATTTTTGGGTCAAGGAAGATGTTTTAGGCTAGTAGTTAGAGTTCCACCAACTGTTCATGTTGGGGTAGAGGACATGGTGACTTGGTGTATGGGTGGTAACACCCAAAAAAGTGGGGATTCATGGGGATATATATAGAAGATCAGGGTTGAGGTACATTCCACTTATGCATCATTAAACCTACCCTTACAAACCAGGATGTTATACTATCTAAACTCTATGGTAAGATATTAGTGGGTTATACTTCATCGTGTTCCTTTTTTCATAAAAGGTAATCTCACTTGTTTATATCAACTCGGTTCATGGATGACTTGGTCCTATCTATATATTATTTATATATAGTTATTTAGATTAATATACCATTGGGTCCTGGATCTAAGGGCATTATTCGATATTAAGAATGCACCCATGTGATTGGTGGCCATATATTTCTCTAGGATCAATTTATTCTAGAGATGATCTTCTTTGATAAGATCTTTGGGATGGATTGGTTAGTAACATATTGAGAATATATATACTATTATCATTGATGGGTATACTTTATATCTCCCAAGGTTGTTAGTTATGTCTATGTTGGAGTATGGTATTTACAAGTGGATTGTGTGGGACCTAACCATTAGTAGCAATGTAGTATTACACCCCATATTTATATTCTTTTATTAGATGATGGGGAGGTGGAGAAGGTAATTTTTTCTTAAATTTTTATCATTTTGGCTAGGTATTTCCTAACAATTTCTTAGGGTTTCCACCCAAGATAAAATTTGAGTTTACTGCCAATTTCATGTCGATTATAGAGCCTATTTTTATACCACCTTATAGGATGGATTCTAAAGAGTTGTGGAGATGAAGGATTTATTAGAGGACACAGAGGCCAATGGATATATTTGGTTGAGTACATCTCTTTAGGGTTTCCCTTTCCTATTCACCAAGAAAGTGGAGATCTCATTGAGGCTATGAATATACTATCCAAAGTTGAACCATGTGACAGTTAAAAAATAGTATCCACTTCCATGTATTGATGATTAATTTGATTAGATTAGGGGAGACCCAATGTTCACTATGATTGATATGATATTTATTAATCATCATCTAAGGTTAAGACCCTCATACATACCTTGCATATCCTTAAGAAGCAGATATGTTTTATATGATTACTTGGTTATGTCATGTGATACGATGAACACACTAATAGTATTTATGGATCTAATGATTTAAGTATTACACCAATATATGGAAACCTTAATGGTTATTTGTGTTGATGATATTCTTGTGTATTTTAATTTGAGGGAGGGGCACACATGAAACCTGTAAATTATCTTGAGTGCACTGTGGGAGCATCGACTATATGACAAGCTCTCAAAGTGTCACTTTTGGATAGACCAGGTCTATTTCTTAGGGAATATTATATTTGCTATTGGTGTATCCATAGACCATAATAAGGTCAAAGTATTGGTTTCATGGGATTTTCCCAAGAAAATTTTTGAAATATATGGATTTTTAGGTTTGTATGGCTATTACAATAGGTTTTTTCAAGACTTCTATCACTTATAAGAATTTATAATACCCCTAGCTAAGAAAGGGATAAAGTTTATTTAGTCTGAAATTTTTTACTCTTCCTTTTAATATTTGAAAGAAATATTGAATACAAGTATAATATTAACCTTACCTAAGTTGATAAGTGAGTATACCAAGAACTTTGATTCATTAGAAGTTGGGTTGCGAGTTGTCTTGATTTAGGATGATCATGTGGTTGTTTATCGGTCTAGAAAACTAAGGATGAATGAGCATATCTATCCAACACATGGATTAGATCTAGAAGAAGTGGTTCATTCCTTGATATGTGGGATACATTAACTTTTGGACAATAGGTTCTTGGTGTATGTGAAAAATAAGTTCCTAAGGTATATTTTATCATAGAGAGATGTAAACCATCAACAGAAAAGGTGGTATGAGTATTTTCATTCATTTTATTTCAATCTAGATTACAACCCTAGAAATTTTAATCTTGTTACATATGTGTTATTATAGAATACATGGGATTTGATATTCTGAGATTCCAATAATGAGTGTAAATTTATGGCCCTCTTTTCTAGGATTCACATTAACGTTCAAGAGTACCAAGGTCGAGCAACCATTACATCCTTATCTATAAAATATTCACTCCTCAGTATGGTGAATAGGATCCAACGATTATATTTATATTTTCTAGTCATGAGAGAGTGTATATATAGTGGGAATCATAACACCCCAATAAGACATTTTATGGTTTATTAAATAATTTTTTTTAGAAGTGATAAAGTTTTTATGACTTTCAAAAAAACCAAATACTAAATAGTGTCAAAATTGACATAAATGAGTTTTTAAAAAAAATACTATATTATTAATTGATATAATATTCCTAAAAATATAAGGTTTGGAAAAAAGACTTAAATAAGGTTATATATATATCAATAATGAACCACTTGTGGTCCACTTGTCTTTTTATAGTAAGTTTATTAACCATTTATTATAATAATATAATAATACATAGTAAAAGTTAAACTACTAAACTAAGAGTTAAATATAAAAGATAAGGTTAATATGGTGACATAAACCTATCTAAAACATATTGGTTGAGATTTTTTCTACTCATCCCCACCTTATCCTCGAAATAAATCCTTTTGGAGCCATTATAAACCGAATATTATTGTATAATAAAATAATATTTCAAGCATTTCCTAAATTGACCCTCACCTCTCTTATAAAAGGGTACTTCCCCTTCTCTTAATTTCACACCTCCAAAGCCATTTGGCTCAGCCAACTACAACTCAAATATCATCCCAACTACCCTCACTTCAATCTATAGTACTTAATTTGATCATAAGCCAAACTAAGGAGCCCTTTTGATTAAATCAGAAGGAAGAACCCGAAGAAGAGGTAATTACTTCATCACCTCTTTCAAAGTTATTTTCTTCTTCCACATCCTATTTTTTTGTTGTTTTCATACTAAAATAATAACTACAATAACTTATACATACTGATATTTTATTATAAATATGGTACAACCATATTAATTGTTATATCTATCCTATGAATGAAAAAGTCACCATATGTGCGTACGTACAGCTTATCGTCTCCACATCGTGGTGTAGTTTATTATTCAACACTTCATTATTTGGATGAGAATAATAATGAGTATAATTGATGTAAATAATAAATATAACATGTTAATGATTCTACATCCAATTACATAATATTTCACCACTAATAGAATGATATTTTCGCTCTTGCATACATACGGATTACCGTCTCCACGAACGCGATGAGATTCATTCCCCATCATAACCATTCAAGAATAATTTTCATTTGATGATTAAAAATAATGTTTAAGAACTTAATATAATTCTGAATATGAATCAAATGTATCCTATCCATAACAAACATGACTTTCGTAACAAAACATATAAATGAAAATAAATCAGTTAACACCCGAAAAAATGATACTACTGAAATATTATTAACAAAGAAATATTAGAAGATTGTATATGATATCATATTTATGTATATGGTTATTGTATAATTTAATAACAGTTATTTAACTATTATATAAGAGTTTAATGTATCCTTGATCAAGGAAAAGTACAAGGTAAGGGTTAATTTTACTATCTCTTTATTATATGAGATGTTCATATGTAAGTATCTACTAGAACCTCTTTATCATCCACATCTGTGTTTCTTAAAAATGTATTTCAAAACATTTTTACTATTTACTAGACTATGGGTTAAATTAATTAAAACCCTCATTTTACTTTTTATAAAATGGTTT
Organism: Viscum album; assembly: GCA_963277665.1. Taxonomy (NCBI): domain Eukaryota; kingdom Viridiplantae; phylum Streptophyta; class Magnoliopsida; order Santalales; family Viscaceae; genus Viscum; species Viscum album. Next base: position 1,217,425,999 of record OY728159.1, read on the forward strand.
GAAATTAATCTTTTCTTCATTTTCCAAACAAGGAACTTTATGACCTTTTTGAAAAATTAAGGTAAGAATGTTTTTTAACTTATACGGAGGGTGCGGCTATTTTCTATCATTATAACACCTTATAATCTTCCCTTACAATATTATAAGAATATTTTCAAAATAAATGTTTTCTTTTATAATTATGTTACTTTTAAATGTTTTCAAAATATAAAGAGATATTCCTCTCAAATAGTTTTGATTTCATCTATGTCAACATCCTTTGATGGATTTTACACTTGTTTGAAGTTGATTTATTATGATACAATATTTCATATTGTATTGAAGGTTTTTTGATATGTTTGATAGTGGATGTGTTATTTTTATACCATTCATGGTTTATGGTTAATGTATTAACATTTCGTATGCTAGTTTTAATATGAATGTTTAGATTATATTCCAACCTTTTCATATGAGGAATGAATTAGACTTAGTAAGTGAGGGGGGCCTTCTATAGCTCCTCGATGCATCAGTAGGTCTCATGATACAAACTAGTGTCTTGGAACAAGGCCTTGACAAAATCTTATTTGTAGCCTTTGCATGAGGCCTTAACTATGTGGTTATGATGTCTGACATTATTCATTCCATCATTATGAAATTGGTTATTGATATTTCATGTGATTATTTAACTATTAGAATATCTATGTGGATAATTAAATGGAATTATTTGATTTATATTTGCCATATTGTGATGAATTTTAAGTTTAAAAGGATTTTGCTTTAGTCTTATACATTGCCTTAAATGTTTATGCGTATTTATGATAGTTTCCAATATATTGTTATCCTTACTAAGCATCTGAGCTCACCCATTTCTTATGTTTTATTTTTCCCAGGATGTGAAGAAGTATATTATAGTTAACCTATAGATATAGGCTAAGAGATATAAGAGTGTTCAAAGGGGACACAATGTTGTGGTTTTTTTATTTCATGATGTAATGTAAAACTTATTTATGTATCTACTACTTCCAAGTCTACTAAATTGATCGGCCTTTCGGGACATGATTCCTTATATCATGACAATTTTATGTAATAAAGCACTGACTTTGGGTAAATGAGTTCGGGAATATACAGTTGGTATCAGAGGAAGTTTAGTACAAACCTTGGAAACTAGATTTAGAAAAACTCTGATTAGATAACATTACCCTAAGATAGACTTTGAGGATTAGTATAGAAGAAATTCCTAGAATTTTGGTAATGTATAAATTTTGTGAATTTTTTAAGCAATAAATCTATGTCTGGATACGAGTGGGTAGAGGCGGATCTAGCATAGATGTACCTAGGAGTGAAAAATCTGACAAGGAGTTTCAGGCTTGACTTGGGGTATCTCGGTACATGACAACGGGGCTTGTTGCACTCTTGGTTACAACATTCTCAGGGGATATGCTTAGAATAATTCACATTTTATTTACAAACAATTATGAAGGATTTATAAGTAAATACCTCCTCAAAGAAAACATTTTTTATGATTATGGATTATATGCAAAAACTATTCAATTTATGTTAGGTATTTTACTAGTTCAGAATTATGTATTGTGATTCATAAACTAATCTAGTGTATGCCATTTTTATAAATGGTACCTAGTGGAAAGAATGGAAACTGTATCAATACACGTAATCCATGTATGGATTTCCCTCCTACTCAAGATAATTATAGTGGAGATGGTGATGCAACTGGGGATGAACAACTTATAACCATACTGGGATAACTCACTCAGGTTATGAATAATAACCTTACCCGTATGAAGCACCCTGACCCACAATGCAGAGGATCAATGTTAGACTACTTCATGAGGAAACAACCACCAACATTCAATGGGACTATATATCCATTTTTAGATGAGTAATGCATAAGTTCCTTAGAGAAAATATTTCAGGCTTTGGGGAGTAGCGAATGTTAAAAAGTTGTCATGTCTTTTTATCGCCTCACGGGAGATGCAGATTAATGGTGGTCATTAATTCAAAACACAAAGGAGGATGAATAAGTATCAAATATAGAATTTAGGTAGTTTATAGAACATTTCATATAAAAATACTTTCCTCATGACCATCGAGCAGATATGGAAAGACAATTTCTGAGTCGGAGGCAAATGGAGGATGAGAATGTCGCAAAGTATGAGGCTAACATTACAAGGTTAGTAAGGTGTGCAATAGATTATATACGTAACCCAAGGAGTAAGACTGGTCGATTCTTTTATGGGTTAAAACCATTTCTCTATCGAGCATTAGTCTCAAAATCCTTCTCATCGTATGAAGATACTATATTATGTTCTATTAAGATAGAAAAGGAATTATTTAAGTCTTATGACTTTAAAGAAAAGCAAGAGAAGAAGAGATTAGTCAAACACTCTGGAAATGGAAATAACGGGAATAAGGGAAAAGCTGAATTTCCATCCTACGGTAAATGTGGGAAGAAACACCTCGTTACTTACCTGAAGGGAATGAGAGTATGTTAAAATTATGGTGAAAAAGGCCACCAACCTCTTGATTTCAGGGGGAAGAGATAGGCTATCAATGTTGAATGCCACAATTGTAGAGAAATAGGGATTTATGAAAATTAATGTCCTAAGATCCAAGGAAAGTTACCTCATAAAAGGCCAAGGGAGCAAGGACAAGCTTATGCGATCACTACTTCTGAGGTTGATGCTCTGAATGACATGGTGGTAAGTAATTTAATGGTTTCATCAAATTTAGCCAATGCTTTATTTGATTTTGGATCATCATATTGGTTCATATTTTCCCAGTTTTCTAAGAAAATTATATATTTCCAGTTTGATTTAACAAGGAATTTTTCAGTCAAAACACCTAAGGGAAGTATCATTGCAACAAAGTTTTGTGAATCAGTTCCCATTAGGGAATATAAACATGATTTATCTATTGATCTCATCTTCATACCCATGATTTAATTTGATATAATCCTCGATATGGATTGGTTTCTAGGATATGATGAAAAAAATTATTATAAGAAGAAGGAGGTTATAATTTTCGATGATGATAAAGAGTACCTTATCCTTAGAGAAGAAATGTCACCATCTAATTTTTATCTAGATCCACCCCCATTAGCTCTACTAAATTCAATTATTGGGGAGGAAGAGAATGAAATAAATATGGGTGAGGAAAATAATGTTCAAATAGAGTATGTACCTATTGTGTAAGAATATGTTGATGTGTTTCTATAGGATTTACCTAGACATCCTCTAGAATGATAAATTGAGTTTTCCATGGACTTAATTCCTGGTTCAACTCCCATATCGAAGACCACTTATAGAATAGACACTATATAATTAGTGGAACTAAATAAAAAAACTAGAGGAATTGAGTAATAAGGGATTTATTCACCCTAGTATTTATCCATGGGGATCCCTTGTTCTTTTTGTTAAGAAGAAAGATGGATCTATGAGGTTGTGCATTGACTACAGGGAGACAAATGCTACAACAATAAAAAACAAGTATCTCCTACCTCACATTGATGATTTATTTGACCAAATTCATGGATCTCAATATTTTTCAAAGATTGACCTTCAATCTAGATATCATCAGTTGTGCGTGAAGAAGGAATACATTCCAAAGATAGCATTTCGTACCATGTATGGGCATTATGAGTTCACTGTAATGCCTTTTGGACTTAATAATGAACATTCTGTCTTCATGGATCTAATGAATAAAGTTTTCAAGGAATATCTTGATGAATTTTTAGTAGTATTTATTGATGATATCTTGGTATACTCCAAAAGCTAATAAAATCATGAAAATCACTTGCGAACTATTCTAAAAACTCTTATAATAAATGAATTATATGGGAAGTTTATCAAGTGGGAATTATGGATTTAGGAGATTTCTTTTATTTACTGTATTTTCTCTAAGGATACAATATTTGTTGATCCTTAAAATAAAAATGCAATCCAAGAATGGCCAGCACTGACGAGTATAAATGAGGTACATAGTTTTATTGGTTTAGTAAGTTATTATCATTGCTTCATCTATAATTTTGCCTGATTGGATAACCCATTAACCAAGCTCACATATAAAGGGGTTAAATTTTTTTGTACAAAAGAGTGTGAAGAATTTTTTGAAGAATTGAATAAAATATTTGTCAATTCTTCTATATTGACTATGCCATTAGGGAATGATGGGTTTGTTATTTATTGTGATGCTTCAAAGAAAGGAATAGGTTGTTTCCTTCTGCAGAATGATAGGGTTATTTCCCATACATCACAGCAGCTAAAAATTCATGAACAAAACTATCTCACTCATGATCTTGAGTTAGTAGTTGTAATATTTGCCTTGAATATATGGAGACACTATCTCTATGGTGAAAAATGTGAGATATATACCAATCACAAGAGTTTGAAGTATATTTTCTCACAAAAAGAACTCAACATGAGGCAAGTACGATGGCTTGAACTACTCAATGATTATGATTTCACTATACACTACCACTCGAGGAAGGAAAATATGGTGGCATATGCTTTAATCAGAAAGTATCATGGAGTTTTGAACAAGATGAGAGTTGAAAGGGATCATATGTTCATGGATCTAGTAAAGATGGATCTGGGAATAATCATTGATGGTGAAATATCATTACTTTTTCAAATGGTTGACAAACCATCTTTACTAGAAAGGATAAAAAGTTCTTATCTGGATGATGAGGAGTTTCAAAAGAAAATTAAAGCTGTAAACGATGATATATTGATCGAATTCGTATATGAAGATGGAATTTTGAAATTTGGGAAGAGACTTTGTGTTCCCAATATACCTGATCTAAAAAAGGAATTTTTGGATGATGCTCATAGCTCTAATTTATCTATACTCCATGGTAGAACTAATATGTATAGAGATTTGAAGGAACATTTTTTGTGGGACAACATGAAAAGGGATATTGCTGATTATGTTTCAATATGTATGGTTTATCAACAGGTTAAGGATGGAAGACAACATCCTAGAGGAGTCATGCAACCTCGTCCCATACCTGAGTGGAAATGGGATGATATTATAATGAACTTTTTCATTGTACTACCAAAGACTCCTAGAAGGAATAACGCAATATGGATCATTGTTGATCGTCTTACCAAGTCATCACATTTTCTTGCTATAAGAGAATATTTACCACTTGAATGTTTAGAAAGACTATATATAAATGAAGTTGTGAGACTTCATGATGTACCCATGTTGATTGTTTCTTATCATGATACCCGTTTCACATAAAGATTATGGAAAAGTATTTAGAAATACCTAGATACTGAACTTCATTTGAGTACTTCCTATCACCCACAAATATATGGACAATCAGAATGGACTATTCAAACCTTAGAAGACATGTTGAGATATTTCTCACTTGACTTTCAAGGTATGTGGGATTAATATTTACCTCTGGTAGAATTTTCCTATAACAATAGATTCCATTCAAGTATTCAGATGGCACTATATGAAGCGCTATAAGGAAAGAGATGTCGTACACCAACTTGTTGGGATGATATTGGTGGAAAAAACTTGTTGGCCCATAACTTGTTGAGGAAACAATGTAAAAGGTTAATATTATCCAAACCCACATCAAATTTGCTCAAAGTAGGAAAAAGATCTATGTCGATAACTGAAGGAAGGATTTGGAATTTTAAGTAGGAGATTATTTTATCTTGAAGGTATCTCCATGGAAGGGTGTTTTATGATTTGGTAAGAAGGGTAAATTAAGTCCCAGTTACATCGGACCTTTCGAAATTCTTGAATGAATTGGAGTTGTAGCTTATCGTTTGGAAATGCTGTCAAGTCTCTCCAAAGTTTGTGATGTGTTCCACGTATCACTATTGATAAAATACATGTCGGGCTCAATGCATGTACTCGCCTATGAAGAAATAGAACTGGAACCCAATATGTCTTATTCTGAAGAGCCTTTCAAGATTCTTGATACCAGAGAACATGTGTTGAGAAACTGAACGACTCGTCTGGTAAAAGTTCTATGGAGAAACCATAAGATGGAAGAGGCAACGTGGGAACCTGAGGAAGTTATGATGAAGAAACACCAGAATATTTTTATGCAGTAATATTCTAGAAATTTCAAGGACAAGATTATTTGAAGGAGGGAATAATTTAATACCCTAATCTTCCATGGTGTGCTTCTCTTTGAATAATGCAATAGCTTGCGTTGTACGCAAATTTGAGTTCTAGCACACCATAACCAATAAAATTAGTCGTTATGAATAGTAATACCCACTTTTTGAAATTTTATAAACTTTATTTTTTTAAATGGACTTCATTTTTTGATTCAGGATATCAAAATTATCTTAGGGTTGATTTTTGGTATTTTTCTGAAAACTTTCAATTTTTGATGAACAGTGAAAAACACTATGTTATTGTTTAAAACCGACTTTTATTTAAATAATTATTATTTTTATTTAAATTTATTTTAAATTAAAAATATATACAAGATACCTATACTATTTCAATGTATTTATTGGAGTCATTTTATAATAAAAATATATGTATAAAATTTTATTGAATTTTTTAACGTCTTTTACCCACCTTCTAGGCACATTTGAAAATTTGAATAAAACATAATTTTACCACTTCTGTGAATGGAATTTAAAATCTCCGAGAGACATAGTTGACATCAGTAATTAAAATTTGGTTCAATAGGATGAAAATAATTTTTGGTGAATAGAAACTTTTGAATTTTATTTACCACGGTTAAAAGTAAATATGGTAATTAAAGGTAAAAATGATATTATAATTACACTAACACATGTCTTAATTGTATTGTATAAGTGTATTTTGACAAAAAAACCTTAGGAATAAAATATGATACTTTTATTCCACTTGGATTAGATTAGGGAATTTATTATTATTTTATTTAAAGAAGAGTTAAAAGTGTTAAATTCAAAGTTTAATAACTAAAATATTTTTAATATAGGGTTATACATAAGATAAGTTTGACTATAAATACTCATTAGAAAGATAAAAATATTTAATACATAATTTCATTTTATTTATAATTTTTAGACATTAAATAATTGAATTTATTTATGACACAATGATGATGCAATAACTACCTTATTATTGAAAGATTAAAATAATTTAAAAATAAATATTAATATAATTGTAAATTGAGACTTTTGATGTATTCCACGAATTTTATATGTTAATATGACATTTTAGGGTTGATTAAATAAATTTTTTTTGAAGTGATAAATTTTTTATGACTTTCACAAAAACTAAATACTAAATAGTATCAAAATTGACATAAATGAGTTTTTAAAACAAATACTATATTATTAATTGAAATAATATTTCTAAAAATATAAGGTTCAGACAAAAGACTTAGATAAGGTTAGATATATCAATAATAAACCACTTGGGGTTATCTTAGATTTTTATAGTAAGTTTATTAACCATTTATTATAATAATACCATAATACGTGGTAAAAGTTAAACTATTTAACTACGAGTTAAATCTAAAATATAAGGTTAATATGGTGACTTAAACTTGTATAAAACCTATTGGTTGAGATTTTTTTGACTCATAACCACCTTAGCCTCAAAAAAAGCCTTTTGGATCCATTATAATCTGAATATGATTGTATAATAAAATAATATTTCAAGATTTTCCTAAAGTGACTCTCACCTCTCTTATAAAAGGGTACTTACCCTTCTCTTAATTTCACACCTCCAAATCCATTTGGCTCGGCCAAAACCTACTCAAATATCCTCAAAACTACCCTCAATTAAATATAGAGGCATTACTTTGATCATAATCCAAACTAAGGATCTCTTTTGATCAAATCAAATGGAAGAACCTGAAGAAGAGGTAATTACTTCATCACCTCTTTCAAAGTTCTTTTCTTCTTCCACTTCCTCTTTATTTGTTTTTTCCATACTAAAATAGTAACTCTAGAACCTTTTACATACTGATATGTTATTATAAATATGGTACAACCATATTCATTATTTTATCCATCTTATTAATGACAAAGTCATCATACGTGTGTATGTATGTCTCACCGTCACCACGTCGTGGTGTAGTTTGTTATTCAACACTTCATTATTTGGATGGGTATAATAATGAGTATAATTTAATTCAAAAATAAATATAAAATTTTAATGATTCTATATATGCCATCCAATTTCATACTATTTCCCCACTAATATAATGATATTGTCGCTCGTGCGTACGTACGGATTTTCATCTCCACAAACGCGATGAGATTCATTCCCCATCGTAACCATTCAAGAATAATTTTCATTTGATGATTAAAAATAATTATTAAGAACTTAATATTATTATGGATATGAATCAAATACATCTTATACATAACAAATATGACTTCCGTAACAAAACATATAAAGGATTACGAATCAGTTAACACCCGAAATAATGATACTACTGAAATATTATTAACAAAGCAACATTAGAAGATCATATATGATGTCATATTTATGTATGTGATTCTTGTATAATTTAATAACAATGATTTAACTATTATATAGGAGGTTAACATGTCATCAATCAAGTAAAAGTGCAATGTAAGGGTTAATTTTATAATCTCTTTGTTATCCGAGGTTGTTTATATGTAAGTACCTACTCTGACCTCTTTATCATCCACATATGTGTTTCTTAAAAATGTATTTCAAATCATTTTTACTATTTACAAGACTATGGGTTAAAGAAATTTATACCCTCATTTGAATTTTTATCAATTTGTTTGAAAGGAATTTTTCCATCGTTTTCCAAACAAGGTAATTATGACCTTTTCTACAAATTAGGTAAGAATGTATTTTTAACTTATACGGTGGGTGAGGCTATTTTTCGCCATTATAACACCTTAAAATCTTCCCTTACAAGCTTATAAGAATATTTTCAAAATAAATGTTTTATTTTATAATTACATGACTTTTAAATGATTTTAAAATAGAAAGATATATTCCTCTCAAATAGTTTTAATTTCATCTATGTCAACATCCTTTGATAGATTTTACACATGTTTGAAGTTGATTTATTATGATACAATATTCCATATTTTATTGAAGGTTTTGTGATATGTTTGACTATGGATGTGTTATTTTTATACCATTCCTGGTTTATGGTTAAAGTATTAACATTTTGTGTGCTAGTTTTAATACAGATGTTTATGTTATATTCCAACCTTTTCATATGAGGAATTCATTGGACTTAGTAAGTGATGAGTGGAGCCTGCTATAGATCCTCGATTCATCAGTATGTCTCATGAGACAAACTAGTGTCTTGTCATAAGGCCTTGATAAAATCTTATTTATAGTCTTGGCATGAGACCTTGACTATGTGGTTATGATGTTCGGCATTATGCATTCCATCATTATGAAATTGGATATTAATATTACATGTGATTATTAGTCTAGTAAAATATCCATGTGAATAAGTAAATGTAATTATTTGATTTATCTTTTCCATATGATGCTGAATTTTAATTTTAAAAGGCATGTCTTTTAGTCTTATACATTGCCTTAAATGTTTATGCTTATTTATGATCGTTTCTGCTATATTGTTATCCTTACTGAGCATCTGATCTCACCCATTTCTTATGTTTTATAATTTCTAGTATGAAAACAAGTATATTATGATTAACCTACAGGAATAGGCTAAGGTATATAAGAGTGTTCAAAGGGGACAAAATGTTGTTGTTTTTTATTTCATGATGTAATGTAAAACTTATATATGTATCTAGTACTTACAAGGCTACTAAACTGATTGGTATTTCAGGACATGATTCCTTATATCATGACAATTTTATGTAATAATGCATTGACTCTATGTAATTGGGGTCAGGGCATTACAGGAATCCTCTACCAAATTGGACTCTTGATGCAGAAAAGATCCCATGTGTCTAAGGCCATGTAGTAGTCCCTACGATCATTCATGAGAAACTAGTGAGGGATTCGCACACCTCAATATGGGTGGGGAACCCATGTTTGAATAAGATGTACAATGACATACATAGTTAGAACTGGTGTCCTAGGATGAAGAGATACATAGTGGGTTTTTTCACATAGTGCTCCACCCATAAGCTGGTGAAGGACGAGCACTATCAATCTGCTGTTATTCAACAACCAATACCCATTATCGAGTAAAAATGGGATGATGTAACTGTGGATTTTATGATGGGGTTTTTGAGGATTACTTGAGGTAGTGACATGGTATGGGGGACCAATTGACTAAAGTGGATTATTTCCTACCAATTTAAAAGACTTTTTCTATTGATGTGTTGGGTAAGATCTATGTTTGGGCGATAGTGTTCTTATACAGGATTCCTTGGAGTATTATTTCATATAAGGATTATTGTTTTACATTTTATTTCTTATAGGGATTATAGAAAGTTCTTGGTATACAAGTATATCTAATCACTTCAAGTCATCCACAGATAGATAGACAGTTTGAGAATACTATTTAGATTTTTGGGGACATATTGAGAGCAATTTCCTAGACCTTGTTGGTTTCTAGGAGAACCACTTGTCTTTTATATATTTTTCCTATAATAATAGTTATCATGATTTTGTATAGATCATACCTTTCATGGCTCTTCATGGTAGTCCTTATCATTTACCCTTGTTTTGGATAGATGTTGGTGAGTTATTTATGATTGGATTGAGTCTCATACTGGAGACCTCAGAGCATATCCAATTGATCAAGGATAGGTTAGTGACTTCCCAAATCAGGAAAAGGTAGTATACTGGTCATTCGTGTTATCCTCTTGAGTTTGAGGTTGGTGATCAAGTATTTTCATGGGTATCACCTCAACTGGGACATCATCATGTTTAGTGGTAGAGAAATCTTGCACATATATATGCAGGGTTTTTCGAGATACAAGGCAGGGTTAATATAATGGCATTCTAGTTAACTCTCCCTCGGTGTTATAGTCACATGAATTGTGTATTAAATATATCATGGATTTGGTGGTATTACCATGATCCATCTCACATATTCAACACCAACAATATTGAGCTCGAGGTCAGTGCATCAGTTTTGGAGTTTCTAGTTTATATAATGGATCAGAGTGAGAATACTTTGTGTGAAAAGGTAGTTCCATTAGTTAGATTGCAGTGGAAGAATAGTCATATCCAAGAGGATATGTGGGAGTTTGAATCATATATGAGAGATCAGTGGTCAAAGTTCTTCATAGAGGAAGCCTAGTGATGTTCATAGGTGTAGCTAGAGGATAAACCACTATATGGTGGGGGTTGTAAAACCCTAAATATTCTTGAGGTATGAACTTGTTTATATCATTTATAAATCTTTTTTATTACTTACCTGATATTAAAGAGAAGTTTTTATGGGAATTTGGAGTGTTATTGAAGGTTTTTTGGGACTTGGACACCTAAAAGTATGAAAAATAGAAGTTATGTTATGGGGTGTATGGTTAGTGCTAATCGTGTACCCATGTGTTCATAATGGAAAAGTTCTGGTGAAAATTTACTCAATATTTAAAGATATCTAAGGGATACCCTATGAAACCTGTAATAAATTACATATGTGATTCATAGTGTTGGTACATGGTTTACCTAACCATGAATCTCAATTGTGTGAGGTTTTGGTTCCCTTAGACAATGGGAATTGTAGAGTTAGAGCATGGTTTTGAAAACCATATGTTCTACCCAGTCACTTAAAAATTTGGAATTATAAAATTACCACCCCTTGATTTTAAATCATAAACCCAACTTTTATCCCTTTCCTCAGGTGACCATCCCCTTCTCAGTGTGGATTCATCCTTCCACTTCCTTTTATCAGTGATTTCTATCTTATTTCTTGGTGGAATCAGGTTTTATTTTTCCCTATGTTGAGTTTAAGGTATGGTTATCCTTCTATCTTTTATCTTTCCTAGTTTATTTCATTATCTAGTTGCCTTACACTGGTTTTAGACATTTATACCCTATTTAAGGGTTTTCATCTACTTCTTTAATTTATTTACTTTGATCTTGAATCAATGGCCAGTAATCAATAAGTAGACTTATAAAAATCTAAGGTAGTTGGTATTTATATATCCCTTAAATTCTTTCACTTTTTCTTAGTGTATATAATGTGTGGTCATTCCAAATTACTTCTCATTAACCTAAATCTATTATAATATCCCATTGTTTGATGATGTTTATTTTTATTATATATTTTTTGGATAAACTCCTTTGAAATGGGTTAATAGAAGGTTTCCCATGTGTAGGAAGGGTCTTGGTGGTGTTCTATGGGTTCAGGGCATGAAAATAAGGAAATCCAATCTGTGCTGAAATCATGGTTGGTGCACGCTTAGTAGTAGTCGTTCTCCATAACCATGTGGCCTATAACAGGGGGTGTAAGGTTAGGGAAACCATGAAGGGTGGACTAGTAGACCATGCGGATTGATCCCCCCTTGGACAGTGGTGAGCGCACAACTACTGCACTATTTTTCAAACCATGTGGGTGGCCATGAAAATTGTGTGGCTCAGTTTCCTCTTAGACGGATGGAACAACATAGTTGGTGCACTATTTGGAAAATTGTGTGGCTCATTAAAAGTGGGTAAATTACCATTTTCTATTCCAATATTATTTCTTACTACCCCAAATCCCCCCTATTCGATCCCCTACTGCTAGGGTGATGAACTAAGAGCTCCCTCTTCCTCCATGGGTGTTTCTCCCTCTTTTCTTAGGCATTTGGAGTGTCATTGGGTGAGAATAAAAGCTCTAGGTAATTTTTGACTTTGTTTTCTTCCTTTTTCTAGAATAATATTTTTTTATTTTTTTTTACTCTTTCAAAATATCTAAACCCTTTTTTTCTAGGGATTTCTTCATCTTAGTGTTTGAGGTCATTTTAGCTCAAATTAGTGGTCAGTATTGGATGATCAGTTGTCTACAACCATGAGGTAGGTGGTCTTTAAACTTTGTCCCGTAGTATTTATTTATTATATGTGTATGTAGTTTTTTTCACAATTCTTTATTTTTATGTCTTTAACTAAGGAATTTAATTTGGGTCGTAAATTGAGGTGAAAAACCTTTCATGAACCCCATTGGGTTTGTTGATGATGTGAGACCGAACCTAGGGATACCCATGGGGTATGCCAAACCCTTAAAAATTGGGCGATTAATTTATAAACGTTGATTTAGGTAAATTATGAGAGTTAATGGGTAGGATATTGTAATTAACAAATAGTCATGGGTAAAGGGATGATTGAAATGTTTATATACTATCTTCGGTGAGTAGCCTAGGAGGTTTTTGAAAAGTTTTTAATGGTGTGTTTTGGATTTCAATCTAAATGTGATTTTCAATTAATGAAAATGATGTTTTTAAAGTGTTAAATATTTTAAAATGATATGTTGACCTCATGGTGATTTTAAAAGTGGTTTTTCTTAATAGATTTCAAATAATGATTTGAACTAAGGTTGTGGTTCCCATTTTTGAGAAAATTATTTAATGGATATTTTGAATGGATGGAAATAGAAATGAAATCCTTAGGGAATGGTTTAGTTTTTTAAATTAATTCCCATGTTTTAAGGGGTGTCTTCGAGACATTTTAAAAGATTATTTGGTCTTTTTGTTTCATGGTGTGATAAATTAAGGGAAATGAGGAATGACATAAATGGATTTTTGGATTAACTTAGAGTAAAATGAGTTATGAAACGTAATGGGTAAATGTGATAAATTTTTAAAGAAGAATATAATTGTGGTAAGTAGTATGAGTGGGGTATTGGATTGAGGCTCTACTCCCATGGGTCGGTCTAGAATGATTCTCTAGCCCCCACCGATGTATTTTAAGACTAGAATATTAGACTTAGGATCCTCATGTTTGGGTTGGGCTAGACTGATTCTATAGGCCCCACCAATGTTTTACTTGGTTTAGGATTTCAGAATAAGGTTATATGATCCTAAATATGGCATGGTTTAGGATATCAAACTAAGTCTATTTTCCCCCAAAGTATGGACACGATATGGTTACTTGGATTGATGCTCCAAGGTTCATGGTTAAATTGAATTGGTTATTAAATAACCATTGTGACTAAATGTATTTAACCCTTTTGTGCTATGGATTATGATCTTAGTATGGTCATAGTGGGTTAGGTTGGTTGTTTTTCATGTTATAAATTAAAAGGATAAAATGTTTAATCAATAATTTTTTACAAGCGAAACATGTTCCTTTTAGTAAACCTATTTATTTATTGTACCCTAATTATCTATATATAGTTTTTTAAAGACTGGTTATAGATTTAGACACCATTTGTGGTGTAAAACTATGTCATAATCATACCTTTCCTGAGCATCCATAACACTTGGTTACCTAAGTAGATGTTACTTATTTTTAGGTACATGTTTAGGGAAGGTACATGGTGGTTGGTTCATGCATGGGTTGTTGGTTTGGAGCATGGGATGTCAAGACCGAGTCAGGGATCTTTTATAGTTTTGGAATCGGGGGTTTTATTTGTATGAATTCCTAATGTGTAGTGTATAATTTTGATGGGTATATTATGCTACACTTGGTTTATTGATTTTTTTTTGTCTCTGATTGTTCTGTGTACCGTTTCTTTGGTTAATATTATTTTTTATATGGTTTTACTCTGATAAGAGGGTATAGTATCCCCATTATACCCTTATATATCTGTGATGATATTTGGTAGCCTCTAATGTATAGGGAGGTGTTCTAGGGGACATGTGGTGACCCAGGTCAGGGAAGTGGTTATAGTGGCTACCAAATAAAGTCGTTACAAAGTGGTATTAGATCCATTGTCTTTTATCTTACTATTTTTTCAAGTTATAAAAGATACAAGGGTCTTTTTGAAGCTTGGTAATGAGATCGTGTTTGGGTTCCTGTAGCCCCACACATAGGGTAAAATCCATGTTTTTAGGGGTTGGAATTGATGTTCTATTTTGGGATTCTATGGTTGATTGATACTTCCTCCTAAAGTGGAGAAATTTATGTGATGTAATTTATTTACAAGGTTTTATCTCTTATCTTGGCATCGAAAGATAGGGTTTGTGGGTTTTATTATATCATGTTAGGCATATAGGATTGATAGGTCATGCATATGTTTACAATGACTGACAGTTCCTTGGGATCCATATTCCAGTAGTGTACCTTTCTATCTATGGTTTATACCTATCAATATTTCTTTGAAATGTTTATTAATGAGAATGTTTTTAAATATGAATTTGAATAAAACCATGAATTTTGAAATATGGGATAATAAAAATGTTTTGGAAAGTGTAAATCCTTGGGGTTTTAAAGATGGAAATTTTGAAATGTTAATTCTTGGATTTTGAAATGATAAAGTTAATTAAAGATGGATTTTTAATGATGAAACCATTAGGTATACTTGTAGTGAGTATCCCTTATGTTTTTTTTTGGCCCTGTGTATGGGTGGTTAGGGCAGTGAAAGCGCCCTCGTTTTGAGACCTGTGGTTATGGTCTATGAGACCTTGAGGGGTATGGATGTACTGGATAGTGGAATGTTACATTTTGTGCCTTCATTTATGGTTGTGACCTTAAGATTGTGAAACATCATCTGTTAATTTGGGTGTAGTGACCATTGTGGGTTGAGACCTTGTGAATTTTGTTTTGGACCCTAGAGAGGATGTTTGGACTGTAGTGTTGTTGTACATGGGCATGATCTTGGTTTCGGTCCAAGATTAAATGGTCTCTTGGAGTGTTAAACACGGTGTGTTTCGGAGCGAGGGTAGGATTTCTACCCATGGCCAGTAAGTTTCCCGAGATTTGATGTGTATGAATTAGAGGGAAAGCTACTTTCATTTGAAAGATGTGACTCCAATTTAAGGATTTGGTGTCATTTGAACTTTGGGGGTGACCTGTGAGAGAGTTTGGCATGATTTTCAGTGTTTTGGTTGTGTAAGGTATAGCTAGAGATTTTGATCTTTTGATAGTGGAAAACAGAGAGTTCTACCTAGTGTGGGTATGTCCTAGTGAACAAAGTGAAAAATTCAATGGGTTTAGAGAGGTGACCCAAGATGTGGTCATGCGTCATTGGTTTATGGAAATTTAGGTTAACCTTGAGAGAGGATAGCCCAGGGTTGTAGGTTCCTTGGAATGTGAATCGCAGGTGGGTGCTTCATATGTGGAATCGATGCAAGGGGTTTCCATCGAATTTCTGTTAAAATGAATAGTTACGCCTTGGTATATTCTCCAAGGAATTAGTTGAAGGATTTTGGTTGGTTATAAGATTTTTTTGGAAAATGCAAGATCATTTGGGTGTTTGAAACGTCTGTTTTGTTGATGATTAATGAAGGACTCGATGTTGAATTTGTGTAATGACCCAAAATTTTATCAATGCAATTTATCCCTTCTTGTATTAATTTCATAATCAATCACATTAGTAAACACAATTCCAAATCATTCTTATATTAACTACTATGGGACCGTTAAACATAATTTTTTTACCTATGTGTTTTGAATTTCAAAAATCTAACATACATGATTGCGATCAATAAGATATTTGGAGTCCAATGGGACAAACTTAATTTTTGGTGAATAGTAACCTACCCTTATGAATAGTAACCAACTCTTATGAATAGTAATATGACCTTTATAAATAGTAAATCATCCAAAATAATAGTAACATTACCCATAAATGATTAAATAAAATTTAGGCATCATATAAGTGGCCATATAACCATAGTAAAAGTATTAGTATTTTTGTAAGACATAAATAAATAATTGTAATTAATTAATTAATTTAAAACAAAAAATTTTCCTAAAAAAAATCATAAATTAAAAATTCTTTGTCTTCTGGTTTTAATATAATTTTATAAGACCTTATGTAATTTTTGAAAGCATTATGAAATCAGTTTTAATTTTAAAATATGTATTTCTTAAATAAATTTTGATTTAAATTAAAAATTAAATTAATAATATTTATAACATTATTTTTGAAAAATGGAGTTCATTTTTATATTTTACACATTGAAAAATGGTTAGGGTGAAATTTTGGGATTTTTCTGAAATACGTGAATTTTTTATGAATAGTAAAGTACGATAATTCATAATAAATGCTAAAACCTGAATTTCAGCATCATTATTGAGTCTTGGATGATGTAAATGGCCATTGGTTAGAACTCACATGCACACATTACTATTTTTTTTCATGGAATCATCATTATTACTTGTCTTGTGGAGAAATAATAAATTAATGAATATCATATTGAGGAAACTCCTCTCCTCTCCACTATAAATACCACCCTTCACACCCTCATTTACTCACACCTATCAAGATTCAAGACCTGTATAAAATCTACCCAAACATATTCCCTATTTCCTCTCCCACTTTCAAGAGCTTTTGGTCTCCTAAAAATACCAATCCAAGGTGCCTTAAGGAGGATTCGAGAGGTAATTCCCCTCTTTCTTTTCCTTTAATTTCCTTTCAATTTCATGTTCTTTTCTTAATATCTCCCCACATATATTCATCCACATGGTATGGTAACTCTGTTATCTTAAAAAAAATTAATTTTATAATAATAATGGGATAATATATCATCCAAACCCCTTCTCCTCTTTCTTTTATTTTAGCAAGGAAAACGTTGTTCGTGAGGTGTAAATTTATCGCCTTCAAAAACGACATGTTTTCATTTTCCTTTACCACCTTAAGATATGGTCATGAAACCATTTTTATGGTTGAAACAGGTTATTTTATATGTATTATATCCTATTTAATTTTATGTAACTAACTTATGTATATATTACTAAATGATTAAACAAAAAAAGTTCGTTGTAGTCGAAAAACCACCCGAATTAACTCAAATGATCATAATTAAATTCTTATCTAATGATTCATTATCATGGTATATAAAAAAATATTTATAAGATAATTTAAAGTTATGTAACATCATCAATAACATATAATTATAATTCTGTATGTTTATCAACTTCCATTCATGAATACAAGTGAACCGTTCAAGAAAACTATAAAAATGATGTTCCCGAACAATGAGTTTAAACTCTAAAACTCATAAAAAAATTACCTAAAATGAACTTAATAAAACCTTAATGAATATTATTAATGTATAAAAGGTTCTATAAATTTTAATTATTTAATATAATTTGGATATACAGGACATTAAAGTGAATAAATCATTCAGATATAAGGTAAGAGGAAATTCTCGAATCCAACTCTCATACTATGGGTTTTCCCTCCTTTAACCCATTTTTTGTATGGATATGCCTTAAGAATCATTTATTCATCCTCATATTATCTATTATGGGATATACATGTTTTCTAATTTAATTTATGACAAAACAATTGTTCATAAAAATGAACTCTTCTTACAAATAAACACCCTCTTTTTACTTCTCAAAGATTACTTCTATTTCACTCATCATTGACTGTTCTATATCAAGAATGTTATCCCCTCTTTATTTTGGGAGCCAAATGTTTATGAATGTATTATTTATTATTTGAAACCTATTCCTTTACATGGTTATTTAATGCTTATGTTTTACATATGTTCTATGTGTCATGCATGATAATGTAAATGTTATGATGTGATGGGTGCGCCCAGAATTATATAGCGCAATATGAAGGTTATGATGTGACGGGTGCACTTGGAATTATACAGTGCTCCAATGAAATGGGTAAAGTGATGAATCTCATGGTTTAAATTTAAATTATTCATGAACATGATTCTATCATTTTTCACAACTATGTGTGGTAGTTTACTACTAAGAAATGATGTTTCATTTTTATACATTGCCACATTTCAAATCTTTTATTAATGTGTCATATCATGTTCATGATCCTTTTTCTATGTTATTATTGTGACCACCCATTATTATATTTTTCATATATATCCTATTAATTTTCTTTTATCTCACCCCTTTTTGAAGTATATCCTCCGATGATTATGTGCACTAAGGAGTTTTCAAGGGACAATAAGAAACTGGGGAAGAATGGATTAAATAAATATTTATGTTTTATGTAGTAAATGTTATGTATAGTCCTAGTTTTACTAAGACACTAAACCTTTTGATCCTCTTTGTGTAATAATATTATGTTTTTTATATTCTAAATGATTTAATAATAGTGTAAGAAGAGTTTGGGTCACTATAGTTGGTATTAGAGGAGGAACCCAACCTTAAGTGTGGTGCACTGCCTGGATTGAGATATAAGGCCCACAATGAGGATTTTGTTCTCTAAAGGGGGGTGAATGTGACAACATGAATTATAAAGGGTTAAATGAATAAAAGATATGAATCATGTCAATAAGGTTCACCTTCCTTTTTAGGAGTCTCCATGATTAGAACTCCACAGTTAAGCATGCCTGGCCTGGAGTAGTGATCAGGATGGGTGACCATCTAGGAAGATTCTCATGATACGTGTGAGTGAGGAAAAAAGCACACTATAAAGGAAATATGTTGTTTTGTGGGGACTATCATTAGTCATATGACCCATTCAGGCATGTGGGTGGGACCCAAGGTGGGAACCGCGTGTCTGTGTGGCAACTGGTGGTACCTAGCAGGCCAGGAACAGACGACCATGTTAAGGTGGGGTGTTTGTGCTGTAATTAGGACCTAGTTGTCACATTTGGTATCATAGGTAGGTTTAGTTAATTTGGTAATCAGGATTAGTGAACTGTAGAGAAAACCTCTACTACGATACTAAGTATAAGTAAGCACACAAGAATATTTTCTAAACATAGGGATACCATAAGATATACTTTTAGTATTATTTTCACAAGAGAATAAATTATTTATTAATGACATGTTGACTCAGGTTTTGTTCTAACCTTTTCTATTTTTGAAATGGTGGGAACCTGGAGAAACCATGCTCACAACCCATGTGAGGGAAAATGTTGTGATTTCCAAAATGGCATCCCTAATTCTTTGGGAGGTGGAGTTCAAAACTTTATAGTGATGATTACCCAACTATCTCAGGTTATGAACAATAACCAAAATAATGGGTAATTTTTTCTTTCACCTAAGAGGGAGAAACTGAATGTTGTGTGTTTTATGTGGCAACAACCATCGATGTATAGTGGGTATTCTAGTCCACTATATGTAGAACAGTAGGTCAACTCCATGGAGGAGATCTTTCTGTGCTTCACTGTTCTAAGATAGAGAAGGTGACTCTGACCATTTATCATCTATATGGAGAGTCATACCAATGGTGGGATTTGGTTAAGAACCTTAAGACAAAAGAGAAAATTGAAGATATGATATGGGAATACTTTAAGATAATGTTTCTTAACAAGTATTTCCAAAGAACTCTTCTTACAAATATGGAGAGAGAATTCACAGATCTCAAGCAAAAGTAAGGAGAATCTGTCATGACATATAAAGAAAATTTCATAAGGCTTTCAAGGTACACATTAGGTTTTGTTATCAATAATGATAGAAAAATTGATAGATTCTTTAGTGGATTAAAACCACGGCCTCTAAAGGCTCTTCCAATTCGAGACTTTGGGAGTTATGAAGAAGTTTTTTGGTGTTCCCTAAAAGTAGAGATAGAGTTTGGAGAATGGTCTCATGGATATTATGATAAGAAACAAAATATTGAGTTTCAAGTCATAGGATCTAATGATAAATGTGGGAAGAAAACTCGACCACCCAAATGCCAAAAGTGTTGGAAGATGCATCGTGGGAACTGCCTCAAAGGGATAGGGAAATGCTTTAAGTGTGGGAAATAAGGACACCAAGCTCATGAATGTCAAAAATATAGGAGGAGGTAGGAGAATGTGGTGGAAGAAAAGAGAGCACCACCCATGGTCCTATGTTACAACTGTAGGGAGAAAGATCACTATGCAAGCTAGTGCACTAAAACTCAAGTCCTTGAGGGTAATTAGTGTTAGCATCCACCAAATCCAAAGGAGGAAGGGAAGTATTATTCCATCACTACTATGTAAGTGAAGAAAGAAAATGAAGTTATACAAGGTATACTTTCTATTCACTCAAGAATGGAAAAATTATTATTTGATTCTGGTTTTATACATTCCTTTATATCTTTCAAGTTTTCTAGAACTATAGAATAGAAGCCCTGTAACCTTGAATTAGAGATATCTATAAAAACACCAAGTGGTGAAATCATTTCAACCCAAGTATTTGACTCTTCTTATATTCACATATGTGGGAAGATTCTTCTAATGAATCTCATAATACTTCCCTTGGTATAATTTGATTCTATAATGTGAATGGATTGGCTCTCGTTATATAGAGCACATATCAACTATCGGGAAAAGGAAATATCTTTTCATATTCCAAACCATCCCATGCTCCTCTATAAATGCAAGGAATACCACGAATCTCCTTTGGAAAATACTTCATCTGTATGGGTGTTGATTCCATGTGAAGAGGCATACCTCGCTTAAATTTTTGAGTCAATTGAAAGTTTCAACCTAGTGTAAATTCCTATAGTGAGGGAATATACTGATGTATTTCCTAAAGAGTTACCTAGACTTCCCCCAGATCGTGAGGTATACTTCTCCATAGAACTCATACCCAGAGCTACTCTTATCTCAAAGTGTCCCAATAGGATGGATCCTATCAAAATGGAGTACTTAACGAATAATCTAAAAGATAATTTAGAAAAAGGATTCATATTCCCTAGTGTATCACCTTGGGGTGCTCTAGTGCTCTTTGTGAAGAAGAAGTATGGAACAATGCGGTTGTGTATTGATTATCAAGAACACAACAATATCACCATAAAGAAAAAACATCTTCTTCCAAGGATTGATTACTTGTTCGATTAGTTAAAATGAGTTAAATACTTCTCAAAGTTTTATCTTCATTCTAGATATCATCAACTAAAGGTGAAGAAGTAAAATATTTAGAATACTGCCTTCCGTACAAGTTATGGTCACTATGAGTTTCTAGTGATGCCCTTTAGACTTTCTAATTCTCCTGAAACATTCATGGATTTGATGAATAGAGTCTTTAAACATTACCTAGAAAAAAATTTGGTAGTGTTTATCGATGATATTTTCATCTACTCAAAGAGAAAGGAGAAACATGAAGAACACCTAAGACTTGTATTGGCAACATTGAAAAAGGAGAAGTTGTACACCAAGTTTAGAAAGTGTAAATTTGGGATGAAGCAAGTCACGTTCTTGGGATATGTGATCACAAGTGAGGGAATTGCTGTGGACCCTTCAAAAACAAATTCAATTGAGGAATGACCCAGAACCTCTAGTGTCACATAAATCCGTAGTTTTCTTAGATTATCTCGGTACTAACGACGTTTTGTGAGAAATTCCTTACGATTGTCAAGCCTGCTAATTAAGTTAATAAGGAAAGTGTTAAAGTATGTTTGGATGGAAGAATGTGAGGGAATCTTCAAGGATCTAAAGAGAAGGCTAATCACTGCACATGTACTCACATTACCAAAAATTGGATAAAGTTTTGTGATATACAGTGATGCTTCAAAAAGAGATTTGGGTTGTATACTCATGCAAAATGATAATGTGATAGCCTATACCTCACATTAGTTGAAGATCCATAAGAAAAACTACTCGATGCATGATCTAGAGTTGGAAGCCGTGATTTTTTCATTGAAAATATGGTAGCACTACCTTTATGGTAAGAAGTGTAACCAATACACCAACCACAAGAGCCTAAAGTATATGTTCACACAAAATTATATCAGCATGCATCAAATGAGATTATTAGAGCTAATCAAGGAATATGATTTCTCTATTCACTATCATCCTAGAAAGGAAAACAAGGTAGCTGATGCTCTAAGCACAAAAGAACTTTCTACTCTATCCATGTTACAGACTGAGAAAGACCCTATATTCTTGGATATGCAAAGGATGCATTTGTAAATCATAAGGTTAGGGAATACATCCTACCTTTCCCAAATAATTGTGCAAATATCTATCTAAGAAAATATTGAGGAGGCATAGAGGGGTGATCAGTAGTTACAAAATAATGTGAGTGTAGTATAGGAAGGGAAGCTACAAGAGTTCCATAGTGATGATGATGGTGTGATTTGGTTTGGAACTCAGCTTTGTGTGCCTTAATCACCCAGAGTAAAGAAGAAGCTATTGGAAAATTCACATAGATCAACATTCTCTATCCATCCTGGTAGCACCAGGATGTACTGCGACCTCTAAGAACACTTCTGGTGGGATAACATGAAGAAGGATATTGTTGAGTATATCTCAAGGTTCTTAACTTGTCAGTAAGTTAAAGTATAGTGACAAAAGTCCAAAGGGATGATGAAACCATTTTCTATACCCATGTAGAAATGGGATAATGTCACTATAGACTTTGTCATGAGTCTCCCAAAGACGTCCAAGGGAAATAATTTGATGTGGGTTGTGGTTGACCAACTCACCAAGACTACTTACTTTATCGATATTCAAGAAGATATATCTCTTGAACAACTTGTAAAGGTATATGTAAAGAAAGTAGTGAGAATAAATGGGGTTCTACTCTCAATTGTCTCTGATCATGATCCAAGGTTCACATCTAATTTTTAGAGGAGTCTTCAATATGATTTGAGTACTAAATTACATTTTAGCACGGCCTATCACCCCCAAACTGATGGCCAATCTGAAAGAAATATTTAGATGCTTGAAGATATGCTAATAGTATACTCTCTATAATTAAATTTGGATGGGATCAGCATCTCCAATTGGTTGAGTTATCATACAACAATAGCTTCCACTCGGGTATTAATATGAATCCATATGAAGCTCTGTATGGAAAGTGATGTAGAACTCCAAATTTTTGGGATTAAGTTGGAGATAGAAATCTACTTGGACCTGATCTTGTGTTAGAGATGAAAGAGAAGGTTCAAGTCATCTATAAACATATCAAAGTTACTCAGAGTTAGAAAAATAGCTATCTTTATAATATTTGAAGGGACTTAGAGTTTGAAATTGGAGATAAAGCCTTCCTTCGAATATCACCATGGAAGAGAGTCATGCGGTTTGTAAAGAAACAAAATATAAGCCCAAGGTACATTGGAACCTTTGATATCCTTGACCATATAGGATACATGGCCTATCGGCTTGCACTTCCACCGAATATGGCTCAAGTTCATGATGTGTTTCATGTATCACTCCTGAGGAAGTACATACTAGATCCCTCAGAATACTGAACTTAGAGGTGTTACAACTGGAAGATGATCTATCTTATTAGGAACATCCAGTAAAGATTATTTACCAAGGAGATAAAGTTCTACGCAACAAGAAAACCCATGTTGTCAAAGTGTTGTGGAGGAACCATAAGTATTAAGAAGCATCTTGGGAACCGTAGGAGGTGATGAAGGAGAAGTACCCTCACCTGTTTGTGTAAAACAAAATTTTGAAGGCAAAATTTCATAAGGGGGAAGAATGTAATGACCCAAACTTTTATCAATACAATTTTTCCCTTATAGTATTAATTCCATAATAAATCACATTAGGAAATACAATTCCATATAATTCTTAAATTAACTATTGTGTAACCTTTAAACATAAATTTTTCACCTCTGTGTTTTGAATTTCAAAAATCTGACATACACGGTTGCGATCAGTAATATGTTTGGAATCCGGTTGGAAAAACTTAATTTTTGGTGAGTAGTAACCTACCCTTATGAATAGTAACCTACTCTTAGGAATAGTAATATGACCATTGTGAATATTATATCATCTAAAATAATAGTAACCTCACCCATGAATGATTAAATAAAATTTAGGCATCTTATAAGTGGCAATATGACCATAGTAAAAGTATTAGTATTTTTGTAAGCCATAAATAAATAATTAAAATTAATTAATTAATTTAAAATAAAAAGTATTTCCCTAAAAAATCATAAATTAACAATTCTATGTCTTCTTTTTTTAAGATAATTTTATAATAATTTATGTAATCATTGAAATCACTGTGAAATTAGTTTTAATTTTAAAATCTGTATTTTTCAAGTAAATTATGATTTTAATTAAAAAATAAATTAATCAAATTTGTAAAATTATCTTTGAAAAAGGGAGTTCATTTTTTTTATTCTACGCTTCGAAAAATGGTTTGGGTGAATTTTGGGATTTTTTTGAAATACATGAATTTTTTATGAATAGTAAAATATGATAATTCACAATAAATGCTAAAACCTAAATTTTTGCATCATGCTTGAGTCATCGATGATGTAAATGGCCATTGTTTCGAACTCAAATTCACACATTACTATTATTTTTCATGGAATCATCACTATTACTTATCTTGTGGAGAAATATTAAATTAATGAATATAATATTGAGAAAACCCCTCTCCTATCCACTATAAATACCCCCCTTCACACCCTCATTTCCTCACACCACTCAAGATTCAATACTTGTCTAAAATATGCCCAAACATCTTCCCTAGACCCTCCCCCACATACAAGAGCTTATGGTCTCATCAAAAGACAAATCCTAGGTTCCTTAAGGAGGATTCAAGAGGTAATTCCCCTCTCTCTTTTCCTTCAATTTCCTTTCAATCTCAAGTTTTTTTCTTAATCTCTCCCCACCAATCATCATCCAAATGGTATGGTAACTCTGATATCTTACATATACTATAATTTTATGATACTAATGGAATAATATATCATCCAACACCCTTCTTCTCTTCTTTTTATTTTAGAAAGAAAATGTTGTTCGTGAGGTGTGAATTTATCACCTTCAAGAACTACATGTTTTCATTTTCATTTACCGCCATCAAATATGGTCATTAAACCATTACTATGGTTAAACCAGATAATTTTACATGTATTATATCCTATTTAATTTTCTATAACTAAATTTTGTACATATTATTAAATGATTAAACAAAACAAGTTTGTTGTGGTCGAAAAACCGACTGAATTAACCCAAACAGTCGTCATTAAATTATTATATAATGATTCATTATAATGGTATATAAAAAAATATTTATAAGATAATTTAAAGATCTATAACATCATAAATAACTTATAATTAAAATTCTATATGTTTATCCACTTCCATTCATGAATACAAGTGAACCGTTCAAGAAAACTATAAAAACGAACATTCCCGAACAATGAATTTAAACTTTATAACTCACCCAAAAGACCATAAATGAACATAATAAAACCTTAATAAATATTATTAAATTATAAAAGTTCTTTTTAATTTTTAATTAATTAATCTGATGTGGTTATTCAGGACATTAAAGTGAATAAATCATTCGGATAGAAGGTAAGCGGAAATTCTCAAACCCAACTCTCATACTTTGGGTTTTCCCTCTTTCAACCCATTTTTAGTATAGATATGATTTAAGAATCATTTCTTCATCCTCATATTTCCTATTTTGGGATATAAATGTTTTCTAATTTAATTTATGAAAAAACCATTGTTCTTCCAAATGAACTCTTCTTATAAATAAACACCCTCTTTTTACTTCTCAAAGATTGTTTCTACTTCACTCATTATTGATTGTTCTATGTCAAGAATGTTATCCCTTATTTATTTTGGGAGACAAATGTTTATGAATTTATTCTTTATTATTTTAAAACTATTACTTTACATGGATTATTTTATGCTTAATTTTGACATATGTTCTATGTGACATGCATGATAATGTAAATGTTATTATGTGATAGGTGCTCTCAGAATTATATTGCGCAATATGAATGTTATAATGTGATGGGTGTGCCTGGAATTATATAGCACTCCAATTCATTGGGTAAATTTATGGATTTCATGAGTTAAATGGAAATTATTCATGAACATTATGCTATCATTTTTCACAACTATGTCTGGTAGTTAACCACTAAGACATGATGTTTCATTTTTATGCATTTCCACATTTAAAGTCTTTTGTTAATGCTTCCTCTCATGTTCATGATAATTTTCCTATGTTATTATTGTGATCACCCATTGTTATATTTTTCATATCTATCCTCTTATAGGGATTTTATCTCACCCTGTTTTGATGTATATTTTCAGGTGATTATGTGTAATAAGGAGTTTTCAAGGGAAAATAAGAAGATGGAGAAGATTTGATTAAATAAATGTTTATGTTTTATGTTTTAAAGGTTATGTATGGTCCTAGTTTTCCAAAGACACTAAACCTTTTGATCCAAATTCTGTAATATTATTATGTTGTTTATATTCTAAATGACGTAATAATAGTGTAAGAAAAGGTTGGGTAACTATAATTTGGGCAGACAAGAAAGGGGTTACCAAAGCATGGATGGATACTTTTGTTATGGGAGTGACACCCAAGGTGAGGGGTGGTCATGTGGTTGAGCTTTTTTGAGCCAATAGTTCAGTTTTTGTATGGAAACTTTGAGAATACCTTGAGTTTGATGAGGCTTATAGACTATGGGGTCCAGTTATTTTTGTAATTAGGTGTTTGGTCATAGCTCTGGTGATGTATGCCATGTGGAATCTAGAGAAGGGTTCAGTGAATGGTCATAGGTAAGTGTGTGAACTCAAAGGTTTTGATGAGATTTTGATGTTGTACATGTGTGCAATGTTATTTGAGATGTGTAAATAGGTGTCCCGTGATAATCAATTATCATTTTTTTGAGATAAAAGTGGGAAGCATTGGTTATGTGAGAGACCGTTTGATTTTGGATCAGTGTAAAGGATCATTGTGTTTATGTTTTGAGTCACCAGGGTGGTTCTGGAAGAAATTGAGTGGTGTGATAGTAGTAGTTATAAGGGAAATTTTAGTCCATCACTGTTGGGTAGACAATTGTGAAGTGGTGGTGAGTTTTGAATGGAATTCCTCCTTGAGCTGTGATGGTTGAGAGTTATTCAAAATTTGTGGGAAGGGAAGTCTGAGACTTTTGATAGGATAAGGTGTCACTGTAGTGGGAGGTGACATCAATTATGGATCAGTTGTAGGGGTTTTTCTAACTAGATCTTGGTGTACATCCATACTTGATATGATTATGCACAACATCTTGACATCATCATGGGTACACTAAGAGAGCATTGGAAATACACCAATCTACTTTAAAAAATTTATTTTGGTCGGATGGAGAACAACTTGGAGGTTTCATTACTAGAGAAGTATAAGTGAAGCTGTGTGGTGGGAGGTTCACCATCAATCATCTCCAAATGAGATTCATGTAATTGTTGTAATGTCTGTGAACTCCATGGATGTTTATCTCAGAATCCAAAAATGGGTGAGGGTAAATGTTTTATTTTTTCAATCAAGTGGGGGTGAGATGGCCACATCAAATTTTTGGGCTTTGTAGTGATGGGAGCATGATCTTTGGTGGTTGTAATTTGTTGGGTGAGGTGGTTATAATGGCACTTCTAGGTGGGGAGTAGTATATCAATCATAGATGTGTGGTGCAGACTATGGGTTGGATGTGGTGGTATTGGGATACCAATTAGGAACCTGTGAGGTACGATTTAGGATTCCTTAATAAGTCTAGGTGGGACTTTGATGTGGTGATTGATTGTGATGAGTGTTGTCTTAGGGATTGTGGTGGTTCTCAAGGAAATCTAGGGTGGTTGTGTTAGGGAAGTGTTAGTGGGTGTTGTGAATCCCAACAATGGTTTTGAGAGTAGTGGTTTCCCTAATAGTGGGGTTTTATCATAAATTAAAAATAGAATTTGTAGGTGCGTTGGATGATAGTGGTATTCCTTAAGTGATAAGGAACCATGGATAAGTGAAGTGGTAATTTACTGATAGTGGGAGTGGGAATTTTCATAATGTGTCGGATGGAGATGGTTTGACTCGGTTAGGTAAAAGAAACGAATGTGGTGAGTTTTAAGTGACATATGGTTGATTTTTTGAAATTATTAGTATGTTTTGGGTTTGAAAGTGATCTTGGAGGAAAATAAAGTTTGTTCTTAGTTCATGTATCGATGGAAGAGGTTCACCCATTCTATGTGGTTTCAACCGCAAGGAAGGATGTTGGTATTGGTTGGAACTCCTATGGATGTTTGGGTGTGGTGAGTTAAGAATCACATTAGGTACATTGTTGAATCTTGAGTTGAGGTTCTATTTTTTCGTTTTAGATAGTGGAGGTTTCAAAATCTAGAAGTTGTTAGTTATGAGCCCAATCATATGGTAGGGAACACCATATTTGGAAAGTGTTCGGTTGGTGATGTGACTGGTATTTTGAGTTGGATGGGCTTGAGTAAAATTCATCTTGGTGTTTTTTTAGAAACAGGTGTTGGATTGAGTTTTGACTAATTAAATTATTGAGATGAGGGTTGTTCTTGGTGTTTTGTTATGGGGGTTCGTATATGGAATTAGGCTGGGGGGATTTAATTGTGGATAGATGTTGGTCGGAGAATGTGTTTGGAAAATTGCATTTTCCTTTGGGTGACTCCAAGTTTGGGTCATCACCAGGTCTGAAAATCAGGACAGGTTGGTATTTGAGTATGTTGGGCTATTTGTGGTTGTGGAATGAATCATAATGGAGGTGTACTAATTGAATCTCCCATATAGGTAGTGATTTTTTCTATGCCCTTTTTTGTGTGGTAGTTAATTGGTAGTACCTAAATTTTCTCTTGTGTTGATATTAGTAAATATAGGCTTGAGTTTGATGTGTCCTTTGAGGTGAAGCTATCTTATGTTTTGAATCATAGTGGAAAGGTTTACGAGGTAAGACTGTTCTTTTGACATAAATTTTATGAATACATAGACATTTTCAGGTAGAAACTTGAGAAAGGGGAGATGGTATGTAGTACTGGTGGCCTGAAACTTTTTCCTTGAGATTTTAGTTTTGTTTGAAAGTGCAGCTCAAGGATGTGTTTTTATAAGGTGTGGAGGAGGTAAGATCTCAGGGTTTGATGGGGGTCATTTTATTTCTAATAGTTTTTAGATGAACTCCTCCTAAATGATTTAATGGAAGGTTTACCATGTATTTGAAAGCTATCATGGGTGTTCTAAGGATTCGGGGAATGGAAAGGAGGAAAAAGAGCCAATATTTTTTGAGATCAAGATCAGTGCACAGTTAGCAGTAACCATGCATCAAAATTGTACGTTCTACAGAAGGGGGTGAATGGTTAGGGAAAAAATTCAGGGTGGCCCAGGAGACCATGTGGATTGATCTCCCCTTATAAAGTGGTGAGATCATGGACACCAAATGGTTTTTAAAACTATTTGGGTGGCTAGGAAAACCATGAGTATTGGTTTCCTCTTAGACAAAGGGAATCATGTGATTAGTGCACAGTTTGGAAAACCATGCATCCAAACTATGAAGCTCATTAAAAGTGGGTAATTCCCATTTTTTCCTATATATATTATTTATTTATCTCTAGAATTTATCCCTCATTTGACCCCCTGCATATAGGGTGACAAACCAAGATCTCCCTCCTCCTCCAAGGGTGTCCCTCTTTTGTTTCTTAGGCATTTGAAGTGTCGTTGGGTGTGAATCAAATATCTGGATAAGTTTTTGGCTTTGTTTCCTTCCTTTTTCTGGAAGAGTCTTTTTTGGTTTTTTTCTATCTTTCCAAATCTATAAACCCTTATTTTCCAGGGGGTTCTTCATACTGGTGTTTGATGCCATTTTATCTTGAATCAAGGTTCATGATTGGACGAGAAATTGTCTCCGAGCATGATGTCGGTGGGTTTTAAGCTTTTTCCCATAGTCTTGATGTTTTATATGTGTATTTAGTTGTTCCATTCATTTCCTTGTTTTTTTATGTATTTGAATAAGGAATATTATTTAGGCCTTAAATTGAGGTTTGAAACCCTTCATAGACCCCATTGGGTTCTTTGATGATGTGAGACCGAACCTTGGGTTACCCATGGGGTATTCCAAACCCTTGAAAATTATGAGATGAATTAGTAAATGTTGAGTTAGGGAAGTTATGAGATTGTATGGGTAGGATTTGGTACTTAATAAATGGGAATGGGAAAAGGGATGATTGAAATGATCATATGCTAGCTTTCATGAGTTTCCTAGGAGGATTTTGAAAAGGTTTTAACTCAGATATGGTTTTCAATAAATTAAAATGATGTTTTGAAAATTTTAAATGTTTTAAAAGGTGGTTTTGAGCTCAGGGTGACTTGAAAAGTGGTTTTTATTAATATATTTCAAGTTATTATTTGAAATTAGGGCATGATTCCCCTTTTTTGAAAATGATTTTATGGATATTTTTAATGGTTGTAAATGGAAATTAAAGCCTTAGGGCATGGTTTAGTTTTTCAAAGGAAGACTCGTGTTTTAAGGGGTATATTTGAAATGTTTTAAAAGAGTAGTTGGTATTTTTGTTTCATGATGTGATAAATTAAAGGGAAATGAGGAATTTAATAAAGGAATGTTTGGTTTAACTTGAAGATTAAAATGATTTATGACACATATGGTTAAATGTGATAAACTATTAAAGAATCATTTATTTGGGATTAGTAGTGTGAGTGGGGTATTTTACTGAGGTACGACTCCCATGGGTCGAGCTATATTGATGATCTAGGACCCACTATGTATTTTATGACTAAAATATTGGAATTAGGCTCCTCATGTTTGATTCAGGATAAACTGATGATCTAGGCACCACCAATGTTTTTCTTTTTTTATGATGTCACACTAAGGATCCATGATACTAAATATGGAATGGTTTGGGATGTTAGACTAAGCCTCTATGCTCCCAAAGTATGGATATGATATGATTACCAAGAATGATTCTCCAAGGTGAATGGTTAAATTTAAGTGGTTAGTGAACACACTTTCTGACAAAATGTATGTAACCCCTTTTTGTTATGGCTTATACTCCTGACATGGTCTGGGAGGGTTAGGTTAGTTATTTTACATGCATGATAGAACTTAAAAGGATAAAATGGTTGATTAATAATTGTTTAAAAGTGAAACATATTTATTTTGGTTTCCCTATTTATTTATTACACCTTTATTATTTGCTTACACTATTGTATAGATTGGTTATTGCTTTAGATTTTGGTGGTGGAATCCTACCAAGTCATACTCACATCCTTCTCATGCCACCATGGCACTTCTGTTCCCAAGAAGATGTTACTTATTTTCATGTACAGTTTCAGGGAAGATACTTGGTGGTTGGTTCATGAATGGGCTATTGGGTTGGAGCATGGAATGTAAAGGTTTGGTATGGGATCTTTTATAGTGTTGTAATTGGGGGTTTAAATTGTATGAATGCCTGACATGTAGTGTAGACATCTCATGGGTACATTATGTTTCACTTTTTTAATTGATGGGTCTTGTCTTTGGTTGTTCTGTGTGATATTTCTTTTGTAGATATTATTTATATTTTGGTTTTACTCTAATAAGTGTGTATAGTCTCCCCATTGTACCCTTATAGACCCACAATGCTAGTCGGCAGCCTCTGGGATACAGGGAGGCATGACTGAGGTTAGGTGGAAACCAGGATAGTGGCTATTCGTTTAAGAAATTACATATTTAATAAAAAATAATAATGGGTAAAATCATGTAATAAATTTCTCTTCGGGTGTGAGTGACCCATTGATGAGTGTTGAGACTATACTTTCAACCACCATGTGAGGTGATCTAAATTATGTAAAAGAATGAGGATTAAATAGGTAACTCTATTTGATTTATTAATAAAATTAATGATTTAATGAATGAATATATATTCAAAGGACACTCTTAGGATTTTTTTAGTAATGAATATCAAGTGTGGTAAATGATGTAACTAATTATGTAAGTATGACTTGGACTTTCCCCTTTGATCCGGGATTATGTTTATAGTTATGGGATGCCTTGGACTTCCTCCTTGGTTCTGAATTTATCCTTATAGTTATGGGATACCTTGTAATTTCTCCATGGATCTATCTTAATGCCTTTGGTTATGGGATTCCTTGAACTTTATCCTTGGATCCAAATTTAGGCCTATAGTTACGGGATACCTAGGACTTTCTCATTATATTCAGCATTATGCATATGGTTATGGGATACCTAGGACTTACTCCTTGGATTCCTCTTTATGCCTATAGACATGGGAGACCTTGGATAGGCTTTTTAGATTTATATGTATTCTTATGAACATGGTATACATTGGACATGATCTTTGGATTTATCTTATACATATTTTGTTACACCCTTAGCTTCCACGGTACGTTTCTCTTTGAATAATATGAGAGCGTGTGAAGTACGCAACACTGAGTTCAAGTGCACCACGACCTATCAAACTAGCCGTTTAAAAAGGTGGTTATGAATAGTAATAACCACATTTTTAATTTTATATATATACCATATAATTTTATCATTCATATTTTGTGTTTTTTAGATATAATATAAGGACAAATTCAATTTTTCAGATAAAAGAAGTATTTTTCAAAAAATGCAGTTTTTCCACCTTTTAATGGGGAACCCTTTTTAAATCCAATATTTGACACCTTTATATATTCAATTTGACAAAATTAAATTTTTCTTTAAAAGAGAGAAATAAAAATTTAGTTTGGATAAATTCTTGGGGTTTTTCTAGATAACTTTCATATTTTGATGAATAGTAAAAAAATATACTAAATTTTAATTGAAAACAACTTTTTTAATCAAACTAATTTATAGTGTAAAACTATAAATTTGAATGGTTTTTAAATATAATTATATTATACTTTTATCATTTAAATAAATTTTGGTCAATGGAAATAATTTTACATTTAAATTGGGCATAAACATATATTAATCTTTTGATACTTTTTACTTCTCAAAAACCCACTTTCTGGTTTTGACAACGGGAATTAATTTTAAATTAATTAATAAAAATTCTATGTTTTAAATTTGGTAAAATAGACATTGTTTTTGAATTTGTAATATCAAAATTATCTTAGGTTGAATTTTTGGTATTTTTCTGAAAACATTCAATTTTTAATGAATAGTGAAAAATAGTTCATAGTACATAAAAACCGACTTTTTTATTTAAATAATTTTTTTTTATTTAAATTTATTTTCAAGTAAAAATAGATACATAATACCTATATTAGTCCAATTTAATTCATTTGAGTCATTTTATAATAATATTAGATATATAAAATTTTATTGAACTTTTAGCGTCTTTTACCCACCTTCTAGGCACATTTGCAAATTTTCATAAAACGTAATTTTACAACTTATGTGAATTGATTTTAAAAAATCCAAGAGACACGGTTAACATCAGTAAGTAAAATGTTGTTCAATAGGATGAAAATAATTTTTGGTGAATAGTAACTTTTGAATTTTATTTACCACGGTTAAAAGTAAATATGGTAATTAAAGGTAAAAATGATATTATAATTACCCTAACACGTGTCATAATTCTATTGGATAAGTTTATTTTGACAAAAATAAACCTTCGGAATAAAATATGATCCTTTTGGTCCACTTGGATTAGATTAGGACATTTATTATTATTTTATTAAAAGTGTTAAATTCAAAGTTTAATAACTAAACCATTTTTAATATAGGGTTATACATAATATAAATTCGACTATAAATATTCATTATAAAGATAAAAATATTTCATACATAATGGTATTTTATTTATAATTTTTAGACATTAAATATTAAAATTTATCTATGACACAATGATATGAAGTAATTACCTTATTATGGAAAGATTAAAATGATTGATATTATAAATATTAATATAATTGTAAATTGAGACTTTTGATGTATTATAAAAATTTTATAGGTTAATATGACATGCTAGTGTTTATTAAATAAATTTTTTTCTAAGTGATAAAGTTATTATGACTTTCACAAAAACCAAATACTAAATAGTATCAAAATTGACATAAATGAGATTATAAAACAAATACTCTATTATTAATTGATATAATATTCCTAAAAATATAAGGTTTGTCCAAAGGACTTAGATAAGGTTATATATATCAATAATGAACCACTTGGGGTTCTCTTTTATTTTTATAATAAGTTTATTAACCATTTATTATAATAATAAAAGAATACATGGTAAAAGTTAACTATTTAACTAAGAGTTAAATATAAACGATAAGGTTAATATGGTGACCTAAACCTATATAAAACCTATTGGTAGAGAGTTTTTAGACTCCTACCCACCTTAGCCTCGAAATAAATCCGTTTAGATCCATTATAAACCTAATATTATTGTATAATAAATTAATATTTCAAGATTTTCCTAAAGTGACTCTCAAATCTCTTATAAAAGGGTACTTCACCTTCTCTCAAAATCACACCTACAAAGCCATTTTTCTCAGCCAACACATATTCAAATATCCTCCCAACTACCCTCACTTCAACCTATAGTCCTTAGTTTGATTAGAAATCCAACCTAAGGATCCCTTTTGATCAAATCAAAAGGAAGCACCTGAATAAGAGGTAATGATTTCATCACCTCTTTCAAAGTTCTTTTCTTCTTACATTTCCTCTTTCTTTGTTGTTTCCATACCAAAATAATAACTAAAGTACCTCATAATTACTGTGATGTTATTATAAATATGGTACAACCATATTAATTATTCTATCCATCCTATGAATGACAAAGTCACCATACGTGCGTACGTACGGCTTACCGTCTCTACGTCATGGTGTAGTTTGTTATTCAACAATTCATTATTTGTATGCATATAATAATGAGTATAATTGATTTAAATAATAAATATAACATGTTAATAATTCTTTATATATGATATATCATCCAATTACATACGATTTCAATATCAATGGAATTATATTGTCGCTCGTGCGTACATACGGATTACAGTCTCCACAAACGCGATGAGATTCATTCCCCATTGCAACCATTCAGGAATAATTTTCATTTTATGACTAAATATAATGATTAAGAACTTAATATCATTCTTAATATGAGTCAAATAAATCCTATCCATAACAAACATGACTTATTAAACAAAACATATAAAGGAAAACGAATCAGTTAACACCCGAAACAATGATACTACTGGAATATTATTAACAAATAAATATTAGAAGATAATATATGATATAATATTTAGGTATTTGGTTATTTTAAAATTTAATAACAACTATTTAACTATTATGAAGGAGGTTAACATAGCTTCGACTAAGGAAAAGTACAAGGTAAGGGTTTTTCCTCTAACTTTTTATTCCTGTGAGATTCATGCTATATTTGCCAATATTTTCTTTTGTGTGGTGTATGTACTACCCATGATTGTATTATTTGTGTAATATTCTTAAATTTATGGGTATTTATGACTTCATTTTATGATCCTTCCTTCATGGGGTGTATGTTTCAAAAGTTACCAAATCGGTAATGGAATTTCTAATTTCGATTTCCACTCATTGGGTTTTACGCAAACATCATTGATTATTTTATTCCAAGATTATGTGTGAAATCACTATTTATATATTTATGTAGTAATTTCCACTCCACTTTGTGTGGATATACTTTTGATACACATAATCACTCCATTTATAAATTATCAAGTCACCGATATGAACTTGATAAGAATAATCTTAACTCAATTTTCATACATTAAGTTAAACATCCAAGTCATTGGTGTTATTTTTAAAAGAATATGTGGGAATGTACTCTGATTTATTTACATTTAATATCCAATAAAATTGAGTTTATTTATATTTTTCACTCATAATTATGTCCTTGATTTATCCTTAACCTAATGATATGGTATTTATAATGGATTTCATCTCAATTTACATTCCATTGAGACTTCTTTGTTATTATGTGCCAATTCACTTTTATATGGTGTACATATTGTACTTTGACATATTATATCATGAATCAATTTTTTCTCATTATATTATAAAGTTTTTTTTACCTCAATTATTTTTATTCAAGCATATCTCATTTGGTTATGAACTCTAACTAAAATATCATTTTAAATGTTTTAAATATTTATTCTACTAAATCTTTCTCAATAATGTTCATGTTTTAAAAATGGTGTTAAGGGTTTACTTATATGGACATGAATGTTTAAAAATTAAAATTCCCTTTAAAAGTTTCAAAGTGGTATGGGACACTTTGATTCAAAAATCTATTTTTAACAGCTTCTTGATAAATAGTGATACTTTTAAATGTTTTCCAAGAAAATGGGATATTTCTCTCAAATAGTTTTACTATTTATTTTTATCTATATCAATATCCTTCATTATTATTGATTGAGGTTGATTTATTATAATATAATATTCCATATTGTATTGAATGAGTTATGTTTGACTATAGATGTGCTAATTTTATATCATTCGTGGTTTGTGGTTAAAATATTGACATTTCGTATGCTAGTTTTAATACGAATATTTAGATTATGTTCCATTATTTTCATATGAGGAATGCATTGGACTTAGTAAGTGAGGGGTGGAGCCTATTATATCTCCTCGATTCATCGGTAGTTCTCATGAGACAAACTAGTGTCTTGGCATAAGTCCTTGACAAAATCTTATTTATAGTCTTGCCATGAGGCCTTGACTATGTGGTTATGATGTCCGGCATTATGCATTCTATACTTATGAAATTAGCTATTGATATTACATGTGATTATTAAACTAGTAGAATATTCATGTGAATAACTAAATAGAACTATTTGATTTTTCTTTGCCATATTATGCTTAATTTTTAAGTTTAAAAGACTTGTGTTTTAGTATTATACATTGCATTAAATGTTTGTGCTTATTTATGATAGTTTCCACTATATTGTTACCCTTAATGAGCATCTGAGCTCACCCTTTTCTTATGTTTTCTTTTTCCCAGGATGTGAAGAAGTATATTATTCTTGACCTGTAAGGATAGGTTAAGGGATATTAGTGTGTTCAAAGTGGAAACATTGTTGTTGTTTTTTATGTAATGTAAAACTTATGTATGTATCTAGTACTTCCATGGCTACTAAACTAATTGGTGTTTTGAGACTTGATCTCTTGTGATCATTCCAATATTATGTAATAATGCACCGACTCTCAGTAACTGGGGTCGGGGCATTATAGTTGGTATCATAGGAAGTTTAGTACAAACCTTGGAAACTAGATTTAGAAAAACTCTAATTATAGAACATTACCATAAGATAGACTTTGAGGATTAGTATATAAGAACTTCCTAGAATTTTGGTAATGTAGAGATTTTGTGTATTTTAAAAGCAATACATCCCTATCTGGATACGAATAGGTAGACGTGGCTCTGGCACAGATGTACCTAGAAGTGGAAACTCTGACAATGAGTTTTGGTCTTGACCCGGGGTATTCTAGTACACGAAAATGGGCCTTACTACACTCTTGGTTATGACACTCCCAGGAGATATTCTTCGGATAATTCACATTTTCTTTACAAACCGATTTGAAGGATTTAAATATAAGATCAGAATAAATAATATTGATTAATCCTATGGTGTTTTAGATTTAAAATAAGGTGTCATGATATTCTCTATATTATTTTATGACTATTTTTACTCACACTTTGATTTCTGGTTTTAATCAATAGCTAGATTCCAAGGAAGTCATAGTAACATAGAACATGATGTACAAGGTGGGAATGGTGGGGGAAAAGAGAAAAGAAATGAAATGTTAATAGAAATAAAAGATATATTTTTCATGCCGTATCAATTTTCCAAAAATATGATCAGAAACATATACATTAACCAACTCCTGAACTCAAAAAAGAAGAGAAGGGGGGAGAATAATAAGAGCTCCAGTAGTGGAGACCATGGAGAAAAGAAAGAAAATTTTCCATCATGCAGGAAATGTGGAAGGATACACCTAGGAAAGTGTCTCAATGGAACAAATAAATTCTTTATGTATGGTAAATAAGGACATAAAGTAAAGAATTGTTGAGGGAAAATGAAGAGTGTTACGGAATAAAATAAAAATGATCCTAAGAATCCATTTATTGTCATTTTCCAAAAACTTATGAGACCTGGGCATTACCTGAGTCAATGTCTTATTCTATAAGATAACCTCTAAGTCAAGGAAAAACCTATGTGGAAATAAATGGATGGAGAAATGTTTAAAAGTATTAATGCTCTTTCTTGATGGTGTTACTTTGGAATACTTTTCTCTTGTATGTGTAACCCTACAGTTTGTTATGTGAAAATGATATTTGAGGAAGAATTATATTTTCTTTTGTAGATATAGTTATAAAGAACCATTTGGTTTTATATTATCCTTTAATTTGATTCAATTACAGGTTATTAATTTTTGGGAAAAAATATAAGGTATGAGATAACATTTGTGGTTAAAATATGTTATAGTTATTTTTGAGGAATTTATCTCATTTTTTGGAATGTTATAAAATTATATATTTTTTTAAAAAGGACAACACATAGACCATGTGACAACTCATCGCGTCAAAAAAATCTATGGGAATCGAACCCACAACTAAAGTTTGATTGGGATTTATCACCTACCACTGGACTACATGAAATCCCTGGTTAGTATGACTAATTATTTTTAGTTAAATGATTTTATGGATCAAGAATATGTTGATTTTGGGAACTTATTATTTATCCTTAGTATAGTAAAATGATTTTCTGATTAAGTGATAAATGTTATTTTGGAAGATGTTCATTCTTTTGGAAGATGTTCCCCATCATCCCTTGAAAGGGGGGTTATCAAAAATCAATAAAAAAAGGCCTTTGGGCCATTCGGAATATGGGGTTTCATTTGAGGGGTAATTATGGATTTTTATTTTGGAATAATGTATGTTTTTTTGGTGTACTTATAGAGATTTTGGTTATTTATGAAAAATAATTAACCTACCATTGAGAATATGTGATTAGGTTAATTACTTTTAAGTATGTGACTTTAAGAGTAGTCGATGTTATTTGGAGATAAATATTAAGATTTATCGTGGAAGACTATGTGATCAAATCCTTCTAAATTTTGGGTTTCAAACACAGTTTGGATTATTTTGTATAATTTTAAGGACAATTGTTTTATTGAATGGTCTTTATTTAACTTTGCATATTGTTTGTTCAATTTTGGAGATTAAGAGCTGTATTTATTTCTATAAAGGATTATCCTTTTTGGGGATCATCTGATATTATACTAACAATTTTGGTTTTGGTTAATTTCTAAAGACAAGGTGAATATATAGTTCTTATTTTGTGGATTATGTGATTCTCTAGAAGTTAATTATAGCGCTTTAGGTGTGACCAAGTTATCTAGGATACTTATCTTTTGGAGTGAAAGATGATTTAGTGGTAGAAATTAGTTAAAGTATTGAACTATTCTTATCAAGTATTCTTTTTCTTATTCTAAGAATAAAAAAATCTTAAACTTTATGGAAAGGATCTTAAAACCAAAAATATGTTATCCTAATACCTTATGTTTTGTTGAACTGGCAATATTTTAAATCATCATAGATTTATGGCTTTGAGACCCTCAATTTTTCATTCACTTGTTTGTGATTGATAACCTCAATAACTCCCTATAAATATTTACATATTTCCCCCAATTATAATTTCCACTAATGTTCTTATATTTGAAATCCTATTTTGGTGGTGACTTTTTCATTTCCCTTTCCCTCTTATTAAGTCTAAATTTTATTAACCCTATTTCCGATGTGGGTTTTCCACAAAGGTATCATTTATTTTTTAACCTTTTGTTTTCGAAAAAAAATTCAAATTGCAAGGATGCACTTTATTGAAGGAGAGAAGAATGTAACACCGTAAACTTCCATGGTGCATTTCTCTTTGAATAATATGATAGAGTGTAAAGTACGTAACACTGACTAAAAGCGCACTACGGCCTATCAAACTAGTCGTTTAAAAAGTATTTATGAATATTAATAACCAAATTTTGAATTTTATATATATCCCATATAATTTTAACATTTATTTTTTGTGTTTCTTGGACATAATATAAGGACAAATTCAATTTTTCAAATAAAAGAAGTATTTTTCAAAAAATAAAGTTTTTTCGCCTTTTAATGGGGAACACTTTTTAAATCCAATATTTGACACCTTTATATATTCAATTTGATGAAATTAAATTCTTCTTTATAAGCGGTAAATAAAAATTTAGTTTGGATAAATTTTTAGTGTTTTCTGATAACTTTCATATTTTGATGAATAGTGAAAAAATACTAAATTTTAATTGAAAAAAACTTTTTTAATAAAAATAATTTATAGTGTAAAACTATAAATTTCAATTTTTTAGAAATATAATTAGATTATATTTTTATCATTTAAATCAATTTTGGTCATTGGAAATAATTTTACATTTAAATTTGACATAAACACATATCAATCTTTTGATAACTTTTACTTCTCAAAAACCCGCTTTCTGGTTTTAACAACGTGAATTAATTTTAAATTAATTAATTAAACTTCTATGTTTTGAATTTGATAAAATAGAAATAATTTTTGAATTTGGAATATCAAAATTAGCTTAGGCTGAATTTTTTGTATTTTTCTGAAAACATTCAATTTTTTATAAATAGTGAAAAATAGTGCATATTACATAAAAACTGGCTTTTTTAATTAAATAATTTTTTTATTTAAATTTATTTTCAAGTAAAAATAGATACATAATACCTATATTATTCCAATTTAATTCATTTGAGTCATTTTATAGTAAGATTAGATATATAAACTTTTATTGAACTTTTAACGTCTTTTACCCACCTTCTAGGCACATTTACAAATTTTCGTAAAATGTAATTTTACCGCTTCTATGAATTGAATTTCAAAAATCCAAGATAAAAGGTTTAAATTAGTAATTATAATGTGGTTTAATATGATGAAAATAATTTTTGGTGAATAGTAACTTTTGAATTTTATTTACCACAATTAAAAGTAAATAGGGAAATTAAAGGTTAAAATGATATTATAATTATCCTAACGAATGTCCTAATTCTATTGGATAAGTGTATTTAGACTAAAATTAACCTTAGGAATAAAATATGATAATTTGGTCCACTTGGATTAGATTATGACATTTATTTTTATTTTATTAAAAGTGTTAAATTCAAACTTTAATAACTAAACCATTTTTAATATAGGGTTATACATAAGATAAATTCGACTATAAATATTCATTAGAAAAATAAAAAAATTTCCTACATAATGGTATCTTATTTATAATTTTTAGACATTAAATAATTAAATTTTTTTATGACACAATGATGATGCAGTAATTACATTATTATTGAATGGTTAAAATAATTGATATTATAAATATTAATATAATTGTAAATTGAGACTTTTGATGTATTCCAAGAATTTTTTAGGTTAATATGACATGTTATAGTTGATTAAATAAATTTTTTTTGAATTGATAAAGTTATTATGACTTTCACAGAAATCAAATACTAAATAGTGTCAAAATTGACATAAATAGGTTTTTAAAACAAATACAAAATTATTAATTTATATAATATTTATAAAAAAATAAGGTTCAGACAAAGGACTTAGATAAGGTTATATATATAAATAATGAACCACTTGGGGTTCTCTTGGATTTTTATAGTAATTTTATTAACCATTTATTATAATAATACAAGAATACATGGTAAAAGTTAAACTATTTAGCTAAGGGTTAAATCTAAAAGATAATGTTAATATGGTCACCTAAACCTATCTAAAACACATTTTTTGAAAGTTTTTCGACCCATCCATACCTTAGACTTGAAATAAATCCTTTTAAATCCATTATAAACTGAATATGGTTGTATAATAAATTAATATTTCAAGCTTTTCCTAAAGTGACTCTTACCTCTCTTATTAAAGGGTACTTCCCCTTCTCTCAAAATCACAACTCCAAATCCATTTGAATCAGAAAAACCCTGCTCAAATATCCTAACAACTACCCTCACTTAAACCTAGAGTACTTACTTTGATCATAAATCCAACCTAAGGATCCCTTTTGATCAAATCAAAAGGAAGCACATGAAGAAGAGGTAATTATTTCATCTCCTCTTTCAAAGTTATTTTCTTCTTCCACTCCCTCTTTATTTGTTGTTTCCATACCAAAATAATAACTCCAATACATTATACTTACTATGATGTTATTATAAATATGGTACAACCATATTAATTATTCTATCCATCCTATGAATGAAAAATTCACCATATGTGCGTATGTACGGCTTACTATCTCCACGTCTTGGTGTAGTTTATTATTCAACATTTTGTTATTTGGATGGGTATAATAATGAGTATAATTGATGTAAATAAAAAATATTACATTTTAATTATTATGTAAAAATGATATACCATCCAATTAAATACAATTTCACAATCAAGGGAATGATATTGTTACTCGTGCATACGTACGGATTACCATCTCCACGAATGCGATGAGATTCATTCCCCATCATAATCATTCGAGAATAATTTTAATTTTATAATTAAATATAATTTTTAAAAACTTAATATCATTCTATATATGATTTAAATACATCCTATTCATAACAAACATGACTTTTCTAAAAAAACATATAAAGGAAAACGAATCAGTTAACACCTGAAACAATGATACTACTAAAATATTATTAAAAAGAAATATTAGAAGATAATATATGATATAATACTTTTGTATGTGGTTATTTTATAATTTAATAACAATTATTTAACTATTATATAGGATGTTAACATACCCTCAATAAAGGAAAAGTACAAGGTAAGGGGTTTTCCTTTCACTTTTTATTCCCGTGAGATTCATGCTATATTTGCCACTATTTCCTTTTGTGTGGTGTATGTACTTCCCATGATTGTATTCTTTGTGTAATATACTTTAATTTATGGGTATTTACATCTTCATTGAATGATCCTTCCATCATGGGGTGTATGTTTCATAAGTTACCAAATCAGTAATGGAATTTCTAATTTCGATTTCCATTCATTGGGTTTTACACAAACTTCATTGATTATTTTACTCCAAGATTATGTGTGAAATCACTATTTATTTATTTATGTAGTAATTTCCACTCACCTTTTGTGTATATAATTTTTATACACATAATCACCCCATTTATAAATTCTCAATTCATTGATATGAACTTGATAAGAATAATCTTAACTCAATTTCCATTCATTGAGTTAAGCATCCAAGTCATTGGTGTTATTTTTACAAGAATATGTGTAAATGTACTCTGATTGATTTACACTGAATATCCAATAATATTGAGTGTATTTATATTTGTCACACATAATTTTGTAATTTATTTATCCTTAACTTAAGGGTATGGTCTTTATAAGGGATTTCATCTCAATTTACATTCCATTGAGACTTCTTTGTTGTTATGCACCAATTCACTTTTATATGGTGTACATACTGTATTTGACAT
Organism: Viscum album; assembly: GCA_963277665.1. NCBI lineage: Eukaryota > Viridiplantae > Streptophyta > Magnoliopsida > Santalales > Viscaceae > Viscum > Viscum album. Next base: position 1,217,470,068 of record OY728159.1, read on the forward strand.
ATTATATCATGGATACCTTTATTATCATGATATTATAAATTTTTTATTACCTCAATTATTTGTATTCAGTAATCTCTCATTTGGTTATAAACTCTAACTAAAATTTCATTTTAAGTGTTTTAAAGATTTATTCTTCTAAATAATTCTCATTAATGTCCATGTTTTAAAAATAGTGTTAAGGATTTATTTATATGCACGTGAATGTTTAAAAATTAAAATTTCTTTTAAAAGTTTCAAAGTGGTATGGGACACTTTGATTCAAAAATTTATTTTTAACAGCATCTTGATAAATAGTGAGACTTTTAAATGTTTTCTAAGAAAAGGGGATATTTCTCTCAAATAGTTTTACTGTTTATTTTCATCTATGTCAATATCCATCATTATTCTTGATTAATGTTGATTTATTATAATAAAATCTTCTATATTGTATTGAATGAGTTGTGTTTGACTGTGGATGTGATAATTTTATACCATTCAGGGTTTGTGGTTAAAATATTGATATTTTGTATGCTATTTTTAATACGAATGTTTAGATTGTGTTTTAACCTTTTCATATGAGGAATTCATTGGAATAAATAAGTGACAGGTGGAGCTCTCTATAGCTCCTCGATGCATCAGAAGGTCTCATGAGACAAACTAGTGTCTTGGAACAAGGCCTTGATAAAATCTTATTTGTAGTCTTGGCATGAGGCCTCGACTATGTAGTTATGATATCCAGCATTATGCATTCCATCATTATGAAATTAGCTATTGATATTACATGTGATTATTCGACTAGTAGAATATCCATGTGAATAAGTAAATGTAACTAATTTATTTATCTTTACCATATTATGATGAAGTTTAAGTTTAAAAGTCTTGTGTTTTAGTCTTATACATTTCCTTAAATGTTTATGCTTATTTATGATAGTTTCCATTATATTGTTACCCTTACTGAGCATATGAGCTCACCCCTTTCTTATGTTTTCTTTTTCCCAGGATGTGAAGAAGTATATTATTCTTGACCTGTAGGGATAGTTCTAGGTATATAAGTGTGTTCAAAATGTACACATTTTTGTTGTTGTTTTTTTGATGTAATGTAAAACTAATGTATGCATCTAGTTCTTCCAAGGCTACTAAACTAATCGGTCTTTCGAGACTTGATCTCTTGTGATCATGTCAATGTTATGTTATCGTGCACACGAGCCACGAGTAGGGATAATACTCATAACCTAGTGGTACCCCAACATTATCATCATCATAGTTTAGTTAGTGTTGTCATCATCAAACATGCTATGTGAAAGAGGGGCCAAACCCACATGAGATCACTAGCATACTAGTACACGTACCCCTGCCTAGATACCCAGGTTTTCCCTCTAGTGCTCAAACAAGTTCCACAAACCATGAAATACAATTGTAATATGAAAATACCACTTCTAAGTCACGCATACACCAAATATCCCACACACATGTCACATGATCCCTTTTTTCATTCAAATTCATTTTGGAAATCATACTCACACAAAAACAGCCCACAACATGTTTCACCTCTCTTTCACACTTCAACAAATCCTTTAAACAATTTTACAAAACCTTTCCAAGATAGTACACATCACATAAAATACCTTTCACATTAAAATAGACCATTTCAAAAGTACACTCCTCCCAAAACAGTTAGGCAACATAGTTGCACCTCTTACATAAATCAAGAAACCATTTAAAACTTTCAGAAAACAAATCCAAGGAGTGTAACCATGTTTTGCACATAAAATACTTCTAAAACCCATTTTTTAAGACCAAAAACATACCAATATCACATAAAAATATAATTATAATCCATTAAATCATTTAATAAAACTATTCCATGAATTATAACACAACCCCAATGAACACAACATGGAATACACACCAAAAATATTCATTTTTTCACAAAAAAATAACTTAAAAACCAACCACTTAACAAATGATACCAAATATAATTTTCACACCAAACATAATGAAAGATAATAATTATAAAAATATAAATCAAGTAAAACTAACTCATCTAATAATGCTTACACAAGGAATCACCTACCATTTGTGCCAAAAACTCCAAACCGTTGTGCGAAACTTTAATCACAACACCGCCGCACCACAAGGAAGTGAAATCAAGACATAATCCACAATATTTTACCAAAATGAAACAAAATAAAACCCTAGGTATGAATCCTATCTGTTGGACATTTTAGAACCTCAAGAAAAGTGGAAGAAACCCTAAGAAAATGTGAGGAACATGAGAGGAAACCCACATACTTGAGATATATTGAATAAAACGCCTCAAATAAACTATTATCTGAATTTAAAAACAGTAAAAAAAGAAATTTAGGGTATAATAAGGCTGATTAGGTCATGTAGGAACTGGAATAGGGAGAAAATAGTGAAAAATGAATGATTTGTGAAGGAAACAATTTACCTCTTCAAATCTAGACGATTTGAGAAATCTAGAAACTTATTTCCCTAATATGCGATGGAAATGAGCTCCAAAAAGGTGAAAACGAAAATTGGGGATCTCCTAGGTATTTTGTATTTGAGTGGGAGGTAGAATCACTGAAAAATATTAAACAATGATTAGTATATTAAATATTTTTTTTTAACTGGAAATGGGCTTACGGTCTGGCCCAATTCCTTAAATAAAAACCCAAATCCACCATGATTATGGATTTCTAGAGGATCCAAATTGATATGGTGGTGTTTATAGGTTATGGGAGTCCATGTTGGAAGTGTAATGGGTGAAAAATGTTGAAAAATTAAATATTTATAAAAGAAAAAAAATTGGTTTTTAAATAGGGAAATTGGCTCACGGTTTGGCCCAAATCATGAAAACACACCATTTCCTCCAAAAATGTATGGGAAACCCCCCCCCCAAACAAATAAATAATAGAAATTAAATGAAAAATAACTTTAAAATAATTCATGGATGTGACAATTATATCCAACATAAAACTTTCTGCCCTCGAAAAGTCACAGTGAGGCCAAAAGAAAAAACCAAACCCAACCAAAATGCCAAAATGGACTCCGTTGCCAAGTTTCACCCACTCCCAAAAGGCAAAAACACCTACAATTGATCAATCAAGGAAGGAATACTCTCACCAACCAAAACATACACCACTTCTTGAAATGATAAATCATATTCAAACTACATCCCAAAACAAAACACTTCAAACATTTTCTGAACAAGACTCAAGTAACGTACCTCGAACGGACAACGAAAACGAATGAGGTCATTGCAGTCTTACTTCAACAAAACTATTGGGCGCACTCCGATATAAATGTTTACTCAAGGATTAAGTTGGTGGTTAAATAACTTAGAACAAGACTACCTATTTTCAGACCAACACTAGGAAGAAAACTAAGATACTGATATGAGGAGACACAAACAGACTCCCCATCATAAAGGGAATCTCAATTTTTCTCAAGAAAAAATCAGGACACTAACAGGGGAGGCCCAAATGGACTCCCTAGCATAAGGGGTAAACTTTAATTATAATTTTCCAAAATAACTTACATGAGACCCATAGTGGGTCTCCCCTATATAAGAACCAACCATCTTAACTTACTAACATGGGCTGGCATGAAAAGACCCCAAAATTTAAAGAGTTGACAGGGCCACACGGTTAGTCCGAATAGTTTGGGAAACTGTGGGCTAACCATGCGAATCATTCTATCCAAAGGGGAAACTTTTCACAGTTACATGGGCCTAGGTGCATGGCCATGCAAAGACTGTACTGTAACTATTATCTCTTATCACACTGTTTCCTAGGTTAGTGCACGGTTACTACGGATTGTGCGCAAACCGTGCGCTACCATCATCCTAGCCCAAATTTCATACATTTCTCTAAAAACTCAAAGGAAACAAAATGGGAAAAAGAATGAACTTATGAGTTAATGTGGGAATGATATTCCCCCATCTATTTCCACCAAATAATAACAACTGGAGAAAGACAGCAATACCAGAGGATTAAATCGTTCCCCTCTTTTATATTGAGGACAAGAATTAGACCAACAAATTTTAACGACCCTGGGATTTCCCTGATTATGCGCCAGCTTCACTCTGGGACCTATGGATGGAGCTCAGATGATCAAAGCATCTTCGACCCCACATTCATGCCTTTGAAAACCCCCGAACTGAACTTCTTCTTTCGGTGCCACAAAAAAATACACTATGATCCCAGATGGATTTAACAAGAGATAACACAGTCCAAATTCACTTTACCAAAACCTAACATTTCTCCAAAACAATTGATTAGAAGATGCACACACATCACCCCATGTTTCTTTAGATAAAAAAATGGAAATAGGGAAGGACATGTGAAAACACATTCCTCTAAACAGAGGATGTCAATATTTTTCGAAATGAGGCACACTTTCGACAAAATAGAGACTCTTATAAGATTTCACAACCTTCACTTTTGTAGTCAAACGAGCCCATGACATCGCAATGTGTCACTGAACATGACCCTTGAGACTCATAGAAACAATACATGGAAATGGACCTTATTCCAAGTCCCTAAATAACACATAATTCTAGAAAGTGGACCTAATAGCCTCTCATGACTAGATTTCCTATACTGGTGGTTTAACATGAACCACTGCTTTGAAAAAACTACAAAGGACCCAGAGTCACTCTTAGATAACATCCACACTAACAATCCCATACCACTTTCACCTTTTAAGAACTAGGTAACTTAAGAAACTAAGGTCTCTTTCTACATTTCATGAGCACTTTCCTGCTACAAGAGGATCTGCAAAACCATGAAAGGAAATGGTGTAGACTCAGCATCAAAATCTCAAGACAAAGACTCCTTGCATTGATCAACTAGAGGACTTTCCAATGGAGAAGCAATATAGGATGCACTTCAGTCATGCATTAAATATTTATGGGGGTGTACCCTATCAAACAAGAGAACCCAAGGGCCCAAAGAAGCTGGTCCATTGATTAAAAAAATATCACTTGTCAGAACCGAACACATGGGGGGAGCCAAAACAAGGGACTCTCAAACTTTTCTTGGAAGATACCACTAACCAACCCTTCTACCCAACATACTTACCAAACACAAACCCAAAACATCATTCAAACAATAGGGGTTATTGAACTCAAAACATACCACAATAATAACATTTCCAAAAACACATAAGACACACCACCCAAACCAGTCATCAAGACATCAAGTTTTCCTTTAAAAGAAGTCACTTCATTGAAAATAAATGGTAAGGTGGTTAGCATACCCACCAATTGTATCCTATGGGCCTCACACGTGCATGTTTCTATTCCACATCGGGCACCCTCCTCATATCCATCTTGGAACTCATCCATTCATGTCATTAACCATCCATCATCCCATATAACCCCATTCATGTGGTCTCTCATGGAAATACCAAAGGTTAAAATAAAAATTTCTTCCGCTTTTCAAAACCAAAACATTCAACTGACACTTCCCTTTTTCTAAAAATCACTAACCACAAAATAAAAACCAAATTTACATCTTACAAAACATTTTAGAAATCCCTAATCATTCAAATAAAAACTCACTTTTAAACCATACATTAATTTCAAAATATTTCATCACGTTTCAAAACACTCCTAGTTTTATGAAGAAAAAAACTCCCTTTCATCAACACCCATCCATTTAAAAACCCATCTCTTCTTATTTAAACAAGATTCCAATGATTCATAAAACTTTTCAAATGCTTACTAGTTACTAAATCAAAATTTACCTTAAAACCCCACACATAACTTCCCAAAATACTTCATTCAACTCAAAACACTTTTTAATAATTCAGAAAAGTCTATTTAGAATAGATTTTCAAAACCCACTCTAACATAATTCATACTTTTAAAGGAGGTGTAAACACACCATTTACCATTTCAAAATAGTTCTAAAAATTCATTTCCACCATTTTAAAAATCAATCCACTTCCGCTTTACTGAAAAATAATTTCATAAAAGTTCACATTTCTTAAATCAAGTATTATTTATAATTTTAAAACCAAGCTTTCAAGATTCCAAAACAAAAGGACACAAGCTAATGCGAAAGGAAAATAGTTTAGGTGGGTGAATTAGACGTATGGTTGGAGTCCATATGCCAATAATTTAACCATCACGAAGAGTGTTCTAGGACAATATCCCTAGCTCCACATGGCTTTCTAGGACCTGCGAGCTCACTGAGACCATTGACCCAAATCTCTTTTCATTTCCCCAATCATCGATGACCCATGAAAACAAAAGGTCTTGGATAAAATATGACTTCCCCTTGTGACTTGAATCCCATCATGAGGTGTACTGGCTAGGAACCCTACTCATAATTGGAATTTCAAGTCCTGAAAACCCTAGTTCTGGACTATCTCAACTCTTCCCCAAATAACATGACCCAAGAGAGTGAACCAGACCCTCTGATACCATTTTGTCATGAACCGCATCTATTCTCCATCAAAACGGCACTCGACCCAGCCCGTGCCAAGGCCCTAAAAGCATTCCCAATCCCCACGGGCTGGCACAAGTTCCTGGGTATCACAAAATAAAATTTGAGAATGATTTACCTGAGTTTATAAACATAAAACTGTAGGTTCTGGGCGTAGTGGAAGCGTGGTTGGGACGGCACCCAATTTTAATTTTTACCATGATCAATGATTATCCCAGAATCAATACGATGATGAAATCTAGTCTCCACGGAATATAATAAATGATTTAGATAAAGAATAAAGATGCTCGAAACCTTTAGAGAGGATCTTTCACATCATGTTTATAATTAATTTAATTAATTTCATAAAGAAAAATAATACCTAGATATTTAGTATTTTTCTTCATTGATGATGTTGATCATCCAGAATGACCCTTAGATATTATCTCGTTGCGCTTGTAAAGATCCAAACTATAATCCCTCTAGAGGTGATCCACACATGCTCCGATGGCCTCTGATCGACATCGCTCATTCTCCAGGTGCTAGTGCGGCGAATCAAGTGTCATGTGTTGGTCATTATTGGTCATATGTTCTTTGTCCTTGAAGAATGGATCTCATTCTTGAGAGGGGACAGAAGAGGATTCAATATTGAAATTGTTTGGATCAACAATTCTCAATTCACCTGGCATGTGGTGTGGGTTGTGGCACAATAGGCATACTTGCCTATTTATATGCATGGAATTTCAGTTACAATATTTAATTGCATAGCAACAATTAAATACATTCATGAACTTAGATAAAAACCATGAATTTAAAAATAATGTCGTGTCATTATTTATGGTGCACCAACTTGCACAAAACGGAATTATAAAGAAAATTCCACGTCACAAAATAATAGAAACGTTATTTTAATTTGTGTCAACTAGTTAAATAATTATTTACCATCTTACAAATAATTATTTTACTACCAGACCATCCTTGGTCCGCTCGAACTCCACTTCTATTTATTGAACACCCAAATAAATAAATAAATAAATTATTCTCTTAAATAAATATTTTACTTACAAACTAGTAAATAAATATTTATTAAAATGTTCAATAAAATAAATAAATAAATTTTATTTAATTTATGCTATCATTTTAACTTGAATAAAATTATTCCACGGTCTGGAGAATGATATTTATCTCATTAATTAAATTCAAATAGAATTTAACCGAGACCACCAAAAACACTTAGTGTATGACCCTCTAGGATTCTTTCTCGTTGGAATTAGGTGGTCTTGCCTAAATTCCAAGAGTACTATCTAGAAATGGGTCAAGGTACCCTAGAGAATGAACGTAAAGTCACAACAACGACATTCGCATACGAACACTCATTGTGTAATCAATCAGGTTTCATGACTGCGTCATCAAATTTAATGATTGATACGTTGTTCTTTGACTACCTGAAATAAACTCATCGTTACACCATGGCCATGGAATTTCATGTGATGGTTCTATTTCAATCAAAGGGCTGAGATATCAACTTCCATAAATGGAAGGAATAAATCCTTCCTCAACTTATCCATTAATAACATGCCACTCGTGACGCACCCAACATACCCTACTTCCCACAAAATATATGCATGATGGTTTTTGTCAGTAAATCAAAGTGCGTAAGTCGTGACATGTATTAATGATAATCTTAAAGTCTAATGATTATTACACATGATCAGAGATAGAAATATCTGATGACACCAAAACATACGAAATTCCTACTAGAGGGTATATTCTCATAATCTCCTATCTTGGAGATTACCAAGTGCGAACTTCATGAGAGGAAGTCTCATCTGCTTACGAGTACTCGCACCTGACGGTCTTCATGTTGTGTTCCCCATCATAGCATGTCATCCAACCTCACAACTATATTTAAGAATATTTTTATAGCATTTCAAGGTTCTCATCATAGCGGGGAACTTTCATGACCTTATCAATGAAACAAATACTCTAGGACATTATTACATCATAATCATGTAGAACAATGAACAATATGTAATAATACATTAAATATTCATGTAACCAAAGTAAAATGAGTTAGTTCTAGGACACCAACTCTTACAAACTCCCACTTGGACTAAATCCAACTTCCTACGACTTTCAGTCCTCTAGACCTCACATGATGATCATGTTTCTGCTGAGTCAAGGCTTTAGTCAAGGGGTCCGCCATGTTGTCTTCCATGGAAATACTACTCACTATAACTTCACCTCTTTAAGAAAAATCCCTCAAGAGATGACACTTATGAATTATGTGCTTTGTCCACTGATGTGACCTTGGCTCTTTTGTGAGATCCACCATTGTAGTATTATCACAGTACGGTGTGATGGGATCTTTACTGTAAGTTATCACATCTAGCTTTTTTATGAAGCTTCACATCCAAAATGCTTCTTTAGCTGCCTCATAAGCTACGATATACTCGGAATCTATTGTAGAATCTACGACCACACTCTTCTTTAAGATCTTCCAGCTCACTGCACCTCCATTCAAAGTGAATATGTATCCCGTTTGTGACTTTATGTCATCTTGATCAGTCTGGAAACTAACATCTACATATCCTCTAATGACTAGTTCCTCATATCCTCCATAAACCAGGAACATATCCTTAGTACGCCTCAGATACTTTAGGATAGTCTTGACTGCCATCTAATGGTGGTCACCTGGGTCATCTTGATATCTTCAACCCGCACTCAATGCGTAGGCAACATATAGCCTAGTACATAGCATGGAATACATGACTGACCAAATCGTTGATGCATATGTAGTCCTTACCATTATCTTTATTTCTTCATGTGTATGAGGACACATTTTATTGGAAAGATGAATGCCATGTGATGCTGGAAACAATCCCCTCTTGGATTGTTCCATACCGAATCTCTTCAGTATCTTATCAATGTATGCACTTTGACTTAGGCCCAGCAATCTCTTGGATCTATCACGATGTATCTTGATCCCAAGAATATATGTTGGCTCTCCAAAGTATTTCATGGAGACGCATTGATTCAACCATGCCTTAATAGAATGTAAGACTGGTATCTCATTTCCAATAAGTAATATGTCATCAACATATACTGTTAGGAAAACGACTGCACCCCCACTAAACTGTTTATAGACACAGGGATCAGATTCATTCTTGATAAAACAAAATTCTTTTATGGCTTCATCAAAATGAATGTTCCATGACCTGGTTTCTTTCTATATATTTCTGCAAATTGCATACCTTATTGGAATCCTTTGGAGTCACAAACCCTTCAGGTTATGTCATGAAGACATCTTCCTAAAGGTTCCCCTTGAGGAATGTTGTTTCGGAATCCATTTTCCAAATATCATAGTCATGGTAAGATACAATGGCAAGTAGAATTCTGATGGATTTCAACATTGAAACTGGTGAGAAGGTTTCATCATAGTCAATTCCTTGATGCTATTTAAAACCTTTTTCAAACAGTCATGCCTTATATGTATTGACTTGTCCTTCCATGTCTAGGTTCTTCCTGAATACTCATTTTCAACCAATAAGATTTACATCAACTGGAGGATCTACCAAAATCTAGACTTGGTTTTGGTATATGGAATCCATTTAAGGATTCATGGCTTCTTTCCACTTGGCAACATCTATGCCACTTACTGCTTACTTGTAGGTTAGAGGATCATTATTATCAACTAATAATGAGTCACCAAACTCAGTAACTAGAAAATTGTACCATTCCAGTTCTCTAACCTCTCTTGTACTCCTACACAGTACTTGTGTCTCTGGAATAGATTCTTCTTCCACGGGGTTTTGTAGAATATGTTCATGTACAAACTCTTGTCTACCTTGAGTCTCGACTTCATCGAAGTCTATCTTGATCCCACTATCTCTTTTGGAGATTTTCTCCCTCTCAAAGAATATGGAATGTCTTTCCAATATAAAATTTTTATCTAAGGGGACATATAGGTAATATCCCCTTATTTCCTTGGGGTATCCTATAAAGGTACACTTTGTGCCTCGGGGTGCGAGTTTTTTACTTGAATAGGCCGTAACAAACGCTTCACTACCCCACACATGTAAATTAAATAACATGGATTTTCTTCCACTATAAAACTCGTATGGAATACCATTTTAGCGATTTAGTTGGTACTTAGTTTATTATGTGTGTCGCTGTTTGTAACGCATATCCTCAAAAGGATAATGGAAGACTCGCATGACTCATTATTGATCTCACTATGTCCAACAGGGTGTGGTTCCTCCTTTCGCTCACACCATTCCACTGGGGTGTGTTTGGAGGAGTGAGTTGGGGTAGGATCTCAAACTCCCATAAGTGATCAATGAAGTTTGGATTAAGATATTCACCCCCTCGTCCTGAGCGGTGTTTCTTAATCTTCTTACCAAGCTAGTTCTCAACTTCATTATTGTATTCTTTGAAGTTATCAAAAGAATCTGACTTATACATCATTAAGTAGATATATCCATATCTACTAAAATCATCAGTAAAAGTTATGAAGTATGAGTACCCTCCCATTTATTCAACTAGAAATGGTCCACACACATCATCATGAACCGATTCAATAAGTTCTTTAGCCCTTTCACCTTTACCACCAAATGGGCTTTGGTCATTTTTCCTTGTAAACATGCATGAAAGACGCCAAGTGGTTTTAGTTCAAAAGAATATAAATATCCATCCTGATGTAACTTTTTCAAGAATTTCTCATTTACATGACCTAGCCTATGATTCCAAAGTAGGGTATGGCATGAGTCATGTGAAATATCTTTGTCACCAATTTCCATTACCTGGTTTGTGTAATCCAACACATAAAGACCATTGTATAAATGTGCCCTTCCAAAACAAATTCTATCTTTATAAAAGAAGCAACATTCATTTCCAAACATGAAAAAAAAATCCATATATATCTAGTTTGGATACAGAAATTATATTTTTGGTTACATAAGTCACATAAAAACAACCTTTTAACACCAAGATCATCCCAGTTGACAACGTGAGGTGGTAGTCCCCAACAGCTACAACAGCAAGTCTGGCTCTGTTGGCTGCTCGTAGATCTACCTCTCCTCGATCAATCTTCTCGAATCTAATTGGTTCTTGTATTTGGATACATATGTGAGCACCATAAGCTGTATCTAATACCCAATTTGTAGAAATAGATAGATTTCATTCAATAACAAATGCACCTAAATCTTCCCCTTTCTTCTTAGGCTGGGTGTGGTTCTTTTTCCAGTGGCCCTTCTTGCCACATGCGAAACAAATAGCCTCATGTTCCCTTTCCTCCCCTTTGATATTCCTTTTCTTGGAAGTCCATGAATAAGATTTGGTCTTAAATCTCTTCGCCTTCCATTTCCTCTTATTCACCATAAGGACATAAGGCATTTTGTGCTTCATATCTTTGTCCACTTGGAAAATGAGGATAAGAAGATCAGATAGAGACATCTCAATTTTTTTCATATTGAAATTGACAACAAAGTTAGAGAAGCTCTAAGGGGGTGATGTGAGAATGAGATCGGTGCCTAGTTCTTCAGAGAGTTTAAACCTTAGAACCTCCAGGTGCTCAATGTATCCAATGAGCTTGACTACATTAGGCCCAGCTGAGGCACCTTCTCCAATATTACTCTGAAAGAGTTCCTTAGAGATCTCAAACCTTTCATGTCTTGCTCTCTCCTGGTAAAGACCATATAGGTGCTCGATCAAGCTATAAGAATCCATGTTTTCATGAGACTTCATGAGATCACTAGACATTGATGATAGCATAAAACATTGAACATCAACCATGTCGTTTATAAGTTTCTCATAGACCAGGAAATCCTTATCACTCACCTCTTTGGTAGGTGGATTAAGTAATGATGACTCTAGCACGTAAGACTTCCATTCATGGTGTAGGATAACCCAAAGGTGTCTAAACCATTCCTGGAAGTTACTGTTAATAAGGATGTTGTCTTTATCCAGAATTAATCGTAGGGATAGTGTGGTTGACGAGTTTTTCATTTTCATTCTGCAATTAAAAGAGCATATCGTTATTACTTTCTTGATTGCATTTTATAAGAAATAATAAATTTTATTAAGTCTCCCACTATTTTATCAAGTCCCAATATCCCTCACCATTGAACTCGGAATGTCCAGTTTCCATGACATTCTAGTGGCAAGGATCCATATTCCCCTTCACATAACCCCAATAAGGGTTGGTCAAGCTATTAAAAGGTATTTAGGTAGGTAGGTCTTTTCAAACTGTGGGCTTGTAGCTTCTTGAAATGTTGAGTGGACTCCCCAATCCTAAAATTATGAATTTGGATTTCCTCAACTCTTGCCTCCAATATTACACCAAGTCTAGAAAGGGATACTCCTCTTGATGTAATATGGTTAAGTCAACCCGAAACCTTTCATAAGGGCTTCCTGTATAAAATTAATTGTCCCAAAAAGGGTGGGTGAAACACATAGTTTTATTGATTTTTTCCCTTAATAAAGTAACGGAAGGCTTGTTCTGACTTAATATTTTATTTGAAGGATTTTTATCCCATATGCGTAAATTTCTTATTATCATTATCAAACACTTGTTAATATTAAGTGGAACTTACTTAAGTGATTAACCATGTCTTGATAATATTTACACATAAGTCTAGTTTATTTTAGTTCCATCTTGTATGCCTGTTTAATTTATTAATTATGGTATCATGAAAACACATCCATAATGATAAACCATGAAACTGAAAGAAATAAAATAAATTAAATGGAATGATCACAATCTTTTCTAATGGTTAGTTTATCTAGTGGGTGGTAAACTAACCCTGACCTACGGGAGAAACACCTTAAACCTTTTGGGTTCATGTTTACTACTTCCACCTTTCAACCTCTGTATCTCCTGGGATTGGTTTCGTCTCGGCTTCAGCTTGAACCACCTCCACTAGATTTGGAGTTCCATCTATTACATATGACCTTTTAAACTCATATGTAGGTGAGGGGTAAAAAGGGGTTTTAAATAAAAGAAAACTTGGGCATGCAAGCCCTACATATTAATGAGGAGAAAGCTCGCAGGACAACAAATTTAATTTAACTAAATAATTTAAAATAAACCATCCACATACAAAGGTCTTGGTCTAGATCATGATCATCCATACATGCAACGATATTTACACATAAATAAAACAAGAAATCAATTATTTAATCATTCTTGTTTAAGATAAATCGTGCTCGAATCAATTAATTATCATCTTTAATTAATCAATCCTTTTATCTTAAACCATTTTTTGAATTTCCTTGAGATTCTAATCCATCATAATTTTAAACAAATAAATTCATTTAAAATTAACTTTGTACGTAACTTGTACCTTGTAGGCAACCCGGTAAATTCCTATTCATAACTACCCAATGAGTTGAAATGAAAATTACGTAGATGTTAAATTAAACACATATATATAAAACACCTATCACGTGTTGCGCCTCAGCTTTACGCATGCACGATGGTACACGTCTCAAGGGTTTGTATAATATAATAATAAATTTTAATAAATCTGAATAATTTGGATGAGTACACGATGTGTAGTTCCAACTACATGACGTGTACTATTTTTCACCATCTATCTGAAGTACACACCTAGGGAAACGGTGTGTTGGTATACTTCGGAAATATTCAGAGTACACGGCGTGTCCAGTGGGCCACATGCCGTGTAGTTCCTCATTACACGGTCTCGATCCAAGAAAGTTGTGTAAGGGGTACATGGTCCAACCCTAACCTAAAGGGACTACACACCATGTCCATTGGTCCACATGGCGTGTAATCTATAAACCGCATGCCACCTGTTCCAGGTCAACACATGGAGTCATTTAAGACTTAGAAAGACTCCAACAGATGACTTGGTTTGGCAGACTGGTCTGGTGCATTGAATCTTGACTACATGGCGTGTACTGCCAAATACACGTCATGTGTTCTGGTGTTGAACGGCCAGGAAGCTTTGGCACCTTTGGATGAGATCCTTTATTTTATTTTAATCAAAATTAAAAGAAAAGATCATTTTTGTAAGGTGAACGAGAAACTAAAGAGGAGGAATAGATCTTGAGATTCAGATTTGCAGAACGATTAACTTGAATTGAAACAACTAAATTATTAAATACATAAGTCATCAATGAAATATTTAAATAATTATAAACTATGATGTAACCCCTCTGATACCACTTGTAGGTCCCGGGCATAGTGGAATCGTGGTTGGGATGGAACCCAATTTTGATTTTTATCATGATCAATGATTATTCCGAGATCAATATGATGATGAACGCCAGTCTCCATAGAATGTAATAAAAGATTTAGATAAAGAAGAAAGAGGCCTAAAACCTTTAGAGAGGATCTTGCACATCATGTTTATAATTAATTTAATTAATTTCATAAAGAAAAATAATACCTGAATCTTTGGTATTTTTCTTCGTTGATGATGTTGATTGTCCAAAATGAACCTTCCAAATTATCTCATTGTGCTTGTAAGGATCCAAACTAGAATCCCTCAAGCGGTGATCCACATGTGCTCCGATGGCCTCCCATCGACATCTCTCATTATCTGGGTGCTAGTGCGGTGAATCAAGTGTCTTGTGTTGATCGTTCTTGATCACCTATTCTTTATCCTTGAAGAACGTATCTCATTCTTGAGAGAGGAGAGAAGAGGATTCAAGAGAGAAATTTTTTGGGTCAAAAATTCTCAATTCACCAGGCGTGTGGTGTGGATTATGGAACAATAGGCGTACTTTCTTATTTTTATACATGGAATTTCAGTTATAATATTTAATTTCATAGCAACAATTAAATACATTCATGAACTTAGAGAAAAAACATGCATTTAATAATAATACCGCGTCATTATTTATGATGTGACAACTTGTGCAAAACAGAATTATAAATAAAATTTTGTGTCACAAAATAATAGCAATGTTATTTTGATTTGTGTCAACTAGTTAAATAATTATTTACCATCTTGCAAATAATTATTTTACTATTAGACCATCCTTGGTCTGGTCAAACTCCACTTATATTTATTGAACACCCGAATAAATAAATAAATAAATTATTCTCTTAAATAAATATTTTATTTACAAACTAGTAAATACATATTTATTAAATGTTCAATAAAATAAATAAATATATTTTATTTTATTTATGCGATCATTTTAACTTGAATAAAATTATTCCATGGTCTTGAAAATAATATTTATTTCATTAATTAAATTCAAATAGAATTTAATTAAGACCACCAAAAACACTTAGTGTGTAACCCTCTAGGATTATTTCTCATTGGCATTAGGAGGGCTTGCCTAAAGTCCAAGAGTACTGTCTAGCAACGGGTCAAGGCACCCAAGATAAAGAACATAAAGTCGCAACAATGACATCCACATACGAATGATCATTTTGTAATATAATCCCTTTGTTGTAATATCTCATCAAGAAGGTTTCATGACTGTGTTATCAACTTTTATGCTTGATACGTCATTCTTTGACTACCTGAAATAAACTAGTTGTTACACCATGACCATGGAATTTTGCGCGACGGTTCTATTTCAATCAAAGGGTCGAGATATCAACTTCCATAAATGGAAGGGACAAATCCTTCCTCAACTTATCCATTAATAACATGACACTCGTGACACACCCAACATACACTACTTACTGCCAACTATCTGCGTGACAGTTTTCATCAGTAAATCAAAGTGTGTAAGTCATGACATGTATTGATGATAATCTTAAAGTCTAAGGATCATTACACATGCTAGCATATAGAAATATCCGATGACACCAAAACATGTGGAATTCCTACTAGCAGGTATGTTCTCAAAATCTCATATCTTGGAGATTACCAAGTGTGAACTTCATGAGAGGAAGTCTCATCTTCTTATGAGTACTCTCACCAGACGGTCTGCATGTTGTGTGTAATGACCCAAAGTTTCATTAATGAAAAATCCCTCTTGATCCAGTTAAATGTCTCTTTATAAAAAATGTTTTTATAAGATGTCAAATTCTTTGGTTTTATGATCAGAGTTGTGACCATTACTTTAATAGTTGTTGAACAGTGATCACATGATTAGTATAAATATAAGGCTTTAACGAACCCAATTTTTACTCAGACAAAGGAAGCAATGGCCTCATCCAGGACAATTGCCCCATACGAAGCCCATTTGTCGGAGCTCGGAAAAGAGGTGGCGTCTTTGGGCTTCGACCTTGACCAAGCACAAGCTGATCTTCATTATGTCAATCTCGAACGTGACCTTCTATGGTAAAAGTGGAAGTTGATTGAAATTACCACTCGAGCGATGTTATCCGAGCCACCCCAAGAGTCTGTCACCATCGCACATCTTACCCTTAGGTCTTATGCGGCTATTTTAAGGGGTTATGTAACAAATAAGTAGTACTATGTTCATGTACATTATTTTTTTATATAATAATGAATATAATTTCTAGTCATTTTTGATACATTGTAAATAGTTTTTAAAGTACAAATGGTGTTTTTAGTTATTATTTAATTAAGAAATCTATTTTATTAAATTAAGGGATTTTTGAATTAAATAATATTTTAATAAAATAATAATATTATTATTATATTAATTTTTATTTAATATAAATGATCTTATAATTTTATGAATGCAATTAAAATTTTATATTAATGTTTGAAAGCCATTTCTGTCAAAACCCGTGAATTTTCGATAAATGTTGGTTTTTATTTTAAAAGTGAAAATTAACATATTTAGAAATTTTTTTAGATAAAATAAATGTCATTTCTGGAATCAGGATATCGAAATTATCCAACGGTGAATTTTTCATAATTTTCTGAGACAGTCAAATTTTTGGGTAAAAATTAAATATTGTTTAAATATATAATGTGTTTTATGACATCATAATGACCCAATGGTGATGTAATAAAATACCATAATCCTTATGTTCGGCCAATATATGTTTTATAATTAAAATAATGTGATTTTGGGTTTGTTTGACTTACTTTTCAAAGCATTAATGGACCCCTCAAGACATATTCAGCACTTTTCCTTTTTAAATTAATTTTCATGGGAGTGTGACTCAACTCCACATAAGCAACCTTGTTATTTTAATAAGTTCGGACCTTGGCCTTATAAAATATTTTTTTCCTCTTTCCTTTTCCAGAAACCATGGGCAAAAACCATGGGATGGATTGTGGTTTGGATTAGTTGAATATAAGGGGTCCCAAACCTAAATAATAAAGAATTCTCTCACCTTTCCTATATAAACCCACCCAAACTCCCACTTCATCCTCACTAAAATCCTTTGGAGTTCGTCAAACCTCTTCCCTAATCTATCTATAATCCTCCCAAGGTGCCCCAAGCTCACAAGAAGCATCTCACAAGCCTCTCTCTAGCCTTTGGAAGCACACTTCCAAGTAAGGGTTTTTTCTTCTTTTCTCATTTTTTTCAATTTTATTTAAGTTGTATTGCCCTTTTAATTTCAATTATGAATGTTGGGGTATGGTTTCACACATCCCCTATACTTCCATATTATTGTTTTAATTATGGGAGACCCCTTTCTCTCTCATTAAATTCCTCCCATGTACTCCCGTTACTATTCTGAAATTCCAAAAAGAACTTCTCTCTCTTCTTTTACATTCAAGAAATAATTTTGTATCATGAATCTAAATTCCATTAAAATTGTTCGGACATGAATCTATATGACCTCCTTAATTTCCATTACATGTAAATAGTATGAGTAACCCCTTTCTCTCTCATCAACCCTTTTTATGAATTCTTATGTCACGCCGTTACGCTGCCGAAATCACACCGATTTTCTAAGCCAATGTCATTGTGTAGTGAATACCATGCCCATTTCTCCATCAAGGGTATTCACCTTTATGAACATTTACTTATTGATTTTAAATTTTCATGTATTAATTCCACATTCCTTTATCGTGGAATAAATGATTATGTTTTATGAATCCATGTTTTATGATCCATGTGGCACACTTATGCATGAAATGAAATGTTTAAGAAGGGTGCGCCCTTATAGCGCTCCAATGCATTGGGTAAAGTATAGTATCATGATACGTCATGTGCAATGAGTGTTTACTCATGCTAATTCAAGTGAAACAAGGGTTTACTCGTGCTTCATGTTCAATGAGGGTTTACTCATGTTCCATGTGCAATGAGCCTTGGATCATGCTAATTCAATGTTAAGTGTTGTTGCCACACTTCCATGTTATGATTATCATGCTTTATCGTGACTTTATGTTTATCTTATGCTCTATTGACATGCCTATTGCCTAAAATTTATTTTACTCCTCATGTTATTCCATGTGTACTCCCTTACTGGGCTTTATAGCTCACTCTTTTCTTATGCATGTCCTCAGGTTATCCCATGCAATGCTAAGTACGAAGGAATGTAGTGGTCATGAAAAGGAAGTTTTCAATAAAGATGTTGTATTTCATGTTTTAAGTTTTTATGTAATGAACCTAATCCCCAAAGACACTAAACCTCTCAATCTTCTTTGTTGTATCAAGTGAAGTTTTTTGTAATAAATCATGTTTAAGTTGTAATAAAAAGCAGGGTTGTCATAGTTGGTATCATAGGATAGGTTTAGTTATTTTTGGGATTAGGAAACCCTAGTAAAGCCTTAGATACAAGACTAAGTATAATAAAAACATCCCTAAGTTTTGGTAAATACTAAGTAAGTGGTTTATCAAACAAATACATCACTGTCTGGATATGAGCAGGTAGAGGCGGCTCTGGCACAGATGTATCCTAGGGGTAAAACCCAAAAACACCGCTTTGAGCTAGACTCGAACGGGAACTGGTGCACGACAACGGGCCTTGTTGCACTCTTGGTTACGACACTCCCGGGGTATATGTTTTGATAAATTCACAATCTTAGTATGAACCCTTATTAAGGGAAAAATTCCCCTAAGAATATATGTTAGAAAGTAGATCATGAAAAAGCCTAGATTGAATCCTATGGACTCATGAGTTAAAGAAATAAAAGTTTATTTTTGAGTCATCAACTTTTGTCTTTGGATTACCCTTTATGTTTTACCCCTAACTTTCCTTTTATTCCATCCAATGGCCAGTAATAGGAGGACTCGGGCTAACAACCGTTGTGAAGATCAGTGTGATGATTGTACTAATGAGATGCCAAATCCAATGGGAGTGGAAATCGCGAACTTTGTCATGCTTATCTCTCAGCTAACTCAAGTTTTGAATAGAAACACAGGTCAAGAGGAATGTTCAACCCCCCCTAAGAAAGAACAAGTTGTTATTGAGAGCTTCATGAGACAAAGGCCTCCTACTTTTAGTGGATCATCCGATCCCACGATCGATGAATAGTGGATCAACTCCATTGAAAAGATATTCTCCATCCTCCAATGTTCTGAACAAGAGAAGGTTCTCCTGGATGCTTATCATATGGAGGGTGAAGCTGATCAATGGTGGACGTTGATCAAAAATACAAAGCCTGAGGAGGAGATCGAGGCTTTGGAATGGAAGGAATTCCGGAAGATGTTTTTCGATAAATATTTTTCGCACACCCTCCGGCTTAAGATAGAAAGGGACTTCCTTTCCCTCAAGCAAAAAGATGAGGAATCTGTTGGAGCGTACGAGGAAAAATTCACGAGGCTTGCATGATAGGCTTCCGGCTTTGTCGTTACCCCCGAATGCAAGGTTTACCACTTCTTTGGTGGGATGAAGCCTAGCTTACGGAAAGCATTAGCGATCCGTGACTTCGACAGCTATGAGGAAATTGTCCGATGTGCCCTCAAGGTTGAAATGGAGATCGGGGAATCACAGGGGTATCATGGGGACAAGAAGCGTAAGGTGGACTTAAATGCTGGTGGTCTGATGGATAAATACAATGGTGCTAAGAAGTTCCAACACCCCACTTGCCAAAAGTGTGGGAAGAAGCACCCTGGAAATTGCCTTAAGGGGACGATAAAATGATTCAGGTGTGGAAGAGAAGGGAACCTAGCTATTAACTGTCAGCAAGAAGGACCCACGGGTACGACAGAGGAGAGGAACACTCCGTTTGAACCTCAACGCGTTGTTCAATGCTATAAATGCAAAGAACCGGGTCATTTTGCAAATCAGTTCCCCAATCCAAGGGTTATCGGAGGCAACTAACAACCTCTAAGACAGCAAGGAAGATCTTTTGCCATCACTTCTGCCGAAGTGAACCCCGAAAACGAAGTGGTGACAGGTACGCTAGTTTTTCATTCAAGAATAGCGAACGTACTTTTTTATTCAGGTTCTACGCATTCTTTTATATCTCAAAAGTTTATTAGAACAATCCTAGCACCACCAAAAATCATGGAAGTAAAGATGTCGGTGAGTACGGAAAATGGGGCAATCATTGCATCCCATGAATATAAGTCTTCCCCAGTTATAATCTGTGGATTGAATTTCCCAGCGAACCTCGTCATACTCCCTTTGGTGGAATTTGATGCAATTATTGGCATGGATTGGCTTTCCTTATATAGAGCCAACATAAATTGTCGGGAGAGGGAAATCACACTCCATAAGGAGAATCGACGCCCGATTCTTTACAAGTGTCAGGAGGAAGATGAATCTCCTTTAGTTCCATCATCTCAAGCATGGATATTACTACCCTATGAGCATGCGTATCTGGCTCAGATGATTGAGTCCAAAGAAGAAACCATCCTTTAAGAAATGCATATTGTGAGGGAATTCGCGGAAGTGTTTCCCGAGGAACTGCATGGTCTTCCTCCTAGAAGAGATGTTTAGTTCTCAATTGAAATTATACCTGGGGCATTACCAATATCCAAGACTCTATATAGAATGGCTATTGTTGATCTTAAAGAGCTGAAGAAACAACTATAGGAGAATCTGGATAAAGGGTTTATATGGCCAAGTGCTTCACCATGGGGTGCACCAGTCCTCTTCGTCAAGAAGAAGGATGGGTCAATGCGGCTTTGCATCGATTATCGTGAACTTAAAAAATCACGATAAAGAACAAGTATCCTCTCCCAAGAATCAATGACTTGTTTGATCAGCTTTTTGGAGCACAATACTTCTCCAAGGTGGACTTGCGGTCGGGATATTATCAAGTAAGGGTGAAGAAGGAAGATGTCCCCAAGACTGCTTTTCGTACAAGGTACGGGCACTATGAATTCATAGTAATGCCTTTAGGACTCACCAATGATCCAGAAATATTCATGGACTTGATGAATAGAGTCTTTAGAGATTAACTTGAAAAATTTGTGGTAGTCTTTATAGATGATATTCTAATATACTCCAAAACCAAGGAGTATCATGAGGAGCATTTAAAAACTATACTAGAGACTTTGCGCAAGGAGAAGATCTATGCAAAGTACAGCAAGTGTGAGTTCTGGTTGAAGGAGGTCTCATTCTTGGGCCATATCATCACAAGCAATGGGATATCTATGGATCCCTCCAAAACAGATGCAATTGAGGGATGGCTGAGGCCAACATCTGTAACGGATATCCGTAGCTTCTTGGGGTTAGCTGGATATTATCGAAGATTTGTGAGGAATTTCACACGATTGTCCAACCCTCTTACCAAGCTAACTCTAAAGGGAGTAAAGTTTTCTTGGAGTGATGAATTCGAAGAAAGCTTCAAGGAGTTGAAAAGGAGGCTTATCACTGCGCCCGAGCTCACTTTACCCACAAGTGGGGAACTTTTTGTGGTATTCAGCAATGCCTCAAAGAAGGGATTAGGTTGTGTGCTGATGCAGAATGATAAAGTGTTATCCTATGCCTCAAGGCAGTTGAAAATCCATGAGCAAAACTATCCAACGCATGATCTGGAGTTGGCGGCGGTGATCTTTGCCTTGAAAATCTGGCGGCATTATCTCTATGGAGAGAAATGTGAGATATATACTGACCACAAGAGTCTTAAATATATATTCACACAGAAAGAGCTTAATATGCGCCAGAGAAGATGGATAGAGCTCATCAATGATTATGACTGTTCAATACATTACCACCCTGAGAAAGTGAACAAGGTGGTGGATGCCCTAAGTAGAAAGGATCCAGTGATTCTATCAATGATGAGAATTGAGAAGGATCCAATCTTATTAGACTTGATGAAGATGGACGTGGGAATCATAAAGAAGGGAACATCATCAATCCTTTAACAAATTATTGCTCAACTATCTCTTTTGGAAAGGTTAAAGGATGCTCAAAAGGATGATGTGGGAATTCAAGAAAAAGTGGAAGCTATCAAAAAGGGAAAATCTTTGAAGTTTAATGTTAATGAAGAAGGAATTGTGCGGTTTGGGAAAAGACTATGTGTTCCATCAAGTCCGGAGCTGAAGAAGGAACTTTTGGATGATTCACATAGTTTAAATTTCTCTATTCACCCAGGGAGTACAAAGATGTATCGAGATCTCTGAGAAAACTTTTGGTGGGATAATATAAAGAAGGAGATCGCTGAATATACATCAAAGTGTCTGGTGTGTCAGTAAGTGAAGGTAGAGAGGCAGAAGTCTAAGGGGATGATGCAACCATTGCCCATACCAGAATGGAAATGGGAGAACATCACCATGGACTTTGTCACCGGACTTCCAAGGACATCCAAAGGAAATAATGCAATCTGGGTTGTTGTGGATCATCTTACAAAGACTGCACACTTCATTACTATTCGGGAGGATTTCTCTTTTGATCAACTAGCACGTATATATATCAGGGAAGTGGTAAGGTTGCATGGAGTACCACTATCTATTGTGTCTGACCAATATCCAAGATTCACCTCTAAGTTTTGGAAGAGTCTTCAACATGCTCTGAATACTGAACTGAACTTTAGTATGGCCTATCATCCTTAAACTGATGGCCAATCAGAGAGGACTATCCAAACACTTGAGGATATGTTGAGAGTGGCTCAATGGACTTTAAAGGAGGATGGGATCAACATCTTCCTCTAGTTGAGTTCTCTTATAATAATAGTTTCCACTCGAGCATCCAAATGGCACTATATGAAGCCCTTTATGGGAAAAGGTGAAGAACACCGGCATGTTGGGATGAGGTTGGTGAACGTAAGCTGCTTGGACCATAAATGGTCGAAGAAATGGTGGAGAAGGTGAAAACCATTCAGCAGCATATCAAGGCAGCCCAGAGTCGACAGAAGAGTTATGCAGATAATCATCGACGAGACCTTAAGTTTAAAGTTGGAGACATGGTGTTTTTATGCATATCTCTGTGGAAGAAGGTCATGAGGTTTAGAAAGAAATGGAAGTTAAGTCCAAGGTACATCGGCCCCTTCGAGATTCTTGATCATGTTGGGGTTGTGGCCTATCAACTATCACTTCCACCTACTATGGACAAGGTGCATGATGTATTTCATGTATCCCTCTTAAGTAAGTACATATCGGACCCTTCACATGTACTCTCTTCCGATGTGGTACAATTGGAAGATGATCTTTCTTATGAGGAGCAACCAGTGAAGATCTTAGATCATAGAGAAAAAGTTCTACGAAATAAGACAATGCCCCTCATCAAGGTGTTGTAGAGAAACCACAAGTTTGAAGAAGCAACTTGGGAGTCGGAGGATATGATGAAGCTGAGTTACCCACATTTGTTTTAGTGTGGGAAAAGGAAAAATTTCAAGGGCGAAATTTCTTAAGGGGGGAATATTGTAACAACCCAAAGTTTCATTAATGGAAAATCCCTCTTGATCCAGTTAAATGTCTCTTTATAAAATATTTTTTTATAAGATTTCAAATTATTTGGTTTTATGATAACAGTTGTGATCGTTACTTTTATAGTCGTTGAACAGTGATCACATGATTAGTATAAATATAAGGCTTTAACGAACCCAATTTTTACTCAGACAAAGGAAGCGATGGCCTCATCTAGTAGAATTTCCCCATACAAAGCCCATTTGTCGGAGCTCCGAAAAGAGGTGGCGTCTTTGGGCTTCTCCCTTGACCAAGCCCAAGCTGAGCTTCATTATGTCAATCTCGAACGTGACCGTCTACGGGAAAAGTGGAAGTTGATTGAAATTACCACTCGAGCGATGTTATCTGAGCCACCCCAAGAGTTTGTCACCATCGCACACCTTACCCTTAGGTCTTATGCAGCTATTTTAAGGGGTTATGTAACAAATAAGTAGTAATATGTTCATGTACATTGTTTTTGTATATAATAATGAATATAATTTCTAGTCATTTTTGATATATTGTAAATAGTTTTTAAAGTACAAATGGTGTTTTTAGTTATTATTTAATTAAGAAATCTATTTTATTAAATTAAGGGATTTTTGAATTAAATAATATTTTAATAAAATAATATTATTATTATTATATTAATTTTTATTAAATATAAATGATCTTATAATTTTATGAATGCAATTAAAATTTTATGTTAAGGTTTGAAAGCCATTTCTGTCAAAACCTGTGAATTTTCGATAAATGTTGGTTTTTATTTTTAAATTGAAAATTAAAAATATTTAGAAATTTTTTTAGATAAAATAAATTTCATTTCTGGAATCATGATGTCGAAATTATCCAATGGTGAATTTTTCATAATTTTCTGAGGCAGTCAAATTTTTTTGTAAAAATTAAATACCATTTAAATATATAATGTGTTTTATGACATCATAATGACCCAATGGTGATGTAATAAAATACCATAATCCTTATGTTCGGCCAATATATGTTTTATAATTAAAATAATGTGATTTTGGGTTTGTTTGACTTACTTTTCAAAGCATTAATGGACCCCTCAAGACATATTCAACACTTTTCCTTTTTAAATTAATTTCCATGGGAGTGTGACTCACCTCCACATAAGCAACCTTATTATTTTAATAATTTCGGACCTTGGCCTTGTAAAATATTGTTTTCCTCTTTCCTTTTCCAGAAACCATGGGAAAAAACCATGGTATGTTTTGTGGTTTGGATTAGTTTAATATAAGGGGTCCCAAACCTAAATAATAAAGAATTCTCTCACCTTTCCTATATAAACCCACCCAAACTCCCACTTCCTCCTCACTAAAATACTTTGGAGTTCGTCCAACCTATGCCCTACTCTCTCTATAGTCCTCCCAAGGTTCCCCAAGCTCCCAAGAAGCCCCTCACAAGCCTCTCTCTAGCCTTTGGAAGCACACTTCCAAGTAAGGGTTTTTTCTTCTTTTCTCATTTTTTTCAATTTTCTTTAAGTTGTATTGCCCTTTTAATTTCAATTATGAATGTTGGGGTATGGTTTATCACCTTCCCTATACTTCCCTCTTATTGTTTTAATGATTGGATACCCCTTTCTCTCTCATTAAATTCCTCCCATGTACACCCGTTACTATGCCGAAATTCCAAAAGGAACTTCTCTCTCTTCTTTTACATTCAAGAAATAATTTTGTATCATGAATATAAATTCCATTAAAATTGTTGGTACATGTATATATATGACCTCATTACTGTCCATTACATGTAAATATGATGAGGAACCCCTTTCTCTCTCATCAACCCTTCTTATGAATTCTTATGTCACGCCGTTACGCTGCCGAAATCGCACCGATTTTCTAAGCCAATGTCATTGTGTAGTGAATACCATGCCCATTTCTCCATCAAGGGTATTCACCTTTATGCACATTTACTTATTGATTGTAAAGTTTCATGTATGAATTCCACATTACTTTATCGTGGAATAAATTATTATGTTTTATGAATCCATGTTTTATGATCCATGTGGCACACTTATGCATGAAATGAAATGTTTAAGAAGGGTGCGCCCTTATAGCGCTCCAATGCATTGGGTAAAGTATAGTATCATGATACATCATGTGCAATGAGTGTTGACTCATGATAATTCAATTGCAATGAGGGTTTACTCGTTCTTCATGTGCAATTATGGTTTACTCATGCTCCATGTGCAATGAGCCTTGGATCATGCTAATTCAATGTTAAGTGTTGTTGCCACATTTCCATGTTATGATTATCATGATTTATCATTACTTTATGTTTATCTTATGATATATTGACATGCCTATTGCCTAACATGTATTGTACTCCTCATGTTATTCCATGTGTACTCCCTTACTGGGCTTTATAGCTCACCCTTTTCTTATGCATGTCCTCAGGTTATCACATGCAATGCTAAGTACGAAGGAATGTAGTGGTCATGAAAAGGAAGTTTTTAATAAAGATTTTGTATTTCATGCTTTATGTTTTTATGTAATGATCCTAAATCCCAAAGACACTAAACCTCTTTATCTTTTTTGTTGTATCAAGTGAAGTTTTATGTAATAAATCATGTTTAAGTTGTAATAAAAAGCAGGGTTTTCATACTGTGTGTCCCATCAGAGCATGTCATCCAACTGCAGAACCATATTTAAGAATATTGTTATAGAATTTCATGGTTCTCATCATAGCGGGGAACTTCCATGACCTTATCAATGCAACAAATACTATAAGAAATTATTAAATCATAATCATGAAGAACAATGAAAAATATGTAATAATACATTAAATATCCATGTAATCAAAGTAAAACTAGTTGGTTCTAGGACACCAACTCTTACAAAAACAATAAACGAATCCAATAAAACAAATCTGGATTTTTCTAAATCAAATTATCATTTAAAAAATTTCATAATTGAGTTACACAATTTAAAAAAAACATTTAAAGACTATTAAAAAGGAAAAAACCCAAAATTACAGCCTAAGAACCTTCTCATGGCAAGGGAAACCGCCCTTAATCCATCTCCATAACACTACATTAAGAAGGACTACTAAAAACCATAACCACTAGAACTAAAAGCTTTACCCAATCCTGTGACAGAATAACCATGTCTACTTACACCCAAGGTTGTAAATAGGGTGAGAGCCAAATCCCATTACGATTCCACCACAAAAATATTTCATTTGATAATCATTATAATATAATAAAAATCTTGAAAGTTTTTTAAACCAGAAATGCTAGTAACAATTTCTAGAAGTTGAAACTTTAAATTAAAACAGCTTTCAAGTGGGCTACTTTAAAAGAAATAAACACTTTAAAATATAATGACAAAGATAATTAATTTCTCCATAAAAACATATTGTATGACAATAGTAAGTATAAAATATCTAATGAGGACTAGAAAAGTGAAAACAACCATAGGAACTAGCTCATTGTGGGTCTTAGGTACCTTGTACTCGGTGAAAGTAACCATAAAAATATTCATTCTTGTGCACACGAGACACTAGTAGGGATCATACCCATAACCTAGTTATCCCCCAACAACATCATCATCATAATTTAGTTATTGTTGTCATCGTCAAACTTGCTACGTGAAATAGGGTCCAAACCCCAAGGGATCACTAGCATACTAGTACACATCCACCCACCTAGATACCTGGGTTTTCCCTCTAGTTCTCAAACAAGTTCCAAAAGCCATGAAATAAAATTTTCACATGAAAATACCACTTCCAAGTAACACACACACAAAATATCCCACACACATGTTACATAACCCCCTTTTTCATTCAAATTCATTTTGGAAATCATACTCACACCAAAACAGCCCACAATATGTTCCACCTCTCTTTCACACTTCAAAAAATCCTTTAAACAATTTTAAAAAACCTTTCTAAGATATTACACATCACATAACAGCCCTTTCACATTAAAATGGACCATTTAAAAAGTATACTCTAACCAAAATAGTTTGTAAACATAGTTTCACCTCTTACATAAATCAAGAAACCATTTAAAACCTTCACAAAACAAATCCAAAGAGTGTAACCATGTTTTTCACATAAAATCCTTATAAAAACCCTCTTTTAAGACCAAAAACATACCAATATAACATCAAACCAGAATTGGAAGCCATAACATGATTTAATAAAACTATTCCATGAATCATAAAACAACCCCAATGAACACAACATGGAATACATACCAAAAATATTTATTTTTGCACAAAAAAGCCACTTAAAAACAAACCGCTTAACAAATTCTACCAAATATAATTTTCAAACCAAACACAATGTAAGGTAATCATGATAAAAATATAAATCAAGAAAAACTAACTCATCCAATAATTCTTGCACATGGAATCACTTACCACTTGTGCCAAAAACTTCAAACCGTTGTGCGAAACTTCAATCGCACCATCGCCGCACTAAAAGGAAGTTAAATCAAGACATAATCCACAATATTTCACCAAAATGACATAAAATAAAACCCCAGGTATGAATTATAGCTACTGTAAATTTTAGAACCTCAAGAAAAGTGAAAGAAACCCTAAGCAAATGGGAGGAACATGAGAGGAAACCCACTTAC
This sequence comes from Viscum album, assembly GCA_963277665.1. Lineage (NCBI taxonomy): Eukaryota > Viridiplantae > Streptophyta > Magnoliopsida > Santalales > Viscaceae > Viscum > Viscum album. The sequence goes on from OY728159.1 coordinate 1,217,498,721, forward strand.
TTGAGATATCTTCAATAGAATGCCCCAAATAAACTAGTAGCTGAATTTAAAAACATCCAAAAATTAAAGTGAGTATCTAATAAGGATGAGGAGGTAATTTAGGAACTGAAATGGGGGAAGAGTAAAAAATGAAAGACTTATGAAGGAAACAATTTACCTCTTCAAATCTAGATGATTTGAGAAAGCTGGAGAAGTTTTTCCCTAATCCACGATGGAAATGAGCTCCAAAGAGGGAGATACAAATATGGGGGGTGCGTCTAGGGATTTTGGATTATATTGGTTGGTTTAATAACTAAAAAAGAGTAAATAATGAGTAAGATATTAAATAAACAATGTTTTTTTAACAAGAAACGGGCTTACGGGCTGGCCCAATTCCTTAAATAAAAACCCAAATCCACCATGATTATGGATTCCTAGAGGGTAAAAATTGATATGGTGGTGTTTATAGGTTATTGGAGGACATGTTGAAAGTGTAATGGGTGAAAAATTTTGAAAAATTAAAGAGTTATAAAATAAAAAAAAATTGGTTTTTAAATCTGGAAATTGGATCACGGTTTGGCCCAAATCATGAAAACTCACCATTTCCTCCAAAAATGTATGGGAAAACCCCCCCACAAAAAATAAATAATTGAAATTAAATGATAAATACATTTAAAATAAGTCATGTATGTGAAAATTCACACTCTTATATGGGAATATCTGATGACACCAAAACATGCAGAATTCCTTCTAGCAGGTTTGTTCTCATAATCTCTCATCTTGAAGATTACCAAGTATGAACCTCATGAGAAGAAGCCTCATCTTCTAATAAGAACTCGTACCTAATAGTATATATACTATTTTTCCCATTATAGTACATTATTCGACCATAAAACTATATTAAGAATATTATTATAGAACTTCAAGGTTTTTATCATAGTAGGGAACTGTTATTACCTTATTAATACGATAAATACTCTAGGACATTATTACATTAAATTCATACCAAAAAATGTACAGTATATAATAATATGTTTAATTAATATTCATTTAATTGAATATACATGTAATAAAACTACAATTAGTTAATCCTCGAACACCAACTCCAACAAAATCCCAATTGGAATATAGCCAACTACTTACAAATTTGAGTCTTCTAGACCTCACATGATAATCATGTTTCTACTGAGTAAAGGATTTATTCAATGGGTCCTCCATGTTGTATTTAGTGGAAATAATGATCACTGTAACCTTACCACTCTGAGAAAAATACCTCAAGAGATTATATTTCCAAAGTATGTTCTTTGTTCACTGATGTGACCTTGGATATTTTTTGAGATCCACCGCTATAGTATTATCACAATATAGTGTGATAGGATATTTACTTCTAGGTACCACATCAAGATCTTAGATAAATTTGTGCATCCATACTGCTTTCTTAGCTACCTCAGAAGCCACAATATACTTGGAATTTATGGAATAATCTACGACCACATACTTCTTTGAGCTCTTTTGGCTCATAGAACATTCATTGAAAGTAAATATATATCTCATTTATGACTTTATGTCATTTTGATCAGTTTAGAAGCTAGAATTTTCATATCCTCTGATGACTAGTTCCTCATATCTTCTATAAACTAAGAACATATCCTTAGTATCTCTCATATAATTAAGGATAGTCATGACTTTCCTCCAATAGTGGTCACTTGGATCAATTTTAAATCTTCCTACCATGATTAATGTGTAGGTGACATCTAGCCTAGTACATAGCATAACATACATGACCGACCCAATTGTTTATGTGTATGGACTACTTTCCATTCTATTTCTTTCTTCATGTGTATGAGGACACATTTTCTGGTAAAGATTAATGTCATGTGGTGCTGGAAACAATCCCCTCTTGGATTTTTTTCATACTTAATCTCTTTAGTATCTTGTCAATGTATGTACTTTGACTTAGTCCGAGCAACCTCTTGGATCTATCCCGATGAATCTTGATCCCAATAATATATGTTACCTAACCTAATTCCTTCATGGAGAATCATTTATTCAACCACATATTAACAATATATAATGATATTATTTCATTTCCAATGAGTAATATGTCATCAACATATAATATTAAGAAAATGTCTGCACTCCACTAAACTATTTGCATATACAAGGATCTCACTCATTCTTTATGAAACAAAATCTGCTATGGATTCATCTAAATGAATGTTCCTTGACCGAGATTCTTACTTTAATCTATAAATGTATTTTTTTTCAATTTGTATATATTATTGGAATCCTTTGGAGTCAAAAACCCTTCAGGTTGTGTCATATCGACATGTTCCTGAAGGTTCTCATTAAGGAAGGTTGTTTTCAAATTCATTTTCCAAATCTCATTGTCATAGAAAACCACAATGTCAATTAGAATTATGGTGTATTTTAACACTGCAACTATTAAAAAGGATTCATCAAATTCAATTCCTTAGATTTTTTTAAACCTTTTTTAAAACATTTGTGCCTTATAGGTACTGACTTGTCCTTCCATGTCTAGTTTCATCTTGAATGCCCATTTTCAACCAACAATATTTACATCTACGGGATGTTCTACTAAAATCTAGACTTGGTTTTGGTATATGGATCCATTTTAAAATTCATGGATTCTTACCACTTGTAAACATTTGTGATACTTACTACTTCCTTGCAGGTTAGAGAATCATTATTATCAACTAATAATGAGTCACCAACCTTGGTGACTAAAAAACCATAACATTCTAGTTCTATGACCTATCTTGTACACCAACACAATACTTGTGTCTCTAGAACATTTTCTTCTTCCACAGGGCTTTTTGGAATATATTCATGTCCCAAATTTTGTGTTCTTTGAGACTCGACTTCATAGAAGTCTATCTCACTCCCACTATATCTTTTAGAAATGTTCTCCCTCTCAATGAATATGGAATTTCTTTCCACTATAACCATTTTTTAGGTGTCGTATAGGTAATATCCCCTTATTTCCTTGAGTTATCCTATAAATTTACACTTTGTGCCTCGAGGTTCAAGTTTGTTACTTGAATAATTTTTAATAAACACTTTGTTACCCCACACATGTAAATTTGATAACATGGTTTTTCTTCCACTCCAAAATTCATATGGAATACCATTTATTGATTTACATGGTACTTGGTTTAGTATATGTGTTGTTGTTTGTAATGCATATCCACAAAAGTATAATACAAGACTCACATGACTCTTCATTTATCTCACCATGTACAAAAAGGTGTGGTTCCTCCTTTCTCTTACACCATTAGACTAAGGTGTGTAAAGAGGAGTGAGTTTGGATAGGATCCCAAACTCCCATAAGTAATCAATGAAGTCTTAATTAAGATATTCTCCACCACGATCTGAGCGTAGTTTCTTAATCTTCCTAATAAGATGGTTCTCAACTTAATTCTTGTATTCCATGAATTTTTCAAAAATAATATGACATATACCTCATTAATTATACATATCCATATTTACTAAAATCATTAGTAAAAGTTATGAAGTACGAGTACCCACCCCTTGCTTCAATAGGAAATGGTATGCACACATCGGTGTGAACAAATTCAAGATTCTCTTTAGCCCCTTCACCTTTCCCACTAAATGGGACGTTATCCATATTTCCTTGTAATCATGTGTGACATACACCAAGTGGTTTTAGTTCAAAATAATCTAAATATCCATCTTGATGTAATTTAGTCAAGTGCTTTTCATTTGCATGATATAGTCGGTGATATAAAATTTGGGTGTGGTATGAGTCATGTGAAGTAACTTCGTTATCAATTTCCATTACTTGGTTCGTGTAATCCAACACATAAAGTCAATTATTTAAATGTGACTTACCATAAAAATGATATATTTATAAAAAAGAAACATTTATTCCCAATTTTTAAAAATAAATCCATCTGCATCAAGTCTGGATACAGAAATAATGTTTTTGGTAACTGATGGAACATAATAACTATCTTTAAAAACCAAGATCATTTTGGTTGGCAATTTTAGGTGGTAGTCTCTAATAGATACAACATCAAGTTTATTTATGTTGGATTATTGTAGATCTACCTCCCCTTATTCAATATTTCTGAATCTACTTTGTTCCTATATTTGAATATATATGTGAGCACCACAAGCTGTATCTAATACCAAATTTATAGAAACATATAAATTGCAGTCAATAACAATGTTCCTAAAGCTTCCCCTTTCTTCTTTGGTTGGGTGAAGTTTTTTTTCTAGTGGACCTTCTTTCCACATGCAAAATGGATATCATTTTTTCCCTTTCTTTCCCCTTGATCTTCCTTTTCTTAGATGGTTATTAATAATCTTTTCACTTAAAGATCTTTGATTTTCCTTTCTATTTGTTCTCTATAAGGATAGAAGTATTTTTGCACTTCATATCTTTATCTAATTTGTAAATAAGGGTGAGAAGATATGGAAAATACAACTCAATGTTGTTCATATTAAAATGTACAATAAATCTAGATAAGCTCTAAGGGAGTGATGCCAAAATGAGATCGATGCTCGGTTCTTTAGGGAGTTTAAACCCTAGAACCTATAGGCACTCAATGTATCCAATGAGCTTGACTACATGATTCCCAATTGAGGCACCATCTCTAAGATTTCTCTGAAATATCACCTTGGAAATCTCAAACCATTCCTGACTATATCTCTCCTGGTAAATACCACAGAGGTGATCAAGCATGATATATAAATCCATGTTTTTATGAGACTTAATGAGTTCACTAGATATTTATGAAAGCATAAAACATTGAATTTTGACCATATCACTCAAATTTTATTCATAGACAAGGAACTCTTCATCACATTCCTCCTTAGTAGGCGGATTAGGCATTTAGTATTCTAGTACGTAAGATTTCTGTTCATGGTGTTGAACAACCCAAAGGCATCTAAACCACTACTAGAAGTTACTGCTAGTTAGAAGGTTGTCTTTCTCTAGTATTAATAATAAAGATAATTTGGATGAATAGATTTCCATTTTATTATACAATTAAAATACCATATTATTATTAGTTTTTCTTGAATACAAATTAATTGAGAAATAATAAATTAATTGATTTTATTAAATCTCCCACTATTTAATCAAGTCTCAATAGCCCTAACCATTCAAATTAGAATATCTAGTTTCTTTAACATTCTAGTTTCAAGGATCCATTTTCCCCTTCGCATAATGCCAGTAAGGGTTTCTCAAGCTACTTGAAGGTATTTAGGTAGGTGGGTCTTTGCTAACTGCAGGCATGTGGGTCTTTGATCTGTTGAGTGGATTCCTTAATACTGAAATCCTAACTTGGATTTTCTTAAAACTTTCCTCCAAATTACACCAATTCTAGAAAGGGATAATCCAATTTATGTAAAATGGTTAATTCAACCCAAATCCTTCATAAGAACTCCCCTTATAAAAGTAAGTGCCCTAAAAAGGGTTGGTTAAACACTTGGTTCTATTAATTCTTGTTCCTAATCAAGTAACAGAAGGATTAGACTAACTTAATATTAGGTTGAGTAATTTTAATTAATTATGCATAAATTTTATCTTTTTTTATCCTTTATGTGTGTTTTTAATATTAAGTGGATGTTACTTGATTAATTGACCACGTTGGATAAAACATTTATGCATAATTTATTTATTTAATTATGCATAAATTTTATCTTGTTTTATCCTTTACATGTCTTGTTAATATTAAGTGGATGTTACATAATTAAATAATTATGATAGATAAAACATTTATGTATAATATATTTATTTAAATTATATATTTTCACATTAATTCATTTATTTATGTGACTGTGGACTTGCATCCATAAAATAAATAATTTCATAGACATAATTAATTAATTAATTAAATGACCCATTCATGAGATTTATCTAATAGTTGATTTAATAAGAGAACATTAAATAAACCTATGACCTAGGGGAAATAACTCATTTTTTTGGTCTAGGAATCAATTACAACATTCCACCTTTACACCTATGTATCGCCTGAGTTCGTATCATTATGGTTCCATCATGAACTGCCTCCACGTGCCTTGAGATACTCCATTTACATGTATTTATGACTCACAGGAAGTGGAGGGGAACCAAATGATTGGTTAAAAGGGGATGACATAAATATCCTTGAACATGAAAGTTCTTCATAATAATGGAGGGAAGGATGACTCACAAGACATCATAATTAATTTAATAATAAATAATTGAAAACCCATGCCATAAATTAAATTAAAACATCCATTGTATATACATGCCTTGGTCAAGATCGTGAATGGTCATACATGCAACTAATATGAAAAATTAACCATCTAACATTCATTTCTTTATTCGTTATTTATTATTAAGATAAACATGCTTGAATTAATTAATTAATTAATTCCTTTCATCTTAATGATTATCCTAACTTAATTAGATAGACCCATCATTTATGGAATTCATGGAAAATAAATTGAAGAACCAATAATCAAATATTTATTATAATAAATTAATTTAGAATTTAGAAAACTTTAAAACCATTATTAAATTGTCAAAAAAATAATAGGTGTCAATCAATAAATTTAGGTTTTAATGTTATAATTTTCATTTTAATGTAATTCATTTATGCTATTAATTGGATGACTACATAGCATGTAAAATCCAGCTACACACTGTGTACCTCAGTTGTTGTGTATCTGAGTCACATGCTTGGGGATTCAGCGTGTTAACTCGGATGGATTACACAGTGTGTATGTACCAACTACACACCATGTATCCACTTTTTGTGTTCCATATTGATCCAGTCAACACACTGTGAGCAATAAATTCATCACATGTAATTAACTTCTTGGCGCATCCAGGTACAATGTGCATGGTTACATGGCGTGTGCTCCATCTACACACCGTGTAACCTAGTTTTATCAGCCAAAGATTTGGAACTTTCCGATGGAATCTTTGGTCATTCTTCATTTTTTCTTAAACCTTTAAGAAAATGAAACATTGAATGAACATGATTAATATGTCGATAACATGTTAATTAAAATATGGTTAAAGAATGAATAACATGAAATAAAAATATAACTATGGTTGTGAATAGATCAACAATAAAATAAATAATTATAAATTTAAATGTGACCTATTTGATACCACTTGTTAGTTCTGAGCGCAGAGGAAGTATTCTCAAGTGGGTGATATATTAAAATTTCTTTTAATTATCATTTCTTGAAACTAGGAGCGAGGATATTTCACATAAAATTTATAATTTATTTATTTAATATCTAAATAAATTAATACCTAGTTTTATAAACTTTCTTCATTGATGAATTTTGATCGTTCGAAAAAACCCTTTCATATTGTCTTCATTGCACTGTGAGCATCCAAGGATAAAATCCCTATAGTGGTGATCCATACACACTCCTATGGTCTCTGAGCAATGCCACTCTATCAAAAATCAACCCAAACACCATGGTAACCTGATACTCGATCTGGAACTAATATAGACCATAGGGAATTCCTGATCCCCATGGGTTGGATACTAGCACCTAGTATCATACAAGATAAAATTAAGAAAAAAATTCCCCAAAGGATACATCAATCTAATTCCCAAAGGATCAATAACATCAACCTCCACCAAGTGGTTCTTTCCCTTTTCTTGAGCCTTGTAGAACAAAAACTATAAACTCCCAAAGAAAAATGTGGGGTGTGCGCTAAAAAACCTAATGGGGTCTCACCAAGTATTCCATAATAATATTCCATAATAGTAAACCAAATCATGATTTTAATTTTAAATAAAATAGGAATGGAAGTATAATTTCATATTTAAAACAAAACATTTTTTTCATTTCAATTGATGGAAACATTTCAAATAATGGATTAATAAAAATTTTATATAAAACAATTTATATAAATCAACTGGCATGAATAAATCAATTTCATAATAAATAGAATATGTATCAAAGTACTCACAACATGAAAAATGGTCATCTTCCCTATGGTATGATAGTTCCTAGTCATATGATACTCACACTCCCATATTAGTGTTCATGGAAATGTGTACATGTATCCCTCAGGCTCAAGCAGAATAAAACTCATCAATATCCCATACTATATAAGATCTAACTAACTAGGTTTTTCTTAGATTTGTCATCATCAATATGCTACTAGGGAATTATCATTCTAGATTGATTGTCCCAAATAAACTACTAACTACCTAGTCTCACATGTGCTCAATCAATCAATAAATAATGATAATTGCATTTCATTTCAAATCAAAACATCACTTCAATTCAATTTCCCAATTTTTCATTTCAATATGCCAAATCAATTTCAATACCAAAACATGGATTGTTCATGATTTCATGTCATTTAAAAATAAAACCAATCATAGGTTTTAATCAATTTAATTTATTTTATTTTCTAAAATTAGTTCTTAAATAAATTCACAAATTCCATCAATTTCAAACAACACACCCCAAATTACAATTCCATTGAAATTAGGGTTTTTCAAAAATCCATACAAAATAAATTCCAATTCCAATTCTCATCAAATTGGGTTTTCATAATTCAATTGAAATAAGTTCAAATAAAATCAAGCAAATCAAGGGTTTATTAAATAGAAAATCTTAATAAAACCACCTGCCTTTAATCATGGTATCAAAATTCAACACCTATAGTGGGATTTTCTAACAACAGATGATGGAAAAAGAGATTAAGAAATAAAACCTAGATTCAAGATCCAAATCATAAAATTTTAGATCCATTAAACACAAGATGATCAAAAACCCCTATGGAGGAAAGAAAGTGAGAGCGGGATATAAGGAATTGGAGAAGAACCACTTACCAGAGAGGGATCGAATGAGATCCTCCATGCTTAAATCCTACTAGGAAGGGGTTTGGAGGATCAAAAAAGGGTTATTGTGAGCCTCCAAGACCTAGTAATTAGTGATATGTGGATTTGGGGTTGATTAGGGAGTTAAACTAGTGTTTGGTAATTTTTAAAATAATTTTTCAGAATTAAAATTACCACGTGCATGGTTAGTTGGGTAGGGTCACATAGTTAGACAAACCATGAACCCTAACCATGTGACCCTCTACTGATTTGTATGATTTCTACTAGGTGATTGAATGGTTTGTCAAATAGTTTCCAACCATGAAAACCCCCACTTCTCATGGTTTCATGGTTTTCATTGGTTGGATGCACAGTTTGGGAAAACTGTGTGCCAACTATGTACAGCCCAAAAAACCACCAAAAATTTCCAAATTTCACTCGAAGCACCCCTAAACAAAATCCAACCAAATCATGATAAAAATAAGGGTCAAGGAGTACCTAAAAATAAGAAATAGTATGTTAAAACCTCCCCACCATAGAAACTTTCTATCCCCAAAAAATCTATCAAGAAGTTTCCATTTTAAAAAGATGAGGCCACTGCTCTCTCATCGGTGCCTCCCTCTCCCAATTCTCATATGAATCAAAACCATGCTACCATATAACATAGACCAAAGTTATCATACACCCATGAAGTACCCTTTCCTTGGAATCAAGTATCCTGACTGGATGCTCAGTCATAGATAAATCAGGCTTAACATCAAGATCCTCCTAGCTCAAGACATGAGATGGATCAGAAAGATACTTTTATAACTAAGATACATGAAACATGTTATGCATCGATGTCAAATATGGTGGAAATGATAAATGTTAAACCACTTTAACCACCTTGAAAACAACCTCAAAAGGTTTCACTAAATGAGGAGAAAGCTTCCCTTTCCTCCTAAGTTTTCTACGACCTAAATGAGTTGAAACTTTCAAGAACATCTGGTCACTAACTGAAAAATCCAACGAAATATGATGATGATCAGCATAATATTTATATCAGATAAGTAATGTCAAAATTTTATGATGAATTAGTTGAATATGAACTAACGTATCCTAGACTAAGCTCATTCCATCCAAGGAACTTTCACCAATCTTCGACCAACACAATAAAGATTTAAAATACCAACCATACAAGGCCTTAAAATGATCCATTCTAATCATGAACTAGTAACTATTATTATAAGAGAACTCAACCAATCCCAAATGTTCATCCCAATATCCACCAAAATTAATAACACAATCATGAATCATATCCTCAAGAATCTATATAGCCCTCTCTGTCTGGCCATTCTTCTACAGGTTGTATGTTGTTGTTAGGTCCACTAGGTTAAATACCCTGAGAGGGAGGGTGAATCAGGATATGACATATTAAAACTACTACCCCTTTTGATCTTGTTTCTTCGTTCAAAAAAACACACTTATCTATTTCTCCCATATCAATATATGAATATAAATTGAATCATGCATGGTACATGGTGATTTTACTTGGTTCACCCATACTAGGCTACGTCCAAGGAGCATACAATGGTGATGAGCTGATGTGCCAAATACACTAAAAGTGCACTGTTATTTACAATGTTCGGGATAGATCTTTTATTCCTAGGCTCGCTACCTTTACAAAGTTTAGGGTTTTATCACTGAATTCCCAAGGGTCACTCCCTATGTCTCTTTATTTGGCTCACTACCGGTGGGAATGATCACCTTCTTCCTCTTTCTTCACTCAATGATCTTAGAAGGGATCCACTCACCATTTATGGACTTGTAGGTCCCTTAATTTGCATTAAAACCTTCATCCTCACTTGTATATAGATGATCTTTTTAATTTTAACTTTAATTCACTGATGAATACCACTTTACTATAGGTGTATTGGGCAACTTATCACTTTTGTGCAACCTTAGGTTGACTTACATGCTTCTTTAAGCATGGAACGCAAGTGTTTCCTTTGTCAAAGAAAACTAGATTTAGCGCTACTTCAAATTTGTGTGAAAAAAACCTCCTTATACTCACAACTTTTGAAACACACACCCTTTTATGCCCAACTAACTATTGGAGTGGAATGACCATCTGGCATGCAACTTTAAAATAACTCACTACTTGAACGCCCTCACCACTTGCGCGAATAGAGCTCCGATTTTTTCTAAGTATTTAGATTCAATCTAATGAGGGGGTATCCATATATTTATAGGCATTTTGATGACCCTATGTGTGAGGCATGAAAATTTACCCCTACCATGCAAGTTCATTCTCCCTAGCCTCTATCGCGCAACTCACCTTGTGTGCCAACTCCAAAACTTACGCAACCTTATTTCCTTATCCATATTTTGATGTTATGATCTTGAAAAATTCCTGGCACGCAACTTTCCAATCCTCCTTAACATTGGTGTGCAACTCCCTTTTCCAAAAACACTTAACTCTATTCTCTAATTTTTGGACCCAAAAAATTGGCAACCACTGGAAAACGGTTCCACCTTGTATATGATATTTTTATATTGCCTTCAGATCATCCATTCCTTTGTCATGGATACTTTTCAAAATAGTTTTTCAAAAATCTCTCTATAATTCCACAAAATCCCATGGAAATCCTCTTTTTTAACAAACATAATCAACCTAAAAATGCTTCAAAGTTACCTTGAATGATTTTTTCCCAACAATCTCCACCTTTGGGTTTGTTGAAAACTCTTTCATAAATCGATACCTATTTATAGCTTCATCCATATTCTACCACCATTCACTTCATGTGATTCAGATAGCAATCAAATATTTACTGAACACATACTCTAGGCCCACATGAGCAATGATCGGCATGAGAAACAATAGTATAATGCAAAGTTCATCAATGAAACACTTCATTCCATTCCAAAACCACTCTTCTGATTTCATCATGATATCCATATGTCATGATATATATAATTTGATCAATCACTTCTAGAACCATTAGATTTAATACTCCCCATATCTTATTGTTCCCCCTACCTCACCGCTCCACCTATCAGCTTCTCCTTATGTCTTGACTAAGACATTTTCTCCCTTATTTCTCCACAATTTCTACAACTTTGTCAACAAACCCAAATATCACTTCTTTGTGGTCTACAATAGAGTAAGGAACGTAGATCAGTACAAAATGAAAAAACACACAATACCTCAAGGAGAGGGGTCCTGCATCTACACTTTTTCAAGTATAGGGAGTCGATTGAACTCCCAAAGCTAGTCGATGCCTCTCAAACACTTCTTTGAGTAAGGCCTTTTTCAGAATATCTACAACCTATAATTCTATAGGCACATAATCCAACCTCACAATCCCTTTATCTACCTTCTCCTTGATAAAATGATACTTGATTTCAATGTTATTTGTCCTTTAGTGATGGACTGGATTTTTTCTAGGATTTATAGAACTTGAATTATTGCAATGGATTCCGATCAGAGACTTTACTTCAACTCCCATATCATCAAGCTACTGCTTCATTAATAATAACTGTGTGCAAGATTGAGTGGCTGCAATATATTCAGCTTCTACAATGCTCAATGAAATGCAATACTATTTCTTTCTTATCTAAGAAATACACAAACCACCAAGATAGAATGCACAACCTAACATTGATTTTTTTCATCTGCTAAACTGGCCCAATATGCATCTATATATCCCAATAACTCATGTTGATATTTTTAATTATACATCAAACTAAAATCCATTGTGCCCTTGATATACCAAAGTATTGTTTTCATTCAAAACATGTGTCTTTACATATGATTGATTTAATATCTTACTACTTTTAATGTGGAAAAAACAATATCAAGTATTGTCATTGTCAAGTACAAAAAACATCCAATGATTTGCCTGTATTTTGTGATATTAACTACCTTTCCTTCATCACCCTATGATAGTTTCATCCGGGTAGCCACTGGATTCGTCATCTACTTGGAATTATCCATTTCAAATATTCTCAAAACTTACTTGACATATTTATATTGATAAATTAATGTGTCATTATTTCCTTTTGTTTCCTATAAACTAAAGAAAAATGTCAGTTCACTAATCATTGACATTTCAAACTCACTTTTCATGAATTCAGAAAACTGTATGCACTACACTTCATATTACCCTCCAAAGATTATTTCATTGACTTATACCAACAACATCATCATTTTATTACTTTCATGGTTGAAATATATATTATAATCAACTCCACCATGCTAAAAAATGATCTTTTCAAAAACTGGCCTAGCCTTGAATACCATGCTCTTAATGCTTTCTTCAAACCATATAAAGCCTTATTTAGCCGATAAACTCTATTATCATATTCATGAATGAGAAAACCATCTGGATTATCAATATAAACTTCTTCTTCCAAAACCCCATTCAGAAATTCAGACTTGACATCCATATGGAAAACTTTGAACTTTTTTGCACTACAATAACCAAGAATAATCTGATTGTCTCTAACCATGAAATGTGTGAAAAAGTTTCATTAACATCAATACCCTCTGCCCGGGAGTACCCTTTATACACTAGTCGTGATTTGTTTCAAATAACAGCACCATATTCATTCATCTTGTTATGAAAGACCCATTTAGTCCTGATGACATTTTTGTCTCTTGGACTTGAAACAATCTCCCATTTCTGGTTCTTTTCAATTTTTTCAAGCTCTTCATTCATATCTTGAACCCAATTCTCATCTCCAACTGCTTAACTAAAACATTTAGGCTCTACCTATGAAAAGTATGATACTTTTTGTAGATTCTTCATCCTCCTTGTCTGCACTGGTGTTATCTGATCACCAATTATATTTTGCCTATCAATTTCATCTCTTCTCTCTGGTCTCTGTGTAGATACTGATTTATCCTCATCATCTAAGTCTTCTTTTGAATCGGCCTCTAGAACCAGAGCATCTTCTAATCTTCTTGTCTCCTCATCACTATCCTCTTGAGACTAATCATGTATTTTCTGAATATTCTATTCATTCTCCACTATAGTTACATTGTGGATTTAAACTATATTTCCTTGCCTCTTATTTAATCATTTATATGTTTTTCTTTTCATTGAGTATCCATAAAATATCCCTTCATCTCTATAGGATTCTAATTTCCTATTTTCTCTTTATTGATAATGTAACACATACTTATCAAGACTCGAAAGTACTTTAATAATAGATTATTTCCATACCACATCTCATATGGAGTCTTCTCTTCTTTTGGACAAAATAAATCTCTATTTGATGTGTAGAATAATTTCATCACTGATTCTTTACAAAATCTCTTTAAAAGGTCTTTCTCAATGAGAATTGTTCTGTACATGTTGTTGACAATTCTATTTCTTCTCTCAACTACTCCATTCTACTATGGAGTTCTTACTGCTAAAACTTGATGCCTTATCCCAAGTTTCTCGAGATAATTCTTCACTTGGTTGTTTGTGAACTCTGTTCCATTATCTATTCGGATCTTACAGATTGTTCGACCTAGAATCTTCTCAACCTCCCTTCAATAGGTTTTTATGTAACCGAATACCTTATATTTGTGAGTGATGATTGAAACCCATGACATTCCATTGTAATCATCAATAAATAGAACATAATATATCCTCCCATCAATATCCCTTGGTGAAATTAGCACACACACATCAATATGCACCAACTCAAGCAATTTTTTTGACCTTTGTTCTTATGGATTATATGTCTTTTAAATGGTCTTCCCTTATTGGTAGGCATCACACTTATGGGTATGATCACGTGATAATCTAGAGAGTTCTCAAGTAGCATCATATTTCACCAGATCTTCCAAGGATGTTTGGATCAAATCTCCAAGATGTTTATGACATATCTTTTTTTCTTCTTCCTTGGACAAAAAACACATATCCTCTTATCCACTCACATGGTAGATATTCCCTATCGTGTGATTTACCTACAAAAAAATTTCACCGAATTTTTCCTTGATGATACACAATTTCTTGGAAAAGCTTTTGGAATTTCCTGAGTCACATAATTGACAGACACTAAACAAGTTTTGACTGAGACCTTCAACAACTAAGACATCTTCATGTCTCATGTATTTTCCCTGAAATTTTTCTTTTCTAGATCCAATAATTTTCAATCCTTCATCATTGTAAAATCTTATTATACCTTCTTTATTGTACCTGATTTCGGTCACTAGATCCTTATTTCCTGTAATATTGGAGGTGCATCCACTATTAATGATCCATATTCCAATGCGATCTGGTGCTTTAAAATCAATCTCTGCAACCACTTCCTGCTTATCCCTTTTCTTCTTGATCTGTTATTTTGAATTCATACCTAGTATGGATTTATGTACATTATCTTCCTTATTGTATGAAGGATCGGCTTCATCTTGCTATACTACATACTAATTTTTCATTTTTAGCTCACTTGATGGATCATTGAATTTCTGTTTACGACCATTTCGATTCTGCTTCAGCACATTCCTCTGCATGGTTGATGTATAGTATCTAGCCATGTGACCAAATCCTCATCACCAAAAATAATGACCACCAAATGATTTTATAGAATATTGTGTTATGTTTGGCTAAAATTGTTGTTCTTGTGACCTTGAACATCTCTTTTCTATAAAACACACATTTTGTGAGAATATCATCTTTCCATAGCAATAACACCTAATGTGAGGTGCATTCCTATGTGTCACTTATACACCACTGGTTGTCCCTTGGGTTCTTTGAATATTTTTACTCTGATTCATACCCAAATCAATCTTCAATTTTGAATTGAGCTCTTTTAGTCTAAAATTAACCATTACTACTTTATTTTTGGGATCAATCCCCATACCAGCTGTATCATTTTGATTAATAATTTTCTTTTCCTGACACTCCTTTGTCTACTTCACTAGAAATCTGAATTATACTTTTCCTTTTTATATTTCCTATGTGTCCTGATTTGCTAGAATCAAGAGTTTCTCCAGATCTTTCACTTTTCTTCGCATAGTGAAAACTTCCTCTTTGATCTCTTTGATACATTTGATTTGATTTTTTCTAGTATTAGTCAATCTATAGATCTCTATTTTCTATTCTTCAATTTTGATCTTGTACTCGACAACCTTTTCTAAGAAATTTGGAAATAAAGACTTCAATTTTTCAATTTCTTCATTTAGTACATACTTCTCTTCTTCCTACTACAGCATATAGAGTTCGGCATCATGAACCACTATGTTAGATTTCTTCATTTTTTCTCTCCAAATATCTATTCCCTCAATAGAATCTTCTAATTCAACTTGAAGGTCAACTCTTCCTTTAGATTCCCCTTCTTCACTGTCACTTTCTTATTTTGTTATAGTATTTGCAACATCTGCCACCATAGCATCAGCTTCATGATCCATGTAGTCCTCAAATTCTTATGCCTCAAATTCTTCTTAATTTTCATATTATTTTGAAAGCAGATTCTTCTTTTTAAAGAAATTTCTCTTAAAATTTTTCTTCCCTTTCACATAGGCTGAAGATTTATTCATGGGAATTTCAACTTTATCTACTTAATCTTCTTGAAACTTATCTAGGCACCTTATTTTAATATTTCTAACCTTTCCACATTGAAAGCATGCAAGTGGAAGTTTCCCTTTAAACTTTCCTTTTACTATTTAGAGATTTGAGGAGCAGAATTTCATCGCCTTATCTGTCTCTTCATATTCCTGTCCATCTTCAATGGAGATCTTCATCATGGCCTTGAATTAAACCTATTTGAATTTCCCCTTTTCCACTGCATCATTGTCATCATTTCTCATTTAATATTCTACAAGGGTACTATGCAAGTTATCCAATGTCAACTCCTTTGGATATTTATCTTACAATACTTAAAATTTCAGATTGAACTGAGGTGGAAGTTTCCTCAGATATACTTCACAATATTTATATCTTTAATGAATTATCCAAGACCACACATGTCTTCCACTACAACGTTCAACCTGTCAAATAATTCAACAACATACTCATTTGGGTTCATTCTCATAACTTCATACTTGTTCCACAAAACTTGTAGCTTTTTGTAACACCTTGACCCCAGTTTCCCAGAGCTGGTGCATTATTTCATTACATTGGAATGCTTACAAGAAAGTCATATCCCAAAGGACTAATAATTTTAGTAGTTTTGGAAAACCATATACATACATAGGTTCAACATTACAACTTGAAATGAAATACAACATTTTAGTTTTATTAGGTACATCCATACCTCTAAGTTTATCCATTCAGGTCATTCATAATAAAATTCTTCATGTACTGAGAAAATAAAACATAAGAAAGGGATGATCTTAGATTATCAATAAGGGTAAGCAATACAGCAGAAGATGTCATAAACATAAACATTAGGCATGGTGAATAACTAAAAACACATGCCTTTAAAAATAAACTTGAACACATTATGGTATGAATAAGAGTTGAATAAATAATACCATAATAAAGCATAATCATGGGTATTATACTAGTTGAATAACCACATGAACTTTCAATTACTAGTTTCATAATGAGGGAATGCATAATTCGGGTCATTATAATCATACCCTCAAGGCCTCGTGCCAAGACCATAAATATCCATTTTGTCAAGTCCTCATGCTAAGACCATAGTTTGTCTTATGAGACCTACCGATGCATAGAGGTGTTATAGCAGGCCCCAACCAACACTTAATAATTATAATTCATTCTTCATATTAATGGGGATCAATATAAACAATATACACACTAAAATATGAAATGTAAATAACTTTCCCCAATCATTAAACATAAATGCTAACCATTCAGAGTAATATGGTGAATGGTTTAAAGATTGAACATCCACAATCAAACTAATCATAAACCATTAAATAAAACATGGTGGATGATATCATAGGAGACAAACCTAAATAAATTACAAGATTCAACAAAGAATGTTTACATATATGAATATACTTTTAAATGAGATCATTGAAAAATCCTTGAGGAAATAATCCTTAAAAATTCCAAAGTGTCTCATACCACCTTGAAAAATTCAAATCATAATCCATTAGAATATCATGAGAATAAGGAGAATATTTATATGATATAATAAATGGAATTGCATACACCACAAGTAAGGAATAATTGGTGGACAAGGCATATATCTCATAAAAGTTAAAGTGATATGAGAAAAATCTTTTTTACTTTGGAAAGAATAGTTCTTTTGGAAAATCATTTGTATTTGTCATGGAATCATATTGTAAAAATGTATATCCTAGAAAATAAAAGGGAAGTTTATTAAAATTATATTTTAGGCTTAAATAATATCTTATTTAGGTGAAATAATTTAAAATATTTTTCAAATAAGCTTTAGAAATAAAACGGTTTAGTGTGGTTTAAGGAAAATATTAAAGGATTTTAAAGCACAAAGGCATGTTTTCTTTCATAAAATTAGAAATCAAACAAAATATTTTTTTCATTTTAAAATTTTTGATTTTATAAAGATAAATATGTCTTAAAATATATTATATAGTGAGCTTTAAAATAGGTAATAAATCGAGAAGTTTCTTGAATCGGGCTTTCATTTCGGAACAATTTTTTGAAAGATTCTTTTAAAACATGTAACTCCCCATAAAATAAAGAAGGATTATGATTATTAAACATATATAGAACATTAAAACATAATTTATGAGGGGTAAATAAGAATAAATAATAATTTCATTGAGGTGAGTAGAGAATAAGAGCAACCCGAATGAAAATGGAGGTTTGGGTAGAAAATACTTACAACTTTGTAATCAATTGAATTGTATACCCCAAAAATAATAATAATAAAATGATAAATTGAATATCATGAAAATAAATATATTAATGATATGAAACATAAATGGGTATTATACATACACCATACACAATTAATAGTAGTGAATACGGAATATCTCACAAAAATGGAAGTGAGATGAAGAAACCCTTACCTTAAGTCTTAAGATGTTCTCCACTTGATCTTAATGACCTGAATAATCAAATTTAGGTTAATTGGTTAATAATTAAATAAAATCCTATCCATTTAATTGATTTATTATAACCTTATTAAGTTCATTTTTGGCGTTTTTGATGGGTTAATAGGTTCAATTTCATTGTTAGGGTCTGTTTGTTTCATGATCGGTATACTTATATACATGAACAAAGAATCATGTAAAATGAAGATGGTTTTAGATAATTGAAGTTATATTTTATTAGTGAAAATCCATAAGGTTACATGGTTATATATTTCATTTGGTTACTTTTAGTGAAGATGAATCATTATATAAATTATTTAATGATAACTGTTTGGGTTAATTGGCGGCTTTTGAACACAATGAACTCATTTGGTTTATAAATCAAAACCATGTGTAAAAAAATATTCTAGAAACATAGATGAGACATAATATATATATATATATATTAGTCTGTTTCAACCATAAAAATGGTTTCATAACCAGAATTTAAGATGGTAATAGAAATTCAAAACCCATCGTCCTTGAATGTGGTAAATTAGCACATCTCATATGGTTTTTTTAATACTAGCATAAAAGAAGGGTAAATGAGGGATGATAATAAATTATTCCTTAATCATAATAAAATCAAATTAAATTTAAGTTACTAGAAATTTAACAACATTTGGATTAGTAGATGTGAGGATAGAAAAGAAAACAAAGGAACTTGAAAATAAGGTAAAAGAATTGAAAAAATGAATTTACCTCTTGAATTAATCTTTCTTGAGAACCTATTTAGGGGAGAGGATTTGGTTTTTTTATGAGACCAAGGGATTATAGATGTGGGTTAGGACCTTAGGGAGATATTTGGGCATAATTTGGACTAGGAAAATGGCTTGAGAGGAGTGAGGAGAAGAGGGGTTGAGGGGGGCTTTATAGTGGATGAGAGGAGTAATTTTTGAATATCTTAATCATTATTTTATTATTTTGATCACGACCAGAAATAGTATTGATTATTGTGACCAATAATAGTAATATGTGCATGTTATTTGAAACCAAGTGGTCTTATATCAACCTTACATCACCTATGACTGAATAAATCATGTATTTAGTATTTATCATAAATTATCGTATTTTACTATTCACTTAAAATGGAAGTATTTTAGAAAAATCTCAAAAATTCACCATAACCATTTTTCAACATGCAGAATCAAAAAATAAATTCCATTTTATCAAAATAATTTTCTAAATATTTGTAATTTTATTTTTAAATAAAATCATTATTTAATTTAAAAATACAAATTTTAAATTTAAATCTAATTTTGTAATAATTTCAAAAATTAACCAAGGCCTCATAAAATTATCCCAAAATAATTGAAAAACAAAATATTTATTTAGGAAAATATTTTATGAAAATGAATTTTAAATCCATTTATTAATTTAAAACTGTAATTATATATTTATCACTCAAAAAAAATACCAATACTTAATCAATAATTTATAAAAAAAATTATTTCATTTATAATGTGCCTAAATTTTATTTATAAATACATGGGTGTGGTTACTATTCATAATGGTATATTACTATTCATAAGGGTAAGTTACTATTCACCAAAAATTAAGTTTGCTCTAATAGACTCTAAAAAACACCTTAAACACAATTGTGTATGTCAAATTTTTTAAATTAAAAACACAGAAGTTGAAAAATTATGTTCATTGGATAGGTTATAACAAAGTTTTGTTTTGTAGAGAATTATTGTTTCATGCATTCAATATTAAATTTATTTTCAAATCCTTGGGGTGTTACACTTTTCCTCGCTAACCTATGAATCTCTTTCATAGATATTCAACAACTTTTCCCACATGGAATGTGATGTTTTACATGACATCACCTTTATATAAACTTCATTGTATGGGGATCTCCCTAAAGCAGTTATACCTTTGGCGTCAGCATCCAATTCCCTTCTTTTATCTTCTGATAAAGACCCATTATCAATAGTAGCTTAAATATCATGCATCGTTGTTGTAAAGGCATTCATTCCTAAAGATCAGAAGTAGAACCACATTCGATTATTCCATAATTAAAAACTTTTTCCATCAAGGATTGAAATTACTTTGTGATTGACCACCTCCATTTATTCTACTGAGAGAGAACTACTGACTTTCAACATTTCCCTCTGATACCAATTGTTAGGTCCACTAGGTTAAATACCCTGAGAGGGGGGTGAATTCGGGTATGATATATTAAAACTAATAACCCTTTTGATCTTGTTTCATAATTAAAAAAAAACACACTTCTCTCTTTATCCCATAGTAATATATGAATAGAAATTAAATCGTTCATGGGACACAGTGATTTTACTTGGTTCACCCACACTAGGCTACGTCCAAGGAGCATATAAATGGTGATGTGTTGATGTACCAAACCCACTAAAAGTAAACTTCTATTTAAAAGGTCTGAGCTAGATATTCTATTCCCAATATCACTGCCTTTACGAAGTTTAGGTCTTTCTTACTACATTCCCAAAGGTTACTCCCTATGTCTCTTCCTCTAGCTCACTACTGGTGGGAAGGATCATCATCTTCCTCTTCCTTCTCTCACTACTCTGGAAAGGGATACACTCATAGTTTATGGACTTTTAGGTCCTTTCATTTGCATTAAAACCCACATCCTCAATTGTAGATATATGCTTTTTTGAAGTTCAACTTTCATCCACTGATGAATACCACTTTACCATAGGTGTACTGGGAAACTGCTCACTTTTGTGCAACCTTAGGTTGACTTGTGTGCTTCTTTAAGAATCTCACTCAAGTGTTGCCTTTATCACAAAAATTCATCTTGAACGCTACTCCAAAATTGCATGAAACAACCTCCTTATACTCACTACTTGCGCGACACACACCCTTTTGTTCCCAACTCACTATTGGCCTGCAACTACCATCTAGCGTGAAACTTGTGAATAACTCACTACTTGCGCACCCTCACCACTTGTGCGACTAAAGATCTGATTTTCTCTAAGTATTGAGATTCTATCTAATGAGGGGGTATCCATATATTTATAGTAATTTTGATGACCATACATATAAGGCATGCAACTTTCCCCCTATCGTGAAAGTCCATTCGCCCTTGCCTCTGTCTCACAACTCACCTTGTGCGCCAACTCCAAAAATTGTGTGACCTTATTTCCTTTTCTATATTTTGATGTTCTGGTCTTAAAACATTCCTGATGCACAACTTTCCAATCCTCCTTAACACTGGTATGCAACTCCATTTTCCAAAGACACTTATCTCTATTCTCCAATTTTTTGACCCAAAAATTTGGCAAACACTGGAAAACGGCACCACCTTGTATATGATATTTTGTGCCACCTCCGGATCATCCATTCCTTTTTCATGGATACTTATCAACATATTTTGTCAAAAATATCTCTAGATTTATAAAATATTCCATGGAAACCCACTTTTCCAACAAACACAATCAACCAAAAAATGCTTCAATGTTACCTTGAGAGATTTTTTTCCAACAATTGCGCTCAAATGAACCTAAGATCTCAGTGCCTCTTGGATGCCTATCTAAAAGAGATAAGTAAAATGGATATTTCTATCCAAGTCTATAGCATATGTAACTCCATGAAAACAAATAATATCTCTCACATATATATTTCTTTTCTCCTCAACTTTGGTTGTATCACAAATGTGTATAAAGTGAGTTAATTTGTTTAGCCTATCGATCACAACCCGTATTTCATTATTCTTTATATGGGTATATGTAAACCTAACCACAAAGTCCATAGAGATCTCATCCCACTTATAAGTCATCACTGGAAGTGGATGAAGAAAACGCGAAGGTCTCTGGTTCTTGACCTTGACCTGTTGGAAAGTATAACAACAAAAGAAAAAATCATTTATGTCTCATATCATACTTGGCCACCAAAATCGACACTGCATGTCATAGAACATCTTTGTAGTTCCAGGGTGTAATTCCCACTAGGAATTATGTCAATACCCTATAATAACTTTCCTCATAGATAATTTCACAACAAACTGATTCTAAAAACATAGAACACCCTCCATAGAGAACAACCACTCAGAAACATTCTCCCCACCATAAAAAGAGTCTCTAATGATATGGAATTCATCATCAACATGCTGTTATTGATGAATAATCTTAATAAGAGCATATTTCAACTAATAACTAGACAAAATAACCGCATTCCTTATTTCCCAAACTCTTATATGTAACTGTGAAAAAAGATCCATCAAGTTCCACTCTTCTGATGATTCATTCATGTCCTGGGTCAGAAGTTTTCTGCTCAATGCATCAGCAATGACATTTCCTTTCCCCAAGGGTATAGGAAATTTCAAAGTCAAAGGATTGTAGTTACTCCCCCCAACACCTCTTCTGCAGAATGAAATATTTTTTAGAGAATATATAACTTAGGATCTTGTGGTTAAAAAACATAGTAAGCCTTTCTCTAAAATGTTAATGCCACCAAATTTTAAGTGCATGCATCATGGTTGCGAGTTCAAGGTTATGGGTTAGATAATTCTTATCATGTGGCCTAAGATTCCAAGATCCATAAGCAACAACGTGATCACCCTTCATAAGAACACATCCAAAACCTGAACCTTATGAATCATAAAAGACTACATATCCATGCCCGTCCTCTAGAAGAGTCAACACTAATGTAGAAGTCAAAATACATTTTATCTCAACAAAATAACTCTAACATTTCTCATCCCAAGAAAACTTAACCACCTTATAAGTGATATTGATCATAATAGAATCCATATTCTATAAATCCTTTACAAATCATCTATAATGCCCTACTAAACCAAATAAGCTCTAAATCTTGAAAACATTTCTCATTTTATCCCATGTCATAAAATCTTTCACCTTCTCAAGATCAACTAAGATTCCATGTTCTAACATCATGTTCCCCAATATATTCACTTCTTGAATCCATAAATCACACTTTTATATCTTGGAATAAAGTTAGTGATTTCTCAACAATTCAAAAACTGCACTCAGATGACGTACGTGATCCTCCTAGGACATAGAGAAAACCATGATTTCATCCACAAATACCATAATGGATGTATCAATATACTCATGGAAGATACTACTCATCAAATTCATAAATACTATAAGATAATTGGTTAGACTAAATGGCATGAAAAGATACTCATAATGGCTATACCTTCTCTGAAAGTTAGTTTTCTGAATGTTGGATTCTTTTATTCTCAACATGCAATATCAATAGCCACTTTCATAATGATAAAATGCATAATGCCAGACTTTCATAACCATATAGTCAAGGCCTTGTGCCAAGACTACAAATAAGATTTTGTGAAGGCCTTGTTCCAAGACAATAGTTTTTCTCATGAGACCTACCAATGCATCGAGGAGATATAGCGGGATTCACCTGTCACTTACTAAGTCTAATGCATTCCTCATATGAAAAGGTTTAAACATAACATAAACATTCATATTAAAACTAGCATACGAAATGTCAAAACTTTATCTATAAACCATGAATGGTATCAAAATAACTCATCCATAGTCAAAAATTTCACAAAACCTTCAATATAATATGGAAGTTTTATATCATAATAAATCAACTTAAAATAAGTATAAAATCCATCAAAGGATGTTGATATAGATGAAAATGATTTTTAAAACTCTTTGAGAGAAATATCCCTTTTTCATAAAAACATTTAAAAGTTACACAATTTATAAAGGAATACATTTAAATACATTTTTGAATCAAAGTGTCTCATACCACTTTGAAACTTTTGAAAGTAATTAACATTTTAAAAACATTCATGCCCATATAAATAAATCCTTAAAAACCATTTTGAAAACATGGGAATTAATGAGAATGATTTAGAAGAATAAATATTTAAACATTTAAAATGATTTTTTAGTAAAAAGTACCTTCAAATAATCCCTTTTAAAACTCTTTTATGAAACATGGACATGGATAATAAATATGTCCCAATAGATACTTACGTAAAAACAACCTCGGATAATAACGAGATTTTGAAATTAACCCTTACCTTGTAGTTTTCCTTTGTAGAGGGTAGGTTAACCTCCTGTATAATGGTGAAATAATTTTCATTAAATTATACAATAATCATATACATTAATATGATATCATATATGATCTTTTAACATTGCTTTGTTAATAATATCTTAGTATTATCGTCGTTTCAGGTGTTAACTGATTCATTTTACTTTATATGCTTTGTTACATAAGTAATGTTTGTTATGGATAGTATGTATCTTATTCATATTCAGAATGATATTAAGTCTTAAAATATTATTTTTAATCATCTAATGAAAATTAGTAGTGAATGGATACGATGGGGAATGAATCTCATCGCGTTCGTGGAGACGGTAATACGTACGTACGCACGAGCGACAATATCATTCTTTTGATATTAAAATAATATATAATTGGATGGTATATCATATATATAGAATCATTTTCATGTTATATTTATTATTTACATCAATTAAACATCATTATTATACCCATCCAAATAATAATGTATTTAATAACAATTACACCACGACGTGGAGACGGTAAGTCGTACGTACGCACGTATAATGACATGTCATTCAAAGGATGGATACAATAATGAATATGGTTGTACCATATTTATAATAACATCACAGTATATTGAAGATACTAGAGTTATTATTTTATAATGGAAACAACAAAGAAAGAGAAAGTGGAAGAAGAAAGGAACTTGAAAGAGGTGATGAAATATTTACCTCTTCTTTGGGTTATTCCTTTTAATTTGATCAAAATGGATCCTTAGGTTGCCTTTCTGACTAAAGGAAGGCCTCTAGGATTGAGGGAGGAAATTTTAGAGGGTATTTGGGTCGGTTTTGTATGATAAAAATGGATTTGAAGGTGTGAATTAGAGATAGGGGGGTGCCCTTTTATAAGAGGGGTGAGGGGCACCTTAGGAAAAGCTAGAAATATTTTTTTATAATAAAATAATTTTCAGTTTCTAATGGCTCAAAAATAATTTATTTCAAGGATAAGGTAGGTATGGGTTGAAAAATACTCAACCGATAGGTTTTAGACATGTTTGGGTCACTATATTAACCTCATCTTTTATATTTAACTCTTAGCTAATTAGTTTGATATTTACCAAGTCTCTTTGTATTTTTATATTATATGGTTAATAAACTTACTATAAACTTCCAAGAGAACATCAAGTGGTTAATTAATTACATATATAATATTATTTAAGACCTTTGGCCGAACCTTATATTTTTAGGAATAGAGTATCAATTAATATTATAATATTTGTTTTAAAAACTCTTTTATGTCAATTTTGACACTATTTGGTATTTTGTTTTTTCTAAATTCATAACAGCATTATTAATTCGAAAAAAAAATTCATCTAACCAACCCTAATATTTCATATTAATGTATAAATTAGTTTAATTCATAAAAAGTTTCAAATTACATTTATTTGGATATTTATAATGTCAATTATTTTAATCTTTCATTAATTAGGTAATTACTGCATCATCATTGTGTCATAAATAAATTAAATTATTTAATGTATAAAAAATATAAATAAAATACCATTATGTGGGAAATATTTTTATCTTTCTAATGAATATTTATATTCTAATTTATCTTATGTGTAACCCTATATAAAAAAAATTAGTTATTAAACTTTGATTTTAACTCTTTTAACTCTTCTTTAAATAAAATAATAATAAATGTCCTAATCTAATCCAAGTAGAGCAAAGAGGTTCATATTCTATTCCTAAGGTTGTTTTTGGTTGAATTATATTTATCCAATAGAGTTAGGACATGTTTTAGGGTAATAATAATATCATTTTCACCCTTAATTACCCTATTTACTTTTAACCGTGGTAAATAAAAGTAAAAAGTTACTATTCACCAAAAATTATTTTCATCTTATTGAACCGCATTTTACTTAATGATATCAACCATGTCTCTCAGATTTTTTAAATTCAAATCACAGAAGCGGTAAAATTAAGTTTTATGTAAATTTACAAATGCTCCTAGGAGGTGGGTAAAAGACTGTAAAAAGTTCAATAAAAATTTTATATATCTAAAATTATTATAAACTGACTCCAATGAATTACATTGAACATATATAGGTATTATGTATCTATTTTGACCTAAAATAAATTTAAATGAAACAAATAATTATTTAAATAAAAAGTCGTTTTTAACCAATAACTCAGTGTTTTTCACTATTCATCAAAAATTGAAAGTTTTCAGAAAAATACCAAAATTTTACCCTAAGCTAATTTTTATATTATGAATTCAAAAATTATTTCTATTTTACCAAATTCAAAACATATAAGTTGAATTTATTAATTTAAAATTAATTCCTGTTGTCAAAACCAAAAAGCGTGTTTTTAAGAAATAATAACTAACAAAAGATTGATACTTGTTTTTGTTCAATTTCAAAGTGAAATTATTTACAATGAATAACATTGGATTAAATGGTAAAAATAGAATCTATTTATACTTACAATACATTAAAATGTATAATTTTACATTAAAAATTATTTTGATTAAAAAAGTTGTTTTCAGATAAAATATAGTTTTTTCACTATTCACTCAAATATGAAAGTTATCAAAAAAACACCAAATCTTTATTAAAACTAAATTCTTATATCCCAATTCTAAAGAAGAAGTTTTTTTTTCAAATTGAAAATATAAAAGTTTCAAATATTGGATTTAAAAATGGTTCGCCCTTAAAAGGCGGTAAAATTGCATTTTTTTTAAAAAAATACTTCTTTTATCTGAAAAAATGAATTTTTTTTCATTATGTCTAAGAAACTCATAATATGGATTCTAAAATTATAAGGATTATATAAACTTCAAAATTTAGTTAATACTGTTCATAACCTCTTTTGAACGGCTAGTTTGGTAAGTTGTGGTGCGCTTGAACTCGGTGTTTCATGTAGTGCATGTTATTAAATTACTTTGAAGAAATAACGTACTATGAAATCTTGGGGTGTTATATTCTTCCCTCCTTAAATAAATTGAATCCTAGTAATTTGAAATTGTTCTTTGAAAATAAAAGGTTGAAAATAAAAAATACCTTTGGGGGAAAACCCACATCAGAAATTAGGTTAATAAAATTTATTCTTAATAAGATGAAAAGGGGAATGAAAAAGTCACCACCAAATTATGATCTCGATTAGGAGAACATTGGTGGAAATTAGAGACACATAATTAAAGGGAAAATGTAAATATTTATATGGAGTGATTGAGGTCATCGGACACCAACAATTGTAGAATTGAGGGCCTCAAATCCATCAATCTATGATGATTTAAAATATCATCGGTTCAACAAAACATAAGGTATTAGGATAACACATTTTTAGTTTTAAGATCCCTTACCTAAAGTTTAAGAATTAATTTCTTCATAGAATAAAAGAAGAAAAAAAATATATACTTGACAAGTAGAATTCCATCCTTTAACTAATTTCTACCACAAACTCATCTTTCACTCTAAAAGATAATAGAACTTAAAAAAATTCTATTTATCCTATTCGTATAGGGTTCTAAAAAAATGAATTTATAATTCATCTACCAGGCCTTTTAAAAAAACTACATTATTCAATCTAGGACATCATGTGGTCTAGTGGTAGGTGATACACCCTTGTCGCCCTTCAGTTGCGGGTTCAAGTCTCGCGGCCTTGCCGGATCCGACGAGTTGCCGTCCGACCTCTAGGTTATCCTTTTTATAGAAATCCAAAAATAATCTCAAACTAGAATTATCCAAAATACTTCTGTCCAAAATCACAGTCCAAAATTTATAAGGAAGGTAAACACAATGAATATCCTTTTTCCACATAATAACATGTAAACACCTTCATCATGTATTATTTTAAAACATGGTAACACCCTGAATTACAATAAAACCTTATTAATTACATTCATGCACCCTTATTCCTTATAGAATACTGTATATACTCCTTCTATCCAAAAATTTTGTAAAATCCAACAACGATGAAATATAAAAATCATTAATCAGTTTCACAATGGTCAATGATATCTAATATAATTTATCCAAATCAACCATCTCTTATTCTAAAATCACTACCTCATTATTAGGACCATATTAAGGATTACCTTTCCTTCAAACATGTATTTTTTAAAAAGTGTTTCTTACTATTAAGTCACTTTTCTTAGAAAAATATAATCTCAAAACTTCAATAAAATAGTACTGCAGTACAATCCTTATTTATCTCCATAATTTATATAACCAGTATATTGTTGATACAACACTCAAATGAAATAATTATATAATAACAACATAAGAACACTAGTCATTCCTCTTCATCTGAGGTAGTATCATAACTTGATTATTATCTAATAAAATCATTTATGGTATACTCTGATGATTGGGACATTGATTTTCGTAGTGTCCCAACGCCTTGTAGATGAAGCATTTTACATTTGAAACTTTTTTCTTACCATTGCAATCACGTACTTGGTGTCCTTTTTCTCCACACTTATAACAAACCCTCATTCCCTTCAAGCATTTACCAAGGTGATTCTTTCCACAGTTATCACATATGGAAAAATCCTTCTTTTCCCTATTCCCTTTATCCATAATTCTCTCTTCCATCCTTTTCTTCTCTCTCTTCCCTTCAAAACCATAGGACTCAGAGAATTCTTTACTTATCTTATTAACACATGATATTATTTCTTCATATGTTGAGAATACATGGGAGACTATTTCCCTTATAAATGTTTTCTTAATACCATGAAAGATATGATCCTTCTTACTCTTTGGATCATACGTATTGTTGGAGTTCACATTCCTTATACTGGGCACCATTTCTATACAATGGCATACACTAGGTCAGTTTATGAATTGCAATGAATAATTCCAAACTTGTAAAATACCTAACGTAAATTGAACAGTTTTTGGATATAATCCATAATCATAAAAATATTTTCTTTCAGGTGGTATACTCTCATAAATCCTTCATAATGATTTGTAAATAAAATGAGAATTTATCCTAAGAATATCCCTCAGGAGTGTCGTAACCAAGAGTGCAGAAAGGCCCGTTGTCATCCTCCAGTTCTCGTTCGAGTCTAGCTCAAAGCGGTGTTTTTGGGTTTTACCCCAAGATACATCTATGCTAGAGCCACCTCTATCTGCTCGTATCCATACAGGGATGTATTGCTTGGAAAACTCACAAAATCTCAACAATACCAAAATTCTAGGAAGTTCTTATATACTAATCCTCAAAGTCTATCTTAGGGTTATGTGCTCTAATTAGAGTTTATCTAAATCTATTTTCCAAGGTTGGTACTAAAATTTCTTTGATAACAACTGTAACTCCCCGACCCTA
This sequence comes from Viscum album, assembly GCA_963277665.1. Classification (NCBI taxonomy): domain Eukaryota; kingdom Viridiplantae; phylum Streptophyta; class Magnoliopsida; order Santalales; family Viscaceae; genus Viscum; species Viscum album. The sequence goes on from OY728159.1 coordinate 1,217,528,858, forward strand.
GTTACCCAAAGTAGGTACATTATTTTAATACATTGGCATGATTACAAGGAATCAAGTCCCGAAAGACCGATCAGTTTAGCAGTCTTGGAAAATAGATTACATACATGAACGATACATTACACTTTCTGACATACAACAACAAAATAATACTTTGAGAACACCATTTTTCCCATAGATTAACCCTGCATATCAAACATAAAACACTTCTTGGGATCCTGGGGAAAATAAAACATAGAAAGGGGTGATCTCAGATGCCCAGTAAGGATAACAATATAGCGGAAACTTTTATAAATAAGCATAAACATTTAAGGAAATATATAAGACTAAAACAAAAGGCTTTTAAACTTGAACTTCAACATAATATGGAAAAGATAAAATCAAAATAATTCCATTTACTTACTCACATGAATATTCTACTAGTCGAATAATTACATTCAATATCAATAGCCACTTTCATAATGATGGAATGCATAATGCCAGACTTTCATAACCACATAGTCAAGGCCTTGTGCCAAGACTACAAATAAGATTTTTTCAAGGCCTTTTTCCAAGACACTAGTTTGTCTCATGAGACCTACCGATGCATCGAGGAGCTATAGCGGGCTCCACCCATCACTTACTAAGTCCAATGCATTCCTCATATGAAAAGGTTTAAATATAATATAAGCATTCGTATTAAAACTAGCATACGAAATGTCAATACTTTATCCATAAACCATGAATGGTATCAAAATAATGCATCCATAGTCAAACAAATCACAAAACCTTCAATACAATATGGAAGTTTTGTATCACAATAAATCAACTTCAAATAATTTTAAAATCCATCAAAGGATGTTGATATAGATGAAAATGATTTGTAAAACTCTTTGAGAGAAATATCCCTTTTTCATAAAAACATTTAAAAGTCACACAATTTATAAAGGAAGACATTTAAAGACATTTTTTAATCAAAGTGTCCCATACCACTTTGAAACTTTTGAAAGGAATTAACATTTTAAAAACATTCATGTTCATATAAATAAATCCTTAAAACTATTTTGAAAACGTGGACATTAATGATAATGATTTAGAAGAATAAATATTTAAAACGATTAAAATTATTTTTTAGTAAAAAAGTACCTTAATAGAATCCCTTTGAGAAATCTTTTATGAAACATGTACATGGATAATAAATATTTCCCAGTAGATACTTACATAAAAACAACCTCGGATAATAAAGAGATTGTGAAATTAACCCTTACCTTGTACTTTTTCTTGGTCGAGGGTAGGTTAACCTCCTGTATAATGGTGAAATAATTTTTATTAAATTATAAAAGAATCATATACATTAATATGATATCATATATGATCTTTTAACATTTCTTTGTTAATAATATCTTAGTATTATCGTCGTTTCAGGTGTTAACTGATTCGTTTTCCATTATATGATTTGTTACGTAAGTAATGTTTGTTATGGATAGTATGTATCTTATTCATATTCAGAATGATATTAAGTCTTTAAATTTTATTTTTAATCATCTAATGAAAATTATTCTTGAATGGATACGATGGGGAATGAATCTCATCGCGTTCGTGGAGACGGTAATCCGTACGTACGCACGAGGGACAATATCATTCTTTTGATATTAAAATAATATATAATTGGATGGTATATCATATATACAGAATCATTATCATGTTATATTTATCATTTAAATCAATTACACATAATTATTATACCCATCTAAATAATAATGTATTGAATAACAATTACACCACGACGTGGAGACGGTAAGCCGTACGTACGCACGTATGGTGACATTTCATTCAAAGGATAGATAGAATAATGAATATGTTTGTACCATGTTTATAATAACATCACATTATATATAATATACTGGATTTATTATTTTATAATGGAAACGACAAAGAAATATGAAGTGGAAGAAGAAAGGAACTTGAAAGAGGTGATGAAATATTTACCTCTTCTTCGGGTTCTTCCTTTTGATTTGATCCAAAGGGATCCTTAGGTTGTCTTTATGACTAAAGGAAGGACTCTAGGATTAAGGGAGGGAAGTTGAGAGGGTATTTGGGCAGGATTTGGCCAAGCCAAATGTCTTTTAAGGTGTGAATCAGAGAGAAGGGGGATTGCCCTTTTATAAGAGGGGTGAGGGGCGCCTTAGGAAAAGCTAGAAATATAATTTTATAATAAAATCATTTTCGGTTTCTAATGGATAAAAAATGATTTATTTCAATGATAAGGTAGGTATGGGGCGAAAAATACCCAACCAATATGTTTTAGACAGGTTTGGGTCACTATATTAACCTCATCTTTTATATTTAACTCTTAGTTAATTAGTTTGACATTTACCATGTCTCTTTGTATTTTTATATTATATGGTTAATAAACTTACTATAAACTTCCAAGAGAAACTCAAGTGGTTCATTAGTGACATTTATAATATTATTTATGAACTTTTGAAGAACCTTATATTTTTAGTAATAGAGTATCAATTAATAATATAATATTTGTTTTAAAAATTCGTATTTCAATTTTGACACTATTTGGCATTTTGTTTTTTCTACATTCATAACAGCATTATTACTTCGAAAAAAATTCATCTAACCAACCCTAATATGTAATATTAACCTATAAAATTAGTGGAATTCATAAAAAGTTTCAAATTACATTTATTTGGATATTTATAATGTCAATTATTTTAATATTTCATTAATTAGGTAATTACTACATCATTATTGTGTCATAAATAAATTAAATTATTTAATGTCTAAAAAATATAAATAAAATACCATTATGTAGGAAATATTTTTAGATTTATAATGAATATTTATAGTCTAATTTATCTTATGTGTAACCCCATATTAAAAATGTTTTAGTTATTAAACTTTGATTTTAACTCTTTTAACTCTTCTTTAAATAAAATAATAATAAATGTCCAAATCTAATCCAAGTGGACCAAAGAGGTTCATATTTTATTCCTAAGGTTTTTTTTAGTCAAATTATAATTATCCAATAGAATTAGGACATGTTTTAGGGTAATAATAATATCATTTTTACCCTTAATTACCCTATTTACTTTTAACTGTGGTAAATAAAAGTAAAAAGTTACTATTCACCAAAAATTATTTTCATCTTATTGAACCATATTTTACTTACTGATATCAACTGTGTCTCTCGGATTTTTGAAATTCAACTCACAGAAGCGGTAAAATTAAGTTTTATGTAAATTTGCAAATGCTCCTAGGAGGTGGGTAAAAGACGGTAAAAATTTCAATAAAATTTTTATAAATCTAAAATTATTATAAACAGACTCTAATGAATTACATTGAACATATATAGGTATTATGTATCTATTTTGACCTAAAATAAATTTAAATAAACAACTAATTATTTAAATAAAAAGTCGGTTTTAACAAATAGCTAAGTGTTTTTCACTATTCATCAAAAATTGAAAGTTTTCAGAAAAATACCAAAATTTTACCCTAAGCTAATTTTGATATTATGAATTCAAAAATTAAGTATATTTTACCAAATTCAAAACATATAAGTTTCATTTATTAATTTAAAATTAATTCTCGTTGTCAAAACCAAAAAGCATGTTTTTAAGAAATAATAACTAACTAGAGATTGATACTTGTTTTTGTTCAATTTCAAAGTAAAATTATTTCCAATGAATAAAATTGGATTAAATGGTAAAAATATAATCTATTTATACTTCCAAACCATTAAAATGTATAATTTAACATTAAAAATTATTTTGATTAAAAAAGTTTTTTTCAGTTAAAATATAGTATTTTTCACTATTCACCCAAATATAAAAGTTATCAGAAAAACACCAAAAATTTATTGAAACTAAATTCTTATGTCCTGATTCTAAAGAAGAAGTTTATTTTGTCAAATTAAAAATATAAAAGTTTCAAATATTGGATTTAAAAAGGGTTCTCCCTTAAAAGGCGGTAAAATTGCATTTTTTTTTAAATACTTATTTTATCTGAAAAAATGAATTTATTTTTTTATTATGTCTGAGAAACTCATAATATGGATTCTAAAATTATAAGGATTATATAAAGTTCAAATTTTAATTAATACTATTCATAACCTCTTTTGAACGGCTAGTTTGGTAAGTCGTGGTGCGCTTGAACTCGGCGTTGCGTGTAGTGCAAGTTATTGAATTAATTTGAAGAAATAATGTACTATGAAATATTGGGGTTTTGAATCCACTACAAGACCCATCGCTCTCTCTCTTACCTTTATGGGAACTCATAGAACTACCACTGGTAGAAAAAGGAACTCTTGTCAACCATGACTTACTATCCAGGTCAAGCTCAACCATCAATACCCTATCCAACATGTCAGCATAAGAAGATATCTTCAACAAGAAAACCTAAGAATGAATGTCATATTTAAGAACTACGTCAAACTGTTGAGTCTTAATCTTATCATTTGATGCAATCTCAAGTGCATACTATAAAATCTCAGGAATGTGGTTTGCATACTTTGTCATGGTCCTATCAGCCTGCTCGAGTTCAAAAAACTCTATAGCCTTAGCCAGTACCATAGACTTTGGATTGAACTGGTTGGTGAAAATAACTTTAAATTCCTTCACCTCTAAACCCTTGTTCTTATTCTCCATCACCATCGAGTCCCACCACCTCCTATTAGGTCTCTCCAGTTTAAAGTTAGCACACTTTACCTTAATATCTTTGGGATTTTCTAAGAAATCAAATCGAAACTCTATATTTTTTAACTAATCCTCAACCTCTTGAGGATCATTATATCCTTGGAAAGTATATGGTTTCTTATAAATGAAATAATTATCATGATTCTAAGATTCATCCCTCTGAGGTTACACAACTAGATCCTGAGTATGAATGGGTGTGGGCACCTTTCCTAAAGCTTTGACATCACGCATGATAACCTCAACGAGATTCTGGTCCATAGAAGGATTCACTCACTGTGTTTCATCAGTAGATTCCTCTTGGATCCTATTCACATGAATTCTCATATGAATGATGTTACACAACATCATAAAACAACATTGAAGACATCAAAAGATTACTCAGATCAATTCTCAAACAAGATCAATAGGGAAAATAATCCCATAGAATAAGAAAAAAATATTTGGATTTATACCTATCCAAATCTAAATTATGTAAAAGACTAGAACTATTCCTCAATATGCCTTTCCAAAAATACCCATGGAGACTTAAGTCCCATTATGATGAGAGATATCTAGGCACTCCCTCACAACTACCTCCTAAGTCTCAACAAGATCTCTCAACTGCATACTAACATCAAATAAATATGCACAACCTACACCCTTTGATACAACTTTCTCACAAATTGGTTTGGACACCCTGGTACCCTGATATTTGAGCCAGAACTAACATAGCCCAAAGGGAATTCTCAATCACCATGTGTTTGAGACTATAACCTAGCATCATAGAAGATAAAATTGGGAATGAATTTTCCACAAAACAACAGAAGATAAAAGAAACATATTTGTATGCTCAAAACTCCAAAGGGTGACAATAACCAAAAAACAAACATGTATATCAAAAAAACAAATAGTGCATCATAAAAGTACCCAAAAATAGACAATATCAACCTAATGTATCAAAGGACACATCACTATAAGCCCCAAAGGATTAAGAACATCCACCTCCTTTAATAGGTGCTTTTCCTTTTCTCAGACCTGGCAGAAGAAAAACTACAAAGGCCCGAAGTCAAAGGTAGGGTGTGAGTTAAAATAATTTTAGGGTCTCACAAAGTGTTTCAAAATAATATGTCATAATAGTAAACCAAATAATGATTTTAATTTTAAATAAAACAGGCATGGAAGTCCAATTTCATATTTAAATAAAAACATTATTTTCATTTCAAATTATGAAAACATTTTAAACAATGGATTGATAAGAATTTTATATAAAACAATTTATATAAATCAACTAGCATGAATAATGAAGTTTCACAATCAATGTAATATATATCAAAGTAATCATAGTAATAAACATGGTCATCTGCCTTGTGGCACGATATTTTCTGGTCATAGGATCCTCACACTCTTATATCAGTGATCATGGAAATGTGTACACATGTCCCTCAGGTTTAGGTCAAATAGGACTCATCAAAATCTCATCCAATATAAGATCTTCCTAATTAGGTTTATATTATAGTTTTCATTTTCAATCCACTTCTATGGAATTACCATCCTATAGTGTTTTTCCCAAATAAATCACTAACTACTCAGGCTCGCATGTGCTCAATTAATAAATCAATAATGGGAAATTCATTTCATTTAAAATCAAAACATCATTTACAATTCAATTACCCAATTTCTCATTTAAATATTCCAAATAAATTTCAATAACAAAACATAGATTTTTAATTATTTCATTCTGTTTCAAAATAAAACCAATCATGGGTTTTGATCAATTCAATTTAATCCATTTTCTAAAATCAGTTCTCAAAGCAACTCAAAAATTCCATCAATTTCCAAAAACATACCCCAAATTCCAATTCCATTGGAATTGGGGTTTTCATAAAATCCATACCAAATAAATTCCAATTCCAATTTTCATTTAATTGAGTTTTCATAATTTAATTTAAAGCATATCAAATCAAATCAAGAAAATCAAGGGTTTATTAAATGGAAAATCTCAATTGAATCACCTACCTTTAATCATGGTATCAAAACTCAACACCCATAGCAGGATTTACCAACTATGAATGATATAAACAAAGATCAAGAAATCCAACCTAGATTCAAGATCCAAATCAATGGATTTTAGATCAATCAAACATAAGATGATCTAACAAACCCTATGGAGGAAAGAAATAGAGAGCAGGAGAGAAGGAACAGGAGAACCAATTATTGAAGAGGGATTGAGCGAGACCCACCATACTTTGATCCACCTAAGAAGGGTTTTGGAGGAGCCGAAGAGGGTTCTTGGGAAACTCCAAGACCTAGGAATTTTATATATGAGTAGTTGGGGTTGAATGGGAGGTTAAACGGGGGTTCATGAATTTTTTTAAAAAAATCAAAACTAAAATTGCCAGGTGCACAGTTAGATGGGTAGGGTCGCATGATTAGAAAAATTGTTCACCCTAACTGTGCAACCCTCTATTTGGGTTCATGTTTTATACTAGGTGGACACATAGTTTTTTAGACCATGTTCCAACCATGCAAACCCCCACTTCCCGGGGTTGCACGGTTTGCACAGGGTGGGCACATGGTTTGGGAAAACTGTGTGCAAACCATACACAGCCCAGAAAACTTCCAAAAATTTACAAATTTCACCTAAAGCACCCTTAAACAATATAAAAAAAATATAATCAAAATAATGGTCTAGTAGTAGCTTAAAACAAGTAACATGATGTTACAAACTCGATCTATGAGTGCTAGTGTATAGCGACCCTAGTTTTTCTTACATGACTATTACATCATTTTAAAGATAAGCAACATAAAAGTTTACACAACCAGGATCCAAATGTATAGTGTATTGGGAAAATTAGTACCATGCATAACTTTTAAAAAATAAAACATAAAAATTTATTTAATTCCTTCTTCTCTAGCTTCTTATTGTCCCTCATGTTCTCCTTAGTACAAGTATTCACCTGAGGATATACATCTAAATAAGGGGTGAGATAAAATCTCGATAAGAGTATGAATAAGAGACATGAAACATGGGTGAGAATAATCATCATCATAATAAACATAATCATGGGATCATCATCATAATCATGAGAGCAAGAATTGGGTAAAGGCATGAAATGTGGCAATGTATAAAAATGAAACACCATGTCTTAGTGGTCAAATACCACACATAGTTGTGAAAAAAGCTAGCATCATGTTCATGAATATTTCACTTTATCTCATGATATTAATCACATTACCCAATTAATTTGAGTGATATATAGTTTCAGGCACACCCGTCACATCATAACATTTACATGCACTATATAATTTCAGGTACACTCGTCACATCATAACATTTACAGTATCTTGCATGTCACATAGAACATATATCAATATTGAACATAAAATAACCCATGGAAAGAAATGGGTTTCATTTAAAAATGTTCACATTAATGAGTAAAATTTGGGGCTCACAGAAGAAATAGGTAATAACATACTTGGTATAAGAATCATCAATCTTGACTGAAGAAGAAACAATCTCACAAGAAGTAAAAGATGCATTTTTGGAAAGAAGAGTTATTTTGGAAAAATCTTTATGTTTGTCATAAAATCATATTGGAAACATGTATATACAAAAATAAAAGGTAAGTATAAATAAATTATATTTAAATAACATTAATGAAACATCCATACTGAAAATTTATTGAAAGATGGAAAACCCAAAGAGAGTTGGGTTCGAGAATCCCCTTACTTTATGTCTAAATGATTACTTCACTTTAATATCCTAGGTGATCAAATTAAATTCATTAATTAAAATAATAAATAACATTTTATACATGGATTTGATACATTATATTTTTATTAAGTTAATTTATGGGATTTTATATGAGTTATTAATTTTAATTTCATCATTCTAGAGTGTTCATTTTCTTGGTTTTCATGATTGGTTAGCTTGTTTATAAGTATGGAAGTTCATGTACAGTGAGAATGATTATCCAGAATTAAAATTATATATTATTAATGAAAATAAATAATATTAAATGATCATATTTATCATTTTTTATATGGTATGAGGATGAATCATTATATAAATAGTTAATGAAAATGATTTAATTTATTTGGCGGATTTTACGACCATCACGAACTCATATAATTTTATTTAATATCATGTTTATATATTGATTCCAGAACATTATATAACTTATAATATGTATAATAAAGTTTTATTTAACAATATTTATGATTTTATGACCATCATTGTAGGTGGTAGTGAAAAATAAAAACACATCGTCCATGGTGGTGGTAAATTGACACACCACGGATGATATTTTCATGTTTAGAAAAAAAGGGGAAGAGACTTGAAGATGAATTATTCCATTAACATAATAATATTCTATTATATAAAATATATCAAATTTATCATGCCTCTTGGATAGTTGTATGTTAGTATAGGATATAAAAAATGAAATTGAAAAGAAAATAAAATAAAAAGAAAGATGGTTTTACCTCTTGAATTTATCCTCCTTGAGAACCTCCTTAGGGAAAAGGGTTCGGTATTTTGATGAGACAAAGGGAACTTATACATGAGGAAGGGTTTTGGGAATAGTATCGGATAGAATTTGGATAAGGCTCAAATCTTGTAATGTGTGAGGAGAAGAGGTTATGAGGGTGGTATTTATAAGGGAGGAGATGGGTGTTTTCTCGTTATTTTATTTTTTAGTTTATTATTTTGGATCAAGACTATGAATAGTTTTAGAATTGTCACAAAATATATTAAAATAATGAATGAGAGTTTCATATCTTGGGATTTCATCATCCTTACATCAACAATGACATTAAAAAATCATGTATTTACTTTTTATCGAAAATTATTGTATTTTACTATTCACAAAAAATTAAAGTATTTTAGAAAAATCCCAAAAATTAACCCTAACCATTTTTCAATGTGCAGAATTAAAAACTTAACTCCATTTTATGAAAATAATTTTCTAAATATGAGAAATTTAATTTTTAAATAAAATCATTATTTACTTGGACAATACTGATTTTAAAATTTTAACTGATTTTTTAACACTTTGAAAAATTAATTAAGGTATCATAAAATTATCTTATAATCATAAGACAACAAAATATTAATTTATGAATATATTTTATGAATATAAATTTTCATTTAAATCGTTATATTAATTATAAAAATATAATTTAATATTTATAACTTACAAAAATACCAATGCTTAATTAATAATTTTTAAAATATTTTTTTACTTATACTATGGTATAATTATATCGTATTATCATTTATAAGATACCTAAATTTTATTTATACTTTCATAGATGGGGTTATTATTCTATTGGCCGATTTACTATTCCTAATTGTCACATTACTATTCCAAAAGTTGGTTTACTATTCTATTGGTAAAGGTTTCTTAACTTCAAGAAATACCTCTTATTTCATTAATTATTCATTTATAAAGTTTTTATTGTATTCTCAAAATTATTTTATGTGATTTATACTATATGAAATAATTATAATAATTCAATTTCCATTGATAAAATTTTGGGTCGTTACATTCTTCCCCTCTTATGAAATTTCACCCTTGAAATTTTGTTTTACATACTATGGTGAAAAAAAAGTGAGGGCAATTCTCCTTCATCACTTCCTCTAGTTCCCATGTTGCCTCTTCGTACTTATGGTTTTTTTATATTACTTTGACAAGGTGAGTAGTCTTGTTGTGTAGAAAATTATCTCTATGTTCCAGGACCTTCATTAGATGCTCATCATAAGAGAGATCATTTTCCAAATGTACCACCTTTGTATTAAATACATGTGAGGGATCTGTTATGTACTTCCTTAAGAGGGAAACATGGAATACATTGTGTACTTGATACATGGTAGGTGGAATTTCCGGTTGATAGGTTATTGCTCTAACACGATTAAGAATCTCAAAGGGGACGATGTATATGGGACTTAGCTTTCCTTTCTTCCTAAATCACATGATCCTCTTCCACAGAGATATGTAGAGGAATACCATGTCTCCAACCTCAAACTATAGGTCATGTGTATGATTGTCTAAATAGCCATTCTATTGTCTTTTGGATTCTTTGATGTGATGTTGAATGGCTTTCACCTTTTCCACCATTTCTTTGACCATTTTAGGTTCAAACAGCTTATGTTCATTTAATTCATCTCAAAATGTCGATGTTCTGTATCTTTTCCCATAAAGGGTCCATATGGAGCCATTTGGATGCTCGAGTGGAAACTATTATCGTAAGAGAACTCAACCAGAGTTAGATGTTGGTCTCGTCCTCCTTTTAAGCCCATAGAACATGCTCTCAACATGTCTTCCAATTTCTGAATTTTCCATTCATATTTTCCATCAGTTTGAGTATGATGAGGTGTACTAAAGTTCAGCTCAATGTTTGGAGCATGTTGAATACTTTTCCAAAACTTGGAATTGAATCTCGGATCTCGATCAAATACAACCAATAGTGGTACTCCATGCGGCCTTACCACTTCTATGATGCATATCCATGCAAGTTGATCCAGTGAGAAGCCCTATAAAATTATGATAAAGTGAGTTGTATTTATAATATGATCCATAATAACCCATATAGCATTGTTTTCTCTATATGTCTTCAGAAGTCTGTTGAAAAATTCCATGGTGATGTTTTCCCATTTCCATGTTGGCATTGGTAATGGTTACATCATCCCCTTGGAATTTTGTATTTAATCCTTCTCTTATTGACATATCAGGTACTTTGATGTATATTCAGTAATCTCCATCTTCATATTGTCCCCCTAATAGTGGTCTCAGAGATCTTGATACATCTTTTTTCTCCTTGTGTGAATAAATAAGGTTGATCTATGTGTATCACTTAGAATCTCTTTCTTCATCTCTGTATTAGACAGTAAACATAGTCATGACCCAAATATTAAAATTCCTTCCTCATAAATTTTAAACTCTGATGATTTCCCCTTATGATAGCTTTTACCTTCTTCTTAATTTCCACATCATTTATTTGAGCAACATTTATTTTCTCTGTGAGGGATGGTTGAGAAATAATTTGGTAAATGATTAGTGATGTTCCTTACTTAATGATTCCTATGTCCATTCTTTGAAAATCTAAGAATATTGGATCTATCTCAATTCTCATCATTGATAAATATTTTAGATCCTTTCTACTTAGAGAATCTATTACCTTATTTGTCTTACAAGGATGGTAGTGGATTTAGCAGTCGAAATCCTTGATGAGGTCTAACTATCTTTGCTAATGAATAATAATCTCCCTCTATGTGAACATATATTTTAGGCTATTATGATCAATATATATCTCACACTTCTCCCCATAGAGATAATGTCGCCATATTTTCAACAAAAAGATCATAGCTTCCAACTCTAGATCATGTGCGGGATAGTTTTTCTCATGAATTTTTAACTTCCTTGAGGCGTAGGCTATAAATTTATCATTTTTCATTAGTAAACAACCTAATACCTTCTTAAAAGAGTCACTATATACTGTAAAGAGTTCCCCACTTTTCAGAAGTGTGAGTATTGGCATAGTGATAAGCCTCCTTTTTTAACTTTTTTAAGCAGACTTCATATTCACAGGTCCAGAAAAACTTTCCCCCCTTCCGATTTAGCTTGGTTAGTGGGTTTTAAAATCCTGATAAGTTCTTCACAAATCACCGATAATACCCAGCAAGGCCAAGGAAACTACATATCTCTGTGAGATATTTTTGGTATGGGCCACTCTTCGATTGACTTTGTATTAGAAGGGTCCACATATATTACTTTACTGGTGATAACATGCCCCAATAATGATACCGTCTCCATCTAGAACTCACATTTATTTTACTTTTCATATATTTTCTCCCTTATCAAAGTATTTAGCACAGTATTCAAATACTCCTCATGTTTCTCCTTTATCTTGGAGTATATCATAATATCATTGATACAGACTACCACAAATTTGTTGAGGTAATATCTAAAGACTCTATTCATTAAATACATGAATATTTTGGGGGTATCAGTGAATCTAAAATGAAACACTATTAACTCATAGTGTTCATGCCTCATTTGAAAGGCAGTCTTGAGAATATCTTCCTTCCTCACCTTTAATTGGTGATATCCCGACTAAAGGTCAACCTTAGCAATGAAAAATGGGCGGGGTGGGCCAAGGCCTCGTGGGCTTGAGCCCATGCGGGCTAGACCCGCAAAAGCCTGCATAAAAAATGGGTGTATTTATCAAGCCCGCCCCGCAGCGGATGCGGGCAAGCCCGCGGGCAACCCGCATTCAATATTTTTTTTATAATTTTTTAAATTTTAATAGGATCATAAAATCCCTCATGAAAAATGAGTCGAATTATGGTTGGAAAGTATATGATAATGAGAATGTAATCTTGAAAATATAAAAATAATAATTTAAAAATTGATTATAATAACTATTAAAAATTTCACCTCATTATAAAATTTTCCATGATTAGCATAAAAAGTCCAAAATTTCAAAATCAAAGTTACAAATAATATAACACTAAACAAAAAAATATAGAACAAGTCAATCTATTTCACATTCTTCTTCAATATTCCATTCACCCTTATCTCCTTTAATGCTTCCTTCAAATCCTACATCAAAACACAATTAAAATAGACTTTTAAACAAATATAAAATATAAAATATATTAAAAAATAAAAGTATTGATGAATTTTATTTTGATAAAAAATCTTATGAAAATATATTAATAAAAGTAAAGTATCATTATTAATTATTAGGAAGACATACATTTAAGAAATCTAAGGAGTACTTGTGCTTTCCACATATATACTTTCAGAACTAGAATCTTCCTCCAAGACAAATTCCACTTTTTCATCCTCCAATCCTGTAAGAAAATAAGTGTTAATATAATTATTATATATATAATATAATAAAACATAATATTGATAAATATACCAATAGTTTCGAAAAAATGAATCCAACTCCGAGCACATATTACTGCTTGAATGTTTTTTGGTAGAAGACGACTCCTATATTTATTCAACACCCTTCTGCCAATGCTAAATGCAGACTTTGAGGCCACCGTGGTAATAGGAATGCATAACAAATCACATGCCATGAGTGATAAAATAGGAAATCTTTTACTCTCATCCTTCCACCAATCAAGCACATTTAGATTTCTATAAATTGACATATCCACCAATGGCATATCCAAATAAATATCCAACTGAGATTTTGCATCATTTGGACCAAAAACTTTATTTTTTAGATCAATCCAAATCTACAAAAAAAATATAAACAAAAAAAATAAATAAAATAAAATTAAATGAAATGCATAGATAATGATTTAAATAACAAGAAACTGAACTTACATCAATTACATCAGTATTTTCCCTTGTTGAAGAATTAAGAGAAGCAGAAGATGAACCCATTTGATTAGTTCCCATTGATGGAATAGAAGAGAAATCCTTTACATACTCTCCACAAAGCTGATATAGCTTGTTTTTCACCATAGAAATATTTTCTTGATAATGACGTGAATCAAGACTTTGATAGCTAAATTCCAACATTGTCAACTTGATATGAGGATCAAACACAGCCGCCATTACAAGTAGAATGCTATAATGACTCTAATATTTATCAAATTTCTTCTTCATATGGCATGACATTGTTCTAATGACATCATCATTATTGTTGATATTGTTCAACAAAAACCTATCAATTTTCCAAACTTGACCAAAGTATAAATTTGATGTAGGATATGTGGATCCAGAAATAAAATTTTTCATATCAAAATAGGGATTCAAAAAATTGCAAATCAGTTCACCTCTCTTCCATTCTTCTTCTAAACGAAAATTCTTGTAATTTGGATCATAAATATCCAAATTATTGAAGACATGTTTATACCTCAATTCACTTTCTAACATTGTATATGTAGAATTCCACCTGGTGGGCACATCCAATCTCAAAAGTACACCACTATCAACTGAAACACTTTTTGCACAATCTTGAAAGCATATCATTCTACCCTCAGAACCTTTAACATGAGAAATGCTTTCTATAATTTTTTGGCATGCAGAATCAATAACTTTCAGACCTTCTTGAACAATAAGGTTTAAAACATGGGCACAACATCGAATATGAAAAAATTCTCCAATGAAAAGCAAATTCTTTTCCAAATTCAATTGATCTTTCAACTTTTGTTGCATGGTATCATTGGCAGAATCATTATCAAGGGTGAGAGAGAAAATTTTCTTTTTTATGCCCCAATCAACGAACATTTCTTTTACTTTTTTTGCCAATTCAGCACCAGAATGTGGAGGTCGCATGTCAATAAAAGAAAGAATTTTTCTTTTTAAATACCACTCCAAATCAACATAATGAGCAGTCAAACAAAGATGCCCCTTACTAGTACAATCCATCCACAAATCAAAATTAAGACATATCCTACCACCAATGTTTGAAAAAATATCTTTCAATTTTTTTTATGTTGATCATATACTTCCATCACATCCGAACTTGCAGTACTTCTAGAAAAAAACTTCACTTCTGGATTCAAATAACTGAAAACTTCTCTAACTCCTTCATATTCAAAAAATTTAAATGGAAGGTCATGTATTATAATGGACATTTCCATATTTTCATGAAACATCTTTGAATCAAATTTTTTATTTCACAAATTTCCTAAATGATCCAAGATCATTGAAGGAACACTACGATCTTTTAAAACTTTGATTCCACTGTATTTTTCGATATGCCAAGACAAAGTGGATGTTCCATATTTCCTTCCACCTCCCACCAATATTAATCCACATCCTTTACACTTACCTCTCAGTTTTTCATCAATTACACCAATTTGCTCAAAATAAATCCAAACGTCAGATGTGGTCTTTTTTGATCTTTTTGTTGCAACTTGAACATCATCATTTTTATTTTCATCTTTATCCATGTCTTGACTAAATTGGCAAGTGTTATCCACATGATCATGTATCACTGAGTTACTATCATTAATGCCATGATTTTCTTCCAATTCAAGATCATTTTGAAGTTGATACATGTTTAAGACAACCTACAATAACAAAATATTATATCTATATTAGACAAATAATTTATATAAAGGTTTTTTAATACGATATTGGTGATTAAAAATACACTAAACATTAAAAGAATTATATTTTTACAATCATAACTGGTAATAAATAAAAATTAATAATTTATAATTCAAATATAAATACATAAATGATAAAATCTGATAATCTAATGAAATATTATAAATTAAAATTTAAAAAATGAATGATTTCATTTTAAATGAAATTATGAAAAAAATCACAATTTTTCAAAAATAAAAAATAATATATATATATATATATATTCTAAAAATAATTAGATTTTAAATTAACAAATAAGGGTGTGATTTATGTGATATAATATTTATTGATGTTATTATGTGTTATTTTTTAAACTTACATTAAATTATTATGATAAACACAATAAAAATGTGGAAAATATTAAAAATTAAAACTAAAAAATAAAATACTTTTATAAAATAACATAAATCAAAAAAAAACATACCTCTTCTGTTTTGTTTGCAATACCTGAGAACGGAGGAGGAGTCGTCGAGCCGACGAAGGTGTGGGTCGTGCATGACAAATGAGCTGCCCGAGAGGGGGATCGATCCTGGAGGATCCAGCGATGTCGAGGGTCGGGGAGGAGCTGCCGGAGAGGGGGGTCACAGTCACGGAGGCTGGGGTGGCAGAGGAGGTGGAAAAGCTGGGGGTCTGTGAGGAGCCGCCAGAGGTGGGGGTTGTTCATGGTGAAGGAGGCGGGGAGGGTTCTTCGGGGTCGGGTGGGGTGGCGGGGGTGGAGATGGCGGTCTGCGGAGGAGGCGCATGAGAGGGGTTGGGGTCAAACGGTGGGGGTATCATGGGTTTTTGTCACCACCGAGGAGGCATGAAGGTGGGGCGGGGGTTGCGGACTCGTGGGGGAGGTCGGGCCCAGGGTGGGGTAGCGTGGTGGGTCGCCGTCGCAGAGAAGGCGTGAAGGTGGGTCGAGGGTCGTGAACTCGCGGAGGAGGTCGAGCCCAGGGCAGGGTGGCAGAGATTCGGGAAGGAAGACGAAGACGCGGTAAGGGGTAGGGGATGAGACGGGATGAGGGACGAGCAGCAAGAACAAAGTCTGGCGGCACGGCGGCAATGTGTGTGAGTAGTGCTAGTGCACCTATGTAGAGGAGGAGGAGGGTAGGGTAGTTTTTGAAGTGGTGTTGATAAATAAAACAACAAGGAGATGAATGCGAGAGGAGGCAGCGTGTGCGCAGCAGTATTTTTGAGTCGTTATTGAAAGTCGGAAATGTCGGGAAAAGGAGGATGCAGATCTCCATGCGGGTCTTCTTCGTGAAATAAAATGATATTTGAAAAATTAATATTATAATAATTATTATAAAATAAAATAATAATAACCCGCGGGTCAGCCCGTATCCGTGCGGGTTTACCTGCACGGGTTTGTTGTCCGTGCGGGCTGTCCGTATAAACCTGCTTAAAATGTGGGTTATTTTTTATAAACCCACCCCGCCCCAAACCCACCCCAAGCCCGCTTAGCCCGCGGGCCCACAGCCTGTTTTGCATCGCTAGTCCACCTTAGAGAAATTCTTGTCTCTATGCAGTTGATCGAACAATTCATCTATCCATGGAAGTGGATACTTGTTCTTTATTGGGATTTTTTTGAGATTGTAATAATAAATGTAGAGCCACATTTATCTATCCTTTTTCTTGATGAAGAGGATGGTGCACCCCGTAGTAAATCACTCGGGTGTATAAAACCCTTATCTAGATTCTCTTGTAACTGCTTCTTCAATTCCTCCAAATCATTTTATAAGGTGTCTTTGATATAGGTAGAGATCTAGGAATAAGTTCAATTGAGAACTCAACTTCTTGATCGGGAGGAAGACTAGGAAATTCATTAGGGAACACATCAGTGTATTCCCCCAAAATGGGCATGTCTTCGAGCATGATTATCTCCTTTGTCTCGGTCATTTGAGCTAGATATTCTTGCTCATAAGGTAATAATATCCACACATGAGATGATTAATATGAAGAGGATTAATCCTCCTCCTTGCACTTGTACATAATTGGAGGATTCCTTGGGATGTGAAGATCAATCTCCCTTTCCCAACATTTGATGTTGTCTTTGTACAAAGATATCAAATCCATGCCCAAAATAGCATCAAACTCCACCAAAGGAAGTAAGACAAGATTTTCTGGTAGGTTTAGTCCACAAATATTACCTGGGGAGGAGTTATATACATTGTATTAAATAATTTCACCATTTTTTGTTCTTATAGATAACTTAACCTCCATAATTTGAGGTGGTGTTTGAATAGTTCTACTAAACATGAAAGATGTGAAAGAATGCGTAGAACTAGAATCAAATATTATATTTTCTATTATTTAATGAATAACCAGCATAACTATCACCACATCATTGTCAGGTTCCACCTCATCAGTAGTGATGTAATAATCCTTCCCTTTCTCCTCTAGCTTTGGTGGTTGATGACACTGATTACCCTTGAGGACTCAAGGTTTAGTTCACTTATTTGCATAGTGCCCTTTCTCCCTATTGTTAAAGAATTGAACCATGGGTGGTGCTCTCCTTTCCTCTATCATATCGGTCAGCTTATTTATGTATCTTCGACATTCATGAGCTTAATGGCCTTTTCTCCCACACTTATAGAATTTCTCCATCCCTTTGAGGTAGTTCCCATGATGCTTCTTCCCATATTTTTGACATGTGAGTGGTTGAGTTTTCTTTCCAACTTTTTCATTAGATCCCCCATCTTAAAACTCTATATTTCATTTCTTATCACCATAAACATAGGACCAATCTCCAAAATCCATCTCCACTTTGAGAGAATATTGAATAACTTATTCATAACTCCCAAAGTCTCAAATTTCTAGAGCCTTTTGAAGGTGTGGTTTAACCTCTAAAGAATCTATCTATTTTTCTATCATTGTTGATAAAAACCTGAAGTGTACCTTGCAAGCCTTATGAAATTTTCTCCATACACCGTGATAAATTCACCTTCCTTTTGATTCATCTCAATGAATTCTCTCTCCATATTTTTACGAAGAGTCTAAGGGAAATACTTGTTAAGAAACATTTTCTTAAAGTCTTCTCACTCTATCTCTTAAACTTCATCCTTTGTCTTGGTATTTTTAATCAACGAATACCATTGATTGATCTCTCTATTTAGATGATAAATGGATAGATTCGCCTTCTCCTTCTCAGAATAGTGGAGCACAAAAAAGATATTCTCCATCGAGTTAACCCACTGTTCTATGACTAGTGGATTGGAAGATCCACTAAATGTTGGTGGTCGTTGCCACATAAAAGACTCGATAGCCAATTTCTCC
This sequence comes from Viscum album, assembly GCA_963277665.1. Taxonomy (NCBI): domain Eukaryota; kingdom Viridiplantae; phylum Streptophyta; class Magnoliopsida; order Santalales; family Viscaceae; genus Viscum; species Viscum album. The sequence goes on from OY728159.1 coordinate 1,217,547,900, forward strand.
CTCTTATGTGAAGTAGGACATTCCACATTATTCAGGTATTGTTCATAGCCTGAGATAGCTAGGTAAGTGTCACCATAAAATTTTTAACTCCACCTCCTAAAGCATTAGGGATGTCATTTGGGAAATCATTGCATTGTCCCTCACATGTGTTGTTCTCCTGGTTTCTCCTCATTCCCACCATTTTCTAAAATAGAAAATGTTGAAAAAAAACATGAGTCAACAAGTCATGAATAAATAATTTATTCCTTTGTTCAATTAACTTTTAAAGGCATATATTATGGGATCCCTATGTTTAGAATTTTTCTAAAATAAAGCTTCTTGGGTTCTTACTTATACTTAGTCTCATACTAAGGTTTTTCACTAAGGTTCTCTAATCCTAATTCCCAAATTAACTAAACTGTGCTCTGATACCAACTATAGAGACCTTGTTTTTTCTTACGTGACTATTGCATCATTTTAAAGATGAATAATATAAAAGGTTACACAACCATGATCCAAAGTTTTAGTATCTTAAGAAAATTAGGAACGTACATAATTTTAAAAAAATAAAACATAAACATTTATTTAATTACTTCTTCTTTGGCTTCTTATTGGCCCTCATGTTCTCTTTAGTACAAGTATTCACCTATGGATATACATCAAAATAAGGGGTGAGCTAAAAGCCCGGTAAGAGGATAAATAAGAGATAGGAAACATCGGTGATCATAATCATCACCATCATAAACATAATCATGGGATTATTAGCATAATCATGAGATAGAGCATTAGGAAAAGTCATGGAATGTGGCAATTCATAAAAATGAAACATTGTGTCTTAGTGGTCAAATACCACTCATAATTGTGAACAAATCAAGCATCGTGTTCACGCCTATTTCACTTAATCTCATGAGATTCATCACATTACTCAATGTATTGGAGAACTATATAATTCTGGGTGCACCTTTCACATCATAACATTTACATGTGTTGTATAATTCTGGGTTCACCTGTCACTTCATAACATTTACATTATCATGCATGGCACATAGAACATATATCAATCTTGAACATAAAATAACACATGGAAAGAAATGGGTTTCATTTCAGAATGCATACATTAATGATTAAACTTTGGGGTTCCTAAAAGAAATAGGGAATAACATACTTGGTATAAGAATCATAAATCTTAAGTGAAGAAGAAACAATCTCATGATAAGTAAAAGATGTATTTTTGGAAAGAAGGGTTCTTTTGGAAAAATCTTTATGTTTTTCATAAAACCATATTGAAAACATGTATATCCAAAAAATAAAAGTTAAGTTCAAAGAAATGATATTTAAATAACATTAATGAAACATCCATATTGAAAATGGGGTAAAATATAGAAAACCCAAAGGAAGAGAGTTGGGTTTGAGAATCCCCTTACTTTATGTTTGAATGCTTTATTCACTTTAATATCATGGATAATCAAATTAAATTCATTAATTAAAATAATCCAGAACCTTTTATATCTTAATTTGATTCATTATAGTTTTATTAAATTCATTTATGCTCTTTTTGATGAGTTATAGAGTTTAATTTCATCATTCGGGGTGTTTTTTTTCTTGGTTTTCATGATCGGTTCGCTTGTTTATAAGTATAGAATTTCATGTATATTGACAATGATTCTCCAGAATTGAAATTACATGTTATTAATTAACATAAAGAAAATTAAATGTACTTATTTATTATTTTTTTATATGGTATGAGGATGAATCATTAGATAAATTAAAATGAAAATGATTTAATTTATTTGGAAGATTTTACGACCATCACGAACTCATATCATTTTTTTTAATATCATGTTTATATATTGATTACAGAACATTATATAACTTATATTATGTATAATAAAATACTATTTAACCATATTGATGGTTTTATGACCATCCTTGTAGGCGGTAGTGAAAAATGAAAATGCATCGTCCACATTGGTGGTAAATCAACACACCATGGATGATTTTTTCATGTTTAGAAAAAAAATATAAGGGGAGAGACTTTGTAACACCCCAGGTAAATAAAGAATATGAAATTTTCATATTTATCCATATTTGTCAATAAAATATTAATATGACTTTAAAGGGGACGCTATGCTCGATGGCGTACCCAACACGCAACAACGAGTTTCTTGGGAATCTTACGTTGCAGTCTAATAATAAAATAATATTATTTTAAATGGTAGTTAACATGTAGACGTTGTAATTGAAGGAATGGATATAAATAACTAAAATATTATTATATATGTTTTTAAATGTTTTTACATTTATCCAATAAAAGATAAAGGCATAAAATACGGAAAGAATTCAATTTTAGGCGTATAAGCCCTAGTTTTCACTAAAGGTTCACTTATCGCCTTTTGATGGAGAACCGTCATTAAATATAGTTTTGTTCACTCTTATACATCCTTTTGGACCAAATAAAACTCTTCTTAAGAATTGGGACATCAAAATTTACTTTGTGTAAATTTTTGGTATCTTTCTGATAAAGTTCATTTTTTTAATGAATATTGTAAAATGTTGTATTTTAATTCAAAACCTCTTTTTAATCTAATTTATTTATATGATTAGATTATATTTTGAATTGGTTTTAAAGTTAAATTAGAATATATTTTCACCATTAAATCCAATAGTGGTCGTGGGAATTAATTTCACTTTGAAATCAGACTTAAACTAGTGTCAATCTTTTGATACTTATTGTTTCATAAAAACATGCTATTTGCTCTGACAGCGGAAATTAATTATTAAATTAATTAATGTGACTTATATGTTTTTAATTTTTTAAAATAGACTTCATTTTTGAATTCAGAATATCAAATATAGCTTAGGGTGAATTTTTGTGATTTTTCTGAAAACTTCAATTTTTGATGAATAGTGAAACCACTAAGTGGTACTTATAAAAACTGATTTTTCCATTTAAATGAAATTTTGCCATCATTGTGTTTTGAATTTCAAAAATCCGACATACATGGTTGTCATTAAGAAGTAAAATGTGGTTCAATGGGATAAAGATAATTTTTTGGTGAATAGTAACTTATTAAGTTTTTAATCGCGATTAGAGGTAATTAGTGTAGGTTATGGTAAAAATAATGTTTTAATAATATGAAATGAACTTGACACATGTCCTAACCTCATTGGATGTGTCATGGACGACCACGACAACCCATGGGTCAACTTGGGGACCCCATAAAGCCACTTTGGTTGGAAAATGACATTAATATCTTTTTATTTAAAGTCAAAGTAAAAATGAGACAAACATGAAATGTTTTACTAAAACAATTTTTACATGGGGTTATAAAAATTATATTTTTGACTATAAATATTCATTGGAAAGCTAAAAATATTTTATACATCATAGTATTTGTTTTATAATTTTTATACATTAAATAAATTAAATAATTTATGACATCATGATGATGCACCGATGACCTCATTATTTAACGATTTAAATAAAATGGAAAGATAATGTAATATCTAAGACCTACACATGTCCAAAACCTATTGTATGAGTGTATTTCGAACCCTTATCACCTTATCCTCAAAACACATCAATGTGGGACCTATTAAATCCGAATTCCATTTTAAAATAAAGTAACTTTTCTTTACCTTCCAAGAGTGCCCCTCCTCTCCTCTTATAAAAGGCCCCCACCTCTACCTCTTTACCCACACTCCCAAAGCCTTTGTCTCGGCCAAACTCTGCCCATTTTGTCTCTCCACTTCCATCTCTTACTCCTTGAAGCCTCACATTGGGCAGAAGTCTTCCCAAGGAAGCCTTTGAGCTCAAACCAAAGGGAGTTACCCGATTTTAAGGTAATGTCTTCACTTGAGTCCTTTTGTTTTATTTTTCTTCTCCAACCCCCTAAACTATTTTTATTATTTTATTTTGTAACAAATAATGTATCTTCAATATACTAGGATGTTTTTATAAGAAGTATTCGAGCTACACATACACACACCTACATCTAATGGTTAAAGAACATACTGTTTCCGTGGATGGTGAATTTCTGCCTCCTGAAACGATGATTGTTCAACATTCTTATAACACCTTAAAAGGTGGCCATTAAGATGACACTATATTTATATATGATATATAATATGTTTATGTTTTACTTAAGCTTCTGTATTTTTCTTTTATGGTATACCTTTATGGTTTCCATTATGGGTAAACGCGATATCTTCATTTAAGGAAGTGCGGACTACCGCCCCCTCAAAGTGATTTGATTCGTTAATACCATATGTGGTACGTATAAAGGATATAATTAATGATATTATATATGATAACATACTGGAATTAAAATACTATTATGTATCATTATGTTTTAATTCCATTAAATATGAAATAGAAATGGAAGTAGCATTCATGCGTACGTACGGCTTACTGTCTCCATGAACGGTGCATTTCATTTCTTAACTCTAAATGTTATGTAATATTATAAATACATGTATATTATGGATAAATATGATATATATGATATCCAAATCATGAATATAATTCTGGATATAATGATCATTTGACCACACGAACAACATGTAATTATAAGAAGTCCACTTTCGATTTAAGAACCAAATATCGACAAAACAAACATTATTAACTTAAATGATTACATAATGTTTATAACATGGAAATAAGTGATATAAAATGAATAATGATCTTAAAAAAGGTTATTAAGGAATTATAAATTAACTCAAGTTTATTATTCAGGAGATTAAAGAACGATCGAGTCAAGTCAGACCCGAGGTAAGGGATCTTACTCCTCTCTTTCTTTTTAAGTACACTCTTTTATGTCATTCCCTCTAAATCTCATCTTTCTTGTTATTGGGATGTTATTATATATTACACTTACTTTAATTTTTATTTTCATGTGATGAGAGACCCTATTCCCTCTCATCAATCCATTTTGGAAGTTTTGAGTGGCGCCGTTAGGCTGCCGAATTTTCGTAAGAGATCTAACCTCTCTCTTTCCTTTTAAGTACTCCCCTTTATGTCACTTCTTTTAAGCTCCTATTTGTTATGATGGGGGATGTTATTTCATATTCCTCTTTCTGTACATTTTTTTGTAATGTGATGAGATACCCTATTTGATCTCATCAATCCATTTTTGGAAGTTTTAAGTGGCGCTGTTAGTCTGCCGAGTTTTCGTAAGTGATTTTTCATCTCACTTTTATTCCCGTGAGATTTATGATACATTTTCCACAATTTACTTTGAGTGGTGTATGTACTGACCATTATTTTTCTCATTGTGTAATATTCTTTCATTTATGAGTATTTACATCAATGATGTATTGTCATTCTTTCACAGGGCGTATGTTTCGAAAGATACCCAAGTCGGTAAGGGAACCTTTCACCCTCCTCTTTTTTAAAAGACTTCTTTTGTTGGGTCTTTTAATTTACATATTTTTATGTTGGTATATGTTCTCATATATCCTTATTGATGTAAATTTTATGTCCAAGTGATGAGATACACTTTTTATCTCTCATCAACTCATTTTGATGTGACGTCGTTAGGCTGTCAAGGAAACTTCTTAACCCAATTTCGATTTCTTTGGGTTCAACATGTAGTTATTGAATATGTCATCCTTTGAATATGTTTGAATGACCTTTTATTGTTTTACACTTAATATCCAATTATATTGGGTGTATTTATATTTGTCGCACATAATTTTGATATTTATTTATCCTTAATTTAAGGATACCTTCTTTATAAGGGATTTCATCACATTGTACATCCCTATTGAGACTTCATTGTTGTTATGCCCCAATTCACTCTTATATGGTGTATATACTGTCCTTTGGAATATTATATCATGAATCCATTTATTCCCAAGATATTATAAAGTTTTGATTAAATGTTATTCCTCAATTATTGTATTCAAGTGTCTCTAATTTTGGTAAAAACTCTTTAACCAAAATATCGCTTTAAATGTTTTAATTATTTGTTCTTATTAATATCCATGTTTTCAAAATGGTTTTAAGGATTTATTTATATGAATATTAATGGTTTAAAATGTTAAAATCTTCAAGGTGGTATGGGACACTTTGATTCAAAAATCTCTTTATTAAATGTTTTAAATGGTTTTGGAAATGGTTTCTTTTTGAACGGATTCATTATTTCAATATACTAAAATGTTATATTGTGATTGAAATGTGGAAATGTTATGTTTCCTTTATGCATGTTTTATGTGATACGTTTATGTTATGGTTCTTGGGAATTGTTATGAAAACGGGTGGTTCCGTGATAAACTAAGGGCGGGTGAGCCCGATATAGCTCTCCAATGCATTGGGTAACGCGAAGGAGTGAAACGTTAAGGTTTCTCCGAAGAGATTTAGGGAATATACTGTGATGGGTATTCCAAACGTAACCAAGAGGGTTACTCCCTACGTAAGAATGTTATGAATGCCTCAAGTTTCCTTTATGTCTTATGATTTCTATGATTTATTCATGATTTTATGAGGTATGTTAAATTGCTTATGTTTTATGGGTAAAGTATGATTTCATTCTTATGTATACATGTACTCATGTTTCCTTTCCATATTTTTATATCCCTTACTGAGCTTTTTATGCTCATCCCAAGTTTTTGAAATGTTTTTCACAGGTCAAGGGAAGGGTACATGATATGATGATAGTGTCAAGGATGTGTCAAGAAAGAATCCATGTTTTATTTTAAATATGTTTTCGTTGATGGGAAAAATGAATACTATTTTTTATGTAACCACTTTGTTTATATGTGGAATGTAATGCAAGTTTTATGATATAATTCTCTAAAACTCTAAACCTGAAAAGATCCTCAATGTGTAATCTTGTAATAACTCAAGATTAAGTAAGGTTTAAGGCTGGGGCCTTATAGTTGGTATCAGAGGTCGGTTTAGATAACTTTAGAGGTTAGGGTATTCTCTAAGCATAAGTGATAGTACCATAATGGATAGGATTTCAGAAAGAGTCCTAGTTTTAGATAAAGTGAATGAGTAAGTATATCTTAGTGTTTACCTTCCTCATTAGTACATGGTGGTTTTGTTGATATACTCACACTGACATTTCTGTTTTTAGTGAATGGATGGATCTATCAGGCACCAAAGAGACAACAGGTTTGAAGGAAACTATTGTGGTTCTCTGATTAAGATACTAGATAAAATGAAGGATTCAATGAGGAAACTCGTGGTTGTTCTAAACCAACTATCAAGGAGTCATGATCAACCACTTGAAACTTGGTATGTTCTGTAATGCATCATGTATGAGATGACCAATCGATGTGTAAGTTCAGGTAATAATTATAAAGGTAACCATTAGAGTTTATATGATCCTTACTTTTGAGGTAATTATGGGTTATTATATGATATGCTGGAAAATGAAAGGCATGAGATAAACTTGAGGTTAAAATATGTTATGATCATTTTTGATGATTTTATCTCTTTTTGGGGAATTATTTAGGAATTATATAGTTTTGGAAAAAGTAAAACACGCAGACCGTGTGACAACCCGTCGCGTTGGACAATGCTGCGGAAATCGAACCCACAACCAAAGTGCGACTGGTATTTATCACCTACCACTGGACTACGTGAAGTCCCTGGTTAGTTTAACTGATTCTTTTTAGTTATTTGATTTTATTAATTAAGAGTAAGTTGATTATGGGTTATTTTTGAAAATGATTAACCTATCATGGAGGATATGTGATTAGGTTAATTACTTTTCAATACGAGACTTTAGGAGAAACTGATGTTGTTTGGAGATAAATGTTACGATTTAACTTGGAAGACTATGTGACTAATTCCTTCAAATATTTGGGTTTCAATCTTAGATTGGTTTACTTTTAATAATTTTATGTACAAATTTGTTATCAAATGTTCCTCGTTGAAGTTTGGGTTTTGTTGGACAAATTTTGAGATTAAGAATAGATTTTCTTTTTATAAAGGGTTATCCTTTTCTGTATTATCTGATCTTGTAGTAACCTTTTTGGTTTTAGTTTTGGTTAATGTTTGAAGACATGGGAAATGTATATTTATTTTTTTGTTGGTGCTCCTCTAGAAGTTCTTTATAGTACTCTTAATGTGAACAAATCTTCCTAAATACTCATCTTTTGGAGAAAGTATGAGTCTGTGTGAGAAATCTAGTAAAAGTTGAAAGTCAACATGACAAGTAAGTATGTTTCATTATGATTTAGTTAAGCTCAAAAATAAATTCCTCAATGAAAAGTAACTTAAAACAAAAATGTTTTCTGTTAACTTTTCCTACTGGGGAACCCAACACCGTTTAACCCATCACAAGTTTGTGATTTTATTATTGTTAACTTTCTCCTAAACATGTTTTCTATCACTCTCCATCAGAACATGACCCTATGTTTTCTCCTCCATGTCCATGTTTTCCTACATGGAATCCTAGTATGGGTTAACTCAGGTGACCTCTGTACTTATCTTTCTTTATTTTAAAGTGATTGTTTTACCGACTCTTGTTTCGATGTGGGATTTTCAATGAAGTTTCCAAGCCCAATTTTAAAAATTGTGAGGACGCAATTCTCAAAAGGGGGGAAGGATGTTACACCCCAGGTAAATAAAGAATATGACATTTTCATATTTATCCATATTTGTGAATAAAATATTAATTTTACTTTAAAGGGGACGCTATGCTCGTTGGCGTACCCAACACGCAACAACGAGTTTCTTGGGAGTCTTACGTTGCAGTCTAATAATAAAATAATATTATTTTAAATGGTAGTTAACATGTAGACGTTGTATTGGCGGGAATGGATAGAAATAACTAAAATATTATTATATATGTTTTTAAATGTTTTTACATTTATCCAATAAAATATAAAGGCATAAAATACGGAAAGAATTCAATTTTAGGCGTATATGCCCTAGTTTTCACTAAAGGTTCACTTATCGCCTTTTGATGGAGAACCGTCATTAAATATAGTTTTGTTCACTCTTATACATCCTTTTGGACCAAATAAAACTCTTCTTAAGAATTGGGACATAAAAATTTACTTTGTGTAAATTTTTGGTATCTTTCTGATAAAGTTCATTTTTTTAATGAATATTGTAAAATGTTGTATTTTAATTCAAAACCTCTTTTTAAACTAATTTATTTATATGATTAGATTATATTTTGAATTGGTTTTAAAGTGAAATTAGAATATGTTTTCACTATTAAATCCAATAGTGGTCGTTGGAATTAATTTCACTTTGAAATCAGACTTAAACTAGTGTCAATCTTTTGATACTTATTGTTTCATAAAAACACGCTATTTTCTCTGACAGCGGGAATTAATTATTAAATTAATTAATGTGACTTATATGTTTTGAATTTTTTAAAATAGACTTCATTTTTTAATTAAGAATATCAAATATAGCTTAGGGTGAATTTTTGGGATTTTTCTGAAAAACTTCAATTTTTGATGAATAGTGAAACCACTAAGTGGTACTTATAAAAACTGATTTTTCCGTTTAAATGAAATTTTTCCATCAGTGTGTTTTGACTTTCAAAAATCTGACATACATGGTTTTCATTAAGAAGTAAAATTTAGTTCAATGGGATAAATATAATTTTTTGGTGAATAGTAACTTATTAAGTTTTTAATCGTGATTAGAGGTAATTAGTGTAGGTTAAGGTAAAAATAATGTTTTAATAATATGAAATGAACTTGACACATGTCCTAACCTCATTTTATGTGTCATGGCCGACCAAGAAAATCCATGGGTCAACTTGGGGACCCCATGAAGCCACTTTGGTTGGAAAATGACATTAATATCTTTTTATTTAAAGTTAAAGTAAAAATGAGACAAACATGAAATGTTTTACTAAAACAATTTTTAAATGGGGTTATAAAAATCATATTTTTAACTATAAATATTCATTGGAAAGATAAAAAGATTTCCTACATCATAGTATTTGTTTTATAATTTTTAGACATTAAATAAATTAAATAATTTATGACATCATGATGATGCAGCGATGACCTCATTATTTAACGATTTAAATAAAATGGAAAGATAATGTAATATCTAAGACCTACACATGTCCAAAACCTATTTTATGAGTGGATTTCGAACCCTTATCACCTTATCCTCGAAACACATCAATTTGGGACCTCTTAAATCCGAATTCCATTTTAAAATAAAGTAACTTTTCTTTACCTTCCAAGAGTGCCCCTCCTCTCCTCTTATAAAAGGCCCCCACCTCTACCTCCTTACCCACACTCCCAAAGCCTTTGGCTCGGCCAACCTCTGCCCATTTTGTCTCTAAACTTCCCTCTATTACTCCTTGAAGCCTCACATTGGGCAGAAGTCTTTCCAAGTAAGCCTTTGAGCTCAAACCAAAGGGAGTTACCCGATTTTAAGGTAATGTCTTCACTTGAGTCCTTTTGTTTTATTTTGCTTCTCCAACCCCCTAAACTCTTTTTATTATTTTATTTTGTAACAAATCCAGTATATTAAATATACTAGGATGTTTTTATAAGAAGGATTCGAGCTACACATACACACACCTACATCTAATGGTTAAAGAACATACTGTTTCCGTGGATGGTGAATTTCTGCCTCCCAAAACGATGATTGTTCAACATTATTCTAACACCTTAAAAGGTGGCCATTAAGATGACACTATATTTATATATGATATATAATATGTTTATGTTTTACTTAAGCTTCTGTATTTTTATTTTATGGCATACCTTTGTGGTTTCCATTAGGGGTAAACGCGATATCTTCATTTAAGGAAGTGCGGACTACCGCCCCCTCAAAGTGATTCGATTCATTAATACCATATGTGGTATGTATAAAGTATATAATTAATGATATTATATATGATACCATACTGTAATTAAAAAACTATTATGTATAATTATGTTTTAATTCCATTAAATATGAAATAGAAATGGAAGTAGCGTTCATGCGTACGTACGGCTTACCGTCTCCATGAACGGTGCATTTCATTTCTTAACTCTAAATGTTATGTAATATTATAAATACATGTATATTATGGATATATATGATATATATGATATCCAAATCATGAATATAATTCTGGATATAATGAAAATTTGACCACACCAACAACATGTAATTATAAGAAGTCTACTTTCGACTTAAGAACCAAATATCGACAAAACAATCATTATTAACTTAAATGATTACATAATGTTTTTTACATGGAAATAAGTGATATAAAAGGAGTAATGATATTAAAAAAGGTTCTTAAGGAAGTATAAATTAACTCAAGTATATTATTCAGGAGATTAAATAACGATCGAGTCAAGTCAGACCCGAGGTAAGGGATCTTACTCCTCTCTTTCTTTTTAAGTACACTCTTTTATGTCATTCCCTCTAAAGCTCATATTTCTTGTTATTGGGATGTTATTATATATTACACTTACTGTAATTTTTATTTTAATGTTATTATAGACCCTATTATCTCTCATCAATCCATTTTGGAAGTTTTGAGTGGCGCCGTTAGGCTGCCGAATTTTCGTAAGAGATCTAACCTCTCTTTTTCTTTTTAAGTACTCCCCTTTATGTAACTTATTTTAAGATCCTATTTATTATGATGGGGGATGTTATTTAATATTCCTATTGCTGTAAATTTTTTTTTAATGTGATGATATACCCTATTTTATCTCATCAATCCATTTTTGGAAGTTTTAAGTGGCGCCGTTAGGCTGCCGAGTTTTCGTGAGTGATTTTTCATCTCACTTTTATTCCCGTGAGATTTATGCTACATTTGCCAAAATTTCCTTTGAGTGGTGTATGTAATGACCGTTATTTTACTCATTTTGTAATATTATTTCATTTATGAGTATTTACATCAATGATGTATTGTCATTCTTTCATGGGGCGTATGTTTCGAAAGATACCCAAGTCGGTAAGGGAACCTTTCACCCTCCTCTTTTTTAAAAGACTTCTTTTGTTGGGTCTTTTAATTTCCATATTGTTATGTTGGGATATGTTATCATATATCCTTATTGATGTAAATTTTATGTCCAAGTGATGAGATACATTTTTTATCTCTCATCAACTCATTTTGATGTGACGTCGTTAGGCTGTCAAGGGAACTTCTTAACCCAATTTCGATTTCTTTGGGTTCAACATGTAGTTATTGAATATGTCATCCTTTGAATATGTGTGAATGAACTTTTATTGTTTTACACTTAACATCCGATTATATTGGGTGTATTTATATTTGTCACACATAATTTTGAGATTGATTTATCCTTAATTTAAGGATACCTTCTTTATAAGGGATTTCATCACATTGTACATCCCTATTGAGACTTCGTTGTTGTTATGCACCAATTCACTCTTATATGGTGTATATACTGTCCTTTGGAATATTATATCATAAATCCATTTATTCTCATGATATTATAAAGTTCTGATTAAATTTTATTCCTCAATTATTGTATTCAAGTGTCTCTAATTTTGGTAAAAACCCTTTAACCAAAATATCGCTTTAAATGTTTTAATGATTTGTTCTTATTAATATACATGTTTTCAAAATGGTTTTAAGGATTTATTTATATTAATATTAATGGTTTAAAATGTTAAAATATTCAAGGTGGTATGGGACAATTTGATTCAAAAATCTCTTTATTAAATGTTTTAAATGGTTTTGGAAATGGTTTCTTTTTGAACGGATTCATTATTTCAATATACTAAAATGTTATATTGTGATTGAAATGTGGAAATGTTATGTTTCCTTTATGCATGTTTTATTTTATATGTTTATGTTATGGTTCTTGGGAATTGTTATGAAAATGGGTGGTTCCGTGATAAACTAAGGGCGGGTGATCCCGCTATAGCTCTCCAATGCATTGGGTAACGCGAAGGAGTGAAATGTTAAGGTTTATCCGAAGAGATTTAGGGAATATACTGTGATCGGTATTCCAAACGTAACCAAGAGGGTTACTCCCTACGTAAGAATGTTATGAATGCCTCAAGTTTCCTTTATGTCTTATGATTTCTATGATTTATTCATGATTTTATGAGGTATGTTAAATTGCTTATGTTTTATGGGTAAAGTATGATTTTATTCTTATGTATACATGTACTCATGTTTCCTTTCCATATTTTTATATCCCTTACTGAGCTTTTTATGCTCATCCCAAGTTTTTGAAATGTTTTTCACAGGTCAAGGGAAGGGTACATGATATGATGATAGTGTCAAGGATGTGTCAAGAAAGAATCCATGTTTTATTTTAAATATGTTTTCGTTGATGGGAAAAATGAATACTATCTTTTATGTAACCACTTTGTTTATATGTGGAATGTAATTCAAGTTTTATGATCTAATTCTCTAAAACTCTAAACCTGAAAAGATCCTCAATGTGTAATCTTGTAATAACTCAAGATTAAGTAAGGTTTAAGGCTGGGGTCTTATAGTTGGTATCAGAGGTCAGTTTAGATAACTTTAGAGGTTAGGGTATTCTCTAAGCATAAGTGACAGTACCATAATGGATAGGATTTCAGAAAGAGTCCTAGTTTTAGATAAAGTGAATGAGTAAGTATATCTTAGTGTTTACCTTCCTCATTAGTACATGATGGTTTTGTTGATACACTCACACTAACATTTCTGTTTTTAGTGAATGGATGGATCTAGAAGGCACCAAAGAGACAACAGGTTTGAAGGAAACTGTTGTGGTTCTCTGATTAAGATACTAGATAAAATGGAGGATTCAATGAGGAAACTCGTGGTTGTTCTAAACCAACTATCAAGGAGTCATGATCAACCACTTGAACCTTGGTATGTTCTATAATGCATCATGTACGAGATGACCAATCTATGTGGAAGTTCAGGTAATAATTATAAAGGTAACCATTAGAGTTTATATGATCCTTACTTTTGAGGTAATTATGGGTTATTATATGATATGCTGGAAAATGAAAGGCATGAGATAAACTTGAGGTTAAAATATGTTATGATCATTTTTGATGATTTTATCTCTTTTTGGGGAATTATTTAAGAATTATATAGTTTTGGAAAAAGGACAACACGCAGACCGTGTGACAACCCGTCGCGTTGGACAAAGCTGCGGGAATCGAACCCACAACCAAAGTGCGACTGGTATTTATCGCCTACCACTGGACTACGTGAAGTCCCTGGTTAGTTTGACTGATTCTTTTTAGTTATATGATTTTATTAATTAAGAGTAAGTTGATTATGGGTTATTTGTGAAAATGATTAACCTATCATGGAGGATATGTGATTATGTTAATTACTTTTCAATACGAGACTTTAGGAACAACTGATGTTGTTTGGAGATAAATGTTAAGATTTAACTTGGAAGATTATGTGACTAAGTCCTTAAAATATTTGGGTTTCAATCTTAGATTGGTTTACTTTGAAGAATTTTATGGAAAAATTGGTTATCAAATGGTCCTCGTTGAAGTTTGGGTTTTGTTGGACAAATTTTGAGATTAAGAATAGATTTTCTTTTTATAAAGTGTTATCATTTTCTGGATTATCTGATCTTGTAGTAACCTTTTTTGTTTTAGTTTTGGTTAAGGTTTGAAGACATGGGAAATGTATAGTTATTTTTTTGTTGATTAGGTGATCCTCTAGGAGTTCTTTATAGTAATATTAATGTGAACAAGTCTTCCTAAATACTCATCTTTTGGAGAAAGTATGAGTCTGTGTGAGAAATCTAGTAAAAGTTGAAAGTCAACATGACAAGTAAGTATGTTTCATTATGATTTAGTTAAGCTCAAAAATAAATTCCTCAATGAAAAGTAACTTAAAACAAAAATGTTTTCTGTTAACTTTTCCTACTGGGGAACCCAACACCGTTTAACCCATCACAAGTTTGTGATTTTCTTATTGTTAACTTTCTCCTAAACATGTTTTCTATCACTCTCCATCAGAACATGACCCTATGTTTTGTCCTCCATGTCCATGTTTTCCTACATGGAATACTAGTATGGGTTAACTCAGGTGACCTCTGTACTTATCTTTCTTTATTTTAAAGTGATTGTTTTACCGACTCTTGTTTCGATGTGGGATTTTCAATGAAGTTTCCGAGCCCAATTTTAAAAATTGCGAGGACGCAATTCCCAAAAGGGGGGAAGGATGTAACACCCCAGGTAAATAAAGAATATGACATTTTCATATTTATCCATATTTGTGAATAAAATATTAATATGACTTTAAAGGGGACGCTATGCTCGATGGCATACCCAACATGCAACAACGAGTTTCTTGGGAATCTTACGTTGCAGTCTAATAATAAAATAATATTATTTTAAATGGTAGTTAACATGTAGACATTGTATTGGCGGGAATGGATAGAAATAACTAAAATATTATTATATATGTTTTTAAATGTTTTTACATTTATCCAATAAAAGATAAAGGCATAAAATACGGAAAGAATTCAATTTTAGGCGTATATGCCCTAGTTTTCACTAAAGGTTCACTTATCGCCTTTTGATGGAGAACCGTCATTAAATATAGTTTTGTTCACTCTTATACATCATTTTGGACCAAATAAAACTCTTCTTAAGAATTGGGACATCAAAATTTACTTTGTGTAAATTTTTGGTATCTTTCTGATAAAGTTCATTTTTTTAATGAATATTGTAAAATGTTGTATTTTAATTCAAAACCTCTTTTTAATCTAATTTATTTATATGATTAGATTATATTTTGAATTGGTTTTAAAGTGAAATTAGAATATATTTTCACCATTAAATCCAATAGTGGTCGTTGGAATTAATTTCACTTTGAAATCAGACTTAAACTAGTGTCAATCTTTTGATACTTATTGTTTCATAAAAACACGCTATTTGCTCTGACAGCGGGAATTAATTATTAAATTAATTAATGTGACTTATATGTTTTGAATTTTGTAAAATAGACTTCATTTTTGAATTCAGAATATCAAATATAGCTTAGGGTGAATTTTTGGGATTTTTCTGAAAAACTTCAATTTTTGATGAATAGTGAAACCACTAAGTGGTACTTATAAAAACTGATTTTTCCGTTTAAATGAAATTTTGCCATAATTGTGTTTTGAATTTCAAAAATCTGACATATATGGTTGTCATTAAGAAGTAAAATGTGGTTCAATGGGATAAAGATAATTTTTTGGTGAATAGTAACTTATTAAGTTTTTAATCGCGATTAGAGGTAATTAGTGTAGGTTAAGGTAAAAATAATGTTTTAATAATATGAAATGAACTTGAAATATGTCATAACATCATTGGATGTGTCATTTCCGACCAAGACAACCCATGGGTCAACTTAGGGACCCCATGAAGCCACTTTGGTTGGAAAATGACATTAATATCTTTTTATTTAAAGTTAAAGTAAAAATGAGACAAACATGAAATGTTTTACTAAAACAATTTTTACATGGGGTTATACAAATCATATTTTTGACTATAAATATTCATTGGAAAGCTAAAATGATTTCCTACATCATATTATTTGTTTTATAATTTTTAGACATTAAATAAATTAAATAATTTATGACATCATGATGATGCAGTGATGACCTCATTATTTAACGATTTAAATAAAATGGAAAGATAATGTAATATCTAAGACCTACACATGTCCAAAACCTATTGTATGAGTGGATTTAGAACCCTTATCACCTTATCCTCGAAACACATCAATGTGGGACCTCTTAAATCCGAATTCCATTTTAAAATAAAGTAACTTTTCTTTACCTTCCAAGAGTGCCCCTCCTCTCCTCTTATAAAAGGCCCCCACCTCTACCTCCTTACCCACACTCCCAAAGCCTTTGGCTCGGCCAACCTCTTCCCATTTTGTCTCTCCACTTCCCTCTCTTACTCCTTGAAGCCTCACATTGGGCATAAGTCTTCCCAAGGAAGCCTTTGAGCTCAAACCAAAGGGAGTTACCCGATTTTAAGGTAATGTCTTCACTTGAGTCTTTTTGTTTTATTTTGCTTCTCCAACCCCCTAAACTCTTTTTATTATTTTATTTTGTAATAACTCCAGTATCTTCAATATACTAGGATGTTTTTATAAGAAGGATTCGAGATACACATACACACACCTACATCTAATGCTTAAAGAACATACTGTTTCTGTGGATGGTGAATTTCTACCTCCCGAAACGATGATTGTTCAACATTCTTCTAACACCTTAAAAGGTGGCCATTAAGATGAAACTATATTTATATATGATATATAATATATTTATGTTTTACTTAAGCTTCTGTATTTTTCTTTTATGGCATACCTTTATGGTTTCCATTATGGGTAAACGTGATATCTTCATTTAAGGAAGTGCGGACTACCGCCCCCTCAAAGTGATTTGATTTGTTAATACCATATGTGGTACGTATAAAGGATATAATTAATGATATTATATATGATACCATACTGGAATTAAAATACTATTATGTATCATTATGTTTTAATTCCATTAAATATGAAATAGAAATGGAAGTAGTGTTCATGTGTACGTACGGCTTACCGTCTCCATGAACGGTGCATTTCATTTCTTAACTCTAAATGTTATGTAATATTATAAATACATGTATATTGTGGATATATATGATATATATGATATCCAAATCATGAATATAATTCTGGATATAATGAACATTTGACCACACGAACAACATGTAATTATAAGAAGTCCATTTTCGACTTAAGAACCAAATATCGACAAAACAAACATTATTAACTTAAATGATTACATAATGTTTATAACATGGAAATAAGTGATATAAAAGGAATAATTATCTTTAAAAAGGTTCTTAAGGAAGTATAAATTAACTCAAGTTTATTATTCAGGATATTAAAGAACGATCGAGTCAAGTCAGACCCGAGGTAAGGGATCTTACTCCTCTCTTTCTTTTTAAGTACACTCTTTTATGTCATTCCCTCTAAAGCTCATCTTTCTTTTTATTGGGATGTTATTATATATTACACTTACTGTAATTTTTATGTTCATGTGATGAGAGACCCTATTCTCTCTCATCAATCCATTTTGGAAGTTTTGAGTGGCGCCGTTAGGCTGCCGAATTTTCGTAAGAGATCTAACCTCTCTCTTTCTTTTTAAGTACTCCCCTTTATGTCACTTATTTTAAGCTCCTATTTGTTATTATTGGGGATGTTATTTCATATTCCTCTTTCTGTAAATTTTGTTTTAATGTGATGAGATACCCTATTTGATCTCATCAATCCATTTTTGGAAGTTTTAAGTGGCACCGTTAGGCTGCCGAGTTTTCGTAAGTGATTTTTCATCTCACTTTTATTCTCGTGAGATTTATGCTACATTTTCCACAATTTCCTTTGAGTGGTGTATGTACTGACCATTATTTTACTCATTGTGTAACATTCTTTCATTTATGAGTATTTACATCAATGATTTGTTGTCATTCTTTCACAGGGCGTATGTTTCGAAAGATACCCAAGTCGGTAAAGGAACCTTTCACCCTCCTCTTTTTTAAAAGACTTATTTTGTTGGGTCTTTTAATTTATATATTGTTATGTTGGGATATGTTCTCATATATCCTTATTTATGTAAATTTTATGTCCAAGTGATGAGATACACTTTTTATCTCTCATCAACTCATTTTGATGTGACTCCGTTAGGCTGTAAAGGGAACTTCTTAACCCAATTTCGATTTCTTTGGGTTCAACATGTAGTTATTGAATATGTCATCCTTTGAATATGTGTGAATGACCTTTTATTGTTTTACACTTAATATCCAATTATATTGGGTGTATTTATATTTGTCACACATAATTTTGAGATTGATTTATCCTTAATTTAAGGATACCTTCTTTATAAGGGATTTCATCACATTGTACATCCCTATTGAGACTTCATTGTTGTTATGCACCAATTAAATATTATATGGTGTATATACTGTCCTTTGGAATATTATATCATGAATCCATTTGTTCTCATGATATTATAAAGTTCTGATTAAATGTTATTCCTCAATTATTGTATTCAAGTGTCTCTAATTTTGGTAAAACCCCTTTAACCAAAATATCGCTTTAAATGTTTTAATGATTTGTTCTTATTAATATACATGTTTTCAAAATGGTTTTAAGGATTTATTTATATGAATATTAATGGTTTAAAATTTTAAAATCTTCAAGGTGGTATGGGACACTTTGATTCAAAAATATCTTTATTAAATGTTTTAAATGGTTTTGGAAATGGTTTCTTTTTGAACGGATTCATTATTTCAATATACTAAAATGTTATATTGTGATTGAAATGTGGAAATGTTATGTTTCCTTTATGCATGTTTTATGTGATACATTTATGTTATGGTTCTTGGGAATTGTTATGAAAACGGGTGGTTCCGTGATAAACTAAGGGCAGGTGAGCCCGATATAGCTCTCCAATGCATTGGTTAACGCGAAGGAGTGAAACATTAAGGTTTCTCCGAAGAGATTTAGGGAATATACTGTGATGGGTATTCCAAACGTAACCAAGAGGGTTACTACCTACGTAAGAATGTTATGAATGCCTCAAGTTTCCTTTATGTCTTATGATTTCTATGATTTATTCATGATTTTATGAGGTATGTTAAATTGCTTATGTTTTATGGGTAAAGTATGATTTCATTCTTATGTATACATGTACTCATGTTTCCTTTCCATATTTTTATATCCCTTACTGAGCTTTTTATTCTCATACCAGGTTTTTGAAATGTTTTTCACAGGTCAAGGGAAGGGTACATGATATGATGATAGTGTCAAGGATGTGTCAAGAAAGAATCCATGTTTTATTTTAAATATGTTTTCGTTGATGGGAAAATGAATACTATCTTTTATGTAACCACTTTGTTTATATGTGGAATGTAATGCAAGTTTTATGATCTAATTCTCTAAAACTCTAAACCTGAAAAGATCCTCAATGTGTAATCTTGTAATAACTCAAGATTAAGTAAGGTTTAAGGCTGGGGCCTTATAGACTTGAAGATGAATTTTTCCATTAACATAATAAAATTATGGTATATAAAATATATCAGAGTTATCATACCTATTGTATAGGTGTAGGTGAGGATAGGATAAGAAAAGAAATGAAATTGAAAAGAAAAACAAAAGAAAAAGAAAGAGGGTTTTACCTCTTCAATTTCTCTTTCTTGAGAACCTCCTTAGGGAAAAGGGTTTAGTATTTTAATGAGACCAAGGAATATTGGATGTGGGGGAGGGTTTTGGGAATATTATTTTCTAGAATTTTTATAATGCTCGAATCTTGGAAGATGTGAGGAGAATAGGTGATGAGGGCTGGTATTTATCAGGGAGGAGAGGGGTGTTTTTCTTATTATTGTATTCATTAGTTTATTATTTTGGCTCAAGACTATGAATAGTTTGAGAATTATCACAAAATATATTAAAATAATTATGGGTAGTTTTATATTTTGGGATTACATCATCCTTATATCAACAGTGACTCAAAAATTCATGTATTTAGTTTTTATCGTAAATTATCATATTTTACTATTCACCAAAAATTCAAGTATTTTAGAAAAATTACAAAAACTCACCCTAAAAATTTTTTCATCATGAATAATTCAAAAATAAACTCCTTTTTATGAAAATAATTTTCTAAATATGATAAAATTTAATTTTTAATTAAAATCATCATTTATTTGGAAAATACTGATTTTAAAATTATAAATGATTTTATAACACTTTGAAAAATTAATTATTGTATCATAAAATTATATTATAATAATAAGACAAAAAAAAATTAATTTATGAATACATTTTATGAAAATAAATTTTCTTTTAAATCATTATATTAATTGTAAAATCATAATTAAATATTTATAAATTGCAAAAATACCAACACTTAATTAATAATTTTTAAAATTTTTATTTACTTATACTATGGTATTATTATATTATATTATCATTTATAAGATGCCTAAATTTTATTTATACTTTCATTGATGAGCTTACTATTCTATTGGTTGATTTTCTATTCCTAATAGTCACATTATTATTCCAAAGGTCAGTTTACTATTTCATTAGTAAAGGTTCATTAACTTCGAGAAATATCTCTTATTTAATTCATTGTTAATTTATAAAGTTTTTATTGTGTTCTCAAAGTGATTTTATGTGATTTATACTCTATGACATAATTATAAAAAGGTAATTTTCATTGATAAAATTTTGGGTCATTACATAGTGCGGAAAATTGAATATCTTGCATGGTTCATTCTTGATCGTGCATTCTTCGGTCTTGAAGAAATATCTCTTGTATTTCTCATTATTGAGAGGGATAAAGGATTAATTGATAGAGAATTTATTGTTTGCAGCAATTCTCTATTCTCAATCTTGGATACAATACACAATAGTCATAACCGTTCATTTATAGAGAGACGGTTTAGTTTAAAATATTATTTAATTGCATGTCGACTGTTAAATAACATTTAAAACCTTTAATTAACCTCATTCCACATTATAATAATATTAAAAAAAATTATGGTGCATTCACTTGTGCAAATTGATAAATAATATTTATCATCTTGTAAATAATTGTTTTATCACCAGACGCGGTCTTGGTCCATTCGAGCTTCTCGGTATTTATTAAATACCTGAATAATTATTTTATTCATAAATAAATATTTCATTCACATACTAGTGAATAAATATTTATTAATATTCAATAAAATATACAAATATTTTTTATTCACATATCGATGAATAAATATTTATTTAATTTATACGATCTACATAAATTGAATAAAATTATTCCTCAGTCTTGAGAATAATATTTATTCCATTAATTAAATTTAAATATAATTTAATTGAGATCAATGGGAATACTTAGTGTGTGAGCCTCTAGGATTCTTTCTCATTGGCATTAGGTGGGCTTGCATAAAGTCCAAGATTACTATTTAGCAACGAGTCAAGGCATCCAATAGAAAGAACTTAATGTCATAGCGATGAGAATCACATATGAATGCTAATTGTGTAATATAATCCCTTTATCATGATATATCTCATCAAGAAGGTTGCACATCTATTTCACCAACTTATATACTTGATACGTCTGTCTTTGGCTATTTGAAATAAGCACATCATTACAACATGGCCATGGAATTTAGGGAGAAGGTTATATTCCAATGAAAGGGCTGAGATATCAGCTTCTATAAAGATGGAAGGTACAAATCCTTTCTTAGCTTATCCATTAATGGTATGTCAATCATGATGCACCCAACATTCCCTACTTCCTGACAACATTTGGCATGGTGGTTTTTGTCAACAAATTTAAGTGCGCGAGTCATGACGTGCATTAATAATAATCTTAAAGTCTAAGGACTATTATACATGCTCATAGATAGGAATATCCAATGACACCAAAACATGCATAATTCCTACTGGAAAGTTTGATATCATAATCTCCCATCTTGGAGATTACCAAGTATGAACTTCATGAGAATAAGCCTCATCTTCTTATGAGTACTCACAACGAACGGTGTATATACTATGTGTCTCGTAATTATGTATTATTCAACCATAGAATTATATTAAGAATATTTCATAACACTTAAAGGTTCTCATCACAGAGGGTAACTCTATGACCATGTTTATCCGACAAATAATCTATGACATTATTATGTTAATGTCATGTAGAACAATGTACAATGTGTAATAAAATGTTTAATTAATATCCATTACATAAAATATAAATGTGATCAAAGTGCAATCAGTTGGTATTAGGACACTAACTCCAACATAGACCACCTTGGGTACTCAAGAAAACTTCATAGTTACAGTACAAGATAAGGGAAAACACCCTATGACTAAGGGTTAATTTGTTAGCGTAGAGCATGGGGCATGAGATCGGGCTAGGTCCCCGGACAAGTTTTATGTAGTTTTTTCAGTTTTATTATTTTGTTAATTTTTTGATATTAATGTATATGATCCAAACATAGAGAATCAATTATGTATGTGTGGAATTTCTTGGCATTTATATAGCTTCATTTGGATGTTGCATGGGTTATGTTTATTTATTTACACATTTGTGATGTATGTTTCCTTTATTTAGATAAATTTATAATATTGCTATTATTTTTTCTATTATTTCACTATGATATTTGGGTATAGTCTCCACACATACCTCCATAGACCCTCACCACTTTTTGGTAACCTCTAGTATACGGGGGGTAGTGCATAAGGTCATGTGATAACCCGCAGTACAGACATTGTCGAGTGATCTAGGGCCGGTGGAATATTACAAAGTCCAAGAGATAGTTATTTTTTGGAGATCAAGAAATATATAAATAGAACTATTATCTTGGAGGAAGGAGAATGTGGGCTTGAGTTTGATGCTAATTGAGGCTAGGAGAATATTTCCAAGCCTGAACTTCAACTAGAGGAGAACGTCCCAAACCGGGATGATAAGTAAGGGATCTCTTAAAATGATTGTATAAATCTCTTTTGTATTGTTTTTATGGTTATATTTGATTAAGGAGTTTTGGGGGGTATTTATAGATGTTTATTGTGTGATTGAGTTTTAATAGAATTTCTTTTGTTTTACTTATTGTGTGTGTTTTTATAATGATATGAATCACTGAAACTCAATGATCACTTAACTTATTACTAAGTGGATAATTATAAAACTTTGATGATGGAGTGAAATTTTAAACTAAATTAATGCACTAGGATATGACATTGATGATTTAAGGGAGATAGTTTAGAGGAGTGACACCCTATACTTGTGTGAATTTGACAACCCACGCAACTATCCCAAATTGTTCAGGCAGTGGTAGTATAAAACATTATCGAGTGTTTGTGCTTCATGATGTTAGTGAGGCTTTATAGAAAACCATAATAGGTCCAACATTTTCACTAGGAAGTCCTTTGGGTGTTTTGAAAGAGTATCCATTGGTATTTAGTGGTGGTTTCTTAAAGATCATGTATGATCAATAAGTGAGTTGGAGTAGTTTTATTGATTTTCTTTCCACTGTAAATGTTTTCATTCCAATATAGGTGGGTTAACTTGGTTATCAACACTATGATAGGTGAAATTTACTCTAATTTCTCATTTATCATATATTTTCACCCTATACTTTTATTACTTTCATATAAAAACACAACTAATTAAAAGTATATTCTAACACCTTTCCCAATAGAGAAATAACCTGGAACTCAATCGGTATTGTGTTGTAATGATCTCTATGCACTTATAGGGAATCATTAAGAACACTATGTTCCATTTTCAAGGATTGGTTCTTAAGTTTCTTTTCTTTTTTAGGAAAAATGAAATTAAAAATTAAAAAAAAATTAAAAATTTTAAAAATATCATAAGAACTTATTTGTGATTATTTTATTAATTAAATTCATTTATAACTTCTTATCAATAGTATTAATAGTGTATTATCTTTGGTTTCATGTGATTCTACCCACTTTTGTGTATTTCACTATGTTGTTTTATTTTTATTGGAGATTAAATCATTTGGGTGGACTGATCAATATGAGATCATGTGCACTGCTTGTAGATCCTTGGGATATGTGTTTTGGTATTATAATGGTCTTAGCCAGAGGCAACCCCAATATAAATAATAAAAGCCTATTTATGATTGATCTAGTGGATAAAAATGATCATGGATAAACTGGATAGTATTTTGGAGGACTGAAGGGAAACCCAACTTATATATATTACTCAACATACATAGGTTAAAATCTATATATGGATTTCCATTTTATAGGAAACACAAAAGGGTGTTCATGATCTACAAGAAAAAATTTGGACTATTTCACTTCAATTGGAAAAAAAATATAGCAATAGGAAGAGGTTTAACCCACGGTACATGGATTGTGTGTGGAGAAGGATGGACAGACTAAAAGAAAATAAGAAGAATAATTAAATCACATAGAGGAGGTGGTCTAAAGCTATGAAATATATGAAGAACCTAAGGAGGCACCCATATTACATTTCCACTCTCCCTGGACCTAAATAGAATTTTACTTAGAAAGGAGGGAGTGGACTATCTTTTATACTTCACTTGATATGGGGAACTCTAGGGAACATGTTCAGCATATGAGTTTGAGGTTGATAGCATGGATCCTACTATATTTCAAGTATTAGTTTTCATTATGAGGAGCAGAGGCGCACCCCACAATTTTATGTTCTTTTTGAGGAAGTCACGCGCCCCTTCAGAATGAGGATAATTATCTGTATAAACATGGTTGAAGGTTTAAAAGAAAACAATCTTGGGAGGTAGTTCAAGGAATATTTAAGGAGTTTTCTTAACATTTCTTTATTTTAAGTTCATTTTAGTTTGCTTTAGTTTTTTATTTTTCTAATGAATTGTTTTTTAATCCCTTCATTTATTTTGTAAGACCCTAAAGTCTAATGAAGAAAGAGGAAGAGTCCCCGCCCACTACTAAGTAGAGGAGCTCCACTACACATTTGGGGAGTTCCCTTCTTTCCCTTTATCTTATTTTTTCCATCCTTTCATGAGTTTTCTTTAATTTTATTAATTTTAAGTTCATTTTAGTTTGATTTGGATTTTTACTTTTCATTTTAATAAGAACCAAGTATTTTTTTTTTAATCCCTCTATTTATTTTTAAGACCCTAGAGTCTCATGAAGGAGGAGGAGGCCCAGTCCACTACTAAGAAGAGGAGATACATTGCACATTTGAGGAGTGCCCTTCTTTCCCTTTATTTTTTCCATCCCCGCATGAGTTTTTATCTTATATATATTTTTTATACCTCGCATAATTGTTTTTATTAGATGTATAATTTAGGCTATGTGGGGAGGGGGAATTGGCAGCAGGGTACACGCTTGAATCATGTTATATATGGGCCCATGAGGCATGTTACTTGGGATTGGCATTATTGATATCATATTCATTTTGAATCTTCTAATGAAATTGGAATGCAAATTATTAAGTTAGAATAATGGATGGGACTATAAAATCATAACTTGGGTGGTTTGATTAGTTTTTAGTGTTTTTTTTTGAACTTTCAGTTTAAAATTTTAATCAATATAGAAGTTTCTCGAAGTAGTATGTAAAATCTAACAAACTCAGTTTGAATTTTTCAAAAACTGGATGGAAAAGTGTGTGTGAAATAATTATGTATTAAATAAAAGTTGTGTAAAATCCAATGAATAACAGTGAAAAATTGTCAGAGAGTCGGTTGCCCATCATTGCGCCCATGCCTTAGTTATTACACTTAACCTCATGGGGTGTTTGCTGATTGGAATGGTTTAGTTCAAAATTTTATTTTCTCATTCTTCAAAAAGTTCCTCACACATTTATGATTGAAAAAAAAAGAAAAAAATACAAAAAGATTATGATGTTTTGGAATCATAAGCGAAAATGGAGGATGAGGATATGCATGTCTCATATGAGGAATTGGGTTCTTACTATTTATTCAGCATTTAAGGTGAAATTTTAGAATGGGGTATGAGGATGAAGATGTGCATGTCTCATATAAAGAATTGGGTTCTTACTATATATTCAGCATTTAAGATGATATTTTATAATGGGGTAACTCGTATTAAATTTTATTGAATTCATTTTCCCCCGCATGTGGCTAGTGTGGCAGGGAGGGAGGGGTTTGGGGCGTCGATCGTGAGATTTGAAGGTTTCGGGCGCAGCGGAAGTGTGTGGGTGGATGTGCCCACTTGGATTTTTGTCATTATCAATGATCAATCCGGGATCAATATGACGATAAGCGCCAGTCTCCACGGATCGAATCACAGAAAAAGACAAAGAAGATGGTTTGTCCCGGAACCACAAACAAGGATCGTTACAGGTTGATTATAATTAATTTAATTAATTATAAAGAAATACCTTTTGGGTGTTCTTTCTTCTTTGATGTTCTAGATCACGTTGTCGATGTGATCCGTCATTGCGTCGCAGAATCCAAGTGTAGACTCCCTCTAGCGGTGATCCACACGTGTACCTTGTATCTATGGACGTCGCCAAAGGATTCTCCGGGTGATAGCGTGGAGAAGCCTTTGCTTGCATTGTCCGCCTTAGATCGTCTTGATCTGATGGAAGAGGTTCTCTCTCGGTCTTGAGATCATTCTTGGAGAAAGAGGTTCTTTCGGTCTTGAAAGAATTCTCCAGAGATGTTGTGCACAATGATTCTCTTTTGTGTTGGAAAGGAGTTGGGGTTGTGAGTATATTTATAATCGGGTGTGTGGGGTTATAGAGTTATGACAATAAATAAACGTGTTACGCGTTTTATTTATTTCATTGACTCTTTATTTAAAACCCCCATGTTGAATAAATAATTCCTTGACATGCGCCCACGCTGATTATAATAAATATCGTTTAAAACAATATTATATCCTCAAACTCCCGACTGGAAAAACTACATGGCGTGTAATAATAAATACACGGTGTGTACTTGTTTTTCATTGAAAACTACACAGCGTGTACATTAAATGTACACGGCGTGTATATCTTGTTTTCATTTATTCATTTCCTTTCCAAAACAAAACTACACAGCGTGTACATTTAATAATACACGGCGTGTACTTGTTTTATTTTATTTTTCTTCCATCATTTAAAACAACTTAGGATTCCTTGAATAATTATTAAACCACGTATGGGAATAATCTTTATTCAACTTGAGATACTTGGATACACTTAGTGTGTGACCCTCTAGGCCTCTTTCTCGTTGGCATTAGGTGGCCTTGCCTAAAGTCCAAGATTACTGTCTAAAAACGGGTCAAGGCACCCAAGAGAAAGAATTTGACGCTGTATTGACGTATCACCTCATGTGAACGCTTACTGTGTAATTTAATCCCTTTGTCTCGATATCTCATCAAGAAGGTTTCATGGAAGTTTCATAAACCTATATGCCTGATCTGTCGTTCTTTGACTACCTGAAATAAACTCATCGTTTACACCATGGCCATGGAATTTAATGCGACAGTTTTATTTCAATCAAAGGGCCGAGATATCAACTTCCATAAATGGAAGGGACAAATCCTTCCTTGACTTATCCATTAACAACATGTCATTCGTGACGCACCCAACGTACCCTACTTACCGCCAACTGTCTGCGTGACGGTTTTCGTCAGTAAATCTAAGTGCGTGAGTCATGACATGAGTTAATGATAATCTTCCAGTCTAAGGACCATTACACACGCTCGGAGATAGCAATATCTGATGACACCAAGACATGCGGAATTACTACTAGTGGGTCTGTTCTCATAATCTCCCATATTGGAGATTACCAAGTGTGAACTCTATGAGAGAGAGTCTCGCCTTCTTACAAGTACTCGCACATGACGGTCTGTATACTATGTGTCCTATCATAGTATGTCATCCAACCACAGAACTTTATTTAAGAATATTGTTATAGAATTTCAAGGTTCTCATCATAGCGGGGATCTGCTATAACCTTATTAATGCAACAAATATTCCAGGACATTATTATATTATAGTCATGCAGAACAATGAACAATATATAATAAGTGAACATTCATGTAATCAAAGTACAAAATAGTTGGTTCTGAGGACACCAACCCTTACAAACTCCCACTTGGACTAGAGCCGACTGCCTACGACTTTTAGTCCGCTAGACCTCACATGATGATCATGTTTCTACTGAGTCAAGGCTTTAGTCAATGGGTCTGCCACGTTGTCTTCTGTGGAAATACTACTCACTGTAACTTCACCTCTCTGAGAAAAATCCCTCAAGAGATAATACTTCCGAAGTGTGTGTTTTGTCCGCTGATGTGACCTTGGCTCTTTTGCAAGTGCCACTGCTACAGTATTATCACAATAGAGTGTGATAGGATCTTTACTGCTCGGTACAACATCCAGCTCTTGGACGAAGCTTCGCATCCATACTGCTTCTTTAGCTACCTCAGAAGCTACGATATACTCAGACTCCGTTGTAGAATCTGCCACCACAATTTGTTTTGAGCTCTTCCAGCTCACTGCACCTCCATTCAAACTGAAGATGTATCCAGTCTGCGACTTCATGTCATCTTGATCAGTCTAGAAACTAGCATCTACGTGTCCTCTGATGACTAGTTCCTCATCTCCTCCATAAACCAGGAACATATCCTTAGTACGCCTCAGATACTTAAGGATAGTCTTGACTGCCATCCAATGGCGGTCTCCTGGATCAGCTTGATATCTGCCTACCGCACTTAATGTGTAAGCAAAATATATCCTCATACATAGCATAGCATACATGACTAACCCAATCGTGGATGCATAAGGGATCCTTTCTATTCTCTTTATTTCCTCATGTATCTGAGGACACATTTTCTTGGAAAGATGAATGTCATGTGACACTGGAAACAATCCCCTCTTGGACTGTTCCATACTGAATCTCTTCAGTATCTTGTCAATGTATGTACTTTGACTCAGGCCCAGCATTCTCTTGGATCTATCATGATGGATCTTGATCCCAAGAATATATTCTGTCTCGCCCAAGTCTTTCATGGAGAAGCATTTATGCAACCATGCCTTAACTGACTGTAAGACAGGTAATTTGTTTCCAATTAGTAATATGTCATCAACATATACTATTAGGAAAACGACCGCACTTCCACTAAACCTCTTGTAGACACAAGGCTCACATTCATTCTTAACAAAGCCAAATTCCATTATAGCTTCATCAAAATGAATGTTTCATGACCTTGATGCTTGCTTTAATCCATAAATGGATTTCTGCAACTTGCATACCTTGTTGGCATCCTTTGGAGTCACAAACCCTTTAGGTTGTGTCATGTAGACATCTTCCTGGAGGTTCCCGTCGAGGAAATCTATTTTGACATCCATTTTCCAAATTTCATAGTCATGGTAAGTAGCAATGGCCAATAGGATTCTGATGGACTTCAGCATTGCAACCGGTGAAAAGGTTTCATCATAGTCAATTCCTTGACGCTGTCTAAAATCTTTTGCAACCAGTCGTGCCTTGTAGGTGCTGACTTGCCCCTCCATGTCCAGTTTCTTCTTGAATACCCATTTATTACCAATAGGCTTTACATCTACTGGAGGATTTACCAAAATCCAGACTTGGTTTTGGTACATGGAATCCATTTCAGAATTCATGGCTTTTTGCCACTTGGAAACGTTTGTGCCTTAAACTGCTTCCTTGTAGGTAAGAGGATCATCATTGTCAACCAATAATGAGTCACCATCCTCGGTGACAAGAAAACCATATCGTTCTGGTTCTCTCACCTCTCTCGTGCTCCTACGCAGTTCTTGTGTCTCTGGAAAAGATTGTTCTTCCAAGGGGCTTTGTGGAATCTGTTCTTGTACCAACTCATGTGTATCTTGAGCCTTGACTTCATCGAAGTCTATCTCGCTCCCACTATCTCTTTTGGAGATGTTCTCCCTCTCAAGAAATATGGCGTGTCTTGCCACTGTAACCTTTTTGTTTGAGGGGTTGTATAGGTAATATCCCCTTGTTTCCTTGGGATATCCTATAAAGATACACTTTGTGCCTCAGGGTGAAAGTTTGTTACCTGAAGAGGCCTTAACAAATGCTTCACTACCCCACACATGTAAATTTTATAACATGGCTTTGCATCCACTCCATAATTCGTATGGAATACCATTTATCGATTTAGTTGGTACTTGGTTTAGTATGTGTGCTGCTGTTTTTAATGCATATCCCTAAAAGGATAATGGAAGACTCGCATGACTCATCATTGATCTCACCATTTCCAATAGGGTGCGGTTCCTCCTTTCACTTACACCATTCCACTGCGGTGTGTAAGGAGGAGTGAGTTGAGATAGAATCCCAAACTCCCGTAAGAAATCAATGAAGTCTTGATTAAGATACTATCCTCCTCTGTCTGAGTGGAGTTTCTTAATCTTCTTACCAAGCTGGTTTTCAACTTCATTCTTGTATTATTTGAACCGATCAAAAGAATCTGACTTATACCTCATTAAATAGATATATCCATATCTACTAAAATCATCAGTAAAAGTTATGAAGTACGAGAACCCACCCCTTGCTTCAACTGGAAATGGTCCACACACATCTGTGTGAACTAATTCTAGAAGCTCTTTAGCTCTTTAACCTTTCCCACTAAATGGGGCTTTGGTCATTTTGCCTTGTAGACACGCATGACATACACCAAGTGTTTTTAGTTAGAAAGAATCTAAATACCCATTTTGATGTAATTTTGTCAAACGTTTCTCATTGACATGACCTAGCCGGTGATGCCAAAGTTGGGTGTGGTATGAGTCATGTGAATTAACTTTGTTATCGATTTCCATTACTTGGTTTGTGTACTCTAACACATAAAGGTCGTTATATAAATGTGCCCTACCAAAACAAATGCTATCTTTATAAAAGTAGCAACATTCATTTCCAAACTTGAATATGAATCCATCGGTATCTAATCTGGATACTGAAATAATGTTTTTAGTAACAGAAGGCACATAATAACAACCTTTCAAAACCAAGACCATCTCGGTAGGCAATGTGAGGTGGTAGTCTCCGACAGCTACAGCAGTGAGTCTGGCTCCGTTGGCTGCTCGTAGATCTACCTCCCCTCGATCAATCTTCCTGAATCTACTTGGTTCCTGTATTTGGATACAGATGTGAGCACCACAAGCAGTATCTAATAACCAATTAGTAGAAAGAGATAGATTGCATTCGATAACAAACGCACCTGAAGCTTCCCCTTGCTTCCTTGGCTGGGTGCAGTTTTTCTTCCAGTGGACCTTCTTGCCACATGCGAAACAAACAGCATCTTGTTCCTTTGCCTCCCCTTTGATCTTCCTTTTCTTGGAAGGCCTTGAAGAAGCTTTGGGCTTAAAGCTCTTCGCATTCCCTTTCCTTTTATTCACCATAAGGACAGAAGGCTTTTCACTCTTCATGTCATTGTCCACTTGGCGAATAAGGATAAGAAGATCAGATAGAGACTTCTCAATATTATTCATGTTGAAATTAACAACAAAGTTTGAGAAGCTCTGGGGGAGTGATGCAAGAATGAGATCGGTACCCAGTTCTTCAGGGAGTTTAAACCCTATAACCTCCAAGCGCTCAATGTAGCCAATGAGCTTGACTATATGAGGCCTAGTTGGGGCACCCTCTCCAAGCTTGCTCTGAAACAGAGCCTTGGAGATCTCAAACCTTTCCTGTCTTGCTCTCTCCTGGTATAAACCACGGAGGTGCTCGAGCATGCTGTAGGCATCCATGTCTTCATGAGACTTCATGAGCTCACTAGACATAGATGACAGCATTAAACATTGAACGTCGAGAGCATCGTTCAAATGTTGATCATAGACTAGGAAATCTTCATCACTCGCCACTGGGGTAGGAGAATCAGGAAGTGAGGACTCCATCACGTAAAACTTCTGTTCATGGCGTAGGATAACCTGAAGGCGCCTAAACCATTCCTGAAAGTTATTGCCGGTGAGGATGTTGTCTTTATCCAGAATTGATCACAAAGAAAATGTGGTTGATGTGTTTGTCATATTGATTCTACAAATTAAAAGAGCAGATTCATCAGTACTTTCTTGATTACATTTTATGAGAAATAATAAATTTTATTAAGTCTCCCACTATTTTATCAAGTCCCAATGGCCCTCACCATTGAACTCGGAATGTCCAGTTGCTTTGACATTCTAGTGGCAAGGATCCATATTCCCCTTCGCATAACCCCAACAAGGTTTGGTCAAGCTATTTGAAGGTATTTAGGTAGGCAGGTCTTTGCCAACTGTGAGCTTACAGTTCCTTGATCTGTTGAGTGGACTCCCAAATCCTGAAATCCTGACTTGGATTTCCTCAACTCTTGCCTCCAATATTACATCAAGTCTAGCAAGGGCTACTTCTCTTGATGTAATATGGTTAAGTCAACCTGAAACCTTTCATAAGGGCTTCCTTTATAAAAGTAAGTGTCCCAACAAGGGTTGGTCAAACACATAGTTTTATTGATTCTTTCCCTTAATCAAGTAACAAAAGGCTTGGTCTGACTTAATATGGTATTTGAGGGATTTTATTCTTTATGCGTATCTTTTCATTATCACATGCTTGTTAGTATTAAGTGATGCTTGCTTAAGTGATTAACCATGTTCTGATAATGTTTACGCATAGTCTGGTTTTTATTTTATTCCATCTTTGCATGCTTGTTCATTTTATTAACTATGTGATCGCGACAACACATACATAATAAATAAACCATGCAATCAGACAGAAATAAAATAAGATGGCATGATCATGAGCTTCTATTTGGTTACCTTATCTAGCGGTTTTGATAAGCTAACCCTGGCCTAGGGAAAACACCTTGAACCTGATGGTTCGTGTTTTGCAGCTCCCACCTGTCCACCTTTATATCTTCTTGTGTCGGTTTCGCCTCGGCTTCGGGATTTGAACCGTCTCCTCTGGCTTGGGAGATCCTCCATTACATGGGTTTACATTAAAGAAACCATGGGCACGCAGGCCCTACATTTTATTGGAAGAAGGCTCGCAGGCCAACAAATTTAAATTAAATAAATTTAAATGAAACCATACACATACAAAGGTGTCGCTTCGGCGGTGGCGTAGTGGTGAAGGAGAGGGGTACAACAACGCTGTTCTTTGGGAGGTACAGGGTTCGAATCCTGGGAGTCCGCTTTCGGGACGAACCTCTCCCCCGGGATCCACTCGCCTTGCCGGGTCACCCGATTTCTGACTGGGTGGGCAAAATGAGGCGCAACCCACCCGTGATGACGGATTGCTTGACGAACCATCGTCGCCCGGGTTGTCACCCTCCGGGATGCTCTGGCATCTCGGCTGGAAACGGCTCCTTCCCGACTGGGGCTCTCTCCGGAGTGACCTCTTCGTGGGGAGGGGGTTTCCTTGTGTGGAGGGTTCGAAAAGGCCACACAAGGGAATTCCCTTTCTAAAAAAAACACACATACAAAGGGTCTTTGGTCTAGCTCATGATCATCCATAGTATGCAACAATATTTACGCATATTTAGAATTCAAATTCTTTCAATCGTTCTTTTATTTAAGATAAGACGCGCTCGAATTCAATTAATTATGATCTTATAATTAATCAATTCTTTATCTTAAATTCCTTTCTGAATTTCCTTGAGATTCTTATCATCCATATTCTTTGTACGGGTCTTTGTACATTGGAGGAAACCTGGTGAAATTCCATT
The DNA here is from genome assembly GCA_963277665.1 of Viscum album. NCBI lineage: Eukaryota > Viridiplantae > Streptophyta > Magnoliopsida > Santalales > Viscaceae > Viscum > Viscum album. Next base: position 1,217,581,940 of record OY728159.1, read on the forward strand.
TCTGGAAAGTACACGGCGTGTAGTTTATAATTACACGGTGTGTATTTTTCTTTTCACCCTTTATCCAAAGTACACGTCGGGGTTTTGGCGTGTTTTCTGTACTTTGGAAATTTTAGAGTACACGACATGTAGATGAATCATACACGGCGTGTACTTCCTTGTTACGCGGTAACCGGCCTGGCGATCCCGTGTACGCGGTACGCGGCTTATCTTTGTACACGTTTTCACCTGGGTCGGAACGGGCTACACGGCGTGTTGTTCCAACATACACGCCGTGTATTCCGATTTCCACATGTCGTTCTATTCTGGTCAACACGGCGTGATTAAAACTTAGGCATAATCAATTCACATGGCGTGGTTTGGCGGACCAGTGCCGGTTCGTTGAACCTAAGTACACGGCGTATAGTTTTAATTACACACCGTGTAATCCCGTGTTGTACAGACAGAAAGAGCGGCTCCTCCGGATGAGTTCCTCGTTTTTATTTTAATCAAAATTAAAATTAAAAGGCTGTTTCTGTGATATGAATCGAGAAACGAAGGAGGAAGAATAGATCTCGTTAATTCAGATTTATAGAACGATTTATTTCGAATTGAATCAAATATGAATGCGTAAATTATCAACGAAAATTAAATAACTATAATCAACGTTGTAACCTACCTCTGATACCATTTGAAGGTTCCAGGCGCAGCGGAAGCGCGTGGGTGGATGTGCCCACTTGGCTTTTTGTCATTAGCAATGATCAATCCGGGATCAATACGACGATAAACGCCAGTCTCCACGGATCGAATCACAGAAAAAGACAAAGAAGATGGTTTGTCCCGGAACCACAAACAAGGATCATTACAGGTTGATTATAATTAATTTAATTAATTATAAAGAAATACCTTTTGGGTGTTCTTTCTTCATTGATGTTCTCGATCACGTTGTCGATGTGATCCGTCGTTGCGTCGCAGAAGCCAAGTGTAGACTCCCTCTAGCGGTGATCCACACGTATACCTTGTATCTCTGGACGTCGCCAAAGGATTCTCCGGGTGCTAGCGTGGAGAAGCCTTTGCTTGCGTTGTCCGCCTTAGATCGTCTTGATCTGATGGAAGAGGATCTCTCTCGGTCTTGAGAGCGTTCTTAGAGAAAGAGGTTCTTTCGGTCTTGAAAGAATTCTCCAGAGATGTTGTGCACAACGATTCTCTTGTGTGTTGGAAAGGAGTTGGGGTTGTGAGTATATTTATAATCGGGTGTGTGGGGTTATAGAGTTATGACAATAAATAAACGTGTTACGCGTTTTATTTATTTCATTGACTCTTTATTTAAAACCCCCATGTCGAATAAATAATTCATTGACATGCGCCCACGCTGATTATAATAAATATCATTTAAAACAATATTCTATCCTCAAAATCCCGACTGGAAAAACTACACGGCGTGTAATAATAAATACACGGCGTGTACTTGTTTTTCATTGAAAACTACACGGCGTGTACATTAAATGTACACGGCGTGTATATCTTGTTTTCATTTATTCATTTCCTTTCCAAAATAAAACTACACGGCGTGTACATTTAATAATACACGGCGTGTACATTTAATAATACACGGCGTGTACTTGTTTTATTTTATTTTTCTTCCATCATTTAAAACAACTTAGGCTTCCTTGAATAATTATTAAACCACGTATGGGAATAATCTTTATTCAACTTGAGATACTTGGATACACTTAGTGTGTGACCCTCTAGGCCTCTTTCTCATTGGCATTAGGCGGGCTTGCCTAAAGTCCAAGATTACTGTCTAGCAACGGGTCAAGGCACCCAAGAGAAAGAAGTTGACGCCGTATTGACGTATCTCCTCATACGAACGTTTACTGTGTAATTTAATCTCTTTGTCTCGATATCTCATCAAACAGGTTTCATGGAAGTGTCATAAACCTATATGCTTGATTCGTCGTTCTTTGACTACCTGAAATAAACTCGTCGTTTACACTATGGCCATGGAATTTAATGCGACAGTTCTATTTCATTCAAAGGGCCGAGATATCAACTTCCATAAATGGAAGGGACAAATCCTTCCTCGACTTATCCATTAACAACATGTCATTCGTGACGCACCCAACGTACCCTACTTACCGCAAACTGTCTGCATGACGGTTTTCGTCAGTAAATCTAAGTGCGCGAGTCATGACATGAGTTAATGATAATCTTCCAGTCTAAGGACCATTACACATGCTCGCAGATAGCAATATCTGATGACACCAAGACATGCGGAATTACTACTGGCGGGTCTGTTCTCATAATCTCCCATCTTGGAGATTACCAAGTGCGAACTCCATGAGAGAGAGTCTCGTCTTCTTACAAGTACTCGCACATGATGGTCTGTATTCTATGTGTCCTATCATAGTATGTCATCCAACCGCAAAACTTTATTTAAGAATATTGTTATAGCATTTCAAGGTTCTCATCATAGCGGGGATCTGTTATGACCTTATTAATGCAACAAATATTCCAGGACATTATTATATTATAGTCATGCAGAACAATGAACAATATATAATAAGTGAACATTCATGTAATCAAAGTACAAAACAGTTGGTTCTGAGGACACCAACCCTTACAAGATTGAGTCACTAGGCCGTTTTCTTTGCGGGATTTACTTCTAGTGTGTGCACCCCATTATTTGACGGTTGTACCCAACCTTTTATTAAATTCATGAGTGATAGAATAGGAGAATTCATCCTGTTAATCTTAAAAATTCATTCAAAACCATTTTTTAATATGTTAAAAGAATATGAAGATTAATCTTTTCATGTTGTGAATTCCTTTCTAATAATGTTGTGATTCATGCTTGAGGCGGTTTAAGTGTGGGGGGGAGTGATTAGTAAAAATTAAAAATTATTTTTTCTATATTTTTTAGATGAATTTTGTGTTCTTTAATGTTAAAAGCCCTTGTAATGAATTGAATTTATCATTTTTGGGTTTTACATAACCATTTTTGAAAACATGAACTTAATGCTTAATTCAAGTCGTTTTTTGACTTAGTTATTTTATCATATTTGAATAGCATTTTCCATATTTTTTGTACTCGGTTCAATCAAAATTGATCGGGTCGTGTCATATACATTTTTTTGCAAGGGTTTGAGGCGTGGGTCGTGGAATAGAGTCCCTGATTTAATGGGAATTATTGTCTCTGTTGTCAAACTAATACTGATTCCAGTTTTTCAGGGTAATTAGATAAAAGTAAAGGTGTTAACGGGGCGGGGCGGGTCAGCCCGCGGGGCGGATCATGCGGGTTGCGGATTTTATTGTGCGGTCCGGCCCGGTCCACAAATAATGCGGGCTTAAAAAATAAAAGCCCGACCCTACCATGTGGGACCCGCGGACTAACGGGCCGGCCCACGGGCTTAAAAAAATAATATATAAAAATATTTTTTTGCTTCATGAACCATGATAAAGTGGAACGGAAAAATAGAAATGTTTGAGATTTGGTGAAAATATTTAATTTTTAATTAACAATATCCCTAACAACAACAACAATCATTAAAAGATTATATCTTTGATGATTTATGGGATTAATATCATCTCAGGTGGGTCATTTAACTTGACCGTCCAAACCAGTTTATGGACAACAATACTCTTGCGCCTCTCGTTAACACTACAACTCATGTATATAATATTTACTACATATATATATATTTATTTATTTACTTATTATCTATTATATAAATTTATTTAATACATATAATATATTTATTACATATACATGTAATATATATTATTTATTATATGTACATAGGAAAATTTCTATTGATTTTTTTTGTGCAAATTTATATTGGAAATTTCATGAGTAAATTTTCACTGAAAATCTACACTTCAAATCTTTACTTAAAATTATAATGAAAATATATTAATACATAAATAAAAAATTTAAATTTTCACTAGAAATTTTCATTGCAATTTTTTGACAAAAAATGTTTACTACAAATTTCCATTGAAAATTTAATTGGAATCTCCACTTAAATTTCTAGTGTTAAATTCAACTTATTTTTTATTATAATTATACTGAAAATTTGATCAACAAAATTCTAAGATAAATGCATGATTAAAATTTTAATTTAAATATTTTAACTCATAAATAAATAATTTAATTTCACACTAAAAATTTGAAGCGCACATTTTCTATGGAAATTTTCAGTGCAAACTTCTATTGGAAATTTGTGATGCGAATTTTCACTGAAAATTGGCATTTTAATTTTTCACGTAAAATTACAATGTATATATATTAAAATATAAATAAAAAATTTAATTTTTCAACAAATTAAAACTAAAATACAAATATATTAATACATATATTAAAAATGTAAATTTTAACTGAAAATTTTCATTGGAAATTTGCACGAAAAACTTTCAATAAAGATTTTCAATAGAAAAGTTTAGTTCAAATTTCCACTTAAATTTATGATACAAATTTCCATTTGACTTTTATTATAATTAGACTGAAAATTTGATTAACAAAGTTCTAAAATAAATGCATGCTCAAATTTTATTATTGAATTTTCCAGTGCAAACTGCCACTGAAAATTCTTAGTGCAAATTCTCATAGGTTTTCTGCAGTTCGATTTTTCCATTAAAATTACAATGTAGACACATTAAAACATAAATGAAAAATGTAAATTTTCATTGAAAAATTACATTTAAATTTTTCATTAGAAACTTTTACAATAAACTTCCACTAGAAAAGTCCACTTAAAACTACAATAAAAATTTAATGATACATAAATAAAAACTATAAAATTTCATCATAAATTTACAATGAAAATTTACATCGGAAACTATGAATGGAAATTTCCATTAAAAATTTAAAGTTAAAAGTTCCATTTAAATGTCTAATTTAAATCATCAAATTATACTTTCTATGCATTGAAATTTTACTCTTATGAGTGCAAATCAGAACTCAAAATTTGCACTGAATTTTTACATTGAAATTTTGTATTGAAGACTTGATTATCAAAATTTTAAAATAAATACATGTTTGGATTTTCAATTCAAATATATTAATACATAATATTATTATACATTTATTATTATTGTTTCTTATTTATTAATTTTTTCTAAGTTACTTTAAAAAACTCATAGTAATATATATATATAATTATAATAATAAAATTAAAATACATAAATCAAAATATTAGTAGAGCGTTGTATTATAAATAAAATGGTAGTTTTGTATATCCGTTTTCATAATTATTGTATCAATTTTTAATACATTAATTCTATTATGTTCCAAATAACCACATGAGCGTCATCTATCCCACGACCAACCTTATCGTAATGTGTAAAGTTTAAAATCTAACATGAGTCAAATTTTTTCATGATTTACGTATGATTTTATAAAACTTGAACTATTTTTTTCACACACTCATGTTAATTTATTATATTATATTATTCTGTTTTATTTTTCAAGAATAATTTTTTGTAATATTTATAATTGTGGATCAAACGGGACCCGCAGACACCTAGCGGGCTAGTCCGCGCGGGTTGCGGGTTTTGCGGGTTGGATCAAATGCGGTCTGAATGTTTGCGGGCCTAAATTTTCAAGGCCCTAAACCACCTAAATCCACGGGCTAACGGATTGAACCGCAAATTTGTGGATTTTTTGACAGTTCTAGATAAAAGGTCGGATACAACCACCAACGCCACCTCAGAGATGAGAGAAGCCGCGAATGGCGGCGTGATGCCTTGGGTAACTGGAGGTGTTCAATCCAAAATACATCGGTTCAATTCAAAATAAATCGGGTCAATTACGGGATATTTGAAGTCAACCCATATTTTTTGTAGTTAATTAGCACTGGTCATCTGTTTTTGGTTTCCGTTTCAAACTTTTTTACTTTTTCGAAGGGAAAAAAGTCTGAAAATCGGGATGAATTTACATGTTTACCCTTGTCAAATGAAGGCGGAGCGGAGAAGGATAGGATAGGGACACCAATTTTGTGTAGATCTGAAAGGAGCCGTACGTAAATATTTGAAATATAATAAAATTGAATTACAGCAGAATTCAATATGTTTGATATTCTTTTTTTTTATAATCCTTTACCCATATTTTATAATATTACGTGCCCCAAGTCGTCGATCTGCAGTGTGAAAATAAACTTACCGTTCGGCCCGAACTTCACTTCCAGAGAGGGGGGATGCTCTGTTCGTAGCGGAAGAAGTTCCCGGGATCCACCGCCGTCTTCACCTTCACAAGCCTGTCGAAATTACCCTTGAAATACTTCCGCCCATACACCTCCCCTTCCTCATACGTCCACCGGCTGCTGTTCCCGATGTCCAGATCCCGGTAGTTCAGGAACGCCTCCCTGGGGTTCTGCGACACCAGCGGCGCCGTGAACTCGTACAGCTCCCGCATCTCTGTTATCCTCTTCCCCGTCACGGCGTCTCCGCCGTCCTTCTCTTCCCAGTTCCCGGAATACTGCAACTTCATGATGTGCCCCGCTCGGTGCGGGTACGGCGACGCGCCCTCCGGGATCTCCCCCATCCTCCCCCCCATCTGGTTGAACACCATCCCCGTCCTACCCTGTTCCACCTTCCTAAACAGCCCCTCCAGCTCCACCTTCTTCAGCGGCCGCACCACGAAATCCGACTTCCTCTTCAGGAACTTCTCCTCCGACTCGCTCCGGTTGAGCAGCGCCTCCACCGGCGAGGTCGCCGGGTCGAAGTTCGCGAAGAACAGCACGGAGTGGACCCAGTTAAACTCCCGGCACTGCTCCGCCGTGAGCCCCAGCTCCGGGAGCTCCCTGTTCAGGAGGGACAGCAGCCGGGCCCGGTCGCCCTGGAACACCGACATGAACGTCAGCCTCGTCGTCTTCCCCGCCGCCTTGGAGTCGCCCTTGGGCGTCACCGGCTGGATGAGGACGCGGATGAAGAGGTCGGGGTCGAGCGTCGCCGCCACCGCCAGGAACTTCACCAGCACGTCCGTCCCGCCCTCCGCCGCGAACTTCTCCACCCTGAACCCCGTCAGCGTGGGGGGCACCGCCACCAGCTGCACCTTGTACGACACGATCACCCCGAAGCTCGCGCCGCCGCCGCCGCGGATCGCCCAGAACAGATCCTCCCCCATCCCCTGTCGGTCCATCAGCTTCCCGTTCACGTCCACGATCTCCGCGTCGATGACGTTGTCCGACGACAGGCCGTACTTGCGCATCAGTGTGCCGTATCCCCCGCCGCTGATATGGCCGCCCACCCCGACCGTGGGGCTCACCCCCGCCGGGAACGCCAGGAGCTTGCTCTTCTGGGAGATGGCGTAGTAGAGCTCCCCCAGGGAGGCGCCGGACTGGACCACCGCCGTCTCGGCCGCTGCGTCCACGGAAATGGAGCGGAGGTAGAACATGTCCAGCACGGCGAAGGGGCCCGGAGTGGTGGAGGTGTAGGACATCCCCTCGTAGTCGTGGCCGCCGCTGCGGGTGCGGAGCTGCAGGTTCAGATTCTTGACGCAGACGACGGTGGCCTGCACCTGGAGGACGGCGGCGGGGGCGACGATGAGGACGGGCTTGGCGGTGGCCGCCGTCTTGTACCGCAGGTTGCGGACGCGTGCATTGAGGTCGGCGGAGAAGGAGGGGTTCGACGGTGGGAAGGCGACGGAGGAGAGGCTGCCCGGCGGCGCCTTCGTTTGGTTGTACAGGCACTGCACGAAGCTCTGATACACGTCGCCGCCGGCAGCCGCCTGACAGGGTGCCGAATGGAAAAGGAGGAAGAGGAAGATGAGCGGGGGCAGCATGGGAGTCGATGTTGCCGCCATTGATGAGGAGGGAAAGGACGGTGGTGGTGGGGCATGGTGGTATCGTATTTATAAATCCATTGTGTGCGGGTCGGGGGATGACTTGGGTCTTTTTTAATAAATGAAATGTGCATTTAAGTATTCCGAGATCAATGACTTGGATCTTTCAGATAATTTTTTAATAACTGTTTTTTTATATAAGTTTAATAATAATATTATTATTATTACAAATAAGTCCAGGTAACACCTTTACCATAAATTTATGGTAAAGAGATTATGGGCCAAAAGGGATTTTGACCGAATCAAAAAAATAATAATAACAACAAATTACTTATATATATATATATAAGTATTTTAATAAGTGGAATGTTCATTTAAGTATTTCGAGATCAATGACGTGGATCTTGGAGATAGTTTTTTAATGTGTTTTTTTTATATAAGTTTAAGATTTTTTATTTTTTTGAAAATAAAAACATAATCACCTTTACCGGAAATTTATGGTAAGGATAGGGGTGTAATTTCGGCCCGGCCCAGGCCGGGCCTGCTATGCAAAAAGTCGGGCCGCTGACCACTACTTGGGTCAGGTCGAGTCGGCCCAAACAACCCCATGAGGGGGCCCGAGCCTGACCTCGGGCCGGCCCAAACCATCGAGACGGGCCGGGCTTTTCGGGCCGGGTCGGGCTTTTCGAGTCGGACCATGGTGGGCTTTTACTATTTTCAAAATAATTGTCTGTTTTAAATTTTTTTTATTTAATTTTTTTTAACATTTATTTAAAACGTTTCTTTACATTTATTTTTAAATGCATGTTTTTGTAAAAACGTTTATTCTATTTTTATTAACATTTTACAGTGGGTGGATGTATTTTTTTGTCTAAATAGATTTATATATTGTGAATGTATATATATATTATTTGCAAATTGTAAAAAAAAATAATTAGGGGTGCGCAGCTGCTGTGGGAGAGTTTAAAGGGTTATTATTTAAACGTTTTTCTAAAATTTATTTAAAACATTTTTTAAAATTTATTTTTTTAACTTATTTATAATTTTTAAGCGTTTGTTAATATTTTTTATTTTAACATTTTTATTTAAACAGTTTTTTAACATATGTTTAAAATGTTTTTTGACATTTATTTTTAAATGATTAATTTAAAACATTTTTGAATTTTTTTTAAACGCATGCTTTTTACAAGTATTTTTTTAGAACATTTAACTTTTTTTTCACATTTTAATGTAAAAAGTATTTTTTAAGTGTTTGTATATGTAGTATATATAATATATGCAAGTTTTATCCTTTTTAAAAAAATAACAAAAAATAACAAAAAAATAATTGTTCTGGTTCACTTACCGTTTTATGAATATTCTTTTACGCTTCCAATAAAATATACTTTTACAATGGTTTCTTATACGATTTGCCTTGCACAACTTATTCCGATTTCATTTCAGTTTAGCATGTTGATATCCAACTGCATATTTAGTTGTCTGAATTTACAATACCAGTTTCAAAAAAAAAACCTCTACTTTAGTCTGCTGTTAGAATTTCTTTTAAACTTTTTTCGACTACAATTTCTTTATCCATGTGGATCACATGCATGTTTGGTTGTCTGATATTACATTTACTGAATGAAACACAAATGTCTACTGTTGTATGTTATAGCTTATTACGTATTTTCCTTTATTATGTAAAATTATGTAACTGTTATGTCCTCTGTGCATTATATGGTCTCATTGCACACTTTGACTCTAAGCTATAAAGAAAAAACAAACAAACATGAAATGTCCGTCGAACCCTAGAGATGCAAGGTTGCAACAGAGGCTACTTATGAAGGAGTGACATACAGTTTACGAGTTGTCTATTAAGTACCCTTGAAAATGTTCTATTTACTATCCTCTGCTCAATAGTTTCATTCATTACACTTGCCACATGATTAGTGCCGACAACTACTGGAGACTATTCAATGTCATCTACCAACCAGTCTGGTACTTAGTCAAGTAAATCGGTATCAATAGGTGGCATCACACGTGGAGTCACATGCATGCCATTATCATCTCTATGTATAAATGGTTAGTTTCGTTTGCATTAACCAGTAGCATCTTTGCAATGTTTCATAGTGCATTTCATACTAACCGAAATCATTCATACTAAATTACTTTTATTACAGAGCCTGAACAGTTGTTTGCTTAGTCAAATACAAACTTGTATTGCCCATCAAAATGTACAGATGTTAGGGTACAACGCAGACTGCTGATGAAGGAACGACATAAAGATGGTGAGTTTTCTAATACCGTCACTGTAAATTGTTGTAGTCATTTACATTCTATTATTTTCTATAGTAATCGAAGTTGCCACACTTTCAGTGGTGAAATCTACTGCAAATTCTTATGTGGCATCTAGTAGACTGTTTGGAACCCCAAATAGTGAATTTCTACCAACAAATACGTTCACAAATGAAGTCACACACATGCCATTATCATCTCTATGTAACAATGGTTAGTTCCGTTTAAATTTACATTTATAAACCATTGAACTACACACTACATTTCACAGTAACACAAATTATTAATAATTAAGTGCTTCTTTGTGCACAGTGCCAGAACCATCTGCAGCTCCGTCAACATTGTCTGCTGGATCTAACAAACGAAAACAACGACCGGCTGGCTTGACACATTCTCCTTTACCTTTCTGTAAGTATCATAACTATTAAATTTCATGAACATATTGTATGTCACATAACATATGTATTCTCCTTACAATATTTCGGTCATCAATTTGGGTAGCTTTAATGGCTGAAGAAAATACTATATCAGATTCATCACCTGATACCTCAACCAGTAAGAACGACTACTGTTTATACACATTACCATACCTTTTATTCCAGTTCCACTTCTTATGCAGCCCTATACAAACAGATGGTGCTTAACTTCTGCTGATGGAAACTACGATACGTTATCCTATGTAGGTATGCTGTACACTACAAGTTGACACGCACACATATATAGCACTGTACATTCTGCAGAGAAGTTAGTTGTTTTCTATAACTACTTTCAGGTTCAGGACAACAATCATTTCTTCGAGAAGCAATTAGAATGAATACTTCCGAGGCTCAAGAAAACATAAATGTTGACATAAATGGTGCAGAAAACTGTAGAGGTAATTAAATGTACACGTTTCACTTTAAACATCACTGAGTTATTTATTATTTAATCCAGTCTAAAGTTACGTACCGCTTGCTGCTACAAGAGAGTCACTAGAACATGACACTGCCAAGAACACGGGTTCGTGTACTTACTAAACATGCATTAATGGTTCTTTAATACCAAATCATCCTCTCTGTTGTTGACTGCGGTTTTTTAATAACATGTTCTACAATACTATTATGTTCAATCAGGTTATTATGATATTGGAGAGCCTTCTAATGTCTGTCAATACTGTCACTCTTTTTTGTGGTTTGATGAGAGGAACAAGAAATTTAGCAATAGACAAAACCAACATTTTTCTCTATGCTGCTCGATGAGAAAGGTTGCTTTGAACGTATTACCAGAATGTCCTGAATACCTAAGGATGTTGGTGTTTGATCGAACTTTTGCTGAAGCCCGACTATTCCAAGACCACATTTATATTTACAATTCGATGTTTGCATTCACATCAATGGGTGAGAAGGTAGATAGGTCATTCAATAATGGTCGAGCTCCATGTATATTCAGATTGCATGGACAAAACTACCATCACATAGGTAGTTTATATCCACCAGATGGACATCCACCAAGGTTCACACAACTGTACGTTTATGATACTGCACATGAGTGTCAGAATAGAATTTGCGGAATGAGGTATCCTTTATATTCAATTCTTTCTGCTAAGTTAACAAACCGCTCACCATTTTATATTAACATGAATAATTGCTCTAGCTTTGACAACAAAAATCAGCAATCTATTATTAACTACAATACTGTTGAGAACCTACAACAGATGCTTCATGAGAACAACACTTTGACTTGAGAATTTTTAAGTGAAAAGCATATTCTTAACCGTTAGGAGGTTCCAAATTTAAAGCTACGACTCCTTAAAAGAAGACAAACGCATTCTGCGACATACAACCTTCCAAATACTTCCGAAACTGCAATGCTGATTGTTAGTGATATTGAGGATCTCAACCAAGAATGGGACATCATCATTCAAACTAAAAGCGGTCATTTACAAAGAATTGATGAGCTTCACCCACTGTATCTTCCATTGCAGTATCCTTTGATTTTTACAGGTGGTCAGGATGGATATTGCGACAACGTGTTGCATTGTGCTACTCAATTCACTACAAGTACTACACTCAGGAAGGTAACAATGAGAGAGTACTTCGCATTCCACTTGTAATTCCATGATAATGATGCATCGATCTTACTACATTCTAGAAGATTACTACAATAGTTTATAGTTGATGCTTATACAATGATTGAGTCTCAAAGACTATCATTCATTTGCTTCAATCAGAAGAAATTGAGGGTCGAACTTTACAATGGGTTACAAGATGCATTGCTTCGAGGTGACCGTGAAGGGACATCATGCGGGAAGCGTATCGTATTACCTTTTACTTTTATGGGTGGTCTAAGGTATATAATCCAGAATTACCAAGATGCTATGTCGATATGTAATTGGATCGGGTATCCCGATCTGTTTTTAACATTTACCTGTAACCCGATGTGGCCTGAAATAACTCGATTTCTTAGAAATCGCAATCTCTGTCCACCAGACTGCCCACAAATATTATCGTGAGTTTTCAATATTAATGATGATCGTCTAATGAAATATTTAAGAGAAGGTTTTTTTTGGGAAGTCACGAGTAGGTAACTCTATTTGTATTTACTACCCCATATGTTCAGTTCCTTATTATATATTTTGTCATCTTCTATTAACCGTCAAACTATTTTCTTCCCATGCAGCTGTTCAAACCATGGAGTTTAAAAAACGTGGCTTGCCTCATGTGCACATCCTTCTATTTCTCTGTCATGAAAATAAAGTTCACACTCCAATAGATGTAAACAAGATTGTATGTGCTGAAATTCCAAATAACTGTGCCTACCCAAGACTACACAGAGCTGTTAAGAATTTTATGATCCACGACCCTTGTGGTGATGCCTACCGTACTTCGCCCTGTATGAGAAATGGAAAATGTTCCAAATTTTTTCCAAAGAAATTTGTTGGGCATACCACTATTGATGACGGTGGTTACATTCTCTATCGCAGAAGGGATGAAAAAATAACAATTCTAAAAAATGGAATCCCTTTAGATCATCGGTTTGTTGTACCATACAATCCTGTTTTTCTATTAAAGTATCAAGCTCATCTGAATATTGAAGTTTGCAATCAGTCGTCTTCCATCAAATATTTTTTAAGTATATTAACAAAGGAAATGATCGTTTAACAAAATCACTCTATGAGAGCAACAACAGAGAGTTCTCAGACAAAAATGTTGATGAAATAAAAGTGTACTATAATTGTCAGTACATATCTCCTTGTGAGGCCTCTTGGAGGATCTTTTCTTATGATATCCATTACAGATATCCACTAGTTGAGAGGTTAGGTTTCCATTAACTAGGACAACATTCTGTAACCTACAATGATAATGATAATATTTTAGATGTCTTAAATCACAGTAACGTCTCTGATACAATGTTCACATCTTGGTTTCAAGCAAATACAATGTACCCGGAGGCTAGTGCTCTAACTTTTCCAGAATTCCAAACTAAATTTGTTTACCACTCAAATGACAAGAAATGGAATCATCGAAGGCAAGGATTTTCTATTGACAGGTTATACTATGTTCCTCTAACAACTGGAGAGCTATTTTACTTGCTGATACTTCTAACAAAAATCAAAGGTGCTACTTCATATAAAGATATCAAAACAGTGAACATTGTTACTCATGGAACATTTAGAGAGGCCTGTTATGATTTGGGACTACTAGCAGATGACACTGAATTTATTGAAGCTATAAAGGAGGTTTCAACTTGGGGAATGGGACATTATGTACGTAGGCTCTTTGCAAGCATGTTATTTTCCAATAACATTTCTCATCCAGACATTGTTTGGAAACAAACCTATCACATTCTAACTGAAGATATTTTATATGCCCAAAGACATAGGCTATAAATGCAAGGTCTGAATGTGTTTCTCAGCTTATATTTTCAAACCAATTACTTCTTACTATTTTCTATTTTTTCATATTTTTTATGTTGTTCAGAAATATAGTTAGATAAAATTTACTTAAAAATTCATTGAAATAAGTAGACTAAATAATATTTAAAGGTTGTTTATTTGTTTCCCTGTAGTTTGTTCTATCTAATCAGTTATTTCACCACCAATATGGATGTATATTTTAGTTACTCAAAATTAGTATATTCGCTGCATGTAGTTTCTTTTATACTACTCTAAAACCATGTTTCTCAATTTTTCTAGATTTGACACTCACAGAACATCAGATACATATGTATGCTCTGCTTGAAATAGAGCATATATTACGAAGCAATGGAACATCTCTTCGATTTTATCCTACCATGCCAGTTCCAAATTCTTCAATTGATATTCAGACAAATCGTTTAGTTGCAGAAGAACTACATTACAATAGAGAAGTACTATGAAATGAGTATAGAACTTTACAGGGTTTTCTTACCGTTGAACAAAAAGAGGCGATGGATGTCATTTTGTCTTCTTTATCTACAAATATTGGTGGTTTATTCTTCTTGCACCGATATGGAGGCACAAGTAAAACTTTCATATGGAATATCCTAACATCATTTATGCAGTTTGAGGGCTCTATTGTACTTGCGGTTACTTCGAGTGGAATTTCATCCTTACTGCTTCCAGGCAGATGCACTGCACATTCTAAATTCCGTATTCCAATCTCCAATACTGAGCAATCTGTTTGCAATATTAAGTAAGGAAGTGATGTAGTATCACTTCTACACTCTACAAGGATGATTATTTGGGATGAGGCTTCTATGGTTCATAAGTACTGATTTGATGCTCTAGACCGTACTCTCAGAGATATAATGACAGTAAAAAATGTTAATGCAACGAATTTACCATTCGGTGGTCTAACATTTGTATTGGGTGGAGATTTCAGACAAATATTACCTGTAATACCCGGTGGTAATAGAAATGACATTGTATTTGCAAGTATTAAGTCACCGTATCTTTGGCAACACTGTCGGGTATTAACTCTAACAAAGAAAATGAGATTTCTTTCCTCTACATCCACTGATGATTCAAATGAGGTCCATGATTTTGCTAAATGGAATTTGGATATTGGTGAAGGTTGAGTTGGAGAACCTAATGATGGTGAAACTCTCTTCAAAATTCCATCAGCATATCTTCTTTACTACACTGCAAATGCAATGGTTGCCATTGTGGAGCACACTTATCCTGATTTCAATGAGAAAAACAGTGATGTATCCTATCTGAAATATCGTTCCATTCTAGATCCAACCCATGATGTTGTTCAAGAATTAAATGATCACATGTTGTCTCTCACAAACTCTGAAAAGAAAGACTACTTCAGCTCTGATTCAGTTTGCAATGCCTGTTTTGATACAGATAGGGCAGAAGACATATACACCTCTGAGATGTTAAATGGTATAAACATCTCCGGTTTGACTGCCCACAAAATTTATCTAAAGATTGGTGTCCCCATTATGTTACTAAGAAATGTAGATCAATATGTTGGTTTATGTAACAACACCTGCATGATTGTTACACACTTAGGTGATCATGTCATCAGAGTAAAAGTTTTGACTGGTTTTCATTCAGGGTATTCAGCATTCATCCCATGACTAACTATGACACACTCTGATGTTAGATGACCTTTCAAATTACAAAGAATACAACATCCTTTTACAGTTTCTTATGCAATGACTATTAATAAAAGTCAAGGACAATCATTGTCTTCTGTTGGGTTATATCTCCGCAAACCTGTGTTCTCTCATGGTTAATTATATGTTGTGGTTTCTAGGGTCACATCTGCAAGTGGTTTAAAATTTTTGTTGATGATAACAATAACACATCATCTCATTACACACAAAATATTATGTACAAGGAAATATTTGATAACCTGTCTTAGGTACCATTTTAAATAACATGTCAAATATTTTATAGCTGTTTGGATTTGGAATGTGTACTTCCAGAAGTGCGTAATTGCTTACCATTCTTTTTTCAACACTAATAAAATTTGTACAAATTGAAAAGAAAATGTCTAGATCAATTACCTCGTTGAATGCGATTACCCCCGAGGATGATAAAACACTCAGGATTGAGGTTCATGCTTTAAAAATGTGGTGCAATTCTTCGCCCAACTACTCTAATGTAGTTGTTTCTATAGATCTAATACTTACTGATAAAGAGGTCAGTATACATTACATGAATAATGTTAGATTCTTCCACTTTATTTTCCTGTTATGCTTTATACATCTGCCAGTATATATATATTTTCTCTCTATCCCACGTCATATACTTTTTTAATCTAATGTCCTACGTTTTAACATTATATGTCAAGGGAATCAAAATTCAGTGTACAATCACTACCCACCATCTTATCTCTAAGTACAGAGATCTCTTGCGCGAAGGGCTCTGATATATGATACAAAAATTCCAAATAGAATCAAACCATGGTAGTTACTTGGGATGTAGACATGCCTGAAAACTAATGTTCACATCTACGACATTTGTTCGTCCATGTGATGCACAATTTCCTCTTTTCTGTTTTAATTTTACTTTATATGATGATATTATTCAAATGAAGGTTCTAGAAAAACATTTAATAGGTACATTCCACTACCAACTTCATGTTAAATTTATATCTAGAAAAGTTTAATAAATTAAACATTACAGTATTTTATACTTCATCTTTATTGTTTTCAAATTAAGTCTATTTCTGTCATATATCTTATAGAAATAATTGGACTACTATGATACATTAAACTGGTGCAATCTATGGGTCCTTGCAACCGCAAGATGCAGATTACTCTGGAGGATGACATGTCAATGTTTTTGTAAATTTACATTCTGTGACTGAAAAAAAAAATTTATTCATTTTGTTACTTTATTTTCATACAGAGGTTTGCAACTAACCTGTATTTTATGGGGTGAGTTTGTAAATGAAATGACACATTACTTAGAAAATAACAAGGATTCATCTACCATTATGATATTACAACTCATCCGGGTGAAGCGGTTGAGAAGTATGGTTTCTGTCTACATTATATAATTTTGCAGTTTGTAATTATTTCATAAAATATGTTGCATGAACACCTTACTCTCAAATTATGATTTCTTTTACTTCATAATCCTTTTAGCATCCGTTATTGTCACAAATACTACGAATGTAACAAAAATTCTTTACAATCTTCATATTTCTGAAGTAGACAATTTCAAAAGCAGGTAACATTATATGTAGTCTTTGATGTGTATTTTTACAAGTTTAAGCTCTGTGCATCACAATATTAATACACAACTGTTTTTATTAATTATTTTCAAGAATTTCATTCTAAATTGACCAGGTCTGGGTTGGTAATAACATCACAGTTACATATCCCACCACCAACTAATGCCAACCCCTCTACAACAGTATTGTATTGGAATAACAAGAAAATAATATCAAATATAAAAAGCTATCTCAAGGTAACTAAATCATTATTAATTTTAGAAATTCAATATGTTGTATTATGAACTCTTCACCTCTTTCCTGTACTAATGAGATTATTATTATGCACTCACTCTACTGCAGCCTACACGTTGCTTAATAACAGCTACAATACTAAAAATTCAAAGTACTCACAACTGGTTTTTCAATTCATGCAACTTTTTCCTGAAGAAAGTACACGTTTTAGAAGAAAAAATTTGGTGCCACAATTGAAAATTATCTCCTAACAACACTACTCCCAGGTTTCATATTTTTTATTTTTGAAATTACATATTGTCACTATGCTGCTAGAAAACTAATAAAGAAATTTACTTAATATCATTGACCATGTAACACCAATATTAAATCCAACATATTTAGAGTGAAACTAATGGTTATTGATAGGATAGACTCATGTTCAGTTGTTTTATTTGACAAACAAGTCATCCAATTCTTACATAAAACAACTATAGAGTTGAGAACTTCTATGATACAGGTACAACCAAATTCTTGTATGACCTCAATATTTTTTTCAATTATTTATCCTAACACTGCTTATCGTTTGTAATTTAAGACAATGATGAGTATGGTTTTCCTCCACAGTTGAACATTTTCAAATAAAAAAAGTGCTATTATCAATTGATGTAACCAATTACAATATTCAAAATCATCATCGTTTATTTGAACAAAACAAATTTAAAGTACTATTTATCAGTGATAATGATAACTACATTACTAGCTTCACTGACATTTTTGAACACAATCAGGTATTACAGTATTGGTTTTCTTATTTTCCTAAGATAACTTAAAATTACATAACTGTACTTTTTTATTTATTTTACTGTACAGGGTCATCAAAGTAGCGGGTCTTCACAAGTTAGTAGTGGCATTGAATATATCAAGTTACAATGTGCTTTAGTTTTTTTAAATTTACTTTAATAACATACATAAGTTATGTTACTATAATTTCCCTTCTAACCTTGCATAATAGGAGCATCAAATTGGTAGGTCTTCTCCATCAAGTTCAAACACTACCACTAGATTTGATGCTTATACCTCAAATATTTCATATACTTAGGTATGCAATAGTTATTTTCAGTGACTACTAACTTATTTCCTTTACTGTAAAAAAACATGCATGATTAACATAGAGTTTCGATGTTTTTATTATATCTGACATACAATTATTTAAATCTGTAACTAGAAACTGCTAACAATCAAATATGTTCTTTATTGATTTCAACATGAAAAAGTACATTAAAATCATTCTAACTATATTCTCTATGTAGAAAAACCTGTCACATGAATTTGATACAAAGGATGAGGTGCAACATGGTCTTCAGATAAGTTGAGATAGTTTCGGTACAATTACTCATTGTACTCAATAAGAAAGGCAAATGAAGGGAAATTTGAACAAGAAAAATGAGAAATAAGACTGAGATGTTCTACTCTAATGTCCTGGTAATAATAATTATTGGGTATTTCATTGGGTTTCATTCCTTTTTTGTGAAATCTTAAGTGAAATAAATACTATTATGTAGATTGTTGTATTTGGAATTTATCATGGGAGAAATTTCAGTATGAATTATCTGCAGGTTGATTATATATTTTATATGCTAGATGTTTTTCATGCAACACACTTTTCATGCTAGACAGTTTTCATGACATGCTGGACGGTTTTCATGTCATGCTGGACGGTTTTCATGGGAGGCATTTTTTATCAGTTTTTCTTGCTCGATGTTTTATCATTAAATGGTACATTACTCATTATGGAATAGGAGAATGGTAGAGGTTTTTGATACTATATGTTTTAATGCAGATTGATTAGTTTGGGTTATTCATGCTAGATGTCGTTTAATGTTGGCTGTTTTGTTGTATATTAGGTTTTTCATGTTGATGGACGGTTTTTAGGTGGACATTACGCATTTAATGACATTTTCCATTCTATTCATGATTAAATGTTTATTATGTTGTTTCACTGTTACCTAATTGTTTTATCAGTAGTTGTGAATACAAAAATAGGAATTGGTAATGAATGAATGTATTTTTTCGTAAAATCGGGGAGTTAACCTCCATTTCGACCATCATATGAATACAGGTAATTTGTGCATGAATGTGACTGAATTCAATATGAAAATTCAAGACAATAACTTTTTTGTTTCATTAATTTGGTGGTAATAAATTGATACTCAGGTTCAATTTTTTTTCATTTGTCATATGTTCATTGCAATTCAACAACTTTTGGTCTGATTTTTGGATTGTGGTTTTTGGTTTGTAGAAGGCGAAACTTGGAAAGGACCTCTGTCCAGACATCCTATGGATCCATGTAAAACCTCTGGGCACCTCCAATGACCTCTTTTTCAGGATTCTCTATCTGAGGTAGGATATCTATCTTCTTCAAAATAGGTCATGTGTACTTTTATTCATGGCTATATCTTCTCTTCCAAGGACATGTCTGTTCATAAGATGCATCCAGGGTGCGCTTCTGTTGTCTTCAACACAAGTTCTAGGGTATTTTGAACTATTTTCCTCATGCCTTATCTATGGAATCATTGAATGATTTCAGTACTGGTAAGTCTGTCTACCTTCAGTTTCCATAATCCAATGAATCCATAGTAGACGTGTTTCCAGTGAGTATGTTATGTTCACTAATTTTTCATGGATGTAATGACATGTTTTTTTCACTATTAATATGTTACATTCACTGAAATATGATTCCATTATTACTGTGTTTGTAATAACTTTAAGAAAACAATATTCACTGTAATTTAGTTCATTGTTAATATGTTTTGTTTCTACTATTATGTTAAGTAGTTGACATAATGTGTGGTTGAAGTTGCGTCTTAGGTTAAGCAGTGAATGTCATGTCTATCACTGCTATGGAAAAATATATTAATGTTTTCATATAAAGATTTATACATATTTGAATATATTTAATGAAAATTAATATTAAACAGTTACAATGATTTAGTGATTTTATTGGATTAGTACATCACCTGCATATTATAATTTTTTGGTTCAATTACATTCAAATATAGTTTCAAATAAACCTTCAACATTTTATTCAACAGTATCTGAAATTTCAATATCCAGTTTCATACCTTATCTTCCTACAATTTTTATTAGTATGAATCAGTAGTACACTGAAACTGTTCTCTTTTTATACTCTATGTAATGGGTTCTTAAATATTCTGCTGATCAGATTCTTGACAGAAGAGTTAGGCGTGGCCGAGAACTCCTTGCTTAGGATTTTGAAGTCACACCCCCTCCACTCTCAGCTAAAAAAATAGGACAACTATCTGTGCTAGAGGAAAAAATCAATAACTTCCTAAAAAAACTAGAGGAACTTCGAGAAGCAGGAAAAGTGGATGCAACATATCCAGTCATGAGAAATGTGTAGGTACTTACTACTGATTCAACAATCATAGACTGACAATATGTTCATGCTTTCTCTATAGAAAATGACGGCTCTTTGTGAGATCTGTGGATCTTTTGGTGAGGGAAATGATGCTACTGAGAGAAGTCAATCTCACATCATAGGAAAGCAGCATATCAGTTATGGCATGGTAAGGGATTTCATTACGGGGTAAGATTTTTCTGATTTTTTATGACATTAACATTATACTGTTACAACAACAATGATTCTAAATGATGCCCCTTTTACACATATATATGGACATACAAGTTTTAGTTAACGATTGAAATATTAATGAATATATATCTTCTATTTAGCAGGGAAACTGGTGATGCTGCTACTTTGAACAGAGGAAATGCCACTAACCTATATTGAAACAAGGATGCTGTAACGACCCGAACCCGACCAGCCACCCGAACAGTGCCGAACGGGTCGGGTGTTACTACCTTAGGCACACCTCCCCTGAATGCCAAAGGCTGACGACTAGCAGCGAGGGTCTGAATAGGTATAGTGGGGAGGCTATACCCTCTCGGAGTAATTAAAGGTGTTGGTCCAAGTAATAAACTAAAATATGCATCGAAAATAAATGACTCAGCAGACTCGAACCAGAACCGCAGAGCAGAAGCACATTCAATAACAATAAACATTGGAAGCAATACAGAAACAACATCAGCGGAGAGTAACAAAACATCATGCCAGGAATCAACTGCAATAACTGCTAAAACAACCAAGCATGCATCCAAGCAAGTCATACAAATCAATACGTATATAATGGCACCAATGGCTAAACAGTAGTAGCTATAATATAAAGTAAACATGCTAATGCAAGAAAAGAATACTGAACAAGTAACTCTAGTACGGCACGACCTCAAGGTCCATGCCAGTCTCTAAGTCAACAGCACTAAAGTCCATCTCCTGAGGCTGACCCTCTACCTACACGCAATTTCATAAAGTCTACACATGTCCTGAAGGGCCCGTGTAGGGTGTGAGACAAGTCTCAGTAGGATACCACCTAGAGATGCGTACCTAATATAAGTGTTTAGGGAAACATGCTTATATAAGAAAAACAGTAAACAATACAATGCCCAAAAGTAAACAAGGACTTCACTGGTGCTCAGCAGCCACCAGGAAGTGTCACCTGCTTCGGCCAACGCCGGAAAGTCTGATCTGCAGCCCGACACCTCGTGCCACCTAACACCATGTGTCTCAAGTACCGACGTCCCAAAGGCACGCCCAACTGTCGTAACCCAGCTCGAAAGCTCAACCTGCCCCTAGCACAACATCCGGAGGAACAACCATACCTGTCCTCAAAAGATAACCGGAGGGACAACGATGTCTGCCCTCAAATCACGGCGAGCCTCTACCCCCAACCTGACCACCTCAAAGCTATCTCCCAAAGGCTCCTCACCTTCCACGTGGCTTCCTATGGCAAGCACCCCCAAACCAAATATACCTAACCACATCTATCGGGGGTCTCTACCCAGCGAGTGGCCGTACCACCTCATCTCGGAGTCTATCTGTGTGCACACTACTCAAAAGTACCCAGTGAGAGGTAATCACCTCAGTATGTCCCAAGACACAACACCTCTGACACCTCGTGTCCCTGCGAGCCTGTCGCTTAAGTCAGATGGCCTCGCCATCCAAGTAACCCGGGCCAAAGCCCAACCTGACAGTCCAACTACCTCAACCGACGTCCATGACTCCCAATCCCGTGGTAGCAACCACCCAAAGTAACCCAAGCCAAAGGCCCCAAACTGTGATCCTCATCACTCAACAACATATATCCGGGCCATGCCCAACAATCAAGCAGTCCAACACAAGCAAGCCACACATTATAAAAACATACTTGAAAGCATAACTTTTAACAGACAACTACTAAACGGTCAAAAATGCACTAACTTGTGCTAATCCAAACCAACACCTAAGGTCTTAACACCTTACACAAGTTAACATCATGCTTTAAAAATCAAACTTAGCATTTTAATTCAACAACATCAACAACAGTCAAAACTCAGCAGTTAATATTGGTCCAAAACACACGCATTCCAGCACCCCGGCCGAATTTCCCCAAACGAGCCATGACCTCTCACCCAGCCTTTCTCTAGCCCAACAAGGGTCAGGGAATACCCAGAGGAATCCCTCCATGTAGATAAACTATTTAAAATAAATAAATAAGGGTTCCGCTCAATACCCATGTTGCACCTGAAGGTCGCAACCCCAATTTGTCTATGAAAACACAAAAGAAGGTATGCAACACCTACCACGTACTTATACGATGACACTCCTTTGATATCAGCCTCTGAATCGGTATGAATTGCGGTAGATCTGCGTTTTCGTCAAATCCAGCAATTCCATTCGGATGAAATCTGCGGAGGAATAGGTGAGGGATCAAAGATGAAGAAGGGTGCGTGGGGTTAGCCTTTCCGATGCGGTCCCGCTGCCACTGACGGATCGAAGAACGGAGGTCGTACGAAGATTCGGGGAGGGTTTGAGTTTTTGGGGTTTTTCGGACGATCTGTTCGTCCAAAGGGAAAGAAGAAGAGGATTCTGGGAATGAGACGCGATGGCGGCCCGATCGCTCAAATAAAAATAAAAGTACACGACGTGTATTTCCAAAGTACACGCCGTGTATATGTGTTTCCGTACTCCAGCTTAAGCAGAGACCAGCACACGGCCTGGACCGTGTAAACGGTCAACACACGGCTTGGGTCTCGGCCGCTACACGGGGCAAGGGTACACGGCGTGTCAAGGAAGGCTACACGCCGTGTAGATGGAAATTTACACCTGGGCACCACACGACATGTACCTGGCCTCACACGGGTAAGGGATACACGACATGTCTATAAATACACGCCGTGTAGATGGAAAGTTCTACATGGTCTTCACACGGCATGTACTCGGTGAGCACACAACCGGTCACTCGGGTAACTCATACACGGCGTGTACTTAAAGTACACGGCGTGTAGTCTGGAATTTTCTGGAAACTGCCCAGATTTTCCAGACTTCTCAAAAACCAGTCAAAAGTTTAAACAGGGCTGGGTTTTGAACCGTTTCTAAAAACTCGGGTTCTTACAAACTCCCCACCTTAACGTAGATCATCCCCGAGCTACCAAACGAAACCAGGAAATGGCACCGAACAAGCCCATCCCGGTTAAACAACCCAGACTACCCCGGTCTCAAGGTTCTGGCTAAATTACTAAAAAGGGATCCCCACCTTAGGAATCACCTACTCGGTCTCAACCCGAACAAAGCTCAAAGCAAACAAATAAACAAACAAGGCCCAACGACCTATTTCTCGGACCCATGGTCCTCCCGTGACACATCGTCACCCCTGCACCTCCTCGGTGCTCACGTGTCGCTTCCGACACCCAACGTAACTCTCACCGCATCGACGTCCGCCTTCCTGAGGTCCTACATCTAATAGATTCTCAATTCAAACCTGGTGCCATGCACCTCAAGTAACCCGCATCCACGATGCCCCGATGCCCACGACACCTCAAGTAACCTGCATCCTTGATGCTCATGATGCCACGCATCTCAAATATATAAATAAAACATAAAACACATCTGATATGATGCCAATCCCACTAACTAGCATCTAGTCAGTCCACAAGTATCCTGTGCAGCCTGTGAACTCAACCAGACATGCCTCAAGAGGCCATGCCAAAAGAAAGTATAGAAACTCACAGCCACACCCACGGTGTACCTGCCACCATCGTCGACTCTCCAGCCTGCTCAATCCCTGGCAGCTCCATAGCGTGCACCTGGCCTGAAGTCCGACTACCTGATGCCTGACCTCCCTACGGTGCTACTCCAATTACCGGCCACTGTCCCCTTAGCTGAATCCCGCTATCCCAGTCACGTCCTCCGCGTGCAGCTGAACCTCGACTACCCTCTCCTTGTACCGAACCTGAACCATCTCCTGACACCACAGTCTGTCCTGGTCCCTACCTACCGACTGTCTGAGAAGGATGCCTGCAAAACCTCTCCAGATGCCCGACCTATCCACAGGCCCAGCACTCCTTCGGGGGCCTATCGTACTGAGCCCGAACATGTCCCGACTGTCCGCACTGAAAGAAAACCACTGCTGAACTGCCATGAGGTGGTCTAGCTGAGTCCTTGGTCTGCCCGCCCTACTGGAACTCATCTCTCCCTCGCTTCCTGCTATCCGAACCGTCACCTGGGGTTGTCACCCTGCCAAAACGAGATTTCTCTCTCTCGTTGCCCTCGGCTATGAGCGCTTGATTCACTGCCTCGGAGAAAGAACCCAACCTGAAGATGTTCACCTGGACCCGAATGGCGTGTCGTAAGCCATCCTCGAAGCGTCTCACCCTAGTTGAGTCATCGGTCACCATACCAGGTGCAAAGCGAGACAACTCTGTGAAAGTAGCTGCATAGTCCATGACGGACATATCTCCTTGCTGAAGACTCAAGAACTCCCGAGTTCTCTCTGCCCTCAGCGTCTCCGAATAAAAGTGCTCGAAGAACCAGTCCTCGAAGTCCTTCCATGCCAGTCCCTCGTGCCTATGAGCCTGTACCTGCACATCCCACCAATGTTTCACCGGTCCTCTCAGCATGTACATCACCAGTTTGACCCTCCGCCTTGGAGGCGTCTCGAGCTGCTCGAAGATCATGTGCATACTCTCTATCCAGTTCTCTGCCGCCTGTGGACCACCCTCACCCTGAAAAAGCGGCAGGTGCTGTGACTGGAACTCCCGTGTCAGATACGCCATAGAAGGATCTGTACCCTACGCGCCTATGTCAATCCCCTGCAAGACGTGTACTAGGCTAGCTTGGAGTTGCTCATCAAGCCACAGTCTGAACGCTGCCAAACCCAGCTGCTGCCCTGCCTGCACTGGATCCTGAACCCGATCCTATCCCTGAGCCTATACCAGCGGCTCATGCTCTGCCTGCACCGGATTCTGGACCTGATCCTGCGGTACCATATCCTCCCCTGCCTGTCACTCCTTCGTGTCGTGAAGAAGTAACGCGCTGAATACCATAAATGGTCTGACAACCCACATAAATCTATATAACAATATATTCTATGCAGGTAAGGAAAACAGTAAAAGGCAGTGCATAACAACCACCCTTACTCCCCCCTCACCGCAACCCAAGCCCCATGGCTTCCCGACCTCATGGCCTCCTTACCTACCCTCAACAGAGCCAAGTATCATTAGTACCTCGGTCCATGCCCGTCCTGACAACCAACGTTGCCTCAATCCCGACGACCGAGTCGCCCAATTCTGACAGTTACACTACCTCAACCATAGTACCTGTCTACTCTCATAAGATCTAGACCCAAATATCCTGTAACATGCAATTCTAAAAAAATACAAAGCATGGCATATACATTGCCATAAACAAGCAATTCTATTAGGAGTTTTACCTATCCACATTTCAGAGCATACATAGCATGGCAATTGATTTTATTCACATGGTATTATCACTTCACAAAGCATACGTGTAGTTATGAAATTGGAATACCCTAAAATGTGCCTATCAAAATCCAAGTAAGCAACCCTTGCCATACCAGCCAAGGTTTACATATCATAATCAATAACATCGCACAACAAGTGAGCCACCGAGGTGGAAATCATATCAACTGTAATATGAGCAAAAAGCAAACAGCAATTCCCACCCCCGACAACTCAATCCATCCCTCGTACAAGGGGATGCAGGCACCCAAGAACAAGTTCAAAAATCCAGTTCCAACAACAACCTACCTCCAGTCTACCATATCCCAATTAGTAAAACCAGAAGAAAATGAGTCTCAAACTCATTAGTAGCCAGTAAAGCAACACTACTAAATCCTTGTCATGAAAACCTCCTCTAATACCACTTTGTAACGACCTGAACCAGGCCATCCACCTGAACAGTGCCGAACGGGTCGGGTGTTACTACCTTAGGCGCACCTCCCCTGAACACCAAAGGCTGCCGACTAGCAGCGAGGGTCTGAATAGGTATAGTGGGGAGGCTATACCATCTCGGAGGAATTAAAGGTGCTGGTCCAAGTAATAAACTAAAATATGCAGCAAAAATAAATGACTCAGCAGACTCGAACTAGAACCGCAGGGCAGAAGCACATTCAATAACAATAAACAGTGGAAGCAATATAGAAACAACATCAGCGGAGAGTAACAAAACATCATGCTAGGAATCAACTGTAATAACTGCTAAAACAACCAAGCATGCATCCAAGAAAGTCATACAAATCAATACGTATATAATGGCGCCAATGGCTAACCAGTAGTAGCTATAATATAAAGTAAACATGCTGATGTAAGAAAAGAATACTGAAAAAGTAACTCCAGTACGACACGACCTCAAGGTCCATGCCAGTCTCCAAGTCAACAGCACTAAAGTCTAGCTCCTGAGGCTGACCCTCTACCTGCACGCAATTTCATAAAGTCTACACGTGTCCCGAAGGGCCCGTGTAGGGTGTGAGACAAGTCTCAGTAGGATACCAACCAGAGGTGCATACCTAATATAAGTGTTTAGGAAGGCATGCTTATATAAGAAAAATAGTAAACAGTGCAATGCCCAAAAGTAAACAAGGACTTCACTGGTGCTCAGCAGCCACCAGGAAGTGTCACCTGCTTCGACCAATGCCAGAAAGTCTGATCTGCAGCCCGACACCTCATGCCACCTGACACCATGTGTCTCAAGTACCGACGTCCCGAAGGCACGCCCAACCGTCGTAACCCAGCTCGAAAGCTCAACCTTCCCATAGCACAACATCCGAAGGAACAACGATACCTGTCCTCAAAAGATAATCGGAGGGACAGCGATGTCTGCCCTCAAATCACGGCGAGCCTCTACCCCCAACCTGACCGCCTCAAAGCTGTCTCTCA
Organism: Viscum album; assembly: GCA_963277665.1. NCBI lineage: Eukaryota > Viridiplantae > Streptophyta > Magnoliopsida > Santalales > Viscaceae > Viscum > Viscum album. The sequence continues at coordinate 1,217,609,633 of OY728159.1, forward strand.
AAGGCTCCTCACCTTCCACATGGCTTCCTATGGCAAGCACCCCAAACCAAATATACCTAACCACATCTACCGGGGGTCTCTACCCAGCGAGTGGCCGTACCACCTCATCTCGGAGTCTATCCGTGTGAACACTATTCAAAAGTACCCGGTGAGAGGTAATAACCTCAGTATGTCCCAAGACACAACACCTTTGAAACCTCATGTCCCTGCGAACCTGTCTCTCAAGTCAGATGGCCTCTCCATCCAAGTAACCTGGGCCAAAGCCCAACCTGACAGTCCAACTGCCTCAACCGACATCCATGACGCCCAATCCCGTGGTAGCAACCACCCAAAGTAACCCGAGCCAAAGCCCCCAACCTGTGATCCTCATCACTCAACAACATATATCCAGGATATTCCCAAAAATCAAGTAGTACAACACAAGCAAGCCACACATTATAAAAACATACTTGAAAACATAACTTTTAACATACAACTACTAAACGGTAAAAAATGCACTAACTTGTGCTAATCCAAACCAACACCTAAGGTCTTAACACCTTACACAAGTTAACATCATGCTTTAACAATCAAACTCAGCATTTTAATTCAACAACATCAACAACAATCAAAACTCAGCAGTTAATATTGGTCCAAAACACACGCATTCCAGCACCCCGGCCAAATTGCCCTAAACGAGCCATGAACTCTCACCCGACCTTTCTCTAGCCCAACAAGGGCCAGGGAATACCCAGAGGCATCCCACTATGCAGATAAACTATTTAAAATAAATAAATAAGGGTTCCTCTCAATACCCACATTGCTCCCGAAGGTTGTAACCCCAATTTGTCTACGAAAACACAAAAGAAGGTATGCACCACCTACCTCATACTCGTACGATGACACTCCTTTGATATCAGCCTCTGAATCGGTCTGAATTGCGGTAGATCCGCGTTTTCATCAAATCTGGAAATTCTGTTCGGATGAAATCTGCGGAGGAATAGGTAAGGGATCAAAGACGAAGAAGGTTGCGCGGGGTTAGCCTTTCCGATGCGGTCCCGCTACCACCGACGGATCGAAGAACGGAGGTCATACGGAGATTCGGGGAGGGTTTGAGTTTTCAGGGTTTTTAGGACGATCTGTTCGTCCAAAGGGAAAGAAGAAGAGGATTCTGGGAATGAGACGCGACGGCGGCCCGATCGCTCAAATAAAAATAAAAGCACACGACGTGTATTTCTAAAGTACACATCGTGTATATGTGTTTCCGTACTCTGACTTAAGCGGAGTCCAGCACATGGCCTGGACCGTGTACACGGTCAACACACGGCCAGGGTCTCGGCCGTTACACGGGGCAAGGGTACACGGCGTGTTAAGGAAGGCTACACGCCGTGTAGATGGAAATTTACACCTGGGCACCACATGACATGTACCTGGCCTCGCACGGGTAAGGGATACACGACGTGTCTATAAATACACGCTGTGTAGATGGAAATTTCTACACGGTATTCACACGACATGTACTCGGCGAGCACACGGCCAGTCACTCGGGTAACTCATACACAGCGTGTACTTAAAGTACACGGCGTGTAGTCTGGAATTTTTCGGAAACTGCCCAGATTTTCCAGGCTTCTCAAAAACCAGTCAAAAGTTTAAACAGGGCTGGGTTTTGACCCGTTTCTAAAAACTCGGGTTCTTACAGATGCCATGTGGAATACTACTACTTCCAGGCGATGAATTTCCTCACATCCTTTAAGCAAAGACAATTATCAGAATAACAGAATCCATTATTTCTATCATGAAACTATACATGATAAAGAATATCTGTTCTATAACAAAATCATTAATTTAGTTATGGTTTCTCTAACAAAACAGTTTTCCTGGTCCAATAAATTGAGAATCTTATATGTGGATGTTCCTGTTCTTGTAGGTGCTAATGGGGAATCTGGACTGAGGAAACATTTTGCTGGTTTAAAGATTTGTGGCAAAGTAGATGTTTGGTTGAATCAAAACATCACATTTAATAGGTCAGAATAAGCCACAATCATGCTTTTCCTCTGTTTTTGAGTCCATTACTATATGCATGTGGCAGCCCTTTCAAATCATTTACACAAGTATGATTGAATATAATTAATTTATATTCATCTATGCATATCTGAAGTTGTATAGAATGATTTCATCTACCTCTTTACAAATCTCTAGCGATTCAAATATCTTGACTTTGTCATTATTTTGATCTCAGCTGACAGATCCAATAGTTCTGTAATTAATCAATGGGGTGGAAATTTACTTTGCAGCAGTGAAACAAACCCGAGGAGCTGAATTTGTTTTTGAAGGAACAACATACCTTCTTGAGGACCTGTTTCTGAGATTATAGGAGGTATAAAAATGCGATACCTCTTTGAAATGTTGTGGATATGATGAATATACTATAAGTTCCAATAGAAAATTGTCCTCCATGGCCTCTCGCTCCACCTACAAGTGATTACTTTTAGTTCTTCTCAAAGACTCAATAGAGAGTTCTTATCATATTTGACATTGAAACTATATGTAAATAAATAATTTCATATTTACATCTTATTATCCAACTGTTTTCCTCAAATAGCCTATATATTTTAGGCATGCATTTTATAAAATCTTGCATTTACACTATGATATGCACTTCAGTGGCCGTATATACAACTGCATGGATATTTTTTCAATTGCATGATTACATTTTAGGTAATGCATTTGTTTCTATTAGAGAATAACTCTTTCATATTAATTACTTTATGCACAAGACTTCACTTTATAGTATGCAATATGAAGCTGTTTCAATAGTATTTAATTTAAATATTTTTATAGTATACAAAAATATTAGTTATGAACAAATATAATGCTAAGTGACTATACAGAAAGGCATATTTATTCATATTATATGATAAAAAGATGTATGTATACAATCACTTTGTTTCATTAATTTGTGATGACATGTATATATACATTATGTATTCTATTATCATGCACATGTATATATTATTTGAAATTACAATCACATTGCCTACAATACATATAGAAATATTACCATTGATTTATTAATATTATGTATTCAAATTGCATACAATACACCAATTTGTCTTTATATATTTTTTTGATTCAATTTAATTTTGTCATGTAATATGAAGTGGCTGTCGACTCTATGTCTTCATCTGTTTATTTTAGTCAGTTATATATTTTGTATCATATTTTTCCATGATCTCTACATCCCTTTTTCCTATTATTCCATATACATGAAGAAAAGTTTCACTCCATTTTCTTTTTTCCTGAACATCCCACTCATTAAATTTATTATTATTTTATTTATTTTCACATTTCTCATTTTTATTATTTCAACCACTATCTTATCTTTGATTTTTCTTTCACTTTTAATTTTAGTGCCAACATTATAGTTATTGTGTATGTGAATGAAATTGTAAATGAATTCAAATCTTCTGGAATCAAAATTTAAAAATTCATATACCTTTACTCTATCCTTTTTCTTTGTCAACTATTGAATGGTGTCTTCATATTCTATGCACTCCTATTCCATTATCATACACCATTAATTTCTAATTAAAATTTAGTCAACATTACTCTTTCTTCTCAACTTTTATAAATATTAATCTCTTATTAAAAGAAAAACCATTAATCGATGCCACCGTGCAATAGCACGGGCGAGTACCAGTTACTTATATATCTGGGCGTGTGTTAGTATATTTAAAATTTTTATTTTTATTTTTGTTTTATTTTGTTTATATATATATATATACATACACAAATTATCATTAATATTATCATTATTATAAATGATTATTAAATGTATAATAAATTGTTAATAATAACATTATTATTGATAATCACATTTTCTATATTACAAAATAAAATTGATATTTTTTATTTATATTATTAACCACTTTATTAGTTATATTAATAGTTATATTATTTACATCATTATTTAGATTTATCATTGTAATTATTGTAAACATTTAATAATACAACTAATATATATTGATCATGTAATTAATAGTATTTAATAATTTACAATATATCTAAGGAGGGGTACAAACAAAGGAATATTTTTGACTTAAACACCATCACATATACAGGGGTAGAACCACTAAACTGCGCCTCTTGGGGCATGTAACATTTAATAATAATTACATAATTAATAATACTTCATAATAATCTAATTAATAATATAATAATTAATAAAAATTATGGCCATAATTTTTTTAAAGTGTAAATATTATGTATTTAAACAATAAGGTTTGTGTCTTGTAAATTAGTTTATGTTTATTATATTTATGATTTTATTTATTTTCAATTATTTTTTATATGATTAGTAATGTGTCAAATTTTATTTGGATTATATTTATATTTTATAAGTAATTATATTTCAAATTCATCTACATAAAGCATAATAAAGTTTCAAATATGTGAATTTTGAAAACCTATAAATTATAAAATATAAGTACAATCTTAATGAAATTTGACACACTGACTAAATATATAAAAAATAATTGAAAATAAAAACAATTTCATAAAAAAGATTAATGAAAAATAATTTTAATTATACAAAATGTTTTTGTTTCAAAACATAACATTTGCATTTATAAAATTTGTTACCATTCCATTTATTTTCAATTATTTTTTATATGTTCATTAAATATTCTAAATTTCATTGAGATTTTAGTTATATTATATTTTATGTGCATATATTTGTTAATGTGTAAATATTACTTTAACTTTCCTTGCGATTTATGATGATGTGCAGCATTCTCTTCTATAAGTGATTTGAGCAACAAATAAATAGTAAATAAGAACATAATAATTTTTATAGTGGTTTGAGGCACAAAGATCCCCTAGTCAACTTCACCAACGTTCTCTTTACGAACTTGGTGATTTTCACTAGACAAAGTCCTCTTATCATAATTCATTCACAACAGAGTGAAGGTAGTTTCCACCTTTACATTAAGGCTTTATAGAGCATTCTGATTCTTTTACAAGGAACTGATTTTTCCACAGCTTAGTCTGAGAAGATGATACTCTTCCACAACTGAGTCCGAGCAGCCGAGACTCTAATAAATCAAAAGAATTTGGTTTTATTTTTTTGACAGGTTTTAGATCACAATTGCAGCAACAACTAACATAATATGGATATTCTTCTTCAAAAATGAATGTCTTAAAGAAATTATAGTTTTGAAGAGATCATGGTTGTGAATGATCTTCAATTAAAGTAGCAACGAACAAACAACAATTACACAACAGTATGAGGTTGAAATATGTATATCTTCAAAGTATAGCCTCTTCAAAAAATAGGATAGTCTCTTGATCTTTGTAGTAGTTATGTATTCAAAATATATTCACAATAATACACAGTCGTATATCATATATATTTTTTCCAAAAATACTCTAGTCAAATATTTAGAATACACAACTTTCTTTCAGTTGAGTAAATCCACAAAAATCACCTGATAGATTGCAATCTTTCAAATTTAAATATCTCAAGAGAGTCGTAACTTCCCTTAGAAATATGAATGATTTACTCCGTTGAATATGAGTATTTAAAACAATCATAACAAACCTTTGAATTGGTCGTAAAATAATTTTGAATCGATCTTTACTTTCGTCAAGACTGCTGTAGAAATCACGGATTTAAAACTCTACCATTGAATAGTCAAATGTAGGGTTCCTTCATGTAACAAGAAAACACTAAGAATAGGGTTGAAAATGTAGATTTGAACATAAAAATAAGGTTGATTTACCATAAGTTTGTTTCCTCAAATGTAGGGTTGCTTATAAACATAGGGTTTTTTTATTAATACTTACCTTCTTTTAAAACGTAAGGTTCCATCCAAACATAGGGTTCCTGAACCATACTTTGATGAAAGTGTGGGAGAAATGATCCATATGTGTTGTTCTAAATGTAGGATTCAATCCTCACATTACACTTACATATGTAGGGTATGAACAATGTTTCCAGAATACTTTAAAACACATTCAGAATACTTATTCAAATATTGTAACCTGTAAAATAAGATAATCTTCTAATATTATCAAGAAATATATTCCTAAAAACACTTACAGTAATTCCATTAGTAAAACAAATAATTTTATTTGTGAGCATCAAAATCAATAATATTTATAGATTATTTTTGAGACAATACGTACTCAACAATATCTCCTTTTTTGATGATCACAAAACCCATAATAATTTACAGAAAATATAAGAATTATAAACACAAATAATATCATTTCATAGAGATTATAGTTTGTTTGAAAATTAATTTTCACAATATTATTTTGATGAATTAAGAAATAGAATCATGAATGTTGTGTTTAACAAATTTTCTCCCCCATTGTTGTGATATAAAAAAAGTGAATGAAAATGGATTAAAACATATTCAATGTAGCACATAACTGTAAATGAATGTTAAATTCCGAATAAGACAAAAAGATATGTGTTCTGGTAGTAGAATTAAATAGAAAAAATAATAAACATATAGAGTAAAAAGAATATTAAAAGATGTTTGTGAATGCACAAACAATGTTTTCTAAGAAAGATTTAAAATTGAACGTTGGTTGATTGTGACAAGGCTGGTTCAGAAGAGGTTTCAGGTTCTGGTAAAGCCTGGGTAGCCTGAGAAAGTTCCTTTTACTCTGCAATCAGTCCTTGTAAGCTTTCTGAAAGATTGTTATCCAGCTTTCTTATCAAAATTCTTGAGTCTTTTCCAACTTTTAAACTTTCAACCAAATTTACTTTTAGAAAGTCATACATATTTTTCTCTACCTAAAGAAATTGAGTGATTATATCACTTAACTGGTTTAACAACAACCTGATTCCTGGTTCACTGGAGGCTAAATTTTTGATCAGATGTTTTTTATTATCTAAAAATACATTCAAAGGTGCACTATTGCATTGAAGATATTGAAGCCTATCATTCATACCGGCCACCACTGAAGTGATTTCTTTAAATCTTCTAACTAAGTTTAGAGAAGTTGGTGGTGTAGAAGTAGAAGCTCTAGACTGACTGACACTTCCTTTTATGGATTCAAACTAACTTCCCAAATACCATTTTAAATCATTGAAACCAGTCTTTGAGATAGATTCTAATTTTAGTTTTCTAAACTGATCTAACATTTCTATTTGAAAAGAATCAAAAATATTTTCTAAAAACTGAATTTTATCTGATATTCTGAATTTGAGTCTGGAAAAATTCAAATTCCTCTCTGGGAATAGTGGAACTTCTAAAATATTCTAAATATTTTGTTACAGCCTCTAACTCTCCTTGAAAATTTGAATTTGCTTCTCTTAGATTATTGAATTGAGCAACAAATCCTTTATGTTGATTATTAAAAGAATCAGAAGATTCTACTTCATGAACTTGAAATGGTTGGCCTCTCTCAACCGAGGAAAAATATTTTTCTTTACTGGTCTCACTATAGGTAGAAAATTCAACTTCAAGAACCCTTGTTAGCTCAATAGGTTCAAGGATTTTCCAAGGAATCAACTATAATTGATTGAATATGGTCTAATCTTGTAGTGTTATCCACTACTAGTTGAGCTTACTAATCTATTTGATCATTTTCTTGGTTTTTCTCTTCAAATGAAGTTGGTGGAGTCTGATTTTCATTTTGGTTTAAACCCTCTTGCTCATCTCTGTTGACTATTTGATTTTATGGTGGGGTAACTTCACCAGTGGAAGCAACCGTTAAATTAAGTGCTTGAATTGTAGTTTCCTAAACTACAGGTTGATCTCTATTTTTGGGCCGGATGACAAGGGTTTCAACAGTCAGTTCTTCCAAATTTTCTTCAAGATATGGAGGGTTATCTCTTAGAGCTTCTAGGTCAGAGACATTCAGTCTAGGTTAGAGACATTATATCTGACACAATGTCTCTTTGGTTGAACTTCATCGCATATTATTGAATCTATAACTTCTTCTCCTTGAATTTTTATTGTAGCAGCTGATCCCAAACTTTTGTGCCCCTGAGCAATAGGACTATATACTTGATGGTCTTCTGCTCCAATAGGTAACGATGTTCCTTGTACTATACTCCAGAAATAACCTATTTTCCTTAGAGTTCCAAATTGGGAATATTGTTGCGATGACATTTGGGGTTTATCATCACATCCCTAATCAAGACTTTTTTATGAAGCAACATTAAAATTATCCATCCATAAGGATAAAAAGACATCCTTGTTGCATCTTGATAACAATGGTGCATGTACCATAACACGTACCTCAAAAAATTAAACTTGACACTACTCATCATCAAAAACATTATATATATCTGGATAAAGAATCTTCTCATGTTTTTCAGTCCTTGGAATTATAGATGACTGAATAAACTTGACTAGTACCTTCAGGTCTGCATCAAGATCCTTAACAAACATTTTTCTTATCTGGGTGGAGCTGAAGAGAAAAGGCATAATATCCTATGATTTATGTTCTTGGTTTCCTATTGAACAAAGATCAAAATTAAAAACCTCTTCATAGGGGCATTTAAAAACATTGACTATTTCTACCAAAGAGAATGAAAAATCAATATGATAAATCTTAAAAATGACAACATCCTCTATATCACCGAAACTGTATTGAGAATTTCTAAAGAACTATTTTATTTCTAAATAAAAAATAAACTCAATTTTTCCATCAATAAAAAGGGGTTCTAGACCTTAAAATGATAGAGCATTCTTCAAAAGAATATTTTTCTGATTGATCCATTCAAAATATATTACCTTGCCTTGAAGAATATTTTTATAAGTAACATGATTCTTTACTCTGATTTTTTCTCTTGCTTCTGTTATCGATATTTCTGAGAATTTGAAGGTTGGAGGGTTTAGATTCTAGGGTTTTGAAAGGGAAGTGAGAGATCTGGAATTCGATAAGTTTTGAAATCGAAGGGTAGGAAGAGAAAGAGAGAGAGGAAGGGTTTTTATGATAGTTTTGGGTGATGTAGTTTGATTTCTCAAGCTGATTATGTAGTGTAATCATTAATTCTTTATTTTTAAAATATTCGCTTCTTCCAAAATCAAAATATTTTATTGTTTTTATTTATAAAATAAAAAATTTAATAAAAATAATATATATAAGAATTACTAAAATGAATTAATTACACATTTATTTAAAATTAAATAATCCTAATTCCCCCTTAATAAAATCAAAATTTATAGTATTAAGTGGTTTAGTAAAAATATCATCAAGTTGATATTCGGTATTCACAAATTCTAAAGATATATCCTTTTTAAGAACATATCTCTTGGAAAATGATGCCTTATATCAATATTCTTGGTTTTAGAATGAATTATAGGATTTTTGGAAATATTAATTACCCTGGTATTATCACATTAAATAGGTATATTATTAAAATTATGTCCAAAATCTAGTAAGGTATGTTTCATCCACAACACTTGTGCATAATAACTGCCAAAAAATATATATTATACCTTGACTATTGACAGAGAAATTAAATGTTGTTTCTTACCTGGCCATTATACTAAATATTTCCCTAAAAAGTGTTAGGTTCTAGATGTGCTTTTTTCCATCTAATCTAAAACCTCCAAAGTCATCATCTGAATATTAAATTAAATTTAAATCAGAGGTTTTTGGGTAAATTAGAGATTGAAAAATAGAACCTTTTAAATATTTAAAAATCCTTTTAACTGTATTAATATGAGATTGTTTTGGGTTTGATTGAAATCTAATACATAGACACAAAAAAAACATTATGCATGGTCTTCTAGTAGTTAGATATAATAAAATAAAAATCATACCTCTATATAACATTTTATCTATTAATTTTACAACTTCATCCAAATCAAGTTTTATATTAGTACACATGGGAGTTGTGTATATCTTACTATTTTCTAGTCCAAAAGTTTTCAGTAAATTAATAATATATTTACTTTGATTTAAAACATTTCTATAATCTTTTTGGTAAATTTTAAATCCTAAAAAGAAATTCAATTCTCCCATCATACTCATTTAAAATTCTTTTTGCATAAGATTTGAAAAATCATTAAAAATATTTTTATTTATTGATCTGAAAATAACATCATCAAAAAAAAATTGTACTAATAATATATTAAATCAAACTATTTTCTTAAAAAGAGTAGGATATTCCAATACCACAAAAAATAAATTTTCTAATAAAAATGAGCTTAACATCTCATACCAAGCTATAGGTGGTTGTTTAAGGTCATAAAGTGCTTTGGTAAGTTTAAAAATAGAATTTTTTTATGAGGGTTTTCAAAGACTATTGGTTGTTCAATATAAACTTCATACATTAAATATCCATTTAGAAAAAAATATTTTACATCCATTTGATATAATTTAAAATTCATTTGAGATGCATAATATAAAAGGATTCTAATTACCTCTAATCTAACAACATGTGAAAAGGTTTCATCATAATCTATTCCTTCTTCCTGGTTTTAACCTTTTTATGCTAATCTAGCTTTGTTTTTAGTAATGATCCCTTGATCATCCAGTTTATTTCTAAAAACACATTTAGTTCCTATCACTGGATAATTGGATAGTCTGTCTACTAATTTACAAAAATTATTTATACTAAATTGATTTAGATCTTCTTGCATATCTAATAACCAACTTTCATCATTTAAAGGTTCTTAAATAGTCTTTAGTTCTAATTGTGATAGAAAGGCATAAAATTAAGCTATGTTTCCTATATTTCGTCTAGTTCTTACTTCTATTTCTAGGTTTCCTATAATAGTTTCTAAGGGGTGATCCTTTAGGGTTCTAGATCATCTAGGTAAGACACTTTCAGGTTCTTCTATTTCATCTTCTTCTAGACTAGAATAAATTTCATATAAGTTATTTTCAAAATTGTTCTTAGGAGAGTCAAGTCTCATGTTGTCTAAAGAATCATTAATTTCATTTGTTTGATTTTTCCTTTTATTGAAAGGGTCAGTTTCATCAAACTTCACATGAACTGATTCTTCAACAATCCTTGAATTTTTATTATAGATTCTATAAGCTTTATAAGTAGAATAATATCCTAGAAATATTCCTTCATCATCCTGTTAGATAGAATTTACCAAGGTTTTCCTTAGTATTCAAGATATATACCTTACATATAAACAATTTAAAGTATTTACTTTATGTTTTCTATTATTCCAAATTTCATAGAGTTTATTTTTAATAATAGGTCTTATTAAAACTCTATTCATGGTATAAAAAGTTGTGCTTACAACTTTTGTCTAGAAATATGTAGGAAGACTGTATTCATTTAACATAGTCCCTGCCATTTCTTGAATATTTATATTTATTATTTCAACAATTATATTTTTTTGAGATGTTCTTGGTGTAGATTAGGAATGTTTAATACCTAAATTTGAGAAAAAAGAATAAAATTATTGATTCTCAAATTATCCACCACGATCACTTCTTAATGAAATTATTTTAAATTCTTTTTCATTTTGAACAATTTTACAAAAAATTTCGAAAACAATGAATGCTTCACTTTTAGGGTTTATAAAGTAAACCCACATAAATCTTGAAAAATCATCAACTAATACATAAACATATACTTTTATAGCCAAAATTGAAACCCTTGATGGTCCAAACAGATCCATATGGATAAGTTCTAATGGTTTAGATGTAGCAACCTTATTAATTGATTTGAAAGATGATTTGTGTTGTTTTTAAATTTGGCATGCATCGAAAAATATATCATTGTCAAATTTAAGAATGGGAAAATCAGAATCTAGGTGTTTCTTAGATAACTTATATAAAGAAAATATATTGCAATGTATAAGTCTTTTATGTCAGATCCATGATTCATTTATCTGAGCAGTTAAACAATTCAATTTTTTTTCACACAAGGAATTGAGATCCAAAGTATAAACATTTTCAGTTCTAGGTGCTCTAAATTCAAGTAGTTTATCTTTGAAAACTGAACTAAAATTGTAAGATAAATCAACATAAAATCCAGAATCACAAATTTGAGAAATATTTATCATGTTTTTCTTTATCCCTTATACATACAATACTTTGTTGATTGAGATTGACTTTAGATCTCCAACTGATCCAACTCCAACTATCTTTCCCTTTTCATTGTCTCTAAAGGGGACTAGTTCTCCTTCCATTTTTGCGGGTGTGTGGAAGTTGGAAGAGTCTCCATTCATATGTATTCATAAACCACTATCCATATACAATATAATTTTTTTGTTCCTATAGTATTTTATCTAGAAAAGCATTTAAAAACATGTTTGTTTTGGTACCTATATTTTCTTGGGTTTAGCTATGTCAGTAAGTAATGTTATGAGAATCCATATTTTCCTTATTTTTTTAAAATTCACATTAATAGATTTAGACACACTTTTAGAAGTAAAATATTTCTTAATTCCACTTATTTGAGGATTTATAAAATAATAATTATTAGAAAAATGTCATTTTATTTCACAGTAGTAGCAAGTAGTATTTTTAGTACTGGGCACAAAATATTTTTTGTATAATTTTGATTTTCACCCTTACTTCATATTCCATATTTTTTCTTTTTAATAACATTTTTTCCAAGAATTTTATTTAGAGTCTTTTCTCCTTTAGTTAAAATACTTTCATCACTTTTAAAATATTCCACTTCATCCTGTAATTCTTTTATTCCATTTTCATGAACAATAGAGTTTGATGTAGATGTATTAAATTTCTCAATTAATTCATGATGTTATTTTAACATTGTGTCTTATTCACTTAAAACAACATTGTGAATATTATTTTTAATGATTTATGTTTTCTTATAAGAGAATCATATTTCTCTTCAAGCATCAAGAAATAGGCGACCATTTTTCTATTTGAGCAGCTATTAGAATTAGAAGAAAAAGAGTAATAGGTTTGTACCTTATTTTATTCTTTATCCATAAATCACATGTTGGCTTGGAGATTTTGTGGCTATTTTTCTAAATTATATTTGGAGGAGCTGTTAGAGACTTCAGACACACTTCACATGGATTTCATGGCTCTTCTTCCTTTATGCTCATAATCAGTTTTCCTCTGATTTTTTTCAATATTTCTTTGTTATTCCTTTAACTGGGGGAAATCAATTCTAATATGACCCATTTTCTTGCACTTATAGCATTTTAATTCTTTAGTTTATTTCTTATATTTCTTAAAGGATTTTCTAAAGCCTCTTTTCTTCTTGTATAATTTACTAAATTTTCTAGATAACTGATCCAGTTCCATGTTAGAATCTGAGTAGTCTAAATCTTTTGAAAATTTGAAATCTTATTTTGTATTTATTTAAATATTCTTTGATATAACTTTAAGTGAAGTGTTTTACCCTTTTTACTACTATCTTATGATCTTCAGTTTTAGCTTGTATCTCTTCTTCATACATCATTAGAGTTATAATCAATTATTTCATTATCAGATTTTTGACCTGTGATGATTGTCAAATAGTAGTAGATATAAAATTCCATTTTGAGGGAAGTAATCTAAGTAATTTTAGTGCTTTATTAGATTGTGTAATAGTATCTCCAAGATAAGTATCATAATTGGCTATTTTAGTCAGTCGTTTATTCATTTGGGTGATTTTTTCACCATCATACATTATGAAAGTGTCAAAATTTAGTTTAGCAGTTTCATACCTTAGCTATATGACATTATCAATTACTTCATACTGAATAGTAATTGTCTGCAACATTTCATAATATGTGGGGAATTGAAATACCTAATTAAATTCATCAGGACCAAGTCCACATATGATAACATTCATTGCCTTTGAGTTGATGTCATACTCAGATTCTTTAGTAGCATCCCATGTTTCTAGTACCTCAAGAATTACACAGAAAGTGATGATATTCATATAAAATTTAAATCCAAGATTTTTCAGATAGATGATCATTCGTGATTTCCATCACCCATAGTTATCACCATTGAAATATGGAGCATGAATCATAGACACACCTTCCTTAGGATAAACCATTGAAATTTGATCTTTATATAGACCATATACTTTTGAGCTTTCTAGAGATTTATAAAAAAAAATATCCTTTGTTGCCAATTGTTAAGTTAGAATAATACAAAGATACACAAGAGGGGGTGAATTGTGTCTTTTTGATAATATTGATAGATTCTTACTTTAACTTTCCTTAGGATTTATAAATATGTGAAACGTTCTCTTCTATAAGTGATTTGAGCAGAAAATAAATAGTAAAGAAGAACACAATAATTTTTATAGTTTTTCGGGGTACAAAGATCCCCAAGTCCACTCCACCAATGCTTTCTTTACGAGTTTGGTTATTTTCACTAGACATGGTACTCTTATCATAAGACCTTCAAAACCAAGTGTAGATAGTTGACACCTTTACAATAAGGCTTTATAGAGCCTTATGGTTCTTTTATAGGGAACCAGTTTCTCCACAGAATAATCCGTTAAGCTTATACTCTTCCATGACTCATTCTGAGTAGCTGAGACTCTAATAAATCAAAAGAGTTTGAATTGATTGTTTTGATAGGTTCTAGATAATAGTTGTAGAAAAAACTAATAGAATATGGATCTTTTTCTTCAAATATGAATGTATTTAAGAAATGGTAGTTTTGAAGAAATCCTGGTTGTGAATGATCTTCAATAAAAGTAGAAACAAACAAAAAATAGTTATATAGCAGTATGAGGTTGAAATATGTATATCTTTAAAGTGTAGCCTCTTCAGAAAATAGTATATTCACTTGATATTTGCAGTGGTTCTATATTCAAAATATATTTATAGGAATACATAGTCATATATCTTATGTATTTTTTTTAAAACTACTCTGGTCAAATATATAGAATACACAACTTTCTTTTGGTTGAGTAGATTCATAAAAATTTCCTGATAGATCACAATATTTCAAATTTAAATCACTCAAGAGAGTTGTAAATTACCTTAGAAATAGGAATGATTTACTCAGTTGAATATGAGTCTTTAAAACAATCATAATGATCCTTTTAATTGGTCGTAAAATAGCTTTGAATATATCTTTACTTCTATCAAGACCGTTATAGAAATCACAGATAAAATTGTGGATTTAAAACTCCTTCATTGAATAGTCAAATATAGGGTTACTTCATGTAATGAAAAAATACCATTTGTAAGGTTGAAAATGCAGGGTTGAACACAAAAGTAAGGTTGATGTACCATACATTTGTTTCCTCAAATGTAGGGTTGCTTCTGAATGTAGGGTTCTTTATCAACACTTTCCTTCTTTTCAAACATAAGGTTCCATCCAAACGTAGGGTTCTTGAACCATAATTTCACAACAGTGTAGGGTAAATGATTCATATATGTTGTTCCAAACTTAGGATTCAACCCTTATGTTACACTTACATATGTAGGGTATGATTAGCTTTTCAATAATACTTTAAAATAAGTTCAAAATACTTATTCAAATATTGTAACTCGTAAAATAATATAATATTATAATATTTTCAAGAAATATATTCTTGAAAATACTTAAATCAATTACATTAATAAAATAAACAAGGGTATTTGTGATCATCAAAATCAATAACATTTATAGAGTATTGTTGAGACAATACATGCCTAATAGGCTAAACATATAAAAAATAGTTGAAAATAAAAAGACTCATCAATATAATAGAAAAATAATAATATAGATGATAGAAAACATTGTTGTTTCTAATATTTTAAGTAAATAGAAAAATAAATAAATTAATGAGTACAATCAATTTCTATAACAAGGTTATGTTCCACAATCTGGTTTTTGAATGAGATTCTCATATCGAGATCACCGACCTCTATGATGGGGTGGACTATGATGAGCTGCGGGGGATCTTCCCCAGGTGCAGGAATCTCGATTGTCTACTGCTCTATTTGTAAATCATCTAAATGAGGTGTTATCAAGATGTCAATATGTGCACCTATTCCTTCTCCCACTATATAAGTGGAAGGAACATCCATCCAATGAGGGAACCATAAGACATGTGAAGGCTCGACCACAAAAGATGCAAGCAATAGAAATGACTCTTGATATGAGCTTGAATAAATTATACACAAAAAAATCATGGATACGCAGACAATAACAATGGATATCATGCTTAATGGTGCACATACATAATTAGATGAGGGTCAATTACTGGAGTTATTTACTCTTACTATGGAATAGGTGAAGCCTCATGGGCTGCTCAACGTGGTCTATGTCATTTTCATCGCAAATCATCAACAATAGAAGCTAATGGAGGAAGTTTTTTAAGAATGAACCTTATCCCCTAGATAGAAAAATCACACCCTATGGTTGATGATCAAAGATACTATCGTGTTGAACATGAAATGATGATGTCATGTGCCACGCTGCAGCATGGTACGCTTCCTGATCAAATACCCTACCCTCCTTCTAATTAGATATGTAGATAATATGTTGTAGTTGAGTATGATATTAAGATATTAAAATTGAATTAAAAAATGTAGAAAAAATAAACTAATGTAAAGTAATTGACATACCAGATCCTGAATCCCTCTAGCATGTGTTGTAAGATACAGTATAGACTTAAGTTAATACCATGGCTCATACTCAAGTTGTTTTAATGGATGGAATCGCATCGTACACATGACCTTGATACTAAATGATTAACATCAATACAAGATGTAGAGATACTATGCATACTCTCAACATCAGTCGATATCCCACCTTCCCTTCAACTTCAGGGAATGATGTGCTACTGGTTGTTTGGTTGTAAATGGAATACATTGAACAAATCAAAACTATCGCATGAATCTATCACACTGGTGCCACTCAATAATATGAAAGTTTATGAGAGGCACTACAACCATGACATCATCAATCCCACTGGTTCACTATGCAGAAAGATGGTCTAATATATCCTAATATAGAAGCCATGAAATATTAAATGACATGTGACATTTGTTAAAATATTTTGTTACTAATTTTCAAAAATGATAGTATTGCTGAATTGATTGGTCAATAAAAGAATGTATATACTTACATTAGTGGGGTAGTAGACTATCCAACATTGGACGTCATACACCCAAATTGTGCCTCCGTGTCCCGACGAACTGGTGTTCCTGACTCCACTTGTAACATACAACATAGAAATTTATAAATAAAAAAAAATCAAGTATAATAACTCATATTAGCATTAGAAAAAAATAAAGATGAGTGATCATATCAGCATCCATGTGGAGAATCACGTAACACATCCATATAAAGATTTGGACTGGCTACAATAGGGGCTAGGGGAGGGATGTAATCCAATGCCGACATCTGAATGAGGATGAATCATCCCCTAGATCACTGTGATCTAATATGCATGTCGTGTATAATGCTATGTACTTGTATTCCAAGCACACAGAATCCTAATTATATCTTCCAGTCTAATCAAATTCTTCCATTATCCCAAGATACATCATGTTTACATGCATACTGAAGCGATAATTGCACAATGTACCTTCAATGAGCCACAAGATATATGCATGAGCATGATGCATGGTAATCTATTCATCAACATCAGTGAGTAAATGTGCAAAGTGAATGTCCAACCAGTTCATTGATAGAGAACCAAAATCAATAGCAGTATCATCTCCCACAATTTTGAGGCCTAAAAATCATTATACAAGCTCGGGTCAGTCTTCATGGGTGGGTCTTATAACTTCAGAACCCTAGATAGGAAGACCGAGCATAACTACCACATCCCTTAGGTTGATTTTCATATCTTCCTCTAGAAAGTGGAATGTGTGAGTCTCATGTCTCCATCTCTCAGTGAGGGAAGCAATGGGGTGATGATCAATGAATGTATAATACGATACAATAATGCCAAATAAGCTAACACATCATTGGTATGGTATAATAACAGTCCAAGGTGATGATCAATGCATGCATTTTTCTAGGTTGACTCCTGAACTAAATATCTACAGTGTCTCTCAATATGAAATAGTTTTAGTATATTTTTCATAGAATATTTTTTTGGGAAATATCTTACAATGTAAATAATGTTCTATCCATTTGACCAAATTTATTCTATATGAACTTCAAGAAACTCAGTTATAGGTGTGATAATATTCAAGTTGAATTTAGAAAAATGTTTCACAGCTTCCAACCAAGATGCAAAGAGTGATGGATGATTTATTGTGCATCGAGGATGATGCACAATTATTGAATTTCTTGAAACTTCTTCCCCAACTTATCTAGCTTCCTCATCCTCATCATTGTTTTCTCTATCTATTCCATTATTAGACACTTCCTCATCATCAAAATAATCTTTCAGCATATCTGGGTGATTATTTTGGTTTTATTCTTCCCTGTGATAGGGAAGAGTTGCATATTCATGCGATGGACCTTCTTCTATGACTCTTGTATGATTTTGTCATCATACAATAACATGATACTTTTGGAAAGTAGAAAACTCCACATATAAGTCCATCAAAACATTATTAGAACATTTTTTAAATAATGTTGTTTCCTGTAACCAATCCTCATCATCATCCAATGGATAAAAAAGATTCCATATTTTATTCTGGAATTGAAAATTTCTATATTAATAGATTGGATCTTCTGACCAGGTATCAAATTTAAATGACAATGAATTCTTTCCTGATGTTCTATTAGGGTAACAAAATTAGTTATCCTTACTATTTGTGTTGGTTGTGTACTATATGAAGCTCTTTGACCAGTTTGGATAACTTACCTATATTAGTATACACAGACATGCATGATTTTCTACATGAAAAATGGTTTCTGGTCATGATTCCAATAGTGTAAATAATATCCATAATTTTTAATTATCAGGGTGTAGTGTTGACCATGTAATAATTGTGTAATTTTATTTCATGGTATGAGGAGTTCAATAGTTTATAAATATAATTTGAATAATCTAAATCAAATCCTCTGAGAGTTTCAAAATAGGTGTTTGGTTATTCCTCTTTGTCGTGCATGAGGTGACAATTGAGTTAATACCCAATCCACTCTTTTTTGAATTATTACCCCAAGGTACAAATGCGCTACAGTCTGCATCCACTTATAGTATCTATATAGAGATGTCATTACTCGAAAAAATACACAATATTTACTTCATTGAAATTTTATAATGTTTTCTTACATCCTCTATGATTACACTAATGTTTCATAGTCCAAATTTTATTATTACTAAAGGTATATAAAGATATTAATTAAAGAGAATTTGAATTATCTAAAAAAGATCCCTCAGAAGTGTCAAACCTAGTGTGCAATTAGGCCTATTTATCATGCACTGGGTTATGACTAGGTTAATACCCAATATGAACTTTTCTAGGTTATTACCCCTTGTCACAACTGTTCCAAAGCCTGCATCCATTTGTAGTATCCATACAGGGATGTCATTGCTCAGATAACTACACAATATTTACTTTACTAGAATTTTGGAATGTTTTCTTATATATTCAATGATGCGATGAATGCTTCGTAGTCTAGATTTTAATATTCCTAAAGGTATCTAAATATATTAATTAAAGAGAATATGAATCATCTAAAGAAGATCACCTAGGAGTGTCAAACTAGGTGTGAAGTTAGGCTTCTTTTTCATGAACTAGATGATAATTGAGTTAATATCCAATTCACCCTTTTTTGGGGATATTACCCCTATGTACAATTATGCCAGAGCCTACATCCACTTATAGTATCCAGAAAGTGATTTTATTGCTCAGATGACCACACATTATTTAGTTAACCATATGTTAATCATTACTTAATAATTTTTTAATTAATAGTTATTGAGTAGTTACATAATTGTTAATCATTATTTAATCAAAAGTTAATTAGTAGTTAATAATTATTTAATCATTAGTTAATAATTATTTAATAGTTAGTTAATCATTAGTTAATCATTAGTTAATCATTAGTTAATCATTATTTGATCCTAAGTTAATCTTATGTTAATACTAAGTTAATCATAAACTAATATTTTTTAATCATAAGTTAAATCTTATTTAATCATTAGTTAATAATTACTTAATCATTAGTTAAGCATTAGTTAATAATTAGTTATTCATTCCTTAATCATTCGTTAACAATTCATTAATCAACCATTATTCATTTTCTAATAATTCATTAATCATTCGTTAATTAATAGTTATTAAGTAGTTACTTAATAGTAAATTATTAGTTACTTAATAGTTAATCATTGGTTAATCCTAAGTTAATACTTAGTCAATCATTACTTAATAATTAGTTATGCATTGGTTAATCATGAGTTAATCAATTGTTAATCATTTTTTTTCACTCATTAATCATTTTTAACCATTCATTAATAATTTGTTAATTAATAGTTATTAAGTAGTAAATTAATAGTTTGTGATTACTTAATAATTATTTGATCCTAATTTAATCCTATGTTAATCATTAGCTAATCATTATTTAATCCTAATCTAATCATTAGTTAATCATTATTTAATTAATATTTATTAAGTAATTAATTAATATTTAATTAATTGTTAATTAATAGTTAATTACCAGTTAATCATTAGCTATTTATTGGTTAATCCTTACTTAATCATTACTTTATTACTAGTAAATTTGTCACGAACCATCCCAAAGGGGCCCGTACCGCAACTCCCCAAGCCCGACTCAAATAGGCCAGGGGATGTCGACTAGCGTTGAGTAGGCATATCACTAACATGAGAGGCCTTAGCCTAAGTACCTGAACATACACACACATCTCCAAGCCCATACAATTCTAAAATGTAAAAACAACTGAACAACCATGCATGCATATATCTATATCCAACAACTAGAGTACGATAAGAAGTAAATGGAAAGTAAATAGGTCTAAATACAAGCCCACCAAAAAGAGTATAAAAAAAATTCCAACCTTAAAGTAAACTAGGGACAACTATCAAGGTATCATAGGAACACACCTTAGTCTATCTAGTCTCACTAAGCACCGCCTAGTCCTAGTCTGTCTAGGACTCTATCAAAGGGTTGATCGTCTACACAAGACACGACACATGCAGGAAAAGCCTGTGCTGGGGTGAGTATAACAATACTCAGTAGGACACCCCAAAATCATAAAGCATATAACAAAAGAATAAAAAATAATATCCACACATGTATACATCTACAACACATATAATAAGAATATTCAAATATACTCAACAAAGATACACATTATCAAAGGTAAAGTCACTACCATAATGCCATCCTAGGATTATGATTCAAAAGTTCCACAAATAATTCGTTCAGGAGAACAAAATACTTGAGTCTGATATCACTGATAACGTCTATACGAGAGGTCATTTTTGTTGGATCTCATCATAGGAAGTATACGTTGAAATTCTGAAGAGATATGATGCACAGATGAGGATCAATCCCAAGGACATGGGGTATACCAACAACTCAATATGGATTAACCTGCTAAGTAAAGGATCAACACTCGTGTATTTTTGGTCACGATGATACCAATAACTCTACCTAGGGCATGGATATGAATAGAGGATCTCATTCCAAGCCTCACAGAAGGATTCCAACAACTCTATCCAAGAATTCCAACTGAAGGGATCTCTATCCTATGTATATAAGGTGATTCCAAACTAACCCTTAGGGAAAGGATATGGGGAACATACCCTAACAAAACTTATCCAAGATATAGAGGATAAAGGATCCAATAAAACATTGATAGAGTACACAATGTGTAGTAGGAGTACACACCATGTCCCTTCAGCATAGGGTCTTGACCATGTAAAACAACCCATGCTCATGTCTATGTAGAAGTATATGACATGCTGCTGCCCGTGTACTTCTAACCATGTACCAGTACATGAATTAGGTCATGTACATCTTGGACGGCTGCATCCGTGTAGGGGTACATGGAGTTCTCATTCTTGTGTACCTCAACCTGTGTATATGTACCCTATGAGGTACACACCGAGCCATCAACACTACTACAAAACCAGCGTTTAATAGCCTTGGTATTTATCAATGCTACAAAAAATCACTGATAAATGTCATCTTTATCATTGCTAAAGAAAACTCTAATAAATTTAACATTTTATTAGTGATTTATTTTTAGCTTTGATAAAAGGGCACCCTTTATCAGTGTTTTTTTAGCATTGATAAAGATAGATTTTATCAGCTCTAAAAAAGCATTGATAATAGTACCAATAAATAAATTAAAATAATTAAAAAAATAAAAAATAACAAATGAGTTTATTAAAAAAATATTAAAAATATTATAAATTAAATAATTATTGATAAAAATGAATAATTTGATTATATATTATTAAATATTAAATATTTTATTAATTAGATAATTATGATAATTAATGTTAATAAATTATATATATTAAAAATATAGATATATATATATTAATGTATATAAATATGATTTATATATTACAAAATATTTATGCACTTTACATTAAATAGTCATATATTTAGTGAATAATGGTTTATAATTAAAAATTAATATTAATGAAAAATAATGACTAATTGCATATATAGTGTAATGGACATATATATAATTGAACGTGTCATTTGATTTTTCAATTTAACATAGATCAAATGTGGTCTGGTCCTTGTATACTATTTTGATTTTAGATTATAAATAGAATGATTTGTTTATGATCTGTTGTTTGATTGAATACCAATTTGGATATCCTATTTTGGTCTTTTTAAATTTTTGTTTTGAATCAATTTTCTTCGCTGTCTACATCTGTACCCTAGCTTGCTCCACAAGATTAATTTTGTCGCTATTTTGAAATCTTATAGAATCACCTCTGGTGAATTAATTCTCATTTTTAGATATGAAATAATTTATTCACATCCGCAATTCATTCTAAACTATTCATATGGAAAACTTGAACATTTCCTCCATATCTGGTTTATTTTTTATAATTATGACATTAGTAATTAAGGTAAAGTCGTCAATAAATGTGATGAAGTTAAGATCACCTTGAGTGGAATTGTGTCTCATGGGTCCAAAAAAATAAAAATGTTTCAACTAAAGATGATTATTGGACTGGATTTCCACCCTTTTAGGACTACCTTAAATGATTTCCCCTTTTGGATTGTCTAAAAAATCAATCCCCTTTAGCTTTTTAGATGTGGTAAGTCTCTCAACACATCTCAATTTTAATTTTTTCACAAAATTATTTGAAAAATATTACTCAACCTTCTATGAAATCATTTGTTCTCATCAATTGAACTTATATAGATGGAATGGTTAGAGTCTACATTCAGAAATAGATTCCCACAAGTCCTCTCACATAGTCTAGTAATTATTCCATATTTTATTCTGTTTAATTGGAATTTTTTATTTCTAAATTAAAACTCATTATAATAATGAAATAGCTAAATTAACCTAATTTTTTTATGTTTAATACCATCAACAAACAACAAATCTTCTGAATTCAAAATTACCATGGGGTTGTATTTATTTTACTGTGTATTGATATTCTGCTATAAGGGTCACATAGATTTTTATCAATTTAAGTTTATTTTATAAAGATATATATATATATATATATAATTACAAAGTTTAGGGAGAGGGATAAATACAATGAAAATCCTACTCTACACCAACATGGAATAACTCGGTGAGACTCGAACCTGAGACCTCACCGAGACCCCACAGAGCTACTACCAACTAAGCTGGACCCTGGGGGAATATATAGATGTATATATATATACCTTTCTATCTATTTATATGAATTTTCATAACTTATAATGTAAGAGTTATTTTATAATTATTTATTCACAAATTATGGTTATGGATTTCTAAATTAGAAAGAGATTTTATTTATTTTCATTAAAAATTATGTTTAAATGTGCATTTGTTTTGTAATTATGTGTATTATAAATTCCATGTTATATATATGTTTAAATATGTATGGGATAGAAATTGTAAGGGTTGGTGTGTTTTTCTCCCTTGTTTGTGATATATCTTGTTCATGTGTATTATTGATTTATGCCAAGTTCTTTACGGACCTCCCTAGAATGTCAAGGATGGGTCAATGTGTATTAGATGGACTCCCTAGAAATCCATTAGATGGGAAAATCTGATGTGAAAACCTCCCTATAATCCTTGGGATGGGTCAGTGTGGTGATATGACATCCCAAGAGTCTTGAGTTGTTTTCAAATATTTGATATACCATTAATTTTAAATGTAATAATTCCTTAGGTTGATACATCAATTGTTCCAAAAAATAGAATGGAAGTTATAAAATTATATATATTATAAATTATTGTAATTTGCTGCTTGAGACTCATCCCCCATATCTTTTATAGACAACTGTCATCGTCATCACCTTCATCTCTTGAACATTAATTATTGCTATTTTCTGCTTGAAACCCATCCCCCATCTCTTTTATGTTTCTTGTAGTACTTTGAGCATTATTCATCCCATGGATGACTATTTCTTAGATTATTTCAAGCAACATAGGTGCATGTCCACACGAGACGAAGGATGATTCAAATAACAAAATGCAATGATAACTGTCTAAGAGATGATGCGATGAGGATGAGTTGTCTATAACTTTCACATTTTAACGAATTAATAGGATAACACCTGGCATAGTGGATTAATTCTTTTATTAAATCCAATTACCCATTTTCTTTAACATATTGAAATTCTTTGAAACAAAGTTATAAATGTTGAGTTTCCCTTATTAGAATTTTTTATAACTTTCACCTTTGATAATGAATATCTTATGTGTATTTATTTATATATTGTAAAAAATTAATCTTTTATTAATCCAATCGGATGTATATGAATTGAAAATGGATGCATTCTAATCATTTGAAAAATGAGTATGAAGATGAAGTGAAATATTTCATCAAGTTTTCAAGAGAGGATGCAGATGATCCTTCTAAAATCCTCTGTCCATGTTTATATTGTTTTTATTCAAGACAAATTAGTCTAAAAGAGTTGGAAGAACATTTGTTTTTTCATGGAATATATCAAAGCTATAAATTTTGGACTTAACATGGGGAAAAACTAAATGTTGACACCAATTGGGATGATACTGTGGTTTATGAATCATTTGATATGAATACCTTTGTAAATGATGACGAAGATCACATGGAAGAAATAACAATGACAATTGAAGATGACCTTTGTGATTGTCCAAATATGTTTGAGGTGTTAAATAACTATTCCAAGAAACCATTATATACCGGTTGTACTAAATACACAACATTGTCTGATATATTGAAGTTATATAATTTGAAAGCTGGAAGTAGATGGAGTGACACAAGCTTTACAGAACTACTTGGTCTCCTAAATGATATTCTACAAGAAGAAAATGAACTACCATGTCTAACATATGATGCTAAACGAATGTTACGTTAAATGGTAATGATCTCTAAAAAAACACATGCTTGTCTATATAATTGAATATTATTTCTCAAGGACTATAAATCACTCATAAAATTCCCTAAGTGTGGTGTGGATCGATACAAGAAAAATTAATCAAGTCCTTTGAAATATATATGGTACTTTCCTATCATTCCACAGTTTAGAAGACTATATGGATTTCAGGAAACAATGAGACAATTAAAATGGCATCTAGATACAAGAATTAAATATGAGAACCTATGTCATACAATAGATTCTCCTTAGTAAAATAAAATTGATTATGAGTTTCCTAAATTTGGAAATGAGATGAGAAACTTGTGACTTGCATTATTGAAATGCACGGCCGATTGTCGCCTATCGACCAGTCAAAGTTACGGTGCTCTGCTAATGTGTATAGCAGCACTCGGGTCGAATCCTCAGTGATGATACTTTATAATAGTCGTTTGTTTTTAGTTGATTGTATTTTGATTATGGGGGTTTGTTTGCAGAGATTAATTGAAATTATTGATTGTATATAATTGATTTAACAAATTGATAAATATTGGGATGAGTTCATCATTAGTTAGTTAAGCTTGTGATATCCTTGAGCTTTGCTTTATGTTGCATTTAAATTAACACCCACTTCACAAGTTGACGTCGATTAGAATTCCTAAGTGTTAAAGCTTTAATACAAGCCTTAACTTAATTAGGATTTTAATATCAATTAGTACATGTTTATGGTAGTGTATTTTTATTTCCAATAATCCATGGAAACCACATGCTAAACAAAATATGTCATTAATCCATGACAAATTAAGTCCAACATACACAATGTTAAATTAACGAATACTCATCGAGCAAATACTCTCAATCACTTAACATCCCTAAATTATAACTCACCCCAATGAGATATTTACTAATCCATTTGGGTTTTTAATATTCTGGTTATAATAATTATGATGATAAATTAATAATAGAAGAAAAATAAAGGTATTAGAAAAGAGTGGTACGTCGAACACACACACACACGAACAATGATGATAATTAAAAACGGATTTTCGATTGAATGAGGAAGTAAAATAATAGAAGGAGATTCAACTGAATTTAAAATTTTTTAAGAACATAAATATTAAACTACAGAAGGTGGATGAGAATAAGATATATTGAAGAAGAAATATGCATTAAAACAGAATTACAAAGGAAGAGACTTACAAGATTACAAAAACAAAGAACACGAAAGTAAGTGAAAAAAAAGAGAGGAGGAAAGGTCTCTCAAGTGAAAACTTGAGTATGGAAGATCCTCCCAAGCCTTTGGAAAGTCTTTGGTCGTTCCAATATGTTTTCCTCTCTTCTGAAATGCCAACCCCTTTTGAAAGGGGAGGAGGGGATGTATTTATAGCCCAAGGTGGTGGAATGTTTACATTCCGGAAATACCCCTCCACTTGGATAGCAAATATGGACATCAAGAAAGAAGAATATAGAGAAGTATCCTTCTTCAAAGTTGTAGATAATAAAGTTTTCCGATTACTATCAAAATTTGGAGTCAGTTGTACTTAAGGATCAAAAGTTATGGCCAGTTGATTAAACAAAGTAAAACTGTCCATTTCAATCCAGTCTTTTTGAAGTCCGGAATGTGAAATGGTTTTTGAATATGAAGATGCCTTCAAATCCGAATGGGTTCTTCAACAAAGGAAGCCTAATATATATCCTATTTTACACTACAAAATCTCAGCTCGATTTTATGCTTACATCATGAGATATGTCATGCATACTATACTGATTTTAATTCTCAGACAGAATGGTGGGCTGGATTTTAAAGCTTCATTTGGGCCCCGTGTTCTTAGATTTGGGCCCTGAAATTTCTATACAATACTACTTGAATTGTCCCCAGAACTAGTATGGAGAATAAAGTAATTTGGACTTCTTCATGTAGCCCAGTAAATCAATCTTCATGAATAGTCCATTTTTTTCACAGATTCTTTAGTCTTGTTTGTGAGGACCATATGACCCTTCAAATGGCAGAATTGGCTCATGGTACCTTCTAATTAAATGTTTTATATTGAAAGTAGAATCCTAAAAAACAAGAATAAAAAAATTTGGATCAGTATAGTGATAGTTATTATTAAAACAGTAAACTGACTCAATTGGACTACTTCTAAAAATGCTCATAAAATATACTTAATATTAAAACATTAATATTTCACACAAATTATGCACATTTCATATAAAATCAGTAAAGAGAGTATATAATAAGACATGAAAATATTAACAATATCAACTCCCCCACACTTAGTTTTGTGCGTGTCCTCATGTGCAACAAATATAAAAACATGACAAAATCATTTTTACTCACCAACAGATATTAAAATTTTGTTTTCTCCAATAAGGGGAGGTTTAGACTATTTCACTCATCCATTTTGAATTCCACCACAAGTTGTTACAGAAAAAATGTTTCAAAACTAATTCATTTTTTTTCATGCTCAAATTTAGAAATGGAAAATGTGGACACTCAAAACTCACACCTCTCAAGATGATAAAATTCATTTGTGGAGGTTCACTCTTTCACCAACCAAAAGTGAAAATCTTAGAGTTTGAAAAGAGATCTCAGCTTCCAATCCCTATCCAAAGTGCACAAGAATAAAGAGGTCTTTTTAAAGGGTTTTTCTGTGGCTATGGGACGGTAGGAATATAATGTCCAAGAGAGAGAAGAATAGGGTTAAAATACCAACATAGAAAAAGCAATGCACATTTTTTTGAAATAAAACATGGAAGAAAATGAAAACACATATTTACAAGGGAATGATTGTGTGAAGAAAGACATAATTGAGGAAGAAAATATTAAGGCAATGAGAAGATTAAATATTTACAAAACACAGAACTTCTCCCAATAAGAATATAATGCAAGTGTTATTTTTTTCTTCTCCTTTTTTTTCTTTGTTTTTTCAAAAGTTGAACTTGGAAAAGATCTCACACTCATAACCCAACCCATGATTGATCTCCTCACGACACTAATTGTAATAGTTATAACAAGATCAAAGGTTTAGGAGGAGTGATTTTTGACCTACCCAAGACACAACCCATTTTTTCATTTTTTTTGATTTTTTTTGATTTGTTTTCATCATTTTTTTGAACACTTGTCAATAACATTTACAAAATTAAAAAAATGGAAGTTCATTACATTCCCCAAAACACACTTAATGAAAACCTCTCCCCCACACTGAAATGGATGCTTGCCCTCAAGCAGATGATAACTCGTTGAAAATCAATAATAGGGTACCCAAACAATAAAATCCATTCCCCCCCACACTTAAATTTCAAAAAAAATTATGCAATGAAAATCCATGTTGATATTGGGTGGGAAAAGGTATTGGGCTTGTAATGTGGCTATCAAAGAAAAGGTTTTCATAGGCTCGAAGGGGATTTCAAAAGGAGGATTAATGTAAGGGAAATGGGAGGCTATTTGGCTATTGTGATTCTCATGTGGTTCAAAAAATGCCTCTATCATATTAATACACACTAAGGTAGGAAATTCAGCTCGAAGGTCCACAAACTCAAGACTCAC
This sequence comes from Viscum album, assembly GCA_963277665.1. Taxonomy (NCBI): domain Eukaryota; kingdom Viridiplantae; phylum Streptophyta; class Magnoliopsida; order Santalales; family Viscaceae; genus Viscum; species Viscum album. Next base: position 1,217,638,470 of record OY728159.1, read on the forward strand.
AAATGGGGGTGAAAACACACATTTTGAAAAGATGGCCATAGGTGGCCTTGGCATGAAAGCAAATGTTGTTCCTCACGGTTTGGGAAAAGCATTTTCCAAATAAAAAATTGAGCATTCAAAATTTGTTAATTTTGACACAAAAGTCTTTATCCAAAGTCATGATGAAAATAAAAAAATTTTGAGATGAAAACATGTATGTTAACTCCCCAAAATGGTTGGACAAAATTTCAAAACTCGATGGTGAGTAAGCATGACTCTTTAATTTTTTTTTATTTTTTTAAGTAATTTTTTTCTTGGTTTTTTTTAGTTTTTTAGGTTTTTATATTTTTTTTGTTTTTATTATAAAGATACACCCACAAAAAAGAGAAAGTGAAAAAGAAAGGTTTTGAAAAAGAAAGTGGTAAAAAAAAATTAAGGAGAGAGGAAAAATAAGAAAGAGGTAGAGAGAGGAAGAGATAGAGAGAGAGTTAAAGGGAAAGAGGTTCCCCTAGTTTGGATTTGGTAGGTCGCCATCTCCATCTAGTGGTAGGTTGACTACAGAAGTTGGGGATCCAATGGAAGTTGAGGTGGTTCTAGGATCGCAGGAAGTTACCTGAAAAAGAAAAATCATTATTCATATAATGAAAAACTAAAAAGAAATTGAAATTTAAAAAAAGTAAAAGAAAACATGGGTTGCCTCCCAAGAAGCGCTGCATTTATTTGTCTATAGCTAGAGAGTTGCAGTGGACTACCCATAGTCTGATGGTGGCCATTGTATTTTCTCAACTCTAGTGTGCTTCCAGAAAAACCTCTCCTCTGGGAGGCCTGATGATTCATTGGATAATTTCTTCCCATCCTTGTTGGTGTGCTTGCAATTCAATGGGGGTGGAAAGAGAATATTTCTATCCTCGATTTGGTCTTCAACCGGAGGAATGATGTTATCCACAAAGTGCTGGTTTTCTATGCATGGAAATTCCGGAGGATGGCTCAATTCTGATGGTTCATTTATGTAAGGTTCAGATAACACGAAAGAAGAGTATGAGATCCCAATTGTTTTTGACTCATTTATTTCATCACTTACCGATGTAGAGTAATGAGGATCAGTGGCATCATAAGATTGAATAAAATTTTCAATATCCTTTATTTCAATGTTGTTCACCAAAGAATTGTCAATTTCAACCTCACCAGTGATCACTTTATTAATTAGGGAACAAACGTCACAACCTTCTCTCCCATTAGGACAATATAAACAAATTGGTTTGGGGTTCACCTAACATATAACATGATTTTCATAATCATGGATAGGAAAGGATGAATGTGGGATAATCATATTTGAATAAAAAAATGAGCATTAAAGTTCATTTTCTTTATTACCATTCATGTTGGAGCATTGGAGGTCAGGGGTGAGATGAGATTCCAAAGAGTTTTCAAGATCCTTTAGATCAATGGAGTTTGAATTTGTAATGTCGACATCAATTTCACCATTTATGACTTTGTTAATCATGGTGCAGATTTCACAAGACCCTTTTTCATTAGAACATAAATAACATGGTGGATTGGGGTTTGATTGACTCCTAGAAGTGTCCTCAGAAGCATGAATTGAGAATACAGAGTGGTCCTCAGATGGGTATCGCATGGCTTGGAAAATGTCAAACTTGACCAGTTGGTCACCGAATTCCATGGATAAGATGCTTGAATGGACATCAATTTTGGTTCTCGTAGTCATGAGGAATGGTCTTCCTAGAATTAAGGGAGATCGAGAAGATTTTGTCTCACCTTCTATGTCAAGGACATAAAAATCCGCAGGTAAGATAAGATCATTCACATGAACAAGGACATCTTCAATTATTCCCTCAGGACTGGTTGTGCTTCGATTGGCTAATTGAATGACAATACCTATTGGATGTAAGGGACCTAGACCAAGGTTGGAGAATATGGATTTGGGCATGACATTAATTGAGGCTCCTAGGTCTATGAGTGCATCATCAAAGCTGGAACTTCTAATTTGGCATGGAACCGTAAAGGTACCTGTATATTTGCACTTAATGGGTATGGACTGCTGGGTGGAAACATTTTCAAAGGTTTTAAGTTGCCTCTTGTGGGTACAAAACTCCTTGAGAAACTTGGCATACTTAGGAATTTTTTTGATGGCATCTAAGAGGGGAATGTTGACTTCAACACGTTTAAACACGTCGAGCATTTCAGGATTGGGTTCAAAGAACTTCCTTGGTTTAGAAACAGCTTGAGGAAAAGGAATTGGGTTCCTAAGTGGAATGGAATGAGGTGATGGAATGGATTCAGATTCCTTTTCAATTTTATTTTTCTTTTCATTTTCTAGGTCAACATTCAAAGGAGGGTTTGAGGATTTATCTTGAGGCATAGCAAGTTGATTTCCTGATCTAAGTGCAATTGCACTTACATTACCCTTGGGGTTGGGTAATGGTTGAGCTGGGAGTTGGGAAGAATTTGATTATTGTTGCTGGATTAGGTGGGATGCAAGTTGACCTATTTGAGTTTCAATGTTTTTAAGGCTAGAACGGGTGAAGGAGGTAAGATCTTCCACTACACTTTACCATGGTTTCTTGGAAGAAGAGGCTTGTCCTGGATTGGGATTTCCTTGATTTTGGTTCTTGGGAAATAGATTGTATTGGTTTTGGAATTGGGAAGGCTCACTAGGATGATGGAATCCAGGAAGAGGATTGTTCATTTGAGGTTGAGGAACAAAAGGATAAGGTTGATGGAAGTTACCAACACCTTGACCATATTGAAACTGGTTTGGGTTTTGAGGAGGGAATTGAGGGGGATGAGATATGGGATTACCATACCTAAGGCCTTGGTTATAGGAAGAAGAGAAGGGCTTAGAGTGAGGTTGGTTTAAGTTTCTAACAAACTGACCTGATAGTTGAGGGTTGGTGTTCCGTTGAGCATATGCTGCATTGAGCTCCATTGGTCCAGATGAACCAGATTGATCCTCTTGAAGTTGTGGACATGTGTCAGTTGAATGAGATGGAGAGTTGCAGATTCCACAGTTTTTGATAGGTCTAGGAAACATTGATTGTGGAGAAGATGAGGTTGAAGATTTTTTAGCCACAACTAGTTATCGCACAAGACCTGTAAGTTCACTCATCCACTCAGTCATCTTGTTCGGCTCAATTGATTGATTATCTTGGGCTTGTTTGACTTGAGCATGTGCTCGAGTATAGAATTTTTGTGTGTTTTCAACCATGTTACTTATGAGATCTCTTGCAACTACGAGAGTTTTATCAACAAGAGAACCGCCACTTGCCGTATCTATGAGAGTTCTCTCCATAGCCAATAACCCCTCATAGAAGTATTGGATCAAGAGTTGGTCAGAGATTTGGTGATGTGGGCAGGTTGACACAAGATTTTTGAACCTCTCCCAGTACTCATGGAGTGATTCACTTGGGAATTGATGTATACCACTTATTTCCTTTCGGATAGAAGCAGTATCAGAAGCAGGAAAAAAATTTTCTAAGAAAATCCACTTCATGTCATTCCATGTGGTTATGGAACCAGGAGGTAGGTAGTAGATCCATGACTTAGTAGTGTCAGCTAGGGAGAAAGGGAATGCTCGAAGTTTGATTTGTTCTTCAGAAACCCCTTGAGGCTTCATGGTAGAGCACACTACTTGGAACTCTTTAAGGTGGAGATGTGGATCCTCACCGGCTAGCCCGTGAAAATGAGGGAGAAGATGAATCAAACCCAATTTGAGTTCGAAGTAATCCTCTATGTTTGGATATTGAATACCAAGAGGTTGGTAATTCATATTAGGGGAAAAAAGTTATTTTAGTGTTTGTTCCCTAGGATTGGCCATATCTAATTCAATTGGTTGGACATGGATTGGTTATTGAATTATTTGATTATCTCTTATGTTACTCCTAAGTTGGCGAAGTGTTCTCTCAATTTCAAGGTCAAACAAATCCGAGGGATTTTTTGGAAGGCTACGGGGCATTCAGAGAGATTTAGGAAGAAAGAGGAAGACGAGTTTTTCTTTGTGTTTGTTTTTTCAATTTCTTTTTAAAATTTTGTTTTTATTTTTTGTTTTTTTTGGTTTTTTATTAAAATAACTAGAAACTAACGAATAATTAAAGCACCATCCCCGGAAATGAAGCCATTTGAAATGCACGACCGATTGTCGCCTATCGATCAGTCAAAGTTCCGGTGCTCTGCTAATGTGTATAGCAGCACTCGGGTTGAATCCTCAGCGATGATACTTTATAATAGTCGTTTGTTTTTAGTTGATTGTATTTTGATTATGGGGGTTTGTTTGCAGAGCTTAATTGAAATGATTGATTGTATATAATTGATTTAAAAAATTGATAAATATTGGGGTGAGTTCATCATTAGGTAGTTAAGCTTGTGATATCCTTGAGCTTTTCTTTATATTGCATTTAAATTAACACCCACTTCACAAGTTGACGTCGATTAGAATTCCTAAGTGTTAAAGCTTTAATCCAAGCCTTAAATTAATTAGGATTTTAATCTCAATCAGTACATGTTTATGGTAGTGTATTTGTAGTTCCAATAATCCATGGAAACCACATGCTAAACACAATATGTCATTCATCCATGACAAATTAAGTTCAACATACACAATGTTAAATTAACGAATACTCATCGAGAAAATACTCTTAATCACTTAACATCCCTAAATTATAACTCACCCCAATGATATATTTACTCATACATTTGGGTTTTTAATATTCTGGTTATAATAATTATGATGATAAATTAAGAATAGAAGAAAAAGAAAAGGATTAGAAAAGAGTGGTACGTCGAACACACGCACACAAATAATGATGATAATTAAAAACAGATTTTCGATTGAATGGGGAAGTAAAATAATAGAAGGAGATTCAAATGAATTTAAACTATTTTAAGAACATAAATATTAAACTACAGAAGGTGTATGAGAATAATATATATTGAATAAGAAACATGCATTAAAATAGAATTACAAAGAAAGAGACTTACAAGATTACAAAAAACAAAGAACATGAAAGTAAGTGAAAAAAAAGAGAGGAGGAAAGGTCTCTCAAGTGAAAACTTGAGTATTGAAGATCCTACCAAGAATTTGGAAAGGCTTTGTTCGTGCCAATATGTTCTCCTCTTTTCTAAAATGCCAACCCCTTTTGAAAGGAGAGGAGGGGATGTATTTATAGCCCAAGGTGGTGGACTGTTTACATTCCAGAAATACCCCTCCACTTGGATTGTAGATATGGACATCAAGACAGACGAATATTGAGAAATATCCTTCTTCAAAGTTTTATATAATAAAGTTTTCCGAATACTCTCAAAATTTGGAGTCATTTGGACTTAAGGATCAAAAGTTATGGCCGGTTGATTAAACAAAGTAAAATTATCCATTTCAATCCAGTCTTTTTGAAGTCCAGAATGTGAAAGGGTTTTTGAATATGAATATGCCTTAAAATCCGAATGGGTTCTTCAAAAAAGTCAGCCTTATATATCTCCTCTTTCACACTGCAAAATCTCAGCTCGATTTGATGCTTACATAATGAGATATGTCATTCATACTCTACTGATTTTAATTATTGGACAGAATGGTGGGCTGGATTTTAAAGCTTCATTTGGGCCCCGTGTTCTTATATTTGGACCCTGAAATTTTTATACAATACTCCTTGAATTGTACCAAAAACTATGTTGGAGAATAATAGAATTTGGACTTCTTCATGTAGCCCAGTAAATCAATATTTATGAATAGTCCAGTTTTTTCACAGATTCTTTGGTCTTGTTTGTGAGGACCATATGACCCTTCAAATGGAAGAATTGGCTCATGGTAACTTCTAATTAAGTGTTGTATATTGAAATTATAATCCTAAAAAACAATAACCACATAATTTGAATCAGTATAGTGATAGTTATTATTAAAATAGTAAACTGACTCAATTGGACTACTTCTAAAAATGCTAAAAAATTATAATTAATATTAAAACATTAATATTTCACTCAAATTATGAAAATTTCATATAAAATCAGTAAAGAGAGTATATAATAAGAATTAAAAATGTTAAAAATATCAATTATCAATATATGGGATAAACCCTTTTGGTGTATAGAGTAGTACTCACAATATATGTACCATCATGTTGGTAAATTATAACTTTCCACCATGGTTATGCATGAAGCACAAATACATTATATTGTCTCTATTTATATCTGGATAAAAGAAACCCAGTAATGATGTTGATTTCTATTTGGATCCATTGATCGAAGATCTGAAATTGATGTGGGATACAGGTGTTACAATTTATGATGCTCATAGAAGTGAAGAATTAAAATATAGGGCCATGTTGTATGGAATGATAAATGACTCCCCCACTTATGGAAAATTATCAGGCCATAGAATTAAAGGAATGTTGGGGTGTCCCATTTGTGAATAACACACATACTCGGTTCGGTTGAAACATTCCTCAAAGACTGTGTTTTTAGGATGTCAAAAATTATTACCTTGATGACATAAATACTGATCTTGGACATCAACATTCAATGGGAATATCGAACATGGTACAACACCATCTCTAGTAACGGGTGATCAACTGTATAATAAATTAAAAAATACTGGAACTATTTCAGTAAAACATTTTCAAAAAAGCTTACAAAATCAAGTTAGAATAAGAGATCAATTTTCTTTAAATTACTATATTGGAATTGTTTGTATGTCATACATTTTCTTGATGTCATGTATGTAGAAAAAATGTATTTGATAATGTTATTGGAATGTTACTAAATATTCCTGAAAAAACAAAAGATGTCATCACGGCTAGGTTGGAATTGATTGAAATGGGGATAAGGGAATAGTTGGCACCAGTGAAGGGTAAAAGGTAGACTTTTCTTCCTCTGGCAGCTTATAATCTATCCAGATAAGAAAAATTGTAATTTTTCCTTTTCCTTACTAGTGTAAAAGTTTCATAGGGGTATTCATAAAATATCAAGAATGTCATTTCAATGACTAATTTGAAGTTATAAAGACTAAAATAAAAAAAAATTCATGTTTTGATGCAAGATTTAATGGCTATTCCTTTCCGTTGCATTCTGCCTCAAAATGTATGACATATATTAACCAGAATCTACTTCTTTTTCAAAGCCATATGTAGTAAAATTATAGACCTGATGAAGTTTCCCATCATGAATAAGGAGATTGCAGTCATATTATATAAATTAGAGATGTTCTTCCCACCATCATTCATTGATATAATGGTCCACCTGATGGTTCACTTGGCAAGAGAGGTTCAACTATGTGGTCCTGTCTATTATAGATGGATGTACCCCATTGAATGGTATATGAAGATTTTGAAAGGGTATGTCAAGAATCAAAGTCATCCAGAAGGTTGTATTACAGATTGATATATTGTTGAAGAAGCTGTTGAATTCTATACCGATTACCTACCATATATTTAAATAATGCCTTTTGGATGAAGGGATTTCTAGAAGAGATGCTGTTATAATTACCTTGATAGAGAGGGAGTAATCAAACCTTTACAAATTACATAACAGTGAAGATGTTGATCTATACATTGAATCCCACAAAGAAATTCTTAGATATTTGAATTCATCAAAGGATAAAGGATGGATATCAAATACATATAATAAATAGTTTCTAGGATGGTTCAGAGATCAAATTTATAAGGAGTTATCTAAAAATATGAATTCAATTGCTGAACGAATTCAACGGATAGCCAGAGGACCAAATGAAAATGTTATATCTTACAATGGTTATATGTTTTATACAAAATAACATGATGACTTCAGTACGATGAAAAATAGTGGTGTTACTCTTATGGCTGAAGTGATGCACATATCTGGTTCCAAGGATAGAAATCCAATTTATGAAAATATTTCATATTTTGGTATTATCTAATAGATATAAAAGTTGAATTATACAACATTTCAAGTATCTATTTTCCATTGCAAATGGGTTTACAATATCAATAGAGTGAAAGTTGATGAAATGGGCTTTGTGAAGGTGAATTTCGGTATGTAAGGGGAAAAAGACCAACCATTCATAATGGAATCACAAGCAGTGAAAGTATTTTATGTCTCTAATCCAAAAAACAAGAATTGGTCAATTGTCCTACTCACGACTAAAACAAATGTCGATTCAGATGAAAATTCAATTGAGGATGACCCTTTCATTGGGACATCACAATCATTTCATTCTAGTCTTAATGTAGACAATGCCTTGTACATTATAAGGGACCACAAAGAGGGGATTTGGATTCTTGATAGAGGAACCAAATCCTTGAAACCTTAAAAAAATAAAGAGAGTTCAATGATAAGGTAAAAGTTTTTTTTAATATATTATGTTTTACCTCATAATATTATATGTTTTTTACTACATTAACATAATCTAAATTAAATGTTTGACTACTCATGTAGACAATGTCTACTACACATGATGATGTTACCAATCCCTCGAAAGAACAAACTATAATAAAGTAAACCCTTTAGAAAGATGTCAAGGTAATGTTATGATATACTTTCTCTATTTTAACAAAAAATTATATAATGAAATGTTGATTTAATTTTTTTATTCCTTGTAGAGTTTGTTTATTTTAAAATATTTTTGTCCATGTGTCATGTCTTTATAAGAAGATCAATGATTCTGTCTCTTCTCAATCATAGAGGTAATATTTATTTTTTCATAGTAAAATCATTATCCATAGAATTAATGTATTGTTTCATATTTATGTTTTATTTATTTATTTTTAGTATTACTCACATAATAATTGTTTTCATATAATGGTGGATTCTTTTATTTGAGTTGGGGTGGTCTTTCCATCTTTTATGCCTTTCCGCACTAAAACTTCCATATAATTATTCTCCCTCAAAACCTTTTCACCCCTGCAATGTTGCATTTATCACTTTCTTTCAAGTTATATCCACTACCTTTGTAGGAAGAGAAACAACACTATCTCTTCTCAATTATAGAGGTAATATTGATGTTTTCATAGTAAAATCATATTTATGTTTTATTTATTTATTTTTAGAATTACTCACATAATAATTTTTTTTCTTATACATGTGGATTCTTTAGTTCGAGTTGGGGTGGTCGGTCCATATTTTATGGCTTTCTGCACCAAAACTTATATAGACTTATTCTCCCTCAAAACCTTTTCACCCCTACAGTGTTGTATTTATCACTTTCTTTCAAGTATCTCCACTACCTTTGCAGGAAGAGAAATGAAACTACATCCACTTAATTATAGAGGTAATCTTGATGTTTTCACAGTAGAATCATTGTCCTTATAATTAATATATTATTTCATATTTATGTTTAATTTATTTTTTTAGTATTACTCACATAATAATATTTTTTCTTATATAGGTGGATTCTTTTGTTTGAGTTGGGGTGGTCTGTCTATCTTTTATGCCTTTCTGCACTAAAACTTCCATAGAATTCTTCTCCCTCAAAAACTTTTCACCCCTATAGTGCTGCATTTATCACTTTGTTTCAAGTTATCTCCACTGCCTTTACTAGAAGATCAATGATGCTACATCTGCACAATTATAGATCTAATCTTGAATTTTTTCATGGAAAAATCATTTTCCATAGAATTAATGTATTGTTTTATATTTATGTTTAATTTATTTATTTTTAGTATTACAAACATAATAATTTTTTTCTTATATAGGTGGATTCTTTTATTCGAGTTGGGGTGGTCTATCCATATTTTATTCCCTTATGCACCAAAACTTCCATATACTTCTTCTTCCTCAAAACCTTTTCAGACTTGTAGTGTTGCATTTATCACTTTTTTTCAAGTTATATCCACTGCCCTTCAAATAAGAGAAACGATGCTGTCTCTGCTCAATCATAGAGGTAATCTTTATTTTTTCATAGTAAAATAATTATCCATAGAATTAATGTATTTTTTAATATTTATGTTTAATTTATTTCTTTTTAGTATTCCCCACATAATAATTGTTTTATTATATAGGTGTATTCTTTTGTTTGAGTTGGAGTGATCTGTCCATCTTTCATGCATTTCTACTCCAAAACTTCTATAAGCTTCTTCTCCATCAAAACCTTTCACCCCTATAGTATTGAAATTTATCACTTTCCTTCAAGTTCTCCCCAATTCTCAATCAAAAAAGTAATCATGATATTTTTATAGTAAAATCATTGTCTATAAAATTAATGTATTATTTCATATTTATGTTTTATTTATTCAATTTTAGTATTACTTATAATAATCATTTTCTTATACATGTAGATTATTTTTTATTGAGTTTATGTGGATTGTTTGAAGCTTATAATACATTGTTTTTAGTTTGAAAAAGAAATTCAATGGACCAGTATAACTCCAAGTACTTATTTCTATTTAAAATTGACATTAATTTTAGTAAAAAAGACAACTGACATGCTCAAAAATGAGAAAAAATATTAATATTGTTTTGATACTTTAATTCAATGATCCATAAGTAATTTTTGATGTGTAAAAATCAACCTCACCTCAATATGATACACGATGTGCCCGATATGACTCAATGTGTCTGTTATCAGTTTAAAATTGACATTTGACTTTAAAAATTATCACTCGCTCAAAACTGAGTAAACACACATGGATTTTATTGAAAATTTAGGGAATTGGTTCATAAATAATTTGAGACATGTAGGAATCAATCTCACATCAAAACGACACATGATTTGATTCGTATGAGTCAAAGTGCATGTTTCAAGTTTAAAATGAAATTTTAGTAAAAAAGAAAAGTGACGTACTCAAAACCAAGGAAACACATTAAAAATATTTTGATACTTTAGGAAAAAAATACCTAAGTGATTTGGAACCTTTAAGAATAATCCACACCTCAATCCTATGCACGGTGTGACCGATATGACTATAAGTACATCTTTATTTAAAATTGACATCAATTTTAGTAAAAAAACAAACTAACCTACTCAAAACCAAACGAACACATTCTTATTGTTTTTATAATTTTCTAAAATGATCCATAAGTGATTTTAGATGTACATGAATTAACCACACCATAATTCGATGCACTTTGTGACTAGTATGACTCCAAGTGCATGTTTTTATTTAAAATTGACATCAATTTTAGTAAAAAGGCCAACTAACCTACTCAAAATAGAGAAAAACATTAAAATTATTTAAATAATTTAGGAAAATGACCCATAAGACATTTTTGATGCGTAGGAATCAATCTCACCTCAATCTGATACACAATGCAATCAGTATGGGTCAAAGTGTGTGTTTCAATTTTAAAATGACATTTTAGTAAAAAAGACAAGTGACGTACTCAAAACCAAGAAAACACATTCATATTTTTTTAATAATTTTTGAAAATGATCCATATGTCATTTAGGATGTGTAGGAATCAGCTGTACCTCAATCCAACGTATGGTGTGACCGGTATGGCTCAAAGTTCATCTTTTTATTTAAAGTTGTCATCAATTTTAGTAAAATGGACATTTTTCTTACTCAAAACCGAGAAAAAACATTCATATTGATTTTATACATTACAAAAAAAATCCATAAGTCGTTTTTGATGTTTAGGAATTATCCTCACCTTAATCCGATCCATGATGTGTTTGGAATGACTCAAAATGTCCATTATCAGTTTAAAATTAACATTTTAGTTCAAAAAGTGTCACTCACTAAAAACTGATCAAATGCACTATGATTTTCTTGATAATTTATAAAAAAAATTCATAATTAATTTATTACATGTTAGAATTTTTTTCATGTCAAACCAAAACATGATGTTATCGGAATGAGTCAAAAGTGCGTGTTTCTAGTTTAAAATGACATTTTAGTAAAAAAGACAACTGACGTACTAAAAAAAACACATTCATATAATTTTGATACTTTAGGAAAAAAAATCCATAAGTCATTTGGGACATGTAGGAATTAGATTCACCTCAATCCGTCGCACAGTGTGACCGGTATGTATCAAAGTGTGTCTTTTTTATTTAAAATTGTCATTAATTTTATTAAAATGGACAACCATCATAATAAAAAATGACAAAACACATTCAGATTGAATTTATACTTTATGAAAATTATATATAAGTAATTTTGGACATCTAGGAATCATTCTCACCTCAATTTGATACACGATGTTCCTGGTATGACTTAAAGTGTCCGTTATCAGTTTAAAATCGACATTTTAGTTCAAAAAGTGTCACTCACTAAAAACCAATCAAATGCACTTGAATTTTATAGACAATTTATGAAAATGATTCAAAAGTCATTTTTGATGTGTATATATACTTTTCATGTAAAAATGATACACGATGTGATCGAAATGAGTCAAAAGTGAAAGTTTCCATTTTAAAATGACATTTTAGTAAAAAAAAGACATCTAACATGCTCAAAACAGAGCAAACAAATTCAGATTGATTTGATACTTTAAGAAAACAATTCAAAAATAATTTGGGATGTGTAGGAATCAGGAAAACCTCAATCTAATGCACGGTGTGACCGGTATGACTCTAAATGTGCCTTTTTATTTAAAATTGAAATTAATTTTAGTAAAAGTAACACTTTATGTTAATTTATTTATTTATATTATTACTAACATAAGATTTTTTTTCTTATACTGGTGAATTATTTTTCTTGATCAGGTGTGGTTTGTTCAGAAATAGAATGAGTTGGGTGAGGATTAAAATACAAAGGAACATTGATGTTTTTGAATGTATGTAATAATTTGTATCTATGTAATTGCATAAACCAATGTTTGAAATGCATATAATATAGTTTTTTTCTTGTTTTTGTGTTGTAAATTTCATTTCATTTAAATCCTATATTGGGACTTATTTTTGTTGATATCTAGTGTGTTTTTGGTGCTGCGGTGTGCTGTTATAGTACACTACAGTATGATCCTTTATCAGTGCTTTTAAAAGCATTGATAAAGAATACATTTATCAATGTTGTTAAAAGTGATGATAAATGTATAATTTATTAGCACTTCTATGAGAACTGATAAACGGTCCTTTATCAGTGATTTTATAAGCACTGATAAAGTAATAATTTATCAGTGCTTTTATGAGCACTGATAAAAGACCCTTTATCCGTGCTTTTATTAGCATTGATAAATAGATCTTTTATGAGTGCGAAAAAAGTGTTCATAAATGGGACCTTTATCAATGCTTTTAAAAGTGTTTATAAAAAACCATTTTTGAGCGCTATTTTTTGTGTCGATAAAGGACCCCTTTATCAGTTTTTTTTTCAACACTAATAAAAGACCAGGTCTTTTAACCACGCTCATTTAATTAGTGATTTTCTAGCACTAATAAAGGCCATTTCTAGCACTATTAAATTCCTATTTTGTAGTAGTGTGAGGAGTGGTCACACGCCGTGTGACAGGGTCACATTCTATGTGATCCTTAACTTCCTCCCGAACCCTAACCTCTACTATAAGGTCCCCACAAGATGTGTAGCTCTGAAGTATATGTAGTGTTGTTCATGATTTTTCAGAAACCATGATTCTTCCTTTCATGTACGCACACACTTTCTTCAGCTCAGATTTCAACCTCAATCTTGTCAGAAATCATAGATATAATCCCGCCAGGCCTCACCGTCACCGCTCTCTAGATTCTAATCACTCGATTCACATGGAAATCAGTTTCCATTCATCCTCATCATCATTGGACGCACTATCTAAGATTGGAGGTCTCTAATCTAGTCTGATATGTTCTCCACTACCATCATCACACCTTCATCACGTCAATCTAAGCACAGATCTAAAATATTGAATCATTTCACTAAGAAACAAAAACACCAATCAATTCCTCTGTGTATGTCAAACCACGTTCCAAATGAAGAACACCCATGTTGAATGTAGAATGGGGGTAGAAAATCACAAAGAAAAATTAGGAGAAACAGACCTTGGTCAATGTTTGTGTCAACCTCAATTCGTTGCTGTCAGAATGAAAAATTAAGAGATAAAAAATAACCACAAATAAATTCTCCCAATCCCCAAATAAAACTAACCCATCCCACAATATGCATGATCCAAAGACCAATATGTTGGTTAATTGTTTTTCATTCATCGTAGAAATATAAAACAGGGAAAGAATCCAAACAAACAACCATCCTACCTTGATTAAGACCGACCTATGATAAAGAACATAGATTTTCCATGATCATTGGTGCGATCCTTTAATTCCTTCTCACACCATCCATCAATTTTTGATCTGTTAGTCGCTTTCCAACAATCTCTCCTTCAAAAATATCCAATGGTCCTCAAGATCTCTAGGTTTTAGTGATTAAACCTAGAAATCTCCCATAACTGTATACTTATAGAATAGGTTAGGTTGTTGTGTCAATGAAATAAAATAAAATAATTTAATTAATTATTTTATTCATTTCATGCCTGTGATGACTTTTCCACAAATTCCCCATGACGAGGAATGTTATGTAATACCTAAGGTAAATATCATGTTCTGAACTCAACAATTCCGTTGGATTTTTTACATGGTCTCTCTTTTATAATTTATTCCATTTTTCATGAAAAAGATGCACATGTACTATTTAATATTCTTAATATATTTCTAATATTTATTCTGAGCACACTGGGCCTTAGAATTGCACACCATCTCTAATATTAGTCTAAAAAATAGTCCATACAATATCAAAAAATAATACATGAAAAAATATGAGTCATTACATTCTCCCCACCTTGGGGATTTACGTCCTAAAAATCCAAAACAAGTGCCTATATAAAAAGATATGTGTACTAATCATGAATCTGAGCTTCCCACTCCTACGTGATCACCAAAAGATTCCCATTCTACCACTGTACATACAACAAAGGAATCACTCACCCATGAAGTATCCTCTCCCACTAATCCTCAACCTCTACTGGGTACTTTACAAATATATCTTTATCCTCGATGTCCAGATCTTCCCAATCGATAACATGCGATGGTTCATGCATGTACGTCGTCAGATGTGACATGTGGAAGACGTTGTGTACTCAGTTTAACTATAGTGGTAGAGCTAAGCGGTATTCCACCTCACCAACTATATTCAATATCTATAAAGGGAAAATGAACCTTGAATATATATTGTTTCCCTGACCAAATCTCTATAATCCACATCGGGATGAAACCCATAGAAACACATGGTCTCCCTCTTCAAACTCCAAATTCCTCCTTATTCTATCCTCATAGGACTTCTTATGGCTCTGTTTAGTCCTTATCCACTCTTGAATGATCTACACCTTCTCAGTAGTATCTTACACCAACTCTAGGTCCATAAGTTTCGAATCTCCTGGATCATTCTAACAAAGTGGTGACCTGTAGGGTTGCCCATAAAAATCCTATAATGGTGCCTTACCAATGGTGGAATGATATATATTGTTATATGAAAACTCCACCAAAGGTATGTGATCCTCCTAGCTATGACCAAAGTCCAACATGCAAGACCACAACATTTTCTCCAAGACCTAAATGGTCCACTCTGTCTGGCCATTAATCTGGGGGTGAAATGTTGTGCTCAAGAATAACTGAGTCCCAAATTCCTCTTGAAATACATTTTACAACTGATATGTTAATTGAGAATCATGGTTAGAAATGATTGTCGATGGAAATCCATGGAGTCGGACCATCTCCTTCATGTAGAGGTGTCCAAACTCTTTACTAAACACTACTCCCAAATAGCTAGGTAGTGGGCCGACTTGGTGAGTCGGTCTATGATCACTCATATGGAATCATTTCCATTGGATGTGTGTGGTAATCCCACCATGAATTTCAAGGACATATCATCCCACTTCCATTCTAGCACCTCAAGGGGTTGAGCTAAACCCACTGAAACTTGGTTCTCAACCTTCACTTGTTGACAAGTAAGGCATCGAGATAAAAAATCTGCAACTCTCTTCTTCATCCTTGACCACCAAAACCGACATCGAAGGTCCTGATACATATTTTCCTCACCTGAATATACCACCAAAGGAGATATATGAAACTCTATCAAAAACCCTTCCTACAATATCACAAGTACCATTGTTCATCCTCTGAGAAGGACGACATGCTACCCACCTTCAAAAAACCCATTAGGATAATGTTCAGTGGATATCTGAGTACATAGGGTCTCACAGTTGGCACCCCCAAGCTATGTCTCTCTGACTTTCTGCAAAAGTGTAAGGGTAAAAACCATAAACTAGAGGTAAACTTCTCCATCTCTATCCACAAAGGATAACTACAACTAGTCCAACTACTCTGAAGCCATGTTCAGTAACTGAAACAAGATATCCTACTAGGAGCATTTGCTACTATGTTCTCCTTCCCAGGAGTATAGATAATCTCAAAGTCATAATCCTAGAAGAATTATAGACTTTGACTCTATCTCAATTTAATATCCTTATGAG
Organism: Viscum album; assembly: GCA_963277665.1. Taxonomy (NCBI): domain Eukaryota; kingdom Viridiplantae; phylum Streptophyta; class Magnoliopsida; order Santalales; family Viscaceae; genus Viscum; species Viscum album. Next base: position 1,217,654,823 of record OY728159.1, read on the forward strand.
AAAATATATACTTGATAATCCTGTGGTTAGAATATATGATAATCACTCACAAATAAGGTAGTGCCTCTACATCTTCAGTGCAAAGATTACCGCTGCTAACTCAAGTTCATGGATCACATAGTTATGCTCATGTGGTCTCAACTAACATAAACCATAGGAAATAATTTCATTCCTCTACATCAAAACACAACCAAGTTCAGTCCCTAATTCATCAAAGAACACTATGTACTTGACACCCTCCTCTAGTAATCTCAATATGGGAGCGCTCATCAATCTATACCTCAACTCCTAAAAAGTTTGCTGTCACTTATTTGTCTATATGGAAGGATACCCCCTTCAGGTCAAAGATGTCATGGGTGTTGACACCTTAGAGAAATAAGGTATGAATCTACGACAATATCCTTTTAACCTAAGGAATCTTCACACCTCTGTCACGCTCTTGGGTGGATCCCAAGATAACACTACCTCAACCTTGTTTGGGTCCACTGCCACTCCATCTATTGAGATAACATGACTTATAAAGTGAACCTCCTAAATCCAGAATTGGAACTTTAAGAGATTCCCATAAATTTAGTTTTCTCAGAGTATGTCCAGAACCATCCTCAAGTGTCTTGCATACTCCTCCTCAAATGTCGAGTACACAATGATATCATTGATAAATAATACAACAAACTGGTCTAATAAGGGATAAAAGATCTGATTCATGGGTCCCATGAATAGTTTTGAGTCATTCTTCATGCCAAAGGACCTCACCAAGTACTCATAGTGACCATAGTGACATATGAATTTAATCTTTGGAACATCCTCATCTGGTACTTTTAACTGGTGATAGCCTGATTTGAGGTCAACCTTCAAGAATCATAGTGCCTCTCTCAATTGATCAAAGAGTTCATTGATCTACGTTAGTGGATACTTTTTCTTCATGACCAACTAATTCAAGTGTCAATAGTACAAAAATAACCTCAAACTCACATATGCCTTCTTAGAAAACAAAATTGGGGTTTCCTAGGGTGAAAAAGTTGGCCTAACAAAGCTCTTCCTCTGCAAGTCCTCCAACTGCACTCTCAGATCACAAAGCTCTATGGGAGCCATCTGATATGCTGGAACAAATATCAAGGTTGTCCCGTGGTATATATCAATGTATAAGTATATCTCTCAATGGATAGGTAAGCCTAGAATATCCTCAGGGAAGATGTCCTCGTACTCCTCCACCACTATAGGAAACTAGAAACTCACAACATCCACTACAACAAGGGTCATACTAGTTAACTGATGAGTAATAAGATTCACCCTCCTATGCATGAGTCCATCTTGTGCTACTTGGGTTTTATTTTCACTGAAAAAGGAAAAACTAGTTCCATCACTTCATTCACACCACATCCTCTACCTAAAATAGTAAATTTGGGCATGAACTATAGATAACCATTCCATACCTAAGATGACGTCATATGAACTCATCACTACTACAAAGAGATCCCAACAGAAACTCTCACCTCTGAGAGTCAGGTCACACTATTGGTACGAGTGTGTGATCACTGAGTCATATCTATAAGGTGTTTCTAAGCATAAAGGTCAAGCCAAGGGATCAATCAGAATCTCCAATTCTTGCACCACATATGTGAAAATAAGGGAATGATTAGCACCTGTTCCTATCAGTACTGTAGTTAAGGTAGAAAAGACATAAATCATACCTTGAATCATTCATAGAGCCTTTGGGTCATTTGACTCAACTACCTATAGCTTCCCTTGACCCTGTCCTTCAGCTCCTTGATTATGCTACGAACCACCTAGGGGTGGTGGTGGTAATAAGTCAAAGAATATACCACCTCCACCTGCTCTCCTAGATTCTCTACCGCATCCACCACCCATTGGACCTATCTGATCCTATCGTCACCTCTGCCTTGGTGGCCCATCCACAATATCCCTATTAGACATACGACGGGTCGATTAATCTCATGAAAGATATCCCCTGTCACCAAATGAGTAACACTGCCTCTCTCTAGGATGACTAGACCCATACTATGAGACATGAACCACTGAACCTATGTATTGGGACCTCCTCCTAAAATGTCTCACACATCCAGGCCCCCAAGACTAATGTTAGCTCCTTGTTGTCGAGGTATATGCTCCTGTGGGCCCACTGCACATCATGGTGTTGTATCCCCCATTGGTGATGTATACTCCTAGAAATGATCCTCCCCCATGGTCTTTCTGTCCATTACATCCATGATCTCCATTCCGATGACGTTGTCTAATAAAAATCCATACTTACACATCATGGTGCCGTATTCCCCACTAGTGATGTGACCTCCCACCCCTACCGTGGGGCTCACCCCCACCAAGAAATATAGGACCTTGATCTTCTAAGAGACGACATGGTAGAGCCTCCCCAGGGAGGTTCCAAATTGGACCACCGCCATCTTGGCTGCCATGTTCACATAAATAGAGTGGCATTTGAACATTTCCAACATGATTAAGGGTATAATATTAGTGGTAGTGTAGGATACCCCCTTGTAGTCATGGATATCACCACGGGTGTGGAGTTGCAGGTTAAGATTTTTGGTGCAAATGATGGTGGCCTGCACCTGGGGGATGACGATATGGGTGGTAATGAGAATGGGCTTGGCATTGGTCTCTGTCTTGTACCATAGGTTGCAAACACATGCATTGATGTTGGAAAAGAAGAAAGCATTATATGGGGATAATATGGAAGAAGATATACCTCCAATGATCTATTGGTTTGGTTGTACATGCATTTAATGGATATTTGGAACTCATTCCCACTAGAAGAAATCCGATCGAACCCCAATTGGAAAAGGATGAAGAGGAAGAAGAGGAGTGGGGGCAGTATGGGAGTCATCATTCCCTCCATTTATGAGGAGGGAAAGGACGGTGGTAGTGGGGTATAATGGAATCATATTTATAAATTATTTGAGGGTGGAGCCGGGGGGTGTGGGGTGTGTGGGTGTGGGGGATGATTTGTGTCTTTTAGTGAAATTTTATCAAGTGAAATGTTCATTTAAGTATTTACAGATCAATGACTTGGTTCTTTTAGATAATTTTTAAAGTGTTTTTTATATAAGTTTTAGTTTTTTTTGAAAATAAGACCACGTAACACCTTTGCTAGAAATTTATGGTAAAGGGGTAAAGGGCCACAAAGGCTTTTGACCAAACCCCAAAATAAATAAATAAATAAATAAAAATAACAAATTACTTATATATATATTAGTATATTTTTTTTATTTTTTTTGTTTTATATATATATACACACATACAAATTAACATTACTATTATCATTATTATTATAAATGATTATTAAATTTATAATAAATTATTAGTAATAATATTATTATTAATAATCATGTTTTCTATGTTACTAATTTAATTAATATTTTTTTAGTTATATTATTAACTACTTTATTAGTTATATTAATAATTATATCATTTACATCATTATTCATATTTATCATTGTAATTATTGTAAATATTTAATACTATAATTAATATTTATTTATAATGTAATTAATAATATTTAATAATTTATAATATATCCCGGGAGGGGTAAAAACAATGGAAGATTTTCAACCTAAACATCACCACAACTACAATATGGGAGAAACCACTGAACTGAAACTCATGGGGAATATAACATTTAATAATAATAAAATAATTAATATTACTCCATACTTATGTAATTAATAATATAATACTTAATAAAAATTATGTCCATAAATTTTTTAAAGAGTAAATGTTATGTGTTTTAAAAATAAATTTTGTGTCATGTAAATTAGTTTATGTTTATTATATTTATGAAATTATTTTTATTTTCAATTATTTTTTATATGTTTAGTTAGTGTGTAAAATTTCATTTGGATCGTATTTATATTTTATAAGTCACCATCTTTCAAATCTGACTTCACGAAACATAATAATGTTTCAAGTAGTTGAATTTTGAAAGCCAATATATTATAAAGTATAAGCATATTCAAAATGAAATTTGAAACACTAACTGAACATATAAAAAATAATTGAAAATAAAAATATTTTTCTAAAAATGATTAATGAAAAATAATTTTAATGGCATAAAATATTATTATTTCAAAACATAACATTTGTATTTATAATTTTTTTGATATTTAATTTATTTTCAATTATTTTTTTATATGTTTAGTTAATGTTATAAATTTCATTGATATTTTAGTTATATTATATTTTATGTGCATATATTTGTTAATGTGTAAATGTTATGTTTTTAATCAATAACGTGCATGTCATGTAAATTATTTTTTGTTTATTATTTGGATTAAATTATTTTTATTTTCAACTATTTTTATATGTTTAAGTTATGTTTTATGTTTTTTTAGATTTCATTTATAGTTTATATTTTATAAGTTTTTAAAGTTACTTACTTGAAATTTAATAAATGTCACTATGTTTCAAGTAATCTACTTTGAAACCGTATAAAATTTAAACTATAAGTACGATCTAAATGAAATTTATAAAATAGGATAAACATATAAAAAATATTTGAAAATAAAAATAATTTCATCAATATAATAGAGAGAAAATAATATAGATGATAGAAAACATTGTTGTTTTAAATCATTTAAGTCAATAGAAAAATTATAAATTAATGTGTACAATCAATGTCTATGATGATATTTCTTCCCACAATATGATGTGTGAATGAGACACCCGTATCAAGATTGAAGACCTCTATGATGGGGTAGACTGTGATGAGTTTCAGGGAGATCTTCCTCAAGTGCAGGAACCTCGATTGTTTGTTACTCTATCTATGAATCATCTGAATGAGGTGTCATCAGAATGTCAAGATATGTGCCTAGTCCTTCTCCCACTATGTAAGTGTATATACCAACTATATGATGAGGGAACCATAAGGCCAATAAAGGCTTAACCATAAAAGATGGAAGCATGAGAAATGACTCCTGATACAATCTTGAAATAACTATATTTGAAAAAAATTGTAGATACACTATAAATAGAAATGGATCTCATGTTTGATGGTGCATATACACAATTGAACTCTAGAGTTTCTACCTCTTCCTATGAAACAAGTGAGGCCTCATGGATATGCCAACATTGTCTATGTTGTTGTCATCACAAATTGTCAACATTAGCAGCTGCTGGAGGAGTTTATTAAGGAGGAACCTTCTCTATCTGGTTAGGAACATCATCCCCTTGAGGTAGATAGTCAAAGATACTATCAAGTAGAAGATGATACAATGAAATCATGACCTATAGTGCATCATGGTATACTGTCTGATTAAATACCTCACCTTCCTTTGGATCAGACATGTAGATAATATGTTGTAGTCAAGTATGCTGTTAAGATATTCAAATTGAATTAAAAAATGTACAAAAAACAAACTAATGTAAATTTATTGAATCACCAAATCCTAAATACCTCTATCATTTGGTGTAAGATACATTATAGAACTCGTTATATACCATGGATTAAACTCGAGCTATTGTGAAATATGGAATTAAATCATACACATGCCTTCGATATGGAATGATTCACACCCATCCAAGATGTTGAGATACTATGCATATTGTTGTCTCCAGTCGACATCCTACCTTCCCATCAACTTAATGGAATGAAGTAATGCTAGTTGTTTGGGAGGAAATGGAATACACTAAACAAATCAAAATTGTAGCATGAATCTATCTCACTAGTTCCAATCAATAATATGAAATTGTATGAGAGGCATTAAAACTGTGACATCATCAAGACTAATAATTTAGTATGTAGGAAGCTGGTCTAATATAGCCTTGTATAGAGGCCATTGAATATGAAATGACATGTGACATTTGTTAAAATATTTTTTTACTAATTTACAAAAATGATAATACTATGAAATTGATTAGCCAATAGAAGAATGTATATACTTACATAGGTGGGTAGTAGACTATCCAACATGAGACAATATACACCCGAATTATGTCTCCATGTTCTGAAGAACTGATGTGCCTGACTACACATATAATATACACCATATAAAGTGATAAATAATAATAAATCAAGTATAATAACTCATATTAGCATAAAAAATAATAAATACAAGTGATCATATTAGCGTCCATGTGGAGCATCATGAAAAACATTCATATGAATCTCTAGACCAGCAAAAATAGGGGATAGAGGAGGGATTTTCTCTCATGAGCACATCTGAATGAAGATGAATCATCCCCAATATCACTGTGATTTGATTGTCATGTCATGCATAATTCTTTGTACATGTATGCTAAGCCCATAGATGGATAGATGTATCTCCCAGTCTGATCAAATTCTTCCAGTATCCCAAAATACATCATGTGTACATAAATAACAAAGTGATCAATTCATGATTTCCCTCCAATGGGATGAAATATATATATATATATATATATATATATATATGGTAATGACACATGATATTATTCTCATAAACATCAGTGAGTAAATGTATGAAGTGCATGTCCAACCATCTCATAGACAAAGAACCTCCATCTGTAGCAGTATCATCCCCCTTAACGTTGAGGCATGGAAATAGTTGTATAAGCTTAGACTAATCTCCATGGGTGGGTCCTATAAATTTATCACCCTGTATAGGAAGAATGAAAATAAATACCATATCTATTAGGGTGATTGTCATCTCTCCCTTTGGAAAGTGGAATGTGTGAGTCTTAGGTCTCCATCTCTTAGTGAGGGAAGCAAGGAGGTGATGATCAATGAATGTATAATATGACACAACAATTCCATACAAGCTACCATGTTGTAGGTATGATATAATAGTATATGGAGGTGATGATCAATAAATATATTTTTTATGGTTTGACTCATGAACTAAAAATATACAGTGAATCTCAATATGAAATAGTTTTAGTAGTTTTTTCATGGAATATTTGATTGGAACATCACTTCCAATATATATAATATTATGTCAATTTGACCAAATATATCCTCTAAAACTCCAAGAAACTTATTTGTAGGCGTGATAATATTCCCGTTGAATTTAGGAAAATATGACAAAGCTTCCGAACAAGATGTGAAGAGTGGTGGATGATTTATTATTTTTCGAGGATGATGTATAATTATAGCATTTCTAGAAACTTATTCCCTTAATTCTGTAGCTTCCTCCTCATCATACTATTTTCTCCATCTATTCCATCATTAAACAATTCCTCATCATCAAAATGATCTTCCAGTATATCTGGGCAATCAGTTTGGTTTCTTCTTCAGCATGATAGGGAAGAGTCACATATTCTTGTAATGAAACTTCTTTGATGACTCTTGTATGCTTCTGTCATCGTGTAATAGTGGGATACTTCTAGACAATATAAACCTCCATATATAAGTCCATCAAAGAATTATCAGACCATTGGTTAAATAATGTTGTTGCCTATAACCAGTCATCCTCCTCATCCAATGTATAAACAGATGCCATAGCCTATTCTGGAATTGAAAATGTCTATAGCAATAAATTATATCTCTTGATCAAGTATCATATTTAACTGAAAATGAATTATTTCTTGGTGTTCTCTTAGGTTAACACAATCTGTTACCTAAACAACTTTGTTCTTTGTGCACTATATGAATCTCTTTGATCAGTTTTAATAACTTCCCCATAGTAACAGACATACGAAGGGATGATTGTCTATATGGAAAATGGTTTCTGATCTTGAATCCAATAGTGTAAATAATATCCACAATGAGGAATTATCAAGGTGTAGCATTGATCGTACAATAATTGTGGAAAGTTATTTCATGGTAAGAGGATATAATTAGAAGTTTAATAGTTTATAAATAAAATGAAAATCATATAAACAAAATACCCTAGGAGTTTCAAACTATAACACCCCAAGCTTCCATGGTACGTTTCTCTTTGAATAATACAGTAGCGTGCATTGTACGCAACTTCGAGTTCTAACACACACCACAACCAATCAAACTAGCCGTTATGAATAATAATACCCACTTTTTGAAATTTTATACATCTTATCTTTCAAAATGGACTTCTTTTTTGGATTCGGAATACCAAAATTAGCTTAGGGTGAATTTTTGGTACTTTTCTGATAACTTTCATATTTTGATGAATAGTGAAAATTACTAAATTTTAATTAAAAACAACTTTTTTAATCGAAATAATTAATAGTGATAAATTATGAATTTGAGTGGTTTTAAATTATATTTCAAATATATTTTTACCATTTAATACAATTTTGGTCATTGGACATAATTTCACAATTAAATCGGACATAAAAAAGTATCAATCTTTTGATATTTATTATATCTTAAAAACACGCTTTTTGTTTTGACAGCGGGAATTAATTTTAAATTAATTTCTTCCACTTATGTGATTTGAATTTGAAAAAATGGATTCCATATTTAGAATCAGGATGTACAAATTGTGTAAATAGGTAACTTTTATTTTTATCCATTTTGAATAATTACTTCGGTAAATATTTTATTTACCATGGTTAAAGGGTAAATCTGGTAAATAAGGGTAAAAAATAATATTATAATAATATTAATTTACCCTAAAATGTGTCCCAACCCTATTTGTTGAAAAATATGATCATGGTCGTCTTTGGGTCGATTTTGGGACCCCATGGATCCACATGTAGGTGATAGGGATATTTTATTTTAATTAAGTTAAAATAAATACAAAAATGATATAAGCATATATCTTTTAGAAAAACAATTTTTACATAGGGTTATATACGTTTTATTTTCTACTATAAATATCAATTATAAAGATAAGAATATTTCCTACATAATGGTATTTTATTTATAATTTTTAGACATTAAATAATTTAAGTAATTTACGACACAATGGTGATGCAGTAATTACCTAATTAATGAAAAATTAGAATAATTGATATTATAAATACCCAAATAATTGTAATTTGAGACTTTTTATAAATAAAAATAATTTTATAGGTTAATATGACATTTTAGGATTGATTTAATTAACTTTTTTCGAAGTAATCATTCTGTTATGATTTTTACAAAAATCAATTATTGAATAGTGTCAAAATTGACATAAAAGAGTTTTTAAAACAAATATTATATTATTAATTGATATTAAATTACTAAAAATCTAATATTCGGCCAAGAGACTTATATCATGATAAGTGTATCATTAATAGACCACTTGGGGGTCTCTTGGATGTATATAGTAAGTTTATTAACCATATAATATAAAAATACAAAGATACATTGTAAAAGTGAAACTAATTAACTAAGAGTTAATACTTAAAGATAAGGTTAATATAGTAACCCAAACCTGTCTAAATCCTATTGGTTGAGTGTTTTTCGACCTATATCCACCTTAACCTTTAAATAATCCACTTTTGATCCATTAGAAACCTAATATGAATTTATTATAAAATAATATTTCTAGCTTTTCCAAAGGTGCCCGTCACCCCTCTTATAAAAGGGAACTCCCCCTTCTCATTAATTCACACCTTCAAAGCCTTTTGGTTCGGCCAACCCATGCCCAAATACTCTCTAAAATTCCCTAACTTCATCCTAGAGGCCTTCCTTTAGTCATAAATCCAACCTAAGGAGCCCTTTTGATCAAATCAAATGGAAGAACCTGAAGAAGAGGAGGTTATACTACCCCCAACCAAGGAAAAGTACAAGGTAAGGGGTTTTTCATCTCACTCCTTATTTTCATGAGATTCATGCCATATTTATACTATTACCTTTTGTTTGGTGTATGTAGTGCCCATAATTGTATTCTTTGTGTAATAAACTTTAATTTATGTGTATCTACATATTCATTGTATGATACCTCTTTCATGGGGTGTATGTTTTGTAAGTTACCAAATTGGTAAGGGTTTATTTCACAATCTCGTCATTATCCAAGGTTGTTTATACGTAATTATCTACTGGGATCTCCTTATCATCCACATCCATGTTTCTTAAAAAAAGTATTTCGAATCATTCTTACTATATCATAGACTATGGGTTAATGTCATTTTTACCCCTTTTGACTTTTTATAATAAGTTTATAAAGGAATCTTTCTATCATTTTCCAAACAAGGTCCTTTTTAACCTTTTCGACAGAGTTAAGGTAAGAATGTTTTTTTAACTTATACGGCGGGTGCAGCTATTTTCCGCCATTATAAAATCTTCAAATCTTCTCTTACAAGATAATAAGGATATTTTCAAAGTAAATGTTTTATTTTTATTTTACTTTTAAATGATTTCAAAAAAGAGATATTTCTCTCAAATAGTTTTGATTTCATCTATGTCAACATCCTTTGATAAATTTTACACTTATTTGAAGTTGATTTATTATGATACAAATCATCCATACTGTATGTAAGGTTTTGTGATATATTTGACTATGAATGAGTTATTTTTATGTCATTAATGGCTTATGATTAATGTTTTGGCATTTCGTATTCTAGTTTTAATACGATTGTTTATGTTATATTTCATCCTATTCTTAATATTAATGTGTTGGACTAGTATGTTCCGGGTTGGGGACCGGTAAAAGTAAGCCCTCCGGGTTGGTGTTCGGTTATTAGAGGTACTCCGTGTTGGTGTCCGGTTATTAGAGGCACTCCGGGTTGGTGTCCGGTTATTAGAGGCACTCCGGGTTGGTGTCTGGTTATTAGAGGCACTCCGAGTTGGTTTCCAGTTATTAGAGGCACCCCGGGTTGGGTTTTGATTACAGTAGCCCATATGTCTTGGCACGAGGCCTTGACAAAGAAATTTAAAGTTCAACATTATACATTCCCTCATTATGGAAATAATATTGATGGTTCATGTGGTCATTCTACTAGTAGAATACCAATGATTATGTTTTATTATGGCATTATTTACTCATCTCATATTATTTCCATAAAAGTATTCATGTTTATTATTGGTAAGGGCATGTGGTTTCAATTATTTACCATGCTTAATATTTATGTCATTTTTTGCTGTATTACTTACCCTTACTGAGCATTTGAGCTCACCCCTTTCAGTGTTTTATTTTTCCCAGGATTCCAAGAAGTGTATTGTGATAGATATGTAGGGTTAAGCCAAGTGAATAATGGCGTTCATAAATATTATTTATGTTTTTTTATGTATGTCTTAAAGAGCAATGTAACATTCATGTATGTAATCTATTTTCCAAGACTGCTAAACTGATCGGTCCTTCGAGACTTGATTCCTTGTAATCATGACAATGTATTAAAATAATGCACCGAATATGGGTAACTGGGGTCGGGGCATTACACAAACCATGTGTTTAGTTATACCTCTTTATTGTGAAAAAAGTGATGATTGATTTAATACCCAATCTTCTCTTTTTAGGATTATTAACCCAAGGTACAACTATTCTAGAGCATGCATCCACTTATATTATCCATACATAGATTTTATTACTCAGATAACCACACAATATTTAATTTATTGAAATTTTATAATGTTTTATTATATCCTCCATGATTTCACTAATGTTTCATAGTACACAATTTAATATTCCTAAAGGTGTCTAAATATATTAATTAAAGAGAATACGAACCATCTAAAGTAGATCCCCCAGAAGTTTTAAACCAGTTTTTCAATTAGGCCTCTTTATCATGCACTGGGTTATGATTGAGTTAATACCAAATCTTCCCTTTTTAGGGTTATTACCCCTAGGTACAACTATACCAGAGCCTGTATCCACTTGTTGTATCCAGAAATAGATTTCATTACTCAGATAACCACACAAGATTTACTTAACTGAAATTTTATAATTTTTTCTTATATATTTAATGATGTGAATAATGTTTCATAGTCCAAATTTTAATATTACTAAAGGTATCTAAATATATTAATTAAATATAATGTGAATCATCCAAAGAAGTCCCTTCAAGAGTTTCAAACTAGGTGTGCATTTATGCCTCTTTGTGGTGCACTATGTGACAATTGAGTTAATACCCAATCCACCCTTTTCAAGGATATCACCCCTATGTACAACTAGGTAAAAGCCTGTATCAACTTGTATTATCCAAACAAATATTTCATTACTCGGATAACCACAGAACTTTTGTTAATCATTCATTAATAAATTTTTTAATTAATAGTTATTGAGTTTTCACATAATTTTCAATCATTAGTTAAAAAATAGTTAATCAGAAGTTGGTCATTAGTTAATCACCAGTTTATCATTAGTTAATCATTAATTAATCATTAGTTAATAATTATTTGATCCTAAGTTAATCCTAACTTAATTATTATCTAATCATTTTTTAATCACAAGTTAATCATTAGTTAATTATTAGTTAATTATTAATTAATCATTAGTTATTCATTCCTTAATCATTCATTAATCACTCATTAATCATTTTATAACCATTTATTAATCATTCTTCAATTAATAGTTATTAAGTATTTACTTAATAGTTAATTATTAGTCACTTAATAGTTAATAATTATTTAATCCTTAGTTAATCCCAAGTTAATCCTTAGTTAATCATTAATTAATCATTACTTAATCATTAGTTAATAATTATTTAATCATTCGTTAATAATTCATTATTCAATCATCAATCATTTTTTAATTAATTTTTATTAAGTATTTAATTAATAGTTAATCATTAGTTCATCATTAGTTAATAATTTGTTATTCATTATTTGATCCTAAGTTAATCCAAAGTTAATCAATAGCTAATCATTATTTAATCCTAATTTAATAACTATTTAATCATTAGTTAATCATTTGTTAATGAATAGTTATTAAGTAGTTAATTAATATTTAAGTTATAGTTAATTATTAGTTAATTACTAGTAAATCATTAGTTATTTATTAGTTAATCCTTAATCATTGGTTCATTGTTAGTAAATTAATAGTCAACCGTGATTTGATCCTTAGTTAATCATTAGCTTATCATTATTTAATCCTAAATTAATCATTAGTTAATCTTTCATTTGTCATTCGGTAATCATTCATCAATCATTTTTTAATTAATAGTTCTTTAAAAGTTAATTATTAGTTAATTAATAGTTAATCATTATTTTACTAATATTTAATCACCATGTAATTAATATTAATTACTAATTACTAATTAATTAATTATTAGTAATTTATTAGTTAGTTATAAGTTTATAATGATTACTTCATTAATTATCTATTAGTTAATATTTATTGTTTACTAATTAATTATAAACTAATAAGTGATACTAAATAATAATCATTTCAAAACTAATTATTCCATTTTCAAGACTAATTATAAATTAATTACTAAATAATCATAATTAAATATTAGTAATTTACTCACTAATGTTAACTAATGTTAACAATTATTTACAAATTACATCTAATTAACTAAACGATTGAGTAAATAAATAAATTAAAATAAATTAAACACTAAACAACTAAATATGTAAATAAAATTAAAATAAATTAAAAAAAATAACCTTAAATGAAGCTTTACAAATTTTTCACTGCTTTAAGGCCATCAGAAGAGTCACATGCAAGGGAGAAAAAATTGGGACAACTTTAGAGAGAGAGGGAGTAAAATCGGATAAAATTTATAGAGAAGGAGAGAAAATTGTGAGAAGGAAGTGGGGGGGGGGTTCCTTTTATAGTGTAACAATCTGTGTTTTGAACCTGATACAAATGAAAAGAAATTTAAAATTTTTTCATCTACTGGATGGGCCACTTTACAAATCATTTTTCAGATCTTAATTTCGAGAGTTGAAACACTGTAATGTGTGTTTAAAAAAAATTAATTTGATTAATTAAATCTAAATTGAAATAAATTAAATGATAAATAAATGGGAAAATAATAATAAATATTTTTTTTAATAATAATAACAATAATATAATTATTATGATGATGATGATGACGATGATTATTATTTTTTAGTTTAGGTTTTTAGAAAATCTAAGGGGGGTCTCCTCCCCCTCTTGTCTGCTCACGGCACCCTCCTAGGATCCCTCTAGGCCACGCAACACCAGCATCCCCTCCTCCTTCACGAGGTGTGATGCACCCCTCCCTATTGATCCCTCCTTCCATGACATTCTTCATCCAAATATCTTGCAATTCTTGATCGTCTTGAAGTGTTAGGTCTATCTCCCTCTTTCTCATATATTGCTTCATCTGATTTTGGTCTTTCTATAGCCAATACCATTCGCCTAAAACCCTAGTCAAAGGGGTAACTTGATTTTTTGGTTTCTTCCAGTTTTAGGGTATACAAAGGCTCCCTCGAAACTCATGAGTCCATGTTCCAGCTTCTTCTGCTGAAGGTGAGGTGTATGGGTCTGTTTTGGATTGCCTTCATTGGTTAGGGTAATATTCTAAACCTTCTGTTATGTTTTGAACCCTTTAATTTAATCTTAAGGTGTTTTGAATCCCTAAAATTTTATTATGGGGATTTTTGGTCATCCTTAGAGGTGCACACACGCATATATAGATATTAATATATATATATATATATCTTCCTCATGAGTGTTCCCTCATGGAATGAGGAATAAATTCTTGGATTAAAGGATATATATATATATGTATATGGATGTATGTACGTGTGAGTGCAGGGTAGTTTAGAGTGATCGTCGCCTAATCTGAAAAGTGTTGAAGCATTAGATTAGTCTTCTACTCGAGGTAGTATCCCTATAATTTTCCTTTAATTTAAAATTTCTTTAAATTACTCTCTTCCCGCAGTTCATTTGGATATTTATTTATGTCACTTTATTTTTAGAATAAGTGTTTAGTTATGATAAATATTTTATTTTATAAACAAATCATGGTTTTATAATAAAACCCATCCAATGGAGGTGCACTGTTTTCAAAAAATCACAGTGATAGTTTATTTTTATTTATCTTGCTTGGCATTGTTTCTTAAGTTCTTCCTCATTACTTAATGCCTTGTCTAGATTTATGGCATACTTGTACATGGACCTTCTTGGTTATTTCTAAATGATGTTGATTCCTTTGAAAAATGATAGATAATCCAAGTCATATCCTAAGTGTATGACCCAATTTTTATTTAGATTTACTAGTGTAGGGTGTCTATCCTATTCCCCTTACTTCATCGCTTATTTCATGTCACACCATTGTTCCACTCTCCAAAACCTTCCAACAATGCCTTGTTATCACTTATTTTTTTGGTTTGTTCTATCAAGTCTTCTATGGCCTTCGCTTATGGAGAAACTCATTTGGGGTATTTCCATGCCTCCTGGACACCCCTTTGGATATGCCCAACCTAAATAGCCTTTTTTCCTAATGCCTTGATTTTTGTTTCACCTTTGGGTGAGTGTGTGGTACCCTGGACTAATGTACTACATTTATAACTTGATTTAAAAATGGGAATTGAACTATGGACTCGACCTTTGAGAATGTATATTCCCAGTTCTTATTGTTTAGCCTTGTGCATATCGTTGTGTATGTATATTGTTTTTCCAAAGTGGTTTAGCTTGGTTGCATAAAATATAGTGTCAAGCTTGATAGCTTGAGACCTTGAGATGTCATTGATGACATATGGTTAAAGGCATGCTAATTCCATGTGACTCTGGTTGCATTTCATTGTTAGAGATTATGCCTTGTTGCTAAGACTCTTGCTTGAACCTTGATTATGTTTATTTCTTATTACCTAGTGATCTTTCTTAGAGCCTTGGGTTACTTTTATGCTAAATGCCTTATTCTATGTTGATGGCTTGGATTTTTTTTACTTTATAGATTGAATTGATCATGGCTCACAATGCTTATTTGATAGCATGATTTATGTATATGATTTCCAAGTGATATATGTATTAATGTTTTCCTTTAAATGTGCTTTGGAAACTATGGTTCACTTAGTATAGGTTGGGTGAGAAAATGGGTTCTATATTAAGGACTCATGTATGGACTCCCGTGCTCAAGTGGTTATACCACAATGCCCTGGGGAAGTGGTTTTTTTGGTTTACCAGGTAATGGATCCCCCCGGATTTTTATTATACCACTATGTGATACCGGTTCCCTAAGGGGAAACTGAGGACAGACCCGTTGGCATGATATCTATTCCAATCCTTGGGTGATAATTGGTCCCTTATATGTGATACTCGGGACTAACTCATGGTTACCATACCACGAATGATACTTGAACCTTCAAAAGGATTGCCTTGGATGGGCTCAGTGGCATTGGATATTTTGAATGGATGTAATGTAGTGATACCTATGGGATGAGCTCATATTCCACTACTAGATTTGAAAGATTTATTGAATTTCATTGATTAATTACATTGGTAAATTTCTTATTCTATACTTGTTGCTTCTATTTATATTAGATCATGCACTTGTCACTTTTCTCTCTTTCTTATTAGCATACTTATGCGATGACATGGGAATTATACCCCAAGCCTAATCATAAGCTTGGGGGTTCCCCTTTTGAGTTTCTTTATTACTTTTGGCACTGGTACACATATTATGCATACATAGGTACCTCCTTTATAGTTTCCGGCTTAGGCTGAAGCAGGTGGTTTGGGACGAGTGTCAGTTTAGGAACCCAAACAAAGTTTTTATTATTAATTGTTATCACTCGAAATTTATTATATATGGCATTCTTCTTAATTTATATTCCATTTTCTGGATTGGGCTAGACATCGTGGGTGCTGGAATACTGAGATTTCTATCTCACACCCTGCTCAGGTACCCTTGGTACCTAATTAGAGCTTATATTTATAGGATTTGGGTTGATCACTATATTTCTTGTACCTGGGAGTTAGGAGAAAAGGACCATGAAAAATCTTTGTATGCTCATGGATGTCACATGTGGGGATTTTATATCCTTTATTTATTATTGTGAAATGTTGTAAAGTATGTTGTATTATTCATTTATTTTAGTTATGTATCATCACCATGACATGCATTCATATTTTTTATAATATAGCATTGACCACTTTTATTAATTTTGTTAATTATTTTCTTCTCATGTTTTTTCAATTATTTATTATTGTTTTCGCTATTGACTATTATTTATTATATTATACAATTGTGTAACTCTGGTATAAGGGTATAGTCTCCCCATTGAACTAACTTTACACCCTCGCTGCTATTTGTTAGCCTATGGCTTATAGGGAGGTGCACTCGAGGCCATGTGACCCATCGGTCTGACTACCATATTAGTGGTAAGCCAGGTCAAGACATTACAAAGTGGCATTAGAGGAGGTTTTCCTTTGTCTTACTATTTTGGGTTGGTAGACAGGAGACTAGGAATGTGTCAATTCCTGGTTAATATCCATGTCTGGGACTGATCACCCCACGAACGGGAAATGACCTAGTGGCCAAGTCTGGGAATTTATGTTCATGATTTTTGATATTACATTTTATATGATTTCACACAACTGATTGGTGTAATTTCTAATGCTTATCGATTTATAAAGTTTATGGTATTTCACCCTTGTCCTGTTAAGGATAGGATGAAGCATTACACACATCATAATAGGAACATATGGATTCAAATGTCATGTATATTCCATGTAATTTTGTTGTGTTTATTAGAGGGACTGTTGTATAACCTAATTAGGTGTTAATATTCCATGCTTCTATGCCTATAACATGTCTTCCCAATGTTAACTTCTTGTGATGACATGCTAGTTTTGTTTTGATATAATTGATTGCATGGGCTAAATGGATTGGTTGCAATTAAATGGGAGAAAAATTACACATATAAAGTGTATGGAAACTTTATGGATTGGTAGATGGCCTCCCATATAACTTGACCATTGAACATGTACATGTTATATTATGAAATAGTTTTAAATGTAAAGGGATTTGAAATGGAACATGTAGTACTTTACTCTACTTTAGAATCCTTTTAAAGGGTAGATAAATATTCTTTGAGTTGACTTGGAATGTAAGCGCAATCATTTTTCATAGGTGCTCTTTCCTTTAACAATGGCTTAGATGGACGGATTTTGAGCCTAGTGACTTCTTTTAGCGTGACCTGGTGTTAGGATCAACACTTTTTCTTCGTAAGGGTATAGAAAATGGTAGGTAGAACCCTTATAACTTAAATTACATACTAATTTAATTAATTTTCTGATGTATGGTACCATTTGGGTACCATTGTACATTGTAGGACTCTTACTTTATAAATGACCCCTTTTTTTAGGACTAGTGGTCATGGTATATTTTACTTTTGTTTCAAACTTTAATATTAGTTAATCCTCATTTTCAGTAGTTTTTACATGCCTCAGGAATGGTCATATGATTCATAGGTCATTTGACCCTCTCTTCTCCACTACGATGCATGACTTGGTATGTCGTCATCCGAGTTAAAATTTGTCTTGCTTCTCTATAACCTCAGGGTAGTATGCATTCATGTATGTGGTGCCATCAAGTGTTTAATTTTGAGACAAACCAATTGAGTTTTGTGGAATCTTTGAGCCTTGTACTATTGAGTGCAGTCTTGGGTCATCTCTAGAGTAGAGTGACCTAGACATAAAGTAATAAAGTTCATCCCAATGCTTGGGATAACTTCTAGAGACTCGGGTGTTTTGACATGCTGACCGGTTTGGTTTTGGTCTTCATGCCAATTGTTTAAACATTTATGTTTATGGTAGTCATGACTTAGCATGATTTTGAGAGGCTAGTATTTCTCTTCTTTTTAATGATTAAGACACTCTAAGGTGGGGAGTGTTATGTCTATTCTGTTAAATATTTGTCCTTTTGGGTAGAAAGAACACAACCAAATAGGACCACTATAGAATGGCTAGGCCGACTTAAATGCCGCGAGGCTTGTGAATTTT
Source organism: Viscum album (assembly GCA_963277665.1). Lineage (NCBI taxonomy): Eukaryota > Viridiplantae > Streptophyta > Magnoliopsida > Santalales > Viscaceae > Viscum > Viscum album. Next base: position 1,217,673,539 of record OY728159.1, read on the forward strand.
AAATATGTGTTGGTTCTTGATCGGAAGCATGATGTCAAATTTTTTTACTGTTTATGAAACCCTTGAGAAATTTAATTGGTCATGGAGGACTTCAATGGTTAATCTTGAATGATCACATAATGTCTTAAGTAGTAAAGACATTCTGATTGGTTAATGGCGGTATATCGGCACAAGAAGATAAGTTTCTTCCAAGTAGCCAACTATAGTGGTTTGACCGTGTTCTTCTTTTTAATATGCAAACCCTCTTAATATATTATTCTTAGTGAATATCATGTACCCTATATTTACATCACCCTATATACACTAAGAGATCATTGGTCTTATGCCGCACTAAATCTTTAAAAGTTGTTGAGCTTGTTGGGTGGTTCTCTTTCAATGTTTCACACTATAAGTGTGGTTTCCTTCATGGGTTAGTTAAGAATGTCATTAGAGGTTGGGTGTGTACTTTAGTGGACGTGTTCGTGTTGAATGTGAGATTCCTTGGGAGGAGGCATCATAGTTATTCTTGTAGAATGTTGACCATCTAAGCTGAGTGACTTCTTAAATGGCCACCCATAGTGGCTCGACTTGTATTCATTTTTCTCAATGTAATGGTTGGTTAAGAACCATTTTAAAGCATGTCTTCGGGTGAAGAAAAGTGTGGTATGTGTTGACCTGGGTCTTTCATGAAAAGATGGATTGACCTTTCTAAATGAGGTTGATGGTAGATAGACCGTTTGAAAATTTCAAAATCACATCAGGAGCATCTTTATAACACTTAGAGGCACACTTATAAGATAATTTCAATGGTGGAGTGAACTATAGTTTGGAATTGACCACTTAACACTCAACGCCTAAGGTGGAAAGTACCCTTGAACAGATGTTTAATGAGATAATGACTTGATCATATCTCTAGATAAGTGGACTTGAGTTAGTGTCGTCTCGGTACCTTGGTTATAAAATGAGCATCGGCTTGAGTTTTGGTGTTTTAAGTTTTGTGTGTTTAAAAGATGTCTCTAAGGTGAGTTGGGAATTTGGAAATGAAAAATGACTATTTGAATGAAGCTTCAAAATTGTTGTAGGTTGGGTGATTTTTACGTTGTTCCTGAAGGCTTCTTGGGGATGAGAAGTTCTGAGGTGGGAAGGTTGTAACAACCCGTGTTTTGAACCGGACAAAAATGAAAATAATTTTGAAATTTTTTCATCTACTGGATGGGACACTTTACAAATTAAGTTTCAGATCCTAATTTTGAGAGTTGAATCACTATGATAAGTGTTTTTTAAAGAAATTAATTTGATTAAATTAAATTAAAAGTGAAATAAATTAAATGATAAATAAATTAGAAAATAATAATAAAGAAATGTTTTAATAATAATAATAATATAATTATGATGATGATGATGATTTTTTAATTTAGGTTTTTTAGAAAATATAAGGGGGGTCTTGTCCCCCTCTTGGCTATTCGTGATGCCCTCATGGGATACCTACAAACAACGCGACACTAGCCTCCCCTCTTCCCTCATGAGGTGCGACACACCCCTCCCTTCAACACCCTCCATCAGTGACATTCTTCATTCAAAACTCTTACAATTCTCAGTCGGCTTGAAGTGGTAGGTCTTTATCCCTCCTTCTCATACACTGTTTCAGCGGATTTTTGTCTGTCCATAGCCAATACCTTTTGGCCGAAACCCTAGTCAAAGAGGTAACTTAATTTTTGTGGTTTATTCTAGTTTTAGGATATGTGAAGTCTCCCTTGGGAATTTTGAGTCCATGTTTTGGCATCCGTCATTGAAGGCGAGGCGGATGGGTCTTTTTTGGATTACTATTATCAGTTAAGGTAAGATTCTAAACCCATTGTTTTGTTTCTCACCATTTAACTAAGTCTTAAAGTGTTTTTAATCCCTAAAATTTTATTATAGGGAGTTTTGTTCATCCTTAGAGGTTCGCACACACAGACAGACAGACAGACAGACACACACATATTCCTTGTGCGTGTTCCCTCATGGCACAAGGAATACATGTTTGGATTAAAGGATATATATATGTATATGGATGTATGTTCATGCAAGTGTGGGGTAGTTTAGAGTGATCTCTACCTAATCTGACAAGTGTTGAAGAATCATCTTGGTCTTCTGCTTGAAGTAGGATCCCTATACTTTGCCTTTAATTTAAGATTGAATTAAATTACTCTCTTCCCACACTTCATTTGGATATTTATTTACGCTTATTTATTTTTATAATAAGTGTTTAGTTATGATAAATTTATTTTTTAGTAAACAAATCATGGTTTTATAATAAAAACCCTCCAATAGAGGTTCACTGTTTGCAAAAAATTACAGTGATAGTTTATTTTTATTAATATTGCTTCACATTGTTTCTGAAGTTCTTCCTTAGTTATTAATTACTTGTCTAGATTTATGGAATTCTTGTACATGGAACTTCTTAGTTATTTCTAAGTAATATTACTTCTTTTGAAAAATGATAAATGATCCAAGGAACCTCCTAAGTGCGCCACTCAACTTTTAATTAGATTTACCAGTGTAGAGTTTCTATCCTCTTCCCCTTACTTCATTGCTTATTTCATGTCATTCCATTGTACTGCTTGCTGAAACCTTCTGGAGATACCTTGTTATCACTTATTAAATTCTTTGGTTTATTCTATCATATCCCCTATGGCCTTCACTTAGGATAAACCTGTTTGGGGTGTTCTCCCTACCTCTTGGACAACCCTTTGGGTGTGCCCAACCTAAATGGACTTTTTTCATAATGACTTGAGTTTTGTTTCACCATTGGGTGAGTTTGTGGTACCATGGACTAATGTCCTACATTTATAACTTGATTTAAAAATGGTAATTGAACTATAGATTGGGCCTTTGATAATTCATATGCCTAGTTCTTATTGTTTAGCCTTATGCATATTCTTGTGTATGTATATTGTTTTTGAAAAAGTGGTTTGGATTGGTTGTATAAAATATAGGTTCAATCTTGATAGCTTGAGACCTTGATATGTCATTGATGACATATAGTTAAAGCCATGATAATTCCATGTGACTCTGGTTTCATTTCATTGTTAGATCTTATGCCTTGTTTCTAAGACTCTTTCTTGAACTTTTCTTATGTTTATTTCTTATTACCTAGTGATCTTGCTTCGAGCCTTGGGTTACTTTTCTGCTAAATGACTTAAGCCTTGTCGATGAATTATATTTTTTTACTCGACACCTTGAACAGCTTATGGCTCATAGTTCTAGTTTGATAGCCTAATTTATGTATATTATTTCCAAATGATATATGTATTGATGTTTTCCTCTTAATGTGATTTGGAAACAATGGTTCACTTAATACGGGATATGTGAGAACATGGGTTCCATATTAATGACTCATGGATGGAATCCCATTCTTGGGTGGTTATACCATGATGCACTAGGGAAGCGATGTTTTAGGTTCTCTAGGAATGGGCTCCCTTGAGATTTTTATTATACTATTGGGTGATACTGATTCCCTAAGGGGAAACAAAGGATGAACCCATTAAAAAGATGGCTACGCCAAGACTCGGGTGATACTCGGTCCCTTACATGTGATACATAGGATGAAATCATGGTTACTATACCACGAATGATACTTGGACCTTTGAAAGGATCACCTTGGATGAGCTTGGTGGCATTGGATATTTTGAATGGATGTATCATAGCGATACCTTGGGGACATATCAGACTCCACTAATGGATTTTATGGATTGATTGAATTGCATTGGTAAATTTCTTGTGCTGTATTTATTGCTTATATTTATATTATAGCATGAACTTGTGACTTTTCTCTATTTCTTATTAGCATACCTACATGATGGAATGGGAATTAAACCCCAAGCCTAAGAACAATATTGGGGGTGTAACTTTTGAGTTTCCATGTTACTTTTGGCATTGGTACACATATTATGCTTGCACAGGTATCTCCTTTCTAGTTTCTGGATTAGGCTGAAGTAGGTAATATGGGACGGGTGTCCATTTAGGAACCCAGACCAAGTTTCTATTATTAATTTTTACAACTCTACATTTATTTTATATGTAACACATGTTAATTTATATTGCATTGTATATATTGGACTAGAAACTGTGGGTGCTGGCCTACTGAGATTTATATCTCATACCCTGCTCGGGTACCCTTGGTACATGAGTAGACCTTATATTTACAGGATCTGGGTTGAATACTTTATTGCTTGTACCTATTATTTTGGAGTAAAGGACTAATCTAGAGCTCGAGATGCTCATAGAGATCACTCATGGGGCATTGCTGCCCTTTATTTATTATTATACTATATTTTAAAGCATGTTGTATTATTTACTACTTTCAGTTATGTATCATCACCATGAAATGCATTCATTTATTGTAAATCTAGTGTTGGCCACTTTTATTAAATTTTTAATTATTATTTTATGATGTTTTGTTAATTATTTATTACTATTTACACTATTGAGTATTAGTTATTCTGTTATACCGCTGTGAAACTCTAGTATGAGGGTATAATCTCCCCACTGAAACAACTTTACACCCTCACTGCTAGTCGGAAGCCTCTAGTGTATGGGGAGGCGCGCTTGATGCCATGTGACCCACTGGTCTGACTATTGTATTAGTGGTAATCTGGGTTGAGACGTTACATCTAGGGGTTGTGGTGAAAGGAATTATCTCCCAAAATACCTTTAGCCTTCTATTAGGTGAAATTCCTTTTCACACCTAATGCCTTTCACCTAATAAAAGGAGAAAGGCATTATAGGAGATAATTCCTTGTCCACATCATCAATATAGGGCAAATATGTTAAGGCAACCAAATCCTTTCTTGCTTATAATTCAAAAAATTGACCTAGGATTATTTTTCAATTTTTTTTTCAAAAAATAATAAAAAAATATAACCTTTTTTATATGAAGTCACAAATAGAAATGGATATTAATTCATTATAATATTTCAAAAATAAAAATAAAATTAAAGATAAAGTAGGTAAAAATAAAAATGAAAATTTTCAAAATTATAAATAATAATTCAACTTATTGTATTAATTTTATAAAAAAATTAAATAATGATTAAATTTGATAATTTTATTCTATTATGAAAATTTCAAACCAAGAAAATCATTTTATTTTGTTATATCTACCATTTGGTATGTGTATAGTCAACTTATGTTAGTTAAGTATTTAGTTTAAACCAAACAATTGAAAAAAATATCCCTAATAGAAAATTGAAACAAACCAATGATTAGTCCAGAAATTATATGAGCTAAATTTATTAGTTTATATAGGTTAGAATAAATTTAAATTAATTAAGGAAATGATAAAAAAATTACATGATACAACAATTATTCATAAAAAATCTAGAAATCCTTAAACATTCATATCAAAGAGTTTTAAGATAATATCAAGATCATGTAAAATAAATAATAGAGAAAAAATCTAGAAAAAAGTGATCAAATCAATATTAAAATGAAGAACTAGTTTGATACAAGGTTTTACTAACATGGGATCAACTTGAAATGTAGTTTTCTAAAAACTATTCACTTAAACAACACATATGTTTATCGTGTTCTGTTATGATGAAAAATCTATAAAGGTTTATGTTATATTCAACTTTTATTGGATAAAAATAATCATCAAATCGAGTTTCAATAATGACTTGAACACATAATTTAATTTTTTAATTTAGGTTAAGAATGGTTTATGCTTCCAAAACAGAGTTGAATAGAAAAATTGAATTATACAATATTCATAAATTGATTTCAACATATTAACCAATTCAAACAAAATTTTACTAATGATAGTATTAATTAATCATTTTTCTCACATGTTTTCTTAGATCATTTAGGTGAAACTATACTTCAATTTGCCTCCAAAACTATGATGTATGGTTTTATTGCACTATCTCTCGAACCATGCATGAGACTACACATTTCCTATAGATTCCCAATTTCATCTCTAAATACCTCCAGAAACTTCCCACATTGAAAAAAACTTCTAATTATCTTCCACCATGGTTCAACCCACCCAAATCAAATATTTTTCTTTTATCCCCAAAAACCTTGCCATACAATTCTAGCCTCCTAAAATGTTTTTTGTAATGTCCCCCAATCTAGAACTCTCTCACATGGCCGGAAAGGGTTGGTTATGAGACCTAAATCATACCTCTCCATATGTAAGAGGCTGCTGGCTAGCAGTGGGGGTGTGAAATGTATAGTTGTGAGACTATACACCCTGGTATAAAGTGTCATAGCAGCAAAACAAAATCCTAGTAGAATGAAAATAATCAAATTAAAGATGTAGTGGAAGAAAAAAAATAAAATCCAAATGAATAATAAAATATATAAATAAGGAATAATGTAATAATGTACTAGAATGTAACTAAATTTCATGCTAGAAAAATACAAGGAAAAGACTAGTTAAATCAAATAAAAGACTCAAAGTCCCGGGTCTCAAACCCCATGTCGATCCTATTCCAAAACTCTAGCCCATCCATAAAAAAGCAATCTACAATTAGGCCCTTTTACCTTGTCCAAAAATGCATCCAAAAAATATGCTCAGCTTCCAAACGACATCCCAAATAGGGTGTGAGTATAACTCCGTTGGTTGAAACCATCAAGTCTAAGTCTTATAAGAAGTGTATGCAATAAAGTAATAAACATGGGTATTAGTTAATTCAACAATTAATAAAACACAACAACAAACTTCTTTGAATCTGTGTCGAAATATCTATGAGCATGTCTTATGACCATGCCAACCACAAACATATTACCATGGTATAGTCACAACAATCTAGGTCAAATCCCAATAAGCATTACAACATCTGAGAAAAATCCCTATAAGAATTACAACATCTGGGAAAAAGCCTTATAAGCATTACAACATGGGACTAAGTATAGCCTGTTCTCTATAAGCATTACATAATGGGACTGGCCCGAGCCCACTTAATATCATCATTACAACATATAAGTGTGAAAGTTCCAAGTTTGAGCCCAATATATAAGCATTACAACATGGAACACAATCCCTGTCATATAGCATGTATATCAAAATATCACATCAAAAATTTCAATGGTTAATTATGAGAATTACCATTGTTCTTTCATATGTCACTTGAAATTTTAATTCATAATTGATTAATAGCTATATCAATAATAAATAAGACACAATTTAGGGATTATATAATAATAAATCACCATAAGTCACTTTTCATTCTAAACATACTTTAAGACATTAGGAAGGTCAAATATATTCATGGTTTTCTCATGCAATGGGTTTCCATAAGCCAGGTTAGAATCCAATTGAAACCAAAGGAATCCAAGGAATAATACCATTTATTATTTATTCAATTTGGGTGACTATTTCATTTGTGAAATCATAATATTTCATAAACTTTTCAATTATCAAACCATAGGGTTAAGATTTAGACCTCCTACATTTAATCGATGATCCGAAAATGCTTCCAACAACCAACACCCTTGAGGAAGAAGTTACATAATATTAAAAAGTGGTTCCTAGATAAAAAATGATCAATATAAAAACCAATAATGAAATTGGGAAAAGTATTTCACCACAATGGTTAGAGAAGAAGGAAGAGAAGGAAGAAACATGACCAAAACCACTTACCAGGGATTTATCACACAAACAGGACATCCATAAGGGAAGTTGGAACCCCAAAAATGTATGAATAAAGCCCCAGGGTTGAGAGAAGTGGATCTAAAATGGATTATAAAGAAAATAATCCACACAACATGTTTAAAATAGAAGGTTGGGAATTTACACAGTGTGTAATGTGATTACACATCATGTAAATATTTTTAATTAAATTTACTGAAAAATCAGTCACCTAGGATTTACTTTATTAAAACCCACAAAAAATTACATGATGTGTAATACCTTTACATGGTGTGTAAATGTTCTATAATTTAATTTTCAACCCTTTTTCCTTTTAAAGAATCTAAACCTCTTTTAAAATTTCTCAACTCTCCAAGAACCCATGAAACACTTAACCCATTTATATCGAGACACTATTAATTCAAACAAGCATACATCCCCAAAATTTAGGTCATTTAATCCAAAAAAGGATCTATATCTTCAAACAAGACTCAACCACCAAGGCACAAATGAAAAATTCAAATATATACAAACCTAAAAAAATATGGGATCTTACAACCTCCCCACCTTATAACATCTCATCCACCAGATGATCCAAGCATCACTGTGAGTTCTTAGTGAAAAAGTCTAGCCACTATGTTTGTATATCAGACTCCCTCTCCCAGGTATCCCTTTAAACTCTCCCATACTGCCACTACACTTGAACCAACGATATAGTCATACCTCGAAGATATTTCTTACTAGGATCCAAAACCTGTATTGGATTCCCCTTAAAGGATGCATCGACACAAAGCATAATGTATGAAACATATATCACATGGGAAGAGTCTGGATGATATCTCCATAACTATGACATGTGAAAAAAATCACGCATGACATTGTATCATTGTGGAAGGGCTAAACAATATGCCACTGGATCAACCCTTGACACTATTTAAAATGACCCGACAAACCTGGGTGCTAGCTTTCCCTGTTTCTTGATACAACATTGGCCTAACCTAGGTGATACCCAAATGAAAAAATTATGACCAACCTAAAACTCTAGAGGTTGTATCTGATGGTCTTCATATGAATTCTTCCAGCTTCGTGTAGTCACCAACCACTATCTGATCAACTAAACCCATTTAGATTTCTCCTGCACGAGACTTGGGACAACAAGTGATGACTCACCTACCTTCACCCAATAAAGAGATGAATGACATGAAATTACATAAAAACTCTTAAAAGGTTCCATTTGGATCAATTAAAAGAGTATATTATTATATAAAACTCCATGAGTGACATATATTTCTCCCATGAACCACTAAAATTTAAAATACGGGATCATAACATATCCTCCAAAACCTAAATAGTCTTCCCAGATTGACCATTAGTCTGTGGATGATAGGCCATGCTTAAAAGAACTCAAAATCCTAGGGATTTCTAAATACCTTACAAAAAACGTGACATGAAATTAGGATCACCATCTAAAATTATAATCCTCATAACACCATTCAACCAAACCACCTCGTGAACATATAGATATCCTATATCATCAACTACAAAGGTTTCCCTAATAGGTAATAAGTGGGATGCCTAAGTTATTCAATACAAAAAAACCCATACAACATCAATCTTATTGGTAATTTTTTGTAGTTCTGTCAAAAAATCCATCATGAAATCATCCCATTTACACTCTGGAATAGGTAAAGGCTACACAAGCCCAACTAGCCTCTTATGCTCGAATTTCACTTGCTGACAAGTGAAGATTATAGCCAAAAATATTTCTACCACCTTTTTCATTCCTAACCACTAGTATTGTATACATAGATCACGATTCATATTTTTTAAACTAGGATGAACCAACTATATAAAAGCATGAAATTCCCTTATCATCTCCTTGCGCAAGCCCATAGAAAACCATACTCAGCCATGGAAAATAAGATAATTTCCACTACCATGATACCATATTGATGGAGTCTTCACACCTTATAATTTTTCTCTTAGAATTGAGACCATTGGATCAGAAAACTTCTTGGTCTTAATCTAGTCTAAAAGCATGGTTATAATAGATGTCGAAGTCAGAGCTACTCACCTTCAAGATTCTTGAACATCCAGATGCATTTCTATAAAGAGGTCCATTATCCGCCACTCATCACAAGAATATATTAATACCTCTATCCATGTATTTCAAATCAAATCATCGACAACAATGTTTCCCTTTCCTGGTGTATAAGCCAATTCAAAGTCTAAAGACTATAGATACTCGAACCACCTCCTCTGATGAAGGTTTAGTCTCGTTGAGAAAAGATGTACTTGAGGATCTTATGATCTCTATATATCACAAAACTCTCACCCATGAGATCATGTATCCAGCATATCAAGAAATTTACTACTGTTGCTAAATCCAAATCACGAGTAGGGTAATTCCTCTCATGTGGTCTTAGTTGCCTGGAGCCATAAATAACCACTCGATCCTCCTATATCAGAATTGCTTCGAGTCCGAATCCAAATACATCATATTAAAAATATATGATTTAACCAGCATAAGTAAATTGAGTATAAGTGCTAAGGTTATCATGCCTTTTAGCTCTTAAAAATCTCTATCGCAAGCATCAGACCAAACAAACTTCACCCCTTTCTTGGTCATTTGAGATATTGGTGCTTCAAAATGGGATAAATATTGGATAAAATATCAGTAATAACCTAATAATCTCAGAAATATCTAAATTTAGAAGATGTTATTAGGATGTTCCCAAGATATCACACCTGTAACTTTATTTGGGTCCACTTACACTCCTGCTTCTAAGATGACATGGCCTAATAAATGCACTTAATTAATCCAAAAACTGCATTTAGTTAGCTTTACATAAATATGATTCTCTCTCAATGTACTCAGTATGATGTTAGGATGTTTGTAATGATCATATATTGATTGGTAGTAAACTAAGATATCATTGATGAGAACACAACAAACTGATCCATAAAAGGTTAAATGATCCTATTCATTAAGTCCATGAATACTGCATATATATTAGTCAACCCAAACAACATTAATGCAAATTCATACAGGCTATACCATCTCCTAAAAGTAGTCCAAGGTATGCTTTCTAGTCTCACCATTAACTGATGATATACTGATCTCAAGTCAATCTTGGAGAAGATATTAGCAACCCTCAATTGATTGAAAAGATCATTAATGCGTGGAAGAGGATACTGGTTCTTGACCATCATCTGATTCAACCTATGATAATCCACACATAAGCACAAATATCCATCAGCCTTCTTGGAAAATAGAGTTGGATAACCCCAAGGATATGTACTCAGACATATGAAGACTTTAGATTCTAGGTCTTCCAACTTAAATTTCATCTCCCGAAGCTCTTTTGGTGCCATTCGGTAAGGTGAGATAGAAACTGACTATTCTCCCGACACCAACTTGATCATGAAATCAATATTTCAATTGGGTGGTAAGTCATATAAATCATCAGGGAAAGCATCCTAAAAATGGCCCACAACTATATGAAATGAATCATACTGAATTACACCATTATCTAGAGAAATTTTAGAGATATGAGCCATGAGACAATCCAATATGTACTTAATTGGCCCCGTATAACTAGCCAGAAGATCCCACTCACCCTAGTGAAAATAGATGCTTCCTTCTAGAGATAGGGAAGAAAATATCCTCTTTTAATAGTCTATATGATCCTGGTATATAACTAACCAATCCATACCAAGAATCAAGTTCAAGCCTATCATTTCCAGCATGAATTGTTCCCAAAAGAAATAGTAACCACCAATCTCTAGAGAACACACCTTACACCATTTGATATTTTCTGACTGCACTACCAATGGTGTGTTAATGATTAAAACACCATATAATATTTCCACATCCAAGAAAAAAAAACATTTAAAAAAAGAGAAGATATAAAATAATGCGATGCTCTTGTATCAAACAAAGCACAAGCTAAGGTAGATGATATAAGAATCATACCTCTAATGGTAGACAGTCCTGCATCCATGATAGATAGAGTAGTTTGCATAATGTGCTACTGACTTGTATCTCTACCTTGGGCTTTAGTCTGACTACCCGGAGATATTTCCCTTGCTTGGTACTATTGCTTATGCACTATGGTACCACATCCCCTACCCTGGCCTGAATGACTTGTGCAACTCCAACTACCAGCCTACTGAGGGGTAGCTGAGACCCTTCTCAACTCTGATGTCTGCCCCGATTCGCTTCCAATGGTCTACTGTGGAATGTTTTCCCAAAACCTCTAAATATGTCCTACTATACCATAAATATGACACTCGACTATGGGTTAAGGAAATTATGAGTGCTTGCGACCAAACATTCCACACTAATAGCATAGGAACGAAACATAGAATTGAGATAGTTTTCCACTACGCTGACTGCTCTGCCCACTACTGCTTTGGTGGAAAATGTCATAAAAATGTTTCTTACCACTCGAAGAAGAACTCCAAGATTTCCCCGTTGAAATATCCTAACCACTGCTCGAAGCCTCTCTCAGATTCCCTTCCATGATGAGTGTCTGATTCACCATATCTTCAAAGCTACTTAAATGGAAAAAGTTTGCCTATGACATGATCTCAAAATGAAGATAATCCTGGAAATGTCTCACCCTAGAGATCTCATCAGCTACCAGAGATGGCTGAAAACGCTATAGGTCGGTAAAAATTCTAGCATAGTCCATCACTAAAAAGCCCTCCCGCGTCATATGCATGAACTCATGATATTTTTCATCTATCAAGGTCTTGGGATAGAAATAGTTCATGAACTTTGTCTATAAGTATAGCGACCCTACTTTTTCTTACATGACTATTACATCATTTTAAATATAAACAACATAATAGGGCTAAAAATATAAGATTCAAATTTTTAGTGTCTTGGGAACATTAGGAACATACATAAATTTTACATAATAAGACATAAACATTTATTTAATTCCTTATTCTCTAGCTTCTTATTGGTCCTCTTGTTCTCCTTAGTACAAGTATTCACCTGAGGATATACATCAAAATTAGGGGTGATCTAAAATCCCCATAAGTAGATGAGTAAGAGACATGAAAAATGGGTGAGCATAATCATCATCATAACATCATCATAATAATCATAAGTGGAAGTATGAAATAAAGTCATGGAATGTGGTAACACATAAAAATGAAACATCATGTCTTATTGGTCAAATACCACACATAGTTGTGAACAAAGCTAGCATCATGTTCACACATATTTTACATTTTATCATGTGATACATCACATTACCCAATGTATTGGAGAAATATATAATTATGGGTGCACCCATCACATCATAACATTTACATGTTCTATATAATTCTGATCTCACCCATCACATCATAATAGTTATATTATCATGCATGCCACATAGAGCGTATATCAATATTAGACATAAAATAACCCATGTAAAGGATTGGGTTTCATTTCACAAAGCATACATTAATGAATAGAATTTAGGGCTCCCAAATGAAAGAGGGAATAACATACTTGGTATAAGAATCATCAATCTTGAGTAAAGAAGAAACAATCTCAAGAGAGGTAAAATGTGTGTTTTTAAAAGGAAGTGTTCTTTGGGAAACCATTGTGATTCTCAATAACTCATGTATAAAACATGTATACATAAAAAAAAGAAAATTAAGAATAAATAAATGATATTTAAGGATCATTAAATTAATATAAAAACTGAAATTGGTGTGAAATAGGGAAAACCCAAGGAAATAGAGTTGGGTTTGAGAATCCCCTTACCTTAATTATTGCTTAATTTCATCACTTTTCCGCCTCCTAAATAATAAAATTATGTTTATTAAAAAAATGATTTGTAATTGAATTATAGTCATTTTATAAAAATACTTTATCAATTATAATCATTATATTATATTTATTAATTTTTTTTGTTGAAATTGAAGCACTTTGATATCATATTTTAATTAAAAATTTCCCGTCTTGCAACGATTTCACTATTTTAATAAATGTAAATTATAAATTAGTATAATTAAATACAGAAGAATAGAATACATGTAATTACATATTAATAAATTATATATAATTTATAATTCCCATCCATGAAGGTGGTTATAATAATTTTGTTGGAAATGACTTCATATGCGGCTAACCGACCTTTATAGGACTTTGTTTAAAGAGAGGGAAAAGGGAGTAAGAAATTTATATATGTCATATATATGATACTTGAAGTAGGTTAACATAATTAATTTAATGTTAAGTTATTACAAAATTAATTTTTTGAGTACAAATTTTTGAAATTAATTGTTAAAAGAAGAAGGATAAGAAGAAAATAGGGAAGAGTTAATGGAGACTTACTCTTTCCTCGGTGCGACTTCTCTTTCAGATACTATAACAACCTTGGTGATTGGAGTGGATTTACCTAGAATATACCTAAGTATTATAAGAGTATTGAGAGGGAGTATTTGGGTAGATATTAGGCTTAGTAATTGGTGGTATGAGTGGTTTTCCAAGGGAAGGGAGAGGGGTTATTTATACTTGAGAAGAAGGGTATTTTCAGAAAAAAATATTAAATAAAATTATATATCAAAGGTTAGAGTTGTAATATCAGTTTTTTGACAATATAAATCACATATTAATATAATATAATTAGTTTTAGTCTTTAAAACATATTTATAATTCAGATATATTAATTTATTAAAAAGGAAATTGGAAAGAAAGAAATTGATATTTTAAGGAATCACTTTTGACTTTAGGTTTTGGAAAGTTCTTTTTAGGTTTAGAAATTGAGTTTATTAATTTTTAATGATTAATTTATGAAATTAAATATGTAATGGATGAAATTAAAGTTCTATAAATCATTATTTCACTAATACATCATGAATGATGAAATTTAAGTTATACCAGTTATGTGAAAAACTATATTTTTACTATTCACTCAAAAATCAAAGTATTTCAGAAAATTACCAAAAAATAACCCTTGGATAATTTCGATATGATGATTTAAAAAATGGAATCCATTTTATGAAAATAATTTTTTAAATATGAGAAATTTATTTTTTAATTAAAATAATCATTTATTAAAAAAATACCGATTTTAAAATTATAAATGATTTTAAGAATATTTGTGATATTAATTAAGGTCTCATAAAATTATATTATAATAATAATAAAATAAAATATTAATTTATGAATCTATTTTATGAAATTAAAATTTATTTTTAATCATTATATCAATTATAAAATTGTAAATAAACATTTATGTTTTATAAAAAATATTAACACTTAATTTATCATTTTTCTAATATTAATTTACTTATACTATGATATAATTATATCATATTTTCATTTATAATATAAATAAATTTTATTTATACTTTCATAGGTGAAGTTACTATTTTATTGGCTGGATTACTATTCCTAATGGTCATGTTACTATTTCAAGGGTCAAGTTACTGTTCCATCGGTATAGGTTCCATAATTAACTACTAGAAATTGTGGATATAGCCAGACTTATATAGCGATGGTTAAAAAAAATGTGGTTATAGGTTAAGATATGTCTATGGGTCATAAACTACCCATGGAATTACCCCCTTTCTCCCAATCCGCTCGCGGTCCCCACCCTATTTCTACCCTACCCGCTCGTTATCCCAACCTCCCTCCCTTACTCCCCCGGACCCTCCTCGCCTGGCGCTGCCACCCAAACTCCTACCATTCTACTCCTCCAACACGGCCACCCACCTTGGGATGATTCTCCTTTGATGATATAGTCACCCCACCTTCCCGCCGACGCTGCTCCAAGGTGGCCTCCCCACCTCCTTCTCTGACGCACTTCCTATGCAGCCACCCCACCTCCCCTCCTCCCCGCATTCCTCTTCCTCTTTAACCTATCATGTTTTGAGGTATTCTTAAATGTGTTATTCAGTGATTTGATGTAGGAATATTCATTTATTACATTCGTTATAACTCTTATTTTTTCCTCTCTAATTTTAATGGTTCCCATTAAGGTTTTTAGTGCTGATTCCACCATAACATGATGGAATTGACCAGAAATCTTGGTTCTTTACTATGGCTTAGAGATCAGATGTATCATGATGTAGAATACATGCCATCAATAATCATTTTGTATATGGTATGAGGTCTAATGGATTTGTTTTGAATTTTTAATTAAATTTATTTGAATTTCTTGGTAATCAAGTGTTTCTTATTAGGGATTTTCCTAGATTAATTTCATGGGTATATTTTAGGCCTCTTTTAGGAAGTTAGTTTTGGTTTCAGAATGTAGAAGTACCACAATAATCATTTAGGAATTTATTCATATTTGTTTGTTTTTAAATAATTAATTATAAATTTTTATAATTAATTTTTTCTATTTCATGGCATGAGATAGGTTCCCGGGACGCTGTTCAATCTAAGGTTCAGGTTTTTAGCTTTAGAATTTTCATCATAAGGTAGGTTGAGGGTTCTATATTTGTTATATTTCCCTAATAGATAGTTGTTTATTAATTTATTTAGTTATTAAATGAATATTGGTTTTATGGTATCCCCTTGAGAACCTTTGTGGGTTATCTTTGAGAAGTGAGGATCTTGGGTGTCTCACAGAGGGGTTTTTTTTTCATAAACCCTCTCTCTTGGTTTTTGATTCAATAGAAAACCTCACATGCTCTTATGTGATACATAGGGGTAGGAAATGGGAGAAACATGGATATAATTATTTCCTTGGGATTTGAGTTTGGACCTTTGAGTGGTCTATCGAAGGTGCTTTCTATGCAGGGTATGGTGTTAGAACCCCCAAGTAGTTAGAGGCCTTTTGTGAGATGCTTTGTTTTAGTCTAGGTCATATGGGAGGTTCCCCTCAAGTTTTTGGATCTAGAACCCTCAAAGTGAGTAGTGTATAGAGAGGTTTTCCATGAAGGTTTTGGTTTTAGAGTTCATAAAATGAAGGTGTGGTGTGAGACCCAAGTGGGGGTTGTACATTTTTTGGACAACTTTCCACAGGTGATGTCAACATGATTCTTTTTATGTTAATAGATTCTTTCCTTGGGTAGTCCAAGGGGTATAGCTTTATGTGTTTTTAAATCTCTAAAAAGGCAGAAAAAATTATTATTTGGGATGTTTATTGGATGTTTGGACCAATTTCTTGGGGTTTAAGTTGTTAAAGTTTTGGAAATTCTTACTGAAGGTTTAATTAAATTGGAACCTTTAGGTTGGGCCGACACCACATGGTTTTGGTTAAGGCTGCGTGTCACTGAGATTAGGTTTGATATGGGTCCGAGGAACCCTTGAGGAATTTCTTATGGGTGTGGTGTTTCTTAATGATTCCCTTGTGGGCGAGGTGATGATTGTGGATGGGCTAGTTTTTAGAGTCTCTAGATGAGGGTTCCCTATCTATATTGGACAATGATTTGATAGATGTGATCTAGGGGACAATGGGTGCCCCATGTTTTATTTACCCTGAGAGGGTCAGTGTTGATTTAATCATTGGTGTCTTTGGGTGTTACCGTAGAATAAAGAGTTTAGAAATGTGAGCCCATTGTGGCTATTTTTGTAATGTTTTTTTCCAAAATTTGATTGAATAGTGTTTTATAGCTTATACTGGAGATGGTTGAGGAAGTTCCTTACCCAGGTACTAGAAATAGGATGATAACTTTGGGATATTACTGGATCTAGATTTGGCCCTGATATTGATATGATGTTTTCTTTCACTGGACTTATGGTAGTGTTAGATAGGTCCTAGGGAGCTAATGGGTGATCTTAATTAGTGTACCCCCTAGGTTAGAGTTACAAAATGGATATAGGGTTAGTGGGAACTGATTTTTAGAACTCACTGATAGTGGTCCTGGATGCCGAGTACTCCCATCATGAAATCTTCTCCTCCTCCATTTCAAGTGTCAGAATTATGCACTTGTGAGAGAAGGATATAATCACATGATATTCTTAGAAAATAGACTTGAGATATTCTACTATAAGTATATGAAGCACAAACCTTTATGGAAACAAGTGTTTATAAACAAAGTGGCCAACGAAGTACATAAATTATTGAGCATGTGATGCCAATATAAAAATTAATATCAGGGTTGTTCAACATAACCTCAATGAACAATTAGAATTAGGTTGTCCAGATTTTTAGATTATATAGAGCTTTTCATTATTGAAAAAGTTAATTTATGCTTTTCACCCCTTAAGGTATGGTCTCACTTTATTTATCATAGAAAAT
Organism: Viscum album; assembly: GCA_963277665.1. Classification (NCBI taxonomy): domain Eukaryota; kingdom Viridiplantae; phylum Streptophyta; class Magnoliopsida; order Santalales; family Viscaceae; genus Viscum; species Viscum album. The sequence continues at coordinate 1,217,691,332 of OY728159.1, forward strand.
CTAACTTCAATGTTATTCTTGGAAGGATACTTCATTCTTTTTATACCCAAATAATATAATTGTTATCCATCTCCCTAATTGTTTTTTAAGGTTGAGATATATCTCTCAACTCTGATAATCTATTCTCACCTAATTCATCGTTGGGGATTCTATTCAAGATTATTTCCCAAATTTTCTTATTATTTACCTTTATCAACATCTTGGAGGTCTTACTCATCTCTATAGGCTTCTTGTGTGGGACCTCATTGATTAAATGTGTAATAAATTAACATGCATCCTTGTACTCTATCTACCAATTTATATTTTATTTTTTTCTAGCTATGAATGTCATACATTCCTTTATAAAATGACTAGTGACCTTTCATCTCCCACACAACTCCCCTTAAATGTCAGGTTTTCCTATTTTAATTACTTAAAAGAATTATTTTTTACATTCATATGTTGTCTAATTTTTCTAGTACCATCTTGACCATATTTTTTAATTCTTCTTATATTCTTCTCAAATTTATAAGTACATGAAATTTTTCTAGTAGTTTTTTCAGACTGTAAATTTTTCTTTCTAAGAGTATTCCTACTTATAATACAACTAATTCTATTCTTTTTATGTCTTCTCCCCCTTTTTTTTATCCTAGTTCTAGTGAAATTAAATGTTGTACAAGTACTCAAAATATTTATACCCCAAACTTCTACAAGAATATTAATATCACTTGAAACTTGATCTTCCTTTATATTGATGATTTTGTTTATAAAATTCTGCATTTTTTAAGGCATCCTCCGACCTTTATTTTCCCATTTCCTTGGGGTTTTTCCATTCTCAGGTCATCCATAGGAGGAAAATTTTTACACCATTAATCATATTAAAAACATTCAAATTATGTTTCATAATATTTATAATGAAAGGAAACGAATTTAGTATCACATGAGAATTTAGAAAAATGATGTACCTTTTTCATGGGGATGGGTTTCTCACCATCGTTGGATGATTCAGATTGAATATCCACCGCATTTTCATATACTTATATCATATTCCTTAAGGTGTTTCCATATTTAAGATACTTAGATTTTTCTTCATGAAGTTACTTTTATTTAGCAACCAATTTTTTATTAATATATTCTGGTATGTTTTCTTATTATGCACATTTCATCATAGACATTTTTTATCTCTTATATGAGATCATTCTACTTCACATTTACACTTCTTTTATTATTTTCTAATAGTTTTGATTTCTTCTAATTTATGGAATTATGGTCAAATTAAAAATAAAATAATCTCTTATAATATATTCTATATAACCATCCCTTCTTCTTATTCTTAACTAATTATAATGTTTATTCATCCCTTAACCTTATATGTATATATATATGTATATATTAATGGAAAATTCTATTTTCTTAGTTGTTCATGGATGTGCTTATATTTTTAATTTTTCCTATAGTTATTAGATAAAGTTGAGGTTGATAAACCATTATCCAGTTATTCAACATCCACAAAGATATATATTTTAGGTTTGAGATAGAAGGCACCTACAAAGATTGTCCCACATCTTCTTGATTTAAAGCATATTTTTCAGGCATCTGCCAAGACAAAAAAGGTGAATGGAAAAAAATTCTATTGAAATTTGGTTCTCATTTTTTATATTCTTGCTGAGCAGTTCAGGTTTATTTTATTTACTTGTAAGGAATTTGATGTACTTAGAGGAACAAAGAAAAAGCAACACCATTATGGGTAATATCCCACCATGTTAAAATTTTTGTGGTCTTTAAATTTTATATGCACTAGGTTTATCATGGTTTATGTATCTTATTTTATATAATTAAACAAGAATTTAAATTTAGAGAAAATTAAATTTTTTTATACACTTTATGTCATTAGATTTTTAGTAAATTTAGGTCCTTTTGTCTTAGTAAACTACTAATTAATTACCTAGACCACACCAATGAGGATCAATGAACTTCCATGTAGTCTCCTTGCTACAAAACCATTACTGCCGCATCACCCTGTAAATTGGATCTCCTTCCTTTCACCTCCCCAAAATCATCATTATTTATATTTCATTCCATGGGTATATTTAAAGTTTTAAAATGTTATTATTTACAAAATATACCTATAGGTGATACCCAAGAGGGATTTTAGATTGTTTTCAAATGGTTTTTATACTTGGAATAGAGTTATTGCATGCCAAGTGTTTGTGGAAATCCCTGAGTGGATCTTTAAAAGGAATTTAAGTATTTTAAAATGGTGTTTGACACCTATTAAGGTTTTAAAGGGGATTATTTGGGTGGTTTAAAGGATTGATTTATAAAAATAAGGGTTTTTGCCTCATTTTTAGTTATTTTAATACTTTCATGGTCGTTGCAGCTGTTTGTGATGTTTTATGAAATTTTATTGGGAAAATATCATTTTCAAATGGTTTATAAAGAATTTATCCTAAAATGATATTTAATATGGAAATGAAATGTCTTTTAATCCAAGGAATATTTTTTTACAACCCATTTGGTACTTTATAAATGAATTTTCTTGATGTTATGGCTACCCCCAGTATTGATCCCCTTGGTTTATATTATTCTCCTTATGGATTTTGGATCCACTGAGGATATTTATTATTGTTAATTATTATGAATGGATATTTCATGATAGGGTATTGGAGGTGAGATGAGGTTTATTGATTTTTCTTAAAATATTAATTTATGTGATGATATTGTGATTCATTCATTCTTCTCACCTTCATTTCTTGATATCATATGAACCCTAGGTAACTAAGTAGAAGTTTTGGATGTGTGTTATAGTAAATTAGTGTCATAGGCTAGATATTTCCATAGGAATGTTATATTATCCTAGGGGTTTATATTGTAATCGAAAGGAACCTCATGGGGATAGGTCATATGGGGTGTTTTAGTTTCACATAGCCCCCCCTAAAGATAGTGACCCATAAAACTATGTCCAATATTATTCATGTTGGATCCTAGTGAGTTTCCCATGGTGCTTAGATCCCATTAAAGATGATTTATAGGAAATTGATACTTATAACTTGTTTTTATCCCATGGATTTAATTTAGTTACATGACACCATGACTAGGTTATGGGTTATTTTATTTTATCCATTAATATGTTAGTTCCTATTGTGTTTATTACTTTATTTAGTTTGTGGTGTTGGTTTTATTTTAAACTGATTTATAAATGGTTTGGGAAGTGTTTTTTATTTAAAGGAAAATTTATTTTTGTTTTGAAAAGGATATTGATAAATTATTTAGAGAAAAAAAGAATAAATAGTTGGGTTTCCTATAAATTTAAAATTCTTATTTTCATTATCTGAATGAGAATTTGAAATAAAGTTTTTATTTATCAATTGGGTTAGAAATTATGGTATATAGTCCATAAGATCCTTTCTTGTTTTAAAAATTGCTATATTTTTTATTTGGAAAGAAGTTGGTGCGGCGGCGGAAGGGGGGGTGCAGGGGGGGATGATGTAGGGGGAGTGGGGGGGGGGGGTGCTGGTGCAGGGGGAGGGGGGCTGGTGTAGGGGGGATGATGCAGGGCGGGTTGGTGTGAGGGGGGGGGGTTGGTATTCATAATTTTTTTTATTTTTTTCACTTGATGATACTCATGTCCAAGAGTGAGATTGATTCAAAGTGATGGGGTGTTGGTGGGGTTATATTGATTGGATGGTTCATGTAGAGTGAAATTCTATATCTTTGAGGCTTATTTTTATCTTTGATGTAATCACACTGATGGATTGTAGGTAGAAAATATCAATATTTTATTCTTGCATATGAGTAACATTGACTCTATGAGTTCATGAATTTTATAATAGGATAATTATTTTCTCTAGTTATGGTGGAAGATATATTATAGGAGTATTATAATAGTTTATCCAACCACATAATCCTTATACTATTGCATCTTGATTCATATATTATGCATCCAATTTTTGCATGCTATTTTTCTTATATATATTTTATAGATCTTACCATACTAATTAGTTTTATGGTATCTTTTAATTCTTACCAGGTGCATGTCGGTATTGGAACATCATGTTATAATAGTTGAGTTGTTGAATTCATGAGTTTATTTATCTAGACTGGATGGAACCCCTATGGTATGCACTTGGGATTTATATCTCATTAATTTACTTAAAAAAATGTTCATCATCACTTGTTCTATTATTTAATTTCTCACTAATACTGTTCCTCCCACTTCAATTTTTAGGTTTAATTAATGACGATTCATCAGATCACTAGCATTTTGTTGAAGTCTCCTAGGACCCGTTCGTGTGTGTTGCGGCAACCGCTACCGAAGGTGAAGTGGTTAGGCCTAATTTGATTCTCCGCCAATGGTTTAAGATGAGTTTTTCATTCATTATTCTACGCCAGTTAGTTTATAATTGGGGGTTTTGTAATTTTAGAGCCCTTGGTAATTTTATTATAGTGTGTTGATCACCCTTAAGGAAGTTTCGAGTCACCAGAGTCAAAGGCGACTCACCATGTTTGAGTAGGTAAGCATATATATAATAAGTTGTCCTATTATATGGATATCCTCCCATGAAAGTATGATTAAATATAAGGCGCTAGGTGTTCTTATGTATATATATGGAAAATGCATACGTGTGTGGGTGATAACGGGATTATGCATGTGAGAATATATATAAGGATCCTCTTGTGCATGTTCAAGGCCATGAATACATGTACATAGAGGTTAGGATGTACTTATATATATGAAAATGTGCATATAACTGGAAAATGGATGGAGCAACTTAGAGTTATCACTGATAAAAGTGTCGAGCTCTAAGTGTGGCTTGACTCCTTTGAGATAGGGTCCCTCTCATAGACTCTTTAATTCAAGAATGTTTTAAATTTCATTTAGATGAATTCTTAATTCTACTTGTTTATATTAAATTGAAATTCTTGATCAAGTGTTAGTTAAGATAATCGTTTCATTTTATAAACAAGTCATGGTTTTGTAATAAAACCCCTCTAATAGAGGTGCGCTGTATGTGAAAACTCATAGTGGTAGTTTATGCATATATAGTTTGCTTGACATTATTGCATTAATTTTTTCCTTATACTTGATGAAATTGATATTTGTAAAGTACACATTGTACTTGGACCTTTTTATATCCATGAAGGGGGTTGCCCTCTTTTTATTAAAATGGGTTTTTGAACCAAAACACCCTTTAAGTGCCATTAGACTTTTAAGATGGAATTTCCTAAGTTGGTAAGTGCTGTAATGACCAAGTCCCCACTAAGTGACCCCCCTTTGATCTTATAAATTGAATTGCCCTATTTTAATGAATTTAATGAGTTAAATGGAACTGAAAATGGTCAACTTGTAATATGAGAGGTAATGCCTCATGTAGTGAATTTTGTAACAATTATTCCTCTTTTATAAAGTTTAATTGGATGGAATGAAATAAATAGAGTGACTTATTCATGGTGACTTTCACTCCACATTTGAAATTTCTCAAGGGAAATTGATAAATTTCCAATTATAACCAAACACCTCCCATGTGTTTGACTTGATTTGTATAAGTGATTACCCAAGTAGGTAATTTCCTTATTGACCATTGCACATTCTATGTGTTTTCTTTACACTTTTAATCCAATTACCTTGTTTTGAAAAAGTAAATAGCATGATTTGGATGGAATGGATTTTCATGGCGGAAAGCCTTTACTTGAGTGTTTAAATTGAGAGGACCTTGTTAGATGGGATACCACGACACCCAATCATTTCTAGTTTTGTTCCATTCCAAAATTGTACCTTGTTGCCTCATCTTGTGCCATTTCACTTATTCCCATATCATTCTAGAAGACTTAGGGTAGGGTGGCATCCAAACCTTGACCCATTACTCGAAGGAACCAGTAATGGTCACATATCCAAATCTCAACCCACTACCTTATCTCTCAAGACAGGGTCCACTAGTCTCTTCTCACATTATACCAAGACCCAGCCCCTTGGGTATTCCTTTACCCAATACTATATAATGAAAGTTCCACTAATCTTACTAAACCATTCTTGTAACTCAAGGGAGACTAGCCCATCCCTACAGACTCTAGGGAGGTCACCAACACACCAACCCATCCCCACACACTCTAGGGAGGTTGCTAGTACCCCAAATCATCCCCGTAGGCTCTGGGGAGTTCATATTAATAACATAGGTCCATAACCTGTCCCACATCTCTCGAAATCATCCCACAATACTTGTCACTTGATACCCACCCCTTTTCACAACATGTCTCATATTACCCATAAATGTGTCAACAAGGCCTTCCAAACCCATCCTAGTCTCTTCCCATTAATACCATCCTCCACTCATCACTCATTTGTAGAGTCACTACCCAAAGTTTCCTCTGACCTAGATCTTATGGAATGATCCATGTCCTCATCATGAATCATCAACACTCCTAGTCCTTTGCATGAGGAAAACAATTAATGTGAATAAACATTATCACTAGATCATAATTCTTTATCCCAACAATCAAAACATTAGACGTGTTTCATGTACTAGTTTAACCTCAATTTGATACCTATAAAAACATTATGTATGACCATACCTACATTAGTTCCATTAAAGTATCTTATCCCCATGTTCCATATAAACCATATAATTAATAAAAAAAGGTTATTTTTTTTGAAGACCAGAACAATAACCAATGTTTCAGGGTAGAACCTTATGTCTAGAATTGGTCTCATCACATCACTTGAGGATATACCAAATCACTCATGGATGGGGGGGGGGGGGGTTTCCAGGAGGGAGGGGGGTTTTATAAGAGGGGAGGGTGTCTAGGAGGGAGGGGGGTTGTTTAGGAGGGGGGGGGGGGTGTCCAGGAGGGAAGGGGGTGTCTAAGGGGGTGTCCAGGAGGGAGTGGGGTTGTCTAATGGGGGGGTCTATCTAGGAAGGAGGGGAGGGGGTGTAAGGGGGGTATATAGGGGGGATGGGGGTGTGTAGGGGGGGGGGGGGTGCAAGGGGGTCTATAGGGGGGGTCTATCTAGGGAGGGGGTATGTCTAGGAGGGGGTGGGGGTCTGTATAGGGAGGAGGGTTTTTTTAGGAGGGGGGGTCTATCTAGGAAGGAGGGGGGTCTGTCCAGGAAGGGGGGGGGGGTCTTCCCAGGAGGGGAGCAGGGTCTATCCAGAAAGGAGGGGGGGGGGGGTTCCAAGAAGGAGGGGGGGGGGGTCTGTCCAGAAGGGGGGTCTTTCTAGGGGGGGTCTATCCTCGAGGGGGGGGGGGGTTATCTAGGGGGAGTGGAGGGGGGGATTTTCAGGGGGAAGGGGGGATACATGGGGAGTGGTGGTGGTGGTGGGGGGGGGGGGGCTTTGCAGGGGGGTGGTCTATTATAAGGGGAGTGGGGGGGAGGGTATGTAGGGGGGTGGTTGAGGGTGTTTTTTTTATGAAATGGGAAGGAATATAGCCACATTTTCAAACCGAGGCTATAAATCATGTGTGGCTTAAGCATCTACCAAAATTTCAAACTGTGGCTATAGGGAATTAGCCACGGTTTGAAACTGTGGCTATAGGCCTTTCTCTATAACCACACCAATAATAGCCATGGTTCAATAAACTATGGAAATAACCTATAGGCACAGTTTGTGGGTGCCTCAATATTCTTGAATATCATCCAGATTGACTCAATCCAGAACTCGACTGCCTGGGGTCCCCTTTCCCTAGTAAACATAGGCGGATGATGTAGCTGGAACTCTCTTTTTAGCATGGACATCGAAGGAACAGTATGATCAGTCTCTCTTTCCAGGGATCACATGAACCTAAAGAATCTATTATGAAGATAAAAATCCATCTTATCCTTAGGAACTGCAGGAATCTTCAGTTCATCTATGTTATGCACATGTTTATTTCAACTCTCCCAATGCCCAAGTCAAACACGATGAGGGGGGATTTTCTCTAAAAAACAAATGCACACCTTTGAAAATTGTCTAGAAACAAGGTTAACTCCAACATGTGACTACAACTGAGAACTAAAAACTCTTAGTCTCTTTAAAAATGGATTATAAGTATTTTAGAATGACACGATAAATCATTTAATATATCCAGTGAAATAAATATATCATATTATAGTTCAATAGGAAAGTATATACTACATGGAAAAATAGATGTCTCTATCATGAAAAATGCATGTCATTATATCCCTATGAGCCTATTATAATGCATGTATCCTTATATCATGCCATATTGAGCCATGGGTAAAAATATCAAGAAATAATAAGATCATAAAATAATAACCTCACACAACATGTGAATCACCCAAGGTAAAATAACACTAATTATAAAAAGCACACAACACAAACAACAATCCCATCCATAGGTACTCACATTTTTACCCATACATGGGTTAGATACTCCCATGAACAATCTCATTACCAAGTCCTGACACACCCTAGTATTCTTTCTAACTTTCCCAAACTGTAAGGAAAAAGAAAAGAAAACATACTCCTCTGATACCATTTTGTAATGTCCTCCAATTTGGCATAATCTAATGTGGCTGGAAAGGGTTGTTTATAAGACCTCAAGATTGCCTCTCTATATACCAGAGGCTACTGTCTAGTAGTGGAGTTATGATATGTATTGTGGGGAGACTATAACTACTGGTATGAAGTGTCATAATAGTAGGAAAAATCATATCAGAACATAAATAATCAAAGTTAAGATGTAGCGGAAGAAAACAATAAAAGCCTACTGAATAATCCAATAAATAAATAAGGAATAATGTAATGACATGCTGGAATGTTACTAAATTTCATGATATAACAATACAAGAAAAGACTAATAGACTTTAATAAAAGAATCAAAGTCTTAGGTCTTAAACCACACATTAGTCCCATATCCAAAATCTATCTCATCTGCAAACAAGAAATCAATAATAAGGTTCTCTTCCCTTGTCCAAACCCGCATCCATGAAATCTTCTCGGGTGCCAAAAAGTGGCCCAAATAGGGTGTGAGTATAATTAAGTAGTTTGAAACCACCGTTTCTAAACTAAACCAATCTCATAGGAAGTGTATGCAATAAAGCGATAAAAAAGTGTATTAATTAATTCAACAATTAAAAAAACACAACAACAACCTGCTTCGAATCCATGCCAGAATATCTCTAAGCATGTCTTATGCCCATGCCAACCAAAACCATATAACTATGGTATATTCACAACAATATGGGTCAAATCCCTATAATAAATACACCATATGGTACAAATCCCTATAATCATTACAACATCGGGGAAAAATACCTATAAGCATTACAACATGGGACTGGGCATAGCCCACTTTCTATAAGCATTATTGTATGGTACTCTCTATATGCATTATACTATGGTACTAGGTCGATCCTGCTCAATATTATCATTACAAAATATAAGAGTCTAGGTGCCAGGGCCGAGCCCGATATATAATCCTTAAAGCATGGAACACAATACCTCTCATACAACATGGATATCACAATATCACATCACAATTCTCAATGGTTAGTTATGAGAATTACCATTCTTATTTCATATTCCAATTTCAATTTTAAATCAAAATTGATTAACAGTTATATCAATAAGAAATAAGCCATAATTTAGGGATCCTATTAGAAGAAATCACCCAAGGTCACATGTTATTCTAAACATACTTTAATCTATTATCCAATTCAAATATATCCATGGTTTTCTCACCCAACAGGTAGCTATAAGATAGGTTAAAAGTGAATTGAAAACAAAAAAATTCCAAGGAATAATCCCATTTATTATTTATTCACTTCACACTCACATTTTTCTGGTGTAATCACAATATTGCATAAACTTAGAAATTATCAAACCATAGGGTTAAGATTTAGACCCCCTACCTTTAAATAATGATATGAAAATGCTTCCAACAACCAAAATCCATGAGGAAGAAGGTGCAGAAGATTAAAAATAGGTTCCTAGATAAAAAATAATCAAGATCAAAACCAAAAATGCGATTGGGAGAAGTATTTCACCGTAATGGTTATAGAAGAAGGAATAGAAGGAAGAAACATGACTAAAACCACTTAACATGGATTTCTCACACAAACAGGACATCCAGAAGGGAAGTGGAACCCCAAAAATGATTGGATAAATCCCTAGGGTCGAGAGGAGAGGAGCTGTATTGGATTAGAAGGGAAATGATCCACACAACATGTTTAAAACATAAGGTTGGGAATTTACACAGTGTGTAATGTGATTACCTACTGTGTAAATATTTTTAATGGAATTATCCAAAAAACTCATCACCTTAGATATATTTTAGTAAAATCCAAAAACAATTACATGATGTGTAATCCCTTTACATGGCATGTAAATGTTCTGTAATTGATTTTTCATCCCATTTCCCTTTAAACAATATGAATATCTTTTAAAGTTTCTCAACTCTCCAAGAACCCCTGAAATAATTAACCCATTTATACCGGGACTCCATTAATTCAAAAATTAATACATCCCTAAACATTATTTCATTTTATCCAACAAAGGATCTCCATCTTTGAACAAGACTCGACCACCAAGGTTCATATGAAAAATTCAAATAGAGAGATACCTGAAAAAATATGGGATCTTACATTTTTCATCTTAAAAAAACTAGGTACACACCAATATATCGAACAACCACTAAAAATGTGAGTATGAAAACTCTCTTCACCATCATTCTTTTAAGACCATTTGTGATGTTTTTGTTTTATCAAAGTTCTATTTTTTTTGAAAATTAACTTTTTCAAAAGATTGATTTTTAAAATTTGGTGAAAGATGTGTTGCTGGAAGATTATAATATGTTTGTTTTGAAGTTGTTGAGAATCCATTGGATGAACCAAATCAAACTCTGATCATCAAATGATGTTTTTACTACAAAATTAGAAGTTTTTGAGAATAATAAAGTTGTAAAGTTAGAATTTTTGAAAATTTGTTAAGTCATAGAACTTAAACAAGTTAGATAATGCATTTTTATTCTTTAAAGTTCTTAAAATTTATGAAGAATTCATGACATAAGTTGGAGTTTTTAGAATGAAAGAGAAATACATGTTTTCGAAGTTTGCAACATTGAAGTTTCTCAGGTACAGATCATCAAACTAAGAATCACCATACATAGAATTTGTCAGAAGATTGGAATTATGAAGCTGATTAAGTTTGAAAAAATGAAAAGTTTCTAATTAGATAATCCATTGGAGATAGTTTGTGATTATTAAGAAAAAATATATACAAGTCACGAGAAGACAAAGAAGTACTTCATAATTACTGATTATACTATAAATAATATGATCCATTGATCTCAATTTATGTTAGAAATAAACAATTCTACAATGATGAAGAGCATGAGAAATTAAATATTTTGTTTTCAGTCAAACCAATAAATAATTATATGTTGATCATCAGACTTCCCTAATCATACGATGAATATTAGATGGAAAAAAATTGATGGTTTTGAATGTGAAGAGTTATTGACACTAATCCATCAGATGATTTGTTGATACCAATCCATTGTAAAATTTGTTGAAATCGATCTATCTGATGATTTGTTGACCCTGATCCATTAGATTAGTTTTTGACATCAATACATCATAAAATCTATTGACACTGATCCATCAGATAGACATTTATTCTGAAATTTTAATATAACCAGATGAAGAAATGCAATTTTTTAAGAAATAAGATCTAAATACCTTTGAAAAGACAATGGGGAAGATCAAGTTTGTAGTTATAATCTATTCTTCAGATATACAAGATCAGATGCAAAGTGATCAGATGTAGATGAGTGGACATAGCCTCTAGGAAAATAAAATATTAGAAATCTTGGAGTTTCTACTAAAGTGGATTCAAGAAATTGAAGTCTTTAGAAGTTAAAACAATGTTGTCGACCATTTTTAATTGACTTGGATAATTGGAGAGAGTAATCATATTAGTTTTGTGTTCAGTGGATCAATGGAAAAATATGTGAGTTATTTCAATTAGATCAGGAGTATATGACATAGGAATATTTAAGTCATAAGTTGTGAAGTTTATCAGTTGTGGTTAAAGTATGTCAATCAGACTGAATCAATGTTCTATTTTTTCATATGGGTTAATAGGACTAGAAAGATAATGAGTTTTCTTGACAATCATTTCTAGAATAATGTTTTAAAATTCAATAAGAGTTGTGAAGATTCAATAAGTTTCAAGAAGTCACCAGAAGAGTTTAGAAGATTTTAAGTGTTCAAAATGAAGCTCAAATGAATGTTATATTTTGAGTTTTGGAATTTGAGTGAATGGGAAAAGAAATTGGTTTCCCTCCCTTTTATCAACTAGAGCACTTATAAATAGAAGTGCATAGTACATCATACTTTGTTACTATTTAGAGTGAGACCAAAATATGAAGTTCATAATCTATTATATAAGAATATGTTTTGGAACAGAATATTTAGTTAGAAGATCATATTGTAGAAGGATTTGATTACCAGTCTGAGGGTATCAGATTTAGTAGTTAAGAAGAAGTTTGAGAAGCGGTATTATGTTATATAGGCAGATCAAAAGATTTTGTGATATGTGTAGACTAAGTGAATTTGAATCTAACTGATTCTATTATACTGGATTCATCAAACTGAATCCATCAGATTCTGGGACATCATACTAAGTCTCCATATGAACTTTTTTAGATAAGAAAGTTTTAAAGTTCTTAATTCTTTTTGTGGTTCAAATTTCGCAAGAAAAATTTGTAAACTAATGAGGGTTGGTATAATAATTAATATCAGGAGATAGAAGGTATCCAATGAGAGTTTTCACAAGTTATATTGACTTATTTATAATATTTAATTTCTATAGAACTACAGGAGTGGCTATGGAAAAGATGTAGGTTCTCGCACTGAGGCCAAACCTTGTAAATCATGTGTTCCATGTTTAATTTTCAATTTTTATAAAAACTTGAGTTTACTAAAATTTTATAACGAAGAAACTCTAACAAGTTGTAGGGGTTAAGTTTCCTAAAGTTGAAATTTGTAAAAAATCAACAACTCATTCAACCCCCCTCAGCTGTTCTTTGATCCTTTATAACTTCAATTGGTATCAAAGGGTAGGTTCTCCTATTTATTCCTTATCATGGAATATATAAATTATGTCAATGGAATAGAAATTATTATATTTGATGGATAAAATTATCATGTTTGAAAAAATGGTATGATTCAATATCTCTTATCTCTTGGCCTGTAAGTTATTGATGCTACAACAATTGGTTTTCAACTATGTGAGAAAGATGATCCTATGAAGATTGTTGAAAAAATTAACATTGAAACTGATGAAAAATATAGAAATTATATTCTTATGTGTTTGTTAGAAATTGTGTTTATGAAGGCGATAGATCTCATAAAAGATAAAGAAACCTAGAAAAAACTTTAAAGAATATTTGAGGTAAATACTAAAGTGAAAGAATAAAAGTTAAAAATATGGTGGAGTAAGTTTGAAGATATCAGGATAGGTGATAGAGAAAATATTAATGAATACTTCACCCTAGTAAATGTAGTTGTTTGCAACATCATAGGTTTTAGAGATACCTTGAAATATTAATTTTTTTTAAAATAATAATGAGAAACTTTCCATACAATTTTGATTCTAAAATATATTATTATGAAATTAAAGATGATTTATCACTTGATAAATTGCATAAATTTCTTGTTTCCTATGAAATGAGAAAAGCTACATCATTCAAAAATAAGATCAACGATGAAATGGATTTTGAAGCTATGAGAAATATGAAAATTCAAGATGATTAAGATGTTTATTCTTGTCATTTTGAAGATAAAGAGGATGATGATTTATTGAAAAAAGTCATGTCTCTTATATCCAAGAATTATCAAAGAGGGGGAGTAAATTATGAAGGAAAAAATCCTCTCAAATGTTTTGAGTGTGGTGGAATCATGAACTTTTCTATAAACTTCAATAAGAATAAATTTGAAGAATATCGAGATGATTATAATTAAAAACCTTGATTAAAGAGGTGGGAAAAAAAGTTCTAAAGAAGAAAATTTATTCAATAAATATAATAGTAAGTTAATTTGAAAGAAAAGGTGTATGATGACTAAGAAATCTGAATCTAACTCAAATGAAAACAATTATTTTGAAGATGAAATTTAAGAAAAGTTTAAAATCTTTATTGATAAATTTGAGAAAATAAATTATTCCTCAGATAATGAAGAAGAAGGATGAGGTGACGAAACTTACAATGAATACCAGCTTATATTAGAACTTGTAGCATGTATTGAAAAAATTGTAGGTCTCTATAAGGAAATTAAAATAATGAAGAAACATGGTGAATATAAGTTTTATGGGAATTAATATTTTATTAAAAGATAATATGTGTACATTGAAGAAATTCAGAATATCAAATTTAATGTCACAGAATTAGAAAATATGGTAAATGATATTTATAAGAAAGTTGATGTGGGGGAAGATGAAGTTTATACAGATCAATTAAAAGTTCTTTAGGCTGAGGGTACTATAAGAAAGATGAATGAAAACCTCAAAAAAAAAAAATCAAAAGAAAAAGCATATACTTCTAAAGGTTCTAAGAAATCTTAAATCAAGAATGAGGTGAAATCCTCACACACTAAATATGATAGTTCATTTAATTTTTCTAACTATTAAGGTGTAATTTTTTTTTGGGAAATAATGGGTTGAGAAAATATGTGAAAAATCCATCACATCAACAAAAGTAGAAAACTACTCCAAGAGGAAACTTTCCAATTTCCCAGAGTTAACAAAAGTTGAAAAATGTTTTGAAACTCAACAATCTTATTAAAGGAAAAGATCATAATTGTAACGCCCCGACCCCAGCTACCCAGAGTCGGTGCATTACTTCGTAACATTGGCATGATCACGAGAAAGATCAAGTCTCGAAAGACCGATTAGTTTAGTAGCCTTGGAATAACTAGATACATCCATAAATTTTTACATTACATCATAAAAAAAAACATCTTGTCTTCATATCCCCTCATACTATCCCTGCAGGTCATTCATAAATTACTTCTTCATAATCCTGGGAAAAAAAAAAAATAAAACATTGAAAGGGGTGAGCTCGGATGCTCAGTAAGGATAACATTATAGCAGAAGCTTTCATAAATGAGCATAAACACTTAAGGCAATTTATAACTAAAACAAAATCCTTTTAAACTTGAACTTCAGCATAAAATGGCAAAGGTAAAATGAAATAATGCCATTTACTTACTCACATGGATATTCTACTAGTCGAATGATCACATGCAATATCAATAACCACTTTCATAATGATGGAATGCATAATGCCAGACTATCATAACCACATAGCCAAGGCCTCGTGCCAAGACTACAAATAAGATTTTGCCAAGGCCTTGTGCCAAGACACTAGTTTGTCTCATGAGACCTACCGATGCATCGAGGAGCTATAGCGGGCTCCACCCGTCACTTATTAAGTCCAATGCATTCCCATATGAAAAGGTTTAAACATAATGTAAACATTCGTATTAAACTAGCATACGAAATGTCAATACTTTCACCACAAACCATGAATGGTATAAAAATAGCACATCCACAGTAAAACATAATTCATTCGATACAATATGGAAGATTGTATTGTATCACATTAACCTCAATCAATAATAATGAAGGATGTTGACATAGATGAAAATAATCATCAAAACTATTTGAGAGAAATATCCCCCTTTTCTTGAAAACATTTAAAAGTCACACTATTTGTCAAGAAGCCATTTAAAAGTATATTTTTGAATCAAAGTGTCCCATACCACTTTGAAACTTTTAAAAGGAGTTTTAATTTTAAAACTTTAATGTCCATATAAATAAATCCTTAAAACCATTTTTAAAATATGGACATTAATGAGCATGATTTAGAAGAATAATTCTTTAAAACATTTTAAAATGGTATTTTGGTTAGAGTTTCTAACCAAAAGAGAGACACTTGAATACAAATAATTGAGGTAATAAAAACATTGTAATATCATGAGAATAAAGGAATTCATGATATACTATGTCAAAATACATTATATACACCACATATAAGTGATTTGGTGTATATCATCAAAGAAGTCTCAATGGAATGTAAATTGAGATGAAATTTCTCAAAAAGGTTGTATCCTTAGGTTAAGGATAAATCAATGACATAATTATGTGTGACAAATATAAATACACTAAATATGATTGGATATTCAGTGTAAAACAATCAAAGGACATTCACACATATTCTTGTAAAAAAACAATACCAACGAATTGGATGTTTAACTCAACAAATGGAGAATTACTCTTATCAAATTCATATCAATGACTTGAGAATTACCAATGGAGTGATTATGTGTATCAAACTTCTATCCACAGGAAGGGGAGTGGAAATTATGACATAATCAAATGAATAGTGATTCCACACATAATCTTGGGGTAATATAATCAATGAAATATGTGTAAAGCCAAATGAGTGGAAATTGAAATCTCAAATTCCCTTATCGATTAGGTAACTTACGAAACATACACCCATGAAAGAAGTATCATACCATGATGATGTAAATACCCATAAATTAAAGTATATTACACAATGAATATGATCATGGGCAGTACACATACACCACATGCAATAATTAAGTGGTGATCAATGGAATTCTCACGGAATTAAAAGTGAGATAAGAAAACCCTTACATTGTACTTTTTCCTTGGTCGATGGTAGGTTTACCTCCTGTATAATGGTGAAATAATTGTTATTGAATAATAAAAGAATCATTTACTTTAATATGACATCATATATGATCTTTTATCATTGATTTGTTAATAATATTTTAGAATTATCGTCATTTCGGGTGTTAACGGGTTCATTTTACTTTATATTCTTTGTTATGTGAGACATATTTGTTATTAATGGGATGTATATTATTCATATCCAGAATGGTATCAAGTTCTTAAACATCATTTTTAAATCATCAAATTATACGATGGAGAATGAATCTCATCGCGTTCGTGGAGACGGTAGTCCGTACGTACGCACGAACGCTACTTCCATTTAATTTTTATTTTAAAAGAATCGAATCCAAATTATACATAGGTATATTACTATTCCAGTATAATATAATATTTTATATATGTTACTTAAGTTCATTTACACCATCCTTTATACGTTCCATGTGTGGTATGAACGAGTCATATCATTTTAAGGGGGCGGTAGTCCGCACTTCCTCAAATGAAATTATCGTATGTATATACAACATGAAACGAATAATGGTATGAAATAAAATGGAATTACAGAAGCTTATATATAGAATATATATCATTAATATCATATTTAATTACAGTGCCATCCTAATGGCCACCATGAGAGGCGGTAAGATGTATTTGAACAATCATCGTTTCGTGAGGCGTTAGTTTGCCATCCACAGAAACATTATGTTCATCATCCATTAGATGGAGTTGTGTGAATGTGTAGTTTGAATCCTTCTTATAACAACATCCTAGTATATTGAGGATACTGGTGTTGTTATAAAATAAAGGAAATAAAAAGATTTTGGGGGTTGGAGAAGCAAAATAAATGAAAATACTTTAAGAGAAATTGTTACCTTTAATTTAGGTAACTCACTTCGGTTGGAACCAAAGGACTTCTTGAAATGATTTATGCCTAAGGGGAAGCTTCAAGGAGGAGGAGAGGGATGTGGGGAGCTTAGTTGGGCAGAGTTTGGACGAGCCAAGTGGCTTGAGAGGTGTGAGGAAATGAGAAGGAGGAGTGCCCTTTTATAAGAGGGGTGAGGGGCACCTTTGGAAAAGCTAGAAATATTAATTTATAATAAATTCATATTCGGTTTCCAAAGGCTCCAAAGTTGACTATTAAAAGGTTGAGGTGGGGATAGGTCGAAAACAACTCATCCAATAGAATTTAGACAGGTTTGGGTACTTATATTAACCTTATTTTTAAGTATTAACTCTAAGTTAATTAGTTTCACTTTTACAATGTCTCTTTGTATTTTTATATAATATGGTTAATAAACTTACTATATACATCCAAGCGACCCCCAAGTGGTCCATTAATGATTAACATATCATAATATAAGTCTCTTGGCCGAACCTTAGATTTTTAGGAATTTAATATCAATTAATAATATAATATTTGTTTTAAGAACTCTTTTATGTCAATTTTGACACTATTCAATAGTTGATTTTTGTGAAACTCATAACAGATTGATTACTTCGAAAAAATTCAATTAAATCAATCCTAATATATCATATTATCCTAGAAAATTAGTTTAATTCATTAAAAGTTTCATATTATATTTATTTGGGTGTTTATAATATCAATTATTTTAATTTTTCACTATTATAGTAATTACTTCATCATCATTGTGTCATAAATAAAATAAATTATTTAATGTCTAAAAATTATAAATAAAATATCATTATGTAGAAAATCTTTTTAGCTTTCTAATGAATATTTATAATCTAAAATCCAACATATATAACCCTATGTAACAATTGTTGTTCTAAAAGATATATGCTTGTGTCATTTTTGTATTAATTTTAACTAAATTAAAATAAAGTGTCATTATCACTTACAAGCGGATCCATGGGGTCCCTAAATAGACCCAAAGATTCACATGGTCGACCATGTATCAACCAATAGGGTTAAGACACGTTTTAGGGTAATTTAGTATTATTATAATATTATTTTTTTTAACCCTTATTTACCGGATTTACCCTTAACCATGGTAAATAAAATATTTACCGCAGTAATTATTCAAAATGTCTAAAAATAAAAGTTACCTATTTACACAATTTTAACATCCTGATTCCAAATATGGAATCCATTTTCCTAAATTCAAAACACAGAAGTGGCAGAAATTAATTTAAAATTAAATCCCGCTGTCAAAACAAAAAGCGTGTTTTTAAGAGATAATAACTATCAAAAGATTGACACTCGTTTATGTTCGGTTTAATTGTAAAATTATGTCCAATGACCAACATTATATTAAATGGTAAAAATATATTCTAAATATACTTTAAAACCACTCAAATTCATAATTTATCACTATTAATTATTTTGATTAAAAAAGTTGTTTTTAATTAAAATTTAGTAATTTTCACTATTCATCAAAATATAAAAGTTATCCGAAAAGTACCAAAATTTCACCCTAGGATAATTTCGATATTCCGAATCCAAAAATGAAGTCCATTTTTAAATATAAAATATATATAATTTCAAAAATTAGGTATTACTATTCATAACGGCTAGTTTGATTGGTTGTGGTGTGTGTTAAAACTCAAGGTTGCGTACAACACACGCTACTGTTTTATTCAAAGAAAGCGTACCGTGGAAGCTTGGGATGTTTCATTTTAAATTTTTGATGTCCCCATTTAGTCAAAAAGTTTAAAATATAGTATTTAAAAAGGGTTCACTATTAAAGTTGATAAAAGTGCAATACTGAAAATGAATTTGTTCTTGCATTATATCTAAGAAACTCATAATATGGATTCTAAAATTATAAGGATTATATAAACATTAAAATTTATATAATACTATTCATAACCTCTTTTGAACGGCTTGTTTGGTAAGTCATGGTGTGCTTGAACATGGTGTTGCATGTAGTGAAAGTTATTGAATTATTTTGAAGAAATAACACACTATGAAATCTTGGGGTGTTACAATAATTCTATATAAAACCAAGATTTGAGGGTTTCTATTGGTGCTGTGTAATTAATAGGAAGAGATATTAAAACTTTTGGCATAACATGTCACTTCTAGGAAAGTGGTTTGAATAGAATGTAATAAATAGTGGGAGTAGAATGAGTAACTTTCCTAAGCCACGGGAAATAAGAAAAGAAGAATCTCAAGATGTGGGAAAATTTCCAAAAAAAATAATTTTGATTGCCTAGAGGATATATGTTCAATATGTGACCAAATAGTTCACTTTTCTAAAGAATGTATGACAACCCTTTCAAGACAAGTTTCTTATAATAGAAAAGAAAAGGAAGCTGTGAAGAAGAAAATTGAGGAAAAAGATTTTGTGATTGAGATAACTTTGAAAGCTATAAAAAAGAAGAAACCCTAGATTATTTATAGTGTCTATTCCTCACACATTATGTGAGATAAAAAATACTGAATTTTTTTGAAAATAGTGATATAGGAAAAATCACATTTGAAAATGATAGTTCCTTAAATATCTAGGCAATATGGACAGATGAGATAGAAACTTTAAAACTAAAATTTTAGGATGTTTTATATTTTGATGGGATTAAACATAATTTATTTAATGTTTGTCTAGTATGTTATGATTGAAAAGAAGTGATATCTAGGAAATATTAATGTATCATCAAAAGTATTGAAGACGGAAAATTTTTAACAAGGGGAGAAATAACCAACATAAATCTATTTCAAATAAGAGAAATTTAAAATTCATGTTACTTGAGTTCCGAAGATGAAAAAAGTTACGGCAACATAGACTTGGTTATCTTGGATATAAAAATATGAACAGCCTTTTCAAAGCTGATGCTGTTTGAAATTTTATAGCATTGAATAAAAGAGAATATAATGTTTGTAGAACTTTTCAAAAAGGGAAAATGACTAGTAAAAGTCACTAGAAAGTTAATATTCACTCTACTAGACCTCTTGAACTTATTCATTCATATTTATATGGGGAAACGAGACATCAATTAATAGAGTGATATTTTTAATTTATCACTTTTATTGATGATTTTATAAGATGGCCAACATTATGTTTATAAAGCACAAGTCATAGGCAGTAGAAAATTTCAGAGTTTTCAAAAGAGAAGTTCAGAGGGAAATGGGTCTTTACTTAATGAATTTGATAACTGATAAAGGAAAGGAATACACATGAAAAGAATTTGAATAATATTTGAATAAAAATGGAATTAAACATCAACATACTTCTCCATACACTCCTCAACATAAAATGGAGTTATTGAAAGGAAAAACAAAAGTTTAGTGGAAATGGGAATAAGTATGTTGGCAGAATACAAGCTTTCAAATTTCTACTAGAGAGAGTCTATTAGTACTGCTGTACATGTTAAAAATAGATGTTTTATAAGGATTTAATCCAGCATGACTTCCAAAAAAATGTTTTATAATAAAAAACCTTCATTAAAATACTTAAAGGTTTGTCTAAGTCCATTTTTTCTAAAAATAAAAAATCTGAATCTTGGAAAATTTGATGAGAAAGAGGAATAAGTATTTTTAATGGGATATTCATCCAATAGAATAAGTAATAAATATTGGATAAAATTTTTACATGATACAGTTGATTCATATGATGTGAAAGTTATTGAAAATCCAACCATCTTTACAAAATATGTTGAAAAACTCATGGAGGATAAACTGAAGTCTATAAATGAGAATAAAAAAATTGAAGATGATTGTGAGTCAAAATAGATTCTTGAAGAATCAGATGAGTCATGTAATGAAGAAAATGAGACAAGAATAAGATCTATAAAATTTCACACTCTTCAGAAACTAGTTAAATTAGATAATATAATTGAAAACCATAAAGATCCATTTCAAACTAGAAGAAAGTTTATATTAGAGAATCAGACATCACTTATCTCACAAGTTATAAAAAATCAGTTTCATAAGTATTCAAACACAAATAATGGGTGAATGAAATGAATAAAGATTTGGATTAGATTGAGAAAAATGAAACAAGGGAACTTGTTCTCTAACCAATCGGTAAAAATGTAATTGGAACAAAATGGGTGTATAGAAACAAGTTTAATGAACATGGAGAAGTTTTAAGAAACAAATAAAGACATGTTTTCAAATTCTATCTACTGGTGGAAGATGTGGATTTTGTAGAAACCTTTCCCTAGTTGAAAGATTAGAAACTATTAAAATATTTCTATCAATGGGTGCACATTAAAATGACAAAGTTCATCAGATGAATGTAAATTCATCTTTCCTTAATGGTGATATTGAAGAATAAGTTTAACTTGAACAACCTTGTGGGTTTTTACTTGATAATGATGTAAGAAAAGTTTGTAAATTGATGAAATCCTTATATGAGTTTAAATAATCTCCATATCCCATGTATTATAAACTTGATCGTTGTTTAGAAAAGTTAATTTTTTCTAGAGGAACGGTTGAAAAAAACTTGTATGTGCAAGAAGTTAACTCCAACACCCTAATTGTAACTATGCATGTAGATGGAATATTTTTTACTGGTGATGAATAAAAGTTTTCTAAAGAATTTTATGCAGAAATAGAGAATAATTTTGAGATTTTTATGTTAGGAGAACTAACTTTCTTCCTAGATTTAAAAATAATTTTTTTCCTATCTCAAGAAAAGTATGATAGAGAATTGTTACAAAATTTTGATATGAAATAATCTAAATAATTTTCTAATCCTATTTTATTTGGGATGAAGATGAGTAAATATGAATCTGGAAAATTTGTGAATCAAAAAGAATTTATAAAATTTATTGTAATTTTGTTTTATCTATTAGCTTCAAGAACTGATTTTGTTTATGTTAGAATTTGTGTGATAGATATTAGAGTGATCTAAAAGAATATAATTTGTTGTAATTAAATAGAATTATGAGATATATTAAAGGAACAAACTCATATGGGAAAATATAAAAAAGAATTTGTGAAATAAACATTCAGGGTTATACAAATGTCAATTGGGATAGAGATTGTAATGATAGAAAATCAACTTTAGGAGGAACATTTTTCTTGGGATACTATTAGATTAATTGGTATAGTAAGGAAAAAAGTTCTTTATCTTTGAGAAAAAAACTCAAAATATGTTGGAGATACACAAGATTGTACTAAAATGTTGTGGATAAATATTCAGTTGGAAGATTTGAAAGTTAAATTTTACAAACCATTAAAGATGCTTTTTGATAATCAAAGTGAAATTTATATTTCTAAAAATCATGTCAAAAAACTCAATATCAAAACATATTTATATTAAGTTTCACTTTATAAAAGAAAAAGTTGTTAATGGAGATATAGTACTAGAATATATTTCAACAAGATATCAAATAGATAATATTTTCACAAAAGAAATTCCCAAAGAAATATTTATAGAATTGTGGTTGCGACATCATGTTTATCCTCCACCAAATAATTCATAAGCATATAAAGTAATTAACCCCAACATTATTTGGATTAGGTTGAAAAAGGAAGATAATATGTACATCTTTGTCCTATAAGGGGAGAGAATTAATTTTCTTAATTTAATGAATCTGAAGCTGTGGTTATCATGAAATGGGGGATAAAATAAAAAGTGAGATAAAAAGATAAAAGTATGGAGGATTTTACCTTAACATCTCCAAAAATTTTCTTATCACTAAGGGATGGAATTACTTAAAAAAAATTACTTTATCCAGTATTGTGGTGCTAGGAAACTTTATTTTGAGAAAGGTTGTGTTTTGGTAAAAGATGAAATATTTGAGTTGTTATAAAGTTGAGTTGTGAAAAATTATGAGTGTTGAGAAATGATGAGTTGAAAAATTTGTTAACTAGAGTTGTCAAAAAATACAAAGGGAGAGATTGAAGATCCTTTATGATGTCTTTGTTTTATCAAAGTTTTGTTTTTTTTCACAACTAACATTTTTTAAAAGAATGTTTTCTCAAATTAAGTGAATTATGTGTTGTATAAAGATAATAATATGTTTGTTGTGAAGTTATTGATAATCCATCAGATGAACTGGATCAGACCCAGATCATCAGATGATGTTTTTGTTACAAAGTCAAAAGTTTCTAAGATGAAGAATGTCATAAAGTCATAAAGTTTGAAACATTGGAAATTCATTAAACTTTTTAAAACAAGTAACATGATTATTTGTTATTATTTCAAGTTCTTAAACATCATGAAGAAGTAATGATACAAACTAGGGTTTTTAGAAGGAAAAAAAAATTCAAGTTTCTGGAGTTTCCAACATTGAAGTTTTCCAAACATAGCTCATCAGAATAAGAAGCACCAGACATTGAGGTTTTCAGAATTATAGAAGTATGAAGCTAACAAAGTTTGAATAATTTTTAAAGTTTCTAATTGGACTTTACATCAAAAAAGGTTTGTGATTAGTAAGTAAAAATATATATAAGTCATGGGAAGAAGAATAA
Organism: Viscum album; assembly: GCA_963277665.1. Lineage (NCBI taxonomy): Eukaryota > Viridiplantae > Streptophyta > Magnoliopsida > Santalales > Viscaceae > Viscum > Viscum album. The sequence continues at coordinate 1,217,715,389 of OY728159.1, forward strand.
GGACTACACAATTGTTGATCGGACAGTTCATCAGTCGATCCATCAGTTTCATTTTATATTAGAAAAACATAATGCTCTAGTGATGAAGAGATTTAGAAATCAAAGATGTTTTTTTAAGTCAGACTGATAAAGCATCACATGTATATCATTATACTACCCAAGTTGTATAATGATTATTGGATTGACCCCAGTTAATGGTTGTCAATGTAAATAGTTATTAACACTGATCCATTAGATGATTAATCCATCAGATGAGTTTTTGAAATTAATCCATTAGACTTATTATTGACACCGATCCATTCGACGAGTTGTTGAAACTAATATATTAGACAGATATTTGTTTTAAAAGTTTAAGATAACTATATCAAGAAATGCAATGGTTCAAGAAATTAGATCGGAATACCTAAGAAATGATAAAGGGGAAGATCAAGTTTGTAATAATACTCTATTTTCTAGACATATAAGATTTTATTCTGAGTGATTGGATACATATGAGTGGACATAGACTCTAGAAAAAGAAAATTTTAGAAATGTTAGATTTACTACTAAAGTGGTTACAAGATGCTGAAGTCTTTATAAGTTGAAACAACATATTCAAACATTTTCATATGACTCGGATCATCAAAGTGATCAATAATATTTTATTTATTTTTAGTAGATCAAGGTAAAAGATGTGTGTTATTTCAACTGTGTTAAGAGTATCTGATATAGGAATGATGAATTTAGAATTTGTGAAGTATATTAGTTGTGGTTAAAATATTTACATTGGACCGAGTCAATATTCTGTTTTTATAAATGGTTCAAGAGTACTAGAAAGTTTAATAGTTTTATAGACCATCAATTTTAGACCAATGTTTTGAAATTAGAGAAGAGCTATGAAGATTCAAGAAGTTTCACAAAGTCACCAGAATATTTGAGAATATTTGAAGTAGTCAATATGAAGATCATATGAATATGAAATTTTGTGTTTTGTAATTTCAGTGAGTGGGAAAATAAATTGGTTTCCATCCTTTTTCTCAACTGGAGAACCTATAAATAGAAGTGGACAATACATTGTACTTTTTTACTGGTTAAAGTGAGACAAAAGTATGAAGTTCAAAATCTATTGTGTTAAAAGATGTTTTTGAACAGAAGCTTTGGTTAGAAGATCAGATTCTAGAAATATTTTCTTACTGGACTGAGGGTATTTGACTGAGTAGCTAAGTAGAAGTTTGAAAATTATTGTTATGTTAAATAGGCATATCAAAAGATTTTATAATAATGGAAAATTGAGTTAAGGTGAATCGAACTAAGGCTATTATACTAGATTCATTGGACTGAATCCATCAGACATAGGGTCATCAGAACAAGCCTCTCGATGAACTTTTGTGGAGCAGAAAGTTTCAAAGTTCTTTATTCTCGTTGTGGATAAAAGTTTGTAATAAAATTTTGTAAAATGATGAGAGTTGGTATAATCATTCTTATTGGGAGATAGAATGTGTCCAATGGGAGTTGGCATGAGTTGTATTCACTTTTTCATAATATTGAATTTCCATAGACACATTGGAGTGGATATGAAAAATATTTAGGTTCTCGCACTGATTCCAATCCTTATAAATTGCATGTTTTATGATTACTTTTTTTTATATCTAAAAGCACTTGAGTTTACTGAAATTTGATAAGGAAGAAACTCTAATTATTTTCTGGGGTTAAGTTTCTTAAAGTTTAAATTTTTCAAAAAGAAATAACTAATTCAAACCCCCCTTCTCAGTTGTTATTCAATCCTTTAGAAATTCAATTGATATCAAAGGGAAGGTTTCTCTTTTTAATATTTATCATGGAAAATATCAATTCCATCAAAATTAGAGAGATTAATACATTTGATGGAAAAAAGTTTCATTGTTGAAAAAACATGCTGATTTAATATCCCCCATATCTTAGCTTGGAATTCATTGACGTTGCAACAATTAATTTTCCACCACAAGATAAATATACTCATATGAAAATTTCTAATAAAAGAAACATTGAAACTGATGGAAAAGAAAGAAATTTTATTCTTATATCTTTGCTAGAAAATATGTTTATGAAGGTGATGGGACACAAAACAGCTAGATAAACCTAGGAAAAACTTGAAAAAATCTATGAGGAAAATACAAAAGTGAATGAAGTGGAGTTACAAATATGGAAGAGGAAGTTTAAAGATATCAAGATGGGCGATGAAGATACTATTTATGAACACTTCACCAGAGTAAATGGATTTTTTGAAACATAAAAAGTTTTATAGATACCACTGAAGATTATATAATTGTTAATATACTTATGAGAAAATCTCTAGTCGGGTTTGATTATAAAATATATTCTCTAAAGATAAATATGTTTTTTCACTTAATGAATTGCATAAATTTCTTGATTCCTATTATATTATAGAAGATTCAGTATTCAAAATGAATATCAAATATGAAATTTATTTTGAAGATACGAGAAAGATCAAAATTCAAGATGATGAAGATGTTGATCCTTATGATTTTGAATATAAATAGGGTGATGAGTTGAATGAAAAAATCATGTCTCTTATTTCAAATAATTATTAAAAAGGAAGAGGAAAGTAAGGAGGAAAACTTTCTCTTAATTTTTTCAAGTATGGTGGAATTAGGAACTTTGTTATGAATTTCTCCAAGAAAAATATTGGATAATTTTGAGATGATTCTGATGAAAAAATTTGATGGAAGAATTCGAACAAAAGTTATAAATAAGAAAATTCTTCCAACAAATATAAGAAGAAGTTCACTAGAAACAAAAGGAGTATGCTGAGTAAGAAAGCTACATTAGACTCAACTGATAGAAATTATTCAGAAGATAAAAGTTCATATAATTTCAGATCATTCATTAAAAAAGTTGAGAAAACAAAATATTACTTAGATAGTGAAGAATGAGAAGGAGGTGAGGAAACTTACAAAGAATATCACCTCAGATCACAACTTGTACCATTTATTGAGAAAAATAAAAATATCAAGAACTAAATGAAAATAATGAAGATAATTGTTGAAAGAATGTGTGATGGGAAGGAATATTTTCTTAAAATAGAAGATGTGTATTAAATAAATTAAGAATCTCAAATTAAAAGTTATTGAATGAGAAAAGACTATAGATGATGTTTTTAAGAAAGTTTTTGTGAGGGAAGATAGAATTTTTAAATCTCAATCAAAAGTTATTGAGGTTTAAAGTACCTTAATAAATATTAATGATAGCTTCAAAAAAGATTGATAAGTAAAATCAATGACTTCTAAAGTGGATGAGAAATATCAAAAAAAGAATAAGGTGAGATCCTCACCCACTAAATATGATAGTTCATCTAATTTTTCTAACCATACTGGTGTTTAGAAAAATGTTGGGAAATATAGGTTGAGAAAAGATGTGAAAAATCCACTACATAAATAAAAGTTTAAAACAACTCCTAGAGGAAAGTTTCCAAACACATAGAGGTAACTATAGTTGAAAAATGTTGTGATCTTCAACAATATTGTTATAGGAAAAGATCATACTTCAATAAAAAAACCAATATTTGATGGTTTATATTAGTGATTTGGAATTTATTATCATGAAGTTTACAATTGTTTTCATAACATGTAACTTACAATAATGATGATTGAATAAAATGGAAGAAATGGTGAGATCATAATGAGTAACTTTCCTAATCCACAAGAAGTATGAAAATAAAAATATCAAGAAGTTAAAAAAATTCCAACAAAAAATCAGTTTGATTTCCTAGAGGAAATATGGGTAAGATTTGACCAACTGAGTCACTTTTCTAAAGAATGTATGAGAACCCTTAAAGGACAAGTTTCTTATAATAGAAAAGAGAAGGAATCTGGAAAGAAGAAAATTAAGCAAAGAGATTTTTTTATTGAGATAGATTTGAAAGCTCGAAAAAGGGAAAAACCATATATTCTAGATAGTGGTTGTTCCTCACACATTATGGAAGATATAATTATATTTTTTTTAAAATTATGATGGAGGAGCAGTTACATTTAGAAATGATAGTTCCTTGGAAATCATAGGAATAAGGACTGTAGAGAAAAAACCTCAAAAACTAAATTCCGAGGAAGTTCTATTTGTTAATGGGATTAAACATAACTTACTTAGTGTGATTAAACCACGTGATGATGAAAGATAAGTGATATTCAGGAAAGTTTCATGTATTATCAAAAGTACGTAAGATGGAAAAGTTATAACAAGGGGAGAAAGAACCAGTGGAAATCTCTTTCAAATAGGATAAATTTATAACTCATATTACTAGAGTGTTGAAAATGAAAAAAGTTGTGGCACCATATACTTGGGTATCTTGTATAGAAAAATATTGATATACTTTCCAAAGATGATTCTGTTCAAAATTTTCCATCATTAAATAGTAGAGAATATGACATTTTTATAACTTTTCAGAAAGGTAAAAGTTGAATGAATATGGAGAAGTTTCAAGAAACAAATACATACTTTTTTGCAAAGGCTACACAAAAGAGGAAGGTGTGTATTTTGAAGAAACATTTACCCTAGTTACAATATTCTAAACTATTAGAATGTTTTTAGTAGTGGTTCTACATCGAAATTATAAAGCTTATCAGATGGATGTAAATTCATCTTTCCTAAATGGTGATATTAAAGAAGAAGTTTACATTAAAAAATTTTGTGGGTTTTTACTTGATAAAGATGGAATAAAATTTTGTAAATTGAATAAATCCTTATATGGGTTAAAATAATATCTACATTCCTGGTATTCCAAACTTGAAAGTTGTCTGAAAAAGTTAAAATTTTCCAAAGTAAATATTGAAAGTAACTTTTATGTGAATGAATTTAACTCTAAAAACCTGATTGTAATTGTGTATGTAGATGATATTTTTTTTGTGGATGAATAAATGGTTTTTAAAGAATTTTCTGAGGAAATGAAGAAGAATTTTGATATGTCAATTTTGGAAGAATTAACTTTCTTCTTGGGTTTACAAGTTAAAAAAAATGAAAAATATATTTTCTTATCTCAAGAAATGTATACCATGGAATTATTAAAAAAATTTGGCATGGAAGAATCTAAATTTTTTTTACTCTTATTTTAGTTGGGATGATGATGAGTAAAGATGAATCTAGAAAAAGTGTGAATCATAAAGAATTTTGAAAATTGATAGAAAGTTTTCTTTATCTAACATCTTCAAAACCTGATATTGTTTATGTTGTGATTTTGTGTTCCAGATATCAGAGTAATCTAAAATAATCTCATTTTTGGAAGAAAATAGAATTTCGAGATATGTTAAATGAAAAAATTTATATGGTCTGATATAAAAAATAAGTTATGAAATGAAATTTCATGGTTATACTGATGATGATGGTGTTAGATATTGAAATTATAGAAAACCAACTTATGGAGGAAATTTTTTCCTGGGAGACTAAAGTGTGACTTGGAATAGTAAGAAACAAAGTTCAATAACATTGATCATAGAAGAATCAGAATTTTTTGTAGAAACATAGGATTGTACTCAAAAGTTGTGGGTGAAATTTTAATTAAAATATTTTAAATATGAAGTTTAAAAACCATTGAAGATACTTTGTGATAATTAGAGTGCAATTGATATTTATAAAAACCTTTTCTAACACTCAAGATAAAAATATATTGATATTAAGTTTCAATTAATAAAATAAAAAGTTTTTGATAGAGATGTTGTTCTGGAATATATTTCAATGAAATAGAAAATAAATAATATTTTCACAAAGGAAATGACTAAATAAATATTTGTGGAATTGAGGCTGAAACTTCATGTTTATCCTACACCAAATACTTCATAAACATATTAAAAAAGTACCACAACTGTTCATTGGATTATATTGAAGGGGGGGGGGGGGGAATATGTATAAATTTTTCCTATAATAAAGTGATAATTAATTTTCATAATTTAATGAATCTGAAGCTGTGATTATCATAAAATGAGGTAGAAAAATAAAAGCTAGAGAAAAAGATAAAAGTGAGGAGAAGTTTATCCCAATATGGAAACAAATTTTATTACCACTGAGGTATGTAATTCCCTCAAAAAAATTACTTTATCTATTTTTGTGGTATTAGGACACTCTTTTGAGAAAGACTGTGTTTTAGTAAAAGTTAAAATATTTGAGTTGTTATAAAAATGATTTGTAAAAAATTATCAGTGTTAAAAAATGATGAGTTGAAAAATTTGTTAATGAGAGTTTTCAAAAAATCTAAAGGGGGATATTGAAGATCCTTTTTGATGTTTTTGTTTTATCAAATTTATATTTTTAATGAAAACTATTTTTTTGTAAAAAACGTTTTTGTAAATTAGGTGAAAGATGTGTTGCTGGAAGATTATAATATGTTTATTATGAGGTTTCTAAAAATCATTCAGATTAACCAGATTGGACCCAGATCCTTAGAAGATGTTTTTGTTACAAATTCATATGTTTATGAGATAAAGAAAATCGTAAATATGGAAAGTTTGAAAATTTTGGAAGTCATAGAAATTTTCAAAACAAGTCTAATGATGCTCATATATTATTTAAAGTTCTTAAACATCATTAAGAAGTCCTGATACAAACTGGAGTTTGTATAAGGGAAGAGAAATTAAATTTTTTTGGAGTTTCCAACATTTTAGTTTTTAGATGTAGATCATCAGACCTAGAAGAACCAGATGAAAAAGTTTTCAGAAGACTAGAAGTATGAAGCGAATGATGTTTGAAGAAATAAAAAGTTTCTAGTTGGACTATCAGTCATACATGGTTTGTGATTTGTAAGTAAAAATATATAAAAGTCATGAGAAGACAATGAAGGACTCCATAGTTACTGATCAGACTGCCCATCAGATGAACAATTAGTCTCAGTTTCTGTTAGAAAGACAGAATGCTCAGGTGATGAAGAGCTTGAGAAATCAAAGATGTTGTTTTTAGTTAGATCGATAAAGCCTCAGACGTAGATCATTGGACTTCCCTAATCATATGATGAATATCGAATGGACCAAATTTGATGGTTTTGAATGTGAAGAGTTGTTGACACTGATCCATCAGATGAGTTTTTGACACCGATCCATCTAATGAGTTTTTTAAACCGATTGATCAGACGAGTTGTTGACACCAATCCATCATAAGAGTTGTTGACAATGATCCATCAGGCAATTTTTTTTTCATAAAGTCAAAGATAACTAGATGAAGAAATGTGGTGGTTCAAGAAATCAAATCTGAATACCTGGTCGAAGACAAAGGAGAAGATCAAGTTTGTAATAAGACTTTATTCTCCGTATATAAAAGATCAGATGCTAAGTGGTTAGTTATAGTTGAGTTGAAATAGACTCTAAAAAAAGAAAATGTTATAAATATTGGAGTTTCTATTAAAGTGGTTGATAAAAACAGAAGTCTTTAGAAGTTGTAACAACGTAGTTAACCATTATTAGTTTACTTTGATCATCATAGTGAGAAATCATATATTTTTTCTATATTTCATAGAATAAATATGCGAGTTATTTCAATTAGGTCAAGAGTATCTGATAGAGGAATGCTGAAGTTAGAATTTGTGAACTTTAGAAGCTTTGGATAAAGGATGTCCATCAGACTGAATCAATGTTCTGTTTTTTGAAATGGGTCAAGAGGACTAGAAATATAATTAGTTTTATAGAAAATAATTTGTAGAATGTTGTTTTGAAATTTGAGAAGAGTTTTAAGATTCAAGAAGTCAGCAGAAGAGTTGAGAAGATTTTATGCAGTCAAAATGTAGATCAAATGAATGATAAATTCAGAGTTTTTGAATTTGATTGAGTGGGAAATGAAATTTGTTTCCCACCCATTTCTCAATTGGAGAACCTATAAATAATATTTCACAGTACATCATACTTTTTTAGTCTATAAAGTGAGACAAAAAGATGAAGTTCATAATCTGTTGTGTCTAAAGATGTTTCTGAATAAAATCTTCAGTTAGAAGATTGGATTGTAGAAATATTTTCTAACCGAACAAAGGGTATCAGAATGAGTAGTTGAGAAGAAGTTAGAGAATAACTATTATATTTAATAGTAAGATCATAAGATTTTATAATATGAATTGGTTGAGAAAAGGTGAATCAAACTAAGGCTATCAAACCAGATTAATTGGGCTGAAGGTATCATACGTAGGGATATCAGGCTAATACTCTAGATGACCTTTTTTGGAGAAAAAAGTTTCAAAGTTATTCATTATTTTTTGTGGAAAAAATTTTGTAAGAAAAATTTGTAAACTGATGGGAGTAAGTGTAATCATTCCTATCGAGAGATATAAGGTGTGTAATGGGAGATGACAAATTTTTTATTCAGTTCTTTATAATAGTTAATTTCCATAGACCTATGAGAGTGGCTATGACAAGGATGCAGGTTCTGACACTGAGGCCTAACCTTGTAAATCATGTGTTCAATGTTTATTTTTCTATTTTTTCAAGAACTTGAGTTTATTAAAAGTTGATAATGAAGATACTCTAACAATTTTTAGGGGTTAAGTTTCCTAAAGTTGAAATTTGTAAAAAATCAACAACTGATTAAACCCCACCTTAGTTGTTCTTTTATCCTTTAGAACTTCACTTTTCATCACTTAAAACCCGCTATATCTATCAAGTATACCTTCCATATACCTTAGTAATTACAATTTCTAATGCTCTCCACACTATTTAGAAACCCCAATCACCAACAAAGTATACCAATGGAATACAGAAAAATCTCTTTATCCAAAACATTTACAAGATTTTACATTAAATTTACTTAAGTCCACGGTAATCACCACCATATTCAACTGAATCCACCTCTAATTATCATAGAAAAAAACTTATTTCTATTATTTTTCTAGAACCATATTTCCACCAAAACATGATGACAAAGTATAAGGAAATCAATGGAGTCCTAAATGTTATTCCACCCTAGGGTAAGCCAAAGAAAATAGTAATGGAACCACTGTAATTTATAGATCCCACTTTTTGTATGAGTTATATTTTTTAATGGATGATATTGGGTTTTAATGGTTTTCAGTGAAATAGAAATATTTCATTGATGTCAATATGTCAACGAAGTTGTAAATAAGAAAATAATGGAAATTTTGGCTAATGTATTCAATCTATATAACAAAGATGATATTTCTTGTATGGTTAAACGAAGAAGAAATAAATTTCTCAAGTATTTATTTATTCAAAAAAAATTAAGGACTTTGAGTGCACTTTTGACACGAGTGAAGTCATTCTTAATGTCTCAAACATGTGCTTGATGTTTGGAGGAGCATGTTTGTTATAAACATTATGAAGGTTCTTTAAGGATTTCCTTAAGAAGTTTATCAGAGTTTCCTTAAGATGTTTTCAAAGAAATTTTTTTAGAGATAGTGAAGACAATTGGTCATAGTATAGAATACTAAGGTGATTAGACAGATTTGATCATACTATGGTAATAAAATAGTGGTTTCCAAGTAGTATCATAAAATAAAGGTTTTTGAGTTGATATTACACTGCATAAAGGTTCATTGAGGCTATATAAAGGTAATCCAAGTGTTCTGTAAAGGCACATCGCTATTTTCAATTCCTATGTAAGGTTAATCTGATGGTTGTGTAAGGGTATCCACATAAGGGTTTATAATTATCACCATAGGACATAAGTTTCCAAACTATTTCTATTTGAAAGAAAAATATAAAAAGTTTATTATTAAAGGGAATGTTCATGAGACCACTAGAGGAATATTCATAGTAATATTGGAATTATATGAATATATAGAATAGATTGGATGATAAGAGGAATTTTTTAACTAAATATTTTCAAAAGTTACATCAGATAGAGAATGATTAGACAAATACAATTCAGCCATTTCTAAGTAAAATTTTCTGTATGATAAAACATCATTATGCCTTGTATTATGATTCAAAGGTGAAGTTTCGAAGGAGATAGAGGATGGAGGAACTTGATGGTTCCTAAGAAAAGTTAAGAAATGTATGAAGTCCATCAGAAGCACTTATAAAAACAAATAGATGAGAAGTAAAGAAATTGAAACGAGTGATCGAAGAAAGTATTGATGAGGTTATAGATTTTGAAAGGAAGTATATAGTCTTTCGTAAGAGCTTGGTGAGTTGTCAGATAGACTCTAATAGATGGATTTTCTCTATTGATCAAACATAGGTTTCCTAATATAGTCAACAATTAGAATAAAATTTTGAAGATCGTCAAATGAGGAGATTTTAGAATGACCAAATAAGAGTTACTAAATAATTAGAAAAATAATAATTCTTTGAAGTAGGTCATCAGACTGAATAATTTTTGTGGAAATAGAAGATAAAGGTTTCTAAATGATCAGAAAAATGTTTCTTAAAATTTTTATAGGAAATGTATAAAGATCATTAGACAGAGTGTGTTGAAACTTCCAATCAGTTTGATTAAATTAAAGTTTTTGTATGAAGTTATCAGATATAGGTTTCTAGGTTACGTTAACCAGACTTAAATTTATATACAAGATGATTAGAAAGAGTTTGATGAGGTTTCTGTACAGTTTCATGAGATAGATATTTCTAATTTCATTAGACACAAGTTTTTACAAAGACATCAGACTGAGTATTAACAATTAATCTAATAGAGTTATATTAAGATATCAGCTAGAAGGATAAGAACATATATCCAAGAATTTATTAAATAGAGTAAAACTAACGAACATCAGATAACCCACCAAATATATGAAGATACCTACAAAAGTATGTTGAATAAAATTTCAAAGGAAATATTAAATAGAGTTGTTAGAACAATGAAGCTATCAAAAAAAAAAAAAGATTTGTAAAGTATATCAATGGTCATAGAAAGTATCTTGTTGAAGAATTATGTGATGTACCTATAAAATTGTAAAGGAACAATGGATAAAGTTATATTATATAGAATATGTGAAAGGGAGTTGTATAAGATAGAATGTCTAAAGACATTTATGAAGTTTTTTTAAAGATATTAATTATAAAGATGTTGATATGGATGATCAACATTTGAATAATCAAAAAGGCATATTGTGATTCTATAAGTATTTTAGGATGTTTGAAGAAGATTATTGATGTTGATATCTAACAAAGTCCCTATAAATATTTGTTAACTTCTATCTTTTATGAAAATTGAATACACTCAAAAGGTGAAATTTTTTGAGCAGGTCTCTAAAAACATTGAGTAGGAAATTTAAATTTTAAGTACGTTACTTACCATGAAAATGATGAGAACCACTCCCTATATAAAGGGGTACTGTTGCCTTGAAAAAATTTGTGATAAATAGAGTGTACCATGGATGTGAGTTTTTCCAAAGAATTGAAGAACTATAAGAAAGTGTGGACCACAAAGCTTGAGAGTAATTATCATTTGAGGCTAGATCTTGGAGAGAAGAAGTATCAAATGAAGTAGGGGTAATTGACAGATTAGATGCACTAGATAAATTTGTAAAGATCTGTATGAAGAAAATAACAAGTAATGATAGGATGTAGATGTATTAGAACAAAGAATACATCATATGGAGAAATAAAATCAAACAAACTAGTACTGGATGACCTGGAAGAATAAAGGTTCAACAAGATATTTGAAAGAACTTTCATTATATTTTGGTATCAGAAAAGCAACATGAAAAATAAGGGATCAAATGATCCTTCATCAAATGAATCTGCATCAAAAAGACAGGATCAGTCAACGTTATCAGATAGAAAATTTCTAAATTAAGAAAGAGGGAGGAAATTTGATTGCCCACTACCTTGTAAGTAACATGTGGAGAAGAATGAAGTGAAGAAAAAAGTTGCACCGTGACATCCAATAGAAATCTTACATGGTGGAAGACTTTCTTAGAATTACAAAGTACCTTAAGAAGTAGATGAATACTATCTTCAAAATAATTATAAAGAACCAGTGAGAAGCTTCAAGTTGGACCATGTCATCATTAAAGAACACACTTCTTCTTTTTGAGGTACGATTTCTTTTATTCTTTTTCCTTGAGTTGTTTTTGAGAAAATAATTGAAAAATAGACAAAAGGGAAACCTAGACATGTACTAGAATCATACCATCTCACAGGTTGATTTAGGGTTACACGCCATGTAATCCTAAGTACACACCATGTAGTTTGGCCATGTATGATGGGAATACATGGAGTGTGGTCATGTCAGTAAGGAAAATAGGAAAAACCAACTACACACCCTGTTCTTCTTGGTACATGCCGTGTATTCATGTCAACAGGACTTGGAAAGTAAGTCGGTGGAAGTCAGCTGCCAAATGAAGAGTAAAATAATATACACACCATGTATATAGACTTACATGCTATGTAATTTGTGTTTTTCTCTTAAAATAGGAAGTAGCATTGTTCTTCTGTCATTTGGACAAAAGGCTTGCCCGAGGAACTCAAGAGGAGCACCAGAACATCAACCTTCTCCCAAATCTTCATCTGGACTCTGATTTGATCACCGTAAATTTCATTTGAACCATATAGGAAAGATATAGATTAATCTTGAGCATTTCTTCCCAATTACTATTCTATAAGAAGTTATTTAAGGTTGAGTTTTTATTCTTATTTCTTTGATCTTTGTTGTTATAGCTCAAATTAGAGCTCGAGGCTGGACAAGGAGAGTCGTAGTACGACGAGGTATGTGGTCTCAGGATAATTGTTTAATTTCAAGTTGTTTATATGTGCTGTTTTTCCATTCGCCCATGTTTAGGGTGTCACTTAATTAATAATTTGACACATGTTGATACCTAATGACATTAGGTAATTGAATAAATTAATTGAAGCATGTTTAGGCATAATTGGTTTGATTAAGGGATACCCCGTGGGCGTGTTTTCCATCAGATTACCATTGTTTAGCTGTTTGGCCTAGGATGCCGATGGGATTGCCTTTGTTTCCCTTTTTAAGGGTTGTTTTAGAATGAAATTGGTTAAATGAATGTTTCCATGTGAATATGATTGTTAAATCTTTGTGATAGTTCAATTAAAAAGTTAGTCTTGTTATATAATTTTTCCCATGTGAGTGGATTATTGAAAACCATGTAACAGTGTAGTTTACATGTGTTGTTTACTATGATGAAATGTTGATACATCGGGCTTGGCCCTGGATATGTTGAAATGATTATACACCAATGTTGGACCTAAATATGATGAAATGATGATAAACCAAGCCTGTCCCTGATTTTGAATATGCTGAAATGTTGATACCCTGTGCTTGTCCCAGATTTTGAATATACTGAAATGCTGATACACCAAGCTTGTACCTAATTTAAATATGCTCAAATGCTTATACATCAGGCTTATACCTGAGACATAATGAAATGGAATGACTGACAATGCGTCTGCCAAGACAAATCATAATCTTGTATTCGATCTAGACTTTTTTGTTTAGATAGCCTGCTGAGGTATCTGTTGTGTTTACTTTATATAGGGGACTGATGAGCATAGGCCAGATCCCGAGACTTATGTAATTAATTGAATTTGAATTTATTAAATAACATGAAATGAATGTAAATTAATTCCAGTACTTGTAGGATTATAACTTTTGAGTACCTTATAGTTTACTACATTTCACTACTATACACTACTGTTGTATATACTCACTAATAGATTGGAAACGACCTTTGTTGGTTGCCTAATGGGATTTATTTCTCACACCTTATTTATGTCATGTATTTGGGCCCAAACAGACTATATTTATACAACTGTCGATATGGGAAAGGATCCTTTTACAGGTACTTGATTGCTGCTTAGGAGTAGGAGAGAAAGGGACCAAACCAAGGCTTGAGATTCTATTGTGGTTCATTTTGTATTTTTATACCTTTGTATTGTATTATACTTGATTTCAGTGTATCTTGTTTTCACTATTTTCTTAGAACATGTAACATGCTACATCATTTTGATATGTTATACCTTCTGGTTATCTTTACCTTGCAGTCTTCCATTATTCACTTCAGTTGCATGCTTTTTACTGCTTCCACTATTGTCATTATTTATTCTGCCATGTTACACTTTTCCAATGAGGGAATATTTTTCCCACTACCACATCCTAGGACCTCGTTTCCAATTGGAAGCCTCTAGCATTTAAGGAAATGAGTTTGAGTCCATGTGTCCAACTGGGTACGGGGCACCAATCGAGTGGCTTCCGGACCCAAGAAATTTCAAAGTGGTATCAAAGGGTTTCTTTTTTGATTTATTTTACTATTTGGAGATGATATAGATGATATAGAATTTGGTAATTAGCTTTTCTCGGGAGTAGCTACCCCACGTACATGGAAAATCCAAACTGCCTCAAATTAAATGGTGCTTTTGGATTTTGAGCTATTATATTTGATTTGATTTCACTATTGGGTGACACACTTGATTTCTGCTATTACTATTTATAAAATTATAGGTTCCATTTCAGTTGAAACCAGATGATATGAGGGTGTGACATCTCATGCACCATATAGGTACTTGTTAAAATCACATGTCATGCATTGTGGCATTCCATCTAGGATGAATTAGATATTTTATGGTGTTGTGATAGATGTCATACAAGAGATGCCTCTTGTTGTGGTAATACCTTGATAGATATGCTTGTTGTTGTGATAGGTGTACTGGTACGTGCTATGGTTGGATTTAATGGACACCAAAATTTAGTTCCTAAGGTGTATGGGCCCTCTTGGACTGAAATTTAGTGGATCATGATTCAGCCTTTTGTATAGAATTGTTCTATGTTATGCTCTTCTTGGGTGCCAAAATTTGATTCACAGGGAGTATGGGCCCTCACAGATCCGAACTTGGAATCCCACAATATTTTTGTTTTTTTGAACAAGGGTTTTCTGGGAAATCTAGAGTTTTGTCATAAAAAACCCAGTATACACAGTGTGTAATTTAGCCCAACACGCCGTTTGTTCTTCCTATTTAAGGGAAGAAGGTGTTCCAAGTTTTAGTATGAACACACCATGTACCTTGTGTACACACTGTGTAGTGTCTTATTGTGTAACTAAAAGTGTGAGCAGAAACATGAGATAGTGAGTTTTGATAAGCACACAATATGAACCCTCGGTACACGTCGTGTAGCATACCTAGGAAGAACCCATGTAGATCTAGCAGTGTGAGAGTACATGGCTAGGAGGACAGACCTATGTACACACTGTGTACCTGTGGAACACGCCATGTACTTGTGGTTAACACATGCCAGGAAAACGGTAGAAAATGACCATGTAAGATCTAAAGGGTACACACCGTGTAGTCCTTTTTTGCCACACTTTTGAGGGTATTGTCCTATTTTGTTTTGGAACACTTGAACGGAAAACCTTGATGATGAGTTTGAACTAAGTAATGTTCTTGACCTTGTAGAGTTATGACACCGCGACGACCACAAGCTATACGCCAGGAGAGTTGTGATGATCATACTCCAAAATGGTAGGCCATGGGATATCGATGGGTCCTCTAGTTGTGTCAGTTGGGGAACCAACTTTATTACCAGATGCAGGCGAAGATTCACATTTCTGTGAATATTTTATGAGGTTTATGTAGACATTTTAGGGAGCACCACATGCTGTGGAATCAGGGCTAGAATCTGTGCTGACTATCTTTGAGCATCTGGAGATGCATATCGAGAGGAAAGTCAAGCTCGCGACATATGCTGCGTGATTCTTCCAAGAGATGGTGTGATGTTGTCACTAAGGCATGGATTCACTAGGATATGACAGGAGAAGACTTTCAGGTAGCCTTTTATGATTATTATTTTCCTAAGATGCTGAGGGCCAACTGAACCGGGGAGTTCATGCACCTGGAGCAAGGCACACTGTCCGTTATGTACTATTCTTCCCGGTTTACTAAGCTTCAGCGATTCACACCTATTCTGATGGTGGATGACATATCAAAGGCTAGATGATTTGAGGATGGTCTTAGGTTTGAAATCCGATCATAGTTGAATGTCTTTAGGTTTCCTTCTGTCTCTGATATTGTGAATTAGGGGCTGATTACGGAGCACAACCTATGGGAATCTAGGGGTACGAGCCAGGGCGGTTCAGCACCGAGATCTGGTATTGTCTCGACTAGAAACAAGAAGCGTCATATAAAGATTTTTCACGGGGATACAATCAGTCAAAACCCTTCCTTTGGTAGATAGGTGAGGTGATACCAGTGCAGAAGGATTGGGAATACTAAAACTCTGTGCATGATGTACCTAGTCAGGTGCTGAGCTTGTGGCAAGATGAGCCATTTACAAAGGTTCTGCAAGACATTTCCACTAGCATCTAGTGAGAGAGGGTCTGTAACAACTCCACATTCAGGAGTGGGATCAACAGCTTCTCACTAGTCGAGGAACTGGAATAAGTCAGGACGTTCAGGCTGAGGGGTTGGTTGTGGTCATGGTAGCTATATATGAGGATCTCAATGATAGTAGGGCAGGTCAGCTTAGGGTAGCTAAGCAGTGTCTCAGGGATGTGGTACAAGTTATACTTATGCAGTGCAATAGATCCAGCAGGAGCTGTGTAACGCCCCGACCCTAGTTACCCAGAGTCAGTGCATTATTACATAACATTGGCATGATCACAAAAGATCAAGTCTCAAAAGACCGATTAGTTTAGTATCCTTGTAATCACTAGATACATTCATAACGTTTACATTACATCATAAAGTGAAAACTACAACAACATCTTGTCTCCACACTCATATCCGCTTATACTATCCCTGCATGTCATTCATAAAATACTTCTTCACATCCTGGAAAAATAAAACATAGAAAGGTGTGATCTCAAATGCCCAGTAAGGATATTAATATAGCAGAAACTTTCATAAATAATCATAAGTATTTAAGGCAATGTATAACTAAAACAAAAGCCCTTTAAACTTGAACTTCAGCATAATATGGCAGAAATAAAATGAAATATTTCCATTTACTTATTCACATGGATATTCTATTATTCGAATAATCACATGAAATATCAATAACCACTTTCATAATGATGGAATTCATAATGCCAGACTATCATAACCACATAGTCAAGGCCTTGTGCAATGACTACAAATAAGATTTTGTCAAGGCCTTGTGCCAAGACACTAGTTTGTCCCATGAGACCTACCGATGCATCGAGGAGCTATAGCGGGCTCCACCCCTCACTTATTAAGTCTAATGCATTACTCATATGAATAGGTTTAAACATAACATAAACATTCGTATTAAAACTAGCATATGAAATGTCAATACTTTCTCCATAAACCATGAATCGTATAAAAATAACACATCCACAGTCAAACATATCACAAAACCTTCAATAAAATATGGAAGTTTTGTATCATAATAAATAAACTTAAAATAATCTTAAAATCCATCAAAGGATGTTGAAATAGATGAAATCAAAACTATTTGAGAGAAATATCTCTTTTTTTAAAATCATTGAAAAGTCACACATTTATAAAGGAATAAATTTAAAAGAGATTTTTGGATCAAAGTGTCCCATACCACTTTGAAGATTTTGAAAAGAAATATCATTTCAAAACATTCATGTCCATATAAATAAATCCTTAAAATCATTTTGAGAATATGGACTTAATTAAAAATATTTATAAAGATAAATCTTTTAAACATTTAAAATTATGATCTTGATAAAGAGTACCTTTCACAAATTCTTAAAATACTCATTTTGAAATCATTTAAAAGTCACATAATTATAAAATAAAACATTTACTTTCAAAATATTCTTATAAGATTGTAAGGGAAGATTTTAAGATTTTATAATGGCGGAAAATAGCCGCACCCGCCGTATAAGTTAAAAAAATACATTCTTACCTTAATTCTGTCGAAAAGGTTAAAAAGGACCTTGTTTAGAAAACGATGGAAAGATTCCTTTATAAACTTATTATAAAAAGTAAACAAGGGTACAAATGAATTTAACCCATATTCTATAAAAGAGTAAGAATTTTTTGAAATACATTTTTAAGAAACATGGATGTGGATGATAAAGAGGTCCCAATAGATAATTACGTATAAACAACCTTGGATAATGAAGGGATTGTGAAATAAACCCTTACCTTGTACTTTTCCTTGATAGAGGGTAGTTTAACCTCCTGTATAATAGTGAAATAATTTTTATTTAATTATACAAGAATCATATACATTAATATGATATCATATATTATCTTTTAACATTGCTTTGTTAATAATATCTTTGTATTATCATCGTTTCGGGTGTGAACTTACTCGTTTTCTTTTATATGATTTGTTACATAAGTCATGTTTGTTATGGATATTATGTATCTTTTTCATATACAGAATGATATCAAGTCCTTAAACATTATTTTTAATCATCAAATGAGAATTATACATGAATGGATACGATGGGGAATGAATCTCATCGCGTTCGTGGAGACGGTAGTCCGTACGTACGCACGAGCGACAATATCATTATTTTGATATTAAAATAATATATAATTGGATGGTATATAATATATAAAGAATCATTATCATGTTATATTTATTATTTAAATTAATTAAACATCATTATCATACCCATCCAAATAATAATGTTTTGAATAACAATTACACCACGATGTGGAGACGGTAAGCCGTACGTACGCACGTATGGTGACATGTCATTCAAAGGATGGATAGAATACTAAATATTGTTATACCATATTTATAATAACATCATATAATATATAAGATACTTGAGTTATTATTTTATAATTGAAATGACAAATAAAGAAGAAGTTGAAGAATAAAGTAACTTGAAAGAGGGTGGTGAAAACATTACCTCCTCTTCATGTTATTCCTTTTTATTTGATCAAAAGTGCTCCTTAGGTTGGCTTTATAACTAAAGGAAGGATTATAGGATGAAGTGAAGGAAGTTGAGAGAATATTTGGGCAGGGGTTGGCCAAACCAAAAGGCTTTGAGGGAATGAATTTGAGAGAAGGGGGAGTGCCCTTTTATAAGAGGGGTGAGGGGCACCTTAGGAAAAGCTTGAAATATTAGTTTATAATAAATTCATATTCAGTTTCTAATGGCTCCAAAGTGGATTATTTAAAGTCTATGGTGGGGATAGGTCGAAAACAACTCAACAAATAGGTTTTATATAGGTTTGAGTCACTATATTAACCTTATACTTTTTATTTAACTCTTAGTTAAATAGTTTGACATTTACAATGTCTCTTTGTATTTTTATATTATATAGTTAATAAACTTACTATAAAATTTAAATTGACCCCCAAATAGTCCATTAATGATAAAACTATCATGATATAAGTCCTTTTTCCTAAACTTATATTTTTAGGAATAGAATATCAATTAATAAAATAATATATTTTTTTAAAAAACTCTTTTATGTCAATTTTGACACTATTGGGTATTTTGTTTTTGATAAATTTATAACAGCATTATTACTTCGAAAAAAATTCATATAACCAATCCTAATATGTTATATTAACCTATAAAATTTTTTTATGTCATAAAAATGTTCAAATTATATTTATTTTAAAATTTATAATACTAATTATTTGATTCTTTCATTAACAAGGAAAATACTGCATCATTATTGTATCATAAATATATTTAATAATTCAATGTCTAAAAATTTTAAATAAAATACCATTATGTAGTAAATATTTTTATATTTATAATGAATATTTATAGTCTAAAATATAACATATATAACCCTATATAAAAATTATTTTTCTAAAAGATATATGCTTATGTCATTTTTGTATTTACTTTAACTTAATTAATATAAAGTGTCATTATCACTTACAAGTGGATCCATGGGGTCAAAAAATCGACCCAAAGACTCCCATGGTCATATGTGTCAACCAATAGAGTTAGGACACATTTTAGGGTAAATTAATATTATTATAATATTATTTTTTACCCTTATTTACCGGATTTACCCTTTTACCGTGGTAAATAAAATATTTACCGAAGTAATTATTCATAATGTCTAAAAATAAAATTTACCTATTTACACAATTTGGACATCCTGATTCCAAATATGGAATCCATTTTTCCAAATTCAAAACACATAAGTGGCAGAAATTAATTTAAAATTAATTCCCGCTGTCAAAACAAAAAGCGTGTTTTTAAGAAATAATAGCTATCAAAAGATTGACACTTGTTTATGTCAGGTTTAAATGTGAAATTATGCACAATGAACAACATTGTATTAAATGGTAAAAATATATTCTAAATATACTTTAAAATCACTCAAATTCATAATTTATCACTATTAATTATTTCAATTAAAAAAATTTGTTTTTAATTAAAATTTAGTAATTTTCACTATTCATCAAAATATGAAAGTTATCCGAAAAGTAAAAAAAATTCACCCTAATATAATTTCGATATTCCGAATCAAAAAATGAAGTCCTTTTTGAAAGATAAAATGTATAAAATTTCAAAAAGTGGGTATTACTATTCATAACGGCTAGTTTGATTGGTAGTGGTGTGTGTTAGAACTCGGAGTTGTGTACAACACACGCTACTGTATTATTCAAAGAGAAGCGTACTGTGGAAGCTTGGGGTGTTACATTCTCCCCTACTTCAATAAATTTCATCCTCTCAATTTGAAATTGTTCTTCAGAAATGAAATGTTGAAAATAGAAAATATCTTTGTGGGAAAACCCACATCAGAAATTGGGTTAATAAAATTTAGTCTTAATAAGAGGAAAAGAGAAATGAAAGGGTCACCACCAAATTATGATCTCAATTTGGAGAACATTGGTGGAAATTATAGACACATAATTAGAGGAAAATTGTAAATATTTATAGGGAGTGATTGAGGTTATTAGTCACAAACAATTATAGAATTGAGGGCCTCAAAGCTATCAATCTATGATGATTTAAAATATCATTGGTTCAACAAAACATAAGGTATTAGGATAACACATTTTTGGTTTTAATATCCCTTACCTAATGTTTAAGAATTAATTTCTTCATATAATAAGATATATATATATATATACACTTTACAAGTAGAGTTTCATCCTTCAACTAATTTCTACCACAAACTCATCTTTCACTCCAAAAGATAATAGAACTCAAAAATATTATATTTATCCTAATCGTATAAGGATTAAAACATTAACACATACCATGAATAAAAATACTTTGTAATGACCAGGGAATTTCTGTAGGCTAGTGGTAGGTAATAAAGGCCTGTCGTACTATGGTTGTATGTTCGATTCCTGCAGCTTTGTCCGACGTGACAGGTTATCACCCAACCTGTAAGTTTTCCTTTTCCTAAAACTATAGTATCATAATATTCCAAAAACTGATCTTAAGAATTGTTTTAACCTTAAACAATACTATCCAAAATTAAACTTAATCCCCTCCAAACATTATAGTTATCCAAAGTACCTCTGTCCAGACTCTCTGTAAAAGGTATCTAAATTCCAAAATCAATTGTCACATTAGATTCCCCAGACAAAATAAAGTTTATCTTATTGACACATACTGAAAATATGATTACCTTAGTCATATTAAACACTTAATGAAAACAACAAGTACAACAGTACAATCCTTATATATATCACATTATTCTTATAACCAGAATATAATCCTTGAGTCCAAAAACAAAAATACATTAATTATTCCACTTCAACTGTAGTAACAACATAAGATTGGCCTTGATCCCTTGACCTTTTCTGAGGTAAGTTTCCTTGGCGCTTAGGGCATTCATTTTTATAATGCCCCATTTCTCTACAATTGTAGCATTCAACATTGACAGCCTCTTTCTTTCCCTTGCAATCACGATCCTGGTGACCTTTTTCTCCACATTTGTAACAAAATCCCATTCCTTTTAGGCAAGTCCTAGGGTGATTATTCCCACAATTATCACATAATGGAAAAATACTTCTTTCCCTTTTTCCCTTTATCTGTCTCTTGCTCCATCGTTCTCTTCTTCCCTTGCTTTACTTTATTGTCATAAGATTTAGAGAATTCATTTTATGTCTTTATAGTACATGAGACAATGTATTTGTATGATGAGAAGGATTGTGAGAATAATGCTTGATGGAGAATTTTTTTTAACCCATCAAATAAATGATCAATATTACTCATCAGGTTACGTATATAATCTGCTACATGCCTCACTAACCTTGTAAAGTTATAATCATACTTTGCGACATTCACATCCTCCTTTTGCCTCAGACTGAGAAATTGTCTTTCCATATCTGCTCGATGGTCATGAGGAAAGTATTTTTCTAAGAAAATATCTTTAAACTCCCTCCATTCCATACTTGATACTTCTTCATCGTCATTTGTGTTTTGAATCAATGACCACCATTGATCAGCATCTCCAGTGAGGTGGTAAACTTCCATGACAACTTTTTCCCTTCCGCTACTCCCCAAGGCATGAAATATTTTCTCTAAGAAATTTATCCATTGCTCAGATACTAAGGGTTTTTTACTCCCATTGAATGTTGGTGGTTGTTTCCTCATGAAGCGATCTAACATTGATCCTCCACGCTACGGATCAGGGTTCTCCATATGGGTAAGGTTATTATTCATAACCTGAGTAAGTTGTCCCAGTATGATGATTAGTTGATCAGCACCAGTTGCATCACCAAAACAAGTATAATTATCTTGAGCAGGAGGGAAATCCCTACATGGAGTGTGTGCATTGATATGATTTCCATTCCTTCCACTAGGCGCCATTTCTAGACAATTTCATAAACTAGATCTATTTATGAGTCAAAATACATAATTCCATACTTGTAAAACACTTAGAATGAATTGAACTATTTATGGATATAATCCATAATCATAAAAAAATGTTTTCTTTGAGGAAGTATATTCTCATAAACCCTCCATAATTGTTTTTAAAGAAAATGAGAATTATCCTAAGCATATCCCCTGGGAGTGTCGTAACCAAGAGTGAAACAAGACCCGTTGTCATGCACCAGGTCCCGTTCGAGTCTAGCTCAAAGCGGTGTTTTCAGGTTTTACCTCTAGGTACATCTGTTCCAGATATTCCTCTACCTGCTCGTATCCAGATAGGGATTTATTGCTCATAAAACTCACGAAATCTCTATAATAGCAAAATTCTAGGAAGTTCATCTATACTAATCCTCAAAGTCTATCATAGGGCTATGTTATCTAATTAGAGTTTATCTAAATCTAGCTTCCAAGGTTTGTACTAAACTTCCTCTGATATCAACTATAACGCCCCAACCCCAGTTATCCAGAGTCCACGCATTATTAAATAACATTGGAATGATCACAAAAGATCAAGCCTCAAATGAACGATTAGTCTAGTAGCCTTGAAATCACAAGATACATTCATAAAGTTTACATTACATCATAAAGTAAAAACTACAACAACATCTTGTCTCCACACTCATATCCCCTTATACTATCCCTATAGGTCATTCATAAAATACTTCTTCACATCCTGGGAAAAATGAAGCATAGAAAGGGGTGAGCTCAAATGCCTAGAAAGGATAACAATATAGCAGAAACTTTTATAAATAATCATAAACATTTAAGGCAATGTATAACTAAAACAAAAGACTTTTAAACTTGAACTTCAGCATAATATGGCAGAAATAAAATAAAATAATGCCATTTACTTATTCACATGGATATTCTACTTTTTGAATAATCACATGAAATATCAATAACCACTTTCATAATGATGTAATGCATAATGATAGACTATCATAACCACATAGTCAAGGCCTTGTTCCAAGACTACAAATAAGATTTTGTCAAGGCCTTGTGCCAAGACACTAGTTTGTCTCATGAGACCTAAGGATGCATCGAGGAGCTATAGCGGGCTCCACCCATCACTTATTAAGTCCAATGCATTCCTCATATGAACAAGTTTAAACATAACATAAACATTCGTATTAAAACTAGGATATGAAATGTCAATACTTTCTCCATAAACCATGAATGGTATAAAAATAACACATCCATAGTCAAACATATCACAAATGTTTCAATACAATATGGAAGTTTTGTATCATAATAAATCAATTTCAAATAAGCTTAAAATCAATAAAATTATGTTGACATAGATGAAGACAAAACTATTTGAGAGAAATATCTCTTTTTTGAAAAGTCACACATTTATAAAAGAATTAATTTAAAATAGTTTTTTGAATCAAAGTGTCCCATAACACTTTGAAACATTTGAAAAGAAATATCATTTCAAAACATTTATATCCATATAAATAAATCCTTAAAATCATTTTAAGCACATGGACATTAATTAAAATTATTTAGAAAGATAAATCTTTAAAACATTTAAAATTATGATCTTGATAAAGAGTACCTTTCACAAATTCTTAAAATATCCATTTTGAAATCATTTAAAAGTCACATAATTATAAAATAAAACATTTAATTTCAAAATATTCTTATAATTTTGTAAGGTAATCTTTGAAGATTTTATAACGGTGGAAAATATCCGCACCCACCGTATAAGTTAAAAAAGACATTTTTACCTTAATTCTGTCGAAAAGGTTAAAAAGGACCTTGTTTGGTAAACGACAGAAATATTCCTTTATAAAATTATTATAAAAAGTCAATAAGGGTATAAATGAATTTAAACCATATTCTATAAAATAGTAAAAATGTATTGAAATACATTTTTAAGAAACATGGATGTGGATGATATAGAGGTCCCAATAGATTATTACGCATAAACAACCTCAGATAATGAAGAGATTGTGAATTAAACCCTTACCTTGTACTTTTCCTTGGTCAAGGGTAGGTTAACCTTCTGTATAATGATGAAATAATTTTTATTAAACTACAAAATAATCATATACATTAATATGATATCATATATGATCTTTTAACATTGCCTTGTTAATAATATCTTAGTATTATCGTCGTTTCAGGTGTTAACTTACTCATTTTCTTTTATATATTTTGTTACATAAGTCGTGTTTGTTATGGATAGTATGTTATCTTTTTTATATAAAGAATGATATCAAGTCCTTAAATATTATTTTTAATCATCAAATGAGACTTAGACATGAATGGATACGATGGGGAATGAATCTCATCGCATTCGTGGAGACGGTAGTCCGTATGTACGCACGAGCGACAATATCATTCTTTTGATATTAAAATAATATATAATTGGATGGTATATAATATATACAGAATAATTATCATGTTATATTTATTATTTACATCAATTACACATCATTATCATACCCATCCAAATAATAATGTTTTGAATAACAATTACACCACGACGTGGAGACGGTAAGCCGTACGTACGCACGTATGGTGACATGTCATTCAATGGATGGATAGAATACTAAATATGGTTGTACCATATTTATAATAACATCATAGAATATATAAGATACTGGAGTTATTATTTTATAATGGAAATAACAAATAAAGAAGAAGTTGAAGAAGAAAGGAACTTGAAAGAGGGTGGTGAAAACATTACCTCTTCTTCGTGTTCTTCCTTTTGATTTGATCAAAAGTTCTCCTTAGGTTGGCTTTCTGACTAAAGGAAGGATTATATGATGAAGTGAGGGAAGTTGAGATAATATTTGGGCAGGTGTTGGTCGAACCAAAAGGCTTTGAGGGAATGAATTTTAGAGAAGGGGGAGTTCCCTTTTATAAGAGGGGTGAGGGGCACCTTAGGAAAAGCTAGAAATATTATTTTATAATAAATTCATATTCGGTTTATAATGGCTCCAAAGTGGATTATTTAAAGTCTATGGTGGTTATAGGTCTAAATAAACTCAACCAATAGGTTTTATACAGGTTAGAGTCACTATATAAACCTTATCCTTTTTATTTAACTCTTAGTTGAATAGTTTGACATTTACCATGTCTCTTTGTATTTTTATATTATATAGTTAATAAACTTAATATAAAATCCCAATAGACCCTAAAGTGGTTCATTAATGATACAACTATCATTATATAAGTCCTTTTTCCTAACCTTATATTTTTTGGAATATAATATCAATTAATAATATAATATTTTTTTAAAAAACTCTTTTATGTCAATTTTGACACTATTGGGTATTTTGTTTTTGATAAATTTATAACAACATTATTACTTTGAATAAAATTAATATAACCAATACTAATATGTCATATTAACCTAGAAAATTCGTTTATGTCATCAAAACTTTCAAATTATATTTATTTTAACATTTATAATACCAATTATTTGATTCTTTTATTAATAAAGAAAATACTGCCTCATTATTGTGTCATAAATAAATTTAATAATTCAATGTCGAAAAATTATAAATAAAATAAAATTATGTAGGAAATATTTTTAGATTTATAATGAATATTTATTGTTTAAAATATAATATATATAACCCTATGTACAAATTGTTTTTCTAAAAGATATATGCTTATGTCATTTTTGTATTTACTTTAACTTAATTAATATAAAGTGTCATTATCACTTACAAGTGGATCCATGGGGTCGAAAAATCGACCCAAAGATGCCCATGGTCGAAAATGTATCAACCAATAGGGTTAGGACACGTTTTAGGGTAAATTAATATTATTATAATATTATTTTTTTACCCTTATTTACTGGATTTACCCTTTAACCATGGTAAATAAAATATTTACCGAAGTAATTATTCAAAATGTCGAAAAATAAAAGATACTTATTTAAACAATTTGGACATCCTGATTCCAAATATAGTATCCATTTTTCCAAATTCAAAACACATAAGTGACAGAAATTAATTTAAAATCAATTCCCGCTGTCAAAAGAAAAACCGTGTTTTTAAGAAATAATAACTATCAAAAGATTGACACTTTTTTATGTTCGGTTTAATTGTGAAATTTTGTCCAATGACCAACATTGTATTAAATGGTAAAAATATATTCTAAATATACTTTAAAATCACTCAAATTAATAATTTATCACTATTAATTATTTCTATTTTAAAAAGTTCTTTTAAATTAAAATTTAGTAATTTTCACTATGCATCAAAATATGAAAGTTTTCCAAAAAGTACCAAAAATTCACCCTAAGCTAATTTTGTTATTCCAAATCAAAAAATGAAGTCCATTTTGAAAGATAAAATGTATATAATTTCAAAAATTGGGTATTACTATTCATAACGGCTAGTTTGATTGGTTGTGGTGTGTGTTAGAACTCGAAGTCCCGTACAACACACGCTACTGTATTATTCAAAGAGAAGCGTACCGTAGAAGCTTGGGGTGTTACAAGCAGGATCCCAAACCTTCTACTGTTAGAGGTACTATTATATTTGCCTATGTTTTATCTTCTACACCTTTTTTTACTAGTGCTACACATAGTTTTATATCTGTGGCCATTGTGGAATGCCTTGGGATCTGTATTTATACTTCTTATAATTTTATAACGCTAGATAATCTGTTAGGGATTAGAATAGGAGGTGTAAGTCAGTCCAAGGAGTGCCCCCTTGAGATCAATGGATTCCACTTTCTATGGAACATTTATATCTTAGAAATTACGGGCTTTTATGTCATTCTTAGAAGGGACTGGTTGGTTTCTTTTCGAGCCTTTTTTTTCTAACATCGCAGGGTGAGTTTCACATCACCAAAGGGTGGAGAGTTTTTACATAAGGGTGAATGGGATGTTCAGGTTAGCCAATCTGGACCCAAGCATCATGGGTTGGGCAGAATGGTAGCCTATATTTAAAGTTTATATCTAGATGACCAGGGAACATGTATGATATATTTCCCTCCATTGGTTGATTATTTCAGGGATGTTTTCCTAGATGACTTATCTGGATTACCTCCACCCATAGAGGTAGAGTTCACTATCAAACTAGTTCCAAGATCAGCACCAGTATCCATTCCTCCTTACAAGATGGCTACGACAGAGTTGCAAGAGCTAAAGAGGTAGTTGGAATATCTGGAATCTAAGGGATTTATCTGACCCAGTACTTCTCCTTGGGGTTCACCGATCCTTTTTTTCAAAAAAGGGGGACAATACCCTTAGGATATTCTTGGACTATCGGAAACTAAAAGAGTTGACAGTTACAAACTGATATCCCTTGGCACAAATAGATGACTTATTTGATCAAATTTGATGAGCTTGAGTGTTCTTGAAGATTGAACTATGGTCAGGATATCACCAGGTATGTGTTTGATTGGCAGATATACCTCATACAGCCTTTCGTAGTAGGTATGGTCTCTACGAGTACTTGGTTTTGCCATTTGGTCTCACGAACATGCCTATAGTTTTCATGGCATTGATGAACTGAGTGTTCTATACTTACCTAGATTATTTTGTGGTTGTTTTCATGGATGATATCTTGGTGTATTCTCACAATCTACACAACCATACCAAACACCTTGAGATCATTTTGA
This sequence comes from Viscum album, assembly GCA_963277665.1. Classification (NCBI taxonomy): domain Eukaryota; kingdom Viridiplantae; phylum Streptophyta; class Magnoliopsida; order Santalales; family Viscaceae; genus Viscum; species Viscum album. The sequence goes on from OY728159.1 coordinate 1,217,743,644, forward strand.
ATACATTGAGAGAGCATCTGTTATATGCTAAGCTCACTAGATGCCACTTCTAGATGGATCAGAATCGCTTCCTGGGTCACGTCATCTCAGAGACTAGGGTATTAGTGTACCTAGAGAAGGTGAGAGCAGTAGTGACCTAGGATCATCCCAAGAACGTTTTTGAGGTACAAAGATTCTTAGGGATAGCTGGTTACTATAAGCATTTTATAGAGGACTTCTCATGCTTAGCATCACTGATGAGGGGCTTTACTAAGAAAGGTGTGAAGTTTTAGTGGTCAGATTCTTGTGATGTATCCTTTCAGAAGTTGAAGGGATATTTTAATTCACCATCGATACTGATATTTCCAGATCCAGGAAAGAGTTACACTATGTATTGTGATGCATCAGGAATTGGGATGGGAGCAGTACTTATGGAGTTGGATCGAGTTTTTGTGTACGGGTCTCAACTGTTGAGGCCACATGAGAGGAATTACCTGACACATGATCTCAAGTTAACTGTAGTTGTTCATGCTTTGCGCTGTTGGAGACATTATTTACTGGGAGAAAATCTTGTGGTGTACACAGACCACAAAAGTCTCAAATATATCTTTAATCATTGTGATTTGAATATGAGACAATGAAGGTAGGTGGAATACATTCAGACATTTGATTTTGAGCTTACCTATACACCTAGAAAAGGAAATACATTTGCTAACACACTGATCAGGAGAACTCATATACAGGTAGTGTCGGAGGCTAATGGTGAGTGGCAGCTTATGGATTTGTTCTTTGAGATACATTTAGAGGTGTACAAAATTCAAGGACATACTTAACTTTCCTCTTTGGATGTTACCTCTACTCTATTAAACATAGTGAGGTTGATGCAGCTATTAGATTCCGAAGGCCTAGTTCTATGGGAGAGTGTGGAAGGTGATGACCCTCCTCTTGGATGGAGGATAGGTGAGGATGAAGTTCTGCGTATCCATAGACATGTGTGGGTTCCCGAGGGTATACATGAGGAGTTGATGCTAGATTTTAATGCTTCATCTTGGGTAGTGCATCCCGGAGTCACCAAGATGTATCGTGACTTACACTGTCAGTACTGGTGGCTAGGCATGAAACGAGAAGTAGCTGGTTTTGTTATGATGCGTTCCAACTATCAGTAGGTGAAGGCAGAACATCATCATCTAGCTGGGATTTTAGAATATCTACCCATTTCTAAGTGGAAGTGGGATGATGTCACGATGGATTTCGTTAGAGGGTTACTAAGGACTCCTAGAGGCAATGATGTAGTGTGGGTTTTGATTGACAGGCTTACGAAGGTCGCTCCCCTCCTACCAATCAAGGAGACCTTCAGTGTTGATGAGCTCAGAAATATGTATATTGAAGAGGTGTTACAACTTCATGGGGTCCCTCATTCTATCATCTTAGATAGGGATGCCTCCTTTACATCTCGTTTTCTGGAAGAGTTTTTAGAGGGTGCTGGGTACACAGGTGATTCTAAGCGCAGTATACCACCGTCAGACTAATGGCCAGTCAGTGCGTATGATACAGGTACTAGAGGACATGTTGCGTGCTCATGTCCTAGACTTTGAGGGATATTGGGAGAATAATATACACCTGTTTTAGTTCACCTATAATAATATCTTCCAAGATACTATTCATATGGCGCCATATGAGGCTTTGTTTGGGAGGCCATGCCGATCACCCCTATGTTGGCTGGAGGCAGAAGAGGCATCTATGTTGGGACCTTGTCTTGTCCAGGAGACTACTGAGTGGGTACAATTGATTCAAAAGCGTATGGAAACTATGAAGTCTCATCCAAAATCATATGCTGATCACCATAGACGACCTTTGGAGTTTGAGGTCGGGGAGATAGTTTTCCTACATGTCACACCGAGGTTGGGACACAAGAGGATGGGGAGATAGGGTAAAATTTCACGATGATATGTCGTACTATTTGAGATTCTAGAGCGAGTCGGGTCGGTTTCCTATTGGTTACACTAACCTTAGAGGTGCTGAACCATGCATGAATCCTTCCATGTATCTCACCTATGCCGCTATCACTCAGACCCATATCACATTTTTTATCCTGAGGAGGTTGAGCATCAAGTTGATGCGTCCTTTGAGTAGCATCCGATTCGTATAGTTTATAGGAGTACGAAGGTTCTTCGAGGCCAATCAATTTCTCTCATACAGGTGCTATGGCATCAAGGCCGATTATAGGACGAGACTTAGAAGAGGGAGGCCAACATACATGCTTAGTGGTCGGAGGTATTCTCATACATTCTTTCACCCACCTTGGAATGGAAATTAGGGGACAAATTGCTTTAAGTGGGGAAGTTTGTAATAACCTCATTCTTCTTTTTGAGGTACAGTTTCTTTTATTATTTTTCCTTAAGTTGTTTTTGGGAAAACAAAGAAAATCTAGACAAAAGGGAAAACTAGAGAAGTACTGGAATCTTTCTCTCACACAGGATGGTTCAGGGTTACACACCATGAAATCCTAAGTATATACCATGTAGTTTAGTCATTTATGATGGGAATTCAAGGAATGTGGGCATGTCAGCAAGGAAAAGAGGAAAAACCAACTACACACCGTTTACTTCTTGGTACATGCTGTGTATTCATGTCAACAGGTCTCGGAATGTAAGTTGGTGGAAGTTAGCCACCAAATGAACAGTAAAATGATATAAATGCCATGTATATGGAATTACAAATAGTGTAATTTTTTTTTGACTTAAAATAGGTAGTAGCTTCATTATTCTATCATTTGGACAGAATTCTTGCCCGGGGAACTCAAGAGGAGCATAAGAACTTCAAACTTCTCCCAAATCTTTGTATGGACTCCGATTCGATCACCGTCGGTTGAGTTTGAACCATATTGGTAAGATCTCAATTAATCTTGATCCATTCTTCCAAATTATTGTTCTAGAAGAAGTTATTTAAGGTTGAGTGTTTATTATTGTTTCTTATATCTTTGTTGTTATAGCTCGAATTAGAGCTCGATGCTGGATGAGTAGATTCGTACTACGACGAGGTAGGTGGTATCATGTTAATTAGTTAATGTCAAGTTGTTTATATGTGATGTTGTACCGCACAACCATGTTTTGTGCGTTGATTGATTGAGAATTTTACCCATGTTGATACCTAATGACATTAGGTAATTGAATAAATTAATTGAAGAATGTTTAGGCTTAATTGGTTTGATTAAGGGCTACCCCGTGGGTGCGTTTTCCATCGGATGACCATTGTTTAGCCATTTGGCCTCGGATGCTAATGAGCTTTCCTTTTTTTTCCTTTTCAACAGTTGTTTTAGAATGAAATTGGTTAATTGAATGTTTACATGTGAATATGATTGTTAAAGATTTGTGATAGTTTAATTCACATGTTAGTCTTTTTATATAATTTTTCCTATGTGAGTTGATTATTGAAAACTATGTAATAGTGTAATTTACATGTGTTGTTTACTATGCTGAAATGATGATACAATGGGCTTGGCCCTGAATATACTAAAATACTTATACACTGGGCTTGGCCCTGAATATTCTGAAATGATGATACACCAGGCTTTTCCCTGATTTTGAATATGCTTAAATACAGATACACCAGGCTTGTCCCTGATTTTGAATATGCTGAAATGATGATACACCAGGATTTTCCATGATTTAAATATACCGAAATTCTTATACATAAAGCTTGTCCCTGAGACATATTGAAATGGAATTAATAACGATGCTTCTCCCATGACAAAGAACAAGCTTGGATTTGGTCTATATTTCTTTGTTTAGATAGCCTGCTGAGGCATCTGTTGTGTTTAATTTATATAGGGGACTGATGGGATTATTAAGAATTTCAATACTTATATAATTTAGTGAATTTTAACTGATTAAAGAACCTAAAATGAATGTAAATGAATGTAAGTGATTGTAGTATTATTTACTTTTGAGTACCTGTTAGTTTAATATATTTCACTACTGTACACTACTATTGCATATACTCACTGATAGATTGGCACCAACCATTGGTTGTTTCCTATTGGTATTTATTTTTCACATCCTGTTTGGGTCAAGTTTTTGGGCCCAAATAGACTATATTGCTGCAGGTGTAGATAGGGTAAAGGCACCTTATATAGGTACTTGATTGGTACTTAGGAGTAGGAGAGCAAGGAACCAAGCCAAGGCTTGTGATTCTACTATGTTTCATTTTTTATTGTTATACCTTAGTATTTTATTGTACTTGATTATAGTGTATCTTGTTTTTTCTATTTTCTTATAACATGTAACATGCTACATCATTCTGATATGTTATACCATCTGGTTATCTTTACCTTATAGTCTTAAATTGTTCACTTCAGTTGCATGATGTTTTCTAGTTCTGCTATTTTCATTATTTATTTTGACGTGTAACACTATGCCAATGAGGGAATAGTTTCCCCAATATCACACCCTAGTACCTCACTACTAGTTGACAACCTCTGTTGTTTGGGGAAATGTTCTTGAGGCCATGTGTCCAATTGGGTACAAGGCACCAGTCGAGTGGCTTCCAGACCTGAGACTTTACACATCACCAGTCTAGGGATTCAGGATTATTTCCACCTCCTCCTAAAGTATAGGTACTCACAATTAGTCCAAGTATTGTTTTCTATCCAAAATACTATACTTTGTATATTAATATATTGTAGAATACATGTACTGGTTATCACCATACATGAAAATAATTAGATACTCTTATTGAGTAGTGATCCTTGTAAAGATATATTGTGTCATATTTTATTTACTTTTATATTCTTTCATATGATAAGGAAGAGAGAATTGGATAATCGAGACCCTAATAGGTCTAAGAGGTAAAGGGATAAAAATTTATAACTTTATAAAAAGTTCACAACACTAATTTACCTTATCAATGTTGAGTATATCCTAGAGTGAGTTCTTATTATCAATGTTGTGTACATCCCATCAGTGAATTTGGAGAATGAGGATGTGCATTTCTAATATGAATAATTATATTTTTACTATCAATTCAACATTTAAGGTTAGATTTTAGAATGGAGTAACTTGTATTCACTTATATTAAATTCATTTTGGTAGTGATAGAATAAGTGAATTCTTCCTATTAATCTTAAAAATTCATTCAAATCCATAATTTAATATGTTAAAAGAATATGAAGATTTATATTTTCAAGTTGTGAATTCCTTTGAAATAATGTCGAGGTTTATGCTTGAGGTGGTTTAAGTGTGTGTGGGAGGAGAGGGTGATTAGTAAAATTTTAAAATTATTTTTTCTATAAATTTAAGAGGAATTTTTCATTCTTTAATTTTAAAATCCATTGTAATTAATTGATTTTATCATTTTACACAATCATTTTTAAAAGCATGAACTTTAATTTTTAATTCAAATCATTTTTTGAATTAACTATTTTATCATATTAGAATATCATTTTCTATATTCGAATACATTAATTTTGTCTATATATAAATGTTTTTACATTAAATTATAATTTAGTAATTTTTTTTGTAAATAAATTTCCATATTTATTTATTATAAATATGGAGATTATGAGCAACAAAACACACACACACACACACACACTCAATAACCACAGTGGATCAAGCCTAATCCCTCCCCATAGAGAATGAAAAGTATCCACTAGACCTATTTTTATTATAATACATGGTAAAATGTCCCAAATTCCTTAGAACTTGGGTAACCAGAAGGCCCAATGGTTTAAAGGCCAAATACATTGTGATATCTTACAAGAAAAGCCTACAAAATGTCGTTCCACCAGTCATTAACATTGTTTAACATTTTGTACATTATTTATGTCATTTAATTTAGGGAAAGAACAATGTTTTCTGATGGATGAGCATTAAAATCAATGTGTTGTTGTAGGTAGGGGCATCCATGAATCAGGTTGAGTCAGGTTTGGGAAATTTTTTACCTTGACACAATCAAAAGTGGTCAGATTGGGTTGGTTTGGGTCATATACATTTTTTGTAATGAACCTGCCTAATTTGACCTGAGGTGGGTCAGGTTGGGTTGAATAAGTTATGTTAGGTTAGATAAGAATAATTGTAGAAAACAATAAAAAAATCTATAAAACTATGAATTATTTTAAAACTTAAAAAATTTAGAACATTTAAAGTATTCCAAATTCAAATAGAACAACAATACCCATTAACTTGAATTCAAAATTGTAAAACATTTTTCTTAAAAAACAAAAAAATACAGAGCACCCAAGATAGAAGAAATAAATTAGAGATTGGTTGGGTAGGATGAGTCGAATCAGGTCATTATTTTTCCAACTCATGACCCGACCCATTAACTTCAATTGAAAATTATAAAAACTTTTACTTAGAAAAATAAGAAAAAAATATCACCCCAGCTAGAATAAATAAATTATGGATTGGTTGGGTTGGTTGAGTCGAGTCGGGTCATTAGTTTTCCAACTCATGACTTGACCCAACCTGATCTTGACTTGACCCATCCCTATCTCATGTGTAACCTAACCCAACCCAATCAGGTTGGGTTAGGTTGAATAGGTTAGGTTGAATTTGAAAACCCCAAGTTATAGTAAATAAGATGTCGTATTCAATGATAGATACATATTGTAGGTTGTGACTGTAAGAACCCGAATCTTCTTTTCAGGTATGTTTTTCTTTTCTGGTTGTTTTTGGGAAAATAGGAAAATATGGAAATTTTCTAAGTACACGCCATGTACTTTATAAGTACATGCCGTGTGCTTTGATGCCGCTCGAGGCCATGTGCTGTCTGTGTCATGACCATACACACGACCATGTATGGGAGATGTGGAGGCCGCCAAAAGCGGAGTACGAAAAAGGAGAGTACACACTGTGTACTTCAAAAGTACATGCTGTGTATTTTGTTTTTTTTTCATTAAATGCACCGAGGTTGTGTCTTAACCCCAGAACTGTCTTCTTCTAGGCATTTTTCGATCAGGAGAGACCGTACAACCTCGAATATTCTCCAAGCCCCTGAGCCTCCATCTTTTCTCTGAATTGACTGCCATCGATTGCGTTGGAATCAGAGCAGTAAGCTCTTTCTTATTCCAGAGAATCATTTTCCAATTCGTCATTTTTTATCAAGCTGTCGTGGGTTAAACGTTTTCGATGTTTTATTAGATCTACGATTTTCCAAGGAGAATCAAGCTTCGAGGTTCAAGTATATTGATATCCTAGCATCAAGGTAGGTGGTTTGTTCCTTTTTGTAGAAAGTATTTGAGTATTTTGTGAAAATTCCACCAATACCCTTGAATGGGGTATTGTGTGTTTCCTTTTTTTCCCTTGTTGTTTGACTTCTTTTATTATATGCCTGAGTAGAGGTTATTTTTTGTGGCTAGGGTAATTTACTATGCTTTGGATGTTTTTACCATGCATATTTTCCTGTTTATGAACGTTTGGTCTAGTTTTCCTGCTAGGCTATTACCAGTTCCATGCCTAGCTGTAGGATGGTGTGATTGTTGTTCCTTCATTCTGAGATGCTGTAGAATGCTAGCCAAGTAGTTCTTGAGGATACTTTGGCCGTTACCCGATGCGATACTTACTGACCTTACACAGGGATGTGGGAACCTAGTGTAGTAAACCATATAGAGAATGGACGTAAGGGCTTATCCAGAGTGTCTTTATAATACGATGCAAGACCACAACTGGAATTGACGTTGAGTGCTTCCTCTGAGTGTCTGTAGTTCCTCAACGTGGGCCCTAGGGGGAATGAGACGTTGAGTGCTTCCCCAAAGCGCCTTTATTATGATATGAGACTATAGAGGGAATTTATGGTGAGTGATTCCCCATAGAGTCTATTCTTTAGCTGAAGTAGAGGGGTGAGACTGTGTGTGCCTCCCAGAGGGCTGCTAGTACTAGTTGGTTAAACCATAAGGGGTTAGGCTGTGAGAACAACCCAAAGGTTTACCTGTTTGTTCTACTGGATTGAGTGGCTGCTTACTTGTTTGTAAATTATATGCTAGAAACTGTGGATTTTTTGCTGCTGAGTGATTTTATTTTTACTACTTTTTAGTACTTTTACCTGCCATATATTCACTGACTGTTAGGCACAGATCTTCGGGTGGTTTCCTACTGGGATTTTGTCTCACACCCTGTTTGGGTCATGCTTTTGGGTCCAAACATATTATAATGTTGTACGTATAGATAAGGTCAAGCACCCTTCTACTTAAAGTTCTTGATTACATTGGAGCTGGAGAGCATGGGACCAAGCTGTGGCTTGCGATGCTGAGGAGTTGTTTATCTGTTTCCTTTTGTACTTGGGTTTAGTACTATATTCAACATTGTGACTTGTTTGGATGCTTTCTTAGACACATGTGCATCATGCATCATTTATATATTTTTCCTAGTTTATTTATCAGTATTACACTGTTTACTATTGTTCGATATTTACTGCTTCCACTATTGTATGATTGTTTATCTTCCGTTGTGTTACTCTTCCAATAAGGGAATTTTTTCCCCATTATCACACCCAAGGCCCTCGTTGCTAGTTGGCAGCCTCTGGCGTTCGGGGAAATGCGCTTGAGGCCATGTGACCAACCGGATACGGGGCACCTCTGGGTGGCTTCTGGAACCGGGGCATTACAAAGTGGTATCAGAGGAATTATTTTCTTTCTCTTGACTTACTGTTTGGAGCCTATAGCCAGGGATAGGATGAAATAGGTACTTTTTAATAAGATGTGCCCGGGTGTAGCTAACCCGTGTATAGGGAAAAGCCATACTATCTCATTTATTGAAATTTTATTGGTTTGAAAATTTTACAGTTGATTTGATTTAACCGTTGGGTGATACACATGATTTGTGCTGTTAGCGTTGTTGTAATCGCAATTCTATTTCTGTCTCAACCCGATGAGATGAGGGTATTCCATCTCGTGCATCATATAGGCACTTGTTAGAAATCACATGCCATGCATTCTTACCATGCCATCTAGGATGAATTAGCGATCACATGTTGTTGTGATAGATGTTGTGTATGTTATTCATGCTGTTGTGATAGATTCTTTGATAGAATCCCTTCTGGTTGATAGGGAATTTTTTTGTATAGTGCTTTGCTTAGATGGACGCCAGACTTTGGTTCTTGAGGTGTCATGGGCCCTCATGGTCCAGAATTTGGTGGATCATTGCTTGTTTTCATTGTTATAACTTGTATAAGATGCCAAGATTTGATTCACAGGGATTATGGGCCCTCACGGATCAGAATTTGGCACCTTAATGTTGATTTTTTGCATTTTCTGGGCTCCAGAGCAGTTTTTGAGGCTACTGCCCAGAAAAACTCAGAATACATGACATGTACTTTATGAATACACACCATTTAGTTTTTAACCATGTCACTGACTATGTGGTCAAGGACACGTGGTTATAAAAAATCTTCCAAGAACATGCCGTGTACGGTACGTACACGTCGTGTTGTAGTGACCGTGTGTCTACCCGTGTAACTAAAAACATGGTCAGTGGAGTCTCTTCTTATACATGCTATGCCCTCCTTGAACATGCTGTGTTGTCTGACCCAGGTACCCAACCGTGTCATGAACAACACGGGTCGGTGTCATCCTTTCTCGTACACGTCGTGTCCATCTAGAGCACACCGTGTAGTGTCATCCATGTGTCAGGATGTGTCGCTAACAACACGGGCCAGGTAAGGCATGTCTAGTACACACCATTTCCTCCTTTAACACGCCGTGTAGTTTTGTCTTAGAGGAGATGTGTGGCTTAACTATGTAGAAGGACTCGGGCAGGGAAGAGGATTCAAGTACACGCTATGTGGTAGGACAACCCGCCGTGTATTTGGGGTGTTACATGATCATTTTTGGCAGAAGTACATGACCATGTGAATGAATTAAGGGAACACACCATGTAGGGAAATAAAATTCCGTGTAGTCATGTTTTGCATAACTTGAATGCCTTCTTTTCCCTGTTCCTTCTTGTGCCTTCAGTTTTTCAGTCCTTGATATTGTTGATCTAAGGTGTACATTTGACCTTGAAGAGTCATGTAACTGAGACGTCGTCTGGTTGTACGCCAGTTTCCAGTTGGTGATCAGACACCAGATATGGCTGATTAGGAAATTCCCACATATCCTCATGTTGTGCCAGCCTTTGCACCAGCAGTGATACCAGTTGCAGGTGCCAATGCGTAGTTTAGGGAAGGCTTTTTGAGGATGATGAAGACCTTCTAGGTAGCTCTGCCTCCTTCCTCAACTATGGAAGACTTGACGTAGGTTTTCCAGAAGCATCATACTCTCACATTCTCAGAAGAAGGAGGACCGCAGGCTGCAGAGTCATGGCTAGAAGCCATGATGATGATCTTCAAGCATATAGAGATGCTTCTAGGGAGGCAGATCAATATCACTACCTATATTCTACGAGACTCCACCAAGAGGTGTTGGGACATGATCTCACAGGTGGGACATCAACAGGTTATGGCGTGGGAGGAGTTTTAGTGTGTATTTTATGAGTACTTCTATCCGGAGACCCTGAGGGCCAATCAAGCCCGAGAGTTCATGAGTCTGGAGCAGGGTACTCTTTCTGTCATGGAGCACTCCTCTCATTTCACGAAGATTCATCATTTCACACCCCTCCAGGGCTGAGATGGATTGTTATTGGCAAGGAATTTTGAGGATGGTCTTAGATGGGAGATCCGCTCCTAGGTGAATATCTTCAGGCTGACTTCCATCGCTTCCATCGCCAGCCAGGAACTGATTGCGGAGCACAATCTAAGATATTATGGAGTTGAGAGCCAGGGCGGTTCCACTTCCAGAGTTAGTGCTTCACCAGCTGACAGTAGGAAGCACCATAGGGAGTCTACGCACGGTGATCTGAGGCAGATCGACACATCTTCAGGTAGCCAGGTGGTATGATACTAGTGTGGAAGGTCTGGGCATACGAGGATATAGTGCCAGAGAGACCTAGTTGAGTACCGGTCTTGTGGAAAGATGGGTCACCTTCAGCGCTTCTGTCAGATTTTCTCACCAACAGCTAGTGACAGGGGTTCTTCCATGACTCCTCGTTCAGGAACAGTGCCACCAATTTCTCACCAGTCTTGGAACTGGAGTTCTTCCGACCGTTCGAGCTGAGGTGGAGGTCAAGGCCATGGTGTTCAGTCACCTCTCTTTCAACGACAGTAGGGTGGATCAGCTCAGAGCAGTTAGGTAGGGTCTCTTGGCCATGGTACATGTCAAGATTTTGCAGTGGAGCAGACCCAGTAGGAGTAGGATCCCAGATCATCTACAGTTCGAGGTACGATCTTAGTAGCTTCAGTTTTATCTTCTGCTCTTTTCGATACTGGTGCTACACATAGCTTTATCTCTGTTGCTGTTGTGGAGAGCCTTGGGCTTTGCATCTTTTCCTATACCAATACTTTGACTCTAGACACACTGTTGGGGACTAGGACGAAAAGTGTACGTCAGTGCAGAGAGTGCCCTCTTGAGGTTGCTGGGTATCACTTTCTATGGGATCTCTATGTCCTAGAGATGTCAGGCTATGATGTCATTCTCAGGATGGACTGGGTAGTTCCCTTCTAGGAAGTCACCGACTGTTATTGCCACAGGGTGTGTTTCATATCACCAGAGGGTGAATATTTTCTTCATCGAGGTGAGTGGGATGTCCAGGCCAGTAGAGCAGGACTCGAGCATCATGGACTAGGTGGAGTTACAGCTCAGATTTCCAGTTTGTATCTTGATGACCAGGGGAATTTTCAGTTAGACTTTCCTCCAGTGGTGGATCATTTCAGGGATGTCTTTCCAGAGGACTTTTCATATTTTCCTCCAGAGTGTGAGGTAGAATTTTCTATTGAGATCATTTCAGGAGTGGCACCGGTGTCCATTCCTCCTTATAGGATGGCTACACCTGAGTTGTAGGAGCTCAAGAAGCAGTTGGAGGAGTTGCAGACAAAGGGTTTCATCTGACCCAGTACTTCTCCTTGGGGCTCGCCTGTTCTATTTGCAAAGAAGGCAGACGGTACCCTCAGGATTTGTGTGGATTATCGGAAGCTAAACCAGTTGACGGTCAAGAACTGATATCCCTTGTCTAGGATTGATGACCTCTTTAATTAGCTTCGAGTATCCTGGGTGTTCTCGAAGATCGATTTGAGGTATGATTATCATCAGTTTCATGTAAGACTATCTGATATACCTCTTACAAATTTATGTAGTAGGTATGGTCTATACGAGTATATGGTTATGCCGTTCGGCCTCACAAACGTGCCTGCAGTTTTCATGGAACTGATGAACTGAGTGTTCCATCCATACATGGGTTCTTTCGTGGTGGTTTTTTTGGATGAAATCTTGGTGTACTCTCACACTCGACACGACCATGATACCCATCTTGAGATTGTTCTGATTACACTGAGAGAGCATCAGTTATATGCTAATCTCTTGAAATACCACTTTTTGATGGATCAAATTCACTTTTTGGGCCACGTTATCTCAGAGACAGGAGTATCAGTGGACCCAAAGAAAGTGAGAGCAGTAGTTTTTTGGGAGCAGTTGAATAATGTCTTTAAGGTGTGGAGTTTTATAGGGATGGATGGATACTACAGATTCTTCATACATGGATTTTCATGCTTAGCAGCACCGCTTATGGGTCTGACAAAAAAGGGTGCGAAGTTCATGTGGTCATATTCTTGTGAGTCAGCCTTTTAGGACCTGAAAGGGAGGTTGACTTCAGCACTGATACTACTCTTTCTAGAGCTAGTAAAGAGTTACACTGTCTACTATGATGCCTTAGATATCGGGTTGGGAGCTGTGCTTATGCAGGGAGATGGAGTCGTTGTGTACGAGTCTCAGTAGTTGAGGCCACATGAGAGGAACTACCCAACACACGATCTGGAGATGGAAGCTATTGTTCATGCCTTACATTGTTGGAGAAATTATCTTTTGGGAGAGCATTTTTTGGTTTTCACTAACCACAAAAGTCTCAATTACATCTTTACTCAGCGTGATCTGAATCTAAGACAGCGCAGGTGGGTTGAGTATCTTTAGTCCTTTGAATTTGAGCTTGCCTATACACCAGGAAAGGGAAACACATTGGATGATGAATTGATTAGGAGGACTTAGATACAGGCAGTTCAGGAGGCCAGTAGTGATTGGAAGCTTATCGATATATTCTATGAGATGCATTTGAAGGTTCCCGAAAGACATGGACATACTTTTCTTTCTTCTGTAGCTGTTACCTCCATGCTTCTTGACCGAGTTCGAATGAGGGAGCTATCATATTTTGTAGGCCTAGTCCTACAGGAAAGCGTGTCAGGAGAGGACCCTATTCCTAGATGGACAATAGGTGAGTATGAGATCTTGCGTTTCTAGGTACACATATGGGTGCCAGGAGACATACGTGAGGAGCTGATGCGGGATTTTCATTCCTTAGTTTGGGAAGTTCATCCTAGCATCACCAAGATGTATCGTGATCTACAACGCCAGTATTGGTGGATAGGTATGAAGAGAGATGTTACTAGTTTTGTCCTGAGGTGTTCCATTTTTTAGCAGGTGAAAGTGGAGCATCAGCGACCAGCATGGCTTTTACAACAGTTACCCATTCCCGAGTGGAAGTGGAACGATGTCGTGATGGACTTTGTGACTGGTTTTCCGAGATCACATCGAAGGAATGATGCTGTTTGGGTTGTCATCGACAGGCTTACGAAGGTTTCTCACTTCTTTCCGATCAATGAGACCTTCAGTGTTGACGATTTGGGATGTTTGTACATTTGTGAGATTGTACGTCTGCATAAAGTTCCACACTCTATTATTTCAGATAGGGATGCATGTTTTACTTCTCGGGTCTGGCAGGGGCCTCAAAAGGCTTTGGGTACATAGGTACTTTTGAGTACAACATACCATCCCGAGATAGATGGCCAGTCCAAGCGTATGATTCAGGTGCTTTAGGATATGCTCCGAGATTGAAATCTGGACTTTGGAGGTTCTTGGGAGAATCATATACCTCTTGTGGAGTTCTCCTAAAATAATAGTTTTCAAGAAACTATTCAGATGTCACCATATGAGGCTTTGTATGGTAGCCCATGCCGATCACCCTTATGTTGGCTGGAGGTAGGAGAGACATCTTTGATGGGACCTCGTCTTGTCCAGGAGACCACATAGCAGATAGAGTTGATTCGGAAGAGGATGGCTACTGCACAGTCCTGTTACAAGTCTTATGCTGATTAGTGGAGATGACCTATGGAGTTCGAGGTCAGGGATCAGGTTTTTCTATGAGTCACACCGAGGTTGGGACAGAAGAAGATTAGGATACAGGGTAAGATTTCACCGAGGTATGTCGGGCTGTTTTAGGTGTTGGAGAGAGTTGGGCCGGTTTCCTATCGGTTGTAGTTACCTCAGAGGTATCAGGCTATGCATGACGTATTACACATTTCTCAGCTCTGACGTTACTTTTTAGACCCATCTCGTATCCTTCAACCCGAGGAGGTTGATATTGATGTGGATGCATCATTCGAGGAGCATCCGATCCGGATTGTTGATCGCAGTACAAAGGTTTTCCGTGGCCGGTCTGTTCCTCTGGTACGGGTGCTATGGTAGTACGAGCGAGTACAGAACGAGACTTGGGAGAGGGTGGCCGATGTACGATCGCAGTGGCCGAAGTTATTTGGGGTTTCTTCTTCTATGCCACTCTATGGAAATTCTGGGATGAATTTATTTATGGGTGGAAGTTTGTAAGAACCTGGATCTTCTTTTTAGGTATGTGTTTCTTTTCTGGTCATCTTTGGGAAAAAGAGGAAAATCTGGAAATTTTCTAAGTATACACCATGTACTTTATAAGTACACGCCATATGCTTTGATGCCGCTCGAGGTCATGTACTAGCTATGTCATGACCATACACATGACCATGTATGGGTGATGTGGAGGCCACCTAAAGCAGAGTATGAAAAAGGAGATCACACACCGTGTAGTTCAAAAGTACACACCGCGTATTTTGTTTTTTTTTCATTAAAAGCACTGGGGTCATGTATTAACCTTAGAACTATCTTCTTCTAGGCATTCTTCGACCGGGAGAGACCGTACAGCCGCGAATCTTCTCCAAACCCCCAAGCCTCTATCTATTCTCCGAATCGACCACCGTCGATTGCGTTGGAATCACATCGGTAATCTCTTCCTTCTTCGAGAGCATCGTTTTCCAATTCCTCAATTTTCTCAAGTTATCATGGTTTGAACGTTTTGGATGTTTTCTTAGATCTACGATGTTCCAAGGAAAATCAAGGTTCGAGGTTCAAGTACATCGATCTCCTAGCATCAAGGTAGGTGGTTTGTTCTATTCTGTAGAAAGTCTTTGAGTATTTTGTGCAAATTACACCAATACCATTTAACGGGGTATTACGTGTTTCCTGTTTTTACCTTGTTGTTTTATTGATTTTCTTATATGCCTGCATAGAGGTTATTGTTTGTGATTAGGGTAATTTACTGTGCTTTGGATGTTTTCCCCATGCATGTTTGCCTGTTTATGACCGTTTGGTCTAGTTTTCATATTATGCTATTTCCAGTTTCATGCCTAGCTGTAGGATGGTGTGACTGTTGTTTCATCATGCTGAGATGTTGTAGAATGCTATCCAAGTAGTTCTTGAGGATACTTTGGCCGTTACATGATGTGATACTTACTGACTTTACATTGGGATGCAGGAACCTAGTGTAGTAGACCATAGGGAGAATGGACGTAAGGGCTTATCTAGAGTGTCTTATAATACAACGTGAGACCAAAGGGGGAATTGACATTGAGTGCTTTCTCAGAGTGTCTGTAGTTCCTTGACACTGGCCATAGGGAAAATGAGATGTTGAGTGCTTCCCTAGAGAACCATTAGCACGATACGAGACTATAGGGGGAATTGACGGTGAGTGCTTCCCTAGAGAGTCTATTCTGTAGCTGAACCAGAGGGGTGAGAATGTGTGTGCCTCCCAAAGGGTGTCTAGTACTAGTTGGTTGAACCATAGGGGTTAGGCTGTGAGAACTACCTAGAGGGTTAGTTGTTTGTTCTACTGGCTTGAGTGGCTGCTTACTTGTTTGTAAATTATATGCTAGAAACTGTAGATTTTTTGCTGCTGAGTGCTTTTCTGTTTACTGCTTTTCTGTACTTTTACCTGCCATATATTCACTGACTATTAGGCACAAATCTTTGGGTGGTTGCCTACTGGGATTTTGTCTCACACCCTATTTGGGTCTTGATTTTGGGCCCAAACTGATTATATTGTTGTAGGTATAGATAAGGGAAAGTGCCCTTATACTTAAAGTTTTTTGATTTCATTAGAGTTGGAGAGCATGAGACCAAGATGAGGCTTACGATGCTAAGTAGTTGTTTAACTGTTTCCTTTTTTACTTGGTTTTAGTACTGTATTCATCATTGTGACTTGTTTGGCTGCTTTCCTAGACACATATTCATCATGCATCATTTATATATTTTGCCCAGTTATTTATTTATCAGTCTTCCACTGTTTACTATTGTTGGATAGTTACTGCCTCAGCTATTGTATGATTGTTGGTCTTCCACTGTGTTACTCTGCCAATGAGGGAATAGTTTCCCCATTATCACACCCAAGTACCTCACTGCTAGTCAGCAGCCTATGGTGTTCGGGGAAATGCGCTTGAGGCCATGTGACCAACCGGGTACGGGGCGCCTCTGGGTGGATTCCGGAACCGAGGCGTTACAGTGACCTGTAAAATACTGAATAAAAAACAACATCATAGGCAGCAACAATGTCACGTTACAACTCCAATCACTTTGAAGTTTTATTATGGAGGGAATTTTACATAATACAAGTTACCTCATACGATCATGGAATTTTGAATATCCATTTTATAATAAATGAACGGAGGAAAGGCTTACTATCACCCATGAAAAGTACCAATTGACATCAATGATTAGGTCATTTTATATGTTATAGCCATATTGCCACTAGTCTGTGGTGATCTATTTTGGGGTGTGATGTACAATACCATGTAACCCATATTTTCTGTTACACAACCCCATTGTAAATACAACATGATGGGGTGGAAGACATGAATTAATATATGTATTATTTGTTTTGAGGTCATGATCCTAAAATAAAATTTTATGGAATAAAATAAAATTGAGTGTAGAGATGATATACTGGGGGATCAGGGAAAAAAATCATCCTGGTGGAAAACTCCACTAGTGGGTATAGTTGAAAATATTCATATAATGGGATTTTAATTGAAAAATAAACTTAAAAATTTGGTTTATCTTTCAACTAAGGATAAATCAACGATCCAAATCATATCTAATTACCCTAGAAAACCGGAGTGGATAATCATTTTTCATATAACTAGAGACATAAATCCCAGTGAATTAGGGGGTATTTTTATCCAAATAAAGATGTTGATACTCCTAAATAGGAGATTTGTTTGATATAGGGTTGGCAGAATTCAGATAGTAGAGGTTGTGAATGGAGGTGTGATGCCTTGGAGTAACTAGAGGCGTTCAATCCAAAATAAATTGGTTTGATCCAAAATAAATCAGGTCAATGTCCAGATATTTGAAGTCAACCCATATTTTTTATAGTGTTTTTTAATATATGTTATATATTTTTTTGAAAATAGAACCATGTAACACCTTTTTGAGAGAATTATTGTAAAAAAATTATGGTACACAAAGTCTTTTGACCAAACCTGAAAAAAAATCAAAATAAAAAATTAATTATATATATGTTAGTATTTTTAAAAATTTTATTTTTATTTTTGTTTGTTTTGTTTATACACACACACACACACAAACAAATTATCATTAATATTATCATTATTATAAGTGATTATTAAATATTTAATAAATTGTTAATAATAACATTACTATTAACAATCATATTTTCTATATTACTAATTTAATTAATATTTTTTAGTTATATTATTAACTACTTTATTAGTTATATTAATAATTATATTATTTTCATCATTATTTATATTTATCATTATAATTATTGTATATATTTAATAATGTAATCAATATTTATAGATACTTTAATTAATAATATTTAATAATTTATAATATATCTGAGGAGGGGTACAAAAAAAGATTTTCACCCTAAACACCACCATAAGTATAGTAGGGGTGGAACCAATGAACCGCGCCTCATGGGGCATATAACATTTAATAATAATAACATAATTAATAATACTTCATACTGAGGTATTTAATAACATAATACTTAATAAAAATCGTTCCCATAATTTTTTTAAAGCGTAAATGTTATGTGTTTAAATAATAAAGTTTGTGTCATATAAATTAGTTTATGTTTATTATATTTATGAATTTATCTTTATTTAATTTTTTTATATGTTTAGTCACTGTGTCAAATTTCATTTGGATTATATTTATATTTTATAAGTAATTGTATTTCAAAGTCACATACATGAAACATAATAATGTTTCAAGTATGTGACTTTTGAAAACCTATAAATTATCAACATATAATTATAATCTAAATGAAATTCTAAAAACTGATTAAACATATAAAAAACAATTGAAAATAAAAATAATTTGATAAAAACAATTAATGAAAAATAATTTTAATGACACAAAATATTTTTGTTTCAGAACCTAAGATTTTTATTTATAAATTTTTTATGATTCCATTTATTTTCAATTATTTTTTTATATGTTTATTCAATGTTCTAAATTTCATTGAGATTTTAGTTATATTATATTTTATGTGAATATATTTTTTCATGTGTAAATATTATGTTTTTAATCAATAAGGTGTGTATCATGTAATTTTTTTATCATTTGAATGATTTTTCTTTTATTTTCAAATATTTTTATATTTTTAAGTTATGTTTTAAGTTTTATTTATATTGTATTTATAATTTTAATTTTTTATGTTTTTAAAATTTCATACTTGATATTTAATAAAATTTTCTATGTTTTCAAGTAATCAAATTTGAAATCTTATATAATTTAAATGAAAAATAAAATAAAAATGAAATTTATCACATAGGCTAAACATATAAAAAATAGTTTAAAAGAAAATCATAAATATAATATACATACAATAATATAGAAAAAATAAAATATCACTGTTTCAAAATTTTTAACTTAATAGAAAACATATAAATTAATGAGTATAATCAATGTTTATGATCGGGTTATGTCCCGCAATCTGGTGTGTAAATGAGAAACTCATATTGAGATCCCCAACGTCTATGATGGGGTGGATTGTGATGAGCTAGAGGGAGATATTACTCTAATGCAAGAACATCGATTATCTGCTGATCTATCTACGAATCATCTAAATGAGATGTCATTGGGATATCAAGATGTGCACCTGGTCCTTCTCCCACTACATAAGTGGAAGGACTGTCTATCTAACGAGGAAACCATAAGGCATGTAAAGGCTCGACCACAAAATATGGAAGCATGAGAAATTAATCCTAATGAGATCTTGAATCAATTATACCTGATAAAAACTATGGATATGCTGAAAATAACAATGGATCTCATAATTGATGGTGCACATCCATAATTATATGAGGCTCAACTGTTAGAGTTTCTACCTGTTCATAAGGAATAGGTGAGGCCACACGGTCTTTCCATGTGGTCTATGTCATCATCATCATGGATTGCCAACATTAGAAGCTGCTAGAGGAATATACTGAACATGAACCCTCTCTCCTTGGATAGGAACATCATCCCCCTGAGGTAGATGATCAAATATACTATCATGTAGAACCTGATATGATGAAATCATATCCCACACTAAAACATGGTACATTTTTAGAAAAAATACCTCATCCTCCTCCAGATCTGATGTGTAGATAATATGCTGTAGCTGATTATACTATTAAGATATTCAAATTGAATTAAAATATTTACAACAAACAAACTAATGTAAATTTATTGACTTACCATATCCTGAATCCCTCTATTGTGTGGTGTAATATATAGTATGAACTTCACTTTATACCATGTATCATACTTGAGTTTCTTTGATAGATGGATTCAAATCGTACACATTCCCTCAATACGAAATGATGCACATCAATCCTAGATGTTGAGATACTATGCATGCTATCATCACCAGTTGAGATCCTTCATTCCCATCAACTTCAGTGAATGAAATGCTACTGGTTATCTGGGTGGAAATGGAATATGCTAAAAAATCAAAATGGTCACATAAATCGATCACGCTGGTGGCACTCAATAGTATAAAATTGCAGGAGAGGAATTACAACCATGAAATTTTCAATCCCAATAATGCACTATGTAGAAATATGGTCAAATATAGCCTAGTATAACATCTATAAAATATGAAATGACATGTGAAATTTGTTAAAATATTTTGTTACTAATTTCCAAAAATGATAGTATTATGAAATTGATTAGTCAATAGAAGAATGTGTATACTTATATTGGTGGGTAGTGGACTATCTAACATGAGACAGTACACACCCAAATTGTGTCTCTATATCCCAATGAACTGGTGTGCCTGACTCCATCTGTAATGTATAAAATAGATTATAATAAATAATAATCAATCATTTATAATAACTCATATTAGAATCTGAAAAAAATAAAGATGAGTGATCATACTAGATTCCATGTGGAGCGTCAGAGAACACATCCATATGATGCTCCAGACCAGCAAAAATAGAGGCTAGGGGAGGGATGCACTCCAATGCTCACATATAAATGAGGATGAGTCATCCCCCATATCACTGTGATTTGATCAACATGTCATGCATAATTCTATGTATGTGTGTTCCAAGAACACAAATGCCAATTTTTATCTCCTAACTTGATCTAATTCCTCTAGTATCCCAAAATAAATCATTTATAAATTCTTACCAGAGTGATCATATCACAATTAACCTATAATGAGGCCCAATATATATGTATGAGTGTGACAGATGTTAGTATTCTCATCAAAATTAGTGAGTAAATGTGTGAACTTTATATCCAACCATCTCATTGGCAGAGAAGCACCACCGATAATTGTATCACCCCCACATTGTTGAGGCCTAGAAATAACTGTACAAGCTTAGTCCAGTATCCCTGGGTGGTTCCTATAAATTTAGCACCCTAGAGAGGATGATCGAGCATAACTACCACATCCTTTAGTATTATTTTCATCTCTCCCTATAGAAAGTGGAATGTGGAAGTCTCAGGTCTCTATCTCTCAATGAGGGAAACAAGGAGGTTATGATCAATGAATGTATAATTTGATACAACAATTCCATATAATCTAGGACATTGTAGGTATGATATAATAGCATCTATAGGTGATGATAAATGCATGTATTTTTTCCGGTTTGACTCATGAACTAAATATCTATAGCGTCTCTCAATATGAAATAGTTTCAATATATTTTTTTATGGAATCATTGCTTGGAAAATATATTCCAATGTATATAATGTTTTTTACATTTGACCAAATCTATCCTCTATAACTCTAGGAAACTCATTTATGGGTGTGATAATATTCAAGTTGAATTCAAGAAAACATGTCCTAGATTTCTACCAAGATGTGAATAGTGGTGGATGATTTATTGTGTCTTAAGGATGATGTAAAATTATCACATTTCTTGAAACTTATTCCCTTACTTCTCTAGATTCATCCTCATCATCACTTTTTTCTCAATTTTTTCCATTATTAGAAACTTCCTCATCATCAAAATGATCTTGGTGTATATCTGGGTGATCAATTTGGTTGTATTATTCCACATGATAGGGAATAGTCCCATATTCTTATGATAGACCTTCTTCAATGACTCTTGTTTACTTCTGTTTTCATATAATAGTAGGATGCTTCTAGATAGTAGAAACCCCCACATGTATGTCCACCAAATCATTATTATACCATTGTTTATATAATGTTGTTTCTTGTAAATGGTCCTCATTAATAGCTAATGGATAAGCTAGATACCATATATTATCCTAGAATTGAAAATGTTTATAGAAATAAATTGGATATCCTAACCAGGTCTCATATTTAACCAATAATGAATTATTTGCAGATGTTCTATTTGGGAAACAAAATCAATTATCATAACCATTCATGTTGGTTGTGTACTATATGAAGATCTTTGATTGGGTTGAATAACTTACCCATAATAGTATACATAGACATACCTGATTGTCTCTGTGAAAAATGGTTTTCGATCAAGATTCCAATAGTATAAATAATATCCATAATAAGGAATTATCAAGGTGTAACATTGAATGTGTAATAATTGTGTACAATCATTTCACCATATAAGGATATTATTATAAGTTCAATAGTTTATAAAGAGAATGCGAATCATTTAAAGAAAATACTCTGGGAGTTTCAAACTGAGTGTGTATTTATGCATCTTTTTCATGAACCAAGTGATGAGTGAGTTGATACCCAATCCACTCTCTTAGGGATTATTACCACAAGGTACAACTATACCAAAGCCTAAATCTACTTTTAGTATCCATGCAGGGATGTCATTACTCAGATAACCCCACAATATTTAGTTTACCAAAATTGAATGTTGTTCATATATCCTCTATGATGTCACTAATGTTTCATAGTCCAAAATTTAATATTCCTAAAGGTATCTAAATATATTAAATAAAGTTAATTAAAATCATCTAAAGAATATCCCATAGAACTATCAAACTAGGTGAGCAATTAGGAAACTTTATCATGCATTAGGCTATGATTGAGTCAATACCCAATATTCCATTTTCGAGGTTATTACCCCTTGGTATAACTATTCCAGATCCTACATCCATATAAAACCCAATAATTTTATGTTATGTATCTTTTTAAATAACTTTAATCTCTTTAATTTATTACTTTTCTCAGAATACCGAGCTTAAAAAAACTCCAAAATATTATTATTATTTTAACACGACCATTATAACTTAGCTATTAAATTGGAGATAATGAATAGTATTAACCAAATTATGAAATATATAATTTTACAACTCATTTTTAATGTATAAATTTATTCTTAAGAAATAAACACATAATTATTAGTAAAGTCATTTTATTCTTTAAATACATGTTTTCTTCAAAAAGTGATTTTTATTACTTTCTATAAGAAAATTAATTTAATTATATTTTGATGTTTTATGAAAATGTATTTTATAAAATTAAAATAATTTTTAGATTCAACATGTCAAAATTACCAGAGGGTTATTTTTTGATAATTTTATGAAAATTTTAATTTTTCAATGATTAGTAAAAAATACCGACTTTTGTAAAAATGCAATTTATTTTAAATAAATTAAAAAATTTAAAATTACCATTATGTTTTGAATTTTATTTAAAATAACATAAGTATTATTTAGTTATATTTAATCCATTTAAATTCTTTTGAATCAACTTTATATTTTATTTTAGAATAATTTTATTTTTGTGTTTAAAAACGGGTTTTTTTGAAAACTGTTTTAAATTACATAATGTTTCTACTTTTTAGTTAATTAAAAAAATCAATGATGGGGAATATTTTATATAAAATTTATATATTATATATCATTAAATATTTTTTTCATACAATGATAATTATTGTTTTCTATAAAATCATATTTTTCTTGAAAAATACACTCCTTGAAAACCCTCTTTTTCGTCATGTTTGTGGGTTTTGTTTTAAATTTAATTTGGATAATTATGTGAATTGAATTTAGTAAAATGGATTAAATATTTTTAATAATAATTTATAAATTAGGTATTAATTTCTTTTTAATTTTTATTCCCAAAAATGTTATCGTGGTAAAAAAAATGATTTACCGCAGAATAGGTAAAATAATGTAGCGGGTTAAAGTTAAAAGGTTAATGCATAAAATAAATAAAAAATAAAATTTTAAATGGGTGGTTGATGTGTTTATATACCTTAACCAACATTTAAAACATTAATCATCACTCAAATTATTTTTCATTAATTCCACCCAAATGTGGTTGGCTTTAAATGTAAAATAACCATTATTTAATCACTTAAAACTACCCCTCCTAAAGTATAGATACCACCCTCACCATCCCCATTCTCCTAAAAAGAATTTAATGTCATAAAATATTTTCAAAAAACCTTTCATAACCACTATACCCACATCCAAGTTCTTCTAGTCTCACCAAAAGACCAATTCCAAGGTCTTTAAGGGATCCTTCAAGGTGGTGATATTCAAGAGGTAATTTCCTCAAACCGCCTCTCTTATTTTCTTTTATTCTTCTACCTTCTCCTAAAATACTTTATCCATAAATTAATAAAAACCATAGAATCATTTACATACTATAATTTTATTTTTTCTAATGGAATATATTATATCCATCTCTTTTATTACCTCCTCTCATTCACAGAAACGAAACCATTATCCAAATTATGGCGGTTAACCATCTCCGTGAATAATAATTTTTTTCATTTTCTATTACCACCTTCATGGATGGAAATAAAAATATTATTATGGTTAAATAAGATTTTAATTTTTATATTTTATTCTATTTCATATTCTATAAGTAATATAGATACATAATATAAAAAAACGAAACTAGTTTGTGATTTTTGGAAAAACACCAAATTAAATTAAACATTTATAATTAACATTTTATCGAATAAATTGTCCTCATATAAGAAATAAAAATCATAAATGGTACCATTTACAATTATATTACTTCATTAATACCATTTATTTTCAATTATGGAGTTTTATTCCCATTTGATAAGAAAATCCATAATTACACACAAATGAACCGACCATGAAAACCATGAAACGAACTCTTCCAAAGCATTGAAAATAATAAAATATTATTATTTAAAGGTGGTTAGATATTATAAAAGTTTCATATAAGGTATTATAAATATTTTTATATTTATTTAATGAATTAATAAAATTCTTTATACATTTAAATATTAGGTTGAAGTACGAAAAACTAAAGGGAAGCGCGAAGTAATGGTTTCTCATATCACTTTTACTTATATGATATATATGAATTATTCACCAATAATTTATTATGTGTGATTTATATACTACCCTTTGGTATATAATATAATTAATATAATTATATTAATTTTATTCAATGTTTTATTTGATAATTATTACTTTTATGGGCATACGATTTGATTAATTACATAGTGGAAAGGGAATTCTTTACCCAATTTCCATTCTTTGGGTAAAACTTCTTTTTAATTGATTATTTAATGCTAATATTATGTGTGGAAAGAATTTTTATTATATTATGATTTAATTTACACATTTATTATTTTTATTTATAAAAAATACACATCATAGATTAATTTTATTAATTCTCACTTCAATGAAATGATATATATAAGGGACTTTTGTTTAATAATTATATTCTTAAAGTTTCCATTAAAGAAATAATTTTATTCCATGTTTGTGTTTTCTAAAATTATTTCTAAAGATTTTTCTACTATTCTATTATTATTTTATAAATTTATTTTTACTCATGTCCAACTTTTTACAAAACTATTTGAAAGGATTATTTTTTTTCATTTTCTAAGTGAGGTTCTTTGTGAATTTTCTAACCAAAATATAGAAGGAATTTTTTTAACTTATATGTCATGAGTGGATTTTCACAACATCAAGAAAATTTAATGATTTTATATCCACTTTACAATATTACAAGGTTATTTTCATAGAAATTGTTTTCATTTATAATTGTGGGGTTCTTTAAAAATAAATGATTGTGAAATAAAAATTTTATTTTTAAAAGAATTATTTCAAGTGATATTTCAAAATTACATTCCATCTATGATAACATTATCGGATGTTACTTATGATTTACTATGTTTATGATGGCATGTTCTTTATAAATCCTATTTATTTTCCATGAGTTATGTTATGATAAAATGTTTATGAAATCAATTTCTTTATATGATCTATGATGTGATGAATGATTTATGTTCATATGTAACACATATATATTATTTTAATTATATGGTGGGTAGGACCTATATCTCCATCAAATTAATTGGGTAAATATGGATAACTCATGCGGTAAATATTCTATGTGTGAATAAGATTTCATGTTCACAATTCTATATGTGGACCTCATTTTCATGTACATAAGTTTATGAATAGAACTAGATTTAATGTCCATAAGATTATGAATGGACCTGGTTTAATGTCCATAAGTTATTGAAGGGTACTCATTTCATTTCATTAACTTTATGAGTGAACTTGTTTCTATTTATACATGTTTGCAGTGTTATAAGTTTACATGTATGCGAAAATTTCATGTTTCATGTCAATGTTATGCTCTTATGGATTTTGTTATTTTATTAGTTTATGTTTTATGTCTTATAAAATTCTATGATTTATTCCATGAATCAATATTATGATCCTTTATATATAGGGTAAAATTATCAAATATTATGTTCTTGTTCTTATCCCCTTATGCTTATG
The DNA here is from genome assembly GCA_963277665.1 of Viscum album. Classification (NCBI taxonomy): domain Eukaryota; kingdom Viridiplantae; phylum Streptophyta; class Magnoliopsida; order Santalales; family Viscaceae; genus Viscum; species Viscum album. Next base: position 1,217,769,976 of record OY728159.1, read on the forward strand.
TTATGATTGACATCTACCTTATTTACTCTTACTCATAATATGAGATCAACCTTTCCTTATGCTAATTTTCCTAGTATATGAAGTAAGATATTATGTATGACATGTAAAAAGGGTTCTAGTTATGAAGGAATACGAGGAAGATAATGTATATGTTTTATGAACTAGTTGATTTTGTCTCCAAGTTTCCAAAGGAACTAAAACCATATGGTATTGGCATGGTTTTATTATGTTATAGAATGAATATTTATCTATTTAGATATAATATCTATGTATGAAAATTAAGGGTTGTTATAGTTGGTATAATATCACAATTTAGTTAACCTTTGGAAACTAGGATGGGAAAACCTTAGTAAGAACCTAATTTTTAATTCTAGGTTGTAATCCTTGAATTTTGATAATGATAATGAATAACCTAGGATTAAACCTAAGGTTTCTTAGATTGAAATTTTATAAGAAATTTATCTTGATTATGTGGTATCCAAACATGATTATTTTTTATCACACTATGCTTTTTTAGGTTCTATAAAATGGATGGAACTAGGAAGATTCATGTTAATGAGGGAATATGACGGACCAAAAATTGATCTTCCTCACAAGAAACCAAATTAAATGAGGGTTGGAATTAAAAACCTTGTTATTATTCCTAATTAAAAATCTCACAATATGATTAATAATATCAACTTTGGTGAGTTTCTTGACCCATATAATAAGAGAAATATGAAGTTTTATGGTGACCATAAAGGAAATAAAGTTCAATTTTTCTCATGTAAATCATGTGGGAAGAGACCACATGGAGAATGTTTCAAAGGAACTCAAAGATGGTTCAGGTGTGGAAAATTAGGAAAAAAAGTAATTAATTGAAAAGAAAAAGTGAATGTTTCAATTAATTATACGGATGAGAATAATGGTATTCCTAAGGCATCATTTGAAATTTAATATTTAATATGTGGAATGTATGTGAATTATGAAAATCTATTTCCTAGGGGGAAATATAATGAGGAGAATAAGAAAGGTTGTATGGGTAATTTTTATATTATTGATGATGAAGAGACTACGAATGAAATATGATATGAGAGAAGTATTAAGGAATAAAATGAAAAATTCTATTTAATGTTTTAAGAAGGAAGTGGAATGACTGAGTGTTTATGTATTAGAATTCAAGAATAATGTTATAGATGTAATTTTATGATATTATAGAATAATGAAACATCTAAGGGTCATTCCACTGCAGTTTTTCCTTAAGTATTTGAAAGTATTTGTTGAATGGTAATGGTAACCATGAAGAGTTATTAAGTTTTTAAGGTGATATTTTTTAGAACACATGATTAAGGGAAATATAGAACTTAATATGTGCATGATATTGGGATGATAATGATATAAAGATATGTTTGATTTTGAGAAAATAAATGGGATAATATTGGTGAACTTTGAACTAATTAGTAATATGATTATAAGGTGGTTTATGGATTGAGTTTATATAATTTTTGGATTTATGGTATGAGGAAAGAGTTATTTTTTTAAATCATGCATGTTTTCACTAAGTTTTTATGGAAATTCAGTTTATTACCATGTTTCAAGAGAATAAATGATAATAATATTCAAATGTTTGATGTGTGATAATTAAAAAAAATATCAAGTTTTTTGGGGGATTAATGATAAGTTTATTTTGAAAATTTAGTGACCTTCATTCAAATGTTTTGGATTTTAATATTTTGTAAGGTTCACAAGGTTAACCATTTATGAAATTTTTTACGTTGATATTTGGAAGAGGATTTAGTAATTAATGTATTAATTAAACATATGAAGATTCACGCATATTGAATAACCTAGGCTAACCATTTTCATTATTATGATAGATAATGATAGAAGCAATGACTTGTCATCCCATTGTGGATCTTATTATCCACTAGTTATTTAGGAATTACAATTTAAAATTTATTTCATGGATTAATAAATGAAGTGGAAATTTATCAAGGCACAACCAAAGATTTAGATTTTACTTAAGAGAAAAAATCAAGTGTATCTTCTCAAAGGATTTTGAAATAAAATTTTATTCTATTATCATAATTTCTAATGATATCAATAACCTTTTGAGACCTATTTGGTCTATGGATTTGTGTACATTAACCTTATCTTGAACATGTTCTATATCATTCTCCACTAGAACATGATAGATATAATTATCTCCCATTTCCATGTTCTAAAATTCCAATAATGTTATCCTCATTGGAATCCTTGTTTTGTGGAGACCTTTACTTTTTAATTTCACTCTTTTAAGTGGAATTTTGAATGAACCTTTTTACGATGTTCATTCCCCACAATGGAATTTTCAAATAACCACCTTTTATTTTTGAAGTGTAATGTCAAATTTTGAGGGTGTAATTTTTTTTGAAATTCTTGATCATATTGGGACAATAGCTTATCGATTGGTTCTCCCAACAAACCTCTCTCAAGTTTATTATGTGTTCTATGTATCACTATTGATGAAGTATATGCCTGATCCATCACATATACTAAACTCAGAGGTCATACCATTAGACTAAAATATTTCATATGAAGAAAAACCGGTATAGATTATATATAGTATAGATAAACTTTTATGAAACAAGAACACTCACTTGGATAAAGTTTTGTGTTGAAACCACCAATTTAAGAAAGCTACTTGGGAACTTAAGGATGTCATGAGGTATAATTATCTTCATCTCTTTGTATTCAAGAGATGAATTTTGAGGAAAAAATTAATTTTATGGGGGGTATAATTTAACACCCCATGATTTTATCGTATGTCCCTTTTTTAAATAAATTTAATCTCTTTGATTGTTTACTTTGTATAGAACACTGAGCTTAAACAAACTCCAAAATATTATTATTATTTTAACACGACCATTATAAACTAGATGTTAAATTGGTAAGAATATTAACAAAATTATGAAATATGTAATTTTCCAACTCATTTTTAATGTATTAATTTATTCTTAGCAAATAAATACAATATTATTAGAAAAGTCATTTTATTCTTCAAATATATGTTTTCTTCAAAAATAGATTTTCATTACTTTCTATGAGAAAAAAAATATAATTAATTTTAGAAAATTTTAGAAAATGTATTTTATAAAATGAAAATATTTTTTAGATTCATCATGTCAAAATTAGATTTGGATGAATTTTTGAGAATTTTCTGAAAACTTTAATTTTTTTCTGAATAGTAAAAAATACAGATTTTTGTAAAAACGCAATTTATTTTCAGTTAATTAAACAATTTAAAATGAGAATTTTGTTTTAAATTTTATTTAAAATAATATAATAATTAATTATTTATATTTCAACCACTTAAATTCTTTCAAATCATCTTTATATTTTATTTTAGAATAAGTTTATTTTTGGGTTTTAAAATAGGATATTTATAAAAAATGTTTTAAATTACATAATATTTATCCTTTTTAATTAACTAAAATAATTCCCAATAGGGAATGTTTAAAATGAAATTTATAGATTATATATCAGTACATATTAATTTAGTCTCATACAATGATAATTATTAGTCATATAAAATTATCTTTTTCTTGAAAAATACACTTCTTGAAAACCCACTTTTTCATAGTGTTAGTTGGTTTTTTTAAATTTAATTTTGAAAATTATTTGAATTGAAATTGATAATATGGATAAAATATTTCTAATAATATGGTCTAAATTAGTTTATAAGGTTATTTTTAGTTTTAGGCATAAAAAATTTACCATCGTAAAAAAAAGATTTACCGTAGTATAGGTAAAATAATATAGTAGGTTAAAGCTAAAAGGTTAAAATACCTAAAAACAAAAAAATTTAATGGTATATTGAAGTGTTTAATTTACCTTAACCATCCTTTAAAACATTAATCATCACCCAAATTCTTTGGAATTAACCCCCCATATGTGGTTGGATTTAAATACAATATAATCATTATTTAATCTCTTAAAACCACCCCTCATCAAGTATAAATTCCACCCCTCTCCACCCAATTTCTCATAAAAATAATTGAATCACCTAAAATATATTCCAAAAAACTATTCTTAAAACTCTAATAACATCCAATTTCTACTTTTCTCAACAAAATACCTTTTCCAAGGTATTTAAAGGATCCTTCAATGAGGTGATTTTCAATAGGTAATTTTCTCAAACCACCCTCTTATTTTATTTTCTTATTATACCTTATCCTCACCTACTTTATATATCAAGGCATAGTAACACAAGAATAATGTAAATTATTTAATTTTATATTTCTTATGGAATATATTATAACCATCCCTTTTGTTACCTCCTCTTATTCAATGAAACAAAACCATTGTCGAAATTTATGGGTTAACCCTCTCCGTGAATAATGATTTTTTTTTTGTTTTCCATTACCGCCTTTAGTGATGGACATAAAGTTATTATTCTAGTTAAATCAGATTATAATTGTTATATTATAACCTATTTCATGTTATGTAACTAATATATTTACATAATATTAAACAAAATGAAACTAGTCCAGGATGGTCGAAAAAACTTCCAAATTATACTTAACATTTATCACTAATATTTTATCAAATAAATAATCCTCATATAAGAAATAAATATGATATATGGGGATATTTTTTTAAGTTAATTAATTCCATTTCATTTCACTTATGGTGTTTTATTTCCATTTTAAAATAAAATCCATAATTACACACAAATGAACTGACCAAAAAAACCATGAAACGAACTCGACTGAAATAATGAAAATAATAAAATATTATTCTTGAAATGGTGGAAATATGTTATAAAATTAACATAAAAGGTATTAAAGTTATTATAATATTTATTTAATGAATTAATAACATTATTTAAACATTTATATATAAGTTTAAAGTATTCAAAACTATAGAGAAGCGCAAGGTAAGGATTTCTCATCTCACTTTTACTTCTATGAGATATATGCCTTATTCGCCACTAAATTATTATATGTGGTGTATATATTTCCCTTTGATATAAAATATAAATAATTTAATTATCTTAATTTTATTCAATGTTTCATTTGATAATTATTACTTTTATGGGGAATACAATTCGACTGATTACAAAGTGGAAAGGATTTTCTTAACCCAGTTTCCATTCTTTAGGTTAAAATTTTACTTCATTGATTTTATAATGATAAGATTATGTGAAAAAAGACTTTTGATTATCTTATTATTGTATTTAAACTTTTTTATATGAATTTATAGCAAATAAACATAATCGATTAATTTCATTACTGCTCACTTTAATGATATGATATTTACTTGGGGCTTTCTTTTAAAAATTATCATTTTACAGTTTACCTTAAAACTCTCTTTTTCTTCCATGGTTGTGTTTTATAAAATTGTTTACAATTTTTTTTACTATTATATTATAATTTTATAATTTTATTTTTACTCATGTTTTACTTTTTACAAAACTATTTTAAAGGATTATTTTTTTCATTTTCTAAACGAGTTTCTTTGTGAGTTTACTAACAAAAATATGAAAGGAATGTTTTTTAACTTATAATACATGAGAGGATTTGTTATAAATCATAACTATTTATTGATTTGATTTCCCTTTACAAGATTAAAAGATTATTTTTGAAGAAAATGTTTTCATTTATAATTGTGAAGATATTTAAAAAGAAACAATTTCAAAATTAAAATATTATTTTTCAAAGAATTATTTCAAGTGATATTTCAAATTTACCTTCAATATAAAATAACATTATTTGATGTGACTTATGATTTACTAAAGACATTATTTAAGGATAATATCCTCAACATTTTTATGGTTGTTTTATGTTTATGATGGAATGATGTTTATGAATCCCATTTCCTTTCCATGTGTTATGTTATGATAATATATTTATAAAACTCATTTATTTACATGGGTTCTGATGTGATGAATAATTTACAATTTTTTTTAACACATATGTATGAATTTAATTATGTGATAGGTGGGATATATATCTACCTCCAATTAATTGGGAAAATATGGATTACTTATGAGGTAAATATGTTAAGTGTGAAACTGATTTCATGGTCACAATTCTATGCTTGGACCTAGTTTTTATTTCCATAAGTTTATACATGGACCTGGATTTCATATCTATAAGATTATATATAGACCTAGTTTCATGTCCATAATTTTATTCAAGGTTCTGGTTTCATGTACTTAACCTAATTATTTAACTTTTTTTTTCATTTATACATGTTCATAGTGTTATAAGTTTATGTGGATGCCAACATTTGTTGTTTCATGTCAATATTACACTTTTATAGATTACGTTGTTTGATTATTTTATGATTCATGTCTTATAAAATTCTACAATTTATTCCACGACTCAAGATTATGATTCTTGATATGTAGAGTAAAATTCTCAAATGTTATGTACATGTTATTATGCCCTTATTATTATTTTATGTTTGATATCTCCCTTATTTACCCTTACCGAGCATCTGATCTCACCCTTTTCTTTTGTTTATTTTCCTCAGTACATGAAGGAAGGTATTAAGTATGAAATTTTAAAGAGGGTTCTAGTTATGAAGGAATAGGTGGGATATGATGTATATATTTTATGAACTCATTGTTTTTTCTCCAAATTTCCAATGAACTAAACCCATATAGTCCTAGTATAATTTTATTATGTTATGTTATGAATATTCATATATTTATATGTAATATCTATGTATACAAATTATGTGTAAGGAACTCGACCATAGTTTCCTGATGCTGATTTCTTATATCAATACATTTGTATGTTTACAAGGATGTCACATCCCAAAAGACTGAATAGTTTAGTAGTTTTAGAAAACTAGATATAAGATTTACATTAAAACTTGAAATAAAAAACAAAATTGAAACTCCATTGGAAGCACCCATAAACTCTTAGATTTACTCCCACAAGTTATTCATCATAATATTCATCTTCACATCCAGAGAAAAAATAAAACATATGAAAGTGGTGAGCTTATATGCTCATTATGGGTAGGTAACAAAGTATAAGTTATCATAAAAATAAATATTAGGCGTGATGTATAACTAAAAACACATGCCTATAAAAATAAACTTTGAGTATAATATGGAAGGATTGAATTCTGGGAAAATAAATCCATATAACTGATCATAAGAGAATGAACCTTAATCATGAATATTATAATAGTAAAATATCACATGGTTTATCAATTACTAATTTCATAATTTGGAAATGAATAATTCCAACCATCCAAAACATATCGTCAATGCCTCAGCCAAGATGTTTAAAAATACTAGGGTAAGGCCTTAACCAAAACCCAATTCTGTTTTATATCATGAGACCTACTGATTTATTGAGGGGCTATAGAGATCCCAAATTTAACTTTATAATTCCAATTAATTCCTCATATTATTGGGGCTTAATATAAACAACATGAACATATGATATGTAAATAATATTTCCCAATCTGTAAATATAATCACTGACCAATCTGAGTAGCATGGTTAATGGTATCAAGATAGAACATCCATAGTCAAAACGGTCATAAAAAATTTAATAACATATATTATATGACAATAATAAGAGATAAATATCAATATATCATAAAATTAAATAGCGGTTTTAAAATATATGAAAATACTCTAATAAAATCAAGGAATTCTTGAGATTTACCCCTTTTACTTTGTAAAGAAGAATTCTTTTTGAAAAATGTTTTTTATTTGTAATAATTGTTTGTATAAAATTATTAATTAATTTTTTTTGATTTTAATGAAATAATTATTGATTTTTAAAAAATAATGTTGTCTTAAAAGATATTATGGATGGTACTTTAAAATGGTTATGAAATCAGGATGTCCCCTTTAATTGGGCATGCGTATCGGGAAGAATTGAAAAGGGGACCTTGAAAAAACATGTATTTATTATGAAAGAAATATTAAATTATCTAGAAACTTAATTTTTTAATTTATAAAAATAATTTATAATATTTATATAAAATTAATGAATAATTACTTTTGTGTATAGAGGAAGAAAGCACAACTCGAACGAAAATGGAGGTTCGGGAAGAAAACCATTCCTTATGTCCGATTGTGTTCTGCACTTGAACTTAATGTCCTGTATAATCAAATTTAATCCATTAATTAATTTATTCATAACCTTATCAACATTTATTTTATTTATTATAAATTTATTAAGTTCATTTGTGGGCTTTTTGATGAGTTATAAGATATAAATTTATTTCCCAGGAGCATTTGTTTCCTTCATTTTCACGATTGGTATACTTATATATGAGTATGGATGTTCATGTGGAATGGGTATAATTATTTAGAATTGAATTTATATGATATATAAGAACCTAAAATTTTTAAATGGTTATATATATCATTTTATTATATGGTATTAGGATTAATCCTTAGATAATAAATTTAGTGATAATCGTTTAGATTATTACGACAGTTATTGATCATAACAAACTCATTTTGTTTTATCATTTAGTATTATGTAAATATGTTACTTATAGAACATAATAAAGGTTTTAATAAATATATTATAGTATTATTTAACCATAAAAATGGTTTCATTACCAAAATTTAATTAGAAATTGAAGAACGAATATCCGTCGGCCACGAAGGTTGAAAATCGGCCCCTCACGGATGATTATTTCATTTTTAAAATAAAATAGAAAGATAGATAGGAGTTTGATGAGGAATATTATATTAAAATGATATCATTATATTATATAGACTATAATAGAGTTATAATAATCATTTGTATGTATTATGTGAGGAGAGAATAGTAAAAGTAAAGAATATAAAAAAATTAAAAGGAAAAGGAAGATGATTTTACCTCTTGAATACTCCTCCTTGAGAACCTCCTTAAGGGGATTGGTTTTGGTCCTTTTTATGAGATAAAGATACCTAGATTAAGGTAATAAAATTTGGGAGAATATTGGGTATAAATTTGACAAGGATAATAGGATTAGAGGTGTGAGTATAAGTGGTGGTGAGGGGTTGCATTTATAGCGGAGAAGAGGTGATTTTTCAATATTTAATTTATTTGTCTATTATTTGGCTCAAGAAAAGAAATAGTACTGATTCTTGAAACTAAATACATTAATTAGAAAACTTTATTTTTAACCAATGGTTCTTATATTATCCATGACTCAATTAATAGCGTATTTAACTTATAATGTATATATACCATAAATTACCGTATTTTACTATTCACAAAATTCAAGTATTTTAGAAAAATACCAAAAATTTACCCTAACCATTTTTCAGTACATAGAATTAAAAAATTTATTCCATTTTATGATTATAATTTTCTAAATATGATAATTTTAATTTTTAATGAAAACCATCATTTACTTGAAAAATATAGATTTTAAATTTATAACTGATTTTATATCACTTTGAAAATTTTACTATAGTCTAATAAAATTATCATTAAATCATAACAAAAAAATATATTGATTTATGAATAAATTTTATAAAAATTAATTTTCTTATAAATCATTTTATTAATTATAAAATTGTAATTAAATATTTATGACTTACAAAAATACCAACACTTAATCAATAATTTATAAATATTCATTTACTTATACTATGATATAATTATGTGATACTTTAATTTATAAGGTGCCTAAATTTTATCTATACCTTCATGGATTATTTTACTATTTATTAGGCTGATTTACTATTCATAAGGGTCATATTACTATTCCTAAGGTCAAGTTACTATTTCATCGGTGTTGGTTCCTTAACTTCTAGAAATATCCATTATTTAATTCATTATTAATTTATAAAATTTGTATATTGTTTTATATGCGATCTATACTATAGGAAGGGAAATCTCATTGATAAAATTTTGGGCCTTGACATTCTCCCTTCCTACAAAAATTCTATCCTTGAAATTTTCAGATATTCACCCCATAAGAAGATCTAAGAAATTATTTATCCTAAGCTCCTCAAGATCCCACATCACCTATTCAATTTTTTTTACAAAGTACCATTACCATCTGAGTCATCTGATTCTTCAACACCCATTCTTTAATGTCCAGAATCTGGATAGGCTCTTCATAGTAAGATAAGTCAGGTTCCGATTCTATTCCTTTAAAAGTGAGGACATGTGTTGGGTTTGACATGTACATCCTTAATAACGATATCTAGAACACATTCTGTACCTTATAAAGGATATGAAACATTTCCAAACAATAATGAATAACTCTGATTCTCTTCAGTATTTCAAAAGGACCAATGTACCCAGGGATCATTTTCCATTTCTTCCCAAATCTTATAACACCCTTCCATGGTGATACTTTCCAGAAAACATGATCTCCCACTTGAAATTTCAAATCTTTCCTTCAATTATCATAATTTCTATTTTTCATTCTTTGATATGGGTTTGAATAGTCTTTACATTCAATGTTCATTACTCTACAAGCTTCGGGCCTATAAGCTTCCTTTCACCAACTTCATCCCAACATGTTGGTGTACGAAATATCTTTCCATACAATGCTTTATATGGTGCCATTTGAATACTTGAATGGAAACTATTATTATAGAAAAAATATACCAAAGGAAAATATTGGTCCCACATACCTTAAAAGTTTAGGTACCGTGATATCAACATGTCTTTTAATATTTTAATGATACTTTTAGACTGGCCATCAGTTTGAGGGTGATAAGCAGTACTCAAATAAAGATCAGTATTCAAATAATTATGAATAATTTTCTAGAATTTCAATGTAAATCATGGATCATGATCTGAAAAAATAGAAATATGTTCTCCATTAAGTCTTACAACTTCATTAATATGTATTCGTGTAAGGTACTTTAGTGGAAAACCCTCCCTTGTAGTGAGGAAATGTATAGATTTGGTAAGTCGATCAATAACCACCCATATTACATCATTCTTTCTTCAAGTTCCTAGTAATCTAGTAACAAAATCCATAATGATGTCATCCCATTTCTGTGTATTAATAGGTATAGGTTTCATGACACCTCTTGGATGTTTTATTTTAGCCTTCACCTGTTGTAAGACTAAACATCTTGATACATAATTAGCAATTTCCAACTACATATTATCCCACCAGAAATATTCATTCAGATCTCTTTACATGTTAGTGATACCGGGGTGTATATAGAAATTAAAGTTATGGTAATCGTCCAATAACTCATTTTTTAGCTTAAGTATAAAGGGAACACATATCCTCTTTCCAAATTTCAGAATTCCATCCTCACACATGAAATCTGGTAACTTCCCATCATTCATATATTTAATTTTTTTTGAAAATTCTCATCATCACACTAAGAAATTTTAATTCTTTCCAATAAAAATGGTTGGAAAACCAGTTGAAAAGGTAGTTATGTTTCAACTTCCTTGATAATTCCCATATCCATCTTTTCTATATCCATGTACATAGGGTCCTAATCAATCCTCATTTTGTTCCATACTCCATGATCCTTCCTTCTCAATGCATCTTCTACCTTATTCGCCTACCTAGGGTGTTAGTGTATTGAACAATCATAATCCTTGAGTATCTCAATCAACTTCCTTTTCCTCATGTTGATTTCTTTACGTGAGAATATATATTTTAAACTCTTGCAATCTATATATATCTCACATATTTCACCATATAGATATCATATCTTTATTTTAAGATAAAATATTACATCCACTAACTCAAGATCATGAGTTGGATAGTTTTGTTTATGAATTTTTAACTACCTTGATGCATAGGCAGTAACTCTATCATTCTGCATAAGGACACTTCTGAGTCCTTTATTTAATGAATCACTATAAATCAAAAACCCACAATTTCCATATGGTAGAGTTGGTATTAAAGAATTCACCAATATCCTCTTTAATTATTCAAAAAATTCTTTACATTCTTTTGTACATACAAACTTAAACCCTTTATGAGTGATCCTAATTAATGGGTTAGCTAATTGGGTGAAGTTCTGAACGAAACACTAATAATATCCTTTTAAACCAATAAAACTATGTACCTAGGTTATGTTCGTTGGTATTGTTAATTCCTGAACTACCTTTGTCTTCAAAGGATCAACTGAGATTCCATCATTTGAGACAACATGGCCAAGAAAAGAAACAGATTGAAGCCAAAATTCAAACTTGCTAAACTTCCCATACAATTCATTTCTTCTAAGAGTCTTCAGAACAAAACGAAATTTATTCTCACAGTCTTCATAGATTTTGGATTATACCAAGATGTAATTAATAAATACCATAATAAAGTCATCAAGATATTCCTCGAAAAAACTATTCATTAGATCCATGAAAACTGAGGGTGCATCAGTCAGTCCAAAAGGCATAACTGAAAACTTGTAATTCCATTACCTGGTTCGAAATGTTGTCTTTGGAATATCTTCCTTCTTCACATGTAATTGATGATATCCAGATCAAAGATCAATCTATGAAATTTTTTTAGCTCCATGAAGTTGATAAAATAAGTCATCAATACGAGGTATGTGATACTTGTTCCTTATTTTAATATCATTGATTTCTCTATAGTCAATGCAGATCCTCATAGATCCATCTTTCTTATTGAAAAAGAGAATAGGGTCTCCCCATGGAGAAACACTAGGGTGGATAAATCCTTTATCACTCAATTCATCTAGCTATTTATTTAGTTCTACTAATTCTACTATGTCCATTCTATAGGGAGTCTTCAATATAGATCTTGAACTAGGAATTAAATCAATAGAGAACTTAATTTCCTACTCTGAATGATGTACATGTAAATCCTCTTGAAATACAAAATTGTATTCTTGAAAAATTGGTACACCCTCAATTTAATAATTATTTCCTTATCTATAGATATTACATTCTCTTTCTCTCCAATAATTTAATTCAGTAGAGCTACTGGGGGTGGATATTGATAAGAATATGATGGTGATCTTTCTACTATATATATAAGGTACTCTACATCATTCTCATAAATTGTAACTTATTTATTCTTGAAATATATTCTCACATCATATTTTGAAAACCATTCCATACAAAAAATTATGTCAAATTTGACCATAGGTATGATGATAAAATCAGCAGATAAAGCACATCTATATGCCATAATGGGAACTGGCTGACACATCTTGGTTACAATAAGACTTCCCTTAGGGTTTTTAATGACAACTCCCTTGTTAAGGATAATTGGAAATATCAAATTTTTTAAGAAAACTGGGAAGATATAAAGGAATGTGATTGCCCAGAATCAAATAAAGCATTGGCTAAGTTTTAGGAAATGATTAAAGTACCTTAAACCATATCATTAATAACTTCAACCTTAGTAGTTGTGATCACATAAGCTTATCCTTACTCCCTGGGCCTTTTTTTGAGGAATGTTTCTTTTCCTCTTTAGACAATCATTTTCATAGTGCCCCAACTCCCTATAATTGTATCATTAAACATTGGTAGCTTCTTTCTTTGCCTTACAATAATCGGATTAGTGGAATTTTTCTTCACACTATTAATAGATTATTATTACTTTTAAGTAGGATCTAGGGTGTTTCATCTCACAAGTATCACCTATTGGAAAACTCATTTTTTTATTCTTTGCTCCACCACCCTCTTATTCTCTTGATTTCCCTCAAAGTCATAAGACTTAGAAAATTATTTTTCTATCTTGATAGAACATGACACTATATCTTCTTAGGATGAAAAATTTTGAGAGACTAGTGCGTTTCAAAGGAATGGTTTTAAACCATTAAAGAATCAATCAATCTTACTCCATGGATTACGTTTATAGTCCGCGACATGCCTTGCTAGCCTTGTAAATTTGGATTCATACTTGGAAACATTCTTATCCTCCTTTTTCCTCAAATTCAAGAACTTAATTTATATATCCACTCATTGTTCCAGAGAAAATATTTTTATAGTAAAATTTCCTTAAAATCCATTCATTTCGTATTTGTAATTTGTTCCTCCTCATTTTTGTTTTTTATTAGTGACCACCATTGATTAACATCTCCCAATAGATGATAAACTTCTATAACAACCTTCTCCCTTTCATTACTTCCCAAAGTGAGAAATATCTTATCTAAGGATGTTACCCACTACTCAACTAAAAATATGTTTTTAGTCCCATTGAATGATGGATATTGTTGTCTCATAGAGTAGTCTAACATTTCTTCTCCATGTTGTGGATCAGGATTCTCTATAAGAGTAATGTTTTTATTCATAACTTGAGTCAGCTATCCCAGTATAGTTATAAGTTTCTCATCACCAGTATTAGCTCCAATAACGACATCATTATATTACATAGTATGAAAATCCCTACATGGGAGATGTGTGTTGATAGGGTTTCAAATCCTTCAACAAGTCACCATTTCTAAATAATATCATACACTAGATTAGGTTATGAATTGTAATGTATTATCTCAAACTAGAAAAACACTTAATATAAATTTATGTTTTATGCATAGGTATTCTAATAATCATAAACATGGATTATTTGGGGATATATTTATTTTTAAATCCTTCATAATGTTTTATAAGGAAAATGCGACTTATCCTAAGCATATCCCCCATAAGTGTCAAACCTAGTGCAGAGTAATGCCTGTTGTCATGTACCAGGTTACCTCGAGTTAGGATCGAGACATATTATTGGAGTTGTTACTCCTAGGTAAATCTATACCAGAACCACACCCACTTATAGTATCCAGTTAGGAATGTATTGCTAATAATATCCACAAAATCACTACCCTTCCAAAATTCTTGGATGTTTCTTGTTATGACCCCTTCCCAAAAAGGTTCACCCCTTCCGGGCTAGCAATGTGAGAAGGGAGATAGTGACCCCCAAGTCCCGCCTCCAATAGGCCCCTGGTTGGAAACTAGCACTGATGGTAAAGTAAACACACAAAATGAGAGGAATTACCCTCAAAGAGAACACATGCGAAAGAGAGAGATAAGACATACACCAACCAAATCCAACTCATAATGCAATATAAAAGAAATCCCAAGTACACATATGTAATATCATACAAAAACTAATATAACTGAAACAAAAAACTGTAAGTGCCGAAAGAAAATAAAAACGACAGTGAGCACAAAGCCTGAACTGCTCCTACAACCTCAAGCAAGTAGTAACCAGCCTGATCTTCAACCTGATCCAAGTGAGATGAAAAAATAGTTTTTATATACAAAGGGTTAGTATAAAAGTATACACAGTAGAATTTTCCCTAGAGCCTCATGTGCAAAAGTAAAGAAATCATGCTAAAGCATAATGAACAACAAGTGAAACTAACTCGTCACCTAAATAGGTAAACTATGTTCCCAACCTCACCATGGATACTCTTAACAAGTATCAAATATATGATTATATAATATAATAAATAATATCAATGGTACCCCGCTACCACTTCCCCGCTATTTTGCTTCTTTTCCACCACATCGCACATCCTAAGCATCTCTCTCCAAAAAGGCTTTCCCATAGACACCTGGGCGATGCACCACAATATGAGGCTCATAAAAAAGAACCACTAAGTATATGTAACCAAGGTAACCAGGTAGTTTTTGGGAGCCACCATAGCTCGAATAACGTGTATCATACATCAAGAATTATACCTCAAGCCATTACAACCCATACACCAAGTAAGGATCCTCAAGCCATCATAGCCTATACACATTACACCTATATTAGTCCACATGAAACTATATCCAAAATATATGTTTATGAATTACCAAAATCCATTACATTTATCTTCACACATATATGGGGAAAACTAACCAGTGTGCATACCAGTACAAGTGATTACCAAGAGAAGAGAGTGGGGCCAAAGTGGGTAGTCAACCATCTATCCTCCCACCAGAATATTGGGGAAAGAACCCCCCAGGGATTAAAATCCCTAGGGTGTCAGGTTACCTAACTGATAGGGTGGGTTAGCGAATAGAAAAACCAAAAGTACATAATATACTATCACTCATAACCAGTCATAACCTAGTCTTAGACTCAACTACAGCTAACGTCTCTTAGACTCCTGGATTCCACTACTAAGAGTAGGTATCCTACAAGAACACAACCATTTAAAGATATTCATTACATTACTTCATTCCATTTTTATCAGTTTCACTTTACGTTAATTAATTATTTAAACATTAATTAACCATTAACAATTCCACGTTACATTTCGTTAGCATTCCAACCAAGATCCATAGTTCCTTTAAATTGAAACATCAGCATTGCATCCCACCAAGCTCCAACCCCATGGGTTAACATCATTTATTCAATAATTTATTAGCAGTATTATTACTTTCCCATATTCCTAGGTATTCTAGAAAAACATTCTAAGCTTCCAAACACAAGGGGGACCAACACGACAAGTATATAAACAACCGATCAAGTCTTTGCCACCTATATCAGGGGCATAGACCCATACTCCCTTGAGAAGCTAAACACGGAAAGCGCGTGGCGTACCCCATGCGTCTTCACCTATTTTTTGGAAGGAGGGTGGAAAAAATAGCTACCTTGAGCAGTGGGGAAA
Organism: Viscum album; assembly: GCA_963277665.1. NCBI lineage: Eukaryota > Viridiplantae > Streptophyta > Magnoliopsida > Santalales > Viscaceae > Viscum > Viscum album. The sequence goes on from OY728159.1 coordinate 1,217,786,459, forward strand.
GTAAATAAGATTAACAACAAACAAGATTCAGAAATAATCCAACATCTACATCCAAACCATTTCATCATCTTCGGTGTCCTCCCCAACACCTACATGCATAAACAGATCCATCTTCCCAATCTAGGAGTCAACTATTACCACAACCAATGGGGATCCCTACCTCCACATATCACAAAATCTACCTAGGCTCACATCCCAACATAAGCAGTAATAAAAAAACATCATATCAATTGTGCTCTTATCCCTTAAAAAAGGCATCCAACCTTCAAACATAATGAGCACTCATGGCTCCAAACAACAAGACACTCAACCTTAAGTAAGAGGATAACTCAGAACCCTACCATACATTTTCTTTTTATAAAACAACCGATTATTTATTCCATCTAGAAATAACCAATTTATTATTTTAAGGTTCCAAATATAGGCAACCTAAAGAGTAATCTATCACAAATAATTAAACATGCTTACTTCATCAATTTGATTAACATAAAATTCCAACAACAAAAACCAGATTCATTTACATGCCTCTTTATCTTTGAAAAATAATTAAAATTAATCCCAGTTTACATTATTTACCAATTTCTTTCAATAAATACATGTTAAAAAAGAAAAGGCTAAATATCACACTATTTAGAAAAACAAGAGGCAATAACATACGATTGATACCAATTTATTTATTCGGTTTAAATATTTATTCTGTTAATTCCATTATGATACAGTGGGCTAAATCATTCTAACATTATAATTGCACGTAAAAGAATATAGATAAGAAAAAAAATCCCCTACTTGAAAAGGTTCTTGATGTTCTTTATACAAGTATGATCTACACAAAAGATTACGATCGCTTCCCCCATGACAACTGCAACCACCCTAGGATGCCATGACATGACCATAACAACTGACACCCCAGAAAACTCCATTAGAAGCATGTAGATCACATTATATAACATAGAAAGGAGAAATGGTAGAATAATGATTAAAGAAAACCCAAGAACAGAGGTAGATCATACCTTCTATCGATGATGGATTGACACTTGCTGCTTGCACCAAAATAGGGGGTGCACATGCAGCAGGAAGAAAATTCAAGTGGAACCGATCCAAGCATTAAGGTTTAATCAAACCACTCTAATGGGAATAAGGAAAGGTTTGAGAATATCTCACAATAGAACAAGAAGGTAGAACAAGTGAGGAATATATCTCATCCCTTTAGAAGATTTAACGAAGCCACGGTTTAAGATACACTAATTTTTCCATTAAAAGAGGATCACATTAAACCATGCAGTTTGACACGTAAAGGATTCCTGAGACTTAGGAAAATTAATATAGGAGTTATAGGAATTTAATTGGACTTAAATCCCTTAAAAAAGTCCCTGAATGTGTTTTTTGTCAAAGAAAATGCTAAATGGGAAAAACTGTAGGAAGCTGGAAACACTGTACACCTACCAGCGTCTGGAAATACAGTACGCCTACCGATTTATAGAAAAACTATACACCTACCAATGCCTGGAAACACTGCACACATACTAACATCTGGAAACACTATATATCTACCGATGTCTAGAAACACTTTTTACCTACTGACGCCTAGAAACACTATACACCTATCGAGGCCTGGGTACAATGTACACCTTCCGACGTCTGGAAACAGTGTACACCTACCGATATCTGGAAACACTATATACATACTAACTTCTAGAAACACTATACACCTACTGACTCCTGGAAACACTGTACACCTACCGACGTTTGGAAACATTGTACACCTACCGACACCTGGAAACAATGGACACCTACCCACATCTAGAAAACTTTACACCTACTAATATCTGGGAATACTGTACACCTACCAACATTTGAAAACATTGTACATCTACCGATGTTTGGAAACACTGTACACCTATCGATGGATGGAGACACTATACACAAAATTGGAAACACTATTCAATGAACTATAAATTTAACAGTGTTGGGGATAAGCCACCATGACCTCCCAGAAAAACTCAAGCACCAAATTTTAGTAAAGGAACAAACCATAGAAGTATGGGAAATTACATCAGATACCTCTCAAAACATTCTCATCCTCGAGAATTCAAAACCTACCTAAAAGGAAATAGAAAAGGGGTCCAAAAAACCACCCATCGAGAGACCTCTCAAAAGAGAGTAATCCAAAAAAACCAACAAAAGAAATACATCTCATAATCATGAAAGGTCAACAACCACAATGTGAAAATTATTACATAAAAAGAGATAAACATCAAACAACTTAGGTACTAATCATGTATTTGTGACTCACGTTCCCATGTACTCTCCTCTATGCCACCGTGTCACCACAAGACAAAAACCAAAGGGATAACACACCCAAAAAACACCTTATCCTTGTGTTCGAGTATCTCTACATGCCACTCCTTGAAGGTTGCATCATCTTCAACATCGATCTCACCCCAATCAATGACATGGGAGTCATCACGAAGATAACGATGGAGTTGTGATACATGAAAAACATTGTGTATCTGGATCATCTATGGGGGAAGTTCTACTTGATACTCCATGGATCTAATATGATCCAACACCTTGAAAGGCCTAAAAAACCGAGAATGTAGCTTACTCCCATGACTAAACCTTCACTTACCATGACAGGGAGTCACCTTCAAAAACATGTGATCCCCAAAATCAAACTCCAAAGGTCTCCTCCTTTGATTGAAAAATGATTTTTGATGATCCTGCACTACTTTCATCCTTTCACAAATCATCTGAACTATCTCTGTCATATTCTGCACTAGTTTCGGTCTGAGAATTGCTGACTCTACAACCCCAGTCTAGCACAATGGAGAATTGAAACTTTTTCCATACAAGGATTCAAATGGAACCATACCAGTGGTAGAGTGAAAACTATTTTTCTAAGTGAACTTCACCAAGGGTAAGTGCCTCATCCACGAACCACCAAAATCTAGGGCACAAGAGCACAAGATGTCTTCAAGAGTCTGGATGGTCTACTCTATCTGACCATCCATCTGTGGATGGAAATCAATGTTAAGGCATAACTGAGAACCGAAATCATGTCGGAGACCTCTCCACACCCTAGAGGTAAAATTAGGATCTTGATCAGAAATGATCATCCTTAGGACTCCATGGAGTCTCACCACCTACTCCAGATATTGCCTCAACAAAACCTCCACTGAGCTCGGCTCCTTGATCGCTATGAAGTAGAATGATTTGGTAAAATGATCCATTACCACCCAAATAGAATCATGGTCTCCTGAAACTCGAGGTATACCAGTAAAAAATTCCATTGATATGTCCTCCCACTTCCACTGAGGAACATTTACCGGCTGGAGAAAACCACCGTGGACACGGTGCTCAGCCTTCACCTTCTGGCAGACCAAACATCGAGACACAAACTACACAACTGCATGCTTCAGCCCAGGCCACAAAAAATGACTCCTTAAGGATCTGTACATATTTTTCATGCCAGGATGCACCACTAAAGGTGAACTATGGAACCTTCTGAGAACTATATCATGCATTTCCAAAGGAACGAAAATCCTTCACTGATACAACACTCAATGTTGTTCATTCCCCAACCATCCATCAGGGGACTCACCACAAATAAATCAATATCTTCAGACCTACACCTCTAGATATCCCAACTTGGACTCTTCCAAATACTACACTAGATATGACTACCCAGTCATGTGAAAAAGGCAACCTTTTCCCCCCAAAACTCCCATATCGAGATGTAATGCTGAAAGTTCTTCTGACACTCTCCCAGAATCACCAGATTCACATATTGCATAACTATGATACTTCCTGCTCAGTGCATTAGCTACAACAATCCCCTTTCTAGGTGTATATAATATTTTGAAGTTTCATTCCAATAAGAACTCCATCCACTGATGCTGCCGTAAGTTCAAGTCAAGCTGGGAGAAAACATAGCTTAGGCTCTTATGATTGGTGAAAACCACAAAGCACTCACCAATGATGTAATTTCACCATAACTTCAAATCAAACACCACTGTCTCTAACTCAAGACCATGGGTGACATAGTTAAGTTTATAGGGATGAAAATTCCATGACCCATAAGAAATAACTAATATCTACTGCATTAGAAGACAACCTAACCACAGATGCGGAGCATCACAAAAAACATCAAACTGAACTCCCTCTACTAGCCAAAAAAGAAACATAGGACTAACCAACTTCTCCTTCAGATAATTAAAATCTACCTAACACTGATTAGTCCACATGAATGCTTGATCCTTCCTAGTCAATGCTGTCAGAGGATTCGAAACCCGAGGGAAATATACTACAAACCTCTTTTAGTAGCCTGCGAGACCAAGGAAACTTCTCACCTCTTCCACTATCATGGGTGCATCCCAAGACAAAAATACTTATATCTTATAAGGATACACAAATACTGCCTGCTGGGACACCACATTCCCCAAGAAACTAACTTCTCGAGCCCAAAACTCACACTTCGACAACTTCCCAAATGGATGTTGTTGACAAAGAACTTCCAAAACTGAATGCAGATGCTCTATATGATCCTCCGTAGACGCGGAGTACAAAAGTATGTTATTGATGAAAACCACCATGAACTTGTCTAAGAACTCATAGAACATGTTTTTTATCGGCCCTATGAACACAACTGGAGAATTCATCACACCGAACAACATTACAATGAAATCGTATTGCCCATGATGACAATGGAAAGCAGTCTTTAGAATATCCTCATCCTTCACAAGCATCTGATGATATATTGACTGTAAGTGGATCTTTGAGAACAAACTCACACCCTTCAATTGATCGAATAAATCTTCAATCTGTGGAAGAGGATAGAAAGTCTTTACTATCATTTTTTAAGCAACAATAGTTGATACACAACCACAAATTGGCGCCATCCTTATTCAGAAAAAAAATTGGCGTGCCTTCTAGTGACACATTTGGCCAAACAAAACTGCACTGTAATAGACAATCATTCTGTATAAGCAGCTCCCGTAACTAAAAAGGGTCTATCCTATATAGAGACATAGTGATAGGAGATGCTCCTGGATGTAACTTGATCCCAAACTTGATCTCACGTCGAGGGGGTAATGCTACAACCTCTTATGGAAAGATATTAGGGTGATCTTCTACGACCCTAGGAAATGACCACTACTGAACCTCTGAATAAGTTAAAATCAGCTCAGCCATCAAGGATGAGAAATATAGAACATGACTCTGACCCATCCAAGGGTCTCTCTCACCAGTAAACACTGATGTCTCTCCATCGGCATCGAAGAACACCACCTACCTCATGAATAAATCCATAATATCCTACACTGAGTACAAACAATTAATTCTGAGGATGAAATCATATGGTTGTATCTGTAAACATAGGAAATATCCCCAAGAGTGGTGCTGCCCCAACACTAGCTCACAATTTCTACATACTTCAAACAAGTCATCTCAACCTCCAACTGGTGTAGTCAATGCCAAGGGCACTGGAAGACTCTCTAATTAAATTCCAAAAGCATGGTCAAGGGTAGGTGATATGAAGGACTATGTGGATCCTGAGTATAAAAAGGCAAACACCTAAGTAGAAAATAAGAAAAAGGTACCTTGAATGACGTATGACTTGCCTGGAACTGACAACGCTAAAGCATGAAGCTGAGCAAGACCTCATCGATGACCTCTCTGACCCTAATGACAACCACCACCATGGATGTGCTCTACTCTGTAAGGACAAGGAACATCACATGGTTGTCCTCTACATGCCCCATCTACTCTTTTCTGATCCAAAGATGGTGCAACCTACTGCTGCTACCTCGACTGGAACTACCTCAACAGAGGAACCTAGAGTGGAACACCTAGTGCATGATGACCACTCTGAAAGGTCGGGCACTATCGCTGTTGATGAACTCATCCACCACAAAAAAAGCTCCTGATCCCTTGGAATAGGCCTGAGAGACGCTTCCCAAAGAGAAATGAGATGCTGAGGGATAGGACCTACCCCTAGTCAAGAAAAAACTCTTCTACCGTAAAAACTGGTAATCCCAGACCACGACTCTTCTTCATGAGTAATCATGATGACTCCCCTCTCTTGATGATACAGTTATATCCAATATCCTATCAATTACCCCTACCCTCTCCAGCACCTCAAGATATATCTTCATCATAAACAGGGTGACCTGACACTAGATCTATTGAGGCAAAGTTTCTTCAGAATGCCTCACCCTGGCCTTCTCATTTGAAAATAGGTTTGAAGCATATCATAAAAGGTTCTTGAAATGGATTCCAAATTCTCGCATACTGAAGCTCCCTCATCTAAGGGTAAGTAGATCCTAGAAACTGGAAACCTTCATGTTCAAAGAAAGAAACTTGACTCTAAACTCGTCTCAGAACTCCTCCCATGAGATCGCCGACACCTCATGATCCCCGAGGAATATGAACCAGCACTGCCTCGCTTCCACACACAAAATCATCAAAAACAAAGACCCTGAGTGCTCCTTACGAGAATGGATTGAACTGAAGGCTATCTCAACCTCCTATAACCATTCTTATGTGGCTACATCTGAATTGGATCCCTCGTACTTCTACAAACTCTAGCGTTGAAACTCTCAAAGTTTCCTCCTCCAAGTGTCGTCATCGTCAACCTCTACCCTGTGGAGATTTTTTGGCGCATAATGTTGGATATATTCTACATAAACCTGATGAGGATGTTGAACTGGAGCCATACCTCCAAAATAACAAACAGGTAGAGCTCCTAAACCTGGAATATAGAAGACTCAACATTAATTAATTAATTGTTTTCTTTTATTAATTTTTGGTTAACCTATCCCAAGGTCTACCCATTAAAACACAGGCACAAAAAAGAACGATTCATGTTCCTTTCCTAGGTCTCTACCCTGAAACTAGTATCACCTCATTTAGTAGACACTATAAACTTATAGTTCTGTGCATCAGATCATAGGGGGGCCTAAACGCCTATGTATTATCTAGTCTCCAGTGTTTACATCACTTGATAAACTTAACTGACACTATTTCTCTACCAACCCATGAAACCCCACCTATGCCTAACACGAAACTCCATCCTATCCCTCAACCTAAAATTTGATACCAATTTGTCATTCCCTCTCTCCATAAGGTGTACCCTCTTAGTTTGGCAATGTGAGAAGGGAGATAAAGACCCCCTGAGTCCCACCTCTAGTAGGCCCCGGGTTGGCGACTAACACCGAGAGTATAATAAACACACAAAATGGGAGGTATTACCCACTAAGAGAATGCATGAGAAAGATAATGATGAGACATACACCAACCAACTCCAACTCACACTATAATATAAAAGAAATCCCATGTACACATATGTAATGTCATGAAAAAACTACTACAACTGAAGTAAAAAACTACAAGTTCCAAAAGAAAATAAAAATGGCAGTGACCATGAAGCCTAAACAACTCCTACAACCCCAAGATAGTAGTAGCCAGCCTGATATCCAACCTATTACAAGTGACCTAAAAGACAATTTATATATACATAGGTTGAGTATAACAGTATACTCAGTGGGACCCTCATCGGAGCCTCGCGTTCAAAAGTAAAGAAAGTATGCTAAAGCACAGTGAAAAACAAGTGAAACTAAATCATCACCTAAATAGGTATACTAAGTTCCCAGACTCACCATTGACACTCTCACGAAGTATTGAATACAAGATTATATAATATAATAAATAATATTAAGGGCACCCCGCTACCACTTCCCAATTGGTTTTCTTCTTTTCCCCAACATTGCATGTCCTAAGCATATCTCTCCAAAAGGCTTGCCTGCAGAAACCTGGGTGAAGCACCAGAATATGCACCTCATGCAACACAACCACTATGTTCACATAACCAAAGTAAATAGGTAGTTTCCAGGAGCCACCATAGCTTTAATAACATGTATCACACGTCAGGAATTATGCCTCAATCCATTACAGCCCATACACCAAATAAGGATACTCAAGACATCACAACCTATACACGTTACACCTATAATAGTACATAAAAAACTATATCTATAATATATGTGTATGAATAACCAAATGAAATTACATCCCTCTATACACATATATGGGAAAAAATAACCATTGTGCATACTAGAATAAGTAACTACCAAGAAAAGAGAGATGGGCCAAATGGGGTAGTCATCCAGCCATCCTCCCACCAGAATGTTTGGGAAAACACCATCCTAGGGCTCAAAATCCCCAGGGTGTGAGTTTCCCTTACTGAAGGGGTGGGGTAGAATTTTGAAACACAAAAATTATAGAACATACTATAGATGACAACCGCAATATGGGCATAAACTAGTATTAGATTCATCTGTAGCTAACGTCTCTCAAACTTCTAGCTTCCACTGCTAAGAGTAGGTATCCTATAAGCACACAACCATTTAAAGGGATTTATTAAATTACTTCATTACCTTTTTATTAGTTTCACTTTATGTTAATTAATTCTTTAAAAATTAATTAACCATTAACAATTACACATTACATTTCATTATCATTCCAACCAAGATCCACATTTAATTTAAATTGTAACATCAACATTGCGTCCCACCAAGCTCCAACCCCATAGGTTAAAATAATTTATTCAATAATTTATTAACAACATTATTACTTTTCCATATTCCCAAGCATTCTAGAAAAACATTCTAAGCTACCAAACATAAGGGGGATCAACACAATGAGTTGATGAACTACCCATCAAGTCTTTTCCACCTATAACATGAGAGTATACCCATCCTACCTAGAGAAGCTAAAAACAAAAAGCATGTGGAATACCCCACATGTCTTCACCTATTTTTTGGAAGGAGGGTAGAAAAACAAGCTAGCTTGAGCAATGGGGAAAGTAAAGAAGATAAAAAACCAACAAGATTCAGAATGCATCCAACATTCACATCTAACCTATTTAATCATCTCTAGTTTTCTCCATGACACGCACATGCATAAAATGATGCATCTCGCCACTCTAGGAATCAACTAATACCATAACCAATGGGCCTACCTACCCCCACATATCACAACATCCACCCAGTCTCCCATCAAAACACAAGATGTTAGAAACAAACATCATATCAACAGGGATCTTGGCCCTTAAACAAGGCATCCGGCCTTCAAAAAGAATGAGCACTCATGACTTCAAAGCCCAAGGAACTCGGCCTTACAAGTAAGAGGGTAACTTAGAACCATATTAGACATTATCTTTTTATCAAAAATTCAGTTATTTTATCCATATATAATTAACCGATTTTTTATTTGTAGGTTCCAGCTATGGGAAACCTAAACAGTAAGCTATCACAAGTAATTAAACATGCTTATTGCATCAATTTGATTAACATCATATTACAAAAAAAAACAACCATATTCATTTACATGCCTCTTTATCTTGGAAAAATAATTACAATTAATCCAAATTTACATTCTTTACCAATTTTTGTCAAGAAAGACATGCTAAACAAGGAAAGCATAGATATCACACTATCAAGAAAAACAAGAGGCAATAACATATGATCGATAACAATTTATTTATTCGGTTTAAATATTTATTACATTAATTCCATTGTGATCCAGTGGGATGAATCATGCTAACATTACGATTGAACATAAAATAATATAGAGAACTAATGAATCCCCTACCTCAAAAGTTTCATGAAGTTCTTTATACAAGAATGATCCACACAATAAATTACGATCGCCTCCCCTATGACAACTGCATCCACTCGAGGACGCCAGAACACGACCAGAACAACCAACACCCAAGAAAACTTCATTAGAGTCATGGATATCACATTCCATAAGATGGAAAGGAGAAACATGAGAAGAATGATCAATGAAAACATAAAAACAGAGGTAGATCATACCTTCTATCGATGATGGATTGACACTTGCTACTTGCACCAAAATAGGGGGTGTACATCAAGTAGAAATAAATTCAAGGGGAAAAAATCCAAGGATTAAGGTTAAATCAAACCACTCCAAGGGGAATAAGGAATGGTTCTAGAGTCTCTCACAATAGAAGAAGAAGGTAGAACAAGGGAAGAAGATATCTCGTCCCTTTAGAATATTTAACAGAGCATCAGTTTAAGATACACTGGATTTTCTATTAAAAGAGGATCACATTAAACCATGCAGTTTGACCAAGTAAAGGCATCCTGAGACTTAGAAAAATTAATATAGGAGTTATGGGATTTGAATCGGCCTTACATACCTTAAAATAATTACTTGAATGCATTTTTCGTCAATAAAAACACTAAAAGGGAGAAACTATAGGAAGCTGGAAACACTGTACACCTATCGACATCTGTAAACACTGTACAACTACTGAAATCTTGAAACACTATACACCTACCAACACCTGGAAAAACTGTATACCTATTTATTCCTAGAAACGCTGTACACCTACCGACGTCTAGAATCACTAGATACCTACCGATGATGGGAAACACTGTACACCTACCTATTTCTAGAAACACCGTACACATTCTGACATCTGGAAACACTGTACACTTACCTATTCCTAGAAAAACTGTACCCATAATTATGTCTGGAAACACTGTATACCTACCGATGTCTGGAAACACTGTACACCTAGCGATGCCTTGAAACACTATACACCTACTGACATATGGAAGCACTTCACACCTACCGACATCAGGAAAAACTATACACCTACTGATGTCTGAAATAACTATACACCTATTGAAGTTTGGAAACATTGTACACCTACCGATGACTGGAAACATTGTAAACAAAACTAGAAACACTATTCCTAGAACTAGAAATTTGGTAAAGTGTTGGGGATAAGTCACCTTGACCTCCCAGAATGCCTCAAACACAAAATTTCATCAAAGGAATGGAAAAAAGAGGACTGTTCCATTACAGTTATTGTATTATTATGCTCAAATTCTATCTTAGTTTTATATTCCCTAATCAATGTTTTCTAAATCTAGTTTTCAAGGTTTCTACTAAACTTTATCTGATAAAAAATATAAAGACCCCAACCTCAGTTTCCCTAATCTGGTGCAATATATTAATAAATTATTATGTTTAAAAGGACTTCACATACCAAATGATCAAAGCGTTTAGTATTTTTTTAAGACCAAATATAATATTTTCATTACAACTTGAAATAAAAAACGACATTAATACTCCATTTGAAACACCCATAAACTCTTAGATGTATTCCTGTAAGTCATTCATAATAATATTCATCTTCCCATACAGGGAAAAAATAAAACAAAAGAAAAAGGTGAGATCATATGTTTATTAAGGTTCAGTAATACAGAATAAGTTATCATAAACCTAAATATTAGGCATTGTGAATAAATAAAAACACATGCCTTTAAAAATAAACATTGATCATAATATGGAAAGAATGAATGTTAAGAAAATAAATCCATATGACAAATCATAAGAGAATAAACCTTAGTCATGAATATTATACTATTCAAATATCACATGGTTAGTCAATTGCTAATTTAATAACGAGGTAATGCATAATGTCATACATTTGTAACATATCATCAAGGCCTCTGCCAAGATATATGAAAATACTAGTGTAAGGCCTCAGCCAAAACCCAATTCTGTTTTGTCTCATGAGACCTACCAATGACTAAATGGGATAGAGTGGGCCCCACCCATCACTTTATAAGTCCAATTCATTAATTATATGAATGATTTTAAACATAAACAACATGAAAATATGATATGTAAGTAACTTTCCTCAATATGTAAACATAATCACTAAAAAATCAAAGTGGAATAATGAATGATATCAAGATAGTATATCCATAGTAAAACTGATCATAAAACATTTGATAACATATGTTATATGACAATAATAATAGATCAATATCAATAAAGCCTAAAATTCAATATAGGTGTTTAAACAAATGAAAATATTCTAATAAAATCATTAAGAAATTCTTGAGAGAAATACCCATTTTAATTTGGAAAGAAGAGTTCATTTGGAAAAATTATTTTAATTTTTCATAATTGTTTGTATAAAACAATTGATGAATAAATTTATCTTTTCATGAAAAATTAGTGGTTTTATAAAAATAATGGTGTCTTAAATCATAATCAGGCTTACGTATTGGGAAGAATTGAAATTGGAAGCTTGAAAAACATATATTTCTTATAAATGAGAAATGAACAGATCTAGAAACATGATTTTGGAATGTATAATTGAAATTTAGAATAATTATATAAAATTAATGAATAATTACATTTTTTATAGAAGAAGAAAGCACAACCTAAATGAAAATGGTGGTTTGGGAAGAAAACCCTTACCTTATGTCCAAATGTGTTCTGAACTTGACCCTAAAGTCCTGAATAATAAACTTTAATACATTAATTAATGAATTCATAACCTTCAATAAATTTATTTTATTTATTATAATTTTATTAAGTTCATTAATGGCGTTTTTAATAAGTTATAATATACAATTTTATTGCTCCAGAGCGTTCATTTCCTTGGTTTTCACGAATGGTATACTTATATATGATTATGAAAGTTCATGTGGAGTGAGTATAATTCTATAGAATTTAATTTATATTAAATTGATGAATGTAAAGAAGTTTAAATGGTTATATATATAATTTTTTATATGGTATGAGGATTAATCATTAGATAAGACAATTAGTGATAATCGTTTACATTATTACGACAGTTATTGATCATAATGAAATCATTCTATTTTATCATTTAGTATTATATAAATTTATTACTTCCAGAACATAAGAATGGTTTTAATACATATATTATAGTATTTTTTAACCATAAAAATGGTTTCATTACCATCCTTGTAGGAGAAATTGAAGAATAAAAAACCATCGTCCATAAAGGTTGTAAATCGACCCCTCACGGATGCTGATTTCATTTTTAAGTAAAAGAGAGAGAGAAGGAGTTTGATGAAGAATATTCCATTAACATGATATCATTACAGTATATAGATGATACTGGAGTTATCATACTCATTTATACATAGTTTTTGAGAAGAGAATAATAAAGGAAAAGAACATGAAAAGAAATTAACGGGAAAAGGAAGTTGATTTTACCTCTTGAATACTCCTCCTTGAGAACCTTCTTAAGGGGATTAGTTTTGGTCTTTTGATGAGACCAAGATCTCTTGGACATAGGGTAGAGATTTGGGGAGAATATTGGGATGAAATTTTACATGGATTAGAGTCTTAGAGGTGTGAGGATAAGTGGTTGTATTTATAATGGAAGAGAGGGGTAATTTTTGAATATTTAATTCATTTTTATTTTTTTCTCAAGGAAAGAAATAATGTTAATTCTTGAGGCTAAATATTTCAATTAAGTCATGTTAGTTCTAACCAATAATTATTACATCATACATTACTCAATGAATAATGTATTTAACTTATAATGTATATACTGTAAATTACTATATTTTACTACTCACAAAAATTAAAATATTTTAGAAAAATACAAAAAATTCACCCTATGAATTTTTCAATGTGTATAATTAAAAAATGAACACCATTTTATGAAAATAATTTTCTAAATATGCGAATTTTATTTTTTAATTAAATCCATCATTTACTTGAAAAATACAGATTTTAAATTTATAATTGATTTTATAACACTTTCTAAAATTTACTAGGGTCTCATAAAATTATACTAAAATAATTAGAAAAAATATTGATTTATGGTTACATTTTATGAAAATGAATTTTCCTTTAAATAATTTTATTAATTAAAAAATTTTAATTAAATATTTATGACTTACAAAAATACCAATACTTAATTAATAATTTTTAAAATATTAATTTACTTATACAATGATATAATTATATGAAAATTTCATTTATACGGTGCCTAAATTTTATTTATACTTTCATGTATGAAGTTACTATTCATTAGGAAAATTTACTATTCATAATGTTCATATTACTATTCCTAAGGTCAAGTTACTATTTCATCAGTATAGGTTCCTTAATTTCTAGAAATACCCATTATTTTATTAATTATTAATTTATAAAGATTATATTATGTTTTATATGTGATCTATATTATATGAAATAAACATTGGAATGAAAATCTCATTGATATAATTTTGTTTCGTTACATCATGGGTCCTTATAATCCATTTTCAGTTTCTAGACAGGGATTTAATTGATTGGATAACCACACAATATTAACTTTAATAAAATTTTAGAATGTTTTATTATATCTTCAATGACATGATGAATGTTTCATAGTCCAAATTTTAATATTCCTAAAAGTATCTAAAGTTACTGATTACATATAATGTGAATCATCTAAAGTAAGTCCCCCAGGAGTGTCAAATCAGGTGTGTAATTAGGCCTCTTTGTTGTGCATCAGGTGATGATTGAGTTAATATCCAATCTTTCCTTTTCAGGGATATTACCCCAAGGTAAAACTATATCAGAACCTATATCCACTTTTATTATCTAGAAAGGGATTTCATTTCTTAGATAACCCCATATTCGTTCTTTAATCATTCATTAATCATTCACTATCCATTTTTAATTAATAGTTATTGAGTAGTTATATAATGGTTAATCATTTGTTAATCATTTGTTAATCAATAATTAATTAGTATTTAATAATTAGTTAATAATTATTTAATCCTAAGTTAATCCTATGTTAATCCAATGTTAATCATCACTTAATAATTTTTTAATCATAAGTTAATTCTTAGTTAATAATTTATTAATCATTACTTAATCATTAGTTAAACATTAGTTAATCATTAGTTATTCATTCCTTAATCATTCCTTAATTACATGTTAATCACTCATTAATCGTTTTCTAACCATTCATTAATCATTCATTAATGAGTAGTTATTAAGTAGTTACTTAATTGTTAATGATTAGTTACTTAATAGTTAATCATTTGTTAGTCCTTAGTTAATCCTAAGTTAATCCTTTATTTGTCATGACCCATCCCAGTGGGGCCCAAGCTGCAACTCCCCAAGCCCGCCTCCAATAGGCCAGGGGCTGGTGACTAGCACCGAGTAGGCATGCTACTAACATGGGAGTCATTGCCTATAAAACTTTACAAACGCACACACATCTCCAAGCCCACAAAGCTGAAAAGTAATACTACTAAAAGGAAAAGATTCATGCATACACTAAAACCCAACCATAGAGTACGACAGGAAACTAAAGTAAAAGAAAGTAAAAACCTGGGAAAAAAGTACAAGCCCACCAAAAAGAAAGTCTGTAACAAAGTCAAACCTATAAAGAAAGGTGCTGGGACTGCAGTCTGTAGATATAGGAACACACCTCGTCCTGTCTAATCTCACTGAGTACTGTCCGGTCCTGGTCCGCCTAGAATCTTGTCAAAGGCTCGCTCATCTGCATAATACATGACACGTGCGGGCAAAGCCTATGCGTGGGTGAGTATAACAATAACCAGTAGGACACCCCGAAACCACAAAGGAAATACAAAAAGGGAAAATACCACAAAAGAAAGGTACAATCAGCTCTATACAGTATATATCTACCGAACATATAAGAAGAATATCCAGATATACTCATACACGATCGACTATCGCGGAACCCACCACTAGGACCCAACTCAAAGATTCCACTAAGTATACAACCGGGAGAACACAATCCTAGGTCTGAAGAGAGAGATACAAAGTACTCATTCCGGGAGAACACACTCCAAAAGTACCTTGAGAACATGGTGCTCAGATGAGGATCACAACCAAGTCATGGGGTGATTCTGACAACTCAGTCTGAGCTAATCCCCTAAGCAGTGGATCGGCGCCCGAGTAAAGTTGGTCACGTTGATACCAAGAACTCTACATAGGGTTCTAGGAATGAATAGAGGATCCGACTCTAAGTCTCATAGAGGGGATTCCAACAACTCTATTTAGGAAGTTTTTCCCAAGGGATCATAATCCTGTATAAAAGAAATGATACCAAAACCTTCAGGGGGAAAACAAAGGGTAAGAACCCTAAGAACTAGTCCAAGTCACAGAAGAAAAGTGGATCAAGCCATGAAGAAAAGGTTACACACCGTGTAGTATGGTTACACGCCGTGTTCCTTGAACCCGGGTACTGTCCGTGTAAACAGCCCGTGTCATTCAATCAAGCCGTGTAAAACCAAACTACACGGCGTGTACAAAATGTACACGCCGTGTTCCTTGACCCCGGGTACTGCCAGTGTAACCGGCCCATGTCATTTGGATTGTCGAATAGAAAGAAATTACATGGTGTGTAGAAGAATCACACGCCATGTCCGAGAACCTGGGCTCGCTCTGTGTACGCTGGCCATGTGCCCGTACACAGTCTCTGCCCGTGTCCGTGTCGCCTGCCCGTGTACCAGTACACAGGGTATCCCTTGTTTCTGGTCGGGTCTGGCCGGGGAGGGGTATACATGCCGTGTCCTTGGCTGTGTACCCAACCCGTGTTCGTGTACTCCCGGAGTACACGCCATGCGGTTTTCCGACGAACACACGCCGTGTAGCCCATACTACACGTCGTGTAGTCGGGAAATTTCCAGAATGTCATCTTCTTCCTCGCACTTCGGCCAATCTTCCAGATCCACGATCTCTCATCCGTTCATCCTGATACTCCAGGGATTTGTTCGGTTCATCATACGAATACCGCGACGGGTGTTTTCGGCCCTTAAAACGGATCATAAACCTCGAACGATCCATCCAAATAAAAATTCCCAAAAACTCATAACACTCGATCCGCTCCAAATCGTCCACTGATATCGCTGTCGCACCTCCATGACACCGCTCCGGGGTTGGATCCACAGTTTGGGATCGTTGCATCACAGAACGGATGCGCAACGATCCGTTGTTCATCGCCCTGCGGAGAACGTGAAGATCACGAAGAAAAGAAAGGGGAGAAATCCAAAGAAACTAAACTGAGGAACGAACCTCCGCCGTCATTATTCACGGCGTTGATCCGCTCCCGTTAATGGGATTAAACGGAGCAAAAAATCAACAACAATGGATTACGATTGATTCAATCTCCCAAAAATCCTCACAAAAAGCCCATCCCTCAAGAAAGATCGATCTGCGGACTAATCTGTTCATGGATTATCCCACGTTCATTATAGAATTTAAGAACGAGGAAGAAATCATAAACAAACTTCCTACCTGGATTCCGCGGCGTTCGTCGGTGATGATCTGGTCACGAGGTCGTTGTTGCCGCATTTGGAGGTTTTATCTAGAGCCTCCAGTGCCACCAAGGGTTTCGAGGTTATGAGGTTTGTAACCCTGGACCCTTGCGCTAACCTTTAATTAAAAAGGTAAGGGATATCTATTGCAGCAGGTTTAAAAGATTTCACTATAGAATAAAATATTTTCATTTAAATATTTTATTACTCTTACGTCCCAAAAACTGGATTCCACCCCCGACCTGCGCCGGCCGATGTTAGGCCTCACCTAAGGTAAAATCATTGTTCCAAATGCAATGGTGCCCTTAGATTTATGATCCGAGAACCCATTCAGGAGTTATTCCACTTTTACAGGAAAACTGCATGTGCGCGTTATTTAATTATTAAATTAAATTCATACACTTGTTCTGGGCTCACCGGGCCTCGGAACTGCACGCCATCTTAGAGCCTGGTCTTGAAAGAATTCCCATATAATATTAAAATAATACATGGAAAAATCTGAGACATTACATCACACCCACCTTAGGGATTTTATGTCCCCGAAAATCCAAAACAAGGGCTACTAAAAAATATGTGGGTACTGCACATGAATCTGAGTCTCTCGCTCCCACGTGCTCTCCTGGATATTCCCATGCTACCACCGAACACACACCAAGGGAATATCTCATCAATGAAGGATCTTCCCCTATCAATCCTCTATCTCTACCGGGTACTCAACAAAGGTCGCCCCATCATCGATGTCCACCTCGCACCAGTCAATAATGTGCGATGGATCATGCACGTACCTCCGTAGCTGCGACACATGGAAGACGTTCTGTACCCGGTCCATCTGAGGAGGTAGACCCAAGCGATACGCCACCTCTCCAACTCTACTTAGAATCTTAAAAGGGCCAACGAACCTCAGAGATAGCTTGCCGCCTTGGCCAAATCTCTGCAATCCCCGTCGAGGTGAGACCCAAAGGAACACATGGTCTGCCTCCTCGAACTCCAAGGGCCTCCGCCTCCTGTCGGCATAAGACTTTTGCCAACTTTGTGCAGTCTTCATCCGCTCCTAGATGACCTGCACCTTTTCTATAATATCTCTCACTATCTCTGGTCCCATGAGTGATGAATCTCCCGGGTCAGTCCAGCAAAGTGGTGACCTGCAAGGTCACCCGTACAGAGCCTCAAATGGTGCCATACCAATAGTGAAATGATAAATGTTGTTATAATCAAATTCCACCAGTGGTAGGTGATACTCCCAGCTACGACCGAAGTCAGGTATGCAAGCTCGAAGCATATCCTCCCGGACCTAGATGGTTCGCTCTGTCTGACCATCAGTCTGGGGATGAAACGCTGTGCTCAAGCGTAACTGAGTCCCAAAAGCTTCCTGAAATCCCTTCCACAACCGGGATATGAAATGAGCATCACGATCTGAGAAGATCGTGGGTGGAACTCCATGAAGTTGAACTATCTCCTGCATGTAGAGGCATCCCAAGCTCTCTACTGAACTCTGCTCTCGTATGGCTAGCAAGTGGGCCGACTTGGTGAGTCGATCAACGATCATCCAGATGGTATTGTGTCCCTTGGACGTATGTGGTAAACCCATCATGAAGTCCATGGATATCCCTTCCCACTTCCACTATGGCACCTCAAGGGGATGAGTCAAACCTGCTGGCACATGGTGCTCAGCTTTTACTTGCTGACAAGTAAGGCACCAAGAGACAAACTCTGTCACAATCTTCTTCATTCTTGGCCAACAGAACTGACGTCGGAGGTCCTGATACATCTTTACCATGCTTGGATGCAATGCCAAAGGGGATGTATGGAACTCCCTCAGAACCTCCTCCTGCAACGTCACTGGTACTACCATGCGCCATCTGAAAAGAACAACGTGCTACCCACCTTCTGAATATCCATCAGCAGCATCACCTGTGGATATCTGAGCATGTAGAGTCTCACAACTAGCATCCTCGCGCTGTGTTTCCCTGAATCGCTGTAAGAGTGTAGGGGTAACAACCATCGACTGAAGGTAGGCTCCCTCATCTCTATCCACAAAGGATAACTGTAAGGAGGCCAACTGCATCATTGCCTCATCCAGCAACTACGAACTGGATTTACTACTGAGAGAATCTATCACTAATTTACCCTTACTAGGAGTATAAATGATCTCAAAGTCATAATCCTGGAGGAACTCAAGCCATTGACTCTGTCTCAAATTCATATCCTTCTGAGAAAAGATATATCTGAGACTCTTGTGATCAGAGTAGATGGTAAACCGCTCGCCCATCAGGTAGTGCCGCCACATCTTCAATGAGAAGACTATCACTACCAATTCAAGATCATGGGTCATGTAGTTATGCTCGTGTGGACTCAACTGACGTGATCCATAGGCAATCACCACTTACCTCGACATCAAGACACAACCATACCCGGTTCCTGATGCGTCATAGAACACTACGTACTCGACACCATCCTCCGCTAATCTCAAGATTGGCGTTCTAGTAAGAATCTATCTCAACTACTGGAAAGCCTGCTGGCATCTCTGGGTCCACACGAAAGGTTGTCCCTTTTGGGTCAAAGCTGTCACGGGTGCTGCAATCTTGGGGAAATCAAGGATGAATCTCCAATAGTAGCCTACCAACCTAATGAAACTCAACACCTCCGTCACGCTCCGGCGTGGCTCCCATGCTAGCACTGCCTCCAACTTGGCTGGGTCCACTGCTACACCATTTGCCGAGATAACGTGTCCCAAAAAGTGGAACTCCTGTAACCGGAACTGACACTTCGAGAGTTTCCCATATAATTGGTTCTCTCGGAGAGTGTCCAGAACCTTCCTTAGGTGTCTCGCGTGCTCCTCCTCGGACGCAGAGTACACAAGGATATCATCGATGAAGACAACTACAAACCGGTCTAGATAGGGCTGAAAGATCTAGTTCATGAGCCCCATGAACACCGCCAGGGAATTCGTCATGCCAAAGGGCATCACTAAGTACTCATAGTGACCGTAGAGACATCTGAAAGCCATCTTCGGTATATCCTCTACCCGTACTCATAACTGGTGATAGCCTGATCGTAGATCAACCTTTGAGAACCATCGTGCCCCTCTCAACTGGTCGAAGAGGTCATCGATCCTCGGTAGTGGATACCGGTTCTTCACAGTCACCTGATTCAAGTTCCGGTAATCCACACATAGCCTCAAGCTCCCATCCGCCTTCTTGGAAAACAACACTGGGGCCGCCCAGGGTGAAACGCTGGGTCTCAAAAAGCCCTTCTTTTGCAAGTCGTCCAGCTGCACCCTCAACTCACGAAGCTATGCAGGGGACATACGATATGCTGATGCTGATATTGGTGTCGTCCCGGGTTTCAACTCAACGCAAAAATCGATTTATCGATGGGGAGGTAGCCCGGGGAAATCTTCCGGAAAGACATCCTCGTACTCAGCCACCTCCACTGGAAACTAGAAACTCGTAACATCTACTGCGCCAAGGGATAGGCTAGACAACTGATGTGAAATCAGTTGTGCCTTCCTATGCACGAGTCCATACTACACTGCCTGGGTCTCTCTTTAACCGACAAAAGAGAACCTCGTTCCATCACTATAGACACACCACACCCTTTGCCTAAAACAGTCAATCTGGGCATAAACTGTGGATAGCCAATCCATACCAAGAATGACATCGTAAGGCATCGACGCTCCCCCCAACAGGTTCCAACCGAAAATCTCGCCTCGAAGGGTCAGGTCACACTGTCTATAGAGGTGTGTGATCTCTGAATCTTCTCTAGTCAGGGTTTCTAAGTGTAAGGGTCAAGTAAATGGCTCAACTAAAATCTCAAGGTCTCGAACAAGATAAGCAGCCAGAAAGAAATGACTATAACCTGTGTCTATCAGTACGACAACCAAAGTAGAAAAGACATAGATTGTACCTCTAATCATTCCGGGGGTACCTGGGTCATAAGCCTCTGCCGCATGCAGCTGTCCCTGCCTCTGTCCACCAGCTCCCTGAGCCTAGGGTGGACCTCTTGGGGGTGGTGCTGGTAAAAGGTCAAAACACCGACCACCTCCAGCTGCTCTACCAACTCCTCTACCACATTTTCCACACCGTGGATCTGCCTGCTCCACACGTTGCCTCTTCCTTGGTGGTCCATCCACTGCTCCCGTGTCAGTAGTATGGCGGGTCAGAAAATCTCGAGTGAGATGTCCCCTGCTATCAAATGAGTAGAATTTCCTTTCTTGAGGCTGGTTGGATGTGCCCTGAAAACCCTATACGGTAGATCCCCTGTTCTGGGATCTCCTCTGAAAATGTCTCCCACGCCTGGGTCCCTGACGTCTGCTCCCTACTGCCGAGGTCTCTGCTCCAGCTCGCCCACTATGGACATATGCCGGCTGTCTCTGCTCTGCCAAGAAGCTCTCGACCACCAGAGCCTACTCGAGAACCCCAACATAAGTAGGAATTGTCATAGGGATGATGCTAGCTTGGATATCTCTGCGCAAGCCCCGCTCAAAAGTTCGAGCTCTTAAGTATTGATCTCTAACCATATCCATCGAGTACCGTGAGAGATCAGTAAAACTAGACAAATAGTCAGCCGCCATCATGGTTCCCTTCTGAAGCTGAAGAAGCTTCTATATGCGTACTGCTCTCATGGTAACTGGTGAAAAATCCTCTCTGAAGAGATGCTCAAACTCTGACCATGAAAGTGTCACCTCGTCATGGGTATGGATAACCAGACTCCACCATCATCCTGCCGAGCCCTGCAGAAGGCTCGCTGCCAGGATCACCATTTGGTCTACTGGTGTCCTGACCAAATGGAAGACTCTGGCCACTGCCTCCATCCATTCATATGCTGCCTGAGGTTTAGGCTTTCCTTGAAACCTGAGGGGTCTCTGTCTCTGAAACTCATGGAGTGCGCTCAGCCTGCGCTCCTCCTCTACTGGTACAGCAGGCACAAAACACTACTCCACAGGTGGCGGAATAACTGGCACAACAGCCGATGGTAAAACTAGGGGATCCGGTCCCTGTATCGAGGCTTCATCACTGAGGGGGTCATCCTCGTGATCGATCTGCTGGATCCAAGCGGGTGCGCGTCGCGGAGGCATCCTGTAATGAAAAAAGATGTATCTCAGTCAGTGAGTATATCTGGAGAGCTGACTCAAGAAGGACATGAAAACCACAACCCATTCCTATATGATGCATGTACCATTGTTATCCCCTTAAACTAGTGTTCTCATGTTCTGAGTCGAAAAGAAAGTTATGAGAGTCCTGGTGTATGGATACATCGGCCGCCTGCACCAACACTAGGGTCCCTGGCCTGAAATCTGAACTCGAAACACTTAACACTGCTGCCCCAAACCAACTCACAGACTCTCGGTCCTAAGGTAGAACCGACCACCTCTGATACCACTCTGTCATGACCCGTCCCAGTGGGGCCCGAGCCGCAACTCCCCAAGCCCACCTCTAATAGGCCAGGGGCTGGTGACTAGCACTGAGTGGTCATGCTACTAACATGGGAGGCATTGCCTATAAACCTGTACACATGCACACACATCTCAAAGCCCACAAAGCTGAAAAGTAAAACTATTAAAAGGAAAAGATGCATGCATACACTAAAACCCAACCACAAAGTACGACAAGAAAGTAAAGTACAAGAAAGTAAAACCCTGGGCCAAAAGTACAATCCCACCAAAAAGAAAGTCTATAACAAAGTCCAACCTGTAAAGAAAGGTGCTGGGACTACAGTCTATAGCCGTAGGAACACACCTCGGCCTGTCTGATCTCACTGAGTACCGTCCGGTCCTGGTCTGCCTAGAATCCTATCAAAGGATCACTCGTTTGCACAAGACATGACACGTGTGGGCAGAGCCCGTGCAAGGGTGTGTATAACAATAACCAGTAGGACACCCCGAAACCACAAAGGAAATAAAACAAGGGAAAATACCACAAAATAAAGGTACAGTCAGCTCTACATAGTATATGTCTACCGAACATATAACAAGAATATCCAAATATACTCATACACGATCGAATATCACGAAACCCACCACTAGGACCCATCTCGAAGATTCCACTAAGCATACAACCGGGAGAACAAACTCCTAGGTCTGAAGAGAGAGATATGAAGTACTCGTTCTGGGAGAACACACTCCAAAAGTACCTTCAGAACATGGTGCTCAGATGAGGATCACAACCAAGTCATGGGGTGATTCTGACAACTCAGTCTGAGCTAATCCGCTATGTAGAGGATCGGCGCCCGGGTAAAGTTGGTCACGTCGATACCAAGACTCTACCTAGGGTTTCAGGAATGAATAGAGGATCTGGCTCTAATTCTCATAGAGGGGATTCCAACAACTCTATTCAGGAAGTTCGACTAAAGGGATCATACTCATGTATAAAATAAATGATACCAAAAACATCAGGGGGAAAAACAAGGGTACAAACCCTAAGAACTAGTACAAGTCATAGAAGACAATTGGCTCAAGCCATGAAGAAAAGGTTACACGACGTGTAGTATGGTTACACACCGTGTTCCTTGACCCTGGGTACTACCCATGTAAATGGCCCGTGTAATTCATTCAAGCCGTGTAAAACTAAACTACACGGTGTGTAGAAAAAGTACACGCCGTGTTCTTGACCCTGGGTACTGTCCGTGTAACTAGCCCATTTAATTCGACTTGTCAGATAGAAAGCAACAACACGACGTGTAGAAGAATCACACTCCGTGTTCGAGCACCTGGTCTCGCTCTGTGTACGCTGGCCATGTGACCGTACGCGGTCTCTGCCCGTGTTCGTGTCGCCTTCCCGTGTACCAGTACACGGGGTATCCAGTGTATCTGGCTAGGTCTGGCCAGGGAGGGGTATACATGCTATGTCCTTGCCCATGTACCCAACCCATGTTTGTGTACTCCCGGAGTACACGCCATGTGGGCCGTCGATGAACACATGCCGTGTAGCCCATACTACACGACGTGTAGTTAGAAAATTTCCAGAACGCCGTCTTCTTCCTCTTGCTTCAGTTGATCTTCCAGATCCGCGATCTCTCTTCCGTTCATCCCAATACTCTAGGGATTGGTTTGGTTCATCATACAAACACCACGACAGGTGTTTTCAGCCCTTAAAACGGATCATAAATCTTGAACGATCCATCCGAAGAAAAACGCCCGAAAACTCATAACTCTCGATCCGCTCTGAATCATCCGCCAATATCGCCATCACACCTCTGTGACACCACTCTAGGGTTGGATCCACAATTTGGGATCGTTGCATCACAGAGCGGATGCGAAACGATCTGTCTTTCATCGCCTGACGAAGAACACGAAGAACGCGAAGAAAAGAAAGGGGTGAAATTGAAAGAAATGAAACTGAGGAACGAACCTCTAACGTCATTCGTCATGACATTGATCTACTCTCATTAATGGGATTAAATGGATCAAAAAATCAACAACAATGGATTAACATGGATTCAATCTCCCAAAAATCCCCGGAAAAATCCCATCCCGCAAGAACGATCGATCTGTGGACTAATCTCTTCGTGGATTAGCCCGCGTTCGTCATATAAATCAAGAACGAGGATGAAATCACAAAAAAACATCCTACCTGGATTCTGCTGCGTTCATCAGCGATGATCTGGTCACTGCGTCATTGTCGCCGCATTGGGAGGTTTTCTCCAGAGCCTCCAGAGCCGCCAAGGGTTTCAGGGTTATGAGGTTTGTAACCCTGGACCCTTGTGCTAACCTTTAATTAAAAAGGTAAGGGATATCTGTTGCAGCAAGTTTAAAATATTTCGCTGTAGAATAAAATATTTTTATTTAAATATTTTATTACTCTTACGTCCCAAAAAATGGATTCCACCACCGACCTGCGCTGACCGATGTTAGGCCTCGCTTAAGGTAAAATCACTGTTCTGAATGCAACGGTGCCCTCAGATTTCTGATCCGAGCACCCGTTCCGGAGTTATTCCACTTTTTCAGGAAAACCACACGTGCACGTTATTTAATTATTAAATTAAATTCATACACTTGTTCCAGGCTCACCGGGCCTCAGAATTTCTCGCCGTTTCAGAGCCTGGTCTCGAAAGAATTCCCATATAATATTAAAATAATACATGGAAAAATCTAAGACATTAAATTATTAATAATTAATTAATAATTACTTAATAATTAGTTAAAAATTAGTTAATCATTAGTTAATAAATTTTTAATCATTAATTATTTACTCATTAATCTTTGGTTAACCATTCATTAATCATTATTTAATTGATAGTTATTATTTATTTAATTAAATGTTAGTCAATAGTTAATCATTATTTAATCATTATTTAATCATTATTTGATCCTAAGTGTATCCTATGTTAATCATTTGCTAACCATTATTTAATACTAAGTTAATCATTATTTAACCATTAATTAATCACTAGATCACCATTTGTTAATTAATATTTATGAAGTAGTTAATTAGTAGTTAATTAATAGTAAATTATTTGTTAATTACCATTTAATAATTAGCTATTTATTAGTTAATCCTTAGTTATTAATCGGTTCATTATTAGTAAATTAATATCCAACCATGATGTTATCCTTAATTAATCATTAGCTTATCATTATTTAATCCAAAATTAACCATTAGTTAATATTTCATTAATCATTCAATAACCATTTGTCAATCATTTTTATTAATAGTTATTTAATAGTAAATTATTAGTTAATTAATAGTTAATCATTAGTTTACTAATATTTAATCATCATCTAATTAATATTAATTACTTAATACTAATTAATTAATTATTTGTTATTTATTATTTAATTATATGTTCATAATGATTTCTTCATTCACTATCTACTAGTTAATATTTAATGTTTACTAATTAATTATAAAATAATAAGTGACACTAAATGGAATGACCCAAAATTCTATCAATGATATTTCCCTTCTTATTTTTATTTCATATAGTATAGATTATATATAAAACACAATAAAAACTTTATAAATGAATAATGAATTAAATAATGGGTATTTATAGAAGTTAAGGAACGAGTATTGATGAAATAGTAACTTGACATTAGGAATATTAATATGACCCTTATGAATATTAAATTAGCCTAATGAATAGTAAAATCATCCATGAAAGTATAAATAAAATTTAGGCACCTTAAAAATGAAAGTATTATATAATTATATCATATTATAAGTAAATTAATATTTTAAAAATTATTAATTAAGTGTTGGTATTTTTATTAGTAAAAAATAATTAATTACAATTTTAAAATTAATAAAATTATTTAAAATAAAATTCATTTTCATAAAATGTATTCATAAGTTAATATTTTTTCTCTTATGAATTTTATGATAATTTTATGAGACCTTAGTAAAAATTTTAAAGTGTTATAAAACCAATTATAAATTTAAAATATGTATTTTTCAGGTAAATGATGGTTTGAATTAAAAAAATAAAATTATCATATTTATAAAATTATTTTCAAAAAATAGACCTCAATTTTGAATTTGAAACATAGAAAAATGGTTAGGGTAAATTTTTAAGATCTTTCTAAAATACTTTAATTTCTTGGTGAATAGTAAAATCCCGTAATTTACGGTATATACACATTATAAGTTAAATACACTATTAATTGAGTCATGGATGATGTGAGTACCATTGGTTAGAATTCACATAATCTAATTACAATATTTAGTCGCAATAATCAATACTATTTCTTGTCTTGATCAAAATAATAAACAAATGAATAAAATATTCAAAAATCACCCCTCTCCTCCACTCTAAATACCACCCCTCATCACCACTTCTACCCATGCCTCTAAGAATTTGAGAATTGTAAAATTTGTACCCAATATTCTCCATAATAATATTCCCTAAATCAAAGATCTCTTGGTCTCATCAAAATTCTAAAACCAATCCCCTTAAGGAGGTTCTCAAGGAGGAGTATTCAAGATGTAAAATCCTATTCCTTTTCCTTTTAATTTCTTTTCATTTTATTTTATTTTATTATTCTATCCTCACCTCCTTTGTCCAAATGATCATGATAACTACAGTCTCTTATATATACTATAATTATATCATGTTAATGGAATATCCTTAATCAAACTCCTTTCCCTCCCTCTTTTATTTTAAAAATGAAATCATCATCCATGGGTGGTTGATTTACAACCTTCATGGAAGATGAATTTTTGTTCTTCTATTTCTACTTCAAGGGTAGTATTGAAACCATTTTTATGGTTAAAAAATAATATAAAATATGTGTTAAAACTTTTCTTATGTCATTTAAGTAACATATTTACATAATACTAAATGATAAAACAAAATGAGTACGTTATGATCAATAACCACCATAATAATGTAAACGATTATCACAAAATGTATTATCTAATGATTCATCCTCATACCATATAAAAAATTATTTATATAACCATTTATAATTATTTGTGTTCATATATATCATGTAAATTTAATTCTGTTGAATTATACCCATTCCACATGAACTTCCGTACTCATATATAAGTATACCAATCGTGAAA
Source organism: Viscum album (assembly GCA_963277665.1). Taxonomy (NCBI): domain Eukaryota; kingdom Viridiplantae; phylum Streptophyta; class Magnoliopsida; order Santalales; family Viscaceae; genus Viscum; species Viscum album. The sequence continues at coordinate 1,217,814,108 of OY728159.1, forward strand.
ACCACAGAAACAAACACTCCTAAGCAATAGAATTGTATCTTATAACTTATCAAAAAGGCCATAAATGAAATTAATAAAATCATAATAAATAAAATACATGTATATAAGGTTTTTAATTAATTAATTAATTGATTAAATTTGATTATCCAGGAAGTTAAGGTCAAGTGCAGAACACATTCAGACATAAGGTACGAGTTTCATTCCCAAACCTCCATTTTCATTCAGGTTGTGATTTATTCCTCTATACAAAAATATAATTATTCATTAATTTTATATAATTATTATAAATTATTCATATACATTCCCAACTAATTTTTCCAGATCATTTCATTTTTAATTTATAAGAAATATAATTTTTTGAATGTTTTCTTTTCAATTCTTCCTGATACACAAGCCCGATGAAAGGGAACATCTCGGTATCTTACCCATTTTCAAGTATCATCCACAATCTATTTGAAGACACTATTATTTTTATAAAATAAATAATTTTGTCATGAAAAACTAATTTTTTTATTACTAGTTTTATACAAATAATTATAACAAACAAAATCGATTTTTCCAAAATAACTCTTCTTTGAAAAGTAAAAGGATTTTTTCTCTCAAGAATTACTTGACGGTTTGATTAGAGTATTTTAATATATTTTACACTTTATTGAGATTGATATATTATTATTGTAATATACCACATTTTATTAAATGGTTTATGACTTGTTTTAATATGGATGTACTATCTTGATACAATTCACCATGCCACTCAGATTGGTTAGTGTTCGTGTTTAAATATTGGGGAAAGTTATTTATATATCATTTGTTCATGTTGTTTATTCTTAGTCCCCTTAATACAATGAATACATTTTAATTATTAAGTGATGTGTAGGGACCGCTACATACCCTCGATGCATCCGTAGGTATCACGAGACAAAATAAAATTGAGTTTTGGCTGAGGCCTTACCCTAGTATTTTCTAACGTCTTGGACGAGGATTTGACGATATGTTTCAGATATTCGAAATTATACAGTCTCTCATTATGAAATTAGTAATTAATAAACCATGAGATATTTTACTAGTATAATATCCATGATTAAGTTTCATTCTCTTATGATCAGTTATATGGCTTTATTTTCTCTGCATTCATTCTTTCCATATTATGCTCAATTTTTATTTTTAAAGGCATGTGTTTTTAGTTATTATCTATGCCTAATGTTTATGTTTATGATAAATTATGTTTTATTACTAACCCTTACTTTGAATCTGAGCTCACACATTTCTTTTGTTTTTCCCTAGGATGGGAAGATGAATATTATTATAAATGACTTACATGAATAAATCTAAGAGTTTTTGGTTGTTTCCAATGGAGTTTCAATGTTGTTTTTTTTCTTTCAAGTTGTAATGTAAATCTTATATATGGTTTTCCAAAACTGCTAAATTATTCAATCATTTAGGATGAAAAATCCTTGTAAACATACCAATGTATTAATATAAGGCACCATATCCAGGAAACTGGGGTTCGACTCTTCATAGTTGGTATTAGAGGAAGTTTAGTATAAACTTTGGAAAATAGATTTAGAAAACATAGATTAGGGAATATAGAAATAACATAGAATTTGAGGATAAGCATATAATAAACATACTAAAATTTTGGTAAGGTGGTGATTATTTGGATCTTCCTAGAAATATATCGCTGTCTGGATACTACAAATGGACATGGTTTTAGGACAAATGTTCCTAGGAGTAATAAATCTAGCAAGGTGTCCTGGGCCTGACTCACAATAACCTGGTACATGACAATGTGCCTTATTGTACACCTGGTTGGAAACTCCCAAGGGATATTATTATTATAAATGAAATTTTCTTTAAAAACCATTATAAAAGATTTAAAAATAAATATATCCCCAAATAAACCATATTTAGGATTATGATAATCGGTATGCATAAAACTTAAATTTATGTTAAGTATTTTTCTGGTTTGATATTATACATTAAAATTCATAACCTAATACAATGTATACTATTATTTAGAGATTATGCCCAGTGGAAGGAATGGAAAATGTATCAACACACATATACCATGTTGGTATTTACATCCTATGTAAGATAATAATGTCAGTATTGGAGTGACGATTAGTGCTAAGAAACTTATAACTATACTGGGACTATTGAATCAAGTTTTGAACAACAACCTTACCCATATGGGGCATCGAGATCCACATTGTGGTGGAGGAATGTTAGACTGCTTTATGTGACAAAAACCTCCATCATTAAATGGGACTATAAACCCATTTGTAGCTGAGTAGTCGATAAGTTCCTTAGAGAAGATATTTCTCACTTTGGGAAGTAATGAAAGGAAGAAGGTTGTCATGGAGGTTTATCATCTATCTGGAAATTTAGAAAAATAGTGGACACTAATACAAAGCATAAAGGAGGAGGAAGAAATTAAAAATACCGAATGGATGGATTTTTATGAAATTTTTCTAGAAAAATATTTTCCTCGTGAACAACGAGAAGATATCGAAAGGCAGTTCTTGAATATGAGGCAAAATGAGGATGAAAATGTTTCCAAGTATGAAGCCAACTTTACAATGCTATCAAGTCATGTCACAGATTTCATATGTAATCAAAGGTGAAATATTGATCTATTATTTGATGGTTTAAAACCATTCCTATGAAGGGCACTAGTCTCCCATAATTTCTCATCATTCGAATATATAGTATAATGTGATCTCAGTATAAAAAAATAATTCTATAAGACTTATGAATTCAAGGGAAATAAAGATAATAAGAGGGTGGAAGAAGAAATAATGGATAAAGGGAAGAATAGGAAATGGTGTTTTCCAACATGTGATACATGTGGAAGGAAAACCCCCCAAATCCTTCTTAAAAGGAAAAGGAGTTTGTTACAAGTGTGGATAAAAAGGCCACCAAGACCATGATTGCTTGGGAAATAAAGAAGTGACTAATGTTCAATGCTACAATTATAGGGAGATGGGATAGTATGTAAATTATTGTATGAATTGTCATGGAAACTTTACTTAGAAAAGTCCAATGGAGTAAGGCTAGGATTATGTGATCATAACTGCTGAGGTTGAAGTTCGTAATGATGTGGTGGTAGGTACTTTAATCATTTCCTCAAACTTAGCCAATGATTTATTTGATTTTGGATCATTTAATTCCTTTATATATTCGTAGTTTTCTTTAAAATTATAAATTTACAATTCTCCTTAATAAGGTAGTTGTCAATCAAAACCCCTAAGGTAAGTCTCATTGCAACAAAGATGCGTGAGGGAGTTCCCATTATGATATTTAAACATGCACTATCTACTAATTTTATTTTCATACCTATGGTCAACTTTGACATAATTCTTGGCATGGAGTAGCTTTCAAAATATAATGCGAAAATATATTAAAAGAATAAGTAAGTTACAATTTTTTATAATGATGTGGAGTACCTTATCTTTAGTGCAAAAACCTCTCCACCTGATTTTTATCTAGATCCACCCCCATTAGCTCTAATGAATTCAATTATTGGGGAGGAAGAGATTACAATATCTATGGATAAAGAAATAAATCTTCAAATTGAGTGTATACCAATTGTGCAAGAATTTTTTGACGTATTTCAACAGGATATACCTGGACATCCTCCAGAGTAGGAAGTTGAGTTCTCTATTGATTTAATTCCTGTTTCAAGACCTATATCAAAGACTCCATATAGAATGGCCAAAGTGGAACTAGTAGAAAGAAATAAACAACTAAATGAATTGATTAATAAATTATTTATCCTCCCTAGTGTTTCTTCATGGGGATCCCCTATTCTGTTTGTCAAGAAGAAATAAGAATCTTGCATTGACTATAGAGAAATCAATGCTATTACAATAAAGAAAAAGTATCCCCTTCCTTTTATTGATGATTTATTTGATCAAATTAAAAGATATCAATATTTTTCAAAGATTTATCTTCAATATTGATATCATCAATTAAATGTGAATAAGGAAGATATTCCAAAGATATCATTTTGAACTAGGTATGGTCATTACGAGTTTACATTAATGCCTTTTGGACTGACTAATTCACCCTCTATTTTCATTGATTTAATGAATAGTGTTTTTAAGGAATATCTTAATGAATTTATTATGGTATTCATTAATGACATCTTGGTATATGAAAAAAAGCTATAAAGAGCATGAGAGTCACTTATGGACTATTCTAAAGGCTCTAAGAAGAAATGGATTATATGGTATGTTTAGTTAGTGTGAGTTTTGGATTTATTCAATTTCTTTTCTTGGCCATATTGTCTCAAATGATAGAATCTCAGTTCATCCTTCGAAGAAAAAGGTGGTTCAGGAATGGCCTACACCAACAAACATAACCGAGTTATGTAGTTTTATTGGTTTAGCAGGTTATTATCGATGTTTTAGTCAGAACTTCTACCATTTAGCTAACCCATTAACCAATATCACTTGTAAAGGGGTTAAGTTAATATGGAAAAATGAATGTGAATATTGTTTTAAATAATTAAAGAGAAGATTTGTGAATTCTCTGATCCTAACTCTACAATTAGGAAATGGTAGGTTTGTGATTTATAGTGACGAATGAAAAAAAGGACTTGGGTGTGTCCTTATGCAAAATGATAAAGTTATTGTCTATGTATCAAGGTAGTTAAAAATTCATGAATAGAACTATCCATCTCATGATATTGAGTTATTAGCTATAATATTTTCTCTGAAAATATATAGACACTATCTCTATAGTGAAATATGTGAGATATATAAAGATCACAATAGTTTAAAATATATCCTCTCACAGAAAGAACTCAGTATGATGTAATGGGGGTGGCTCAATATACTCAAGTATTATGATTTTTTAATACACTACCATAATGGGAAGGTGAATAAGGTAGTAGATGCATTGAGTAGGAAGGATCATGGAGTTTTAAACTAAACGAGGATCGAAAAGGACACTATGTAGATGGATCTAGAAAATATAGATCTGTGAATTATCAAGGAAGGTGAAACATCACCACATTCTCAACTGGTTTCCCAACCATATTTATTGGAAAGAATTAAAATTTCTCTGTTTTATGATGAGAATATTCAAAAGAAAATTAAAACTATGAATAATGGGAAGTTGTCAGACTACATATGTGTGGATGGAATTCTAAAATTTAGAAGGAGGATATGTGTTCCCTCTATACCCAAGATAAGAAGGGAGTTATTGTATGATGTACATAGCTCAAATTTCTTTATACACCCTGGTAGCACTAATATGTATAGAGATCTAAAGAAACATTTCTGGTGGGATAATATGAAGTAAGAAATTGCTGATTATGTATCTAGATGTTTAGTTTATCAACAGGTGAAGCATGAAAGACAATATACTAGAGATTTCATGAAACCTCTACCTATACCTATATGGAAATGGGATGAAATCACTGTAGATTTTTTTCACCAGATTATCAAAAACTCTAAGAAAGAATGATGCAATATGGGTGATTGTTGATCGACTTACCAAATATGCACATTTCCTCGCTATAAGGGAGGATTTTTCACTATAAATCCTTGCATGACTCTTTATTAATGAATTGGTATGACTTAATGGTGCACATATTTCTATTTTTTCTGATCATGATCCATGATTTATATCAAAATTATGGAAAAGTCTTTATAAAGCATTGGATATTGAGCTTTGTTTGAGAACTACTTATCACCCTCAAACTGATGGGTAGTCTAAAAGAACCATTAATAAATTAGAAGACATGTTGAGAACATGCTCCCTCAACTTTAATGTTATATTGGATCAATATTTTACTTTTTTAGAGTTTTCTTAAAATAATATTTTCTATTAAAGTATTCAAATGACACCATATGAAGTCTTGTATGGAAAGAGATGTTGTACAACAACATGTTGGGATGAAGTTGGTGGGAGTAAGCTTGTAGGCCAAGATCCTATAGATGAAAAAATAGTGAAGGTAAATACTATTCAAACCTATATCAAAGATGCTCAAAGTAGTCAAAAGAGCTATGCCGATAGTCGAAGGAAGGATTTGGAATTTCAAAGGGGAGATCACATCATCTTGAAAGTATCTCCATGGAAAGGTGTTATAAGATTTGGGAAGAAAGGGAATTTGAGACCCAGGTATATTGGTCCTTTTGAAATAATGGATTGAATCCGAGCTATGGATTATCATTTAGAAATTCCTCCTATCATTTATAAGGCACACAATGTGTTCTAAATCTCTTTATTAAGAAAGTACATGCCAGACCCAACACATGCCCTCACTTATGAAGGAATAGAATTAAGACCTGAATTATCTTACTACGAAGTGCCTATCCCAATTATAGACACTAAAGAATAGGTGTTGAGGAATCAGATGAATTGATTGGTAAATGTACTTTTGAAAAATACAAAAATTGAAGAGGCGGCGTGGGAGCTTAAGGTGCTTATGATGAATAACTATCCAGATATTTTTATGGGGTGACAATCTGAAAATTTTGAGGATGAAATTTTTGTAGGAGGGGAGAATGTAATGAACCAAAAAACTTTCAATGATATTTCCCTTCCTATGTTAATTTCATATAGTATAGATCACATATGAAAAATGATACAAACTTTATAAATGAATAATGAATTAAAGAATGGTTATTTCTAGAAGTTAAGGAACTTATACTCCTGAAATATAACTTGAACTTAGGATTAGTAATATGACCCTTATGAATAGTAAATTGGCCTAATGAATAATAACTTTATCCATGAAAGTATAAATAAAATTTAGGCACCTTATAAACAAAAGTAACATATAAATATATCACAGTCTAAGTAGATTAATATTTTAAAATTTTTTAATTAAGTGTTGGTATTTTTGTAAGTCATTAATATTTAATTAAACTTTTAAAATTCATAAAATTATTTAAAAGAAAATTAATTTTCATAAAATGTATTCATAAATAAATATTTTGTTTTCTTATGATTTTATTATAATTTTATGAGACTTTAGTAAATTTTTGAAAGTTTTATAAAATCAATTATAAATTTAAAATCTGTATTTTTCAAGTAAATGATGGTTTTAATTAAAAATTAAAATTCCTATATTTAGAAATATATTTTAATAAATTGAAGTCCATTTTTTAATTCTACACATTGAAAAATGGTTAGGGTGAAATTTTTTCATTTTTCTAAAATACTTGAATTTTTAGTGAATAGTAAAATATGATATATATATACATTATAAGTTAAATACACAATTCATTGAGTCATGGATGATATAAGAACCATTGGTTAGAACTTACATGATCTTATCATTGAATTTAATCTCAATAATGAAAACTATAGTTTTTCTTGAGAAAAATAATAAACAAATGAAGTAAATATTCAAAAATCACCCCTCATCTCCACTATAAATACCACTCATCACCATAACTTCTCCTCACACCTATAATCCATTGATCCTTGTGAAATTTTTGCCCAATAGTTTTCCCAATAATATTACCCACACCCATTATCTCTTGGTCTCATCAAAATACCAAAACTAATCCCCTTAAGGATGTTCTCAAGGAGGAGTATTCAAGAGGTAAAATCCTCTTCTTTTTCCTTTTATTTTCTTTTCGTATTATTTTCTTTTATTTTTCTCCCCTCACATCCTATATCCAAATGAGAACTATAACTCAATCAAAGTCTATATATTGTAATAATAATATGTTAATGAAATATCCTTCATCAAAATCCTCTCTCTCTCTCTCTCATTTATTTTAGAAACTAAATCATCATCCTAGAGGGGTTGATTTACAACCTTCGTGGAGGACTGATTTTTGTTCTTAAATTTGTATTTAAAGGATGGTAATGAAACCATATTTGTGGTAAAAAAGACTATAATATATTTATTACAACATTTATTATGTTTTTAAAGTAACATGTTTAAATAATACTAAATGATAAAACAAAATGAGTTTGTTATGATCAATAACCATCGTAATAGTGTAAATGATTATCACTAAATGTCTTATCTAATGATTAATCATCATACCATATAACCAAATGATATATATAAAAATTTAAAATTATTTATGTTCAAAAATATCATATAAATTCAATTCTATATAATTATATCCCTTCCACATGAACTTCCATACTCATATATAGGTATACCAATCATGAAAACCAAGGAAATGAACACTCTCGAGTAATAAAATTGTGTCTTATAGCTCATTAAAAAGATATAAATGAACTTAATAAAATTATAATAAATAATATACATATAGATAAGGTTATTAATTAATTAATTTATGGATTAAATTTGATTATCCAAGATGTTAAGGTCAAGTGCAGAACACATTCAGACATAAGGTAAGGGTTTTCTTCATGAACCTCTATTTTAATTCATGTTGTGATTTCTTCCTCTATACAAAAATTTGATTCTTTATAAATTTTATATAATTCTTCTAAATTATATATACAAATTCCAAACTATTGTTTCCATATCATTTCATTTTTTTATTTATAATAAATACATGTGTTTTCAAGGTTCTTTTTTTAATTTTTCCCAATAGGCAAGCCTGATTAAAGGGAACGTCCTGATTTCTCACCCATTTTCAAGTACCATCCGTAATATGTTTTAAGGAACAGTTAATTTTCAAAAACCTCTAGTATTTTCATGTAAATATACATTTGTTAATTACTATTTTTATACAAACAATTATAACAGACATATATTATTTTTTCTAAAGAACTCTTCTTTACAAAGTAAAATGGTTATTTCTCTCAAGAGTTCATTGGTGATTTAATTAGAGTAATTTTTTGTATTTTATGATTTATTTAGATTTATATATTATTATTATCGTATACCATATGTTATTATATGTTTTATGAGTTTGAATGTGGATATACTATCTTTATACCATTCCCCGTGCTACTCATATTGGTTAGTGATTAAGTTTATAGATTAGGGAAGGTTATTTACATAGCATATGACCATGTTGTTTATATTTATCCACATTCATATGATGAATTAATTGGAATTAGAAAGTGAATGGTGGGTCCCACTATATCCCCTCGATGCATCGGTAGGTCTCATGCGACAAAACAAAATTGGGTTTTGGCCAAGCCCTTATCCTTGTATTTTCAGAAGTCGTGGATGAGGCCTTGACAATATGTTTTACATGTCCGAAATTATGCATTTTATCATTATGAAATTAATAATTGATAAAACATGTGATATTTCGCTAGTAGAATATCTATTATTAAAATTCATTATATTATGATCAGTTATATGGCTTTATTTTATCAGGATTCCTTCCTTTCATATTATACTCAATGTTTATTTTTAAAGGCATGTGTTATTAGTTATTCACCATGACTAATGTCTATGTTTATGATAACTTTTGCTGTATTACTTAACCTTACTGAGAATGTGAGCTCACCCCTTTGTTATGTTTTATTTTCCCCAGCATGTGAAGATAAATATTATTATGAATGACTTTTAGGAATAAATATAAGAGTTTATGGTTGTTTTTAATGGTGTTGTAAAGTTGTTTTTACTTTCAACATGTAATGTAAATCTTATATCTAGTTTTCCTAAACTAATAAACTATTCGTTACTTTGGTTTGTGACATCCTTGTAAACATACCAGTGTATTAATATAAGGAACTAACTTTGGAAAACTAGGGTCGAGGTCTTTATACTAAATAATAATCATTTCAAAAGTAATTATTTAATTAATAATACTAATTATAAATTAATTACTAAATAATCATAATTAAATAACAACAATTTACTCACTAATATTAACTAATATTAACTATTATTTAAAAATTATATCTAATTAATTAAATAATTGAGAAAGTAAAAATAACTAAGAGAAACAAAAAACTAAACAACTAAATAAATAAAAAACATTAAAATTAATTCAAAAAAATACCTTTAAATGAAGCCTCATAATTTTTTCACTACTTTGAGGCCATCAAAAGAGTCATGGAAAAGGAATAAAAAACCTGGATAAATCTAGAGTGGGAGGGAGTAAATTCCCTAAGAGGGATGGGGGGGTGAATCAAGGTATGTCATATTGAAAAAACCACCCCTTAAGATCTTGTTTCATCGTTAAATAAAACACTCTTGTCTGCCTTTTAGGTAGAAATGTATATACAAAAATGAAAGCATGCATGAGAACCAAAAATTTTACTTAGTTCACCCTCACTTGGATACATACAAGGAGAATATAATGAAAATGTTTCGATATACCAGAACCACTACGGCTTACTGCCAAAATATAGTTCATGATAGATCAGTTCAATACCTAGGTTCACTGCCTTTTCAAAGTTTTCACCAGACACACTGTCTGTCCTGGTTTATAACCAATGAAAATTTGAAATCTCACTAATTTCTTAATTAATGTGTGCTTAGTACGCCTTCAAAATTTTACTCTTTGATCACTTGAAACATTATTTTCTAAACCTCATCTAGTGTATCATTAAGTTCTACTTTCATCCACTTGATGAATAACCCTTTAACATAATTTTTTTCTCTCGGAAATTCCTTATTAGTTCACACAAATTTTTATTTTACTCAACTAGTACATGAATTTCACAAAACTCTAATAAATTTCGTGCAAACATTTATTTATTTTCACGAAACTTCCTATTGTGTTAAAATTATACACTTTTCATGAAAATACCTTACCCATGAAGACACAAGTCCTTTTCTCTGTGCAACTAATAAATGATTTGTTTCATCCAACTATTTTTTCATACAAATTTTTTGATTTTCACCCATATCTTTTTCAATTTAGAGCCCTAATTTTCTCTACGATTTTAGAAACTCAAATGAGATGTTTAGCCTCCTCTTTATAGACCTATCCAATCTTGTATGAAAAATCCTTATATGCCTTCCTCTATGCACAAAAATTTTAGATGAATGTGAAACTTCTCTTTTTGACATCATATTTGATGTGTAACTCTCTTTCATGGGTGTACACAACTCTATCTCTTGTGTCACATAAAACCCTCTTTCATACACTTTCAGAATTTTCATGCAATAATTTCATTTAGTAAATTTTGGAATGATATCCTAGAATCTTGAATTTTAGAACTTGCACACAATAATTTATTTTACCAAATTATTTCCCCCCACTAGAGCATCTATTCATTTGTATTTTTCATTTTTCAACATTCCTGGTCAAAAATATCTATGGAAATCTACAACTGAATTTGGAAAAATGATTTGTCAATAAACACAATCAACCCAAAAACACTACGATGTTACATTGAGGAATTGTTTCCATAAATCTACCCCATTGGGTTTTTTGAAAACTCTTCAAATTTTTATACCACATTAAATATTCTTCCATATTCTACCAAAATTGTATTATTATGATTTAGATATCGATCATAGATTTTACCCAATACGCACTCAAAACTACATGAGCCATGATTGATGTGAGAAACAAGAGTAGAATGCAAAATTCATCAATGAATCACTTTATTCCAAAAACAATCAACTGATTTCATCAATAACTACATATATAGTAATATATAACTTTTGATTGATCATATTTATAATCATAAAATTTAAAACCCCTACCTCACTTCTCCCCCTGTTACTTCTCCCAGTATCATGATTAAGACATTTTCTCCCCATTTTATAGCCCAACTTCTTCCACTTTTTCAATGAACCTGAAGGTCACTTATTTATGGTTTGAAACATGATAAAGAACACATATTAACATATTTAGGAAAAAACACGTCATACCTTGGGGAGATGGGTTCATAAATCCTCACTTTTTCTAGTGAGGGGAGTCGACCGAATTTCCACAGCCAGTCGATGCCATTTAAATGCTTCTTTGGGAAAGTTCTTCATTAGAATGTTTGAAAGCTGTAGTTTTTTAGTCACATAATCCAAATTCACAAGCCAAAGGTCCACTTTATCCTTGATAAAATTATACTTTATTTAAATTTTCTATGCCCTCCAGTGATGGACTAGATTTTTTATAAGATTTATAGAAATTGAATTGTTGTAATTGATTCCCATAAGAGATTTCACTTCAACACCCATATCATTAAGAGTCCACTTCATCCACAATAACTATGTGCAAGATTTATTAGCCATAATATAATCATATTTTTTGGTGCTAAATGAATTTTAATCATGTTTCTTACTTAGCCAAGAAATGAACAATTATCTAAGATATAATGAATCACCTGATGTTGATTTTCTATCATCTGTTAAACCAACCTAATCTGAATATTTATTACCTGATAACTCTTTCTGAGATTCTTCATTGTATAGAAAACCAAAATCAGTCATCCCATTAATATACCAAAGCATTATATTTACTTAAAGTATATGGATTTATTTAATATTTCTTTGATACCGTAATTCCTTCCGTGAGGTAAAAAATTATCATGTATTTTTACTATCAAGTATAATAGAATTCCAATGATCTGCCTATATTATATGACATTAACTGCTTTGCCTTTATCATCTCATGAGAGTTTCATCTAGGTATCCACCATAGTCTTCATATCCTTTGAATTATCCATTCTAAATCATATTAAAAATCTCTTTGGTATATTTGTATTGAGAAATAAAAACATCACTCCTTTCTTGTATCACCTATAAACCAAGGAAAATGGTTAGCTCACCAATATTTGAAATTTCAAACTCACTTATCACCAATCTTATGAAATATTTGTACTGTTCTTAATATGATCCACCAAAAATAATTTCCTCAACATGATCCAACACCAGCATTATTTGATTACTATCATTGTTGAAATAGATATTGTAATCAACTCCACCATGTTGAAAACCAAGATTCTTCAAAAACTGATACAGCCTAGAAAAGCATGCTCTCAACACTTGATTAAATCCATATAGCACCTTTCTCAATAGAGAAACTCTACTATCATCTTCACGAATGAGAAAACCATATGGATAATCAATATATACTTATTCTTTGAGAACCCCATTCATAAATGTTGACTCGACATACATTTGAAAAAATTTGAACCTTCTTGGAATTGCTACGACCAAGAATAATATGATTTTATTAATCCTGAAAATATGTTAAAATGTTTTATCAGCCTCAATACATTTTATCTAGGAGTACCCTTTGCATACTAATCATTCTTTGTTTCAAATTACTATGCCATATTCATTTGTCTTATTGAAAAATACCAATTTGGTCCCAAAGACATTATTATCTGTTGGTATTGAAACAATCTCACAAGTATGATTCTTCTCAATTTGTTCAAGCTCTTCATTTATCTCCTAAACCCAGTTCTCATCTCTAGATGTTTCATCACAACATTTGGGCTCTACCTGAGGTAGGAAATATTTCTATTTTAAATATTTCATTATTTGTGTTTGAACTGGTGTTGCCTAGTCACCAATGACATTTTTCCTATCAATTTCAGCCCGACTCTTCAAATTTTGTGAAAGTACTGATTTTGATTCCTCCAACTCATCATCAGTGTCTTATTCTAAATCATTATTTTCCACATTTTCTCCCCCTGATTTTCATACCTCATCATCACTTTTCTCAGGTAACTATTAATTATGTCATTGAATATTCTATTCAATATCCACTATAGTGACATCATTTCATTCATCTACTTTTCCCATCTTCTTTTTGAATAATTTATGTACTATGATTTTTCATGGGTATCCAAGGAATATCCCATTATTTACACATGACTCAAATTTCCTATGTTTCTATTTGTTGAGAATAAATCACTTAATTAAAAATATTTGAAAATATTTCAATTTTGAATTCATTACATACCACACATCATATGAAGTATTTTATTCCTTCAAACACAAGAGAACCCTATTATATATGAAGACAGATGTCAAGACTTCTTCCTTCCATAATTTCTCTGGTAGGTCCTTTTCAATTATCATTGTTCTAGACATGTTATTGATAATATGATTTATCCTATTTGATGCTCCATTTTTCAGAGGAGTTATCTATTTTAAAACTTTATTCCTTATCTCATGTTTTTTGAGATAAAGTTACACTTTACTATTTGTGAATTCCATACCATTATCAGTACAAAAATTCAGAATCTTCTTTCTAATAATCCTTTCATATTCTCTCTAATATTTTTTTTATGAAACTGAACACATTGGACTTGTGGGAAATAAAAAATAACCATGCCATCCTATTGAAATCATCAATGAAAAAGAATTTAATACCTATTCCCATCAATGGATCTTGGTAATATATTTCCACATACATCTTCATTCACCAATTCAAACACTCTAGTTGAATTCTATTATTTTTCCTTGTAAGTATTTATAATAATCTTAAATTGTTGACAAGAATCTCATATATGAGTATGATCACGTGATAGCTTGGAGAGATCTTTAGTCGCATAAAATTTGACTAGACATTCCAGGGATGGTTGGAATAGATAAAAAAGATGTTTATTCCACAACTTGTTTTCCTCTTTTTGGATAAAAATCACTTGTATTCTTCTCTACTCACAAGGTATATATTCCCATTCATTATTTTACCCTATAAAAAATAGCACCATATCTTCCCTTGATGATAAAAATATTTTTAGTAAATATTTTAGCATTCCCTTAGTCACATAGTTGACTAAAAATATGGAAGTTGTGGCTGAGCCCTTTAACAACCAAGACATCAACACGTCTTATTTCTTTTCCCCCAAATTCATATTTTCCTGAGATAATAATCTTCAGGCCTTCATCATTTCCAAATTTTAAAACACATTCCTTGTGATATTTTATACCTATAATAAAATCCTTATTACCTTTTATATGAGATCTTTATCCACTATAGAGGTTCCATACACTAGTATGATCTAATGATTTATCAAAAATATCTATAATCAATTCCCACTTAGATATTTTCCTTTTTATCCATGTTTTTGACTTCATAATTGGTATGGATTGATTATATTTATCTTCTTATAAGTATGATGTACTATCTTCATCTTATATATCTAGAAATATATTTTTCCTTTTCATATCATTTGATGATACAATGAGCTGCTTCTTATGAATAAATTCATTATAATTTGACACATTCCTTTTCATTATTGATGAGAAATATATTTACATGTTTTTGAATCCTCCACACACAAATAATTACCATAAAATGATATCCTAGAATATTTATATCTTTATGGATTCTTATGTTGTTCATGTTCCCTTCGATACCTTTTCTCTATGGAATATACATTTTGACAATGTACCATCTTTCCACAGCAATAACACCTAAATGAGTTTTATTCCTCTATATTATTATAGGATCAGTTTCATCTTATGTCTTATGAGAATTATGATTATGATTTATACCGAAATAAACTTTCAACCTCAAAGTGGGTTCTTATGGTTTGACATAAATCACCATTGATTTTTTTTACGATATAGCCCCATACCAACCACATTATTTGGATAAGACTGTTGCTTTTGTTCTGTTGGAACTCTATGATTCACTTCCATCATTTCTATCACCTGAGTGATCTTCTTTCTCAATGTCATACTAGGAGTCAATTTTTTTTCCTGATCCTAAACTTTTCATCATAGTCCGATGAATTCCTATTCAAGTTCTTTGATATGTTTTACTTGATCTTATACTTTGTTATTCAAACCACCAATCATCATTTTATATTCGGAAAGTTTGAGCTTGTACTCACTATCTATTTCCATGTTCTCTAGAATTGAGTACTTAAACTATTATATTTAATCCTCAATCTTAGAATTATATTCTTATGTATGCTTTATATAAAGTTTTCCATTATGAATCATTCTATTTTATTTCTTTTTTGGCTCTCCAAACATTTATCTCCTCAAGTGTGGATTCTAATTCATCCTTCATATCAACTCTTACTTCAACTTATTCTTCATCATTATCTATTACTTTCTTTTTAGGGGAGCTACCTATAACTTTCACCTTATCATTCTCTCCACCATATTTGTAGTTTTACATCTCTTAAACCATAGATTATTATAAACTTTCATTTTCTTATGAAAGAAGATTCATTTTTTGATTAAATTTCTCTTAAAAGTTTTATTACCTTTCATATTGGCTGAAGAAATTTTCATGGTAATCTCAACTTCATCCTCATAATCTTCTTGAAATTTCTTGGGTCACCTTGCTTCATGATTTACAACCTTTATGCATCAAAATCATGCATGCGAGAGTTTCCATTTGAACCTTCATTTTCATCTTTATTGATTTGAGGAAAGGAATGAAATCACCTCAATCATCTTTTCCTCTTCCAATGCATCTTCAATATTGAGCTTCTTCCGGGCCATGAATTTCACTTCTTTGGACTTCTCTTTTTTGATAGACTCGCTATAATCATTTCTCATCTATTATGTGACAAGATTACTATATAAACTATCCAATGTTAGATTCTTTGCATCTTTATCTTCCATAACAAAAACTTTCAGATTGAACTGAGGTTTAAGTCTTCTCAGGATACACATAATGATATTTATATATTCAATAATTTATCCTAGACCCCAAATTTCCTCCACAATAAAATTCACTCAATCATATAATGAATCTATAGACTCATTAGGATGCATTATCTGGTCCTAATGCTTGTTTCATAGAACATGAATCTTTGCTTCTCTGAATTTTGAGTCTCCCTCATAAATATTTAGCAACCTTTCCCACATATCATGTGATGACTTACAAAAAGTCACCTTATTATATATTTAATTGGATAGGTCTCCCCCTAAATCATTAATCTCTTTGTTATCAACATCCAATTCCCTACAGTAAACTTTTGATAAAGTACAACTATCCACACTGGCCAAAATACCATGCATTACTACTATAAAGACATCCATTCTTAAATATCATAAGTAGTGTTGTATCTAATTCATCCACAATTGAAAATAGTTTCCTTTGGAGATCAGAATCCCATTGTGATTGACAACCTCCATTGAAACCCCTTAGAGAGAAACACTAAAAGTAACCTTTTGTTTAGATACCAATCATTATACCAACTAGGTTAAATACCTTGAGAGGGGGGGGGGGGTAAATCAGGGTATGATATATTAAAACAACTTCCTATTCAGACCTTTTTTTCATAGTAAAAAAACAATATTCTCTTCCTTTCCTGTATCAATCTGTGAATAGAAATGAAATCATGCACAACACAAAACAATTTTACTTGGTTCACTCTCACAATGCTACGTACAAGGAGCATACAGTGAAAATATGCCAATGTACCAAAACTACTAAATCTTACTACTAAAATAAGGCTTGTTCTAGATCACTTCTATGCATAGGCTCACTGACTTTATGAAGTTTGAAGCATACTCACTCTCCCTCTTGGCTTACAGCCAAAAAAAATTTGAAAGCTCACTACTCTCTCAATTGAAGTTTTCCCACTGATACTTTAGAATACATCTATTTGGTCATTTAAATCAATATGTTTTAAACCTTATTTAGTTCATCATTAAGTTCCACTTTTATCCACATGATGAATAACCCTTTACAACAGAGTTACTGGGAAAATCCTTATAATTTCACAAATTTTTTTTATTTTGTGAAACCTTTGGATGAATTTCCTTAAAATATTATAACTTACATGAAACATTTATTTATTTTCCATGGAACTTACTCTTTAATGAAAATAATACACTTTTCACACAACACCGTTGGCCAGGAAAACACAAGTCCTTTTCTACACGTAACTAATAAACAAGTCATTATTTCATGAAACTGTTTTTTACGCAACTCTTATGTGATTTAGATACCTTATTTCCTATAATATTTGAGAAAATAAAATAAGTGGGGTAGCTAATTATTTATAGAATCTCCCAAATCTATGTGAAAAATCCTTAAGTGCCTTTATCTATGTGTACAACTTTTACGTGAGCATGAAAATTCTTGTTTTGACATCGCATTTGGTTCATAACTCTCTTTCATGGGTGCACATAACTCTATCTCTGGTGTTGCGCAAAACCATGTTTTTCACACTTTCATAACTTGCGCACAATAATTTCATTTAATGAATTTTGGAATGATGTCACAGAATCTTCACTTGTGTGAAACTTTGTGAAGCATCTTCACCCTTGTCCGCAACTTTTTATATAAATGTGGAAATAATTCATTTTCCAAAAAATCCATGGTCTATCCTCCAAATTTTGAATAAAAAAATGTGGAAAACAATGGGAAATGATGTCAACTTGTATATAAATTTTTTTTATACCCTCGCCAGAGCATCCATTCCTTTTTCTTGGATCTTTATGAACATAAATTGTCAAAAATCTCTCTGGAACTCCCAAAATGACCTTAAAAACCTACTTTTTCTACAAACATAATCAACCCAAAAAAATGAAATGTTACATTGAGGTAATTTTTCCCAAAAATACACTGTAATATTTCTAATAATATTTTTGATTCTTGGAGTTGAGTTGGAGTGGGATTCGGGGGCCTGGAGAGCCTCAACATTGTGATATTAAAAATATTAAAAATATTTTATCACGCATGAAAAATTTCTTTAGAGATATGGTTTAACTCTAGAGAAGAGTCTCAAATAAAAAATATGTGACTATTGTTGATTTCAAAATGCGGTGTTTACTATTAGAATGACATAAAATTTGTCAGTGCCGGGTGTTAGATCGAAGTCGTGTTGGCGATGAGGTTTTAAACTGTGGGCGGTTGATTTAATAAAAATTAAATCAGTTAACCCATCCTACCCCTTGGTATGAAAAATATAATAGAGAAGGCACAACTCCCCTACCAATTTGGAGTGACATACAACCCAAGGACCAAATCTTGGAGAAGAAGTAGCACCGATATCTGATCTTGATAACGATCACTCCTAGATCATGATACAGTGGCTCTTGAGCACTAATTCAAGCTCAAAGATTCAAAGTTTCTCCAAATGGTATGGAGATTTGAGTTTTAAGTCCCTATACCCATTTTAATGTGTTGTTTTAAGGTTGTAGAACCTTTAGACAATTTTTAGGGACCCCATGAGGGTCGATCTGTGTATTTAGGGGAAAATGAGGTTGATTCGGGATACTTATAGGGAAATTTATGATGGAATTCCTATTTACAAGGTTTTTAGTGTAGTGGAGAAAACCATGTTTTCTTCCCATTCTAGGAATATGAGGTTTTTGGAATACACTCCATGTACCTAGGTTACACGCTGTGTAGAGACCCCAGGTCATGTGGCCAGGGGACATGGCCACGGAAGCCATGTGAACATACATGGATGTGTGAAAGTACATGGACAAAGTACATGAAATGGGGTTTTAGATACGAGAATGGGAATGATACACAACCAAGGGGGAGGTTTACTAGTACATTTTGTGTGTGAGACACGGTTGGCCACACCGTGTGGGGAAAGACATAGTCGAGTGGCTAGGGTGAGGCAAGACACCCCTTGTACAGACTATACACACCATGTATAGACTATACACGTTGTGTACACCCACATTTACAACCAATCCATGCAGAATATGAAATGATCGGATGCCCATGTGGGGTCACACACACTGTGTAGACCCCCTTACACACAGTGTAGTCCTTTTTGAAGGACTTTCCACCTTTCGTAACTCTTTTTTGGGGCTTGGATTCGGGATTTAGAGCATCATATCTTTAGCCATTTTCCACATAGAACACAATTATAGCCATAATTTGGGCCTTGAAATTATTATTCAAGGAGATGTTGTGGGTCTCTTGGGTTAGAGATGTTTGGACCATAAGTGGTTGAATGAATTCACTTAGTCTATCCTTATGAGGGTATGGTTTATAATTATGTACTCAATATAGTATTGTGATCCCCTTGATAGGATTATCTTGGATAGAGTTGTTTCATACCTCTGGGGAGACTGGGTGAGTCCTTCATCATATCAATAGAGTTGTTGTATCCCTCCAGAGTGGCTATTGAAGTATATACTAACGTATCATTTTCCCTAGATTGAGTTATTTATATCATCTTGACCAACAATACATGATCGATGATCCTCTATCTAGAAGGATAGTCCTGTAGGATTGGTGGAATCATCAGGTTTATGATCCCTTATGTATTGGGAAGTTTCAGTAGGGTTGTGGAATTATGAAGTAGATGATTCCCTACTCAGCAGTTGAGTTTAGTAGTATCTGTGGAATCATTAGAAAAACGATCCCCTATATCCCAAGTTATACTAAGAGGGGTTTGTGTAATCCTTATAACCAAAACTACATGAGCGATGATCCCCTATCCAAGTGATATCATCTTCACAGTGTCATATCAGGTTTTTGGTGTCCCCTAACGGTTCCTGTGTATGATCCCCTTTCTGTGTGAGATATTTGGTTTACCGGATTGGGTTTGTGGCGTCCCCTAGTGGACCCTGGGAGTGATCCATCATCTGAGGAGATGTGTTGTTTAGTATTCCAAAATGGGTTCATAGTTTCCCCTAGTAGATCCTAGTAGTGATCCCCTTTTTGAGTGATAAAGCCTTTATTGATTTCAGTAGGGTTAGTAGTGTCCCCCTTTAGGGATGGGTGAGATCCCATATCTGAGTATCATGGTCCACTGGGTTCCAATGTGAATTTATTCATGGAAATATCCCATGAGAATGTTCTCTCAGATGCATACCACTTGGGATGACATATTTGTGCCATCGGTTTTGTGATAACCAATGTAGTGGTATCTCTCAGAGGTTCCATCATGGATTTCAGAGTTGTTCTTGATGGAGTGTTACTATTGGACGAGTGTCATCTGGGATTATAGAGCTCACGGAGTGTGTGATTTTGGGCATGTGTTTCCCTTATATCCTAGGGTAGATTCATATCGATGGCTATGAGGTTAAAACCTATTTAAACTTAGAGTTAAGGAAAATTATATTTGGGTTTATTATTGGTTTCATTGTGGTGTTGTCATAATTCTTTATTGACATACTATGTGGATTGAGTTGTCTAGTTTTGTGTAACTGAGGATGATTGAGATGAAGTTTCTATCTCATGTGCGTTTCCTCTGGCTTGGTTGATCAGAATATAGCTTTTCAATTGCACCCTTTTATTTTAGACATTTTGGGTACCTTCTGGGTATTTTTATACTCACCCACGAAAAATATTTTCCTACACATGTTATGTCTTGTGAAGACTATAGACCTTTCGACTGAGTCCTAGGAGGAACTGGAGAAGGAAGAGCTTAGTGAGATTGACCAACTGGGGTGTTTACCAAATATTGGATGAGGATATTATCGATAGTTTAATTTGACAATGATCCCCTCTATTGGAGTAGGTTGGATTTTTTCCTATTTTTCTTTTTAGTGGGTGTGTGTTTTTACCTTTTTCACTTTCAATACTACTACTGTACTCTAGTATGAGATATATGTTTCATGAATTTTAGTTTCTAGTTTTTATATCTCTTCACAGTTTCATGGCGGTTTATATAGGTGCATGTGTACTGGTATGATAGGATAAGTCCTCCCATGTGTGTGATGTAACTACTCAGTACTGGATACCTACCCTTGACATATGGAGACAGATATGGGGAGTCACAACTTAGTCCCTATTGGGATGAGTCATGAGATGATGGGGTTTTAGCGGGATCTACTTTGTGTTCATAGTGTTGTGAGATTGGTTTGGGTTGAAAAGAAACAATGTTAAGTGTTTTGAGTTCATATTTAAGGCAAGGGACTCCAGTGTTAGTGCAATAACCAATGTAACCATTCACCATGACTTTGATAACCTTATTTTTGACTTGATACATCAAGACACTGGGCATAGATAAATTTTGGTAGAAACATCATATAGGACTAGTATTGGGGTTTTTCATGTCCTTCTTGAGTCATCTCCCATATATACTCCTTGATCATGGTGTGTATTGATTATATTTCAAGATGCAACCATGTTGAAAACTAGACAAGTTTCTAAGGGGGGATTTTGATGATGATCTACCCAGTGATGGGGATTTAGTTCAAGGAATTAGTATTGAGGTAGTACCTCTGGGTGGTATGCCAATTGAACCAACACCCGTCAAATTGCAGGTTGCACAGGTAGTGGAGCCTGAGGATGCACTCAGGCTGAGTGCACTACATGAGTTCTAGAGGTAGTTACCTTGGAGGTATCTGGGTGATCCAGACCCCCATGCTACTGATGACTAGATTGGGGTAGTCACGCATGTTTTATACCTTGTGAGGACACTTCCAAATCAGATGGTCATCCTAGTGGAGATCCTTCTGCAGGGTTCAGCCACGTGATGGCGGAGTCTTGTGAAATATACCCATGATGAGGTGACACTCACTTGGGAAGATTTTGAGAATCTCTTTAGGGAATAGTTATATTCATCCATGTTAAGATCGATGCGTATATATGAGCTTATTCATCTTTGGAAGGATAACATGACCCTGGAAGAGTTTTCAATGAGGTTCATAGACATTTCACAATACTCCCTGGATATGGTTCGAAATCCATTTTTCATAGCACAAACCTTTGAATAGGGCCTATACCAAGAGATCATGGAATCTGTGGTGCCGTTGTACATTCCCACCTATGCTAGAGTGCTTGAGTGGGCCTTGGTGGTGGAAATATTTCTTATTGAGTAGACTCCAATCGTTAGTGCTAGGCACACAGAAGTCGAGACCTCAATAGATGGTAGCCAATGACAGGATCATGGGTCAGGTTATACAAGATGGTTTAGGTGAAAATCCTAGTATGGAGGGTCTAAGGATCAAATATTCCCAGATAGTTTTGTTAAGATACAAGAGAGACGGTCGATGGAACTCCATGGTAGAGGAAACATTAATAGCATAGAGTTTAGTTTGCTGGAGAACATGGTAGAGGAGTGGGGATAACAACATGAGGTGGAAAATAGTACAAGTGGCCACCACCACCCCATGTGGTTTTCTCTAGGCTTAGAGAGCTAGAGGACGGGGTTGAGGACAGTTGCAGGCCATAGAGGCCAATGACACAAAGTCTCTGAGGGTGAATGGAGATATTATCTATGTCCTTTATAATTTCTGTATTAGTATTGGTAGACACTATTTTAAGGTACTCTTTTCTCACCACTTCTTGCTCGAGGTTTGTCCAAGGTGAAACGGGGCATCATTAGAACCTTATGTTGGTGTGTTTTGACATATATTCGGATTCATGAGGAAGAGGGATTCTTCCCCCATCGAGATACATTTTTGTGAGGTGAGTAAAACCATAGAGGCATGTTAGTGCTGACCAAAGAGAAAAATGTTGAGGTGTGGTGGATGAGTCCCTCTAAATAGTGTGTTTGGGGAGGAGTTGCATATTAGAGGTTTGTACACAAAGGGCCAAGTATGACACAATGTGTTCACTTGGGAAGCCATATGTTATTTTTTTGGGTACCCTAACATTCTTGGAATTAGATTTTTATGTGATATGGTTGAGGAGGTTGTGGTGAAGTTTGATGTGGCTTCAGAATACCTAGAATTTGGGAAACTTACCCTCTCTATGGCATGTTCTTATGATGAAATAAAAAACTGTGCGGGTGAGTCAGTGCATCCAAAGATAATAATATTGAGGTGTAGTGGATGATTTCATTTGACTTGTGTGTTTAGAGTATGGTTTAATTAATATATGCATCAGGTAAGGATGGTGGTGTACCTCTAGACACTACGACTACATATGGGTCGGGTGTTTGGTGTTTCACACCTCTCACAACTAAGGTGACATGTGCCAGGTGTCACATGATGTTGACCTATTTCGAGTTGGGAACTGGGTGTGGTTTGACCTTTAGGCTTTCCTAAGTGATTCATTATAAGAAGGATAAGAATCCTTGGTGAACTTCCTGGTGGGATTCCCAGTTGAGATCTACGTTCCTTTCCCATGTGCCTAGGATTTAATTTTTCTAGGAAAAAAATCATTTTGGTTGGGAGGATGCAGTGAATAATATTTTGATCTGTAAGACTTTGGAATATTTATAAGAATATTTCTTAAGCCTGAAATTGAGTTGAAATAAGATTTTGGAGCCATAATATCCTCAACAAAGTAATATTAAAAATATTAAAAATATTTTATCACACACATTTAGCTTCTTTGGAAAATTTCTTTAACTCTCAATCAGAGTCTTGTGTTGGAAATATGATACCACAGTTGAGTTCAGAATATAAAATTTCTCCTTGGTGTGACATAAAAGTTTTTTGCACAGGGTTTTGGATCGAAGTCATGGGGAGGCAGTGAGTTTAATGGAAGGTTATTGATTTAATTAAAATTAAATAAATTAAGTCCTCTTCCTTAGTTTATAAAAAAGAAAAGAGGAGGCTCAAATCCCCACCCCCCATTTGGAGTGACAGAGGACACGAGGACCTAATCGAGGAGAAGAAGCACTGCCGATCTCCAATCTTAATGGAGATTTCTCCCGTGTCATTCTACAGTAGCTCCTGAGCATCAATTCATCCACAAAGATTTAGCATTTTTTGATGAGGTAAGAAAATTTGTGTTTTAGGTACCAATACCCCTTTCTATGCATTGTTTTATGGTTGTAGCACCCTTAAACAATTGCTAGGGACCCTGTGAGGGTTGATATGAGTGTTTTGGGGGAAAACAAGGGTTATTTGGGATCTTTGTAGGGAAATTCCCAATGGAATTCCCATCTACCTGAAATTTAGGGTAGTGGATCATGCCATGTGTTCTTCCCATTCAGGGAAGATGAGTTTTTGGGAATTCACTCCTTGTACTGGGGTTACACACTGTATAGAGACCCTAGGTCCTATGGCCACTTGACAAGGCCAGGGAAACCATGTGAATGTACATGACAATGTGAAAGTACATAGACAAAGTGCATGACATGGGGTTTTAGACATGGGAATGAGCATGAGACACAACCAAGGGGTGGCCAGTTTACCAGGACACGTCGCATACCTTGGTTACATGTGATGTGTGATACAAAAATGGTTAGACCATGTGATGGAAGGTATGACTCGTTGAACGGGGTGAGGAAAGACACACTGTGTACAAACTATATACATAGTGCACACCCACATTCCTTTCCAAGCCATGTAGAAAAGGACATGACTTGGTGTCCAGGAAAGATCACATGCTGTGTAGACCCCCTTAAAAGCCATGTAGTCCGTTTTGAAGGACCTCCCACCTTTTTCAACACTTTATTTTGGGCTCAAATTCAGGAATTTGAGTATCCTATACTAAGAGGTTAACCACATAGAATGTGATAGTGTCCATGGTTTGGTACTTGGAGTTATGATTCAAGGTGATGTTGTGGGTCACTTGGGTTGGTGTTGTTGGGACTGAAAGTGGTTGAGTGACTTCCCTTGGTCTATCCCTACAAGGGTACAATGTGGTATTATATCGTTAGAACATGATTGTGATCCCCTTGATAAGATGGGTTAGGATAGAGTTGTTTCATTTCTCTAGGGAGGCCGGGGTGGGATCCTCTATTATATCATTAGAGTTATTGTATCCCTCTCGAGAGGGCATGGAAGCATCCTCTAATGTATCATTTTCACTAGATTGGGTTCTTGGTATCATTGTGACTAACACTACACAGGTGATGATATCCTATCTATAAGGGAAACCTTATTGGGTTTACAGAATCATCGAGAGTACGATCCCATATATATTGGGTACTTTCAGTAGGGTTGTGGCTTCATCAAGTAGATGATCCCCTACTTAGTGGATGAGGCCTATAGGGTTTGTGGAATCATCAATGACAGGATCCCCAATTTCATGAGTTGTACCAATTGGGGTTTTTGGAATCGTTGTGACCAACACTACATGAGAAATAATCCCATAGCTAAGTGATATGATCTCTGTGGTGTCCAATCAAGTTTTTTGTGTCCCCCAGTAGATCTTGGGAGTGATCCCCATTCTAAGTGTGATCTTTGGGTTACCGAATTGGGTTTGTGGTGTCCTCCAGAGGACCCTGGGAGTGATCCCCTCTATGAGGAGATGTGGTATTTAGTATTGAATACTGGTTTTGTAGTGTCCCCTATAAGATCCTAGGAGTGAGCTCATTTCTGAGTTATGAGACCTTTCATGGTTCTATCAGGGTTAGTAGGGTCCCCCATCCTTGATGGGTGAGATCCCCTATCTGTGTATCAGGATCTGCTGGGTTCTAGTATGTCTTTATTCATATGGAGATCCAACAATCATGTTCTCTTGGATGTATACCACTTGGGATGGTAGTGTTGTGCCATTAGCTTTGTGATAGATGCTGGAGTGGTATCTCATGAAGGTTCAATCATGGATGGAATAGTTATTCTTGATGGAGTGTATCTCTTGGATGAGTGTCATTTGGGATGACAGAGCTCATGGAGTGTGTGCTCCTGGTCATGTGTTACCCATAGAGTCATGGGTAGAATCCCATCATTAGATATATGGTAGGAACCTCATGAGGCTTGGAGTCTGAGAAGAGTATATATGGGTGCATTTTAGGTTTCCTTGTGCTGTTTTCACAACTCTTCATTGTCATACCACATGGACTGAGTTGTTTAGTAGTGTATAGCCAAGGAAGACCCAGATCGATTTTTTATCTTGTGTGGGTTCCCTTTGATTAGGTTGGGTGGACTGTTTCCTTTCAGTTGGTCCCTTTTATTTTGGGTATTTTGGGTGCCTAATGGGTATTGTTATAGTCAACCTTTCATGGGATTTTCTTGCACATGTTGTGTCTTATGAAGACCATAGGACTTTTGATAGAGTCATTGGAGGACCCATAGAAGGAATATATTAGTAAGCTAGACCTGCTTGAATGGACCGAAGGCCTTTATTTTTTATTAATTTTGGATAATCCCCCTTTTAAGGGTTGAAGGGGAACCCTTGACATTACAAGACTAGATGTTCTTAAAGGAATTCATTCATTACAGACTGTAACTACTTGAAACTGCCCCTCCTGAGCATCTACATCATGATAAGCTTGCCACCTTTACTTAGATGTATGGATAGCTATCCTGTACAGAGGTGAAAAGACCTGGTACCGATGGAAAATTTCATACCCTCTCACTCTTCCAAATCTATTAGCTCTACTCTTGTGAGTTCACATTGCTTTTAATCCTATTCTGGGTATTATTCTATGTAGAATCTATCTGGTAGCATCAGCATATCAGGTGGAATAAAGGTCTTGAGGTGGCATAAAGGCCTTAAGGTTGCCCGAAATCCTTACTAACCCAAAGGCCTTGGTGGCCCAAAGGCCTTAAGGACTCTAGGCCCAAATCGGAGGCCCAAAAGTGAATAGTCACGACTATTACAGTACTGAATAGTACCTCCTACAGTACCTGCTACAATACCTGCTATAGTACTGCTACAGTATGCCTGGTATAGTACACTTTAATGAGGATCTTATTAGTAGTTTCATTTCACAATGATCCCCTCCATTTGAGAAGGTTGGATTATTTTACAGTTTTTCTTTTAGTGGGTGTATGTTTTTCCCTTTTTTGCTTTCAGTACTCTTGCTGTACTCTTGCAAGGGATAAATGTATGCATAAATTTGATTTTTTAGTTTTCATATCTTTTCATTATTTCATAGAGTTGTATTTGGGTGGGTGTATACAAGTATGATAGGATAAGGTCTCCCATGTGTGTGATATGCCTAATCCGCACTAGACGCTAGACCGTGGCCTATGGAGGCGGGTTTGGGGAGTTGCGGCTCGGGCCTTGTTGGGATGAGTTGTGTCAAAAAATTAAAATGATAATTTTCAAAATTATGAATAATAATTAAATTTATTGAATTAATTTTATAGAAAAATAAAATAATGATTAAATTTGATCATTTTATTTCATTGTGAAATTTCAAAAAAAATTATATTTTCATATCTACCATTTTGGATATGCATAGTCGATTTATATTAATTAAGGTCATTAGTTAACACCAACTGATTGAAAACAAGAACTCCTTAAGAGAAAATTGAAATATACCAATGATTAATCCGAAAATTATATGACAAAAACCGATCAGTATATATATGTTAAAAGTAATTTGAATTAGTTAAGAAAATAATGAAAAAATTACACAATACAACAATTATTCATAAAAATATACAAGGCCTTAAAATTTCAAAGAAAAGAGTTCTAAGATAATATCAAGATCATGTAAAATAAACAATAGGAAGAAAAACATTGGAAAAAATTGATGAACTCAATATTAAAATGAATAAATAGTTTTATAAAAGTTTTTACTAACATGGGATACAATTGGAATGTAGTTTTATAAAAACTATTTACATAAATAACACATATGTTTATCATGTTCCATTATTATGAAAAATAAAATAAAGGTTTATGTTATATTGAACTTTGATCAGATAAAAATAATAATTATTGTAGTTTCAATAATGACTTGTACACATAATTTAATCGTTTAATTTATGTTAATAATGTTTAACACATATAAAATATTACTAAACTAAAAAATTGATTTATATAATATTCATAAATTTATTTCAACCTATTATCCAATTCAAAACTATTTTTACTGGTGATATTATTAATAAATAATTTTTCTCACATGGTTACTTGGATCATTTATCCATCACTACACTTCACTTTGACTCCAAAACTAGGATTCATGGTTTGACTGAACTATCTCCTAAACTATTCATGAGACTACACATTTCCTATGGATTATTTATTTCATCTCTAAATACCTCCAAACACATCACACATTGACAAACACTTCCAATTATTTTTGACCATAGTGCAACCCAACTGAACCCAGTCTTTTTTTATCTGAAAAAATCGTTCCTTACAATTCTACCCTCCTTAAATGTTTTTCATATTTGAAAAATAGGTACAAGACTATATCGAACAACCATTAAATAGGTGAGTATGAAAAGCCTCATCACCATCATGATTTTAATCACTAAAAAACTGCTATGTCTATCAAGTAGACTATCTATATCCCTTAGGAGCAATGATTTCCAATTCACTTCACACTATCAAGAAACCATAATCACCAATAAAGGATACCAATGTCATAAAATCACCATCTCTCAATATAAAATATTTACAAGATTTTACCTTCAAATTACTTAACTCTATGGTACTCACCACCATAAGCAACTAATTTCATATCTACTCCTCATGGAAAATAACTTATTTCCATGATTTGACCCGAACCATAGCACTGCCAAAACATGCCAACAATGTAATATGAAATCAACTGACACCTCAATGTTATAGTACCTTAGGGTAAGACAAACAAAATAGTAATTCAATAACTCTTATTTGTAGATCCTAGTTTGCATATGAGTTGTATTTATTGTAGGTGGGTAATATTTGATGTCAATTTTTGTCAATGAAATAGAAATATTTCATTGATTTCAATATGATAATGAAGTTGTGAAGAAGAAGATGATGGAAAGTTCAGATAATGTATTCAATATTTGGAACAATGTTAATATTTATGGGATGATTAAATGAATAAGAAATAAAGTTCTCAAATCTTTATTTCTTCAAAAATATTTTTTATAGACTTTGAGTATACTTTTGACACTTGTGGATCCATTGTTAATGTCTCAAACTTGTTCTTGATGTTTGTAGAATAATTTTTTTTATCAACATTATGACAGTTCCTTAAGGATTTTCCTTAAGAAGTTTGTTAGAGTTTTCTTAAGATGTTTGGAAATCCAAACATATAGGTATAGTGAAGACAATCAAATTTAGGCTATCATACCAAGGGTATTGGGAAAATTTGATCATACTGTGGTAATCAGATGATGGTTTCTAGGTAGTAACATTATATAAAGGTTTTTGAGTTGATACTACACTTCATAAGGGTTCACTGAGGCAACATAAAGGTAATCCCAGCACTGCATAAAGGTAAAATAAGATTTGAAATACTCGTGTAAGTTTGATCTAATGGTTGTGTAAGGGTAGCTACATAATGTCTTCCAAGTAACACCATATGACAGAGGTTTCCAAACAGTTTCCATCGAAAAGACTAAGTTGTAAAGTCCATTAGTCAAGGGAAATTTTGGGATTTTTCTGAAGGAATGTTCACTGTAATATCGAATTGATATAAACAGATGAGATTGATTGGATAATAAGTGGAAAAAATTGTTTGGCTGAATATATTGAAAATTTACATTATAAAGAGATTGTTTAGAAAACACAATTCAGTCCTTGATATGTAATATGTTCTTCATGATCAAACATCCCAATTCTTTATGTTGTGATTCAATGATGATGTTTTAAAGGAAAGGATGGAGGAACTTTATGGTTCCTAAAAAAAGTGGATAACTTTACTAAGTCTATCATAAGGACTTGTACAAAGAAATAGATGAGAATAAAATAAGTTGTATCGAGCGATTGAAGGAATTATTGATGAGGTTATAGTTTTTGAAAGGAAGTATAAAGTCTGTCTGAAGAGCTTGGTGAGTTATCAGAAAGACTCTATAGGATAGACGCTCTGGACTGATCAAGAATAGGTTTCATAATATAGTCAATAGTTATAATATATTTGTGAAGATCATCAAAACAATAGATTTGAGAATGACCAAAAAAGAGTTACCAAATCATCAGACAAAGAATATGTTTCTGAGGTAGGTTATCAAACTGAAGAGTAGTTGTGAAGATATTAGATAATAGTTTTTGAATGATCCAATTTTTTTATAAAAATGTGAAGGGAAACATTTGAAGATCACCAGGCATATATTTTTGGAGCTATTGATCAGTTGGACTAGATGGAACATTTAATATGAGGTTATCAAATAGGGGTTTCTGGGTAACATTCATTAGACTGAAGTTTCCATGTAAGATGATCAAAAAAACGTTTCTGAGGTTCCCAAAAAGTTGTGTTAGATAGATATTTCTGAGTGATGTTAATATATAAAAATGTTACAAATATAGGAAACTAAGTATTACATAGTCATTTGATAGAGTTCTATGAAACTGTTTGATAGAATGACCAGAACACATATTTAAGGGTTCATCATATAGAGGAAAACTATTGAACATAAAAGAAATAATCATATAGAGGAATATCACTATGAAAGTATGTTGAATAAAATTCCATTAGGAACATTAAATAGAGTCATCAAAAAAATAATCTATCAAAAAAACCTTTGTGAAGTATATCAATAGTCATAGGATGTAATTTAATGTCCTGGGTTTTTGAGCCCATTGTAATTCCCCAAACTATTTGAATTTTTGATTTTGGTGAGTGTGACAGCTTTTCTCTTGATCCCCATGACCTAATTTTGGGGGTTGGATTGAGCCAATAAATTTTTTAGATGGGTTTTAAGGATTGAAAAGTTCCTTGGGGTTTCAGGAGAGTTTTGGGTGTATCAAAACTTGAAAACTTTGTTTCAGAAAGAAGACTGAGGTGCATGGTTTGGAAAAACCATGCAACCTCCTAGGAGAAACTATTCGGCCTACTAGAAACACTAGATATGGTTTATCAAATCGCGTGGGTATGGGTGAATGGACCTACAACACCTCTGTTTTTTTAATAGATGTGATTCACAAGGTTTTCACATTGTTTGGAAAACCATGCACCTATCCCCTGCATGTGTGGTGATTAGGAAGTGATCACCATACAGTTGGGTAATAGTTAGCCAACCCGTGTTGGTCACTTAAAGGTGAGAAATATCCAAAATGAACTTCCCCCCATTTTATTTTTTCCTCCCGTTCCCCCTTTCCACCACACATAGCAAAGTGATCTCTCCCTTCCCTTCCAAATTAGGATTTGAGACAACTCATTAATTTGAGACATGATTTTTGATCCATTGGTGGCTATAGATTCATCCCAGTAATACCTTAAATCCACTGACTTCTCTTTTCTATTTATCTCTCCATATAGAAATCTGAATCTGTGCGATCTTATTTACCCTATTTTGAGGATGTTCTTATAAAATGAAATTTTCTTCCAATTCTGTACAAGTTAGATGCAGATATTAGATGAGTGATAACCTATTAGTACAAGGTAGGTGGTCCCTATATTTCTCCGTGATATTATGGGTGTTATGCATATTCTTTTCATTATTCATGGGGTGTGTGATCGAGTGAGACCCCTAATAAATTATTTGATGTCTTCAAATTAACAAATTCTTTTATGGGACGTCATTGGGAATGGACTCATCCATTTATACATGCTAATACGTGTGAGAGGATTGATACCACTTTCTAAGATTAGTATGGGTGAGTAGTTTGAGTTAAATTTAACTTTTTTATTACTTTATTGGTTCCATATGATTGTGATGGTCTGGGCCTGAGGATTGAGGTGATGTCGATTAGCTGGACTGAGGTAACATGGTCAGTATATTGGGATTGAAACAAGATATAAGGGGTGTTGATGATCACCAGGTTGAGGAAACATGGTTGTAAATATGAGGTTATGAGGATTTCATGTAGAGGGATTAGATCTGGGACTTGATATGGTGATGAACATCAGGTTTAAGTGACATGTTCATAGGGGAATGAGGTTCCAGATGACATGGATTAGGTTGTTTAGTGATTACCACTCATTTTTTATCCCACACACTGTTGGAGTCGTGTTCACACATATATGACTTAGATTAGGTGGTGTTGACTACTTCTTGTGGGTGGATGCCCCCATAGACAATGTGTCTTAGGGGATGGTATTGACCATTAGATATGTTTAGGGGTGATCATCGTAGAAATCCATGGGGATGGTGATGGACCAACGGTTGATGGTTTTGAGACCATTGGTTTGGGGGGGGGATTGATTCTTGCTGTTATACCTGAGGTTGTTGGGCTAAGACTATGGGAAGATGAATAATTTCATTACTTGGGACATCAACTATTATTTTAAAGGTGATTATTATTATTGGAGGATGGACATCATCATGCATTGAGATATTGGGATATTGATCCAAAATAGGATTTTGAGTGGAAGCTTGAGGGACCAAGTACTTCTTATTGGGCATGCAGGGAGGATGATAGATATTTTAATAATGGAACATGGTTCCAGTGACATTATTATGGGTGGAACCCACGAGTTCACCAGATGTGATATTCATTAGGGGATACCTTCAGTGATGAGTAGTGGATCCTCATCATTGAAATTATATATATGTTGACATATCGTGTATTCCATATATATAATTGGGGGAACATGTTTATAATTATGACAAAAAATTACGAAGTAGGAAGAATGATCACTCTTGGATGTTGATCATAAGTGGATCAATTATAATATTAAATGTATGTGTGCTTTAGGGGTTTATCTCTTTTTAGCATGCACATGAATAATTATGGATGTAAGACAAGAACACATTGGAGGTGGCCTAATGAGATTATTCTCACACCCTACATGGGTGCCTTGGAATATTTATAGACTTTATGTCTCTAAGATCAGGTAAGGGACTAGGCTTAAGAGCTGGACCTTAGTGATCAAGTTGGACCTTTTTCACGGGATGGATGGAAATGGGCCATGATGGTTCTTTCATTGAGATGGAGTTTCCATTTGTTTCAACATGCTATATATGTATGTATTGATATGGTCATCCATGGGATACCATGCGTGTTTATTGTTTTTATGACCTTTTATAACATGTATTGTCTGTAAATGGCATGACTTTGGGCTTGTTTATTATTATTATTCTGCTTCTATGTTTTTATACATCTACTGAGTTTATTTGGTTGCTTATACTTTTATGGCCATTCTTTAAAATCTATATTTTTTCATGGACCATTATTATTATCACCACCATAGGATATAGTCTCCCCACTATCACATCTCATATCCTCATTTCTAGTCAGAAGCCTTTGGTGTTTGGGGAGGTGCGCCTCAGGCCTAGTGGCCAACCGGCTCAGAGCACTGTTCAGGTGGAAAAACAGGTTGGGGTGCTACAAATGGTATCAAATGAGTTTTATTTTATAAATTTGGTCTTACTTTTTGGGATATAGTAGATTGAAGACTAGGATATAGCCATATCTAGCTATTGGGATCGTGTTTGGGTGCATGTAGCCCTATGAAAGGGGGACATACCAAGTTTCTAGGGGTGAGAAAGTTATGTCTTGATGTGAAATTTTATAGTTGATTTGATTTCCACCTCAGGCGGTGCTCTTGGGTGTGATGATTATCTGTTATGTGGATTTCTACCCTTGGAACAGTATGGAAAAGGGAGGGTTTATTACACATCATGATAGGAACTTAGTTTCATATGATGTGTTTTTGTTGTGATTATCATTGGGAACCTGTAATGTGTTAAGAGGGGTTGGGATTTTTAAAGTGTCAACAAAGAAGATAAATAGTGATTTCCTACTTATCCTCTTTTTATGGAACTATAATCAACCAGCCCAGGTATGTGGTTCCATTAAGATCTATATGTGATTGCATATGAAAGTGATATATAATATTGACTCTTATATGAGTAGGCATGGATGATGATATGAGATGAGTTGTTTTAAGTGTCAACAAAGAATCTAAACAGTGTTTTCCTATATATCCTCTTTGGTGGCATTCTACTCAGCTACTATAGATTGATATATGATATATGATGCCCGAACCTATTACAGGAGGGAAAGAGGCCATGAGTCTAGATTATATGTGATTCCTAACTCTGATAAGGGCAGGAAGGTGTTCCAGGATCTCAAATGATACTTGATACATAACCTTGATATGGGTGGGTAATGGGCTAGAGGATGGATGTCTAGTGACATGGTTTGGTAGGGAAGTGTAATGGTAGTGATATGCACTTCCTGCAATATTTTTTCCGATATGATATATATAATATATATATATATATATATATACTATTATGGCCATTTAAAAATTGTCATTAGAATTTAGTCACATTCCACCTAGATGGGCTCCGATGAAGCGTCAAGAGGGTGGTGATTTGGTGCCACATGATCTAGCATGGAATGGGGACCTTAAGGGGTGGGATGAGGCTCCAAAGGGTTGGGATGATCATGATCCACAAGTATAGGCTTTGATATAGAAGGTATAGCAGTATGTGTTAGTCTTTGGGCCATGGATAGATGAGAACCCTCGATTGAGTCTGGTTCGGGTCATACAGGGTATTAATTGAGGAGCGTAGGGAGATAAGAAATATATGGAATATTTGACTCATGAGTTCCATTCCCAACAACCAACACTATTACTAGGTGAGGGTGGACTGTAGGTGGTAGAGAAATGGATTGAGTTGGTCCAGACCATCTTTAACCAGCTCAAGACACCCCTAGGTTAGAGGGTGATGCAAGGTATGTACATGCTTAGAGGACCAACAAAGAGATAGTGGGATATATAAGTACATGAGGCCAAACACAAGGGACTATCCTGGAAGTATTTTTAGGCAAGGTTCATTGTGAACATCCTTTTAGAGGCACTGATGGAAGATAAGGCCCACAAGTTCATAAATATTCACAATGGGGATACTTCAGTCTTTTAGTATGTTTCCAATTTCAGAGACCTGTCACATTTTTAACCTGATATGGTGGGAAATGGAATCACTAGGGAGATATTCATTGAGGATGGTTTGCAACATGAAATCAAGGAACATGTAAACATCTTAAAGCTAGGGTTATTTTTAGAGTAGGTCAACTGGGTGCTGATAGATGAGGGAAACTTGATAGAATGATCTTATATGAGTTGGGTGACAGTGTCAGGTGTGTTGAGAAGTGATGATTCAAGTAGCAATAAGTGGGGACTTAATAAATATCAATAGGCTATTCAGGACATAGATTCAAGTATAAAACTGAGGAGTGGGTCTTCAGTTGTGTGCTTATAGTGTGGGAAGCTGAGGCATTTTCAGACCTAGTGTGATCGGGTTCCAAAGGAGTGTTGGGCATACCTCCAGATGGTATATCTAGAGAGGTTCTGTACGATTCCTTCTGAGATAACTGGTATCCATGGACTGGGTTAGAATTAAGGTTTTTAGGTAGAAAAAGGAGCAGTACTTGGAGTATGTTATCGAGATTTGGCTTCACTTGGAGGTCATGGTAGAGATTGTGGGACCTAGTAGTGGTGTCAGGGACTGGTAGCTAGTGTAGATCCGTAGATAGGCTAGGACTTAGGCAATCATGATTCAAGCCAGGTGCATGCTATTGATCTACAAGGTGCAGAGAAGGTCAGAGAGTGAACTATAATTTGAGGTATGAACTGAATATGGGCACTACCCCTTTTGTTTCATCTTGGGACTGTTTTGGTGCACGAGGTGCACAAGTTTTGTTATTTGGAATAACCAGGTGCTGATTAGTAGGTTGGAGTTAGTTATGATGAATGATATTTATATATGAGGTTCATAGGAATCATTTCATCGATATGATGTAGATTTTATATGATGTGTGTTGGAATTGAGACTTATGGATGGTATCAATGTGATTTTGGTTTTATATGAGGTTTGTAGGCATCATGATTTTTATGGGCATATGATGAGGTGCATGTTGTTATTGGTGTCATGTATGGCACATTTACAAATGGGAATCTAATAATATGTGGGACTTTATGGGTACTTGATATGAAATGGTCATGAATTGAGAACCTGATAAGGTGAGGGAATGATGATGCATCCTGGGAGGACTTTCAAGTTCGAGGATGGTTGGTGTAACAACCCGAATTGTTTGATTTTGGGATGGGAAGTGATCGAGTAGGTAACTCCTAAGGTGGGGAGTTCCTTGAGGGTGGTTGACCTGTTTCTTAATGAATAGGGTAGACCGAGGTGATTTAGATGATATTTTTATGTTCAGTACCTTCTCAGATTAAATCTTGATAGATATGGGACAAGATTTGTTATGGTGGGGAGACTGTAATGTCTTGGGATTTTGATCTGGTTGAAATTCCCCAACCTGTTTGAATTTTTGTGTTTGGTGAGTGTGCTAACTTTTATATAGACCCTTAGAACCAAATTTTGAAAGTTTTATTTATGCAATGATTTATTTTTTTATGGGTTTTATGTCTTGGAAAGTTTCTCTTGGTTTAGGTGAGTTTTGGGTGCATAATATCTCAAAAAATATATTTTGAGAAAGCGCATAATGAGGTGCACAGTTTGGGAAAACCATGCGACTTTCCAAGAGAAACCATGTATCCTACCTACAACATTGGACATAGTTTTTCAAACTACATTCTTATAGGTTCATGGCCACACAACATGTATGTAGATTTTTAACATAGGTGATTCACATGGTTTGTGGATGGTTTGGAAAACTATGTGCCTAGCCCATGCACGTGTGATGATTAGGCAGTGGGCACCACATGGTTGGAACACTATTAGACAAACTATGTGGCCAAAGCATGCAGGTGAATTAAATAGGTGAAATTTTAAAAATTACCTTCCACTTAACTTATGTTTCCCCCCTTTATCCTTTTTTCCACCACACACAATAGAGGGATGTCTCCCTTCTCTTCCACCAAATGCTTTGAGCCAAATCCTTTGTACAAGATTCGATATTTGATCCATTGGTGGATAAAGATTAATCTTATTAATACCTTTAATAATATAGCTTCTAGTTTATATATATCTCTTCTTATATAAAGATAAATTCATGTGATCTTATTTACCCTACTTTCATGGTGTTCATCTAAAACTTTTTTCTTCCATTTTTTCTTGAGTTATAGGCCTATAATAGATGAGTAAGCATATACTAGAATGAAATAATGGATGAAACATTTCTTCAGTACAAAATGATACCATTTTGTGATGAAATTTTCATTTTTTTTAATAAGGGAAAGATAAAGTGAAATGAAAGAAGTTTGAAACAAAAACAGGGGAGAGAAAAGTTTGAGTAGAATGGGAGATAAAAATTCACATAGAGAAGAAGATTCACATATTGATATATTCATTTGAAGTGTACTTATAAGTATTGAAAACAAATAGAAATGGGGAATATTATAGATCCTAATTTATATATGAGTTTTATTTACTTTTAATGAATGATATATGATGTAAATGGTTTTCAATAAAATAAAAATATTTCATTAATGTCAATATGATAATGAATTTGTAAATAAGAAGATGTTGGAAAGTATTACTAATGTATCCAGTATTTTTAAGAAATATGATATTTCTTAGATGAATGAGTGAAGAATAATGAAAGTTCTAAAGTATTTATTTATTCAGAAATTTTTTGAGGACTTTGATTTTACTTTAGATGATTTCATATACAATCTTAATGTCTCAAACATGTGCTTGATATTCTGAGAAGTATGTTGGAAATCAACATTATGAAAGTTCCTTGAGTAGTTTCCTTAAGAAGTTTATGAGAGATTCCTTAATAAGTTTTTAAATTAGAATGGATGATGATATTTAATACAATCAAATAGAGGATATAATAACAAGGTGATTAGATAGAGTTAATCGTACTAAGATAATCAGATGATGGTTTCCAAGTCATACCATCAAGTGAAGGTTTTTGAGTTGATACAGTTATGTTTAAGGGTTCATTAAGACTATGTAAAGGTAATAAAATAACTAAATAAATGTAAATCTAGATTTACAATACCCGTGTAAGGGTAATCTAATGGTTTCTTAAGGGTAGACATGTAAGGATTACCAAGTAGCTCCATCGGAAAGAGGTTTCCTAACTATGCCCATTTGAAGGACCAGGATCTAAAGTCCACTGGTTAGAGGAAATTTTGGGAGACCATCACAGGAATATTCAAAGTATTATTATATTGATGTGAATGGAAGGAATATATTAGATGATAATTGGAAAAAATTGTTTTATTGATTATATTCACAAGTTACCTCTGGGAAGGAGTGATCAAAATACAAAAAATTAGTCATTGCAAAGTAATATGTTCTTCATGATAAAAAATTACAATACTTTTTTTATAATTCAGAGCTGAAATTTCAAATAAGATAATGGATGGAGGAACTTTATAGTTCTGCAAAAAAGTGAAAAATTGTATAAATTTCCTCATATGAACTTGTACAAATAAATAGATGAGAAGTAAAGAAGTTGAAATGAGAAATTGAAGTGAGTATTGATGATGTTTTAGCTATTGAAAGTAATTATGAAGTTAGTCTTATGATATTGGTGAGTCATCAGATAGATTCTACTAGATAGATATTCTCAACTGATCAAGAACAATTTTTCTAATAAAATCAATAGTAATAATAAATATGTGAAGAGAATCAAATGAAGAGATTCCCGCATGATCATTGAAGAGTTACTGTTGTTCCGAGTGGAAAACTCAGGGGGGGGGGGTAATTGAGTTTTCCATTAAAATTTCTTTTTAAAAACACTTTAAAATAACTTTAATCAATTTTTAAAATAGTTGAGTGAACTAAAATAGCATAAATATATAATTTATTTTTTTAAACAATTTGTCAAATGCTTGATCATGACCTTGTTAAAATAATTTCAAAATTAATTTAACTTTTTAAATTATTCTAATTACATTAATCATAGAATATAAACCACAAATTAAAGCTAACTATCAAAGTATTTTTTAAATAGTATTGAAAGATAAAGTCAATTTTTTTATAATAATAGAGAAAATGACAAAGAAACACACAATGTAATAAAAAAAGTGGTTTAGTCTCAAGAAAATACCCAATCCTATTCACTTGGAAATCACTCGATACCAAGAATTTTATTAAATAAAAAACTTCATCCAAAACTAGGATTGGGTTATAGGAAAACTGCACATAGGCAGTCTAGACTACACACAACCTCTTCCACAATTATACATGTGGTAATAAGAGTAAAAAGAATAAGAGATCGAGATAGAGAGAGAGTATTAAAGCAATCTCTAATACAATGTATGAGCTTGTGATATTGAATTTAAATAGTAAATAAGTCATAGATAAAATTTCAATTAATAGAGAAGAATAAATAAAGATATGTATAGGTAGTTTTATTGTTCTTATTTATATGATAAAAAATAATATAATCAAAAATGATCTTCCTTTTCTTCAAGTGTTGTTTATTTTATCAGTAAATACCGAGGCACAAATAGTTAGTATATAATAGAAAGTAATTGATTAGTCAGACAACAAGCCAACACATGCACAAGGGGTTCTTATGAATTTACAGTTTTTTAGAGTCTCTAATTATCCATTGTAGGATAATAATAAGATTTTCTGATCCTCATAATGATTAATATATCCATAAATGATGAATTTTTCTTCAATGACTCTATGGAGTTGTTTAATAATAATAATTCTTAAATCCATGTGTATTCTAATTGAATTAAATACCTTAAACTATCCATTGGAATTATTAGTTTGAATTTTAATCTAGAATACTATGTCAGAAGACTTTCAACTAGCAGTAACTACTTTAAATGATGGTAGCATGTTCCGATTCATATAGTAGACATAAAATAGTAGTATCATGGTTAGACTGGTGGTCTTAGATGTCAACTGGCTATAAAAAAGTTAAACTGGTGGTAATAGAGTTGAAGTGGTGGTAACAACAACTATTCTGGTGAAAAAATAGCTCCTATATTGATAAATTTTTTGAAATAGTGGTAACATGATTGTGCTGACATTAACAAAAGTGAATTAATGGTAGTAGCAACTATTCTAGAAGCAACATACTTGACTTAGAATTTTTTTGAAATTTACCTTACATAAGATTAGAAAAACTTTTTCTTATGATGAATAAGGGTTAAATAAAATTTTTGTAAAGGTAAAAAAAATTTCAATAAGATTTTTTAATGGTAAAAAAAGTTTTTTAAAGGTAAGGAATATTTTTTAAAGCACTTGTAAGGGTAATTTAGTTCTTACGTAAGGGTAAAAAAATCTTTCTAATCTCACCTAAGGGTAAAATAAATCTTACATAAAGGTAACATAATACTTAAGTGGGCTACGTGAGGATAAAATAACCATTAAAATACTTCAATAAGGGTAAATATGAACATATAGGGATTACATAAGGGTAAATAGTAATGTTAAAACTAAAATTTAATAAATAAAACAAGATTTTATAGAATTAAAACAAGGTGTTTCTTTGACTAAGAAAAAATCAAACCCTTTTTATGATAAAAAATCATGGTTGAAAATAAAATTAAAAATAACTGATTTCCAAAAATTAGAAGTTAATTCCATAAAAACATATTATCCACACACATGTTCTCCCACTTTGGGGTTATAAAAACATTAGAAAGGAAGAAAATTTATTTGAGGAAATAATAATGAAGAATGAGTAATGATGTAACATTAATATCAAAGTCAATTTGATAAATTATCAAAATTATAAAGAAAATAAAATACCCCAATAAAATCCTAGTTTGAGTTTGATGAATCCTCATCATGAAGGGAGGTATGGTCAATTGGGTTTTATCATTTGGAAACAACAACTAGTGCAAGAGGAGACACAAATGAAGGTCCAGGAGGCCTGAACACAATACCAGATACCACTCGTATGAAATTCCTCACTCCCTCAAAAAGAGTAAATCTAAAAAGAATAATAACAATTGATATGGTCTGCAGAGGTGCTGAGATTGGGGAAGTAGTGGAGGATGTTATGGGAATGATTGGATGAGTAATGACTAATGTTTTGGAAGTGTATATAAGACGATCCATCATATCCACAAAATTAGTAATAACCCTTCCAACATTCTCCATTACCCAAAATAAATATCTCTTTTCCTATATAAACAACTTTAAATTGGGGTATAAAGCCTTCAAATAACTGAACTTCACTTTGAATTCCATCGTGATTAGAGGAATATTTGGGTTTTTAGTAAAGTACATAAAGTGATACTTAAGATCACTAATGTTAAAAATCATAGAAATACAATACTTAATAGATTTGGTTATGGTTTCCCCATCACTCTAAGATTCATTCAGATATTCTTTAAATAATACACACACAGACACACAGATATATATATATATATATATGATCAAAATGAGAATATATATGACTAATATTTTCTTAACGATAGGTAGAGGGATCAACCAACAATGTCTGCAACTCTAATCTAACAAAATTTCTGATCAAACCAAGATCCACAATGGTAAGAAAAGTGGGAGTAGGATATCTGGAAGAGGAAGATCCAACTGTATAAAAAGTGACCAACCATTGAAGCATTGATATATCACTCTGATTTATATGTAGTCTTATTTCCTCCAATTTATATTAGATAATTCCAACCTTGTAACACCCAGAGCTTCCATGATACGCTTCTCATTCAATAATGCAATAGCTTGCATTGTACGCAACTTCGAGTTCTAACACACCGCAACTAATCAAAGTAGCCATTATGAATAGTAATAACCACTTTTTAAAATTATAGAAATTTTATATTTCAAAATGGACTTCATTTTTGTATTCGTAATATCGAAATTATCCAAAGTTGAATTTTTTGTAATTTTCTGAGAACTTCCTATTTTTTATGAATAGTGAAAATTACTTAGAAACAAATTTTTTAATAAAAATAATTTATAGTGATAAATTATACTATTTAGTGGTTTTCAAGTATAATTAGAATATATTTTTACCATTTTATCCAATGGTGGTCATTAGAATTAATTTAACATTTAAATTGGACATAAACAATTGCCAATCTTTTGATATAAATTGTTTTTAAAAACACGCTATTGTTGTGACAGCGGAAATTAATTATAAAATTAATTAATGAAACTTATATGTTTGGAATTTTGTAAAATAGACATCATTTTTGAATTCGTAATATCAATTATAGCTTAGGGTGAAATTTTGGCATTGTTCTGAAAAACTTCAATTTTTGATGAATAGTGAAACCACTAAGTGGTAGTTAAATAACTGATTTTTCGTTTAAATGAAATATTACCACTTCTGTAATTTGATTTTCAAAAATCCGACATACATGGTAGTCATTAAGAAGTAAAATGTGGTTCAATGAGATTAAAATAATTTTTTTTGGTGAATAGTAACTTTTAAGTTCTTAATCGCGATTAGAGGTAATTAGTGTAGTTTAAGGTAAAAATAATGTTTTAATAATATGAGATGAGCTTGAAACTTGTCATACTCCTATTGGATGAGTCATGGCCGACCAAGACAACCCATGGGTCAACTTGGGGACCCCATGGATCCACTTTGGTTGGAAAATGACATTAATATATATTTATTTAATGTTAAAATTAAATTGACACAAACATGAGTTGTTCTACTAAAACAGTTTTTAAGTGGGGTTACACAAGTCCAAATTTTGACTATAAATAGTCATTAGAAATCTAAAAATATTTCCTACATCATAGTATTTTTTTTATAATTTTTAGACATTAAATAAATTAAATTATTTATGACATCATTATGATGCAGCGATGACCTCATTATTTAACGATTTTAATAAAATGAAAAGATAATGTACAATCCAAGGCTTAAACTTGTCCAAAGACTATTGGATGGGTAGATTTAGAACCCTTATCACCTTATACACGAATTATATAAGTGTGGGACCTTTAGAATCCGAAAAGCATTGTATAATAATGTGAAATTTCCTTACTTTCCAAGAGTGCCCCTCCTCTCCTCTTATAAAAGGCCCCCACCTCTACCACCTCATTCACACTTTCAAGCCATTTGGCTCGGCCAAACTCTGCCCAAATACTCTCCCAACGTCCCCCTATTACTTCTAGAAGCCTCACTTTGGGCAGAACTCTTCCCAAGGAAGACTTTGGCTCAAATCAAAAAGAGTTACCCGATTTTGAGGTAATGTCTTCTCTAATGTTGTTTTGTTTTATTTTTCTTCTCAAACCCCCTAAACTCTTTTTATTAATTTCTTTTGTAACAACACCAGTATACTCAATATACTAGGATGTTGTTATAAGAAGGATTCGAGCTACACTTACACACACCTACATCTAATGGTTAAAGAACATACGGTTTCTGTGGATGGCGAATTTCTGCCTCATGAAACGATGATTGTTCAACACTCATATAACACCTTCAAAGGTGGCCATTAAGATGTCACTATATTTATATATGATATATCATATGTTTATGTTTTACTTATGCTTCTGTATTTCTCATTTATGGCATACTTTATGATTTCCATTATGGGTAAAATGCGATAATTTCATTTTAGGAAGTGCGGACTACCGCCCCCTCAAAGTGATTTGAATCGTTAATGCCATATGTGGTATGTATAAAGGATGGAGTAAATGGTATTATACACTATATTATACTGGAATTATATTATACATTTATATCATTATGATTTCATTCCATTAAATACGAAATAGAAATGAAAGTAGCGTTCATGGGTACGTACGGCTTACCGTCTCCATGAACGGTGCATTTCATTTATTACCTCTAAATGTTACGTAATAAATGAATGTATATACTGGATATATATGATATATATGACATCTAAATCATGAATATAATTCTGGAGAAAATGGATATTCTAACACATAAACAACTTGTAATTATAAGAAGTTTATTGTCGACTCAAGTACCAAAGATCGACAAAACGACCGTTATTAACTTAAATAATTACATAATGTTAATAACTTTGTAATAAGTGATATAAAAAGGATAATGAAATTAAAAATGGTTCTTAATAAGGTATATATTAACTCTAGTTTATT
This sequence comes from Viscum album, assembly GCA_963277665.1. Classification (NCBI taxonomy): domain Eukaryota; kingdom Viridiplantae; phylum Streptophyta; class Magnoliopsida; order Santalales; family Viscaceae; genus Viscum; species Viscum album. The sequence continues at coordinate 1,217,858,425 of OY728159.1, forward strand.
ATTCAGGAGGTTAAAGAACGGTTGAGTCAAGTCAGACACGAGTAAGGGAACTTCTTAACCCAACTTCCATTCTTTGGGTTAATCTCCTACTTTCAAATTATGTCATGATATTATTATGTCCTATTTTGTATTTTTACTTTCTTTATGTGTACCTATAGTGAATACACATAATAGATCTATTTTATTTTAAAAATGATCTTTTTAAGGACTTCGTCTCAATCCCCTTTCATTGAGGCATATTTGGTTTTATACACAACTTTATTTTACACGGTGTATAAACCCCTTTGACTTTTATGTTTATTCAAAAGGAATATTTTTTTATACAAAGCGTTTTGCTAAAAGACAAAAGGGAATGTTTTTCTTTCCATACTTATGCGGAGACAACGACTTCTCCGCCGCTGTGACCATTATTTGAGTTTCGGCTTCCTCTACAAGCCATCATTTTTTTAATGAAAAATAAATACAAAGTTTTAACTTTCTTTTATTTTGGTATTGAAAATGGTTTTGAAAGCGTTTTTATTATATAAATGTGTTGTATTGATATCTTGTGATTGAAATGTGGAAATGTTATGTTTCCTTTATTCATGTTTTATGTGATACAATTATGTTATGGTTTATGATATGTTTAAACCTATTCATATGAGGAATGTATTGGACTTAATAAGTGACGGGTGGAGCCCGCTATAGCTCCTCGATGCATCGGTAGGTCTCATGAGACAACTAGACGTGGAATTGGCCGAGGCCCTTTCCCAATTTGATTTATGGTTTTGGCCGAGTCCATAATCATTTTAGACGTCTTGGTCGAGGCCTTGACAAAATGTTTCAGAATGTCTGGCATTATACATTCCCTCATTATGAAAGTGGTTATTGATATTGCATGTGATTAATCGACTAGTAGAATATCCATGTGAGTAAGTAAATGGCATTATTTAATTTTATTTTTGCCATATTATGCTGAAGTTTAAGTTAAAAAGGCTTTTGTTTTAGTTATACATCGCCTTAAATATTAATGTTTATTTATGAAAGCTTCCGCAATATTGTTATCCTTACTGAGCATCTGAGCTCACCCCTTTCAATGTTTTAATATTTTACAGGATGTGAAGAAGTATTTTATGAATGACCTGCAGGAATAGTCAGAAGAGGATATGAGTGTGGACTATGAATACTTTGTTATTATTTTTTCACTTTATGATGTAATGTAAGATTTATGAATGTATCTAGTGTTTCCAAGGCTACTAAACTAATCGGTCTTTCGAGACTTGATCTTTTGTGATCATGCCAATGTTACGAAGTAATGCACCGACTCTGGGTAGCTGGGGTCGGGGTGTTACAGTTGGTATTAGAGGCAGTTTAGTACTAACCTTGGAAGCTAGATTTAGACAAACTCTGATTAGAGCACGTACACCTAAGATGAACTTTGAGGATTAGTATAGAAGAACTTCCTAAAATTTTGGTATTGTAGAGATTTTGTGAGTTTTCCGAGCAATACATCCCTGTCTGGATACGAGCAGGTAGAGGCGGCTCTGGCACAGATGTACCTAGGGGTAAAACCCAAAAACACCGCTTTGAGCTAGACTCGAACGGGAACTGGTGCACGACTGCGGGCCTTGCTGCACTCTTGGTTACGACACTCCCGGGGGATATGCTTAGGATAATTCTCATTTTCTTTACAAACCACTATGAAGTGTTATGAGTATATACTTCCTCAAAGGAAACATTTCTTTTTTATGATTATGGATTATATCCATAAATAGTTCAATTTATGTAAAGTGTTTTACAAATATGGAATTATGTATTTTAATTCATAAACTAATCTAGTTTATGCCATTGTTTAGAAATGGCGCCTAGTGGAAGGAATGGAAACCGTATCAATGCACGCACTCCGTGTAGGGATTGACCTCCTACTCAAGATAATTATTGTGAAGCTGGAGATACAACTGGTGCTGATCAACTTATTACTATACTGGGACAACTCACTCAGGTTATGAATAATAACCTTACTCGTATGGAGCACACTGATCCGCAACGTGGAGGATCAATGTTAGACCGCTTCATGAGGCAAAAACCTCTAACATTTAATGGGGGGTACAAATCCATTACTAGATGAGCAATGGATAAACTCCTTAGAGAAAATATTCCATGCCTTGGGGAGTAGCGAAAGGGAGAAGGTTGTCATGGCAGTTTACCGCCTCACTGGAGATGCTGATCAATGGTGGTCATTGATTCAAAATACAAAGGATGATGATGAAGTATCGAATATGGAATGGAGGGAGTTCAAAGATTTTTTTTAGAAAAGTACTTTCCCCATGACCATCGAGCAGATATGGAAAGACAATTTCTGAGTCTGAGGCAGAAGGAGGATGAGAATTTCGCAAAGTATGAGGCTAACTTTACAAGGTTAGCGAGGCATGCTGCAGATTATATACATAACCCAAGAAGTAAGATTGATCGTTTATTTGATGGGTTAAAACCTTTTCTATGTCGATCTTTAGTATCAAAATATTTCTCAACATACGAGGATATAGTCTCATGTGCTATCAAGACAGAAAAGGAATTCTCTAAGTCTCATGACTTTAAAGCAAAGCAAGAAAAGAAGAGAACGGTGGAACAAGAGACAGATAAAGGGAAAAAGGGAAAGAAGGATTTTCCATTATGTGATAATTGTGGGAAGAATCACCCTGGTACTTGCCTAAAAGGAATGGGAGTTTGTTATAAATGTGGAGAAAAAGGTCACCAGGCTTGTGATTGCAAGGGAAAGAAAGAGGCTATCAAAGTTGAATGCTACAATTGTAGAGAAATGGGTCATTATGCAAATGAATGTCTAAATCGTCAGGGAAACTTACCTCAGAAAAGGCCAAGGGATCAAGGCCAAGCTTATGATGTTACTACAGATGAAGTTAAATAATTATTGTATTTGTGTTTTTGGACTCAAGAACTAGATTATGGTTATAAGAATAATGTGATATATATAAGGATTGTACTGCAGTACATGTTGTTTTCATTAAGGTCTTAATATGATTAAGGTAATCATATTTTTAGTATGTGACAATAAGAGAAAATTTTCTTTGTTTGGGGAATCTGATGTTACAATTGATTTTGGAATTTAGAGACCTTTTAGGGAAAGTATGGACGGAGGTATTTTGGATAACTATAAAGGTTGGAGTGGATTAAGTTGATCTTTGGATAGTATTGTTTAAGGTTAAAAAATTTATGAAGATTATTTTTGAATATTATAATACTATAGTTTTAGGAAAAGGACAACTTGCAGGGTGGGGCATAACCCGTCGCGTCGGACAAAGCTGCAGGAATCGAACCCACAATCATAGTACGACAGGCCTTTATTTCCTACCACTAGCCTACAGGAAGTCCCTGGTTATTACAATATAATTTTACTAATCTAAATGGTATGTGTTAATATTAGGAACCTTATACAATTAGGATAAATAGAATATTCTTGAGTTGTATTACCTTTTAGAGTGAAAGAATGGTTTGTGGTAAAAATTTATTAAAGAATGAAAGTCTACATGACAAGTATGTATATTCCCTTACGTTATTAGTAAATCTCCTAAATAAATTCCTCAACTTTATAAAAGTTAACTCAAAACAAAAATGTTGTCGGTTAACTTTTCCTACTGGGGAATCAATGATCGTTTAACCAATCACAAGTTTGTGATTTTCTTGAAGTTAAACTTTCTCCTAATCCTGTTTTCTATAACTCTCCATCAGACCTTGATGGTTTGTTTCTCCTCCATATCCATATTTTCATAGAATCATAGTATGGGCTATCTCGGGTGACCTTTGTACTTATCTTTCTATCTTTTAAAGTTATATTTTTATTAACCTTATTTCCGATGTGGGTTTTCCACAAAGGTATTTTCTATTTGCAACCTTTTGTTTTCAAAGAAAAATTTCAAATTGCGAGGACACAATTTATTGAAGGAGGGGAGAATGTAACACCCAGAGCTTCCATGATACGCTTCTCATTCAATAATGCAATAGCTTGCATTGTACGCAACTTCGAGTTCTAACACACCGCAACTAATCAAAGTAGCCGTTATGAATAGTAATACCCACTTTTTAAAATTATATAAATTTTATATTTCAAAATGGAATTCATTTTTGTATTCGTAATATCGAAATTATCCAAAGTTGAATTTTTTGGAATTTTCTGAGAACTTCCAATTTTTTATGAATAGTGAAAATTACTTAGAAACAACTTTTTAAATCAAAATAATTTATAGTGATAAATTATACTATTTAGTGGTTTTAAAGTATAATTAGAATATATTTTTACCATTTTATCCAATGTTGGTCATTAGAATTAATTTAACATTGAAATTGGACATAAACAATTGCCAATCTTTTGATATAAATTGTTTCTTAAAAACACGCTATTGTTGTGACAGCGAGAATTAATTATAAAATTAATTAATGCAACTTATCTGTTTGGAATTTTTTAAAATAGACATCATTTTTGAATTCGGAATATTAATTATATCTTAGGGTGAAATTTTTGCATTGTTCCGAAAAACTTCAATTTTTGATGAATAGTGAAACCACTAAGTGGTAGTTAAATAACTGATTTTTCATTTAAATGAAATATTACCACTTCTGTGATTTTATTTTCAAAAATCCGACATACATGGTTGTCATTAAGAAGTAAAATGTGGTTCAATGAGATTAAAATATTTTTTTTGGTGAATAGTAACTTTTAAGTTCTTAATCGCGATTAGAGGTAATTATTGTAGTTTAAGGTAAAAATAATGTTTTAATAATATGAGATGATCTTGACACTTGTCCTACTCCTATTGGATGAGTCATGGCCGACCCAGAAATCCCATGGGTCAACTTGGGGACCACATGGAGCCACTTTGGTTGGAAAATGACATTAATATATATTTATTTAATGTTAAAATTAAATTGACACAAACATGAGTTGTTCTACTAAAACAGTTTTTAAGTGGGGTTAAACAAGTCCAAATTTTGACTATAAATAGTAATTGGAAAGCTAAAAAGATTTCCTACATCATAGTATTTGTTTTATAATTTTTAGACATTAAATAAATTAAATTATTTACGACATCATTATGATGCAGCGATGACCTCATTATTTAACGATTTTAATAAAATGAAAAGATAATGTACAATCCACGGCTTACACTTGTCCAAAGACTATTGGATGGGTATATTTCGAACCCTTATCACCTTATCCACGAATTATATAAGTTTGGGACCTTTAGAATCCGAAAAGATTTGTATAATAATGTAAAATTTCCTTACTTTCCAAGAGTGCCCCTCCTCTCCTCTTATAAAAGGCCCCCACCTCTACCACCTCATTCACACTTTCAAGCCATTTGGCTCGGCCAACCTATGCCCAAATACTCTCCCAACTTCCCCCTCTTACTCCTAGAAGCCTCACTTTGGGCATAACTCTTCCCAAGGAAGCCTTTGGATCAAATCAAAAAGAGTTACCCGATTTTGAGGTAATGTCTTTTCTAATGTTGTTTTGTTTTATTTTTCTTCTCCAACCCGCTAAACTCTTTTTATTAATTTCTTTTGTAACAACACCAGTATCCTCAATATACTTGGATGTTTTTATAAGAAGTATTCGAGCTACACTTACACACACCTACATCTAATGGTTAAAGAACATACGGTTTCTGTGGATGGCGAATTTCTGCCTCACGAAACGATGATTGTTCAACACTCATATAAAACCTTCAAAGGTGGCCATTAAGATGTAAATATATTTATATATGATATATGATATGTTTATGTTTTACTTATGCTTCTGTATTTCTCATTTATGGCATACTTTATGATTTCCATTATGGGTAAAATGCAATAATTTCATTTTAGGAAGTGTGGACTACCGCCCCCTCAAAGTGATTTGAATCGTTAATGCCATATGTGGGATGTATAAAGGATGGAGTAAATGGTATTATACACTATATTATACTGGAATTATATTATACATTTATATCATTATGATTTCATTCCATTAAATACGAAATAGAAATGAAAGTAGCGTTCATGCGTACGTACGACTTACCGTCTCCATGAACGGTGCATTTCATTTCTTACCTCTAAATGTTACGTAATAAATGAATGTATATACTGGATATATATGATATATATGAAATATAAATCATGAATATAATTCTGGAGAAAATTGATATTCTACCACATAAACAACTTGTAATTATAAGAAGTTTATTGTTGACTCAAGTACCAAAGATCGACAAAACGACCGTTATTAACTTAAATAATTACATAATGTTCATAACATTGTAATAAGTGATATAAAAAGGATAATGAAATTAAAAATGGTTCTTAATAAGGTATATATTAACTCTAGTTTATTATTCAGGAGGTTAAAGAACGGTTGAGTCAAGTCAGACACGAGGTAAGGGAATTTCTTAACCCAACTTCCATTCTTTGGGTTAATCTCCTACTTTCAAATTATGTCATGATATTATTATGTCCTATTTTGTATTTTTACTTTCTTTATGTGTACCTATAGTGAATACACATAATAGATCTATTTTATTTTAAAAATGATCTTTTTAAGGACTTCGTCTCAATCCCCTTTCATTGAGGCATATTTGATTTTATACACAACTTTCTTTTATACGGTGTATAAACCCCTTTGACTTTTACGTTTATTCAAAAGGAATCTTTTTTTATACGAAGCGTTTTTCTAAATGACAAAAGGGAATGTTTTTCTTTCCGTACTTATGCGGCGACAACGACTTCTCCGCCGCCGTGACCATTATTTGAGTTTCGGCTTCCTCTACAAGCCATCATTTTTTTAATGAAAAATAAATACAATGTTTTAACTTTCTTTTATTTTGGTATTGAAAATGGTTTTGAAAGCATTTTTATTATATCAATGTGTTGTATTGATATCTTGTGATTGAAATGTGGAAATTTTATGTTTCCTTTATGCATGTTTTATGTGATACGATTATGTTATGGTTTATGATATGTTTAAACCTATTCATATGAGGAATGTATTGGACTTAATAAGTGACGGGTGGAGCCCGCTATAGCTCCTCGATGCATCGGTAGGTCTCATGAGACAACTAGACGTGGAATTGGCCAAGGCCATTTCCCAATTTGATTTATGGTTTTGGCCAAGGCCTTAATCATTTTAGACGTCTTGGTTGAGGCCTTGAAAAAATGTTTCAGAATGTCTGGCATTATACATTCCCTCATTATGAAAGTGGTTATTGATATTACATGTGATTATTCGACTAGTAGAATATCCATGTGAGTAAGTAAATGGAATTATTTAATTTTATTTTTGCCATATTACGCTGAAGTTCAAGTTTAAAAAGGCTTTTGTTTTAGTTATACATTGCCTTAAATGTTAATGTTTATTTATGAAAGCTTCCGCAATATTGTTATCCTTACTGAGCATCTGAGCTCACCCCTTTCAATATTTTAATATTTTCCAGGATGTGAAGAAGTATTTTATGAATGACCTGCAGGGATAGTCCGAAGAGGATATGAGTGTGGACTATGAAGACTTTGTTATTAGTTTTTCACTTTATGATGTAATGTAAGATTTATGAATGTATCTAGTGTTTCCAAGGCTACTAAACTAATCGGTCTTTCGAGACTTGATCTTTTGTGATCATGCCAATGTTACGAAGTAATGCACCGACTCTGGGTAGCTGGGGTCGGGGCTTTACAAACCTACTCAACAAAACTTCTATTTCCCATTTACAAATTTCCAATCCTTAATAATAGTTTTGGTTGAAGGTGAGCCAAAAAGAAGGATATAATAAGATATATATCACTTTCCTTGAGCCTCTTATCTTGGAAAGACGTTGAAATGATCATAAAATTTATATTAGACATCATACCATCCTTAAAGGGATCTAATACACCTCATGTAAAGGAACTGATCTAAGGAGAAGTAGGAGATCACCCCAGTCTAGGTGAAAGAGTTGCATGATCTAGAGGATAACTCTGAAGAACAACCTCAAGACTATCTTTCTCAATAGTCATTGGTTATTCTTATCTACCAGACACTACTAAAGAAAAAGTTTCTAGTATCTCTACTTGATATATCCTTTCCACTAAGGATCCCTTAAGATATCTTTAAATAATTGAAATTGTAGGTTGACCATGCAATTTTCATATACCACCATAATGATTTTCATAATATGAGTCATAGTAGGTCAATTTAGTATTATTGATCTTTGGGACTTCTTCCCCTTACAAAGTGCATCCTTATCTTTAAAAACAATCTAACCAGTCTTTATTTAGCTTCCAACCACTTGACCAACTATAAAAACCTAAGAGTTTTTATTCCATCTCCACTAAAAATTTTAATAGAGTTAGAATCCATTATAAAGGGTTGATATTATTCATCCTCATATTCGCCATCAAAATGAAGTGAAGATTCATAAAATAAAATAGTAACAGCCTCAAGACTCAATGAAGGAGCATCCTCAAACTGAGCACTATTTAAAACTTCATTATTTGAGGTCTCATCGTATTCTAATTGAATTTTATTTGAAGGTAATGGGTGAAGAGAATCCGGAGGTCCATAAGTGTTATTAGGGATTCTTAGAGTATCAAGGTCACCCATTGCTTCAACTGAAACATCAATAGATTCCTCTATTTCATCAACATCTTCTTCTTCTTCAACCTGATCACTAGCGTCAGAAACTTCCTCATTAGAATAGGAAACAACTATATCATCTGGCTCTAATCTAAGATCAACCAAATCTATTATCCTTAAAGGGTTCTCCACATGGTTGATCTTTTCATATATCCAATAATTTTCTACCACCCATTTCATTAACCATGGGTTAAAATTTACCTTTATTTTTTTATAGGTTATTTTACTAAGTAAAAAACCATTGTGTTTAGTTACCATTTCATCCAAATCACTTAAAAAACCATTTATTCTAATAAGGAAGAGATTATTTTGGGATAGAAAAGATAATTTTTCCTTGAATTAGGTTTTCACAACTTAATCATGCATACCATCAATTATATAGAAAAATTTATTTTGTCTCTTATTTCCATAGGAAAAAACATCTTGATACCTCATGATAATAAAATCACCCTACTTAGGGATTTTTTTTTGAATTAACTTGAAAAGAAATATACACTACCAATCTAGTTCCACTAAGACATGTATTCTCACAGTAGAATCTCTAGTGAGATCAATAAGGGAATATTCTAAAACAAAGTTTCCATGGTAAATGGGATAATAATCCTGATAGTTATCATATATTAGTTCATGATGGGATTTTAAGAACTTATCCCATTATTGGGAAGAAAATACTAGATTATTTCCATTTATTATCATTCTGATGAAATATTTCTTATCCTCAAAACCAAACTCTTCAGATAGATAGGAATACAGAACTAATCATCGATAGAACAACCAATCATTTCTTGAGAACCATTTATCCATCCTTGTTCTTGAAGAACCTTTCAAACCAATGACTCACATGAAGTAAACCAAACCTCAAATATTCTGTTTTCAGTTAATATAACTCATAAAGAAATTTTAAGATTAATTGGATCTATAGGTCGACTAGATTTAGATTTAGACTTCTTTCTAGGTTAAAATTTATCAAATTAAATAGTAAAATGCTTCGATTTCACCATTTCTACATATATGTGTGGGTAGGATATTGAATGTAAAGAGTCAGAAGTTATATGTATATATATATATATATATATATATATATAAATCTGTGTGTGTGTGTGAATCGGTTTTAAGGGAACACACAACATAAGAATCTATTCAGACTCTAAATAGCTATTTTTATCTTTTAGAGATCTAAAATAATTTGTAAATATTAAAATATTTTCATATAATTAAAATAAATAATTTTTATGAATTATAAAATAAAATTAGTAACAGTAGAAAAGACGGGTTGAAACCTAATGGTATTATGCAATGGTATTAGGAGACTGGTAATAAGATAACAGTAATAAGCCAACAGTATCAAGACTACAATATCAGCCAAACAGTACCAAGAAAATGGTATCAAGCCTATAAAATACCAGAGAAAAGAAGAATTAAGGAAATAAAATACTAATGGAAATTTAAAATTCAATTTTCATTTATGATATATAACATTCTCTCAATATTCTATGTCTTCTTAAATATATTAGAATGATGATGTTCAGTACCAATGAACTCAATAGTTATAAATGATCTCTCAAATAGTGATGTCTTATATCAATGTGTTTTTTCCTTGAATAGGACACATGATTCTTAGAGATTTTAATGACAATTTTATTATTAAAATTTATTGGGGAATGTCTAAATTGATATCTATATTCTAGAAAATTGTGTTTCATCCAAAAAATATATATACAACAATTGCTTGCAGCTATGTACTCAGCTTCACCTGTGGATAATGAAATGGAATTTCATTTCTTACTACAACATGATGCTAGAGAATTTCCAAAAAGTGACTTGTTCTAAAGGTTCTCTTTATTTCTAATTTACAACCTCCAAAATCAGTATCAAAATAACTGACTAATTTAAATGTATGTTCTCCAGAGTATAATAATCCTAAATTTGTTGAACTTTTATTGTATGTGAATTTCTTTTGATAGAATTTAAATTTAATTTATTTATATTTTCTTGAAAATGGGCACACATACATATAGAAAACATAATATCAAGTTGACTAGTGGTTAATTATAATAAACTTCTAATCATACCTTTGTATGTAGCTTGGTTAACTAAATTTCTTATTTCATCTTTATCTAACTTAAAACTTGTAGTCATAGGAGTATCCCTGCCTTTAGTTCCATCCTTAATTTTTTTAAAATATCATTTGTTTCTTTTCATTTACTTAAAACAAAATCATCTTAGTTTTGAAAAATTTAAAAACCAAGAATTTTTTTATCTCATCCATTAAACTCATTTCAAATTCATTTTTAATTATTTTGGAAAATTATACACATAACAAGTGTTTTTATGATCTGAAAATAATATCATAAATATATATTTGAACTACTAAAATATCCTTTGAAATTATTTTTATAAATAGAGTGAGATAAACAAAACCTTTTGTAAAACTGTTTGAAATAATAAATTTGTTGAGACTATTATACCAAGCTCTAAGCATTTGTTTTAAACCATACAAATATTTTGTTAATTTAAAAAAATTATTTAAAAATGGGGGTTTGAGAACCTAGGGAGTAGTTCAAAAAAAAATCTTCAATAATATAAAAATTTAGAAATTCAATCTTGATATCCATTTGGTATAATTCTAAATTCGAATTTGCTACATACGAAATCAATATTCTAATGGCTTTAGGTATCGCTACTAGTGAAAAAGTTTCTTCATAGTAAATCCCCTCTTCTTGATTATAACCTCATACAAACAATCTAGGATTGTTTCTAATTATTGTGTTAGATTCACCAACCCTAGTCCTATATTCCCCTTTGGTACCAATAGTGAGGTAGTATTTAGGTCTATCTACTAATTAAAATACTTACTTTCATTAAAACTAATTTAATTATTCTTTCATATCCATTACCCAATGTTTATTTTTTATTACTTCTTTGATGTACCTTTTTTCAAACGACGATAGGAAGGATTGATGTTCAAATTAGTTTCTTAGTGGGGCTTGGGTTTGAGAACCTTTATATAGGTCACCTACAACAACATCCAAGGGATTATTTTAAAAGGTTATAATAGTTTTAGAGACGAAAGAAAGTTTTTGTTCCGTGTATTATTATTAGGTTTGGAAGAATTTTATAATCTATACTAGGAGGTTTATTAGGTAAATGAGAAGAAATATCTGAAGGAATAGTGGTATTATTGATATTCAACTTTGACATATCAACCTCAAGGTTTTCTATAACAGCTTTGAGTTCATGTGAGAATGTTTCATTAAAAGTGACATGAATAGATTCTTCTAAAACTTTATATTTCTTATTAAAGACTCTATAATATGTACTAGTGGTTAAGTAACCAAGAAAAATTCCTTTATATGTTTTTGGTTATTTTTTTAGAAATTATAATTATTATTTAGAATATAGTCTTTGTATCCAAAAAATATAAAGTATTTTACTTATGGTTTTCTTCCATAACATATTTCATATATATTATTTTTAAATTTCGGTCTTATGATAATTTTATTAATTAAATAACAAGCTATGTTTATAGTTTTGTCCCAAAAATAGACTGGTGTGTCATATTCATAGAGTATAGTTCATGAAATTTATTGAAGGGCCCTTTTTCTCATTTAAAATTCCCTATTTTATTATAGTGTTCATGGTGTAGAAAAATTGTGAGTATAACCATGTTGTGAACATAGAGATTCAAATTCTTGATTCTCAAAATTTTAACCATGATCAATTCTCAAGGTTTTGATAGTGATTCCTCTAAGGTTCTCTACTGACTTTTCATATTTATCAAAATGGGTAGGGCCTTCACTTTTATGAGAAAGGAAAACAACCATGTATGTAATGATTAATAATCAACATACTATAAGCATATGATTTTCTAGCTAAACTAGAAACTATATATAGTCGAAATTAATCCATATGAACTAGTTCTAGTGGTTGATAGGTAGAAACCTCTTCCCTTGGTTTGATTTTTTTTGTTTCTTTCCCTTTTGAAAAGGGTTTCACACTTGGTCTTTAGGAAATTATAGATCATTTATATCCTTGAGTAAACCTTTATTATTTATCTTTGTAAGTGATTATATACTATAGTGGCCTAGTACCCTATGCCACAACCAATATTACCTATAAAAATCACTTAAATAAGAAATATTTTGAGAAAAAAATGAATCTAAATTAAAAAAAAACATTATTATTTATTATAATAGTAAATTATAAAGATTTTTGGAATCATAAATTTTACAAGAAATTTCTTTAAATTTAAAATTAAATCCATGATCACATAACTAATAAATACTAAGATGTTATATATTAAAGTAGAAACAAATAAAACTTTAGAAATAATAATAGATTTATAGTTTCCAATTTATCCAAGTCTAATTATATTTAATTTTTCATTATCACTGAAAGTGACATGTCCACCCTCTATTTTGATAAGATCTATGAAGCTTGAGTAGTATCTATCCATATATCTAGAAAATACTCTATCCAAATACCACATTATATATATATATTTTCACTCATTTTTCCTTTAATAAATTAAACGCACATTGATTTTGGTAACTAGATCTATTTGGGTCTATAAAGGTTATCAATTAAAGATTTTAGAATCTATATTGGATTCATAATCTTGTTTTGAATAGAAATAATAAATTTTGAAGGAAAATTTTAGGTTTAAAATTTATAGAATTATTTTCAAAATGATTTGTTTACCTATAATCTAGAATTTTGTTTTTATAACTTGAAATTAAATAATTTTTATACAAATTATTTTTCTTTCCACATATATACCCAATTACAGATTTCAATTTTGGATTTTTTTTCACCCAATATGATATTAAATTTTTTTCTGTTATCAAAATAATGTTCCAAATACTCTTGGATTTATTCATTCAACAATTTAAAATTTGTATTTTATTTAAGTAGATTAGAATTATTTTCATTTTTTTACATTGAAAATAGATTTATCAACAACACAGAATACATGATTTTTTTTCATTTTTTTATATTTGTCTTTTAACTCATTCATGGTATCTTCTAGAATAACATAGTATTCTTCTAATTCTTTATTATTCATTTTAGAATCATTAGTTATTTGAGAATAAAAAGTAGATGATACCTTAGAATAAGTAGCCATAATTCATATCTGAATGGCCCGAAGGCCTTCGTTTTTATTGATTTTTGAAACCCCCCCTTTCAAGGGACGAGGGGGAACCCTTACAAGGCCCGTTGGCTTAGAGATTACATGGCCCGTAGGCTTAGGATATTACATGACCCTAATGTCTTAGGGAATTCAACCAGACTATCTACAAGGAACTGCCCCTCCCCAGTATCTACATAATGATAGTAGCTCTCCACCTTCGCATGACCGTCTGGCTAGGCTTCCTGTGCGAGCACAAGTTGGTCCCGATGTCATAGCCATACCCTCTCATTCTGAAAAATCTATTTGGCTCTGATCTGGTGAGTGCACCTGCTCTGAATCCTCTTCTGGGACTTCTCCTTTTTTGTAGTGTGTTTGGGGTAACTGTATGTGGGCCGAAGGCCTTGAGGTGTCCCAAAGGCCTTAAATGTGGCCTGAAAGCTCTACTAACCCAAAGGCCTGGGTGGCCCGAAAGCCTTAAGGAATCCAAGACCAAACCAATGGCCCAAGGTGAATAGTTACAACTGCTATAGTACCGAACAATACCTACTACAGTAACTGTAACAATGCCTACTACATCACCCACACATTGTACAGTTCTGCTATAGTCCCTGTACAATGTACAGTTCTGTTACAGTACTGCACAATGTACAGTCTTCTATAGTGCCTAGTACAGTACCCCATAAAGATGTCTCTACCAGCTTTTGAACCTAGGTCTTGTTGATACACTTAAGGATACCTCACCAATTGGGCTAAGGCTTATGTGAAAGTATCCATAATTCATATATTTTCTCTTTCATTCATATATTCTCAACTAGAATATGATCCACTGAATTAGTCTTCATATGAACTCCAAGTGGATTTCATTTATTTCTTTAGTATTCTCAATTTATCCTCATATCATTTCTTATAATTGAGCTTCATATAATCAAATTTTATGTTTAATTTCCTTTTTTATTATTATATGGTAACCTCATTAGAGGAATCATCCCTTTTCCAATCCTTTCTCTAATTTAATTTTTAAACATACTCATCTGTGTAACTTGAATTATGAAAAAATTTATTATTTTTTAAAAATTTATTGTATCTTTTTTCTAACTTAGATATTTCCTCATCACTATATGTATCATATTCACCTTCACTCATAATTTTTGTCTTGAAAACTTATTTTTCTTTCAACTGTGATGTTTTAAAGGAGAAAAATTTTCTTTTCAGTTCATCATCTTCATTATTCACTTTTATCTCTTATTCTTACATTTTCAACTTTCCAATAATCTCTTTTTATGGTAGTTTGAAAATGTCACATGATTCTCGAATATAGACTACAATACCTCTCCTCTGATATGGTAGCCATCTCAAGAATACATCCCTTGAGGGTTTTTCATCACTGTTTGTCCAAGTTTAAACATAGTATTTATGATCTCAATGAACATGAGATACATTTCAGAGATAGATTCACCAGGGTTCATTTTGAAAGTATCATACATAATAGTGTACATATTTAATCTCATTTCTTTAACATTATAAGTGACTTCATGAGACACAAAAAAGATATCCTAGATTTGATAAACAATATCATAGGAAGATGTCCTATTAAATTATTCCTCTCCTAAAGAACAAAATAAATCATTCATAGCTTCAAAATTTGAATCACAAGTAGATTTAATTAGAACATACCAATATTTTCTAGCAGTTTTGGGTTTTTTTCATATTTATCTTTAGTAGATCAAAATATATCGAAACCCATGCTCTAAAGGTGGATTTTACTTCTTTTCCATTAAGTATAATTTTTACCATTAGATTAGAAACGTGGGTTAGTAGCACAACCTTCAGAATTAGCATCCATAATAATGGATTAAATAATAAATAGAAAGTAAAAAAATATTTTTAAAAACTTGATCGATATAAAAGTAAATAAAGAGAAAGAAAAAATTCTCTAATATAAAATATTAGTCAGAGTAGAAAACTAAAGAGGGAGTGAATTGAGTTTCTAGTTAACATTACTATTTAAAAACACTTTAGAACAAATTTATACAATTTATAAAATAGTTGAGTTTATTAAAATTGTAAAAATATATAATTTAATATTTTCAAAATTTTTCTCATAAGACTGATTAAGACCCAGTTAAAACAAATATACAATCAATTTAACTTTTGAAAAAATTTTAACTTCATTGAACATAGCATATAACAAACTAATTAAATCTAAATATTAGAGTATTATTTTTCATTTTTTTTTGAAAAATAAAATATCTTTTTAGAAAACAACAAAGAAAAAAATTAAAGAAACACATAGAGGAATAAAAACAAGTGGTTTATTCTCATATAGAGACCTATTACTCTATACTTGGCAGTCACCCAGAGCCAAAAACATTATTAAACAATAAACTTGGTCCACAACTTGAATTGGGGTTTTACATTAAAAAATTGAACACATGAATTCCTCGCTAAACACAACCTCTTTCAAAATTATTAATGTTATAACAGGAGTAAAAATAATAATAGAGATATTGTCATAATAATTTTAAAAACACTTTAGGATCTTGTGCTATTAAATGTTCGTAGTGAAGAAGGTGCAACTCAAATGTAAATAAATATAAAAGAAGAAAGAAATATATTTATAGGTATTTTTATTTTTCTTCTTTTTGTAATCAATTGGTAGATGATAAAAAATGTTCATGTTTTTTTTGTTTTTTCATTAAATATTTCCTTTATGTTACTTTAAATATTGTTTGCAATGTTTTTATTTTTTTTGTAAAAAATACAGTGTCATATAAAACATAAGATAATAGTTTATCTTCCGAGTAAACATTTAATTACAACTGGTTAGTATGTAGCTTAAATTAATTGATCATCTGACCCACCAGTCAGCACATTCACTAGGGTTTCTTATGAATTTATATATTTTCAGAGTCTCTAATAATAAATTATAGGATAATAATAAAATATTTTGAATTTTTATTATGAGAAATATCATCAAAATGTTTGAATTTGTCTTCAATTTCTATGTGGAGTTGTTTAAGAACAATAATTTTTAAATCCTTGTGTCTATGACTTGCATTAAATACCATAAACTAACTATTGGAATAATCCATCCAATAGTAAATTTTTATTATTATTTCAAGATGGGAAAATCCCTACACAGAATAAGCCTAAGGAGGTCTAAAGTAATGGATACCCAATGCATATGCCCTAAAAAAGTTACCACATGCATGTGGAAGATGCCCCAGCTTGGAAAACAAAAAATTACGATCACCATTAGTAATTCCTGAGGCGAGGAAGTCAGCCACCATGTTCCCCTCACTCCATGTGTGACTAATAATCACCTATGGATCCAATAGACGTTTGCACTTATGAATGATGTAGACAATGGTCCAGAGGATTTGGAACTTCCCTGCAACGAACCATAGAAGATAGTCGAATCAGTCTCGATCGATTCTAACTTAATGTTGTGCGAGTGACAAAGCTCAATAACATTCAGCATCGCGGAAGTTTCCGCCATGAGGGAATCTCCCGCTCCAAAGCCATCACTGAAGGCCAGAATCACTTCCCCTTGGGGATCACGAACCACTCCCCCGCCCCTCATAAAACCAGACACACATGACCCGTCCACATTCAGCTTCAACCCACTGCTCGGAGGATTCCACTTCACCCATATGCCTCGCCTGTTAGCATCCTGTAAGGTGCGAGCAGCAGAATTACCTGCCATGAAAACTCTCAGTGTAGGAATATTAATCCGTCCTTTAATTAGAGAAACCAATTAGACCGTGATGAACCTGGTTCTAACCATCATGGACTGGTGCGAGTAGGACGTGTCCCTATGATGGCTTTGGTTTCGGGTATTCCAGATGCTCCAATAGCCCGCAACAAGCAACACTGCCCGTGCCTTCTTCTCTAAAGCATTATCATCAAAACCTAAGAACCAAAGTTGAAGAAACATTGAAAGTGTGGCTGGCCGACTTCCCCACCCGAAAGCCTCGCCCATGTAACTCCAGACTGTAGCCGCCCAGTCACTGGCAAAGAACAGATGATCGACCGATTCCTCCTTGGAATCAATACATCAAAGACATTTAGATGCCAACGAGATCCCTTTGTTCCTCACCTGTTCGTCTGTTGGGATATCGTTGTTCTGAAGATGCCAAAAAATAACGTTGTATTTCACCGGAAGGTCACCGCACCAAACAGTTCCACTCCATCAGTCGGGAATGCCATGGGATGAAGACACTAAGCTGTACCCCTTAGCAAAGAAGGCACCCAAAGCTGACCCCGTAGAGATGAGATTTTCCAGTTCCTCGTTCAAGGTGATGCAGTCAAACACCTTCAGTTGGTCGGGTGTGAGGATAGCCTGAATAAATGGCTTGAAATTGTTTGCCTGAGAAAATGAGATCATTGGGGCTGGACAGCCTGGGAACCCCAGTGGTGAGCCAACCCAGTTCTCCTTCTAGAAATTAATTTTCCCACAACCCACAAGCCACCTGGAATTCATGCGGATCACTGGTAAATGTTTATAAATCACGAGCCAGAGTCGCGATGAAGTCCCTCTACCACTGTCCATCTGTTTGCCATAGTGATTACTGATAAATCTTACCACATCGATTTTTTTTCCAGAAAATCTCACGCATGTTTAGCTTGCATGCCCAACATTTCCCCTTTGTCACTTCAGATATTAATAACACCATCAGAAATCTCCCTAGCCATCCTATCCCATGAAGTCTAGTGAAGTCTTCCTTCATTGTGTGATTCCCATATGAAGCATGTCAGTACCTTTTTAATATTGTTCAGCACTGCCTTTGGAGTGTAAATCACTGAAAGCACGTCTATGGGGATCGAGGACAAGACACAATTAACCAACGCGATGCGCCCCCAAAAGACAAGAATCAGTTCTTACAATTTGTAATACGGGTTGTAATTTTCCCAACTAGCCCATCAAAGTGGTGAATCCGAACCCTTCCTGGTGCAATAGGAGCTCCTAAATATTCCATAGGAAAAGACTTTTTCTGCATGCCCAGCGCATCCGTAATCTTTTTCTCCCTATTGTCTGAACACCATTTCGAGATAAACATGCTACTTTTCTCTCTATTGATGGTCTGCCCACTCCACCAGTAGTAAGTTTCCATTACCCTGTTAAATTATCTAATGGTACGCCTATTACCATTCAAAAAAAATAGCATGTCATCAGCAAAAAAGATATGTGAGATACCATTGGTATTGGATCTACCATGGAAAGGATGGAGGCTTCCACTAAGAGCTTTCCCCTAGATATATCTGCTAAGGACGTCCTGCACCAAACTGAAGAGGCTGGGAGAGTGGGGATCTCCCTATCACATTCTACGGCTGGGATTGAAAAACCCACATTGCTTTCCCTTGAAATAAATAGCCAACTAGGGAGAGCTGAAAATTCTAAACAGTAAGTCCACAACCCCTCTGGATAAGCCCATATTCCCCAACAATTTAATGATAAATCTCCATTCCATTTTATCGTAGGCTTTGTGCATATCCACTTTAATAACCACATTGGATCCGGGTGACTTGATGCTGATATCCCCCACCAATTCATGTACCATGGCGACAGCCGATTGAGTAGATCTCCCTTTGATAAAACCTTGTTTGTTTTCAGAGACCCATTGGGGAAGATGTACCGCTAGCCTTCTGTTGAGAATGCTTTCCAGGATCTTGAACGGGAAGTTACACATACTAATTGGTCTATATTGATTGTGCGAAGAAGGATCTTTCACTCTTGGAATGAGAATAAGTGTCGACGTGCAATCCACCCTAGGTAGGTGTCCCCCTCTAAAAAAGTCCTCGATGGCCTCAAAGACCTCCACTTTAACCAACTCCCAAAAACTGATGTAGAAGGATCCTGGAAATCCATCTGGCCCCGGGACACTTTCATCATTAAGGGCCTTAAATGCCTCCCAAATCTCATCAACATCTGGCGTTTTTTCCTAACCCAGATTCACCTCACTGGAAACCACCCTGGAAAAGAAGCTAAACAAGTCAGTTTGTTTAGACAGATAGACTTTCTGCATAGATGGGTTAGGATCAGCCAGAAACATTTTGAACTAATCAAAGGCTATACCTCCCACGACCTCAATATCTTGGGTAAAATACCCATCACCCATTCGGATATTGGGAACAGTTGTACGCATCCTTTCTTTGATGCAGGCTTGAAAAAAGGCCATGTTTTATTCCCCTCTCTAAGCCAAGTAGCTCGGGATTTCTCTCGGACAACTCTTTCTTGCTCCAAGAGTAGGATATAAATGAGGGTTTTCTTTTCAACAAGAGTGCCAAAGTTGTCCTCATCCCATGAATCCTCCATCCGTCTCTCAAGATTCTCAATTTCATCTTTAATCTCTTCTAAATTGGTCAAAAAATTGGGTTTATTGGTGAACCAATGCTGCAAGTCTTCATTGAGCCTTCAT
Organism: Viscum album; assembly: GCA_963277665.1. Taxonomy (NCBI): domain Eukaryota; kingdom Viridiplantae; phylum Streptophyta; class Magnoliopsida; order Santalales; family Viscaceae; genus Viscum; species Viscum album. Next base: position 1,217,878,610 of record OY728159.1, read on the forward strand.
AGTTTACTGTGCAAACCCATCCAATGCCTATCCTGCATGGGCTTCACCCAAGATGAAAGCACCGATGAGAGGAAACTGCTGTTTGATTTCCATTGATTCGAATAGAAAAACTGCCGGTTGTTCACCGAACCTTGCTCCAGCTTGATGAGAAGGGGAGCATGGTCTGATAAAGCTCACACAAGGTGTTTCACCCTTGCATTCAGAAAAGAGGAGATTTCTTGAAGATTAACAAAACATAGATCTAATCCGCACCACATGCGGCGATGCCCTCTTTGGTTGTTGCCCCATGTAAATTTACTTCCCACAAAACCCAAATCAAGTAAACCATTACGGGAGGCACAGGATACAAAGGCTTGCCGATCACAAATGGGGACCTTACTGCCTCCTTTCTTCTCTAACAGATCCATAATGACTTTGAGATCCCCCCCACAAACCATGATGAATTCCCTTGATCAAATTTTTCCAAACTCTACCACAATGCTTCCCGCTCCCTGGCCTCGCACTTAGCATAGATAAAGGAGAAAAGGCACCCCTATTTCCCCTCAGTGATTTTCACAGAAAGATGCTGGTTATAAGCTTCCAACAAGTCCACTGAAACATTACCTCTCCAGAAGACCCAAATATTCTGATTAACTGGATCGCTGTGAATATAACCCCGCATGCCAAGTCTTGCAGCGAAGCTAGAAATTTTTGACCAGTGATGTTTATGTTCAAGAATCACAACTACAGACGCATTTGTACGTCGAACTTCAGAAACCAGAAAATCCGACTTAGCCCGTGCCCCCAGGCCCCGGGTGTTCCAAAAAATGAGTGATATCATTGATTCCGAGGTCGCATGGACTTGGCCCCAGATGACATCTGGCCTTTAGAATTGCTTGAGGGAGGAGTCTTATAAAGCTTGGCACGAGCTCGGGTATACACACCACTGACCGGGGAGGGCGACATGACTTCCCCGAGAGATAAATTCTCTGGGACCTGTAAAAGGACATTGAAATAGTTTGAAGTACGTAGAAAGGAAATAACCAGGGTAGACGAGTCTGAAAGGAGAGACCCCATCTTCCTATCTGAACAAAGTGGAATCCTCACGTCACAACCATTGAGGAACTCTCTCGGACATTCTTGAGATTGCGACCCCAGCCCATGGAAACCCGCCTCTTGAGTCTCCTCGCATCGCGTCCCAATGCCCAGGACATCAAATAATGATAGCATATTCTGATGAGATATAATAGAAATCAACTAGAAATATCATTTTTAGACTAGTGGTAGAACTCATCAACTGGTGGAAACAGAGTTGAAATGGTGGTAGTAGAGTTGAACTGACAGTAGCAACAACTCTTATAGTGGTAGCATAATCTCTTCTAGAAGTATCATGGTTTTATTGATGTTTGTAGAAGTGAACTGGTAGTGGTGAAAACTCTTCTGGTGGCAGCATACATGACATAGATAAATTTTACAATCTACCTTCCATATGACTAGAAACACTTTTTCATATATTGCATAAGAATTAGAAAATAGTCGTGTGAAGGTAAAACACAATTTTCATAGATTTCATAATGGTAAATAAAAAGTTACATAATGGTAAATAATATTTTTCAAAGCTCATGTAAGGGAATTTAAGTTTATACATGAGGGTATTTTTTTTAAAAGCATACATAAGGGTAGATAAATATTACATAAAAGTAATGAAATACTTAAGTGGGTTATGTAAGGATAAAATAACCATTAATTGACTTAAGTAAGGGTAAATATAAACATGTAGGAATTATGTAAGGGTAAATATAAATGTCAAAAATAAAATTTAACAAAGGAAGTAATATTTGTGAGAATTAAAATAAGGGTTTTATTGGACTAATACATCCGTTAATGGATCATTAGAAAAACGTATATGTTTTCGAAGTATGTTATCAGATATAATAATGGTTGAAAATATTGCAGATAAAGGTTTCTAAATGATCCAAAAAACGTTTCCTAAAAAAATTAGAGGAAACATATGGAGATCATCAAATAGAGTTTACTAAAGATTTCAATCATTTGGATCAGGTAGAAGTTTCTGTATGAGGTTATCAGACTAAAGTTCCCATATAAGATGATTAGACAGAGGTTTCTGAAAAATTGAATTAGATAGATGTTTCTAATTGATGTCATCAGATAAACGTTGTTACAAATACATCACAATGAGTATTATAGAGTCATATGATAGAGTTCTATGAAGAAATCAGAAAAAAGGAGAAGAAAATATCCTTGAGGAATCATCATACATAAGAAATCTAATAACCATTATTGAACCCATTAGATAGAGAAAGATCACTATATAAGTATTCTGAATAAATTTTTAAATTAAAGATTTAATAGATTCTTTATAAAAAAGAAGGTATAAAATTAAAGTTTAGTAAAGCATGCCAACAATTAGAATAAGTGTCTTGTAGAATAAATCTTTGATGTTCCTAGGAAGTAGTAAAGGAATATTGGATGAAGTTCCACCAGATGGAGGAAGTGAAAGGAAGTTGTACCAGAAAAATTGTTCAATGATATTTATGACATTTTTTTAAAATATTAATTATGGAGATTCCAAGATTGATGATCCAAATTTTAATAATCATAAAGGAATACTATGATTATTTCAAGATTTCATGAGAATCAAAGAAAACTATTGATTTCAAGATCTAAAGAAGTTACTATATAGATTTTTTGATTCTGATATTTTAGGAACCCTGAATACAGGCAACATGTGAACATTTACATGTACGTCACTGAAAATATTGAGTGGAAAATTTGAATTTGATGTACATTCCTTACCTTGAAAATTTATCAAACCAATAATTTTATAAATGGATTATATTTAAATAAAAAAATATGATATTAATAGAGTGTATCAGGGATGTGTATTATGATGAATAATTGAAGAGTTGTGAGAAAGTTTTGGCCACCAAGATTGAGGGCATTTCTCAGTTGAGGCAGATGTTTTGAGAGAAGAAGTAACATAAAGAGTAAGGGTTAAAGGATAAATAAGATGTACTCAATAAAGCTGTAAATCTCAATAAGAAGAAAAGGATTTTGAATGATCAAACATATAGATACTCGTCTAAATAATACATTAGAAAAATATATATCATCACATGAAATAGTACCGGATGATCTGGAGGAAGAAATATTAGACTATATACCAACAATAACTTTTATTATCATTTAGAATCAAATGAACAAGGAGAAGGGGAAGGAACCAACTATTATATCATCATATGAATTAACATTAGATGGAAACTATTGGATGAAATTGTTAGATATAAAATCTCTAAATGAAGAAAGGGGAAGGAAAGTTACTTTCCCACTACTATGCAAGTAAGAAATGGGGAGGAAGGAAGAGAAGAATAAATCATCACTATGACATCCAACTAAAGTCTCACATTGTGGAAGACTTTATTCGTGTTATAAAGTACCTTAAAAAGTAGTTTAAGAATATATTTAGAGGTAGTATAATGAATGAGCAAGGATCTTTAACTTGGACCAAACCATCACCAATCTAGGGAGTCAATATTATTTTCATCCCCATCCTAAAGTGTATAGACTTGAAATTAGAATAGAGATTGTCTTATAATGAAACCATTGTACTTGGTATCTGATTATAGCAGAGAATACATGTACTAGATATCACTATATATGGAATGGTATAACTACTCTTATTGAGTAGTAAACTTTGTAAAAATTTAATGCAGTATATTTTACTTGCCTTTATATACTTTCATGTGATAAGGAAAAGATAATATAATAATCGAGACCCTAAAAGGACTAAGAGGTAAAAAGATAAAGAGATATAATTGGATAAAAATTTCCTAACACTGATTCACCCCCTCTCAATGTTGAGTACATCCTAAAGTGGTTATCTTATTGTTCCTACCTAATTTTCCTTTTCTGGTATGACAAGATAAGGTAAAACAATTAACCAATTAAGTTAGGAATCCATAAGCCACCCCAAGAAATGTGAAACTCACATTCAGTACAACCAATAATATATCATCCTATAGGATATAGTAAAATACATATCAATTGCATAATAATTTAGGGAATATCTCCATCAATCTCCAACTTACACTAAAACCTCATATATTGTTGTTCCATTTAACTTTATATTGTATTATATATAAGAAAATTGTGAAACCATATCGAATAAACCATTGGGATATCTTCCAATTTTTTTTGGAAATCTATCATCAACTTCACCTTATATTACATAATATGCAATACCTTCTAAATTTTCCAATTTTAAAATTACTTTGGATGAACTCTAAATTGATTTTAGAGTAACTATATAAGTCTTGAAAAACCTAATTCACATTCAGTCAACTATAAATTGTTACCCCACTTTCCTTTATAGTGTTGAAAAAAATATCAATTCCCAAATTTACTAACCCAATAAAATAGAAGTCTCTAGAAAAATTTCAGTCCTACTCAAGCTATAATGGGATCTATGCTGATATCTATCAAATAAATTTATCTCTATACTTGTTTCTACCAGTGGTTTCATATAAATGTATGAATAATTGTAACACCCCGAGCTTCCATGATACGCTTCTCATTCAATAATGCAATATCTTGCATTGTACGCAACTTCGAGTTCTAAAACACCGCGACTAATCAAAGTAGCCGTTATGAATAGTAATAACCACTTTTTAAAATTATAGAAATTTTATATTTCAAAATGGAATTCATTTTTTTATTCCTAATATTGAAATTAGCCTATGTTGAATTTTTTGTAATTTTCTGAGAACTTCCAAATTTTTATGAATAGTGAAAAATACTTAAAACAACTTTTTTAATCAAAATAATTTATAGTGATAAGTTATACTATTTAGTGGTTTTAAAGTATAATTAGAATATATTTTTACCATTTTATCCAATGGTGTTCATTAGAATTAATTTAACATTGAAATTGGACATAAAAATTGCCATTCTTTTGATATAAATTGTTTCTTAAAAACACGCTATTTGTTGTGACAACGAGAATTAATTATAAAATTAATTAATGCAACTTATATGTTTGGAATTTTTTAAAATAGACATCATTTTTGAATTCGGAATATCAATTATAGCTTAGAGTGAAATTTTGGCATTCTTCTGAAAAACTTCAATTTTTGATGAATAGTGAAACCACTAAGTGGTAGTTAAATAACTGATTTTTCGTTTAAATGAAATATTACCACTTCTGTGATTTGATTTTCAAAAATCCGACATACATGGTTGTCATTAAGAAGTAAAATGTTGTTCAATGAGATTAAAATAATTTTTGGTGAACAGTAACTTTTAAGTTCTTAATCGCGATTAGAGGTAATTAGTGTAGTTTAAGGTAAAAATAATGTTTTAATAATATGAGATGAGCTTGACACATGTCCTACCCTCATTGGATGTGCCATGGCCGACCGAGACAATCCATGGGTGAACTTGGGGACCCCATGGAGCCACTTTAGTTGGAAAATGACATAAATACCTTTTATTTAATGTTAATGTAAAAAATGACACAAAGATGAAATGTTTTACTAAAAATTTTTTTACATGGGGTTATACAAGTCATATTTTTGACTATAAATAGTCATTGGAAAGCTAAAGCGATTTCCTACATCATAGTATTTTTTTATAATTTTTAGACATTAAATAAATTAAATTATTTATGACATCATTATGATGCAGCGATGACCTCATTATTTAATGATTTTAATAAAATGAAAATATAATGTAAAATCCAAGGCTTACACTTGTCAAAAGACTATTGAATGGGGAGATTTAGAACCATTATCACCTTATCCTTGAATTATATAAGTTTTGGACCTTTATAATCCGAAAATAATTGTATAATAATGTAAACTTTCCTTACTTTCCAAGAGTGCCCCTCCTCTCCACTTATAAAAGGCCCCCACCTCTACCACCTCATTCACACTTTCAAAGCCTTTTGGCTCGGCCAACCTCTGCCAAAATACTCTCCCAACTTCCCCCTATTACTCCTAGAATCCTCACGTTGGGCAGAACTCTTCCCAAGGAAGCATTTGGCTCAAATCAAAAAGAGTTACCCGATTTTAAGGTAATGTCTTCTCTTGTGTTATTTTATTTTATTTTATTTTTATTCTCCAACCCCCTAAACTCTTTTTATTCATTTCTTTTGTAACAACACCAGTATCCTCAATATACTAGGATGTTTTTATAAGAAGTATTCTAGCTACACTAACACACACCTACATCTAATGGTTAAAGAACATACTGTTTCTGTGGATGGAAAATTTCTGCCTCACGAAACAATGATTGTTCAACACTCATATAATACCTTCAAAGGTGGCCATTAAGATGTCACTATATTTATATATGATATATAATATGTTTATGTTTTCCTTATGCTTCTGTATTTCTCATTTATGAAATACTTTATGGTTTCCATTATGGGTAAACGCGATATTTTCATTTTAGGAAGTGCGGACTACCGCCCCCTCAAAGTGATTTGAATCGTTAATACCATATGTGGGATGTATAAAGGATGGAGTAAATGGTATTATATGATATATTATACTGGAATTATATAATACATTTATATCAGTATGATTTCATTCCATTAAATATGAAATAGAAATGAAAGTAGCGTTCATGCGTACGTACGACTTACCGTCTCCATGAACAGTGCATTTCATTTCTTACCTCTAAATGGTACGTAATATTATGAATGAATGTATATACTGGATATATATGATATATATGATATCTACATCATGAATATAATTTTGGATATAATGGATATTTCTACCACATAAACAACTTGTAATTATAAGAAGTTTATTGTTGACTCAAGTACCAAAGATCGACAAAACGATCGTTATTAACTTAAATAATTACATAATGTTCATATCATTGTAATAAGTGATATAAAAAGGATAATGAAATTTAAAATGGTTCTTAATAAGGTATATATTAACTCTAGTTTATTATTCAGGAGGTTAAAGAACAGTTGAGTCAAGTCAGACACGAGGTAAGGGAATTTCTTAACCCAACTTCCATTCTTTGGGTTAATCTCCTACTTTCAAATTATGTCATGATATTATTATGTGCTATTTTGTATTTTTTATGTTCTTTATGTGTAACTATAGTGAATACACATAATAGATCTATTTTTTTTTTAAAAATGATCTTTTTAAGGACTTCGTCTCAATCTCCTTTCATTGAGGCATATTTGGTTTTATACACAATTTTCTTTGATACGGTGTATAAACCCCTTTGACTTTTACATTTATTCAAAAGGAATATTTTTTATACGAAGCGTTTTACTAAACAACAAAAATGGAATGTTTTTCTTTCTGTACATTTGCGGCGACAATGACTTCTCTGCCGCCGTGACCATTATTTGAGTTTCGGCTTCCTCTACAAGCCATCGCTTTTTTTTATGAAAAATAAATACAATGTTTTAACTTTATTTTATTTTGGTATTGAAAATGGTTTTGAAAGCGTTTTTATTATATCAATGTGTTGTATTGAAATCTTGTGATTGAAATGTGGAAATGTTATGTTTCCTTTATGCATGTTTTATGTGATACGATTATGTTATGGTTTATGATATGTTTAAACCCATTCATATGAGGAATGCATTGGACTTAGTAAGTGACGGGTGGAGCCCGCTATAGCTCCTCGATGCATCGGTAGGTCTCATGAGACAACTAGACGTGGAATTGGCCGAGGCCCCTTCCCAATTTGATTTGTGATTTTGGCCGAGGCCTTAATCATTTTAGACGTCTTGGCCGAGGCCTTGACAAAATGTTTCAGAATGTCTGGAATTATGCATTCCATCATTATGAAAGTGGTTATTGATATTGCATGTGATTATTTGACCAGTAGAATATCCATGTGAATAAGTAAATGGCATTATCTCATTTTACTTTTGCCATATTATGTTGAAGTTCATGTTTAAAAGGCTTTTGTTTTAGTTATACATTGCCTTAAATGTTGATGTTTATTTATGAAAGCTTCCGCAATATTGTTATCCTTATTGAGCATCTGAGCTCACCCCTTTCAATGTTTTAATATTTTCCAGGATGTGAATAAGTATTTTATGAATGACCTGCAGGGATAGTCAGAAGAGGATATGAGTGTGGACTATGAAGACTTTGTTATTAGTTTTTTACTTTATGATGTAATATAACATTTATGAATGTATCTAGTGTTTCCAAGGCTACTAAACTAATCGGTCTTTCGAGACTTGATCTTTTGTGATCATGCCAATGTTACGAAGTAATGCACCGACTCTGGGTAGCTAAGGTCGGGGCGTCACAATAATCATATAATATTTTATCTAATTCATCAAGTGACCATTGAAAATGACGTATTTCAATCCCACAAGTCGTCCTAATGCATTATTGATTCTCTGAGTATAGACTAACTGGTTCGGTGAATACACCACATGTCCTTCATCTAAGAAGATGAGCACATCATATGCCCCTCATCCAAGTATAAAATCATATCACATGTATCAGTTGAATCTAATTTTTACATAAATTTTAATCATATTTTTCAGCGATTATTAGACTTTATATTTCTTAATTTTTCATGTTTTTGATGATTTATAGAAGATTAAATCTTGATAATGAATTTGGAGGATTGTTTTGAATATTTTAAATTGAATCATAAAAAATCATGCTAAAATACACTAAATTATAGAATGATTATTTATAGAAGAGTTATAGAAGATAAAACACATGATGAAATTATAGCGAAACCTTTGAAATACATTTAATAGTACACTTAAAAAAATAGAGAAGGATCATGATTTGTTATGTCATGGATGTAGAAAATCACGCCACAACCAGTGTTAATTTTGAATAATGTTGTAATTATTAAGGATATATTAGATTAAATTGAAGGATATGTAAGATTAACTTAGGAACCTGAAGGATATGCTTGCACTATGATGAGATCCATTGCACCACAAAAAAGTTGTGGAATATTAAATTAGAGGTTCTAATATGTCATTCTATCATGATGTTTTTCACCAAGCTGTAAGGAGTCACAAATAGATAGGAAAAGAATAAATGAATAATTTTACTAGGTGATTCCCCACATCACATTGAAGATGACTCAACATAAATACATCTATAAAAGAAACTAGAAATTCAAACTTTGATAAAAAAACTCAGAGCTCACGCTATGATATTCTAGCTATTCTAGGATTTTATGGAGGAAATATTTTTCAATGTCCTGAAGGTATTCATCAAAATAGGATTTGTGAACATTTAAAATATCACACTTTTATATTCAAGGATCTGAAAATATGATTTTATCAAATTTTATAGATATGTGTTTGACTAGAGGATCACACCCTAATTGAGTATTCCACATGACTTTCAATAGATATTGAATCATTTTCAATTCGTATCATAGAGCAACACACCATGATTTATTACTTTCTAATGATTTTATTAGTGTTGGAGATCTAAAACCATTTAATTTTGTACTTCTAATTACATAAATATTAATAAATATATTATCATATTATGATTTTTATTTTTTATAAAATTGATGTGATAATTTTCTTATAGTATTTGTCGCATGAAAAGGCCATACTAGTTTTATGAAAGAGATCAATCATGGTTATCTCATAAAAAAATTATCACATATAGAATGTAGTATATCAATCCATCAGATTTCCACAGAGGGAGATTTTTAAACCTAAGACTCAAAATTTCACCTTGTTTTTTTGATTTTGCAAGAAATTTTGACTAAAATTGGGGTTTTTGTTTTAATATGATTAATGATAAAATAGAGCAGAGTTTAGAATTCAAAAAATAAAATGTTGAGGTTAGAAATAGATGTAAATAGAGAGTAAAAAACACATTTTAAAGTAGCATACAAGGAAAGTGTGAATCCATTATTCTTCCCCATTCATCCTTGTATAAAATGATTTTCTAATTTTTATTTGTCAAATGTTAACCAAAAAACTCATGTTAAACACATCAATTTACCTAAAAAATATACCAAGACCTTAGTATAGGGTTTACCCTCCTAAAGTCCTTGAAGAAAATAAACCTAACTGAAATAACTATACCCAATGACAAGACATTTTTCAAAAAAGTTTAAATAATGAGAACAATAACTTTACTTTTATAAATTGATAGAATACTTATAACTGTTTAGAAGAAAGGAATTCAATAAAGAAGAATACATATTTCATTAGAAAACAAAATTATTTAAAAATATAAATAAAATACAATGAAAATTATAGAGACTCATAAGGGTTCATCCTTGGATCACAAACTACTTGGGTGTTTAGATGTGCAGGGTTAAATCAGCTATAATTTTACTCCTTCCTCACAGTAGCACCATATAAGTCCTTACACCTCTGTAGTCCACATGATCTCTTGTTAGACTTACCAAGTTAAATAAACAAAGGGGGGAGGGGGGATTATGGTACAATAGTTTAAAATAAATACCACCTTTTTTGATCTTGTTTCTTTGTTAAAAAAAATTATCTTCTCTCTCTTTCCCATATTAATGAAAAATTAAAAATTAAAACATGAACAAGACACACCAAATTTACTTAGTTCAACTGCTCTTGGATACATCTAAATATTATAAAAAGGCAATGGTATGATGTACCAAATTCACTATATCTCATTTATTTTACAATGTTTAGTAAAAACTCACTATCCCTCCTTGTTCAATACCAAATACAATTTGAAATCTCACTACTCTCTCTACTGAAGTATGTTCACTGATACTACAAAATATTATTCCATTGATTCTTTGAGTTAATGTCTATTACAAACCATTTGGTGTTTTATGAAGCTATGATTTCATACACAATATAAATATCAATTTACCACATAATTTCTAAGCCACAGATTCTGGTTTGCAGAACTTTCGATTTGACACGAATTTTTCATAAATTTCACACAACTCTAAAAAATTTTCATAACTTTTAACTTTCTCATAGAACTCAAAAATTTCAATAAACTTTTTATTTTTTCATGGAAATCCAAAATTTTACACAAATTTTTAATTTTTCATGTAATTCCCTTGGTCATATAGACACATGTCCTTTTTCTTCATGAAACTATTGTTGGAATAACTAAATCATTTAGAAAATGCTTTAGCGAAACTCTTACATGATTTTAGAGTCATGATATTATATAAGTGTTAGAATACAGAAATGTGGGGGCTTAAGTCCTATTTATAGAAGAGGTTAACCCTTAAAGTAACTACCTTACATTCCACCAACCTCATAGATAAATTTCCTTAGTTTTCCAAATTCAATGATTTGGTGTTTCCCTTAGTGCACAAGTCACTAGCACCATGAAACTTGTATCTATATTTCTTGGGTTCACAGAACTCTGTCTATATCACAAAACATAGAATTTCATGAAACCTCATAAAATTCATGAAACAATTTCTTTTGTTTCATTTTGATGATGCAATATGGAATCTTCACTTTTATGAAACTTCACAAAACTATTGATACCTTTCACACAACATTTTTGACTTACATGCAAATTATTCTTTTACCAAATTTTCCCTATATGTTTTTAAATCACCATGGTTAGACAACTTATAATTTTCCTGAGTTTTCTTCATCTCGCATGTTTTACTATGTAAACATTCCACATGAACTCAAACACTTATAGAACCATTTCTTCATGAGTATATCAAGATCTCCATGGTCTAGGAAATTTTTCAATATAATTTTCCATCACCCCCATTGAAATTTCCCAATTGAGTTTGTATAGTGGATTTGTCAATAAAAAAAACCAACCTAAAACACTATAATTTTAGCATGAGGTATTTTTATAATAATCACCCCTTTAGGTTTGTTGACAAATCTTAACCCATTGATATTACTTTGAACTATATATTTCTAGCTCAATGATATAAATTTTCACTCTTCCTTTTTAAACCATAATTTTCATCCTTCAACTTGAGATAATTACTAAATATTTACTAAATATAAACTCTAATCCCACATGAGTCATTCTTGGAAGGAGAAACAAGACTACCATGAAAATTTCATCAATTCAACACATTGTTCTCAATACCAAATGCTTTTTACCATTAATAAATAGTGTAATATCAATGGTTTGAACATTTTCTTACAAAGTTTAGCTCTCAAGAAGACCAATTATTTAGACCTATTGGGTAACTTATTTCATTAGGAACCCATTAGATAATATTTCATGATTTATCATCATTGAAAAAATATCTCTATCATCATCAGATATATAAAATCTCCCTATTTCTCAGCCACTCTATCAGTTTCTCCCTATTTCCCAAACATGTATTCTTACACTTTGTCAAAGAACCCAAAAAACACCCCTTATGAATATAATAAGGTGAAGAAAACATAACGTCACATATGGAAAACAAACCATACCTCAAGGGGTATGGGTTCCCCACCCATATTGGTTAAGTGTAAGGGTTTGACTAAACTCTAAGAGCTTACTAACATATTTAAAATTCTTTTCTGGGTAAAGCCTTTATTAGAATTTCTAAAACATGAAGTTCTATAGGAAAATACTATAACTTCACCATCTAATTCTCCCCATTATCCTTAATAAAATGATACTCTATGTTATTTTGATTTCTCCTCGAGTGATGGACTAGATTTTTTCTAAGGTTTATATTACTTGAATTATTATAAATGAATCTCATCAGAGACTTCACTTCAACTACCATAGCTTCTAGCTTCTACTTTATCCATAGTAACAATGTGATATATTTATTATCCACAATATATTTTGCTTCTATTATGATCAATGAAATGAAATCGCATTTCTTAGTTAACCAAGAAATACATGGTCCAACAAGATGTAACCGAAAACCTAACATATATTTTCTGTCCTCTATTGAACTGACACAATCTGATTCTGTATAACCCAATAACAATTTATAAGATTTTCCATTGTAAAAATAATAAAAATCCATCATTCCTTTGATATAATAAAGTATTATTTTCCCTAAAAGTAAGTGAATTTACTTGGAACTAATTTGATACCATACCTCATGGCTTGTGGAAAAAAATATTTGTTAATATCATTGTTAAGTACTATAGGCTCCAAAATTAACTGCATATACTTTATTACCATGACTGCTTTTCCTTAATCATCCCTATATTGTTTTATCTGGTTAAAAACCATTGTTTTCATCTCCTTAAAATTCCCTTTATAATATTCTCATGACCTCATTAGCGTATTTGGATAGATAAATAAATGTTTTATGCTTTCCCTGCATTACCTGTAACAAAGGAAAAAATTTAATCTAAATAATAAATGAAATTTTAAAATCACATATCATTCTTTCTGAGGAGTGGACTCATTTTCCTTTCTGGTTCACTATTAGTCACATCTTGAAAGCTCCCTGCTCTCATAATGGAAGTATGATCATGGATCCTCTAGAATATTTTTCCATAAATTCCTTGAATCAATATTTTTTATACCAATTTTGGCAAGTCATGAATCCATAATTTCATCAAAAAAATGAATATCAAATTTCCAAAGAATTTATAGGGAATATATTCTAGTTCACATAAATCTTAGTTCCACATAACCTTTGTACAACTTTTATACAACTCTATAACTTTTACAGAAGCTTTTAATTTTGTTATAAAACTCCTAAATTTCAAAAAACATTTCAATTTTTTTATAATTCTCAACATTCATGTAACTTTTTAGTTTGTGAAGAAACTCCAATGGACATATAGACGTAGGTACTATTTATTCACAAAACTAATGTTAGAGTAATTGTTTTGTGCAATAAATACCTCCACATAACCCTTACATGATTTCATATACCTAATATTATCTAAGGGTTGGACTACTCAAATGTGTAGTGTAGTGACCTATTTATAAACATGGAAAACCCTTCATGTAACTCCCTTACATACTATCGACCTTAGATTCAACTTTACTTAGTCTATAAACTTCAATGATCTAACATTTACTTTAACATGAAAGTAACTTCAATTATAAAACTATGTATTTCCCAGGTTAACACAACTCTATCTATGCCGTGAAACTCTTATTTTCATGAAGCCTCAAAACATTAATGAAATACTTAACTTTTCTACATTTTGATGAGGAAACATAGAATCATAACTTTTAGGAATTTTTTTGAAACTATTGATACCCTTCACGTAACACTTTCCCTTGCATGAAAATCTTTCCTTTTCAATATTTTCCTGAGATTTCTTGGAATCACCGTGTTCACATAACTTTTTATTTTCCCGAGTCTTCTTCCTTTTCCCTGTTTTCCTATGTAAAATTACCATATTCACTTAGTTATAGACCTATACCTTCATGATAATATCAATTTCTCCTTAGTCCTATAATGTTTTTAACATAATTTTATAATAATCATGATTAAACTAGACAAATTAATTTTTCAAATCACATTCTCAATAAACAAAACCATCTGAAAAATACTACAATGTCACCTTGAGGGATTTTCCCAACATCTCCCTCATTACTTCTTTATAACACCAAATTTTCTATAAGGTAATTATTTGTTTTATAGATCACTTACTCTATGATAATGTATGGGAAATTTTAAATTTTATTTATTCCTATAAGTGTCCTCAGGAAGCTACATACGCGTGTGTCTGATTCCATTCAATTAACTCTTGGTGGAATCTATAACGAGTTCTTTAGTCATGTGGATAATAAATTAAATTTACTTCTCTCTAAGACATTATTTATCCATAGAATAATCCTACAAGAATCACTTATTTATCTCCATCCATCAGAAAAAATCATATGGTTGGATGAAATCCAGTAGTGCTAATTTTCTTTTCCCTAATTACTGAAAATTTCACAAAGTCCTCAAATGAGGAAAAAATATCAAATGAGAGGAGAAATATCCCACACAAGGATAATTCAAGATAAAAAGTTTTAATATAATATTAGATTATGAAAAAGATTATTTCTTTATGAGAGTTTCAAATATATCATAATCATTCCCTAAGTATCCCATATGAATAAAAAATGGCCGATAAACCTTACAAAAATATCACACAAGACAAAAATTTGATGGTGTAAAACATCATATGAGAAGGAAATATCACATGAGGTAGAATGAAATATCATACAAGTTGGACTCATAATATCATATGAACTTCTATACCTATCCATAATTCATGATTTTAAGCTAAAAAATTATTTTTTAAAAATTCACATATTTTTCATAAAAAAATGGATTGGTAAGATAATTATATAAATTATTTAAAATTCTTAAAAAACGAATTAATCCACATTAAATAAAATTTCCCAAAATATATTTTTAAAGAAAAAGTAGAGAAAGAAAAAATAAAAAAAATTAGTGGTGATTTATTCCTTGAAAATCACTTGAAATGTTATGAAAATAAGAATATAACTTGGACTATGGACCAGTAAGAAAAAAATATAACACCAAAATAATTTCAAATAAAAAAACCATGATATTAATAAGTTTAGTACCAAGGAATTAAAAATTATCATGAATCATCAAATACCACTATTCAAAATTTACCATTCAATTCACTCAATCTATTTTCACATATTTTATTATATCATGCCCATAAAGCAATTAAATTTCTTGAAATTTTGACAAAAAAAATATAGATTTATAACAAAGTGTTTTTTTCATCCAAATGAGTGGAATATTCACCATAATTTTTATAAACTTTTAAATCTTTACTTGATATTAATCTTGAAATTGTGTAAAATAATGAAGGCTTATTATGGGTTTTTTTAGAGATTTGGTGAGTAGGTTTCATATGTGGAAACTTATAGGTAATAACAAGGTGTTTTTGGATATTTTAGATGAAACAATTCTTGGTCATTTTTCATTCAAGTGTGGTATTCCTCTTTCTTCTATCAATAGATCATCTTCATAAAATCTGAAAATATCCAAGGCTAGTTTATACCTTTTAGAAAATCAATTAAAATATTATTTTTTTACCTCTTCTCTAAATTTATAAATTTTCCACCTAGTTTTTTTAGGTTTATATTTCAGAATAATTATAAGATAGTAAAGGGAAGAGAGGAACTTTTTTTTATATAATTTAGTTTAAAAATCCAACCACTTTCTTAAATGAGAATAATTCTTATTAGATTTAAAAAATGATGCATCTTTTGATTTTTTTTGGAATAGCTTCAGCATTGCAAAAGTTTTTCAATTTTTTTGTTTCAAAAATCTTATTGAGAATATCTAAAAAAGGAATATCTTCAACCAACTTACTTTTTATATAGACAAATTATTTATCTTATTAATTTTCTTCCCCCCCCAAAACCAAAAAGGATAAAACCAACTTTAATATAGACACCCACACTTAAGTTCAACTAATTCATTCAATTTTACTTCCTAGAGAATAGTGGATAGGGAAAAAGGATTGTATCGTGGCTTAGTAACTGGTTGTAAATTTATTCTAAGAGGATTACAAGAATAAAAATGATTAGGAATCCTTCAAGAAAATTTATTTTCCTAAAAATGGATTTTTAATCACAAAATAATTGCCTTAATAATTTGGAACACATGTTCCTAAAACTCCAAGGTTTTGAAAGTTGTGAATAAAATTTTGGTTGAAAAAGAATTGTTTTGTTTTCTCTGGAATTAACATGAATGTGAAGAAAATATTTTAATGGTTTAAATGCTTAAGAAGTTGGTGAATTTAAAAATTTTATAGTCATTTGAGACATTGGATTCAAAATTTTAATTGTATTTTCTTGAGATTCCTTATTTTTGGAATTTGGAATATAGTTATTTAAATATTAATTTAAGTTTAGTTCTTTGGGTAAATTAGTTAACCATTGACTTGGGTTCCAAAAAATTATAAGGGTGATCAATTTAATCTTAAATTCATTTAAAAACACTCTAAAAACAAAAAATTAGTAAAAAAGATTGAAAAAGAAAATAGAAAACTGAATTAAAAAGAATGGAAACCACCTAAAAATCCTAAATTTACAAGAAATGATCTTCCTCCCACATATTTAGGTCAATATACTCATTATACCATAATTTATTAAAAATAGAATAAAATTCAGAAATTTTGGAAAAAAATAAAAAATAATTCACATGGAAAGAGATAACATGGTTCTCAATGGTACTCAACTACTTAATGATAATATTCATATCCTAAAGGTTCTTGAAAATTTTCTTTTTATAGATTCAAATGATGTAAATTCACTGTGATATGTGTTTTTTATTTTTTTATTTTAAATGAATGGATCTAGAAGAAAAACATGTGTAATAATGTATGGTACTAACCATTTGGAACAATGTTTACCTAAAAATATATTCATTTTGGTGTCATAAAACCATAATTTATCTTCTTATTTTAAGTATTTCGTGATTATCCTTTCATCATGGAAAACATTTTATTTCTCCTTGTATAACCAAAAACTTTTATAAGCATTATTTTTAATTTCCTTCAGTACCCATAAACATAATTGTCTTTGTTTTACAGTAGTAAATAGATTCATATTTCAAAAATTTAAAACCCAAAATATTTATGTTCTGTCTCAACTACTAGGTGAAAATACTTTTGATAAACTAATATAAAATTATACATTCCAATTAGGGTTTTAAAATCAATTCAATAGGCCCACAATGCATCATCTAGCCACACACACCAGTATTTTTTTTTTGGCTATATATTTTATCCAAAATATGTTTGATTTATCTATTTGATAGTTCATACATTCCATTAGTTTTTGGATGATAGGATGGTTGAAGTATATGTTTGAATCCATATTCTCTCATCAAAAATTCTAAATTATTATTAAAAAAGTGAGTTCCATGATCAATTATTACAAACTTGGGAAGACCAGATCTCCAAAAATGACTGGATTTTAAAAATTTAACAACATATTATCCATCATTAGTCTTTATAGGGATGACTTCTATCCATTTTGATTTATAATAAAAAAATATAGTATGTAAATATATTCAAAATAATTAGGAAAGGGTCCTAGTAAATACATTCCCCATACATCA
This sequence comes from Viscum album, assembly GCA_963277665.1. Lineage (NCBI taxonomy): Eukaryota > Viridiplantae > Streptophyta > Magnoliopsida > Santalales > Viscaceae > Viscum > Viscum album. Next base: position 1,217,896,589 of record OY728159.1, read on the forward strand.
AATAAATTACAAAACAAGTGGGGTAGTTTTGGTATTTTATTTCTCATTGAAATGTTGCATTGAAAATTATTAATCTTAAATGCTTTGAATAATTAAAAATAATATTTGAAAAGGGAATTTGGTGACCCATTTTTTCCCTTGTAATACTTTGAAATATTTCTAAATATATTTCCCAAGCTAGGTGCTGAGACAACGTATGATCTTGAGGCTTGTTGTGCCCAAAATTAATTTTATGAAAATATTAAATATATTTTATATTGAACACACATGACATCTCAGATAAAATTATACAAATCTTAAACGATAGATCATATCATAAATCTGAGACCTTTGTTGCATCTAAAATTTAGATTTCACCCAAGGCGCGACATAAATTGAGTGGGCACGGGGCATTCTGACTCCTTGCTCGTTGGCTGTACTTTCAATGAATTAATTAATTACTAATTTTGTTAATTAATTCATTTCAGTTAAATGAATAGAATGTCTAAGAATACCATCTGAATTATTTCTCTAGGGTTAGCTGTATAAACTATGGGAGAAATCCCGAGATCTTCCTCCCCCATCTATTGGCGGATTACGTCGGAGAGTAACAAAACTCAAAATCAGAGAAGATCAAGATAAAGTGAATGCAACAACATATATCAATAACTGGAAGACATGTTTTTAATGAAATATGAATCCATAATCAAGTTATGACTCATCATTAGGAATTTTACACACTTTAATTAAATAGTTGAGTATATTGATTGTTTTTCTTCGATCTTACCCCTTGTTTGAAGCCTTTTCTTGTTCCAGAGTACTAGAATTAAATTAATTTCTATTTATATCTTACCCTGGGATACTTATTCTTTATATTTGTCTCATAATTCTTTTTCAATGGTATTTAAATAATTTTTGTGTTGATTTTCACCCTTGTTTTTTCGTGATAATCACCGGTTGGACCCTAAGGTCCCGATTCAACAATGACTGAGGGGTATCAAGCCCAATCAAACCCCCTGATTCAAAGAGATTTTATGAAAAGAGAATTAATTGATAAACCAAGAATTGATCAAGAATCTTTGTGAGGTAATGAGGTTCATTTTGGTGATTAATGATCAAGAAATCCGTGTTAGAGGTCATGAGTGCGTGCATAACGGACGACGAAACCCTCACGAAGAACGACAATTGTTTTCCAGTGAGTGATAGTTGAGATTTGTCATCTATATCTAGATATATAATTTTCAAGACTATTTAAGGTGGGATATAGATATGAACAAGCAGATTCAAGAAAATAAATTTGGATCTAGAATTCGGGTGAAAAAAATCGACTAAAAATGAGATGTTGGGAATTATTGATGGAAATTTGGAAATATTGTTAATCTTCTTATTGGGCTGAGCTGGGAGATGGTTATACCCTTACTCTATAATTCTAGATTATTTGAATAAACTTGTATATATATATATATATCCTTCTTCTATATCCACACCATGGATTTTGGTTCTCTACTTCCTAGAGAGATGAAGGTGCACGAGGTATGCCATGTGATTTCTGTATTTATCTTCTCATGGTTGGATAAGTCCACTCTCCTACTATAGGTGGTGAAGAATTGATGATTATATCATATAATACCCATGTTTAACCCCTTTTGTTTGGAAGATCTTACATTCACTTCTTTTTGGGTTTAGCTATACTATTTTACTATAACATGTGTTATCTACTATATTCACTCCCTATTGTATCTATTACTGCACCCCCTTCAGATTTTGAGGTGTCTTAATGGGTATCTATATACTCACCCCTTCTTGGGATTTTCACACATGTATTATTCTTAGTAAGATGATAGAAAGGTCGATCCTTAATATAGAATAACTTATGGGTACTAAGTTATTGGACTACGTACAGTGGTCATAGCTTTGTATTCAGGAGATGGGATCTCTCAACTATTTACTTTTCCATATTTCTATCAGTTTGGGACATATTTATTTGGAATGTATTTTTACCCATTAATTTCCAGTTTACACTACCGTACTTTTGTGTTTTCTAGAGTTTCATGTATGTTTGGTTTACTTTATAACAGTGTTTCATCTTTTACTCTTCCCATCTTCACTTTTTCATTGATTTGACTACGTCTGTTCATAAATGTACTTAGGAAAATGCCACCCTAAGTTTATTAATGCTTTCAGAACCTATTTCCACCCCTAGCCAATGAAGGTGGCCTTAGCGTACTTACATCTTGAACCCTAGCTTGGGTTGGGTCTTGATAGATTGGTATCAGAGGAAGTTCATTCCTTGAGATTTTGTTCAGATGTATCCTCTTAAGAGGAATTGGTTTGGTTTAGGACAATATTGTCAAAGTTTCTTGAGTGCAGATCTCAGGATAGGGAGTCTAGTGATGATGTGGCTACTGAAGTATCTATTCATTAGGACCTAGAATACCCGCTTGTTGACATAGAATGCCAAGACATTTGTTGTAAGAGATAAATGTTACATGAATAATATAGGATTAATTATTTGAATTTCCTTATTTATTCAACTCCCCATTACTAGTGATATACATATATACATATATATATATATACACACACTTGATCATATGACTGTGGTACTCCTTGATAACTATCATAATGCCTCCACGATGATATCCAGCCAAGATACCAGCTCCGATTTATGAAGAAAAACTAGCAAGTGATGAGGATTCTGGTTAGGGTCCATCATATGATACCCTTCCTCTAGGTGGGAAAGTAGAAGCACCTGCCACTATTAAGAAGTAGTTTATTCAAAATAGAGCTGGCTGAGGATGTGTGTTGGTTCAGCGTGCTATGCAAGTTCCATCACTAGTGGATTCTAAGGTTCTGCAATGCGCTTGATTATTAGGAAACATAGGATTGGATAGAGTCAGTGTTCCATATCTTTAGGATTTTTTGGGGCATGATGGATCATGTTGTTTCACTGAAAACTATCCTCTTCCATGAATCAACTAGGTGCTAAAGGAGCCTTGTTACAGAGATGCAAAATGAGTTGACAATCTCATGTCCTGACTTCCAGCAGTTGTTCCATGAGGAGTAACACCCCTTCTATTTGAACTCAGTTCAGATCTAGGATCTTTTGGAGTTGAAGTATGGAGGGATTATAGTGGATGAGTACAAAAAAGGTTCAAAAATGTTATACAGTACTCTATTTACATGATCTAGGATGACTACTTCTGAGCACAAAATTTTGTGCAGGGACTTCGTAGAGAGATATGTGCCATCATACTACCCTTGTGCATCTCCACATATACCAGGGTGTTGGAGCAGGCATGGGTGACAAAGATATTTATATCATAGGGACACTAGATAGCTATATATGGGAGTGGGCACCATAGAGCTGAGTCATCTGCAACAGATAGCAAAACCCACACGCTAGGATCTCAGTGTATGAGAGCATTCCATGATCAGAATCAGGAACATGGTTAAAGGTAGTAAAGAGTTCTAGGGTATCTTGGAGAGGGGTGGTGTTTTAGTTATGATAGCGAGATCACATGGTACATGCCTTACCCACCAGACATATAGAGCATCACATGAAGATAGATGATGGAATACTATAAAAAATTCAACACCGCCATCGTGGATCTCTTAGTAGAGGAAAAGGTGGTCCCTAGGGAGGTGAAGTTAGAATAGGAGAAGGAGGAGATATGGCTGGTGGAATTTATTATGAGATCCTTCCACCACCACCACTAGGTGGCCCACCCCAGACACAAGGAGATGGTGACCTGGGCTATGGGAAGATATAGGCTTTGGATGTCTATGACCCCACAACACATGAGAAGATAATCGGTACGATATGTGTCTTGTATACTCTTGATTCAATGTTAATTGACCTAGGTTCCAGTCATTTATTTATCTCTATTCTTCTGGTGTGGGAGATAGAGCTCTCAGTTGAGGCACTAGCCCTACATCTTCATCTTCAGATTCTTACTGGGAACACTTCTTCTATATCTTTCATCTACTATCAATGCAAGCTATAGATTAGTGGAGAGAGGCTCAAGTGGAACCTTTTGGTCATCACGATGAAACTATATGATGTCATCTTGATAATGGATTAGATATCTATGGTCTGAGCCCAAATTGACTGTCTCTGCAGAAAATTCAGGCGCTTACACACTAATGGGATGAGATTATTATTTTTTGGTGAGGGCGCTCTCATGGAAGGGAAGGTGGGTTCTATGAGAAGGAGGATTTATCCCATCATCCATCATTTAGTAAGTATGTCCCTTGGGGAAGTATGCTATTTAGTCATCTAGATTCCTTCAGTTTTGGAGGATTACATGGACATCTTTCCCATAGATGTTTTGGGACTACCTTAGAGGTGGTAGATGGAGTTTTCATCAACTTTTATCCTAATAATTTTCCAATATCATCTAAGAAATATTGGATGGAACCTACCAAGCATTGAGAGTTGTTTTTATAGTTAAAGGACCTATAAGATAAGGTTTTCATCATACCCAATGTGTCCCCTCGGGCAGCTCTAGTGTTGTTCATGAAGAAGGTAGATGGGATCTTGCAGCTTTTCATGGATTATCATCACCGAATCCCGGCCAAGAAAAATAAATATTACCCATTTACAAAAAATTTAGACCTCTTTAATAAGTTGAGAGGTGAAGTATGGTTCTCAAAGACTGATCTTTGGTTCGTATACCACTAGTTGAGGGTTTTTGATGATGAAATTCCTATTCTGGTTTTTTGATGTTTCTACCAACACTATGAGTTCCTAGTGATGCCCTTTGATATGATGAATACCCCCTCCATGTTTATGGATTGGATGAAACATTTCTTATAGCCTTAATTGGATCAATTTTTTTAACTCATTGATGAAATCCTCATCTACTCTACATAAAAGGAGGAGCATGCATCACAATTGAGGTTTGTCCTAGACTTACTTCAAGAGAACCATCTTTATAGGAAACTATCAAAGTGCCAATTCGAGATTCATGAGATTTACTTTTTGGGGCATGCCATTTCTAAGCTAGTCATAGATCCCATGAATATCAAAGTAGTGCTTTCTTTAGAGCCACATAAGAACATTTCATAGGTGCATAGATTTCTTGGATTAGTGGGGTACTATTAGAGGTTGGTGGAAGACTTATCCAGAATCATATACACTTTGACTACCCTGATGCAGAAAAGAAAATATTTTACCTAGTTTGAGTAGTTCTAGAGGGAATTTGAGGAGTTGAGGCTTAGTATGAAGAGATCTCTAGAGTTGAGACTACTGGAGAAAGTTGGGGAGTTTTTAGTGTATTGTGATGCATCCGAATTTGGGCTCAGATGCATGTTGATGCAGCAACAAACAGTTATCGCATACAAGTTGAGGTTTTTGAGACCCCATGAGTATAACTACATGACACATGACCTAGATATGGAAGTGATAGTCTTTTCCATGATGATTTTATGATACCACCTTCTTGTTGAGTTATTTTTTGTTTAATCATACCACCAAAGTCTCAGGTAAGTCTTAATGCAGGGAGACCTAAACTTGAGATAACGATGCTGGTTGGAGTTTCTGTAGGACTACAACATTGAGAGAGTCTATACTATGGGGAAGGGAAAAGTTGTTGTATATTACCTTAGCTGGAAGTCTCATTCTCTCTTAGTTCTAGGGAATTTGAAGTAATTAGCTTCCCTACAGCTGACCCTGGTGGAGCAAGAGGGTACAAGAATTCTATAGTCGACGATGTTGACTAATTTGCTTCTCGGGCATGTGAGAGAGTCCCACCTGGGAGATATCAACTACAAGGTATTATGTGATCAGATATCCATATGAGACTCACTAGGTTGATATTCTAAAGGAGGGAATCCGATAATCTTATTCATGGGGTGAACAACGGTTCTAGTCATGTTGCATGAGGAGGTGATATAGAAGTTCCACACTTCCCCTAATTGTACATCCTGGTGCGGGTAATATGTATAGAAACCTTCAACAATAGTTTTTTATGTCCAACATGAGATGATTCATAGCTCTGTTCATCTTTTGGTTCCTCAATTGTCAGTAATTGAAGGCTGAGCACCATGTTCTGACATGTTTTTTACAGCCCCTTGAGATCTCTAAGTGGAGTGGGGTGACATATCCATAGACTTTTCATAGGCCTTCCTCACACATATAAGGTCCCTGAAATCATCTGGATGATAGTTGACCAACTCACAAAGTTGAAAGAATTCCTTGCAATCAGTGAGTAGATTTCAATGGAGTGTTTAGGGTAGTTATACACATGGTAGATCATTATCCCTCAGGGGGTTCCCTCGACGATTGTCTCCGATAATGATGTGTGGTTTACGTCATGTTTATGGAGAGGATTTGGTGAGGCATTATAGACCCCCATTCAGATGAGTATATATTTTCAACCCCAAAACAATGGGAAAACCAAGCACACTATCTAGGTTTTGGAGGATATTCTGAGGGCGTGTGTGTTAGAATTCAAATGAAGTAGGGAAGATATCCTACCCTTTGTAGAGTTTTCATACAACAACAACTACTACTCTAATATCAACATGAAACCTTTTGAGGACCTATATGGGAGACCATGTAGGTCACCCTTTTGATAGATAGATATTGGCGAGTCATATCTTGTGGGACTAGAGATAGTACAAGTGATGAAGGATAAAGTCCAGGTCATCCATGATTGGATAAGGAAGGCACGAATTAAACATAAATATCATAGAGATATCCGTCGTAGGACCTTGGAATTTGACTAGGGAGACCACATTTTTTAGAGAGTCTCCCCTCAATAAGGATTGAATAGGCCTGTTTGGGGAGGAAGGAAAACCTCGAGGTTCATTGGGCCCTTCGAGATTGTTTAGAGGGTTGGGAATGATGCTTATGACCTCACCCTACCCCCATAGTTAGTGATAGTTCACTAAGTCTTCCCTGTGTTTTAAATGAGGAGATACACACATGACCCCAAAAACATCATCGACCGGGGTGATATGGATATTGAGGATGTACCCAACTTTGTGGAGCACCTAGTGGAAATCAAGAATTGGCATAAGAGGACCCTATGTAGATGGGCCATCCTCTTGGTTCATGAGTTGTGATAGTATGGAAATGTGTAGGAGAGTTCCTAGGAGAGGGAGAGCCAGATGTGGGATCAGTATCCCAAGTTTTTTCTTTTAGTTTTTCTTTTTGAGGAAGAAAACATTGAAGGAGGAAGTGATATAAAGACCCATTTTTTCCTTTTAATACTTTTAAACATTTATATATATATTTCCAAAGTTAGGAACTAATACGACATGTTATTTTGAGGCCAAAAATTAATTTTATAAAAATATTAACTATTTCTTATATTGTGAGTGCATGATACCTCAAAGAAAATTGGATAAATCTTAAAAGGTAATTAGAATTATAAATCTGATACCATGGTTAAGTCTTGAACACGACTTTTACCCAAGGAGAAAATAAAATGAGTCGGCACGGGGCGTTCAGACTCCTCACTTGTTGGAGGTATGTATTTAATTAATTATTAAATTTGTTAATTAATTCATTTCTGTGTAATAGATAAGATCTATAAAAATATATACAAGTTTATTTATCCAAGATTAACCATATAAACCATTGAATAAATACATACCTCTTCCTCCCTCTTCTATGGGAAGATTATGTCAGATGATGATGAAACTCCAAATCAGAGCAGAGAAAGACACAATGAATGTGGAGAAATTTCTTGATCATTGGAAGGAAATTTATTCCCCAAATATCAATCCATAATCGTGGTGGGACATGTTATTTTATGTTTTCACTCCCTTTGACTAAATAGTTGTGTAGATCGATTGTTGTTCTTCGATATGTGCCCTTGTTTGTAAACTTTTCAGGCGCCCAAGTACTGGAATAAAATTAATTTCAATTGTTATCTTACCATGGGATCCCTATTATTGATCGTTGGTAAATAAATCATTGAAAAAAATGTCTAAAAATTTTTTTTGTTAATTTTTACCCTTGTATCTTCACGATTTCCACTAGTTGGACCCTGAGGTCCTGGTTCGACAATTACCAGGTGGTACCGAGCTCGATTGGACCCCAAAATTCATAGCGGTTTCATGAACAAAGAATAGATTGTTGAATTGAGAATAAATATGGAATCTTCAATAGGAAATAAGTTTCATTTTGGTGATTAAAGATCAATAAATCCATGGTATAGGTTGTTGGTGCGTGCATAACAAACATTAAAACCCTCATGAAGAATGGAAACCATTTTCCAGTGAGCGGAGGATGAGGTCCACAATCTATGATCAAATACATCAATTTTTAGACAATTCAAGGATAAATATAAGGCATATCAATTATATTCAAGGAATGAAGTTTTTATTTTTAATTCTGATGAAAAACCTTACTACACACTATGTTCAAGGATGAACACATAGCGTGTATCCCCCTCAAAATTGATGACTAGGGTTTCATGAAACTTAATGATCAAATGACATATCAGATCTCTCAAACATCGTGTATCCATTACCAGTTTAACAACCAATGTGATGGATTACATGAGAGAGAATATGTATGGATGTACATGGTTGTGTACTCAAGTACACTGACCTAGGGTCTGATACATGGACACGACCGGCAACACATGGAAGAGTCCCCATGTAGCTTGGATACACATTATAGTTCACCTAAATGCTGTGTACTTCTACACAGTCAGGATTTATGATTCATATAGGGACACAACTAGGAAATAGAGTGGGACTACATGCCGTGTGGGTCCCCTCACACATTGTGTTTCCCTAGTCCCCTTTTGAAGAACCATCAATGCTTCATATTTACTTCATTTGAACTCAGATTTTGGACCATGAGTAGCCCATCATGAGTGTTTATTTAACATAGAACATGATGGTTCCATCAGTTAAATATTTGGGGATATAATTTGAACTATTATGGGAACATCACCTGATAAGGAAACAACTGAAGATGGAAGTGATTTCATAGGATCACCAGATAACTTTCGAGTGGTACCCTCCAGTATAGATGGGCATGGGTCCTTGACGTCTTCTGAGTGGTGCCCTCCAGTAGAGATTGTTAGTGGGTCCTGGATACCTTTAGAGTGGTATCCCCCATTTTAATAGGGTGTGGTTCCTCAACTTCCTAGTGGTACCCTCCATTAGAACTAGGAAGTGGGTCCTCAAAATCTGCAAAGTGGTACCCTCTAGTAGAGCTAGAAAGTGGCTCCTCGACGTCTTTAGAGTGGTACCCCATGTTTTACCAAGGTGTAGGTCCTTGACTTCTAAGTGGTACCCTCTAGTAGATATGGGAAATGAGTCCTCAACGTCTTCTAGGTGGTACCCTCCAGTAGAGTTGGGTAGTGGTTCCTCGACACCTTCAGAGTGGAACCTCTTGATGTACTATGGTGCGGGTCCTGATGAAGTACTTTTGTGCACACTCTCAAAAATATTTATAACTAAGTACAACATAGTGGCTGACCTAGGTTGATCTCTTGAGGAGATTTTTAGGTCAAGTAATAACTACTTCTAATCCACCATTTTTTCATATTTTTGTATTGATGAAATAAAATGAATATAAATGGGATTTGAGAATTGAAAATGAAAAACTAAAATTAAATATGAAAATGTAATGCACCAGAATGAATGTAGAAAAAATGATGTTAGAAGAAAGGAGACATTCCCGAGAGCATCTCCCAGAGTGAACCTTCATCGTTTCATAATTTGTTTCGAATTTACTTAAAGAAAATTCTCCATCATATCCAGGAAAATCCCCCTCTACATACGGTTTTGATTCAATGGTACTCTCAATGTTCGCTGAGAGACCTCACATCCACCTCCTCTATCGAGGGAAAATATTGCAGAAGAGAAAGTTAAACCTCAGGTGGCAAGTGGAGACATAATGGTGCCTTTCCCACTAAGACTACCCATAAGTCAACTATAAGAAAATAAGAAACATTAAAACATTAATGTTCAAAGACTTGGGTTCATAATTAGATTACTCACCTGGGAACTTCCCCTGGTTAGCTACTCTTGATCACAAGCATAACATTTCACAGTGATGAAGAAAACAGAGAGAGAAAACAAAAAATAGATAGAAAAAGAGAGAAAGGATAACACTTAAAATTAAAACATGTAATGAAATTATAGAATGAAAAGAAGAGAAAATACAACACTAAACTACATAAAATTTCCAACAAAGGCTACCCCTATGTTTTTAAAATTCTGAGAAGAATAAAGTAAACTCTTTTATAGGTCAAGGGGGAGAAAAATTAGCTCCAAAAATATTCTTCGAATGTAGGCATATGGATAACATCCTTAATGAAATAATTTGGAAGTGCTTACTTATTTAATGTTTTTCCTTTATATATACTATGTAGACACACCAAATTTTCGCATCATTGGATGTGTAGAGAGAGAGATATAGCCAAATTACTCTGGATATTTAATTCTGCCAAACAGACTCATCCTATTCCAATGCACCGAGTTCCAATGCATTTATGGCCTTGATAATGAAGGAATAAGGCATGAAAATCTTAATGAAAGTTATTCATCATAATGTATTATTAATCCATGATAAATTTTAACTTGAATGTTTTTCCATTTATTATATATGGGGCCATAAATAAAATTCTCCAGATCTATGCACATATTTTGATGTCAGACTTGGGAGTTGGATTTGAGCTTTCTAATGATGGATCAAGCTTTTGGTCTAGATGGATAAAATGAATCCCATAGAATATAGGAACCTTAAATGAAGAATATTTCAATTTTGATCAGTTCAAAAAAATTTATGGCCAAAAAATTAAAATAAATTAAAACAATTAAATTAAAAAATAATCCATTTTAGCAATTAAGATCCAGAATGCTATTAAAACATAAAATGTGACCATTTTGTCTTGAAATAACACATTGGTGGGATTAAAAAATTGGAATTCATAATAAAATCATTAAAAATATTTGTTCTAAAAATCCACCACATATAAACATTGCACTCCGGGGAAATCACCTTATACCAATGTCAAAACAAACTTCTTAAATCATAAATGACAACACAGATCAATTATAATATAAAATAAAATATAATGCCTCCTACATGGATAAACATTTCAAACCTCATTAAAAATCATAAGAATCCATTCAATATAATGTTAGTCCTCACATGCAAGTCGTACCAACCTCCCTGGAAACATATTTCTCTATTCACTCATGGATTCTTAATGTGAAGTTTTTGTCATTCCCATGAACACATGTGATATCTATAGAATTTATATCCTCCTAATACATCCACTTAATAGAGACAGAAATGTGTCAATAATGAAGTATTTTTCATGGGTTTTTTCTGAGGCCGAGGGTTGGCAGGTTTTAAATGTAAAATGATCTGAGGAAGAATGAGGAGGGTTAAGCTCTAAAGTGAAGTAAATTCATGAAAACAGTTTTTCTCAAGAATAGTGTGCTCCTCAATCCGATCGAAAATGATTGACCTATAAAAACCTCTTTATTAGGTTAGTTCACACTTAGAATTTCAGCATCAACTCATTTCATCCCTCTTTCCCCTAATTTGTAGCATTGTTTCAGCTTGAATTCAGATCTATATTTTTCTTCAGAATCATGTTTTTAGGAAAATAGAGGTATCTTTTGATCTTCAAAAATCGGTGAACACCCGACCCATATTTGTAATTATATTTCTAGACATCCATCCATCTTTCCTTCATGTCATTTCTTCCACCCATGTAGAAATAAATAAGGAAACAATTTCAATTCAGCTCCAACATATTCTTCCAGAAAACCAAATATAGCCCATCTTCTCCCTCCCCCACACTTGAGTTCAACAGTAATCTTGCATTTAACTTCTAGAGAAGGTTGGAAAGGGATTAATGTCTTGTAATGTGGCTGAATAAAATATATTTTATAGATACTATGGTCTTAATAAAGTTCAAATAAAAACGTAGGCCAAAATAAGAGTTGAATTTAAAAAGGGATTTCAAAGTAATGCCTCAATCATACTTAACCCATTCCATGAACTCTAACAGCTATGATAAAGATAAAAACAAAAAGTTCTAGATCAAAAAACATGTCTTAAGACTCTAAAAAAATAAATGTAAAGAAGATATGAAAAAGGTTTAGAAACCTCTCGAGATGGGAAAGAGTTTCATTTTAGACTACACTTGTGCACTTGAGTTTCACAGTCAATCAATTTTTTTTCAAATAGAAATATTGGAAATCAAGAAAAAAATTCCATTCAACAATCATTTAAATCCTAAAATATTAAAATCACGCAATGTTCCAAAAATACCAAGATGGTTTGGATTTTATAATGTATTCAATTCAGATCAAGAATCCAAAAAACACACATGGAAAAGGAAAAAAGAAAATTTGAAAAAAAACATGAAAAATAAAAAGAAATAACACAAAATATTATTCAAAATAAGTTGAAATCTATCCCCCACACTTATTCCATTTAATACCCTCTTTTTTTCACAAATCAGATAAATATTCATTTTCACAAAAAAATTATATTGGGCAACAAATAAAATAAATAAAAGGAAAGACACAACCTGGTTTATTTTTCAGTGGAATCCTTGAGTTAAGCTCCTAGTTTTTACCACTTTAAAACTACAAGAAAAATATGACAAGACATAAGAAAAATTAATAAAATGAAAGATAAAGGGAATAGAAAAGGTATAATTCTTGCTTTTAACCCCAAGCTGGTCCTAGGTTTTTACTCCCCATATTCAGGCAGTTATAGTGGATTATCCCCAATCAGATGGTGGATGTGGTTTCTTTGAGATGAACCACCACATGTGACTTTTCCAAATGTTCATGAGTAGACACCCTGAATAGAGAACCCAAAGGGGATAAGTAAATTTCCAACCCCAAAGAAAAAAGAATTATAAAATTTGAGCTCTATAGTGGGAGGGAATAAAAGATAGGGGTGCTCCCTATTGAATTCAGTGGTGTCCTACTCCTTATGATATGCAAGTTGTTTTATAGGAGGTAGTCACACATACACAATTTTATCTAGATATTGTTCTACAAACACCACCACTTAGGTGTTCTCTTTTGTATCATCGAAGGTCTTCTCTATTTTTTCTTATCAAAAATTTCTGAGAAGGGGAAGTCAAAAGACAATTTATCATGAATATGATTAAAACATGATGAATCAATAAAGAAATCTTCCTTTTATAGTATGCCAGTTTTGAATTGATCTGTTCAGGAAAGAACATTGGAAAATACATCTCATCAGGTGCATATTATTCATCATCTTACAAAGAAAGTTATAGGTCAAAAGGCAATTATTTTTCAATATTAATTATGGGAAGATCAAGTTTTAGGTTTTCCTCAACAAACTCATTCCAGGATTCTTCCAAAAACTATTTATCTCCAATATGTTCATTAGTTGGAATGTGTACATCAGGTACCTCCTAGAGCAATTCATCAATATAATATGTTATGGTTAACTCATTTAGTAGCTCATTCTCACCCTCCTCCAGTTCTTTGACATAAAAAATGATCGGTGAAATATCTTCCACCACTTGTTTTGATTTAGGTTCTTTCCGAGGTTTATGTTCAGGTTGCATCACTAGTGAATGAATATATTATTCAAACCTTTCATCATTTCTCTTCATTTATTCTATGTCTTCTTTAATTTATTGTAGGTGATCATTTTGACTTTCTTCTTTCACCTGATATTCATTAGTCTATGCCTAAAATTTTGAATTGAAATATATCTGGAACAAATATTTTTTTATCTTTTAGAATTTATGATTTTTTGTGTTCTTTTAAATGAAAGGAAGAAAAATAATTTACGAAATATGAATAAAAATAGTGACTAAAGACCACTTGGCTAGCTAGAAATGGTGCCAATTTGATGAAGTGTTATCGTGCGCACTCTTAAAAATATTTATAACTAACTGCAACACAATGGTTGACCTAGGTCAATCTCTTGAGGAGATTTTGCAGTCAAGAAATCACTAATTATAATCCACAATTTTTTTTATTAATGAAATAAAATGAACAGAAATGAGATTTTATAGTTGAAAAATGAAAAACTAAAATTAAATATGCAAATGAAATGAAACAGAATGAATGCAGACATAATGATGTTAAAAGAAATGAGACATTCCTCAGAGCATCACCCAATGTAAACCTTCATTGTCTCATAATTTGTTTCGAATTTAATTAATTAACATACTCCATAAAATGCATTAATATACTCCTCTTCATATGGTTGTGATTATATAGTACTCTCAATGATCACCGAGTGACCGCACATCCACCTCCTCAGTCGAGGGAAAATATTGCAGAAGCGAAAGTTAAACATCGGGTGGCAAGTGGAGACATAAAGGATCCTTTCCCACTAAGACCCCCTTAGTCTAAATCTAAGAAAAATAAGAAGAATTTAAAAATTAATTTTAAAATACTTGGGTACATCATTGGATTACTCTCCTGGGAACATAATTGGGTTAGCTACTCATGATTATGAGCATAAGAGTTCACAGTGATAAAGAAAAAGGAGAGAGAAAAAAAAGAGAGAAAGAAAAAGAGAGAAAGGATTACACTTAAATAAAAATGTGTAATTAAATTACATAATGTAAATAAAAAAATTCTAAACTACATAAAATGGACAAAAAAGGCTACCCCTAAGTTTCCAACACTTTGAGAAGAAGAAAGCACACTCTTTTATAGGGAGAGGGGGTGAAAATTTGGCTCCAAAAATATTCTCCGAATGTAGGCACGTGGATAGAATCCTTAATGACATAATTTTGATAATTTTACTTCTTTAAAGTTGTTCCTATATCTCTCCTATGTAGAAACACCAATGTTTCTCATCATTAGACATGTGGAGAGAGAGATATAGCCAAATTACTCTGGATATTTAAGTCTTCCAAACAAACTCTTCATATTCCAATTCACCAAGTTACAATGCATTTATGGCCATGATAATTAAGGAATAATGTGAAGAAATATTAATTAAAGTTGTTACTAATAATGTATTCCTAATCACTTATAAATTTTAACTCCAATGGTTTGTCCATTTATGATACATGGTCCTATAAATAAAATTTTCCAAATCTATGAATAGATTTCAAGGCCTGACATGTGAGCTAGATTTGAGCTTCCAAATGATGGATTGAGATTTGGGTCCAGAATGATAAAATTAATCCCATCAAATATATGAACCTATAAAAGAAGAATATTTCAATTTTTATCCGTTCAGAAAAAGTTATGTCCAAAACATTAAAATAAATTATAATAGTTAAATTCCAAAATAAGCCATTTTAGCCATTAAGCTAAAAAATGCTCCTTAAAATAAAATTTGACAATTTCCCTTGAAATAACAAATAAGTGGGATTAAGATCATTGAAATTAATAATAAAATAATTGAAAATATTGGTTTTATAAATTCTCCCACAATGTAACATTAAAATCTTGGGCAATCATCTTATACTAAGGTCAAAACAAACTTCTCAAAGAATAAATGATAACACTGATCAATTATCATATAAAAGAAAATATCATTCCTCCTACGTGGATCAAAATTTAATAAATCCTAAAAAATAATAAGAATAAATTAACTCTAATGTTAATCCTCACATGCATGTCATACCAACCACCCTGAAAAAATATATCTCTATCCACTCATGGACTTTTAATGTGGAGTTTTTCACATTCCCAAGAACATGCATGATTTCTATAGGATTACTATCCTACTAATATATCCACTTAATAAAGTCAAAAATGTGCCAATAATGAGGTCTTTTTCATGGTTTTTTCTGAGTTTAAGGGTTGGCAGGTTTTAAATTTAAAAACATCTGAGGCATAATGAGGAGGGTTAAGCTCGAAAGTGAAGCAAATGTATGAAAACAGTTTTTCTCAAGAATGTTGTGCAATAAAATTGTAACACCCGAGATTTTTATGAGTAATATTTTGTTTTTTATATATCATCAAAGGAATCTTTCACTACATACTATCTTGGCTTACTTTACATGCAATCGCGACCTTCATCGATAGCTTGCGTCGTACGCAATACCGAGTTTCACTAAACAACGATATGCTATTAAAACATTATTAAAACTAGCCATTATGAATAGTAATAACCACTTTTTGAAATTTTATAAATTTTATTTATTAAAATGGACTTCATTTTTGGATTCGGAATACCGAAATTAGCCTAGGGTGAAATTTTTGTATTTTTCTAAAAACTTTCAATTTTTGATGAATAGTGAAACCACTAAGTGGTAGGTTAAAAACTGAATTTTGCATAAAACTTAATTTTACCCCTTCTGTGAATGGAATTTCAAAAATCCGACAGACACGGTTGATATCAGTAAGTAAAATGTGGTTCAATGAGATAAAAATAATTTTTTGATGAATAGTAACTTTTTACTTTTTTTACCGTGGTTAATAGTAAATAGGGTAACTAAGGGTAAATATGATATTACTATTATCCTAACACATGTCCTAATTCTATTGGATAAGTTTAACTCGACCAAAAACAACCTTATGAATAAAATATGACCATTTAGGCCCACTTGGGTTAGATTAGGACATTTATTATTAATTTATTTAAAGAAGGGTTAAAATAGTTAAAATAAAAGTTTAATAAGTAAATTATTTTTAATATGGGGTTATACATAAGATAAATTCGACTATAAATATTCATTATAAAGCTAAAAATATTTCCTACATAATGGTATTTTATTTATAATTTTTAGACATTAAATAATTTAATTTATTTATGACACAATTATGATGCAGTAATTATCTTATTTATGAATTATTGACATAATTGATGTTATAAACACCAAATTAAATGTAATTTGAGACTTTTTATGAATTACAAAAATTTTCTAGGTTACTATGATATATTAGTGTTGATTTAATCAACTTGGTTCGAACATATAATTCTGTTATGACTTTCACAAAAATCATATATCAAATAGTGTCAAAATTGACACAAAATAGTTTTTAAATCAAATATTATATTATTAATTGTTATTTTATTCCTAAAAATCTAAGGTTCGGAAAAATGACTTAGATAAGGATATATATATTAATAATAAACAATTTGGGGTTCGTTTGGCATGTTATAGTAAGTTTATTAACCATATAGTGAAAGAAAACAAAAAGACATGGTAAAAGTTAAATTATTTAACTTAGAGTTAAATCTAATTGATAAGGTTAAAATAATACCCTAAACTTGTCTAAATCCTATTGGTTGATAGGATTTCTACCCTTCCCCACTTTATCTTCGAAATAAGACCCTTTGGAACCATTATAAACCGATTTTGACTTTAATATAAAATAATATTTTGAGATATTCCTAAGGTGCCCCTCTCCTCCCTTATAAAAGGGAACCTCCTCCCCCTCCTCCTCACACCAAATTGAGCACTCAAGCTCGGCCAACCCCTTCCATTTTCTCCTCTCCACTTCCCTAGAATAATCCTAGAGGTCCTGGTCTTCTTCAAAGACCAATCTTAGTTCCCTAAGTGGAGGATTCAAAGAGGCGTTCCAAAGAAGAGGTAATATCCGTTACCGATCTTTTCAATTTCTTTCTTCTTCAACTTCTTCTCCTTTAGTTGTTTCATGATAAAGTAATAACATCAGTATTACTTACATACTGATATGTTATTATAAATATGAAACAACCCTAATTCACCTTCTATCCATCCTACAGAAAAATGAAATCACCGCGCGTGCGTACGTACGGAATACCGTCTCCACGCCGTGGTGTAATCTATTTTCCACCATCACTTTACAAGGATGGGTATAATGGTGTAATGAGTAACTATTTATGATTATTATAAAGTAATATTGATACTGAAATAATATATATATATATACTCCAATACAATTCCACGATCATAGGAACGATATCATCACTCGTGCGTAGGTACGGAATACCGTCTCCACGATGTGAAGCGACTCGTTCTACATGATCATCATTACATAATAATTATATAAATAAATTGAATGAATAAATATGATATATGTTACACTAATACCATTCTGGATATAAGTTATCTATAACCTTAAAAGAAGAATAAGAATTTATTCGGCAAAACACGCATAAGAACAAAAGGCAATAAAGACCCGAGTAACAAGTAACAATGAAATATTACTAACAAGAAGATACTAATATGACCATATATGATATCATATCAATATGTATGATTATGGAATAAGTCAATAACATTATTTAAACCATTATATAGGAGCTTCGAACACGTACAAAGCAAATCGGACCTAAGGTAAGGGAAATATCACAATATCATTTTTATCCGAGATTGTTTATTCGTAAGTATTTACTAGGGTGTATTTTTTTATCCACATCCATGTTTCATCAATATGTAATATTATTTACATCCACCTACAATTGTTTAAATCCATTTTTACCCTTCGGTGAGTTTTTAGTAATATGTATGAAAGGAATATTTTGTCGTTTTTCGTACGAGGTACTTTTTGACTTTTCCGACAAAAGTACGAAGAATGTTTTTTTAACTTATACGGCATGAATGGATTCTTAAAACATTATTTCCAAGAAGATTCCTTTACAAGTATTCAAGTTTATTTTTAATCAAATTCTTTTAGTTTAAAGTTGTATGAAATGTTAAGAAAGGAAAAATGTTTTTGAAGAAGAAAGGATATTTTCCTCAAGAATGGAGTTCAAGTGTTTTATCAAAATTATTTTCCATCTAAGATAATAAAGGGTTCTGTTTTTATCCCTATTATTACATTTATTTGATTATGTTTTGAGGGAATTATTTTTATGAAGTCATTTACCTTATATGATTTGTTTTATGATGTCATGATGTTTCAAGAATCCCATTTTTGTTACATGTGTTATGCGATGATGTATGATTTATGATTATGTGGCACACATAAGAAAGGATTCATTATAAGATGGGTGGGACCTATATCTCCCTCCAATGCATTGGGTAAAGATTTTATATCTCATGAGATAGACATGGCTAGAATGGAAGGTTATTTCGGTTCAGTGATACAGGACTGAAACGAGGAGTGAACTCGATTCAGAAAGGGACTTTGTCCACTAAGATAGTCTTGGAAATGAGTCATGACTAACAAGAAATGATTTTCCATGATTATGTGTGCATGCCACAAAGTTTCAAGTTTTATGTTATGATTATGGGGATCTCATTTTCACTTCTATGATTTGTTCCATGTTAAGATATTATGATCTCTTTTGCAGGTTATGATTTTCAAAAAGATATGATATGATTTTTTTTTCCTTTATTTTCCCTTGCTGAGCATTTGAGCTCACCCTTTTATGTGTTCTTTTCCCCAGGTCAGGAAGATGGATATTAAGTAGAATATGCTAAAAGGGACCCTAGATATGATGAAATAAATGGGAGACACTGTAGAATATTTATGAACCAGTTGTTTATGTTTCCCAGTTTCTAAAGACACTATACCTATACGGTCCTTTGTGGTTTTGTCATATGTTGTAATAAGTGTGCTTCAATTTTGAAGTATTAACAATGTATGTAAAGTATGGGTCGTTATAGTTGGTATCAGAGGAAAGGTATAGTCAACCTTTGGAAACTAGGATGTGAAAGCCTTAGTAAGAACCCTAAGGATAAGTCTAAGCATAGAACACAATCTTAGTGTTTTAGAAATGGCCATGAATACCCTAGGATAAAACCTTAAGTGTGAAATTTTATCCTTGATTATGTGGTTTTCCTATTATAATTAGTGTTGCTCACACTATTCTTCTTGGTTTTAGTCAATGGATGGAACCCGAAGGAACCGTGTTAATGCGGAATGCGATGGGCAATGCAATGATTGTCCCCCTGAGCAACCAAACGATATGGGAGCTGGAATGCAAAATCTTGTAGCCATGCTCACACAACTTTCTCAAGCTATGAATCATGCAGGACTTCCAAACGAGCAAAGGAAGGAGCAACATTCTGTTGAATCCTTCATGAGGCAGCGTCCACCTTCTTTTAGTGGGTCTACTGATCCATTAGTTGCTGAACAATGGATTGGTACTACTGAAAAGATATTTTCAGTTCTTCAATGTTCTGAACATGATAAAGTCATCCTAGTAGTGTATCATTTGGAAGGAGATGCTGATCAATGGTGGAATCTTATTAAGAATACGAGGCAAAGGGATGAAATTGAGTCCATGGAATGGGACGAGTTCAAGAACTTATTTTTCAATAAGTACATCCCTCGTATTCTCCGAACAAAGATGGAGAAAGAGTTTCTTGAACTGAAGCAAAGGGATGATGAATCTGTTGGTACCTATGAAGCAAATTTTACAAGACTTTCAAGGTACGCTTCTAGTATTATTATCCAACCCGAGAGTAAGATCGATCGATTCTTTAGTGGCTTAAAACAAAGTCTTCGAAGGGCGTTAGCCATAAGGGACTTCAATAGCTACGAGGAAATCGTTCGATGTGCTCTCAACGTCGAGATGGAGATTGGAGTAACCCATAAGTCACATGGGTTTGATAAGAAGAGGAAGATGGAATTCAAAGAAAAATCTAAAGAGCACACTGAAAAGAAGATGAACTTTCCCTTATGCTCAAAGTGTGGAAAGAAACATGGAGGGAGTTGTCTTAAAGGGACAAGTAAAAGTTTTAAATGTGGAAAGGAAGGTCATCGGGCATTTGAATGCCGCGATAATGGGAAGAAGATGTCTAATGATGCAAACAAAGGAAGGGATACACAGAATGAACCTACTACACTTCAATGTTTCAAGTGCAAGGAGATGGGGCATTATGCCAATCAATGCCCAAATCCAAGGGTTGATGATGATGGTCGACGTCAACAAAATCTTAAGGCTAAAGACAAAGGAAATTCACATGTAATTTCTATCAGCGATGTGGAGTATGATAACGAAGTGGTGAAAGGTACACTTACCATCCACTCTAAAGTAGCAAATGTTTTATTTGATTATGGATCCACCCACTCTTTTATTTCTGAAAATTTTTCTAAGGGTATCACCGTACTACCTCAACAATTAGATGTTGAGTTAGCTGTGACAACACCTAATGGCACAACAGTCGCATCAAAAGTTTATAATTCTTCTCCGATCGAAGTTTGTGGGAAAGTGCTTCCTGCAAATCTTGTGATCCTTCCTTTAGTGGAATTTGATGTGATTCTTGGCATGGATTGGCTTTCTCTACATGGAGCTCATATCAATTGCCAAAGAAGGGAAGTCACATTTCATATTCCAGATCAATCTACGATCGTCTATCAATGCAAGGATGAACATAACCTTCCAGTGGAAATTTCTTCCATCTTATGGGTATTGATTCCACTAAATGAAGGTTATTTATCTCAAATGGTTGGTGAGAAACTCACGATTAAGAATATGCCCATTGTACGGGAGTTTGATGATGTATTTCTGGAGGAATTACCGGGTCTTCCACCAAATCGTGAAGTTGAGTTTTCAATAGAACTCGTACCAGGCGCTTTGCCAATTTCAAAGACACCTTATAGAATGGCCCCAATTGAGTTGCAGGAATTGAAGAAGCAACTCCAAGAGAATCTTGATAAGGGATTCATACACCCTAGTGCGTCACCTTGGGGAGCACCTGTTCTATTTGTTAAGAAGAAAGATGGATCAATGAGACTCTGCATTGATTATCGAGAACTTAACAAGATCACTATCAAGAACAAATATCCTCTCCCATGCATTGATGACTTATTTGACCAACTACGCGGAGCTCAATACTTTTCCAAGATTGATCTTCGTTCAGGGTATCATCAATTAAGGGTCAAAAGGGAGGATATACCAAAGACGGCTTTCCGTACAAGGTATGGACACTATGAATTTATAGTGATGCCATTTGGTCTTACTAATGCCCCTGCTATCTTCATGGATCTAATGAATAGAGTCTTTAGAGACTATCTTGATCAATTTTTGGTAGTTTTTATGGACGATATTCTTGTCTATTCAAAGAGAAAGGAAGAGCATGAAGATCACTTGAGAATTATATTGAAGACCCTGAGAAAGGAGAAGCTTTATGCCAAATTTACCAAGTGTGAATTTTGGATTCAAAAAGTTGCATTTTTGGGTCACATAATCTCAAAAGAGGGGATATCTGTGGATCCAGCAAAAACAGAGGTTATCGAAAGATGGTCAAGACCAACAACAGTAACTGAGATCCGAAGTTTTCTTGGTTTGGCTGGATATTATCGACGTTTTGTAAAGGATTTTTCACGATTATCTAATCCACTCACCAAGTTGACTCGGAAAGGAGTTAAGTTTGTTTGGACAGAGGAATGTGAATAGAATTTCAAGGAGTTGAAAAGAAGGTTATCCAGTGCACCTGTGCTCACACTGCCTTGTAGTGGAGAAAGGTTTGTGATCTACAGTGATTCATCCAAGAAGGGATTGGGGTGTGTTCTTATGCAAAATGATATGGTGATAGCTTATGCCTCACGACAGTTGAAAATCCATGAGCAAAATTACCCAACTCATGATTTGGAGTTGGCTGTGGTAATCTTTGTATTAATGATTTGGAGGCATTACCTTTATGGTGAAAGGTGTGATATTTATACTGATCATAAAAGTTTAAAGTATATTTTCACACAAAAGGAGCTGAATATGCGTCAAAGAAGATGGTTGGAGCTGATTAAGGATTATGACTGCTCAATCCATTACCACCCTGGGAAAGCAAACAAGGTGTCAGATGCATTAAGTCGACAAGACCATGCTAGTTTATCCATGATGAGGATCACAAAGGATCCAATATTTATGGATTTACAAAGGATGGATCTTGGAATTATAATGGAAGGGGAAAAATCTTATCATTCTCAAATGAATGTTCAACCATCTATACATGCGAAGATTAAGGAGGCACAGAAAGAAGATGTCAAGTTACAAAAGAAGGTGAGAAATGTTCCTGAATTCAACCTTGATTGTGATGGGATAATAAAGTTCAGGAATCGGGTTTGTGTTCCTCCCATCCCCGAATTAAAGAAGGAGCTGCTGGATGAGGCTCATAGTTCTTCATTCTCTATTCATCCTGGAAGCACGAAGATGTATAGGGACCTGAAAGAGTACTTCTGGTGGGATGGCATGAAAAGAGATGTTGCTGAATATGTCTCTCGATGCTTGGTTTGTCAGCAAGTTAAAGCTAAGAGACAGAAGTCTAAGGGGATGTTACAACCATTACCCATACCCGAATGGAAATGGGAAAACATCACTATGGACTTTGTCACAGGACTTCCTAAAACATCCAAAGGCAATAATGCTATTTGGGTCATAGTTTATCGTCTTACAAAGTCTGCACACTTCATTGCTATTAGAGAGGATTTCTCTCTAGATCAGCTTGCCAGGATATATATAAAGGAAGTGGTAAGATTGCATGGAGTACCACTTTCTATTATATCTGATCGGGATCCGAGTTTTACCTTGAAGTTCTGGCGAAGTCTTCAGCATACTCTGCATACAGAGTTGAGTTTCAGCACTGCTTAGCATCCCCAGACAGACGGTCAGTCTGAGAGAACTATTCAAACCCTAGAAGATATGTTGAGAGCTTGCTCTATGGATTTCAAAGGAGGTTGGGATCAACACCTACCTTTGGTGGAATTTTCTTATAATAATAGATTTCACTCCAGTATTCAGATGGCTCCTTATGAAGCTCTCTATGGAAAGAAATGCAGGACTCCAACTTGCTGGGATGAAGTTGGGGAAAGAAAGCTGTTAGGACCTGATCTCGTTGATGAAATGGCAGAAAAGGTTAGATCTATTCAATAACACATAAGAGCAGCTCAGAGTCAACAGAAAAGTTATGCCGACAACCGAAGAAAAGACCTAGAGTTTGAAGTGGGTGATAAAGTGTTCTTACGAATATCTCCCTGGAAGAGGGTTGTGAGATTTGGAAAGAAGGGGAAGTTGAGCCCTAGATATATCAGTCCTTTCGAAATACTGGATCGTGTTGGGAAGGTAGCTTACCGATTGGCGCTTCCACCGAATCTCTCTCAAGTTCATGATGTGTTCCATGTATCTCTCCTGAGAAAGTACATACCTGATCCTTCACATGTACTCATCTCAGAAGTTGTACCGCTGGAGCGAGATCTTTCTTATGAAGAACAGCCGATAGAGATTCTGGATCGTAGCGAAAAGTCCTACGAAACAAGACCACTCGATTGGTGAAAGTTTTATGGAGGAACCACCAACTTGAAGAAGCTACATGGGAGCTTGAGGATATGATGAGGGAGAAGTATCCTCATCTGTTTGTTACAAAGTGACGAATTTCGAGGGCGAAATTCTTTTTAAGGGGGGTAGAATGTAACACCTGATATTTTTATGAGTAATATTTTGTTTTTTATATATCATCAAAGGAATCTTTCACTACATACTAGCTTGGCTTACTTTACACGCAATCGCGACCTTCCTCGATAGCTTGCGTCGTACGCAATACCGAGTTTCACTAAACAACAATATGCTATTAAATTATTATTAAAACTAGCCATTATGAATAGTAATAACCACTTTTTGAAATTTTATAAATTTTATTTTTTAAAATGGACTTTATTTTTGGATTCGGAATACCGAAATTAGCCTAGGGTGAAATTTTGGTATTTTTCTGAAAACTTTCAATTTTTGATGAATAGTGAAACCACTAAGTGGTAGGTTAAAAACTGAATTTTGCATAAAAATTAATTTTACCGCTTCTGTGAATGGAATTTTGAAAATCCGACAGACACGGTTGATATCAGTGAGTAAAATGTGGTTCAATGAGATAAAAATAATTTTTTGGTGAATAGTAACTTTTTACTTTTTTTACCGCGGTTAATAGTAAATAGGGTAACTAATGGTAAATATGATATTAATATTACCCTAACACATATCCTAATTCTATTGGATAAGTGTAATTCGACCAAAAACAACCTTATGAATAAAATTTGACCATTTAGGCCCACTTGGGTTAGATTATGACATTTATTATTAATTTATTTAAAGAAGGGTTAAAATAGTTAAAATCAAAGTTTAATAAGTAAATCATTTTAATATGGGGTTATACATAAGATAAATTCGACTATAAATATTCATTATAAAGCTAAAAATATTTCCTACATAATGGTATTTTATTTATAATTTTTAGACATTAAATAATTTAATTTATTTATGACACAATTATGATGCAGTAATTATCTTATTTATGAAATATTGACATAATTGATGTTATAAACAACAAAATAAATGTAATTTGAGACTTTTTATGAATTACAGAAATTTTCTAGGTTACTATGATATATTAGTGTTGATTTAATCAACTTGGTTTGAACATATAATTTTGTTATGACTTTCACAAAAATCATATATCAAATAGTGTCAAAATTGACACAAAATAGTTTTTAAATCAAATATTATATTATTAATTGTTATTTTATTCCTAAAAATCTAAGGTTCGTCCAAATGACTTAGATAAGGATATATATATTAATAATAAACAATTTGGGGTTCGTTTGGCATGTTATAGTAAGTGTATTAACCATATAGTGAAAGAAAACAAAAAGACATGGTAAAAGTTAAATTATTTAACTTAGAGTTAAATCTAATTGATAAGGTTAAAATAATACCCTAAACTTGTCTAAATCCTATTGGTTGATAGGATTTCGACCCTTCCCCACTTTATATTCGAAATAAGACCCTTTGGAACCATTATAAACCGATTTTGACTTTAATATAAAATAATATTTTGAGATATTCCTAAGGTGCCCCTCTCCTCCCTTATAAAAGGGAACCTCCTCCCCCTCCTCCTCACTCCAAATTGAGCACTCAAGCTCGGCCAACCCCTACCATTTTCTCCTTTCCACTTCCCTAGAATAATCCTAGAGGTCCTGGTCTTCTTCAAAGACCAATCTTAGTTCCCTAAGTGGAGGATTCAAAGAGGCGTTCCAAAGAAGAGGTAATATCCGTTACCGATCTTTTCAATTTCTTTCTTCTTCAAATTCTTCTCCTTTAGTTGTTTCATGATAAAGTAATAACATTATTATTACTTACATACTGATATGTTATTATAAATATGAAACAACCCTAATTCACCTTCTATCCATCCTACGGAAAAATGAAATCACCGCGCGTGCGTACGTACGGAATACCGTCTCCACGCCGTGGTGTAATCTATTTTCCACCATCACTTTACAAGGATGGGTATAATGGTGTAATGAGTAAATATTTATGATTATTATAAAGTAATATTGATACTGAAATAATATATATATGTACTTCAATACAATTCCACGATCATAAGAACGATATCATCACTCGTGCGTACGTACGGAATACCGTCTCCACGATGTGAAGCGACTCGTTCAACATGATCATCATTACATAATAATTATATAAATGAATTGAATGAATAAATATGATATATGTTACACTAATACCATTCTGTATATAAGGTATCTATAACCTTAAAATAAGAATAAGAATTTATTCGGCAAAACACGCATAAGAACAAAAGGAAATAAAGACCCGAGTAACAAGTAACAATGAAATATTACTAACAAGAAGATAAGAATATGACCATATATGATATCATATCAATATGTATGATTCTGGAATAAGTCAATAACATTATTTAAACCATTATACATAAGCTTCGGACACGTACAAAGCAAATCGGACCTAAGGTAAGGGAAATATCACAATCTCATTTTTATCCGAGATTGTTTATTCGTAAGTATTTACTGGGGTGTATTTTATTATCCACATCCATGTTTCATCAATATGTAATATTATTTACATCCACCTAAAATTGTTTAAATCCATTTTTACCCTTCGGTGAGTTTTTAGTAATATGTATGAAAGGAATCTTTTGTCGTTTTTTGTACGAGGTACTTTTTGACTTTTCCGACAAAAGTACAAAGAATGTTTTTTTAACTTATACGGAATGAATGGATTCTTAAAACATTATTTCCAAGAAGCTTACTTTACAAGTATTCAAGTTTATTTTTAATCAATTTCTTTTAGTTTAAAGTTGTATGACATGTTAAGAAAGGAAAAATGTTTTTGAAGAAGAAAGGATATTTTCCTCAAGAATGGAGTTCAAGTGTTTTATCAAAATTATTTTCCATCTATGATAATAAAGGGTTCTGTTTTTATCCCTATTATTACATTGATTTGATTATGTTTTGAGGGAATTATTTTTATGAAGTCATTTACCTTATATGATTTGTTTTATGATGTCATGATGATTCAAGAATCCCATTTTTGTTACATGTGTTATGCGATGATGTATGATTTATGATTATGTGGCACACATAAGAAAGGATTCATTATAAGATGGGTGGGACCTATATCTCCCTCCAATGCATTGGGTAAATATTTTATATCTCATGAGATAGACATGGCTGGAACGGAAGGTTATTTCGGTTCAGTGATACAGGACTGAAACGAGGAGTGAACTCGGTTCAGAAAGGGACTTTGTCCACTAAGATAGTCTTGGCAATGAGTCATGACTAACAAGAAATGATTTTCCATGATTATGTGTGCATGCCACAAAGTTTCAAGTTTTATGTTATGATTATGGGGATCTCATTTTCACTTCTATGATTTGTTCCATGTTAAGATATTATGATCTCTTTTGCAGGTTATGATTTTCAAAAAGATATGATATGATTTTTATTTCCTTTATTTGCCCTTTCTGAGCATTTGAGCTCACCCTTTTATGTGTTCATTTCCCCTAGCCAGGAAGATGGATATTAAGTAGAATATGCTAAAAGGGACCCTAGATATGATGAAATAAATGGGAGACACTGTAGAAGATTTATGAATCAGTTGTTTATGTTTCCCAGTTTCTAAAGACACTATACCTATACTGTCCTTTGTGGTTTTGTCATATGTTGTAATAAGTGTGCTTCAATTTTGAAGTATTAACAATGTATGTAAAGTATGGGTCATTATAAAAATAATCTAAAAAATGATGTAACTCCAAAAATCTCTTTATTTGGGAAGTTCACACTTTTAATTACATAATAAAATAATTTCATCTCTCTTTTTCCCAATTTGTAGCATTGTTTCAGCTTGAATTTAGATCTTTATTTCTTTTCAGAATCATATTTTTGAGGAAATGATAGGAATCTTTTGATCTTAAAAAATTGGATAACACCTGGCCCATATTTGTAATGATATTTCTGGACACCCATCCGTCTTTATATCATTTCATTTCTACCACCCAATAAGAAATAAAAATGAAATCACTTGTAATTCAACTGAAACAGATTCTTTAGGAAAACAAAATATAGCCCATCTTCTCCATCCCCACACTTGAGTTTCACAATAATCAGGAATTTATCCTCTAGAGAAGGTTGGAAAGGGATAAATGGATTGAAATGTGGATACCTAATAGGGTATTTCAGGGATTCTTGGGTCTTAATAAAGGTTATATGAAAAGTCCGACCAAAACAAGAGTTGAATTCAAAAAGGGATTTCAAAGTGATTCCTCAATCACACTTAACACATTCAATGAAATCTAATAACTTTGAAAAAGATAAAAACAAAAAGTTATGGATAAAAAAACATGTCTCATGACTCTCAAGAAAAACATAAATATTATGAAGATGTCAAATAGGTTTAGAAACCTTCTAGGATGGGTAAGATTTTTAATTCAGACAGCACTTGTGCACATGGGTTTCACAATCAATCCAAATTATTCAAATGAAATGATTGGAAATCAAGAAAAAAAAAATACATTCATCAATCATATAAATCCTAAAATTTTAAAATCAAGAAATGTTCCAAAAATACCAATATTGTTTGGATTTCCCAAAGTATTCAATTCAGCTCAAGAATCCTAAAAACACACATGAAAAATGAAAAAGGAAAACAAGAAAATTTCAAAAAAAACAACATGAGAAATAATTTAAAGCAGACAAAAAATTCTTAAAAACAAGTTGAAATCCATCCCCCATAG
Organism: Viscum album; assembly: GCA_963277665.1. Lineage (NCBI taxonomy): Eukaryota > Viridiplantae > Streptophyta > Magnoliopsida > Santalales > Viscaceae > Viscum > Viscum album. Next base: position 1,217,925,439 of record OY728159.1, read on the forward strand.
TTATTACATTTACCACCCTCTTTTTATCTCAAATAAGATCAAGATACATTTTCACATAGAATTTATATTGGGTAGTTAATAAAATAAATAAAAATAATGACACAACCTGATTTATCTTTCAGTGGAATCCTTGAGTTAAGATTATAGTTGCTACCACTTTAAAACTAGAAGAAATAAATGAGAAGACATAAGGAAAATAAATAAAAATAAAGATAAAGGGAACATAAAATGGATAATTCTTAGTCTGATCCCCCAAGAAGGGTCTAGAATTTTACTTCCCATAATCAGAAAGTTGTAGGGGATTATCCCCAATCAGATGGTGGATGTGGTTTCTTTGATATAAACCACTACATGTGACTTTTCCCAATTTACATGAGTAGACCCAAAGAATAGAGAACCCTAGAGAAGATAAGTAAATTTTCAACCCCAAATAAATATGAAATATAAAATTTGTGCTCTAGAGTGGGATGGAATAAAAGATAGGGGTGCTCCCTATTGAAGTCTTTGGTTTCCTCCTCTTTATGATATACAAGCTATTGTAGAGGAGGTAATCGCCCCACCACTAGTTTCTCCCGAACTTATTCCTTGAATACCACCACTTGGGTGGTCTATTTTGTTTCGTCCAGGGTCTAATCTATTTGTGTTGTATCAAAAATTTCTGAAAAAGGAAGGTCAGAAAACAATTCATCTTGAACATGATTAAAACACGATGAATCAATAAAGAAATCTTCCTTTTTGAGTATGTTAGCTTAAAAATTGATCTCTTTAGGAAATACCATTGGAAAATCCATATCATCAGGTGAATATTCTTCTACATCTCCCAAATCAAGATAGTGTTCAAAAGGCACTAATTGTTCAATATCAATGATGGGAAGATCGAGTTCTAGGTTATCTTCAACAAATTGATTTTAGGATCCTTCCAAAAATTGTTGATATTCGATAAGTGAATCAGTTGGAATGTGTACATCAGGGAACTACTCTAGTTATGGATGAGTACAATATTATATGATTAACTCTTTTAGTAGCTCATTCTCACCCGCATCATGTTCTTTGAAATAAAAAATGATTGGTGAAATCTTTTCCACCACTTGTTTGGGTTCAGGTTCTCACTCAGGTTCAGGTTCGGGTTGTTTCACTAGTGAAAAAATATATTCTTCAACCCTTTCAAAATTTCTCTTCAGTTTTTGTATGTATTCTTTAAGTTATTTCAGCTAAGAATATTTACTTTCTTCCTTCACCCGAGATTAATTAGTCAATGAATAAAAATTTTCATTGAAATACATCATGAACAAATATTTTTTTTAGTTTTTGGAATTTTTACTTTTTTTTTGTGTTTTTTAAATTAGATGAAGAAAAATAATTTACAAAATGTGAATAAAAATATTGATTGAAGACCACTAAGATCCATGAAAACTATGGAAATTTGATGATGCATTTTCCTACTTTCTCTCAAAAATATTTATAACTAAGTGCAGCATAGTGGCTGACCACGGTCGATATCTTGAAGCGCTTTCACGGTCAAGAAATCACTACTTCTAATCCACCATTTTTTTATATTTTTATTAATGAAATAAAATGAATAGAAATGATATTTGAAAATTGAAAATTTAAATCTAAAATTAAATATGAAAATACAATGCAACAGAATGAATGTAGGAAAAATGATGTTAGAAGAAACAATACATTCCCGAGAGTATCACCTAGAGTGAACATTCATCGTCTCATATTTGTTTTTTGAATTTACTTAATAAACATGCTCCATTTTATGAATGAACATACTCCTCTTCATATATTTCTGATTATAGGGTAATATCAATGATATCTGAGAGACCACGCATCCACCTCCTTGATTGAGGGAAAATATTGCAGAATCAAAAGTTAAACCTTGGGTAGAAAGTGGAGACACAAAGGTGACTTTCCCACTAAGATACATATAGGTATAACTCTAAGAAAATAAGAAACATTAAAACATTAATGTTCAATGAATTTGTTTAATCACTAGATTACTCCCCCGAGAACTTCCTCAGGTTAGCCACTCATGATCACGAGCATAAGAGTTTACGGTGATGAAGAAAAGGGAGAGAGAAAACAAAAGAGAGAAAGAAAAATAGAGAAAGGATAAAAATTTAATTAAAACATGTAATAAAATTACAGTTTATAAATCAAATAAAATACAACATTGAAATACATAAAATAGATAACAATAGCTACCCCTAAGTTTCCAACACATTGAGAATAAGAAAGCACACTCTTTTATAGGGAGAGGGGGTGAAAATTTGGATCCTAAAATCTTCCCCGAATGTAGGCACGTGGATGACATCCTTTATTACATAATTTGGAAATGGTTACTTATTTAAATTTGTTCCTATATCTCTCCTATATCAGAACACCAAATTTTCGCATCACTAGACACGTGGGGGATATGTATAGCCCAAATACTCCAGATATTTAATTCATCCAAAAAGACTCTTCATATTCTAATGCACAGAGTTCCATCACATTTATGGACTTAATAATGAAGGAATAAGGCATGTAAATCTCAATGAAAGTTTTTCCTCGTAATGAATTCCTGGTCCATTCTAAATTTTAACTCTAATGGTTTGTCCATTTATGAGATATGGCCTAATAAATAAAATTCTCCAGATCTGTGCACAAATTTCAAGGCCGGACTTGTGAGATGAATTTGAGATTCCAAATGGTGGATTGAGTTTTGGGTGAATAAGGTTAAAATGAATCCCATAAAACATAGTAACCTTTAAAATATGAATATTTCAATTTGTATTAGTCGATAAAAATTTATGGCCAAAATATTAAAATAAATTAAAATAGTTAAATTCCAAAATAAGCTATTTTAGAAATTATGCTAAAAAATGCTCATAAAACATAAAATGTGACAATTTCCATTGAAATAACACATTTTTGGGATTAAAAACATTGAAATTTAGAATAAAATAATTTATTTATTTTTATATCAATTCCCCCACACTTAAACATTTCACTCCTAGGGAATCACCTTATACCAAGGTCAAAACAAACTTCTTAAATCATAAATGAAAACACGGATCAATTATCATATAAAATAAAATATCATGCTTACTACATGGATAAAAATTTCAGAACTCCTCAAAAATAAAAATAATCCATTAAATATCATGTTAATCCTCACATGCATGTCATACCTACATCCCCTGAAAAATATTTCTCTATTCACTTATTAATTTTTAATATAGAGTTTTTCTCATTCCCAAGAACACGCACGATCTACATAGGATTACAATCATCCTAATATATCAACTTCATATAGTTAACAATGTTTCAATAATGAGGTATTTTTATTGGGTTTTTTTGAGGCTGTGGTTTGGTAGGTTTTAAATGTAAAAACATCTAAGGCAGAAGGAGGAGGGTTAAGCTCTAAAGTGAAGTCAATGCCTGAAAATAGTTTTGCTCAAAATTGGTGTGCTCCTCAATAATCTTGAAAATTATTAACCTCCAAACACATATTTATTTGGAAATTTCACACTTGGAATTTTAGAATAAATGAATTTATCTCTCTTTTCCCCAAATTGTAGGGTTGTTTTAGCTTGAATTTAGATATGGATTTCTCTTTAGAATCATGTTTTTGAGGAAAAGAGAGGCACCATTTGATCTTTAAAAATTGGTGAACACCAGACCCATCTTTGTAATGATATTTCTGGCCATGCATCCATCTTTCAATCATGTAATATCTTCCACCCAAGAAGAAATAAATATGGAAACACTTTCAATTAAGCTCAAACATATTCTTGAGGAAAACAAAATATATCCCATCTTCTCCCTCCCCCACACTTAAGTTAAAAAATAATATGGAATCTAACTTTTATGTAAGGTTGGAAAGGGATAAACATCTTGTAATGTGGATTCCTAACTAGGTATTTCATTTCTAATTGGGGTATAATAAAAGTCAGATGAAAAAATAGGCTAGAATTAGAGTTTAATTGGAAAATGTATTTTAGAGTGATGCCTCAATCATACAAAACACATTCCATAAACTCTAACAGCTTTGAAAAAGAGAAAAAAAATCAAGTTCTGAATCACATAACATTTCTCAAGACTCTCAATAAAAATATAAACGTAAAGAAGATGTTAAAAGGTTTATAAACCTCTTAGTATGGGCAAGATTTTGAATTCACACATCACTTGTGCACATGAGTTTCGCCATCAATCAAAATTATTCAAATGAAAAGATCGAAAATAAATAAAAAAAATAAATTAAGAAATTATATAAATCCTAAAATATTCAAATACAGCAATGTTACAAAAATATCAAGATGGTTTTGATTTTCCAAAGTATTCCTTTCAACTCAAGAACCCTAAAAACACACATGAAAAATGAAAAATGAAAACAGGAAAATTTCAAAAAAAAAACAACATGAGAAATAAATTTAAAGCACACAATAAATTCATAAAAAAAAGTTGAAATCCCTCCCCTACAGTTATTCAATTTACTACCCTCTTTTTCTCTCAAATCATATCAAGATACATTTTCACATAGAATTTATATTGGGAAGTTAATAAAATAAAGAAAAGGAAAGATAAAACCTGATTTATTTTTCAGTGGATGCCTTTAGTTAAGATCCTAGTTTCAACCAATTTTAAACTAGAATAATGAAATGATAATACTTTGAAAAAATAAATAAAAATAAAGAGAAATGGAATAGAAAATGGATAATTCTTGGTCTGAACCCCTAAGCAGGTTCAAGGTATTTACTTCCCATAGTCAAGCCGTTGTAGTGGATTTTCCCCAATCAAATGGTGGATGTGGTTTCTTTGATATGAACCACCACATGTGACTTTTCCCAATTTCCATGAGTAGACACCGAGAATAGAGAACCCTAAAGAAGATAAGTAAATTTCTAATCCCAAATAAATAAGAAATATAAAAGTTGAGCTCTAGAGTTAAAGGGAATAAAAGATAGGGGTTCTCCCTGTTGAATTTTGTGGTTTCCTACTCCTTATGATATACAAGATATTATAGATGAGGTAGTCCCACTACCACCAGTATCTCTAGATCTTATTCCTCAAATACCACCACTTGGGTGGTTTATTTCGTATCATCTAGGGTTTTCTCTATATGTGTTGTATCAAAAATTTTAGAAAAGGGGAAGTCAGAAAACAATTCATCTTCAACATGATTAAAACATGATGAATCAATAAAGAAATATTCCTTTTCTAGTATGTCAGATTAAAAATTGATATCTTCAAAAAATACCATTGGAAACTCCATCTCATCTTGTGCATCTTCTTCATCATCTTTCAAAGAAAGAGAGAGGTCAAAAGGTGCTGATTATTCAATATCAATGATGAGAAGATCAAGTTTTTGGTTATCTTCAACAAAGTGATTCTAGGATTTACTAGTGGAAAATGGGTCTATACCCATGCATTCAAGCCTATGGTTTAAAATAACCATTGGGATATTGTGGTTTATTCTTAAGGTTTGGCTAAAACCATTCATATACATTATGATTTCAAAATTTTATCAGGCTCCCTCCCGATTTTTCATCCCCCTGCATGAACCCTCCCCGACCTCTACCTTCCGACCCACTCCTCCCTACCCCGACCTTGACCTTCTCGACCTCCCAGCCTCGGCCTCTGCCTCCTAGCCCCCATCCCCTCTCGGCTCCCTATCCTCTAGGAACGTTCCCCCTCCCCTGTCGGCACCCTCTCTGATGAAGACATCCCCCTCCCCTCTCAACTCCCGTCTCCCTTTCCTCCGGTGACGTTTTCCCCTCCCCTCTCGAATTCCTCTCCTTGTGACATCCCCAATTCCCTATTGGCTTCCTCTCCTCTGAAGACATCCTCTAGTCCCCTCTCTAGTCATAAAAAATTCCCCCCATGGTTGAACACTTCGTGCGACGTCCCCCTCTCTCAGCTCCCTCTCCTCCCAAATTTCTTGAGAGTTCTTGATCGGTACTTATCAGTAAGAATTAATCTTACTTAATTATTAAATTTCTTAGAGTTTTACTCTCTCCAGTTTCCCGGTTTCATTTGGTTGAACCCTTGGGGTTTTTAGGTTCCTTGATTCTAACTTTGATCCTTGTTTCTAGGGGGCATCATGGTTCTCTCAGGTCACCTCAGGCCTATTTTTGGCATCCACTGCCGAAGGAATACTGGTTTGGATAGTCTTGGTTCATCTTCCACCATTTGAGGTTGGTTTATTCATCTCTCTTTGTTTGGACCAATTAATTTGGTTATTTTAGTGATTTATGTGTCTGCAAAAAATCTATATTAGGCATGAGTTGCATGAACAATACTACTTTATATCTTACATATCTATTTGTGCGTGTTTATAGCAATTATTATGTGTATATGTTCAAGATTCATCTTTTGGTATAATCATATCTTGTTTGTTTATTAATGGGTGAGTGGGGATATTCCAAGAAACATGATATTGTATAATGTATATATGGGTATAATTTATTTTTCTATTCTATTTTGGTATGTGCTATTATATTTGTTAACTTGTCCTAGTGTATGTTATATTATACTTTCATTGAATCTTATTTTTATGATTCAGTTTTTAATTTTTAATTAATGTTAATTATATTAATCTCATTTGGGTTATTTATATTTTTTACATCTATTTATTTAATGTTTCATGGACCTCCAATGTATGGGTGACCCATTCTAGATTCTCCATAACTGATTCAATTCCTTTAACATAGCCTTCTGGATGAAACAAACCAATTAAAATGAAACCAACATGAATTGATTCAAACTGAATTGAATGAAATAAGAAATTATATAAGTAGGAAGAATCAAAATGATCTAAATTGTATTAGCCTATAAATATTAAAATCTAATATTCCTAAATGAATATACAATAAATTAAATTATCCTATAACAAAAAAATAAATTAAAACTAAACAGATCTAAAGAAAATCATATCATGTTGTATCAAAGCGAATATTACATAATCAGTGACCTACATCAATTAGGATGACATCAAACATAACAAACCAAGATGAACTGTAAGACACAAAAACAATTAAGATTATGAAGAGTAAACCCAAAATGAGTTGAACTAAATAAAGTGTCACCATACAAACCCTAAAAATATAGAATAAAACCAAATAAAAATTATAATGAAACATTTAAAAAAACATTCACAAACTTAATGAACCTTACTAGAATAAATTTTAATAAGATCAACCAAAATAGATCTAGAATGATCAAAATCAAGATTATAGAATTCAAATAGAAAAAAATTAAATGAAACTAAATTGGACCAAGTAAATCTAATATTACTTGAACTAATCTTATATTACAAATGATGTATCAAATTGGACCAAATATAATGAATTAAAACCTTAATGACTGAAACCTACATGAACTAAACTGAACAAACCAAAACTGATATGAACCAAATGTAATAAAAATGAATCTATTAGAACCTAAATGAATGAAATTTTTTAATCTAATATAAATAAAAACAAAACAAAATAAGTCTAATGAAAATGTCCTAAACTAACTTGTATTGAACAAAACCAAACTAAGATGAAACTTGATCCAAACTTATTAGGAGAACTAAAACATGCACTGGTAGTTTGATGAATATAGTGATGAAGATAATCTTTACCATCCCAATAATGAGTGATGATTAGGGATCAACTTATTCAAAGACCCTTGAATAGTTAAAATATCCTCTTAGGGATAAATTAATCAAGATAACTAGCATAGTGACGGATGATATATTTATAAAACTTGCACTGGAGAATGCTCCATCAAATACTCCCACCCTTTCATTTAAATTGATTACTATGATAGTAAAGAATGGTTGAGGTAACAAGTTTAATCCCGTAGAAGAGTACCAAATGAAGCCCCAAATTAGGGGATTCTCCTCTTCCAAATGATTTTTTTTATAATTGTTAAGGGATTACTATTTCTAAAACCTTTTCAACCCTAGAATCAACTAAATAACCCTCAACTAGATTTATCTTGACATATTTTTCAGTATTTTAACTATTTTCAAAGACCTAATGAGATTATTAGAAGCACCTTCATCAATATTCATACTATGGAATTTTCATAAGTTTTTAAGAGAATCAACCTTTCTTAAATCAACATATTAGGTTCAAGATTGACTTAGTCTGTATGTACTTTGAATAGGAGACAATCTAGAATTATTGACCATCCATTTATCTTATATATGGGTGATAATATTTTTTATTTAGTTACTTATACTAGTCTTCCCAAATTTCACTTGAATCACAATCCCTTTTTTATATGACTTCTCATACTAGACAAGAATCATCCCAAGATATTGAGATTTAATGACACTTGGGTCGCTATATCCTAGTGTAATAAAAGTTTTTTCATGAAATTAAGCAACTGTAATATTGTAAATGACTTTTAGATGATCTCAAAAACACTCAAGTGAGCCAGTTTTGTACTTTAAAACTAGGATATGGGGAAATTTAGTCATTTGGATACTGATATAAAACTAACTAAAACAATACTACTTGATGTTCAAAATAGAGGTGCTGAATATAAGTTTTCATTGGAGGTTGAGTTCCACATATAGTGTAAACTATAGAATTTTCTTATATTCTCATAGAATAAGACCATCTTGAGTGGCTCAAGAATGGATACATGAACTCAAAATTCATTCACATATTTCAAAAAGATAAGAAGGGTAAAATTTTAATATCATCAATTTTATATAGGGGAATTTTTACTCAAATGATAGCGATATTTCATCTATTCTTGACAGATCATTTTACATGAATGTTTACAGATTTTACCGATTACAAGGAAAACATGAAACTAATGGATGTTATTCCACATTTTGTATTATATTTTCAAAACTCTAGGAACATGGATTCTCTTTATAATGATTAGGTTAAGGCTGCCCTCCCCAATCAAGACATCACCCATGGTCTTTATGGTTTAATTAATATAATTTTCATGAGTTAGTGGGATTTTCATGAGTTAGTTGATGTTGATTATTCTGATGTATATCTTATAGTGGTGGAATTTTTATCACATCATACATTCCAATGGGTTACAATTCTAAAATTACTATGATTATCCCAAAATTTAAACATGGTTGACATGTCAAAGATTTTAGGACCATTCCTAAGGGTTTCCAATTCCCAAATTCTCAATTTATTATGCTTATCCAAAATATTAAATTATTCTACTGGGTTTGAAGATTCATGACCCCAAGTGACATGAAGTAAAATGAACTAAACCAAACTGATATTAACCAAATGAAATGAAACATAATCAGTTAGAACCCAAATGATTGAAATTTTCTAAGCTAATATAAACAAAAACAAGAAAAACTAAATTTAATGATAATGTCACAAACAAACTTGTATCTAAAAAAACCAAACCAAACTAAAACTCAAGCCAAACTGATTATATATAATTAATATGACGAGTAATGGTTAATTAATAGGAATGTACTATTTGATAATATCACTTTGAAACATGAATCTATTTCCCCCTTGCTTGCAGGAACATGAATTGACCCCTGGGGATTTGTGGTTTTTATATATTGGATGGTGACATGTATAGTCACAGGATACAAGTATGTTTTTTTTTAGTTTTTATATTATTTTCTTTATTGAATTGGTCACTTAGGCCTTTTACTTCTTTCTACAGATGAAAGGTAGTGATGCTATCCTGACTAGTTAATATAGATCACTTGTATAATGTAATACCATGAGGTGTGAGTGTGAGGAAACATTGGAAGCTAAAGTAGACTAGGGCTCTTCCATGAGATGGAATTGTTTTTCTAAAACATTGCATGGGAACATTTTTGGAGTATTTTGGAGTTATGAAATAACCCCAAGTGTTTCCATGAGATTTCATAAATATCCCCAAGTGTCACCAAGTGTCTCCATACATCGTATCATCATTGCATGGGTTGGCCCCTCACCCAATCCTATCAAACATATCCTAGTATATCCTCTCACTCAAATAGTCTAGAATCTTCTCTCAGGGATTATACCATGCCTCTATGAACATCTCATTATCCAACTAGACAAAGATTATTATTCACCACATGATTTTCCTAGTCACAAAAGCACACCATGTCGAACCCATCTGCATTCTTATCTCATCCACATGGGAATCCTCTAGGGTCCCTCAGAACCATCCCAGTCACTACTCACTGACAATAATCCCCATCCCACCCACTACAGTCTTCTCTCAGCATGTCAACCATTCCTTAATTATATTCTCAATAATCTGGTCAAGAACCTCATCAAAATCATGTATTATAACCCATCCCAACTAACCGGGTTCCATCCGAAGCTAAATCACACGAAGCCTCTTGGAATTATAATACCAATCAGTTCGATAATACCCAATAAACACACTAGAATCACATCCTCCATCTCGTTAGTTGAACTATCGAATCATTAAATGGAGTAAAACCTTTCATAATACATTTTATAGAATCCGAGGGACTATCCCACTCTAAGAACCCACCATGATTCCAATCTATCCACATAAGTATTTCCTCATCAAACACTAGATGTTCAATTGCCACACCTATCACTACTAGGCCCAATCCTCTTAGGAATATTTTACTTGATCTAAAACCTCATCTAGTCAATAAACATATCATCCAAATTATAAGACATATGTTTGACCACTCATATCTCAATTGATATCTTATCCACTTGGAGACCTAGTGACATGGTGATTTGATTTCCATAAAATCACTAAAGAACCTTCTCCAAACCAATGTGACTTGTGAACACCATATCTATAGGTATACTATGTTAATCTATTTCCTTTAATTTACCATCCTTATAGTTCATGACTCCCATGAAACATAGTTATAATAAATCCCTTGTAAATCTATGAATGAATAATTATGTTAGTGTTTTAGGGTCTATAGAGGATCTTAATACTTTCTTTATACACATGGAATTTAAATGTTTTTCTATGTTGATAACTCAAAATAAGGGAGGAATCTCCTCATGTTGGAATATTTCCCATGATTCCTTAGATAAAAGTGGTATCCTATGAATAAAAAATAATGATAGTATGTTCTCCTTATACTCCATGAGATCTACTATATTTTACCATAGAGAAGATACAGATTGGAAAAATTAATCAATTCATGCATTCCCCACCTCTACAGCCTATCATAGTGCCTCTACCTTGGAAGCAACATCATGTCTAGCCAACTCTACCACATCATGGAGCCTATATTGTTCTCATACTGTATTATTTTCAATATTCAACATTTATCATAGGTGGGAAAACTCCTATTGAATCTTATCAATTTCCACACTTCCATCATTGAATGAATTTTGGTGAGTCGCTAATTCAATTTCATGCTGAGATAATTTTCTAGGGCATAATTTCTATGTTGTACAACCAAAAATGAAACATCTACTACATATAGATTCATTTCAAAGTACGTATTCTCCCCCCTAATGCTGACCATCTCCTTTACCCTTGCATTTAGTACTTGATATTCAACCCCACTTGAGCTGAGGGTTCTGAACATGTACGAGAGGTGGTCCAAATGGTCCTTGAGCTCTTTAAAGGACCCCTCTAAGATCATTCTTTATATATCTCCCCACACTTTTCTCTTATTTTTTATTCAAATTTATTTTACTTTTAACCTTATCCTAGGAATAGTAAAGGAACATATATGTATTCAAGAATAAGGGGGTGATCAAGGGATTCGTACTCGCATTCCTTGGTGAGAATGGTGTATAGATGAATTCTATGGGAAGAGATACTGAGGCCAAAGGATCTGGGATCTATGATCCTTTAGACAATATTTCCATAATTAATCATATAAGTCCTATTAGTCAATGTATGTAAATAATTTTTTCAAATGAATAGCAATTATGTTAACTTCTGAGGATTTACATTTTTTAGTTAATGTAGTAGCTAGTTCTGTCACCTCAACCTTGGACCAAGGGATGATAGAAATGTGTTCCTATGCCACACATCATTGATGAATTGGTAATGCCCCTTCTACTGACATCATATGTTTAGGGATAATTTTAGGGACACCACCACCCTAAGGGGTGTATGCAAAAATGAAGGTCAGAAAATTTGATACAGACCCGATGGTATATTCAATTTCAGGATAAATGCTTACTGTCTCCCATTGATGCCTCCATCCTAGCAAGGTATTTTGGAGAATTTTTACCCATAAATGATTACCATCTCCCCAAACATATGGTTCTCCCTACCATAATACATGGATCATACAGATGAATTCTAATAAATGGTGGTCTGCATCATTGGAATCACCTATTGAAAATGTATCCCCAAAAATCCATTGAATATCTAAATACAGTTCCCACCTTACCACAACTAGTCTTATATAAAAAACATCGACCTGTCATCCACTAGTTGAATTAACCCATAAATTCTCATTCCCATTGACCAACATGATATCACATATCTTGATCATGATGTTTAATTACTAGAAGACATCAGAAGATTATTTTGGATGAAATTACATAAATACCTAGTTAACTTCACCATATTTTAAAATCCTCTTCTTTTGAAACTTTCTAAAACTCTACTAATTTTTGTAACACATTGGAATACTATAAATACTTAAAATCATGGTATCGATAACCATAGTTCGTGATTCTAACCCAGGATAATTATATAGACTATAGAAGGAACTAAAACACAGAAACACTAATCCCCTATTGACTTAAATAGTAATTCCCCCCTCATTTCCAACGAAATTCGTGTTCCATCCTCATTTAATTTCATCATGATATTAGTTGGCCTCTTCTTTATGCATTTACCCTAAATACCTTGAGGACATTCCAAATCACTGAAGTCCTTAGTAGTAACCTTTATAACTATGAAGTGAACTCCCCTCCATTATCCTTCCTAACTTTGAAGTGCACTCCCTTCTATTTACCAACTGGAATATCAGACATAATTGGAAATATAGCCCCATAGATACATTCCTTTATTCTTCACCCCTCCCTCCCAACCTGCATCCCAGCCCCCTCCCCCTCCCTCCCAACCTGCAACACCCCCCAAACCTGCAGCCCCCGTCCCAACATGCTGCCCCCTCCAAACCTATTGCCCCTCCCTACTTGCAGCTCCCTTCCTCTAAACCTACAACACCCCTCACTCCAAAAATTCTGCCCCCTCCTAACCTCTTTCCACCCTCACTAATTGTATCCCCCTCCCAATCTACACCCCTCCCTCCCAACCTACTTCCACCACCCCTAGCTCCCAACACGCGTCCCACTTCCCAACCTATTGCTTCTCTTCCTATATGAAGTCCCCCTCCCAGCTTTCACCCCTACCTCCCAACCTAAACCACTCCCAAATAAAAAAATCCATAACATTTAATATTTACATAAACTAAATAAAAATTAACAATTCTTATCCATACAAGAATTCATTTCAAGTTCTTAAAGTACACTTATAAGTATCCTTGATAATTCTAAAATAGAGACGATTTCTATCCCCCATCACCAACATCTCCATCCCCATAACTTGATTCCCATGATTTATAACACGTCTTCCATTATTTAGCTAATCCCCTAATCTGTCTTTAGATGAACCAGGATCATGAAACACTCCTACTTTTGTCCCTTGACTAGATATAACCACAAATCCTACAACCTTTAGTTTTCTATATGATATATCTTTTCCCCTCCTATACATTGGGTGAATAGAGACCTATAGTCAATATTAAATAAATTTATATGGGTTAGAAAACACTTGATTTCATTGATATCCACCCTTCTCACCTACGGAATTTATGGAACCTCTAAAAAATGTACCTTCTAGGAAAGGATCTTATGGTCCTAGAATATTATCCTCAACTCAAATTTACACGACTTCGAATTTACTACTAATGTTTCCTTCTTATAACACGTCTCATGTAATTTTACTGAAACCATCCAAAAAGATCATTGGTTTTGTTTTTAAAACCTTGAAATATTCAAAATACCTCGATTTGGGTTGACTCTCCATCCAAAAGAATGTATAAACCCTACAGCTGTAGTAACACCAGTGTCTTATAAGATCTGTATCTTCTACCATTGAACCATCAAAATGGGCCTAACCCTTTCATGTTTTAACTTCATAAACCTCGTCTGGGATTTCATTTGGATGACTCAAACAAGTGGCATGGGAAGAATTAATTTTTTGGGGGAAGGGTTACATTGTGAAAATCTATTATGAATTTTCATGAAATATTATACTAGACTCACAGACATTCCAAATAAAAACCTACAAACTATGATAATGATAAAAAATATAAAAAATATAAAAATTTAAAACTTAGCATAAAGGGATACCATGGGAGAATTTATACATCTCCTGCCATGGATTTTGGGGAATAATAACTATCGTGGAAGTAAAGGATTTCTAGGAATATGGAACATTGATACATGTCACATGGGGGATATTTCCCATCGAGGAAGGTTGGTTTGAATGAAACATGGAACACTAGGGAAGTGTAGCTCACAAGGAATAGTGCTCAGTTATAATGGGAAGAGCATTATGAATATTTCCATTTAATAATGATTTTATGGGTACTTTAGAATATTTTTTCTGGACTCTTTTCCATTAGATGTTAAACTATATAGTGTTATCCCTATTAAATTTCCTAAAACTATGTGATACCTTAGTCCCTCCTGAGAGGATAATCCTTTCATGGAATTGGAATCCTAGTACACTGCCTTCTAGGAAAATGTATGACTTGATTACCACAATACATGATACATAGTGATGTCTAGACATCATATCCTGGATCCAGCTGCAAATAAAATATTTATTCCATAATATATCTTAGGGACTATGATAGAATCAAGTCAATCCCCTTCCCAACCTAATTCTTAGACAATTCCCCTTCCTCTGAGAATGAACTCTATCTATGTGAGAGGTTCACCTAGTTTTTTTGGGTGATAAGGATGTACTAAATTTAGATAAGTAATTATTTCCCATCGTAGAATTTTCCACCCTTATGTACATGACAATGATCTTTATAGAAATAATCTAGTCCAAACACTAGAACCTTAAAAGCTATGCACTCATACCCTAGGTGTTCCTAATATTCCCTAGGCTATGAAAACATGCTAAGTTAATTTTCCCCTACTTATCTATTTTCTATATATCCCATTATTCCTTGAAATAAGACATTAAAATTACACCCACACACTCAAGGCTATATGATCTTAAGGGTTATTCACTTTGGTTAAAGTTATGAGACCATAAACTAAGTTGTTTTTGGATCACCCATCATCTTACCACTAAATCAAACCTAGATCCAATTTTTTATACCCTATACACATGCTTGATGGTGGAACACTAAGTGTACTTGAATAATTCTTGATCATCTTCTCCCTTGTAACATCCTTACCCTAGTCTATATCCACTATGTAGTGCCTGAATCCAGGAGTCACCACTGGACCTTAGGCATTCCTTCCCATACACTGGACGATATCGATTAACAATGAGGTTCTAGGGTAGTACCATTGGAAGACTATACCTCATAAAAGAGTGCACAACAATAGATGAAAATAAACCAATCAATATCTATGATATAATCATTAGATCAAAAATTATAATAAATAAATATATTAAAATTAATTACATAAAAATTAACACACATTGGTCTCCCAATAGATTGGCCCCATATATTAAAGATGAATATAAATGGAAAAGAGACTCCAATACATCCTCTAGTATCAAATCATCTCAATCACCAAACCATCTAAACTGCTCCCTCATTATCTTGTAATAATGACCCATTACCCAATTTTATCCTATATGCAAGTAATAATTCTTATTGGGGACTATTGTTTCATGGCCTTTTGAGCATGGTGAGAGTACAACATAGCATGGAAACACTAATATAGTTTGATACATAACTAGTAAATGTGTTTCTGTGCATGTGAAATTCTTAGATAAATAAATTTATAAACTATTTAATATAAATAAAGAAATCACTCTTGATCCCCAGGATCTAATGTGGAACTTGTGATTGACCACACCTAACTCTTCTTGCGATGAAGTGTCTCTGAGCATGTCATTAAACTGTTCCAACTAGTATATCATTTAAAACCAATTCCCATACTATTGGGGAAATCCAATATCAAAGTATTATATTGAAGCACTGTTTTCTAGGTGAATGGACCTAAAAATCAAATTTCAGCAAGCTGACAACCAATTCCCCCTAAAAAATCAAATACTATTAGGAATAATGGTAAATTCCTAGACATTATGAGAAGTGAAACATTATCTAGTATTAGCCAATTCCCATGATCCTAGGGAAATTGAGTTTCAATGTCTATAGAGTTGATTCCAAGACATCTTGAGAATTCCCACATCTATAGTCACATCATCAAATCTCGGGGGATTACATGAGGTATTCCATAGACATGAAGGCTGAATCCCAGTATCCTAAAAATTATACACTCATCATGATCAAGGTTAAATCGATGAATTATATGAATTCCACACTCATTAGGATCAAGGTTGAATCCCTACATACTAAGTGTTTCTGTTTTTGATTGTAGCAAGTTTTTCTGTTTGATATCAGTGAGATTTTTTGTGTTTTCTGTGTGATCGCGGTAAATTGCAGGGAGTTTTTGTGAATTTTTTTTGTGTTTTCAGAAATTTTTAGGTGTATATTTTGTGTGTTTTTGTGTGTTTTATTTGTGATTTCAGGTTTTCTGTGTGTTTTTTGTGTTTGGTGTGTGTTTTTGTGTGATTTCAGGTTTCTGGTTATTTGTGTGTGTTTTATGTGTTTGTAGTGTGTTTTCCTGCATGATTGTATGTTGCATGTTGAATCCCTTCATTTGATTTCAGGAACCATCTATTAAAATGAGTGGGGGGGGGGGCTATGCTAACTTTTTCAAAACCGTTTTCATAACTCTATAGTTGTTATAGTTATAGTTCCAATGGTTCAAGATGAACCATTGTGACAACATAATTCCTAGAGTGATTTATCGCAACATTTCAAGCTAAACCTTTGGGAATTCCTAATTGCCGGAGAGATTTATGCCAACTGTTCCAGCTGAACCATTGGAACAATTTGTCCCAATGGTCCATCATGAACCGTTGACATATTGAGATCTAAACTGACCTAAACCAACAGTTCAATGTGAACCATTAGTATATGGCTATCCCAATGACTCAGGTACCAAAAGTTTTTGAAACTCTTGTGACAATATATCCAAACAATTTTAGGGCCTTTCCCAACGTTTTGAAACCATTGGGAAAAGTTAGATTTCCAGTAGTGATTCTTCTAAAAATTGTTGATCTCCCATAAGTTCATTTGTTGGAATGTGTAAATCAGGGACCTCCTCAAGCAATGGATGAGTACAAGATGATATTATTAACTCTTTTACTATCTCATTCTCACACGCCTCCGGTTCATTGACATTAAAAATGATCAGTGAAATCTATTCCGCAACTTGTTTTTGTTCAGGTTCTTGCTCAGGTTCAGGTTCTTGTTGCTGCACCAGTGAACGAATATATTCTTCAACCATTTAATAATTTCTATTAAGTTCTTATATGTATTCTTTAAGTTCTTGTTGCTGATTATTTTAACTTACTTATTTCACCTGAGATTCATTAGTCCATACATAAAAATTTTAATCGAAATACATAAAAAAAATATTTTTTAACTTTTTGAAATTTATGATTTTTTTATGTTTTTTAAATGAATGAAAGAAAAATAATTTTAAAAATGTGAATAAAAATAGTGAGAGAAGACCACTTGTCTCCTTAGAAATAGTGCCAATTTGATGAATCATTTTCGTGTGTGTTCTCAAAAATATTTATAACTAAGTGCCTCAAAGTAGAAGACCTAAGTCGATCTGTTGAGGTGCTTTCGTGGTCAAGAAATCACTAATTATAATCCACCATTTTTTATATTTTGTATTAATGAAATAAAATTAATATAAATGATATTTCATTATTAAAAATGCAAAACTATTAATTAAATATGCAAATGAAATGCAACTGAATGAATGCAGACAAAATGATGTTAGAAGAAAGGAGACATTCCCGGGAGCATCTCCCAAAGTGAACAATCACCATCTCATAATTTGTTTCAAATTTACTTAATGAACATGCTCCATAATATGCATGAAAATAATACTCTTCATATGGTTGTGATTATATAGTACTCTCAATGATCACTGAGGCACCACACATCCATCTCCTTGAACAAGGTAGAATATTGCAGAAGCGAAAATTAAGCCTCTGGTTGCAAATGGAGACACAAATGCACCTTGCCCACTAAGATTCAACTTAGTCTAAATATAAGAAAATAAGAAACATTAAAAAATTAATTTTCAAAGACTTATGTTCATAACTGGATTACTCCCTGGGAAATTTCTTTGGTTAGCTACTCATGATCACGAGCATAAGAGTTCACAACGAGGAAGAAAACAGAGAGAGAAAACAAAAGAGAGAATGAAAAAGATAGAAAGGATAAAAATTAAATTAAAAAATTTAATGAAATTAAAGAATAAAAAAAATAAAACACTAAACTATATAAAATTTCTAAAAAATTCTACCACTATGTTTCCAACACTTTGACAAGAATAAAGAACACTCTTTTATTGAGAGAGGGGGTGAAAATTTAGCTCGAAAAATATTTTCTGACTGTAGGCGCGTGGATGGAATCCTTAATGACAAAATTTGTAAGTTTTGTCTTATTTAAATTTGTTCCTATATATCTAATATTTATAAACACCAAATTTTCGCATCATTGGACACATGGGGGAGAGAGAGATATAGCCAAATTACTCTGGATATTTAATTCTTTCAAACAGGCTCTTCATATTCCAATTCACTGAGTTCCAACACTTTTATGGCCTTGTTAATGAAGGAATAATGCATGGAAATATTAATAAAGTTGTTCCTAATAATGTATTATTGATCCATGATAAATATTATCTCTAATTGTTTTTTCTTTTATGAGATATGGTCCCACACATAAAATTCTCTAGATCTAGGCACAAATTTCGTGGCATCACATGTGAGATGGATTTGAGCTTCCAAATTATGGATTGAGCTTTGATTACAGAAGGAAAAAATGAATCCCATCAAACAAAGAAACATATAAGATAATAATATTTCAATTTGGATCAGTTCATAAAAACTTATGGCCAAAATAATAAAATAAATTAAAACAGTGGAATTCCAAAATAATCCATTTTAGTAACTAAGCTAAAAAATGCTCTTAAAACATAAAATGTGACAATTTCCCTTGAAATAACACATTAGTGGGATTAAAAAAATTAAAATTCAGAATAAAATAATTGAAAATATTTTTTCTATCAGGCCCTCTACTTCAAGTTTGTGGCCCTCTCTACTATTCATAAGAGTGATTAGGCATGGTTATACTTGTAAAAATTCTTATGGGTAGACATCTGATATGTAGGGAAACATTGATGGACTTTTTGAACTATTGGTTACTCTTCTTCTTAGGCTGAGCTGTGGGATGGAGATCACATTAATCTCTAATTTTAGATTCTTTGACTGAGTATGTATGTATGTATATCCTTATTCTATATCCACACCTTGGATTTGGTTACCCTCATTATAGGAGAGGAAAATATGCATGGGGTATTCCATGCGGTTTACATGTTTAGACTCTCCTGGTTAGATGAGTATACTTCCCTTCTATATGTGGTGAATACTCGATGGGTAGTTCATTTACTCACTATGTTTAATCCCTTGTGTTTGAATGAGGTTACTTTCACTCCTTGTTGGATTGAGATGTACTCTTTCACTATATCTTGTGTTATCTACTGTCTTCTCTCCCTATTGTATCTCTTAAAACCTCCTTCATCTTTTGGGGTTTCTTACTAGGTATGTATATACTCACCCCTGCATGGGATTTTTCCAAATGTGTGGTGTCTTATGCAGACAAAAGATAGGTCAACTGTGACTATAGGGATGTTTAGGGACATCTGGTGCTTAGACAGTGTATGATGGTCATAGCTTGGGATTCTGGAGTTGGGATCTATAAGATATTTACAATTCTAGTTTTCTATCAATTTGGGACATATTTCTTGTTGATATTTCTTTTTCCCCCTTTAATTTTCAGTTTACACTACGATACTTTTGTTCTATCTAGAGGTTCATGCATGCTTAGGTTACATTATAGAAGTATTGAACCTTTTACTATTTCCCTCTTTTATTTTGTGTCGATTTAGTTGTGTGTCTACTTCTAGGTACTTAGGACAATGCCTCACTTTGTTTAGTTATGACTTCGGTGCTTGTCACCACCCCTAGCATAGAGAGTCGGGCTTGGGGTAGTTCTAGCTCAAGCCCTGAATTGGGTTGGGTCATGATCGGGAAGTCCAATAAAAACTATAATCTAGTAAATTTTTATTAGTGTTTTGTGATCCAAATAGGACTCCATAGATAAAAGTGTGACAAAATTTTCAGTTTTATTGGAATTTTGAATTGATAATTCGTCTTCTTATCATTTAGTGATTTCCAACATGACACATATAAATATCATTAGAAATATAATTCTTTGAATCAATCATAAGCTTAGAAATTTATTGTTTATAAAATCAATGTTTCAATTCAATAATTTCTAGATAACTTAATAACTTTACAAACTAAGGTATCTCTTTCTTAACCACATTCAAATTTTATTCTAGAAAGTTTTCCTTGATGGGTAGGTAGATCAGATAGTTTTTATTAAAAATAAAGGGAAACTAGCTTATATGGAAAACCACAAGATATTCCATTACTTTATTATCATCCATTTCAATATAAAATTCTTATAAAAATAAGATCAATCTCAAAAGTATCAGTTTGGCATCATGTTTCTTCATTGAAAATTTGATTGTTCAATGATCTGTGTGAAAAATCACTTTAGAACCTACTAAGCAGCATCTCTAATTATCCAAAACAAACCTAAAATTCAAAAACTCTTTCTCAGTGGTGGGGTAATTATCATGGGTTTGATCTAAACTTCTATAATCATAATCAATGGCTTGAAATTTCTAGTGTAATTTTAGGATCAAAATATCCACAAGGGAAAAATTTGAAACATAAATCATGATTTCAAAAGGTATGTTCTAGTTGATTGGTTTTATTTATAGTGAGGTTATTAGTTTTTGTTTAATCTCTTCCTTGGATTTTTTACACTTATGTTCAAATAAAAAGTTTACTTGTTTTTAGAGAAACCAATAAAATGAAATTGTATTTTTACTAAATCATTTTATGAATCTATTCTAGAATCCTACCTGACTAAGGTATGATATGATATATCTTATAGTTTTTTGAGTAATTTAGTAGAAATATTACCTCAACACTATACTTTCCAACTTTTATTCCATACTAAGACACAATATAAAAAAGTAAATTCATTTTTTCACTATGAAGTGACATTTTTTATAATTTAGAAAATTATGTTTGTGAATTAATGTTTGAATAAAAATAGATAAACTCTTTAAATATCCTTCAAGTGATGATCCATAGGTGGTGAATTAATCCATAAATTATTACACAAATTCTTATAAAGAGATAGAAAAAATATTCATCATACATATTTTAAAACTTTTTAGGAAATTAAAAAAAACAAAATAGTATTCTTCGATAGGAAAATGTACCAACCAGGCTTGTAAAAGTTGTTTCTCTTGATCTTCAAGAGATATGTGGATTTGAATATAACTACAGAATCTAGTGAAAAAATTGTAATGGGTGTATTTAGAAAGTATCTAAAGTACTCAATTAAGATAATAAAATTGAAAATGATCTTTTCTACTTACTAAGTTGAGTTTTCTATAGTAAATACACATCCTCCACATATTTGGAAGTTTTATAGGGACAAGTTCACAAAATTCATTATTTGAGATGGCAAAGACACTTTTCTTAGGGAAAAATTAAATTGGGATCACCCATTAGATATTATAGTTGGGAAATATTATTTCAATAGCAAAAAAGTGGTAACTTATTTCTGAATAACTCCAGACAATGTTGGATTTGGTCTTATTTGAAATATCCTCGTAGGTTTGAAATTTACTTCTAACAAAATGTTATGCATTCAAGTTGAAGGAATTATAATTTTGAGATTATAGAGGGTACTTCCTAATTATATCCTATTAAACTTAATGACTCTAAGAAGTTATATTTCTTGGTATTTGGATATCTCTTTAAAAATTATGACAAGGAAGTTCTCATTCTCATTTTTAAATGAAAATCTGAGATTTTTAAGAAATAGTTTCTACTATAATAGTGGTGGACAATTTTATTTAGTAAAACAAAGTGCATGTGACCCACTAAAATCAATCTTATCTCCTAATTATTCACTAAAAAATTAAGCTTTATTTTGAATTTAGGAATAAAATACCATTTATTATTCAGTTCAAAAGTCCATTCTTTTGGAAATATCTAGATTTGAAAGGATTCTCAATTCTTTGATTCTCACTTGGTTGGTTATTAATTTAAACATAATAAATAGTATTTTTACATGTGAAATTATCAAAATATTTTGAAGAATAACATACTTTTTTATGGAGATTTCAAAATTTCAATAGGTTCAATACTTTTTAATAAAGCAGGTTCACAAGAAGAAGATTCATTAGGGTTCAAAAAATCAATATTCTCAGTTTCTTTCTGACAGCAAGCATTTTTTTTCATTTTCTAGGTGTTCAATAATTATTTTGAAATAATTTTCCAAATTATCAAATTTTTTATTGAAATTAGACTTTTTGTTTTCAAAATTATAATTTTCAGACACTTTTGTTTCAAAATCAGGGAATATCTGACAAGAAAAGCAATTGATTATATTGAATTAATTTATTGAATAATCTTCAATTTGGCCTTTCATGGA
Source organism: Viscum album (assembly GCA_963277665.1). Classification (NCBI taxonomy): domain Eukaryota; kingdom Viridiplantae; phylum Streptophyta; class Magnoliopsida; order Santalales; family Viscaceae; genus Viscum; species Viscum album. The sequence continues at coordinate 1,217,948,255 of OY728159.1, forward strand.
TTTAAAAATGTTGAAAATGACAAATTATATTAAAAAATATAATGACAAGGTTCCTTTTTGGAAATTAAATATGGATTTATCTATTTTCAAGAACAGACTCCCAAGAATTAGAGGTTTATGTGTGAAAAATTGATCATTTTCCATATACACTTTATAAAAATTATCTAGGAAAACCATCTTTCTTACTCAGACCAGAACATATTTATTAACTCCAGTAGGTTTGTTGGAACTTCAATTAGAAAGTTTATTAACTATTCAAACAAGTTTAAGTTATCCAAGTAGTTAATATGAATAAAAAGAATATGATATAACATTTATAGATACTGCTACCTTTATCATGATATCCATGAAATCAAATTCTTCTATTGTACATTGAATGGATATTTTTTTTTGAGATTATTACATTTGACATGAAAAGAATTTTGTATTATTTAGGTGAATTTTTTTAAAGTTCAATTCCTCGAATACTTTTAATTTTATTTTGTGAGTGAATATCTCTTTAAATTTTTCTATACAGTATAATTTGTTTCATAGAATCTAGAAAAAGGATATTAACATGAATTGTTCTGATAAATTCTTATAATTATTTATCAACCTCTTTTCTTACACTATTTTCCCTTGTAGACGACTTCTAGGATAGGGAAGTGGTGGTTTGAATTCTTCTCGATCATTTTGGACATAAGGACTTAGAATCCTTTTACAATATTTCTTTATCTTTTACAATAAATCCTATTCTTATAGAATTTATTTATCTTTCAATAAATATTCTGAATTTTGAACATATTTAAAAATTTAAGAAAGATATTCACTAGATTTGTTCTTTAAAAAATGTTTTAAAATAGGTGAAATAGATTTGGGGGACTCTTAAACATATTTGGGTTCAAAATTAGAATTAAATATTTTAGTTTTTGGGGTATTCATCTTGTTTTAACCCCTATGTTTAATGAAACCCATGTCAGAATCCAATTGACCTACTTTTTTCATCAAAGTATTCATCAAAATATATTATTTTCTCACAACTTATTCAAGGTTATTATCAGATTTTTGGACTTGTATATAATGTTTTAAGTCCTTCTAGGTCTTGATTTTTTTTATTGATGTATCTAGGTTTTTAATTACTTGAATCTCCTTGAAAAAATTTATTCAGTTGTTCAGGATGTCTAAATCTTAATTTAGTTTTATTGTACCACCCATGGTTTTAATTTTCATTAGGTAAATAATAGATATGTTTGATGGAGCGAAATGGTATTCTAGTAAATAAAATATTACAATTTTTTATAGGTTCTTAAAATTAATGTAATTGGTTACTAAAATGTAAATTTCATGATAAAATTACTTGGAGTAGTTTCACTTGAAAGGTGGTTTCAAGTTTGGGTTGAGCTTTTGAAATGTTGGAAAACATCATTGATCTCACCGTGGTATTATGATAACTAAATTCACTCAAAATCATATTGTTTTTAGAATTGGGAGTGGGAAATTATTAAGCTGATTTAACATGAAGCATGTCTATTTTTCTTAACTATTGAGAATTTTGGGAAATAATTTAAATTAAGGTTCTAGAAACAATTGTTGTTTTATCAATTAAGGATTTTCCAACCACAACATCAATCACACTCCTATTATTAAGACACGATACTTTATAAAAATATTGGATCAAAAGTTGTTCACTTATATGGTGATGAGGGAAACTAAAACAAAGTGTCTTGAATCTTTCCCAGTATTCTTGTAATTTTTCTCAATGGGTTACCCCATTTATAAAAATTTCTTTTCTAATTAAAGAAACTATATTAGTAGGGAATTTGGTTTCTAGAAAAATATTTTTCAATTCATTAGAAAATAAAATCAAAGTAGAATTTTATCAAAATAACCATTATTTAAAAACTCCTTTAAAAGAAAAAATAAAATCTATAAGATTTATTTTATTTCTATATTTTTATGGGGTTTTATTATTCCACAAAAATAACTGAATATTTGATGAATATTATGTCGATATTCACTTTTATCTCCATTAAATTTTGGAAGTTCATGAAAAAAAAAGATTTGATTTCAAAATTTACAAAGGCATTAGGATATTCATAAAGATTATGTCATTTTTATTCATCGAATTTAGCTAATTTTATTAAGGTTATAATGTTGGACTTTGATACTTCACATTCAATAATGTTTCTTATTAGGATGTTAATGGTAGATTCATGAGGAGGATCATGAGAATCTATAACAGTTATAGCCCAAGAGTGGTATGTTCTGTAAATTTTAGGATCTAAAGGTGAGAAATTAGGGTTAGAATTTCTTGAAATACAAAATAAAAAAAACTCTAACATAAAAAACCTCCAAAATAATGATTCCAGTTGATAGACTATATTTATCACTGGTATTTTATAAAATAAATATCCCTTAAGGAATATAGTATAAATACCCCTCCAATTGTCTCTTAGGGAATTCATTAAATTAAGTCTCAAACTATAAATCCATTTTTATTATTTTTTAATAAATTGTATCTATAATTGGGATTTCTTAATTGAATACGATTAAAAATAAAATAAAACAATGTTAATAATTATAAAATGAAAAATTTGAGATTGGAAACATATGGAAATAGAGATTGAAAAACATATTTTAAATAAACAACCATGGAAAGTGTTAATACTTTAGATTTCCCCCTTATTCTTTATCTTAAATGATTATCTAATTTTAATTTCTCAATGTTGTCCCAAATAACTCAAGGTAAACTCCTAAATATTCCTAAACACTATACCCAAACCTCAATAATGGTGTTATTCCATTTATAAATGTAATTCATATTCCAAAATACATCCAATAAAATAAACCTACCCGAACTCACTAAGAATAATGAAAAAACCATATCAAATATGTTTAAATAATGATAATATCCACTTTAATTTTATAAGTAGAGCAACAAAATATAACAGTTTAGGTAAAAAAAATAAATAATCAACAAAAACTTCTTTATTCATAATTTTTTTTAAAAAATAAAAAAAAATACAATAAAAAGTATAAAGACTCGAAAGGGTTCTTCCATGGATCACATAGTTGTAGCTATATGGGAGTTTATCCAAGTATGGATAAATCATCTACCATCTCCCACATTCCTCATGGGAGCACCATCTCATTCCTTTCACCTCTATATTCCACACGATCGATATCCTTGCATATTTTCATGTTAAAATTCTATATCATATCCTTCTTTTTTATTTCTATCTTTCTCCATGAAAAATGAATGAAAATTATCTGAATTTTATTTATATCTTTATGTGCTCATGGGAAACTTCATATACAAGAAACAACTTCCTTTTTATTGTATCTTGGGGTAGTATTAATTATTTCTTTAGTCACATGATGTGTAATTAATTTCCATGTTCTGTAATATTTTATTTGTCCTTGGAATTATCTTATAAAATCTCCCTCTTTTATAGAATCAACATGACCAAGGTTTGTGGTGGATGAAATCCAATAACATGAAGTTTATTTTCCAAAATTCTTGAAAATTTCACAAAGTAAATCAGAATACAGGGAATAAAATATTGTATGGGAAGAAAAATATCCTAAATGGGTAAAAATATCTTATGATCTAAAAAAATTCAGATGAAATCAGATTCTAAGAAAGGGAATTTTCCTACGGGAGTTCCAAAAATATCCAACGCATTCTCATAACTTCCCTCATTAGTAAAATATGTCTTATAGACCTTACAAAAACATAATACAAGACTAAAATTTGAAAAAGTAAGCATAATATGAAAAGGAAATATTATATGAGGTAGAATAAAATATCATACGAGGCAGAGTCAAAAAATCCTATGAACTCCTTGACATATCAAAAATAGATTTTTTTTAAGAATAATTTTTTTTTTATAAAAATCATGTATTAATAAAATAAATATATAGAAATGATTTAAAACAATTTAAAATAATGAATTAATAAGTTATTATATAAATTACCCAAAATAACTAGGAAACTTTAAAGTTCTGAAAATCATATCAGAATAAAAAATTGGTGGAAATTTATTACTTGAATATTACATGAAAAGTTATGAAAATGAAAACTCTATATGAATTCCATACTATAATAAAAACCTTGAAATTTTATGGCAATATGATTTATAATAATACCTAAGGTCTTGATAATATCTATTTTATGGGACATTAATGATATTTTACTATCAGGTTTTTGGGGCACATAAGACATTTATACTTCTCAAATGATGTTTTCACTTGGTAATCTCAAAGAAGGGAGGTTATGATGATAGAACCACCAATAGTAATTCCATATTTTGATGTATCATTAAATATTACTATCTGAAAAATATGTATTAGTACTTATAATTGATATTAGTATTAACATTTATCAGGAATCATGTATTTTTTATGTATAGATGAAAACTGTGATGTTATATACTTAGGGAAACGTGGAATGTTTTCTGTGTGCCATGAGTGACATGAAATTAATTGAATAAGTCAAGAATGGATTTTTACCATTCAATTTAATATAGAAATATTTATTTATGACATTTATTAAATGGAACAGTCTAATTAAATCCATGGCTATGGTAGTTTATCAAAAAGTTCATTTTGAAAAGGTAAAGAATGATAAATCAAGCATGCTAGATAATAAACAAAGTAGGAATCCTAATTGAATTTGATATTAAGAAAAATGTATTTTTTTAAATAATAACATTCAATGGAAGGTTTCTATCATTAAGATATTAAATACTTTCTCTATGGGTTCCTTGATGTGTTTCAAGTCATTGATCTTTGACTTTAGGTAATTTCACCTTATTATTGGAGTTAGTTTCCAAGAACTAAGTAAATTTCTACATTTTAATACTAATATAGTAATGTTAATTAATATATTATAACATGATGATAATTATTCTATGTAACATTAATTTGATTATATCATTAGAGTATTTGTTGCATTAAAAGGTTATAACGGTTCCCCACTACATTTAGAGCTTGAAACTACTATAAAAGTATTATTAAATATATGTTGTATGATTGAAATAACATTTGTTTTATAAGAAAAAGATTATTTTTTGATTATCTTGTGATTGATGCCCATAAGTGGATGAGGATTACTACCATGAAGTTTCAAACTTGATAATCTCTAAGACATGAAGTTATAAGAACAAATCCTCTGATGGGAATTCAATATGACATATATTTCATTGGATAATTCTATCTTTGGATAAGTATATTAGTCCTTATACATGAGATTAATATTAACGTAAATCATCAATAGTGAAATTTTATATATTGATGAAAATCATGAGGATATATACTCAGAGAGATGTATGATATGATGGTTGTGTCATAAGTGATATGACATTAATTGAATAATTTAAGAAAGGATTTTTAACTTCTAATTTAATGAAAGTAAATATCTCATTCCCTTTGATTAAAATGAAACTATTGGTTTAAGTCCATGTCCAAGTTGGTATGTCAATGAGTTTATTTTAGGTAGTCAATGAAATATATATCAATCATGTATGTAAATGACACAAGTATGAAACCTTTTTGATGAGATATCGAGAAAAAAATAATTATATTTCACTATAAGAATTCTTTTGTAGTTTCTTCCATTGAAACATTAAATTCTTCCTCCATGTGTTCCTAGACAATTTTCAAAATTCTAATCTTGGACTTTAGTATAGTTCCATAATTCCACTGAGAATAAGGCCTAGAGGGCCACACACAAATCATATCCAAAATCTTAGTTAAATTATATTTGAATTTAATATTCAAATTAATATTATTCATTGATTTTTCTTAAATAATTATTCTAGTTAGGTTGATAATATAAATTCAATAACTAGATTTTTGAGTTTAGAATATTTGTGAGTTGGGTATTAAATAATTATTTTTTACCACTTAGTGAATATAATATTTATTTATTTATTGAACAAATAATATAAATATATTTGTTTATTTAAATAAATATTTATTATAAAAGGTTCAATAAAAGATGAGGGGGATTGAAATACTGAGTTAAGGGACTGATTAAATGATATATTCTATTTATTATCATTAAAATAATTATTGATTTATGATGATGGGTCCTCCCACATGGATTCTAGAGTCTCTTCCCTTAGAAGAACATCCGAGAATCCCTAAGGAAAATTCTCAATCCTTTGTAGTTATTGTTGCTGGAGAATATGTAAAGACTATTGCACCTTTTGGTGTGGGTAGTGTTGGAGATGATGATATTTTCTTTGATATGAATATATTTCTTCCCAATGGTCACATGGAGCTTTCCATTTCTACAAAAGAGGGAAATCGTATCGCCTCAGACTTGTGATTTGTGTTTGTTTACTAAAATTAATTAGGTGCAGGGTATATTTGATTTTTCTAAGGAAATATCTTGAAGATATTGGGTTTATTTGATTCTAAATTGTATTGATAAACTATTCCAATAATGTTCTTTAATTCTAATATGAAAATTTGTTTTATAGATTGTGGGTGAGGAGATCATGGGTTTTTAGTGGCTCCATGATGAATGTTCTGAAATGGACCCATGATTTTGATCCTGACATAGAATCACCTATTGTTTCTACTTGAATTGGTTTACATGGATTACTAATTCATCTTTTTACAAAAATTTCCATGTTTTTGATTTGTAGTTTTATTGGATATTCATTTATATGTGATATTGGAACAAGAAAACTCTCAAGACCTTTGATTGCTAGGGTTTTCACTGAGATTAATGTCTCCAAACCTCTTCCAAATCTGACCTGAATTTAAAATGTAAACTCTAGATTATTTAAAGAGGTGATTTATAAAAACTATCCTAATTATTACAGTCATTTAATTAAAATTGGGAACTCAGCCAGTGAATGTGGAATGAATGTATGCCCACCTTTTGGTAAGTTCACATGGGTTGAGAAGGGAAATAAGAATTTGAACCTAGAAGATTGCACTAGAGAGTTAAATTAATTGATGGAACTCAATAAAACTTCTAGAAATAAGGAATTATTCGTAGAAAAAAAATGAATTTTTTGAAAATTCTATTGAATATCAGACTCACTTCATTGACAATGATGAGAATGTTTCTCAGCCTAAGATGGATAATATCTTCTCGGGTTTTATTGATGCTATCCAAAGTGCTCTGAGTGACCCCACTGCTATTTCTCCCACTTTAGAGATAGATCATGATGATTCTAGTGAATATTATAAATACTTTAAGGATTTAAATGATAATGAAAATAAAGAGAACGTTTTGTTTTTTATATTCATATGCTACAAAAAGATGTAAAGTAGTGGTGGTTTCAGATGGGTTTATTACCCCTCATCCAATGAAAATGAAGAAGTATAAGGATTATTCCAAGTTGGAGTGAATATTTATTACTAAATACTAGATATTACATACATACATGAACCTGTGCCTTCATAAGATGATTTTTTCAAGTAGCCAACCCCATTTATTAATGAAGAAATTTTGGATGAGATACGTAAGCATAAAAATAATGTTATGACTATTATGGAGGGTCTTAGGGAAGAGATATATTTTTGGATAGAAGAAAATGACTCCTTGATTTTTCAAAGATATAAAAAAGGGGATATTTCCTTCCATGAATATCTACAAATTATGGAACACATTGTCTCTAAAATTGGATTGAATTTTGAAAAGAATTCAAAATTTGATGATGTGACACAATGATTGATTTTTGGTGCCATGTGATGGGAATAAATATGAATGTTGAGATTGTGTGATGTATCCATGGTTATGTTTCTTTGTTGTAGTTTCATGGATTTTATGACCTATAATCTCTATTGTTGGATCCGTGGCTTCTAATGCAATGATCTATCTTTTTCACTATAAGTCTAGCCAACCCGATTTTAGAAATCAAGTTCAATGTTGTGGGTGACACCTACAAAAAACTGGAGTTTTGATGTGGGGTAGTGGAATTATACTATCCCTGTTATAAGATAGAAAATGGATATTTTGGACATTGATTACCCAGGAGAAAATTTTGTGTGTGATTTGAATGGAAAGAAAGACCCCATCAGATGAGTCAGTCCAACCATTCATAGTAACAAGGAAGATATGTCGTAGGATGGGATCCAAGTGATATGCCCATGTCTTTCATTTCCACGGATGATGAACCAAATGATTTTCATTTTCTACCTCCCATTTTTTAATCTATATAATTCTTTATGTTTAAAATACGTCTCACCTCATGACATAACTTTATTTCTACCTTTTCCTTTAATAAATTTTGGGGTAGGATTTGGGTAACAAACTCATGCCCAAATAAGTTTAGTAAATATTGGTTGATTTATTTAATGAATGTTAATTAAATATCAATGAGTTATCACATTGAATTAATTATATTATTTTTATTATTATTTTCAATTAGGTTCATTTAGTATAATAAATTATTTATGGTATTTTTTAAAATTACTAAATTGTTAACCCTATGTATATAACCCAAATTATTTCATTTTAGAGGAGATAATTAGTATTATGCCCACAATAGATTAACCAAATAATTATGTCAATAAATTAAAGATAACTATGAAGAAAAATCGTAAGAACAAAGAGAGACCAATCCACCTCCTCCCTCAAAATACTGAGAGAAGAAGTGAATAATTATTCACAATCGATAAAATTATTATTACGATCAATGGAAAATAGTGAAAGGTATTTGGTACCTCCATGATAGTACTTGGGAAACCACTAAAGAAATTCCCATATTTTTTAGCACATGTGGTTAAAACCCAAGTAATTTTACTTTGTATTCTTCACTATAATGAAGAGATGAATATGGAGACAACCATATTGATCAACATTGAATAATGGATTTGTATGCTACTTTAATTATTATTAGAAAATAATTATAAATTAGTTGTGAAAATATACTCTCTATGAATATTATTGGTTTTCATTTTTCAAATTATGATTATTTTATCCAAAAAACCAACATAAAACATTTTTGGCCACATTACCAACCACTTACACTATTCCTTAAAACCGTTCAAATGACATCACAAAGATAATATATTAATATATTATTTTCTGTTTTTTGTTTAACTATTTCTACAGTTGTTTTTAAGTATTTTTCAAGTTTTCATAAATTAATTTGATGTTTGAGATAACATGACCGTTCAATTTATATGAACAAGAAGACTCCAAAAATAGATGAAGAAAACCAGGAGATCCCATGAAGAGGTGCCAAAGAATAATGGCCAATTGAAATGGTTACATGACCTATAACTAAAAATTACATTGCATGTACTCAAGGTCAAACACATAGGGGTGGTTTTCAATAATCATGACATGCCAGATGGGTGTTATTACACTTCATGTTTAATTACAAAAAATGTAGTGATTTCCAGCTGGAACATGACTAGAAATGGTTACACAACATGTAGTTGGTGTACACATAATGTAACCCCTCAATATTTATCTCCACATAAATCATGGAAGTCATGTTTTCAGAGTAAGTAGTGTTCATTTAATACACATGTCATTTATTGAATGATATCCAAGAGACACTAACTAGATTTTATTACATGATGTGTAGCTAGTGTATATGCTATGTATTATGAAACATCCCATGTAGAATACATTCCAAGTCCCTAGGTGTGTTGTGTGGGTGGAAAAAAATAGAGTACACGATGTGTTGATAGTTATACATTCCTTGTAACTTGACCCAGTGCAAGAAAGGTACATTCTAAGGTAGGTGTGTCATGCGAGTCAACACGTGGAAAATTAATTAAATAAAAATCAAACTAAATGATGTTTAGATCCCATATATGAACCGTGATCTGAAGATTTTCACATGAATTACATTTCAATTGTTTTATTAGATTGTATAAAACTAAATAACTAAATAATTATTTTTCCATGCCGTGTACATTAGGGGAATCACCAGTGGTGCATTCCATGTATATTAAAGGAATTTTTGGGATAATACATGTCTAGTAGTCTACATGGATTGAACAGAAAAATAACTCAACATGTAATATCATGACATTCCGTATAGGCAAATATGTTGTGTAAATACATTGTACATAATAAGGACTGTAAAAAAAATTATTAACTTGCCATGTCTGCTAATGGTACATTTTGTGTGAGTATAAAACTCCATAAATGGTCTTAATCATTCATATAAGGTCGCATTCCATATTTTATCCAATACAAAACTATGTATATTAAATTCTTAACTAAACTTAAAATCTAACAAAGAGGGTACTTGCTGTGTTCCCTCTCAGTATACACCATGCCTAAAATAATTTGAAATTAAAATTAGTTTATTTAATTAACGTAAAATTTTAGATAATGTTATATAGATACCCTTTAGATAGATAATTAAGATAAAATAAATAAATAAATAATTTTATAATGAATTTATTAATTCAAGAAATTTATACTAATAATGAATGAATTGAAATGAATGCTATAAATTTTAAATGAATAGTCATTGCATATTGTGGATGATCATGAGTTTGACTGACCTATGTATGTGTTGAGTTTCTATTTAATTCAATTATTTATTGCATGAATTTTTGAGATAAATTTATTATTAAATTAAATATTACTATCTATGAATCATCCCTTATTTCTTATCACGTATGGACCTACGTTTCCTTGATTTGTTCTATATAACACTAAACCCCTGGTTCCACTTAGCTATGTGTCGTTAAGAATATGTAAATCAAGGAGATCCCAAGTGATAGGAAAGACATAAAGGCCAAGACAGAGTGAAACTAACTAAGTAGATACACAAGTTTAGAGTTTGAATGCTATAACTTGATCTAGTTAACAGCTTAAGGAGTTATTCCTCTAGGGTGAAGGGTTGGTTTACCCTCTACTTGATAAAACATCCATTAGTTAAAATATTATGACCATATCAGATATTTTATTTTATTTTTTATGTTCATTTTTATTTATTTATTAATGTGATTGAACATTTATTTGATGTTTAAATGCAATCACATAAAGAAAAAGGATTAACAAGCATGAAAGATAAAATAAAATAAATTGAATATGCATAAATTATTTTATCACACCTGATTAATAAATTATATAAAATTAACATAATGCTAAAAATCATCTAAAGGATAAAATAAAAAATATTCATGCATAAGATAAATAAAATACCAATAATGAACCCTTAGATCAAAGTATTGGCCTATCCCCCGTTGAGATTGTTTTATTTTTCAAGGAGTTATAATAAATTTTTTGAGTTTACTTAACCAATTTGACATCAATAATAGTTTCCATTAAAATAATTAGTGTAAATTGGAGAATAGTGTTGAGAAAATATGATCCTAGGATTTTAAAAGTTGGGATTCCACTCAATAGATCAATGAATTGTGAGTTAATATAATTGACAAGATTGACTACCAAAATACCATCGAGTAATTTTTCCATGGACTATTCTATGTTATGAGAAGGGAAATATGGATAATTTCTTCTAGATTATTCTTGTGTTAGTATATATTTAATCCAATGGTAAGGTATATTGAAATTTTATAAAATAGTGTGAGGCTAATAAAAAAATGTTACGTAAAACTTTTTAATCACAATAAAGTACTAAAATATACTTTTATTTATTATAGAAAGTGACAATTCATTAATCCATGACATTATCCCTATGATCAATATTGGATAAATACTATCCCATTATTGATGTTAACTTCTAGTAGGGGAACATGTTCTTGTTAATCGTACTACGCCAAGAGTAGAAGTTTTATGGGTTGGAGGCCCTAGTTCATGCTAAGCCTTTTAAAGTAGAAAGTGAGAAAAATCATACCATATTTTGAAAAAGAATAAATGAGGAATTGTATATTTAATTACTCATGATATCATACATGAATAGTGATCCCCAGAAGCTTCAATATGAGATAAGTGCATGCACCATGTTTTATCATCTCCTTGACATTTATCTAGAGGTAATAAGAAATGATAGTTACATGATCTATAAAGAAATTTTTCTTTGAATGACTAGAGAAGGTATTCTAGTTAGACCTCATTTATTCAAGATGATTGGATATATTGAGAATTTATAAATTTTGGGTTTCAAGCTACCCATGAAATTGTGCCAATACATCATGATTTTCTCACTTCCTCAGAGATTCTCAATTTTTTTTGTGAATTTTAATATGATCAATAATGAGAAGATGTTCCCATTTATCCTGAATACGATCCACTATGCAGACAAGGGAATGAAGTATGAAATATATCTAGTCCTTATATGGAGAAATATTAAGTGAAAGGTGAATGTACCTAAAATTAATTCCATTTCTAGGGTACCTTCATACCACACAACTGAGAGGAGAAGGGTTAAAGGTTAGGATCAAGAGAAATCTACAGTGTGTTTTTTCATATGGAAAGAAGGGCCACTAAAAGAATAACCATTCCTCAATAAAGAAGAAAGTGAAAGGTTCAAGTTTATTATTTATCAAATTTATCCTCTCCATTTCTCAAATTGGGTATTATATACGGATCATGGTGTTTACAATTATAACCAAATATGCAAACAAAGTAGATTTTGGATGGTTTCGAGAGGTGAGGTGGATCTTTGAGCTACCAATGGAGAAAGACTAGCTACACTGACTATATAAGACTACTATATCAAATTACTATCAATATTGATTATAGTTTTAATAAATTTGTATTAAATTATCATTATGAACAAAAAAATAATATATGTTTACTATTTATATACAGTTGGAATTATTCACATGTTTTAAAATAATAGTTTCTACATTTATATGGATAACATATGTTATGGGATGAACCATTTGAATAATTATCTTTAAATACTAAAATATTAGGTCTAAGTGTTGGAAATAAATAATGAATCAAGTTCACTTGACTCATATCACACCCATTAATGGAATCACTAGCTTGGTCATGTATATGATATTTTTTTGATAAAGCGACATCAATATTGGTATTGATATTCCTTTGAAATAAAACACATTGATATATGTTACCATTGTTTACATGAAAATATAAAAAAATATACATATAGTAAAAAAGTTTAAAGGGTTAAAAATATTATTGAATTAGTTCATACAATCATGTTTGGACCATTTCTACTTAAGTTTGGAAGTGGATACTCACACTTCATAGCTTTTACCTATGAATTTAGTAGACGTGAATGTATCAAATTAATAAGGTATAAGACTTATCACTTAATGAAATTTATAGAATACAAGAATGAAGTAGATAATTGAATTATTAAGGATATAAATATCTCCATTTGGACCACGGATGGGAATATCATAACCAATATTTCATCAATTATCTAAGGGTGATTGAGATTGTAAAGGCCGAAATTTATTAGATGATAATTTTTTCCTGAAATTGTGTGTTATATTATTCATAACAAAGCCATGTTTTTTAATTAAGTGAATATATATTTAAATTTGACCATATATATTTAATCATTATATGACCATTAGTAAATTATGACTATTGAAAAATATAACCATTAGGACTATACTCTTGATAATAATTTTTATGTTATCATTTGAGTTTGTAAGTAAATTTTTAGTAAAGGATAATTAATACATAAAGAAGAGTCTATGAACACAACTAGTAGAGTCATTACATTTGAATCCCATTTCCCACAACTTGGGATGGAGGTTTTATCACTAGGGTGTTCCCTTGACCAATCCCAAGATGATCTTAAACAAGTGAATCTTGAATGAAATAAAATATAGGATAAGTTCAAGTTAGTGGAGATTACCACTCGATCAATGTTAGCTGAGACACCCCCTAAAACATCCACCATCTCACACCTTACTAATAGGGTGTACACAAGTGTAATAAGGTGTTACATTTCCCGAACATACTGTGTAATTTATTTGTTTAAATTAAATTTTTGTACCATCATTTCCATTTTAAGAATACCTTTTTCTTAATAAAATTGAGATGGTATTTGATAAATTTATTTTTCAGATAGAGATTATAATTTTCATAGAATAAATTATTATTATGAAAAAATAAGTTATTATGAACAATGTTTATTTTAACAAAATATAATGAATAAAAAAATATTATTTAAAAATAAATGAAAAAATAATTTAATTTTCTTAAATGTGATAACTTTTACTATGCTATTTCATTCCTCTATTATTTTTAATAAAAAAGTATTTTTATATTTAGAAGTTAAAATTCTCATATTTAAATAATTATTATTTTTAAAATAAATATCATTTTCAAAATCAGCACGTCAAAATTAGGTTTGGATGAATTAATGATAATTTTATAAAATACTTTATTTTTTTTGAATAGTAAAAATACAGTTTGAGTTTTTGGGTATGTTAATGACATCATAATTATTTCATAGTGATTTAATAACTTTTTAACCAAAATAAACGACTTAAAAAATGTTATTTTATTTATATGAGTATTTTAATAAATTTTAAACTATTTAAAAATATATAATTTAGTTTCAAAATTCTAAAATGGAAACATTAACTTTAAAATGTTATTTTGTAAAAAATTTAACTTTAATTGCCAAAATAAGTAATTTAAAATGATTTTAGACACTTGTGGATTAAAATAACATAATATATATCCTAAGTTTCCAATACAAGGGGAAAATACAGAGTTCAATTCCATGTTTTTTTATTTACCAATACCTAGGTGTCCATGGCCTTTATGGAGAAATTAATAAACAAATACCCCACATTTTCTATAAATACCCATCCATTTATCCATTTCATTTCACTCACATTTATTAATCCTAGAATCTATGACAACTTTACCACCCATGGAGTCCTCCCAAGTTTTCCTCAAGACACCAAGGTCCCGATCCACAATTTTTAGGAACAACTCTTCAAGGTAAGGGAAATATTCACTTATCTTTTCCATTCGAGTTTCCTCTTTGTGCGGTATATATTTAAAATTTACCAAATAAGTAATTTTGTCCAATTTATTTTATTAATTTGAGTTATTAAGATTATTTTATGAATGGTACACCTTTTCCCTCTCTTTTTACCATTTTATAAAACCATGTTTTATACCCGTTATGCTGTTGATTTTACTTCTCAAAATTTCTCTCTTCTTATCAAGAAATTCCAATTTATTTTCTTTATGTGAATAACCTAACCTATTTATTTTCAATGGGTATTCAACAATAATTAAAACTGATTTATTTTATTCTGTATTTTAAATACATAAAACCCTCACTCCCTTTTCATGGATTATAAATGACATAATGATCCTGTCTTTAAGCGCATTTTAAAATGCGGCGATTTTTATATGAAACCCATTGGTTTTATTTTCCATGAGTTATTTAAGAATTTTTTTGTTATGATATATTTTTATCACATTAATTAATACATATTGTTAGTTTTCATTGATAGTGCTCTAATTCAATGGGTAATTAATTTAATCTCTAGAGACGACATGTTTTACGATTCCTTGGTGAATAACCTTAGTAATTTTTATGACACATCAGAGACAAAACTTGGTGATATTCTTATGAATGGGTCATTTAAATGATGTAGAAACATTTAAATGTTATGTTTTAATTTATTTTTTATGGTATTCCCCCTTTTTACTTTTTTCATTCCTTTATTATATTCCTCATGTTCTTATTGATTTCTCATTAAGATCACATATAAATAGTTTATCTTTTTTTCTTTATCAGGCCTTATGCTCTCCCATTCCTTTGATGTATGTCCCCTAGTTATGTGAAATAGTAAAAGTACTTAGGATAAACTAATGAATAATCCTTTGATATTGTTGAGAATATTTTGTTATGTTTTCTTGTATTATGTACCCTTTTTATAAGAAACTAAACTTTAAAATATAATATGTTTGTACCATGTAAATGAAATGCTTTGTAATAATAAGATGAGATTCTATATTTTGTATCAAATAATGGTTTAGTTATTTATGGAAATTATGATTTTAAAACTTTTTGAATAACCTTAAAGAAAATTTAAAATATAGGAAAACGTCATGGTATTTTGGTAAAGTATTAAGTTAGTGGTTTCTGAGCAAAGGAATTTCTATCAGGATAGGAATAAGTGGATGTGGTTCTACCAGAGATGTACCTAGGTTTAAAAATTTCTATAAGTTGAGCCAAGCCTAACTCAGCATAACCTGGTACACAACGATAGTCTTTACTACACATTTGTTTTGACACTCTTGGAGGATATGTTGGGTTAATCACAAGATTTTTATGAACTGTTATGAAGGATTTATTGAAAATTTAATAGTTGTTAATGAATAACATATTTAATCATTA
This sequence comes from Viscum album, assembly GCA_963277665.1. NCBI lineage: Eukaryota > Viridiplantae > Streptophyta > Magnoliopsida > Santalales > Viscaceae > Viscum > Viscum album. Next base: position 1,217,964,487 of record OY728159.1, read on the forward strand.
TGTTTTAAGACATAAAATTACATTATAGTTATAATATTTTTAAAAGAAACACATTTATTACTAAGGTTTTAGTCTTTTAGAAAATGGAGGGAAATATGAGGAACTGTGTAAATGGTGAGCACAATGGACCAAGCACTGATGAACCTTTGATGGAAGCTGGAATTGAAAACTTCATGAGAATAATGAATCAACTGAACTGAGTTATGACCAATAAGTTGAATTAATATAGGAGAGTATATTCACTTGAAGGGAATAAATTTCGATCGAGTCCTTTATGAATCAACAACCACCTTCTTTTAGTAGACTTAATGACCCATTGATTACTAAAAAATGGATAATATCTATAGAAACGAACTTTTTTGTACTCCATTGTCCATAATAAGAGAAATTCACCCCTCCTATATACCACTTAGAGGGAAAATATGATCAATGGTGTACACTAGTAAAAAATATGATTCCAAATAGGGAAATTGACGTTATGGAGATGGAAGAGTTTAGGGGAACCTTTTTCAAAAAAATATTTCCTCCATTCCCTGAAAATGAAAATTGAGAATGAATTCCTAGAACTGAAGAAAAAGGAGAAAACATTTGTGGGAATTTATAAGATGAAATTTACAAAGATTTATTACCAAACCTCTATATTTTTCATAGACCCTAATAGAAAGGCTAATAGATTCTTCGGTGGACTAAGACCACATGTATGGAAACATCTAGTCAATCAAGACTTGGATAGTTTAGAGGAGATAGTGAAAAGTGATATAAAGGTTGAAATGGAGTTCATAGAGATGTAGTGTTCCAATATATCAAATGAAAAGAATAGACATTTTGAGCCAAACTTGGGAAGAAACTTTGATCATGTAAGAGGAGGAATTAAAAACAACTTCTCACATGTAACAAATGTAGAAAGAAGCATTAGGAGAACTTATTTTTTGAGAGTGGGAAATGTTACAACTGTGGAGGAGATTTATATATTTCTCAGTACTATAATAGTGAGGTGAATACTCAACATATACACACTAAAGAAATATGGAAGATGGGTAAGGTTTAGCTTTAAGTCGAATGCTTCATGTGTGGAAAACATGTTAACTTTTCCAATCACAGTCAAAATCCTAAGATAGTGGAGGGGAATCAATGTTAACCTCAGCATAGGCCAATGAATTAAGGTCTTTATTTTTCTATCACGATGACTTAATTTGAAGCTCCAAATGATGTGGTGGAAGGTACTCTCATTGTTCACTCAAATATAGAAAGTACTTTGTTTGTTTCTGGTACTATAATTTCCATTATTTACTCCATGTTTTGAAATAATATAGAATCAATCCTTGAACCACTAGAAGTAGATCTACCAGTCAATACTCCTAGAGGGATTATCCAAGAATCAAAAGTTTATATAAACTCTAATATTCAATATAGTGAGAATTATATCATAACAAATCTATTAGTAATTCCCATGATGAAATTCAACATTATACTAGGTATGGAATGAATCTCAAAGTTTAATGATAAGATCAACTACATAATAAAGGAAATATTTTTAGTATTGAGTGGAAAACTATAGTTGTTTTCGAAGGAGAGATATCTAAAACTAATATTTTTCTATAAGAACCTCCCATATCCATTTTTATGGAAATGATCGGTGAAGATGAAGAAGGAAATGAATGTATATGAATAGAAAACATCCCCATTTCTCTGGAATACATTAACGTATTTCCTAAGGAGTTACCCGGACCACTATTAGAAAGATAGGTAGGGTTATCCATTGAACTCATTCTGGGATACATGCTGATATCAAATTCTCCTTATAGATCAGAAAATTTGGAGATAGAGGAATTAAAGAAATAACTCCAAGATCTTTTGGAAAAGGGGTTTATTCGGACAAGTGTGTCTCATTGGGGAGAAGCTGTTCTATTTTTGAAGAAGCAAGATAGATAAACATAACTATGAATTTATTATAGATAACTTAACAAGATCACAATGAAGAAAAGGCACCCTTTACCAAGTATTTATGATTTATTTGACCAAATTAATGGGGATCAATACTTCTCCAAGATTGATATTTGATCCGGTTATCTGTAACTAATGGTGAAGAAAAAAGATATTATAAAGACTACCTTCCGATCAAGATATAATAATTATGAGTTTGTTTTTATACACTTCATCATGACCTATTATCCAAATATATTTTTGGATTTGATGAATAGAGTCTTTAAAAACTAACTTGATAACATTGGGGTAGTTTTTATTGAAGATATTCTAATATATTCTAAAAGTATTGAGGATCATAAGGATCATTTAAGGGTTATATTACAAACTTTAATGCAGGTGATACAATTTTGAATGTTTAGAAAATATGAATTTTGGGAGTTTCATTCTTGGGAAACATTTTAGCCAATGAAGGAATGCTAGTTGGCCCTCTAAAGGCAAAGGTTGTGGAGGAGTGGCCACATCCCACAATTGTAACTGATATTCCTAGTTTCCTTCAATTGGTAGGATATTATAGGAGTTTTATGAAACAAATTACCTAAGTTATAATATACAAACCAAGTTAACTCAAAAAATGGGCCAATTTAATCTAGACAAAGTAGTGTGAAGAATGTTTCCATGATTTGAAGAAGAGAATGGTTACTACACCCATGTTAAATCTACCCTCTACTAGAGAAAGATTTGTTATTTTTAGTTATCCATCTGTGAAAGTGATTGGGCGAATCCTCGTGTAAAAAGACAAGGTGATTTCTTATGAATTTCAATAGTTAAAACATCATGAGTAGAATTATCCTACAGATGACCTTGATTTGGATGCAGTTGTTTTTGTTCTGAAGATATGGATGGACTATTTTTATAGGAAGAAATTTCATATATACACAGACCACCAAAGTTTAAAGTATATTTTCATGAAAAAGTAATTGAACATTAGAAGTAGGAGATGGTTGGAACTTATTAAATACTATGATTGTTAAATTCATTATCATCTCGGGAGTGCAGAAAAAGCCAATGATGCATTAACTAGGAAATACCCTACTCTTCTAGTAATGGTGAGGATTCAAGGAGATCCTTTGATGAAGGACCTTGTAAAACTGGAAATGGGAATCCTAAGGTAAGGAACATCATCAACCCTACCCCAAATTATTTCTCAAACATAATTACTAGAAATTATCAGGAAATTTAATATAGAAGATCCTTTTTAGAGAAGATGATAGGGGATGTGATGAATGAGAAGTTTCTTGAGTTTAATATTGATCAATAAGGTGTACAAAGATTTTTTTATAAATCTTTGTGTTCCATGTATTCCAAAAGTAAATAAGGATATGATTGATAAATCTCATAGATATATATTATTTATACAACTTAGAAGCACTAAAATGTATTGGGACCTTCGTGATCATTATTGGTGGGATAACATGAAAACAGAGATTTCCAACTACACTATTAGGTTCCTAGTGTGTCAACAAGTGAAGGTAGAATGATAAATTCCTAAATGGATATTTTAAACAATTATCATAAAAATATGGAAGTGGGACAATAAAACTATAGACGTTTCTCATCAGTCTCCTGAGAAAATTCAAAGGAAACATTGCGATATGGTTATAGTGGACTGTCTCACAAATACTTCCCATTTTATCTCTATCTGCGAAGAATTATCTCTGGATAAAATTTCCACGATTTAAATAAAGTAAGTGGTGAGGTTTCATGGAGTTCCACTTTCTAACACATCCGATCATGATCTAAGGTTCACATAAAAATTATGGAGAATTATTTAACATCCTCTTCATAACTAATTGAATTTCAGATGCCCTATCACCCCTAAATTGATGGTCAATCTAAAAGGACTATTTAAAGACTCAAGGTCTTATTGAGGACATGATCAATGAAATTTAAAGGTGGATGAGATCAACTTGTCCCATTAGTTGAGTTATGATACAATAACAACTTAAATTTGAGTATTCCAATGGAACCTTTAAGTGATGTAGAACACCTACTTATTGAGACTATGTTTGTAAGAGAGAGTTTATTGGGCCTAATATTTTGCAAGGGATGAAATAAAAGGTTTACAAAATCCAAATACACATTAAGGATACTCAGAGTCAATAGAAGATCTATGCTAAGAGTAGTCTAAGATACATAGAGTTTGGTGTTGGCAAAAAAGCTTTCCTTCAAATACCACCTTGTAAGAGAGTAATGCGGTTTGGGAAGGGATTATTAGCCACAAGTACATTAACCACTATGAAATCTTTGATTTCATAAGAGTAGTGGGTTATTAGCTTGCACTTACTCCAAATATAGATCATGTTGTTGATGTATTAAATGTATATCTCTTGAGAAAGTACATACTTGACCCTTTACATGTACTGAATCTTGAGGTGGTACAATTGAAATGTGACCTCTCTTACAAGGAGCATCCAATGGATATCTTGGACCGTAGAGACAATGTTCTATGCAATGAGACTACCCACATTGTAAACTCTTGGTGGAGAAACCATATATATGCAGAAGTGATATCATAACTAGAGGAGTTAATGAGGAAGAAGTGCCCACCTCTCTTCTCATCTGAGAGAACAAGTTGGAATTTTACTGATGAATTTATTTAGGTTGAAGAATTTAATGACCCAAATTTTTTGAATGATAATTGTTTCCAAAAACTGTGTTTTATATTATTTACAACAAAACAATGTTTTTTAATGAATTTAATATAAAGTAAAACGTGACCATTTGGATTTAACTATTATATGACTGTTTTTCAATTATTACTATTGGATAATATGACCATTGGTAACTATACTCTTGATAATAACTTTAATGTTATCAATAGAGTTTATAAGAAAAATTTTGATAAAGGATAATTGATACAGAAAAAATATTTGATAGCCTAAACCCAAAGAGTCATGCCATTTTATGACCATTTTGCATATTTTGGGAGAGATTTTTCATCACTAGGGTTCTCCGTTGACCAATCCCAAGTTGATCTTTAATATTTTAATCTTGAAGAAAATCACATTTGAGATAAGTTCAAGTTAGTGGAGATTACCACTTGGTAGATGTTAGCTGAGGCACCCCAATAAAACTGCCACAATCACACACCATAATCTTAGTGATTATGTAGGTTTAATAAGGGGTTACCTATACCAAACATAGTGTTTAAATCAATTTTGAAAATAAAATTGTTCTTCCATCATTTATGTTTTAAGAATAGTTTTTCAAAATAAAATTGAGATGGAATTTGATGAAATGATTTTTCATATAGATATTATAATTTTTAGAAAAGAAATAATTATTATAATAAACCAAGTTATTATGAATCATGTTTATTTTAATGAATTAGCTTGATTAAAACCCTATTATTTAAAAATGAATGATAAAATAATTTTATTTTTTCAAGTGTCAGAAATTTTACTATGCATTTTCAATCAACTATTATTTTTAAAAAATAAATATTTTAAATTTTAAAAGTTAAAATTCTAATATTTATAGAATTATTATGATATAATAAATACCATTTTTAAATCATGATGTCGGAATTAGGTTAGGGTGAGTTTATAATAATTTTCAAAAATACTTTATTTTTTTGTGAATATTACAAATAAAGTTTGAGTTTTTCATAATGTTAATGACATCCTAATTATCCCGTTGTGATGTAATAACTAATTATCCACAACACATGACTTAAAATATGATATTTTATTAATATAAATTATTTTAATATATTTTAATGAATTTCCAAATATATAATTTACTTTCCAATTTCTATAATCGAAACTTTAACTTTAAGAATGTCATTTTGTCAGAACTTTTACTTTCATTTCTAAAATAAGTAATATAAAATGATGGAAAATTCTTGTGGATTAAAATAATATAATATGTGTACCAATTTTCCAATACCATGGGAAAGCCCTGGGTTTTTCATTTAACACTACCTAGGTGTTCAAGGCCTTTATTTAGAAATTAATAAACAGATCCCCCTCTGTTCCTAAAAATACACATCCACTAATCAATTTTCTTTAACTACCATTTCTTCCTAAATTAATATATAATAGTTTTAACTCCCAAAGATTACTCCCAAGATTTCTTTAAGCCCCCAATTTCCCAATCCACAATTTTTTAAGAAAAACACTTCAAGGTAAAGGAAATCTCCCCTTCTCTTTTCTATTTATGTTTCCACTTTGTGCTGTATGCATTTCAAAATTTCAATCCATGTTATCCTATCCAATTTATTTTTACCCATTATGTATTAATATTTTTTTATGAATGGAATAACATTGTACCCTCTCTTTCCACTCTTTTACAAAACCATATTTTATACCTGATATGTTACTAATTTTACTTCTCAAAATTTCTGTATTCTCTTTAAGAAATTACATTTTATTTTATTTATATGAATACCCAAAACACTTTATTTTCAAGGGTTATTCACCAATAAGTAAAAATGATTTATTTTATTTTGGAATTTATATACATTAAACCCCAATTCCCATTACCTGGGTTATAAATGACATAATCATCCTCTATTTAAGTAATTTTTAAAATACCATGATTTTTGTATGAAACTTATTTCTTCAATTCTACACAGGTTATTTTTGAATTTTTATTATTATTATATACATTTGTAACGTTAATTAATACATATGAAGGTTTTACCCTGATATATCTATAATTCATTGGGTAATGAATTTAATTTCTAGATATGACATATTTTATGATACCTTGGTGAATAATCTTGGTAATTTATATAATACCTCAATGAAAAAACTTGGTGATATGATTATAAATGTATCATTTAAATGATGTATCCACATTTTCATGTTATTGTTGAATTTTTTTATGTTATTCTCCTTTTTTCCTTTTCTAATGCCTTTATGATATTCCTCACATTATTATTGATTTCTACTCAAGACCACATATAAACCACTTCTCTTGTTTTCCCTTTCTAGGACTTGTGCTCACCCTTTCCTTTGATATATGTCCCCAGGTTATGATATGCAGTAAATGTACATATGATGACACATTAAATAATTCTTTAAAATTTATTAGAATAATTTTTTATGTTTTCATGTATTATGTACCTTTCCTACAAGAAAATAAACTTTAAAATATCCTCTATTTGTGCCATGTAAATGATTTTTTATAATAAAAAGGTGGTATACCATAGAGATTCTATCATAACTCACTACTATTTATAACAAATAGTGTAATAATGTTTGTGAAAGAATAAAACCTACCTTATTGGACATGGTGATATCGGTGATGAGTCATTCTAGTCTTATATTATCCTTTTGGGATTTATATTATAGAATATGTCACATATACTAAATTAATTTCCAAATAAAGAAAAAAAAGGAAGAGTTCTATAAAAGTTTATGAATAAGAAGAAATATTTTTTCTCACACTTATATGTATGGGGATGTGAATCATTTATTAAGGATATATCTCGAAAAAAAATTATCCCTGAGGAACTAAGTATATCTTTAAAGGATATCTCAAGGAAAAAAAGAGATGTTATCTATGTGGTTCGTTAGAGAATGTTAATAGTGGAAAGACAATCCATGTTAATTGATAGGGAGAAAATCTATAAAATAGATAGTTGTTAGAAATATATACTTATATGAAATCAAGGATAAAGACATATAAGAGTTTCAATGGAAATAAATTTTATAAATACATATGGAAGAAGTTGTTCAAGAGACAGAAGTATTACGTAGAAGTACTAGAGAGGTTATGGAACATTAGAGATATAGTTTTCTTATCACCGAGAAAGGATACACATTATTAATTAATATTGATGAATCTATATCTTATAAATAAGTAGTAAGTATATAAAAAGTTGAAAATAGGCAACAATATATGAAATCAAAAATGGATTTCTTATACCAAAACTAAGTCTGAGTGTTGGTAGATCATCTAGTTTATGTATAAAATGTTGGGATAAAATGGGTATTCTAGAAGAATATAAACATGGATGAAAAATTAGTACCTATAAGGAATTAATTATTTCCAAACGATTTAAAAAAAATAATGAGTAAAATATAACGAATCCTTTTTACCAGTTTCTTTTAAAAAATCCATCAAAATTATAATTTCCCTAGAATCTTACCACGCTTATGATATTTGGGGAATATGTTTATACAAAATAACCAGAAGGGGTTTTAAATCAAAAAGATTATAATATGGTGTACAAGTTGTATAGATATATCTATTGGTTGAATAAAGAATCAATATCTGGGAGAATTAATTTTTATAAATCCATTATAGAATATGGATTTATAAAGAATAATTGTGTGCTATATGGATACATGAGGTTTTGTGGTAGTGTAGTCATTTTCCTAGTAGTATATTTCAATGATATATTGTTAGTGGTAAATTAGATACTTGTATTTTTGTTAGTCAACACATGGTTAAACAAATTATTTTATAAAAAATAACTATGTGAAACATCATATATTCTAGGGATCAATATAATTCATGAATAATATAATACAATGATTAGACTAAGTCAAAGTATATATATTGAAAAAGAACTAAAGAGATTTAGTATGCAATAGTCAAAGAGGGGATTTTTGATAATGTCACATGGTATACATCATTATAATAAAATATTTCCTTATTTTCAAGTGGAAAGAGAGAGAATGAGTTGAATTCCTTATGCTTTTGTAGTAGGTTTTATTATTTATTCCATGATATATATCAGGATTGATGTTACCTTGTAATGACTTGAACTTTTTTAATGATTATTATTCCCTAAAAATGTGTGTTATATTATATTATAAATAACAAAACTATATCTATCTAATAATGATGTGAGTATATTTTGAGATGTGGCTATCTTGTTTCAACCGTTATATTACTGTTGGTTAATATGACTGTTCAAAACAGTACTATTAATAATAATTTTAATGCCATAATTATTATTTATAAGTAGAAATGAAAAAGGGAAAATAATACCTAAAGAAGAGTCAAAGGCCTAATACAGTAGAGTCATTCCATACAAATCCCATTTATCATAACTTGGGAGGGAGGTAGCATTACTGGGCCTCACACTTGACCAAGAGAAATATGATCTTAAACAAGCGAGGCTTGAATGAAATCTCCTTCAGGAGAAGTTTAAGTTAGTGGAAATTAAAACTTGGGTGATGTTAGCCGGGCCACCCCATGAATCTATCATATTCACACACCATAACCTTAGGTTATTTAAATGTTTCATAAGGGTTTATGTGTCAATTACTTAGTTACTTAACATATAATATCTTTGTATAAATAAAATTTGTTTTCTATCATTTCTGTTTGGAGTTTAGTTTTCTTAAAAATATGATGAATTTGATAAATTGATTTTTCAGATAGAAATTATACTTTTCAGAAAATACATAACTATTATAATAAACTAATTTATTATTAATAATGTTTATTATAATTAAATAGTTTGATTAAAACACTCTTATTGAAATTTAAATGACAAGAAAATTTTATTTTTTTCAAGTGTTAGAAATTTTACTATGCATTTTAATATGCATTTTCTATCCTCTATTATTTTTAATAAATAAGGATTTTTATATTTAAAAGTTAAATTTATATTATATAATTATTTTTATAAAATAAAAATTATTTTTTTAATTTATCACATCAAAATTATGTTAGGTTGAATTTATGAGAATTTACTAAAATATTTTATTTTCGGTGAATAATAAAAATACAGTGATGAGCTTTCTGTTTGTTTGATGACATCATAATCATGTATTATATAATATAAAATTATGGTTGAAAATTTTGGATTATAATAACATAATATGTGTCCCAATTTTCCAATACCATGGGAAAATACCATGGGCAAGCCCATCGTTTTGATTTTACCCATACCTAGGTGTCTAAGGAAATTAATAAACAAATCCTCACTTTTGATATAAATAAACACCCATTTTTCAATTAACTTTCATTACCAATTCATATTATATGAATATATGATAGTTTTACCTCATAATGAGTCTTCCCAGGGTGTATTCAATCCCCTAAGGTCCCAATCTTGGAGTTTTAGGAGTTACTATTCAAGGTAAGGGAAATCTCATTTTATCTTTTCCTTACAAGTTCCCTTTTTATGTGGTATGTATTTAAAATTTCCAAGATGTTTTATTATTTAAATTTTATTCTATCCCTTTACTGTATTTTTATTTTTTTAGGAATGGGATACCCAAGTCCCCCCTCTTTTTTAATTTTTCTAAAACCATGTTTCTTACCCATTATACTGCCGATTTTTCTTTTCAAAATTTCTCTATTTATCTCAAGAAATTCTCTTAAATGATTTTGTGAATAACTAAAACTCTTTATTTTACAAGGGTTTTCACCTAGATTTCAAAATTATCTATTTTATTCTCAGATTAACATACATGAAACCCACCTTCCCATTTCAAGGGTTAATAATGACATAAAGATTGTATCTTTAAGCAATTTTTTAAAACGCCATGATTTTGATATGAAACCCATTTGTTTTATTATCAATTGGTTATTTATTAGATTTTTTATAATGATATATGTGGGTCAAATTAATTAAGACATATGAAGGGTGTTCCTTGATATATCTCCAATTTATTGGTTAAATAAATTAATTTCAAGAGACGAATTGTTTTAAGATACCTTGTTGAATAACCATGGTAATTCTTATGACTCTTTGGTGATAAAACTTGGTGATATGATTATGAATGACTATAATTAAATATTGTGGCTAGATTTCCATGTTAGGACTCATGATCTTTTAACTATCATATTTCTCTTTTTCCCATGCCATTATGATATTCTTTAAGTTCTTATCAATAATTCTCATTATCACTTGTAAACTATTTCCCTTTATTTCCCTTACTAGGACTATGATCATCCTTTAATTTTATGTACATTCCCATGTTACGAGATGTAGTGAATATATATAGGATGAACCTTGAAGAATCCTTTCATGTGGAATAGAAGAGCTTTTTAATTTTTCATGTATTATATAACTTATTTCTAAGAAAATAAACTTTAAAAGATCCTCTGTTTGTATAGTGTAATAAAAATTTATGTAATAAAAAGGTGGGATTACATAGTTGTTATCAAAGGATGGTTTAATTATTTGGGAAAATTAATATTTGAAATATTTTTGAAGAACTTATGTAAAAGTTAAAATATAGGAAAACGTTCTGGTATTTTGGTGAAATATTAAGTTAGTGGTTTCTGAGCCAAGAAAAACCTATCTGGATACGAACAAGTGGATATAGTTTTAGCATCGACTTATTTAGGGGTAAAAACTCTGAAAAAGTGCATCAGGCCTGGCTCGGGATAACCTGGTACATGACAATGGGCCTTACCGCACACATGGTTTGACGCTACTGGGGGATATTTTTGGTAAATCACATAGTTTTTATGAACCATTATGATGGATTTAAAAAAATGTAATTTTTTTATTGAATAACATATATATTTTTTAAGACCTAGAATTACTTTAGAATTATAATATTATTAAATGAAAAGTGTTTCTCACTAAGGTTATCTTCTTTTAGAAAATGGAGATAAATAGGAGAAACTGCTTAAATAGAAAGTGGAATAAACAAGGCACTGGAAGACTTTTGATAGAAGCCAAAATGGAAAACTTCATGAGAATGATGAATCAACTGAATTTAGTTGAAAGTAATAACTTAAATCAAGCCGAGTTAATGAATTCACCTCGAAGGGAACAAATTTTCATTGAGTCATTTATGTATCATGTACCATATTCTTTTAGTTGATCTACCAACCCATTGATTGAGTAATTGTGGATAATATCTATAGAAAAGATCTTTTGTGTAATCTGTTGTTCTGAACAAGACAAAGTAAGCCTGACTATGTACCTCTTAGAGGGAGATGTTTACTAGTGGTAGACACAAATTAAAAAAAATCTAAGAGTGGGGATTGATACTTTAGAGTGGGATGGTTTTATGGGAATTTTTTTTGAAAAACTATTCCAACCGTTCAATGTCAATGAAAATGGAGAAGGAATTACTAGAGGTAATGAAGAAGGAAAATGAATCCTTTGGGATCTATGAGATGAACTTCACAAGAATTTTTCATTACACTTCTATATTTTTCATGGATTATATTGGGAAGGTTGATAGATATTTCAGTGGACTAAAACTCCATCTATGGAAGAATATTTCCAATAAAGACTATGAAATCTTTTTGGAAATAGTAAGAAGTTCTATGAAGGTTGAACTGAAGTTTTCTGAGATGAAGTGGTCACAAAAATTTAATGAAAAGAGGAGATCAGTAGGTACAAGGTTAGGGAGTAACTTTGATCATGGAAGAGGAGGAAAGAATGTGAAACTATACACATGCAAAAAATTTGGGATCAAACATTCAGGGAACTGCTTTCTCAGTTGTATAAAATGTTAAAAGTGTAGAAGTGATGGCCATATTTCTTAGAACATTCGTATGGAGGTGAAGCCTTAACTTATCAAAACTAATGACAAATGTATGATGGTGTAGTCCCATCCTAAATTCCAATGCTTCAAGTATGGACATCTTTGGCACTTTTCTAATCACTATTCAAATTCGAAGACAGTGGAGGGGGATCACCATCGACCTCAGTATATGAAAATGGACATAGGTTGTGATTTTCCTATCATTATAGCTGATGTTGAATCCCCAAATGATGTAGTGGTAGGTACTCTCATTGTTATCTCACATCTAGAATGTACTTTGTTTGATTCTGGTTCTACACATTCCTTTATTTCCTCCATGTTTGAAAATAATATCAATTTCTAAACTGATAGAAGTATAACTATCAGTCAAGTCCCTTATAGGGATTATCCAAACATCAAAAGTGTATAGAAACTATAGTATTTAATTGGGTTAGCATAATCTCATCTCAAATCAAGTAGTTATTTCCATGTTGGAATTTGAAATTATACTAGTGATGGATTAGATCTCAATGTATAATAATAAGATCAACTACAGAAGCAAGGAAATCTTAGTAGTCTGGAATGGAAAACCTACAATTCTTTATAAAGGAGAGATATCTCAACCTCATCCTTTTCTAGATGTAGCTCCCATGTATTTTATTTTATGGAAATGATCGGTGAAAATAAATAAGGAAATGAAATTATAGGAATAAAAAGTGTCCCCATCATTCAAGAATACATTGACATATTTCCCGAGAAGTTACCTAGACCTACCCTAGAAAGAGAGGTAGAGTTATCCATTTAACTCATTCTTATATCCAGGCCAATATCAATGACCCCGTATAGAATAGAAAATATGGAGCTAGAGGAATTAAAGAAACAACTCCAAGACTTTTGGAGAAGAGGGTTTATCCAACCAAGCATGTCTCCTTGGAGAGAACCTATTCTCTTTGTGAATAAGAAGGATGGATCAATGCAGCTATGCATTATTATAGAGACCTTAACTGGATCACAGTGAAGAACAAGTACCCTTTTCTAAGAATTGATGATTTATTAGACTAGATTTGTGGGGATAAATTCTTATCCAAGATTGATCTTTGATTTGTTTACCATCAAATGATGGTGAAGAAAGAATATATTCCAAAGACCACCATTCGATCAAGATATTGGCATTATGAGTTGGTTTTTATTCCAATAGGCTCGACAAATCACTACTAGAAATTGAAGCACTTTCGACGGGGTCCCATAAAAAATATCTCATTGCAAAAAATGGTGTCTGAAATAGTGTTTTCGCGATAATCCATCGCCAAAAAAACCCTATTTTCAATGGGAGATCTTGTCGTCGTAAATAGTTTAGCCGGGTTAAAAAAATAGTTTGTGGTGGGCTTGTCGCAAATAAGTATTTACGACGAGCCCGTCAAAAAAATATAAAAAAATAAAAAAATATTAATAAAAGTTAATAAAACAACAATAAAAATAAAAATAAAAATAATAATAAATTAATAAAAACTAATAAAATAAATAATAATATAATAAAAATTATAAAATTATAAAATAATCAATCAATCAAAAACACAATATTCACAACAATATTAAATAATAATAATAATAAAATAATAATAATAAAATAATAAAATTTTAAATAAATAATAAAATAATAAGTAAATAAAGAACGAATGAAATAATAAAAAATAATAATAAAATAATATAATAAAAAATAACAACAAAAATATAAAAATAGACTATATTCAAATGTAAATATATGGATTGATAAAAATACTATTTTTTACATTTAAATATTTATCAGTAAAAATATACAAATCAATAAGGGGAGAACTATCTAGAGGAGTTAGAGGAGTTGGTGGAGGGAAATTCAACCCTAAACCATGAATCATACATCACATGTACTCCATCATCTGCTCGTGTTTCTACTTCTATCATCGCTACATCTCCTCCTCTTGTTTTTGTTTCTACCGACATAACTCTTTTTTTATCCCTATCCAACTACTATAAGAAAAAATCTATGAAAAAGAATACAAATAATCAAATAATTTGTATATTAATAAATTAATGAAAATTAAAGAAAATTGACAATAATACACAAATGAACATACATCTTCATGTGTGGATCGAAGTCAAGATATGGATGACACTCGAGGATAGGGTCCAGATTATCAATCTCATTAGACCATAACCCCTCGGATTCATCGTTGAACCTCCATCAATCTGAGGGCCAGATGATGCAATATCATACTCATCACTAGGTTGTTTGGTCTCTTCCAACTCACAAAACAAACCAGATTTTATATGAAACCTGAAATGACTATTAGGAAATAGTTGAAAATAATTATATATATATATATATATATATTATTTTAACTAATTTGCAATAATTTTCACTAATTTACGATAATTTATACTAATTACTGCTAATGTTTTCTAATTACTGCTCATTATTACAAATTACCACTAATTATTAATAATTACTATAAATTAAAACTTATTATTAATATTTTTTATTTTTTTTTAACAATTTTTTACTAATTATTGCTAATTTTCAACAATTATGTTGATTTATTGCTAATTTTTTTTTTCTAATTACCATTAATTAATACTAATTAGTGCTAATTACTCTTAATTACTGCTAATTAATACTAATGGATGCTAACTAATACTAATTACTGCTAATTACTACTAATTACTGCTAATTAATACTAATTACCACTAATTAATACTAATTATATCTAGTTAATACTAATTACTGCTAATTAATACTGATTACTACTAATTAATAATAATTACCGCTAATTAATACTAATTAACTCTAATTAATACTAATTTCCTTTAATTAATACTAATTAGAAGTAATTATTAGTAATTACCCCCAATTGTTACTAATTAACACTTTTTTAAACTAATTACCACTAATTATTACTAATTACCACTAATTACCACTAATTACCGCTAATTACTGCTAATTACAGCTAATTACCACTAATTATTACTAATTATTGCTAATTATCGCTAATTGACACTAATTATTTCTAATAATCGTTTATTATTTCAAATTATTGCAAATTATTACAAATTAATTCTATTTATTTCTTATTATTACTATTTATTACTTTTGATTCCTATTTGTTTTATTTATTACTAATTATTTCTATTCATTACCAATTATTACTAATTATTACTGTTTATATCTATTTAATTCTAACTATTTCAATTTATTACCATTTATTACTATTCATTACTAATTATTTCTAATTATTACAAATTATTACTATTTGTTACTAATTATTACTACTTTATTACTAATTATTTCTAATTATTACTAATTATTACTAATTATTACTATTTATTAAAAATTATTAAAAATTATTACTATTTATTACTATTTGTTACTAATTATTACTATTTATTACTAATTACTACTAATTATTACTAAATATTACTAATAATTACTTATTATTACTATTTATCACTATTTATTACTATTTATTACTATTTATTACTAATTATTACTAATTACTACTATTTATTACTAATTATGAATAATTACAACTATTAATTTATAATTATTATTATATAAAGTATTTTTTACTATATATTACTAATTATTATTAATTAGCGATAATTACCACTAATTATAGTTAGTTATTACATTTTATCACTATTTTTTTATTATTTTTACTAATTATTACTAATTAATACTAAATAATTCCAAATATTACCAATTAATAATAATTTATACTAATTAATACTAATTAATATTAA
The DNA here is from genome assembly GCA_963277665.1 of Viscum album. NCBI lineage: Eukaryota > Viridiplantae > Streptophyta > Magnoliopsida > Santalales > Viscaceae > Viscum > Viscum album. The sequence goes on from OY728159.1 coordinate 1,217,980,647, forward strand.
TTACTACAAATTAATACTAATTAATACTAATTTTTACCAATTAATACCAATTTAACGTAATTATTATTAATTAATGATAATTGAACCAAATTATTACAAATTAATACTATTTACTTTTAAATAAAAACATAAAATCTCAATGAAACAACATTTTGGTATAAATAAATAACACAAAATAAAACTACCTAATTCTAATTTAATTTAATCACCACTGATTAATAATAATTAATACTAATTACCACTAGTTATTGCCAATTACCTATAATTAATGCTAATTACCACTAATTACCGCTTATAATTTCTAATTACTACTAATTATTTCTAATTACCACTAATTATCGCCAATTATCGCTAATTATTGCTAATTATTAATATCTATTTCTAATTAGTACTAATTATTTCTAATTATTACTAATTATTACTTATTATTACTAATTATTTCTATTTATTACAAATTATTTCAAATTGTTACTATTTTATAATAATTATTACCATGTAGTACTAAATATTATGAATAATTAATAATTATTACTAATTACTACTAATTATTACTATTTATCACTATTTATTATTATTTATTAGTAATTATTAATATTTATTGTTTTTTATTACCAATTATTACTAATTATTTCTAATTATTACTATTTACTGAAACCTGTTTGGGATTAGCCCCTTTATTAAAAATAGAAAGAAAAACATAGTGAAATCCTTTTTGGATTGGGTTAAGATAGAACTCATTACAAACTCGAAGGCCGAGAGGCACGCAACCATAGATTTGAAAGGCCCAAATGCCTATTTATACAAAGACCATTGTAGTAAACCAAAAGCCCAACACACATTGGAAAACGTAGGAGAAAAACCCTAATGTCGTTTCCACATGATCGTAGTCTGGGTTCACCTCACATATCACCACCGACACTGCCCATCATAGCCAGAACCGCTGTACAGATCTCCATCATGCTAGCACTGAACCAGATCCAAGATGCTCGCTGCCAAGACTATGATCCATGCTACCATAGCACCACGTCCCGTGTCCCCATCGACCAACCTGAATGATCCTTGACATTGTTCGCCCCCGCTGCGTCTCGTGACCCAATAGTCCAACCCGAACACGTCCCCACATCAACAGCTATTGCCGCTGATCCAAACACGCCCCACCATCGACCACCTGTTGCCTTTGAGATCACCCCCGCATCTAGAGCCTTCCCACCACCTGAAGCGGCATGTCTGCTTGAAGCGGCCCTGCTTCCACCATGTCTCATTCTATCGACACCTCTGACAACGCCGCTGATCCCACAAAAATAATTAAATGCACCAGTGACCCGGAGGAGACTCGATGTGTGTGAGATGCAACCAGATCTGCAAGATCTGGGCTTGGAAATAGAAAATGTCAGAGTCATCAGCACACCACAAAGAGATCTGTGCATCAAAAACCTCAAGGGGCCAGTAGTGATTGCACTGCCGAAAAAGTGGGACATTATAAGAACCCGGTTCTCCCATTGATTTACGTATCCTTCCTTTTCAGTTTATATTTAAGAAAATGGGGGGGGGGGGAGGTCAAGGGATGGCTACAGGTCTATTACACGACGTGACTAGGGACTACACCCTGTGTATAGACGACCACATGCCATGTAATCCCAGTACACAACCATGTAGGTGTCTGGACAGGAGTTTTATGGACACAACATGTAGGCTCAAGTACATTCCATGTAGTTTTTTTAATTAATTATTAAGTCTGGAAGTACGTCATTTATCCAGACGGACAGAAATAGACCCCCCTCAACGAGCCGCACACCTAGGAGATCCAAACGGGATTTTTCCTCTCGTTTCATCGTCCGGTCTCCGATTCGAACACTGTTGAATGTGTTAGATTCCCCTCGGTAATATATTGATTCCTTTTAAGCCTTTCTTCCAGATATCTTCCCTCAATCTAGTTATTTATGTTCAAGTAATTATATATATTTTGTAGATATACTTCGTTCTTGGTCGAATTAGAGCCCAACACTGGATGAGGAGAGTCGTATGAGCATGAGGTAGGTGGTCTTGTGCCTTTCACGAATTGTCTTGATGTTTATATATGCTGGAGTGCCGCACACCCACTTTTAGGGTGTCAATTGATTGAATAGTGAACCTTGTTATTTCTTATTGATGATCTGGTAATTAATTAGATAATAAAAATACATGTTTAGGGTTGTGAACCTTGATTTAGTGCCACCCCATTAGTACGTTTCCCTTGGATGACTATTTGGATAAGAATAACTGGGAGGCTTGACTTAAATTTCCATTCCTGGGTTGTTAAAAATGTATTTCTCATCATATGAATTTCCCACGTGAGATAATTTTTCTGTTAAGCATTTTAATTGTTTAAATTGCATAATAGGCTTGTTACATGTTTTGTCCTTGTGAGTTATCCTAGTTTAACCTTGTAATAGTTTAATTTGAATGTGTTGGTTAACTATGTAAACTGAGATCATGAGAGCTGATTATGTTAAATCCATGTGATAGTTAATTTGTTTGTGTATCTTTTGAGATGAAATGTATAATTTAATTAAATGATAAAAAGTGGTAATCGACAATTGGTGAGCCACAGTCTCAGTAGAAATACAGGGTCGAGATCATTTGACAAATTGCATCTTATAAATCTTGGGTGAACCATTGTCTTGGTTAAAAGATAATGGACATGCTTAAGAGGTTAATTATGCAAATTCTAGGAGTAATCAACAGATAGGGTGGTCGGTATCATTGAATCTTATTTTAAAATATCTATGGAACCTAGGATCCATTGAGGGATTCCCATTCTGGTCCCTATTGAAAAATGATTAAATGACTATTATGTTACGAGTTGATGGTTAATTTTATATGGTGGTCTTCAGGCCTAGGATGGACCTCAAGACATTATATAATTTATAGAACTTGAATAATGAAATGGATGACTTATGATGCATCTTCTAAGATAAAACACACGCTTGGATTCAGTCATCACTTATACTTGTTTACCATTATCTTCTGAGACATCCATTGTGCTTACTTTTGTGTTCTTACAGTTTACTGATTTCATTATTGTACGCTACCCGTTATATATATTCATTGATAGATTGGCATAGACCTTTTGTGGTTTCCTACTGGTGTTTAGTCTCACACCCTATTTGGGTCATGCTTTTGGCCTAAACAGATAATATGATTTCATGTATTGATTAGGGAAATGGACCTACTATAGGCAATTTATGTGCTTCTTCAGAGTCAGAGAGCATAGTACCAAGCCGAGGCTTGAAATTCTTCATATTCTCTTTTTTTTCTTTTGTGATTTTGAGACAAATATTGTGTATTATTGCAATGTACTTGTTTGGATGCTTTCTTAGAACATAACATGCTGCATTATCTTGGTATGGAATGATACTTGGTTATTTACCTTATCAGTCTTCCGCTATTTATTTTAGTTGTATGATGTTTTCTACTTCTACTATTTTATTTTATTATTCCTCTATGTTACACTCTTACAATGAGTGCATAATTTCCCCACTATCAAACCCTAGGCCCTCCCTACAAGTCACCGCCTATGGCATTTGGGGAAATGCTCTTGAGGCCACATGGCCAATTAGGTACGGGGCACCAGTTGAGTGGCATCTGGACCCGGTACGTTACAAAGTTGTATCAAACTATTTCCTTCATAGTATTCTTTACTATTTGGAAACAATATAAAGAAAATCGAATTTGGTAATTAGTTGTGCCTAGGTGCAGCTACCCCGTGTAGATGGAAAATCTAAATTACATAGAATGAAATTTTAATTTTCGGATTTAGAGAAATTAAAGATGATTTGATTTCACCATTGGGTGAAAAACTTGTTTTTTCTGTTATTATTGATATCATTGTTGTTCTATTTTGTTGCAACCTGATGAGATGAAGGTATTGCATCTCATGAATCACATATTCACTTGTTAGAAATCATATTTTATGCATTCTTACCATTAAATTTAGAGATAATTACTTATTTCATGCTGTTGAAATAGATTTCATGCCATATATTCATGCTATTGTGATAGATACCATGATAGATAAGCTTGATGCAATGATAGGTTTATTGGTACTTGTTATTGTTGAATTGGATGGACTCTAAACTTCGGTCCCTATGGAGTATGGGCCCTCTTGGATCAGAATTTGGTGGATCACATTTCTGCCATGGGATATAGATTTTTCTATTATGTGCTATATGTGGATGCTAATATTTGATTTTCAGGGAGTATGGGTCCCCAAATATTGGAATTTGGTTCACCATTTCTTTATTTTATAGAAATAGGGGTTTTGGGGAAGTTTCAGAGGCTTACTGTCTGGAAACATAGACAACACAATGTGTGGTCCTATGAACACATGCCATGTGTTCTTATCTTTGGGATTAAAAGAACTTTTTAAGTACACTCAGTGTACTTTTAGTACACGCTGCGTGGTTTTGGACCATGTGTCTGGTAGTGTGAGAGAGAACACAGGTTGTTGAGTTTTGATTGGGACATGTCGTGAAACTTAAGTACACCCTGTGTAGTTTTTTCCTATGTAGACCCATATGGATCTGGCCATGTAATAGTAAATTCCTAGGGGGGAAGACTTGAGTACATGCCATGTGTCATCCTGACACGCCATATACCTAGGACGTTTACACGACCAAGGAAGATAGAGTTAAAAGCCCATGTAAGAGTTTAAGTGTACATGCCATGTATCCTACTAACATGTTGTGTACTTGGGGTGTTTACATGGCTAGGATGGAAGGAGAGCATGACCCTGTAAGGGATTAAGTATACATACCGTGTGTGTTTCCTACACTCCGTGTACTCATCTTTTGTTATCTTTTGAGTCCTTTATTCTCCGATTTAGTTCTTATGGTCTTGTACTACGTACCTTGATGAATAATCTTATAATGAGGTGTATGTGCTGGAATTTGTAGTGAAATTCCACATTAAAGACTTCCAGTAGTATTCCAAGAGGGTGGTGATGATCATACCCCGATGGTGGTAGGTCATGGGATACAAATAGACCCTCTAGACATGCCCATTTTGGATCCAACTGTTATACCGAACACAAGTGGTGATTCACTTTTCCGTGAAGGATTTGTGAGGTTCTTACAAACCATTTATGGTGCAACACATCCTTCCACATCTATGGAAGAACTGACACAAGTGTTGCAGTAGAAGCATCCGCCCACATTTTCTGGGGAACGTGGTTGAGAGGCTATAGATTCATGGATAAAGGCCATGTTATCAATCTTTGAGTATCTTGAGATGTCTCCTGATAGGAGGGTCAAGCTCACAACTTATATGCTACGTGATTATACCAAGAGTTGGTGGGATGTTACCACACAGACAAAGAATCAACAGGACATGGCATAGGGAGATTTTCAGACAGTCTTCTATGAGTACTTCTATCTGGAGATGCTGAGGGCCGATAAAGCCCATGATTTTACCCATCTTGAGTAGGGTGATCTATCAGTTATGGATTACGCTGACCACATTACTGTGATCCAATTCTTCCCACCTATTCTGATGGGTGACAATCTATCAAAGGTTAGGTGATTTTAGGAAGGCCTCAGGTACAACAACCACTTTGAGGTGAATATATTCCGGTTGACTACTATATCTACTATAATGAACCAGGTTCTTATTACAGAGCATAATCAGAAGGAATCTAGAGGTTCAAACTAGGGAATTTCGGCACTGAGATCTAGTATTGTTTCGATCGGTAGTAGGAAGCATCATCTGGAGCATACATGTGATGAATCTAGTAGTCATATCGTATCTTCTGCTAGCCAGGTGAGATGCTTCTAGTGTGGAAGAATTGGGTATAGTAGAACTCAACTTTCAATGGACTCAGTCAAGTGCTGATCTTGTGAAAAGATGAGACACTTAAAACATTCTTACAGGTTATTTCCACCAACATTTAGTGAGAGAGGGTCTGTACCAACTCCACATTCAAGAGCACGGTCAACAACTACTCACCAGTCAGGGAACCAGAATGCATCAGGATGTTTAGGCTTAGGTAGTGGTCATGGACTTGGTATACAGACCCTAGGATCTCAACAATAGTAGGGTAGGTCAGCTCAGCGTATCTAGGCAATGTCTCAAGGCCACGGTACATGCTAGACTTATGCAGTGCAACATACCCGGTAGGAGTTGGATCCCATACCTTCTACTGTCAAAGGTACTATTCTAGTTGACTCTATTTTAGCTTCTGTACTTTTTGATATAGGAGATTCACTTGGTTTCATATCTCTGCCCATCATGGAGAGACTAGGGATCCTTGTTTTTTTACTTCTAATTAGGTTATGAAACTAGAAGCTCTATTAGGGATTACAACGGTAGGTGTGAGACAGTGTAAGGAGAGACCCCTTGAAATTGGTGGGTGTCACTTTATTTGGGATCTCAATGTCTTAGAGATGATAGGTTTTGATGTCATACTCAGAATCTAATAGTTAGTCTCTTTTCAATCCTTCTTCCATTGCTATAACCACATGGTCAATTTTACATCTCCAGAAGGTGGATCATTTCTAAAAAAGTAAGAGTGGGATGTCTAGGAAAGATGAGATGGACCCGAGAATTGTGGGTTGAGTGGGAAGATAACATAGATTTCTATTCTATATGTGGTTGACCAAGGGATATGTCAAATGGCCTTTCCTCTAGTTATTGATTGTTTCATGGATGTCTTCATAGATGAATTTTCAGTTTTAGCTATGGTAAGAGAGGTAGTGTTCTCTATCGAGCTAGTACTAGGAACAACACTGGTATCCATTGCACTTTTTATAATGGATTCGATAGAGTTGCAAGAAATTAAGAAGAAGCTAGAGGATTTTCAAGATAAGGGTTTCATCTAATCCAGTACTTCTCTTTGGGGGTTCACTAGTCCTTTCTATGAAGAAAGGTGGATGGTACCCTTAGGCTATGTGTGGATTATTGAAAATTTAACTAGTTGATGGTTAAAAACTGATATCCTCTTCCATGAATAGATGATATCTTTGATGAGATCTGATGAGATAATATATTCTCAAAGATAGATTTGAGATATGGTTATCATCAAGTGCATGTTAGATCATCAGACATACCTCACACATTTTTATGAAGTAGATATGGTCTGTACGAGTATGTGGTTATGTTGTTCGGTATCACGAACCCTCCAACGATCTTCATGGTACTGATGAACAAAGTGTACCTTCCCAATCTAGATTATTTTGTGGTTGTTTTTTGGTTGATATATTTGTTTATTCTCATACTCGATCTGAACATGTAAGACATCTTGAGATCTTTTTGAGTACCCTAAGGGAGCATCGGTTATTTGAAAAGATCTCAATGTTCCACTTCTAGAGGGATCATATTCACTTCCTTGTTCACTTCATCTTAGAGGCAAGAGTATCAGTGGACCCCAAGAAGGTGAGAGTAGTAGTTACAAGGGAGAAGCCCAAGAGTGTCATTGAATTGAATATTTTTCTAGGGATGGCTGGTTACTATAGGAATTTTATATAGGACTTCTCATACTTAGTAGTGCTGATGAAGGGCATGAAAAATAAGGTTGTGAAGTATGTATGGTCAGATTCTTGAGAGACAGCCTTTCACAAACTGAAAGGGGGATTAACATCAGTACAGATTATGATTTTTTCAGAGTTGGTAAGGGGTTATTCTATGTACTATGATGCATTAGATATCGGGACCAGAGTAGTGCTTATGTAGGGGGATCAAGTCGTTGCGTATGGATCTTGGCTGCTGAGGAAACCTGAGAGGAACTACCCGACGCACAATATCAAGTTATCCATGGTTGTTCATGCTTTAAGATATTGGAGACATTACATGTTGGGAGAGAATTTTTTGGTATACACAGACCATAAAAGTCTCAAGTTGATCCTTACTCAGTGTGATTTGAATTTGATGCAATGATGGTGGGTAGAATACCTTCATTCTTTGACTTTGAGCATGCCTACATGCCAAGGAAAGACAATGCATTGGTTGATACACTGAGTTGGAGGACTCAGATATAGGTAGTGCAGCAGGCCAATAGTGAGTGAAAGATGATGGTGTTGCCCTCTGAGATAAATTCGGAGGTGAATGATAGGAAGGGGAAGACCTTTATTCCTTCCTTAGATAATACCTCTACCTTACTACACAAAGTTAAGATACAGAATCTATCAGATTCTAAAGGCCTAGTTCTATGGGAGAGTATGTGAGGAGAAGACCCTCCTGGTTCGACCATATATGAGGATGAGGTTCTATGGTTATGGGGTCACATATGGGTTTCGGAAGACATGCATGAGGAGATGATATAAGATTTTCATGCATTAGTTTGGGTGGTGCATCCTAGTGTCACCAAGATGTATTAGGATTTACATCATCAGTATTAGTGGCCAGGCATGAAGGGACATTTAGCTGGTTTTTTCAGGAGATGTTCCACCTGTCGGTAGGTGAAGGCAGAACACCAAAGACCAGTAGAACATTTATAGTAGCTACCCATTCTTGAGTGGAAATGGAATTACTTCGCAAAGGATTTCGTGATAGAGTTACCGAGGTTTCCTTGAGGTAATGATTCGTTATAGGTTGTGGTTTATAGGCATTAGAATGTTGCACATTTCCTGCTAATTAAGGAAACCTTCAATGTTGATGAGCTTGGGAGTTTGTATATCCAAGAGATTGTATGCCTACATGGGTTTTCCCATTTTATCATTTCAGACAGGGAGGACCATTTTACTTATCATTTCCCACAAGGGCTATATATATATTTGGGTACACAGGTGTTTGGGAGAACAACTTACCACCTCCAGACTGATGGCTAGTCAGAGCGCACGATTCAGGTGCTGGAGGACATGCTTCAGGCATGAATCCGAGATTCCGAGATTTCCTAGGAGATACATATACCTCGTGTTGATTTTTACTACAAAAATAGATTCCAGGATACTATTTAGATGGTTCCATATGAGGCTTTGTATGGTAGGGAATTCTGATCACCCCTGTTCTGGTTGGATGAAGGAGAGACAATGATGCTGGGACCTCATCTTGCCCAGGAGACCATCGAGCAGGTTTAATTGATTTGGAAAATGATGGATTCTGCATAGTCTGAACATAAATCATAAACCGATCACCATAGATGACCTATGTAGTTGTAGGTAAGGGATAGAGTTTTCCTATGTGTTTTACTGGGGTTTGGAGACAAGAGGATCAGCAGGTAGGGTAAGCTTTCACCAAGATACGTCTGACCATTTGAGATTTTGTAGGGGGTCAGGAAGATTTCTTATTAATTGCAGTTACCTCATAGGTACATGGATAGCACGATGTATTACACATTTCTCAGTTGTGATGTCACATTTTAGACCCACATCACACCTTTCATCATGAGGAAGTGGAGTTTTTGGAGGATGCTTCCATTGAGGAGTATCTAATTAGTATTGTGGATCATTTCATGAGGGTTCTATATGGCTTGTTTATTCCTTTGGTATGGGTGCTATGGAAACATGACCAGGTGTAGGATGATACTTGGGAGAGGGTGGATGACGTATGATCGTAATGGCTATAGTTATTCTATGATGTTCCTTCACCACCCCTAGAAAGGGAATTTGGTGATAAATTACATTAAGGGGGAATTTTTTAAGAACTAAATTCTTGCTTTGAGGTACGAATCCTTCAATTTCAGTTTTTATTTAAGAAAATGGGTGGGAAAAAAGTCAAGGGATGGATGAAGTCCTATTACACAACAATAATGGGGACTATACACTGGGTACATTTATGTACACACCATGTATAGAGGGCTACAAGCCATGTAATCCCAGTACACAACCATGTAGTGGTCTAAACAAGAGTTGTACAAACATGGAATGTAGTATAAAGTACATTCATTGTAATTTTTTTAATTAATTATTATATAGGTCAGTAGACTATTTTTCAGATGTATAGAAACAAACCCTCCTCGATGAGGAGAGTGCCCAGGAGATCGGAACATGATTTTGCCTCCCGTTTCATCGTCTGATCTCCAATTCGAACACTGTCTGATGTGTTGAATTCACCTCAGTAAGCTCTCGATTCCATCTGAGCCTTTCTTACTGATTTATTCTCTAAATATAATTATTTATGGTTGATAATTTATACCTGTTTTGTAGAACAACACTGTTCTAGTTTGAATTAGAGCCCGATGCTGGGTTAGGTGAGTCGTATAAGTTTTATGTAGGTGGTCTTGTGCCTTTAGTGAATTGTATTTATGTTTATATTTTCCGGATTGTAGCGTACAGACTTTTAGGGTCTCTCTTGATTCAATAATGAACATTTTTATTTCCTATTGATGATTAGGTAATTAATTAGATGATTTGAAGGAATTTTTAGGGTTGTGAACCTTGATTTAGGGCCACCCCATGGGTGATTTTCCCTTGGATGGAAATTTGGCCAAGAATTCACACGAGGCTTGACTTAAATTACCATTCTTGGGTTGTTAAAAATGTATTTCTCATCATATGAATTTCCCACGTGAGATACTTTTTGTTTTAAGCCTTGTAATTGTCTAAATTGTGTACTAGGCTTGTTACATGTTTTTCCCATGTGAGTTATCATAGTTTGACTATGTAATATTTTAATTTATATATGTTGGTTAATTATGTATAATGAGCCCACATGAGTTTCTTATGTTAAACCCATGTGATAGTTAATATTCATGTGGAGATTTTGAGAAGGAATGTGTAATTGAATTAAATGGTTAAAATATATAATTAGCATTGGGCGAGCCATGGTCTTGGTAAAATGGAAAGGTCGAGCTCTTGTGAATAATTACATCTTATATACCAAGTGTGAACCATTATCTCGGTTAAAAGATAATGGACGAGATTAAGATGTTAATTATGTAAAGGCCATGAGTGAGCCAAAGATGGGGTGGTTAGGATCATTAACACTTATTTTAAAATGTCAAGAAGACCTAGGATGCATTGAAAGATACTTAAGTTAGGCTCTATTTAAAAATGATTAAATGATTATTATGTCACGAGTTGAAAATTACTTTTATAAGGGGGTCATTAGTCCTATGCCAAATCTTGAGAATTTATATAATTCATGGAACTTGAATAATGAAATGGATGACTTATGAAGTGTTTTCCAAGCCAAAGCACAATTTTGGATTCGGTCTTCACTTATACCTCTTTACCATTATCTTCTGAGGCATCTGTTGTGCTTAAATTTGATTACCTACAATTTAATGATTTATGTATTGTACACTACCTATTATATATATTCACTGAGAGATTGGAATAGAGCTTTGGTGGTTTCCTACTGATATTTAGTCTCACACCCTGTTTGGGGCATGATTTTGGGCCCAAAAAAATTATATGATTGTAGGTATTGATCAGGGAAAGCACTCTGCTACAGGTACTTGATGTGCTGCTTAAGAGTCAGGGAGCATGGGACCACGCCAAGGCTTACGATGCTTCCTAGCCTCCTTTTTTTCTCTTTTGTGCTTTTATGACATATATTGTGTAATACTGTAGTGTACGTGTTTGAATGATTTCTTAGAATATAACATGATGCATCATCTTTGTATAAAATGATACTTGGTTATTTATCTTATCATTCTTCCATTGTTTATTTTAGTTGTATGCTATTTATTACTTCCACTATTTTATATTATTATTCCACTCTATTACACTCTACCAACGAGGGTATATTTTCCTCACTATCACACCCTAGGCCCTCACTTCTAGTCGGAAACCTCCAGCGTTTGTGGAAATGCGTTTGGGTCCATATGGGCAACCAGGTACAAGGAAATAATTGAGTGGAATCTAGACCCATGATGTTACAGATATAACAACATAATCTAGGATGAAATTGAAACTTATATTATCCAATTTTTCGGATTAGTGGGTGGAGGCTGAGAGCTCTTCTTAGGAGCAGTCAGCTGAGTTTCTCTAATCTATGTGCAGATCATCCATGTTTTTGGTTTTCTTTAGTTTATTAATAATTATTTCTAATTATTACTAATTATTTCTAATTATAACTATTTATTACTAATTATTACCAATTATTACTACTTATTACTAATTATTCCAATTATTCATAATTATTAAAATTTATTCCTAATTCTTATTAATCATTACTAATTATTACTAATTAATAATAATTATTACTAATTATTAATAATTACTACTATTTATTCCTAATTATTACTATATAAACCATTTGATACTATTTATACTAATTATTAATAATTAGTGGTAATTACAGCTAATTACATGTTATTATTAGAATTTATTACAATTTTTTTACAATTTATTAATAATTATTACTAAATAGTACTAATTAATGCTAATTTATACTAATTTATACTAATTACTAATAATTACTACTAATTAATACTATTTACATGTAATTATTATAAATTAAGGATAATTAAACCAAATTATTACAAATTAATACCATTTACTTTTAAATAAAACATTAAATCTTTATGAAACAACATATTTGTCCAAATAAATAATGAAAAATAAAACTGCCTAATTATAATTTAATTTAATTACCATTAATTAATAATAATTATTACTAATATAAATTAAAATGAGTTAACTAGAAAATAAAATCAAGAAATAAATAACTTAAAACTGAATCTTTCATTGGATACAAATCCTGAAAATTGGTCCCTAGTAAAATTTAAAAGTTTGAAAAAACTAAAGAGGGAAATATAAGAGTTGGGAAGGCGAGAGGACTTGAGGGAATTGTGAAATGGGAAAAAATCATACTGGGGTATATGTTGGTTAGATCATTTGTGATAGGGGTATTTTCTAGAGGAATGCCGTCACAGATGGTAACCCCACTGTTAATTAGGAGCGATAATTAAAAAGGTATTTACGACGAGACCCATCAAAAATACTTTCCTACCAATTTATTATTTTCAATGACCCATCACAATTTTTTTTCCGATGTGACCCATCTTAAATAGTTCACCGATTATTAATTTTGGTGGCGGTAAAATATAGTATTTGCGACGGGTCTGATCACAAGTACTATTATCACAAAAAATAATTTTCATTGACCTGTCACAAATAATATCCTGCCTTCATATTATTGGCAATAAGGATCCTCCACCATCATAAATAACATAAACCCTTGAAGAGTATTTTCAACGGTCCATCACAAATACCACATTTTTATGGACTATTTGCGATGGGTCAAAATTCCCATCGCAAAAGTTATTTTTTTAGTGAATACTCCTTCTATTTTTTCAAATTTGATTAATAGATTCTTTAAGGACTACCTTGATAACTTTTTCGTAGTTTTTATTGATGTTATTTTGTTATATTATAAAAGTTGTGGGGAGAATGAGGGTAATTTAAAGGTTATATTGAAAACTTTGGGGAAGGAGAGGATAATTGGAAAGATGAGAAAATGTGAACTTTGGTTACAATAAGTTACTTTTTTTGGGGAAACTTATAACCAATGAAGTAATCTCAGTTGTTCCTGCCCAGACAATGGTTGTGGAATAAGTGGCCTCATCCTAAAAAAATAACTGAGAGTCATAGTTTCCTTGGATTTTTGGGATATTAGAGGTGGTTTGTGAAAAACAAATTCTTGAATTTCTAATCCACTAACCATGTAAACTCGAAAAGTGGTCAAGTTCATCTGGATAAAGGTGTGTTAAGAATGATTAAAAGATATAAAGAATGGATTGGTTAGTACACCCATGTAAACTCTACCCTCTTTCAGAGAAGGATTCATAATTTTTAGAGATGCATCCCTAAAAGGGATTGGGTGAATCCTTGTGAAAAATGACATGGTGATTGCTTATGCATCTCGACAGTTGAAGCCTCATGAGCAGAATTATCCTATGCATGACCTAGAGCCGACTGTGGTTGTTAATTCTTTAAAGACATGGAGACATAATCTTTATGGGGAGAAATGGGATATATACACATACCATCAATGTATGAATTATATTTTCATGCAAAAGGAATTGAACAGGAGACAAATGAGATTGTTGGAACTTCTTAAAGACTATGATTGTTAAATTCATTTTTATCCCAGAAGAGAAAACAAAGTCACTTCTGCATTAATTAGGAATGGAAGTATTGTTATTTAAATGATTAGGATTCAAGGAGATCCATTTATCAAAGTCCGATTAAAACTAGACATTGGAATTGCAAGGGAATGGACATCATCATCCTTATCCCAAATGATTTCTCAACCATAACTAATAATGAATATCAAGAAATATCAAAGGGAAGATCCTTTTTTATACTAAAAGGTAAAGAATATGAAGAATGAGAAGTTTCCTAAGTTCAATATTGATCAAGAAGGTGTACTAAAATTTCTTACAAGGGTATGTGTTCCATATATTCCAGAAATAAAGAAGGAGGTGATAGATGAAGATCATAGTTATTCATAATCTATACATCTTGGAAGCATGAAAATTTATAGGGACCTTTTTGATCATTATTGGTGGGGTAACATGAAAATGGAGATTACCTACTACACTACAAGGTTCCTGGTGTGTCAACAAATGTAGGTAGAGAGACAAATTCCTAAAGGGTTATTACGACCACTTCTCATTCTAGAATGGAAGTGGGAAAATATCACTCTGTAATTTTTCACAGGTCTCCTAAAAACATCCAAAGGAAACAACGAAATATGGGTTATAGTGGACCATCACACCAAGATTTCACATTTTATCTCTATTTGGGAATATTAATCTCTTGACCAACTCACTGAGATATACGTTAAAGGAGTGGGAAGGCTGTATAGAGTGACACTTTCTATTATTTATGATCGTGATGCAAGGCTCACATCAAAATTTTGGATAAGACTTCAACACCCTTTGAATACCAAATTAAATTTCAATATGACCTATCACCCTCAAACTATTGGCCAATCTGAAAGGACTATTCAAACACTCGAGAACCTGTTGATAACATGCTCAATGGAAGTTAATGGTTGATGGGATCAACATCTCCCATTTGTTGAGTTCTTATATAATAACATCTTCCATTCAAGTATTCAAATAAAACCCTATGAAACTCTATATGGAAAGCAATGTAGAACTACTTCTTGTTGGGATGAAATTGGAAAGAGAAATCTTCTTGGTCTTAATCTTGTGCAAGGGATGACATACAAGTTTCATGATATCCAACAAAAAATAAATGCTACTTATAGTCGGCAAAACATGTATGTTGACAACCATAAAAGGGACTTGATGTTTGATGTTGGAGATAAAGTATTCCTTCTAAATTCACTTTGGAATTGAGTCACACAGTTTGGGAAGAAAGGTAATCTCAACACCAGTTATATTGGACCCTATGAAATCCTTGATCGCATAGGAGTAGTGGCCTATTAGCTTTCACTTCCTCCAAATCTAGCTCTTGTTCACAATTTATTCCTTGCATATCTCTTAAGGAAGCACATACAAGACCTTTCAAATTTACTAAATCATAAAGTGGTACATGTGGAACATGACCTATCTTATTAGGAGCATCCAATGGAGATCTTGGACCGTAGAGACAATGTTCTACACAAGAAGAATACCCAACTCCTCAATGTTTTGTAGGGGAACCATAAATATGAAGAAGTGATGTTGAAGCTAGAAGAGAAAATGAGGCTGAAGTACCCACATATTTTCTCAACTGAGGGAATGATTTCAAATTTTGGGAATGAAATTTCTTGATGGGGGAATAATGTGATGACCAAAACCCTTTGAATGATAACTGTTCCACGAAAATGTGTGTTATATTATATTATACATAACAAAAATCTATATCTCTAATAATGATGTGAGTATATTTTGAAATATGACTTCTGAGTTTCAATTGTTATACAACCATTGGTCAATATAACCATTGGAAAATATAGTATTAATTAAAATTTTAACATTATAATTATTGTTTATAATTAGAAATGAAAAAGTAAAATTAATGTAGAAAGAAGATTCTATGGACACATATAGTAGAGTTGTGCCATAAAAAGCCTATTTTTCAGAAATTTGGGGGGTGGTAGCATCATTGGGATTCTATCTTGACTAATCCCAAACAGAGCTTCAAAAAATAAGGGTTGAACGAAATCTACTTTGGGAGAAGTTCAAGTTAGTGGAAATTAAAACTCATCCGATGTTAAACGAGGCACCACATGTATATATCACAATTGCACACCTTACACTTAGGTCTTATGCAGGTGTTATAAGGGGTTATTTTTCAAGGCCATAGTTACTTAATGTACAATCCCTTTGTATAAATAAATTTTTTGTCCCACCATTTCTTTTTTGATTTTAATTTTTATTAAAAATATGATGTATTTGGTAAATTGATTATTCAGATAGAAATTGTAATTTTCAGAAAATATTTAATTATTAAAACAAGATATTGTATTATTTAAAATTTTTATTTTAATGAAATAGTATTATTAAAACACTCTTATTTAAGTTTAAATGATAAAATATATTTTATAAAGTTTTAGAAATTTTACTATGCATTTTACTATGCTTTTTCTATTTGTTATTATTTTTAATAAATAAAGTTTTTTATTTTTAAAATTGAAATTTATTAATATCTGAGAATTATTATGGTAAAATAAACATCATTTTTGAAATTATCATGTCAAAATTAGGTTAGGATGAATTTATTATATTTTTCTAAAATATTTTGTTTTTCAGTGGATAGTAAAAATACAGTTATGAGTTTTTAGTATGTTTAATGACATCATAACGATCTATTATATAATATAAAATGATTTTTGACTCTTTTTGACTATAATAAAATAATATGTGTCCCAAGTGGCCAATACTATGGGAAAGCCCATGGTTTTGAATTTACCACTACCTAGGTGTGCAAGGAAATTAATAAACAAATATTCCACTTTTTCTATAAAAATCTACTCATTTATCCATTATCTTTCATTACCAATTAATCCTCCATGAATAAATGATATTTCTACCTCCCAAGGAGTCCTCCCAAGGTTTCATAAATCCCCCAAGGTCTTAATCTTTTAGTTTTAGGAGTTACTTTTCAAGGTATGGGAAATCTCAACTTCTCATTTTATATGGATTGTCTTTCAAATTTTCAAGATATGTTCTTCTACACATTTTATTCTATCCCACTACTATATTTAGAGTTTTTTATTGGGATACCATTATCCCCTATCTTTTTTAATGTTTTATAAAACCATGTTTCTTACCTGTTATGCAGCCAAATTATCTTCTTAAATTTTCTCTCTTTTTCTCAAGAAATTATCTTATTTTATTTGTGAATACCTAAACCTAATTATTTCCATGGGGTAATAACCTATATATTAAAATTATCTATTTTATTTTTCTAATAATAAACATGAAACACACCATTAATTTTCATGGGTTAATAATTATAAAAATAACTTCTCTTTAAGAACTTTTTTAATGCACCATTATTTTGATATTAAACCCATTTATTTTATTCTTCATGGGTTATTTATGAAATATTTTATTATGAAGTATGTTGTTAAAAGTAATTAAGATATATGAATGGTGTTCCTTGATAGATCTATAAGTAATTGTGTACATAATTTAGTCTCTAGAGATGACATGTTTTACTATACCATGGTAAATAACCTTGGCCATTCTTATGACACCTTAGTGGTAAACCTTGGTGATATTATTATAAATAGATCAAATAAATGTTTTATCCATATTTCCATGTAATAATTCATTATATTTTTAAAATAATATTTATTTTTTTCCTTTTACCATTCCTTTATGATATTATTTATGTTCTTATCAATAATTCTCATGGTCACTTGTAAACTGTTTCCCTTACTTTAACTTACCGAGCCTTATGATCACCCTTTACTTTGATTTATGTCCTCAGGTTATGAGATGTAGGAAATGTTATTTTTATGAACCTTTAATAATACTTTAAAGTGGAATAGAATAATTTTTTATGTTTTCATGTACTCTATAACTTATTTCCAAGAAGCTAATCTTTAAATGATCATATGTTTGTATAATATAATGAAAAGTTATGTAATAAAAAGGAAGGATTACATATATATACTCCTTGAGCATGGAGAGACGAGATCAATAATACATAGGTGAGATGAGTTGGAATATTATAAAGAATATCATAAAGTATCTAAGGCATATGAAGGATATACTCCTATTGTACACAGGGGATGGGGAACTTGCGATCATGGAATATAAAGATTCAAGTTTCCTGATATACCAAAATGATCTAAAATCATAGTTGTTACATGTGTTCTACCTTAATTGAGGTACTATTAGAAAATGATAATTTAGAATCACAATGTTAACATTGGTTTTCAAATTAATGATGTTAATAGTGATATATGAATGATTTTAATGTCGTTTGTGCTAAATCTGATATTAAAAATTATTCAGAATGATTCTTAACCTCAGTTATAAAATAAAATGATATTCAAAGTCATTCTGAAGAAAATGTAATGTCATATTTAGTATAAAAGACATTAAAATATTTTTAAAAACCAATACACACATTTATCCTCACATTTTTGACACCATCTTTTTGAAACCATCACCATTTTGACTCATGACTACACTCCACTCATGATCAATATTCTTCATTCATTTGATGGTCATACTTATTTTTTTATTTCTACGTAATCAGTAATTTCCCATCCATATTCCACCACCCTAAAGTTTATTCAGTCCATTAAAACCCTAATGCCCTCGATTCAGGGCTGCTCTCTATTTTTTTTACTGATCGATTATAATTTTTTTTTAAAATTTGTACTCAATATTATGTTATTCTCAATTATACCTCAACCCTTGACTGTATCCTCTATACTTAAATATCTAATTTCCATCATCGATCATCATATTTTTTATGTTTTTTTTTAAATTTATAAAATCAATTAATTAGTTTTTAGTTATTTAAGAACCCTATGTTTAGAATTATTGTTTTTTTATTTGTTGTCAATATTTTTTATGTATATTTTTTTGTATTTTGGATGACACTATTGGTTTAGATGATTTGAGTTACTAGAATAATTAAATACGAGTAATTAATATTATCTGAGTAGGTCAACAGAAGACCAACCAATGATAGTAAAAACATTGAAATGAGGTTTTATTCCTTTGATTCATTCATGATCTAAGAATAATAGAAATATTAAAATCATATAATAGTTATCTAAAGAAATAGATTATCATAAATAAGTTTATTGTTGCACACCATGAAAAAATTGATTTTGATGGAATGTTGATGTTTGTAAACACCAAAATATAATCGAACTATGTAAAATAAAGTGTGAAGTCTATCTAAGGTGAGAAAATACTAGAATATGTAGAGAATGAGGAGTTAATTCCTCGTTATCAAAAGTTGAAGTAATTTATAATTTTATTTAAATCTTATTTGGGGCTTGTATAAAAATATAAAACAAATTTATTTCTATATTACATGAAATACATGTTGGCTAGGGAATGTGGATATCTAAATGATGTTTTATCTGGAATGTATGAATTAGGATATAACAATTATCATAAAAATTATATATGGGGATACCAGAACAAGGAAATTACCCATGATATTTGTTTATACTTCAATTCAATGCTATATATAACTTCACCAAAATGATTTATCTTAAAGAATATAGACCACATCATCTTCTTTATAACCAAAATAGAGGTTGTTCATATATAGTGGACATGACTTAAAGCATATATAGAATGATTGAAAATCTTGAATGAATGTATAATATATGATAAAAAATAATGAATCCTAATGATGTTTATCATGGATTTTATATAAATAGAATCCAAGTTTGAGTTCTTGAGTTTATCAGAAGAGAATATAATAAAGATGTTTTTACACTAAGAAGAAGATATATTGATTTTTTGTTATTGGTAGAACCCAAGAATCATCAATAAAACTGGAATATAAATAATCATAAGAAGGTTGAGTTTTTTCATTATCAGTAGTATATTGAGTGTCCACCCTATTTGAAGAAGATTTATTTATTGCATTATCAGAATAAGAATGAGTTACTAAATTACGAAAAGATGATTGAAGTTCTACATTTTCATAAGAAGATAGAGTTACTAAAATATTTAAAGAATATATGTTGGGATCTAATAAGTTCATTAAAAAGAATAATTCACCAAAATAAATATTAGATAGGGTAATTTATTTGAATACAATGAGGAATAGGTTTTTTAGAAGATGAAAATTAAATGAAAATACTGAGAAATTAGGAGTTATCTATAAATACAACAAAATAAGACGTGTGAGATGAATGATAATGAATATGAGAGTAGGAGTATCATGATATTTGAGTATTTGAGAATAAATATTTATATTAAATGGAATAATAAGTGTTGATGAATTGGAAGATGATTTTTCTGTTCGAGTGTAATGTAGAAGGAATGTTAGGAATCTAGAAGTATTGTTTAGGATATGTTTTTATAATGAGCTTATATATGAGAATTTCAGTTAGTAAAACCCACTTGTGATAAAATGCATCGAAAATAAACAATTATGACTATACTAAGATGGATTGTCAATTTTCAATATTCAAAAAATTATGTTGGTGATTATATCCATATTTTAATGAAAATTTGAAAAGTGTGTCAAAACTATTTTTAATGGAAGGTATAACACATGTTTTGGATTCGATAAAGCGAGAATGGTTTGAAGGCATTCAATGAGAATTTTAATTTTTCTAAATTTGAGTTGTTAAAATTTCCTAGATACCCAATTTATTTAGGAAATATAGGTTTATATAAATAAAAATTTTTTAGATACTTTTTGTTGAGTTTTTGAAATTTTTTCTGGAAGTAATACTAGATGTGTGTCTGACCAATTTTGTTCAAAAAATGATAATGTTCAAAGAAGTGTTGTACGTTTGGATTTATCTATGTAGAAAATAAATTTCCAAATTTAGAATGTGTTTGTATTTGGGAGGCTATAACTATATCTTTCAATAAATTATGTTTTGTATAATTTATTCCAAATAGATTTCATAGTGAGACAAATTCAAAAGTCTATTATTATGTTGGTTTGGAATAAGAATCAAATCTTATAACGTGTGGGAACCAATAATATTTATGGTCACTACATAAAAGGATATTTATGGGAGTTAGTTCATTTGTATTCACTTGAATTTTTTTATAGATATCTGTGGATCGAGATAATAACCAGAAAAAATAAGGAATTTCTACCCACATTGGGACTAATCCTTGTAAAAACCCATGTACATTGAATTTATTTTCTTTATCATTAGACACATATGAGGTGTAGATTTAAATTTGTGAGTATGAAGTCATAAATAGGTTGTAGATATTTGTGAGTATGAAAACATTAATATGTTGTAAAGATTAATTCCATGATAAAATAAATTATATAATCTATGAATCGATTCATACCCCTTCTCAGTAGTAAATATATTCATGGGAACTTCAATTGGTATTAGAGTGAATTAGATTCCTTATATAAGATCCCCATATTTTCATCATAGATAAAATTAACATAGTCAATATCTGAGGTATTCCTACCTTTTATGTAATATATTATCATGGATAGAAAAATATAATGATAACCTATATTTTTTAACTTATCCTAGAGGTTATTGATGTAGATACAATAGGATTTTTACCCATAGAGAAATATTCTCCTATATAATTTTATGAGAAATAGAATCTTGAGGTTTATGGGAAATATTGAAATGATATTCTTATATCTTTGTCTGATGAAGTGTATATAGAGGTGATGAGTTTCCAAACGTCAATGGAAACCTAGTAAAAATTTGAAAGTATATTATATAGTAATATAAAATTAAAGGAATATGATTCAAATATGGGGACGTATGTTCAATGATATCAGGATGGAAGAATAATAAACCATCGATTATCACTTTACTTTGTTAAATTAAATTCTTAGTAATATCAATGAATTTAGTGATATCTTGTATGATTCTACTATTTTCAAAAAATTGATGTGGAACCTATCAGACAGGTTTGACCCTATGGTCTATGATTTATAATATTGTGGTAATTTATATCTTGATAAACTACATAACATACTTGTTGCATAAAAAAAGGAAATATACACTATTCAAAAATATGATTTAGAAGGAAATAGTGTTTGAAACAACGAGGAATCAAAAAATATAAAAAATGGAAGATAAGGTTTTGTGATATAGTGAATTGAAAGATACAAAAGATAATGATGAATATCATTAGTGAATTATGTTCCATATCTCTGGAAATTTACAACAAGGTATAGGAAGGTACAAAGGCAGGATACCACTCAAATGTTTTGGGTGTGGGAGAATCAGAAAATTCATAGTAATCTATTCAAATAAGAAAGGCATAGAATATTATAATGATGGTTATAAAGAAAAATATTTGAATAGTAAGTGGGGTAAAACCTCAAAAAATGTTTTAAAATCCACTAGATACTTAAAAACGTTCCCTAGAATGTCCAAAATAAAAATGATGATCAAATAAAATTATGAATATTCTACTGATAAAATTCCTTTTAAAAATGAAGTTATGGAAATGTTTATAACCTTCATGGATTGTGTTGAAATAAATGAAGATACTTCAAACAATGAAGAAGGAGGTGAAGAAACTTATATGGAAGACTTGTTGAGATCAAAACCTGAGTACTATCTTGATAAAAATTCCAAACTCAATAAATAGGTTTGTGTATTGAAAAAGGGATAATAAAATAAGAATATTGGAATATAATTATTTCCTAAAAACGAATAATAATACATTAGGGAAATTAATAACCTGATGTAGAAATCCAAGGAATACGAAAAACTTGTTAGATACCATGATAAAAAACTTATTATTAAGGGATAAGTGTTATGTAAAACTAAATAAAGTTTTACATTGGATAAAAATACTTTGAGGAAAATGAATAATAATTTCATCAAATATTCACAGGTTAAGGATAAAACATCTCAAGATACTAGGAATATTCATCCAAAAAATTAGGTGAAATCTAATCCCATAGAACTTAAATATTCAACTGATTTTCCTAACCATAAAGATTCATGAAATAATAATGGGATGTATTAGGTTGAGAAAGGATATGATAAATCCT
The DNA here is from genome assembly GCA_963277665.1 of Viscum album. Classification (NCBI taxonomy): domain Eukaryota; kingdom Viridiplantae; phylum Streptophyta; class Magnoliopsida; order Santalales; family Viscaceae; genus Viscum; species Viscum album. Next base: position 1,218,003,677 of record OY728159.1, read on the forward strand.
TCACATCAATGGAAGTTAAATGTAAATTTCAGAAGAATGGTTCCCTATTCCACAAGAAGTCAAATGTTATTGCATCCTCTAGATATCAACTAACTTATCCTATAGAAAAATCCTTATACTATGGAAGTTCATAGTTCAAAAGATATTATTGATGTTTTGGGATATTTAGAAACAAATGATATAACTATTGGAAAAAAATGTAACTCCATAAGACTAGGCATGAACTGGGGGAGGGGTATTGGAAGAAAAGGAAGAGACTTATTAAAGTTAAAGGTAAATACGTAAGTAAAGTCATAAAAAGTTCAAAAATCCCTTAGGAAAATCCATTTGACTACTTAGTGGTGATTTAAAAAAGTTATTAATAATATCATGCCATCTGAATTATTAAATTTACATTAATAAAGTCCCAAGATATAACATAATGGATTACCTTGAGGTTGGTCTCAATAAATAATTCTGTTAATCCTTGTGATTCATTAAATATTTTTTAATTTGTGTTTATTTTAAAATAAGTAAAATAAACATTTTATTTTTTTGAATAAATGGAAATAGTTATGATGGAAAAATGAAACAAAATAGGAGAGAAGAAGTGAAATAGAAACCATTTTAAGGAAATAAATTTAGCTGGAAAGAAAATTTGTTCTAGTATGATCAAATATCTACTGCATATCACTGATCTAAAAGGATTATATCAAAAACACTCAACCTCACTTTTTGGTGCTTTATTTCTTAAAACAGACACCTCTCTCTCCCAGAACAATGAATAATCATGCACGTAATGTCTTCTTGTACATGATTTCTCTCATAACTATGAAATGAATCACAATGTCAAGCCACATTATCATAAGATGTCTTCCAGGAATAATTGATAATAACAAGTTCTTCAAAACACATGAAATCTCCTAAGAAAATATATCAAATGGATCAGAGATAAAGAGGAAAGTGGATATATAAGAATGATGTTGTAAACCATTCCAAAAAATCAGTGTGAAGTTTCATCTCCACTATTAATGTTTGTAATTTACCAAGAGTGTATAAGATATTGATAGTCTAACAAAATATTTTATCTCTGAGTAGTAACAATATGGCCTCCTAGACCTAGATTCATGAGTTAGTCATCATTTTTTTTGTTTAGAAGTCACCATATAGAGAGATAATATGTTACAACAGTCAATTTTATTTTCAAACTGGAATTATAGATGAGAGATAAGTGAAAAGTGAAGAGACATAGAAAATATGGAAAAGAGGGTCAAAATCCCCCACAAAAAAAATAAAAAGCACACTATTAAAAAAATAATGTATGATTTTATTATAAATATAAAAAACAATATGATCACTCCACATCTCAACCTTTTCCATTTTTCAACCTTTCCCTCTGATGTGGGATAACTTCTTCCCAAAATGTCGTTTCCCCTATGTGCGGTGGAGTTTTCTCTAAGGAGGTGTATTTAGATGTATTTCCAACATTCTACATCCATAAGAAAATCACTAGAATTTACCAAACCTAAAATGTAATAATTTCATTCATTAAATCCTTTACAACCTCTCTCTACATGTCTATGAATTATTAACAACCTTAAATTTCCACACTTCCTTCTTCGATAAGACAATTTCTTTTTCAAAATTGAATCAATCCATTTTCAACCATGAATCGTGCACCAGCTCACTTGTTCAAGAAGATGGTGCTAGGAGGAAATCAAAAGCCATAGTTTATTCACCCATGAACTTAAATCATAAATAGAACCAATATAATCTTATAGAAATTTCATCTAGAAGCTTGTTCACATAGACATAAACCTCCATAGTTGTAGCACTATAGAAAAAAAGGAATCTACATCCTCACAAGAAAAATAAAAAATGGATTTCTTAAATTTCATTTCAGTAACTAGAAGGTAGGAAAACATCTTAATTAACCAAAAATAAAGCTTGTATTGTAATTCAGTATTCAAATAGAAAGAAATAGTTTGAGACGAACTTAACTGAAAAACATTGGGACTCTATGACATGGACCCAAATCTAGAGTATTTAACTGTTGGACTTGACCTCAAGATTGACTTCAACATCAACCAAATCTTGTCTGTTGAAAACCTCAGTTTTAATGGTTTCTACATAATTAATTTGTCCTATAGTTGGATCATAGGTCCAGGTTATTTGGTTTTAGTTAGAAAAAATTGTCTTCGTCAGGACTCTAAATACTTTATCACTAGTAATGATGAAATTTACTAATGGAATCATACTTTGGTGTTAATAATTGCTTATTATAACGTTGACTAAACACCTAAATAATTTGGGATGAATGATGAATATAGTCTCATAACCAAATGGGAAAATTCTGACTTCAAATAGTCTTAGGAAAACTAGATTTAATCCTCATGTCCTCAACATCTCATTTTCTCCAGTTGAATTTGAACATATCATCCAAATCAAGATTCATTGAGATCCTCATTGATTTTAGTTTTGAAAATAAAAGTCAAACTTAGTTGTCTTGAAGTAGCAAAAATTAAATTCCATGAATTATAATTCTCCATCCCATAGAAGAAATTCCCCTACATGGAAAAATGATCTATCTTATGAGGAAGGTGGTGTGTAAGATATTCTCTTATGTGGATGATAATTAATTTATATGGATGGATAATAAATATCTTATGCTTCTGCGCGTATCTTATATAAGATAAATATTTATCTTATGTGGGATAAATATCTATCCTCCCCATAGGTGTGTTGTTACTTAACAATATTTTACACCCTGCACTACAGATAAATAAGATAAAATTATAAAATAATTACAAATGAAATAAATGAATAAAATATTAAACAAAAATAGATAAACATAATGAAATAAAATTTTAAAAATCAAACAACATAAAAAGAAAGAATAGAAAATTAAATTAAAACAAATATAAATTTCAAATTGAAAAATACATAAAAAAGATTAGATTAACTATGTTACAAGAATAAATAAAAACCTTTAAAATTGAAAATTTTAAAAAAAATTCAAAACCTATGAAATAAAATATTTTTAGAATGAGAAAAAGATAAATTAAATAAAAAATAGACATTATTATGAAATAATTAAAAGATATACAATTTCAAAAACAAAAACACCACACTATTATAATTAACCAATTAATTACATAATTTACCATTAGATATGTAGTATATACATCTAAAGAGACATGGAAATGGACCTGAAATAAAGGCTCCATCAAATTCCTCCACATTTAGCATATTTCTTGTGAACAAGAAATACCTTATTCAAATTCAGTTGTAGTAAATAAATCTCAAAATAAAAACATAATAATTCCACAAGGAATTTATTTTAAAAATTATTTCTCAATGGATTATATCAATAAGAAAAATTAATATCAAGTCAAATTAAATATCTCCAATAAAAAATGTGATCTCTATTTTTGAAAAATAATTAAAAATGAAAATTTTAAAGTAAATTTAACGAACTTTAATTTTCATCGAACTGGAAGTCCAAACCTATCTTTAAATCTAGGAGAAAAGACTCACATAATTTAAGGGAACATAATAAATAGATAGACCATTGGATGGGGTTTAATAAAAATTTATTTGGTTAGAAAGAATTTTATAAAATAGTTGATGAATAAAGAATAAAATAATAAAATAATAGTATATTTAACTTGGATTTGGATTTTCATTTCATAATTTATTTATTTACATATATTATGAGTTAAATTCGAATTAAAAGGTATAAAAATCAAGAATTATTGCATACAATTCTACCAAAATGTTTCCCAGAATCTATTTTTTTCAAAAAATAAAGAAAAATGATTTAGAAAATTAAATCCATAAGTAAATAAAGATTCATGTCCTCAAACCAGAATCAAAACCTTTAAATTTGACCAAACATTTCCACCGACTAAAAAATCCTAATTAATAGTTAAAAACTATCAACTTTGGAAAATATTAATGGGTTTTATATAGGATAACATTGAAGTAGATATTAGTTTATTGGATGGTTACATGTATAGTCACAGGATACAAGTATGTTTTTGTTTAGTTTTTATATTATTTTCTTTATTGAATTGGTCACTTAGGCCTTTTACTTCTTTCTACAGATGAAGGGCAGTGATACTATCCTGACCAATTGACATAGATCACTTGTATAATGTAATACCATGAGGTCTGAGTGTGAGTAAACATTGGAAGCTAAAGTAGACTAGGGGTCTTCCATGAGATGAAATTCTTTTTCTAAAACATTGAATGGGAAAATTTTTGGAGTATGTTGGAGTTATGAAATAACCCCAAGTGTTATCATGAGATATCATAAATATCCCCAAGTGTCACCAAGTGTCTCTATACATCGTATCATCATTGCATGGGTTGCCCTATCACCCAATCCTATCAAACATATCCTAGTCTATCCTCTCACTCAAATAGTCTAGAATCTTATCTCAGGGATTATACCATGCCTCGATGCACATCTCATTATCCAACTAGACAAAGATGATTATTCACCACATGATTTTCCTTGTCACAAAAGAAGACCATGTCGAACCCATCTACATTCTTATCTCATCCTCCATCTCCTTAGTTGAACTATCGAATCATTAAATGGAGTAAAACCTTTCATAATACATTTTATAGAATCAGAGAGACTATCCCACTCTAAGAACCCACCAAGATTCTAGTCTATCCACATATGTATTTCCTCATCAAACGCTAGATGTTCAATTGCCACACCTATCACTACCAGGCCCAATCCTCTTAGGAATATTTTACTGGATCTAAAACCTCATCTAGTCTATAAACATATCATCCAAATTATAAGACATATGTTTGACCACTCATATCCCAATTGATATGTTATCCACTTGGAGACCTAGTGACATGGTGATTTCATTTCTATAAAATCCATAAATAACCTTCTCCAAACCAAGGTGACTTGTGAACACCATATCTATAGGTCTATTATGTTAATCTATTTACATTAATTTACCATCCTTATAGTTCATGACTCCCATGAAACAGAGTTCTAATCAATCCCTTGGAAATATATGAATGAATAATTATGTTAGTGTTTAAGGTTCTATAGAGGCTCTTAATACTTTCTTTATACACATGGAATTTAAATGTTTTTCTATGTTGATAATTCAAAATAAGGGAGGAATCTCCTCATGTTGGAATATTTCCCACGATTCCTTAGATAAAAGTGGTATCCTATGAATAAAAAATAATGATAGAATGTTCTCCTTATACTCCATGAGATCTACTATATTTTACCCTAGAGAAGATACATATTGTCATAATTAATCAATTGATGCATTCCCCACCGCTACAGCCTATCATAGTGCCTCTACCTTGGAAGCAAAATAATGTCTATCCTACTCTACCACATCATGGAGCCTATATTGTTCGCATACTATATAATTTTCAATATTATACATTTATCATAGGTGGGAAAAATCTTATCGAATCTTATCAATTTCCCCAATTCCAGCGTTGAATGAATTTTGGTGAGTCGCTAATTCAATTTCATGCTGAGAGAATTTTCTAGGGCATAATTTCGATGTTGTACAACCAAACATGAAACATCTACTACAGATATATTCAATTCAAAGTACGTATTCTCCCCCCTAATGTTGACCACCTCCTTTAACCTAGCATGTAGTACTTAATATTCAAACCCACTTGAGCTGAGGGTTCTGAACATGTACCAGAAGTAGTCCAAATGGTCCTTGAGCTCTTTAAAGGACCCCTCTAAGGTCATTATTTATGTATCTCCCCATAGTTTTCTCTTATTTTTTATTCAAATGTATTTTAATTTGAACATTATCCTTGGAATAGTCAAGGAACATATATGTATTCACGAATAAGGTGGTGAGCGAGGGACCCGTACTCGCATTCCTTGGTGAGAATGGTGTATAGATGGATTCTATGGGAAGAGATACTGAGGAAAAAGGATCTGGGGATCTTTGATCCTTGAGGCAGTATTTCCATAATTAATCACATAAGTCCTATTATTCAATGTATATAAATAATTTTGTCAAATGAATAGAAATTATGTTAACTTCTGAGGATTTACCGTTTTCAGTTAATGTAGTAGCTAGTTCTGTCACCTTAACCTTGGACCAAGGGATGATAGAAATGTGTTCCCATACCACACATCATTGATGAATTAGTAATACCCCTTCTACTGACAGAATATGTTTAGGGATAATTTTAGGGACACCACCACCCTAAAGGGGTGGATGCAAAAAATGAAGGTCAGAAAATTTGTTACAGACCCGATGGTATATTCAATTTCAGGATAAATGCTTACTATCTCCCATTGATGCCTCCATCATAGCAAGGTATTTTGGAGAATAGTTACCCATAAATGATTACCATCTCCCCAAACATATGGTTCTCCCTACCATAATACATGGATCATATAGATCAATTCCAATAAATGGTGGTCTGCATCATAGGAATCACCTATTGGAAATGTATCCCCAAAAATCCATTGAATATCTGAATACAGTTCCCACCATACCACAACTATTATTATATAAAAAACATTGATCTATCATCCACTAGTTGAATTTACCCAGAAATTCTCAGTCCCATTGACCAACATGATATCACATCTCTTGATCATGATGTTTAATTACTAGAAGACATCAAAAGATTATTTTGGATGAAATTACATAAATACCCAGTTAACTTTACCATATTTTAAAATCCTATTCTTTTAAAACTTTCTAAAACTCTACTATTTTTTGTAACACATTGGAATACTATAAATCCTTAAAATCATGATATTGATAACCATAGTTCATGATTCTAACCCAGGATAATTATCTGGACTATAGAAGGAACTAAAACACAGAATCACTAATCACCTATTATCTTAAATAGTAATTCCCCCTCATTTCCCATGAAATTCGTGTTCCATCTACATTCAATTTCATCCTGCTATTGGTTGGCCTCTTCTTTATCCATTTACCCTAAATACCTTGAGCAGATTCCATATCACTGAAGACCTTATTAGTAACCTTCATAACTATGAAGTGAACTCCCCTCTATTATCCTTCATAACTATGAAGTGCACTCCTTTCTATTTACCAACTGGAATATCATACATAATTGGAAATATAGTCCGATAGATACATTCCTTTAAACTTCACCCCCTCTCTCCCAACCTGCATCCCATCCCCCTCCCCCTCCTTCCTAACCTGCAACACCCCCAAACCTGCAGCCCCCATCCCAACATGCTGCCCCCTCCAAACCTATTGCCCCTCCCTAATTGCAGATCCCTTCCTCTAAACCTACAACACCCCTCACTCCAAACATTCCACCCCCTCCTAACCTCATTCCACCCTCACTAATTGTAGCCCCCTCCCAACCTACACCCCTCCCTCCCAACCTACTTCCACTACCCCAAGCTCCCAACACGCATCCCCCTTCCCAAACTATTGCTGCTCTTCCTATATGAAGTCCCCCTACAAGATTGCACCCCCTCCCTCCCAACCTAAACCCCTCCCAAATAAAAAAAATCCATAACATTTACTATTTATATGAACTAAATAAAAATTAACAATTCTTATCCATACTAGAATTCATTTCATGTTCTTAAAGTACATTCATAAGTATCCTTGATAATTCAAAAATAGAGACGATTACTATCCCCCATCACCAACATCTCCATCCCCATAACATGAGTCCCATGATTTATGACACATCTTCCATTATTTAGCTAATCCCCTAATCTGTCTTTAGATGAACCAGGGTCATGAAACACTCTTACTTTTATCCCCTGACCAGATATAACCACAAATCCTACAACCTTTAGTTTTCTATATGATATATCTTTTACCTTTCTATACATTGGGTGAATAGAGCACTATAGTCAATATTGCATAAATTTATATGGGTTAGAAAACACTTGATTTCATTGATATCCACCCCTCTCACCTATGTAATTTATGGAACCTCTAAAAAATGTACCTTCTAGGAAAGGATCTTATGGTCCTATAATATTATCCTCAACTCGCATTTACACGACTTCGAATTTACTACTAATGTATCCTTCTTGTAACACGTCTCATGTAATTTTACTAAAACCATCCAAAAAGATCATTGGTTTTGTTTTTAGAACCTTGAAATATTCAAAAATACCTCGATTTGGGTTGAATCTCCATCCAAAAGAATGTATAAACCCTACAGGTGTAGTAACACCAGTGTCCTATAAGATCTGTATCTTCTACCATTGAACCATCAAAATGGGACTAAACCTTTCATGTATTAACTTCATAATCCTCATCTGGGATATCATTTGGATGACTCAAATAAGTTTCATGGGAAGAATTAATTTTTTGGGGGAAGGGTTACATTGTGAAAATCTATTATGAATTTTCATGAAATATTATACTATACTCAGAGACATTCCAAATAAAAACCTAAAAACTATGATAATGATAAACAATATAATAAATATAAAAATTTAAAACTCAGCATAAAGGGATACCATGGGAGAATTTATACTTCTCCTGCCATGGATTTTGGGGAATAATAACTATTTTGGAAGTAAAGGATTTTTAGGAATATGGACCATTGATACATGTCACATGGGGGATATTTCCCTTCGAGGAAGGTTGGTTTGAATGAAACATGGAACACTGGGGAAGGGTATCTCATAAGGAATAGTTCTTAGTTAGAATGGGAAGAGCATTCTGAATATTTCCATTTAATAATGATTTTATGGGTACTTTAGAATATTTTTTCTGGACTCATTTCCATTAGATGTTAAACTATATAGTGTTATCCGTATTAAATTTCCTAAAACTATGTGATACCTTAGTCCCTCCTGAGGGGATAATCCTTTCATGGCATTGGAATCCTAGAACACCGACTTCTAGGAAAATGTATGGCTTGATTCCCACAATATATGATACATAGTGATGTCAAGACATCATGTCCTGGATCCAACTGCAAATAAAATTTTCATTCCATCATATATCTTTGGGATTGTGATAGAATCAATTCAATCCCCTTCCCAACCTAATTCTTAGTCAATTCCCCTTCCCCTGAGTATGAACTCTATCTATGTGAGAGGGTCACCTAGTTTTTTTGGGTGATAAGGATGTACTAAATTTAGATAAGTAATTATTTCCTATCATAGAATTTTCCACCCTTATGTACATGATAATGATCCTTGTAGAAATACTCTAGTCCAAATACCAGGACCTTAAAAGCTATGCACTCATACCAGAGGTGTTCCTAATATTCCCTAGGCTATGAAAACATGCTAAGTTAATTTTCCCCTATTTATCTATTTTCTACATATCCCTTTATTCCTTGAAACAAGACATTAAAATTACACCCACACACTCAAGGCTATATGATCTTAAGGGTTATTCACTTTGGTTAAAGTTATGAGACCATAAACTAAGTTGTTTTTGGATCACCCTTCATCTCACCACTAAATTAAACCTAGATCCAATTTTTTATACCCTATCCACATGCTTGATGGTGGAACCCTTAGTGTACTTGAATAATTCTTGAGCATCTTCTCCCTTGTAACATCATTACCCTAGTCTATATCCACTACGTGGTGCCAGAATCCAGGATTCACCACTGGACCTTATGCATTCCTTCCCATACACTAGAGGGTATCGATTAACAATGAGGTTCTAGGGTAGTACCATTGGAATACTATACCTCATATCAGAGTGCACAACAATAGATGAAAATTAACCAATAAATATCTATGATATAATAATTAGATCAAAAATTATAATAAATAAATATATTAAAATTAATTACATAAAAACTAACACACATTGGTCTCCCAATAGATTGGCCCCATATATAAAAGATGAATATAAACGGAAAAAGAGACTCCAATCCATCCTCTAGTATCAAATCATCTGAATCACCAAACCATATAAACTGCTCCATAATTATCTTGTAATAATGACCCATTACCCAATTTTATCCAATATGCAAGTAATAATTTCTATTGGGGACTAATGTTTCATGTCCTTCTGGGCATGGCGAGAGTACAACATAGCATGGAAACACTAATATAGTTTGATACATAACTAGTAAATGTGTATCTGTGCATGTGATATTCTTAGATAAATAAATTTATAAACTATTTAATATAAATAAAGAAATCACTATTGATCCTCAGGCACTAATGTGGCACTTGTGATTGACCACACCTAACTGTTCTTGCGATGAAGTATCTCTGAGCATGTCGTGAAACTGTTTCAACTAGTATATCATTTAAAACCAATTCCCTTACTATTGGGGAGATTCAATATCAAAGTAGTATATTCAAGCAATGTTTTCTAGGTGAATGGACCTTGAAAATAAAATTTCAGCAAGCCCACAACCAATTCCCCCTAAGAAATCAAATACTATTAGGAATAATGGTAAATTCCTAGACATTCTGAGAAGTGAAACATTATCTAGTATTATCAAATTCCATGATCCTAGGGAAATTGGGTTTCAATGTCTATAAAGTTGATTCCAAGACATCTTGAGAATTCCCACATCTATAGTCACATCATCAAATCTCGGCGGATTACATGAGGTATTCCATATACATGAAGGCTGAATCCCAGTATCCTAAAAATTATACACTCATCAGGATCAAGGTTTAATCGATGCATTCTATGAATTCCACACTCATTAGGATCAAGGTTGAATCCCTACATACTAAGAGTTTCTGTTTTTGATTGCATCAAGTTTTTCTGTTTGATATCAGTGTGATTTTTTATGTTTTCTATGAGACCGCAGTTAATTTCAGGGAGTTTTTTGAGTTTTTTTTTCGTGTTTTCAGTAATTTTTATGTGTATTTTTGTGAGTTTTTGTGAGTTTTATTTGTGATTTCAGGTTTTCTGTGTGTTTTTTGTGTTTGGTGTGTGTTTTTGTGTGATTTCAGGTTACTGGTTATTTGTTGTGTGTTTTATGTGTTTGTAGTGTATTTTCCTGCATGATTGTATGTTACATGTTGAATCCCTTCATTTGATTTCAGGCACCATCTATTAAAATGATTGGGGGGGCGATGCCAACTTTTTCAAAACCATTTTCATACCTCTATAATTATTATAGTTACAGTTCCAAAGGTTTAAGATGAACCATTGGGACAAAATAATTCCTAGAGTGATTTATCGCAACATTTCATTTAAAACTTTTGGGAAATCCTAATTCCCAGAGATATTTATGCCAACTGTTCTAGCTGAACCATTGGAACAATTTGTCCCAATGGTCCATCATGAACCGTTGACATATTGAGATCTAAACTGACTTAAAGCAACAGTTCAATGTGAACCGCTGGTATATGGCTATCCCAATGACTCAGGTACCAACAGTTTTTGAAACTCTTTTGATAATCTATCCAAATAGTTTTAGGGCCTTTCCCAAGGGTTTGAAACCATTGGGAAAATTTAGATTTCCAGTTGTGATTCTTCTAAAAACTGTTGATCTCCCATAAGTGCATTTGTTGGAATGTGTACATCAGGTACCTCCTCAAGCAATGGATGAGTACAAGATGATATGATTAACTCTTTTACTATCTACTTCTCACCCACCTCTTGTTCATTGACATAAAAAATGATCGGTGAAATCTATTCCGCAACTTGTTTTTGTTCAGGTTCTTACTCAGGTTCAGGTTCAGGTTGCTGCACCAGTGAACGAAAATATTCTTCAACCATTTCATAATTTCTATTAAGTTCTTATATGTCTTCTTTAAGTTCTTGTTGCTAATTATTTTAACTTACTTCTTTCACCTGATATTCATTAGTCCATACATAAAAATTTCAATCGAAATAGATAAAGAAAAAATATTTTTTAACTTTTTGGAATTTATGATTTTTTAATGTTTTTTAAATGAACGAAAGAAAAATAATTTTAAATATGTGAATAAAAATAGTGAGAGAAGACCAATTGTCTCCTCGGAAATAGTTCCAATTTGATGAAGCATTTTCATGTGTGTTCTCAAAAATATTTATAACTAAGTGCATCATAGTGGCAGACCTAAGTCGATCTGTTGAGCTGCTTTCGTGGTCAAGAAATCACTAATTATAATCCACCATTTTTTTATATTTTTGATTAATGAAATATAATTAATATAAATAATATTTAAAAATGAAAAACTAAAATTAAATATGCAAATTCAATGCAACCGAATGAATGCAAACAAAATGATGTTAGAAGAAATGAGACATTCCTGAGAGCATCTCCCAAAGTGAACAATCACCATCTCATAATTTGTTTCAAATTTACTTAATGAACATGATCCATAATATGCATGAAAATAATCCTCTTCATATGGTTGTGATTATATAGTACTCTCAATGATCACCGAGGCACCACACATCTATCTCCTTGATCAAGGTAGAATATTGCAGAAGTGAAAGTTAAGCCTCAGGTTACAAGTGGAGACACAAATGCACCTTTCCCACTAAGATCCACCTTAGTCTAAATATAAGAAAATAAGAAACATTAAAACATTAATTTTCAAAGAATTATGTTTATCACTAGATTACTCCCTGGGAAATTTCTCTGGTTAGCTACTCATGATAACGAGCATAAGAGTTCACAGCGATGAAGAAAACAGAGAGAGAAAACAAAAGAGAGAATGAAAAAGACAGAAAGGATAACAATTAAATTAAAACATTTAATGAAATTAAATAAAAAAAAATAAAACACTAAACTATATAAAATTTCTAAAAAATTCTACCCCTATGTTTTCAACACTTTGACAAGAAGAAAGAACACTCTTTTATAGAGAGAGGGGATGAAAATTTGGCTCGAAAAATATTTTCTGACTGTAGGAGCGTGTATGGCATCATTAATGACATAATTTGAATGTTTTGGCTTATTTAATGTTGTTCCTATATATCTAATATTTATAAACACCTAATTTTCGCATCATTGGACACATGGGGGAGAGAGAGATATAGCCAAATTAATCTAGATATTTAATTCTTTCAAACAGGCTCTTCATATTCCAATTAACTGAGTTCCAACGCATATATGGCCTTGATAATGAAGGAATAATGCATGAAAATCTTAATAAATTTGTTCCTAATAATGCATTATTGATCCATGATAAATATTATCTCTAATTGTTTTTTCTTTTATGAGATTTGGTCCCATATAAAAAATTCTCTAGATCTAGGCACAAATTTCGAGGCCTCACTTGGGAGATGGATTTGAGCTTCCAAATGATGGATTGAGCTTTGGGTACAGAAGGAAAAAATGAATCCCATCGAACAAAGAAACATATAAGATAAGAATATTTCAATTTGGACCAGTTCATAAAATGTTATGGCCAAAATAATAATATAAATTAAAACAGTGGAATTCCAAAATAATCCATTTTAGTAACTAAGCTAAAAAATGCTCCTAAAACATAAAATGTGACAATTTCACTTGAAATAACACATAATAGGGATTAAAAACATTAAAATTCAGAATAAAATAATTGAAAATAATTTTTCTATCAGGCCCTATACTTCAAGTTTGTGGCCCTCTCTATTATGCATAAGAATGATTAGGCATGGTTATACTTGTACAAATTCTTATGGGTACACATCTGATATGTAGGGAAACATTGATGGACTTTTTGAACTATTGGTTACTCTTCTTCTTGGACTGAGCTGTGGGATGGATATGACATTAATCTCCAATTTTAGATTCTTTGACTGAGTATGTATGTATGTATATCCTTATTCTATATCCACACCTTGGATTTGGTTACCCTCATTATAGGAGAGGAAAATATGCATGGGGTATACCATGCAGTTTACATGTTTAGCTTCTCCTGGTTAGATGAGTCTACTCCCCTTCTATATGTGGTGAAGACTCGATGGGTAGTTCATTTACTCACTATGTTTAATCCCTTGTGTTTGAATGAGGTTACTTTCACTCCTTGTTGGGTTGAGCTGTACTCTTTCACAATACCTTGTGTTATCTTCTGTCTTCTCTCCCTATTGTATCTCTTACAACCTCCTTAATCTTTTGGGGTTTCTTACTAGGTATGTATATTCTCACCCCTGCATGGGATTTTCCCAAATGTGTGGTGTCTTATGCAGACGATAGACAGGTCAACTGTGACTATAGGGATGTTTAAGGAAATATGGTACTTAGACTGTGTATGGTGGTCATAACTTGGTATTCCGGAGTTGGGATCTATCAGATATTTACAAGTATAGTTTTCTATCAATTTGGGACATATTTCTTGTTGGTATTTCATTTTTCCCCTTTAATTTTCAGTTTACACTAGGATACTTTTGTGCTATCTAGAGGTTCATGCATGCTTGGGGTTACATTATAGAAGTATTGAACCTTTTACTTTTTCCTGCTTTAATTTTGTGTCAATTTAGCTGTGTTTCTACTTATAGGTACTTAGGAAAATGCCTCACTTTGTTTAGTTATGACTTCGGTGCTTGTCACCACCCCAAGAATATAGAGTCAGGCTTGGGGTAGTTGCAGCTCAAGCCCTGAATTGGGTTGGGTCATGATAGGGAAGTCCAATGAAAACTAGAATCTAGTAAATTTTTATTAGTTATTTGTGATCCAAATAGGACTCCATAGATAAAAGTGTGACAAAATTTTCAGTTTGATTGGAATTTTGAATTGATAATGCATCTTCTTATCATTTATTGACTTCCAACATGACACATGTAAATATCATTAGAAATATATTTCTATGAATCACTCATAAGCTTAGAAATTTATTGATTATAAAATCAATGTTTCAGTTCAATAATTGCTAGATAACTTAATAAATTTACAAACTAAGGTATCTCTTTCTTAACCACATTCAAATTTTATTCTAGAAATTTTTCCTTGATGGGTAGGTAGATTTGATAGTTTTTATTGAAAATGAAGGGAAACTAGATTAGATGTACAACCACAAGATTTTACATTACTTTATTGTCATCCATTTCAATATAAAATTCTTATAAAAATAATATCCATCTCAAAAGTATCAGTTTGGAATCATGTTTCTTCATTGAAAATTTGATTGTTCAATGATATGGGTAAAAAAATCACTTTAGAACCTACTAAGCAGCATCTCAAATTATCCAAATCAAACCTGAAATTCAAAAACTCTTTCTCAGTGGTGGTGTAATTATCATGGGTTTTATCTAAACTTCTATAAGAATAATAAATGAAATGAAATTTCTAGTATAATTTTAGGATCAAAATTTCCACAAGGGAAAAATCAGAAGCATCAATCATAATTTCAAAAGGTATGTTCTAGTTGATTGGTTTGATTTATGGTGGGGATATTAGTTTTTGTTTCAGCTCTTCATTGGATTATTTACACTTATGATCAAATAAAAAGTTTACTTGTTTTTAGAGAAACCAATACAATGGAATTGTATTTTTACTAAATAATTTTATGAATCTATTATAGAATCCTACCCGAATAAGGTATGATATGATATATCTTATAGTTTTTTGAGTAATTTAGTATAAATATTACCTCAAAACTATACTTTCCAACTTGTATTCAGTACTAAGACACAATATAAAAAATTAAATTCATTTTTTCACTATGAAATGATATTTTTTATAATTTAGAAAATTATGTTTGTGAATTAATGTTTGAAGAAAAATAGATAAACTCTTTAAATATTCTTCAGGTGATGATCCATAGGTAGTGAATTAATCAATAAATTATTACACAAATATTTATAAAAAGATAGAAAAAATATTCATTATACATATTTTAAAACTTCTTAGGAAATTAAAAAAACAAAATAGTATTCTTCGATAGGAAAATGTACCAACCGGGCTTGTAAAAGTTGTTTCTCTTGATCTTCAAGAGATATGTGGATTTGAAGATAACTACAGAATCTAGTGAAAAAATTGTAATGGGTGTATTTAAGAAGTATCTAAAGCACTTAATTAAGATAATAAAATTGAAAATGATATTTTCTACTTACTAAGATGAGTTTTCTGTAGTAAATACACATCCTCCACCTATTTGGAAGTTTTATAGGGACAAGTTCACAAAATTCATTATTTGAGATGGTAAAGCCACTTTTCTTAGGGAAAAATTAAATTGGGATCACCCATTAGATATTATAGTTGGGAAATATTATTTCAATAGCCAAAAAGTGGTAACTTATTTCTGAATAACTCCAGACAATGTTGGATTTGGTCTTATTTGAAATATTCTCATAGGTTTGAAATTTACTTCTAACAAAATGTTATGCATTCAAGTTGAAGGAATTATAATTTTGAGATTATAGAGGGTACTTCCTAATTATATCCTATTAAACTTAATGACTCTAAGACGTTATATTTCTTGGTATTTGGATATCTCTTTTAAAATTATGATAGGGAATTTCTCATTCTCATTTTTAAATGAAAATCTGATATTTTTAAGAAATAGTTTCTACTATAATAGTGGTGGAAAATTTTCTTTAGTAAAACAAAGTGCATGTGACCCACTAAAATCAATCTTATATCCTAATTATTCACTAAAAAAGTAAGTTTTAGTTTGAATTTAGGAATAACATACCATCTATTATTCAGTTCAAAAGTTCATTCTTTTGGAAATATTTAGATTTGAAAGGATTCTCAATTCTTTGATTCTCACTAGGTTGGTTATTAATTTAAATATAATAAATAGTATTTTTACATGTGAAATTATCAAAATCATTTGAAGAATAACATGATTTTTTATGATGATTTCAAAATTTCAATAGGTTCAACACTTTTTAATAAAGCAGTTTCACAAGAAGAAGATTCATTAGGGATCAAAAAATCAATATTCTCAGTTTCTTTCTGACAATAAGAATTTTTTTTAATTTTCTAGGTGCTCAATAATTATTTTGAAATAATTTTCCAAATTATCAAATTTTTTATGGATGTTAGACTTTTTTTATCAAAATTATAATGTTCAGACACATTTGTTTCAAAATCAGGGAATATCTGACAAGAAAACCAATTGATTATATTGACTTAAGTTATTGAATAATCTTCAATTTTGAGTTTCATGGATTTAAAAATGTTGAAAATCACAAATTATATTTAAAAATCTAATGAAAATGTTCCATTATGGAAATTAAATATGGATTTATCTATTTTCAAGAACAGACTCCCAAGAATTAGAGGTTTATGTTTGAAAAATTGATCATTTTCCATATACACTTTATAAAAATTATCTAAGAAAACCATCATTCTTACTCAGACCAGAACATATTTATTAACTCCAGTAGGTTTGGTGGAACTTCAATTAGAAAGTTTATTAAGTATTCAAACAAGTTTAAGTTATCCAACTAGTTAATATGAATAAAAAGAACATGACATAACATTTATAGATACTCCTACCTTTATCATGACATCCATGAAATCAAATTCTTCTATTGTACATTGAATGGTTATTTTTCTGAGATCATTACATTTGACATGAAAATAATTTTTTATTATTTATGTGATTTTTTTAAAGTTCAATTCCTCAAATACTTTGAATTTTATTTTGTGAGTGAATATATCTTTAAATTTTTCTATATAGTATAATTTGTTTCATAGAATCTAGAAAAGGATATTAATATGAATAGTCTTGATAGATTCTAATAATTATTTATCAAGCTCTTTTCTTACACTTTTTTCCCTTGTAGACGACTTCTAGGATAGGGAAGTGGTGGTTTGAATTCTTCTTGATCATTTTGGACATACTGACTTAGAATCCTTTTACAATATTTCTTTATCTTTTCCAATAAAGCCTATTCTTGTGGAATTTATTTATCTTTCAATAAATATTATGACTTTTGAACATATTTAAAAATTTAAGAAAGATATTCACTAGATTTGTTCTTTAAAAAATGTTTTAAAATAGGTGAAATAGATTTGGGGGACTCTTAAACATATTTGGGTTCAAAATTAGAGTTAAATATTTTAGTTTTTGGGGATATTCATCTTGTTTTAACCCCTATGTTTAATGAAACCCATGTTAGAATCCAATTGACATAATTTTTTCATTAAAGTATTCATCAAAATATATTATTTTCTCATAACTTATTCAAGGTTATTATAAGGTTTTTGGACTTGTATATATGGTTTTAAGTCCTTCTAGGTCTTGAATTGGCTTTTTTATTGAAGTATCTAGGTTTTTAATTACTTTAATCTCCTTGAAAAAATTTAATCAGTTGTTTAGGATGTCTAAATCTTAATTTAGTTTTATTGTACCACCCATGGTTTTAATTTTCATTAGGTAAATAATAGATATGTTGGATGGAGTGAAATGGTATTCTAGGAAATAAAATATTACAATTTTTTATATGTTCTTAAAATTAATGTAATTGGCCAATAAAATGTCAATTTAATGATAAAATTACTTGGCATAGTTTCACTTGAAAGGTGGTTTCAAGTTTGGGTTGAGATTTTGAAATGTTGGAAAACATCATTGACCTCACCGTGGTACTATGATAACTAAATTCACTCAAAATCATATTGTTTTTAGAATTGGGAGTGGGGAATTATTAAGCTGATTTAACATGAAGCACGTCTATTTTTCTTAACTATTGATCATTTTGGGCAATAATTTCAATTAAGGTTCTAGAAAGAGTTGTTGTTTTATCAATTAAGGCTTTTCCAACCACAACATCAATCATACTCCTATTATTAAGACACAATACATTATAAAAATATTGGATCAAATGTTGTTCACTTATATGGTGACGAGGGAAACTAAAACAAAGTCTCTTGAATCTTTCCTATTATTCTTGTAATTTTTCTCAATGGGTTACCCCATTTATAAAAATTTCTTTTCTAATTGAAGAAACTATATAATCAGGGAATTTGGTTTCTAGAAAAATATTTTTCAATTCATTCCAAAATAAAATCAAAGTATAATTTTATCAAAATAAACATTATTTAGAAACTCCTTTAAAAGAAAAAATAAAATCTATAAGATTTATTTTATTTCTATATATTTTTTATGGGGTTTTAGGTTTCCACAAAAATAATTAAATCGTTGATGAATATTATGTGGATATTCACTTTTATTTACATTAAATTTTTGAAGTTCATGAAAAAACAAGATTTGATTTCAAAATTTACAAAGGCATTAGGATATTCTTAAAGATTATTTCATTTTTATTCATAGGATTTATATAATTTTATTAAAGTTCTAATGTTGGACATTGATACTTCACATTCAATAATGTTTCTTATTGGGATGTTAATGGTAGATTCATGAGGAGGATCATGAGAATCTATAACAGTTATATCCCAAGAGTGGTATGTTCTGTAATTTTTTGGATCTTAAGTTGAGAAATTAAGCTTAGAATTTCTAAAAATACAAAATAAAAAAAAACTCTAACATAAAAAACCTCCACAATAATCATTCTATTTGATAGACTATATTTTTCATCGGTATTTTATAAAATAAATATCCCTTAATGAATATAGTATAAATACCCTACCAATTGTCCCTTAAGGAAGTCATTAAATTAAGTCTCAAACTATAAATCCATTTTTATGATTTTTTAATAAGTTTTATCTATAATTGGGAGTTTTTATTTGAATACGATTTAAAATAAAATAGAACAATGTTAATAATTCTAAGATGAAAAATTTGATATTGGAAACATATGGAAATAGAGATTGAAAACCATATTTTAAATAAACAACCATGGAAGGTGTTAATCCTTTAGATTTCCCCCTTATTCGTTATCTTAAATGATTATATAATTTTAATTTCTCAATGTTGTCCCAAATAACTCAAGGTAAACACCTAAATATTCCTAAACACTATACCCAAACCTCAATATTGGCGTAATTCCATTTATAAATGTAATTCATATTCCAAAATACATCCAATAAAATAAACCTACCCGAACTCACTAAGACTAATGAAAAAACCATATAAAATATGTTTAGATAATGATAATATCCATTTTAATTTTATAAATTGAGAAACAACATATAACACTTTAGGTCAAAAAAATAAAGAATCAACAAAAACTTTTATATTCATAATTTTTTTTAAAAATAAAAATAAAATAAAATAAAAAGTAAAAAGACTCGAAAGTGTTCTTCCATGGATCACACAGTTGTAGCTACATGGGAGTTTATCAAAGTATGGCTAAATCATCTACCATCTTCCACTTTCCTCAATGGAGCACCATCTCATTCCTTTCACATCTATATTCCACATGATCTATCTCCTTCAATATTTTCATGTTAAAATTCTATATATTATCCTTCTTTTTTATTTCTAACTTTCTCCATGAAAAATGAATGAAAATTATCTGAATTTTATTTATATCTTTATGTGTTCATGGGAAACTTCATATACAAGAAACAACTTCCTTTTTATTGTATCTTGGGGTATTAGTAATTATTTCTTTAGTCACATGATGTGTAATTAATTTCCATGTTCTTTAATATTTTATTTGTCCTTGGAATTATCTTATAAAATCTCCCTCTTTAATAGAATCAACATGGACAAGGTATATGGTGGTTGAAATCCAATAACATGAAGTTTATTTTCCAAAATTCTTGAAAATTTCACAAAGTAAATCAGAATACAGGGAATAAAATATTGTATGGGAAGAAAAATATCCTAAATGGGTTAAAATATCTTATGATCTAAAAAAATTCATATGAAATCAGATTCAAAGAAAGGGAATTTTCCTGCGGGAGTTCCAAAAATATCCCATGCATTCCCATAACTTCCCTCATTAGTAAAATATGTCTTATTGACCTTACAAAAACATAATACAAGACTAAAATTTTACAAATTAAGAATAGTATGAAAAGGAACTATACTATGAGGTAGAATAAAATATCATACGAGGTAGAGTCAAAATATCCAATGAACTCCTTGACATATCCTAAATATTTTTTTTTAAGAACTCACAAAGTTTTTATAAAAATCATGTATTAATAAAATAAATATATATAAATGATTTAAAACAATTTAAAATAATGAATTAATAAGTTATTATAAAAATTACCCAAAATAACTAGGAAGCGTAAAAGTGGTGAAAATCATCTCAGAATAAAAAATTGGTTGAAATTTTTTACTTGAATATTACATGAAAAGTTATGAAAATAAAAACTCTATCTGAATTCCATACTATAATAAAAACATTGAAAAGTTATGGAAATATTATTTATTATAATACCTAAGGTCTTGATAATATCTATTTTATGGGACATTAATGATATTTTACTATCAGGTTTTTGGGGCACATAAGACATTAATACTTCTCAAATGATGTTTTCACTTGGTAATCTCAAAGAAGGGAGGTTATAGGGATAGAACCACCAATAGTAATTCCATATTTTTATGTATCATTGGATATTACTATCTGAAAAATATGTATTAGTACTTATAATTTATATTCGTATTAACATTTATCATGAATCAGGTATTTTTTATGTATGGATAAAAACTATGATATTATATACTCAGGGAAACGTGGAATATGTTCTGTGTGCCATGAGTGACATGAAATTAATTGAATACGTCAAGAAAGGATTTTTACCATTCAATTTAATAGAGAAATATTTATTTATGACATTTATTAAATGGAACTGTCTAATTAAATCCATGGCTATGGTAGTTCATCAAAAAGTTCACTTTGAAAAGTTAAAGAATGATAAATCAAGCATACTAGATAATGAACGAAGTAGGAATCCTAATTGAATTTGATATCAAGACAAATGTATTTTATTAAATAATAACATTCAATTGAAGGTTTCTATCATTAAGATACTAAATACTTTCTTTATGGGTTCCTTGTTGTGTTTCAAGTCATTGATCATTGACTTTAGGTAATTTCACCTTAATATTGGAGTTAGTTTCCTAAAACTAAGTAAATTTCTACATTTTATTACCAATATATTAATGTTAATTAATATCTTATAACATGATAATAATTATTCTATGTAACATTAATTTGATTACATCTTTAGAGTATTTTTTTCATTAAAAGGTTATAGCGGTTCCCCACTACATTTAGAGCTTGAAAATACTATAAAAGTATCATTAAATATATGTTGTATGATTGAAATAACATCTATTTTATAAGAAAAAGATGATTTTTTGACTATCTAGTGATTGATGCCCATAAGTGGATGATTATTTCTCTCATGAAGTTTCAAACTTGATAATCTCTAAGACATGAAGTTATAAGAACAAATCCTCTGATGGGAATTCCATATGTTATATATTTCATTGGACAATTCTATCTTTAGATAAGTATATTAGTCCTTATACATGAGATTAATATTAACGTATATCATGAATAGTGAAATTTTATGTATTGATGAAAATCATGATGATATATAATCATGGAGATGTATGATATGATGGTTGTGTCATAAGTGATATGACATTAATTGAATAATTTAAGAAAGGATTTTTAACTTCTAATTTAATGAAATTAAATATATCTTTCCCTTTGATTAGAATGAAACTATTGGTTTAAGTCCATGTCCAAGGTGGTATATCAATGAGTTTATTTTAGGTAGTCAATGAAATATATATCAATCATATATGTAAATGAAACAAGTATGAAACCTTCTTGATGAGATATCGAGAAAAAAATAATTATATTTAACTATAAGAATTCTTTTATTGTATCTCCCATTGAAACATTAAATTCTTCTGCCATGTGTTCCATGAAAATTTCCAAAATTCTTATCTTGGACTTTAGTATAGTTCTATAATTCCACTAAGAATAATGCTTAGAGGGCCACACATAAATCATATCCAAAATCTTAGTTAAATTATATTTGAATTTAATATTCAAATTAATATTATTCATTTATTTTTCTTAAATAATTATTCTAGTTAGGTTGATAATATAAATTCAATAATTAGATTTTTGACTTTAGAATATTTGTGAGTTGGATATTAAATAATTATTTTTTCCACTTAGTGAATATAATATAATATTTATTTATTGAACAAATAATATAAATATATTTGTTTATTTAAATAAATAGTTATTATAAAAGGTTCAATAAAAGATGAGGGGGATTGAAATACTGAGTTAAGGGACTGATTAAATGATATATTCTATTTATTATCATTTAAATTAGTATTGATTTATGATGATGGGTCCTCCCACATGGATTCTAGAGTCTCTTCCCTTAGAAGATCATCCAAGAATCCCTAAGGCCAATTCTCAATCCCTTATAGTTATTGTTGCTGGAGAATATGTAAAGACTATTGCACCTTTTGGTGTGGGTAGTGTTGGAGATGATGATATTTTCTTTGATCTGAATATCTTTCTTCCCAATGGTCACATGGAGCATTCCATTTCTACAAAAGAGGTAAATTGTATCGCCTCAGACTTGTGCTTTGTGTTTGTTTACTAAAATTAATTAGGTGCAGGCTATATTTGATTTTTCTAAGGAAATATCTTGAAGATATTGGGTTTATTTTATTCTAAATTGTATTGATAAACTATTCCAATTATGTTCTTTAATTCTAATATGAATTTTTTTATAGATTGTGGGTGAGGAGATCTTGGGTTTTCAGTGGCTCCATGATGAATGTTCTGAAATGGACCCATGATTTTGATCCTGACATGGAATCGCCTATTATTTCTACATGAATTGGTTAACTTGGATTACTAATTCATATTTTTACAAAAATTTCCATGTTTTTGATTTCTAGTTTTATTGGTTATTCATTTATATTGGACATTGGAACAAGAAAACTCTCAAGACCTTTGATTACTAGGGTTTTCACTAAGATTTATGTCTCTAAACCTCTTCCAAATCTGACCTGAAATTAAAATGGAATCTCTAGATTATTTATAAAGGTGATTTATAAGAACTCTCCTAATTATTACAGTCATTTAATTAAAATTGGGAACTCATCCAGTGAATGTGGAAGGAATGTATGCCCACCTGTTGGTAAAATAACATGGGTTGTGAAGGGAAAAAGAATTTGGACCTAGAATATTGCACTAGAGAGTTAAATAAATTGATGGAACTCAATAAAACTTCTAGAAATAAGGAATCATTCGTTGGAAAAAAATGAATTTATAAAAATTCTATTGAATATCAGACTCACTTCATTGACAATGATGAGAATGTTTCTCAGCCTAAGATGGATAATACCTTCTTGGGTTTTATTGATGCTATCCAAAGTGCTTTGAGTTACCCCAATGCTATTTCTCCCACTTTAGATAGGGATCACGATGATTCTAGTGAATATTATAAAGCCTATAAGGATTTAAATGATAATGAAAATCAAGAGAAAGTTTTGTTTTTATATTCATGTGATACAAAAAGATGTACAGTAGTGGTGGTTTCAGATGGTTTTATTACCCCTCATCCAATGAAAACGAAGAAGTACAAGGATTATTCCAAGTTGGAGTGTATATTTATTACTAAATACTAGATATTACATACATACATAAACCTGTGCCTCTATAAGATGAATTTTTCAAGCAGCCAACCCCATTTATTAATGAAGAAATTTTGGATGAGATATGTAAGAATAAAAATAATGTTATAACTATTATGGAGGGTCTTAGGGAAAAGATATATTTTTGGATAGAAGAAAATGACTACTTGATGTTTCAAAGATATAAAAAAGGGGATATTAATTTCCATGAATATTCAAAAATTATGGAACACATGATCTTTAAAATTGGATTGAATTTTGAACGGAATCCAAAATTTAATGATGTGACACAAGGATTGATTTTTGATGCCATGTGATGGGAATAAAGATGAATGTTGAGATTGTGTGATGTCTCCATGGTTTTGTTTCTTTATTGGATTTTAATGGATTTTATGACCTATAATCTCTATTGTTGTATCTGTGGCTTCTAATGCGATGATCATTATTTTTCACTATAAGTCTAGCCAACCCGATTTTAGCAATCAAGTTCAATGTTGTGGGTGACACCTACAAAAAACTGGAGTTTTGATGTGGGGTAGTGGAATTATACTATCCATGTTATTAGATAGAAAATGGATATTTTGGACATTGATTACCCAGGAGAAAATTTTGTGTGTGATTTGAATGGAAAGAAAGACCCCATCAGACGAGTTAGGCCAACCATTCACAGTAACAAGGAAGATAGGGCGTAGGATGGGATCCAAGTTATATGCCCCTTTCTTTCATTTCCACGGACGATGAACCAAATGATTTTCATTTTTTGCCTCCCATTTTTTAATCTATATATTTCTGTATGTTTAAAATACGTCTCACCACATGTCATAACTTTGTTGCTAACTTTTCCATTAATAAACTTTTGGGGTTGGATTTGGGTAACAAACTCATGCCCAAATAATTTTGGTAAATATTGATTGATTTATTTAATTAATGGTATTTAAATTTCAATGAGTTATCAAATTGCATGAATTATATTATTATTATTATTTTTTCCAATTAGGTTCATTTAGGATAATAAATTATTTATAGGATTTTTTAAAATTACTAAATTCTTAACCCTATGTATATAACCCAAATTATATCATTTTAGAGGAGATAATTTGTATTATGCCCATAATAGATTACCCAAAGAATTATCTTAATAAATTAGAGATAACTATGAAGAAAAATCATTATAACAAAGAGAGATCAATACACCTCCTCCCTCAAAAGACTGAGAGAAGAAGTGATTAATTATTCACAATCGATAAAATTATTATTATGATCAATGGAAAATAGCGAAAGGTATTTGGTACCTCCATGATAGTACTTGGAAAACCACTAAAGAAATTCCAATATTTTTTAGCACATGTGGTTAAAACCCAAGTAATTTCACTTTGTATTCTTCACTATAATGAAGATATAAAAATGGAGACAACCATATTGATCAACATTGAATAATGGATTTTTATGCTACGTTAATTATTATTAGAAAATAATTATAAATTACTTGTGAAAATATACTCTCCATGAATATGCTAGGTTTTCATTTGTCTAATTATGATTATTTTATCCAAAAAACCAACATAAAACATTTTTGGTCATATTACCAACCACTTACACTATTCCTTAAAACCGTTCAAATGACATCACAAAGATAATATATTAATATTTTATTTTCAGTTTTTTGTTTATCTATTTCTACAATTGTTTTTAAGTATTTTTCAAGTTTTCATAAATTAATTTGATGTTTGAGATAACATGACCATTCAATTTATATGAACAAGAAGACTCCAAAAAGAGATGAAGAAAACCATAAGATCCCATGAAGAGGTGCCAAAGAATGCTGGACAATTGACATGGTTACATGACCTAAAACTAAAAAGTACATTCCATGTACTCAAGGTCAAACACATAGGGGTGGTTTTCAATAATCATGACATGCCAGATGGGTGTTATTACAATACATGTTTAATTACAAAAAAAGTAGTGATTTCTAGTTGGAACATGACTAGAAGTGGTTACACGACATGTAGTTGGTGTACACATAATGTAACCCCACAATATTTATCTCCACATAAATCATGGAAGTCATGTTTTTAGAGTAAGTAGTGTTAAATTAATACACATGTCATTTATTGAATGATATCCAAGAGACACTAACTAGATTTTATTACATGATGTGTAGCTAGTGTATATGCTATGTATTATGAAACATCCCATGTAGAATAAATTCCAAGTCCCTCGGTGTGTTGTGTGGGTGGACAAAAATAGAGTACACGATGTGTTGATAGTTAAAAATTCCTTGTAACTTGAACCAGTGCAAGAAAGGTACAATCTGAGGTAGGTGTGTCATGCGAGTCAACACGTGGAGAATTAATTAAATAAAAATCAAACTACATGATGTTTAGCTCCCATATATGAACCGTGATCTGAAGATTTTCACATGAATTACATTTCAAGTGTTTTAGTAGATTGTATAGAATTAAATAACTTAATAATTATTTTTCCATGCCGTGTACATTAGGGGAATCACCAGTGGTGAATTCTATTTATATTAAAGGAATTTTTTGGGGTCATACTTGTCCAGTAGTCTACATGGATTGAACAAAAAAATAACACACCATTTAATATCATGGCATTCCGTTCAAGCATATATGTTGTGTAAATACATTGTACATGATAAGGACCTTAAACAAAATTATTAACTTTCCATGTCTGCTAATGGTACATTTTTTGTGACTATAAAACTCCATAAATTGTCTTAATCATACATATAAGGTCACATTCCAAGTTTTATCCAATAAAAAACTATGTATATTTAATTATTAACTGAATTTAAAATCTAACAAAGAGGGTACATGCTGTGTTCCCTCTCAGTATACACCATGCCTAAAATAATTTGAAATTAAAATTAGTTCATTTAATTTATTTAAAATTGTAGATAATGATATATAGATACCCTTTAGATAGATAATTAAGATAAAATAAATAAATAATTAATTTTATAATGTATTTACTAATTCAAGAAATTTATACTAATAATTAATGAATTGAAATGAATGTTATAAATTTTAACTAAATAGTCATTTCATATTGTGGATGATCATGAGTTTAACTGACCTATGTATGTGTTGAGTTTCTATTTAATTCAATTATTTATTGCATGAATTTTTGAGATAAATTTATTATTAAATTAAATATGACTATCTGTGAATCATCCCTTATTTCTTGTCATGTACGGACCTGTGTTTCCATGATTTGTTCTATATAACCCTAAACCACTGGTTCCACTTAGCTATGTGTGGTTAAGAATATGTAAATCAAGGAGATCCCAAGTGATAATAAAGACTTAAAGACCAAGACAGAGTGAAAATAACTAAGGAGATACACAAGTTTAGAGTTTTAATGCTATAACTTGATCTAGTTAACAGCTTAAGTAGTTATTCCTCTAGGGTGAAGGGTTGGTTTACCTTCTACTTGATAAAAAATCCATTAGTTAAAATATTATGGTCATATCAGATATTTTTTTTTATTTTTTATGTTCATTTTTATTTATTTATTAATGGGATTGAACATTTATTTGATGTTTAAATGCGATCACATAAAGAAAAAGGATTAGTAAGCCTGAAGGATTAAATAAAATAAATGAAATATGCATAAATTATTTTATCACACCTGATTAATAAATTATATAAAATTAACATAATACTAAAAATAATTTAAAGGATAAAATAAAAAATATTCAAGAATAAGATAAATAAAATACCAATAATGAAACCTTTGATCAAAGTATTGGCCTGTCCCCCGTTGAGAAAGTTTTATTTTTCAAGGAGTTATAATAATTTTTTTGAGTTTACTTAACCAATTGGACATAAATAATAGTTTAAATTAAAATAATTAGTGTAAATTGGAGAATAGTGTTGAGAAAATACAATCCTATGATTTTAAAAGTTGGGATTCCGCTCAATAGATCAAGGAATTGTGACTTAATAAAATTGACAAGACTGCCTACCAAAATACCATCGAGTAATTTTTCCAAGCCCTCTTCTATGTTATGAGAAGGGAAATATGGATAATTTCTTCTAGAATATCCTTGTGTTAGTATATATTTAATCCAATGGTAAGGGATATTGAAATTTTATAAAATAGTGTGAGACTAATAAAAAAAATATTACGTAAAACTTTTTAATCATGATAAAGTACTAAAATATAATTTTATTTATTATAGAAAATGAAAATTCATTAATCCATGAAATTATCCCTATGATCAATATTGGATAAATATTATCCCATTATTGATGTTAACTTCTAGTAGGGGAACATGTTCTTGTTAATATTACTATGCCAAGAGTAGAAGTTTTATGGGTTGGAGGCCCCAGTTCATGCTAAGCCTTTTAAATTAGAAAGTGAGAAAAATCATACCATATTTTGAAAAAGAATGAACGATGAATTTTATATTTAATTACTCATGCTATAATACATGAATAGTGATACCCAAAAGCTTCAATATAAAATAGGTGCATGCACCTTGTTGTATCATCTCCTTGACATTTATCTAGAGGTAATAAGAAATGATAGTTACATGATCTATAAAGAACTTTTTCTTTGAATGACTGGAGAAGGTATACCAGTCAGACCTCATTTATTCAAGATGATTGGATGTATTGAGAATTTATAAATTTTGGGTTTCAATCTACCCATGAAATTGTGCCAAGACCTCATGATTTTCTCACTTCCTCAGAGGTTCTCAATTTTTTTGTGAATTTTAATATTATCTATAATGATAAGATGTTTCCATTTATCCTGAATAAGATCTGCTATGTAGATAAGGGCACAAATCATGAAATATATATAGTCCTTATATAGAGAAAGATTAAGTGAATGGTGAATGGACCTAAAATTAATTCCTTGTCTAGGGTACCTTCGTACCACACAACTGAGAGGATAAGGGTTAAAGGTTAGGATCAAGAGAAATCTGCAGTGTGTTTTTTCATATGGAAAGAAGGGACAATAAAATAATAACCATTACTCAATAATGAAGAAAATTAAAGGTTCAAGTTTATTATTTATCAAATTTATCCTCTCCATTTCTCAAATTGGGTATTATATACAGATCATGGTGTTTACAATTATAACCAAATATGAAAACAAAGTAGATTTTGGAAGGTTTCCAGAGGTGAGGTGGATCTTTGAGCTACCAATAGAGAAAGACTGGCTACACAGGCTATTGAAGACTACTATATCAAATTACAATCAATATTGATTTTAGTTTTAATAAATTTTGATTATATTATCATTATGAACAAAAAAATAATATATGTTTTCTATTTATATACAGTTGAGATTATTCACATGTTTTAAAATAATAGTTTCTACATTTATATGGATAACATATGTTATGGGATGACCCATTTGAATAATTATCTTTACATACTAAAATAAGAGTTTCAAGTTTTGGAAATAAATAATGAACCATGTTCACATGACTCATATCACACCCATTAATGGCATCACTAGCTTGGTCATGTATATGATAGTTTTTTGATAAAGATACATCAAGATTGGTATTGAGAATCCTTTGAAATAAAACCCCTCGATATATGCTACCATTGTTTACATGAAAATATAAAAAAATATACATTCAGTAAAAAGGGTAAAGGGATAAAAATATTATTTAATTAGTTCATACAATCATGTTTGGACCATTTCTACTTAAGTTTGGAAGTGAATACTCACAATTCATAGCTTTTACCTATAAATTTAGTAGACGTGAATGTATCAAATTAATAAGGTATAAGACTTATTACTTAATGAAATTTACAGAATACAAGAATAAAGAAGATAATTGACTTATTAAGGATATAAATATCTCCATTAGGACCATGAATGGGAATATCATAACCAATATTTCATTAATTATCTAAGGGTGATTGAGATTGTAAAGACCGAAATTTTTTAGACGATAATTTTTTCCTGAAATTGTGTGTTATATTATTCATAACAAAGCCATGTTTTTTAATGAAGTGAATATATATTTAAATTTGACCATATATATTTAATCATTATATGACCATTGGTCAATTATGACTGTTGAAAAATATAACCATTAGGACTATACTATTGATAATAATTTTTATGTTATCATTTGAGTTTGAAAGTAAATTTTTAGTAAAGGATAATTAATACATAAAGAAGAGTCTATGACTACAACTAGTAGATTCATTACATTTGAATCCCATTTTCCACAACTTGGGATGGAGGTTTTATCACTAGGGTGTTCCCTTGACCAATCCCAAGATGATCTTCAATAGGTGAATCCGGAATGAAATAACATACAGGAGAAGTTCAAGTTAGTGGAGATTACCACTCGATCGATGTTAGCTGAGACACCGCCTAAAACATCCACCATATCACACCTTTCTAGTAGGGTGTACACGAGTGTAATAAGGTGTTACATGTCCCAAACATACTATGTAATTTCTTTGTTTAAATAAAATTTTTGTATCATCATTTCCATTTTAAGAATAATTTTTTCTTAATAAAATTGAGATAGTATTTGATAAATTTATTTTTTAGATATAGATTATAATTTTCATAGAATAAAAAATTATTATGATAAAATAATTTATTATTAAAAATGTTTATTTTAACAAAATATAATTATTAAATAACTATTATTTAAAAATAAATGAAAAAATAATTTAATTTTCTCAAGTGTGATAACTTTTACTATGCAATTTCATTCTGCTATTATTTTTAATAAAAAAGTATTTTTATATTTAGAAGTTAAATTTCTCATATTTAAAGAATTATTATTTTTAAAAAAAATATCATTTTCAAAATCAGCACGTCGAAATTTGGTTTGGATGAATTTATGATAATTTTATAAAATACTTTATTTTTTTTGAATAGTAAAAATACAGTTTGAGTTTTTGGGTATGCTAATGACATCATAATTATTTCATAGTGATTTAATAACTTTTTAACAAAAATACACGACTTAAAATATGTTATTTTATTTATATGAGTATTTTAATATATTTTAATCTATTTAAAAATATATAATTTATATTCCAAATTCTAAATTGGAAACATTAACTTTAAAATGTTATTTTGTAAAAAATTTAACTTTTCTTGCCAAAATAAGGAATTTAAAATGATTTTAGACACTTGTGGATTAATATAACATAATATATATCCTAAGTGTCCAATACTAGGGGAAAATACCATGGTCAATTCCATGTTTTTTTATTTACCAATATCTACGTGTCCAAGGCCTTTACGGAGAAATTAATAAACAAACCCCCCCATTTTCTATAAATACCCATCTATTTCTCCATTTCATTTCAATAAACTTTATTCATCCTAAAATCTATGATAAATTTACCACCCATGGAGTCTTCCCATTTTTTCCTCAAGACACCAAAGTCCCGATCCACAATTATTAGGAACAACTCTTCAAGGTAAGGGAAATATTCACTTATCTTTTCTATTCGAGTTTCCTCTTTGTGGAGTATGTATTTAAAATTTACCAAATAAGTAATTTTTTCCAATTTATTTTAATAATTTTAGTTATTAAGAGTATTTTATGAATGTTACACCTTTTCCCTCTCTTTTTACCTTTTTATAAAACCAGGTTTTATACCTGTTATGATGTTGATTTTACTTCTCAAAATTTCTCTCTTCTTATCAAGAAATTCCATTTTATTTTCTTTATTTGAATACCCTAACCTATTTATTTTCAAGGGGTATTCACCAATAATTAAAAATGATTTATTTTATTCTATAATTTAAATACATGAAACCCTCATTCCCTTTTTGTGGATTATAAAAGACATAATGATATTGTCTTTAAGAACTTTTTAAAATGTGATGATTTTTATATAAAACCCATTTGTTTTATTCTCCATGAGTTCTTTAAGAAATTTTTTGTTATGATATATTTTGATCACATTAATTAATACATATTTTTAGTTTTCCTTGATAGTGTTCTAATTCAATGGGTAATTAATTTAATCTCTAGAGATGACATGTTTTACGACACCTTGGTGAATAACCGTAGTAATGTTTATGACACATCAGAGACAAACCTTGGTGAAATTCTTATGAATGGGTCATTTAAATGATGTAGAAACATTTAAATGTTATATTTTAATTTATTTTTATTATGTTATTCCCCCTTTTTACTTTTTTCATTCCTTTATTATATTCCTCATGTTCTTATTGATTTCTCATTAAGATCACATATAAACAGTTTCTCTTTTTTTCCTTATCGGGCCTTATGCTCACCCATTCCTATGATGTATGTCCCCTAGTTATGAGAAACAGTAAAAGTACTTAGGATAAACCAATGAATAATCCTTTAATATTGTTGATAATATTTTGTTATGTTTTCTTCTATTATGTACCCTTTTTATAAGAAACTAAACTTTAAAATATCATCTGTTTGTACCATGTAAATGAAATATTTTGTAATAATAAGGTGAGATTTTATATTTTATATCAAATACTGGTTTAGTTATTTATGGAAATTATAATTTTTAATCTTTTTGAAGAACCTTAAAGAAAATTTAAAATATAAGAAAACATCATGGTATTTTGGTAAAGTATTAAGTTAGTGGTTTCTGAGCAAAGGAATTTCTGTCAGGATAGGAATAAGTGGATGTGGTTCTACCAGAGATGTACCTAGGTTTAAAAATTTCTATAAGTTGTACCAAGACTAAGTCAGCATAACCTGGTACACAAAAATAGTGTTTACTACACATTTGGTTTGACACTCTTGGAGGATATGTTGGGTTAATCACAAGATTATTATGAACTGTTATGAAGGATTTATAGAAAATTTAATAGTTGTTAATGAATAACATATTTAATCATTATGTTTTAAGACATAAAATTAAATTATAGTTATAATATTTTTAAAAGAAACACATTTATTATAAAGGTTTTAGTCTTTTAGAAAATGGAGGGAAATATGAGGAACTGTGTAAATGGTGAGCACAATGGACCAAGCACTGATGAACCTTTGATGGAAGCTGGAATGGAAAACTTCATGAGAATAATGAATCAACTGAACTGATTTATGACCAATAACTTGAATTAATCTACGATATTAGATTCACCTCGAAGGGAATAACTTTCCATTGAGTCCTTTATGCATCATCAACCACCTTCTTTTAGTAGATTTACTGACCCATTGATTACTAAAAAATGGATAATATATATAGAAAAGAACTTTTTTGTACTCCATTGTCCATAATAAGAGAAATTCACCCCTCCTATATACCACTTAGAGGGAAAATATGATCAATGGTGTACACTATTACAAAACACGATGCCAATTAGAGAAATTGACGTTATGGAGTGGGAAGTGTTTAGGGGAACCTTTTAAAAAAAAAATATTTCCCCCATTCCCTGAAAATGAAAATTGAGAACGAATTCCTAGAACTGAAGAAAAAGGATAAATAATTTGTGGGAATTTATAAGATGAAATTTACAAGGATTTATTACTAAACCTCTATATCTTTCATAGACCCTAATAGAAAGGCTAATAGATTCTTCGGTGGACTAAGACCCAATGTATGGAAACATCTAGTCAATAGAGACTAAGATAGTTTAAAGGAGATAGCGAAAAGTGATATAAAGGTTGAAATGGAGTTCAGAGAGATGTAGTGTTCCAATATATCAAATGAAAAGAATAGATACTTTGATCCAAACTTGGGAAGAAACTTTGATCATGTAAGACGAGGAATAAAAAACAACTTCTCACATGTAACAAATGTAGAAAGAAGCATTAAGAGAACTTCTTTTTTTAGAGTGGGAAATGTTACAAATGTAGAAGAGATTTATATATTGCTCAGTACTATAATAGTGAGGTGAAGTCTAAACTTATATACACTAACGAAATATGGAAGATTGGGTAGGTTTAGCTTTAAGTCGAATGCTTCATGTGTGGAAAACTTGTTAACTTTTCCAATCACACTCCAAATACGAAGATAGTGGAGGGGAATCACTATTAACCTCAGCATAGGCCAATGAATTAAGGTATTTATTTTTCTATCACGATGACTTAATTTGAATCTCTAAATAATGTGGTGGAAGGTACTGTCATTGTTCACTCAAATATAGAAAGTACTTTGTTTGTTTCTGGTTCTATAATTTCCATTATTTCCTCCATGTTTTGAAATAATATAGAATCAATCTTTGAACCACAAGAAGTGGATCTACCAGTCAATACTCCTAGAGGTATTATCCAAGAATCAAAAGTTTATATAAACTCTAATATTTAATATAGTGAGAATAATATCATAAAAAATCTATTAGTAATTCCCATGATGAAATTCAACATTATAATAGGTGTGGATTGAATCTCATAGTTTAATGATAAGATCAACTACATAATAAAGAAAATATTTTTAGTATTGAGTGGAAAAAAATAGTTGTTTTCGAAGGAGAGATTTCTAAAACTAATATTTTTCTATAAGAATCTTCCGTATCCATTTTTATGGAAATGACCGGTGAAGATGAAGAAGGAAATGAATGTATATGAATAGAAAACATCCCCATTTTTATGGAATACATTAACGTATTTTCTGAGGTCTTACCTGGACCAATGTTAGAAAGATAGGTAGGGTTATCCGTTGAACTCATTCTTGGATACATGTTGATATCAAATTATCCTTATAGATCAGAAAATTTGGAGATAGAGGAATTAAAGAAATAACTCCAAGATCTTTTGTAAAAGGGGTTTATTCGGACAAGTGTGTCCTATTGGGGTGAAACTCTTCGATTTTTGAAGAAGCATGATAGATACACGTAGCTATGAATTGATTAGAGATAACTTAACAATATCACAATGAAGAACATGTACCCTTTACCAAGTATTGTTGATTTATTTGACCAAATTAATGGGGATCAATTCTTCTCCAAGATTGATATTTGATCCGGTCATCCATAATTAATGGTGAAGAAAAAAGATATTATAAATACTGCCTTCAGATCAAGATATAAGAATTATGAGTTTTTTTATGCACTTCATCATGAGATATTCTCCTAATATATTTTTATATTTTTTGAATAGAGTCTTTAAGGGCTACCATGATAACATTGGGGTAGTTTTTATTGAAGAAATTCTAATATATTCTAAAAGTCTTGAGGATCATAAGGATCATTTAAGGGTTATATTAAAAACTTTGAGGCAGGTGAGACAATTTTTAATGTTCATAAAATATGAATTTTGGGAGTTTCATTCTTGGGTAACATTTTATCTAATGAAGGAATGGTAGTTGGTCCTCTAATGTCAAAGGTTGTGGAGGAGTGGCCACATCCTACAATTGTAACTAAGATTCCTAGTTTCCTTCAATTAGACCGATATTATAGGAGTTTTATGAAACAAATTCCCTAATTTATAATATAAAAACCATGTTAACTCAAAAAAGGGGCAAAGTTTATCTAGACAAAGTAGTGTGAAGAATGTTTCCATGATTTGAAGAAGAGATTGGTTACTACACCCATGTTAAATCTACCCTCTACCAGGGAACGATTTGTTATTTTTAGTGATGCATCTGTGAATGGGATTGGGTGAATCCTCATTGAAAAAGACATGGTGATTTATTATTCATTTCAATAGTTAAAACCTCATGAGTAGAATTATCCTACAGGTGACCTTGATTTGGATGTAGTTGTTTTTGGTATGAAGATATGGATGGACTATCTTTATGGGGAGAAATTTAATATATACACAGACCACCAAAGTTTAATGTATATTTTCATGAAAAATTAATTAAACATTAGAAATAGGAGGTGGTTGGAACTTATTAAATACTATGATTGTTAAATTCATTATCATATCAAGAGTGCAGAAAAAGCCAATGATTCATTAACTAGGAAATACCCTACTCTTCTAGTAATTGTGAGGATTCAAGGAGATCTTTTGATGAAGGACCTTGTAAAACTGGAAATGGGAATCTTAAGGTAAGGGATATCATCAACCCTACCCCAAATTTTTTCTCAAACATCATTACTAGAAATTATTAGGAAATATCATATAGAAGATCCTTTTTTAGAGAAGAAGATAGGGGATGTGATGAATGAGAAGTTTCTTGAGTTTAATATTGATCAATAAGGTGCACAAATATTTTTTTTATAAATCTATGTGTTCCATGTATTCCAAAAGTAAAGAAGGATATGATTGATAAATATCATAGCTCTATATTATTTATACAACTTATAAGCACTTAAATGTATAGGGACCTTCATGATCATTATTGGTGGGATAACATGAAAATAGATATTTACAACTACACTATAAGGTTCCTAGTTTGTCAACAAGTGAAGGTAGAGCGATAACTTCCTAAAGGGATATTTTAACCAATTCTCATATAAACATGGAAGTGGGACAATAAAACTATAGACTTTTGTCATCGGTCTCCTGAGAAAATTCAAAGGAAACATTGCGATATGGTTATAGTGGAATGTCTCACAAAGACTTCCCATTTTAACTCTATTTGCGAAGAATTATCTCTTGATAAAATTTCCATGACTTACATAAAGTAAGTGGTGAGGTTTCATGGAGTTCCACTTTCTATCATATCCGATCATGATCCAATGTTCACATCAAAATTATGGAGAATTATTTAACATGCTCTTCATACCTAATTTAATTTTAGAAGACCTATCATCCCTAAATTGATGGTTAATAGAAAATGACTATTTAAAGACTCGAGGACTTATTGAGGACATGATCAATGAAATTTAAAGGTGGATGAGATCAAATTGTCCCATTAGTTGAGTTATGATACAATAACAACTTAAATTTGAGTATTCAAATGGAACCTTATGAATTTGTATATATTAAGTGATGTAGAACACCTACTTATTGAGATGATGTTGGTAAGAGAGAGTTTATTGGGCCTAATATTTTAAAAGGGATGAAATAAAAGGTTTACAAAATCCAAATACACATTAAGGATACTCAGAGTCAATAGAAGAACTATGCTTAGAGTAGTCGAAGATACATAGAGTTTGGTGCTGGCAAAAAGTGTTCCTTAAAATACCACCTT
Organism: Viscum album; assembly: GCA_963277665.1. Lineage (NCBI taxonomy): Eukaryota > Viridiplantae > Streptophyta > Magnoliopsida > Santalales > Viscaceae > Viscum > Viscum album. The sequence continues at coordinate 1,218,041,075 of OY728159.1, forward strand.
GTAAGAGAGTAATGAGGTTTGGGAATGGATTATTATCCAGAAGTACATTAACCACTATGAAATATTTGATTTCATAAGAGTAGTGGGTTATCACCTTGAACTTACTCCAAATATAGATCATGTTTTTGAGGTATTAAATTTATATCTCTTGAGGAATTACATACCTGACCCCTCACATGTACTGAATCATGAGGTGGTACAATTGAAATGTGACCTCTCTTACAAGGAGCATCCAATGGATATCCTGGACTGTAGAGACAATGTTCTATGAAATGAGACTACCCACATTGTCAAATATTTTTGTAGGAACCATATATATGCAGAAGTGATATCAGAACTAGAGGAGTTAATGAGGAAGAATTTCCCACCTCTCTTCTCATCTGAGAGAACAAGTTGTAATTTTAGGGATGAATTTATTTAGGTTGAAGAATTTAATGACCCAAAACTTTTGAATGATAATTGTTTCCTAAAACTGTGTTTTATATTATTTACAACAAAATAATGTTTTTTAATGAAGTGAATATAAAGTAAAACATGACCAATTGGATTCAACTGCTATATGAATATTTTTCAATTATTACCATTGGATAATATGACCATTGGTAACTATACTCTTGATAATAACTTTAATGTTATCAATAGAGTTTATAAGAAAATTTTTGATAAAGGATAATTGATACAGAAAAAAATTTGATAGCCTAAACCAGAAGAGTCATGCCATTTTAAGACCATTTTTCAAATATTGGGAGAGATTTTTCATCACTAGGGTTCTCCGTTGACCAATCCCAAGATGATATTTTATAATTTAATCTTGAAGAAAATCAAATTTGAGATAAGTTCAAGTTAGTGGAGATTACCACTTGGTCAATGTTAGCTGAGGCACCCCAATAAAACTACCAAAATCACACACCATCATCTTAGTGATTATGTAGGTTTAATAAGGGGTTACCTATCCCAAACAAAGTGTTTAAATTAATTTTGTAAATAAAATTGTTCTTCCATCATTTATTTTTTAAGAATAGTTTTTCAAAATAAAATTGAGATGGAATTTGATGAAATAATTTTTCATATAGAGATTGTAATTTTTTGAAAAAAAATAATTATTATAATAAACCAAGTTATTATGAATCATGTTTATTTTAATGAATTAGCTTGATTAAAACCCTATTATTTAAAAATAAATGATAAAATAATTTTATTTTTTCAAGTGTCAGAAATTTTACTATGCATTTTCAATCAACTATTATTTTTAATAAATAAATATTTTAAATTTTAAAAGTAAAAATTCTCATATTTAGGGAATTATTATGATAAAATAAATATCATTTTTTAAATCATGATGTCGGAATTAGGTTAGGCTGAATTTATGATACTTTTCAAAAATACTTTATTTTTTTGTGAATATTACAAATACAGATTGAGTTTTTCATTATGTTAATGACATCCTAATTATCCCATTGTGATGTAATAACTTATTAGCCACAAAAAATGACTTAAAATATGTTATTTTTTTAATATAAATTATTTTAATATATTTTAATGAATTTCCAAATATATAATTTACTTTCAAAATTCTATAATCAAAACATTAAATTTAAGAATGTCATTTGGTCAGAACTTTTACTTTCATTTCTAAAATAAGTAATATAAAATGATGGAAAATTTTTGTGGATTAAAATAATAGAATATGTGTACCAATTTTCCAATACCATGGGAAAGCCTTGGGTTTTTCATTTAACACAACCTAGGTGTTCAAGGCCTTTATTTAGAAATTAATAAACAGATCCCCCTCATATCCTAAAAATACACATCCATTTATCAATTTTCTTTCACTACCATTTCTTCCTAAATTAATATATAATAGTTTTAACTCCCAAAGAGTACTCCCAAGGTTTCTTTAAGCCCCCAAGTTCCCAATCCACAATTGTTTAAGAACAACACTTCAAGGTAAGGGAAATCTCCCCTTCTCTTTTCTATTTATGTTTCCTCTTTGTGCAGTATGCATTTCAAAATTTCAATCTAAGTTATCCTATCCAATTTATTTTTACCCATTATGTATTAATATTATTTTATTAATGGTATAACATTGTACCCTCTCTTTCCACTCTTTTATAAAACCATATTTTATACCGGTTATGTTACTAATTTTACTTCTCAAAATTTCTGTATTCTCTTTAAGAAATTACATTTTATTTTCTTTATATGAATACCCAATAAACTTTATTTTCAAGGGTTATTCACCAATAAGTAAAAATGATTTATTTTATTCTGAAATTTACATACATAAAACCCCTATTACCTTTACATGGGTTATAAATTACATAATGATCCTGTCTTTAAGTAATTTTTAAATTACCATGTTTTTTGTATGAAACTTATTTCTTCAATTCTACACAGGTTATTATTGAAATTTTTTATTATTATATACATGTGTAACATTAATTAATACATATGAATGTTTTACCCTGATATCTCTATAATTAATTGGGTAATGAATTTAATTTCTAGATATAACATATTTTATGATACCTTGGTGAATAAACTTGGTAATTTATATAATACCTCGATGACAAAACATGGTGATATGATTATAAATGTATAATTTAAATGATGTATCCACATTTTCGTGATATTGTTGAATTTTTTTATGTTATTATCCTTTTTTCCTTTTCTAATTCCTTTATTATATTCCTCACATTATTATTTATTTCTACTCAACACCACATATAAACTGCTTCTCTTGTTTTCCCTTTCTAGGACTTATGCTCACCCTTTCCTTTGATGTATGTCCCCAAGTTATGATATGTATTAAAAGTACAAAGGATTAACCATTAAATAATTCTTTAAAATTTATTAGAATAATTGTTTAAGTTTTCATGTATTATACACCTTTTTTACAAGAAAATAAACATTAGAAGATCCTCTGTTTGTGCCATGTAAATGATTCTTCATAATAAAAAGGTGGTATATCATAGATATTCTATCATAACTCACTACTATTTATAAAAAATAGTGTAATGATGTCTGTGAAAGAATAAATCCTACCTTATTGGACATGGTGATATCGATGATGAGTCATGCTAGTCTTATATTATCCTTTTGGGATTTATATTATAGAATATGTCACATATACTAAATTAATTTCCAAATAAAGAAAAAAGGAAGAGTTATATAAAAGTTGATGAATAAGAAGAAATATGTTTTCTCACACTTATATGTATGGGGATATGAATCATTTATGAATGATATATCTCGAAACAACATTATCCCTGAGGAACTAAGTGTATCTTTAAAGGATATCTCAAGGAAAAAAAGAGATGTTATCTATGTGGTTCCTTAGAAAAAGTTAATAGTGGAAAGAAAATCCATGTTAATTGATAGGGAGAAAATCTATAAAATAGATAGTTGTTAGAAATATATACTTATATAAAATCAAGTATCAAGACACATAAGAGTTTCAATGGAAATAAATTTTATAAATACATATGGAAGAAGTTGTTCAAGAGACAGAAGTATTATGTAGAAGTACTAGAGAGGTTAGGGAACATGAGAGATATAGTTTTCTTATCACTGAGAAAGGATACACATTATTAATTAATATTGATGAATATATATCTTATAAATAAGTAGTAAGTACATAAAAATTTGAAAATAGGCAACAATATATGACATCAAAAATGGATTTCGTATACCAGAACTAAGTCTGAGTGTTGGTAGATCATCTAGTTTATGTATAACATGTTGGGATAAAATGGGTATTCTAGAAGAATATAGACATGGATGAAAAATTAGTACCTATAAGGAATTAATGGCTTCTAAAGGATTTAGAAAAGTAATGAGTAAAATATAATGAAACCTTTTTACCAGTTTCAATTAAAAAATCCATCAAAATTATAATTTCCATAGAATCTTACCACGATTATGATATTTGAGTAAGATGTTTATACAAAATAACCAGAAGGGTTTTTAAATCCAAAAGATTATAATATGGTGTACAAGTTTTATAGATATATTTATTGGTTGAATAAAGAATCAATATCAGGGAGAATTCATTTTTATAAATCCATTATAGAATTTGGCTTCATAAAGAATGATTGTGGGCTCTATGGATACAAGAGGTTTTGTGGCAGTGTAGTCATTTTCCTAGTAGTATATTTCAATGATATATTATTAATGGTAAATTAGATACTTGTATTTTAGTTAGTCAACACATGGTTAAACAGATTATTTTATAAAAAATAACTATTTGAAACATCATATATTCTAGGGATCAAGATCATTCATGAATAATATAATAAAATGATTAGACTAAGTCAAAGTATATACATTGAAAAAGAACTAAAGAGATTCGGTATGGAATATTCAAAGAGGGGATTATTGATAATGTCACATGGTATACATCATTCTAATAAAATATTTCCTTATTTTCAAGTGGAAAGACAGAGAATGAGTTGAATTCCTTATGAATTTGTGGTATGTTTTATTATTTAAACCATGATATATATCAAGATTGATGTTACCTTGTAATGACTTGAACTTTTTTAATGATTATTGTTCCCTAAAAATGTGTGTTATATTATATTATAGATAACAAAACTATATCTATCTAATAATGATGTGAGTGTATTTTGAGATGTGGCTATCAAGTTTCAACCGTTATATTAATGTTGGTCTATATGACTGTTCAAAACAATACTGTTAATAATAATTTTAACACTATAATTATTATTTATAAGTATAAATGAAAAAGGGAAAATAATACAGAAAGAAGAGTCGAAGGCCTAATCCAGTAGAGTCATTCCATAGAAATCCCATTTATCATCACTTGGGAGGGAGTTAGCATTACTAGGTATCGCTCTTGACCAAGAGAAATATGATCTTAAACAAGCGAGGCTTGAATGAAATCTGCTTCAGGAGAAGTTTAAGTTAGTGGAAATTACAACTTGGGTGATGTTAGCTGGGCCGACCCATGAATCTATCACATTCACACACCATACCCTTAAGTTAAATAAATGTGTTATAAGGTTTTATGTGTCAATTCCTTAGTTACTTAACATATAATATCTTTGTATAAATAAAATTTGTGTTCTATCATTTCTGTTTGGAGTTTAGTTTTCTTAAAAATATGTTGAATTTGATAAATTGATTTTTCAGATAGAAATTATACTTTTCAGAAAATACATAAATATTATAATAAATGAATTTATTATTAATAATGTTTATTATAATGAAATAATTTGATTAAAACACTCTTATTGAAATTTAAGTGACAGGAAAATTTTATTTTTTTCAAGTGTTAGAAATTTTACTATACATTTTAATATGCATTTTCTATCCTCTATTATTTTTAATAAATAAGGATTTTTATATTTAAAATGTAAATTTATATTATATAATTATTTTTATAAAAATACGTTTTTTTAATTTATCGCATCAAAATTATGTTTGGGTGAATTTAGGAGAATTTACTAAAATATTTTGTTTTTGGTTAATAGTAAAAATACAGTGATGAGCTTTCTGTTTGTTTGACGACATCATAATCATGTATTATATAATATAAAATTATGGTTGAAAATTTTGGATTATAATAACATAATATGTGTCCCAATTTTACAATACCATGGGGAAATACCATGGGCAAGCCCGTCGTTTTGATTTTACCCATACCTAGGTGTCTAAGGAAATTAATAAACAAATCCTCACTTTTGATATAAATAAATACCCATTTTTCAATTAAATTTCATTACCAATTCATATTACATGAATATATGATAGTTTTACCACACAATGAGTCTTCCTAGGGTGTATTCAATCCCTTAGGGTCCAAATCTTGGAGTTTTAGGAGTTACTCTTCAAGGTAAGGGAAATCACATTTTATCTTTTCTTTCAAGTTCTCTTTTTATGTGGCATGTATTTCTAATTTACAATATGTTTTATTATTTAAATTTTATTCTATCCCTTTACTGTATTTTTATTCTTTTAGGAATGGGATACCCAAGTCCCCCCTCTTTTTTAATTTTTCTAAAACCATGTTTCTTACCGATTATGCTGCCGATTTTTCTTTTCAAAATTTCTATATTTATCTCAAGAAATTCTCTTAAAAGATTTTGTGAATAAATAAAACTTTGTATTTTCCAAGTGTTTTCACCTAGATTTCAAAATTATATATTTTATTCTCATATTAACATACATGAAACCCACCTTCCCCTTTCAAGGGTTAATAGTGACATAAAGATCGTATCTTTAAGCAATTTTTTAAAATGCCATGATTTTGATATGAAACCGATTTGTTTTATTATCAATTTATTATTTATTAAATTTTTTATAATGATATATTTGGGTCAAATTAATTAAGACATATAAAGGGTGTTCCTTGATATATCTCCAATTTATTGGTTAAAGAAATTAATTTCAAGAGACGAATTGTTTTAAAATACCTTGTTGAATAAACTTGGTAATTCTTATGACTCTTTGGTGATAAAACTTGGTGATATTCTTATGAATGACTATAATTAAATGTTGTGGCTAGATTTCCATGTTATGACTCATGATCTTTTAACAATCATATTTCTCTTTTTCCCATACCATTATGATATTCTTTAAGTTCTTATCAATAATTCTCATTATCACTTGTAAACTATTTCCCTTGCTTTCCCTTACTTGGCCTATGCTCATCCTTTCATTTTATGTACATTCCCATGTTCTGAGATGTAGTGACTATATATAGGATGAACCTTGAAGAATCTATTCATGTGGAATAGAAGAGTTGTTTAATTTATCATGTATTATATAACTTATTTCTAAGAAAATAAAACTTAAAAGATCCTCTATTTGTATAGTGTAATGAAAATTTTTGTAATAAAAAGGTGGGATTCCATAGTTGGTATCAAAGGATGGTTTAATTATTTGGGAAAATTTTTATTTGAAAACGTTTGGAAGAACTTATGGAAAAGTTAAAATATAGGAAAACATTCTGGCATTTTGGTGAAATATTCAGTTAGTGGTTTCTGAGCCATGAAATACCTATCTGGATACGAACAAGTGGATATAGATTTAGCATCGACTTATTTAGGGGTAAAAAAACTGAAAACGTGCATCAAGCCTAACTCGGCATAACCTGGTAAATGACAATGGGCCTTACCACACACATGGTTTGACGCTACTGGGGGATATGTTTGGTTAATCACATGGTTTTTATGAACCATTATGATGGATTTAAAAAAATTTAATTTTTTATTGAATAATATACTTATGTTTTAAGACATGAAATTAATTTTGAATTATAATATTATTAAATGAAAAGTGTTTCTCACAAAGGTTATCTTCTTTTAGAAAATGGAGATAAATATGAGAAACTGGTTATATGGAAAGTGGAATAAACAAGGCACTCGAAGACTTTCAGCAGAAGCAAAGATGGAAAACATCATGATAATGATGAATCAAACTACTTTAGTTGTAAGTAATAACTTAAATCAAGCCGGGGGAATGAATTCACCTCGAAGGGAGAAAATTTTCATTGAGTCATTTATGTATCATTTACCATCTTCTTTTAGTGGATCTACCAACCCATTGATTGAGTAATTGTGGATAAGATCTATAAGAAATATCTTTTGTGTAATCTGTTGTTCTTAACAAGACAAAGTCACCCTGACTGTGTACCTCTTAGAGGGAGAAGCTGACTAGTGGTAGACACCAGTTAAAAACAAAAATCTAAGATTGGGGATTGATACTTTAGAGTGGGATGGTTTTATGGGATTTTTTTTGAAAAACTATTCCAACCGTTCAATGTCAATGAAAATGGAGAAGGAACTACTAGAGCTAATGAAGAAGGAAAATGAATCTTTGGGAATATATGAGAAGAACTTCAGCAGAATTTGTCATTACACCTCTAGCTTTGTCATGGATTTTATTGGGAAGGCTGATAGATTTTTCAGCGGACTAAAACGCCATCTACAGAAGAATATTCCAATCAAGACTATGAAATCTTTGAGGACATAGCAAGAAGTGCTATGAAGGTTGAACTGAAGTTTGGTGAGATGCAGTGGTCACAAAAATCGAATGAAAAGAGGAGATAAATAGGTATAAGGTTAGGGAGTAACTTTGATCATGGAAGAGGAGGAAAGAATGTGAAACTATACACATGAAAAAAATGTGGGATCAAACATTTAGGGATCTGCTTGCTCGGTTGTAGAAAATGTTAAAATTGTAGAAGAGATGGCCATATTTCTTAGAACATTCGTATGGAGGTGAAGCCTTAACATATCAAAACTAATGACAAAGGTATGATGGTGTAGTCCCATCCTAAAGTCCAATGCTTGATGTATGGATATCTTGGGCACTTTTCTAATCACTATTCAAATTCAAAGACAGTGGAGGGGGATCATCATCGACCTCTGTATATGAAAATGGATCTAGGTTGTGATTTTCCTATCATTATAGCTGAAGTTGAATACCCAAATGATGTAGTGGTAGGTACTCTCGTTGTTATCTCACATCTAGAAAGTACATTGTTTGATTATGGTTCTACACATTCCTTTATTTCCTCCATGTTTGAAAATAATATAGAATCAATTTCTAAACTGATAGAAGTATAAATATCAGTCAAGTCTCCTATAGGGATTATCCAAACATCATTAGTGTATAGGAACTCTAGTATTTACTCGGGTGAGCATAATCTCTTCTCAAATCAAGTAGTTATTTCCATGTTGGAATTTGACGTTATACTAGTGATGGATTAGATATCAATGTATAATAATAAGATCAACTACAGAAGCAAGGAAGTCTTAGTAGTCTGGAATGGACAACCTACAATTGTTTTTAAAGGAGAGATATCTCAACCTCAACCTTTTCTAGAAGTATCTCCCATGTATTTTATTTTATAGAAATGATCGGTGAAAATAAACATGGAAATGAAATTATAGGAATAAAAAGTGTCCCCATCATTCAAGAATACATTGACATATTTCCTGAGAAGTTACCTAGACCTACCCTAGAAAGAGAGGTAGAGTTATCCATTGAACTCATTATTCATATATCCAGGCCAATATCAATGAGCCCATATAGAATGGAAAATATGGAGCTAGATGAATTAAAGAAACAACTCCAAGAATTTTTGAGAAGAGGGTTTATCCAACCAAGAATGTCTCCTTGGTGAGAACCTATTCTCTTCGTGAATAAGAAGGATGGATCAATGCAGCTATGCATTGATTATAAAGACCTTAACTAGATCACTGTGAAGAACAAGTACCCTTTTCTAAGACTTGACGATTTATTAGACTAGCTTTGTGGGGCTCAATTCTTTTCCAAGATTGATCTTTGATTTGTTTACCATCAAATGATGGTGGAGAAAGAATATATTACAAAGGCCACCTTTCGATCATGATATAGGAATTATGAGTTGGTTTTTATTCCATTAGGCTTGGCAAATCACTAATAGAAATTGAAGCACTTGCGACGGGGTCCCATAAAAAATATCTCTTTGCAGAAAATGGTGTTTCTAATAGTGTTTTCGTGATAATCCATAGCAAAAAAACCCTATTTTCAATGGGAGCTCTTTCCGTCATAAATAGTTTAGCCGGGTTAAAAAAACAGTTTGTGGTGGGCTTGTCACAAATAAGTATTTATGACGAGCCCGTCAAAAAAACATAAAAAAAAATATTAATAGAATTTAATAAAACAACAAAAATAATAAAAATAATAAATTAATAAAAACTAATAAAATAAATAATAAAATAATAAAAATTATAAAATTATAAAATAATCAATCAATAAAAAACATAATATTCACAACAATATTAAATTATAATAATAATAAAATAATAAAATTTTAAATAAATAATAAAATAATAAGTAAATAAAGAACGAATAAAATAATAAAAAATAATAATAAAATAATATAATAAAAAATAACAACAAAAATATAAAAATAGACTATATTCAAATGTAAATATATGGATTTATAAAAATACTATTTTTTACATTTAAATATTTATCAGAAAAAATATACAAATCAATAAGGGGAGAACTATCTAGAGGAGTTAGAGGAGCTGGTGGAGGGAAATTCATCCCTAAACCATGAATCATACATCACATTTACTCCATCATCTGCTCGTGTTTCTACTTCTATCATCACTACATCTCCTCCTCTTGTTGTTGTTTCTACCGACATCGATCTTTTTTTATCCCTATCCAACTACTATAAGAAAAAATCTATGAAAAAGATTACAAATAATCAAATAATTTGTATATTAATAAATTAATGAAAATTAAAGAAAATTGACAATAATACACAAATGAACATACATCTTCATGTGTGGATCGAAGTCAAGATATGAATGACACTCAAGGATAGGGTCCGGATTTTCAATCTCATAAGACCATAACCCCTCTGATTCATCGTTGAACCGCCATCAATCTGAGGGTCAGATGATGCAACATCATACTCATCACTAGGTAGTTCGGGCTCTTCCAACTCACAAAACAGACCAAATTCCATATGAAACCTGAAATGACTATTAGGAAATAGTTGAAAATAAATATTATATATATATATATATATATTATTTTAACTAATTTGCGATAATTTTTACTAATTTCTGATAATTTATACTAATTACTGCTAATGTTTTCTAATTACTGCTCATTATTACTAATTAACACTAATTATTAATAATTACTATAAATTAGAACTTATTATTAATATTTTTTATTTATATTTAACAATTTTTTACTAATTATTGCTAATTTTCAAAAATTATGTTGATTTATTGCTAATTTTTACTAATTACCGTTAATTAATACTAATTAGTGCTAATTAATCTTCATTACTGATAATTAATACTAATGGCCGCTAACTAATACTAATTAAAACTAATTAATACTAATTACCTCTAATTAGTACTAATTACTGCTAATTAATACTTATTTCCACTAATTAATACTAATTATTGCTAATTAATACTAATTACCCCTAATTAACACTGATTACTACTAATTAATAATAATTACCGCTAATTAATACTAATTAACTCTAATTAATACTAATTTAAATTAATTAATACTAATTAGAAGTAATTATTAGTAATTATCCCCAATTGTTACTAATTGACACTTATTTAAACTAATTACCACTAATTATTACTAATTATCACAAATTACCACAAATTACTTCTAATTACAGCTAATTACCACTAATTATTGCTAATTATTTCTAATTATCGCTAATTAACACTAATTATTTCTAATAATCTCTAATTATTTCAAATTATTGCAAATTATTGAAAATTAATTCTATTTATTTTTTATTATTCCTATTTATTACTTTTGATTCCAATTTTTTCCTATTTATTACTAATTATTTCTATTCATTACTAATTATTACTAATTATTACTGTTTATATCTATTTAATTCTCTCTATTTCAATTTATTACCATTTATTACTACTCATTACTAATTATTTCTAATTATTACAAATTATTACTATTTGTTACTAATTATTACTACTTTATTACTAATTATGTCTAATTATTACTAATTAATACTAGTTATTACAAATAATTTCTATTTATTTCTAATTATTACTATTTATGACTAATTATGACTAATTATGACTAATTATTACTATTTATTAAAAATTATTAAAAATTAATACTATTTATTACTATTTGTTACTAATTATTACTAATTATTACTAATTACTACTAATTATTGCTAGATATTACTAATAATTACTTATTATTACTATTTATCACTATTTAATACTATTTAATACTATTTATTACTATTTATTACTAATTATTACTAATTACTACTATTTATTACTAATTATGAATAATTACATCTATTTATTTAAAATTATTATTATATAAAGTATTTTTTACTATATATTAGTAATTATTATTAATTAGTGGTAATTATAACTAATTATAGTTAGTTATTACAATTTATCACTATTTTTTACTATTTAATACTAATTATTACTAATTAATACTAAATAATTCCAAATATTACTAATTAATAATAATTTATACTAATTAATACTAATTAATATTAATTACTACAAATTAATACTAATTAATACTAATTTTTACTAATTAATACCAATTGAACGTAATTATTATTAATTAATGATAATTGAACCAAATTATTACAAATTAATACTATTTACTTTTAAATAAAAACATTAAATATCAATGAAACTACATTTTGGTATAAATAAATAACACAAAATAAAACTACCTAATTCTAATTTAGTTTAATCACCATTGATTAATAATAATTAATACTAATTACCGCTAATTATTGCCAATTACCTATAATTAATGCTAATTACCACTAATTACCGCTTATTATTTCTAATTACTACTAATTATTTCTAATTACCACTAATTATCGCCAATTATCGCTAATTATTGCTAATTATTACTATCTATTTCTAATTTGTACTAATTATTTCTAATTATTACTAAGTATTACTAATTATTACTAATTATTTCTATTTATTACTAATTATTTCAAATTTTTACTATTTAAGAATAATTATTACCATTTAGTACTAACTATTATGAATAATTAATAATTAATACTAATTACTACTAATTATTACTATTTATCACTATTTATCACTATTTATTATTATTTATTAGTATGTATTAATATTTATTGTTTTTTATTAACAATTATTACTAATTATTTCTAATTATTACTATTTACTGAAACCTGTTTGGGACTAGCCCCTTTATTAAAAATAGAAAGAAAAACAAAGTGAAATCCCTTTTGGATTGGGTTAAGATAGAACTCATTAAAAGCTTGAAGGCCGAGAGGCACACAACCTTAGATTTGAAAGGCCCAAATGCCTATTTACACAAAGCCCATTGCAGTAAACCCAAAGCCCAACACACATTGGGAAACGTAGGAGCAAAACCCAAATGTCGTTGCCACACAATCGTAGTCTTGGATCACCTCACATATCACCACCGTCACTGCCCATCATAGCCAGATCCGCTGCACAGATATCCATCACGCTAGCACTGTACCACATCCAAGATGCTTGCCGCCAAGCCTATGATCCATGCCACCATAGCACCATGTCCCGTGTCCCGGTAGACCAACCTGAACGCTCCCCAACATTGTTCGCCCTCGCTGCATCCCGTGACCCAATAGTCCAACCCGAACACGTCCCCCCATAAACGGCCTGTTGCCGCTGATCCGAACACGCCCCAACATCGACCACCTGTTGCCTTCGAGATCACCCCTGCATCCAGAGCCTTCCCACCACCTGAAGCGGAATGTCCTCTTGAAGCAGACCTGCTTCCACCACATCTCATTCTATCGACACCTCTGACAACGCCGCTGATCCCACAAAAATAATTAAATGCACCAGTGACCCGGAGGAGACTAGATGTGAGCGAGATGCAACCAGATCTACAAGATATGGGCTTGGAAATAGAAAATGTCGGAGTCATCATCACAACACAACGAGATCTGTGCATCAAAAACCTCAAGGGGCCAGTAGTGATAGCGCTGCCGAAAATGTGGTACATTATAAGAACCCGGTTCTCCCATTGATTTACGTATCCTTCCTTTTCAGTTTATATTTAAGAAAATGGGGGGGGGGGAGGTCAAGGGATGGCAACAGGTCTATTACATGACGTGACTGGGGACTACACCCTGTGTATAGACGACCACATGCCATGTAATACCAGTACACGACCATGTAGGTGTCTGGCCATGAGAATTATGGACACAACATGTAGTCTCAAGTACATTCCATGTACTTATTTTAATTAATTATTATGTCTGGTAGTACGTCATTTTCCAGACGGACAGAAACAGACCCCCTCAACGAGCAGCACACCTAGGAGATCCAAACAACATTTTTCCTCCTGTTTCATCATCTGGTCTCCGATTCGAACACTATTGAATGTGTTTGATTCCCCTCGATAGTATATTGATTCCTCTTAATCCTTTCTTCCAGATTTCTTCTCTCAATCTAGTTATTTAAGTTCAAGAAATTATATCTATTTTGTGAATCTACTCCGTTCTTGGTCGAATTAGAGCCCAACGCTGGATGAGGAGAGTCGTATGAGCATAAGGTAGGTGGTCTTGTGCCTTTCACGAATTGTCTTGATGTTTATATATGCTGGAGTGCCGCACACCCACTTTTAGGGTGTCAATTGATTGAATAGTGAACCTTGTAATTTCCTATTGATGATCTGGTAATTAATTAGATAATAAAAATACATTTTTAGGGTTGTGAACTTTGATTTAGTGCCACCCCAATGGTGTGTTTCCCTTGGATGACCATTTGGATAAGAATGCCTAGTAGACTTGACATAAATTTCCATTCATGGGTTGTTAAAAATGTATTTCTCATCATATGAATTTCCCACATGAGATACTTATTCTGTTAAGCATTGTAATTGTTTAAATTGCATAATGGGCTTATTACATGTTTTTTCCTTGTGAGTTTTCCTAGTTTAACCTTATAATAGTTTAATTTGAATGTGTTGGTTAACTATGTAAACTGAGATCATGAGAGCTGATTTTGTTAAATCCATGTGATAGATAATTTGTTTGTGTATCTTTTGAGATGAAATGTATAATTGAATTAAATGATAAAAAGTGTTAATCGACAATTGGTGAGCCACAATCTCGGTAGAAATACGAGGTCGAGATCATTTGATAAATTGCATCTTATAAATCTTGGGTAAACCATTGTCTTGGTTAAAAGATAATGGACATGCTTAAGAGGTTAATTATGTAAATTCTAGGAGTGATCAACAAATAGGGTGGTCGGTATCATTGAATCTTATTTTAAAATATCTAGCGATCCTAGGATCCATTGAGGGATTCCCATTCCTGTCTCTATTGACAAATGATTAAATTACTATTATGTTACGAGTTGATGGTTAATTTTATATGGTGGTCTTTAGACCTAGGCTGGACCTCGAGACATTATATAATTTATAGAACTTGAATAATGAAATGGATGACTTATGATGCATCTTCGAAGATAAAACACACACTTGGATTCAGTAATCACTTATACATGTTTACCATTATCTTCTGAGACATACATTGTGCTTACTTTTTTGTACCTACAGTTTTCTGATTTCACTATTGTACGGTACCCGTTATATATATTCATTGATAGATTGGCACATACCTTTTGTGGTTTCCTACTGGTGTTTAGTCTCACACCCTGTTTGGGTCATGATTTTGGCCTAAACAGATAATATGATTACAAGTACTGATTAGGGAAATCGACCTACTATAGGCAATTTATGTGCTTCTTTGGAGTCAGAGAGCATGGTACTGATCCGAGGCTTGAAATGCTTCATAGTCTATTTTTTTTTCTTTTTTGATTTTGAGACATATATTGTGTATTATTTCAATGTACTTGTTTGGATGCTTTCTTAGAATATAACATGCTGCATTATCTTGGTATGGAATGATACTTGGTTATTTACTTTATCAGTCTTCCACTGTTTATTTTAGTTGTATGATGTTTTCTACTTCTGATATTTTATATTATTATTCCTCTATGTTAAACTCTTCCAATGAGTGCATAATTTCCCCACTATCAAACCCTTGGCCCTCCCTGCTAGTCTCCCCCTATGGCATTTGGGGAAATTCTCTTGAGGCCACGTGGCCAATTAGGTACGGGGAACTAGTTGAGTGGCATCTGGACCTGGTACGTTTCAAAGTGGTATCAAACTATTTCCTTCATAGTTTTATTTACTATTTGTAAACAATATAAAGAATATCCAATTTGGTAATTAGTTGTGCCCAGGTGCAGTTACCCCGTGTAGATGGAAAATCTAAATTACATCGAACGAAATTGTAATTTTTGGATTTAGGGAAATTAAAGATGATTTGATTTAACCATTGGGTGACAAACATGTTTTTTATGTTATTATTAATATCATTGTTGTTCTATTTTGTTGCAACATGATGATATGAGGGTATTCCTTCTCATGAATCACATATTCACTTGTTAGAAATCATATTTTATGCATTCTTACCATGAAATTTAGAGAGAATTACTTAATTCCTGCTGTTGTAATAGATGTCGTGCTAGATATTCATGCTATTGTGATAGATACCATGATAGATAAGCTTGATGAAATGATGGTTTTATTGGTACTTGTTATTGTTGATTTGGATGTACTCTAAACATTGGTCCCTAAGGAGTATGGGCCCTCTTGGATCGGAATTTGGTGGATCACATTTCTGCCATGGGATATATAATTTTCTATTATGTGGTATTTGTGGATGATAAGATTTGATTTTCAGGGAGTATGGGTCCCTAGAGATCAGAATTTGGCTCACCGTTTCTTTATTTTACAAAAATAGGGGTTTTGGGGAAGTTTCAGAGGCTTACTGTCTGAAAACATAGGCAACACATTGTTTGGTCCTATAAACACATGACATGCATTCTTATCTTTGGGAATAAATGAACTTTTTTAGTACACTCAGTGTAATTGTAGTACACGCTGTGTGGTTTTGGACCATGTGTCTGGTATTGTGAGAGAGAACACAGGTTGTTGAGTTTTGATTGGGACATGTCGTGAAACTTAAGTACACCCAGTGTAGTTTTTTCATAAGTAGACCCATATGGCTCTGGCCGTGTAATAGTAAATTCCTAGGGGGGAAGACTTGAGTACATGCCATGTGTCATCCTGACATGCCATATACCTAGGACGTTTACACGACCAAGGAAGATAGAGTTAAACGCCCATGTAAGAGTTTAAGTGTACATGCCATGTATCCTACTAACATGTTGTGTACTTGGGGTGTTTACCTGGCTAGGATGGAAGGAGAACACGACCCTGTAAGGGATGAAATATACATGCGGTGTGTGTTTCCTAGACACCGTGTACTCATATTTTGTTAACTTTTGAGTCCTTTCTTCTTCTATTTAGTTCTTATGTTCTTTTACTACGTACCTTGATGAATAATCTTATAATGAGGTGTATGTGCTGGAATTTGTAGTGAAATTCCACATTGAAGACTTCCAGTAGTATTCCAAGAGGGTGGTGATGATCATACCCCGATGGTGGTAGGTCATGGGATACAAATAGACCCTCTAGACATGCCCATTTTGGATCCAACTGTTATACCGAACACAAGTGGTGATTCAGTTTTCCGTGAAGGATTTGTGAGGTTCTTGCAAACCATTTATGGTGCAACACATCCTTCCACATCTATGGAAGAACTGACATAAGTGTTGCAGTAGAAGCATCCGCCCACATTTTCTGGGGAACGTGGTTGAGAGGCTATAGATTCATGGATAAAGGCCATGTTATCAATCTTTGAGTATCTTGAGATGTCTCCTGATAGGAGGGTCAAGCTCACAACTTATATGCTACGTGATTATACCAAGAGTTGGTGGGATGTTACCACACAGACAAAGAATCAACAGGACATGGCATAGGGAGATTTTCAGACAGTCTTCTATGAGTACTTCTATCTGGAGATGCTGAGGGCTGATAAAGCCCACGATTTTACCCATCTAGAGTTAGGTGATCTATCAATTATGGATTACGCTGCCCAAATTACTGTGATCCAATGCTTCCCACCTATTCTGATGGGTGACGATATATCAAAGGTTAGGTGATTTTAGGAAGGCCTCAGGTAAAACAACCACTTAGAGGTGAATATAGTTCGGTTGAATACTATATCTGCTATAATGAACCAGGTGGTAATTACAGAGCATAATCAGAAGGAATCTAGAGGTTCAAACAAGGGAATTTCAGTACTGAGATCTAGTATTGTTTCAATCAGTAGTTGGAAGCATCGTCTAGAGCTTACAGTTGATGAATCTAGTAGTCATATCGTATCTTCTGGTAGCCAGGTGAGATGCTTCATGTGTGGAATAACTCGGTATAGTCGAACTCAGTTTTCAATGGACTCAGTCAAGTGCGGATCTTGCGACAAGATGAGACACTTAGAACATTCTTACAGGTTGTTTCCACCAACATTTAGTGAGAGAGGGTCTGTACCAACTCCACATTCAAGAGCACGGTCAACAACTGCTCACCAGTCAGGGAACCGGAATGCATCAGGACGTTTAGGCTGAGGTAGTGGTCATGGACATGGTATACAGACTCTAGGATCTCAACAATAGTAGGGTAGGTTAGATTAGCGTATCTAAGCAATGTCTCAAGGCCACAGTACATGCTAGACTTATGTAGTGCAACATACTCGGTAGGAGTTGGATCCCATACCTTCTACTGTCAAAGGTACTATTCTAGTTCCCTCTATTTTAGCTTCTGCACTTTTTGATATAGGGGATTCAATTGGTTTCATATCTATGCCCACTGTGGAGAGACTAGGGATCCTTGTTTTTTTACTTCTAATTATGTTATGAAACTAGAAACTCTATTAGGGATTAGAACGGTAGGAGTGAGATATTGTAAGGAGATCCCCTTTGAAATTGGTGGGTGTCACTTTATTTGGGATCTCTATGTCTTAGAGATGATAGGTTTTGATGTCATACTCAGAATCGAATAGTTAGTCTTTTTTCAATCATTCGTTGATTTCTATAGCCACATGGTCAATTTTACGTCTCCAGATGGTGGATCATTTCTAAAAAAGTGAGAGTGGGATGTCTAGGAAAGTTGAGCTAAACACGAGCATTGTGGGTTGAGTGGGAAGATAAAATAGATTTCTATTCTATATGTGGTTGACCAAGGGATATGTCAAATGGCCTTTCCTCTAGTTGTTGATCATTTCATGGACATCTTCATAGATGGATTTTCACTTTTACCTCTAATAAGAGAGGTAGTGTTCTCTATCGATCTAGTACTAGGAACGACACTGGTATCCATTCCACTTTTTATTATGGATTCGATAGAGTTGCAAGAAATTAAGAAGAAGCTAGAGGATTTTCAAGATAAGGGTTTCATCTAATCTAATACTTCTCTTTGGGGGTTCACTAGTCTTTTCTATGAAGAAAGGTGGATGGTACCCTTAGGCTATGTGTGGATTATCGAAAATTTAACTAGTTGATGGTTAACAACTGATTTCCTCTTCTATGAATAGATGATATCTTTGATGAGATCTGATGAGATAATATATTCTCAAAGATTGATTTGAGATATGGTTATCATCAAGTTCATGTTAGATCATCAGACATACCTCACACATTTTTTTGAAGTAGATATGGTCTGTACGAGTATGTGGTTATATTGTTCGGTATCACGAACCCTCCAACGGTCTTTATGGTACTGATGAACATAGTGTTCCTTACCAATCTAGATTATTTTGTGGTGGTTTTTTCTTTGATATCTTTGTTTATTCTCATACTCGACCTGAACATGTAAGACATCTTGAGATCATTTTGAGTACCCTGAGGGAATATCAGTTATTTTCAAAGATCTCAATGTTCCACTTCTGGATGGATCATATTCACTTTCTAGTTCACGTCATCTTAGAGGAAAGAGTATCAGTGGACCCCAAGAAGGTGAGAGTAGTAGTTAAAAGGGAGAAGCCCAAGAGTATCTTTGAATTTCATATTTTTCTAGGGATGTCTGGTTACTATAGGAATTTTATATATGGCTTCTCATGCTTAGTAGTGCTGATGAGGGGCATGAAAAAGAACGTTGTGAAGTATGTATGGTCAGATTCTTGGGAGACAGCCTTTCACGAGCTGAAAGGGAGATTAACGTCAGTACATATTCTGATTTTTTCAGAGTTGGTAAGGGGTTATTCTATGTACTATGATGCATCAGATATTGGGATTAGAGCAGTGATTATGTATGGGGATCAAGTCATTGCGTATGGATCATGGCTGCTGAGGGCACCTGAGAGGAACTACCCGATGCACGGTATCGAGTTATAAATGGTTGTTCATGCTTTAAGCTATTGGAGACATTACATGTTGGGAGAGAATTTTTTTGGTATACACAGACCACAAAAGTCTCAAGTTGACCCTTACTCAGATTGATTTGAATTTGATGCAATGATGGTGGGTAGAATACCTTCATTCTTTTGACTTTGAGCATGCCTACATGCCTAGGAAAGACAATGCAGTGGCTGATACACTGAGTTGGAGGACTCAGATATAGGCAGTGCAGCAGGCCAATAGTGAGTGAAAGATGATGGCGTTTCCCTTTGAGATAAATTCGGAGGTGCATGATAGGAAGGGGAAGACGTTTCTTCCTTCCATATGTATTACCTATACCTTACTACACAAAGTTAAGATGTAGAATCTATCAGATTATAAAGGCCTAGTTCTATGGGAGAGTATGTGAGGAGAAGACCCTCCTGGTTCGACCATATATGAGGATGAGGTTCTGTGGTTATGGGGTCACATATGGGTTTCGGTAGACATGCACGAGGAGATGATGCAGGATTTTCATGCATTAGTTTTGGTGGTTAATCACAGTGTCACCAAGATGTATTAGGATTTACATCATCAGTATTAGTGGCCAGGCATGAAGGGATATTTTTCTGGTTTTTTCAGGAGATGTTCCACCTGTCGGTAGGTGAAGGCGAAACACCAAAGAACAGTAGAACATTTATAGTAGCTACCCATTCTTGAGTGGAAATGGAATTACGTCGTAACGGATTTAATGATAGAGTTACCGAGGTTGCCTTGAGGTAATGATTCTTTATAGGTTGTGGTTGACAGGATTTAGAATGTTGCACATTTCCTGCTAATTAAGGAAGCCTTCAATGTTGATGATCTTGGGAGTTTTTATATCCAAGAGATTGTATGCCTACATGGGGTTTCCCATTTTATCATTTCAGATAGGGAGGACCATTTTACTTATCATTTCTCACAAGGTATATATATAGATTTGGGTACACAGTTGTTTCTGAGCACAACTTACCACCCCCAGACTGATGGCTAGTCAGAGCGCACGATTCAGGTGCTGGAGGACATGCTTTAGGCATGAATCCTAGATTCCGAGTTTTCCTAGGAGATACACATACCTCTTGTTGATTTTCCCTACAAAATAGCTTCTGGGATACTATTTAGATGGTTCCATATTAGGCTTTGTTTGGTAGGGCATTCTGATCACCCCTGTGCTGGTGGATGAAGGAGAGACAACGATGCTGGGACCTCATCTTGTCCAGGAGACCATCGACCAGGTTTAATTGATTTGGAAAATGATGGATTCTGCACAGTCTCATCAGAAATCATACACCGATCACCATAGATGACCTATGGAGTTTTAGGTAGGGGATAGAGTTTTTCTATGTGTTTTACTGGGGTTGGGAGACAAGAGGGTTAGCAGGTAGGGTAAACTTTCACCGAGATACGTCTGACCATTTGAGATTCTGGAGGGGGTCAAGATGATTGATTATTAATTGCAGTTACCTCATAGGTAAATGGATATGCATGATGTATTACACGTTTCTCAGTTGTGATGTCACATTTCAAACCCATCTTACACGTTTCATCATGAGGAAGTGTAGTTTTTGGAGGATGCATCCATTGAGGAGTATCCAATTCGTATTGTGGATTATTGCATGAGGGTTCTATATGGATAGTTTATTCCTTTGGTATGGGTGTTATGGCAACATGACCAGGTGTAGGATGATACATGGGAGAGGGTGGATGACGTATGATTGCAATGGCTATAGTTATTCTCTGATGTTCCATCACAACCCCTTGAAAGGAAATTTGGTGATAAATTGCTTTTAGGGGGAATTTTTTAAGAACTCAATTCTTGCTTTGAGGTACAAATCCTTCAATTTGAGTTATTATTTAAGAAAATGGGTGTGAAAGAAGTCAAGGGATGGATGAAGGCCTATTACAAAACATGAATGGGGACTATACAATGGGTACATTTATGTGCACACTGTGTATAGAGGGATACATGCCATGTAATCCCAGTACACAACCATGTAGTGGTTTGACCAAGAGATGTACAAACATGGCATGCAGTATAAAGTACATTCATTGTAATTTGTTTAACTAACTATTATGTAGGTCGGTACACTATTTTTTAGATGTACAGAAACAAACCCTCCTCGATGAGGAGAGCACGTAGGAGATCCGAACACGATTTTGCCTCTCGTTTCATCATCTGATCTCCAATTCGAACACTGTCTGATGTGTTGGATTCACCTCGGTAAGCTCTCAATTCCTTCTGAGCCTTTCTTACTGATTTATTCTCTAAATATAGTTATTTATGGTTGATAATTTATACCTGTTTTGTAGATCTACACTGTTCTAGTTTGAATTAGTGCCCGATGCTGGATGAGGTGAGTCGTATAAGTATAATGTAAGTGGTCTTGTGTCGTTTGTGAATTGTATTTATGTTTATATTTTCCGGATTGTCGCGTACACACTTTTATAGTCTCTCCTGATTCAATAATGAACATTTTTATTTCCTGTTTATGATTAGGTAATTAATTAGATGATTTGAAGGAATTTTTGGGGTTGTGAAACTTGATTTAGGGCCACCCCATGGGTGATTTTCCCTTAGATGGAAATTTGGCCAAGAATTCCTAAGAGGCTTGAATTAAATTCCCATTCTTGGGTTGTTAAAAATGTATTTATCATCATATGAATTTACCACGTGACATACTTGTTGTGTTAAGCCTTGTAATTGTCTAAATTGTGTAATATGCTTGTTACATGTTTTTCCCATGCGAGATATCATAGTTTGACCATGTAATATTTAAATTTATATATGTTGGTTAATTATGTAAAATGATCCCACATGAGTTACTTATGTTAAACCCATGTGATAGTTAATATGCATGTGGAGATTTTGAGATGGAATGTGTAATTGAATTAATCGATTAAAATATGTAATTATCATTTGGCGAGCCATGGTCTTGGTAAAAAGGAAAGGTCGAGCTCATGTGACTAATTATATCTTATATACCAAGTGTGAACCATTATCTCGGTTAAAAGATAATGAACGAGATTAAGATGTTAATTATGTAAAGGCCGTGAGTGAGCCAAAGATGGGGTGGTTAGGATCATTAACACTTATTTTAAAATGTCATGAAAACCTAGGATGCATTGAAAGATACTTAAGCCAGACTCTATTTAAAAATGATTAAATTATTTTTATGTCACGAGTTGACAATTACTTTTATATGGGGGACAACAGTCCAATTCCTAACCATGAGAATTTATATAATTCATGGAACTTGAATAATGAAATGGATGAATTATGAAGTGTTTTCCAAGCCAAAACACAATTTTGGATTTGGTCATCACTTATACCTCTTTAACATTATCTTCTAAGAAATCTGTTGTGCTTAATGTTGAGTACCTACAATTTAATGATTTATGTATTGTACACTACCTATTATATATATTCACTGAGAAATTGGAATAGAACTTTGGTGGTTTCCTATTGGGATTTAGTCTCACACCCTGTTTGGGGCCCAAACAAATTATATGATTGTAGGTATTGATCAGGGAAAGCACTCTACTACAGGTACTTGATGTGCTACTTAAGAGTTAGGGAGCATGGGACCACACCAAGGCTTGCGATGCTTCCTAGTCACTTTTTTTGTGCTTTTACGGCATATATTGTTTATTTCTATAGTGTATATATTTGGATGGTTTCTTAGAATATAACATGATGCATCGTCTTTGTATAAAATGATACTTGGTTATTTATCTTATCATTCTTCCATTGTTTATTTCAGTTGTATGTTGTTTATTACTTCCACTATTTTATATTATTATTCTACTCTATTACACTCTACCAACAAGGGTATATTTTCCTCACTATCACACCCTAAGCCCTCACTTCTAGTTGGAAACCTCTAGCGTTTGTTGAAATGCGTTTGAGTCCATATGGGAAACCAGGTACAAGGAAATAATTGAGTTGCATCTAGACCTAGGATGTTACAGATATACCAATAGAATCTTGGAAGAAATTGCAAATTATATTATCCAATTTTTCAGATTAGTGAGTGGAGGCTGAGAGCTCTTCCTAGGAGCAGTCAGCCGAGTTTCTCTAATCTATGTGCAGATCATCCATGTTTTTGGTTTTCTTTAGTTTATTAATAATTATTTCTAATTATTACTAATTATTTCTAATTATTACTATTTATTACTAATTATTACAAATTTTTTTTCTTCATTACTAATTATTACTAATTATAACAAATTACTAAAAATTATTACTAATTATTCCTAAATATTCCTAATTATTACAATTTATTCCTTATTCTTATTAATCATTACTAATTATTACTAATTAATAATAATTATTACTAATTGTTAATAATTACTACTATTTATCCCCAATTATTACTATATAAACCATTTGTTACTATTTATACTAATTATTATTAATTAGTGGTAATTACCGCTAATTACATGTTATTATTAGAATTTATTACAATTTTTTACAATTTATTAATAATTATTAGTAAATAATACTAATTAATGCTAATTTATACAAAATAATACTAGTTACTAATAATTACTACTAATTAATACTATTTACATGTAATTATTATCAATTAGTGACAATTAAACCAAATTATTGCAAATTAATACCATTTACTTTTAAATAAAACATTAAATCTTTATGAAACAACATATTTGTCCAAATAAATAATGAAAAATAAAACTACTTAATTATAATTTAATTTAGTTCCCACTAATTAATAATAATTTTTACTAATATAAATTAAAATGATTTAACTAAAAAATAAAATCCACAAATAAATAACTTAAAACTGAATCTTTCATTGGATGCAAGTCCTGAAAATTAGTCCCCTGTAAAATTTAAAAGTTTGAAAAAACTAAAGAGGGAAATATAAGAGTTGGGAAGGAGAGAGGACTTGAGAGAATTATGAAATGGGAAAAAATCAAACTAGGGTATATATTGGTTAGATCATTTGTGATAGGGGTATTTTCTAGAGGAATGCCGTCACAGATGGTAACCCCCCTGTTAATTAGGAGCAACAGTTAAAAAGGTATTTACGACGAGACCCATCACAAATACTTTCCTACCGACTTATTATTTTCAATGACCCATCACAATTTTTTTTTCTGATGTGACCCATCTTAAATATTGCACCGATTATTAATTTTGGTGGCGGTAAAATATAGTATTTGCGATGGGTCTGATCAGAAGTACTATTATCAAAAACATTATTTTCATTTACCTGTCACAAATAATATCCTGCCTTCATATTATTGGCGATAAGGATCCTCCACCATTGTAAATAACATAAACCCTTGAAGAGTATTTTCAAATGTCCATCACTAATACCTCATTTTTTTATAGACTATTTGCGATGGGTCAAAATTCCAATCGAAAAAAGTTAATTTTTTGAAGTGAATACTCCTTCTATTTTTTCAAATTTGATTAATAGATTCTTTGAGGACTACCTTGATAACTTCTTCATAGTTTTTATTGATGTTATTTTGTTATATAATAAATGTTTTGAGGAGAATGAGGATCATCTAAGGGTTATATTGAAAACTTTGGGGAAGGAGAGGATAATTGGAAAGATGAGAAAATGTGAAATTTGGTTACAATAAGTTACTTTCTTAGGGAAAATTGTAACCAATGAAGTAATCTCAGTTGTTCCTTCCCAGACAAAGGTTGTGGAATAAGTGGCCTCATCCTAAAAAAATAACTGAGAGTCATAATTTCCTTGGATTTATGGGATATTAGAGGTGGTCTGTGAAAAAAAAATTCCTGAATTTCTAATCCACTAACCATGTAAACTAGAAAAGTGGTCAAGATCATCTGGATAAAGGTGTGTTAAGAATGATTACAAGAGATAAATAATGGATTGGTTACTACACCCATGTAAAATCTACCCTCTTTCAGATAAGGATTCATAATTTTTAGAGATGCATCCCCGAAAGGGATTGGGTGAATCCTTGTGAAAAATGACAAGGTGATTGCTTATGCATCTCGACAGTTGAAGCCTCATGAGCAGAATTAATCTACGCATGACCTAGAGCTGACTGTGGTTATTAATTCTCTAAAGACATGGAGACACTATCTTTATGTGGAGAAATGAGATATATACACATACCATAAATGTTTGAATTATATTTTCATTCAAAAGGAATTTAACAGGAGACAAAGGAGATTGTTGGAACTTCTTGAAGACTATGATTGTTAAATTCATTATTATCCTAGAAGAGAAAACAAAGTCACTGATGCATTAAGTAGGAATGAACGTATTGTTATTTAAATTATTAGGATTCAAGGAGATCCATTTATCAAAGTCTGATTAAAACTATACATTGGAATTGTAAGGGAATGGACATTATCAACCTTATCCCAAATGATTTATCAACCATAACTAATAAAGAATATCAAGAAATATCAAAGAGAATATCCTTTTTTATACTAAGAGGTAAAGGCTATGAAGAATGAGAAGTTTCCTAAGTTCAATATTGATCAAGAAGGTGTACTAAAATTTTGTACAAGGGTATGTGATCCATATATTCCAGAAATAAAGAAGGAGGTGATATATGGAGATCATAGTTATTTTTAATCTATACATCTTGGAAGCATGAAAATTTATAGGGACCTTTTTGATCATTATTCATGGGGAACATGAAAAGGGTGATTACCTACTACACTACAAGGTTCCCGGTGTGTCAACAAATGGAGGTAGAGAGAAAAATTCCTAAAGGGTTATTAAAACCACTACCCATTCTAGAATGGAAGTGGGAAAATATCACTCTATAATTTTTCACAGGTCTCCTAAAATCATAAAAAGGAAACAACTAAATATAGGTTATAGTGGACCATCACACCAAGATTTCACATTTTATCTGTATTTGGGAAGATTAATCTCTTGACCAAATCACATAGATATACGTTAATGAAGTGGTAAGGCTATATAGAGTGACACTTTCTATTATTTATGATCGTGATCCAAGGCTCACATAAATATTTTGGAAAAGTCTTCAAAACACTCTAAATACTAAATTAAATTTCAATACAACCTATCACCCTCAAACTATTGGCCAATCTGAAAGGACTATTCAAACTCCCAAAGACCTGCAGATAACATGCTCAATGGAAGTTAATGGTTGATGGGATCAACACCTCTCATTTGTTGAGTTCTTATATAATAACATATTCCATTCAAGTATTCAAATAGAACCCTATAAAAATCTATAAGGAAAGCAATGTAGAACTACTTCTTGTTGGGATGAAATTGGAAGGAGAAAGCTTCTTGGTCTTAATCTTGTGCAAGGGATGACATAAAAGTTTCATGATATCCAACAAAAAATAAATGCTACTTATAGTCGGAAATACATTTATGTTGACAACCATAAAAGGGACATGGAGTCTGATGTTGGAGATAAAGTATTCCTTCTAAATTCACTTTGGAATTGAGTCATGTAGTTTGGGAAGAAAGGTAATCTCAACACCAGTTATACTGGACCCTATGAAATCCTTGATCGCATAGGAGTAGTGGCCTATTAGCTTTCAATACCTCCAAATCTAGCTCTTGTTCACAATTTATTCCATGCATCTCTCTTAAGGAAGCACATACAAGACCTTTCAAATTTACTAAATCATAAAGTGGTACAAGTGGAACATGACCTATCTTTTGAGGAGCAGCCAATGGAGATATTGGATCGTAGAGACAAAGTTCTACACAAGAAGAATACCCAACTCATCAATGTTTTGTGGTGGAACCATAAATATGAATAAGTGATGTGGGAGCTAGAAGAGAAAATAATGCTGAAGTACCCACATATTTTCTCAACTGAGGGAATGAAATAAAATTTTGGGAATGAAATTTCTTAAGGGGGGAATAATGTGACGACTAAAACCCTTTGAATGTTAATTATTCCCTAAAAATGTGTGTTATATTATATTATACATAACAAAAATATGTATCTCTAATAATGATGTCAATATATTTTTTAAATATGACCATTGAGTTTCAATTGTTATACGACCATTAGTCAATATAACCATTGGAAAATATACTCCTAATAATAATTTTAACATTATAGTTATTGTTTATAAGTAGAAATGACAAAGTAAAATTAATATAGAAAGAAGATTCAATGGACACATATAGTAGAGTTGTGCCGTACAAAGGATATTTTTCAGAAATTTGGGGGGAGGTAGCATCATTGGGATTCTATCTTGACTAATACCAAACCGAGCTTCAAAAAATAAGGGTTGAACGAAATCTCCTTTGGGAGATGTTCAAGTTAGTGGAAATTAAAACTCAGCTGATTTTAGATGAGCCACCACATGTATATATCACAATTGGACACATTACACTTAGGTATTATGCAGGTGTTATAAGCGGTTATGTTTCAAGGCCATAGTTACTTAATGTACAATCACTTTGTATAAATAAATTTTTTGTCCCACCATTTCTTTTTTGATTTTAAATTTTATTAAAAATATGACGTATTTGGTAAATTGATTATTCAGATAGAAATTGTACTTTCTAGAAAATATTTAATTATTAAAACAAGTTATTGTATTATTTAAAATGTTTATTTTTATGAAATAGTATTATTAAAACAATCTTATTTAAATTTAAATTATAAAAAATAATTTATAATGTTTTAGAAATTTTACTATACATTTTACTATGCATTTTCTATTTGTTATTATTTTTAATAAATAAAGTTTTTTATATTTAAAATTGAAATTTATTAATCTCTGAGAATTATTATGGTAAAATAAACATCATTTTTGAAATTATCATTTCAAAATTAGGTTAGGGTGAATTTATTAGATTTTTCTAAAATATTTTGTTTTTTAGTGGATAGTAAAAATACAGTTATGAGTTTTTAGTAGGTTTAATGATATCATAATGATCTATTATATAATATAAAATTATTTTTGACTCTTTTTGACTATAATAAAATAATATGTGTCCCAACTGGCCAATACTATGGGTAAGCCCATGGTTTTGAATTTACTACCACCTAGGTGTGCAAGGAAATTAATAAACAAATATTTCCATTTTTCTATAAATATCTTCCCATTTATCCATTATCTTTCATTACCAATTAATCCTCCATAAATAAATGATATTTCTACCTCCCAAGGAGTCCTCTTAAGGTGTCATAAATCCCCCAAGGTCCTAATCTTTTAGTTTTAGGAGTTACTTTTCAAGGTATGGGAAATCTCAACTTCTCATTTTATATGGATTGTCTTCCAAATTTTCAAGATATGTTCCTCTACACATTTTATTCTATACCATTACTATATTTAGAGTGTTTTTATTGGGATACCCTTATCCCCTATATTTTTTAATTTTTTCAAAAACCATGTTTCTTACCTCTTATGCTGCCAAATTTTCTTCTTAAATTTCTCTCTTTTTCTCAAGAAATTATCTTATTTTTTTTTGTGAATACCTAAACCTAATTATTTCCATGGGGTACTGACCTATATATATTAAAATTATTTATTTTATTTTTCTAATAATAATCATGAAACACACCATTCATTTTCATGGGTTAATAATTATACAAATATCTTCTCTTTAAGCACTTTTTTAAAACACCATTATTTTGATATTAAACCCATTTATTTTATTCATCATGGGTTATTTATGAAATATTTTATTATGAAATATGTTGTTAAAATTAATTAAGATATATTAATGGTGTTCCTTGATAGATCTCAAAGTCATTGGGTAAATAATTTAGTTTCTAGAGATGACATGTTTTACTATACCATGGTAAATAACCTGGGCAATTCTTGTGACACCTTAGTGGTAAACCTTAGTGATATTATTATAAATGGCTCTATTAAATGTTTTATCCATATTTACATGTTATAATTCATTATATTTTTACTATAATATTTATTTTTTTCCTTTTACCATTCCTTTATGATATTATTTATCTTCTTATCAATAATTCTCATGGTCACTTGTAAACTATTTCCCTTTCTTTAACTTACCGAGCCTTATGATCACCCTTTACATTGATTTATGTCCTCAGGTTATGAGATGTAGAAAATGTTATTTGTATGAACCTTTAATAATACTTTAAAGTGGAATAGAATAATGTTTTATGTTTTCATGTACTCTGTACCTTATTTCCAAGAAACTAACCTTTAAAAGATCATATGTTTGTATAATATAATGAAAATTTATGTAATAAAAAGGAAGGATTCCATATATATACTCCTTGATCATAGAGAAAAGATATCAAGAAGACATAGGTGATATGAGTAGGAATATTATAAAGAATATCATAAAGTGTTTAAGGCATATGAAGGATATACTCCTAGTGTACGCAGGGGATGAGGAACTTGCGATCATGGCATATAAAGATTCAAGTTTCCCGATATACCAAAATGATCTAAAATCATAGTTGTGACATGTGTTATACCTTAATGGAGGTATTATTAGAAAATGATAATTTAGAATCACAATGTTAACATTGGTTTTCAAATTACTGATGTTAATAGTGACATATGAAATATTTTAATGTCGTTTGTGCTAAATCCGATAGTAAAAATTATTCAGAATGATTCTTAACCTCTGTTATAACATAAAATGATATTAAAAGTAATTCTGAAGAAAATTTAATGTCATATTTAGTATAAAAGACATTAAAATATTTTTAAAAACCAATACACAACATTTATCCTCACATTTTTGACACCATCTTTTTGAAACCATCACCCTTTTGACTCACGACTACACTCCACTCATGATCAATCTTTTTTCATTCATTTGATGGTCATACTTATTTTTTTTATTTATACGTAATCATTAATTTTCCATCCATCTTCCACCACCCTAAAGTTTATTCAGTCCATTAAAAACCTAATTCCCTCGATTCATGGCTGCTCTCTAATTTTTTTTACTGATCGATTTTAAACTTCATTTTTTAAAAATTTGTACTCAATATTGTGTTATTCTCAATTATACCTCAAACCTTGATAGTATCATATATACTTAAATATCTAATTTCCATCATCGATCATCATATTATTTATGTTTTTTTAATTTAGAAAATTAATTAATTAGTTTTTAGTTATTTAAGAAACCTAGGTTTGGAATTATTGTTTTTTTATTTGTTGTCGATATTTTTTATGAATATTTTTTTGTATTTTGGATGAAACTATTGGTTTAGATGATTTGAGTTACTAGAATAATTAAATACGAGTCATTAATACTATCTGAGTAGGTCAACATAAGACCAACCAATGATAGTAAAAACATTGAAATGAGGTTTTATTCCTTTGATTCATTCATGATTGAAGAATACTAGAAATATTCAAATCATAGAATAGTTATCAAAACAAATAGATAAGCATAAATAAGTTTATTGTCACGCACTATGAAAAAATTGATGTTTATGGAATGGTGATGTTTGTAAACACCAAAATATAATGTAATTATGTACAATGAAGTGTGAAGTCTATCTAAGGTGAGAAAATACTTTAATATGTAGAGAATGATGAGTTAATTCCTCGTTATCAGAAGTTGAAGTAATTTATAATTTTATTTAAATCTTATTTGGGGATTCTATACAAATATAAAACAAATTTATTTATATATTAAATGAAATACATGTTGGCTAGGGAATGTGGATATCTAAATGATGTTTTATCTAGAATTTATGAATGAGGATATAACAATTATCATAAAAGTTATACATGGGGATACCAGAACAAGGAAATTACCCATGATATTTGTTTATACTTCAATTCAATTCTATATATAACTTCACCAAAATGATTTATCTTAAATAATATAGACCATATCATCTTTTTATATCCAAAATAGAGGTTGTTCATATATAGTGGACATGACTCAAAGCATATATAGAATGATTCAACATCTTTAATGAATGTATAATATATTATAAAAAATAATGAATCCTAATGATATTTATCATGGATTTTAGATAAATAGAATCCATGTTTTAGTTCTTGAGTTTATCAGAAGAGAATATAATGAAGAGTTTTTAACACTAAGAGGAAGATATATTGATTTTCTTGTTATTGGAAGAACCCAAGAATCATCAAGAAAACTGGAATATAAAGAATCATAAGAAGGTTTAGTTTTTTCATTATCAGATGTATATTGAGTGTCCACTCTATTTGAAGAAGATTTATTTATAACATTATCAGAATAACAATGAGTTACTAAATTACAAAAAGATGATTGAAGTTCTACATTTTCATAAGGAGAGAGAGTTACTACAATATTGAAAGAATATATGATGGGATCTAATAAGTTCATTAAAAAGAATAATTCACCAAAATAAAATTTGGATAGTGTAATTGATTTGAATACAATGGGAAATAGGTTTTTTAGAAGATGAAAATTAGATGAAAATGATGAAAAAGTAAGAGTTATTTATAAAGACAACAAAATAAGACGTGTGAGATGAAAGATAATGAATCTGAGAGTAGGAGTATCATGATATTTGAGTATTTGAGAATAATTATTTAAATTAAATGGAATAATAAGTGCTGATGAATTGGAAGATGATTTTTCTGTTCGAGTGTAATGTAGATGGAATAATAAGTGCATATGAGGTGTAGATTTATATTTGTGAGTATTAAGTCATAAATAGGTTGTAGATATTTGTGAGTACGAAAACATTAATATGTTGTAAAGATTAATTCCATGATAAAATAAATTATAAAATCTATGAATCGATTCATACCCCTTCTCAGTAGTCAGTATATTCATGGGGACTTCAATTGGTATTAGAGTGAATTATATTCCCTATATAAGATCCCCATATTTTCATAATGGATAATATTAACATAGTCAATATCTGAGGTATTCCTACCTTTTATGTAATATATTATCATGGATAGAAAAATATAATGATAACCTATATTTTTTCACTTATCCTAGAGGTTATTGATGTAGATACTATAGGATTTTTACCCATAGAGAAAGATTCTCCTATATAATTTTATGAGAAATAGAATCTTGAGGTTTATGGGAAATATTGAAATGATATTCTTATATCTTTGTATGATAAAGTGTATATGGAGGTGATGAGTTTCCAAACATTAATGGAAACCTAGTAAAAATTTGAAAGTATATAATATAGTAATATAAAATTAAAGGAATATGATTCAAATATGGGGATGTATGTTCAATGATATCAGGATAGAAGAATAATAAACCATTGACTATCACTTTAATTTATTAAAGAAAAATATATGAATAGTAAGTAGGGTAAAACCTCAAAAAATGTTTTAAAATCCACTAGATACTTAAAAACGTTCCATAGAATGTCCAAAATAAAAATGATGATCAAATAAAAGGATGAATATTCTACTGATAAAATTCCTTTTAAATATTAAGTTATGGAAATGTTTATAACCAGCATGGATTGTGTTGAAATAAATGAAGATACTTCAAAAAATGAAGAAGAAGGAGGTGAAGAAACATATATGGAAGACTTGTTGAGATCATAACTTGAGTACCATCTTGATAAAAATTCCAAACTCAATAAAAAGGTTGGTGTATTGAAAAAGGGATAATAAAAGAAAAATATAGGAAGATAATTATTTCTTAAAAACGAATAGGAATACATTAGAGAAATTAATGACCTCATGTAGAAATCCAAGGAATACGAAAAACTAGTTAGATACCATGATAAAAAACTTATTATTAAGGGATAATATTTATGTAAATCTAAATCAAGTTTTCCATCAGATGAAAATACTTTGAAGAAAATGAATAATAATTTCATCGAATATTCATAGGATAAGGATAAAACATCTCAGGATATTAAGAATATTCCTCCAAAAAATTAGGTGAAATCTAATCCCATAGAACTTAAATATTCATCTTATTTTTCTAACCATAAAGATTCATGAAATAATAATGGGATGTATTAGGTTGAGAAAGGATATGATAAATCCTTTACATCAATGGAAGTTAAATGTAAATTCAAGAAGACTGATTCTATATTCCACAAGAAGTCAAATGTTATTGCGTCCTCTAAATATCAACTAACTTATCCTAGAGAAAAATCATTCTACTATGGAAGATCATGGTTCAAAAGATATTATTGATGTTTTGAGATATTTAGAAACAAATCATATAACTATTGGAAAAAAATGTAACTCCATAAGACAAGGCATGAACTGGGGGAGGGGTATTGGAAGAAAAGGAAGAA
The DNA here is from genome assembly GCA_963277665.1 of Viscum album. Classification (NCBI taxonomy): domain Eukaryota; kingdom Viridiplantae; phylum Streptophyta; class Magnoliopsida; order Santalales; family Viscaceae; genus Viscum; species Viscum album. The sequence goes on from OY728159.1 coordinate 1,218,075,139, forward strand.
ACTTATTAAAGTTACAGGTAAATACGTAAGTAAAGTCATAAAAAGTTCAAAAATCCCTTAGGAAAATCCATTTGACTACTTAGTGGTGATTTAAAAAAGTTATGAATAATATCATGCCATCTTAATTATTAAATTTACATTAAAAAACTCCTAAGATATAACATAATGGATTACCTTGAGGTTGGTCTCGATAAATAATTCTGTTAATCCTTGTGATTCATTAATTTTTTTTTATTTGTGTGTATTTTAAAATAAGTAAAATAAACATTTTATTTTTTTGAAAAAATAGAAATAGTTATGATGGAAAAATGAAAAGAAATAGGAGAGAAGAAGTGAACTAGAAACCATTTTAAGGAAATAAATTTAGCTAGAAAGAAAATTAGTTCCAGTATGATCAAATATCTACTGCCTATCACTGATCTAAAAGTTTTATATTAAAAACACTCAACCTCACTTTTTGGGTTCTTTATTTCTTGAAACATACACCTCTCCCTCCCAGAATGATGAATAATCATGCACGTAATGTCTTCTTGTACATGATTTCTCTCATAACTGTGAAATGAATCCCAATGTCAAACCACATTCTCATAAGATTTCTTCCATGTATAGGTGATAATTACAAGTTCTTAAAAACACATGAAATATCCTAAGAAAATATATCAAATGACTTAGAGATAAAGAGGAAAGTGGATATAGAAGAATAATGTTGTAAACCATTCCAAAAAATGACTGTGAAGTTTCATCTCCTCTATTAATGTTTGTAATTTACCAAGAGTGTATAAGATATTGATAGTCTACCAAAATATTTTATCTCCGAGTAGTAACAATATGGCCTCCTAGACCTAGATTCATGAGTTAGTCATCATTTTTGTTGTTTAGAAATCACCATATAGAGAGATAATATGTAACAACACTCAATTTTATTTTCAAATTGGAATTATAGATGATAGATAAGTGAAAAGTGAAGAGATATAGAAAATATGGAAAGAGGGTCAAAATCCCCCACAAAAAATAAAAAACACACTATTAAAAAAATAAAGTATGATTTTTTTATAAATATAACAAACAATATGATCACTCCACATCTCAACATTTTCCATTTTTAACCTTTCCCTCTGATGTGGGATAACTTCTTCCCAAAATGTCGTTCCCCCTATGTACGAGGGGGTTTTCTCTAAGGAGCTGTATTTAGATGTATTTCCAACTTTCTACATCCATAAAACAATCACTAGAATTTACAAAACCTAAAATTTAATAATTTCATTCATTAAATCCTTTAAAACCTCTCTCTACATGTCCATGAATTATTAAAAACCTTCAATTTCCACTCTTCCTTCTTCGATAAGAAAATTTCTTCTTCAAAATTAAATCAATCCATTTTCAACCATGAATCGTGCACCCGCTCACTTTTTCTAGAAGATGGTGCTAGGAGGAAATCAAAAGCCATAGTTTATTCACCCATGAACTTAACTCATAAATAGAACCAATATAATCTTATAAACAATTCATCTAGAAGCTTGTTCACATAGACATAAACCTCCATAGTTGTAGCACTATAGAAAAAAAGGCATCTACATCCTCGAAAATAAAAATAAAAAATGGATTTATTAAATTTCATTTCAGTAAGTAGAAGGTAGGAAAACATTTTAATTAACCAAAAATAAATCTTGTATTGGAACTCAGTATTCAAATAAAAAGAAATAGTTTGAGATGAACTTAAATGAAAAACATTGGGACTCTTTGAAATGGACCCAAATCTAGAGTATTTAACTATTGGACTTGACCTCGAGATTGACTTCAATGTAAACCAAATCTTGTCTATTGAGAACCTTAGTTTTAATGGTTTCCACATAATTAATTTGTCCTATAGTTGGATCATAGGTGCACATTATTTGGTTTTAGTTAGAAAAAATCATATTCTCCAGGCCTCTAAATACTTTATCACTAGTAATGATGAAATTTACTGAAGGAATCATACTTTGGTGTTAATAATTCCTTATTATAACGTTAACTAAACACCTAAATAATTTGAGATGAATGATGAATATAGTCTCATAACCAATTGGGAAAATTCTGACTTCAAATAGTTTTAGGAAACCTAGATTTAATCCTCATGGCCTCAACATCTCATTTTCTCCAGTTAAATTTGAACATATCATATAAATCAAGAATCATTGAGATCCTCATTGATTTTAGTTTTGAAAATAAAAGTCAAACTTAGTTGTCTTGAAGTAGAAAAAATTAAATTCCATGAGTTGGAATTCTCCATCCCATAGAAGAAATTCCCTTACCTGAAAAAATGATCTATCTTAGGAGGATGGTGGTGTGTAAGATATTCTCTTATGTGGATGTAAATTAATTTATATGGATGGATAATAAATATCTTATGCTGCTGCACGTATCTTATATAAGATAAATATTTATCTTATGTGGGATAAATATCTATCCTCCGCAGAGGTGCATTGTTACTTCACAATATTTTACACCATTCACTACAGATAAATAAGATAAAATAATAAAATAATTTAAAATGAAATAATTGAATAAAATATCAAACAAAAAATAGATAAACATAATGAAATAAAATTTGAAAAATAAAAAACATAAAAAGAAAGAATAGAAAATTAAATTAAAACAAATATAAATTTAAAATTGACAAAGACATAAAACAAGATTAGATTAACTTTGTTACAAGAATAAATAAAAACATTTAAAATTGAAAATTTTAAAAAAAATTCAAAACCTATAAAATAAAATATTTTTAGAATGAGAAAAAGATAAATTAAATAAAAAATAGACATTATTATGAAATAATTCAAAGATATACAATTTCAAAAACAAAAATACCACTCTATTATAATTAACCAATTAATTACATAGTTTATAATTAGATACATAGTTTATACATCTAAAGAGACATGGAAACGAACCTGAAATAAAGGCTCCATCAAATTCCACCACATTTAGCATATTTCTTGTGAACAAGAAATCCCTTATTCAAATTCAGTGGTAGGAAATAAATATCAAAATCAAAACATAATAATTATACAAGGAATTTATTTTCAAAATTATTTCTCAATGGATTATATCAATAAAAAAAATGAAAATCATATGAAATTAAATATCTCTAGTAAAAAATGTGATCTCTATTTTTGAAACATAATTAAAAATTAAAATTTTAAAGTAAAATTAACAAACTTTAATTTTCATCAAACTAGAAGTCCAAACCTATCTTTACCTCTAAGAGAAAAGACTCACATAATTTAAGGGAACATAATAAACAGATAGACCATTGGATGGGGTTCAATAAAAATTTATTTGGTTAATAATAATTTGATACAATAGTTGATGAATAAAGAATAAAATAATAAAATAATAGTAGATTTAACTTGGATTTGGATTTTCATTTCATAATTCATTTATTTATATATATTATGAGTTAAATTCAAATTAAAAGGTATAAAAATCAAGAATTATTGCATAAAATTCTACCAAAATTTTTCCCAGAATCTATTTTTTTTCAAAAAATAATGAAAAATGATTTAGAAAATTAAATTCATTAGTCAATAAAGATTCATGTCCTCAAACCAGAATGAAAACCTTTAAATTTGACCAAAAATTTCCACCAACTAAAAAATCCTAATTAAAAGTTAAAAACTCTCAACTTTCAAAAATATTAATGGGTTTTTTTATAGGATACCATTGAAGTAGATATTATCTTATAAAAGACCCCTCCCCCATACTTATAACTCCACAATTCTCCATTGTTGAATCTTAAAGTGGTTGGAAACAATTAAAAACCCATTAGATCTCAAAAATATTTTTAGATTCCTTTAGTTCAAAAATATTATTAATGGGTTAGAGGAAAATTTTAAAAATATGTTTTCCATAAAATCATAAATAATCATGAAATATTCATGAAAGATACTCATAGGTTATTATATTAATAACTTCATCACATAATCAAGGTTATTAAAAAGCAGATGCATGTTAATATTGAAAATCCAATAATGATTTTTAGTAAAACATTAAAAAATGAATTCACACAAAAATTTAAGAACCCAAAAGTATAAAAAAATGTATCACCAAATAAAATATTTAACAAGATTATTTTCCCATGAAAAATCATTTAAAATCCAACTTCCAAACATTTATTTATAGAAAAAACATAGAAAAATATTTTAATTTTTTTGTAGAAAAATTGAAGTCTCCCTTGGTATAGAAGCTCTATTCATTTAAGATTATTAGAAAATTCTCCCTAATTTTTCCATTGAATAAATACCTATATTTTCTAATGTTTTAGCTCCCAGAATTGGGAACATATACATTAATTTGAAAAAATTAAAGTGCAAAACAAAATAAAATGTGTATAAAAATAGAGGGATATTCATCAAAGTTTTTACAGAATGTAGTTTTTTATCTATAAAAATCATTGAATCTATAATTTAAGAAGATGTGATTAAATTTTTACCACAACACTAACAAAATTTAAATTACAATACACATGAACTTATTCTTTTTAGACAACATATACAGTTTTCTCCAATAATACTCAATAAAGTAGCATGTTTGAAAAATGATTTAACATTATCAAATTCATTAGTAGTAACAAAATTATGTACCCTCACCCCACTCTTACTTTTAATAATATAATAACAATTTAAAAACTTAAAAAATTATGGGTGTAAATATACAACCTAGAAATTTAATTTGACTAAATGGAGCTAATCAAGATGGATTTCCATGCAGTGTTACCTATCTTATTATTTTTCTACAAACATTTATAAAATAAAAAAGGTTTAAATGAGAAATTAAAAATATAATGAAAATAAGAAAATCTCAGGTTTGACCCCCTAAGGGTTGATGTGTTTATACTTAACATATATGAAAAACCTTGACTTTATCACAAATATATTATTGGATGTGGATTTTTCTTAAGGACCACAATAAGAACCACTTTCTAGTTATAATTATCAACTTAAACAACTTTTGGAAAAACCTATTTTTGGCTTCTTTTAAAGACCCCAATTTTGTATTATAACTTTTAAGGAGTAGTGTAAAGGTAAAAAATAGGTATACGTTCCCTCTTCTTTAGAATTAGGAGTGATACACATAGATTGTAAATATTCAATAACTAGATGTGATTTTTCTTTTAATTCAATCTATTTTATAAATTCACCATTGATTTTTTTTTATCAAAATCCACTTTTACAGTAGTTAAAATATCCAAAATATCCTATTAATTTTTTATCACTCTGAAAATTTAATTTAAAATTTTATTTTATAGTTCCAAAACTTTCTCATCAGGTGAAGTAATAGCCTTCTCATGGTTCTATAGGAAATCATGAAGTTCAAAAATCTCTGAAGAACCCGCATGAGGAGAATCGTCATCAAAACTAGATACATTAGAATTATAATAAAATAAAATTATATCTTGTTCTATAAAGCAAACAAGTTTCAGAGTTTTTTTACGTTTCTCTTCTTCATTGATAGATGGTGATCCCTGGATTGTTTCTAAGATAGGAGTGAGGTAGTCAACCTTTTCTAGCCTCTCTTAAGAAAACCTGAGTTTTGGAATTATCCAAAGAAAATATTAGGGTATATTCAATTGTTCTGTCCTATATAATATGGAAAAATCATTAGAAAATTGTTTAAAATTAAAATCATCAAATTGAAAATTAAAATCCTGTGGATCTTATGAAATATATACAACTTCTTTAACTTTTTCTTATCCCTTATATTCCTATCCCTCAAAATAATTCTCCAGTTATAGATACTGAAAATCTATCTTAGATTAGAAAGGATTATGCATTTAAAAAAATTGGAGGCTCTAGAATCCTCTTTCCTCTCTTACTTATTTTATCTTTTCAATCATTTTCGGTATAGTTTCTTCTACAAAATTTTCCCGAGTAATTCCTTACTCTTCTGGCCCTCTTTAAATAAATTTGAAGATTTAAATACATGAATTGACCTCTCAATATGTGTAATTTTTTTTCATAAAATTTGAATTGAACATTTTCTATTTCTCTAGTTTTGGATTCCTCCTAGAACTTCTGTAAGATCCTGTCACAACCCATCCCCCGGGGCCCGTGCCGTGACAACCCCATGCCTGCCTTTCATAGGCCAGGGGCTGGCGACTAGCACCAAAATGTATTTTCCATAAAACTAGGAAGGCATTGCCTTTATAACCTACAAACTCACGTAAACAAGAACACAGAAAGATACGAACACAAGAAAACTATATAACCAAAAGAGTGTATAAAGTAAAAAGGGGGCCGGAATACAAGCCCAATAGTAAAGGTAGAAGTACAACTGAAATACAATACAACTGAAGAAATAGAAAAGACAACTACTGGATTGTCCTTCGAGGATCCTACTAGAAGGGTTGGTAAAAATCGCCTCCTCAGCACTCCACGTCCACCCGTGTCCTCTACGTACCGACATACCATATGGTCTACCTACAGGTATTGTCCAGTTCTGTTAATCTCAGCTTCATGTCAGCGCTGTCCATCGCCTACGTCCAACACAACAAGGTGCGGGCATAGCCCATGTTGGGGTGAGTAAAATGATACTCAGTAGTGAACTCGAGACCCTCAAGGTCACACAAAATCCACCAAGGATAAACCAAAAAGTATGAAATAATAGATAATCCTACTTAGTTATATGCCCATATATATACCAAAGTTATCAAGTAATCCATTTCTATCATGAGGAAAACATAGAGGTACTCACTCAACTCACACTAGGATTTATTCTCGGGGTAGTATCAAGTAATATTCCCAGTCACGACGTCAAAAACCTCGAATACTAGATAACTCCTCCTCTATCGAGTACAGTGGGCCTGCCACATCACATATAGGCACTTCCCACTAACCTTAGAGTGCTGAGGTACTCCTCCTGTTGAGTACCATGGGTCTGCCACATCACACAGAGGTGCTCCCCAACGTGGTTCTTCCATGTCACGTAGAGGCGCTCCCCCTCCTGGCCTGCTGAGGTACTCCTCATGCTGAGTACCATGGGTCTACCGCTTAACCAAGGATCTCCCCACTGTGGGTCTGCCGCGTCACCAAGGTGCTCCCCACTGGGCCTTTCAAGTCACTCTGAGTCAAAAAAGTTAGTAGTCATCAAGTCTCAGCTAGCCACTGGGTTCCTGCACTACGGTCACTCGTCTCTGGGAGGATCTTCTCCACAAGCTACTGGTCGATACTCCAATTTCAACAGACTCCCAAGAAGAAGCGTCTTAAAGGTTTATCACGCCATAGGGGTCTCAACGTAATAGATGACACGTTAATCGGAGGCCCAGTCTGGGAGTTATTGGCCTTTTAGTCCTGGGGGCCCGGTTAGATTCATGCTCGATCCTGCCTGACCATTCCCCATATTAATCCAAAACACAGAGGGGTATCACTTTTATGGAACATCTCACTCCAATATTTCCAGCACCGTTGATGGTCTGGCCAGGCCCATGAGGGCCATGAGGGTTCCGCAAGGGAGGATCAGCCAAGGTGTACCGTGAGGGCGCGAACTAGATGCAAGTACTGTGAGGGAATGGACCAGCCATGAGGGCGGAATATGGGCCACGAGGGAGGAGACCGGACGGGAGGGCACAGGGGCATGGACCGGCCACGGGGGTGGCGGAGCGGCTGCGAGGGCGCGGACCGGCCATAGGGCGCGGATTGGCCACGGGTCGGCGGACCGGCCGTGGGTCGGCGGTCTTGCCGTGGGTAGGCATACCGGCTGGGTACTGGCAGTTCAGCCATAGGTCATTGGATCGGCCATCGGGAAGCGGTCCGGTTGCGGGAGGGCGGTTCGGCGTTGAAGGCTTAGTGGACTGTGGAAGTGGCTTGGCGGACGATGACGAGAGCTCAGTGGATGACAGAGCTGCGAGGCACGTAGTTCACGAGGTAGCGGTGGCCGCAGGGCGGTGTCCTTACATCGTCATGTTCAATGCCACAAATCATCAAAAGATTTTGCGGAGGGGTCGGGCCATGTTTGTTTGGCCCGTACCCTGTATGTTAGGGTGGTAGCAAATAGCTCAACATAAACAAGAATGAAGAACATCAAACCCTCCTGTACTGATTGTTCCCTACCGGCAAAAGAAATCATCCGCGTTCTTTTTTTTAAAAAGGGAAGAACATGGGAATATAATCACACACAAATTAAACCCCTACCTCGGGTTGTTCATTGTCGTTGGCATGAGAAGGAAGTACGAACATCGATTCGTTATAGATGAAGACGTCCCATGTCAGAAGAAGTCCCGAGGAAGAAGCTCAAAGTCAAGGTCGATGTTCTTCGTTGGCAGAGCGTTTTTCGTTGGCGGGGCGTTCTTCATGGAGGAACACATTCTTCGTTGGAGAGCTTTCTCCCACCAAGAACTCTCTCACCTTTTCCAACGAATGTTCTCAAAAGAAAAACCCACCAAAACAAAAAAGTGTTTCCCTAATTTTAATTGTTGGCACAATTTCAAATTAGCTAAATTAATTATCTAAGTTGGCACAATTTATTGTTGTGCGTTGGAATAATTTAATGTGGAGGAAGATCAATAGGCTTTTCTACATTAATGATAGAGTTGAGAAGTTTCTCCCTCTATAAGAGGGGTGTTCAAGAGGTTTATGCCTCGGGTGGTCCCCACCACCATAACCTCTCATGGGAGGTTAATTTATGGTGGTCCCTACTACCAACTTCCACATGGAGTGGTTACAAAAAGTAAAATAAGAGGTGTGATTTATTTTATTTTATTATTTCCATGAAAAAGAAAAAAATTATCTTTCACCCTCAACCAACTGCCATCAAGGTGAAAGTCTCTTTAAGAGAAAATCGGTGATGTGAGTCCAACAATGGTATCAGATTTCAATTCTGAGCACCAGTTCAAAAGTTTTAAAAACCCGCTCGCACGTTTACTGAACGTACCTGAACAAATGTTCAGAAATTCATTATGGGCACTCTAGGCCTCGGAATTATGCACCGTAAATTTTTACGGACTTTTAAAATTCCCATATATTTAAAAACAATTATATGGGAATTCCAGGTCTTTACATTCTCCCCACCTCAGGGCTTTACATCCCCATAATACACAACTCAAACTAAGGGAACACGTGGGGGTACTGAGCACACATCTGAGCCTCCCTCTCCCATGTGCTGTCCTGTAGGTTCTCGTGCTGCCAACGAATGCGCACCAGAGGTATCGACCGTCCTCAAAGGACCTGCTCATGTTGATCCTCAATATCTATTGGAACCTCCATAAAATTCTGCCCTTCGTCGACGTCCAACTCTCCATGGTCAATGATGTTAGAGGGGTCATGCACGTATCTTTTCAACTATGATACGTGGAAGACGTCGTGCACCTGGTGCATCTTCTGTGGAAGAGCTAAGTGGTATGCCACCTCACCAACTCTAATGAGGACCAGAGAAGGTCCGATGAACCTCATAGATAACTTTCCGCCTCGTCCAAATATCCATAGACCTCGCCAGGGTGAGACCTGTAGATAGACGTGGTCTCCATCCTCGAACTCCAGAGGTCACCATCTCTTATCAGCATATGACTTCTTCCTCCTCTATGTAGTCTCTGCTCCTGGATGATCTGCACCTTATCTATGGTAGCCCAAACAATCTATGGTCCCACGAGTGTTGACTACCCTGGGTCAGTCCATCAGAAGGGTGATCTGCAAGGTCTCCCGTACAATGCCTCAAAAGGTGGCTTCCCTATGGAGGAGTGATAGCAGTTGTTGTATGAAAACTCCACCAAAGGTAAGTGATTCTCCCAGCTGCGACCAAAGTCGAGGAAACAAGCATGCATCATGTCCTCGAGGGTTTGAATGGTCCACTTGGTCTGACCGCCTATCTGAGGATTGAAGGTGATGCTCAAATGAATCTGTGTCTCGAAAGCCTCCTGCAACCCCTTCCATAGCCGGGAAGTAAAACATGCATCACGATTGGAGATAATCGTCGAGGGTACTCCATGTAACCGCACAATCTCATGCACATAGAGACATCACAATCTCCTTACTAAACCCTGCTCTCTAATCGATATAAAGTGGGCCAACTTGGTGAGTCATTCGACAATCACACAAATCGAGTCCTGTCCCCTAGATGTACGTGGTAGTCCTGGCACGAAGTTCATGGATATCCCATCCCACTTCTAATTTGGGACCTCTAAAGGCTGAACCAAGCCTACTGGTACCTGATGCTCTACCTTCACATGCTGACAAGTGAGGCACCAAGAGACAAAATCTACAACTGCTTTCTTCATTCCCGACCACTAATGCTGTTGTTGGAGATCGTGGTACATCTTCGCCACTCCTGGACGTACCTCTTGAGGGGATATGTTGAACTCCCTCAACACTTCCTACTGAAGTGACACTAGTACAATGGTACATCCTCTGTAGAGGATGACATGCTCCCCACCTTCAGAAAATCCATCAGGTGCCTGCCCTTTGGATATCTGAGCACATCATTTCTTGTAGTCAGCGTCCCCATGCAGCGCCTCCCTGACTCACTGAAGAAGTGGGGGAGTGACTATAAGAGACAAAAAGAGAGCTTCTCCATCACATTCCATGAAGGATATCTATAAAGCGGCCACCTGATCTGTCGCCTTACCTTGCAGCTGTATACTAGACCTCTTACTGAGTGCCTCTGCTATAGTGTTCCCCTTCCCAAGAGTATAGACTATCTCAATGTCATAGTCCAGGAAGAAGTCAAGCCAACGTCGCCATCTCAAATTCACGTCCTTCCGAGAGATGATATACAAAATACTGTTGTGACCAGAGTAAACTGTAAAAAATTTGCCCATTAGATAGTGATGCCACATCTTCAAGGAGAACACCACTACTACTAACTCTAGGTCATGGGTAGCGTAGTTCTTCTCGTGCGGTCTCAGCTGTCGAGAACCATATGCTGTCAATGCTCTCTCCTGCATCAGGACACATTAGAGCCCAGTCCTTGATGCTTTGTAGTATACTACGTACCCTACGCCCTCCTCTAGAAGCCTCAAGATGGGGGCACTAATCAGCCTATGCCTCAGCTCCTGAAAACTCTGCTGGCATCTCTCCGACCAGATGAAGGGTTGCCTCTACTTTTTCAAGGCTGATAGTGGTGCTGCTACTCTTTAGAAATCTGGCACAAAACTATAGTAGTATCCATCCAGACCCAAGAAGCTCTGTACCTCTGTCACACTACTGGGTGGCTCCCAAGAAAATAGCACCTCAATATTCGCTGGATCCACTAACACACCATCCTCTGATATGACATGTCCCAGAAAGTGAACCTCTCAGATGCAGAACTGGAACATTGAGAGCTTACCATAAAGCTGGTTCTCTCAGAGTGTGTCCAGTACTACCCACAAGTGATAGGCATGCTCCACCTCAGTAGTCGAGTAGATCGAAATGTCGTTGATGAAGAATACTACAAAGAGATCAAGGTATGGATGAAATATCCTATTAATGAGTCCCATGAACACTGCTGGAGCATTGGTCATGCCAAATGGAATAACCAAGAACTCGTAATGGCCATACCGACACCTGAAGGCCGTCTTCTGTACATCCTCATCTCGTACTCTAAGCTAGTGATAGCCTGATCTAATGTCTCTCTTCAAAAACCACCGTGCTCCCTTTAGCTGATCAAAGAGGACATCAATCCTTAGGAATTGTTACTTGTTCTTCACGGTCACTTGGTTCAGGCGCCGGTAGTTGAAACAAAGTCTCAATCTCCCATCCACCTTCTTGGAGAATAGAATTGGGGATTCCCAAGGTGAAACATTGGGTTGGATTAATGTCTTCCCCTACAAGTCCTCTAGTTGTACCCGTAGCTCATGAAGCTCTGCGAGAGTCATCCGATACGCTGGGGTAGATATTAGTGCCTTCTCGGGGTAAAAGTCAATGTAAAAGTACACCTCTATGGGAGGAGGTATACTCAAAACATAATCAGGGAAAACATCTGCGTAACGGTCCACCACTATAGGATAGCTTAGACTCTCCACTTTAACAGCTCTGAGGGTAAGGCTATCCAACTGATGAGTGATCAGATGCACTTTCCTCCATGTAAGTCCATCCTGTACTGCATAGGCTCCCTTCTCACCGGTAAAGGTAAACCTGGTCCCATCCATGCGGACACACCACCCCTAGTGCCTAATACAACCAATCTGAGCATGGATAGTAGATAACTAGTTCATACCCAAGATGATGTCATAAGGCCTCAACACCACTACTAAGAGATCCTAGCCGAAGCTCTCACCTCCTAAAGTAATCTCACACTACTGGAACTAGTGCGTAATCATCGAATCCGCTCCCGTAGGAGTCTCTAGTCATAATGATCAAGGAAATAGATCTATCAGAATCTCTGAGCTCCAAACGAGGGCAGTGGAAATGAAATAATGACTGGAACCTTTGTCTATAAATACTACCGCTAAGGTGGAGTAGACAAAAATGATACCTCGTATCATTTCTGGAGCGCCATGATCGCATGCCTCTACTGCCTAGAGCTGAGCTCATCCCTGTCCACCTGCTCCCTGCGGTTGGGGTGGAACTCCTGGTGGTGGTGGCGGTAACATCTCAAATCATCACCCACAACCAGCTGTATGGGCAGATCCCCTGCCACGTCTACCTGCTCCCTGTGGACCTCGTCCATCGAACCTCTGTCTCTGTCCAGGCAGTCCCTTGACCATCTGCTGATCATCCTTATGGCAGGTTGGACAGTCACGAGCCATGTGACCCTGCCCACCGTATGTGTAACACTGTCCACTCCTGGTATAACTAGCTCCGCCTCAGGTGCCCCACACAACTGATATTGAGTCAAGTGGTCATCCACCTGTAGGTCTATTCCTCTTGAACCTCTGTGATGTTTGTCTGCTGCTAGCTGCATAAGACTCCGCTACGTGTCGACTGGTGGATTCTCTCACTATTGGTGACTGATCAGCAAAGAAACTCTCCACTAAGAGGGCTCTCTCTAACACCCCCACCTGCGTGAGGATGCTTAGTGAGATCATCGAAGCCCTGATCTCTCACCTGAGCCCATGATCGAATGTACATGACCTGATGAATGAGTCTTGCACCATATCTGTGGAGTAGCGTGAGAGGTCAGTGAACCTCGCTGAGTACTGATCAACAGTTATACTGTCCTACTGTAGATGAATTAGATCCTGAATTTGAACTGCGTGAAGAGTCACTGGGAAAAACTCTACCCAAAACAGGCTCTCAAAGTCTGCTTAGATAAGCATCAACACGTAGTGAAACTGGAGAATCACGATCACCCATCTGCCGACTGCTTCTTATAGAAGGCTCTCGGCAAGGATCACCATGAGATCGGCTGTTTTCCCAAGCATTCGGAAGACTCTCAGCATAGCCTCTAGCCTAACCTCAATCGCCTGTGGGTCAGTCTCTCCCCTGAACATGGGGTGGCCTCTGGCACTGAAAATCGTGCAGGTCGCTCAAGCGGCGTGCACCGTTAGCTGCGGGGGCTGGTGGCATCAGGGGATCAATGGGGAAAGGTACCGATGGTGCCTCTGCTGGTGCCTCTACTAAAAAAGGGCCCTGCATCGAGGCCTCGTCACTCGGTGGGATATCCGTGTGTACAACTATCAGAACTCTATCTGGCTGTATTTGTAGAGGCATCCAAAAAATAAATAGTTGCACCATGGTAAAAAAGTTATACCTGGTGAGATGAAAGTTATACCTGGTGAGCTGACTCAAAAGATCACAAAGAAAACTTTTGAAAACACACATGAAATCAGTGTTTTTAGGCACTGAGTCGGAAATCAGATGTCAGGGTCTGGGTGTATGGATACATCAGCCCCCACACCAACAATGGACTCCTTGAACTGAAAAACTCACTCATTACCCTTAACACTATTTCTTCTTAGAAAAGATCAGAGTCTTAGTTTTGCAGTAGAACCGACTCCTCTAATACCAATTTTTCACGACCTGTCCCCTGGGGTTGCATTCCGTGACTACCCCAAGCCCGCCTTCCATAGGCAAGGGGATGGTGACTAGCACTGAGATACATTTTCTCTAAAACTGGGAAGGCATTGCCTTTATAACCTGCAAAATCACAAAACCAAGCACACACCAAGATACAAACACAAGCAAACTGTATAGCCAAAAGCGTGCTGAATGTTAAAAGGGGGCCGTAATACAAGACCAATAGTAAATGTACAAGTACAACTGGAAAAAAATACAACTGAAGAAAGAGAAAAGATAGCTACTGGATCGTCCTACGAGGTTCCTATCAGAAGGGAAGGTACAGATCGCCTCCCCGGCACTCCACATCCACCCCTCTCCTCTACGTACCGAAACGCCGTATGGTCCACCTCTAGGTACCGTCTAGTCCTGGTACTCTCACCCTTAGTGTGCGCTATCCATCATCTGCATCCAATACAACAAGGTGCAGGCACATCCCGTACCGGGGTGAGTATAACGATACTCAGTAGGGACCCTGAGACCCTCAAGGTCTCACAAAATTCACCAAGGATAAACCATAAAGTATGAAACCAACAGATAAACACACTTATGTATATGGCATAAATATACCTAAGTTATTAGGTACTCCATATCAATGATGATGAAAACACATAGGTACTGACTCAGCTCACACTGGGATTTATTCTAGGGGTAGTATCAAGTAATATTCTCAGTCACAACATCGAACTCCTTGGTTACTGGATAACTCCTCATCTATCGAGTACATTGGGCCCGCCGAGTCACATAGAGACACTTCCCACTAACCTTGAACTGCTGAGGTACCCCACCTGTCGAGTACCGTAGGTCTGCCGCGTCACACAGAGGCTCTCCCCACCGTGGGTCGACTGCGTCACATAGAGGCACTCCCCCTCGTGGACTACTGAGGTACACCTCCTATCGAGTACCATGGGTCTACCACTTCACTAAGGAAATCCCCACCGTGGGTCTATCACATCACCAAGGCGCTCCCCATTGGATCTTTCAAGTCACTCTGAGTCGAAACGGTCAATAGTCGTCAAGTCTCAGCCAACCACTGGGTTCCCACACTACGCTCGCTCGTCTCCTAGAGGATCTACTCGAGTAGTTACTGGTAGATACTCCAACTACCATGAAGTCCCATGAAGAAGTTTCTCAAAGGTCCGTCCTGTCATAGGGGTATCAACGTAACAGAAAACAAGTAAATCATATGCTTGGTCTGTGAGTTCTTAGCCTTTAAGTCCCGAGGCCCCGGTCAGATTCATGCTCAATCCAAACTAACCGTTCCCCATATTAATCCAAAACACAGTGGGGTATCACTCAAAAGGACCTTCTCACTCCATGATTTCCAGCGCCACTAATGGTTCCTCAAACGGACGTCCAGTGCCAAAGTTATGGCCAAAAGAAAGTAACTGGGTTGTTGTGGGCCCGAGTCCGATCAGACCCGGTAGGACCGACCTAGCTAGCCCTAGACTATGATTACCCAGTTTGGGTCGAACCCTCTAGAGCTGTTGGGTCTAGCCTGACCCATAGTGTGGCCTCGCCCGTTGGGTCTGGCATGGCACAGGAGGGCCGCAAGGTCGGCTTGGCAGAGGGGTACCGTGAGGGCGTGGAGCAGCCGCGGGTACCGCGAGGGCGCGGACCGGCCGCATGGTGTAGACGAGCCATGAGGGCGGCATACCAGACGCGTGGGCGTGGACTGGCCGTGAGGGCGCGGACTGGACGTGAGCATGCGGATCAGACGAGAGGGCACGGACCAGCCGCAGGTCGGTAGACCGATCGCGAGGGCGCAAACTGGCCGTGAGGGCGGTGGACCGACCGCGAGGGTGTAGACTGTCCAGAGGGGCGGCGGAATAGCCATGAGGGCGCGGACCGGTCGCGAGGGCCTGCACCAGCTGCGGGGCGTGGACCTGCCTCGAGGGCGTGGATCAGCCATGGGTCAGCGGACCGACTGTGGGTCGGTGGTCCCGCAGTGGCTAGGCGGACCAACTGCAGGTCGGTAGTCCAGCCTTGGGTCGGCGGACTGGCCGCGGGGTGGCGGTCCGGCAGCGGTGCGGTGGTACGGCCGCGGGATAGCGGTCTAGTGGGAGCCTCTCGGCGGAGGGTGGCAGTGGCTCTGCGGACGGCGGACGACGACAGCTGCTCGGCGGAGGGCGGTGGTAGTTTGACGGACGACGGAGCTGCGAGTCGTAGAGGTCGCAAGGTGGCGGTGGCCGTTGGGAGGTGACGTCACACCATCTCTTACGTCACGTTAAACGCCACAAATCATCACAAGATTTTTTAGAGGGGCGGACCATGTTTGTTTGGCCCGTACCCTCCGCATTAGGGTGGTAGAAAATGGCTCAACATAAAAAAGAATGAAGAACGTCAAACCCTACCACAATTATTGTTCCCAACCCGAAAAAGAAATCATAAGCATTCTCTGTTTTAAAATTGGATGAACATGAGAATATAATCACACAATAATTAAACCCCTATCTCTGGCTGTTCATTGTCGTTGGCGCAAGAAGGAAGTACAGATGTTGATTTGTCGTAGATGAAGACGTCCCACAACAAAAGAAGTCCTGAGGAAGAAGCTCGAAGTCGAGGTTGGAATTCTTCATTGGTGAAGCATTCTTCATTAAGAAACACGTTCTCCGTTGGAGAGCTTTCTCCCACTAAGAGATCTCTCTCCTTTTCCAATGAATGTTCTCAAAAGAAAAACCCACTAAAATAAAAAGTGTTTCCCCAATTTTAATTGTTGACACAATTTCAAATTAGCTAACTTAATTAACTAAGTTGGCATAATTTAATGTGGTGCGTTGGCATAATTTGATGTGGAGTAAGCTCAAGAGGCTCCTCCACATTGATGAGGGAGTTGCAAATTTTCTCCCTCAGATGTTCAAGAGTTTTATGCCTTAGGTGGTCCTGAACACCATAACCTCTCATGGGAGGTTAAGGGTTAGTGGTACCTACTACCATCTTTGAAATGGAGTGGTTACAACAAATAAAATAAAATTTGTACTTTATTTTATTTTATTATTTCCATGAGAAACCCAAAAATTATATTTCACCCTAGACCAACTACCGTTGAGGTGAAAGTATCCTTAAGCTAAAACTAGCGCTGCAAGTTCA
Organism: Viscum album; assembly: GCA_963277665.1. Taxonomy (NCBI): domain Eukaryota; kingdom Viridiplantae; phylum Streptophyta; class Magnoliopsida; order Santalales; family Viscaceae; genus Viscum; species Viscum album. The sequence goes on from OY728159.1 coordinate 1,218,092,175, forward strand.
ACGGGGCCCTTAGCTTTCAACTCTGAGCACCGGTTCAAAAGTTATAAAAACCCGCTCACACTTTTTCCGAACGTACCCAAACAAAAGTTCAGAAATTCATTCCAAGAACTCCGGGCCTCAGAATAATGCGCTGTCAATTTTTTCAGACTCATAAAATTCCCATATATTTAAAAAAAAAATTACATGGAAATTTTGGGTCTTTACAGATCCCTTATCTGAGACTAATCTTATAATGAAATTGTTTCAAGAATTTTTTATTCCATCACTATTAAAACGAATATTTAAAAGTAAAATGAAAAATAACTAAAAAAATGTGGTTCCCTGGAAATGTCACTAATTTTAGACATCCTATTATATTAACTATCAATGATATGTTTTTAATCTTCTAAGATATTATGTAACTGATAACCTTGTGGATAGTCTAAAGAAAGAATTGCGTTTTACCTCATGATTCTTTAATTTTTTTTATTTCTATTTATTTTGAATGAAGTAAAAGAAATTTTTTCAAACAATCTAATTAAAGGTAAACAATGATAATAAAAACAAGAAAAGAAATAGGAGTGAATAAGTGAAATAGAAATAAGTTGAATAAATAAAGTTAGAGATAAAGAAAAATATTTCCAAAATTATCAAACCTATACTTCCTATCACTGATGGAAAATTTTTATATTGGAAAAAATTAACCTCATTTTGTGTTTTTTCAAGGTCTCAACCTAAACAACACTCTCTCTGAGAATAGTGATAAATGATGCAAAAAATTTCTTACTATACATGAGTGCTCTTCTAACTGGGAAATAAATTACAATTTTAGACCACCTTCTCATCAAATATATTCCATGAAATGATGATCATCACAATATCTTAAAAACAAATGAACTCTCCTAAAACACTATTTTAAATGACTTAGAGAAGAAGAGGAAAATGGATAGAGAAAAAGAAATTATGAAACTATTTCTGTGAATAAGTGTGTAGTCAAAACTCTTCTATTAATGTTCACAATTTACCAAGAGTATAGAAGTTGTCAATAGTTGAATTGAATATTTGATCTTTAGGATGAAATGAGACCACCCTATGGAACTAGCTCTATGAGTTGGTTATCTATTTAGGGAGGTTAGATATAACCATGAAGATATAGAAGACATAATAATACTCAATTTTATTTAAAAACTAGAAATAATGAATAAGGGAAGGGATAAGTGAAGAGAGAGAGATAAAATCTACAAAAAGGTTTAGAATCCCCCCATAAAAACAATAACACACTATTTTAAAAAAAGAGAAAATATTTAAAAGGATGAATTATAGGAAGAGAACTCCGTGTCTCCACCATCCCCATATTGCACCTTCTCTATGTGACAGAAGCTAACTTCTTCTAAAAATGTTGCTTCCCTATGTGAGATGGGGTTGTATACAAGGAGATGTATTTAGAATTATTTCTAACTTTCTACTCCATAAAAGAAAATCATTATAATTTACCCACTTCAAATGTTATCATTTCTATCATTAAATTCTTATCAAATTATATCTCCCTATCCATGAATTATTACCAACCTTCAACATAAAAACTTGTTCAAGTAGACAAATTCTTCTTCAACATCAAATCAATCTAGTTTAAACCAAGAATCATGGATTAGTTATATTGTTTAATAAGACAGGTCTAGGAAGACTTAAAGAGCCTCCAACAAGTTATCCATGACTTTTACCTAGTTCTTGGATTAGAAACTTCTCATAAACATTTGATCGAGAACCTTTTTTTCGATGAATTAAACTTCCAACACTATAACATTACTTAAAAAGGCTTTAAAATACACGCAATAAATAAAAAAAATCCAATGAATTTTTTCGAATTTATTTCAATAATTGGAAGGAATGAAAACATATTCATTAAAAAACAATCATGATGAACTAAGACTTCACTCTTCTAATAAAAAGAACTTGTTTCAGTCAAACTCATATAGTGAACATAGTAACACTTCAAATTAAATAGATATGTCAAGTCTCAATCGTTGGAATTAACCTCATGTTTTAATTCACTATCAACATAATCCTATTCATTAAAAAACTTAGTTTTTAAGGTTGTTATATAATTCCTTCGGCCACTGTTTTTATAGACGGTGCATTTGATTCAGCCTTGTTTATAAGAAATCATCTTTCTTGGAACCCAACATATTCATTGGTTGTGACGAGGAACTTCAGTAATGGAATCAGAATTTAGCGTCAAGAAGAATTTTTTATAACCGTAACTAAATGCCTCAATATTTAGGGCTAAATTATGAATCTTATTATTGTTATTGAGGAGTAAAATTTCATCTTTGAGAGGCTTTAGGAAACTAATATTTGGTCCTTGTTCCCTTGGAATCTCATTTACTATATAGAAATTTAGGTATCTTTTCAAAATTGAGCATGAATAAACTCCTCATAAATTTTAATTTTGAAAATATAATCCAAAAATTAGTCTTCTTAAGGAAGTTGAAATCAAAGGCTACGAGTGGTTTTTCTTCACCCTATAGAAGAAATTTTCTTACATGGGAAAAATGAGTTATCTTATGAGGAATGTTGTCTATAATATATTATCTTATGTGGATAAGAATTTATTTACATAGAAAGTTGATAAATACCTTATCTATCTGAATTTATCTTATGTAGGATAAATATTTATCTTACATAGGATAAGTATTTTTCTTACATGGAGGTGCAAACCTATTTTGAAATATCTTATTCCCTTCACTGTAGATAAATAAAATGAAATAATAAAATAATTAAAAATGAAATTAAGAAATACAAGATATAATAAAAATATATTAAGACAATAAAACAAAATTTAAAAAAACAATAAAAAAATAATGAACTGAAAGTTAAATAAAAATAAAAATCAATTGAAAATTCATAGTATTATGGAAATAAAAACATTAAATTAACATAGTTCCTAGAATAAATAAAAAATTTATAAATTAAAATTAAAAATACAATTGATAAAGAATAAAAAAACTCTTTATAAAATTAATATATTATAAATTAAACATAAAAAACACACAATAGTATTAAAGAATTAAAAAATTTATCATTTTAAAAACAAAAAATCACAAAATTAAAATTAACAAAAATGACATAATTTAATATTAGATACATAGTTTATACATCAAAATAAATGTGGGAAAACACATAAAACAAAGGACACACCTATGACTAACTAGTACATGATATTGAGGAGTGCATGAAAACTCCTCTAGGGAAAGCTACTAATACTTGAGAAGAAAAGTAAGATGGGAAGAGGAATGTAGAAGATAAATATTTTATTGTTGTGATTTATATGAATGATTTCATAAATAATAAACCATACATACTTAATAGTGGTTGTTCATCACATATCAAAGGTGATGTGAAAATCTTCCAAAAAATTAAAGAACCTGAGGGATGAGAAGTCACCATTGGAAATGACAGTTCCTTAGAAATAAGAGTAATTGGTATGGGTGAAATTGAAGCTTAGAAGTTAAAGTTTAAGCAATTTATATTTATTGATGGACTTAAACACCAACTAATGAGTGTCAGAAAACTTTGATATGATGAAAAAGAAATTATATTCATAAAATATTCATGTATCATCTGATTTTTGAAATAATGAAAATTTTATACTAAGGAAAATGAACTAGTGGTAATTTATTTTAGATTTGTGATCTTAGTAATTCCATATATTTGAGTAATAAGGATAAAAACAAGTTATGGAACTAGAAACATGGAAATATTTTCCTAAAGATTATGAGTAAAATTTCAAAGGTTGATATTATAAGAGATTTACCATAACTAAATAGGGAAGTATATGTTATTTGAAATAGTTTCTAAAAAGAGAGGTTGGTTAGTATAAGACAAAATACAGTTAAAATTAAGTCAACCAGGCCACTCGAGCTCTTACATCCTAACTTATGTGGGTTGATGAGATATTAATCAACAAAGGGCGATTTATAATTTAAAACCTTTATTGATGATTTCACTTAGATAAACTATGTAATGATCATGAAAGATAAAAATAATCTATAGAGATGTTCCAAATATATATAACGGAAGTTGAGAAGGAGCAGGGCATATAAATTTAAATGTTTTGAATATGATTCTGAAAGTATTAAACAAGTAACTCTTTCATGCAATACCTGAGGATACATGGAATTAAACACTAGTATATTTCTATATGTACTCCAGATAGAAACATAGTTATGGAAAAGAAATATAATTATAGTAAACATGTAAAGAAGAATTATTTTTTTATATAAAATTTCAAATTACTAAGAGAGCAAAGATATAAGTACCAATGTACATTTTAAAAAATAGATGCTTTATACGACCAGAATAGAAAATGAATCCCTTTGATATTTGGTATAAATATATTATTATAGTGGAATATTTTAAGGTTCTTGGGAGTCCTTTATTTATAGTGATCAAAAATCCAGATTTAGGAAATTTTGAAGAAAAGGTAGAAGAAGGTGTTTTTATTGGATATTCACACATAGGAGGAAGTTATAGATATTGGAATAAATGGCTTAATAATATGGTTGATTCTGTTATACAAAAGTCATTGAAAATAACTACACATTAATGGAAGTTGTTGAAGATGATGTGGGTGGTTTAACAAAAGATAAAATTACAACCAATAAATAATTTAATCAAAAGTAAGATAAATATGATCTTAACCATGTATTGGTAGATTTTGATCTGTTCAGTGGTGAGAATAGTAAGACCAGAAGAGAAATACTTAAATTCTAGAATCTAAAATCACTAGTTGAGGAAGATAATATCATTGGAAGTTAGATAAATCCAGTTTATACCAGATAAAAATTTATATTTTTAAATAAAACGACACTTATCTCATAGGTGGGACCACAATCCCTTTTATAAGTAGTTGATCAAAAAAATAGTTAAATGATATGAATGAAGAGTTGTATAAAATTAAAAAAATGACACCTCAGTTCTTGGTCCTTGACAAGAATGAAATAATTTTAGGTGAACTAAATGGGTGTTTTGAAATAAACTCATTGAAAGGAAGAAATATCAAGGAATAAATATTGGTTAGTTTAGAAGGGTTTATTATAGTTATAAGGTATTGATTTTAAATATTTGTTTTCTCATGATTCAAGGATTGAAAATAAAAAAATGTTTTTCGATATTTTCGATCATCAAAATTACAAGTTCTATGATATGGATGTTAGTTCATCATTATTGAATGATGATATCGAAGAATAAGTTTATATTTGGAAACTAAATGGATCCATACCTTATAATGATGGAACCATGATAGGAAAATTAAGAAATATTTTAATGTGTTGAAGAAGGACCCTCATTCTTGATATTCAAAACATGGTAGTTTTTTTATGTAGTTGAACTTTTTAAAAGGTAAAATTGATAATGGCTTATATTTGAAAGAGACGAGCCCATTCACCTTGATCTTCAATGTATATTTTGATGATATACTTTTATTGGTGATTTGGATAAATCTTGTGAGCAATTTACTAATAATATGTAAAGGAACACTAATATGTTAATTATTGTGATTTTGATTTCTTTCTAAGAGTAAAAGTTCAACAGAACAAAATGTACATGTTCCATTCATTAGAAAAGTACTCTAAGGAATTATTAAATAAATTTATTATCAAATAATCAAAAGAATTTTTATCTCCCATTTCTGCTGGTCTAAAAATGTTTAAATACAAAACCGAGAAATGTGTGAATCAGAATGAATTTTGGAAGATAATAAAGAGTTTTATTTATCTTATTGAATCAAGACCAGACATTTTATATGTAGTATCTTTGTTTTCAATATTTTATAGTGATGAAAAGGAACCATACATTCTAGATTAAAAAATAATCCTTATTTATGTAAAAGGAATATCAAATTATGGAATGATGAATAAAAGGATCAATGAGTTGAATTAACTTGGTTTCCCTGATGGTGTCTATGTTATAGATTGTAATGATCAAAAATAAACATCAATGTGAACTTTCTTCTTAGGATTAATTTTTGTGAGTTGGAATAGTAAGAAAAACTGAATTTAAGTACCACCAATGTAGAATATGTTTATTCAAATAATTCACGTAAAAAATGACGTGGGTGAAAGTTCAACTGGAATATTTGAGAATTTATTTTGAAAAGCTATTGAAAATAATTTGTTATAATCAAAGTGTAATTGATCTGTCTAAAAATACTGGGAAAAACTTGAGATCTAAGAACATTTATATTAATAATCATTTCATTAATGAATTATTTGTTACTAGTGATATCACATTTCAATATACTTCAAGAAAAGATAAAATTTATGATAATTTCATCAAATATATTCCAAGTGAAAGATGTGAGGAATTTTCGATGAAACTTCATGTTCATCCACTACTACTAAGTTTATATTTATTTTGAGATACCCCCAATTTTATTTTGATTATTTTTTCAAAGGATGAGAAGAAGTACAACAAAAACAAGTAATTTCTTTATCTTTTGTGAATCTAATACTGGTGTTGTCATATAAAGGGGGATTAAAAGTTATATAATTCAAACCTTCAGAATATTCATGAGAAAAGTACATAAATATCATTAAAAAAATTATTATTACTTAGGGATGTAATTACTATAAAAACATTTATTAATTCAATAGTTTGGTATCATGATACCTATCAATGAGAATGGATATGGTTTAATGGAATGTTGAGATTAATTTAAGTGTTGATTCTTGTACTTCTAAAAAATATATTAGGGAGATTTAATGACCCTCATATTACAATTGATGAATTTTTTGTTTTTGTTGTATAAGTTTTTTTGTATATGTTTTTCTATATTTTAGGTGAAGTTGTTGGTTCAGATGATATGCGTTAATGGAAGAATAAATCCTGAGTCATTGGTACTATTTGGGAAAGTCATTGGAAGATTTATAAATGATAGTAAAATTTTCAGAATGAGGTTCTGTTCTTTTAAGAAATTCAATATCAAAGAATACTAGAAGTACTCAAAGCACAAAATAGTTATTGGAAGAAGTAGATGAGTATTAAGGAATATCTTACTACATACTGTGAAACATGTGATGTTCATAAAATTATAAAGACCATAAAATGTAGATGATAAAGAAAATATGTAAGGTGAAGAGTAAAATCAATTTGAGGTTGAAAACTTATAGAATATGTGGAGTATATAGAGTGTATGTATCGCAATTAAAATTTGAAGTAAAATTTAATGTTATCAAAAGTTCTACTAGGGATTGAATACAAACATAAGAGTTTCTTTTCTGCACTAAATACAAAATAGGTTTCCTATAGAGTTTACATAGCCTTATTATAATTTTTAATGTTTTTTTCATGAGGATATCACAATTGCCCTAAAATGTTTGCTTGAAGATATCAGAACAAGGAAACGTTGAATGAAAATTGTGTATAATTCCATTGGATGCTACATATTAAATAAAAAAAGACCCCTCTCACATAACGTAGCTTAGATCCTGTTATTTACTATAAATAAAAATCTTCATGTACATAGTGGATATGAATTAAATCAGGTATAACATGATGGAGCAACATAGACAAAGGTGTTGTGATAATAAAAAATGAATACACTAAAAGATGTTCATTGTGGATTTGAGATCAATTGATGTTAGGTTTGAGTGCTTGAGTTTATTAAAATAGGTCACATTGATGATGTTTTATAACTGAGAAGATTATGTTAAAAAGTTTCTGATTTCATAATAACATTGGAAGAATCAATCACTCCATAAATTAAAGAATAAAAATAAGATTGAGTTACTGTATTTTTATCAGAATATTGAGTTAATGCATTATCAAAAGAATATTGAGTTGTGGAATTATTGGAAGAAGAATGAATTACTTCATTATTTGAATAATATTGAGTTCTTTCATTATTATATGAACATTGAGTTACAATATTATTAGAAAAATATATGATGTGATCTGTTATGCTTATTAAAAGAATAATTCACCAAACTAAAAACATGGATAGTGTAACTAACATAAATATAGTTGAAAACATATTTTTAAAGATGAAACATAGATTAAATGTGTTTTTATTTAGGTGGGAAATTGATTTTTCTGAAGATGAAGCTCAAAAGAAAGGTGTTTAGAATTAGGTTTTTTCTATAAATACATCATATGTATATGTGTGGGTAGAAATATAGTTTACACAAAATTTTGATAAAAATTATATTTGAGTATTTGAGAATCAATTCTTTAAAAAAATAAAAGAAGAACTGTGGGCGAATCCAAAGATGATTTGTTTGTTACATTGATACTTAGAAGGAAAGTTTTTAATCCAAAAGTAAAATTTGGGCCTTGTTTTTTATGATGAGTTTACATGTGAGAATTTTAACAATTGAAACCCATTACGGATTAACGTTATTGAATATATATAATTATGAAAAATACTAAGATAGATGGTCAATTTCAATAGTCACAAATTTTTTTTTGATGATTGTTGCCAATTCTTGAGGAAAATATTAAATGTGAGTTGAATAAATTTTTTATCAAAGGTCATATGCAATTTGTTACCTCTAATAAAGTGGGGGAAGTATTGTGGTCTCTCATTGAGAATTTTGAATGTGTGAATTTTTAGGAGTTATAATTCCATGGATTTTTTATTTACTTGTGAAATGGGGGTTATATAAATATGAAAATTCCGTTAAGAAATTTTTTATAGTTTTTTAGAATTCTCGGAGAAGTAATATTGGATGTGTGATCGAACAACATTATTCAGAAATTCAGAAGGGTCAAAGTAGTGTTGTAGTTCCATAAGTCTTTATTTTGAGGAGGAATTTCTAAATTTCAAAAGTGTGTAGATTTGAGAGGCTAAAATTATAATTTTTTTTGTAAATGATGCTATAGGGAAATTATTATGGACATATTTCACATTGAGAACTATTAAAAGTTATAATATTATATTTTTCTAGAAGAAGAATCAAATATTCTAACTGGTGGGAACTAGTAATATTTCCAATTTGGAGAAAAAATAAATTTATAGGAGTTATCTAATTTTTATTCACTTTCATTATTTAGTGTATATCTATAGCATGAAATAATAACCGAACACAACAAGTACTAGGTACCCACATTGGGACTGAACCTTTTAAAAAACTTTGTGATCTTCAAATATTCTCTTTATCATTACATGTATAGGAGTTTGCGATTTAAAGGTTAAAGGATCGAACCTTTAATAGGTTGTAGAGGTTAATTTCATTGGAAAAGAAATTATAAAATATCGCCACTAATTTAGACCCCCATTATTAATGGTCCACATATTTCAAGAAACTCCATTTATAAATTTAATTCATTAATTCACTTGTTTTTATGTACATAGTTGACAATTAGATATTTTTTTATAATTAGTTTAAGGTTATAATGTTTTTACGATTATAAATGTCCTATGATTGTAAATTATGTGTATAATTTGTTTTCCGTACTAATGTTTTTTTTGAATTTAATATTTTTCTAATTTATAAATTCTTTTTCATTATATTTTATTTGGTTAAAATCATTTTTATTTATAAGTTTTTTCATTAATTTTTTTCATTATAATTAATTTTATTAATTTTTTGGTTATATTTTTTTCCAAATATTTTTTTTAAAATATTATGAATGTATATATATATATATGATTGCTTGTTTTAAATTTAGTTCTTATATATATGGCCATATGTTTTAATATATCAATCTATTATATTGAGAGTTTAGTTTATTAATGGATTCCAATTGGGTAAGTGCATGAATAGCTAATGATGAATATGAAAAAGGGGTTTAATATTTCTTAGAATTTACCAAAAAAAGTCTTGAAAATAATAATACGATTTATTTTCATGCACTAAGTGATGGAATATGAGAAACTTAGGGTATATAGAATCCAAATACAAGTTTATTTTCTTTAGTTTTAATCATAAATATATACACACTAGATTTAACATGGTAAAATAACAAACATGTCAAGATCTAATAAATGAAAAGATATCTAGCATGATTAAAATAATCAAATTAAAAAATTAAAAAATTATATAGTTGTTGATACCATTAAAAGACAACACATGTTGAATGATATCATGAAGATTCTAAGAAACCACTATTCCAATACTACACTAAATTTATAGTGTGAAGAGCATGAATCACTTGGGATACTACCCTGAGGGGGGGGGGGGGTGAATCAGATGCAATTTTTATTTTATAAAATTTATTCCTCTGAAATATAACATAGAACAGAAAAAATAATGATTTTAATATTAATAAACCCTTCCTCATCATATGTGAAAAAATTAAAGACAAGCAACACACATGAAAATTTTCAAGGTTTAGCCTTGATGCGACAGCCTACTCCTTTCCATTTTTGACTATTTTCAAGTATATAAATTTATTGTCTATATAAAATTTAAGTGATTAAAAACACTTGAAATTGATCCACAAGGTTTGAGAAAAAATTATTCAATTATATTTTTAGGAAATATTGGTATTGGTTAGACATGAACAACCTATTATTTAAAGCTTTTCCCTTCTTTCTCTGATGAATCATATCTTCTCTTATCTTTAGAATTATATTTCATAAAATTTATATCTTCCTATAGATGGTATTATACTACCATAAAAACCAAATGGAATAAAAATTAGAACATCTTTCCTCTCACAAGTACCAAAGAACAGCTTGAGCGATAGAGCATGCATGCACAAACTAGTGTTCTCTCTCCTCATCATTATGAATAATGATAAAAAAGAATATAATAATATTTCCTTAACCTTATAAAAACAAAATTGATACACAATTAAATATTCCTCAACTTATCATTCTTGAATACATTTGAATATCAACATAAAAACTAATTTTTTTCATCTTCAACTTTTATATTATAATGAAATTTAGAAACTATATGATCTTGGGTAGTGAAGTATTATTTTACTTAAATTAATTCAAACTCAATTGAATTTTCATTTAAAGATATAGAAAAATACTTGATAACATGGGATTCATTCTTCTACATGACACAAAAATATTTAAATCCGCATTTTTTTCATTTAATTTCACAAAAGACTGAAAATAATAACTTATTTTTATTCTCTATATAACCCAGGTATTTCCTTCTTCAATATCCTCCCCAAAAACAATTTCATTAAAATAATTCAAAATCAACAAAAAAAAAGTACTTCTTTAAACTCATTTAAGATTATTACTTTTAATGCATGATGTGTACTTGATAGGTGGTAACTCAACATATAATTTGGAACCCATGTCAACACATTCTTCATATCTATTGGATATTTTGGACATAATAAATTTCTCAGGTTAGATAAATTTATTTAATAAACCTCAATTTTCTTATGAGTAGTCTGCATAAGAAAAGTATCTGACAAGATCTCAAATATATTATAGGTTTCTCTACATAAGATAAATATATTATTACACACAAATTATCTTATGATGTGGATCAATATAAGAAAAATGAATTTTTCATTTCTCAGCTTGGACATAATACATCCACAATTTCTTCAAATCATAACGAGCTTTATGAAAATAATTATAGTATTTCTCAAATCAACTAAAATATTTATTTCATAATTAAATATAAAATTTGGACATGATGTGGATAGTATAAAAATTACATCATCATTTTTCATTGATTTATATAATAACAACACATAAATCATCACATTTAGTTCCAATATTGAAAAAGGAAATACCCTCACAAATTAAAATTTCATTTCAGTGTCCCCATTGATATTAATTTTTAACCCAATAAAATTTTCCTTAACCACTCATAAAAGAGACACCATACCATAGACTTTGTGAAATGACAATCATACTAACACCATACTGCATGTTAGAGTTGTATTTTTGAGACAACCATATCCCGTGGAGATATCTGAGAATTCATCCAACTGAAAACCTGATCTCCCCCTTGATGAGGACACTCACTAAACTAAATATATTCCCATTTATCATAGGAAAATAGCCTCTAGAAACAAAATATAAAGATAATATGTATGTTCCTTCTTAAGAGTTTTGAACCTTTTTCTCTCCCTTTGAAATCATAATCCAAGGAAATGTGGGGGAACATCCCTATGTTTTTTAATGACGTGGTTGGGGATGAACACCCCTATTTATCCTCATGAACTCAAATATATCTTTATGGAAAACCATTATGAATATATCATCCAGCTAGTCATGAGTGGGATAAATTCTTGATTGATATCCCCATTGGCCATATTTACTTACCGAAATTATATCTGGTATAAATATTCTTGGACTTGGAGTGTTTTATATTTTCTATATTTATATTTATAAAACTTTGATTTTAATAATGAATTCTTATAGTCTTATAAACTTTCAACCTTAAATCATCCGCAACTCCTTCATTCAATGCATTTGAGTGAAACTAGCAGTAACAGTTACATATTGGACTTCAGTAGTACTCTGTGTTACAGAATTCTATTTCTTGTAGTGGCAACTCACTAAAAAATATCTTATGAAGAAATTAAAACTTTAGGTGTATCTTCTATCATTAAAATCACTTACCCAATCAACACATATAAACATGTAAAGATTCAAATTATTTTCCTTCTTATAAAGAATCCCATAGATCATGTTCACTTTATCATACCTTATAATCATTTTAGCAACAATAATTTGTGACTCTTTTAGGAAAATTTGAGATATTACACAAAGACTCATAAAATAACTAATAACTATTATAGAGGGCGTAAAATAAATTAGGATTCCAACCAGTCTTCTAAAATATCTTTGATTTACACTCACACCATCCAGATATTTGGATAGTTTTATTATAACATGAATTGGTGTAGATATAGGATTTGAATCCTTCCTTTCAAACTTCTTCAACAGTTTTATAGGCTACTTCTATTGGAATAAGTAATTAATGGTTAATTACAGTGTTACTTATAATACCATGAAGTACGTCAACTCAACTGGTATCTACATCTCAAATTGTATCCTCATTTGAATGGTGAACTCTTGATAAGAATTATTATTATCACCTGTAAAAATAATAACATCGACATGTATAATATCAATAAGTACACCTATCATCATTGGTTTGATATAAAAGTTTCCCTCTTTTCTTGTTGACACATCATAATTCCTTAAAGAAGTTATGTGACTTTGAATACCATAACCATAGGGCTTGTTTTAATATACACAGATCATTCTATATTTTTCACACGATTGTTCCATTATTTTAAATTATAACCATCTAGTTGGTCCATATAAAAATCCTTTTTGATACCTCTATTCAAAAATAAATATTCTATATCAATTTGATAAATTTTACAATTTCAACAAGCTATAATAGACAAAAACATTCTTATAGAATCAAATATTGAAACTGGAGAAAATGTTAATTCCAAATCAATCCCTTAAACATTGAATACCCTTTAAACACATGTCTGTCTTTGTTTTTTGATTACTTTTCATTGAACATATAATTTATTTATGAATACCCACTTGGTTACAATGATATTTTTGTTAACAGTTCTTGGAATAAAGTCCCAATATAAATTATTATCAATTTCATTTATCTACACATCCATAACATCAATCCACTCTTTATGTTGAATGGATTCATCCACTAAAAGAGATCAACATGAGGGATTGAAGAAAATTAATTTTTGATATGAAGACTTATTCTGGTATGGATTGGTTTTGATTGGCTCCCACTAACATTTTTATGACTCCATATGTTTTCTCATCTTTATATATTTCTACTTAGAATTCTCAACAACCTCTTATTCATCATCAGTATGATCAAAATAAAAACCTCTAGGAATGTTTTCAACTCTAGGCTATTTTTCTCTAATCTATGAAAAAAAAATTATATTGTTTCCATTTTCTTCTTCACAGGAAATAATATTAAGATCATGTGTTATGTTTTGTTTTTTTTTATGATTTTGACATCACATCACTCAACCATTTTTTGAAAATTTTATTCCATCATATATAGAATTTCCTATTCGATAGGTATATAAGGAATAAATATACTTATGTTTATTCAAAAAACTTTACGTGGTTAAAGCCTTTGTTTAATTGGGCAAGTACTACTAAATACACTAAATTAGTTTATGGTTTCATTCCTTTCACACCAAATCTCATATGAGAATAAATTTGTTTTTTTCTTCTAAAAAATAGTCAATTATGAGTATGAATAGTATTGAAAACTTCATCATTATAAAGGAACATTGATATTTAAAATATAAAAAGAAATGTTCTCCCCATTTCTATAATGGATCTATTCATTTTCTCAGCAATCCCATTCCATTGTGTTGTGTAAGGGGTTCTGTATTGTTTTTTAATCCAATAGTTTATAAGGTAAGATTCAAATTCATTTCCAGTTTACTCTTTTCCACTATGATTCTCAATTTCTTGATACAAATCCCCAGTTCTCTTTCATTTTATCTTCTATAGATTTTGAATAGGTATGCTTCCTATAACTTGTTTTGAATGAATAAAACTCTTTTTATTCTTGTATTTTTATTAATGAATGTGGTAAAATATAGGTCACCACTTGTGGATTTTTGTGTCATGGGTCCATATAGATATGATAGAATTAATTCAAGAGGTCTTGTTGATTGTGCTTCTTCTCTTTTTCACACCCGATTTACAAACTTTCCCTTTTTTAAGTTATATAAATCTGATCTATATCTATGGTTAATTGAGGTAGATCCCTTAACACATTCTCTTTAGAGATCTTATTCAATTTTTTTTGACCAATGAGGATAATTATTTTTTACAACATATTGTTATGTTATCTTACACTATGATAAAAAAAATTATTAGAATCCCCAATATGAAAAAAATCCAACTGATCTTTTACCATGTATTGATAATCCTTCCAAATTAATTTTTTTAATGAAACACACATCTGACTTGAAAATAAACTCTTTTCCCCCATCACACAACTAACATACTATTAAAATATTTTTTTATCCCTTAAACAAATAAAACCTTTGGTGAATTCATCCTGTTGGGTTCAAACACATAAGAGGCCATTCATTTTAATTTTAAAGAGATTTTATTTTCAAATTTCACTGTAATTACATCATTATTTTAAACATATTTCAATATTCTTTTATCTTATGTGTTGTGTGAGAATTATACACTATCAAGAATATAGTTTTTTCTTATTTTTTCTATATTTCAAGGTAACCTACATAATCGGTGATTTTTCATCTTTATTTACCTATTAACTCTTCTCAACTTTACAAATCTATTATTTTCAACATAGAATAATGACCAAAAACACCTCAACATGATGGAATTTTTGATCACACATTTCACACACTTCCTCAATCCCTTCAAACCAATTTTGGAGAGGCATCATATGAAATGTTTTATTTTTTTAACTTCATTTATTAGCTTTATTGCATATATTTTAAGAATAAACCTCCTCACACTAAGTCCTTATATAATTTTATAGGAGAGAAATACTATACAAAAAAACATAGGGTTTGTATCCAGAGTATCTACAACAATAATTTTAGCCTCTTAAGGTCATTGTTCTAGGAAATCAATGAGTCTTACCCTAAAAATATGATTACTATTTTGGAAAAAGTAATACATCTTTTATATAGAATTTATATTTCTGTGATCTTTCTAGTTACTCCCAATTATCTCAATTAAAGTATAATATTTCTATGTTCTTCTTTCGACACTTGTTTTCCAGAGTTTCTCATATAACCTACAATATTAGGTTTAATTTCTTTAGAATTTTAAAATGTGACCAGTTCATAAATCACCTGATGATTATTTTGAGTGGATATATCATCCTTTATATCGGTAGATCTATCTATGTAAATTTTTAATTCTCCATTAATCCTATTATATTTAATATATCCTGATTCAAACTTCTCATGTTCTATTTTTGAGAAATAATATACTTCTTAGATTCTTTCATAACTCTATATTTCGAAACCAGATTCACCTTGAGCAATTTAATCTCTTTGATATATTGAATTTATTTTCAAAGATAACCATCTTTAAATTTTTTCATCATGAATTTTTTTTATTTAGTCTCTTAAATTCCATCTTAAGCTCATTGTTCTTTTCAAGAAGTTTTTTTAGTTCTATGTTTAATATATAAATAAAGTAGGTTTCAGTTTCCACTTATTTTCCACTAATAGGGTTTTATTCATAAAAATTATCTGGGGCTATAAAGTTGGTGTAATTTATAGTGCCTTTAACTTATAAATCACCACATGAGAAAGTGATATAATCTTCTTCTTTATCAACATGATTCTCTTTTTTCCATATTGACATCTTCATTTTTGTTTTTGGCTTCCTCGGTGGTGATTCTTCTTTTTCATTTTCTAATTATATAGATTTAATTTTCATAGGGAACTAAAATAAAAGAATAATATCACCACATTTAAAAAACATATGTGTAAGGATTCCTTTATATTTTCTATTCCCCCTCTGTAGATTTTTATATATCAGAGAAATAATTTTCTTACTCTTCTCATCACTCTCATCATATATATCTAAAAAAATTGAAGGATTATCTTATTTTTCCGTGATATTTAATTCATTTGTGACTTAATAGGCCATTTCATATTTATTTTTCATTAAGAAAATATGATCCTTTTTCATATCATAATTCAAGAGGGCATTGTGTAGTTTATCATGTTATATGTCATGAATCTTTTCCAAAGGTGAGAACTTTAGGTCAAAATTTGTCTAGAAACTTCCAACATAATTTTTTTACTACATTTAAATAATCAAGTATTTCCCATATTCCACTAATATTTATAATTATCTCATTTAACCTAGCGGAATAATAATAACAATTTTTATATTGACACATTCTGAAATAATTAAATTTACTCCTATATATTTGCAGTTTATTTATTTTATCCATATGTTATACTCGTATATGTTTTAAATATTATCCCAAATATCAATATCTAGATATATCCCCATGAAATTTTTATACACATTTTCATATAATGATGACAGAATTTCCTTTCTTCCCTTACCATCTATGTAAAGTTCTATATTTTCTACAAATGTCATAACACCATCCCTATAAATTTGTGGATAACCCATTATGAAAAAATCACTCATTACAAGTACATATGAAAGTAGAAAGAGTGGTATTTATTCTTTCACCATTGAAATTTATTTCCAACAAATATTCGAACACCTATGATATTAAAAGATTTGAGGTTCTACATGAAATATTAATGAGTAGAATCTCTAGGGAAACGTTCCCCCTGATAACACTTGAATGAGATGGATCACTTGTGATAATACTAGGGGACATGGTGAATTAGAATTAAATATTTGTTTTTAAATTCTTCCTTTTTAATTTTACCCCTATAACTGGTTAATATCATGATTTTACTCTTAATAAACTCTTACTCATAATATGTGAAAATATGAAAGATAAGGATCAAAAATAAATTTTACACGGTTCAACCATGACGTGGAAGCCTACTCCTTATCCTTTTTGACTTTTTTTGAGCACCACAATTTTTTTTATCACTATAAAATTATAGTGATTACAAATGCAAGAAATTGTTGCACAAGGTTCAGGAAATAATTATACACATTTATTTTTAGGAAATATTGGTGTGGTTTAGACATGAAGAAGCTATTATTTAAAGACTTTCCCTTCACTATATAATGAATAAGATCTTTAATAATCAACAATATTATTTTTTATCAAATGTATATATTCTTATAGAATGTTCTCATAAGTTAGAACAAAATAAATGGAATGAAAAATAGACAATACTTCTTCTCACCCTTTCAAAAGAATAGTCTGATTAGGAGATCATGCATGAACAAGATGGCCTTCTCCCTCCTCAACAACAAGAATCTTGATGACCAACCATCTAATTAGATTTCCTCAACCTTATTAGAAACACAATTGATGTGCATTTTGATCTTCCACAATTATTTTTCTTCATCACCATAGTGTATCAATAACAACACCAGAATATTTCTTCATTCCCCCTTTTATATTTTAAGAAAATTCAAAAACTCCATAATCATTGGAAATAAGATTTTACCCTCCTTAAATTCAGTCAAACATAATTGAAATATCGTTGAAATATTTAGAAAATATTATAATGACTTAGTCTTTATTCTTATATGTGATAGATAAATATCATAATCATCATATTTATCATTGAAATTTCTAAGAAACTTAGAATAATATATTCTTTTGATTATTCATATTAATTAGTTATATATTTATTTAAAATCCACCAAAAAACCATCTTATTTAAACTAATTCAAAATCATCCAAAAAGTTAGCTAATTTAAACACATTCTATATACTCATGTGAAAGGGATGATATGTCTTTTACACATGGAAACCAATCCTTTAGTGTGGAACTCATACAAAGATTTTCTTCATCTCTGTACGATAGTTTCTAAGTAAGGTGATTTCCACTTGAGATAAATTTATCTTATGAACCTCTATTATATTATGAGAAGTTCACATATGAAAATTATCTAAAAATATCTCAAATATTTTATGAGTTGGTTTTTTAAGATAATTATCTTATAATACATAAATTATCTAATGAGGAGGCTCAATATAAGATAAATTCCATTTTCATTTGTCATATTTGTAATGGTACTTCTATAATTTCTCCAAATCAACTCTGATATTCAATGAAACAATTCTATGATTTTTCAAATTAATTTGGGGCCCTCTCACACAATTCAATGAACACTTCAAACATGATGTAGACCATTTCAAAATTTATGTGAACCCTTTTCATTTATTTTATTAAATAGCAACACATCAATCATTACATTTATATCCATGTTTGACAAAAATATGGCTCCTTTATAAATTCCATGGTAATTTCACAATGTTATCAACATTTCTAAGATTAGTTAACATGAAAGAAATAAATTATTGGAGTGATAAAATATTCTATGATTTTCTTGGATTTTTAGAATAGATAATTATATTAGGAAAAAAGCTTCTAAATTAAAATTATGAGGAAAGAAAGTTTTATTACCAATGGGTTTATGTATAAAAATATACATTCATTCCTCAAAAAACAAGTGTTGTATATAAATAAATATGAAATTTTATAAAAAATATCCTAAATTTATAATATCAGGATATAAAATGGATGAAAAATCCAACCATGATTCATTATCAAGAACAGAAACCAAACCTCTCGATAAATCAATTTGTTATCTATTTATATTATGAAGTTTATTTAAGTCATTGGAAGTTCATGCTCTATATGTATAGATATATGTTTTTTGATTCAGTATTTTCAAATAAATATAAACAAGAACCTTTAGCCTGCATTTATTCTCTTTGGAATTTGGAGAACTTATGATGGTTATGAGAACTGGCACTTGAGATTTGTGAATAGTTAACCAATTATAACAGTTTAGTAAGTAAAAGCCTCAAGTGAATGGTGAAGTCAACATATAGATGGCCACAAATGTCAGATGATGGTGAAATTAGTTTTAACAAAAAAGTGCCTATATAAAAGGGATATGAGGCTAGATTCTAATGTGTACTATACTAATGTACAAATAGTGTTGCACTGTCTCCTTAGATATAGTATTTTTACTTCTTGTAATTATGATAATTAAAAGGTTTTTTTAGTCTTCTCCCATATATATAGGATGAAAGTAAAGAAAACATAAACTTATGTTTCCTATTTCTTTATTTCTTTTTCTATTTCCACTAATTTGGGTTTAGAGTGTGTGAGTGACATACCATTGATTGAGTGGTTACAATGACACATGAATTACTATATCAAGTAATTTTTTGTCCTGAAGGAATGATCAATAATTAGGTTCCCAGAGTGCTATAAACTATATATTGATATGAATTTCTAGTGAACTCAACGTATAAATGTCCTCTAATTGTGTAAGTTTTTTCTAAAATCCTTCCCCCATATGTGGTATCAAATAATTTGGTTTGAAACACTCAAAAACCAAGTTAACTTTATTTATTACCTCAAAGGCACACTATTTCAGTTGGTTTTACTATCAATGGGAAATATGAAAACAAAGGAAATAAAAGTTTGGATCTATTAGTTTAATATTAAGGGCTATGAGATCTAGAAGATATAGATTGAAGTCTATCTCATTCAGAAGGTTATCAAAATTATATTAGGTTAAAAACCAAACATTAAGGATAATAGTGAATGTGAAAAGTTAGAAAGAAAAGATTTAGGCCTGGTGAGGATGAAATTGACACAAAATGTGGCCTTAAACATCTTAGAGAATAAGACCAGAACTTCACTTATGAAATCCTTGGTGAACATGTATGAAAAAATAATATCCTTAAACATAGTGTTCGTAAAGAGTAATTTGTTTAGATTAAGGAAATTGTAATGATGATCAATAAAGTATCTTTTAAATGAATTAAAAATGATTATAAGTCATATTAAATCAGTGAAAGTGACCTTTACAGATGATGTTTGGGCTATTCCAATGCTTTGGTTTTTACTAGAATCCATGGAAAGCATGATAACAAGTAATTTCTCTAGAAATAATGATCTAGTAGTTTTGATCTATATAATTTGATACTCAATTAGGATATTAGAGTATTATAGGTTCAAGTACATTTTATAAGTTCACTGAATATTAATGTATGGGGATACTAACCTCCTCAGAATAATTTTTGACAACCAGGAAAAAGTATAGGGAGATGAGACACCAAAATTTAACTCGTCTAGGACTTTCCAATGGAATTATAGTAAGAAAGGACATACATAAAGTAATTTTAGAATCTATAAGGAAGGAATTGAAATAATTACTAACATATTCATTAAATAAATTTACATAAAAAAATACAATTGTGATATACTACTAACTATTCATAATCCAATGGAGTCATGATTGGTTAACTATAGTGCATCCTTCTACTCTATAGATGGTTTGAGAAGATATATTTCTAGATGATTTAGAAAAGTTATTCAATAAGATTATGAGGCTTTTTAAGTGAAAAGAATGGTATATGTAAAAATAAGGATTAAGAATGGGTGTATTCTTTATTTGAAGGGAGTAAGACACATACCCGGTCTCCAGATGAATCTCATTTCCGTGGGGTTGTTATATAATGAAGTATTTAGTAAAAATTTCAACAATGAATTTAGTAAAGTGACTCTCAGATCCATGGTGTCATCTTGAGAAGTTAAGGAAATATCTTTTTATCTGACCGTAAGTTCATATGAGAGTGAAATGGATAGAATTTCAGTCTATAAAAATATGATGGTTTAGAACTATAGACACAATCACCTTAGTGAGAAGAACATGAATTTTCTAATTGGGAATAGAATTATAAATCATGATCACACAACTATATGATAATTTGTGAGCTTAGTTTTGTAACACCCCAGGTAAATAACGAATATGAAATTTTTATATTTATCCATATTTGTGAATAAAATGTTAATATTAATTTAAAGGTAATGCTATGCTCGATGGCATACCCAATATGAAACAACGAGTTTCTTGAAAATCTTACGTTTCACTCTAATAATAAAATAATATTATGGTAGTTAAAACCTAGCCATTTTAATTACAGGAATAAAAATAACTAACTACAAAATGATTATATATGTTTGTCAAATATTTTTATTGTTATCCAATAAATGTTAGAGGCTTAAAATGCGAATGAATCCAATTTTAAGCGTAAATATTCTAATATTCTTTAAAAGGTCGATTAACTGCCTTTTGATGGAGAACCCTTTTTAAATCTAATTATTGAAAATTTCATATGTTCTATTGGAACAAATAAAATTCTTCTTTAGAATCGGGACATCAAAATTTACTTGGTGTAAATTTTAGGTATTTTTCCAATAAAGTTCATTTTTTAATGAATAGTGAAAAATATTGTATTTTAATTCAAAACCACTTTTTAATATAATTTATTTATATGGATAGATTATCTTTTTAATTAGGTTTAAAGTTTAGTTAGAATATATTTTTACCCTTTAATCCAATGGAGGTCATTGGAATTAATTTCACTTTGAAATTGGACTAAAACTAGTGTCAATCTTTTGATATATATTTTTTCTTAAAAACATGCTATTTGTTTTGAAAATGGGAATTAATTATTAAATTGATTAATGAAACTTATATGTTTTTATTTTTTTACAATAGACATCTTTTTTGAATTTAGAATATCAACTATATCTTAGGGTGAATTTTTGGTATTTTTCTGAAAAACATCAATTTTTGATGAATAGTGAAACTACTAAGAGGTAGTTAAAAAACTAATTTTTCATTTAAATGAAATTTTAAAACCTCTGTGATTTGAATTTCAAAAATCCTACATACATGGTTGTCATTAGGATGTAAAATTTGGTTCAATGGGATGAAAATATTTTTTGGTGAATAGTAACTTTTAAGTTTTATTAATCGCGATTAAAGGTAATTAGTGTAATTTAAGGTAAAGATAATGTTATAATAATATGAAATGACCTTGGAACATGTACTACCCTTATTGGATGAGTCATGGACGACCAAAAAAATCCATGGTTCAACTTGAGGACCCCATGGAGCCACTTGGTTAAGAAAATGACATTAATAACTTTTTATTTAAAGTTAAAATAAAAATGTCACAAACATGTATTGTTTTACTAAAAAAATTTTTATAGTGGGTTATACAAGAAATTTTTTTTAAAATAAATATTAATTAGAAAGATAAAAATATTTAATACATCATGGTATTTTTTTAAAATTTTTATACATTAAATAAATTAAATTATTTATGACACTATGATGATGCATCGATTACCTCATTATTTAAAGATTTAAATAAAATGAAAAGATAATGTAGAATCTAAGACCTACACTTTTCAAAAACCTATTGTATGGGTGTATTTCAAATTCTTATAACCTTATCCTTGAAATATTTAATTTTGGGACCTTTAAAATCCGAAAATCAGTTTATAATAAAGTAACATTTTATAACTTTCCAAGAGTGCCCCTCCTCTCCTCTAATAAAAGGCCCCCACCTCTACCTCCTTACACACACCTCTCAAGCCCTTGGATCTCCCAACATCTGCTCATTTTGTCACTACACATCCGTCTCTTACTCGTAGAATCCTGACTTTGGGTAGAAGGCTTTCCAAGGAAGCCTTTGAGCTCAAACCAAGAGGAGTTACCCAATTTAAAGCAAATGTATTCACTTGTGTTCTTTTGTTTTATTTTGCTTCTCCGACCCCCTAAACTCTTTTTATTTATTTCTTTTGTAACAACACAAGTATCTTCAATATACTATTATGTTGTTATGAGAATGATTTGAGATACACTAACACAGACCTCCGTATAATGGTTAAAGAACATACTGTTTCTGTGGATGGTGAATTACTGACTCACGAAATGATGATTGTTCTATCTTCTCCTACCACCTATCATGGTGGCCATTATGATGGTACTATATTTATGATATATATTATATTTATTTCCTCTCTATGCTGCTGTATTTTATATTTAATACATTCCTTTATGCTTTTCATGTTGTGCAAATGCGATAATTTCATTTGAGGAAGTGTGGACTACCGCCACCTCAAGTGATGTGACTCGTTCATGCAATACATAGAATGTATAAAGAATGAAATTGATGAAATTATGTGATCTATACAACATATATATTATACTGGAATTATAATATATATATATCTCATCTAGTTTTAATGCCATTAATGTTACAAAGAAATGAAAGTAGCGTTCATGCGTACGTACAGCTTACCGTCTCCAGGGACGGTACATTTCATTTCTTATCTCCAAATGTTATGTACTATAATAAGTAAATATATATAATGGATATATATTTGATATATTACATCTAAATTATGGATGTAATTCTAGAATTATAATATATATATATTTGTTTTAGCTTTAATTCCATTAATATGGCAAAAAAAAAATTAAAGTAGCGTTCATCCGTACGTACGATCTACTGTCTCCATGAACGATGGTTTTCATTTTTTATCTCCAAATGTCATGGAATAGTATAAAATGAATATATAATGGATATATATGATATTTAAATCATCAATACTATTATGGAGATGATGTACATATAACTAGATGGAAAATTCTTTTCCAACAAGTTCAATTTTGCCTCATGTACCAAACATTGACAAAAACGTCTAATATGAACTCACATTATTAAACAATTATTATAACATGTGATATGAACTGAATAATAATATTTAAATGAGTTCCTTATGAAATTATAAATTGACCAAAGTTTATTATTCAGGAATATAAAGAAACGAACAAGACAAGTCAGACTTGAGGTAAGGAATCCTACCTCTCTCTTTCTTTTTAAGTACTCCCTTTTATGTCATTTATTTTAAGATCATCTTTATTATGTTTGGGGATGTTATTTTATATTCCTAATTATGTACTTTTTATGTTCATATTACGATAGACCCTATTTGATCTCATAAATCAATTTTTGGTAGTTTTAAGTGGCGCCATTAGGATTTCGAGTTTTCGTAAGGTATTTTTCATCTCACTATTACTCCCATGAGATTTATGATACATTTGCCACCATTTCCTTGGAGTGGTGTATGTACTTCCCAATATTCTACTATTTTTGTAATATAATTTTATTTATGGGTATTTACATCAATTTTTTATAGTACTTATTTCATGGGGTGTACATTTCGAAAGTTACCCAAATCGGTAAGGGAACCTTTCACCCTCCTCTTTTTAAAAGACTTATTTTGTTATGTCTTTTAATTTACATATTATTACGTTGGGATATGTTCTTACATATATTTATTGATGTAAAATATATTTCCATGTGATGAGATACCCTTTTTTTCTCATCAACTCATTTTCTGAATTTTATAGTGACCTCATTGGGCAGTCAAATTTTTACAAGGGAACATCTTAACCGAATTTCGATTTCTTTGGGTTTAACTTATACTTCTTGAACATGTAATCCTATGAATATGTGTGAATGACCTCTAATTGTTTCACACTTAATATCCACATATTGGGTGTATTTATATTTCTCACACATAATTATGTGATTGATTTATCATTAATTTAAGGATACCATCTTTATAATGGATTTCATCTCAATTTACATTTCCATTGAGACTTCATTGTTGTTATGCACCAATTCACTCTTATATGGTGTATATATAGTCCTTGGACATATTATATCATTAATCCCTTTATTATCATGATATTATAAAGTTCTGATTAAATGTTATTCCCCAATTATTTGTATTCAATAGTCTCTCATTTTGTTAAAAACTCTTTTACAAAAAATATTGTTTCAAATGTTTTAAAGAGTTATTACTCTAAATCATTATCTTTAATGTCCATGTTTTCAAAATTGTTTTCAGTATTTATATATATGGACATTAATGTTTAAAAATTATAATTCCATTAAATGCTTCAAAGTGGTATGGGACACTTTGATTCAAAAATCTCTTTTAAATGGTTTTTGAAAATGGATTGATTATTTCAATATCTTGAAATTACTTATTATGATTGAAAATGAAATGTTGTTATTGAAATGATTATATTTGCAATATTTTTGTGTAATGATGGTACTTGGGCATTTGACGGGTGGTTACGTGATAAACCGTATGATGGGTGGTGCCGTGAATACCAGGACGGGTGGTTACGTTATAACCTCCAATGCATTGGGTATGGAAGTCAGCCGTATGGCTATTCCATTTAGTGATATGTGTGGAAGTCGACCGTATGGTTATTCCATTTAAGTATATTGATGTCCCAAGTTACCTTTATATGTTATGTGTTCTTTATATGGGTTTTATGGTAATATTTTGGTTACAAAAGGGTAAGAAATGATCCTTTATTCAGTGAATATTATTTACTACTTCTTAAAGGTGAAAAGTATTACTTTGAAAAAGTATTTATGGTTTACTTGATGTTTTAAAAAACTAACAGTTTTCCTTCTTTGTGTATTCCTTACTGAGCTTTTTATGCCCACCCCACATTTTTTGAAATGTTTTTCATAGGACTTAATGTGGAATAAGGTCAAGGATGGGATCAGGGAAAAGTCATAAACATGGAACATGTTTCTTTTTAAGTGTTTTTATTTTATGGAAACTTAGTAGAAGTGTCTACATGGTAATCTTTTGATATGTAATAGTTACATCCTAATTATCTAAAATTCTAAACCTGAAAAGATCCTCTATGTGAATTATTTATTTAATTAAATATTAAGTAATGTTTAAGGCCAGGGCCATATAATTGGTATCTGTAACATCCCAAGTATGTAATGAATAATAGATATTTTTATCTATGTCTATTAATGAATTAGATAGTGTTTTAGAGGCTTAAAATGAAAATAAATCCAATCTTAAGCATGGAATACACTAATATTTTTTAAAAGATTGTTTTACTGCCTTTTGTTGGCAAACCATTTTTTAAATCTATATTTTGACAATTTTCTAAGCTATTTTTGTCAAAATAAACTTATTCTTTATAATTGGGACATCAAAATTTACTTTGTGTGAATTTTTGGTATTTTTCAGACAATGTTCATTTTTTAATGAATAGTGAAAAGTACTGCATTTTACATCAAAACTGCTTTTTAATCTAATTTATTTATATGATTAAATTATCTTTTGAATTGGTTTGAAGTGAAATTAGAATATATTTTTACCATTTAATCCAATGGTGGTCATTGGAATCAATTTCACTTTGAAATTGGACTTAAACTGGTGTCAATCTTTTGATACTTATTGTTTCATAAAAACATGCTATTTGTCATGACATCGGGAATTAATTATTAAATTAATTAATGTGACTTATATGTTTTGAATTTTTTAAAATAGAATTCATTTTTTAATTTGGAATATCAAATATAGCTTAGGGTGAATTTTTGGTATTTTTCTGAAAAACTTCAATTTTTGATGAATAGTGAAACCACTAAGTGGTAGTTAAAGAACCCGATTTTTCATTTAAATGAAACTTTGCCACTTCTGTGATTTGATTTTCAAAAATACTACATACATGGTTGTCATTAATAAGTAAAATGTGGTTCGATGAGATTAAAATAATTTTTTGGTGAATAGTAACTTATTATGTTTTTAATCGCGATTAGAGGTAATTAGTGTAGTTTAAGGTAAAAATAATGTTTTAATAATATTAAATGACCTAGACACATGTCCTACCCTTATTTGATGTGTCATGGCCGACCAATAAAATCCATGAGTCAACTTGGGGACCCCATGGAGCCACTTTGGTTGGGAAATGACTTAAATAACATTTTTATTTAATGTAAAAGTAAAAATGACACAAAATGAAATGTTTTACTAAAACAATTTTTACATGGGGTTATACAAGTCATATTTTTGAATATAAATATTCATTGGAAAGATAAAAATATTTCATACATAATTGTATTTTTTTTATAATTTTTAGACATTAAATAAATTAAATTATTTATGACATCATGATGACGCAGCGATGACCTCATTATTTAACGATTTAAATAAAATGGAAATATAATGTAATATCTAAGACCTACACATGTAAAAAACCTATTTTATGAGTGGATTTCAAACCCTTATCACCTTATCCTAGAATTATATAAATTTGGGACCTCTTAAATCCGAATACCATTTTAAAATAAAGTGACTTTTCTTTACTTTCCAAGAGTGCCCCTCCTCTCCTCTTATAAGAGGCCCCAAACTCTACCTCCTGACCCACACTCCCAAAGCCTTTGGCTCGGCCAAAACCTGCCCATTTTGGCTCTACACATCCCTCTCTTACTCCTTGAAGCCTCACTTTGGGAATAAGTCTTCCCAAGGAAGCCTTTGAGCTCAAACCAAAGGGAGTTACCCGATTTTAAGGTAATGTCTTCACTTGAGTCCTTTTGTTTTATTTTGCTTCTCCAACCCCCTAAACTATTTTTATTCCTTTCTTTTGTAACAACTAAAGTATCTTCAATATACTAGGATGTTGTTATAAGATGTATTAGATCTACACTTACACACACCTACATCTAATGTTTAATGGACATACTGTTTCCGTGGATGGTGAATTTATGCCTTCCGAAATGATGATTGTTCAAAATTCTTTTAACACCTTCAAAGGTGGCCATTATGATGACACTGTAATTATATATGATATATAATATGTTTATGTTTTACTTAAGCTTCTGTATTTTTCATTTTGGGCATAACTTTATGGTTTCCATTATGAGTAAACACGATATCTTCATTTAAGGAAGTGCGGACTACCGCCCCCTCAAAGTGATTTGATTCGTTAACTACCATATGTGGGACATATAAAGGATGGAACTATGCTATTATATATGATATTATACTGGAATTATAATATACCTTTATATAATTATGATTCCATTCTATAAAAATATGAAATAGAAATGAAAGTAGCATTCATGCGTACGTACGGCTTACCGTCTCCATGAACGGTGCATTTCATTTCTTACCTCTAAATGATTATTTAATATTATAAATGCATGAATGTACTGGATATATATGACATATATGATATCTACATCATGAATACCATTCTGGATATAATGGTTACATGAAAAACTTGTAATTATAAAGGGCTTATTTTTGACTCAAGTACCAATGATCGTTAAAACGACTGTTATTAACTCAAATAATTACATAGTGTTCATGACATGGCAATAAGTGATATTAAAGGAATAATGAACTTGAAAAAGGTTCTTAATCAAGTACAAATTAACTCATGTTTATTATTCAGGACATTAAAGAACGATCAAGTCAAGTCGGACCCGAGTTATGGGACTTCGTCTCAATCTCCTTTCATTGAGGGATATTTTGTTTTATACACAACCTTTTTTATACGGTGTATAAACCCATTTGACTTTTAAGTTTATTCAAAAGGAATATTTTTTATACTAAGCATTTACTAAATGACAAAAGAGAATGTTTTTGTCGTACGTATGCGGCGACAACGACTTCTCCACCACCGTGACCATTATTCGAGTTTTCGCTTCCCCTACAAGCCCTACCTTTTTTTTAAAAGAAAAATAAATACCATGTTTTACTTTTGTTTTAATTTGGTATTGAAAATGGTTTTCATAATGTTTTTATATCTATGTGTTGTATTGATATCTTGTGATTGAAAGGTGGAAATGTTATGTTTCCTTTATGCATGTTTTAGGTGATATGATTATGTTGAGGTTCTTGGGCATTATTATGAAGACGAGTGGTTCCGTGATAAACTAAGTGCGGGTGAGCCCGATATAGCTCTCCAATGCATTGGGTAACGTGAAGGAGTGAAACTTTAAGGTTTTCCAAAGAGATTTAGGGAATATACTGTGATGGGTATTCCAAACATAACTAACAGGGTTACTCCCTACGTAAGAATGTTATGAATGCCTCAAGTTACCTTTATGTCTTATGATTTCTATGATTTATTCATGATTTGATGTGGTATGTTAAGGTGCTTATGTTTTATGTGTAAAGTATGATTTCATTATTATGTATATATGTACCCATGTTTCCTTTCCATATTTTTATATCCCTTACTAAGCTTTTTATGCTCATCCCATGTTTTTTTGAAATGTTTTTCACAGGTCAAGGGAAAGGTACATGATATGTTGATAGTGTCAAGGAAATGTCAAGAAAGAATCCATGTTTTATTTTAAATATGTTTCCATTGATGGGAAAGAAGAATAATATCTTTATGTAACCACTTTGTTTATATATGGAATGTAATTCAGGTTTGATGATCTAATTCTCTAAAACTCTAAACCCGAAAATATCCTCAATGTGTAATCTTGTAATAACTCAAGATTAAGTAAGGTTTAAGGATGGGGCCTTATAGTATCAATGGTCGGTTTAGATAACTTTAGAGGTTAGAGTATTATCTAAATATAAGTGACATTACCATAATGGATAGGATTTCAGGAAGAGTCATAGTTTTTAGATAAAGTTAATGAGTAAGTATATCTTAGTGTTATTCTTCATCATTAGTAAATGACGGTTTTTTTGATATACTCATGCTGACATTTCTGGTTTTTGTAAATGGTTGGATCTAGCAGGCACTAAAGTGACAATGGGTTTGAAGGAAACTATGGTGGTTCCCTGATTAAGAGATTGGATGAAATGGGGGATTCAATGAGGAAATTCATGGTTATTCTAACCCAACTATCAAGGAGTCATGATCAACCACTTGAACCTTGGTGAGTTCTCTAATGCATCATGTACGAGATGATCAACTCGATGTGGATGTTCAAGTAATAATTATAAAGGTAACCATTAGGGTTTATATGATCCTTACTTTTGAGGTAATTATGGGTAACTATATGATGGAAGATGAAAGGAATGAGGTAAAATTGAGGTTAAATTATGTTATGCATATTTTTGAAGATTTAATCTCCGTTTGGGAAATGTTTTATAAACTATATAGTTTTGGAAAAAGGACAACACATAGATCGTGTGATAACCTGTCGCGTTAGACAATGCTGTGGGAATCGAACCCACAACCAAAGTGCGACTGCATTTATCTCCTACCATTGGACTACGTGAAGTCCCTGGTTAGTATGACTTATTCTTTTTAGTTAGATGATTTTATGAATCAAGAATAAGTTGATTTTGGGTTATCAAGGAAAATATTGACCTATCCAGGAGGATATATGATTAGGTTAATTACTTTTTAAATACGAGACTTTAAGAGCAACTGATGTTATTTGGAGATAAATGTTAATTTGTACCTTGGAAGACTATGTGCTTAAATCCTTCAAATATTTGGGTTTCAATATTAGTTTGGTTTATTTTGAAGAATTTTATGGACAAATTGTTTATCGAATGGTATTCATTGAACTTAGGGTTTTGTTGTAAAAATTTTGGAGATTAAGAATATATTTTCTTTTATAAAGGAGTATCCTTTTTGGGTATTATCTAATCTTGTACTATCCTTTTTTTTTGGTTTTGGTTAAGGTCTAAAGACATGGGATATATATAGTTCTATTTTTTGGATTAGGTGATTCTAAAGAAGTTGATTATAGTACTCTTAAAGTGAACAAGTCTTCTTAAATACTCATCTTTTGGAGAAAATATGAGTTTGTGTAAAAAATATAGTAAATGTTGAAAGTCAACATGACAAGTAAGTATGTTTCCTTATGATTTTAGTTAAGCTCATAAATAAATTTCTCAATGAGAAGTAACTTAAAACTAAAATGTTTTCTGTTAAATTTTCCTACTAGGGAATCAAATACCGTTTAACCCATGATAAGTTTTTGATTTTCTGGTGGTTAACTTTCTCCTAAACATGTTTTCTATCACTCTACCTTAGAACATGACCCTTTTTATTTCTTCCATGTCCATGTTTTCCTACATGGAATCCTATTATGGGTTAACTCGAGTGACCTTTGTACTTCCCCTTCTTTCTTGTAAAGTGACAGTTTAATTGACTCCTTTTCTAATGTGGGGATTTCAATGAAGTTTCCAAGCCCAATTTTAAAATTGTGAGGATGAAATTCCCAAAAGGGGGGAAGGATGTAACACCCCAGGTAAATAAATAATATGACATTTTCATATTTATCCTTATTTGTGAATAAAATGTTAATATTAATTTGAAGGGAATGCTATGCTCGATGGCGTACTCAATAAGCAACAACGAGTTCCTTGCAAATCATACGTTTCACTCTAATAATAAAATAATATTATGGTAGTTAACGCCTATCCATTGAAATGGCGGGAATAAACAAAACTAACTACAAAATGATTATATATGTTTGTCAAATATTTTTATTTTTATCCAATAAATGTTAGAGGCTTAAAATGAAAATGAATACAATTTTAAGCATAAATATTCTAATATTCTTTATGTAACGCCCCAAACCCAGTTACCCAGAGTCGGTGCATTATTTTAATACATTATAATTATTACAAAGAATCAAGTCCCAAATGACCGATCAGTTTAGAATTCCTGGAAAATAGATTACATACATGAATGCTACATTACACTTCATAACATACAAAAAAACATAAATAATCGTTTATGAATGCCATTATTCCCTTTTCTTAATCCTGCATATCAATCACAATATAGTTCTTGGAATCCTGTGAAAAATAAAACATAGAAAAGGGTGAGCTCATACGCTCCCTAAGGGTAAGCAATTCAGTGGAAATTTTCATAAATAATCATAAACATTTAAGGCAATGTATAACTAAAACAAAATCCTTTTAAACATGAACATCAACATAGCATGGAAAAAATAAAATGAAATAATTTTCATTTACTTATTCACATGGATATTCTACTAATTGAATAATAACATGCAATATCAATAACCACATTGATAATGATCGAATGCATAATTCCAGACTATCATAACCACATAGACAAGGCCTCGTTCCAAGACTACAAATAAGATTTTGTCAAGGCCTTGTGCCAAGACACTAGTTTGTCTCATGAGACCTACCGATGCATCGAGGAGCTATAGCGGGCTCCAACCGTAACATACTAAGTTAAATGCATTCTCATATGAAAAGGTTTAAACATAACATAAAAATTCGTATTAAAACTAGCATACGAAATGTCAATAATTTCTCTATAAACCATGAATGGTATAAAAATAACACATCCATAGTTAAACATATCAAAAAACCTTCAATACAATACAAAAGTTTTGTATAATAATAAATCAACTTCAAATAAACTTAAAATCCATAAAAGTATGTTGACATAGATGAAATAAAAACTATTTGAGAGAAATATCTCTTTTTTTTAAATCATTTAAAAGTCACACATTTATTAAGGATGTAATTTAAAATAGATTTTTGAATCAAAGTGTCCCATACCACTTCGAAACTTTTGAGAATAAATATCATTTCAAAAAATTCATGTCCACAAAAATAAATCCTTAAAATCATTTTGAAAACATGGACATTAATTAAAAATATTTAGAAAGATAAATCTTTAAAACATTTAAAATTCTGATTTTGATAAAGAGTACCTTTCAAAAATTCTTAAAATATTCATTTTGAAATCATTTAAAAGTCACATAATTTTTAAATAAAAAATTTACACTGAAAATATCCTTATAAGCCTGTAAGGGATTCTTTGAAAATTTTATAACGGCAGAAAATATCCGCACCCACCGTATAAGTTAAAAAAACATTGTTTCTTTAATTCTGTCGAAAAGGATAAAAAAGAACTTGTTTGGAAAACTACGGAAAGATTCCTTTATAAAAATATTATAAAAAGTAAAACAAGGGTATAAATGAATTTAACCCATATTCTTTTAAATAATAAGAATGTTTTGAAATAAACTTTCAAGAAACTTGGATGTGGATGATAAAGAGATCCCAGTAGATTATTACGTAAAAACAACCTCGGATAATGAAGAGATTGTGAAATAAACCCTAACCAATTTGTTAACATACAAAATGTACAACCCATGAAAGAGGTATCATACAATGAATATGTAAATACACATAAATTAAAGTGTATTACACAAAGAATATAATTATGGGCAGTATATGCACCACAGAAAAGGTAATGGTGGCAATATGGCATGAATCTCACGGGAATAAGGAGTGAGATGAAAACCCTGTACCATGTACTTTTACTTGGTTGGGGTAGGTTAAACTCCTGTATAATGGTGAAATAATTGTTATTAAATTATACAAGAATCATATACATTAATATGATATCATATATGATCTTTTAACATTGATTTGTTAATAATATCTTAGTATTATCATTGTTTCGGGTGTTAACTTACTCGTTTTTTATATGTTTTGTTACGTAAGCTATGTTTGTAATGGATAGGTTGTATCTTAATCATATCTAGAATGATATCAAGTCTTTATATACTATTATTAAACATCAAATGATAATTATACTTGAATGGATACGATGGAGAATGAATCTCATCGCGTTCGTGGAGATGGTAGTCCGTACGTACGCACGAGCGACAATATCATTCTTTTGATATTGAAATAATTTATAATTGGATGGTATATCATATATACTGAATCATTATAATGTTACATATATTATTTACAATAATTACACATCATTATTATACCCATCCAAATAATAATTTATTGAATAACAATTACACCACGATGTGGAGACGGTAAGCCGTACGTACACACGTATGGTGACATGTTATTCAAAGGATGGATAGAATAATGAATATGATTGTAACATATTTATAATAACATCACAGTATATATAAGATAATGGAGTTATTATTTTATAATGGTAATAACAACGGAAGAAGAAGTGGAAGAACAAAGGAACTTGGAAAAAGGGTGGTGAAATCATTACCTCTTTTTCAGGTTCTTCAATTTGATTTGATTAAAAGGGCTCTTAGGATGGCTTTCTTACTAAAGGAAGGCCTCTAGTATGAAGTTAGGGAAGTTGAGAGAGTATTTTGGCATCTTTTGGCTGAACAAAAAGGCTTTTAATGTGTGAATTAGTGAGAAGGGGGAGTTCCCTTTTATAAGAGGGGCGATGGGCACCTTTGG
Source organism: Viscum album (assembly GCA_963277665.1). Lineage (NCBI taxonomy): Eukaryota > Viridiplantae > Streptophyta > Magnoliopsida > Santalales > Viscaceae > Viscum > Viscum album. Next base: position 1,218,126,618 of record OY728159.1, read on the forward strand.
AAAAGCTAGAAATATTATTTTATAATAAATTCATATTCGGTTTCTAATGGCTACAAAGTGGTTTATTTAAAGTTTAAGGTGGGTATGGGCCGAAAACCACTCAAACAATAGAATTTGGATGGGTTTGGGTCACTATATTAACCTTATCTTTAAGTATTAACTCTTAGTTAATTAGTTTCACTTTTACAATGTCTCTTTGTATTTATATATTATATGGTTAATAAACATACTATATACATCCAAGAGACCCCAAAGTGGTTCATTAAGGACTCATGATATAAGTTTCTTGGATGATACATATATTTTTAGGAATTTAATATCAATTAGTAATATAATATTTGTTTTAAAAACTCTTTTATGTCAATTTTGACACTATTCAATAGTTGATTTTCGTAAAACTCATAACAGAATAATTACTTCCCAAAAAGTCAATTAAATCAATCCTAATATGTCATATTATCCTAGAAAATTAGTTTAATTCATTAAAAGTCTCAAATTATATTTATTTGGGTATTTATAATATCAATTATTTTAATTTTTAACTATTATGGTAATTACTGCATCATCATTGTGTCATATATAAATTAAATTATTTAATGTCTAATTTTTTTAAATAAAATACCATTATGTAGGAAATCTATTTATATTTATAATGAATATTTATAGTCGAAAATCCAACATATATAACCCAATTTATATTTTTTTCTAAAACATATATGCTTGTGTCATTTTTGTAATCATTTTAACTTAATTAAAATAAAGTGTCCCTATCACTTACAAGTGGCACCATGGGGTTCAAAAATCAACCCAAAGATGCCCAAGGTCGAACATGTATCAACCAATAAGGTTAGGACATGTTTTAGGGTAATTTTTTTTATTATAATAATAGTTTTTAACCCTTATTTACCGGATTTACCCTTTAACCATGGTAAATAAAATATTTACCGAAGTAATTATTCAAAATGTCTAAAAATAAAAGTTACCTATTTACACAATTTGATCATCCTAATTCCAAATATGGAATCCATTTTTCCAAATTCAAAACACAGAAGTGGCATAATTAATTTAAAATTAATTCCCGCTTTCAAAACAAAAAGCGTGTTTTTAAGATATAATAACTATCAAAAGATTGATACTTGTTTATGTTCTGTTTTATTGTGAAATTATGTCCAATGACCAACATTGTATTAAATGGTAAATATATATTCTAAATATACTTTAAAACCACTCAAATTCATAATTTTTCAATATTAATTATTTCAATTAAAAAGTAGTTTTTGATTAAAATTTATTAATTTTCACTCTTCATCAAAATATGAAAGTTATTCGAAAAGTACCAAAATTTCACCCTAGGATAATTTCGATATTCCGAATCCAAAAATGAAGTCCATTTTGGGAGATAGAATTTATAAAATTTCAGAAAGTAGGTATTACTATTCATAACGGCTAGTTTGATTGGTTGTGGTGTGTTAGAACTCGATGTTTCGTACAACACACGCTATCACATTATTCAAAAAGAAGCGTACCATAGATGCCTGGGGTGTTACATTGTAATTTTTTATGTCCCCATTCTAAAGAATAAATTTATTTAGTCAAATTGAATATATAAAAGTTTAAAATATTGGATTTAAAAAGGAATCACTATTAAAGTTGGTAAAAGTGCATTTTTGAAAAATACTTCTTTTGTCTGAAAAAATGAATTTGTTCTTAAATTATGTATAAGAAACTCATAATATGGATTCTAAAATTATAAGGATTATATAAAGTTTAAAATTTAGTTAATACTATTCATAACCTCTTTTGAACGGCTTTTTTGTTAAGTCATGGTGCGCTTTAACTCAGTGTTGCGTGTAGTGAAAGTTATTGAATTATTTTGAAGAAATAACACACTATGAAATCTTGGGTCTTTACATTCTCCCATCCTTCAATAAATTACATCCTCGCAATTTGAAATTGTTTTTCGAAAATTAACGGTTGAATATATAAAATATCTTGGTGGGAAAACCCACATCGGAAATTGGGTTAATAAAATTTAGTCTTAATAAGAGGAAAAGAGAAATGAAAGGGTCACCACCAAATCATGATCTCTATTCGGAGAACATTGGTGGAAATTAGAGAGATATAATTGGAGGAAAAAAGTAAATATTTATAGGTTGTGATTGATGTCATCAATCAAAAACAAGTGTAAAATTTAGGGCCTTAAATTCATCAATCTATGATGATTTAAAATACCATCGGTTTAGCAAAACATATGGTATTAGGATAACACATTTTTTGTTTTATGATCCCTTCACTACAGTATAAGAATTAATTTCTTCATTGAATAAGATAATAAGTAAAATATATACTTGACAAGTAGAGTCTCATCCTTTAACTAATTTCTACCACAAACTCATCTTTCACTCTAAAAGATAATGGAACATAATTTTTTTAATATATCCTATTCATATAGGGTTCCAAAAAAATGAATTTATAATTCATCTACCAGATCTTTTTCAAAAAACTACATTATTTAATCCCGGACATTACATGGGCCAGTGGTAGGTGATACACCCTTGTCGCCCTTCGGTTGTGGGTTCAAGTCTCGCAGCCTTGCCATACGTGACGGGTTGCCACCCAACCTCCGGGTTGTCCTTTTATGGAAATCCAAAAATAATCCAGACTAGAACTATCCAAAATGATTTAGTCCAAAAATGAAGATCCTTTTTGCTGCGTAATAACATGTGAACACCTTCACCATGTATTCTTTTAAAACACTACAACATCCTGAATTACCATAAAACGTTATTGATTATATTCATGATCCCTTATTCCTTAAATAATAATGGTTATACTCCTTCAATCCAAAAATTTTGTAAACCCCAAAAATGATGGAATATACAAATCATTAATCAGTTTCAAGGTAGTAAAGAATATCCAATATAATTTATCCAAATCAATCATGTATTATTCCAAAATCACTACCTCGGTATCAGAACTATATTATGGTTTATCATTCTCTCAACCATATATTTTCCAAAAATTTATCCTGCTATTGAGTCACTTTTCTTTATTCCACACAATCTCAAGTCCTTAATGAAATAGTACTGCAGTACAATCCTTATATACCCCATAATTATTATAACAAGTACATTGTTTATACAACACTCAAATGACATAATCAACATAAGAACTCTAATCATTCCTCTTTATCTGTGGTAGTATCATAACTTGATTATTATCCAATAGCATCATTTACGACATAGTCTGATGACTGAGAGATAGGTTTGCGTAGTGTCCAAACTCCTTGCAAATGAAGCATTGTACAATTGAAACCATTTTCTTACCCTTGCAGTCACTTACTTTGTGCCCTTTTCTCCACACTTATAACAAACTCCCATTCCATTCACGCAAGTTCTAGGGTGTTTCTTCCCAAAATTATCACATATGGGGAAATTCTTCTTTTCCCTCTTCCCTTTATCCATATTTCTCTCTTCTATCCTTTTCTTCACTTGCTTCCCTTCAAAGCCATACGACTCAGTAAAATCTTTAGTTATCTTATCCACACATGATACTATTTCTTCATATGATGATAATACGTGGGAGACTATTTACCTTCTAAATGATGTCTTAATACCATGAAAGATACGATCCTTTTTACTCTTTGGATCATACGTATTACTGGAGTTCACATTCCTTCTACTGGGCGCCATTTCTATACAATAGCATAAACTAGGTCAGTTTATGAATTGCAATAAATAATTCCTAATGCAAATTGAACAGTTTATGGATATAATCCATAATCATAAAAAATGTTTTCTTTGAGTAAGTATATACTCATGAGCCATTCATAATGGTTTTTAAATAAAATGAGAATTATCCTAAGCATATCCCTCGGAAGTGTCATAACCAAGAGTTTAGCAAGGCCTGTTGTCGTGCACCATTTCTCGTTCGAGTCTAGTTCAAAGCAGCATTTTCGGGTTTTACCCCTAGGTACATATGTGCCAGAGCCACCTCTAGCTGCTCGTATCCTGAAAAAGGATGTATTGCTCAGAAAACTTAAAAAATCTATACAATTACAAAATTCTAGGAAGTTATTCTATACTAATCCTCAAAGTCTATCTTATGGCTATGTGTTCTAATCAGAGTTTATCTAAATCTAGTTTCCAAGGTTATTGCTAAACTTCCTCTGATAACAACTGTAACGCCTCGACCCCAGTTACCCAAAGTCGGTACATTATTTTAATACATTGGCATGATTACAAATAATCAAGTCCCAAAGGACCGATCAGTTTAGCAGTCTTGGAAAATAGATTACATACATGAATGTTACATTACACTTCATAACATACAAGAAAACATAAATAATCCTTTATGAATGCCATTATTCCCTTGTCTTAACCCTGCATATCAATCACAATATAGATCTTGGAATCCTGGGAAAAATAAAACATTGAAAAGGGTGAGCTCAAACACTCCATAAGGGTAAGGAATTTAGTAGAAATTTTCATAAATAAGCATAAACATTTACAAAAATGTATAACTAAAACAAAAGCCTTTTAAACTTGAACATCAACATAGCATGGAAAAAATAAAATGAAATAATTTTCATTTACTTATTCACATGGATATTCTTCTAATCAAATAATCACATGCAATATCAATAACCACTTTCATAATGATGGAATGCATAATTCCAGACTATCATAACCACATAACCAAGGCCTCATTCCAAGACTACAAATAAGATTTTGTCAAGGCCTTGTCCCAAGACACTAGTTTGTCTAATGAGACCTACCGATGCATCGAGGAGCTATAGCGGGCTCCACCCATCACTTACTAAGTCCAATGCATTCCCATATGAAAAGGTTTAAACATAACATAAACATTCGTATAGAAAACTAGCATACAAAATGTCAATACTTTCTCCATAAACCATGAATGGTATAAAAATAACACATCCACAGTTAAACATATCACAAAACCTTCAATACAATAAAAGTTTTTTGTGTCATAATAAATCAACTTCAAATAAACATAAAATCCATCAAAGTATGTTGAAATAGATGAAATAAAAACTATTTGAGAGAGATATCTCTTTTCTTGAAATCATTTAAAAGTCACACATTTATTAAGGAAGTAATTTAAAAGAGTTTTTTGAATCAAAATGTCCCAAACCACTTTGAAACTTTTCAAAATAAATATCATTTCAAAACATTTATGTCCACATAAATAAATCCTTAAAATCATTTTGAAAACATGGACATTAATTAAAAATATTTAGAAAGATAAATCTTTAAAACATTTAAAATTCTGATTTTGATAAAGAGTACCTTTCAGAAATTCCTAAAATATTCATTTTAAAATCATTTAAAAGTCACATAATTATAAAATAAAACAGTTACTTTGAAAATATCCTTATAAGCTTGTAAGGGAAGCTTTGAAAATTTTATAATGGCGGAAAATAGCCGCACCCGCCGTATAAGTTAAAAAAAACATTCTTACCTTAATTCTGTTGAAAAGTTTAAAAAGGACCTTGTTTAGAAAACGATAGAAAGAATCCTTTATAAACATCTTATAAAAAGTAAAACAAGGGTATAAATGAATTTAACCCATATTCTGTAAAATAGTAATAATGTTTTGAAATACACTTTCAGGAAACTTGGATGTGGATGATAAAGAGATCCCAGTAGATTATTACGTAAAAACAACCTCGGATAATGAAGAGATTGTGAAATAAACCCTTACCAATTTGGTAACTTACGAAATGTACAACCCATGAAAGAGGTATCATACAATGAATAAGTAAATACAGATAAATTAATGTGTATTACACAAAGAATATAATTATGGGCAGTACATACACCATACAAAAGGTAATGGTGGCAATATGGCATGAATCTCACGGGAATAAGGAGTGAGATGAAAACCCCTTAGCTTTTTTTCATTGGTTGGGGTAGGTTAAACACATGTATAATGGTAAAATAATTGTTATTAAATTATACAATAATCATATAAATTAATATGATATCATATATGATCTTTTAACATTGATTCTTTAATAATATCTTAGTATTATCGTTGTTTCGTGTGTTAACTTACTCGTTTTCTTTTATATGTTTTGTTATGTAAGAAATGTTTTTCATGGATAAGCTGTATCTCAATTATATCCAGAATTATATCAAGTCCACAGATACTATTATTAATCCTCAAATGAGAATTATACTTTAATGGATACGATGGAGAATGAATCTCATCGCGTTCGTGGAGACGGTAGTCCGTACGTACGCACGAGCGACAATATCATTCTTCTGATATTAAAATAATATATAATTGTATTGTATATCATATATACAGAATCATTATAATGTTACATTTATTATTTAATGAATTAAACAACATTATTATACCCATTCAAATAATAATTTATTGAATAACAATTACACCATGACGTGGAGACGGTAAACCGTACGTACGCACGTATGGTGACATGTTATTCAAAGGACGGATAGAATACTGAATATGATTGTACCATATTTATAATAACATCACAATATATATAAGATACTGGAGTTATTATTTTAGAATGGTAATAACAAATGAATAAGAAGTGGAAGAAGAAAGGAACTTGGAAAAAGGGTGGTGAAATCATTACCTCTTCTTCGGGTTCTTCCTTTTGATTTGATCAAAAGGGATCTTAGGTTGGCTTTTTGACTAAAGGAATTCCTCTAGGATGAAGTGAGGGAAGTTTAGAGAGTATTTTTTCTGAGTTTGGCTGAACCAAAAGGCTTTGAATGTGTTAATTAGTGAGAAGGGGGAGTTCCCTTTTATAAGAGGGGTGAGGGGCACCTTTGGAAAAGCTAAAAATATTATTTTATAATAAATTCATATTCGGGTTTTAAGTGTTAAAAAGTGTATTATTTAAAGGTTATGGTGGTTATTGGTCGAAAACCACTCATCCAATAGAATTTTGACAGGTTTTGGTCTCTATATTAACCTTTTCTTTAAGTATTAACTCTTAGTTAATTAGTTTCACTTTTACAATGCCTCTTTGTATTTTTATAATATATGGTTAATAAACTTACTATATACATCCAAAAGACCCCAAAGTCGTTCATTAATGATACACCTATCATGATATATGTATCTTGGCCGAAAATTAGATTTTTAGGAATTTAATATCAATTAATAATATAATATTTGTTTTAAAAACTCTTTTATGTCAATTTTGACACTATTCAATATTTGATTTTTTTAAAACTAATAACAGAATGATTACTTCAAAAAAAGTAAATTACATCAATCCTATTATGTCATATTATCCTAGAAAATTAGTTTAATTCATTAAAAGTCTCAAATTATATTTATTTGGGTATTTATAATATCAATTATTTAAATTTTTCACTATTATGGTAATTACTGCATCATCATTGTGTCATATAAAAATTAAATTATTTAATGTCTAAAAATTATAAATAAAATTCCATTATGTAGGAAATCGTTTTATATTTCTAATTAATATTTATAGTCGAAAATCCAACATATATAACCCTATATGAAAATTGTTTTTCTAAAACATATATGCTTGTGTCATTTTTGTATTCATTTTAACTTAATTTAAATAAAGTCTCCCTATCACCTACAAGTGGCACCATGGGGTCCCGAAATCGACCCAAAGATGCCCATGGTAGAATATGTATCGACCAATAAGTTTAGGACACATTTTAGGGTAATTTTTTATTATTATAATATTATTTTTTAACCCTTATTTAACGGATTTACCCTTTATCCATGGTAAATAAAATATTTACCGAAGTAATTATTCAAAATGTCTAAAAATAAAAGTTACCTATTTACAAAATTTGAACATCATGATTCCAAATATGGAATCCATTTTTCTAAATTCAAAATATAGAAGTGGATGAAATTAATTTAAAATTAATTCCCGCTGTCAAAACAAAAAGCATGTTTTTAAGATATAATAACTATCAAAAGATTGATACTTGTTTATGTTCGGTTTAATTGTCAAATTATGTCCAATGACCAAAATTGTATTAAATGGTAAAAATATATTCTAATTATAATTTAAAACCACTCAAATTCATAATTTATCAATATTAATTATTTCGAATAAAAAGTAGGTTTTGATTAAAATTTAGTAATTTTCACTATTCATCAAAATATGAAAGTTATCTGAAAATACCAAAATTTCAACCTAGGATAATTTCGATATTATGAATCCAAAAATGAAGTCTCTTTTTAGAGATAGAATTTATAAAATTTCAGAAATTAGGTATTACTATTCATAACGGCTATTTTGATTGGTTGTGGTGTGTTAGAACTCGATGTTGCGTACAACACATGCTATCGCATTATTCAAAGAGAAGCATACCGTAGAAGCTTTGGGTGTTACATTGTAATTTTTTTAAAGTTACCATTCTAAAGAAGAAATTTATTTAGTCAAATTGAATATATAAAAGTTTAAAATATTGGATTAAAAAATGAATCACTATTAAAGTTGGTAAAAGTGCATTTTTGAAAAATACTTATTTTATCTGAAAAAAAGGAATTTTTTCTTACATTATGTCTAAGAAACTCATAATATGGATTCTAAAATTATAAGGATTATATAAAGTTTAAAATTTAGTTAATACTATTCATAAATTCTTTTGAACGGCTTTTTTGGTAAGTCATGGGGCGCTTTAACTCGGTGTTGCGTGTAGTGCAAGTTATTGAATTATTTTGAAGAAATAAAACACTAAAATTTTGGGGTGTTACACTTTAAAAGGTTGATTAACCACCTTTTGATGGGGAAACATTTTTAAATCCTCTTTTTTACAATTTTATATGTTCTATTGGAACAATTAAAATTCTTCTTTAGAATCGGGACGTCAAAATTTACTTTGTGTAAATTTTTGGTATTTTTCCGATAAAGTTCATTTTTTAATGAATAGTGAAAAATGTTGTATTTTAATTCAAAACCTCTTTTTAGTCTAATTTATTTATATGGATAGATTATCTTTTTAATTAGGTTTAAAGTTTAGTTATAGTATATTTTTATCATTTAATCCAATGGTGGTCATTGGAATTAATTTCACTTTGAAATTGGACTTAAACTAGTGTCAATCTTTTGATATATTTTGTTTCTTAAAAACACGCTATTTGTTTTGAAAAAGGGAATTAATTATTAAATTGATTAATGAAACTTATATATTTTTAATTTTGTAAAATATATATCATTTTTTAATTCGGAATATCAAATATATCTTAGGGTGAATTTTTGGTATTTTTTTGAAAAACATCAATTTTTGATGAATAGTGAAACCACTAAGTGGTTGTTAAAAAACTAATTTTTTGTTTAAATGAAAATTTACAACCTCTGTGATTTGAATTTCACAAATATGACATACATGGCTTTCATTAGGATGTAAAATGTGGTTCAACGGGATGAAAATATTTTTTTGGTGAATAGTAACTTTTAAGTTTTATTAATCGCGATTAAAGGTAATTAGTGTAATTTAAGGTAAAGATAATGTTATAATAATTTTAAGTGACCTTGAAAAATGTTCTATACTTATTTTATGAGTCATGGACGACAAAAAAAAATCCATGGGTCTACTTGGGGACCCCATGGAGCCAATTGGGTAAGAAAATGACATTAATAACTTTTTATTTAAAGTTAAAATAAAAATGTCACAAACATGTATTGTTTTACTAAAACAATTTTTATAGGGGGTTATAAAAGTCATATTTTTTACAATAAATATTAATTAGAAAGATAAAAATATTTAATACATTATGATATTTATTTTATAATTTTTAGACATTAAATAAATTAAATTATTTATGACACTATGATGATGTAGTGGTTACCTCATTATTTAAAGATTTAAATAAAATGAAAAGATAATGTAGAATCTAAGACCTACACTTGTTAAAAACCTATTGTATGGGTGGATTTAAAATTCTTATCACCTTATCCTAGAAATATTTAATTTTGGGACCTTTAAAATCTGAAATTCATTTTATAATAAAGTAACATTTTATAACTTTCCAAGAGTGCCCCTCCTCTCCTCTTATAAAAGGCCCCCACCTCTACCTCCTTACACACACTTCTCAAGACCTTTGATCACCCAAAATCTGCTCCTTTTGTCTCTCCACATCCCTCTCTTACTCTTAGAAGCCTCACTTTGGGTAGAAGTCTTTCCAAGGTAGCCTTTGAGCTCAAACCAAGAGGAGTTACCCAATTTAAAGGTAATGTATTCACCTGTGTTCTTTTGTTTTATTTTGCTTCTCCAACCCCCTAAACTCTTTTTATTTCTTTCTTTTGTAAAAACAAAAGTATCTTAAATATACTATGATGTCGTTATGATAAGTATTTGAGATACACTAACACACACCTCCGTATAATGGTTAAAGAAGATACTGTTTCCGTGGATGGTGAATTACTGCCTCACGAAACGATGATTGTTCTATCTTCTCCTACCACCTCTCCTGGTGGCCATTATGATGGAAATATATTTATGATATATATTATATTTATTTCTTCTCTATGCTTCTGTATTTTATATTTAATACATTCCTTTATTCTTTTCATGTTGTGAAAATGCGATAATTTCATTTGAGGAAGTGTGGACTACCGCCCCCTCAAGTGATGTGACTCGTTCATGCAATACATGGAATGTATAAAGAATGAAATTGATGAAATTATGTGATCTATAAAACATATATGTTATACTGAAATTATAATATGTATATATCTCTCATCTAGTTTTAATACCATTAAAGTTCCAAAGAAATGAAAGTAGCGTTCATGCGTACGTACGGCTTACCGTCTCCAGGAACGGTACATTTCATTTCTTATCTCCAAATGTTATGTACTATTATAAGTAAATATATATAATGGATATATATTTCATATATTACATCTAAATTATGGATATAATTCTGGAATTATTATATATATATATATATCTTTTAGCTTTAATTCCATTAATATGACAAAAAAATGAAAGTAGTGTTCATGCGTACGTACGATCTACCGTCTCCATGAACGATGCTTTTCATTTTTTATCTCCAAATGTTATGGAATAGTATAAAATGAATATATAATGGATATATATGATATTTAAATCATCAATACTATTCTGGAGATGATGTACCTATAACTACATGGAAAATTCTTTTCCAACAAGTTCAATTTTGCCTCATGTACCGAACATTGACAAAAACGTCAGATATGAACTCACATTATTAACCAATTTTTATAAAATGGGATATGAACTGAATAATAATATTTAAATTATTTCCTTAAGAAATTATAAATTGACCAAAGTTTATTATTCAGGAATATAATAAAACGAACAAGACAAGTCAGACTTGAGCTAAGGAATCCTACCTCTCTCTTTCTTTTTAAGTACTCCCTTTTATGTCATTTCTTTTAAGATCATATTTATTATGTTTGGGGATGTTATTTTATATTCATCATTATGTACTTTTTATGTTCATATTATGAGAGATCCTATTTGATCTCATATATCAAAATTTGGAAGTTTTAAGTGGCGCCGTTAGGCTGCCGAGTTTTCGTAATGGATTTTTCATCTCCCTATTACTCCCATGAGATTTATGCTACATTTTCCACCATTTCCTTTGAGTGGTGTATGTACTTACCATTATTCTACTATTTGTGTAATATATTTTTATTTATGGGTATTTACATCAATGTTGTATAGTCATTCTTTCATGGGGTGTACGTTTCGAAAGTTACCCAAATCGGTAAGGGAACCTTTCACCCTCCTCTTTTTAAAAGACTTCTTTTGTTATGTATTTTAATTTACATCGTATTATGTTGGGATATGTACTTTCATATCCTTATTGATGTAAAATTTATTTCCAAGTGGTGAGATACCATTTTTTTCTCATCAACTCATTTTCTGAATTTTAAAGTGACCTCGTTAGGATGTCGAATTTTTAGAAGGGAACATCTTAACCCAATTTCGATTTCTTTGGGTTCAACTTGTACTTCTTGAACATGTAATCCTATGAATATGTGTGAATTACCTCTTATTGTTTCACACCTAATATCCACTTATATTGGGTGTATTTATATTTCTCACACATAATTATGTGATTGATTTATCATTAATTTAAGGATACCATCTTTATAATGGATTTCATCTCAATTTACATTTCCATTGAGACTTCATTGTTGTTATGAACTAATTCACTCTTATATGGTGTATATATAGTCCTTTGAAATATTATATCATGAATCCATTTATTCTCATGATATTATAAAGTTCTGATTAAATGTCATTCCCCAATTATTTTTATTCAACGGTCTCTCATTTTTTTAAAAACTCTTTTACAAAAATATCATTTTAAATTTTTTAAAGATTTATTACTCTAAATCTTTTTCTATAATGTCCATGTTTTCAAAATGGTTTTCAGTATTTATATATATGGACATTAATATTTAAAAATTATAATTCCATTAAATGCTTCAGAGTGGTATGGGACACTTTGACTCAAAAATATCTTTTAAATGGTTTTTGAAAATATATTGATCATTTCAATATCTTGAAATTACTTATTGTGATTGAAAATGAAATGATGTTATTGAAATGTTTATATGTTCAATATTTTTTGTGTAATTATGGTACTTGGACATTTGACGGGTGGTTACATGATAAACCGTATAACGGGTGGTGCTGTGAATACCAGTACGGGTGGTTACGTTATAACCTCCAATGCATTGGGTATGGAAGTCCTCCATATGGCTATTCCATTTAGTGATATGTGTTGAAGTCGACCGTATGGTTATTCCATTGAAGTATGTTGATGTCCCAAGTTACCTTTATATGTTATGTGTTCTTTATATGGGTTTTATGGTAATATTTTGTTTGAAAAAGGGTATGAAATGATCCTTTATTCAGTGATGATTATTTAATACTTCTTAAAGGTGAAAAGTATTACTTTGAAAAATTATTTATGGTCTACATGATGTTTTGAAAAACTAACAGTTTTCCTTCTTTGTGTATTCTTTACTGAGCTTTTTATGCCCACCCCATATTTTTTTGAAATGTTTTTCACAGGACTTAAAGTGGAATAGGGTCAAGGATGGGATTAAGGAAAAGTCATGCTATCAAAAACATGGAACTAGACATGTTTCTTTTTAAGAGTTTTTATTTTATGGAAACTTAGTAGAAGTGTCTACTTGGTAATCTTTTGAGATGTAATAGTTATGTCCTAATTCTCTAAAACTCTAAACCTGAAAAGATCCTCTATGTAAATTATTCATTTAATTCAATATTAAGTAATGTTTAAGGCCGGGGCCTTATAAGTTTGGTTGGAATAAAAAAAATGTTTCATTCAACCAAAATTGCAAAACTTCCAATGACCATAAGTTGTAGCTAGTTTAGACATATGTTCGTGGAAGTTACTTATATCAATCACAAAGAGAACCATGTTACTTAGTTACATTCATTGATTTTATAAAAATATAATGTGTTTGATTCCTTTATATAATGAAAATCCATGGTGCAGTTGGAACGTGGTTAGAAATTGAAACGTCTCTGATATGATAATGGTGGTTAATAAAATAGGAGTAATTTTTGGGACATTTGTCTAAAGAATGGGATTATACATGAGATAATAATACATGAAACTTGAAAATAGAATGGAGCGGAATAGAGGATGAAACATACTTTAACAGTGAAGGACAGATGAATTCATCTGCACTTTTGTATTCCCAAGCCCTTCTAGAAAAATGAAATTAATATAGTAGCATAGTTTTCTAATAGAAGTCTAACCATTTTAGTGAGATAAAATCCACTAGAAGAGATATAGATTGGAAAAGTAAAATGGAATAATTAATTTAAAGGAAAATTCCAATGTCTATGTTCTTGTAGGCTATAGATAGAAATATCTTAGAAATAAACTATAGAATAATTATCAATGGAATATCATTTGAAGTTTAGATGTAATATTTAATGAAAATATTATTTGGAAAGATAAGAACTTGGATGAATCAAAATTTTAGAGAGGCAGATCTACTAATGAATTTCAAATTGATTTGGATAAGAGTACTTATAATTCAAAAATACTAGTGTTACCATATATCAACATGAATGCATAAACAATTCGACTAATGAATGTTGTACCTTGAATATAAAGTACTAACTAGGCTATATGGAAATATTTTCCTGTATAGAAATCAACATTAAGGTCACTATAAGTTTAATAAATGAAAACTAGAGTTTTGAAGAGCACATAAACATCTCTGAGAAGATATTCTAGAGTTTTTTTATGAATCTAGAAGTATGGGTTTGATACATACTTCTTAGTTTTAATAGATTCTAGTGAAATTGAATGACAAGAAGTGGAAGTGTAACTCAATGAATCAAAATAGTGAGATTTATCCATAGTAGAAGAAATTAATTCCTTAAAGTCCAATATAACATGAGAGCTGACTGAAATGCTGAAGGATAAATGATTAATAAAGAATAAATGGGTCTATCATTTGAAATAAAATGTTGAATAAGTTTATGATTCATGAAATTATAGAAAGTTGAAGATTTAAATATAAGGTGTGAATCAATTTCTCTGAAACATTTTCATTGGAATTATATCATACTAAAATATGAACATTGCTGGTCATTAGTGCATCCTATGGTTTAATCTTAAAGAATATAGATGTGTTTAATTCCTTTATTCATGATGATTTATAGGTGGAGATAATCATAAAGTATCTAAGGGGTTTTAATAATCATAAAAAATACATAAATGTTTATAAGTTGAAGAATTGTATTTATGTCTTAAAATAAGAATCTTGATAGTGGAACCAGAAGCTTTATGCTTTCCTGAATGAGAAATATTTCCTATGTTGAAAATCTGTTCATTACTATTATCAGATGTTTTTGGAATGATGTAAAATATGTTTTACTCTTAATATATGTTAATGAAATGCTTTTGGTGGGTGTAGAGATTCAATGGAGTTAAAACATGAAGATTAAGTTTTCTAAAATATTTGAAATGAATGATATTGGATAGGATAAGAAAATATTAAGGTTGAAGATAGAGAGGAATTAAAAATCTGGTACTCTGGTGTTATCTCATAATGAGTACATCTGTAAGATCATTGGTACATGTACGATAAAAAAATTTAAATATTTCATAATTCCATTTGATCGAAAATTTATGTTATCTACATCATAGGTACCTTCAATATGGAAAGAGTTCTGATACATGGTGAAGTTTCACATGCTTCAAATTTCAAAATATTGATGTATGAGTAGATTTTTACGAGGCCAGACATTTCCTTCATAGTAGAAGAAGAGAGTTAGTTTATTTATATTCCCAAAAAGGATCATTGTGAAGATGTTAAATGGGTCATTTAATATTTTAATAGATCAGAGGATACAAAATTTCACTTTAGGTAAGGGGATCCTCTATAATTATTTGTTTTCATAGATATTTATTGTGATTCTGGCACTTAAAAAAGCACAATAGGTATTCTGCTTACTTTTAGTGGAATGAAAATCAACTAGATTTCATTTCTAGAGTTGGTGGTTACTTATTCTAGGATATAAGCACAGTATGTAGAATCTATAGAGGAAAGAAATGAGTTTTTTTTATTATGGTTCTTTCTGAAGGACTTGGGTAAATAATCATAATGAATAATGTTCTTTTGGGATAATCACAGTACTATCTACCTTGAAAAAAGTCTTAAATTTGATTCAATATGAAACACATTGATCTAAAATTCCTTTTATATTTATAAATTTTAGAGCTAATGAAGTTATATCTGTTGAATAATGCATATAATTGAAATATGGTTGACATGTTCACAAAGGTTGAAGTTAGGAGAGCCCAATTTAACACTATAACTCAGTGGGAATCTACTAAAGAAAGATGGATTGAGAACACTATATGTATGAAGATGAAGGTGTTGGTTTGCCTAAAGTGTTAGAGAAGATTATGGGGAGGTTCATTGAATAAACATTCAATTGGGAGATTTTTGGGATCATGAAGATTCTTCAGGTCAACTGAATTTTATTAATTTTTTTTTTTGGATTTTGGTTTTCTCTTCAGTCTTCTCTAAGCAATGAAAATAGGCACCTTTGGCTTATGGGAATGCTCACAACACATTGGTGAAATTCTGTTGGTTATGTAGACTAGTACTTGAGTTCAGAACATCTATATTGTTTGATTCAGTAGAATCCTCAATTAAATAGTCAAGTTAAGGAATTTTTAAATACAAATTTAAAATGTTAGTTCATCCTATTTGAGTAACAAAACGACTCTATAAAAGGGTGGTGATACTTTTTGATGATGTGTAATATATTTAAGTATTAATAATGTTACAAAAACTGAACTATAATTCTTTTAATTCTTATAATTATGTTTATAAAAAGAATTTTTAGTGTTATACCATGGACATATACCGAATATATGAACCACATAATGTTGCGTGTTTAATTATTTTTTTCATTTTCTTTTTCCTCTACTTTGGGTTTAGAGTTTATTGGTGACTTTTATTTAAATCAGTTATTATGGTGCAACATGAATTCCTAATTTTGATACTTCTATGGCATGAGGGAGGACTGATAATTGGGTTTCTACACTATTGTGAACTACCAGTAGGTACAATTTTTTGGATGAACTTAAGATTAAACCATAGAAGATTATTTCAGTTATTTCTAGAATCCTTCACTAATAATATATTTGAATAATTCCATGATTGAATCACCCATTTGAAAATTCAAATGAATTAATTAAACTAAGATTAATTAAATGTGATCTCAACTCTGATAGAAGCCTACATCACCATACTGATTCACTACAATAGAAGATAATTGATCACAAATTTACTAATTTTGGAAATGATGTTAAAAATATAAGAATGGTACTGTGCATATATGGAGTGGATCTATATTGGATCATTATTAGCCAACATAATTTTGGTTTTGTTATATTGGTTATATATAATGTTTCCCTCCATATATATATGAAGAGATATTTTTTGAAGATGAACTTACTATTTTTTGGATCTAAATATCTGGGAAATGATATTGATGTTTAATTATAAAAAATGATTGATGATTTGAAATTTTAATGGGAGAAATGTTTCACAATATTTGATTTATATAATAAAGAGTATATATTTTGTGTTTTTTTGATAATTTTCACTATAAATGACGTTTCATTATATGGAAACTTATCTAGATATAGTGTTAAGGGACATAAAGCTTGTCCAATTTGGGAAGAGGTAACTTAATATCACAAACATCAGAATGGAATAAATCTAATTCACATGAGATGTACAATATTTTTTTGAATGTATCATACTTAACAAAGATTTATAATGGAATTTAACGTCACAAACCAAGCTGAGTCGCCATCCTACTTGGCACTCGACTCATCTGTGGAAAGGCTCAAAGGGCATTATCAATCCCCATGGGATGAAACAAGTTCTCGGGTATCAAAAAAAAACAAGAGTGTATGACTTAACTGAATTAATCATATTAAATTGTCTTATAGAAAACTTAAAATTCATATCCAAACAATTTAGCTAAATTCACCCTTAACAACATTCATACATAACAATTTTCATGTTTAGACAAAACCAAAAAAGTACTACGATAGAAGGGATAAAACTCTATACCCAAAACACCATGAAATGAGAGAAACCACATCCTGAATATGTCTCCACCAAGAACAAAACTAAAATCCACAAGAAACTCAAACTACCAATACTAATATCTTTCCTCAACCCGTAACAAAAGACAGAAGAGTCTGCATAAACCCAAAGGTGTATATAGGGTGTAAGCCAAGGCCCATTAGGATTCCACCCAAATAAATGGTTCCATTCAAATTTGTTTTAATACAATTCAATATTCCATTTAAAATTAATTATTTTAAAACATATGGCAACCCACCTTTCTATTACCGAACATTTCATTACATTTTATAAATAAAGGATCTTTAGAGTCTAGTGCCATGGAAATCAGGATCATAATACCTGAAAACATAAAAAAATATTTCAAATCTCCTTAAAAATGTTATTGGAAAGTTCATCCTATGTACGGTTACTATATCTCATAACCTGGAGACATACATCAAAGGAAACAGTGAGGAGAAGGCCTAGTAAGGAAAGCAAGGGAATCAGTTTACTTGTGATATCAATAAGAACTTGATGAAAAGCATAAAGACATGAGAAATGGAAAAAGATGCATATCATAATAAAAAGAACACAGTTCTTAACATGAATATGTGGCTACAAAATTTAATTTATAAATTCATGAGCATATCACCAAGGATCATACCCAAGGTGTCATAAAAATTATTAGGGTTATTCACAATGGTATCATGAAACTTGTCATCTGTAGAGATTAAATTATTTTCACAATGAATTGGAGAACTATCTGGGATTACCCATAATATGTATTTATTTTCATGTTATCCATAGATATCAATAATTTTTTTTCATAAATAACCCAAAAAATAATAAATGAAATGGTTTTTATTTCAAAATCGTTACGTTTTAAAAGTGATTAAAAACATGATCATTATGTCATTTATAACCGATGTAAAGGGAGTCAGGGTTATATGTATGTAAACTACGTAATCAAATATATCAATTTTATTTCTTGATGAAAAGCCCTGGAAATGAATTAGGTTTGGGTATTCACATAAATAAAATAAGAGAATTTCTTGGGAAAAAGTGAGAGATTTTGAGATGAAACTTCTACAGCATAACGGCTATACAACATTGTTTTAGAAAATATTGAAAAGATATGGGACAAGGTTAAACCCCTCATAAATAAATAGTAAAACACTATGGGTATATAATTAAAATAAATAAGATCATGGTATGGATATTTGAATGACATACCACTTGAAAACGAAACTTGAATGAAAAGGCAAGATGTAATTTCTTTTACGAAAAATTCACCAGCCTAACGATGTTGCTTAAAATTCAGAAAAATAAGTTGATGAGAGTGGAAAGGGTATCACATAATTTGAACATAATATGGAAAGAAATAAGGACACATAATAATATACCCCATCATATTAATATGGAAACCAGAAGGCATAACATAAAGGAAGTCATTACATAAAAGAGGAGGGTGAAAGATTCCCTTACCTAAAAGAGTCACTTAAAAATCTCCAAGGTTGGGACCTTGGGTGGCATGAGGGAACCTTGGAAGGACTACTTGGGTGGTAAAAATACTAGAGCTCCATTAAAGAGGATTTTTGAAATAATTAAATGAAGGAATGGGTTTGTATTTATATCAAAAGTGAGGGAATATTTTATTAATTTACAATGGACACCTCATCGGTGGTATTTGAAAAACCATGGGCTTGAACATGGTATTTTCCCATGGTATTGGCCACTTAGGACACCTCATAACATATATTACTTTTAAAACATATTAAAAAATTATTACATCCTGATTACATCACTAATGATGTCATTAAACTCACCAAAACTCAAAACTATACTTTCACTATTCAATGAAAAAAACATTTTATAAAAATATCATAAATTCACCCTAACCTAAAATTGATGCTCTGAATTCAAAAATGAACTCCATTTTTTGAATATAATTATCTAATTATGTGATATTTAATTTTTAAGTAAAAACACTATTTACCTAAAAAAATATAAATACTTAACTAATAATTTCTGAAATGGTTATTTACTTATGATATTATATCAAATTACCATTCAAGATGTCTAAATTATATTTATACTTAATCTAGTGAGGTTACTATTCTATTGGTCACATTAATAATCATAAAGGTAATATTACTATTCATAATTTACTATTTTTTAAAAATTGAGTTCATATTATTCTACACATAATTTCTTACTAATCACAACTATAGAAGACCATTTTTGGAAAATCATTTCACAATATTAATTATTTAATGATTACAAAAAATATATTAAAATACCCTCTTTTCCAAAAAACACCAAAAATATGGAACTTCTATAAATTTATCATATATTTATTTGGAGATTTGAAATTCACAAATTTTTCCATAATAAGGAAAAACAATTTTATTTATACAATAGGATTACACAAAGTAAATAATGCCTCCTTACATAGCCCCTTATAACACCTGCATAAGTCTTAAGAGTTAGGTGTGAAATGGTGATAGATTCTTGGGGTGGCTAAGACAACATTGACCAAGTGGTGATTTTTATTAGCTTAAATTTCTCCCTTAAGAAGTTCCACTGAAGCTTCACATGTTGGAGTTTGGCTTGGGTATGGTTCAGAGAAAATCCCAGTGATGCAACAACCTTTCCAAGCTCCAACAGATGGGCTTCGTATAGACCAAGTCTACTGGATGAGGCCATCACCTCTTCTTTCTATATTAAATCAACCATGGCCAATTTTATTTGTAAATAATAATCATAACATTATAGATTCCAATTGTTATATTGAACAACAATCATATAACAGCAAATCCAAAAATCACATTTTAATTATAATTACTTCATTAATTAAAGGATATAGTTTTGTTTTGTATAAAATAAAATAAAACTCAAATTTAGGAAACAAATATTATTCAAAAGTTTGGGTCTTTAAATTATTCCCCCCTTAAGAAATTTCATCCCCGAAATTTCAACTCATAGCCTCAGAAGAGAAAAGGTGTGGGTACTTCTTCCTCATAGACTCCTCTAGTTCCCACGTGGCTTCTTCATATTTTTGGTTACTCCACAACACCTTAACAAGGTGGGTAGTCTTGTTGCGTATAACCCTGTCTCTACAATCCAAGATCTCCACCAACTGCTCCTCATAAGAGAGGTCAGGTTCCGGTTGTACCACCCTTGGATTTAGTACATGTGATGGGTCGGGTATGTACTTACTCAAGAGGGATACGTGAAATACATCATGATCTTGTTAAAGATTTGGAGGAAGTGAAAGCTAATATGACACTGCTCCAACACAGTCAAGGATTTCATCGGGGCCAATGTGCATAGGGATGAGATTCCCTTTCTTCCGAAACCTATTGACTATCTTCCAAGGTGAAATTGAAATAAATAATTTTTCACCAACAACAAAATCCAACTCCCTTTAATGGTTATTGGCAAAGATATTTCTCCTAATATGAGTATTCTTAATGTGTTGTTGGATGGAATGGACCTTTTCGGTCTTCTCTTGCACAAGATCAGGCCCAAGAAGCTTTATCTCACTAGCTTCATCCCAACAAGTCAGAGTTCCACATAGCATCCTATATAGAGCTTCATAGGGTCCCATTTGAATTCTCGAGTGGAATATGTTGTTGTAAGAGAGATCAACTAATGGGAGATGTTGATCCCATTCACCTATAAATTACATTGAGCATTTTCTTAGCATGTCCTTGAGTGTTTGAATATTGATTTTAGATTTTCCATTAGTTTGGGGGTGATAGGCCATATTGAAATTCAATTTTGTACTCAGATCATGTTGAAGACTTCTCCTAAATTTTAATGTGAACCTTGGATCACGATCAGATATGATAGAAAGTGGAACTCCATGCAGCCTTACCACTTCCTTCACATCAATCCTAGCATGTTGATCAAGAGAGAAATATTCTCGAATAGAGATAAAATGGAAAGTCTTGGTGAAACGGTCCACAATAATCCATATCACATATTTTACTTTGGAAGTTCTTGGGAGACTAGTGATAATGTCCATAGTGATATTGTACCTCTTCCATGATGGTATGGGTAGTAGTTGCAATACCCCTTTAAGAAGTTGTCACTAGGAATTAACTTGCTGAAATACCAGGCACCTTAAAGTGTAGTCTGTAATCTTCATTTTTATATTATCCCACCAATTATGATCATGATGGCCTCTATACATTTTTGTAATTCCAGGATGTATAGATAACATAGATCCATGAGCCTCATCCATCAACTCCTTTATTTCAAGAATAGATGGAACGCATAGTCTTGTATGAAATTTTAGTAGACATTATGGATCAATATTGAACACAAAAAAATTCCCATCATTCACATCCTTAAACTTCTTCTATAAAAAAAGATATTATTTCCGATCTTTCTTGATAATCTATAGTATTGGCTGTTTAGAAATCATTTGGGTTTGGGTTGATGATGTATCTTCCCTTATAATTCCCATGTCCAGCTTTACTAGGTCATTGATCAAAGAATCTCTTTGAATCCTCATCATGGAATGAACAACTGGGTATTTCCTACTTAATGAATCCATAAATTTTTTTTATCTTCCAGGATGATAATGAATTGAACTATCATAGTATTTAAGAAGTTCCAAAAATATCCTTTGTCTCATGTTCAATTACTTCTATGTGAAAATATACATCAAACTTTGATGGTATGTGTATATTTCACATTTCTCCCCATAAGGACAGTACCTCCATATCTTTAGGGAAAAAATGACCATAGCTAGTTCTAGATCATGTGTAGGATAGTTCTTCTCATGAGTCTCCAAATCTCTAGATGCATAAGAAATGACCTTTTCATTTTTCATGAGGATGCACCCAAGTCATTTCAGAGATACAACACTAAAAATAACGAGTCCTTATCCACTTGAGTGTAGAGTTAACATGGGTGCGGTAAAAAATATCTTCTTCAGCTCTTGGAAACATTCCTCACACTCCATTTTCCGGATGAACATAACCCCTTTTTGAGTTAACTTGGCTAAAGGATTAGAAAGTTGTGAAATTTGTTTCACAAACATCCTATAATATCCAACTAAAACAAGGAATCTACGAATCTCAGTTATTGTTTTAGGCTAAGGCCACTCCTCTACAACCTTTTTCTTTTCAGGGTCTACTACGATTCCTTCGTTGGTTATAACGTTCCCCAATAAAGCAACTTGTTGTAACCAAATTTCACATTTTTTGAAATTTCCAAAAATCCTATCCTTCCGTAGAGTTTTCAAAATATCCCTTAGATGATCCTAATGATCCTTGATTTTTTTTTGAATATATTGGAATATCATAAATAAAAACTGCCACAAATTTATCAAGGTAGTCCTTAAAGACTTTATTAATAAAATCCATAAAAATTTCAAGAGAATTAGTCAGTCTGAAGGGAATAAAAAAACTCATAATGCCCATATCTTGATCAGAAGGAATTTTTTAGAATATATTCTTTCTTCACCATCAATTGATGATAACCAGATCGAAGATCATTCTTATAGAAGAATTCATCCCCACGAAGATGGTCAAATAATTCATCAATTCTTGGAAGAGGGTATTTTTTCTTCACTGTGATCCTATTCAGTTCTCTATAATCAATGCATAACCGCATTGATCTTTCCTTGTTCTTCACAAATAGAACATGTGATCACCATGGAGACACACTCATTCAGATAAAACCCTTCTCTAAAAGATATTGGAGTTATTTCTGTAATTCCTCTATCTCCACATTGAAAATCTTATATGGGGTCTTAAATATCAGATGAGATCCATGTACGAGTTCATCACAGAACTCTACCTCTATTTTTGGGGGAGGTCTGGGTAGCTCCTCAGGAAACACATCAATGTATTCCTGGACGATGGGGAAATTTTTTATCTGTATACTCTCATTTTATTTTTCTTCACCAATCAACCCCATAAAGAAGGATATAAGAGGTTCTTATAGACAAAGATCATGTTCAAATATCTCTCCTTAGAAGATAACTGTAGGTTTTCCATTCTAGACTACTGAGATTTCCTTGCCTCTACATTTGATCTTATCATTATACTTTGAGAGACAATCCATCCCTAGAATAATGT
This sequence comes from Viscum album, assembly GCA_963277665.1. Lineage (NCBI taxonomy): Eukaryota > Viridiplantae > Streptophyta > Magnoliopsida > Santalales > Viscaceae > Viscum > Viscum album. The sequence goes on from OY728159.1 coordinate 1,218,150,354, forward strand.
CGAATTCCATCCTGGTAATGACTTCTAGATTTGTGATAACATTGTTCTCCCTAAAGTAAATACTATAGTTTCTAAGAACTAACGACACTTTGATAATCCCACCAGGAGTCTTGACTGATAACACTACTATTAGCAGTTTAGGGGTTGATTCTAAATTCTTTGCAAACATGGAGGAAATATAAGACTGTATAGAACTAGAATCAAACAATGTACTTTCTATCTTAGAGAGAACAACAAGAGTACCTTTCACAGCATCATTTGGAACTTCAACTTCTGCCGTAGTGATAGAAAAATAACAACCTTGTTCCCTTGGCCTTTTCTGAGGCTGGTGGTGGTCCCTCTCCACTACCCTCAGATTTGGAAAGTGATAGGAAAAGTGACCATGTTTTCCACACTTATAGCATTGGACACCAGGTAGGGACTACACCATCTTCCCATTATTATTAGTTTTGGGAAGTTGTGGCTTCACCTCACTTTGATAATTCCACGTGATATGGTCATCTCTTCCACAATTTTAGTACTTACCACTCCCAATTAGAAATATCCCTGAATACTTATTCCCACATTTATTAAACATGGGAAGTTGAACTTGATTGCCTCCTCTTCCCTGATTGAAGCTCCTCCCTAAAATTGGATCCATTGATCTTTTAATGTCATTGGAGTTGTGAGAACACCATGTCTCGCCAAACTCCAGTTCAACCTTCATTGAACTCCGTATGATCTTCTCATAGATGTCATTGTCTCAGTTGGATAGATTCTTCTATAGATGAGATCTCTGTCCACCAAAGAATCTATTAACCTTCCCACTAGGATCCATGACAAAGAATGATCTATAATAGGAATGTCTGGTGATGTTCATATCATAGCTTCAAAAAAATTTCTTCTCTTTCTGCTTCAGCTTGAGAAACTCCTTCTCCATTTTTGTTCTCATCGAATGAGGGAAATACTTATTGAAGAGGATCCCTCTAAAATCTTTCCAATCCATAGCTTCAACGTCCACTCTTGGCATCATGTTTTTAATCATCTTCCACCATTTATCAACTTCTCCATCTCAGCAGTAAATAGCAAGTGTGACCTTCTCTTATTCTGAACAGTGGATCACAAAAAATATCTTCTCGATAGAGATGATCCACTATTTAGAAATAAATAGGTCGGTAGATCCCCTAAAGGTTGGTGGTAATTGAATCATACATGACTCAAAATAATTTGGTTCCCTTCATAGTGAGATCAGTCTCTTAACTTTATTCAAGTTATTTCCCATAACTTCAGTCTGTTGGTTCATCATTATCATGAAAGTTTCCATTTCAGATTCTATCGGAGGGCCGTCAGTTCATGGTCTATTGAGGTCACCATTTTCAAGGTTCCTCCTATTGGTTTCCATTTTCTAAAAGAATAAAACCTTAGTGAGAAACATATTTCATTCAAGTAACATTTATCTATAATGGATTTTATGTCTTCAAAAATTATTCTTAAACAATAACATTTCTTTTTAAATCCTTCATAATGATTCATAAAAAGCTTGTGATTAACCCAACATATACCCTAGGAGTGTCATACCAGAAGTGAATCATGGACCATTTTCGTGTACCATGATACCCCCAGTAAATCATGAAACTCTTGGTTGGAGTTTTCACTCCTGGGTACATTTGTTCCAGAGCCGCATCCACTTGTTCGTATCTAGACATAGATTTATTGGTTCGTAAACCAGTTATATAATATTTCACCAAAAGACTAGAAATTTTTCTTATATTAATACTTTTGTATAGGGTTATTCCTAATGTTTTCATATCCTGATTTCCATAAATAACTAAACTATCCTTTGATACCAACTATGGAATCCCGCCTTTTTATTACAAAACGTTTCATTACATTTTACAAACAAGGGATCTTTAAAGTCTAGTGTCTTGGAAATCAAAAGAATAATACAAGAGAAATTAAAACAATCCTTTAAATATCCTTTAAGATCTTTTTGAAAAGTTCATCCTATGTAAACTACTACATCTCATAACCTGGAGACATACATCAAATGAAAGGGTGATAAGAAGGCCCAGTAAAGAAAGCAAGGGTATCAGTTTACTTGCGATATCAATAAGAACTTGATGAAAAACATAAAGACATGAGAAATGGAAGAAGAGGTATATCATAATAAAAAAATGTGAATCATAACTTGAATATGTGGACAAAACATTTAATTTAGACATTCATTAACATATCACTAAGGTTCATCCCCATGGTGTCATAAAAATTACTAGGGTTATTCACGAAGGTATCGTGAAACTTTTCATCTATAGAGATTAAATTATAAACCCAATGCATTGGAGTGATATCAGGGCTCACCCTTAATATGTATTTATTTGAATGTGATCCACATATATCATAAACAAACATTTCATAAATAACCCTAAAAGAATAAATGAAAATGGTTTCATTTCAAAATCATGATGTTTTAAAAGTGATTAAAAACATGATCTTTATATCATTTATAAGCCGTGGAAAGGAAGTGAGGGTTATATGTATGTCAATTCTAGAATAAAATATATCAATTTCATGTCATGATGAATACCCCCAGAAATGATATAGGTTTGGTTATTCACATAAATAAAATAATTTTATTTATTGAGAAAGAGAGAGATATTTTGAGACAAAGATTCTATAGCATAACGACTATAAAACATGGTTTTACAAAATATTGAAAAGAGAGGGGATAAGGGTTACCCACTCATAAATAAATCGTAATAATGTATGGGTACATAATTAAAAGAAATAATACCACGATATGTATATTTGAATGACAAACCATGTGAATGAAAAATTGAAAGAAATTAGAAGATGTGATTTGTTTTAGGAAAAATTCGGTTGCCTAACGACGTTGCTTAAAATTCAGATAAATAAGTTTATAAGAGTGGAAATGGTCTATAATAATTTTGACATAAAACGTACATTAATAATAACATATAAGAACATAGACCAACATAATAAGTTGGAAACTATAATACATAACATAAAGGAAGTCATGAATTAAAAGAGGAAGGTGAAAAGTTCCCATACCTTAAAGAGTAACTTCAAAATCTTGAAGGTTGGGACCTTGGGGGTATTGAGGGCCACATGAAAGGAATAATTGGGAGGTAAAAAGGCCATATCTTTATTGATGAGGATTTATTAATGAAAGGAATGAAGGAATGGGTTGGTATTTATAGAAATTGTGAGGGAATATTTTATTAATTTGCAAGGGACACCTCATTTGTGGTATTTGAAAAACCATGGGCTTTCCCATGGTATTTTCCCATGGTATTGGCGACGTGGGACACCTCATAACATATAGTAATATTCATAAGTCTTAAAGAATTATTACATCATGATTACATCACTAATGATGTCATTAAACACACCAAAACTCAAAACTTTATTTTCACTATTCACCGAAAAATAACACATTTTATAAAAATATCATAAATTCATCCTAAACTAATATCAGTTATCTAAATTCATAAATGATCTCCATTCTATGAAATTAATTTTCTAATTATTAGATAATTAATTTTTAAGTAAAAAAACCATTTACCCGAAAAAATACTAATACTTAACTAATAATTTCAGAAACATTTATTTACTTATGCAATTGTATCACATTACCATTCAATATGCCTAAATTATTTGTATACTTAATTAAGTGAGGTTATTATTCCATTGGTCACATTTCTATTCATTAGGGCAATATTACTATTCATATTTTACTCTTTACTAAAAATTAAGTTGATCTTATTATACTGTTAAATTCTTATCGATCACAACTGTAGAAGACCATTTTTGGTAAATCATTTCACAATATTAATTATTTAAAGTATACAAAAAATATTTCAAAATAACCGTTTTCCAAAAAAAACCGAAAATATTTAACTTCTATAAATTCATCCTATATTTATTTTGGTATTTTAAATTCACAAATGTTACCATAATAAGAAATAAAAATTTTATTTGTACAAATGGATTACACAAAGAAACCAAGGCCTCTTTACATAGCCCCTTGTAACACCTGTATAGGACCTATGAGTGAGGTGTGAAATAGTGATAGATTCTTGGGTCATCTCAGAAAACATTTCTTGAGTGGTAATTTCTATCATTTTGAACTTCTCCCTTAAGCGATTCCGTTCAAGCTTAACTTGTTGAAGTTTGGCTTGGGCTTGCTCCAGAGAAAATGACCGGGATGAAACCTCATTTCCAAGCTCTGAAATATGGGATTCGTATGGACCAAGTCAACTGAATGAGGCCATCATCTCTTATATTTTGTATTAACTAACCATGATCGTTATAAAACATTTCTATGAAATTATTTGTGAGTAAACATATTTAATAAAAGAAAATGCTCGTAAAGAAAACCAAAACAACCATTTTCTTAAAAAAGGTTATTCTAAATGTACACACATACACACACAATGGAGGTCCACTGTATGGAGATGGATGGTCTTCCATCATATAAATTAGAACATCATGGGTAAATACCTAGGGTAAACTAGCTCAAGTTGGATTCTTGGAACCTCATATATCGGTGAAAATGTGGTATAGAAACCACGACAATCAACATTTTCGTGCACGATCCACTAGGGATAATCACATACCAAGGACTAGTGATATTCAATCATATCACATGTTTAGTTAGTGTTGTAGAATCACCCTAACTAGAGGAAACAGGGAAAAACCACTTCTTATTCATCTAGAGTGCCAGTTGTAGTCCATCAACCTAGTTACTTAGGATTCCCTTTTTGTGCTCAATCAAGTTGCACATTCACATGTCACACAAACTACCAATTTCATAAACCAATTCCATGAATATCAAGGAAACCCCCAACCTACATAAAATAGACCATTTTCCACTTTACTCAGACCAAAACATCTTTTTAATGCATTTATCATCACTTGCGAAGTACACAATTTTCCACTTTCTATAAAATACAAGAAAAATTCACAAATAAAACCTATAAATTTAATGGCCAATTCCCCTTCATTTATTCCACACATATCCTATGAACATTTTTTTAAATAATATTTTTTTCATTTTAATAATTCAAAAATTATATTCAAAAGTGCATAAAAAGGAAAAGGTTCCCAAATGATCCAAGCTCCATTAAAAACCATTTTTTATACACACGCGCACCAAATCCTATTCCAAATATGTTCCAAATATCTTTTATAGTTTAATAAATCTTTCAAAATATTTTTAAAATATTTCCAAAGCATTACACATCATAAATCATCATTATCACTTCCAAAAACCCATTTTAAAAGAATACACCCATTAAAATAGCTTGCAAACATGATTTTCACCTGTTATATCACTCAATATACCAATTCAAGATTTTATAAAACCAACCCAATGAATAACTACAAGGCCTTACACCAAATACATACTCAATTCCATGTTGAAAATACATATTTAAAACACTTTTACCTCAAAATGCATTTTTGAAAACATACACTCCCTAAAAAGTTTCCCAATGATGGTCTTCAACTTTTATATACTTTAATAAACCATTATAATTTTTTTTAAAAAATTCCAATAAACAACCCAAATTCGTTTACACCCAAAATTTCACCTGAAACCCTCTTTAAAAGTTAGTTGCATGTTTATCTATATAAAAACATGTTTTCACCACTAAATCAATTTAAATAAACCATTTCATTATTTATAAAACACCCTAAAACCATTTACATGATTAAATAAAAACATTAAATATAAAGAAACCAATTTCAAACCAAATGAACATCACATTTATTTTCTAACACTATATTTTAAATACACATAACAATCGTAGAATATGTAAAAACACACAAGCATGTATTCTGAATTCGTCAGAAAATGTTTTAGCATAGAATCACCTACCTCAGGTGTAGAAATTCCCAAAATTCATAGTGAAACTTCAATTAAAACCTAATCGCGCCATGGGAAACCAAAATTGGATTCTAATTCAAGAATTTGAACCAAAATAAGTCAAGGTAAAACCCTAAAAAATGGAACTCTAAACCAAAACCGTATGAGGAGGAAGAGAAACTTACTATAGGGGAAACGAGAGACTAAGTTGGGGATGGATATGCAAAGAGGGGGTTGTCAGAAGGGAGATTCACCTGGTGAGACGATAAGGGTGCCAAAAATCCCACTAGATGGAGGTGTGGGATGAAGGGGAACTGTTTCCGGGTCGTGCATGTGGGCAGGGAGGGGTCGCGACAGTGGGGTGATGTGAGGGTGAGCGGGGCAGAGTGAGAGCAGTTGGGTTGCTGACTAGTGGCTGACCAGAAGGGAGAAGGGATGCACACCAGGGGTAGGGTGTTACAGGATTTGGAGGGGGTATGGGGAGGGGTGCATCATGTTGGGGGGAATTGGGGGAGAAAACAAACCCTTGAAATAAAATAAGGCCAAATTAAAATAATAATAATAATAATTAGAATTAGAACAATTTTTTGTCATAATAATCTCTTCAAATTCTATCTCTAATAATAATAATGATATTATTGTTATATTAATAATAATATTATTTTTATATTAATAATAATAACGTAATTCAAATAATAATAATAATAATATAATATTATGATTACTATTATTAAAACAATTCGTAATTCATTCTATTTTGTTTTCACTTCATATTGATTTTGTTAAAAAATTAATTAATAATATTTTTTTTGAATACCATCCAGACCGCACGGTGATCAAGTAATGTTGCACAGCTTTGACCATGCCCTTCCCATGTGTCAGACATGGCCAAGTCCAAAACAATAATTTATTATCAAAAACAAAAAATTCCAATCTAGCTCGGCATGTACCTCGACAAAATATTACAAAATTAGATAAAATAATAAAATTGAAGTATTTAAAGAATCATGATGTGATAAATCTCCCAAACGTAATGCTTTTCACCCTCAAAAATCCATTCCAAGGTTGATTCAAAAGAAAGAACCAATAATCCATTAGAACACGATGAGATTCCCAAACGAATGATAAACAAAAAGATGACAAGAAAACTACCAACAAGAAAAGAGGATTACGTGTCGAATTCCACTGGCTGAAATGGACTCCTCTCTACAATACACCCTCCCCCAGAATTTTAAACATCTCTAATCGATCAATCAAAGGATATGGGACTTTTACAACCTGTAATACAACCTCTTGAGCCAAAACACCCAAGACATCACCAAAAGAAACCCACACCACTTGCCTGAAACAACAAACAAGATCAGCCACATCCCAAAGAATACTCCCATAACATTAATCCATAAATACATTTGGATGTGTTCTAATCCCGTCATTCACTCCAAGAAAGGACATGAAATGATGTATCTCCAACAAGACCACCTATTTCTATGTCAATATTATAACCTCAACCAGATCATCAATACAAGGATGCTTTCATGAACTCCCCACCATAAGGAATGGGCTAACATCAATTAAATCCATATAAATTTTAGTGAGGCCAACAATATGTCTCCTAACCATAAAGACCAAATTTCTTAACTAATTATCCCATACCAATACTGGATACCTGATACAGGCTGACATGGGAGCTTCCCACAAAAACTAATCTCCCAAAATAAGGGACCTAATTAATACATATCTAAACCAAATAGTTGACACTATGTGGCACTGTTAATACATTACCAATCTCAGATGATCCCAAATCAACATCAAAATCAAAATTGACTTACTAGGTTGTTTATATATGAACAACTACACAAGGGTTGCACCCACAAGGGAACAAGATTTGTGTTCCGAGTAAACGAAACAACCCCACCTCCTTATAATGAAGGAGGAGCTATCTCAACCATGATGATCACAACTTGGAAACGAGGCCCCCACACCTATTTCCCCCAAGTGGGACCATTATAATGATCAACTACAAAAGGATTAAATTTTATTTATTTCCCATACGGAAGAAAAACATTAGATCATGATCCCTAACTTCCCTAGGGGTTCCGGACTACGAGCTAGCTTCATTTTGAGATCTATAGATGGAGCTCTGATTTTTGAAGAATATACTGGATCACATTCAAGAACTAAGAAGTCCCCGATTGAAAATTATTCTTCTAGTGCTAAAAGAAACCACCCCACAGTCCAAACAACACCACTTAACACAACACATATTACCACCTATTCTGCCTCAACATGGCATTTCACCCCAACAAGGACTTAGAATATTCCCTTTCATGATACCATTCAAATTGAGCAAGGATATGTAAAAGTAAGAACACATAGAAAACACCTCACCCCCAATAGGAAAAAATTTATAATTCTTGAATGATAATATGTTTCTATTAAAACAGAAGTTTTCACAAAATTTCCTGACATTGTAAAACATCACCAAACGTGACCAATGAAACTTAAGAGGCCAAACAATAAAAGGAGTTTAAACCAAGTCTCCAACTACACATGACTCTGAAAAATTTCCATGATAGCCCCTTATGACTAGATTCACCATGAGGGAATCCTAACATGACCTATTTCTTATAATAAAACTGATTAAAGGTCCAAACATCTTTTTAGGATAGTGGTGATTAAGAACAACTGAGACCACATTTTGCATTACCCATTTGATATCCCTTCACAGCTTCTCGGTGCAACTCTCAAACGTAAAGATTCTCAACATCAGCTTTATTGATCATGTGACTTGAGGAGACAAAATGTTTATTCAAATCATCTCACATCCACCATTCTGCTACGAGTGGATTCGCTTGACCCAAAAATGATAACTGGATTCGATTCTGAAACATAAGAAGGAAATCCTTAAATTGATCAAATTTAGGATCTCTGAACAACAAATCACCAGTGGCCTCACTTTAATCACACATTTACTCTTTTAGAGGGTGTCTACTAGCCATTAATGAAAAATTCCAAGTACCTAATCCAATAGTACAATTGGAAAAAACATCCCACAAACCAAAACACAAACACACAAGGGGACCCACCACATATTCTTCCCGAAACACTTCTCGAAAGCTACCACATACCATTATTTCAAACTGAATTATCGATGATACACAAACCATAAATAATAGTTCAAATGAAGGGGTTTCAAACTCAATATACCCCATAGAATAATTTTCAGGAATAGAAGAATATATAAGATTATTCAAGAGGAAATTAGTGTCGGAAGGTGACTCAAACATATGGTTGGAAAGCATACGTTGATCACACCACCCTCACCGAGAGTGTTTTTGGACAACATATGCGGCTCCACATGGATTTCTAGGCCCTACGAGCTCATAGAGTCCATAAAATCAACACTTTTCTCATTTCCCAAACATCAATTAACTTCCAAGACCAAAAGACTCACTTAAAACTGACTTCCCTTGGTTACTCAAGTCCCACTATGAGGTATGCTATCTATGCACCTTATTTGTACCTGGAACATCAAGTTACAAAAATCCTAAATATGATCCACCCTATATCTTTCCCATGAAACAAGACCCAAAATAGAGAACCCCCCTCTAATACTATTTTTTCACAAACCAAGCTGGATCACCTCTAACCCAGCTTGAAACCCGATCTGTGGTAAGTCCTAAATTGATATCTTAATCCCCACAGGCCGGAAAAAGTTTCTGGGTATCAAATAAAACAAGTGGGGATGATTTACCAAAACTAATCATATTAAAATGACCAATAAAAAAACTAAAAATTCAGATCTGAAAAGTTCAGGAAAACATGCCCTTAACAACTTTCATTAATAAATATTTACAACTTTAGACAGAACCAGAAAAGTTTTACGACTGAAGGGAAACAAAAATCTATATCCAAAACATTATTTAATGAGAGGAATCAGATCCCCAAGCTACTAACACCAACATTTACACTAAAATCCACAAGAAACTCAAACTTCCAATACTAACATCTTTCCTCATCCCGAAACAAAAGACAATAGAGTCTACATCCACCCAAAGGCGTACGAAGGGTCTGATCAAAAGCCTAGTAGGATTCCCCCATATAAATGATTCCATGTGAAAATATATTAAGACAACTCATAATGATAATTTAAAATTAATTCTTTTAAAACATTTCTAGGAAATTATTTGTGTGTAATCATTTTAAAGAAAAGAAACCACTTGGAAAGAAAACCAAAACAACAATTTGCTTAAAAAAGGGGCTTATACATGTATACACACTCACACAAAGTAGTTCCACTATATGTCAACGAATGGAACCCCATCATATAAAGTAAAGAATCATGGGTAAATCTATGTGGTCAACTATCTCATGTGGTATTCTATGAACCTTGCAGCTCGATGAAAATGTCGAATAGAGACCATGACCAGCTGCTTTCTCTTGAACGATCCACTTGGAAGAATCATACCCCAGGGCCTAGTGGTCTCCAATCATATCACATGTTTTTAGTATTTTAGACTCAATCCTACTAGATGAAACAAGGATAACTACTTCCGATCCATCTAGAATTCTAGTCCGAGTCTATCCACCTAGTTACGCAATATTCCCCTTTTGTGCCCAATTAAGATTTACATTCACTGGTCACACAAATGACCACTTTCATAAAACAATTCCAAGAATATCAAGGAAACCACCATTTTACATAAAAAATACCATTTTAAACTTTACTCACACCAAAACCTCTTTTCAATGCATTTATCATCCCTTGCACAGTTCACAGTTTTCCCCTTTTTATAAGACACAACAAAAAAACACAATTAAAACCAATAAATTTAATAACGAATCTATCTTTATTTATCCCACATATATCCTAAGACAATTTTTTTAAAACAATATTTTTATCATTTAAAAAATTAACAAATTATATTCAAAAGCGCACAATAAAGTGAACATTCAAAAATGATCCAAGTTCGATTGAAAATACATTTTTCAATACACACGCACACCAAAACCTATTACAAGCATGTTCATCATCTCTTTAATATTTTAGTAAATCAATCAAAAGATTTATAAAACATCCCCAAAGCATTACACATCAAAAATAATCACTCACACTTCTAAAAACCCCTTTAAAAATATACACCCATGAAAACAACTTGCAAACATGATTTTCACCTCTTATATAACTCAAAAAACCATTTCACCATTTTTTAAAAACCCAAAGAAACCCTAGAAGGTCTTACACCGAAGACACACTCAATTACATGTTGAAAATCCATTTTTAATCCCATTTCACCTCAAAATCCATTATTAAAAACATATATGCACAAAAATGTTTCACAATTATGATTTTATTCTTTTATATACTTTAACAACCCAGTATAAAAATTGATAACACAATCCATATAAAAACCCAAATGATTTTACACTCTAAAGTGCACCCAAAACCCACTTTAAAAATGATCCACACATCCTAACTATATAAATACATGTTTTGCACCACTAATATAATTTAAATAAACCATTTCATAATTTATAAAACACCATATAATAATTTACATGATTAAATAAAACAATTCCATATAAAGAAACCAATTTCAAACCAAATTCACATCAAATTTTTTTCTATAAAAAAATTCAGACTACAAATAACAATCATAGTATTTGTAAAAATACACAATAAAGTATTTATAATTCATCAAAAATGTTTAATCATGGAATCACCTACCTCAGGTGTAGATATTCCAAAAATTCAGGGCAAAACATCAATCGCACCCTAATCACACCATGAGAAACCCAAATTGGACCGTAAATCAAGAATTCGAACCAAAAGAATTCAAGATCCTACCCTAAACAAATGTAACTCTGAAGAGAAACCATATGAGTAGGGGGAGAAACTTACCGGAGGGGAAGAGAGCAGATGAGATGGGGTTGGCCACACAAATAGGGGTGTTGATGGAGAGGAGTCGTGTTGTGAAAGAGGATCAAGGTGCTGAATATCGCATTGGAAGAGGTTGCGCACCGAAGGGGAGCAATGTTCGGGTCATGTGTGCCATTTGGGAGGGGTCACGATAGGTGGTCGGCATGAGGGTGAGCGGGGGGAGCAAGGAAAGCTGGGGAACCGACGAGTGGTTGGCCGAAATGGAGAAGGGTTTCACACTTAGGGTAGGGCCAACTGGATTTAGAGGGGGTAAGGGGAGGGGTACAACACATTGGGTAGAATAGGGGGAGATAAAAAATCCTAGTAAAAAAGGAAACAAAAATAAACTAATAATAATAATAATAAAAATTATAACATTTTTTTTCATAATAATCCTCTTAATAGTTCATCACCAACAAAAATAACAATAACGATATAATTGTTATATTAATAATAATATTATTTTTATATTAATAATAAAAACTTAATTAAAACATTAAAAACAATATAATATTATGATTATTATTGTTAAAATAATTATTAACTCATTCTATTTTTCTTATTCTATTTTTTTCACTTCATTATTCATTTTGTTAATTAATTAATTAATAATAATTTTTCTGGAACACTGGGCCGGCCACACGGTGACCTGGTGAAGCCACATGGTTTTAGTCATGCCCTTCCCATGTACCGGTCGCGACCAAGCCCAAAACAATCATTTATGATCAAAAACGCAAAATTTCAATCAGGTTCGGCCCACACATTGAAAAAATATTTCAAAGCGAGATAAAATAATAAAATAGAAGTGTTTGAAGAATTAAGGTGTGACATTTAATGGTTTACAATATCTTGTTTCCCCCCCCCACAACTATTGTCACATGATGAATATTATGAAAAATTAAAAAACATCAATTTCAAATTTGTAAAGAAAGGACGTTCTAGTCATCAAAAAATATATGGAAGAAATGATCCATTTTATTCAATCTACACTATTAAAAAAAATTTAGGTGAAAATTAACCTTGAAATTATGTTTTTTGAGAAAAAAATTTGTGACAGTTTGATTGGAACATTGTTAAACATAAAAAATTCAAAATATGGATTTCATGCAATATTGGAATTAATAACCATTAGAATAAGATTGAAGTTATCTCCCACTATGAGAGGAAATATATCATATTTACCTTTGTAATGTCATATAGTTAGAAAGTGTGAGAATGCATTTTTTTTCAATATTTTCATGGTATTAATGTACTTAGTGAGTATTATTTAAATTTGAAAAATTTGGAACAATTGAAGGATGTAAAGGTAATAGGTATGAAGTTTCATTACTATCATGTATTGAAAAAATAGGTGATACCATCTTCATTTCATGGAATATTACCAATAAATTTTACAAATTCTATAACCAAGATTTGTTAACTTTTCAATTATGTTCGTAGCAAATTCATAGATCCAAATTTGTTACATTATTGGGATAATGAATCTTTCCTCATAATTCATCAACTAGAAATTTATTTTGACCATTTTTTGATATAATTCTACATATGGGAATTATGTTAGTGAAAGAGATTTGAATATTTGTGAATATTTAATTTCATTTTATGTATCCATAGAAAAGATATATGAAACTTTTGAAGGGATATGTTAAGAATAGGCAATGACCAGAGATGTATATTTTTCAAAAAAATATATTAGAAGAGGGGATTGAGTTATATTCCAATTATTTTCATGGAGTGAAGATCATTTTCCCCATATATCTATAAATTTGATAGTTGATAGTGAAGGTGAAGGGACCCTTGGTTTAAAGATAATACTAATTACTTGTGATAAAGTTATGGATACACATTTATAAATATTCAACAACATAGGCGAGGTTCAACCATATATATCATCATATATTATAGGATCAAAGGTCTGATATCCTAAAAGAATTAAAAATGGTTGATGAATGAACATAAAAATCATTGGTTTCATCGTTTAAGTAGAATATCAAAACTAATTTATCCATATCAGAAATGTTAAATTATTATAGAGGGGGAACAAGTGTTAATTTGTTCACATGGTCTGGTTTTGATATCAATTGTTACATATTTTAGCCAAAAAACAAGGATGAAAAGTGTACTTTTCAAATTAGGGGAATAATGTTCATCTTTGAAGAATTGTATTTTTTTGTTCCAAATATAAAAACTAAATTTCTACATCAACAACATAATTTTGGATTTTTTAAGTATATATTAGAGATTGATGATAATAAATCTCAAGTACTATTATTTATGTATAACTGAGTTGATCGTAATAGTAATGTGGAACATGATGAGTATGGATTTATAAATATTGATTAGATAATATTTATTTATAAATAGGAATCATTTATCATTGCGATGCATGAAAAAAAATATTTTATTTTTTTATCCATTGAATGATCAGTGGTCCGTTATTTTAAAAGGGAAAAATTCATTTGGGTGAAGAGAATATTAATCATGTCAATGAATTATGTGATATTTATTCATTTATGACACAATTAGCTGAGGATAACAATGACTATGTAGTAGATATAGTCCCTGATATAAGAAATGATTACCTATAAGGGATATGGAAAAACACTCCATTACTCTCTAAATTAATTAGGTAAATAACTATTTTTTTTGTAAAACAAACAAAGTTATTTTTTAAAATTTTATATATTTAAATATATAGATGCTGGGTATTTATACCATTTTTAATAATTTTTTATAGATTGTATTCAAGTATCCATTTTTTGGTTGAAAAAGTTTTCCTTCATCATTTAGCTAATACAATTTTTTTTAGGTGTACACATTTATTCAAAAAATATACACAATTTTCTTCATATTATGAAATGTCAATTTTTTTACTTATAACATTTATTTATTTCTAATGAAATATAGGCATCCAAGATTTTAATTTTTTAGATAATAATCTTTTTTTCCACAATTTGTATATTCATTAGTTTTAGTTATATATTTTTATTTTAGACATATAAAAATTAGTATTTTTATTTTTATTATGAACAATAAGTTCTTTTATTTAAAAAAATTATTTAATTTTGTTAAATTAAAAATAATCAAAATTTCAGTGAGTTAACATACATATTTTTGAATAGTGGACACTAAGGCAGGTGAAACTATTTTTGTGCATTTCTTCATATAAATATATGTATAATAATTATATTATTTAAAGAAATTACACTTATTTTTGATGAAATTATATGAAAAAGTTATTCTTCCCTAGATATGATGATACCTAATGTTGGTAGGCATGAAATTACTTGTTTACCGAATCCTTCACTTGAACATGAATAGAAAAGGATGATAATTACCTAGATGAACCAGATGCCAAACTTTTTAGAAGTTACTTAGATATGCAGTGTCATTGTAGGATTAATATTTTCTACCCTAATTGGAGGAGTGATGAATAGTGGATGATATATCTATTAAGAGAGTCCGTAATAATAATATTCTAAAACTTCTTTAATTATTTTTTTAATGGTTAAAATTTTCTTCATTTAATATGAATAATATTGAATTTATTTAATTATTGGTGACAAATGAATTTCTAGAGATGAAAGAAATTAATAAAAGGTGTCTACCCTTTTAGGAAAAAATATAGCGATATTTTAATATAGTATTGAATTTGTATTATATTTTTTGGAGTAAAAAAATCAAGATCAATGCCTTATGTTTGAGTTCATAGGTACCGAGACATCAGAGAAGTTTTTCACTATTTGGAAGGAGGTTGTACTTATGGTATGTAATAATTTTTATCTAAATTTATTTTTTACATTAATATAAATTACTTGATAAATTATTCATTTTTTCATACGTGAAAAATCCTCTAGGACTTATCACTAAGAGATAAAGTCATACAATTTGTACCCAAATACATTATCAAGTGGTGGGTTCCTTTTATTAGAGGAAAAATTGATTGCTGGGAAATTTAATGAATTGATATCCAATCCAAGAATCATATTTAAAGAGGTTTAATACAACCGTCCATATTACCCTTTTTTTGTAAATAGATTGGGGTGAGGATGAAAAACAAGGGGAATTTCATTACCGACCCCAAAATAGAAGTAACTAATAATATTATAAGTAATTAATTATAATTGTCTTTAATATTACGATTTTTTTCAATTCATCCCACTAATATAACTCATAAAAATATAATTTCAATACATCCTTCCGGAGAAAGTGACATAAGGTACCTTTATCCCGATGTGTAGTGTGGATATTATTACAACTTGTTTAGTAAAGTTGGAAAACCTGAATTGAATATAAGTATATAAAGGGGGTATTGGTATTAAAAATGTTCTTGGATTGACTATTATAAAATTAGTGGGGGAAGAATATAAGGGATTAGTAGCTTCCCTGAAGGTAGATCTGTGATAGTTGAATGAGTCCATAGATGATAAAATTAAATTATCTATACAATATTTGTTTGTTGAACTTATGAGAGATACACAACCTACATAACATCCCTATCTAGATTATAGACCTATTCATTTTGGCCGGAATGCATACTATGAGTTTAATGTAAGGGATACCCATATACATATTATAGAATATATAATTTTTCATCATCTGGAGGACTATGTACATCATCGACACATGTAGTTGTTTCAAGTTAGAGTAGCAATACATGATATTATTTATCAAAATACTTTAGTTCCACTACCTACTAAGAAGGTGACCATAGTTGGATAGAGTGTTAGTCATTTTTTAAGATAGATAACTAGTATTTGATTTCAATTAGAATATACGGTATTAATTGTTTTTTGATTATTTATTTAGCTTTAAATCAAAATTACTTATAATTTTTTCTCACACTTACCGAATATAAAAGTATCAAAAATCAAATCAATCATTACAAATAAAAGAAAATTCTCAGGAACCAATACCTTCTGATACTCCTTTTGATCATGATTGGATAACAAATTTAACACCTATTTATTCTATGTTATAGAATTATTAGACTTTTGAAATGACTACTAATATTTTTTAAATAGATTATATGTTAAATATATTTAAAAATGACATTATTGATGTTCTAATGGGTGAGGTTCTCACTGTATCCATGATGTAATTTTTTTTGTTAAGTACATTTCAATTATGAATTTAATTTATTTAGGTAAAAATTTGTTATATTGACTAAATTTATTACTTTTATAACAAATTATCCCCATAAAATTTACTTACAACATTTTTACACTTTTTTAGTGTTTTATAGATACAAAATAAATTTTAAAAGCTATGAAATACCTAAAACAACTTTCCAGAATTAAATATATATCGACAATTTTAAAAAAACATATCTATTAAGTGTCGTTTTTATTCCTTGATATGTAATAACACATATATAATTATGAAACACTATTCATTATACAGTTATTAATTGTTGAAATTTCATATTTTTGCTGAAATTTTATGTTATTCATAGTTTTCTTATATGAATGTAATAAATATTAGTTATTCTATTTATTGGGTGGTGTTTGAAGAAGAATTAGAATGTTTTTAATGTTGTAAGACTTATTCTATTATTATATTTCATTAATATTAATATTTTAATTTTATATATGTTTTGATAATTAATATTTGTATTTATAAATGTTATGGATTGAGTTCAACATGGACCACTTTTCAATAATGGAGTCAAACAAAATTGAATATTTTAAATTTCATGTAAATAACTTTTATATTAGTGAATACATTTTTTATTATATATATAGTCTTTCTTTGTTAAAAAATATTGTTTGGTAAATGCAATGTCACCATAGAAAAGGGGGTTTTTAATGTAAGAATTATGATTTATGATTCCTTTATGAGATAACCATGACCAAAATAGTAATATATTGAAAAAAGGATAGTTTAATTATAAAAATTATAATTTTAAAAAAGGTATTATATTTTTTAATTCATAATAATTTATGTTTCTTTTTTTTAGATGACATTTCAACATATATACCACATGACTGGAACCCCCTTTGAAATTTATTTATAGTATATTTTCTAAATTTAACTAATTTGTAGGTGGAGTTTAATTTTTGTATATATTATTTGTAAAACATTTTAGTAGTGTTTTTAATTAGTTTTACTATTATTGTTTGTATTGTTTGGTACTACTATTATTTCTATTTGATGTTGTTGTCTGTGTCGTAAAATTCAGGAATAATGTATCTTAGAATAATTCTTTAAAAATACTAACTTTCCACAATTTTTTTCTTAAAAAATGACGTGTAAAATCATGTATGATGAATTTCAATGATAGGATTAATAAAAATAATTGTTTCAAGCCTTCTTATATGTATTTTATTAGATGAAAATTCAACATCAGTTTTAGAAAAACTGGTTTGAAAGACAAAATTTTTACATCATCTGTATTTACATCACTTTTCTACAAATATTTATGGTTAAAAAAACTGACATTAAAGGAATATTTTTCATAAGTGAGGATCTGTTGGATGTAAGAGTTTTAAATAGCCAGTGGCCTTAGATTCCACAACAATGTTTGAGTATATAGTTTCTTATTATCATGACCGGATTCACCAAGATGAGGGAAGGGACAACAGATTTCCAAACCCTTCCTTCCTCAAGCTGAAGGAGAGATAATGATCCCCTAGACCTGCCTTCAATAGGCCCCAGAGTAAAGACTAGCTCCATTGGTATTCAATCACTCATAAAATGGAAAGCATTACACTTTTAATTTAGAATGATTGGGAGATAAGATAGTAAATCCCAACAACACCAAAACTAAAATTAAAAGTAAAGAAAAAACTATCCATTCCCAAATTAATGCTCTAAGAATTTTTGATACGAAAATAAAAGAAAACTCCAAAGGAAAGTTCCAAATGAAAAGAAAAGTAGCAACGTCAATGGTCCCAATATCCGAACTAGTTGGGTCCATCACAGTCCTCAAATTCCTCTTGGAAACCAGAAAGATGTTTTATATACGTAGGGTGAGCATACAAGTATACTTAGAGGGAAAAACAAAAGTTCTCGTGCACAAGTGTGGAGGCATTTTAATGACTCATGAAAGATGAAGATAACCAAATCACCTAGTAAGGAAACTATACACCCAAACCTCACCAAAGCACACTCCCCAAATAACGCCAGTCAAGTAAAGTTATAGTAATAACACATCGATGTTTGGGTACCCCACACCACTTTCCCACTAGTTATTGAATACATACTATGCGTTAGACCTCTCCCACCATTCTCACCACAGTCCCACTGCCATACCCCTCCTACACACACATGGGCTACGACAACCACACATCCTTCCCGCAAACACCTAGGCTACAACAACCACATGTAACCATGCTTGTAGAAACCTGGGCTAGAACAACTACCACCGTGCCCGAAGACACCTAGGCCTGATCAACTACTGCCACGCCCAAAGACACCTGGGCCTCATCTCGAAGAAACTTGGGAAACAACCTGCCTGCACACACCTGGGACAACAACTACAACTACCCTGAAAGAATAATAGTGACCTATATTGGACCTCATGCCATCACAACCTTTCCAAATAGTCTTGGGATACTCAGGAAAGGGAGAAGAAAATGAGCTAATAACGAGACACTCATAGGAGTGTTGGAAAATCTACTCTCCCCTATGAAATGGGGGTGTTCGGAACGAAGTGCTGAACTTGGGTGGGGTGAGAATAAGAAAAATAATAACTAAACTACACATATAGGTAAGAAAGAAATCATCCCAACCAAGGGGTTCCAAAATCATCCCATACACAAACACCCTCATTACTATTCATTCATAAAAATCACAACACCCATAACCAAGTCACAACTCACTCCCAGAAAACAATTCCCCATTGAACCCATTCTTGTCCTCATATTCATGTGATTCCATTTATGTAATTATTCACTACCGAGAAACCAAGAGGCATAGATACAAGCCTAGGAAAAATATATATGCAGTAATTTAAGCATTTACACTCGGTTCTCTTGTAAAGTCATAACAACCAATGGGATCCATGTGATCCCTTGAAGTGTTGGAAGCAAACCAAGATCCAACATACTTCCCTACATGGCCCTAGATCCACAATCCAAGAAATTCTCAACAACTGGGGATCCCATCCCCATCCATGTTGCCCACAAGCATTAAGTAGAACAACAACACATGTTACCAAGACAAATTAAGGGAGTTTTCATATTTGAACTCACCATTCCATTAGTTCCATCTGTCTATTTGGTTAACCAGGGTGATCACATGAGGATTCTTGTTCACTGGACATTCATATAATCAACCGAGTTTATGTGATTAACCAATTTCTATGTTACAACCATTTAATCATCATAGAATTAACATGAAAATAGTGGTTCATTAGTGCGCAAGAGAGGATCACCAACGTCCATGATTTTTAGTGGAAATTAGCCCACGAAATTCACAACACGTAATACTTGATTAGAGAGTACAACAACATCATCAAACACACCCCATCATTATTTGAAAGCTATTTATTATCTTGGTTAAGGTTTGGTTGCATCCATCCCTGAAGGAACATCATCGTACCCATCCCTCATGATACACAGTAAAGAGAGACAAAGGAAGAAACCTATGTGGATGATCAATGATCAATGTTTTTATCCATGCGCCAAGAACTGGGGATGCACGACTTGTCGGGGAGGAACTCTGGGGACTCCAAGACTGAGCATGAAATTCTCCAGCACAGGCACACCACTAGCCTTGGGAAGGGGGACTCCAAATGCATCAATGAAATAAAAAGAGACCAACCAAGAAGAATAAGAATGAATCCTATGTGATAAAAGGTGGGATCCTGGAGTTACAGGTTGTGAATTTTGAACGGCTTAAAAGGAGGATCGTAGTTTCTCCACATGGTTGGACAGTTACACACAAAGGAATTAATTATTATATAGTTATTCTCATTAGAGAGGTTGCCATAAAAGATATGCATTAAAGTATTTCCTTCAATTAGACGAAAACACGTAACAAGGGTGGAACTATAAGTACAAGAAAAGGGTGTGTAACCGAGGAGAAAGCCACATGTTTTGGTAAGTCAAGGGTCACCCGACTCTTGGGGGATTTTAGATATCATTTATGGTATTTGAATAGATTTTAATGGGGGTATTAAAACTCTTATACGTCAAAAGATACATTGTGGGAGTAAAACTTGAAAAGAAACAATGGTGAGTCCCCGTTTGGTGAGACACCTTAAGCGGTGTGATGGTCATGGTGCCATGGTCACGGTGCCACCGTAATCGATGACACCGTTTCGGTGTGCAATAGTGATGGTGTGACCATTACAATGCCACCATCATGGTTCCACCCTCATGGTGCCACTGTCACGGTGCCACCATCATAGTGTCACCCTAAGTGGTGGCAACGTTTCAGTGTATGGATAAATCCCTTCTTGTCATTGTGCCTTGTATTAAAGATGATATCACACTATATTTTGATGAAACTACAGTGGTGGTCCTGGAAAATAAGCCAAGGTCACATCAATTGACAAAGTATATACATAGAAAATATTACCTATTGAGGGGTTTTTCTCAGAGTGGTGAGTTTATAGTATGTAGTGTTTCCATTTAGGATAATGTGGCAGACACATTAACTAAAGCCATATTTTAATAGAAGAATAAATATCATTTGAGAGTTTATAGAAATAAAGTTGTCAGCAATTGAACCTAGTGAGAGTGGGATTCTGTTAGAGTTGGTTCACAATATCCAATTAATTTTTTTACTTTTTATGACTAGAATAATAATGTTAATTAATATATTATCATATGATGACGGTTTTCTTGCATAATATCAATGTGATAATGTCCATAGAATATTTATCACACTGAAAGGTTATACAAGTTCCCAACTACTATGAGAACCTAAAAATTCCATGAAAATATTCTTAAATTTATATCCTATGGTCAAGATAATAACATTATGACTAGATACATCAAATATATTGACTATCAAGTGAAGGGTGCTTATAAGCAGACGAGGCTTCCTCTCATATAGTTTATCACTTTGTAATCTACGAGACAAGATGTTATGATGAAAGTCCCAATAATAGGAATTCCAAATTTAATGTATAATTTGATATTTCTATCCATGGATGTATATATTGGCCATTTGAATTGAGATTATTTTTAATGTATCTTCTGAATCAAATACTTGGATATTTTTGGAAAACTGTAATGACATATGCTTGTGGTCTGGTATGATACGTTGGATGCATCATAATTGTCATGAGATTAATTGAATAAGGCAAGAAGGGATTTATCAATTATGTGTTAATTTAATTTGATATATTAGGTCCATTGATTGAAATGGAACAATCTGATTAAGTCCATGCACATAGTGTTATGTTGAAAAGATCATTTTAGGTAGTCGAAGAAACATATATCAAACATATTTTTTGATGAAACATGTATGCAACTTGCTGGATGAGTTATTGAGTCAAATTGATTATATTACATGACAATCATTCATATGAGGTTGTTCTAGTTATGATGTTAACTTATTTATCTATGAATATCTAGATTGTTACACACTAATTGTATCTATAATTTATTTAAATTATATTTTAATTTAATATTATGAATAAATATTATTCCCAATTTTTTTAATAATTATTCTCTTTCGGTTAATTTCATAAATTCAATATCTAGTTATTATACCACAAAATATATGAAATTTGAATATTAAATAAATATTTATTCTTCTATTTGTGAATATAATATTTATTATTTATTAAAATAAAAATACATTGATATTTTTTCTTTAAATATATATTTTTATTCATTTTTTCATAAAATCTAAGGAGGATTGATGGATTAAGTCAATAGCCCTGTGAAATGTTATATTTTATTTAGTATCATTTAATGAAATATTCAATTATTAATTTAATAAATGATAATAAAAATATCCATGGGTTAGCGCATGCCATGGAATATAAAATAATAATAATAATAATAATTGTTATGTAGTTTATTTATGATAAGTAATTAGTTAAGGGATTTTGTGAACATATTAAACTGTTAATCCTAATAATATGAAAAAAATTATATCATTTCAGATGAGATAGTGAGAATTATGTGAACAAAAGCTTCTCCAAAATAATTCCTTCAAAATCCTAGATATAACTTATCAAGAAATCTCTCATGAACAAATAGGGAAAAATCATATTCCTCCCAATAAATAATGAGAGAACAAGAGATGAATTTTTCATTCCCAAAATAATTATTGTTATGATCAATGGATAAATGATGAAAGGTTTTTGTTACCTCAACACTATAGGAATGACATGAACTATGAAATTCTAAGATTCATAGATCCCAAGTGTATACTTTTTAAGGAATTTTACATTAAATTCTTGAACACAAAGATGGGATGAAAAAAGTTGTAACCATATAGATCAAAATCGAAGAAAAAATTATCATCCAAGTAATTTATTTTTATAAATTAATTATATATTATATTTTAAAGGATCATCTATATGAATATCCTAGGTTTTAGTTCATATAGTTTTGAGAATTTTACCCCGGGAAACTAGTGAAAATCATTATTGGGAATGGGCACAACCGCTTCCACTACACCCCAAAATATTCACTAATACTATTGAAAAAGATTCCTAGAGGGCCAAACACAATGTGAATCCATAATCACATTAAATTATATTGAATTTTATATTAATAATATAATATTATTCTTATATTATAAAAAAATAATTATTTAAGTGTTTCAATCACATAAATTCAATAATGAGATATTCGAGTTTAGAATATGCGAATGGAATTTTATCTCTTATTTATTATTCACAAATTAATAAATTAATTGATATTTATTGACCATTTTAATAAATAGAATAATATAAATATTTGTTTAGTTACATGAATATTAACGATAAATATTTATTCACAAATTTAGTGAATATAATATATATTGATTTATTGAATGAATAATATAAATATATTAAAATAAATATTTTATTATTCATTATTTGATAATTTTCATGGAGGATTGATGGGTCAAGTTAAGGGCCCAATTAAAGTAATATATTTTATTTGATATTATTTAAATTAATATTAATTAATTTATTTGACAAATGATATATAAATAAATGCATTTCATGGGATATAATAATAATAATAATGATAATGATATTGATAATTATAACAACAACAATAATAATGATATTATTAATAATAATATATATAAGGAATTACTTGTTACTAATATACATAGATCAATAAATAATTTAGGATTCACGAAAGAAAATTAGAAGGGAAAATCAAAAGAACAAGGAGAAGATAGTGAGGCAGAATGATTTACATGGTTTGGGAAATTATCACAACATCCACAGAGAGGAAAAAATATCAATATGTTTGGGAGTATAATTAAAGGTCCAAAATTATAGTTTCACTAAAATAGAAAACCTAGGTCTAATGACCTTATAAAGGAGATGGTGAAATAGTTTTAAAAATCACATTGTATGTACACTTTGTTATAGTGGCCG
Source organism: Viscum album (assembly GCA_963277665.1). NCBI lineage: Eukaryota > Viridiplantae > Streptophyta > Magnoliopsida > Santalales > Viscaceae > Viscum > Viscum album. The sequence goes on from OY728159.1 coordinate 1,218,174,645, forward strand.
ATGGTGGGAATTTTTTAAAGCTACTATATAGATATCACTAAAGTCATAGGTTCTACAGTATCCTTGTCAAAGCCTAAAATTCTATATTTATGTTTAGAGTTAATAAATTTCCCAAAATCTTGGATGGGGACCATTCATATCTGAACCCCTGAGCAAGTACATACACCCTACAACCCCCAATGACAGCAACAAAGAGTTGTAGTCTGGTGTGTATTCATCCCAAATTCGTTTAAAGAATCGATCTACACCATTCCAAAATTCTCTAACTTGGAGTCTGATCCTCCATGATGACCATATTGGATGTTACATAATTAGACAACTTACTTAATCATAGCTACCCCTCTTCTTCATTAACCAATGGGATCTTCCCATTAAACATTTAATGGAATGCTGATGAATCCTGAAATACCACTTTTTTCCTTTTTATGATCCCATAATGTTCTCTCATATTCTGCCTCTAATCCTCAATTAACTAATGGAGAACAATATAGGTACAATAGTTCCTGAACTTCTCTATTTCCATCTACTTCATCAATATGTCTGTTAGATTGTTGGTTATATAAATCTTCTATATTATCAACAACCCATTCTATATTAATCCTTCGATAAAGTAGTATTATAACTGAATGTGATTCATTTGGACATGAAACACTTTGTTCTTTAAAAGATGTATAACACTCTGACAATCACAGTGCAATACTTTTTTTATCATGAATTCTTTCCAACTCTTCAAATAAGTAGTTCATCCAAACCATCTCCTTCTGAGATTCTATTACAATAATGTATTCTGCCTCTATGGTGGATAATTACACCACCTTATTCTACTTATATATCCAGGTTAGTGAAATTACTCCACATCTTAACACATAAGAAGTGGAACTACTCCTTCCATTTACATCACCTCGCAGGATAGCATCCACATACCCCTATAATTAATTTCTATTCCCAATGCATAGAGATGCGCCATCGGTTCCCATTAGATACATTCAATATTCAATTAAAGGCTTCCCAGAGTTTCTTTATAGTGTTATTCATGTACCTACTCACAAATCTCATGATATGAACAACATCAAGTTGGGTATAGACCATGATATACATCCGGATTCATGTAACTGATACATATAAATCCTTTTCCAGGTAATTTACCTCTTATACTATCTTTGGTTCTCGCTTCCCTAAAAAATTGAAATGTATTTCTAGGGGAATAGAAAATTTATTTCATTACGACCTACTAAATTAGATAAAAGAATTTTCAATGTATTCATCTTATGATAACATTAAGGTTCTAGCTGTGTGGTATCTCTTAATCTACATCCCCAAAATCTTTACTTCTTATATAAGATCTTTCATCTTAAACTCTTTAACCAAATATCCTTTCATCTCATTAATACTCTATATACATGATCATGGAACGATCATTTCATGTACATATATAAGAAAGATAATTTATCAATCATCAAAAGGATTATAAAATAATAATTGATCCATTCCACATCGTTTGTATTCATTTTTTCTCATTAATTCATTAAAATTATTATTCCACTACATGGGTTCTTAATTTAAGCAATATAACCTCTTATGGAGTATATTCACTATGTCTTCCATCCCCTACTCAACAAATACCAATGGAAACTATATATAAATATCCTCTTCTATATCTTCATGAAGAAAATACATATTTATACCCACCCACTCAATATGTAAGTACTCTGATGAAATAATACTGAGAACCACTCAAATGATGGTAATCTTCACTACCTGTGAGATAATTTTAGTGAATTCCAAAACTTTCCTTATATTTAAATCCTTTCATTACCATCCTTGTATTTTACCTTCTATTTCTATCATTTTCTTACTTGACATGATATACCCATTTATTCTACAATACTTTCATTCATTTTGGGAATGGTTTCATCTCCCAATTATTATTTTCATGTGATGAATAAATGTCCTATTTCATATCCAAATCCCGCTTAATTAATTGCTTTAGCTATAATACCTCTTCAAAACATTTAGGCTCTACACTTCCATTCAATAAAATATAGTGTATGGATGATGAATACCTTTGGATAGACCATCTTATCCATGTTGTTCTCCTCAACTCCCCTTAAAGAGTAATCTCTATTGGTTTCACTGTCACATGAATAGGTACACCATCAAGCTCCACTTTATCTCGATAGTCTAAATCTTTATTCCCAAAATCATTTTCAAATTCATGAAGGTTCTTGTAAATAACACCTTCATTCAATATCCCATTACAGAACCATTGGGAAATTAGTTGAGTGGTATAATAATTGTTACCATTTTGATGCCTGAGGGAACTACCACAAGCTCGAGTCCTACCAGTCTCAAAACCTTTTCACATTATGAATAGGGATATTAAAAGAAATATTTTTAGATATAGAACACACATAACACTTTGGGCTTGGTCACCACCCGCTGGGAGTCAATAGTTACCCATCACACATTTAGACACAGGGGAATTAGTTGAGTTGTACACTGGATAGTACCATTTCACTACCAGAGGGAACTAGAATAGGCACGATCCCTGACAAGCCCAAACAATATTCACATTATGAGAAGGGAGAATCAAATCTATTTTATTAGATGGGGAATGTGTGGTGCACTCTGGTCATGGTTTCCCCACTGTTGGAGGTGGACTGTTACCCATCACATGTTCTATAATTGGGGTAGCCGCTTAGTTGTTAGATATCACATAATTCCATATCTGGTTCAAGGTTCAAACCCATACTACCTCATATTTTAGGGTTTATTGGTGGATCAGGACACGTGATGATAGAAGGGATCAGAGCATGCATGCCTGGTTGTGGGCCAAGGCAGCATCAATTCATCAGAGGACGTTGAATAGTGGGGAGATGACCTCAATGTAGGTGGTGGAGGGTGACGTAAGAGGTGGGGACTCAGTTAACATGGCATGAGGCCTTGAAAAATTAATAGATCTAAAATCCAATCGATCCCACTAGGTAATGGTAGAAGCCATAGGGGAAGTGACATGATAGGTGGGCGATGTGCTATTGATGAGTGGAAATGAACTAATTTTTTAACAGTGTGATTTAGTGGGTGTAAGAACATATGAAGGGGATGATAGATGGGGTTGTGGGTTAGATTTGGGCCTTTCGGTTAGTTGGTCATGGGTATTATATCCGTTGAGCCTATAATCCATGAAATGGGTTCCTTCAACCCAAAATAATAAGAGGGTTTGTTTTGTTCAATATGGGGCTTTCCCCTACCTGTTGAAAAACATACATCACATTATGGCCTCTAATGATCATTTCTCGTATCATCTTATAAATGATAACCAAGATCTTTATCACCATATCCAATTAAAAAACATTATTTGTACTTGGAATTAGTCTTATTACTTATGTGATCACTTATATGCACGTTTTCCAAATAAAAACAGACTCATTAATTATAGAGTATTACCTTATTTCATAACCAGAGTTTCTCAAGTAGATTCTTCCCCATTGATACAAATATACTTCCATTAATGACATACAATACCACATTCATTTCCTCTCCCATATTGTCTTGGTAATTTTGAGTGCATTCTCATAATCTTGAAATGTTCATTTATTGTCTTATTCATCATTTATACCATACCATGATATTTCACTATAACTATAATATAATTCCCCCAACAGAATTCCATTTTTAGAATATAATTTCTTGAACTCATGTCTTTTATACCATCCTACATTATCAGACCTCAAGAATTTAATCTTTGATCCTAAATCATTATACACCATAGTCTTTCTCTTCTAAAACATGTCTAATACATGATATTTTTTTTATAAATTAAACCCATACCATCCTTGTCGAATCATAAAAAATGTCATATAATATTGGGACCCTCCAATAGACTGTACCGATGCATTCCCTAAAATATTAGTGTTCACTATGTCTAGATCCCCAACACGTGATGTTGTGCCTCATTTCATGAAAGAAACCTTCTACATTCTGATGATACAATATTTACATAGGACTATTGTGAGTGGTCCCCTAGACATTAATCATGAAGTTCATGTATGTTCATCTCGAGTAGATAAGATCATGAGGACTGGCCCACCAAAAATAAGACCATATGTATCAGGTGCCATTGGTTATTCATTTCCCTGAACATGTGTGTTGGTCTCTTAAATTGAGATCATTACCAATGTATGCCATTTGATCATGTAATTTGAAATAATAAAAAAACCATAACATTGAATTCATGATGAGGTAGCTTTTTGTGGGTTCATTATTAGTGGTATGACATTGATTGGATGATCACGATATAATTTGTTTTGGGACCAATTTGTGTATAAGGTTGTATTTGTTGTCAATAGTTATCAATGAAGATCAAAATGAAGAAGATCAAGAAGTACTCCAATGAAATGGAGGAATGGAAATTCAGATGATTGTTGTACTGATAATAAATTCAAAGAACTTGTTTCAATCAAAGGTGACACATTGTTTACAACAATGAAGAATTGTGAGGTATAATACATCTGAGGATGATTGAAGAAGAATAGGGATTTGATGAATACCATGCAATTCTTCGTGATTGCATGAGAACCATGCAAGAGCCTACTTGAATAATTGAAACGTATGATTTGCATGAAGTAGAGAATGACTGTTGAAGAAGAAGAGTTGTTGAAGTACGAAAATCACAAAAAAGAAGCATGAATGTTACGACTGAAGCATATATTGAAGGTGTCTCCATTTCCCAGTGTTTGGAAAATTTTTGGGTCAGCAAATAAAAAAAATGAAGACATGGGTTGTTGGTAAGAGGAGGTGCACAAAAGAGGAAGTGGTGCACGAAAAAGGTGGGCTATGCGTTAAATATTTGATTTGTGTGTGAAAAATAGCGGAGTGAGGTTTTTCGTGCAAGAGGTGTTTTATAATTAGAATATCAAAAAATGGAAAAGGCATGGGCTACACAAAAAATCCAGAGCAGTGCATGAAAAAATGGGAATGTGCGCGAAAAAATGTTGTGCTTGAAATATATTGGTGACTTTTTCGCACAAGCAGTGTCTCGGATCAGAAATACTTAGAATCGGCAGAGGTAAGAGGAGAGCGAAAAATTGTAGATGTTCACGCCATGTGCACGAAAAATAAAACTTTTTCGTGAAAAGTTGGTTGTGAGAAAAATGTGGGTTTAATGTTTTCCGTGAAAAGGAGGCTTCAGGTTCAGAATGATGAAAAATAGAAAATTCATGAGGTGCACGAAAAACCTAGGTGTTGCGCGAGAATAAAAGGAAGGTGCGCGTAATATAATGAACTGAGAGACAATTTTACGCGCTGAAATGGGTTTTACATGCATGGTCAAAAATGCCTATAAATATGAGGTGAACCCCTCTCATTAAGTGTGGCTCAAAACTTAGACAAATCCCCAGCACTGACGCGTGAAAAAATTGAGGTATAGAGTGGTGCGCGAAAAGAAGAAGTGTTTCGTGAAAAAGGGAAGTTCTGTGTGAAAAAGGGAAGTTTTGTGCGAAAATCCTTTTTCACGCCAAAAAGGTATTTTTAGCAGTAAGGTTTGAATTTTATGTTCAAGAGGAAAGTTCTGTGCAAAAATTAATAGTTTTAGAAAAATCATTTTTCACCCTAAGAATGTATTTTTACACGCAAGGTTTGAACTTTACACGCAAGACACCGGGAAAGGTGGGCGAAACATTTGGGGGGTCCCGCACGACTTTGATAAGCACTTAGCACTCTCAAATATTTTTTGCGAAGATGGAAGAACAGAAAAGAATTTGGTTTAGAAAGAGAAGCAGTACCACACACACATGAGTGGTTTTTAACACCCTCGTTGTGATTTGAAAAGAGAAGAAGAACGATTCGTGCAACTAAAATCAAATCTGGACAGAAAGAGGAAAAAATAACGATACACTCAGGTGTTGGTATTGGGAATTAAAGGAATAGAAGAAGGAGATTTAGTGCATTATGTAATTTCACTAATGTAGATGATTGAATACAAAAGAGAATCAACTCAGGACACTGATGCATGAATTGTCTCATGATGAATAGGAGACAAAGACTTCTATTTTTATATATTGAAGAGACCTTCAAGTCTATAAAATGACTGAGACTTCACGAAAGGAAGTGAGCCAGGGGGAGTCAACGGGAGTGACCTGAGGGAAGTAGTGTGCTATCCATGAACTTTTGTAAAGGTAGTGATCCTGGGATAGTGTTACTATGCCTGAACTATTGTAATCCACAACTAGTGAAGAATTTTGGAATTTGGTACGACCAACAACCTTTCAGCGTATGCTCCTTGGATGTATCCCTTAGTGGTGAACCAAGTAAAAGTGTTGTGTCAAATCATTGCATGTGAATGTTCTATTACTGATCATATCCATCATATAAGTTTTACAAGTTCTTACCAACGTGGGGACAAGATCCATGACATTAAGATAAAATAGTTGACACCCTGATTCACCCCTCCCCTCTTAGGGTGTCTTGGGGTCCTACATTTTTCACTTATATGTTATGGAAGAAATATATTGTGGGACTAAGTTTAATAGAATGGTAGAAAATTATCAAATCCATGACCTTAGAAGAGGAAGGTAAGTCCATTTTTAAGGTCCCAAAATATATAAATCAAGAAAAGGATGATAACACTAGTGTGAATCCTACTTTATGAGATATTATGAGAAATAGAGGTTATATTACAAAGAGTGTGTTTGTAGGAAATAGTAAAAGATATGAGAATTAATATATCATTAGGGTACATGAAGGGTTAATGGAATCAACTCTTGGTCAATGATTTTGAATCACTACTAGCGAGATAAGGACCTTGAGGATTGTACACTAGGTGTATCCACTAGTTCCATCTGTTTGGATGAATAGGAGTTTATGAAAAAGTGGGCTCACATACGAGGGCCATTGAAAGTTTGAGTATGATCAATAGTGAGTAAAATAAATATATTATATTATTCATGTTAATAATAATTATGGTTAAATTTATCTCACAAGGTATTCGCAAGTTTCTTGAACAGAAATGTGAACATTAGAAAATATAATTTTTCGAACGAACATAACACATCCAAGGTTCAAAAAATTATTTAGGGAGATTATTAGATAATTTAATTGTTTTTATTTTATCATGTAAAAATTTAATATGATTCATGTCGGTGATAAAATATTCAGGGAATATATGAAAATTTTAATTAAGTCATAAGTGTGTGTAAAGGTCTATAATGGAGGCTACAACATTCCAAGGACCAAAGTTCAATTTTGAAAAGTACATCCTAAGTATATAAGTAAATATTAGACTCAATAATAGAAAAATAACTATTTTAATGAATTTGTGTTATATATCATTCTCTAATAAGTTTTAGAGAGAGGATTAAAAGAAAGAACAAGGCTGAATTGATAAGGATTTCTCAATCATTTCCTCGTTCTTCACTCAATCAAAGGGAAGTAATAAATAACTTTGATTTCCCATGATAACATATAGGAGTCATATATCATTTATATAAAAGTTATGGTTCATTTGTGGAAGATATATAGGTATTATATATTAGTACCATTGAGCTATGTTACACTAATGGTGATAGAATGAAATCTACTATTACAAACAAACCACATACCATTTACAATTTCATTTGATTTTATTCTTCATGGATAAATTTAATTACATGTGATGCTTTGAGATATTAGAGCAATGGGTTTCATAGATTTTGTGTTTTTAACATGTATTTGAGTCCAAAATTTAATATTTTTTATTTTTCTAACCTCTATTATGCCTCAGGTTCCTTCAATTGGTATCAGAGTGAACATGCGATTATTTAAATGAACATTAAAATTTCATTTAAATTTAATAAAATTATACAATAGGATTTTAATAGTGTCCTGACACAAAAAATAGGGTATCAATCCTAGTTCTTATAACCATGTTAGGTTGATTGAAGATTGATGTTTTTTAAATGTAATTTGTGATACTTTTTTTCCATATATATATATATATTAGTTAAAATAAATTTATATTAAATATATATGGATGATTAGTTTATGTGGATACTGTAAAGAGATGAATTAAGGGTATATTTAATTTCATTAATAAATAAATGAGAAAAATTTTTATAACACAAATAATTAATAAAAATTAATAAAATTTGAATTTTTATTCGTATTCCATTCAAAACAGTTTTGAACAAAACTCTAAGGACGTCCCCATTTATGGGGAGGGTTTGTATACTTCCACCACTTTGATTGGGTTAAAACTTATGTGTGTATATATAATATATATTATAGTATGTTATATAAATTAAATATTACAATTTATTATATATCTAGATATTGTATTTGTGTGAATATATATGTGAGGCACCACAAATTGGGATGATTGACCTCACCCATCTTAGGCCGAATCGAGTAAGTCCATATTGAGCTGATCCGACCCATTTAACATATAAAGTGCCATAAATTAATATTTAGGGATCTACATTAGGCCCAAACAGACCAAAATAATTGTAGAAAAAAATTTAGAAATTAAATTCTACTGTCTAGGATTTAAAAAAATTAATCCAGGTGACGTAAGATGTATCGATAATTAATTAATATTATTTAAATTAAATTTAAAACATTAAAAATACAATCAATTTGAATATTAGAAAGTTTAATTTTTCTTATGAAATATAAATTCATTCAGACTGATCAGGAGATGTGACCAACCCATGCATGTTTGGTTATTTATTTATTTAATTTAATATTATTTTTTAGTTTTAAAAATGAAACAATTATTTTTATTTTAATTATTCATATATCATACCTCATTAATTAAATGTATAAGGTCCCATGTGTCCACTTTTATGTGAGAAAAAGTAATTTCCAGACCGAGTTCCCCTCATTTTCATGCGAGTACACATTTTAATGATCCGAGGAGTTCATGGAAACATGGTTCAATTTGATTGCTGATGTAAGCTAAACAAGTGAAGGCCACAAGAGTTGTGGGTGATACAATTATATTCAGGAATTCACTTTTGGAATTCCCATAGGGCCTTAGTTAATCCATTATTCAGTTAATGGATTAAATAATAGTTAATGACTCCTCATTACATCATTTTTTAATTATTTTATCATATGAATGGTTTATTTTTTTTCTGAATGTGTATTTATTATGCATGATCACATAGTATAATAATAAAAAATATGCATAGATAACATGGACATGTATAGTGAATTTTTTACATTTAAATCATGGTTATGTTCTGAGTAAAATCACATAGAACAAGTATATTTAATAGAAAATGATTTCATTCACTAAGTTACATTAACAAATCACTCAAAGTAAATATGATTTATTCAAATTCCTTTTATTTCTTTAATTTGAGATGGATGACTGTTCGAGGTACTCATAAGCCCTAGTTGAGGGTGCCAAAAAATACAGAGGATTTATTATGAGAGTGGTGGGACAACTTAACTAAATTTGGTGACAAAAGAGTCTCCATAGCTATCTTGGTGGAACATTAGAGGCAAATAATTCATAAAAGATATGAAATCCATTTTAGGAGATGATGCACTAATTTAGAAATCATGAAGTCTCTAGTTAATGCGGATGAAAAGAAAAAATCATACCTTAGACTCTTGGAGTAGTAGTAATGAAATATCTTGGGGTAAGAAGAGAAGTTTAAAGATCATTACTAGCAGAATACTCAAGCTACTGAATATTCTGAATTCAGTAATTAAGGTCTATTAGGATTTGATAAAATAGTGGGAGACATTTAAAAATAAATAATTTTAAAAATGTCTACTAGTAATCAAGATAAAATACAAATACGCTAAATTTATTTATTTTAGATTAAATGGAAACCATCACCAATTCAATTTCACTACGATCAATTTGGGATAAAAAATATATCATGATTGACCATACCTTCCAAGAGTAGTACAAACACTTGTGCATAATATTGTGCTATGAATTAAATATTTATGTGCTAGAATCCACAATATCCACTTTTCTTCCTTAGGGATATTAAATATAGGATAAAGACAAATACATGAATTATATGGATGACTCACTAGATTTTTAGTGTGTTTTGTTTTCATCTATGTCTAGTGAGCTGTTGAAAAATCATGATGATAAAGATACTTTCTGAATAATGTCTTATCTCTAAGAGTTATAAAAATAAGGATATCAAAAAGAAATATATGAGATATCTAGTGCATTATGAAGATTTAGTATTGCATATGGGAATCATGAAAGACCCTATGTTCTCAATATGATCATGTACATTGAGAGATTATAGAAAATTTAGTTCAAACTAAACAAAGAATGAGAAACCAATACTAGTCTTACCTCTTTACTGAATATAATCTCTAATTTCATTATTAATTATAATATGAAAAAATTGAATAAGTAACCCCCAAATTTCATATATTTAGTTTGGAAATAAGATAAGGATAACAAGACTTCCAAATAATTAGTCCTTATAGTAAAAAAGAGGAGGACAATATATGATAAGTTATCAAAGGCTAAGTCACAATCAATGACACCAATGAACCATCCCTTCAAGAATCCAAAGATACAAAGAGAGATTAAGTAATGGTCAATCGGTAGTCAAATTTTCATCTGGGAATAATGGCCAATGAAATAAGAATTACATAGCTAGAAAGAAAACGAAAGGTTATAGTTATGCTTTAGATGTATTTTTCATTGAATGCAATGTAATATCCTAGTTAAGGTATACCATTGGTTTAACATTTAAGATGTTTATATTTGGGATTATGTTGTGTCTGTGGTGAACCATGGGGGTTTTTTCTTAAGAACAAGGAATGATCATTTGAAACAAGTGTCAATTAAAGCCATTAATGTATATTCATTATGTGAATGGATTCTTTAAATAAGCAATGGTTTTAGGTTTAAGATGTGAATATTTTCAAGACGTGAGATATTATCCATAATGTCAAATGATATTTCAGGATTATAATCCAAGGAAATTAATTTTCCAATGCATCAGTGATTCTAAAAGTTCACATCATAAACCAATAATTCACAATTTGAATCATTTTTCTTCATATAGATAAATTTTTGGACCTCACATATCTTTTCTCTATTACCTACCTTCTCCTTTACCTAAACCCTAGTTCTTCTCTAGACACTTTTAGGTTATTCAACTCTATCCATAATTTTTTTATTGGTTTTTAAATATCATTTTGATTAGTTGGAATTAGTTTGGTATATTTTATTGAATATCTCCCATTTATTCATAGTATATTCGTTTGGTATTATTTCTATGTGGTTTTTTGGAATCTATTGATCATGTTGCGATTTCTCTTGATTCTTTATAGAGTCACCAAGTGTTTGATTCCTACAGGCTAAATCTCATGTTTTTGGGTGAAGCACATGTTATTATTTATGTATGTGTTGATATACCTTCTCCAAAAAAAAAACAATTTGTTTTCCTCTTTCTTGTTCTCAATTTCCGTTTCTTTCTTGTTTTTGGATCCCATTTTGGATGGTGTGTGACCCGAACTAGAAGAAATTGGTACCTCGATAGTCTATGTTCTATTAACTGTGATTCATCATGGTTTTATAAATTAATTGTAATGATACTTGACTTGTTAGATATAATTGTTTAAAAAGGGATCTTTTGTAACACCCCAAGATTGAATGATATGTTTCTTTTTAAATAAATTCATTTGCTTGCACTACAAGCAACACTGAGATTAAGCAAACTATGATCCATCAAACTAGACATTTAAAAAGTGGTTATGAATAATATTATCACAGTATGAAATTTAAAAAATTTATTTTCCAAAATAGAATTTTTTTTGAATTCATAATATTAAAATTAGATTCTGGTGAATTTTTGGTATTTTTTTGAAAACATTTATTTTTTGATGAATAAGGATAAATAATCAATAGTAGTTAAAAACATACTTTTTCATTTAAATTTTTATTATAAATTAAAATTATTTTAAAAATAAAAATATTTTAATAATATATATATTTACACAATTTAGGCCATTGTAAACATTTTATATTAAAATTAGATATAAAAACATATTGAACCTTAAAATGTATCATTTACTCGCCTTCTTGCAACATTAACGTTAAACTTAATTTAGCCACTTATGTGAGTCGAATTTTAAAAAATGGACATAAATGGTCATAATCGGTATTATATTAATATTTTAATAGGTTCAAATTATTTTTTTGGTGAATATTAACTCTAGTAAATTTTTATTTATTAACCAGAGTTAAGGGTTAATCAGGTAATTGAAGGTAAAAATAAAATTATATTATTATAAAACTACCAAATTTTTTTCCTAATTTCGTTGGGTATGGGAATTTAGAATTAAATAAAACTTATCCGAAAATTATGATTCTTTTTAATCCTCTTTCATTATATTTTTTCATTTATTATATTTTATTTAAAGAATAGTTAAAAATGTAACACTCAAATTTTAATAACTATATCATTTTTCATATGAGTTTATATAAGTGATATAGTCGAATATAAATATTATTTAGAAATATAAATTTTTTATCTACATATTGGTAACTTATTTATAATTATATAAAAAAATTATTATATTAAATGGCGACACAATGATGATGCGGTAATTGATCTATTAAAGGAAGAATCAATTAAATGATAATAAAAATTAAAATAAAATAGAAATAAGTTTAAATATTTTATTACATACATGAATTTTTTTTGATTAATTTTACATGTTTGGGATGATTTAATATTTTGTTTCAAAGGAATCATGCTTTATTACTTTTTTATAAAAGTCAACTAATAAAGAGTGTCAAAATTGAAATAAATGAGATTTAAAAATATAAAATTTTATTAAATGATATAAAATTCATTAAAAATACTTATTTCATAAAAATAAATAGGATAATGTTAAATATGTCTTAAATTATCCAATTGGGGTTCGTTTGGCATTTTATTGACACTATATAAAACCTAAAGAGTAAAAAGCCAAGTATTCTTGGTAAGAGTTAAAGGGTTTAACTAGGGGTTAAATCTAATATATAGGGTTAACATTGTGAAATAAACCTTTCTAAAAATAATTTTTTGAGATTATTTAGTCCCATAGTCATCTTATATTCTAAATAAATCAATTTTTGGCCATTTGGAATTGAAAATTAATTTATATTAATTTAATATTTTAGGAGTTTCCTAAAGTGCCCTCCCTTCTCTTATAAAAACGAACATCTCATTATATTTTATTCAAAAATCTAAAACTATTTGTATCTACCTAAACCTACCAATATTTCATTAATAATTTCCCCGCTTCATCCAAGATGCCATACTTAATGAATAAATCAAACCAAATAAGTCATTTTGTACAAATAAATAAGAGATACTTGAAGAAGAGATAATTCTTTTACAAATCCTATTCAATTTATTTCCATATTTTACTTCCTTTTCCTATGTTGGTTATATAATAATTTAATAAATCAATTATCATACATATACTGATATATTATTATTTTTATGAGACAACCATATTCCTCCTTTTATCCATCATATGAATAATAATATCACCATGCATCTGTACTTACGACTTATCGTCTCCACGTTGAGGTGTAATTTTATTTCATTATAACTTTATTTATATGTGTATAATAATGAATATAATGGATATAAATAATAACTATTACATGATATTGACTATATATAGTTAACATACCGTCCATTTCCTTACCCCTTTACCATTAAGGGGATGATATCGTCACTCGTGCGTACGTACAACCTACCGTCTCCACTACGTGATGAGATTTATCGTACATGTTAACCATTCAAGAATGATTATAAAAAAATATATAATTAATAAGTATGAAATATATGGAATAATAATTCATATTTAATAATATATATATACTTATATGTCATTTACTTTCTTCTATTCAATATGATAAGAAAAAATAAGTAGTGTTCATCTGTACGTACGACCGACCATCTACATGAAAATAATATTCCATTACATGTATTATATATATATATATATATTTATAATGAATATATATGATATATAGTTCATGTTTTACATTTTTAAGTCATTAGATCATGATCTATGTAATACAACATGTCAAAACATGTACGATTAACAAAGCGATTATTACCCAAAATGTTTCTTTAACATGTAATTGTTAATAAATGCGGAATAAAAAGTCATAAATGAATCATACATGATATCATAAATAATTTATATGGTTATTATATGTATAAATTAAATATTTAAACCATTATACGGGATATTATACCACATCAAACTAAAGCAAAGTACGAGGTAAGGGTTAATTTCACAATCTCTTTATTATCCGATATTGTTTATACATAAGTATATACTAGGACATATTTGTCATCCATATATATTTATATTAAAATTATTTTTAAAAATAATATTTTTAAGGTTTTATGTAAGGTACTCTTTAACTAAAACATTTTTCTACATGTTACTAAATTTTATTCTAGAAAATCATTCTCATTCACGTCCATGTTTTCCAAATGGATTTTATGGATTCATTTATAAGGACATTTATATTTTAAAATGTTAATTTTCTAATTTTAATTTAATGTTTCATAGTGGTTTGGTACAATTTGATTCAAAAATACATTTTTAAATGACTTCTTTTATAAATTCATGTTTTTTGAATAAAGGATTTCAAAGTAAAAGGGAATCTTTTCTCAAGAAATTTCAATGATTTCGTTAGAGTGTTTTCAACAATGTCAACATATTATATTAGATAAATGATTGATTGAGGTTGATATCTTCTGAAAGAATTTACTATATTTCCTTGATTTTTTTATGATTTAGTTTAACTGTGGATATACTATTTTGATACCATTAATAGTTTATGGTTTAAATATTAATATTTAGTATGATAGTTTTAAGGAATGAATTAGATGTAGTAAGTTATAGGTTGGGGATCGATTAATGAAATACCTATGGTTTGGGGACCAGTTAAAGAAATACCTATGGGTTGGGGATCGATTAATGAAATCCCTATGAGTTGGGGACCTGTTAGTGAAATCGCTAGGGGTTGGGGATCGGTTAATGAAATCCCTACGCGTTGGGGACCGGTTAATGAAAGCTAGGAAATGAATCTATAGGTATCATAAGACAAAATAGATATGAATTTTTCATAGTAATTAACCATTTACCTTAATATTTAATGTCCAAGTCCTGTACA
Organism: Viscum album; assembly: GCA_963277665.1. NCBI lineage: Eukaryota > Viridiplantae > Streptophyta > Magnoliopsida > Santalales > Viscaceae > Viscum > Viscum album. Next base: position 1,218,189,805 of record OY728159.1, read on the forward strand.
GTATGTTTAAAATGTTCGAAATTATGCATTCCCTTCTTATGAGTTTAATTATTGTTATTACATGTGATTACTAGACTAGTAGAAAATCAATGTGAATGTTTAAATGGATTTTTTTGATTTATTATTCCTATATATTGCTCAATATTTTGTTTATTTTGTTTAGTTTTGTACCTTTACTTATTAGTTTATCCTTATCTATGAAAGGTTATGCTATATTATGTACCCTTACTGAGCATCTGAGCTCATCCCATTATTATGTTTTATTTTCCTATAATTATAAGATGTGTATTATTATTGATATTAAGTGCTTATCGAGTAGAATAATGGAATTATCAAAGAATTATTTATGTTTTCTTTTAGTTTATGAATTGAAATGTAATATTCATGTATGTAATCTGGATTTCCAAAACCACTAAACTCTTAGATAATTGGAGATTTTATTCTTTATAATCAATCCAATGTATTAAAAATAATGAACAGAAACTAGGCTTATAGGGTTGGGTCATTAAATCTTGAGAAAATATTAGTTTCTCCTTTTTTTGGTAAAAGAAACATGTTTTCTAATCATTTTAAAATTGATTGTGAAATAGGTTTTCAAAGCATGTTTTTGATTAAAAGGTTTGTCTAGAATTATTTTTGAAATGTAATATGACCATTGAAACTGATTTGAAATATGTTTCACATGAGATCCTTTTGTACCTAGATGGAGGGATTAGTATTAGACCTTTCCATTGAAATTGTAAGGGATTTCACTTTTTGGGGTGTGTCTTTTAGTCCTAGATCATATGCATATTGGATTTAGGAACTTTATTTTCATTATAAGTCATTCACTTTCTAGAATATTCTTATATCAATAATTTATGGATGCATTGATTCTTGGGACTTGAGTATGTATTAGTGGTTGATTTTTTTATTAAGGTACGAGTGATCTTTTTACCCCGAAAATTTTTATCCTAGGGGTGCTTACAATTTTTATTTGGATATATACTATTTTAAATTTGATACGATATTCTATGTTATTTTATAGATATAAATGAGTTACAAATTTTTTGCACTGAAACTGTATCCCATTGTTTTTAGTAGATTTGGAAAAATTGGAACTCTTTACCAAGTTTTTGATATAAAACTTTGTAACTTTTTATCATTCCATGTTTCTTTAAATTGATAATATGATTATTATCGTGCATATAATTTTAATGGAACACATGGGTGGGATCTTACTGAGCCGATTTTACTAACACCATACACACTCCCATGGGGGTGTGTAAACCATGTTTTATCTAATACCAAAAAGGGAATGGTGAAAAATTTTTGTGGCAGGGTTTTTATTTTGATGGGAATGGCAAGATGGTGGTGAAATGGTAGGATATTTCCCAAACATCACCTGGAGTTGCATTTGGCTATTTTTGGTTGTAGGTTTTAGTTGTTTTTGGATGTTTACTTATTTTTGTATCATAACCACTATCACTCTTTTGTTATAACATATTTATTTTTTAGTTTTATATTTATATATATAAATATATTCCATGTATCTTGTTTTTGGTTGGGGAAATATTCGTTCTAGTTGTTTTTGGAAGCTTGGGTGATAGTTTCCAGCTCGTGGGGTTGACGAATGCCCTTCGAGTCTTACCATAATCAAATTTAGAGTCTATTTGGATGGTTTTTCTAGTATGAGTCATGAAAATATATTATTAGGTCATGGTTATTATTAGTCTTGGTATGTTTGTAGAAATAAGATAGGACTATTTATACTTGAGGGTAAGTTGTGGTGAGATCCTCGTTTAGTGTTTCTGTGATGAGCCTTAAGTTACATTTGGATATTGGGATGCATGTCTCTTGTGTTGGGTTTTGACCTTGATCTCAGTCACTTCTTATGTTATTCTAGTTTAAGCTATGATTTTTTCATTGTTTATCATTTCTTTCTTCTTTTTTGTATATAGAGACATGCCTATGAGATATCTTCCACTAGTTCTTCAGGAGGGTGAAATTGGATATGATCCTCAAGGTAATCCTCCATTAGATCAGAATATATTATAGGCTAAATTTGGGCCATTTTTTATGCCGACTAGAGGGTACCATAGGTATAGAATCAATCCATTGAGACACAACTAATATCTTGAGGAGATAGAGATCGAATATGTGAGTTACTTCATGAGAATCCCCCATCCAATAAGGGTATGAATGAACCATAAGAGGTATAAGACTTGTTGGAAAAGATCTATTATAGATATACATATTGAATTTCACCACCTATTCTCAGAATGTTTGGAGAAGGATGATGGAGGTAATAGATATGAAAGAAATTATTGGATTCTCTTGATCTTCTCTTCCACCCAGTGGCGGTTTCAATGGAGACCAGCTAAAAAAGAGAAAGTGACATGATAATCGAAAGTGTTGTGGAGGTGGTTCTCATCAATGGTCCTCCCCAACACCATTATATGTAATTGATGATGTGTCCTAGACTTTTAATCAGTGTGTAATGGAAGGGTGCACCAGACGGTCTTGTCCCACACCTTTGAGGAGTTGTAGTGCTTGTAGCCAGTGAGTCAATTTGAAGAGCTTCTACTTGTACTTATCTATGCATAATTATGGCAATGGATCTTCAGCTCCAAATCCCACTGTGTCCTAATAATAATCTTCAAAGTCTATAGGGATCCAATTAAAAGCCTCATAAGTGATGAAACTTCACATAGTGGATGATTTTTTGGTTGAGGATGATGCATTATTAGTTATACTGCACGGTACTATCATTGTTGTATCTTATATAAAAGCTAAATTATTCTATATCAGTGCCTCTTACTCTTTCATATCACCCCATTTGATAGATGTGGTACCAATTATGAGGGAAATTAAACCCTTTTTATGTATATAGTGAAACCTCTTAGAAAAAGGAAAGAATTGGGGTTTAATTGTCCATATTATTCTCTTTTGATATGTGATATAGAGTTGGTATGATATTTCTTGGTTCTCAATTTTTATCTTTTTGATTAAATAATTAGAATGCATTGTATGGTCACTCACTGTGATGATATTTATTTTTACTATCTATGTGTTTCATTCTTTGATGATGGATGGAGATCTCCGGTGTTTCAATAAGAGTGGGATCTGTGGTCCTGTCATGCGATACCTTCTTTCCTAGATCTCAAGAGTCCATTATCCTTCATTGTAGTTGATCCCAATAATGTTTCCTCTCTTTACAATCTCCAATTGTTTGTTTATAATTTTCTCAAGGATTTCCTATAAAACAACTCTAGTATTCCTCTTGAGTAGTAGATATCATTCTTAATCGATCTAGTGCTAGGTACGTAGTTGAGTTTTAAACCCTCTTCTCCTATGAAAGATGCTAAGTTAAAAGAGATCAAGATTGAGTAAGATTATTTGATTAAGAAGGGATTTATCCATCCTAGTGTTTTACCATGGGTGGAACCTATTCTATTTTTCTATAAGGCCAATGGTTTTTCTCATCTCTTTGTAGAATACCAAAAGTTGAATTGGGCGAATGTTCAAAATTTGTACCCTTTACCCCATGATGATTATTAGTTTTATCAATTAATGGTGGGTGGGGGTGATGTGGTTTACGAAAATTGATCTTCGATTGGGATATCACCAAATCATAGTTGGGGGTCAAATATCTTGAAGATCTCTTTCTAGATTAGGTTTTGATATTTTGAATATCCTGTAATGAATTTTGGACTAACAAGACCTTCTATATTTTTTATGAATTTGATGAAATATATATTCCATTAGTATCTCAACACATTTTTTGTGGTGTTCATGTTTGGTATCCATGTTTTATCAAGATCTAAGAATGAGAATGAGGACTATCTAAATTTGGTTTTGGAAATCTTGAGCAGACACTAAATTTATGGGAATATATCAACGTGCAATTTCTACATCAAAGAAGTTAATTTCTTGGGGAACATTATTTCATAACATGGACTTTTAGTCAATCTTCATAAGGTGAAGGATGTATTGTCATCTGAATAACCACCTAAAATCTTTGAGATATAGATATTCCTAGTTTTGGATAGATATTTTTAGTATGTTCTAAAGTATTTACCCAAGGTATTATCAACTTATACTACTATTACCAAGAATAGGGTGAAATTTAATTGGGAAGGTAAGTATCAGACGTATTTTGAGGAGTTGAAATTAATTCTGATGTTGGCTCCTATTATGATATTTCGGGAACCTAATAAAGGATATGTGGTATTTTGTGATTATTATTGTGTTAGTATGGGTTCTATGACTATACGAGATTATCATGGTGTGAAATTTGTCTCTTGTTAGCATTAGCCACATGAGAATAATTAACCCACTCATGATTTAGAGGTTGCATCTATTGTGCATGCACATAGGTGTTTATGAAACTATCTTTTCAGGGAGAGGATCATGACATATTCTGATATAAGAGTCTATGTTACATATTTTAATAAAGGGATACTATTATAATTTAGAGATGATTTGTTGAATACCTATAGATTATTGACTTAGATATTTTCTAGGACCTAGGGAAGGGGAATGACATTCCTGAAACTCTTAGTAGAAAGTACCCATCTATGGAAGTTATAAAATCTAATGAGGAGTCAAACCTTATTAGAAATTTTTAGCAGATCTATTTAGACATATAATCGGATTATTATGGTATATTTCTAACTGGTTTCTATTTTTCATTATTTTTCCTTGAGTATATTATATAGTAATAGTAGTAGGATGATGAGATTGGAGGAATCAGCAAAACCTTATATAGAGTGGATACCATTTCTTGGTTTCACTCTGTTATGATGGGATTATCCTATTTGCGAATGGGATTTTCATTCCATAATCTATTAGGAATATAGTGTTGCATTAGTATCATGGTTATTCATGGGCCTCTAACCTTATCACTATAAATATGAATTATGAAATGAGATTGTGATTTTGACAATTGGTTATGATGAGAAAAATCACTTATTATGTGTCCCACTGTTACACCTACTAGATGATATAGGCAAAAGATATGAATCCTTCTAGTCTATTCCAACCTATTTTGGTTCTAGAATGTAATTGCGATGGCGTGTGTAACACCATGAGTTAAAAATTGAAAGCTATGTTTGATAGCACATGGGACACACAACACCAAATTTTAGATAACTCCAATATACTATTAATATTATTAATTAAGTATGACCAATATAACGTTGCCATTAAATTTGGAGGTATTAATAGGAATAATTTTTTTTGAAAACTAATTGTGAAGGATGAAAATATTTGATAAATAAGGGATTAATTTTTTTTAAAGTTTTTATAGTCTTTGAGAATACTTTTTTTCTAAAAAAATGACTTTTATTGCATTTTTTGAACAAATAATAATTTTTTTTACAATTTTAGAAAATATTTTTGAAAAAATGAATATAAGTTTTTTAATAAACTTGTAAAAAATATATTTAGATGAATTTTTGTTATCTTTATAAAATGTTTAATTTTTTAATGAATTGTGAAAAATACTGGTTTTTATTATAAACTATATTTTCATTTAAAAAATTTACAAAGTAATTTTTTCCAAACGGTTTAAAAGTAAAATTAGTTCATTTATTTTATTATTAATATAATTTAGGTCGATGGAATAAATTACATGGTGAATTTTATTATAATTATTTTTATACACATGAAAAACATTTTATTTGGAAAATTTTTTTTTCATCGCATATGCGGGTTTAGTTTTAAATTAAATTATTCCAATTCAATGAATTGAATTCATAAAATTATATTAAATAATTGAAATCAATGAAATTAATATTATATAATATATCCATGTTATTTTTTCATCATAATTAATTGTAAAAAAATAAAAATTAATTACCGCGTCTTAGTTTAAAATGGGTATATTAGTGGTGGGTAGGTGGGTTAAAATAAATATAAAAGGGTTAAAATGATTTAAAAACATGAAAATATCCTATTATATGACCATATTTGGATCTTATTTCTTTTAATTTTCAATAGTGAGACAATTTTGAGCCTTGTGTCATGGGAAAAACATGGGTATAACTTTCACTTTTCCAAAATTCCAATTGTGACCTCTACCTAACTAATAAAAGGGAGCCCAATATCCTCTCCTATGTGCACATAAAAATATTTTTGTTTTAGAAAATACCTTTCCAATTACTTTAGTGACATTCATATCCATGTCTTAGAGTACTTGGTTTTATTAAAAATACAATCTAGTGAGGGTTTAGGGATAATCCTAAAGTGGTGGTATTGAGAAGAGGTTTTATTCTTAAATGAGCATCTTTATTTTATTTCTTCTTCCACCTACTTAAAATATTACTAAAACATGTTGATATAAAAAAAATTATCTACCATATACTAATATTTTATCATGTTAATGGAATAACTTAAATCTATCTCCACTTCCATCAAATAGTAAAAAACATCGTCATTCGTGTGTATGGTGTACTACCGCCTCATGAACTGATGTAATTCATTTTTCATCATCTTCTCCCACAAATATTCAAGATTATGGATTTAATTTTGATATATTATATTCATGAAATACTAATCATTATGTAAATTTAATATATAATATACCCTCTTTCCTTACTATCCATTTAAGAATGATAACATCTTTCGTGTCTACATATGGATACCGCCTCACGAAGTGATGTGGTTCATTTTTTGTGACTGTGTTATATGGATGGTATATGTAAGTTTACTTAACGAAATAATATGATATTAATGATTTTATTATCATTTTATAACGATAAAATAACACTTACCTTTTTTCCATCACAATAATTGAAAAATAGAAACGTTACTCATATGTTCGTACGACCTATCGTCTGAATGGTTTAAACATAATTCATTTTCCATAACTAAAATTTAGTGGTTATTTTAGAAAGTGAAATTTATCTGAAGAAATGATAATTATTTCCTATTTTTTATTCTGTATGTGATGAAATAATAATCTCTTTGACCTTAGTCAACTTTACAAGGTGATTTTGGACATATGAGATGAACGTCGTCATAACATCTGACTTGAATCTAAATGATTATGTAATTGAATATTACGTGATAATGAATAAAAAAATAATATTAAACTTGAAAAATGTTGTTATGTATGTAAATAATTATCATAAGTTTATTTTTCAAGAATATAAAGAATGCATATGTTAAATTAGGATCAAGGTAAGGGATCTCTCCAAACAACCTCTTTCTTCGGGTTATGACCAATTTCACTATAACTCGCTTTCTCTCTCTATTTAAATTTATGAATTCTAAATTATTTATATATCTTAAAAATATATTCCTATATTATTATCCCTTCCATTGATGTGTTCATACATGTAGAGATATGGTTTTTCCTTGTAATACATTGAAGTATTTTTAAATATATTTCCAGAGCTATGTTCCGAGACGACGTGCGATTATGAGGCCCAACATTCCTAGAATTAATTTTATAAAAGTATTAAATATATTTTATCTTGGGAATGAATGTTACCTCAAAGAAAATTAAATAACTCTTAAAACTTTATTTGGATCAGATATCTGAGACCTTGGTTGGGTCCAGAACGTGGTGTTTACCTTATGAACGATATAAAATGAGTCATCATAGGCTGCTCGGACTCATTGATCATTAGAGGTATGTCAATTGGATTAATTAATTGATAAAAAAATTAATTAACTCATTTAAGTGCAATGGATGAATCTATAGGATTACCATCGGAATTAATTCTCCATGGTTAGCCGCATAAACCCTATGATAATTCTAGATCTCTCTCTTCACCCTCCGTTGGAGAATCACATTGGATGGAGAAAAAAATCTAGCTCAAATCAGACTAGGATGCAACAATGGAAATAAATTCTTTCAAATCTTTAGCAGATTCATTCTTCATCGATGATCAATCGATAATCAAGGTAGGTATCGTCTTCTGGTGTTTTCACACCCTTTGAATAAATGATTGAATAGATCCACCCTTGTTCTTGGATTTGCGCTATTTGTGGCCTTTTTATTCACCTAAGTACCATTTTAATTGATCATTTCTATTATTTATGTCCCCGATTTCAATTTTCTTGATCATTTTCTAAGTACACTTGGTAAAAAATGTATAAAAGTTGGTTTTTGGTGCATTTATACCATGTTTTTTTCATTTTCACCGGTTGAACCCCTCGGCCTTGGTTCGACACTACTAAGTGGTACTGATCCCGATCAGACCCTCACATCCATGACATATCCATGAATAAGGCACAAATCTCTTAATAAAGCATAGATTTGTGTTTTTTGTTTTAAATGTTGGTTTTTATGTTTTGAGATCAATAAATCTATTTCAAAATGATCGGGTGCATGTGCAAGGAACGATGAAACCCCAAACTCAAACCAGACCCTATATCTAGTGAATGAATGTTGGAAAACATGAACCATAGATAAATCCATCATTCTTGGATGGCTTGGAGGCTGAAACTGAATCATATTGATGAATTTTAGTGATGGAAATCAGATATGATATTTCTGTTGAAATCTTGTCTACACGCCATGTTCACAGATGAACACATAACTTGTAGCCCATCAAGGACAATGGATAGGGTTTCAGAAAGTTTAATGATAACATGATGTGTAGAATTCAAACATATCGTGTTCCCATTCCTCATATGGGAACATGTGTGACATAACACATAGGTGGTAAACCATGTAGAAGTACTCGACCAGGTACACAGACATGGGGTCTAGTACGTGGACATGATAAGTAGGACACAACCCAATCCTAGTTATTGTCAAAACATTGTTTTTTTAACCTATAAAAAGTGTACTACTATAATGGATAGATCCATTTTCCATCCATGGATAAAACCAAGTGGTGGAGTGGGACTTCACACCATGTGGGTCTCCTCCCATGCTGTGTACCCCAAGTTGCCTTTTGAGTAAACTTCAATCATCCGCATATCCTTCATATGAACTAATATATTGGCCTCAAAGAAACATATTATAGGAGTTTTATATATATAACAAGATGGTGAACTCTTTTGTGGCTTATGACATACTCTGCAGAATGTTCTAGGAATGGTGCTTACTTAGGCGATGCTCGACAATGGGAACAATCACACAAGATCACCAAAGACCTTTTGAGTGGATTGCTCCTATGTGACTGGAATGGGTCCTTGATGACTTACTATGGAACCCTCTAGAGGGGATATGATTGGGTCCTCAACCTTTTGAGAGGTAACCTCTAGCGGTATCGTGGAAGGGGTCCTTGACAACTTAGAGTGGCACCGTTCAGCAGGGTTAGGAATGGGTCCTCGAACTTCCAAGTGGAACCCACATGTGATTTCAAGGCATTGTCCATCGATAACAAAGAGTGGAACCCTCTATATAGGATGAGAATCATTCCTCAACCTTCTAAGCGGAACCCTCCTACAGTATCTAGGCATGAGTCCTCCACGATCATAGTGGAACCACCCCTGATGGACTAGGGCATGGGTCCTCTACTTCGTGTTTGTGTTCCATTGAATATGCAGTATAGGGATGAGGCATGGTTAGACTTGGATAGTTAATTATAGGCAGATGCATGCGATGTTTGGAATCATTAAGGGACTTTTGGAACTACTGGCTACTCTTCTTCCTGTGTTGGGATTTGATATTGAGATCCCCTTAGTCTATTTTTTCGTCTTCTATGACTATGTGTATATATATATATATATCCTTATTCTCTATCCATACATTTAATTTGGTTACTCTCCTTCCAAGAAAAGTGAATATGCATGGGTTATGCCACACGATTTCTATATATATCTTCTGATGGTTGGATTATTCTACTCTCTGACTATTGGTGGTGAATATTTTATGAGTAGTTCATCTACTTATTGTTATCCCCTTGTTCATTGATGAGATTAATTTTAATCTTGGTGTGGGTTAATCTATTCTCTATGACTGCACCATGTTCTATCTACTGTATTTATTTACCTCCTGTATCTCTTACTACTCCTTCCCTTCACCTGTTAGGGTGTACCAATGGGTATGTCTATACTAAAACCTGCATGTGATGTTTCTTCATTTTTGATGTCTTATACAGATGAAGGACATGTCGACGTGACTAAAGAAATTCATAGGGATACTAGATTCTAGGACCACATATGGTGGCAGTATCTTAAGATTCTAGAGCTATACTCTCTCAGATGTTTACTTTTCTAGTTTTTTTTTCAGGTTGGGAAATATTTTTAGTTCAGCGTGTATTTTTCCCTTTACATTTCAATTTACACTACCTTACATTTTTACTATCTAGAGGTTTATATTTGCTTGGTTTACTTTATAGTAGTGTTGAAACTTTTTTTCTTTCCCTCTAAAATTTGTAATTGATTTGGTTTGTTGTGTGTGCATACATTTACTGTGGAAAATTACTCCCCATGTTAGTTATGCCATCGGAAAAGGTCTCTAGCCTACAACATTCAGAGTTGGGCTTGAGGTAGTTGAGGATTGAGCGATGGCTTTGGTTGGGTCATGAAAAGTTGGTATTATATGCAGTTCAATACATGGGATGTTTTTCAGACTAGTCCCCTTATAAGGGTTTTGTTTGGGATTAGGGAATTAGTGTAGAAGTTTCTTGAGTGCAGATCTCTTGCTAGGGAGTCCAGTGATAGTGCAGTGGCCAACATATCCATTCACCATGACCATGACAACATGCTTGTCGACTCATCATGAAGAGACATTTTTTACACAGATCAATGGTTCATGCATCATATAGGATTGAGTATTTGGATATCCTTCTTGAGTTAACTCCCCATTATTTTTGACACACATACACATATATATGCTAATATGACCATAGTATGTCTTGATAAATCTCAAGATGTTTACATCATGATATATAGTGAGGATATTTCTTCTAGTTCGTGATGAAGATCTGATGAGTGAATATGACTTAGTTTAGGGTCCATGCCTTGACCCACTTCCTCCATGTGGGTAGGTGGCATGACGACTACCTATCGATCAGGAGATCATCCCAGCAGAGTAGGATGAGGATGCTCACAGGATTAACATACATCATGAGTTCCTGTATGAGAGGCCATAGTGGTTTCACAGTGATCCATACCCTTAGGAAACATAGGATTGGTTGGAGTTAGTGTTCCATATCTATAAGATCGTTTGGACCATGGAGGATCAGGTGATTGCGATGGTAGCCAACCATTTCTATGGAGTAGTTGGGTGATGGTGGAGCCTTGTTACGTAGATGTATGATGAGTCGACACTCTCATGGATTAACTTCTAATAGATGTTTTTTGAAGATTACTACCCATCCTGTTTATCCTTATTCTGGATTCAAGATATTCTATAGACACAAAAGGGAGTGATTCTAGGGGATTAGTATGCAGTGTGGTTTAAAGATCTTATGTGGTAATCTCTTGACATGATCTGGTGTGCCCACTTCTAAGCATAGAAGTTTGATCAAGAACTCTATAGAAATAAATGTTCCAGTGTTTTTCCCTTGTGAATCCCCACCTATTTTGTGGTGTTTTGTGGGCACTAATAATAGAGATAATTCTACCATAGGGATGATAGGAATCTTGATCTAGTAATGGGCACCATAGAACAGATTCATTTGTGTCAGATAGAAAATATTGGGCACTAGGGTCTCAATTATGGAGATCCCCCTATGATCAGATGCAAGTATGTGGTCATAGGTAGCACAAAGGAATAATGAAGTCGAGGGAGGGGAGGTGTTTTACTTTTGATTGGTGAGGTCACATGGCACGAGACTGCCCAACCTGAGGTGCTTAGCAGCACAAGTAGATTGTAACACCACAAGATTTTGTAGGATAGATTATTTTTTAATTTCTTTTATGTATTGTGTTTTAAGCTACATCAATATTATATTTCACTATTCACAACACCGTATTAGTATTCAGTATACACAACACTATTCTTGTCTTGCGTTGCACACAATTTCAAGTTCTTTTGATAGAATTCATTTCACACAACACTGAGTATTGATTTTATTCAATGGATAAATGAACTAAGGTTTGGTTATGTTATACACAACACCAAAATAACCTTTTACTACTAGAAAAACTTACTTGGTATGTGTTATACGCAAGATAGACCTTCCTCAACATCTTGCATTGTACGCGATATCGAGTTTCACTAAACAACAATATATTATTAAAATATTATTATTTAATGGGATATAAACTAGCTTTTATGAAGAGTATTGACCATATTTTTAATTTTTTTTAAAATTAACATGCAACTTACACATTTTCTAGATCATTATATGAGAACAAAAACAATTTTTTTGAATAATATAAGTATATTTCAAGAAATGCAATATTACCACCTTTAAATGATGCATCCATTTTAAATCTATTTTTTACAGTTTTATATATTATATTTGACAAAATAATATTTTTATTTGGAATTGGTACATATAAATTTACTTATTTTGAATTTTAGGTATTTTTCTGATAAAATTCATATTTTAATGAATACTAAAAAATATTGCAATTTAATTCAAAATTACCTTTTCATCTAATTTATATATAGAGTCATATAATCTTTTTATTTTTTTAAAGTTTAACTAGATAATGTTTTTATAATTTAGGGCAATTTTTGTCATTGGAACTAATATCTCATTGAAATTGGACGTAAACACATCTCAATCTTTTGATAGTAATTACTTCTTAAAAACTTGTCTTTTAGTTTTGACAATGGGAATTAATTTTAAATTAATTACTGAAACTTCTGTGTTTAGAATTTGGAAAAATGGATTCCATATTTTTAATTGAGAGGTCCTAATTGTTTAAATAGGTACCTTTTATTTTTAGACATTTTGAATAGTAACTGCAGTAATTATTTTACTTACGTTAGTTAAAGGGTAAGTATGGTAAATAAGGGTAAAAATGATTATATTATAATAATATTAAACTACACTAACAAATGTACTAATACTATTTTATGAGATATTTCCGACCATGGGAATCTGTCGGCCAATTTTGGGACCCCATGGATCTACTTAGATGTGAAAATGACATTTTATAAGAATTAATTTAATGTAAAGAGAAATTTAACATAAACATGTATCTTTTACTAGAACAAGTTTTTATGGAGTTATAAAAGTAATATATTAGACTATAACTAGTCACTATAAATCTAAAAAGGTTTCAAACATCATGATATTTTATTTATAAATTTTAGACATTATATTTATAAATTTAATAATGATAAAATGATGATGTAGTGTTTTCTTTATTGATAATGGAATCGAATAAATGATATTATAAATGTTAAAATAAGTGTAATTTGGTTATTTTGATGTCATACACGAATTTTTTGGAAGATATTTAAACATTCACATTATTTTAAAGCATTATGTTTTAAATAAATCTTGTTTTTTGTGGTTTAAAAAAAGTCAATTATGAATAATGTCCAAAATTGACATAATTCATAACTTAAAACATAAAATAGTTTATTAAATGATATTAAGTTATAAAAATCTAAGATTCAGAAAAATGGTTAATATAAGTCCAAATATATCACAAATAACTTTTTTGGGTCGTTTTATTTGATATGGTAATGATATTTTTCCACAATGTGTAAATAACATGACATCACAGTATGATTGAAAATGGTGGAATAAGGGTTAAACAAACAAGATAAGGATAAAATATGTATTCAAAACTTATCTAAAAATTATTGGATTATGGGTATTAGAAACCAAATCATATTATATTTGAATTAAATGAGTCTTGGACCATTTTTAATCGAAATTGAATTTATAATATATTAATATTTTGATAGTTTCCTAAAGTTCCCCTCTCATCTTTTATAATAGGGCACCTCTTCCTTCTCATATTGACTTCATTTTGAGCCTTAAATCTAGGCCAAACCCTACCCATTTATCTTCTATACTTTCCTAGTAATATTCTAGAGGTTCTAGCCTTCTCAAAAGACCAACTATAGTTCCCTAGGAGGAAATTTAAAGGAGGAACGTCAAGGAAGATGTAATCTCTTCTACACATTCTCTCAAATTATATTCTTCTTCTACTTCATATTCATTAGTTATTTCATTATAAATTAATAAAATAAATATAAATAATATACTGATATGTTATTATAAAAAATAATCAAGACTATTTCACCTTCTATCCATCCTACAAAAAACAAAATCTCCGTGTGTGCGTACATAAGGCTTACTGTCTCCACGCCGTGGTATAATATTTTTTTCACCGCCACCTTATTTGGATGGGTATAATGGTGTAAATAATAACTATATATGATTATTATAACACGATACTAATTCAGAGATATTATACACTATCCACTTCAATACCATTTAACAATAATGGGAAAGATATCGTCGCTAATGCGTATGTACGATACACCGTTTCCACAATGAGATGATATTAATTTTCCACTTTAACAATTCAAGAATGATTATAAATTTTATATAATAAATAATAGTGAAATATATGACATAATAATTCTACTGTATTTATATATATATATATATATATATATGTCACTTACTTACTTCCATTCTATCCAATAAAGAAACTAAAACTGCATTCATGCATACGTAAGACCTACTGTCTCCATTAATAATGTATTCCATTTCATTTATATATATATATTACATATATATTTATATACTAAATATATATGATATAAAAATCATGTTTTACATTTTTAATGTAATTAAATAATGATCTAATTAATAATATCAAGAAAAAAAAAAGTCCAAACACGTATGATAAATAAAATGATTATTCCTTAAAACATTTCTATAACATGGAATAAGAAAATAAACAAGTAATATAAAGTCATAAGTAAATCATATATGATATAATAAATATTATTATCGTTCTATTATAAGTTAATACTATGTTTAAACCCAGTATACAATTGTTTTGGACACATACAAAACAAATCATATCTAACGTAAGGGAGAATTTTACAATCTCATTTTATCCAAGATTGTTTTTTCCTAAGTATTTACCGATGATATATTAACAGCCAGGTACTTGTTTTATAAAAAAGTTTTCATAAAGTTTCTACTATTCTTCTATGTACGTTTAAAGTCATTTTTACCAATTTCTGACTTTTACTACATGATATGGAAGTAATATTTCTTTTTTTTACCATACGAGGTCCTTTTTGGATTCTTCGGAAAAAGTATGAGGAGAATGTTTTTTAACTTATACAGCCTGAACATATTTTTACATCTTCATAATTCCTTTTTTCTATGAATCATAATCTACATTTTTCATGTGTATTTTCAACTAAATTATTTTATTCTAAAATTTCAGGACATTTTCACGTATGAATTATGTTAGGATGGAATGATGTTTAAGAAACCCATTATATTTCATAGGTTATCCTACGATGACCGATTTATGTTTTGTGGAACATGTAAGAAAGATTTCATTTTGAGATAGGTGGGACCTATATCTCCCTCTAATTTATTGGGTAAATATTTATATCTCATGATATTGAAATGGCTGTAATGGAAAGTAAATACAATTCAGTAATACATGGACGAAATGACAAGTAAACACGGTTCAATAATGGACTTTGTCCACTATGATGGTCTTGGTAGAATTTCCTTGGCTACTATGGAAATAATATTATGTGTATATTTATTTTCCACAATTCCATGTTTTATAGAAATTACATTTTATCATTTTTAATGTTCCTTTATGATCTATGCCTTACGAACTACTATGATTTATTTCATGACTCATGATTTTGATGTTTAAACATTATGTTAATGTTTTTAGGTTCAAATTTTTATGGTTTATTTTATATTCTCCATTTTGAACCATACTAAGAATTTGAGCTCAACATTTTCTTGTTTTCTTTTCCCCAAGATATAAATAAATTTTTTAGGTTGGAAAACAAAAGGGGAAGATATTTACGAGAGATATTGTAGATCTTTCACCAAGTTAGATGATTATGTTTTGTGTTTCGAAATAAACTAAACTAATATGGTCATTAGGAATATATTTTATGTAATGTATTAAGTATTCTTCAAAATAAATGTAATGGCCATGTATGTCAGGCTTGGGTCGTTAGAGTTGGTATTAGAGCAATGGAGGTAGGAGTGAATCTGATCCTTGGGAACTATCACATGTGAACATTAGGCGAATCCTGACTCTCCGCCCAAGGGCTTCATGAGGAAATGGCTGTCACTGTGGATGGTGGTTTGTCCCACCTAGGGGGTGTACCCTCCCATGGTGTTCTCTGATAGGTACCAATTATAGTCCCCTGGAAATAATTCCATACTGTTAGAGTTGGAATTATAGAAAAGGTTTAGTCAAACTTTGGAAAAAAGGATACAAAAACATTAGGGATATCCCTAGATATATTTTTAAGGTATATCTAGGGATGTCCCTAAGGTTAAGTATAACAATAGGTTATAGTACATGAATTATGGTAGCGATCCAAAATAACCTTGGATTAAACCTAAGATATTAGGGATTTAATTTAATCCCCCTTTGTTATGTTATTTTCCTTGTATGATATTTTCCACTCACAATATTCTTTTTTGGGTTTTAGACGATGTGTATAATCTGAAGGAATTGTGTTAATGATCAATGTTCTGGGAAATGAAATTTTTTTATCCTGAAGAAACAAATGTTATGGGATATGGAATGAAAAATCTTATTGCTTTACTTACACAAGCTATGAATCATTATAGACGTCCAAATGAAGATAGAAGGGAACAACATTCTATTGAGTCCTTCATGAGGCAACACCCACCTACCTTTAGTAGGTCTTAAAATATAATTGTTTCTAAAACATTGATTTGTACCATTGAAAATATGTTTTCAATCCTTCACTATTAAGAACATGAAATAGTCATTTTGGATGTCTATCGATTAGAAGGTGAAGTAGACAAGTGGAGGACTCTAATTAAGAATACAAGGTAGCAAGATGAAATTGAATCCATGGAATTGGACCAGTTCAAGAAATTATTTGTCAATAATTACTTAACTTGTATTCGTCTAACAAAGATGTAAATGGAGTTCCTTGAGCTTAAGAAAAAGGATGATGAATCTGTTGGTACATATGAGGCAAATTTTAGAAGACTTCCAAGGTATGCTTTTGGATTTATCATCCAACATTAATGTAAATTTGATCGATTCCTCAGTGGCATAAAACCAAGTCTTAGAAGGATATTATCTATAAGAGACATCAGTATCTATGAAGTGATTTTGCGTTGTTCTACCAAGGAAGAACTGGAAATTTGTGTTACATATCCATCTCTTGATTTTGACAAGAAATTGAATATGGAGTTCAAGGGAAAATCACAAAACAATGGTGAAAAGTATATGAATGTTTTTTAGGCACAAATTGATGAAAGTATCATGGTAGAGATTATCATAAAGGGACTAGAAAAAGTTTCAAGTGTGAAAAACAAGGTCATCAAGAATTTGAGTACCGAGGTAATTGGAAAAAGGTTTCTAATAATGTGAATAGGGAAAATACTCCATAGAATTCACCACCAACACTTTAATGCTACAAGTGAAAGGAAATGTGGAATTATGATAACTAATTCCCTAATCTAAGGGTTAATGTTGATTGATGTTAGAAACAAATTAAGGAATAATACAAAGGGGAGTCACCTAAGATCACTATTGGCGATGTTGAGTATGAAAACAAAGAGGTGGAATGATTAAGTTTTTTTGTAATGGGATTCAAAAATATTGTTATGGAATCTCATTTATAATATTATGGAATATTGGAATATCTATTTATAGGTTTTTTGTGGTTTTATAATATTATATGGTACCGGTAATCCTGAAAAGTGACTGAAATATTTTTTAAAAGCACATTATATGTGCATAATGAAGGGATAAGTAGATAATGAGACGTTTAAAAGTATTAATGACCTCATGAATGATATAAGGACAAATTCATATTATAATTTGAGTATATTTATTTTCTGGGATTTTTAGTATGTGGAAAGTGTTAACTTTTGACATCATGCACGTTTTCACTAAGGTTCTACGATAATTCATGTTTGAAATGAATATATGATTAAGGTATTCACATGTTTGGAATGTGACAACCAAGAACTACCAAATATAATATGGGAGACAAATGTTAAGTCAAACCAGTTCACCTCCTTCTAATGTTTTATATTTTCTATTTTTAGAAGGATTATAATATTATCCATTTATGGATTGTATAAGTTATATTCCCATTGAAGTATGTTTGATTATTGTATTATCTCACTATAGGTGGACTTATGTATATTTGATAACCTATTATTACATTTTTATTGATATAGATGGAATGACCTATAATTTTATCTAATGATCTGCTAACACTTCCAGAATGAAAAATTCAACATCATTTCATTAAATAAGAGATAAAGTGGAAATTTTTCAGGGAATGATCAACAGTGAGATTTTATTGAAATCATGTCAGTATTTCTTCTCATGAAAAAAATTCATTAACTTTAGGAAAAGGATCTTGATTTCAAAAATTTTATCCTAGTACCTTCTTATATGATGAATCTAATGGTCCCTTAAATCCTCAAAAATTTATGTCCTTATAGTAGTTATCTTTCTCCAAAACTTATTCTATATAACTATCCAATAAAACATACTGGTTAGATTTCTCTTACATATCCATATTTTCACTTACCACCAATTTTCTCCTATGTGGAATCCCAGTGATGAGTTATTTTGGGTAACCATTTTTTCTCTAACATTACTTTTCTATAATTAGGTTTTATAATTCTTTATTTACAATGTGGGTTTCCATGAAAGAAACTTTCATGTCTTAAACCATTTATAAGCCCAATTAATTTCAAGGGCGCAATTCATTTTAAGGGGCTAGAATGTAACACCCTGAGATTTTATGGGATAAATTATTTTTTATTTGATTTGATTTCTTGTATTGTAAGCTACACCCAGATTATCTTGCACCATATGAAACATCTTATTAGCTTGCAGTATACACAACACTATTCTTGGAATGTATTGCACACAATTTTAATTTCATTGGACATAATTCATTTCATGCAACATTGAGTATATATTTTGTTCAATGAATAAATGAAACAAGTTTAGATTGTGTTATACACAACACCGAAAGAATATTTCACTACACACAAAACTGACTTGTCTTGCATTACATGAAAGAATGACCTTCGTCAATAGTTTGCGTTGTATGCGATACTGAGTTTCACTAAACAACGATATATTATTAAAATATTATTATTTAATGGGATATAGAATAGCTGTTATGAATAGTATTGACCACATTTTTATTTTTTATAACATTATAATTAATCTTTCAAATTTTCTAGAACAAGATATGATAATAAAATGAATTTTTCAAATAAAAGAAGTACCTTTGAAAAAATATTGTTTTACTACCTTTTGATGACACACCCATTTTAAATCTAGTTTTTAACATTTTTATATAATATATATGACAAAAATAAACATATTCTATAGAAGCAGGACTTAAAAATTTACTTATGTCGATTTTTTGGAATTTTTCTGATAAAATTAATATTTTAATGAATAGTGAAAAAATTGCATTTTAATTCAAAATTTCCTTTTCATCTAATTTATTTATATAGTTATATTCTATGTTTAACTTGTTTTAAAGTGTAATTGGATTATGATTTTATCATTTAGTCTAATTTCGGTCATTAGAAGTAATTTATCATTGAAATTAGACATTAATACATATCAATATTTTGATAGTTATAATTTTTTTAAAACCCACTTTTTGGTATTGACAATGGGACTTAATTTTAAATTTATTACTCAAACTTCTGTCTTTCGAATTTGGAAAAATGGATTCCATATTTGGAATCAGGAGGTCCAAAATATGTAAATAGGCACCTTTTATTTTTAGACATTTTGAATAGTTATTTCAGTAATTATTTTATTTACCTTAGTTAACAGGTGAAACATGATCTATGTAATAATATAAAGAATAAAAATTATTTACACGTATTATAAATGAAATGATTATTACCCAAAACATGGCTTTATCATGGAATCAAAAAATGAACTGGTTATATAAAGTCTAAGTAAATCATATATGATATCATAAATATTATTATGTATATGATACAAGTTAATAATATGTTTAAACCCACTATACAGGAGTTTCGTACACATATGGAAGAAATCATACCTAAGGTGAGGATAATGTTATAGTCTCATTTTTATCCAAGATTTTTCATTTGTAAGTATTTACTAGGGATATATTTATCATCCATGTACATGTTTTCTGAAAACATTTTTATAAAATGTTTACTATTCTACTATGTATGTTTAAAGTCATTTTTACCCATTTTTGACTTTTAATACATGGTATGGAAGAAATATTTCTTTTGTTTACTATACAAGGTACTTTTTGACTTCTCCAACAAAAGCATGAGAAGAATGGTTATTTAACTTATATGACCTGAATGGATTCTTACATCTTCATAATTCCTTATTTCCTTGAAGCTTCGTCTACACGTTTTCATGTTTATTTTCTACTAAATTATTTTCTTGTAAATTGCACGACATTTTGAAAAAATAAAATATATTTGAAAAATAATGGATTTTTTATTCATGAATTAAGTTCAAGTGTTTTATCAAAATTATTTATCATCTATGATGACACCAGGCTATGTTTCTAACTCTATAATTAATGTGATTTTATTGTGTTTATGAAAGAATTATTTTTCAAAAATACATTTATCTTGTGCTAATTATGTTATGATTGAATGATGTTTAAAAAACCAATTTTTTTCATGGGTTATGATGTGATGAATGATTTATGTTTTGTGGAACATGTAAGAATGATTTAATTATGATATGTGTGGGACCTATATCTCCCTATAATTCATTGGGTAAATATTTATAACTCATTTGTTAGACATGAATGGAAGGAATATAAATGTAGTTCAGTAATAAATGGATGAAACTGGAATTATACCCAGTTCAGTAATGGACTTTTTCCACTATGATTTTCTTGGAAGAAATGCCTTGGAAACTATGAAAATCATATTATGTGCATATTTTTTCCACAATTCCATTTTTTATACCAATGTTATGTTGTCATAGTTAATGATCCTTTATGATCTATGCCTCATGAACTACTAAGATTTATTTCATGACTCCAGATTTTAATTTTTAAACTTTATGATCATGTTTTTTCATTCAATTTTTTTATGGTTTCTTTTATGTTCTCTGTGTTTACCCTTAATGAGCATTTGAGCTCATCGTTTTTATATTTTATTTTCCCTAGGATAGAAAGAAATGTTTTATGTGGAAAAATGGGAAGATATTTATGGGAGGAGTTGAAGATCTTCCACCAAGTTATAGGATTGTGTTTCAATTTTCCAATGAAACTAAACTAATATGGTATTTGGGAATATGTTTTGGGAAATGTATTATGTATTCTTAAAAATAAATGTAATTTCCATGTACGTCATGATTGGGTTATTAGACATATAGCTAATGGACTACCATGGAAGAACCAGTGCTATGATCAGGGATCTCCTAAGCGAGGATATGGTGGTCCCTAGGGAGGTGATGTTGGAAGAGGAGTAGTAGGATCTAAGGGTAGTGAACACTGCTATGATATACTTCTAGAACAACCACCAGGCGACCCATGTTAGGTTCAGGGAGCTAGTGGATGGGTCCGCAAATATCTCTAGAAATTGGAAGTTTATGATCCCATAGTGCAAGATATGATAAAAGGTATGATATGCATGTTTTATACTTTGTCTTCAATGTTAGTACAAACTAGTTCCAGTTATTAAATTATCTCTATACTCATAGTGCATGATCTAGATCTCCCAGTTGTAAGACTAGCCCAACAACTTTGACTTGAGGTTCCAACAAGGAACACTTCTTCTGTATCATTTTTCTCTCAGCAGTGCAAGCTATTGGTCAGTGGAGAGAGGTTCATGTGGGGACCTTTTGGTCATCATGATGTAACCCTATATATTCATCTTGGTTGTGGATTGACTTTCACCGTAGACATATCAGATATATATAAACTGTTTAGATGAGATTATCCTTTTTGGAAAGAGATATCTCATGGTTGTTTAAGTAGGTTTTGTGATTGTGAGGATATAACCTATCACCCATTAGTTACTGAGTATAAACCTTAGTGTAGAAGGCTCTTTAGGAATCTGGGTTCCTTTATCTATGAAGGATTACGTAGAAGTCTTCCTTGAGGAAATTCCAGAACTATCACCTTGGCAGGAGATGGATTTTTTTATTTGACTTGCATCTCATAACTATCCTGATATATTATATAGAATATTGGATGGCCCCTACCAAGCTATAAGAGTAAAATTTATAGTTGGAGGACCTTCGAGAGGAAGGTTTCATCAGACCAAGTGTGTCCCCTTGGGATTCTTTAGTCTTGTTCTTGATAAAGGTGGACATGAGCTTACAAATTTTAGTATGTTATCATCACCTGAACCGGAACACAATAAAGAAAAATTTCCACTTTCCAATGATTGATGACCTCTTTTACCAGTATTGAGGTGTTAGATAGTTCTCAATGATTTATCTTAGGTCCGGATACCACCATTTGAGGGTTTACGAGGCCAAAATTCCGAAGATGGAATTATTATTCCTCTATGGATAATATGAGTTCCTTGTGATTCCCTTTGGTGTGATGAATTCACTAATCATGTTTATGGACATGATAAACCTAGTTTTCTATCCATACATGGACAATTTTTTTGTTGTATTAATAGAAAAATTATTCATAAATTCTGTATCAGACGATGAGAATGAATATCACTTGATGATGGTCCCATAATTTCTTCGAGAGAACCCGATTTGTAGAATGATTTTGAAGTGCCTATTCTAGATTCCTGAGGTTCATTTTTTGGTGAATGTCTTTTGTAATCATGAATTTGTTTTATATCTAGAAAATATAGATGAATTTATTTCAGGGAATCCATGCAAGAGCTAGTTGGAGGTACAAAACTTTCTAAGCTTATGATGGCACTATTGGAGGTTTGAGGTAGAATTCTATATAATCACATCCCCTTTGACCTCCTTGATGTGGAAAGGATAACCATTTACCTATTCCGAGCAGTACTAGAGGGCCTTTTAGGAGTTTAGGGTCAAGATGAATGTGGTCCAATGTTGAGACTACCAAAGGTGGGCGTTGAGTATGTAGTGTATTGAAATGTCGAAAGAGTGGGTCTTGATTACATGTTGATGTGAAGACATGAAGTTATCTCTTACAGGTTGTGGCAATTGATAATGCATGCGTATAAGTACATTAATCATGTCCTATAGATGGTTTCAATATTATTTTATCTATGGTGGTGGAGATACTACCTTATGGGGGAGTACTTTTTGGTTTACTCAAACCACAAGAGTCTCAGGTATGTATTTACGTAGAGAGACTTGAACCAGGGAAAATGGTGCTGGTTGGAGTTCTTGAAGGAATATGACTTAAATATAGTATATAATCCAAGTAAGGTAAATTTTTTAGAAGATACCCATAGTAGGAAGTCCAAGGCTCCATTAGTGAAGGTTACATTGAAGTAGTTAGTCTCCTTGCAACTGACCCTGGTGGAACAGAAGTGTGAAACTTTTCTGCAGTCGATGGTGTTGACTACATGGTTCCCCAAGCATGTGAGAGATTCCCCACTAGGAGATAATTTTATATTAGGTATTACATGATCATATATCCACAAGTGAATGAACAAATGGATATTATGAAAGTGGGACTAACATCATCTTATTTCATGTGTTAATAGTTGATCCAGTCATGATACAAGAGGTGATGCAAGAGTTTTAAAATTATCCCCAATCTATACATCCCTATGCAGGGAAGATGTACAAAGAAATTTAGTGGATGTTTTGGTGGTCTGTAATGAGATGACGTCTAGCTGAGTTCATCTCTCAATGTCTCACCTGTCAGTAAATAAAGGCTGAGTTCCATGTTATGGTATATATATTTCATCCACTTGAGACCCCATAGTAGAAATGAGATGGTATATAAATGGACTTTATCGTAGGGATTCTATGAAAAATTTGGACATGATTCTATCAGGGTGATATTTGACTAAATCAAGAAGTTAGCTCACTTCCTTGCTATGAGGGATGAGAGTTTAGTGGAGTGTTTTAGGAAGTTGTACAACTGGGAGATAATTCGACTTCATGGGTTTCCCTCAAATATTGTATCTGATCTTGACGCATGGTTTATGTCATTATTTTGAAGAGGTCACTAGGAGGAATCCATGACCCACATGAGGATGATTACAACCTTTTACCCCCAAACTATTGGGCCGACTGAGCAAACTATCAAGGTCCTAGAGGATATGCTGAGGAATTGTGTGTTAGACATCAGCAGGAGCTAGGTGGAGAACCATACAGTGGTATAGTTTTCATAAAACAACATATACCACTATACCATTGACATAAAACTTTTTTAGACCCTATTTTAGAGACCCTATAGGTCACCCTTGTGTTGAAAAAAGGTCGGTGATACATCTCTTGTGGGAATAGGTATGGTACAAGTGATGAAAGAGAAATACTGGGTCATCCCTAAGTGGATGAGAATAACCTAGAGCAGAAAAAATTCTTTTGTAGATCAACTCTGTAGGCCCTTGTGGTTCAATCTGGGAGACATAGTTTTCCTGAGAGTCTCCCCAAGAGGGGGATTATGGGTGTTAGGAATGGGAGTCATGATACCCCCAATGTTCATCATGCCATTTGAGATTGTATGGAGGTTTGTTGAGGTTTATTACCACCTCACCCTACCCCCACAGCTAGAGCGTGTGCATGACCTCTTCCACATGTCACAGTTGAGGTGCTACATGCATGACCCCATGCACATCATCGACTGGGGGGAGATAGAAATTGATGATGGGTCCAACATTATAGAGCACCCGATAGAGATCAAGGATCACAAGGAGAGAACCCTGATATATGTTAAATCCTCTTGGTTCATCTGTTATCGTAGTATAAAAGGAGAGTTCTTAGGATCAGGAGATCCATGTGAGGGTTCTGTATCCCGAGTTGTTTTCCTACTTTCTATTTTTTTGGGTGAAAATATTTGGAGGGGGGAATCATGTAGAGACCCCATTATTTACTTGTATTACTTTGAGTTTTTTTATATATATTTCCAAATATAGGTGCTGTGATAATGTTGAATTCTGAGGCTCGTTGCGCTCGAAATTAATTATACAAAAATATTAAATATATTTTATATTACATGAACATGTTACATAAAATAAAAAAAAGATAACTCTAAAATGGAATCTCAGATGAAAAATATGCAACCACAATTAAGTTCAGAATGCAGTGATTACCGTAGGATCGACAAAAAATGAGTTACTGTGGGGAGATAAGACTCTTTACTCCATGTCATTATGTTAAGTGGATTAATTATTTATTAAATTAATTAATTATCTAATTTTATTGCAATAGATAATTCTATAATATTATCACCATGATGAATTCTCTAGGGATAGATGCATAAACCATGGGAAAATTCAATAGCTCTCTTTTCCTCCTCTATTGGTGAATCATGTCAGAAAATGATGAAACTCCAGATCAGATCAAACAAGGACTCATCGAACCCAATAGATTCAATAAAATAATCGGTGGATGTGTTCTTCAATGAATATAAATCCATAATCAAGGTATTAATTATCTTTTAATTTTTTCATACCCTTTGATTAAATGATTGTGCAGATCCACCCATGTTCTTGGATCTGTTCTAGTTTTATATTTTTTATGAATCTACAAACAATATTTAATTGATTATTTCAAATATTTATATCTCTGATTTCATAGTTCATGATAATTTTACAAGAACTCTTGGACAAAAATGGTTAATTTTTTTGGGTAATTTTCTCCCTTCTTTCTTTACATTTTTCACAAGTTGGCCCCTTTGGTCCAAGCTCGACAATGCCAGAGGGTACCAAACCAAAAAGAACCCTCAAATCCACAATGGATCAAAAAATAAAGCATACATTGATTAAGGAAAACCATGAATATGTATTTTTCATATTGTGGATGTTGGTTTCAGTTTTTTTATATTAATAAATGAAGCATGGAAAGCTCATATGTTTGAGGAATGAATGCTATAACCCCAAACTCAAATAGGAGCTGATTTCCAGTGAATGATGGCCTAAAATCATGAAAGATGGATAGATACACCATTTCGGGTGGATTATATATTGAAATCCGATCATATGGATAAATTTCAGTTGTCAAAATCAAATATGATATTTCTGAAAAAATACCGACTACATGCCATGTTTAAGGATGAGCACATGACCTGTGTCCCCCTCAGTGGCAATAGATAGGGTTTTAGAAAGTTTAAGGATGATAAAAAATGAAAACCTCCTACAAACCATGCGGCCTTTCCCTATATTGAAACCCATGTGATTGATCACATGTGTGGGAAATCTTGTGGATGTATATGGAAAGGTACCTGGCCATGTACTCCGGTATATGGACACGAGGTCCTGAACACGGACGTAGTGGGAAGGACATGGCTTGATATTGGTTAGCCTAGACACACCGTGCATTCCACCTATACGGCATGAACTACTATATGGGATGAATCAATGTTTTGTCTAGGGACACAACTTGGTGGTGGAGTGGGACCACATGCCAAGTGGGTATCCTCACACTACGTGTACCCAAATATCCTTTTTTAGGAAACTTCAATTATCTATATATACTTCATTTTAAATTAGATTAGGAAAAGTGAGTAACCTATTCTGAGTGTTTTCCAATGTATAATGTGATGGTTCCCTTTGTTTTTTTGATAAATTTATGCGATTTGTAATTTTATGGGCATAGTGATTACTTAGGAGATGCTCGATGATGGAAGTGATCAAGAAGGATCACCAAAGACCTTATGAGTGGCTCCCTCATGTGGTGTATGGAATGGTACCATGATGAATTAGAGTGGAACCCTCCATCCATGTTGGGAATGGGTCCTTGAACTTCTAATTTGAACCCTTTTGCGGTATCAGGGTATGGGTCCTTGATGAATTAGATTGGCACCCTCTTGATAGGATGATCATGAGTCCTAGACCTTCTGAGTGTAACTGTATTGTGGTATTAGATAATGGGTCCTCAATGACTTAGAGTGTCACCCTATAGCTGGGATGATCATGGGACCTGATCCTTCTGAGTGGAACCCTCCTGTGGTATCAGGGCATGGGTCCCTGATGATTAGAGTGGAACCCCCAGATGTACTAGGGAATTGGTCCCCTACTTCAAGTTTGTGGCCACTATACTATGCATCATAGGGATGATGAATGGTTAGACTTGGATAGTTAATTCTGGGAGTATACACGAGATGATGGGCATGGTTAATGGAATTATGGAATTTTTGGATACTCTTCTTCTTGGGCCGATCTTTGAGATGGAGATCCCCTTAATCTCTCATTTTGGATTCTTTGACTGAGAATATATATATATATATATATATATATATATATATATATCATTTTTTGGTATCCACACCTTGGATTTGGTTACTCTCCTTTTAGGAGAGGTAAAGATGCATGGGGTGTGCCACGTTCTTTCAGGGTCTAGATTATAATAGTTGGATTGGTCTACTATCTTGATATTGGTAGAAAATATTTTATGGGTAGTTCATATACTCATCGTGTTTATCCACTTATTCTTGGACGATCTTACCATCATTCTTCATTTGGTTTGACCTATTATATTTGATTGCAACATCTGTTGCCTACTGGATTTCATTCACTATTGTTTCTCTAAATTCTCCCCCTTGAACTTTTGTTGTGTACTAATGGGTATGTATAAAATAATTCATGTATGGGAATTTACTGCACATGTCATTTCTTATACAGATGACAGACATGTCGACAAGACTACAAAAGATCTTATGGAGACTGGTGCCAAGATAATGTATGATGTTTATAACATGGGATTCCAGAGCTGGGCTCTCTCAGCTATTTTATTTTAAAATTTTGTTAGGTTGGGACATATTTATGGTTGAGTGTGTAATTTATGATTTACCTTTATGTATACCCTACATTACTTTTGTACTATCTTGAGTATAATGCAATCTTGGTTTAATTTATAGCAGTGTTTTATCTTTTACTCTTTCCTTCTTCACTTTTTCATTGTGTTAATTGTACATATGTTTATATGTACTTATGAAAAGGCCTCCCTATTTTAGTTATACCTTTAGTGCAAGTATTCAGCCCCTGTCCTATAAATTCTAGATTGGGGTAGTTATGGATCAATCCCCGACTTTGGTTGGGTCGTGATAATACATGCCTTATATTCATTTCCCAAATACATTCTTAATGAAATTTCCTTTAATAATGATATGAGGAAAGATTATGAAACCCATTTTATTTCCATAAGTAACTATTTGGTTGTTCCTTTTGATTGTTTTCCTCTTCATGGAACATATAAAAAATGAACATGTTATGATGGGTGCACCCACAGAGCGCTCCGATTCAATGGGTAAAGCTTTAGTCTCCTGAGACATCATGTATGGAATTATGGATTAAGACTAATCCATTATTTGAGTTTGTCCCCAATGTGATATTATTTAAGAAGTTATCATTTACTGATTTTTATTTAATGTTATACGTTGTTTCCACATTTCCTATGATTCCATGACCTTATGTTACGATGTTAATTTTGTTATGATCCAATGTTATTACTCTCAGGCCTTCCATTTTTTGATATCATGTTATGACTTTGACTCCCATGTAATGATTCTTTATATTTTTTTATTCCATTTCTAGTACTTTTATCTCACCCCTTTATTTTATGTACTTACATAGGTCTTCCTATAAAATTTTAAGAGGTTAAATGGATTTAGGAGCTCACTAATGAGATTAAAAATAAAAATGTTATGTTTTATATTCCCTTGATGTTTTATGTAGCTAATATTCCAAGTAAACTAGGCCTCATGATCATTAGGGTGTAAATAGTTGTTTTTAATGTTAAAAATCATGTTATAATATGTGTAAAAGGATTCAGTTTCTATAGTTGGTTTCATAGAAATACACTATTATTTTTTGGGATCAGGACTAGAATAAATGTTTGAGAACCATACAAATAAGAATAAGTATAAAAATAAGTATTATAAAATATTATGAAATTTTTGTGAATTATAGAGAAGGTGGGTTCTAAGAAAATACATCCCCTTTTGAATAATGCAAGTGTATGTGGCTCTAGAATAGTTTTAACATTCTATAATAACCACAAATGGGGACACTAATATGGACTCAAACATCACTTGGGGTGTGATAACTGGACTTGCAACACACTTTTTTTACACTCCTAGGGGATATGTTTTTGAAATTAAAAAACTCTTTACAAACACTTATTAAGGAATTGAAAAAATTATTTGGTTAGAAAACCTAATAGGGAAATTATTAAGGAAAAATTAGATTGAAACCTTGAGAGTCATATGTTATGATAAAATTTTCATTTATAAGTTATTCTACTCAAGTTTATCAGTTTCCTTTTTATGTTTATTAGTTAATGTATTCTCAGTGTATTTTTCTTCTTTTAGTTAATGGAGAGAAATATGAGAAACTGTGAAAATAACCAAGATGATAGGAAATGAGATGATTTCCTCAATCATATGACTAACCTTATGGGAGAACGTGTTAATAACTTTATGGAGTTATTGGCTCAACTAGCTCAAGTTATGAATAATAATGTGAGTCATCCATAATTCCATTATCCTCATAGGAAAGGTAAATTTGAAGTTGATTCATTTCTATGAAATTCCCTCCTAACATTAGGGGGTATTCAGATCCCCTCATCATAGAAAAATATATTAACTATATTTAGAAGATATTTTTTGTCCTAAAAAAATTAGAGAAATAGAAAGTTGTGGTGGAAATTTTCTACATTAAGGGAGAATCCACTTAGTAGTGTAAAATGATCAAGAACACAAAGTCAAAATAGTATTTGATTCCTTGAAATGATAAGACTTTAATTCAAAAAAATTCATGAAATATTTTACCCAAGCTCTCTTTCTTAAAATGAGTAGTTATTTCATCTGTATGAAATAAATGGAAAATGAGTCTATCCAAAAATCTTAGGAAAACATCAAAAGGATTTAATGGTATGCCTCTTAATTTGTTATCAACACTAAAAGTAAGGTAGAGATATTTTTATTAGATTAATGAAAATATTAGGAAAATATTTAGTGATTCGATAATTTCATATTTTTGAATAGATATTCAATTGATCCTCAAAGTTGAGATGAAGATAAGTGAATATTAGTGGTCTCATGGGACTGGAGGGAAAAAATGTAAAATAGAGTTTTCTTTTAGAGTATAAATATTTAAATTACAGGAGGAAAGAAAACCCAAAATCTCAATTATAAAAATCATGTTAAGAAGAATCCTCGAAACCATATGTTGGGAACTCGGAGATGTTTCAAATTTAAAAAAGAGGCGAATAAAAGTATCCAATTCTATAGAGAAATGAAAAAAATACACTAATGAGGAAGAATAAAATAAGGTTAAGATCAACACTAAATCCATGGTGTAGTGTTTCAACTACAAGGAATATGAGAATTATAAAATCCATTTCCCTAAGCTAAGAATTCTTAGATACAATCAACTACAACAACCTCAAAGGCCTAGAGAGAAAGGAATAAAATATTCTATCACTACTCCTAAGGTGGATCCCAATAATGATGTAGGGACATGTATATTAGTTATTTATTCAAGAATAGAAAACATACTATTTGGATTTGGTTCTATTCATTGTTTTATATCTTTCATGTTTAGTAGAACTATTCAGGGACCACCCCGAAACCTTTGCGTCGAGATATCTTTGAGAACAAAAAATAGAGAGTTGTTTACATACCATGTATATAACTCTTCCCCAGTTGATGTTTGTGGATTGAATCTTCCATAATGTTCATTTAAATTTTTTGGAGTTTGATACTATATTGGGTTTGGATTGGCTATCCTTATATAAATCCAAAATCAACTATCTAAATAGACAGATCAACCTTTATGTCCCAAGTCAACCTATAATTTGATAGAAGTGCGAGGAGGAGGATGAATCTACCCTAGAATCTTCTATTAAAGCATGAATATTATTTCTAAAATAATAAGAATATCTATCCCAAATTATTGAGAAAAAGGAGAGAATCATGCTTGAATACATGAACATTATGAGGTATTATATTATTGTATTCCTTGAAGAGTTTTCTGGTCTTTATACTATTCGATTGGTTGAGTTCTCAACTAAAATTAGACCTTGATATCTTACCATATTAACGATTCATAATAGAATATCCACTATTGAGTTGGATGTTCAGAATATATAGTTACAAGGGAGCCTGTAAAGAGATCTTATACACTTGAGTGCTTCACTGTGGGGTGTACTAGTCCTCTTCATCAAGAATAAGGATGGGTCAATGCGCCTCTTCATTAATTATCATGAACTTAAAAAAATCATGATAAAGAATACGTATCCACTCTAACGGTTGAAAAATTGTTTGATAAACTATGTGGGGATGGATATTTTTCTATGGTGGACCTTTAGTTAAGATATCACCAATTATGGGTTAAGAATGAAGATATTCCAAAAACCGCCGTACAAATAATGTATAGACCCTTTTTGTTCACATCATTTCCTTTCAAACACACTAATTCTCTATAAATAATTATGGACATAATGAATTTCATTTATATTACCTCAAAAAAATTGGGGTAGTATTTATAGATGATATTACGATTTACTCAAAAATAATGGAAGGGCATGAGGAGCATTGGAATAATATGCTAATGGTTTTGAGAAATAAGATTCTATATGAAAAGAACGATAAATGTGTTTTCTGTATGAAGTAAGTGTTATTACTAGTGAATTTTATCCCCAATAATGGGATATATGTGGACCCTTATAATACAATGGAAATTGAATACTATCCTGGACCCACATCAGTAATGGGGATCCATAGTTTCCTTGGACCATATAGGTGTTAATGACGATTTGGGAGAAACTTTTATCGATTTTTAAACACACTAACTATGCTAAAATGGAAGTGAGTGATGTTTTTTATTGACCAGCGAATGAAAATAGTTCTTTAATGAGCTGAAAAATATGCTTATCACTACACTAGTACATACAATTACCTCAATAGTGGAACTTTTTATTGTATACAACGATGCATCAAAGAAGGCCTTAAGCTATGTACTAATGTAGAATGATAAAGTTATAGCCTATACTGTATGGTAGTTGAAATTTCATTAGAAACAATTTCCCACACATGATATGGAGTTGGATGTAGATATATTTTGATTGAAAATATGGAAACATTATCTCTATGGGGAGAAGTGTGAAATATATAAAGACCATAAGATTCTTATATATATATATTCACATAAAATGATATGAATATGTGAAATTTAATATGTTTAGATCTAATCAATGAATACAACTTCTCAATCTATTAACATCTTGGTAAATCAAACATGATGGTAGACACTCTATGTGGAAATGACCAGATGACATTATCATTAATGATAATTGGAAATGATCTAATCTTATTATAATTTCAAAGGATGTATATGAGAATTATGATGGAAGGAACATCATCATCCCATTATCATATGATTACATGACCACCAATTTTAGAGATGTTAAAAAATTCCCAAAGAGATGATATATAAATTCATATGAAGGTGGAATCCATATGAAAATGGAAATACTCTAAGTAAAAATTTCACAAAGAAAGTGTTTAAATATTTGGGTCATCACTATGTGTACTATAAAATCAAATGATAAATAAAGAGTTGTCAAATGATTCTAATAGCCTGATCATCATCATCCAACCACAGAGCACATAGATATATCAAGATCTCTGAGAGAACTGTTGGTTGGAAAATTGAAGAGGATATCATGGAATATACATCAAAGTGTTTAGTATGTTAGTAAGTGAGTATTGAAAGGAAGAAGTATAATGGGATAATGAAATCATTACCCATACCTACATGAAAATGGTAAAACATCACCATAGTCTATTTCATTGTTCTTCTCAAGATATCATGTAGAAAAACTACATATGGGTTGTGGTGGATCGTGTTATAATGGATTCTCAATTCATTTCTATTTTATAGGACTTCTCACTTGACCATATTTCTATTATATACAATAGAGTAGTTGTGAGGCAGAATAGAACACCAGAATTGATTATATCTAATTGATATCTAAGATTAACCTTCATGTTTTAGAAGACCCTCAAACATGGTTTAAATACTAATTTTAACTTCATCATGAATTATCACCCCCCCAATTTATGGCCACTCTGAGTGGAATATTTATAAACAATAATACCTGTTGAGAGAATATTCGACAGAATTTGAAGGAGGATGTGATCAAAATCATCCTTTGTTCGATATCTCATACAAAAAAAGTTTCTACCATAGTATCCAATAGATCAGTAAGAATAAAATTAACGGAAGATATTTATAATGTCTTTTTGTTTGGATAAAGTTGTTGAAGACAAGATTTTGGGACCAGAAACGGTTGAGGAGATGGTAGAAAAGATCAAAACCATTTAGAAACACATCAGTATTGCTTAGATTCAACAAAATAGGTATGCTGTCAATCATCAATGAGACCTATAGTTTTAGGTTAGGGATAATTAGTTTCACCACATATCTCTGTGGTTGAGAGTCATGAGATTTGGGAAGACGGTAAGTCTAATCCTTAGGTATATCATACCATTTTAGATTCTTGATCTCATCAGAGCTATGGATAATTGACTAACTGTCCCACTAACCCTTTCTCGAGTACACAACATATTCCATGTATCCATTTTAAGAAAGTGCATACCATATTTCTCATATGTACTGGATTCAGAGGTGGTATAACAAGAAAATTATCCCTCTTACGAGGAGAAGACGATGATGTTCTTGGACTATGGAGATAAAGTTATACACAATAAGATGACTCACCTAGTCAAAGTGCTTTAGAAAAACCATAAATATGAAGATGAAAATTGGGAAATCGAGGAATCCATAAAGTAGACGTACCCTCAATTATTTTCATATCGATTTTCAATAAAAAATTTCAATTGTGAAACTCTTTAATGGGGGAATCATATGGAATCCTGAGTTAAAAAAATCTTTGTTTTATAGTATATGCGATACACTACATCGAGTTTTAAAAAACCCTCAATATATTATTAATAATATTATTAAAACATTAAAATTATAACATAGCCATTAAATTTTAGTGTATAAATTATAATAAACACATTTGAAAAATTATTTATGATGGATAAATAAAATATATTCATAAATATGTACTTAATTTTTTTGTAATGTCATTATAGGCTTCAAAAATATTATTTTTCTAAAAAATTGAAAACTATTTATTTTTGGGATAATAAAATTATATTTTTCCACTTTTGGAAAATTAATTTGAAAAACTAAAATTAATTTTTGGAATAAACTTGTCAAAATTAGCTTTAAATGATTTTTTTTCATTTTTTTAAAAAGATTAATTTTTTTATCGAATAGAGAAAATACTAGTTTTTATTAAATGCTCTCCTTTTTATTTAATTAATGTAAGAAATTATATTATATTTTTAAATTATTTTAGAGTAAAATTAGTTCAATTTTGTTATTATTAATCCAATTTAGATCATTTAAGTCAATTTAAAGTAGAATTTTAATAAAAACATTTTATAGTTGTGAAAACAATTTTTTTTCGAAAACCCTTTTTTCATCTAATATACAGTTTTAATTTTAAATTAAATTCAGTCACTTCATTGAATTGAATTTGAAAAAATTAATTTCATTTTTAGAATCAGAATAATTATTATTATATAATATTTTTAACTTAATTTTTTATTATAGTTAATAGTAAATATAGTAAAATCTATTTATAGTTGTTAAGGTAAAAAATGGTTTACTAGGGAGTTAAACCAAAATGATAAGGGATAAAATGACATAAAATTTTTCCAAATTTTATTTTATAGATATATGAAGATGATATATATTCTAAGGCACTAGAATAAACTATTTTTATCATTTTAAAATGTGTAAAACTTGGGTATAATTATTTATTTTCACAAATTCCAACTATGTACTCTCCCCGAATTATAAAAGGGAACCCCGTATCATCTCTTATTTACAATTAAAAATCCTTTTGTTTTAGTGAATATAAACCAAAATACCTTCCTTAATTCCATACCCACTTTATATAGTCCTTGGTTTGATCATAAATCCAATATAGGGTGGATTTTTGTATTATCCTAAAGATGTAGTCTGAAAAATAGGTACCATTTTTAACCGAGAATACTTATTTTATTTCTTCTTTATCCTTGATAAAATTTTAATTAATCTTTATTATATATTAAAAAATTATAAAAATTATAATAATATTTTTTTATATTAATTTTTTAACAAAATTCCATCTCCACTTCCATCAAAAGGGAAATGAAACCACAGTTCGTGTGTATGACAGATTATCTCCTCATGAACTGATGTAATTCATTTTCCACAATATTCTATCATAGTTGTTCGTGAGGATGTAATTAATGTTTATATATTATATTCATGACATATTAATAATTTTATAAAATAATATGAAATATACCTTCTTACCTCACTATATATTTAAGTATGATAATGTAGATCATAAATGTTGTGAACCTAAATCACATCATGTAAATGTCGATCAATATAAATACTAACATATAGTGGTAGGTTTTTTATCATAACATAAAAATTAAGAAATAAAAAATTTAAAAGGATTAAATTCCATGTAATATATATAACTAGTTAGTTTTTTGGAAAATATGTATGATTCTATCATTTCTTCAGTGGAACCTCTACCTCTCGGACCTAGGATGAGGTCCATGTGATTTTGGAGTCTCTTCCTTCATTCTGGATATACTGATTTTACATCCGATCCCAGGTGAGTGTTTCTTATTTGGTTTCCCTTATCTCCTATAGATCCTTGTTTTTTACATGTAACAATTTTATTGTTGGTATTTTTTGGGTTTCGAACATGATCTGGGTTGACTTAAGTTCTTTTTTGGAATTAGCTATGCCTTTATACTTTTTAGAATTTTCTATTGAAAGTGATATGTTAATTGCCAATTAAAGATAGTGAGTCTGAACCTAACCATTTGGTTTGTTTAATTATGATGTATATATAATATTTTTATGGAGCCAAAATATCCTAAAATCTAATTAATAAATTTATTTTTATTAAATCATGGGTTGAAATTTTTGTTGGAACTGTTAATTCGAATAAGATTGTGGCTACCCATTGGGTGAGGAATCTTTTTAATAATAAGAAGTTGGATAATGGTTTATAGTTTGTTTAGAATGAAATTTTTTATTTGGAGATTTATTGATAAAGAATCCCTATGTAATGTCTTATTTCTTATTGACATGGTAGTTGATCATTTGAGATATAAATTAGAGTTTAATTGAATGGATATTTGTAATTTTCCTAATTAATCATTGAGATTAATAATGTGATGTTGTGATAAACATTCTATAATGATTATATTGAGTGGGATATGCATAGTCCCATGATGAAATGGTAATATAGTGTGCTTTGACAAGTTTTATGCTATAATGATTATATTGACTGGGATCTACCCAGTCCAATACCATAACACTTATATGAGGCATTTTACTAGTTTGATTCTTTAATGATTATATTGAGTGAGCCCTACCTAGTACAATGTTGAAATAATTATATATAACGTTATGCCTAGAGTCTTAGATGCTTATAAATAGGTATATTCCTAGTTTTATAATTGTTCCACGGTTTATGGTTATGGTTTTCATGGTTATGCTATATGCTTAGAGATATTACAACATGGTGTCTAAATAAGTCAATTGATGTAATATGTTAATTTATTATTTCATACACCCATTTACTACAATATTTAATACACTTTTATAAAAGTAAGTTTATAAGATATTGTGGTGTTGATCTAATGTGTTTAACTCACACACTATTCAGCCCACTGTTTGGTACCTGAGCATATTACATGTTTATATGTTTGGACATGGGCAAGGGAACTTGTTTAATAATTATTTTTTTACTTGCTGGATAGGTTGGAGTTTGGTCATGGGCCCAACATTATGGTTGAGACTATTGTATTTTGGGATTATTTTATATTGGATGATTATTTTATTAGTATTTGTTTCAACTTGAAATTTATTTACATCTTGTCTTGTCATTACATGATTCTTAATTATTCGTTTATTGATTTATTCTTTAATTTCCAATCATATTATATTTGGTTTCATATGTTTCTCCATTACTCTAATAGTTATTATTATAGATTATTTATGCTATACTGTACTCTATAACAATGGTAAAGACTCCCCACTATATATATCACATCCTACTACTAGTTGGAAGCATTTGATATATGGGAGGAATGCCTCAGGTCAAGCAACTAACACGTTTTGGAAATGTATTTGAGTGTTGGATTGAGGGTCGTTACGTAAGTAATGTGACTCGTTTTTTGTCACGACATCATATGGATGTTATATGTAAATTTATTTAAATAATAAATATGATATCTACTATATAATTATCATTATATTATGATAAAATAACTCATAATTTCATCCCATCATGATTATTGAAAAATAGAAACAACACTCATGCGTATGTACAACCTACCATATCTTCGCTTGTAACAAAGTTCATTTTTCAGAACCATAATTCCAGGTTATATTTAAATTTAAAATTTATTTATAAAAAATATAATTATTTCATGATTATTATTCTAGTTATGATTAAATAATAATCTCATCCAACTTTGTCAACTTTCCACGGTGATTTTAAACATATGATCCGAGCATCATCAAAACATACAAATTGAACCTAAATGATTAATTATTTGAATATAAAATGATAATGAATAAAATAAAAGAATAAGAAACTATAAAAATTATATTATTAAAATAAATAATTAGCATAGGTTTGTTATTCAGGAATATAAGGAATGCACATGACAAATATGGCTCGAGGAAAAGGATCTCTCTAAATGAACATTTTCTTCAGGTTTTGACCAATATCTCTATAAATCACTTTTTCACTCTACAAAATGTTATGAAATGATTGAATTTTTTAATATATGTCTCACACATTTATACCGAGATTATTATCTATTTCTTTGATGGGGGTAATACATGCCTTATATTCATTTGTCAAATTCCTTTGTTAATAAATTTCATTTGATTTGGATATGTGGAAAGATTATGCAACCCATTTTAATTCCACGGGTAATTATTATTTTATTACTTTTCATTATATTAATATTTTTGGAACACATAAACTATGAACATTTTATTTTGTGCGAACCCATATAGTGGTCCATTTCATTGGGTAATGCTTTAGTCTCATAAAACATCATGCATGGGATTAGGGAGGAAACCTATTCCATTATGGGACTTTGTCCTCCATGTATTGTTTTTTATGTAACCAGTCTGGAATAATATTAATATCATGTTATATTCTTCAAAAAAATTTACTATGATTCCCGGATCTAATGTCTAATATCCAACATCTAGATTGATCGGGAATTTCTAAAAGAATTTGAATTTCCATTATCTGATGGGTCAAATCATGAATTAAGAATCAAAATAAAATTTTGATGATTTTAATGCCTCAAAGTTGTGTTTTGTGATATGTAATGATGATAAAGTGGGTTCTTTGGTGTTCAGATGAGATTTAGTGGCTTCAAGTATTTTTAAAGGTTTATGACTTTTTGAGAATAGGTACACAATTTGGCGTGAATGGTTAAGGAGAAACCTTGCGACACTTTGATGCTTTGGAGGGTTTCAATACATTTAGAATTGATAATAGTTGATTCTCATAGTTAGAGAAACATTTTGGGTATACCATTCAAGGTAAAATGATAAACTGAGCGAGGGAGAGGATAATCTGAGGCATGGTGAATGGGCTGCACACGGATTCAAATAGTGCCTTGCTGTAATGGAAGGGGGGGGGGGGTAGTGCTGAAAACACGGTTAACACATTATTTGTCAAACCATTAAAAAACCATGTGAATATAGGGGTGTTGGAAAGTAGGGGTGAAAATGGTTGTTATATGGTTTGTCCAGTAGTGTCGCCAAACCATGTGAGTGGTGGCCTTAAATAGATCTAATCACATGGTTTGCATACAATATGGAAAACTGGGCATCCAAACAATATGGCTCCCTAGAATTATATTAAAATAGAAGTTTTAACATTACCCCCTTCAATAATTTGAATTTAAACTCCATTTATCTAACTCCTGTGATCAGGAATTAGTGGAGTCTCCTCCTCCCTTTCTCCCTTCTTCAAGCCCCACTAAGGAGGCGATGTGGTGGTGTTTCTTCATCATTTAAAGTAAGATTTCTATTAATCCTCCTTCCATTATTCCATCACATGGTTCTGTGTAATTTTTGGATATTTTTATTAGAGATATAATTTTAATTCCACTGGACCATGGTGGAATAGTCTAAAACTTATGTGGATTTTGGTTGACTTTCTTTTAAGAGGTCCCAAGATGGATTCCTCATGTCATTACATTGGGTTTCATTAAGGTATGTTTTCGCAGTGAATTTTCTTAGGTTTTTACAATTAAATTAATTTAATTTTGGGTTAAAATGGTATTTACTCGTTGGTATTTTTCCTAAATTGTGATTGGGGTTATGCCATGGGTTTGTGGCGAGTGGTTGGTTTTGTTTCTAATGATACATGAGGACATGATTAAGTTTTTATCACTATGACAAGGTTTAGTTTTAGATTAATTATTTAATTATAATTGTAATAATTTATTAATTCTTATTTTTGTTGTAATAATTAATATTGGGTGATCAGGAAGAGCTCATTTGGGTGTCTAGGAGCTCAGATGATCCTTGCATGGGTCTTAATATAAGCATCATTCTTTGGAATTGTGTTGGGATACTTCCCAGAGGAGGTAGATGGTCTAATAGCTTTACTGATAGTCTTAACAAGTGATTTATATGTGAATTTCATTATATTACTTACTTGTGTGATATGATTATCCCCCTTGATTTAAGAAATTGGTTTTAGTTTTATATTTATACCTTGGAGCCTCTATGAAAACTGTTGAATATTGGGAGACCGGACCTACAACCTCCCAAGGGGTGTGTCACCTTTGAAAAATGGTTAAATGGTGTTTTTTGGGTTTTGATTTGGTTGTGCTTTCCCACACTAGATATTTTTTAAAATGATTATTTTTTGAAGTGAGGTTTTGACCTTAAGGTGGTCTTGAACGAGTTTAAATCGATTTTAAATGTTGATTTGAAATGTGTGTGTGATAAATATCTAAACGGATTTTATTGAGCATGAAGGTCTTGGAAATTGTTTGTATTTTAAAATAGGAATAACCATGATTAAGGAGTTTTTCTTAAAATGTATAATGGGAATGTTTTATTTTGATGTTTTATGACTTTTTAAAGGGGTTGGGTTTTATTTTATATATTTGTTGATTTAAAGGCCCATTGAGACCATGATAAATTTTTTTATTAGTAAAGTAGGAAATAGTTTAGTTATGATTTTATTTTATATTAAGAAAGAAATGTTTTATGTAAATGTTTAATGAAATGGTAACAATTGAAAATGACATTGATTGTGTATGGTCATATATAACGTGTTGAATCCCATTTGGATTGATGGGATAATGCACCATGTTTTCCAACTAGATTGAAAAATAATTTTTTATTAAGAAGGATGAGTTAAAAAACCCACAAATGATAAGTATAAGGAAACACATCTATGAGGTAAAAATTGGTAAAGAAAAAGTGAACCCCCTTGAATAAATTACTTGAATTCTATCAAAAGCGAGCCCAAGCTAGTGAAAATGATCAGAGTCTCTCACACCCTTCCAATTTGAGCTAATACATCCACTACAAAGTTTTTTTATATCCAAATGTTATGTAAAATGCGCCCTTGATTGGTCTCCATTGAGTATATTCTAAAAAGGAAAATAAAATCAGAATGGTGTTCAAATTTCCAATACAGAATTCTCACTTGCACCTCCGAATTTGACACAACCTCTGTTACCTGCAGATCTTATCTCCCACAAAGCATGATGCCGATGTGCATTTCCCTCACCTCCACACCCATGGAATTACCCAAACCATAAAAAGAACTTAAATAAAAGATGAATGATCCTATTATATCTCTAATTAACCGATCCCCATCATCATCCCATTCATATAGGATCCATCCACATTAAGTATCAAACTGAGGCTTGGAGGCTGCCATCTAACCCATCGACCATGAGACCATGTAGGAACATAAGATTTTTTATGGAATTTGAAAATCCTTTATGACTTCTACCTACCTTTAAGGATTGATCCTAGATCCTTAACATGATCCCTCGTCCTCATATGGAGGTAAAAAAGGGAGTGATAATTACTCATGCTTTCTAGGTTTCTTGCATCATAAAGGGTCCAATATATAGATATTAAAATGACACTGTGAATATTTGTTTGTATCTCCTTGTTCTTCGACCCACGATAAATGGGTTTGGGGATGGTCAACCATGAGGTACTAAATCTTATTTGGATTCATGGAATGATGCTCCATGTTTTTTGATATGCAAGAACTGCTTTTTAGATGTTGGACTGAGACTCCAATCCCTGATTCACCATAGTTTTTCATGGAAAGGACTCATGATCCTAAAACTAAGGGTATGGAAATTACATTCCATATCATGGTTGGGATGTTTGGACATGAAATTCCATGTCTGGGTTGGATTCACAGACAACTGCTCTGTTTTTTCCATCTTGTGACCTAAATGTTGGGATGACCAGACATGTCATTCTGAGGCCTAGTTGGATTTATATACTAATGCACTGTGTTTGAGACTTATGACATAGTGGTTGGGATGGATAGACATAGTGTATCAGATACTAGTTGGTTTGTTGGAATATGTCTCCTTTATTTACATCTACTGAAATCTATGACATATGAATTAGATGACTAGCTTGGTTTGAGGCAGGTTTGATGGATATGGATAAAATTTAGAACAAAGTGCAAAAGTGAACGATTGAATCCTGAAAAATAATGAAACTTATTTTATTTTATTATTTTCTATAATTTTCCATATCCTAAATACACTATTATAATGATCGGTATTTTCTTTAGACACCACTACTAGTGGTCTACTATGTTTTTCTCATACCCTGCTCATTCTTTAATTGCACTTGGGTACCTGAGAATTTACCATCTGTTTATTTCTTTCACATGTTTGGGACGAGGCCTATATTGAGTATTTTTTGTCAAGAAAGACTTCTCGAGTGGTATTAGATGTCTAGAGGGGTTAGCTCGATGATGTTACAGATCCATTTAAAGATTATTTTTATTTTGATGTGTTATGTGTCCAACCCAGTTTGAGGTTAGTGGTATGTATGACATGGTCATTGATGAATTTTATTTCATTTCATTTTATTATAATATTTTTTAGTTTTAGATTATTTATTATTTCAATATAC
Organism: Viscum album; assembly: GCA_963277665.1. Lineage (NCBI taxonomy): Eukaryota > Viridiplantae > Streptophyta > Magnoliopsida > Santalales > Viscaceae > Viscum > Viscum album. The sequence continues at coordinate 1,218,232,251 of OY728159.1, forward strand.
ACTGATGTGAATGATATTTAGTAATTTACATCTGGTTGAGCACTCTGATATGTGGGTATAGTCTCTTCATAGTCCTATTTTATACCCCCACAACTATTTGGCAGCCTCTGACATATGAGGAGGCACACTTTAGGTCTTTAGGTGAACTAGCCTACAGATCCAGTTTAGTGGAACCGATATCGGGATGATACAAAGTGGAATCAAAGAAGTTTAATTTCCTAAATTTTACAATTTGAGGTTGGGAAGATTAGATATAGAGGAATGTTTTGGATCTTCAAATGGTTATCAGGATAGTGCATTTTGAACACCCATTTTTATAGGACGTACAAGTTACATAGGGATTAGATTGCTGTTATGGATTTGTTATATTATGTTTGTATCATATTTTTTCTTCATTCGATGCACATGTTGTTAGGTTTGATGGTTTTTTATGGATTCCAGGTTCTTGTCCCATTGGTAAGAGGCATGTGACTTGGTTTTGACTCTTGGTCCATAGAAGAAAGAGGTGTATATAGCATTATGTAGGAACAAAGGATCCCCATAGTATAGTCCCTATAGAGTGTGTTTTTTGGATTTTTATTGATGAAAGGTTCCTTGGATTAACATTGTGGAGCTTGGTGATGAGGATGCTGGTGTGGTCTTTGTGAATGGTTTGTGTAGTGACATTAGAGGTTTAGTGCAGTGTGAGTATATGGTTTTTAGATCCTTTTTGGGTAGTTTTTGTTTGAGGTTTGTTAAATTCTTGGGTCCCACAGGGTATGGTCTGTTGTGGCGATTCTCAGATAGGACGAGTGCCCTAGTAGAGGGACGTTGGTTGGAATACACCACCTTTATTGTGTGAGACCCTAGGGGAGGCTGTTTTGACTTTATGATGTCATGTGATGAAGAGATAGGTGCATGTTTGATGCCTTGTGAGTTTCGGCCTTTTGTGAAATGGAATCGACCATGAGTGTTTAGACATAGTGACCTTTTTATGTGGATCCAATATTGTGAGTGGTGATGTGTGGATTTCAAGGGTAAACCATGAGAGGGGTCGACAGAGTTACAAGTTATTTTGGATGTGTGGGGCACAACCAGATGTTATGGAATCTTTAAAATGGTGGATGAAGGGTGAAACCTAGTGTGGGGTTTTGGGAATGGAGGACACCATTGATTTTGAAAAGGATCAATTGAGTTCTAGTGTTTTATCCTTGTGGTTGGATTCATGAATGGGGGGCTTGTTTGGGTACTATCCAAAGTAATGGATTTGAAAATGTGTGTTCCTTGTGGTTATAAGATAGATCTAGAGCACAAGGAGTGCTTAAGGAAAGTTGGTTTCATGTGAACATGTTCTCTTTGAGTGGAGACCATCCATGCATGTATATTTTGGTATGTGGAACATGAATGTGTTTAGTTTTCTTGAAATAATTAGGGCTTGGAGTGTTAGTGTTTCAGTATCAACACCATTTTTTGAGGGTAGGACCTTCTAGGTTCCTGACCCGGTTGGTTGTGGATGTGCCTCCAGAAACGTTGTGAGAGAATACATGACCATAGAGGAACTTTTGGATGACACCCAGATCTAGAGTGACAATATAAGTGGTTTTGCATCATGATTTGATATTGGTTTTTGAAAATCACCAAGGGTGATCCACATCTAATGATATAGGCATGTGAGGTATGCATGGCCTATGGATGGGGCTTGTGAGATGAGTTTTCATTGGACATGAATTGTTGATGCTGTGATCTGGTTCTGCTGTTGGGTCACACAAGAGTATGTGTGATAGTTAAGTGTTAATGGGATATTTGAGTAATTATTGGTTGGTGATGTACTATTTTGTTTAGTTTCTGGATCAGATGTATGAGATCATATTCCTAAGGTTCTTGAGTAAATAAGGCATCTATGAGTAGGCTAATGGATGATGTAGATGTGATGAGATTCTTCTATATAGGGAGACCTGATAATTTTTATGTTTTGGAATGTCCCTCTAGATAGGGGTGACATCTGAAAGGGATTTGTGGTGGTGGTGTTCATCGATGATATATGGGTGTACTCATAGTTGTGACGATCATGCCTAGTATATTGACATCATCTTAGGTATGCTAATAGGGTAATTGATATACACCTAGCCACCCAGATGTCTATTTGTTGGATATGGTGCCTCTTGGAGTTTGTGCTCATCTATCAATGAATGTTATGGAGTATAATGAGAAGTGAACCATTGAAGGTTTATATGTTAGGCACTTAGGATGGTCCAAATGTCAATGAACCCCATGTGTGCCCTTATCGGAAGTTGGGAACAAGTGATAATTGAGTCAATAGAGGAAACAACCTCGGTTTTGAGTCAATTGAGGACATAAATTTGGGAAATCACTGGGGGGTTTCATGTGGACCCCATTAGTCATGTTGGGCTGGAATGCCTTTGGGAGTGAAGGAATTGTAATAAAATATGATAGAATAAGGATGGAAGACGGAACTTAGAACTTGGGAAGTGAAATTGTAGAGGATATTAAAACTGGGTTTAGTGCACAATGTGGGCACAAACGGATTCATGCTAGTTCTATTGTGTTGTTTGGGAACAATGCGTGTGTTTTGAGTTGATTTAGGATTTCAATGAAAAGATGGTATATTTTTATCAGGTTCATGGATTGTGGGTATGCATCCCCTTCAGTCGGGTTTTGATAATGAGGATTGATGCCAATAATGATTGGAATTATCATGGGTGTTGGGGCATGATAGGTTGGTATTCATGAAATGTATGTTTTGAGAGTGAAATTTCAGGATTGTTTTGGTTTTCCTGATAGAAATGGCATTAAGTTTCAAAATTTTGTGAGTATAAGATGACGTTTATGGTGGGGAGTGCCATAGATCGAATACTGATCATGTTATTTTCTAATAAATGTTTCAATTGGATGGGCTTGGTTAAGGGACATCCTAGTGTTATAATTTGATAACTAGTTTTATCTTGGGTCTTCAGACGATTAAAGTCCTTGAGTTAGAGGTTGTGCCTCAGCAGTGTTATGGGATATCAGAGGATGAAGGAGGTAGTTTGTTAAAATTTGGAGGCTGATGAAGGTGAGGTTGTGTAAATGGGTGTCCATTGAGGATTCTCATAGGAATGAAGTATTATAGTGGTAAGATACAAGATCCCATATCCATATGGATTGATAATTTCCAAAAAAAATTAAAATTTCTTTACCATATAGGTAAAATCTTGAATTAAGACTTAAAATGATATTCTGAGAGATATAGTGACTAAAAAAGGGGTTTTTAGATATGTAATGATTATTGGTAGGTATCCTAAGTGTTTTGATGAGCTTCAGAGGCTTCAAGTTATGTTTTGAGGGTGTTGGAATTTTCAAGAATGCATTTATTGTTTTGTGTGCACAGTTTATGAGAAACAGTGCGACACATTGATGCTCATGATATTTTTTGTTCATTATGATGTGAGAATGGTTGGGTTGTATACTTAGAATATGGATTATGGTATACCATGTGAGGAAAAATGAGAAACCGTTTGAGGTTGAGGAGGATCTGAGGAATAAAACATTGGCTATACAAGGCTTTAAAAAGACCCCATGCCTTGGTATATAGAGGATGCAGTGCTAAAAGAATTGTTGGAGCACTATTTGTTAGACGTTAAACATAACCATGAAACTATAGGGGTGTTGTATAGTTGTGGTGTGTATGGATGGACTATGGTTTGGCTAACTATACATCCAATCTGTGCGAGTGGTGTCCATGTATAGATCTAACCACATGGTTGGCACACAGTTTGGAATACCATGCATTCGAACCACACAAATTCCCAAAATTCTTTTAAAATATAATTATTGTCATTTTCCCCTATGTAATTTTAATTTTTCCTTCACTTTATCTCCTTATTATAGTAACGATCCATAGGATCCTCCACCTCTCTTCCTCCCTTCTTAAATCCTCACTAAGGATGTGATTTGTTGGTGTTTCTTCCGCATTTCAAGGAAATATTTGTCTTCCTCATCCTTTAATTTCTCCTTTCCCTTAGTTAAATGTAATTTTTAGATGTGCGGTTTAGGGATTTAATTATGATTCCACCAGATCATCTTGACATTATCCATGAGTGATGGGTATTTTGGTTTTATTTCATAGAAGAGGTCCCAAGATGGATTCCACACATCTTTTCATGGTGTTTCATTAAGGTATGTGTTCACAATGGATTTTCAGAGTTTTTATGATTAAATTAATTTAATTAAGTTTTAAAATTGTATCGCCTCATATGGATTTAGCACTAAATGATGTTGGGGTTTTGTCGTGGGTCTGTGGTGAGTGGTTGGTTGTGGTTATGGTGTGTCGTGATGACCCGATGAGTTTTTTGGCATTATTCCAAGGTTTTATAAAGGATTAATTAATTAAATATAATTTTTATAATTAATTTATAATTGTTTTTTGGTTTAATAATTGATCTTGGGTGATAATGAAGATATTGATTGGTTGAAAAGGGGTTTGGAAAATTCTTGGTCCGACCTTGACAAGGACGACATGCTTTGGAATTTTGTTGGGAAGCTTCTATAATGAGGTGGGTGGTCTAATAGCTTTACCCAAAGTCTAAATATGTGTTCTATATGTGAATTTCTTTATATGAATTAGAACCCATGTGTGACATTATTTTTCCCCTTGGTTTAATAATTTTATTTAGTTTTAGATTCATACATTGGACCCTCCATGGACCCATTGGATTCGTTGGATGTTGGGAGACTTGACATACGACAAAAAAGGTGGGTGCCCACATTTAAAAATTGAATCATCTGGTGTTGAGTTTTGGTAAAATCTTATGAGTAATTTTAAAATGGTTAAATGACATGTTTTGGATTTTTATTTGGTTATTCTTTGTAATTTAAAAAAACTATGTTTTAAAAATTTTATGGTTTTTAAATGTGGTGTTGACCTTAAGGTGGTTTTAAATGGGTTTTAGATGGATTTCAAATGATGATTTGAAATGGGTTTGTGGTGAATATCTAAATGGTTTTCATGGAACATGAAGGTCTTGGACCTTGTATGGATTTTAAAAGAAGAATAACCATGTTTAACAAGTGGTTTTGAAATGTTTAATGGGAAGGTTCGATTTTTGGTTTTTGTGAATATTGATAGGGGATGAGTTTTATTTGGTCTATGTGTTGATTTATGGTCCTATTGAGACCATGATAAATGTTGTGAATAAGAAATGAAAAACTAGTTTAATTATGATTTCATTTTATATTATGAAAGTAATGGATTATGTAAATGTTGAATGGAATGGTAATAACTAATAATGACATTGATTGGGAATGGTTAGACAAGACTTGTCAAATCCCAATCAGATTCATGTGTTGATGCTCCATGTTTTCCAACCAGTGACCAATGGTTTTGGGGATGGTTTTACATGATGTAAAAAATCCAAGTTATATTCATTCATTGATTCTCCATGTTTTCTTACATGGGACGAACTGTATCTAGATGTTGGAATGACACCCCTCTCCCTGGTGCACCATATATTTTTAGGGAAATTACTGACACTCCTAAACCCAAAGTTGGGGACATGGAATTCCATATCAAGGTTGGGATGGTCAAACACTATGATACAAGTCCTGAATGGATTCATGGAATTATGCACCATGTTTACCGACATTTGATCAAAATTTTGGGCTTATAAGACATGATTTTCTTAGTCTCAGTTGGATTCATGGACCGGTGCTATGTATTTTCTAACTTTTGACCTAGTTGTTGGGATGGTCAAACATGGAATTTTAGATACAAGTGGGATTATGGCATTGGTGCTCCTTGATTGATAACCAGTGACCCCTATGACATATGTCTTAGATGATCAACTTGGTCTGAGGTGGGTTTTATGGAAATTGTTAACTTTTGGAACAAATAGTAAAATTGAATAATTGAACATATTTAAGTAAGGAAATTGTTTTATTTACCTACTCTTCTATAGATTTCCATACCCTAAATTCACTATTATATTGAATGGTATTTTCTTTATACAAAATTGGTTGAGTCCTACTATGTTTTACTAACATCCTTCTCAGGATTCCATTGAACATGGGTACCAGTGTAGCTCTCATGTGTTCATTATAGGAACAGGTTTGGGATGAGGCTCGTGTTGAGTATTATAGGTCGGGTATGACTTATCGAGTGGTATTAGATGGATAGAGGGGTTGTCTTGGTGATATTGTGGAGCCTTCGGTTGTTTATTTTATTTCTATGTGTTATGTGACCATCCAAGTGGGTGGTTCGTCATATGTATGACCTGACTATTCAGGCCATTAATTGCATTTTATTTTATCAGAGCGTGTTTCAGTTTCAATTTTTTATAATTTCCACATACTCGGATGTGCATGATATTTGGTTAATTACTTCTGGTTATTAACTCTAATATGGGGTATTGTCTCATAATTGTCCTATTTTTGAGAAAAATCATTCAAGTTGCTACATTGATGTTTTTAGGATGATTGTGTTCATTGACGAAGATAGATAACGATGTTTCAGTATGGTTGGTTTTGTGGAAGAAGTTGTTTAATATTGCACAGTTTCAAAGTGTTTTCCATTTTTAGGCCTCAAAATCATGAGTTTATTTTATATAAAAGGAAGCTTTTCTACAAAGTAGTTCACAGTACATAGTTGGCGGACCTTAGAGAATGGACTTTTTGGACTGCATAGCAGTGTAGATACTCTATCTATACCATAAATGAGGTATTAAAATCATGAATCAAGCTACACCTACCATACAGTGAATTTATTTCATGGTAGGTTTATCATTTTTAGGAGTCACGTTGTTTGTAGGAGGGTAATTTTATACAGATTGAGATGGTGATTTATGTAGCCACAAAGGGTTTTCATTTACATATGACACTTCCATTACAACAGATTAAGTCACTATATAGAACAAATAGAAAAGTTCATGGAGAAGGTTGTACCATATAAAAGACTTGGGTATTTTTGATTGGTAGGTTTTGCTGGATTTATTTGACTATATAAATGACCATAATCAAATCATTAGGTAGAGTGAATTTTATTATAGAATATCGTCGCTGAAATAATATTGGTAAGTACGATGTACTTCATGTGAGTGGATTTTGTGAAGGGGTAAGTATTTCTTGGGGGTTCAATTCTCTATAAGAGATAGTTTGGGAGGATAGTTCATGAATGGGGTTAGCAGGGCTTGGTAGAATGAAAAGAAAAAGGGACGGCGTAGTAGAGGCAGTCACTGAGGCATCGACTATCTACAAAGCATGGATGGTCTACAAAGAAATGGAGACTATGAAGAACTCATTAAATGTAATGAAACATAGTTTCTATAGTATTAAATGTACATCAAGAAGGATGCATGACAATCTACGAAGGAAGAAAGGATGTTCATGAAATGAAAAAAATAGTTCATGAAAGCATTTTCTGAAAACTAATTGTATATGGAAAAATGGATTTCATCAATTTGGATAAATAATGACTTCATAGAACACTCATATTTGTGTGAAACAATTATGAGGTGATTCATAACAATAATATATTCTTCTGGAGGAGTAGTGAGAACACTTCAGTTGAGAGAACAGTGAGCTTTCAAATTGTAATTGGTTAAAAATTAGGAGAGACTGGGAGTCCCCTTTAAACATTATAAAGGTAGCGATCGTATACATTGAAGTGATGTCTCCCAAACATTATATTTTGGTAGTGAGCCCTAGTGTATTTGAAAAATCGGAACATTTTCGTTGTATGCTCCTTGGATGTAGCCCAGTGAGGTTGATCTCAGTAAAATCGTTGTGTCTTATGCAGGATTCAATTTTTATTCATACATTTCTATGGGAAATAGTTAGAAGAGTGTTTTGTTTTACAATAAAAAATATGCAAAGTGAAATTTGTTTTAATCTATCATACCCAGATTTACCCTCTCTCAATGTATTTAACATTGTTGGGATAACAACTGGTATCAGAGTGAAAGTTTAATATCATCATTTCTATCTAAAGGGTTTCAATGGAGTATTTTAGTCATAAATTAATTCCGATATTCAATGCAAACAATTTTCATTTATGGAAGAATAATATGTAGGAATATTTCCAATAATCATGAATTAATTTATTTACAACAGTAATGTAAGTAATTTTGGCCATTATTGACAGTAGTGGTTTATCAAAAGCTGACTGAAGGGAATCTGATACTAATTGTAGTGGAATAAATGATTTTTGCGGATAATTATCCAATGAAATATATATAAAGGAAATGTTTGTAATCCATCACTTGATATTTGGGAAATGTTTCTAAATATTTATGAGGGAGGCTCAAAAGTAAAAGAGTAAAAACTATAGGTTTTATGGAACAAGTATGAGGATATCATAATGCACTGTAATGAGTCTATTGATTCATTCTTCGATCAGGTGAATATTATTGTGGAAGGCATGAATAGTATTAGAGAAATTATTAAAGGTGTAAATATTATCAAGAACATCTTTAGAATAATTCCACCTCAGTTAAATATGAACGTTTCTATATTGGAAGATGTGGTCCAACGAAAAAACATTGGATAGCTTGAACAATAATCTTGTAGCATATGATATGAGAATTGATGATAATTATTCTTTGAAAAAATGGAAATCTAAAGAAGTGGATTTCAAGTCCATAACGAATCTAACTATTTAATATGGTCAAGAAGAAGAGGAGATAGATAAATTCATGTCATTCCATTCATCAAATTTACAAAGAGGAAAAGGAAAGTTCAAAGGTAAACTCCTACCAAATTACATTTGATGTCGAAAGTTTAGAAATATTACAACGAGGTTCCCTTATAAGTTTGAATATGATAATTAGGATAAAGTGAAAATAACCATGAAAAAGTATTCAGCCTACTTGAAAGGTAAGAAAAATTTTAAGAAACATTTTACCAAAAATATGAGTGTGGTTTAAAAAGAAGATAAATGTTTCAAAGAATTTGGGGTATAAGAGTTGGAGGAATGTAAAACCTTTGGGTCATGTAATCCTCTAATTCTACAGGCCTTATAAGGGTTCCCCCTCATCCCTTAAATTGGGGGGGGGGTTATAAAAAAAATAAATAAAAAGGGTGATAAATGGTTTGGATAATATAGGAAAATATGAAGATAAATTTATTGGAAAGCTTGAGGAGGAGGTTTTCTACCTTCAAAGAAAAGTGAAAGATCAGAAGAATCTATTATCTCCAGCAATGAAATTCACAAAGGTTGCATAAAACGGAAAATTAGAGTTCAAAGATTCGATGAAACTGATAGAGGAATATCAGGAGAAGAAAAACATAGATCCAAATGTTAGTGTTGGTATGCGACTTGACCAAAAACAAAAATTAGGAATGGTTGAAGTCATAAAACAGTCACCCACCCAAATATTTAAGATTGAATTGGGTAATAATTAGAAGATTCATAAAACCCATGGGAAAACTAGTTGTGTAGTAGTGACACATATTAATGCACCCCACACTAAATGATATTATTTTGGAAATATGATACACTGACAAAATTTATGTTCCATATCCAATAAGTATTTAGAGCAATAATACCAATAGAGGAAACCTTACTAAACTCAATATTCAAGGATATCATTTTATGGAAGCAGTTTCAGATGTTTGGGATTCAAACACATGGAAAGATATTTGTCCTCAATAATGAAAAGAAATGTGTTGAATTATAATGACTACGGTCATAAGAAACAGCTAAATGTATCATCAAATGAGATGAAAATGAAAATAGATTTTAATCTCTGTATGATGAAGAAAGTACCTCATACTTTGTGGGAGACCAATATTATTAATCTATATGAGAAATTAAGTAAATACATGTATAAAAATTAAGAGATATGAACTAGAAGTGGTTGTAGAGATTGATTTTAAATCATTAGATCACATTGGAATATGGATCATTGATAGTGGATTCGTTTACCCTATGATAAGAAATAATAAACTAGTGAAAGTAATCCAATATGGTAAGGAAGGTATTATAGGTTTTGGTAAGGATGAGTCCCTGTAAATTATTGGCTCAAAGAAGCCATGTTTGGGGGAAAAGACATAGAATGTGCAGATGTGTTGGTTGTTGAAGGTCACCGAAAAAAATTTATTAGTGTATGTCAACTATGTGACTCTGGACATGCCATAATATTTTCATTGAAATTAGGTATCAATAAGTGAAAATATGGTGTGACTATTTTGTTGGGAAAACATACGAAGGGGATCTCTACCTTTTAAGTGGAGAAGAAGATATCTGTTTTTTGTTGAGGGAGAGGGAAAAAAGATATGTAATAGACACCTTGGTTATTTGAGCCAAAATTCATGGGATGATTTGGTGAAATGTGATGCTTCTTAAGACCAACCTAGTTTATCTTGTGATCATACCCATACATGTGATGCTAGTTAACAAGGGTAGATCATTTGAAACCAATATAATGAAAAAATAGAAAATGATAACAAAAGTTCTTGAGTTGGTTCATGTTGATGTGTGAGGACCTATTTCACCAATATCTATTGATGGGAGGGGATATTATATCCTAATAATTGATTAGTTTTGCAGAATGGCATGTATTTCGGTCATCACTCGCAAATATGAGATGTTCAGTTTCATAAAATTTTTTCGAAGGGAAGTAAAAAAGATGTTGGGTCAAAGAATCCCAAATATCTAAACATATAATGGAAAAGTGTTCAAAAATAGAAATGTTGAGTATTATCTTTAGAAACATGGGATAAGGAACCAAGTTTTCTTAGTAATAACTCCACAAGAAAAATGGATTAGTTGAGAGAAGAAATATATTTATCAACAACTTGCCTAAAGAAATACTCATTGATAAATACCTTATAGAGGGTTTTTCAAAAGATTTCGTGATGAAATTATCTTATACATCAAATAGAGTGTTTTTATGTCCAATATAATGAAAGACGCTATATGATCTATGGTATGGAATGAAAACCAAATTGAAGTACTTTTAAGTGTTTAGAAGTAAATGTTTCATTCTATATAAGGAGAAACATAGGGTATTTTAATATTTTATAGACTAAGGGATATTCCTTGTATACTTAGGAAAAAGAAAATAATTAAAACGTTCGAATAAGAGGATGAGAAATGTAGTTGATGTGAATTCTGTAACTGTAATAGGTAAGGAGAAGAATCTTCAGTGCATAAATGATTAGTCTTGGGAGGATAATGAAGAAGTGATTATTAGATCATGGGATGTTCCAATTCCAGAAGCTAATTGAGAAAAATATTCAGATAATGAAAATGGGGATAATAATCATGTATCTACACAGAGGCTGAAGAGAAGATATGAAATTGATATACATAAAATATTTGGTGATCAGGCAATGCCGGTGCAGACAATGAGGATGAAGAATCGATAGAAAGCATTGTACTGATCACAAGTGGAGCCTAAATTTTTTAAGTACATAGTTGGAGATTACAAATATATTTAGTCTATGAATGAATATATAGTCAAAATTTAGAAGAATCAATCAAGGGAGACTATTTTGAGGCAAACAGAAAAGAATTTCATCGAGGCTAAATGGGACTTTCACAACAACATGAATAAAGATGGTGTGGTTATTTGAAACAAAGCCTGAGTATTGTGAAAATGGTACTCCCAGATAAAGGGTATCAATGTTGATGAAACATTTTCACCTATTTAAATTCTAAATACAATTAGATTATTTTTGTCCATTGCAGTGCAAGGAAAGTTCAATGTTTTCTACATGGGGTCAAGACAGTGTTTCGGAATGAGGTTCTGGAAAAGAAGTTTATATTGATAATATGGATTTTTTTCTCATTATTTATGATAATAAAATTGTTTTTCTCTTAAATAAGGCACTTTATAGGTTTAATCACGCACCAAAAGCTAGGTATTCAAGGCTATATTTGGTTTAGAAGAATCTTGGTTTTTATCGTGGTTGAGTTGATTATAATTACTATGAAAATAAAGAAAGTAATCGAAGGATGTTGGGGATGATATATGTTAATGAAATAATATTTTTTGTATAAGATGAATTATAATGTAGACAGCTTTTAAAATTTATGGAAAGTGAATTTGAAATTTTGATGATTGGTGAAATGGAATTTTTCCTTTGTTTATAGGTGACACATGAAAATAATGGAAGATTTATATCTCAATATAAATATGTCATAGAAGGTTTTAGAATATTGTTAATGGTTAATTCCAAGGATATGAAATCTCTAATGGATAACCATATGAAACTATCATGGGACAGTGAAGGTTAATGTATTTAATTCCACATAATACAAGAAAATCATTGCCAAACCTTTGTACTTTGTAATGATATGAGCTGATATTGATTTTCGGCATTCCATATAGAAGGATATCAAAGAAATACAAAGGAAATCCACATGATTCTAGTGAAAAGAATACTTTGGTATATGAATGTCATGGTGTATTTCAGTTTTTTGTACAATGAAAAATAATAGCAACTGTTATTGAGCAATAGAAATGAATATTGGGCTTGATTTGCAGATGATTGAAAATAAATTTCATGTGGTGCATTATATCATGGTGGATTTTTTATTTCTTATATAATAAAGAAACATGATTTCATTTCTCTAGTTAGTATAGAAGATGAAAATATAGCATCTAATCATGTGTTCACATAGTTACTGTGGATGACGTATAATATTCATGATATGAGAGATGAAGTGAAGACTACGATCATAATCCATTACGATAATTCATGTTTTATAAATCTTTGAAAAAATACAATACATCACTCAAAGATAAATTACCTTAAAATCAAGTATCATTTTATCAAGGAGAATGTGGAGAAAGAGCGTGTGAAGTTTGATTATAAACCTAAAGAACTACATGTTTTAGACACTCTGATGGAGGCCTTTCTAAAAGAAGTATTTGAGAGGCATCGCCTGGCTCTTGGAGTTCAGCCGACTCCCCAAAATTGAAAAAGTAAGGATGTGAGATCCCCTATCCCTGAGGTATGTTGTGTTTTCCCTTATGTGATGATCTATGTTCTTAACCCTATTGTAGACCATAACTATGTGTCCTTCAAGTTCACTGGGAAAGGGAGATAAGTTGTGGTTTTAAAAGGGGTCAACATGTCTTAACTAGGATAAGGAGAAAACAATATAGGAGGAGCAATGAAGAAGGATGAGTTTAAAATCTAAAAATGATAAATATGTGTTATAAAAGTTATATATCACAAAATCTGAGTTTTGTGATAAAAGAAGTCGATAGTTTTTTAATGAGGTGATTCATTGATGAACAATTTGTTCTATTCTTCCTTCTCATTCCAACCATGTATCATGTTGGATTAGAGTGTGTGTTGAGTAAATCCTTGATCACTATCTAAATTATAAGAAGTGAATTTTTGTAGAAGAAGGAAAAAGATTAGTTGTGCTATCAAAATGTCATGAGTTTTTAACACACTGAAATGGGGGATTTGTTTTGAAAAAATACCTCAGGGTACCATCTCAGTGTTTTTAGGGTGATTGTGATAATTGAAAAAGCCATATGACTGCGTTTAAGTATGGTTTAGGTTTCCAAAGAAGATGTTTATGGTGGTATAGTTTCCTAGTGTTTTAAAATTTTTTGGGTCTTAAAATGATGAGTTTCTTTTATGGAAAAGGAAGGTTTCCTGCAAAGGAGTTCAAGGAATGGAAAGCAAGGAGTTCGCGAACTACATTATAGCATAGTTGTGCCATGAGCACCGAAAATGAGGAATGAGAACCATGAAATGAACTATGCAAAACACATAGAAAAATGCTTTTATGGGAGGCTCGTTGTTTTTTGGGGGCTCATAATTCAAGGGAGGCTTATTTTTTTCGGATTGAGGTGGTTAATTTAGGATTCACAAAGGGATTTTGTTAAAAAATGAAAACAGCATCCATAATGGATTAAGGCATTATACGGACAACATAGAAAAGTTTATGGTGAAGGCTATACCACAACTAAGATTTGGGTAGTTTTCATTATTGGGTTTTACATGACTTATTTTCCTATATAAAGGACCATAAGCTCATCATTTATTTGAGAGAATTTCCTTAGAGAATATAAAATCTATAAGAATTTATGGAAATTTCTTGTAGTTCACTAGGGAGGATTCCATAAAGGGGAAGTAGTTTACAAGGGTTCAGTTCCATAAAGGAGACAGTTCATGAGGATAGTTTATGAAAGGGGTTTGTGGGGCACAAAAACTTGCAAAGGAAAAGGGACTGTGTAGTAGAGGTGGTTCAATAGGAATCATCCAGCCATGAATTAAGGGCATTCTGTGTTGAAAATGGCAATCATAAATCACCCCTTCCCTAAATACAACACAACCCAAAGAGGATTCAAGGTAGTTCATAAATGATTAAATACAATTCACAAAGAGAGAATTCAACTTTTCAATTGGAATAAAATAGATTGTGAAAGAAATTTATGAAAAATAATAGTATGCAGAAAAGTGTATTTCATCTGCAAAGTGAAAACAAGACTTCATTATATGCACATATATGTGTTATAAAATTATGAGGTGATTCAGAACAACAAGAGATTGTTTTTGAGGAGTAGTGAGTACACTTTAGTTGAGATAACATCGTACTTTCAAATTTTTATTGTTTGTAAACAAGTTGTGATTACAAGATCACTCCAAACATTGTTAAGGTAGTGATCCTTGGAAAAGAAGTGATCTATCCCAAATATAGTATTCTGTTAGTGAGATATAATGGTTTTTTTACATCATCATGTTACTATTGTATGCTCCTTGAACAAAGCCGAGTGAGGGTCAACCAATTAAAATCACTATGTCTCATTCATGATTTCATTTATATTGGTATATATCTATGGGAAAGGGAGTGAATTGTGTTCTATTTAATAATGAAAAAAGATCCGAAGGGGCAGTTTTTTTAAATTTTCATACACTGATTCACCACCCATCTTAGGATACATAACCTAGATGGGATAGCACCCATTTTAGACCACCAATACTAGTCAGTACCCTCTATCATATGAAGGGACACACTTGAGGTATTGAGGGGAATAGTCCTAAGGCACCGATTTAGTGACACCTAGGTGGGGAAATTACATTATGGCACAATGTTATTTATGTTATGTTTCCATGTGATTACTCCTGATCCTTCCCATTTATTATATCATGTTATTAATTTTATTAACAAGTTTTTATTACATATAATTTTTTTTACCATACTGGGATTTTTAGTTCACCCCTTCATTTTATGTATTTACCTATTCTATCATATATATATTTTGGAGATTAAATGGTTTTAGGTTCTCACTATGGAGGATAAAAATAAAAATGTTATATTATAGTTTCTTTTGATGTTTTATGTACCCAATATTCCAAATACACTAGTGATCCAGATCATTCAAGTGTAATTAATGAATTTTTATGTTAAAAATCATTTAATAACATGTGTTGGAGGATCAGGATACTATAAGGTGTTTATGAACATTATTTTTAGATTAACATGTACTACTTGAGGAAACAATTCCATATGGGTTGTGATTGATTGATTGATGAAGTTAGCTCATTTTATTCTGATTTGGTAGTCCGCAAAGATAAAAGTTCAAGGTAAGATATACGTGCATGTTTTTGTGATGTTTCACGGGGTTCCCTCTCCCATTATTTACAAAAGTGATCCAAAGTTTACTTCTAGATTCTAGAAGTGTCTCCAAGAGGTGATGTGGAATATGGTTATATATTGTACAACATACCACTAATATAAGGATGGTTAGACCAAGTGTTCTATACATAGTCTAGAGGATATTCTCTGTACATGCATCTTGCATTTCACTAGATTGATGGAGAACCATATAGAATTGGATGAGTTTTATTATGTTAAAAATTACATATCACCGATTCTAATTGATCTCTTAGAGGATTAGTTTAGTCACCCGTTTACGGCACCTCTTTATTGGGTATAGGTGTGAGAGGCCTCCCTCAGGGGAACACATCTCATTTAGGAGACTTTAATGAGGAATCAAGATATATGTGGACTCTTGTTTAAAAATTATATTTTGAAAAAATCATATACAAATCACTAACACTTCCATTTGGATAATGGGTAAACTAGCTTTGATATATATTGGATCATTTGAAATTAGTATGTGGGTTGGATAAGTTTTTTATTTGCTATATTTACCAGCTTAGTTGATGGGTATTCATGATATTTTCCATATATCTCAGCTAAATAATTACCACCCAGATCGTTTGGATGAACTGAGTTTGAAGGTGATTGAGCTGGATGTTGATGTTTCTATTGTGGAAGAAATAGTAGATATTGTAGATTCATAGATGACGGGATTTCATGG
This sequence comes from Viscum album, assembly GCA_963277665.1. Lineage (NCBI taxonomy): Eukaryota > Viridiplantae > Streptophyta > Magnoliopsida > Santalales > Viscaceae > Viscum > Viscum album. Next base: position 1,218,248,516 of record OY728159.1, read on the forward strand.
GAATTATCTTTTGTTATTCAAAGTGTTATTGTGGCACATATCATATTCTGATGAGACTTGGGAGAATGAATTTTTAGTGAGGTAGTAGTGGCCTCTCATATTTCTAGAGAATCATTCTTTTTCATGAATTTAATGGGACAAAAAATCCTACGGTGGAAATAATTTTAACATACTTGTTATGTTACACCCTCTTTTTTACATTTAATAGGATTATTTTTAGGTTTGAGTGTTATCAGAGATAAATTAGGAGTTTTTATTTAGAACATGGGATGATTAGTGGCTACCAAAGATCGTTCATGATGTGAATTTATTTACATGATGTTAATGGATTATGGGAAGAGACCATTATTTTGGGCTAAAGAAGTAAAATCCATTGATAATTTGATATTTTTTTCATGCCAGGAAATGGTCATTTTTTATTAAAAGAATATGTGATGCATTTTTATGTGTATTGGCTATTATAAAATCTCACATTATAAACCAATGATTCAAGATTTGAATCATGTATTTTCATAAGATTAAATGTTTTGGTTTCCAATCTATTGTTTTATCCAACTCCATACTACTTTCCCCAAACATTAAGTCTTCTCCAGGCGATTTTGTGTGATCTAAATCTATTATAACTTCTTTGCAAGGTGTTTTAATGTTAGTTTGGATGGTGGTCATAAGATCTATAATTATGATCTAATATATTCCATTTGGACTTAATCACTTTGTTTGGAATCATTTGTAGGATACATTTTTGGAATCTATTAATGATATCATGATCTCTCTTGATCCATTTTAGATTCATCATATGTTTGTATCCCAGATGCATATCTCTTATTGGCTTGGTGTGGGGAACATTATTATTGAGGTAAATGTTGATATTCCATCTCCACCAAGCCTTTACTATTTTAAACATGATTATAGTTTTTTAGAATCATTTTTCATGGTATCCTCTAACTTTTTCTTGATTTCTATTTCTTTCTGGTGTGTGGATGTTATTATGGGTGGTGTGTGACACAAAATTGAGGTAGATGGTTCCATCTCTAGACAATGTTATATGAACCATAATTTATATTGGTTTTAAAAAGGAATTTCTAAATTAATTGTCCTGATTCTATAATTTTTAAATAATTTAGTGCAAAAATGGTATTTTAGAAAATATGGGTTTCCCCCCATTTTTGTAAAAGAAAGGTGTTTTGAAATAATTTTTAAATGGATTGTAAAATAGGTTTTTGTAGAATTTTTTTAATGTAAAAGGGTTATTTGGAATTATTTTTTATATGTGATAATCCCTATGAGATTTATTTGATATATTTCAGACTTGGGAGCCTTGGGTACCTTGATGGAGGGTTTGGTATTGGGACTGGTCCATTAAAATTGCAAGGGACTTCACTTTTTGTGGTGTTTTTCCATTCATAGATCATAGAAACATTGGATCTAGTAATATGATTGACATTTTAGAGTGTTAAATTTATAGGTTGTTCCTCTATCCCAAGTTTATAGATCTATTGAATCAATGTACTTGAGTGCACACAATTCATCGATTGGTTATTGAGATACAAGTTACTTAGCTATCCTGAACTTTGTTATACTAAGGGTGTTTAGCATTGTGATTTTTCTTTATACTATTTTGGATTTGATATTATATGTGACAATATTTTATACATATAAATTTTTTCTTAAATTATTCTTTGAAAAATATATCACTTTATTTATGACAGTTTTGGAAAAGGAGAACTATTTACCATGATTATGATATTATTATTTTTAACTTCTTATCATGCAATGTTGTTTTTAATTAAGAATATTATATAGATACTTGTGATAGAAGTCCGTGATTGGATCATACTGAGCCTTCTTAGATTACACCCTATAAACCTTGTTTGGGTGTGTAGACCTTGTCTTATCTGATTTACAAAAGGGAAAGAAAACAAAGTGCAGCCTGGAGATTTTTGGTCTGGTGGGTATGGGAAACTAGTGGTGAGATAGTTGGATGTTTCCCCAACTTCACATAAAGTATCATTGGTAGTTTTTATTTGTCCTTTTTGGTCATTTTTGGACGTTCAATTTGGGTTGTATCACCATAATTTTCTCTATTTTATTGTTGAATATTTAATTTATGGTTTTACTTATATATATGACATGTATCTTCTTTCAGATTGATAGAATCATTCCTTATTTTTGTTCTTGTATTCCTGGGTGCTATTGGATAACCTGTGAGAATCTAGAAGGACCTTTAGGAATTTTCAGAGTCTAGTTTGGAGGCTAGTTGAGTCAGTTTTTTGGGCTGGGTCTTGATATGAAATATATATATATCTATAATTTGGGTATTGGATATTGCATGTAGTTAACACATTTTTTTTTGAAATAAATGAACTAATTAGATTTAAAATAATTGAAAATGGTGAAGTAGATATCCTAGAAAAAATTGGTTTGAGATAAGCAACATATAACGTGATAGATTATCATCTTACATTACTAAGTGGAATGGTTCTTATACTGAATAATAGTTATTATATACCACATTTTACTAGAAACACAATCTATATGTTGAGTATAGAAACTATGAGATTTTATTTCTATTTTAAAAATAATTTTTTTCTGAGTTATATGGATAACATATGTTTTAGCATGGAAAATCATAATAATGTGTGGTATATACTTGAACTAGAAAATAGGGTTTCTGAAATCAATGAAAAATATAGTAATAGTGAATTATATCCTTCCTGCCTGTGGGACTTCATGTTATGTTATATGAACAAAAATGGTTTATGTGAACTAAATCAATAAGGGTATTTAGAATCTATTTATATAAACTCCATGGATGTATGTTAGTATTTTTTACAAGGTAAAATGAAAAAATCACTTATCAATGGAAAACAATAAAGAGACAATGAATTAATTGAGTTAGTCAATTCTCTTGAATATTTCCCTTTTATAGTAAAGGAAAGGGGTGAGTTATCTTATCTCATTAATTTTATTTTTGACTATAGTAAAGAAGGATATATTTACTTAATTAGGTTAAAGTAATATTCCTTTATAAAGTTCAACTAATTTTATAATGAATTATAGAATCTACATGGTTATAATGTTAAAAAACTCTTCTCAGACCATGGTAGATAATATCTTAAAAATATTTCATAGATCATTTATAGGAGTGTTTGATATTTTCCCAACATACTTCTCATTCTACAACTCAGTGTAATGGTGTTATGGAAAGGATGAATCAGAACCTTCTTGATGTGGTTAGATCAATGATGATTCATATAACTCAACCATTGTCCTTTTAGTGATATGCATTGTAGAAATAAACATATTCACTAAAATAAGTACCAGCTAATTTTTTTTTGGTATTTCATAATAGTTGGGGTATGAAAAGATACATATTTTTTCATATATACATATATATTGATATTATTTTTTTACAAGACTATAAGAAGTGAAAAATTAGCATCTCAAGGCACTAAGTGCATCTATAAATGTTTTAATACCAAAAATAAACAATATTTCTTATATAATACTTAATATAGAAAATAGATTATAGAAATACATTCTATATTTATAGAAATGGAACACATTTCTCATGGAAATATAGGAGAAATATAGACTTTAATGATGTTAATTCTTTAGATACAAAAGAGATGGTATGATAAAAATCTACACAAGAGTCAATGGGGGATGAATATATTCTCGTGACAAAAGTACTTCATATGTAAAGTAAATAGGTTATATTACTATAAAGATATGATTTTCTTGTCCATGAGATTTGTGAAACATTTCCCCTTTAAGATAATGATCCTATGACTTATAAGTAAGTAGTGGATGAAAAGGATACTCTAAATTGAAAGAATCTATGCATTTTGAGATGGAGTCCATTTACCAAAATAATGTTTAGATATTTATAGATATTCCAGCTGATGTTTTACCAATTGGGTTTTAATGGATATTCAAGAAAAATCATGGTAAGGATGGTCAAGTAAGCACCTATAAGGAACAAATATTGTCGGACTCCTCATGTATTAATCATGTTTTAATGATCACAAATCCTATTACTGTTAAGTAATCTCAATCTTAACTACACATCATGTGTTAATACTAACAAATCTTATTGATGTTAATTACTCTCTTTATTATTTACAAGTCTTATGCATGATCACAAATCTCACTTATATTATCAAGCCTTTTTATTTATGATTGAAGTTATCTAACTCTCTACTGGTTATACTTAATTCTTATTGTGCATATTACTGTCTAAGTCAAAATATAGATATTCATCTATGTATAGAGACAACGTGAAGGAAAAACTATGACCCAAACACCATGAAGGACAAACCGTGACCCAGACACCGTGAAGGACAAACCGTGACCCATACACCGTGTAGGAAAATCTTTGACCCAGACACTGTGAAGGACAAACAGTGACCCACACACTATGAAGGACACACTGTGATCCAGACACCATGAAAGACACACCTTGACCTAGACACCATGAGATACACACAGTGACATGGAGACAGCGTGAGCTACACACCATGACATGTGGACACCGTGAAGCCCATACCGTGAACCACATACCATGAAGCACATACATTGACCCACATACCGTGAAGACCATACCGTGAAGAACACAACGTTTAAATAATAACCGTGACACCATTTCTTAACTTTTTGTCAGTATTAATTAAATAATTCTAACGGTCATATTTGATGTTTTTAATGCAATTAATGTTATTTAATGATAGTTTTTGGCTTGTTAGGAAACCGTATCTCGTACCTATGAAAAGGGAATCATTCCTACTGCTAGAACTCGTGGATTATAAGTATGATTGAGATGCAGTACACATGAAAAAGTGTGATGATACAACAAGAAGAACTTATATACGCCCGAGAGCACTGTTCTGAATAAGAAGAACAATCCCGAGCAATAAAGAGATTGCAAGACTTTCAAAGAACTCTCATGAGTGCAATCCAACACCACTGAAGATCACACGACGAATCAAGAGATCATTTTCACTCCTGTAGAATGCAAGATGAACTAAGACACTCTATTTTTCAACAGAAAAACTAGGGAAGGACTCAGAAGCATTTCTGCTGAATCCAACGAGTCCAGAGCTACATTGCTAATCACTAGAGCTTTCTAAACTCTTTTTTGTTCTCCTTAAGTGATTTGTTTATTTACTTTCAAGCAGTGTGGTGTACTCTGTATATCTTACACACACACTATCTCCTACACTGAACTGGAGGATATCAAAATACTCACTCCAAAACTCTTAACTCTTGTTTACCCATGTCAACTACGGAAGAGGTCCTTGTGTGGCCTGGTCTTTGTTTTGTTTCCTACAAATAACTGTGGTAGAGGTCCCTGCGTGGCCTGGACAGTTTTTGTAAACTATTGTTAACCCCAATCCAGGGTGTGGATCACATTTATATAAATTTGAGAGGACTATGCCTCGACTTGAGACTGAACCTCTTGTTATATCTGTTGTGCATCTTTAGTTTAGGTTTAATGTATACTACATATATATTTTATATTCCGTTACTGTTACTTTGAAATACAAAACTATTTTAAAGCAACTTTGATAGTTAAATTAGCTAGTGTTTACACTTATTGTAAATCAGTAGGTTAGTATCAAAAGTTATTTTAATCTTTTGGTTAAATTAACTGAGACCTAATCAATCTTTGAGAAGCTAAGTGAACATTTACAATTTGTATAAATTCACTACAATTTAACTTGTTTTATAAATTGGGGGATTTTAAATAGACAATATTTTCATAGAAATTTTAATTGGAACTCAATTCACCCCCCTCTTGAGTATACACTGCAACCAACATTTGGTATCAGAGGATTTGTTTTTGTTAAAGGATTTTTGAAATACTTTGTTTTTTAACTGTGATTGTATTTGCATCTTCAAAGATCTTAAATATTGGTTAGTTCTAAATTTTATCTCTTTAAAATTTTCTTTTCTAAAATATATCTATATATATTAGACTAGAGGGTGCTGATACTAACAGGCCACCTTTCTTCAATGGCACAAACTATGCTCAGTGGAAATTGAAAATGAAAATTCATATAGAAAGCATGGGTTTTGATATCTGGATTGCTATGGAATCACAATATAAAATTTCAGAAACTGAAAGAACAACTTGGGATGAACCTACAATGACTGCTTATAATAATAATTTTAAAGCCATGAATTCTTTGAACTGTGCTTTTGGATATGAGAAATTTAACAGAATTTCTTCTTGTAAAACTGATTTTGAAATTTGGGATACTTTGGGTGTTTCTCATGAAGGAACAACTAATGTTAAAGAAATGAGATTAAATAATTATACTATTAAATATGATAATTTTAAAATAAAGACTGATGAACCTATTTCTGAGATGTATCTCAGGTTCAATGAGATAGTTAATATAATGAATTCACTTGGAAACGATGTTTCAGCTATGTACCAAATTATGAGGATACTGAGATGTCTGCCAGAAGGATGGAGAGGCACATCTGTTTCAATCAGAGAGTCATGTGACATTGCTGCTCTACCTGTCAAAGAACTCATTGGTAAGATTATGATGTATGAGGAAGAACTCAAGGTGAATAAAGAGGAATAAGATGAACCAAAAAGGAAATCAGTGGCTTTCAAGACTACTGCTTCAAAGAACAAGGACAAAGAAAAAGCTCAAATACAAACTGACAGTTCAACAAGTTAAAGCTCAGACTCTGACAGTGATGCTGAAATGGCTCAAATAGTTAGAAGGTTTAAGAAATTTTATAGGAAGAAGAAATTTTTCAGAAAATAAAATTACAAGGGAAATTATTACAATAAGGGACGTTGGAATAAGGACTGAAAAATCCAGATAAAAGTGATGAAGTTGTTTTCTACGAGTACAAAAGAAAAGGACACTTTAAAATAGACTGCCCAAAGCTAAAATTCATGAAGAAATATGATTATAAGGATAGTATGTACAAGAAATATATGAAGGCTACCTAGAGTGCTTATGAAGACAGTACAAGTGAATATGAAATGTTTTATTCTGATAAGAGTCATGACAACATGTGTTTCATGACCAACACATCTGAGGTAACATTAAATACTCATGTTTTACATTCTTATTATTCTAGAGATGATGTAGACTCTAATTCTGATTCTGAAAACATGACCAGTGAGGAATTATTTGAATACTATAATATGCTGGAAGATACATGCAATGAACTTAAGGATAAATACAAATCATTGAAGAAACAAAATGCTCTCACTACAACTTTTAAAACCGAACTTACTATCAAAAAAGAGAAGAATGCTCAACTATTAAAAGAGAACACTAAACTAAAAATGTATAATGAGAAACTTAGAAAAGACTTAGAGAAGTTCAAAAATGGAAAGGATACACTAACTCAAATGCAAGGAAAGAAAGTGTCACCTAAATACACTACTGAAATTGGCTACAAACCTAGACAGAGATAGATTACAAAGAATATATTTTTTCCTAAATTTGGAAAGAATACTGCTACTTGTTGTTCTGGACATTCATATGATTCAACTAGTTATTCACATAATTATCAATAAAATAGAGTTTATCTCTCAAAAGCTTTTGACACTACAAATTATATGATACCATGAGACAAATATGGGTACCTAAATCTTTGATTTCTAACCTATCTAGACCCATGATGATCTGGGTACCAAAATCATTTTCTATCTAAATATGTTTTGTAGGAAACTTGCTTGAAGAGTTCCCACAAGAAGACATGGTATTTGGATAGTGGCTGTTCAAGACATATGTCTGGGTATTACGCATGCTTTAAGAGTTTAATAAAGGTTGATGGAGGCTATGTCACCTTTGGTGATAATTCTAAAGGAAAGATCATCGACCTAGGCCAAATTGGTAACACTGATTCAGTTTTAATTTCCAAAGTTTTATTTATTGATGAACTAAAATATAACCTGTTAAGTATTTTTCAATTGTGTGATGATGTTTTTAATGTCAAGTTCGAAAATTATTCCTGTGATGTTTTTAATTCTAAAAATGTTTTAGTATTTTCTTCTTTAAGAAATGAAAATGTTTATCCTTTGGATCCGAATTTTCTAGCTAAACAAAATGTTACATGAATAAATTATTTTCATAAAGAGTCTTGGGTTTGGCATAAAAGATTAGGACACTGCAATATACACTCACTTAGAAAACTGAATAGGAAGAAGTTAGTTAGAGACCTACCCAAACATGAGTTTCCAAATGACAAAGTTTGTAATCCCTATCAAAAGGGAAAGAAACACAAAATCTCTTTTAAACCAAAGAATGAAGTCTCAAATTATCAACCTCTTGAGTTGGTTCACATGGATTTGTTTGGACCATCTAGAATCTCTATTTTTAATGAGAATCAATATGTCTATGTCCTAGTAGATGACTTTTCTAAATATACTTGGGTATACTTCTTATCTCACAAAAGATAAGCTTGTTCTCATTTTCTTAAATACTCGAAGTCTGTAGAAAATAATAGTGGAATTTAGATTAAAGCCCTGAGAAGTGATCCTGGCCGTGAGTTTAAAAATCAAGAGTTTGAATCTTATTGATCACACAACGGCTATAGTCATAACTTATCTGCTCCTAGGAAACCTTAGTACAATGGTGTATTAGAAAGAATAAATAGAACCTGTAAGAAATAGCTAGAACTATGCTTAATGAGTACGACCTGCCTATTTATTTTTGGGTGGAAGCTGTAAATAGAACTTGTTATATCATCAATAGAGTCTAGATTAGACCAGTTCTTAAGAAGACCCCATATGAGCTATGAAATAATAGAAAACCTAAAGTCAATTACTTTAGAGTCTTTGGTTGCAAAGTCTTTATTCTTAATACAATGGATATTCTAGACAAGTTTTCTTCTATGAGTGATGACGGAATATTTTCAGGATATTCTTTAACTAGAAAAACCTATAGAATTTTCAACAAGAGAACCAAATGCGTGGAAGAATATGTTCACATCAAATTTGATGAAACTAATCCACATGAGTTTAAAACCTCTCTTGAAAATCTTGAAGAAGATTTGAGTGTTTTGGACCTTAATGATAATTCTAAAGAACCTGCTATAAAGACAACCGATTCTGGACTTATTCCAGAATCTACTCCTAATGAACCCGAACCTAGAGAAGAACCTGAAATTTCTAGTCCTCCCGTTACAAGATCAACTAGAATTCATAAGAATCATCCTTTAGATGCTGTTGTAGGAAATCTTGATAGAGGGACATAGAATAGAGATTCTCTTAGAAATCAGGTTGAACATCAAGCTTTCTTGTCACAACTTGAACCTAAAAACATTGATGATTCTATTAATGAGGAATTTTGGGTGATTTCCGTTCAAGAAGGACTCGATCAGTTTGAAAGAAATAAAGATTGGAAACAAGTAGAAAGACCTAAGGACACTTTCACCATAGGCACTAAATGGGTGTTTAGAAATAAAGTTGATGAATCTGGAAACATAGTTAGAAACAAAGCTAGGATAGTGGAACAAGGCTATAGTCAAGAGGAAGGAATTGACTATGAGGAGAATTTTTCTCCACTAGCCAGATTAGAAGCTATCATAATCTTACTTGCGAATGCTGCACATCTAAATTTCAAACAATATCAAATGGATATCAAGAGTGCATTGTTAAATGGATATATTACTGAGGTTGTTTTTGTTGAACAACCACCTGGATTTTCAAACCCTCATTTTCCAGATCATATTTTCAAATTATCAAAAGCTTTATATGGTTTAAAGAAATCTCCAAGAGCTTGGTATGATAGATTAAGTACTTTTCTAATTTCTAAATGTTTTAAAAAGGTATAGTTGACCCCACGCTTTTTATAAAATGAATTTCTAAATATGTTTTAGTTGTAACAATTTATATAGATGATATTATTTTTGGATCTTTAAGAAATTCCCTATGTAATGATTTTTCTAAAATGATTCAAAATGAATTTGAGATGAGTTTAATGGGTGAAGTCAAATTTTTCCATGGATTTCAAATCTTTCAAAATGATGATGGAATTATTTTAACTCAAAGTAAATATACTAGAGATATTTTAACACATTTTGGATTGGATAGCACAAAAAGTAGTAACACTCCCATGAGTACCACCTGTATGTTGGATCTTGATGAAGATGGTAAATTTGTTGATCAAACCACTTATAGAGGAATGATTGGAAGTCTACTCTACCTGACTGCTAGTCGTCCTGATATTATTCTTAGTATGTGTATGTGTGCTCATTTTCATGAAAACCAAAAAAGAGTCACATTTAAATGATGTAAAAAGCATTTTCAAATACCTCAAGAACACTCTCTATGAGGACTGTTCTATCCCGAAGGTCAATCATTTGATTTAGTTAGTTATTCTGATACTTATTTTGCTGGATGTAAGTTAGATAGAAAAAGGACCTCTGGAACATGTCACCTTTTAGGCAAGTCACTAGTATCATGGTGTATTATGAAAAAAAATTCTGTTGCATTATCTACTCTAGAATCGGAATACATAGCTGCTGGCAGTTGTTGTGTGCACATTTTGTTGATGAAACACACATTACTAGACTCTAGATATCAATTCAGACATGTCCCAATAAATTGTGACAACACAAGTGATATTAATATTTCTTTGAATCCTACTTCTCATTCTAGGAAAAAACATATTGATGTAAGACATCACTTTTTGAGGGATCATTATCAAAAGGTGATATCACTTTGGAATTCATTGGTACTGAATATAAACTTGCTGATATATTCACTAAACCATTAAATTATGAAATATTAGACTACATCATACATGATCTTGGAAAGATTAATCATAAATAGATATCTTACTGATCTTAATGTTTAATACTTTACTGTATTTTACTTTATGGTTTCATGCTCACTGTTTTACAGTTACTATTTCATGTATACGGTCTCAACGTTAAGATCTTGTGCTCACGGTCTGTCAACTGACTATCTCACCATGACTGCACAGATTGGTCACTATCTCACTGTGATGACCACCAACTATCTCACAGTGAGGACCGTTTTTCATCACACCGTAATGCCTACTCACGGTCTCACCGTGAAGATTATTTATATTCTTATTTTAACCTGTATCGTGGTATTTTTTCACTAATATTTGATTTCCCGCGTTTTTGTTTTTATGACGTTTGACATTCCCAAATGATAAAACTTAAGGGTTTCATTCGATTACTTACCCAAACTCTCTCCTGAATCTTCTCACTCTTGAAAACCATCTCCTCTCTCACCTGAAACTTCAGTGGATGCCAAGGATGAAGCGTCCATCATCACCCTCGTCTAAGAAGCATCACTCTAAGAAACAGAAGAGAATACCGAGGATAGTTCCTGAAGGACCTCTAAACCCATACATGGTAAGACGTACTTTTGTACCTGAAAAAGAGATTTTCCCTGAGTGGCGGCTGACTAGAAAGTCATTAGTTTTGAAAGTTTTAAGAGAACAAGGATGTCATGAATGGTTCTCTGGAAAAAATAGTCCGATTTACCTGAGGCTGGTATCTAAATTCTATCAATATGTGATATTTTTCATTGATTTTGTGAAAATTTTATGGTGAACAACTGGATCAATGGTCTGAAGTGTTCTTTCACCTTGAGGATGTGGGCTGCATGCCTACAGATTCCTCATGAAGGAGTTTGTGAAGACTACTAGAGAGACCCTCCTCCATCATATAATATCTTCAATCTATAAAATTCCTTGGAAATTTTAATTGGTAATGGCACCAAGTGAAGGGATATAGCTGCAGAATTAGATAGAGAAACTAGACTTCTATTCAAATATGTTCAGAAGTTGATTAGCCCGAGAAAATGAGATTTTGCTATAATGAAGTATCATGATGTGTTCCTGATTCACCTATTGAAGAATGGGAATAAGATAAAACTATTGAAGTATGTTATTAACCATATTTGTGATCTGATTAAAGTCACTTTCAAATACCCATCCTTTTTTTACTCAAGGATGATTTCATCCACGCTAGTTTCCAAAGGGATGGTTGGACTGAATGAAGAAAAGTTAGAGGAATGTGATTTCTTATTATCCAAGCCTATCATCAGATGGATGAAGATTAGATGGAACCACTAGAAGAAGGATTGGGTTGATGATAATCATCAATTGTATAAAAATTTTAATCCTATTGATTACCCAAGATGGCCTAAGAATCTAGCCGATCCTGGTTTTGAACTAGATGAAGTGGCTAAGTATTTAGAATAAGAAGAAGAAGAAGTGACAGCTGAAGTACCACCTAGAGAGGGGCTGGAATACCTCCAATGGAAACAACTCCTATTGAAAAACAAAGGATTGTCATCCCTACTGTTGACCCTGCCAGAATACCTCAAGGAGAGGATGTTGCTGTTGGTTTGAGAGAAGAGGAATATCTTTCTTCTAGTGAGGATGTTAATCCAGAAACTCATCCTACGGCTGCAAGAAAACTGGTTTTTCCTATTTTAGAACAGCAAGCATCCATAGAGACAGTTCATGTTGAAGAGGATCTCCTTGTTGAGAAAGAAGCAAGTCTGGAAGCTCAACAAGAGGAACAATCAGTTCCTGAGATAATTCCCTCTGCTGAAGAGAGGATGGAAATTGCCTTTCAGCTGGCAAGGAAAGAGTTTGTTGAAGATATTAGAGATGATACTGTGGATCATGACCATGTTGTTGAGCCTATAGTCTCTGAAATGGAAGCACAACTTGAGGGGGAGGAAACTCAAAACATCGAGATTGTAGAGGCTAGATCTGCCGAACCTTCCCAACCCGATGTCACATATTCTGTGTACACCCGTTATGTTTTCCAAAGATTTTATTATGTAAATGAGTCAGAACATGTGACTACAAATGGAATGTATCTCTCTTCTATGTTTCAACTAAAGTTTGTAGCTCATCCAGAACCAGAACAAGAACCAGAGCCTCAATCTGAATCAAAATCTAAGTCTGAATATGACTCTGAAGCGCAACCAGAACCTGCTCCACTACCTTCACCTGCACTCTTACTCGAGCATCACTCCTTTGTAACTAAAGATGATATGAAAGTTTTTGGGGAGGCTCTGTTAGCTGGATTTGAGAAAATTTTGTCCACTCAACCTCGTCTAGTAATTCAACTGAGTCCAGAAGATGAATCAATTCTCTTGGAAAATATTATATTGTATATTCAACCAGGGATGATCCGAGAAATTCAAGAAGTCAGAGTAGAAAATAAGCTACTAAGGGCTGATGTTGTAAACCTGAAAAATATGGTAGAAAACCTGAATAATGAGTTGTATTTGAGATCCGAGCCTGTTCCTACTCCTATTTTTGCCCCTGCACCTGTTGCTGCTTCTCCTGAGCCAACTGATTACACCCTTGCTTGGAAAATTGTGTCTCCAGTTCAACCACATCTACTGTCTTTTGATGAAAATATTGAAAAAAGACCCACCAAAATGCTGGAACGCATGAGGGATATTGTGGAAAATTTGAATAAACTCACAGATGAGTACACTGGGTGCATGAAAAAAGTTTTGAAACAGCTCAAAGTTCAATCCATATCCATAAAAGCTTCTCCTGCTTCAGGTCAACCTTCTATTCCTCCATTGGATGATTCTTTGCTGAGATTCACAATCAAGGAAGAACTTCAGAATGCCTTCAGTGGATTGGATCTGTCTTCTTTGTCAGAAGTGGTTATGAACAGTGATCAAGCATTGGATTTGGTTAGAATTCATTATAAGATGGCCAATGATGCTCAACAGGAGATCACCAAGAAAATATATTTTTATCTCACCTGGATTTTATCCAAAAGTGATATGACAGATCACTTTAGATATCTTGTCAAAAACCTGAAAATCCCTCATGTAACTCAAGCTTTTATATCTCATGTTCAGATGCTTACAAAGTTCACCAGACTATTGAAAAAATTCATGGAGAATAAAGAAGATTTTGAAAAGGCTATGAAATATGGTGGAGAAATCATTACTGATTTCATAAATATTTTGAATCCATATCTTCATGTGCAGAGTACTGCTATAGTTGCTCTAGCTGCTGCACCCCTTAGACATGGTCTGCCTACCCTTGCCTCCACTTCCATGACAGTCAGTCAAGCTCTTTCTCAGATCTGGACAGTCATTCTTGACCAACTGCAGCCTAGATCTTCTACTGCTCCTACTTTGGCTCCATCCATTTTTGAAGGTATACCCTTAACCTCTCTGTCTACCACATCTCTGCCTTCTTCTACATCCGCACCAGCTCCTGATAATGATAAAGGTAGGGAAAAGGTGGATCCCTTAAGGCTACATGGACTGTTTTATTTTTCATGGGATGTCATTTTTTGTTTTCTAGAGAGTGTAGTGTTTCATTCCATTTTCCATAATTTTTGATAATCCCAAAAGGGGAAGAAAAACTACAAGTATTCATACTATAATGAGATATGTTATTATCGAATCTATTATTCTCTAATTTTTTCTACTCTAACATGCTAGTTTCTTTAATGTTTTATTTTATTTATATTTTGACTATATATGATTTGAGATCATCAAAAAGGGGGAGATTGTTGGACTCCTCACGTATTAATCATGTTCTAATGATCAAAATCCCATTACTATTAAGTAATCTCAATCTTAACTACACATCATGTGTTAATACTAACAAATCTTGTTGATGTTAATTACTCTATTTTTTATTTACAAGTCTTATGCATGATCACAAATCTCACTTATATTATCAAGCCTTTATATTTATGATTCAAGTTCTCTTACTCTCTACTGGTTAAACTTAATTGATATTATGCATATTACTGTCTAAGTCTAAATACATATATTCGTCTAAGTATAGAGACACCGTGAAGGAAAAACCGTGACCCAGACACCATGAAGGACAAACCGTGACCCAGACACCATGAAGGAAAAACCGTGACCCAGACACCGTGAAGGAGAAACCATGACCCAGACACCGTGAAGGAAAAACCGTGATCTAGACACCGTGAAGGACACACCTAGACCCCGACACTGTGAAGGACACACCGTGACCCAGACACCGTGAGCTACACACCATGACATGGAGACACCGTGAGCTACACACCGTAACATGGAGACACCGTGAGCTACACACCGTGACATGGAGAAACTTTGAGGCACATACCGTGAACCACATACCATGAAGCACATACCATGACCCACATACCGTGAATACCATACCGTGAAGAATACGCCGTTTACATAATCACTATGACACGGTTTCTTAACTTTTTGTCAATATTAATTAAATAATTCTAACGGTCATTTTTGATGTTTTTAATGCAATTAATGCTATTTACTGATAGTTGTTGTCATATCAGGAAACCGTATCTCATACCTATGAAAAGGTAATCATTCCTACTACCAGAACTCGTGGAATATAAGGAAGATTGAGATACCGTACACGTGAAAAAGTGTGACGATACAACATGAAGAACTTATATACGCCTGAGAGCACTGTGCTGAACAAGAAGAACAATACCGACCAAGAAAGAGATTGCAAGACTTCCAAAGAACTCTCATGAGTGAAATACAACACCACTGAAGATCACATGACGAATCAAGAGATCATTTTCACTCCTTTAGAACACAAGATGAACTACGACACTCTGTTTTTCAACAGAAAAACTAGGGAAGGACTCAGAAGCATTTCTGCTGAATCCAATGAGTCCAGAGATGCATTACTAATCACTAGAGCTTTCTAAACAATTATATGTTCTTTCTAAGTGATTTGTTTATTTACTTTCGAGCAGTGTGGTGTACTATGTATATCTTACACACACACTGTCTCCTAAACTGAACTGGAGGATATCGAAATCCTCACTCCAAAACACTTAACTCTTGTTTACACACTTAAACTGTGTAAGATGTCCTTGTGTGGCCTGGTCTTTGTTTTCTTTCCCACGAAGAACTGTGGTAGAGGTCCCTGCGTGGCCTGGAATGTTTTGTAAACTGTTGTTAACCCCGATCCAGGGTGTGGATCACATTTATATAAATTTGAAAGGACTAAGTCTTGGCTTGAGACTGAACCTCTTGTTATATCTAATGTGCATCTTTAGTTTATATTTAAAGTATAATATATATCTTTTATATTCAACTACTGTTACTTTGAAATACAAAAATATTTTAAAGCTACTTTGTTAGTTAAATTAGAAAGTGTTTACACTTATTGTAAATCAGTAGGTTAGTTTTGAAAGTGAGTTTCATCTTGTGGTTAAATTAACTGAGACCTAATCAATCTTTGAGATGCTAAGTTAACATTTACAATCTGTATAAATTCACTATAGTTTAACTTGTTTTATAAATTGGGGGATTTTAAATAGTCAATATTTTATCAGAAATTTTAATTAGAACTCAATTCACCCCCTCTTGAGTATCCACTCTGACCAATAAATAGTAACAAAATGTTTTAGGAAATGTCAAGGTAATGACTTTAAAAAACATACCAGCCCAGTTGTATAACTAAAATATATAAAACATTTATTTCAAATAGAAGCCTTAAATGATTAGGAAATTGGTAAATTATAATTTAACACTAATTTTATAAATTTTATGTTGGTTGAATAAATCCATATAACACAACTCAAATGATTTATTATTTCGAATAATTCCAATAATGTTTGCAATTTGTAGAGATCAATTTATGGATTGGTGTATGAATCATGACTATGGAATGTTCATTTTGATTATGATATAATATAATTTTGTTTCATTAAGAATGGAAGTGAGCCATGTTACTTTTAGAAGGTTAGTGGGAGTACCATTGTTTTCCTAGTATTACATATTGGTGACATATTTTTAATATGAAATGATGTTCAAGAATTAATGTCAGTGAAGTATAAGTCAAATGAATACCTCTCCATGAAAAAATTAGGCGAAAAAACCTATATTCGTTTGATAAATACATTTTAAGATAGATTTTTGAGGATTCTTGGGATATGTCAAATAACATATATTAACAAGGCACTTAAAAGGTACAATATGGAACAATCTGAGAGAGAATTATTTCTAGTAACACATAAATTTAATATCCCCAAAAAATTGTTCCTAAAAACATAAAAGGTGTTTAAAAGAATGAGTATAATTCCATATTCTTCTTAATGTTGTCTATCACGTATAACATTCTATGTAATAGTTTTTTTATTACTTTTTCCTTAATAATGTTGGAAAGATATTAATCCAATCTAGGAGAACTACATTAGGTAGAAGGAAAACAATCCCTATGTACATGAGAGACTCAAGGGGTATATTCTTAGTGTATGGAAGAGATGATGAGCTTGTTGTGAAGGGATATACTGACCTGAGAATCCATATAGATCAAGATGAACATAAGTTGTAGTTGAACATTTTATTTTTCTTGAATAATGGTGCAGTGATCTAGATAAGATTGAAGATGTCCACATTCATTGGTTCTATAATAATATATAAGTATATAGAAACTTATGATGTATCTAAGGAAGTATTCTGGATACAGAATATTATTTTAGAACAATGTTTTATATACAGTAGAGAATAAAAAATTACGGTATACTGTGATAATACTGAAATAGTGGTTCTTTCCAAGGAGCACATGTCACTGTAGAGGATAAAACATATACTTCATAAGTGTCATATCTTGATGGAATTTAATTAGAAAGAAGAATTAATCATTAGAAGTTTATCTATATATGGTAATATAAAATATCCCTGACTAAATCCATATCCTAGAAGAAGCATGATAATCAAGTGAGAGCTAGTAGGTTTAAAATTTTTAGAATATGGATTTGGTGAAAGTAGGAGTGCTATTTGAGGGTTCGCTAAACCTATCATCTATATTTACTTTTATTACCATTACATGTATATAGTTTGGTATATAAATGGTTTTATTCTTAGAATAATAGTTTTTATACTTATTCATCCTCTATTTACTTGGTAATGTACTTAGATTACATTTCATATCAAAATGTCACAATAGTTCACAACCATAATGAGAACCTCATGATGTTATAATTGTAATATTTAAAATACATCTTTAATTATAGGTAAGTCATACTAAGGGGAAATAGATGATGTATGGATATTAGGTTCTCGAGACTCAATAGCATTGAGATATATTCTCCTAAATGTTGCAAATCTGGATATTCAGTATATGAGATCATGAGGGTTGCACCTCCTATAGAAACACCACATGTTTCAAGCGTGATTGGTTATTTCTATCTACAATAATGTTTAACAGTTTATTGATTTTTGATTGTCATAAATGTATTACATTTAATCATGTACTTTGATGAAATTAAAAATTCCTGACCTGGATTTGTGGAAAGGTAGCTTATATTGGGTGCATCATTAGTGGTATAGAATTGGTTGAATGATCAGGAAACAATTTATCATTTTTTATTTGAGGAAGAGATATCTCATGGTATGAGGTTGAAAATTAGTATAGTACATTAGTCAAATCGATTTCCATGGTACATAAAGAAAACCCCATCCAATAAGTTCATAAAATATATAAATCATGAATACGATAATGACACAAGTGTGCATTACACTTTATGAGATGTCACGAGACAAAAAGATTATATTAAACAAAGAGTGACCTTAGGAGGAAGACATAAAAATAAAATTACTTATCTACTTAGGATCCAAGATGGGTTGAAATAATCAACTCTTCGTCCATGAGTTAGACTAATTTCTCTCAAGATAATGACTTAAAGAGTCACACACAATGTGTATCCACAATTTCCACCTATTTTGACAGATATGAGTTCAGGAAGAAGTGGACCCCATAAGCAGGGGCGATGTGCTTTTGAGTATGACCAATAATCAGTAAAATAATTCCAATTTATTATTTAAATTTATATTAATAATGATTGAATTTTTCTCACAAGTTATTCATAAGTTTTTTTATCATAAAAGTGATTACAATAAATTAAAAATTTTCAAATGGACATAACATGTATATGGTTTGTTAAAATATTTGGGGAGTTTAAAACCAAGTTAATGGTTCATATTTTATCATGTAACATATTAATTTGTTTTAAGTGGGTGATAAGATATTTGAGTTATTTATAAAAAATTTATTAAGTCATAACTGTGGTTGAGAGTCTAAAATAAAAGTTATAACTTTCTAGAAAGAAAGGCAAAATTTTGGAAAGTATAACAAAATTATATAAGATAATTTTAGACTCAATAATAAGAATACAAAACATTTATAAATATTTTGATTCCTCTCATACTCACTCTAAATTTATAGATAGATAATTCAATGGAATAACAAGGATTAATTGATCCCTCTTTCTTAATCGAGTCCACATTCTTAATTAGATTATAAGTACATCATAAAAGTCTTTAATTTCCTATGATAGATCTTGATAATCATAGGTAAAATAGAAAAGAGCTATGGAACATGTGTTTATGATCTATAATATACCTATCATGTCACCTTTGAGGATAAACACATATATTTTGAGTGAATAAAATCATTGATATCAAACAATTAAAATATTGTTTATTGTTTCATTTGATTTCATTGTTCAATATTAAACTGAATTGCATGTGTTGATTTGAGAAACAAAGTTTCATTCCTTTTTTTAAAATGCTTTATTCCCCTCTCACTCATGTGGATTATCCTAAATCTATACTATAGCGAAACCATTACAGAATTTATTAATTCAGTCACATCCATGAATGATTTTTTCATGTTGTACAAGGTGCTATTCTTTTCCCCTTGTGATATGACAAAATCCACCTTGGTGATATTCCCTGAACTATTAGTGAACATGGTACTAAAACCCACAACATCAATTTTACCAATATAAATAATATTTCTTCTTAGTCGAGATATATACCTTACATTTTTTAGAACGTGAAAAATCTTATTGTTGATTTAAATCCGTGCATATCCCTTCCCAAAAATTGCAAGGTTTAATCATCAATAATGTGTAACCTGAAAAAATTTACCAGAATAATTTTTAGGACACACTTAACCAAATTGTAATGTAAATATTCCCCTATGTATATAATCCTAAAATCCATATGGATATCCATGCTAAAATATAATACATCATCAGTTCCTTCAGCTATCGTGCATGCTATATTGGTTTTAGATACCTTTCTTTTTACTCTAAATTTTTTCTTGATGTGTCCTTTCTTCCATCAAGAATAGTTATTAAGATTGAGAAATTTTTTCCTTGCCTCATATCATTCTCCATAATTTTGATCAGCCATTACAATTATCTTACTATACATATTTTCCCATTTCTTCTATGTTCAAAGAACAACTGGATAATTTAACTGATTCTCGTCTCTATATATCATCACTAAGGATTTGGTCTTGTAAATGTTTCAATACCAAATTTTTATTCCCTGAAGAACTACTCATGAATATTAGAGTTGCTTCCCAACTTTCAGTTAACGAAGTCTGTAAAACCAATGAACATACCTCCTCATCCAACATAATTCCCACCAATGAAAAATGAATTATGTTGGTGTAGAAATTGTTGATGAGATTAGAAAAATATTATATTTTACTATATTTATATTTAATAATATTTTCATTATGTATACTATGTTTAATTAATAAGGTGTCTCATACATATTTGTAGGTGATTTCATCAATCTAGTTGATGTGTTCTCCTTTTTGATGATTAAAGCCACATTTGTTCCCTACATATGTCGAACCAATACCAAAAGATGTTTATAAATTAGCTCCCAATCATTCTCAATATTCATTGGTTTTTAACCCAAAATCATGAATTTAAACCTTTTTTTAGAAAGATAATTGTTTGATATTTACCCTATAGTAACTAATCTCATATCTGTTAAAATTACCGATCTTCACCATTACTTCTACCATAACCATCATTCAATTCAGGGTTACTAATATTTATTTTCCAAACTAATTCTTTGATAAAAGTTATTATGGAAATTCATGGAGAAATAATCAAAATATTATTTATAGATAAAGATTAAAATTAAAAAAATGACAAGAAGAAGATCGCGAGACACCGATTTTCATAGTTTGATAACTGGTCCTACTCTACATCTAAAAGACCTAGGATAAAATCAGGGTAGGGATGAATCTCTAGGTTACTATAGAAGCACTGTAGCTATACTATAGGAGTGACAGAACTGTTGAAACAGTAACACTGTAATAGTAGAGGCACTGTAGGAGGAACTACAACAGCAGATGTACTGTAGTAGGTACTATAACAACCTAGGTTCTGTAGCTGTACTATTAACCGAAGGGCCCTTTGGGCCAAACAAATAGGCTTTCAGGCCATGTATTTGGGATTTCATTCCCTTGGGACTGTGGCCTATATAACGGGTTCCCCTATACAAAATCAAAAAAACAGGTCTTTACTTTAAAAATAAAAATAATGTTCGACCCCAAACTTTTAAAAAACTATATTTGGAACAAAATTAAAAGAAAATATTTTAGTTTCACACATGTTGAAAACCTAGACCAAATGAGATTATATGGAGGAAAAAAAATCAATATCACCAACCATATAGTAATTCCACTATGCTACAGTGACCGAAAACTGGAAGTCCCTTGAAATACAGATTAACTATCTCTTATGTTCTAGTTTTTTGAGTGACTATATAAAAGTCTATTTCAAGAGTTTATTTAGAGTTTCTATAGGTCCTAAAAATTAATCTAGGGGCCTTCAAGCTCTGGATCCTTGAGAAAGGACAAGCTACTCCCATAACTCCTAGTGATTTCATTGTGGGATTTGTGGTCTGGTGTGCAATATATGTCCTAGAAGTAAACCCAAATCCATCCAATGGATCAAGATATTCCATTCCAGAATTACTTATAATAAATATTTGATAAAGGGACATTTCATAATTATCAAATGATAAAACTAATTATATTTTCCAACTTATATCATTTTATATGAATAGAGTTATTATGCATAGTAGACAATTTTCTCAATCCTCGAAGAGAAATATAATCCACTCTCCCTATCTAGAGAGTATAAAGAACCAGATAACCCCTTTTTGTAAATATTCGTAAATGACATGAAACTCTAATTTTATCTTAACCAACACTTAGAATATTGCGTAACGTTTTCTATGATTCATGGAGCATGAGTGGATGTAACTAGAGGTGTCACTAAATGGATTATCAAATACAATAACAATGATATAATAGTGGGATTAGTAATTGATCGAGAAAAATTATTATGTTAGAGGTAATTCTTATTTTAAACTAATTATAAATTAAATTTGAACAGTTCTCCCTATGAGTATTTGGGGATACATTTTTCAAGTTCCTTATATTTTTTCTATTGAATTTTTAAAAAATAAAATAATACTAATATCCTACCCAGGGATTCCATAGTGCCCCCGAACCTTCAAGTTGTATCGATGCATTTAAATATTAATTTATAAATATTTAAAATTTATTTGATTAATTTTCACATTATTTATATCTTTTAATTTCTAGAATTTTTTTATATTCAAATAATCAAGATAACATGATCATAAGAGTTTGTGTGTCCAACAACATGTCAAGAACACATGAAGAATAGTCGAAGATATTATTTTGTTGTGCTATGCCAACTAGATATATGATAGGGATACCTAAAGTATAATGGTAAAGTACATTTAGTGTACGCATGGTCAACCACACAAGGTGTAGACCATGATAGTACATTCATATCATGTGGATCAGTACATGGTGTCATTTCACACCACCTATTGACCACTAGAACATCATACAGTTTCAAGGAAATTACCCAATGTGTAGATGGTGTACACACCAAATAACCCCACATGGTGCTAACCTCATGTAAATCACAACATGTCATGTTATCAACTATGCAACATAATTAAATTCAATATACTGACTTACATCCAAGAGGCACATAAAAACATATATTAAATGGTGTGTATCTAAATATGAAAATCATGTAACATGTGATTACTCACACAAGGTACATGTTGAGGCTGGTGTGTTGTGTGGGTAAACAATTAGATAATTAAATAATGAAAAAAACTACATGGAATGTAGCGGGCTATAGATGGGTGTGACAAGTTTCATTTATCCCCAACTACACGATGATTGATTTTAATCATGCTCTGTGGATATAAGTTCTTAAATATAATTATCCGTGTAAATTCAGTAACTACATGACATGAAACTATTATTGTACATGCTATGTACGTCGTATAAATAACGAGTGGTATATGCCAGGTATATTTACGGTTTGTTGTATGGACATACACACCATGAAGACTATGTAACTTGGACCACATAATTACACGTCATTTTTATCCTGACATACAATGTAGGAATACACATTGTGCAAGTAAAGAATACATGAAAATACCTACAAATACCATAATAAATATGATGTATAGAGTGATAACATATGCCATATAAGAATCAAATTATAAAAATGGATTTATTATGACACAAAGTGTACCTGTTGTATCTTCTAAAATTTAAACATTGTTTTTGCATTAAATTCTAGAAATTAATTTAATCTGATGCAAAGAGTTACCCACCGTGTGGTCTCATCAGTATACGACT
Organism: Viscum album; assembly: GCA_963277665.1. NCBI lineage: Eukaryota > Viridiplantae > Streptophyta > Magnoliopsida > Santalales > Viscaceae > Viscum > Viscum album. The sequence goes on from OY728159.1 coordinate 1,218,272,020, forward strand.
TGTAATTAATCAATTTAAATTAAAATAAATATTTTTTTAATTTATTAAAAATAATATAAAATTGGTAAATTTTTATATATTAAGGAATGTTTGTATTTAATATTGGATAAAATAATTAATTAATTATGTAATTAATTGGTTAATTAATTCTTATAAATTTATCTAAATTATATTGAATTGAAATGGGTGATAACATGGTTAAATTGATTATTTTTTCATGCTATGATTGATCATGAGATGGAGAAGCTTATTTATCTGATGGTTTAATTAAAATTATTTTTGTTATATTCTTTTATTTTATAAGATATTGTTAAATTAAATATGATGATATTTATATCATCTCACACTCTATTAGGTATTGACCAGTGTTTCCGATTTTAATTTTTTGTAACCCTAAATTCCCTGGTACCCCTCACCCTATGAGAGTGTAAAAATTTGTCAATTATGGATCTCCTAGTGAGTGGAGATGGTTTTGGACTTGATACGAGGTCTATACAACCATGGAGAAACACAAGTTAATGGGGGAATGTTGTAAATAAATCTAGGGATGGGCTCAAGGAGTTATTTCACCTAGGGTCAAAGTTAGTTTATCATTTCTCTATAATCCTACTGGTAGTTAGAATCACATTATCCTGTCACAAATTTATTTTATGTTTTATGTGCATGATTTTTTATTTATTTATGTAATGAATGGTTTAATTTTATTATTAAATGTGATTACTTAATTTAAATAAGTTAAAAATAATGATAATATGAAATAAAATGAAATTATTTTTCATAAATTATTTTATCAAACACAGTCATTTAATTATGTAAAGTTTACATAATATTAAAAATAATTTCAAGAATGAAATAAAGAGTAGTTATATATAATTTAAATAAAATACCTCTAATTATTAAGTCATTTTATTCATCCCCCTATTTGAATTAGAATAAATACATAGTTCAATGTACTTTTCTAGTCCTTATTAGGGTGATTTAAATTATTTGATATTTCCAATTAAAATATTGGGTTGAAATAACAATGTTAACATCATTATTGTATTTACTTATCAATACATGATACAACATAGGGGAATGTATTGAGGAAATCTCTGTATTGGAATTTAGTATTGGGGAACCAACCCAACAGATCAAGGATTTGTGAGTTAATGTTGTTGTTAAGAAAAGATAACCAAATACCGTCCAATAGTTCGATTAGACCCTTGTTTGAAATAATTAATGCGGGATAGGGATATTTTTTTACAAGATTATGCTAGTGATATGATATTCAGAATCCAATATAGAGGGATGTTATGATTTAATAAAATTATGGGAGTCCAATAATATCAATTTATTATATCATAACCATGAATCAAGATAATGTACTAAAATATTCTATCATTTTTAATTGTAAAAATAGAAAGAAAAAAAGGAAACATTATTATTTTTCACGGAAAATTAAAATAATAATGTAATTATTTATATTTATATCCATTTCATTTTGCTAAAAAATTTATCTAGGGATTTTAAGATGAAGCATAAGGACATAGATTCATACAACATGATAATTCATCTCCAAGAACTAGAAAATGTGAAAGAGTGGTTGAATATAAAATATATTTTCATTAAACTATACAAGTTCAAACTAAAGGATGGGTACCTAGATAGTTATCTTGATTTCAATATAATAAAGTACATTTATAACTAATTTGGTATTCCACATGGATATGAAATTATCCATTTATGTTATATTATTAAACCTTATCACATAGATTCGATATATTCATTTTGAATTAATAAATTAATATTATAGATAATCCATTTTGGAATATTTAAACAATGATTTACCTAGTTGATAGGGATTGGTTTTTATATAGTACCATACCCGTTATGGTGAATGAATTTCATGACAATGTTGAAAGTCCTTTGAAAAGTTTAGAGTTAATAGTGATTTTATAACATCCTTTATGGAAATAAAAGATTTAGGGGGATAAAAATGGACATAAGTGTCACATACAAGGCATATTTTAAAGGTATTTTTTCATTTAATTTACATCCTTTCTTTTTTGGTGGTTTCCCTAGGTTTTAGGGAGGAATAGACGAGTATTCATGAATTGGGCCAAACCGTGAGCCCAATTCCAGATTAAAAAATAAATTTTTTTATATTTTATAACTTTTTCATTTTTCAACATTTTTCATCCATTCAAATTACTAATTGACCTCCCCTAACCTATTAACACCACCAAGGTAATTTGGAGCTTTTAGAAATCCATAACCAGGGGTTATTTGGGTTTTTTTCTAAGGGGTTGGGCCTGCCCGAAAGCCCAATTCCTGTTTTAAAAATAAAATATGATTTTGTTATACCTTATTCAATATTTGGGCTTTTTCGGTGATTCCAAGTCTCAATCAAGACCAAGTAACCCAGTCACGCTTCGAAACTCTCTCCCACCCATTTGGAGCTCCGTAGAATCGCGATTTTGTGCCGATCTTCATAGGGTTCCTCAAATCGCCCAGATTTGAAGAGGTAAAGTATTTCTTTCATAACTCTCTCAATTCTCAATATTTTTCCACCATTACAGTTCCTAAATGAGATAATACATCTTTTTCGAACGTACCCTAAATTTGGGCTCTTTTAAAGTTCAGATACTGGAGTTTTGGAGTGATTACTTTAAGATACTTCAAGTAAATGAGCCCTTTTCTTTCCTCTTTCAAATTAATTTGCGTTTAACTCATTGTTCTTAGGGTTTCTTCGGTTATAATTGAGTTTAATAATGTCAAGAAACTAGGATTTCGAACCTATGGTTTAACTTTGGGCTTTCTTGGCCAATTTGTGTGGTTTTAGGATTGATCTAGTTCTCTCTTGGTGCGGCCGAGGTGCGATTTGATTTCGCACGGAGATTCAAGGGGTTTTGTTAATTTGGTAGGTGATTCCATTATGTGTGCAATTTTTGTGACTTAGCTTTCTATTTTCATGGTACTCTAATGTTTACTTCACTTGAATGTTTCTGTAAAAATTGATTTTAGTTTCATTTATAATGCAAATGAATTTTATGTTCCAAATTTTGGTGAAATTGAGGGGTTTCCATTCAAATCATTTATTGGTCTATTTTGGGATGCCCCATAAATGAATTTTTGGTTTCATTAAATGGTTTTGAACTGAAATTTTGTTTTAATAACTTACAAGTGTTATCATAGCGTGAAAGGTGGATATCTTAAAGAGCTTTGGGTGAAAAACAATGTGATGTTTTGAGTAGTTGTTTTATTGGAAATAAAATTATTTTATTGTGTGTTTTAAATGGTATAAAATGTGTGTAGCTACTGTAAAATTTGTTTTTTACCAGTACTGATATTTTATATGAAAAATTATGCGTGTTTTTTGCTGAAATTGTTTGATCACAAAAAGGGGAAGCCCGGGTACTTAGGTGGGGCGGATTTGTACTAGTACGACTAGTGGATCAGATGAGTTTTGTCTCTGTTCCACTTAGCATATGGATAACGAAAACTCTAACTAAACTATTTGGATGATGATTGGGGACCACTAGGTTATGGGTATGTTCCATACTAGTGGCTCGTGCATGAGAACAGATTTTTCTATGGTTACTCTACACCGAGGTACGAGGTACATAAGGCCCGAGACAACCTAGTGCTTAGGGGTGTTCCTGATTTTGATGCTCATAGGTTTTTTGGTATATACCCCTGTTGTGGGTTGTTTTTGGAAGTACAATATAGTAGCTCACATGTCTATTTAATGTGCTAACATTATGAAATTCTCGGATTGAAAACTGTTTTCATTTGAAAGTTGCATTTCTTTGAATTTTAACACTGTTTCACCTTGTGTATTAAAATTGCTTGTTTTGTTCACATTGTATTGCATACTCTTTGGAATCAACTGGTGGTATCCTATTGGGCTTAGGCTCACACCCTAATTACACCCCTTGGGTGTAAGTAGACCTACTCATGCTTGACTCAGGTAAAGGGAAGGCTAAGGGTGATGGCGGTTCAGGATGTTAGTCCCCATCGTTGGGGCGGAGTTGCAGGGACGGCTTGCGGGTGATGATCCCCTTGTCATGTGGAGTCCATGGGGATGCCATTATGTTGTCATTATTTGTTTTTAGACCAATTGTAGTGTCTTTAAACTTATGTATTCAGATGTGGTTTTGTTAATAATTGTTTAGCATGAAAATTTCAGATTTTAATAATTGATTGTTTTTTTATGATTTATGCTATCATACTCGGGTAAATCGTTCCCAAACCAGATTTGTTTGATACCCGGGCACTTGTGCCAGCCCGTGGGGATAGGGAACGCCCTTCGGGCCTTGCCACGGGCTGGGTTTGGTGCCGTTAATGGTGGCGACCAGATCCGGTTCGTGACAAAATGGTATCAGAGGAGGTTAATGTTTTTGGGTTATATTGTTATTTTGAGATGAGTCGGGATAGACAGGAGCTAGGACTATCGGGGCTCGGGGTATTGGTTGTGAGTAGGGTGCCTGGCCCGCACCTCTCATGGAAGACCTTGAGTCACCAGAGGATGTTGGAATTTACTGATTGACTTCACTTCCAGGTGAGACGTGTGGGTTTCAGACCACATGTGGACATCAGGAAGATGTGGAGTAGTTGTTTCTTTTATTACAAGAATGTGTTTAGTTTGTTTATATTTGATGTATTTGAATACAATTTTCAGAATTGTGGTATTGACTACTTTTTTTGTGACTGTTGCATTTTGTAGCAACATGCCTCCCCGGAAAGCTCCCACGCACCCACAGGAGGAAGCTGGAGAGAGTTCTCCCACGCCGATTGATCAGAGGCTTGTGGAAGCTGTTGTTCGAGCTATCTAAGCTTTGGGACAGGGACCAGCTCATGCTCCTATTCCTGTTAGGGCAGAGGAGACAGTTCCTAGAAAAGATAAAGCACAAGAGTTTCTAAAAAACAAGCCTCCTGCCTTCCGAGGTAGCGCAGAACCCCAAGAAGCAGAAGAATGGCTCGAGAAGATCGAGCGTATGTTTGAGTTCCTGGAAACACCCGAGGAGCTCAGGGTGAAGTGTGCCTCCTTTCTATTGGAGGGTCCCAACCGTAAATGGTGGGAGTCAGTGCTTCAGTCTGGGAAGAATGAGCAGATGCACTGGGGAGATTTCAAGCCTGTCTTCAATGAACAGTATTGCCCTGAGGTGTTGGCTTATGCCAGGTCTAGAGAGTTCATGGAACTTGTTCAGGGGAATCTATCTGTGATGGAGTATGCCAACCGTTTCGCTGAATTGGTTCGGTATGCTCCAGAAATTGTCTCTAATGAGCAAGCGAAGGCCCAAAGGTTTGAGAAAGGCTTGCGACCAGAGATATACTCCCAGGTGTTCTTGTTTAAGCTGAGGACCTATGCTGAGGTCGTTGATCGGGCGTGCATGGTGGAGATTGATAGAAAAGGCAGGGCTGGTTTCTATGGTTCTGTATCAGAAGTGGGAAGTGGAAGTTCCTCAGAGAAGAAAAGGAAGCGGGAGGATCATGTGAAGAAAGGAGTGGGCAGTTCAGGCCACTCTTCCAGGCAGTTTTCTTCTGCGGCTTCTGATGCGAGATCGGTCGTGTGCCACCAATGTGGGAGGCCTGGGCATATCCGACCAGCATGTCCTCTTCCTCCGAAGGCTTGTTACCAGTGTGGAGGTATAGGTCATTTGCAGCGCTTCTGCGGTGTGGCACGTCCACTCCCAAGTGGGGCAGGGTCAGTGGATTCAAGAGGAGTGACAACACAGTCCGAGCCGTCAAGGACTGGGGGATATTGATTTGGTGGTCGTGGTGGTAGGGATGGATCATCTTCTGGGCAGAGCCAGTTCAGGGCACAACCATAGACTAGCGGTCGTCCTCAGGCAGATACTGGACATCTCCATGCAGTGGATCAGTCACCAGCAAGATCAGAGGCGGGACCGTCGACAGTTCGAGGTACCGTTCTGATCGCATCTTCTATAGATGCTTCTCTTTTTGATACTGGTGCCTCTCTTTCATTCATTTCTGGACGTTTTGTGGACATTCTGAATTTTCCAACTGATTTGATGTCTTTTGCGATGGAGTTGGTGACACCATTGGGAAAGAAGAAGGAGCAGGGCCTCAGGTGCCCCTCTTGTGCACTTTCTGTGTCAGGGGTTGAGATGGAGTGGGACCTCTTGGTCTTAGATATGAACCTTTTTGATGTCATACTCGGGATGGATTGGCTAGTAGACTTCCAGGCACACATCGATTTCTATAGACGGCGTGTGAGTTTCACGGCACCTGATGGGAGTCGTCAGGTTTTTCATGGAGAATGGGATCCTCGGTCAGGTCGCGCAGGGCCTCCACTCCCAAAGTTGGGAAGTGTTATCTTCCAGTTATCTTCGATTGTGCTAGAGGATGGTCTTTCCCCTGAAGGTGCACTACCTCGTGTAGTGAATGAGTTTCCTGAGGTATTCCCTGATGATTTTTCTGGTTTTCCCCCGGAGCGGGATGTGGAGTTTTCGATTGATCTGGCACCGGGAACACAGCCGATATCTCTTCCCTCCTATCGCATGGCACCCACCGAGTTGAGGGAATTAAAGATACAGCTGGACGACTTAGAATCCAAAGGATTCATTCGCCCGAGCGTCTCTCCTTGGGCCGCTCCTTTGTTGTTTGCAAAAAAGGCTAATGGATCCCTCCGGTTGTGCATTGACTACCGGAATCTAAATAAGGTAACAATTAAAAACAAATACCCTTTGCCCAGAATAGATGATTTGTTTGATCAGTTGAAGGGGGAAAAGTGGTTCTCAAAGATAGACCTGCGTTCAGGGTATCATCAACTCAGGGTGAAGGAGTCAGATATCCCAAATACAGCCTTCCGAAGCAGGTACGGCCACTTTGAGAATTTGGTCATGCCCTTCGGATTGACCAATGCCCCAGCGGTATTTATGGAACTTATGAATAGGGTGTTCCATCAGTATCTCGATTCCTTTGTTGTGGTGTTCGTGGATGACATTCTGGTATACTCTAGCTTTGAGGAGGAACACGAACATCACTTGAGGATCGTTTTGGGTACATTACGAGATCACCGCCTCTATGCAATGTTGTCAAAGTGCACTTTCTGGATCAGAGAGGTGATATTTCTGGGACATGTGATCTCAGAGCATGGAGTTTCAGTAGACCCTGAGAAAATTAGTGCAGTCATGTCATGGGAGAAACCGAAGAATGTGTTTGAGATCAGGAGTTTTCTTGGCTTGGACGGTTATTACAGGCGATTCGTTCGGGATTTCTCTCGGCTTGATTCACCGATGACTTCCCTCACCCGGAAAGGGGTGAAGTTTGTATGGGGTCCAGAATGTCAGGCATCGTTCGAGGAGCTGAAGAGGCGGCTGACTACTTCCCCCGTGCTAATTTTTCCAGAGGCTGGAAAGGGATATGTGGTCTTTTGTGATGCTTCAGGTATGGGTCATGGGTGCGTGCTTATGCAAGATGATCATGTGGTCGCGTATGGCTCTCGCCAACTTCGAACACATGAAAAGAACTACCCAACCCATGACTTGGAGTTGGAAGCGGTGATGCATGCTTTGAAGACTTGGCGTCACTACCTCTTTGGGGAGAAGTTTGTGGTATACTCTGATCACAAAAGCTTGGCTTATATCTTCTCGCAGAAGGACCTCAACTTGAGGCAACGTCGCTGGATCGAGTACTTGCAGGGGTTTGACTTTGACATTGTCTATACCCCAGGAAAGGGTAATGTAGTGGCCGACACTTTGAGCCGAAGAGTTCCAGTGCAGGCTTTGAGGAAGTCTAGTGATGAGTGGGCATTGATGGGGATCTTTTCTCATATGCATGTGGAGACCAAGGAACATAGTGGAGGGGCATTCTTGGAGAGCATCCAGTTGACTCCTTCTCTGTTGGAGTTGATTCAGCAGGAACAACCTAGTGATGAGCTTTGTCAGCAATCGAAGCAGTTTCTTCATGGTGGGGAGACATCCTCTGATTGGTCGTCGTCTCCCGAGGGCATCTTGTGCTTCAAGGGTCGTTCGGTAGTGCCGTTATCTCTACAGAAGGTGGTGATGCAGGATAGCCACCAGTCTCAGTGGGCTGTCCATCTGGGTGCCACTAAGATGTATTATGATGTTCGTCGGATGTTTTGGTGGCCTGGTATGAGACGGGACATAGCAGACTTTGTTTCGAGATGCTACACATGTCAGCAGGTGAAAGCAGAGCACCAAAGGCCATCCGGTTTGCTCCAACCACTACCCATTCCTACCTGGAAGTGGGAAGAGGTTTCCATGGACTTCATTGTTGGGTTACCTCGTAAACCTCGGGGTAAGAATGCTATTTGGGTGGTGATTGATCGTCTGACCAAATCAGCCCACTTCATTCCGATTAAAGATACAACTAAAGTAGACGAGTTGGGCCATTTGTATCTTCAAGAAGTGGTGAGACTCCATGGTGTACCATCAGCTGTTGTCTCGGATAGAGACCCCCGCTTCACTTCTCGATTTTTGGAAGGCCTTCAGAAGTCCTTGGGGTCTCAGATTAAGATGAGCACAGCATACCACCCACAGACGGATGGTCAGACAGAGCAGGCGAATCGGATATTGGAGGACATGATTCGTGTATGTGTCCTAGACTTTGGAGGTTCTTGGGATAGACATTTGGGATTGGTAGAGTTTTCTTATAATAATAGTTACCAATCCACGATTCGAATGGCCCCTTTTGAGGCGCTCTATGGTCGGCCTTGTCGGTCCCCCTATGTTGGGACGAGGTAGGAGAGACTTCACTGTTGGGGTCGAGCCTTGTGCAGGAGACTTCTGAGAAGGTCAAGTTGATCAAGCAGCGCTTATTGACATCTCAGAGTCGTCATAAATCTTATGCTGACCGGAGGCGTCGAGACCTAGAGTTTTCTGTGGCTGATAGGGTATTCTTAAAAGTGGCCCCTCGTTTGGGCCATCGTCGATTGGGTAAGCAAGGTAAGCTGATGCCACGGTATGTCGGACCCTTTGAGATCACCGAGCGTATTGGAAAGTTGGCATACAGGTTGGCCTTACCTTCTCAGTTGACATCCATCCATGATGTCTTCCATGTTTCTCAGTTGAAGAAATACAATCTAGATCCATCCCATGTGTTGAGTTGGGAAGAACTAGAGATAGAGCCTGACTTGTCTATCGTTGAGAGACCGATGAAAATAGTGGACTCCCAAGAGAAGATACTTCGAGGAAAGTCTATTCCTTTAGTCCGGGTTTTATGGAAGCATGGGAATGATACACATGAGACATGCGAGCGAAAGTCATGGGTCGAGGAAGAGTACCCATTCTTGTTTTCCAACCGAGATTCATGTTGACTTTCCGGGGCGGAAAGTCCTTAATGGTGGGGAGAATTGTCACATACAAGGCATATTTTAAAGGTATTTTTTTCATTTAATTTACATCCTTTCTTATTTTGGTGGTTTCCCTAGGTTTTAGGGAGGAATAGACGAGTATTCATGAATTGGGCCAAACCGTGAGCCCAATTCCAGATTAAAAAAAAATTTGTATCTTTTATAACATTTTCATTTTTCAACATTTTTCATCCATTAAAATTCCTAATTGACCTCCACTAACCTATAAACACGACCAAGGTAATTTGGAGCTTTTAGAAATCCATAACCAGGGGTTATTTGGGTTTTTGTCTAAGGGGTTGGGCCTGCCCGAAAGCCCAATTCCTGTTTTAAAAATAAAACGTGATTTTGTTATAACTTATTCAATATTTGGGATTTTTCGGTGATTCCAAGTCTCACTAAAGACCACGTAACCCAGCCGCGCGTCTGAACTCTCTCCCACACATTTGGAGCTCTGTAGAATCGCGATTTTGTGCCGATCTTCATAGGGTTCCTCAAATCTCCCAGATTTGAAGAGGTAAAGTATTTCTTTCATAACTCTCTCAATTCTCAATCGTTTTCCACCATTCCAGTTCCAAAATGAGATAATACATCTTGTTCGAACTTACCCTAAATTTGGGCTCTTTTAAATTTCAGATACTGGAGTTTTGGAGTGATTACTTCAAGATACTTCAAGTAAATGAGCCCTTTTATTTCCTCTTTCAAATTACTTTGGGTTTAACTCATTAATATTAGGGTTTATTCGGTTATAATTGAGTTTACTAATGTCCAGAAACTATTATTCCTAACCTAGGGTTTAACTTTGGGATTTCTTGGCCAATTTGTGTGGTTTTAGGTTTGATCTAGTTCTCTCTTGGTGCGGCGGGGGTGCGATTTGATTTCGCACGGAGATTCAAGGGGTTTTGTTAATTTGGTAGGTGATTCCACTGTGTGTGCAATTTTTGTGAATTAGCTTTCTGTTTTCATGGTACTCTAATATTTACTTCACTTTAATGTTTCTGTAAAAATTGGTTTTAGTTGCATTTATAATGCAAATGAATTTTATGTTCCAATTTTTGGTGAAATTGAGGGGTTTCCATTCAAATATTTTATTGGTCTATTTTGGGATGCCCCATAACTGATTTTTTGGTTTCATTAAATGGTTTTGAACTGAAATTTTGTTTTAATAACTTACAAGTGTTATCATAGTGTGAAAGGTGGATATCATAAAGAGCTTTGGGTGAAAAACAATGTGATGGTTTGAGTAGTTGTTTTATTGGAAATAAAATTATTTTATTGTGTGTTTTAAATGGTATAAAATGTGTGTAGATACTGTAAAATTTGTTTGTGACCAGTAGTGATATTTTATATGAAAAATTATGTGTGTTTTTTGCTGAAATTGTTTGATAAAAAAAAGGGGAATCCCGGGTACTTAGGTGGGGCGGATTTGTACTAGTACGACTAGTGGATCGGATGGGTTTTGTCACTGTTCCACTTAGCATATGGATAACGACAACTCTAACTAAACTATTTGGATGATGATTGGGGACCACTAGGTTATGGGTATGTTCCCTACTAGTGGCTCATGCATGAGAACGGATTTTTCTATGGTTACTCTACACCGAGGTACGAGGTACATAGGACCCGAGACAACATATTGCTTAGGGGTGTTCTTGATTTTTATGCTCATAGGATTTGTGGTATATACCCTTGTTGTGGGTTGTTTTTGGAAGTAAATTACAGTAGATCAAATGTCTATTTAATGTTCTAACATTCTGAAATTCTCGGATTGAAAACTGTTTTCATTTGAAAGTTGCATTTCTTTGAATTTTAACACTGTTTCACCTTGTGTATTAAAATTGCTTGTTTTGTTCACATTGTACTGCATACTCTTTGGAATCAATTGGTGGTATCCTATTGGGCTTAGGCTCACACCCTACTTACACCCCTTGGGTGTAAGTAGACCTGCTCATGCTTGACTCAGGTAAAGGGAAGGCTAAGGGTGATGGCGGTTCGGGATGTTAGTCCCCATCGTTGGGGCGGAGTTGCGGGGACGTCTTGCGGGTGATGATCCCCTTGTCATGTGGAGTCCATGGGGATGTCGTTATGTTGTCATTATTTGTTTTTAGACCACTTGTAGTGTCTTTAAACTTATGTATTCAGATCTGGTTTGGTTAAGAATTGTTTAGCATGAAAATATCAGATTTTAATAATTGATTGTTTTTTTATGATTTATGCTCTCATACTCGGGTAAATCGTTCCCAAACCAGATTTGTTTGATACCCAGGCACCTGTGCCAGCCCGTGGGGATAGGGAACACCCTTCAGGCCTTACCACGGGCCGGGTTTGGTGCCGTTAATGGTGGCGACCAGATCTGGTTCGTGACAATAAGGATTTGTACTTTAAATGTGGAAGGAATGTTCACTAGAAAATGAACTATAATGATTTGGAGAAGAAGAAATAATATTCTTCTTCTTCTTGTATATACATCCTTACATGTAATTTTTCTAATTTTTTTTGGGGAACTAAATAAAACCTTCCCTCTAATAATTGTGTCCAAATACAGAACCCAAGGAATTTTAAAAATAATAAAATAGGTAAGGGAAAATTTCAAAGTAATTGATAGAGGGTGATTACTAATATATCTACAAATCAATATTGTATTAATTGTTCAAAAAAAATGTATGTACGAGTTTAGTTTATGATATAATGATTCATTATTTCATGTTTGAAATAAATGTTTCAATGGTATATCATACTTAATTAATATTTTAGTAATATGTGAATCAAAAATATAATATATTGATAATTAAATATGAATAAAAAATATAATAATAAAATAATAACATGTTATGGAATGGTTATTTGTGGTCCAGAAAAACTAAAAGTAATTTTCTAGGACATTCCCAGAAGGATGATTAAACTATTTGGATCTAAAAATTATTTTTATTTTAATGTAATTACATAATATGATTTAAGACAATGAAACCATTATAAATTGATGTTTATAAATCCAAAAAGATTCTATTACAATTTTATAAATATAATCTAGAACTATTCAAAAGATTAGTTTGAGGTAAATTCATATACTTAATGATATTATTTTATTATATTTTAGGAATGTGATGTGATGTAGAGAATATTATTGGTATAAGTTATAAAATACCCTAGGTGGTTTAGTCAGATAATAATTTTTTGCATGAAATCATCAATCATCAAAATTATAGTGGAGCTATTCCAAAACGTACATTATATTAAAAAAATTAGAATGATGAAGATAGTAAAATGAGAAATGATGACGATTCTTATATGTATTTTACGTGTTCTACAATTCCCATCAAAACATGTTTAAGAAATATGATCATTAAAATTTAACCATATGATAACTATATTAACTTTCTAATATCATATAAGTTATAATTTGATATAAATCTATTATGTTATATATTCCTGAGTTTCGTTGAGATCCACTTGTTAAATTCGATTTTAGAAATAGAATTTCATCAATAAAAAAAAGAAATGCATCTCAATCCTAAAATCTAGTTAGGATATTATTATCTCTAATATATAAATTTGATAGTCATGTTATTAAATATATTTATATAAGTGGAAATTATTTATCTTTTGAGATAGTGGTAGAAATATAAATGCCAAGAAACTCAAGGATCCAGATGCACACAAATTGGAAGAGGAACATTGAACTCCACAAGAATTAGAAGGATGGATTGTTTTAGAGACACATGATACAATGAAAAGATAAAACCAAGATGTGGTTATATAATCCCTAAGTTGGGTGATATAGTATTTGGTGATAATAATTAAACAATCCTATGTTTAACCCAACCAAATACCCACTCAATATGGCTCTAAAACAGAATTTCCCCATTGTCGAAGGGAATTCCTGATCCCCATGGGCTATAGTCTAGCACATGGGCATAAAAAATAGAGGAAAACATTTAACACATCCTAAAGTAGAAATAATCACATATATACAAACACAAACACAAACACACACACACACAGATATATATATGTCATAATAGAAAGATAACAACATAAGAGAAACAACTCATATGATTGAAACACATTCTCAAACAGAAAAATCCAAAAAAAATTGAAACACAAATAAATATATACTCTAAAATTATCCTCATTATTGTAGGTAGAAACTCCAAATATATCACCATTGACCTACTCAAACCCATATGACATAAATCCTCACTTCCTCACTACGATATATTTCCTTTCCCTACATAGAAAGACATAACAAGATCTATGCACCAGCAAAGGGGTATGAAGGGCATGGGATAATAGGATCAGTGGGGTCCCATCTAGGTTTTCCATAACAAGCCTCTGTAAAATAATACTAACATTCTAAATTTTATAGAAAACAAGGCATGATATACAGTTTAATAGTTTCTATCTCAAAATCATGGGAAAACATTTAATTTCCCCTTGATATATTTACTCATAAAGTAGGTAAATCATTTCATAGCATTTCATATATATATATATATATACATATACATATCTAAATAAATATATGAAATAAAATAAAATCAAGCATCAAATATAATATCTAATAAATGTAAGTAGAACAAAAATATTACAGTCCAAAATATCCCAAAATAGATGAAAATACAAGTAACATCAAGATAAGGATCACTCTGGGATAGGATATGAAGGAATCTCATAAAAAAAAAACATATAAAATCACACATGAATCAAGATTCATGATGTGTAAATTGATTCTAGTTATTAAAGGAACACCATAAAAAGTGAACCTACAACAATTCAAATAAGTCTCATAGAATAACACGCCTTAGGAGTTGTGAAAACCCCATGAGTGCACTCACTGATAGTGGATGAGGCCTATTACAACACCTCCCACCTATGTACCTAAGCCTTCAAATATGCTCTATTTTTTAAACCATTTCATCAAACTATTTCATCAAGACCATTTCATCATAAAATTATATGAAAAACATTTTATAAAACCTATTGTTGATTATTTTAAAATCCTTTTCTTCAACCAAAACTATAGTTATTACATATTTTATAAATAAACATTTTCAAACACAAAAATAAACTCAAAAAATCATTCCATTTTATTTAACAAAATTACTTATAAAAATGGAGCAATGAATATTACTAACACATACTAGAGAGAGAAATACCTACCTCAAATCATGGTCCACACATGCCCGCAATGGGACCTACCAAAAGAACAGACAAAAAATGATAATGGAGGCCATAGAATCAATTTATACATATTATTATTTATAATAACTAACACCCAACACACTCCAAAAAATAAAGGATCACCCCCCAAGACAAGATCACATGAAAAATCTAGAAGTAATAATAGAAATCATATTCTATGATCAAAATATCTAATAATGAAATGATAAAGGGATTCCAAAATAAATGAAAACAATGAATCATAATCATTGAATCACCCCTAGAGATACCACATGCATCCCTGAATATCAAATGTTGAAAAAATCAATTCATAAAGAGTAGAGGTTCCCAAAATCAATAGGGAATGATTATAGGTTAAAGGTAAAGATGAATGAAATATAAATGATCTATGTAGCACCAAAAAATACACAACTCAAGATGATTACTTGGTGTGTAATCCCTTTACATGTCATTAAACCATGGGGTCAATATATTCTAAAAAATCATTATTATTTTATTAAAAATATGTTTTTTAACATTACCCGATTTGTAATCATTACTTGGAATGTTAGATTTCATTTTGTGTACATAGATGTTACATGATCTTGGGGGAAATTATATGTCATTTACTCCTATTACATAGCATGAAAATTCTGGGATTCAACAAAAACTCCAGACTCTTACACAAAAAACCAAACCACATTTTTCGTTCTCCAAACTCATGGAGGACCCCACAACGACATTACACTTTTATACCCAAACTCCATTAATTCAAACCATTATATATTCCTGAAATTTAGTTCTTTACAAAAAAACAATATCTCCATACTTGGGTGTCCTAAGACACACCCCATTAGAGAGAAAAAAAATATAAAGATAAGAAATACCTAGAAGACAATAATGAGATGTTATAAATCCTATGAATAAGATGTAAATGACTACAGGTTAACATAAAAATGTTTATATAAATTCAGAAATGAATTCCATGTAACATAATCTATTTTTTTATGTTGGTGTTTTCTACAGTGGATGTCAATCCATTGGTTGGTATTATTGAATAATATTTGAATGGATTGAAAAGTTGGTACATGTAATTCATGGTTTGTTATAGAAGGTTTCAAGTGACGTCTAGGCATAGTATATCATGAAAATGTTTCCACCATACACCACGATAAAATTAAAAATAATCATAATTATCATTATATATTTCTTGGATAATTTAAATTGTAAAATGGATGTAATATCCACCTTCCCTAAAGGAAATATTTAGAATATATCTATATGAAACAACCATAAGGGTAGATGACACTAAATGATTCCAATAAGGTCTTAATGTTTTAAATAAAAATTTATAGATTGAACTAAGAATCACAGTCATGGGATAATCATTTTTATATATCCAAAGTTGAGTTTGGATTTATTAAGAATGAATGAAATCCATGTGACAAAAAGTGGTTAGTGGGAGATAAACCATTTTCTATGTCAAAATATGATGATAACATATGGAATTTTTTTATGTATTTTAGTTTGTTAAGACTATGAAGAAATTTTTTTTCTATAACACTAAATTAAAGTCAAAAGCTATGTTTTAGGGGACATGATATAATGAGATATATCTATAGGGTTTCTTAGATCTGTTTATAATATATATCTTGATAGGATATTAAAAAGTATAAGATGAAACAATTCAAGAGATTTTTTTGCTATGCCGCATGGTATAAAATCTCTACAAGATGATGTGTTACAGAATAGAATGAAAATATTATAAAATATAGAATTTCATATTCTTTAATGATTGAATTTATCACATATTCTCTGATATTTAAATAGATTTCAAATTGTATAAGTGGGAATTATAAATAATGATTTTTTCAATATTTTAGATTTGTTCCAAGATTGTAATGTAATTTTATAATATATGTTATGATAATATTATAACTACGTCATTAGAAAATATATAAATTTTATGAAAAATGACAAATGGTTTGTACTTGTTGATATCACCTCTAATGAGTTGTGATCATATGATTATATTTTTTGTAGCATATTATCCAAAAAAGAACATGGTCAACTGAACTACTATTATCGTAACATAGAACAATAATTCTTCTCATGTGAGAGCTATGAAACTATTCATTACTTTTTTATGTCTAGATAAAGTGGAAGTATATTAGATTTTGTGGCCCAGAACCAACTGAATACATACAGTATATTACCAAAATAGAAAGAAAAATATTATCACATAATGATTTTTCTTTTGTTTATTATTAATTTGATAATGTCCTTGGAGTATTTATCACATCAAAATATTATAAAATTTCCCAACTATTATGGTAACATAGAAATTCGTTGATATTATTATTTAACATATATCTTATGTTTTAGATAATTTTCTTCTGATGAGATGCATATGATGTCTTATGATCTAGTGTTATTGTTTCATAATACATTAACACTTAATCTCATGAAGTCTGCACTTGGGAATCATCAAGAATGGAGGTGGTGGGGGGGGGGGGGGTAAAACCGCCAATTAGAATTAGTCATGTTGGAATATCATTGGATACTTTTATATAAGATATGTATTTGTACTTATTATTGAGATTATTATAAATATATATTATGATTCATGTACTTTTATTCATGGATGAAGCCAAACAATCATATTCTTGCAGAGAGGTAATATACATTTGTTATTTCATAAGTGACATTACAATAATAAAGCAAGTCAAGAAAGTATCTTAAATTATTAGTTAATTGAAGAATATATATAAAACCTCTTTTTGAAATAGTACTCTAAGATCAAATCAATGTCCATGGTAGTTCATCAAAATGTTTATTTCTAAATTTTAAAGAAAGATAAATGATGAATGTTGGATGACATCAAACGTATGCATCCTCCATGATAAAGATATGGAAACAAAGTGATTATACTAAAAAGTAACATTAATAAGAATATTTGTTTTATTTTGACATTAACTTATTCCTATATAAGTTCCTTGATGTCTTTCTAGACACAGATCTTCGAATTTAGGCAATTTAAACTTATACCACTGAGAAAGAGGCCCAGATGGTCACACATTAAGTGTATCCAAAGACTCATTAAATTATAATGAATTTAATATTAAGAATAAATATTATACTCATCTTATGAAATAGTAATTACTAAAGTATTTATGATCACATAAATTTAGTAATGAGATACTTAAGTTTAGATCATGTAAGTAGAATTTAATCTCTTGTTTATTATTCACTAGCAATAAATTAATAAATATTTATTCACCAGTCTAGTGAATAGATTAATATAAATATTTATTTAGTTAGATAAAAATTAAAAATAAATATTTTTTCATGAGTTTAGTTAATACAATATCTACTAATTAATTAAATTAACAATATATATAATTAATTAGTTAAATATTTTTTATTCAAGATTTGATAGATTTTGTAGACGATTTATTGGCTGAGTTATGTGCCTGATGAAAGTTATATATTTTATTTAGTATCTTTTAAATAATATTTTTTTAATCATTTTAAAAAATGATTGTTAAATAAGAATATTTCATGGGGCTTAATAATGATTATATTATTATAATACATGGGGAATCTCATAGAATAAATATTTTATGAAGGCTAAATGAATTGTTTTTGAATGTCAACCCTAAGTATATATTCCAACTTGTATCACATTATGAGATTAGTGTTGTTGTCCAAAATAGGGAATTATCTCAAGTTATAGAGAGAATAATCCTCCACCCTTCCTCCCATGAACATAAAGTCAACAAGATAACTGCTTATTATAATCAATAAAAAATGGCACATGTCTCAAGGTTCCACTAAAATAGCACTGGGAATACCAATAATATTATTCAGAAATTCATGAAGCAGGAGTGGATATAACTAGAGGATTCCTCACATGGATTCTATAGCATAATTAAAATTATACAAGAGTGAAATTTGTAATTAATCTATAAGAATTATTGAAATTAAGGTAATTTTTTAAATTAATTATAAATTTAAAGGAAAATATCATCTTTATGATTTTTTGGTGTTGAATTTGTTAAATTCATCAATATTTACCTGTTAAATTTGATAAAGATATTGATATCCATCCCACTACATCAGTTTCACCCTAAAACTTTTAGATATAATATATTTGATCAAATTTTAAATACTTGAAAAATTCATTAAATTTTATGGTGGTTGGCCCAATACATTTGAAT
The DNA here is from genome assembly GCA_963277665.1 of Viscum album. Taxonomy (NCBI): domain Eukaryota; kingdom Viridiplantae; phylum Streptophyta; class Magnoliopsida; order Santalales; family Viscaceae; genus Viscum; species Viscum album. Next base: position 1,218,290,722 of record OY728159.1, read on the forward strand.
AATTTTGAAGACCCATTTATGGAAAATTCAAAGTGCTTTGAATTGGAGAAAATAAATGAGCCATTTTGGGGAAAATAATAGAGAAAATCATAACAAAATTAAAAGGAGGAATTTTGGAAGGTTTTTTTTTGCATAAATAATATTGAATTTTACATATAATTTGACTTTTGGTGAAACAGCAACCCTGATGAAGAATTGTATGGGCGAAAAAAGAAATATTAAATATATCGTCATACTTCATTGATCTATCTTTGACTGTGATTTATTCATTCAATGTCAAGGATATTATTCAACATCCAATACTTTGTGATATAGTCAAATATGGAATAATTGACTAGATATAGTTAGAGGTTCCCTGGAAAAGAGATAGATTTGGATTCTAAATGGAGGAGGAGATTATATAGAGAGGCATTAATCACTAGGGTATAAATGAGTCGAGATGAAGCACTCAAAATAGAGTGCTCAATATATTATAGTTATGATTCCTTTTCTTTAAACTTTTGTTTTTCAATGTTTAATCATGAGATTCATATGTTTCATAATTTTTCAAAATTTAGGTAAGTGTTCTATTTTTACACAATATTTTCTATGTTATTATAGTTATATTCCATCTATTAAGATATATAGTTTATTCTTGGGTGATGATCATTCAACTATGAGTGTCAAACATTACAGAAGAAGGTTAGATTGATAAGAAAGGATGTGTGCAACATGATTTCAATTCTTATTTTCATATGATTTAGTATTATTAATTAGTATCACATTTAGGGAAAATCATTATCTCATTCATTGTTGAATTTTGATATTGATGAAAATAAATGGATGAACCCCAATGAGGGAAGTATAGGTTCCGGGTGCAGCAGAAGCGCTATTGGGCCAACACCCAACTTTAATTTTTACCTTGATTAATGAATATTTCGTGATTAATACGATGATGAACTCCATTATAGAATAGAATAAAAGATTTATATAAATAAGGAAGAGGCCCAAAAACCTTAGAGAGGATCTTACAAATCATGTGTACAATTAATTTAATTAATTTCATAAAGGAAAAAAATACATGGATCGTCGGTATTTTCTTCATTGATGATATTGGTCATCTAGAATGACCCTTCCAGATTATCTCATTGTGCATTCAAGGATCCAAACGAGAATCCCTCTAATGGTTATCCAAACGTGCTCTGATGGCCTCTAATCAACACCTCTCATTCTTCCGGTGCTAGCACAGTGAAGCGAGTGTCTTATGTCTGTTGTTCTTGATCGCTTGTTGTTCAGACTTGAAAATATGTCTCTTTCATGGGTGGAGCAGGAAGAGGATTTGAGAGAGAATTTTTTTTTCAATAATTCTCAATTAAACAGGCATGTAGTTTGGGTACACGGAACAATATACGTATGTTTCTATTTATCTACATGGGGATTCAGTTACAATATTTAATTACATAACAACAATTAAATACATTTATAACCTTAGAGAAAACCCATGATTTTAATAATAATACTATTTCATTATTTATGGTGCGCCAACTTATAGAAAACCGAATTATAAATATCATTCTGTGTCAAAAAATAATAGTAGTTTTATTATTATTTTAATTTATGCCAACTAGTTAAATAATTTTTTACCATCTTTATAATAATTATTTTACTACCAGACCAACCTTGATCCACTTGAACTCCACTTACATTAATTGAAAACACTAACAAATAAATAAATAATATTTTCTCATAAATAAATATTTTATTTACAAACTAGTAGATAACTATTTATTAAATTTTCAAAAAAATAAATAAATATATTTTACCCACAATCCAGTGAATAAATATTTATTTAATTTTTACAGTCAATTTAACATGAATAAAACTATTCCATGATCACGATAATAATATTTATTTCAACAATTAAATTAAAATAGTATTTAACTGAGGCCACCAAAGATACTTACTGTGTGACCCTCTAGGATTCTTTCTCATTGTCTTTAGTTAGGCTTGCCTAAAGTACAAGAGTAATCTCTAGAAATGGGTCAAGGCACCCAAGAGAAAAAACCGAAAGTCACAACAACAAAATCCACATATGAATGCTCACTATGTAATAAAATACCTTTATCACAATATCTCCTCAAGAAGGTTTCATGATAGTGTCATCAACTTTTAGGGTTGATATATTGTTCTTTGACTACCTGAAATAAAATCCTCATTACACCATGAAAATTGAATTTTGTGCGACGGTTGTATTTCAATCAAAGGGCGGAGATATCCACATCCATAAATGGAAGGGAAAAATCCTTCCTCAACTTATCCATTAATAACATGACACACGTGACTCACCCAATGTACCCTACTTCCCACCAACTGTTAGTGTGACCATTTTTTGTTAGTAAATCAAAGTATGTGAGTTGTGACACATATTAATGATAATATTAAAGTCTAATTATCATTACACATGACCGCAGATAGAAACATCTGATGACACCAAAACATGCGGAAGTCCTATTAGTGGATCTGTTCTCATAATCTATATTCTTGGGGATTACCAAGTGCGAACTTCATGAGAGGAAGTCTCATATGCTTACGAGTACTCACACCGGAGAGTCTGCATGAAATGTGTCCCATTATAGCATGCCATCCAACTGTATAACAATATTTAAGAATATTGTTATACAATTTTAAGGTTCTCGTCATAGTAGGAAACTTCCATGATCTTATCAATGCAACAAATACTCTTGGACATTTTTATATCGTATTCATTTAGAAAAATGATAAATATTTAATATGATGTTTAATATTTAAATACATTAAATATTAATTCAATCAAACTACAAATAGTGGGTTCTAGGACACCAAATCTTAGAAACTCCCACTTGTATTAGATCCAACTACCTATGACTTTCAAACAACTAGACCTCACATGATGATCATGTTTATGCAGAGTCATTGATTTAGTCAAGGGGCCCACCACATTGTCTTTTGTGAAAATATTACTCATTGTAACTTCGATTCTCTGATAAAAATCCCCCAAGAGATGGTACTTATGAAGTATGTGCTTCATCCACTGATGTGACCTTTGGCTCTTTTGCGGGAGCCACCACTACAGTATTATCATAGTATAATGTGATGGGATCTTCACTTCTAGGTATAACATCCAGCTCCTGGACAAATCATCACATCCAAACTACTTCTTTATCTTCCAGAGAATCTACAATATACCCTGAATCCATTGTAGAATATGTGACCACACTCTGCTTGGAGCTCTTTCAGATCACAACACCTCTATTCAAAGTGAATATATTTCCTGTTTTCGACTTCATGACATCTTGATCAGTCTGGATAATTGCATCTACATATCCCACAATGACTAGTTAATCATCTCCTCTATAAACCAAAATCATATACTTAGTACGCCTTTGATACTTTAGGATGGTCCTAACTGCCATCCAATGGCGGTCACCTGGGTTAGCTTGATATATTCTTACCACACTGAATGCATAGGAGACATCTTGCCTAGTATATATCATGACATACATGATTGACGCAATCACTGATGTGTATGGAGTTCTTTCCATTATCTTTCTTTCCTCATGTGTATGAGGAATCATTTTCATCAAAAGGTGAATGCCATGTGATGTAGGAAACAATCCCCTCTAGGACTGTTCCATATTGAATCTCTTTGGTATGTAATAAATGTTTGTAATTTTACATAAGCCCAACAATCTATTTGATTTATCATGATGTATCTTGATCCAAAAATATATGCTGCCTCACCCAGGTCCCTCATGGAGAAGCATTGATTCAACCTTGCCTTAATAGACTGTAATACTAGTATCTCATTTCCAATAAGTAATATGTCATCAACATATTCTATAAAGAAAATGACTGCACTCCCACTAAACCATTTTTAGACAGAAGGCTCAAATTAATTCTTGATAAAACCAAATTTTGTTATGGATTCATGAAATGAATGTTCTTGGACCTGGATGTTTTCTTTAATCCATAATTGGATTTCTGAAACTTGCATACATTATTGACATCCTTTGGAGTATTAAACCCTTCAGGCAGTGTCATGTATACATCTTCCTTAAGGTTCCCATTAAGGATGGGTGTTTTTACATCCATTTGTCAAATCTCGTAGTCAGGGTAAGTGGTAATAGTCAATAGAATTCTGAGGGATTTCTATAGTGAAACTGATGAAAAGGTTTCACCGTAGTCAATGCCTCGACGCTGCTTGAACCCTATTGTAACCGGTCGTGCTTTACATGTACTGATTTTTCCTTCTATGTCCAATTTCTTCTTGAATACCCATTTTCAACCAACAATATTTACATCAACTGGAGGATCTCCTAAAATCTACACATGGTTTTGGTACATGGAATCAATTTCAGAATTGAAGTCTTCTTTCCCTTGGGAAACATCTGTGCCACTTACTGCTTCCTTGTATCTTAGAGGATTATTATTATCTACTTATAATGAGTCACATTCCTTGATAAATAGAAAGCTATACAATTCTAGTTCTCTGACCTCTCTTGTACTCCTACACAGTTCATGTGTCTCTAGAATAGTTATTTCTTCCATGCGTCTTTGCAGAATTTGTTCCTATACTAACACGTGTATACCTTAATCCTTGACTTAATATATGTCTACCAATATCCCACTCTATATTTTGGAGATGATATACCTCTCAGGAAATATGGCATTCCTTACCACTATAACCTTTTTGTCTGAGGGTTTGTATAGGTAATATCCCCTTGTTTCCTTATGGTATCCAATTAATGTACACTTTGTGCCTCAGGGTGAAAGACTGTTACCTGATGAGCCCTTAACAAACTCATCGCTTTCCCACACATGTAAATTAGATAACATGGATTTCATTCCATTTCATAACTCATATGGAATACAATTTATTGATTTAGTTGGTGATTGGTTTAGTATGTGCGCCGCTGTTTGTGACACATATCCCCAAACAGATAATAGAAGACTCGCATGACTCACCCTTGATCTCAACATGTACACCAATGTGTGGTTACTCTTCTCACTCACACTATTCCACTAGGGATTTTAAGTAGGAGTGAGTTTGGATATGATCCCAAACTCCCATAAGAAATCAATGAAATATTCATTAAGATATTCTCCTCTTCAGTCCGAGTAGAGTTTCTTAATCTTCTAACCAATATGGTTCTCAATTTCATTCTTGTATTCTTTTAACTTATCAAAATAATCAGACTTATACCTCATTAAGTAGATACATCCATATCTACTAAAATTTATGAAGTATGAGTACCCTCCCCTTTATTAAGACAAAAAATAATCCATACACATTGGTATGAACCAATTCAAGAAGATATTTTTCCATTTCACCTTTTCCACTAAACGAGCTTTGGTCATTTTTCCATGTAAACATGCATACCAAATTCTAAGTGGGTTTAGTTAAAAAGAATATATATATCCATCTTGATGTAACTTTGTCAAGAATTTCTTGTTTACCTGACCTAGCTGGTGATGGCAATTTTGGGTGTGGAAAAAGTCATGTGAATTATATTTGTTATCTATTGACATTACTTGGTTTGTGTAATCGAACACTTAAAGCCCATTGTATATATGGGCCCTACAAAAAAATTTCTATCTTTTTAAAAGAAAGAAACCATTTCTAAACATGAAAAAAATCCATCTGTATCTAATATGGATACAAAAATAATATTTTTAGTGACATAACAAACATAATAACAACCCTTTAACACCTAGATCATACATGTTGGCAACATGAGGTGGTATTCCTTGACTACTACAATAGTAATTATGGCTCTGTTTCCTTCTCATAGATCTACCTCCCCTCAGTCAATATTCTTAAATCTACATGGTTCATGTATTTGGATACATATGTGAGCACCAAAAGCTATATCTAATACTGAATTTGTAGAAACAGATAGGTTGAATTCAGTAACAAATGAACCTGAAGTTTCCCCATGCTTCTTAGGCTGGGTGTAGTTTTTCTTCCTGTGGACCTTCTTTCCACATGAGAAACAAATAGCCTCATGTTCCCTTTCCTCCCCTATGATCTTCATTTTCTTGGAAATGCGTGAAGAAACTTTGGGATTAAATATATCTGCATTCCCTTTCCTGTTATTCACCAAAAAGGAAAAAGAATTGTTGTGTTTCATATCTTTTTCCATCTGGAAAATGAGGATAAGAAGACAAGATAAAGACTTCTCAATGCTGTTAATGTTAAAATTAACAACAAAGCTAGAGAAGCTCTGAGGGAGTGATGCGAGAATGTGATTAGTGCAGAGTACTTCAGGGTGTTTAAACCCTATAACCTCCAAGTACTCAATCTAGAAAATGATATTGCTACATGAGGCTCAGATAAGGAACTCTCTCCAAGATTACTCTAAAAGAGTGCCTTGGAGACTTCAAACCATTCATGTATTTTTCTCTCCAGTTAAAGGCCACTGTGGTTATAAGGCCCCAGACTTAAACCTTACTTAATCTTGAGTTATTACAAGATTACTCATTGAGGATCTTCTCAGGTTTAGAGTTTTAGAGAATTTGATCATAAAACTTGCATTATATTCCACATTTAAACAAAGTGGTTACGTAAAGATAGTATTCATTTTTTCCCATCAATGGAAACATATTTGAAATAAAACATGGATTCTTTCTTGACACTTCCTTGACACTATCGTCATGTCATGTACCTTTCCCTTGACCTTTGAAAAAAATTTCAAAAAACATGGGATGAGAATAAAAAGCTCAGTAAAGGTTATAAAAAATATGGAAAGGAAACATGAGTTCATATATACATAAGAATGAAATCATACTTTACCCATAAAACATAGGCACTTTAACATACCTCATCAAATCATGAATAAATCATAGAAATCATAAGACATAAAAGGTAACATGAGGCATTCATAACATTCTTACGTAGGGAGTAACCCTCTTGGTTACGTTTGGAATACCCACCACAGTATATTCCCTAAATCTCTTCGGAGAAACCTTAATGTTTCACTCCTTCGTGTTACCCAATGCATTGAAGAGCTATATGAGGCTCACCCGCCCTTAGTTTATCACGGAACCACCCATATTCATAACAATTCCCAAGAACCATAACAAAATCTTATCACATAAAACATGCATAAAGGAAACATAACATTTCCACCTTTCAATAACAAGATATCAATACAACACAATGATATAAAAACATTATGAAAACCATTTTCAATACCAAAATAAATGAAATGTTAAACATGGTATTTATTTTTCGTTTAAAAAGAATGTATGGCTTGTAGAGGAAGCCGAAATTCAAATAATGGTCATGACGGAGAAGAAGTCGTTGTCACCGCATACGTACGACAAAAACATTCCCTTTTGTCATTTAGTAAAACACTTAATATAAAAAATATTCCTTTTTGGTTAAACATAAAAGTCAAAGGGTTTTATACACCGTATAAAATAAGGTTGTGTATAAAACAAAATATTCCTCAATGAATGGAGATTGAGACGAAGTCCCATACAAATACGATATCCTTGGTTTTAGGATAAACCAATTACATAATTATGTGTGACAAACGAATACACCAAATATAAGTGGATATTAAGTGTAAAACAATCATAGTATATTAACACATATTCATAGAATGACATATTAAAGGAGTACAAGTTTATCCCAAAGAATCAAATTTGGGTTAATAAGTTCCCTTGCAAATATTTGACAGCCTAACAACGTCACTACTAAATTCAGAAAATGAGTTGATGAGAGATAAAAATGGTATCTCATCACATGGACATAAAATTTAAATCAATAAGGATATAGAAGAAAATATCCCAACATAATATGATGTGAATTAAAAGACATAACAAAAGAAGTATTTTAAAAAGAGGAGGGTGAAAGGTTCCCTTACCGACATGGGTATCTTTCGAGACATGCACCCTGTGAAAGAAGGACAATACAACATTGATGTAAATACTCATAAATGAAATTATATTACACAATGAGTAAAAAAATGGGCAGTACATACACCACTCAAAGGAAATTTTGGAAAATGTAGCATTAATCTCACGAGAATAAAAGTGAGATGAAAAATCCCTTACGAAAACTCGATAGCCTAACGACGCCACTTAAAACTTCCAAAATGGATTGAGGAGAGATAATAGGGTCTCTAATCATATTAACTTAAAGTTTAAAGAAAGAGTAATATAAAATAACATCCCCCAACATAACAAATAGGAGCTTAAAAGAAGTGACGTAAAGGAGAGTACTTAAAAAGAAAGAGATAGGTTAGATCTCTTATGACAATTCGGCAGTCTAACGGTGCCACTCAAAACTTCCAAAATGGATTGATGAGAGAGAATAGGGTCTCTAATCATATTAAAATAAAAATTACAGTAAGATTAATATAAAAGAACATTCCAATAACATGAAAGATGAGCTTTAAAAGGAATAACATAAAAGAGTGTACTTAAAAAGAAAGAGAGGAGTAGGATCCCTTACCTCAAGTCCAACTTGTCTTGTTCGTTTCATTATATTCCTGAATAATAAAATTTGGACAATTTATAATTTCTTAAGGACCTCCTACAAATATTATTATTCAGTTCATATCACATATTTTAATGTTATAATAATTGGTTAATAATATGAGTTCATATCAGACGTTTTTCTCGATTTTTTGTACATGAGTCAAAAAATGAACTTGTTGGAAAATAATTTTCAATGTAGTTATAGGTACATCATATCAAGAATAGTATTTATGTTTTAAATATCATATATATCCAGTATATATTCATTTTATACTATTCCATAGCATTTGGAGATAAAAATTAAAAGCACCGTTCATGGAGACGGCAGGCCGTACGTACGCATGAACACTACTTTCATTTTTTGTCATATTAATGGAATTAAAACAAAATGAGAGATATATATATGTTATAATTATGGAATTATATCCATCATTTAGAAGTATTATATTACATATATATCCATTATATATATGTACTTATAATAGTACATAACATTTTGAGAGAATAAATAAAATGTACCATTCATGGAGACGGTAAGCCGTACGTATGCATGAACGCTACTTCCATTTCTATTTCATATTTAATGGAATTAAAACATAATGAAACATAATTGTATATTAATTACATTATGGTATCATATATAATATCATTAAATATATCCTTTTTACGTACCACATATGGTATTAACGAATCAAATCACTTTGAGGGTGCGGTAGTCCGCACTTCCTTAAATGAATATATCACGTTTACCCATAATGGAAACCATAAAGGTAGGCCATAAATGAAAAATACAGAAGCTTAAGTAAAACATAAACATATTATATATCAAATATAAATATAGTTTCATCTTAATGGTCACCTTTGAAGGTGTTAGAAGAATGTTGAACAATCACCGTTTCGTGAGGCAGAAATTCGCCACCCACAGAAACAGTATGTTCTTTAACCATTAGATGTAGGTGTGTCTAAGTGTAGCTAGAATACTTTTATAAAAACATACTAGTTTATTTAATATAATAGATTTGTTACAAAATAAATGAATAAAAAGAGTTTATGGGGTTGGAGAAGCAAAATAAAACAAAAGGACACAAGTGAAGACATTACCTTAAAATCGGGGAACTCTTGGAAAGTAAAGAAATGTTCCTTTATTTTAAAATGAGTTTCAGATTAAAAAGGTCCCACATTGATATATTTTGAGGGTAAGGTGATAGGGGTTCGAAATACACCCATCCAATAGGTTTTGGACATGTGTAGGTCTTATATTTTACATTATCTTTCTATTTTATTTAAATTGTTAAATAATGAGGTCATCGCTGCATCATCATGATGTCATAAATAATATAATTTATTTAATGTCTCAAAATTATAAAACAAATACTATGATGTAGGAAATATTTTTAAATTTTCAATGAATATTTTTAGTAAAAAATCTGACTTTTATAACCCCATGTAAAAATTGTTTTAGTAAAACATTTCATGTTTGTGTCATTTTTACTTTAACATTAAATAAAAAGGTATTTATGTCATTTTCCAACCAAAGTGGCTCCATGGGGTCCCCAAGATGACCCATGGATTGTATTGGTCGGAAATTTCACAGCCAATGAGTCTAGGACATGTGTCTAGGTCATTTTATTTTATTAAAACATTATTTTTACCTTAAACTATACTAATTACCTCTAATCGCGATTAAAATCTTAATAATTTACTATTCACCAAAAAATTATTATAATCCCATTGAACCACATTTTACTTCTTAATGACAACCATTTATATCATATTTTTGAAATTCAAAACACAAATATGGAAAAATTTCATTTAAACGGAAAAATCAGTTTTTATAAGTACCACTTAGTGGTTTTACTATTCATCAAAAATTAAAGTTTTTCAGAAAATTACCAAAAATTCACCCGAAGCTATATTTGATATTCCGAATTCAAAAATGATGTCGATTTTAAAAAATTAAAAACAAATAAGTTGCATTAATTAATTTAATAATTAATTTCTTCTGTCAAAACAAATAGCGTGTTTTTATGAAACAAAATGTATCAAAAGATTGACAATAGTTAAAGTCTGATTTCAAAGTGAAATTAATTTCAAAAACCACTATTGGATAGAATGGTAAAAATATATTCTAATTTAAATTTAAAACCATTTCAAAAGATAATCTAGTCATATAAAAAAATTAGATTAAAAATATGTTTTTAATTAAAATACAACATTTTCACTATTCATTAAAAATTGAACATTTTCGGAAAAATACCAAAAATTTACACAAAGTAAATTTTGATGTCCCAATTCTAAATAAGAATTTTATTTTGTCAAATATAACACATAAAATTTTCAAAAAGTGTATTTAAAATAGGTTCTCCCTTAAAAGGTTGTTAATCGACCTTTTAAAGAATATTGGAAAGTTTACGCTTAAAATTGGATTCATTCGCATTTTTAATCCTCTAAAATTTATTGTAAAAAGTAAAAATATTTGACAAACATATATAATCATTTTAGTTAGTTCTGTTCATTCCCGCCATTACAACGGCTAGGCATTAACTACTATTTAAAATAATATTATTTTATTATTAGAGTGCAACGTAAGATTCCCAAGAAACACGTTGTTGCGTGTTGGGTACGCCATCGATCATAGCATCCCCTTTAAAGTATTATTAATATTTTATCCACAAATATGGATAAATGTGAAATTTTCATACTCTTTATTTACCTGGGGTGTGACATCCTTCCCCCCTTTTGGGAATTGCGTCCTTGCAATTTTTAAAATTGGGCTTGGAAACTTCATTGAAAATCCAACTTCGGAACAAGAGTCAGTAAAAAAATCACTTTAAAATAAAGAAAGATAAGTACAAAGGTCACCCGAGTTAACCCATACTAGGATTCAAAGTATGAAAATATGGACATGGAGGAAAAAACAAAGGGCCATGTTCTGATGGAGAGTTATAGTAAACATGTCTAGGAGAGAGTTAACGATAAGAAAATCACAAACTTGTGATGGGTTAAACGGTATTCGATTCCCCAGTAGGAAATGTTAACAGACAACCTTTTGTTTTAAGTTACTCTTCATTGAGGAATTTATTTTTGATCTTAAGGAAACATACTTACTTGTCATGTTGACTTTCAACTTTTACTAGATTTCTTACACAAACTAATACTTTCCCCAAAAGACGAGTATTTAGGAAGAGTTGTTCACATTAAGAGTACTATAATCAACTTCTAGAGGATCACCTAATCCACAAAATAAAACTATATACTTCCCTTTTCTTTGGACTTTAACCTAAACCAAAACAAAGAAGGTCAGTACAAGATCAGATAATCCAGAAAAGGATAACCCTTTATAAAAAGAAAATCTATTCTTAATCTCCATAATTTTTCTGACAAAACCCAAAGTTCAACGAGGACCACCCGATAAACAATTTGTCCATAAAATTGTTCAAAGTAAACCAAACTAAGATTGAAACCCAAATATTTGAAGGATTTAGTCACATAGTCTTCCAAGTTAAATCATAACATTTATCTCCAAACAACATCAGTTGCACTTAATGTATCGTATTGAAAAGTAATTAACCTAATCACATATCTTTTCATGATAGGTTAATAAATTTCCATAGATAACCCAAAATAAACTTGCTCTTAATTAATAAAATCACCTAACTAAAAAGAATCAGTCAAACTAACCAGGTACATCAAATAGTCCGTTGGTAGGCGATAAATACCAGTCACACATTGGTTGTGGGTTCGATTCCCACAGCTTTGTCCGACGCGATAGGTTGTCACACGGTCTGCGTGTTGTCCTTTTTATAAAACTCCAAAAATAACCCTAACACGTTTTAACCTCAATAGTTTCTGTAACGCCCCGACCCCAGCTACCCAGAGTCGGTGCATTACTTCGTAACATTGGCATGATCACAAGAAAGATCTAATCTCGAAAGACCGATTGGTTTAGTAGCCTTGGAAACACTAGATATATTCATAAGTTTTACATTACATCATAAAATGAAAAACTACTACAACAACATAATGTTTCCACAATCCACACTCATATCCCCACATAATATCCCTGCAGGTCATTCATAACTTACTTCTTCACTTCCTGGGAAAAATAAAACATTGAAAAGGGGTGAGCTCAAATGCCCAGTAAGGATAACAATATAGCGGAAACTTTCATAAATAAGAATAAACTTTTAAGGCAATGTATAACTAAAACAAAAGCCTTTCAAACATGAACTTTCAACATGGTATGGCATAAATAAAATGAAATAATTCCATTTACTTACTCACATGGATATTCTACTAATCGAATAATCACATGCAAAAATCAATAACCACTTTCATAATGTTGGAATGCATAATGCCAGACTATCATAACCACATAGCCAAGGCCTCATGCCAAGACTACAAATAACATTTTGTCAAGGCCTTGTGCCAAGACACTAGTTTGTCTCATGAGACCTACCGATGCATCGAGGAGCTATAGCGGGCTCCACCCGTCACTTATTAAGTCCAATGCATTCCCATATGAAAAGGTTTAAACATAACATAAACATTCGTATTAAAACTAGCATACGAAATGTCAATAATTTCACCATAAACTATGAATGGTATAAAAATAGCACATCCGCAGTCAAACATATCACAAAACCTTCAATACAATGTAGAAGTTTTGTATCATAATAAATCAACTTCAAATAATCTTAAAATCCATCAAAGGATGTTGACATAGATGAAATCAAAATTCTTTTTAAAGAAGTATCTCCTTTTATTTTGAAATCATTTAAGATCCATATAAAATAAAACATTTTCTTTGAAAATATTCTTATAATCTTGTATGGAAAGCTTCGACGATTTTATAACGGCGGAAAATAACCGCACCCGCCGTATAAGTTAAAAAAAACATTCTTACTTCAATTCTGTCGAAAAGGTTAAAAAGGACTTTGTTTTGAAAACGACGGAAAGATTCCATTATAAACATCTTATAAAAAGTCAAACAAGGGTATAAATGACTTTAACCCATATTCTTGTAAATAGTAAAAATTTTTTGAAATACATTTCGAAGAAACATGGATGTGGATGATAAAGAGGTCCCAGTAGATTATTACGTATAATACAACCTCGGATAATGAAGAGATTGTGAAATAACCCTTACCTTGTAATTTTCCTTGGTTGGGGTAGGTTAACCTCCTATATAATAGTGAAATAATTGTTACTAAATTATACAAGAATCATATACATTAATATGATATCATATATGATCTTTTAATATTGATTTGATAATAATATCTTAGTATTATCGCCGTTTCGGGTGTTAACTTACTCATTTTATTTATATGGTTTGTTACATAAGTCATGTTTGTTGTATCTTATTCATATCCAGAATGATATCAAGTCCTTAAAAATCATTTTTAAATCATTAAATAATAATTATACTTGAATGGATACGATGGAGAATGAATCTCATCGCGTTCGTGGAGACGGTAGTCCGTACGTACGCACGAACGCTACATCCATTTAATTTTTATTTTAAAAGAATCGAATCCAAATGATACATAGGTATATTACTATTCCAGTATAATATAATATTTTATATATTTTACTTAAGTTCATTAACACCATCCTTTATACGTTCCATGTGTGGTATGAACGAGTCATATCATTTTAAGGGGGCGGTAGTCCGCACATCCTCAAATGAAATTATCGTATGTATATACAACATGAAACGAATAATGGTATGAAATAAAATGGAATTACAGAAGCTTATATATAAAATATATATCATTAATATCATATTTAATTACAGTGCCATCATAATGGCCACCATGAGAGGCGGTAAGATGTATTTGAACAATCATCGTTTCGTGAGGCGTTAGTTTGCCATCCACAGAAACATTATTTTCATCATCCATTAGATGGAGTTGTGTGTATGTGTAGTTTGAATCCTTCTTATAAAAACATCCTAGTATATTGAGGATACTGGTGTTGTTACAAAAGAAAGGAAATAAAAAGAGTTTGGGGGTTGAAGAAGCAAAATAAATGAAAATAATTTAAGAGAAATCGTTACCTTTAATTTAGGTAACTCACTTTGGTTGGAACCAAAGGACTTCTTGATATGCTTTCTGCCTAAGGGGAAGCTTCAAGGATGAGGAGAGGGATGTGGGGAGTTTAGTTGGGCAGAGTTTGGACGAGCCAAGTGGCTTGAGAGGTGTGAGGAATGAGTAGAAGTGGTCTCCTTTTATAAGGGAGAGGAGGGGCTCTTTAGGAAAGAGTGAAAGTATTACTTTATAATATAATTATATTCGGTTTATAATGGTCCAAAAATCATTGAGGTCGAAGATAAGATGACTCATATTCTAAATAACATCAACCAATAAGAATTGGACAGGTTTTAGATATTATTTTAATCATTATAATATTATTTATTTCAATGATTTATTAATGAGGTAAACATTGCATCATTATTGTGTCATTAATAATTTAACATATTTGATGTCTAAAAATTATAAATAAAATATCATTATGTAGGAAATCTTTTTATCTTTCTAATTAATATTTATAATCGAAAATCCAACATGTATAACCCTATGTAAAAATTGTTCTTCTAAAAGATGTAAGCTTATGCCATTTTTATTTTTATTTTAACTTTATTAATATAAAGTGTCCCTACCACATACAAGTGGCTCCAAGGGGTCCCCAAATTGACCCAAGGATGCTCATGGTCGGGTATGTGTCCACCAATAAGGTTAGGACACGTTTTAGGGTAATTTTGTATTATTATAATATTAGTTTTTAACCCTTATTTACCGGATTTACCCTTAACCATGGTAAATAAAATATTTACCACAGTAATTATTCAAAATGTATAAAAATAAAAGTTACCTATTTACACAATTTGGAAATCCTGATTCCAAATATGGAATCCATTTTTCTAAATTCAAAACACAGAAGTGGCAGAAATTAATTTAAAATTAATTCCCGCTGTCAAAACAAAAAGCGTGTTTTTAAGAGGTAATAACTATCAAAAGATTGACACTTGTTTATGTTCGGTTTAATTGTAAAATTATGTCCAATGACCAACATTATATTAAACGTTAAAAATATATTCTAAATATACTTTAAAACCACTCAAATTCATAATTTATCACTATTAATTTTTTTGATTAAAAAAGTTGTTTTTAATTAAAATTTAGTAATTTTCACTATTCATCAAAATATGAAAGTTATCCGAAAAGTACCAAAATTTCACCTTAGGCTAAATTTGATATTACGAATCGAAAAATGAAGTCCATTTTAAAATATAAAATATATATAACTTCAAAAAGTAGTTATTACTATTCATAACAGCTAGTTTGATTGGTTACGGTGTGTTAGAACTCGAAGTTGCGTACAACACACGCTACTGTTTTATTCAAAGGAAAGCGTACCGTGGAAGCTTGGGATGTTTCATTTTAAATTTTTTGATGTCTCCATTTAGTCAAAAAGTATAAAATATTGTATTTAAAAAGGTTTCACTATCAAAAGTTGATAAAAGTGCAATACTGAAAATGAATCTGTTCTTGCATTATGACTAAGAAACTCATAATATGGATTCTAAAATTATAAGGATTATATAAAGTTTAAAATTTAGTTAATACTATTCATGACCTCTTTTAATGGCTTTTTTTTTGGTAAGTCATGGTGCAATTGAACTCAGTGTTGCGTGTAGTGCAAGTTATTGAATTATTTTGAAGAAATAACACACTATGAAATCTTGGGGTGTTACATTCTCCCCTCCTTCAATAAATTGCGTCCTCGCAATTTGAAATTGTTCTTCGGAAATAAAAGGTTGAAAATAGATAATATATTTGTGGGAAAACCCACATCGGAAATTGGGTTACTAAAATTTAGTCTTAATATGAGGAAAAGAGAAATGAAAGGGTCACCACCAAATTATGATCTTGATTAGGAGAACATTGGTGGAAATTAGAGACATATAATCGGAGGAAAAACGTAAATATTTATAGGTAGTGATTGAGGTCATCAATCACAAACAAGTGTATAATTGAGGTCCTTAAACTCATCAATCTATAATGATTTGAAGTACCATCGGTTCAACAAAATATAGGGTATTGGGATAACACATTTTTGACGTTTCAAAATATCCTAGTTGAAATCCCACATCGAAAAATTAATTAATGAGGCCTATATTTTAAATAAAGAGTGGAAAGTATGAAGATTACCGAAAATAACACATACTAGGGTTCCATGTAGGAAAATATGGATATGGAAGAAAAATATAACCATCAATTATCTGATGGAGAGTGGTAGAGAACATGGCTATGAAAAGGCCAACAATCCCAAAGCCATAAATTAGTGATGATTTAAGGAACCATCTTGGACAACATTTTTGTTCTAAGTTCCTTTTCTTAATGATGAGGAATTTATTTATGAGATTTGCTAAGATCATAAGGAGATATACTTACTTTAAAATTATAGTTTTATCCCTTAATAAATTTCTACCAAAAACTCATCATTCACTCGTAAAAAAATTCTATTTATACTATTCATAGAGGGTTCCAAAATAAACGAATTTATAATTCATCTACCAGATCTTTTAAAAAACTACTTTATTTAATCCAGGACATCTCGTGGGATAGTGGTAGGCGATACACCCTTGTCGCCCTTTGGTTGCGGGTTCAAGTCTTGCGGCCTTGCCGGACGCGACGGGTTGTTGCCCGACCTCCGGGTTATCCTTTTATGGCAATCCAAAATAATCCAAACTAGAACTATCCAAAATACTTCTGTCCAAACTCACAGTTCAACATTCATAAGGAAGGTAAACATAATATAGATCCTTTTTACCCCGTAATAGCATATGAATACCTTCATCATGTATTACCATATTCCTTATTGATTACATTCATGCTCCCTTATTCCATATAGAATGCTGGGTATACTTCATTAATCCAAAAATGTTTTAAACCCCAAAAATGATGGAATATACAAATCATTAATCAGTTTCAAGGTAGTCAAGAATATCCAATATAATTTATCCAAATCAATCATGTATTATTCTAAAGTCACTACCTCAGTATCAGAACCATATTATGGTTTATCTTTCTCTCAACCATATATTTTCCAAAAAGTTATCCTGCTATTGAGTCACTTTTCTTTGTTCCACACAATCTCAAGTCCTTAATGAAATAGTACTGCAGTACAATCCTTATATACTCCATAATTATTATAACAAGTACATTGTTGATACAACACTCAATTGACATAATCAACATAAGAACTCTAATCATTCTTCTTCATCTGTGGTAGTATCATAACTTGATTATTATCCAATAGCATCATTTGCGGCATAGTCTGATGACTGGGACATAGGTTCGCGTAGTGTCCAAACTCCTTGCAAATGAAGCATTGTACATTTAAAACCATTTTCTTACCCTTGCAGTCACGTACTTTGTGCACTTTTCCTCCACACTTATAACAAACTACCATTCCTTTCAGGCAAGTTCCAGGGTGTTTCTTTCCACAGTTACCACATATGGGAAAATTCTTTTTTCCCCTCTTACTTTTATCTATCTTTCTCTCTTCCATCCTTTTCTTCTCTTGCTTCCCTTCAAAGCCATAGGACTCAGTAAACTCTTTACATATCTTATCAACACATGATATTATTTCTTCATATGATGATAATACATGGGAGACTATTTATCTTATAAATTCTAGCTTAAGACCATGAAAGATATGATCCTTCCTTCTCTTTGGATCATGTGCATTTCTGGAGTTCTCATTCCTTCTACTGGGCGCCATTTCTATACCATGGCATAAACTAGATCAGTTTATGAATCAAAACACATAATCCCATACTTATAAAACACTTAACATAAATTGAACTATTTATGGATATAATCCATAATCATAAAAAATATTTTCTTTGAGGAAGTATATACTCATAAACCTTTCATAACGATTTGTAAAGA
This sequence comes from Viscum album, assembly GCA_963277665.1. Lineage (NCBI taxonomy): Eukaryota > Viridiplantae > Streptophyta > Magnoliopsida > Santalales > Viscaceae > Viscum > Viscum album. Next base: position 1,218,309,189 of record OY728159.1, read on the forward strand.
AAATGAGAGTTATCCTAATCATATCCCCCGGGAGTGTCGTAACCAAGAGTGCAGCAAGGCCCGTTGTCGTGCACCAGTTCCCATTCGAGTCTAGCTCAAAGCGGTGTTTTCGGGTTTTACCCCTAGGTACATCTGTGCCAGAGCCGCCTCTACCTGCTCGTATCCAGATAGGGATGTATTGCTCGGAAAACTCACAAAATCTCTACAATACCAAAATTCTAGAAAGTTCTTCTATACTAATCCTCAAAGTTAATCTTAGGTCTACGTGCGCTAATCAGAGTTTATCTAAATCTAGCTTCCAAGGTTTGTACTAAACTTCCTCTGATACCAACTGTAACGCCCCGACCCCAGCTACCCAGAGTCGGTGCATTACTTCGTAACATTGGCATGATCACAAGAAAGATCTAATCTCGAAAGACCGATTGGTTTAGTAGCCTTGGAAACACTAGATATATTCATAAGTTTTACATTACATCATAAAATGAAAAACTACTACAACAACATAATGTTTCCACAATCCACACTCATATCCCCACATAATATCCCTGCAGGTCATTCATAACTTACTTCTTCACTTCCTGGGAAAAATAAAACATAGAAAAGGGGTGAGCTCAAATGCCCAGTAAGGATAACAATATAGCGGAAACTTTCATAAATAAGAATAAACTTTTAAGGCAATGTATAACTAAAACAAAAGCCTTTCAAACATGAACTTTCAACATGGTATGGCATAAATAAAATGAAATAATTCCATTTACTTACTCACATGGATATTCTACTAATCGAATAATCACATGCAAAAATCAATAACCACTTTCATAATGTTGGAATGCATAATGCCAGACTATCATAACCACATAGCCAAGGCCTCGTGCCAAGACTACAAATAAGATTTTTTCAAGGCCTTGTGCCAAGACACTAGTTTGTCTCATGAGACCTACCGATGCATCGAGGAGCTATAGCAGGCTCCACCCGTCACTTATTAAGTCCAATGCATTCCCATATGAAAAGGTTTAAACATAACATAAACATTCGTATTAAAACTAGCATACGAAATGTCAATAATTTCACCATAAACTATGAATGGTATAAAAATAGCACATCCGCAGTCAAACATATCACAAAACCTTCAATACAATGTAGAAGTTTTGTATCATAATAAATCAACTTCAAATAATCTTAAAATCCATCAAAGGATGTTGACATAGACGAAATCAAAATTCTTTTTAAAGAAGTATATCCTTTTATTTTGAAATCATTTAAGATCCATATAAAATAAAACATTTTCTTTGAAAATATTCTTATAATCTTGTATGGAAAGCTTCGACGATTTTATAACGGCGGAAAATAACCGCACCCGCCGTATAAGTTAAAAAAAACATTCTTACTTCAATTCTGTCGAAAAGGTTAAAAAGGACCTTGTTTTGAAAACGACGGAAAGATTCCTTTATAAACATCTTATAAAAAGTCAAACAAGGGTATAAATGACTTTAACCCATATTCTTGTAAATAGTAAAAATGTTTTGAAATACATTTCGAAGAAACATGGATGTGGATGATAAAGAGGTCCCAGTAGATTATTACGTATAATACAACCTCGGATAATGAAGAGATTGTGAAATAAACCTTACCTTGTACTTTTCCTTGGTTGGGGTAGGTTAACCTCCTGTATAATAGTGAAATAATTGTTACTAAATTATACAAGAATCATATACATTAATATGATATCATATATGATCTTTTAATATTGATTTGATAATAATATCTTAGTATTATCGCCGTTTCGGGTGTTAACTTACTCATTTTCTTTATATGTTTTGTTACATAAGTCATGTTTGTTGTATCTTATTCATATCCAGAATGATATCAAGTCCTTAAAAATCATTTTTAAATCATTAAATAATAATTATACTTGAATGGATACGATGGAGAATGAATCTCATCGCGTTCGTGGAGACGGTAGTCTGTACGTACGCACGAACGCTACTTCCATTTAATTTTTATTTTAAAAGAATCGAATCCAAATGATACATAGGTATATTACTATTCCAGTATAATATAATATTTTATATATGTTACTTAAGTTCATTAACACCATCCTTTATACGTTCCATGTGTGGTATGAACGAGTCATATCATTTTAAGGGGGCGGTAGTCCGCACTTCCTCAAATGAAATTATCGTATGTATATACAACATGAAACGAATAATGGTATGAAATAAAATGGAATTAAAGAAGCTTATATATAAAATATATATCATTAATATCATATTTAATTACAGTGCCATCATAATGGCCACCATGAGAGGCGGTAAGATGTATTTGAACAATCATCGTTTCGTGAGGCGTTAGTTTGCCATCCACAGAAACATTATGTTCATCATCCATTAGATGGAGTTGTGTGTATGTGTAGTTTGAATCCTTCTTATAACAACATCCTAGTATATTGAGGATACTGGTGTTGTTACAAAAGAAAGGAAATAAAAAGAGTTTGGGGGTTGAAGAAGCAAAATAAATGAAAATAATTTAAGAGAAATCGTTACCTTTAATTTAGGTAACTCACTTTGGTTGGAACCAAAGGACTTCTTGAAATGCTTTCTGCCTAATGGGAAGCTTCAAGGATGAGGAGAGGGATGTGGGGAGTTTAGTTGGGCAGAGTTTGGACGAGCCAAGTGGCTTGAGAGGTGTGAGGAATGAGTAGAAGTGGTCTCCTTTTATAAGGGAGAGGAGGGGCTCTTTAGGAAAGAGTGAAAGTATTACTTTATAATATAATTATATTCGGTTTATAATGGTCCAAAAATCATTGCGGTCGAAGATAAGATGACTCATATTCTAAATAACATCAACCAATAAGAATTGGACAGGTTTTAGATAATATTTTAATCATTATAATATTATTTATTTCAATGATTTATTAATGAGGTAAACATTGCATCATTATTGTGTCATTAATAATTTAACTTATTTGATGTCTAAAAATTATAAATAAAATATCATTATGTAGGAAATCTTTTTATCTTTCTAATGAATATTTATAATCAAAAATCCAACACGTATAACACTATGTAAAAATTTTTCTTCTAAAAGATGTAAGCTTATGCCATTTTTATTTTTATTTTAACTTTATTAATATAAAGTGTCCCTACCACATACAAGTGGCTCCAAGGGGTCCCCAAATTGACCCAAGGATGCTCATGGTCGGGTATGTGTCCAACAATAAGGTTAGGACACGTTTTAGGGTAATTTTGTATTATTATAATATTATTTTTTAACCCTTATTTACCGGATTTACCCTTAACCATGGTAAATAAAATATTTACCACAGTAATTATTCAAAATGTCTAAAAATAAAAGTTACCTATTTACAAAATTTGGACATCCTGATTCCAAATATGGAATCCATTTTTCTAAATTCAAAACACAGAAGTGGCAGAAATTAATTTAAAATTAATTCCCGCTGTCAAAACAAAAAGCGTGTTTTTAAGAGGTAATAACTATCAAAAGATTGACACTTGTTTATGTTCGGTTTAATTGTAAAATTATGTCCAATTACCAACATTATATTAAACGGTAAAAATATATTCTAAATATACTTTAAAACCACTCAAATTCATAATTTATCACTATTAATTTTTTTGATTAAAAAAGTTGTTTTTAATTAAAATTTAGTAATTTTCACTATTCATCAAAATATGAAAGTTATCCGAAAAGTACCAAAATTTCACCTTAGGCTAAATTTGATATTCCGAATCCAAAAATGAAGTCCATTTTAAAATATAAAATATATATAACTTCAAAAAGTAGGTATTACTATTCATAACAGCTAGTTTGATTGGTTACAGTGTGTTAGAACTCGAAGTTGCGTACAACACACGCTACTGTTTTATTCAAAGGAAAGCGTAACGTGGAAGCATGGGATGTTTCATTTTAAATTTTTTGATGTCTCCATTTAGTCAAAAAGTATAAAATATTGTATTTAAAAAGGTTTCACTATCAAAAGTTGATAAAAGTGCAATACTGAAAATGAATCTGTTCTTGCATTATGACTAAGAAACTCATAATATGGATTCTAAAATTATAAGGATTATATAAAGTTTAAAATTTAGTTAATACTATTCATGACCTCTTTTAATGGCTTTTTTTTGGTAAGTCATGGTGCAATTGAACTCAGTGTTGCGTGTAGTGCAAGTTATTGAATTATTTTGAAGAAATAACACACTATGAAATCTTGGGGTGTTACAGTTTCCTTATACCTCTCATTTTCATCCAAATTCGATACGATCTCAACATCTTAATTCTTGAAGTCTTATTTTACCACCATAAGATAAAATAAAACAATTCCCAAAATGAATAACATCTTACCTTGATCATGGCGTCCACTCTGTTTCATCGTCATCTTGCTCACATAGGTAGAAGTCTCATGCATTACAACAATGATTTAGAGATCTTTCAAAATCATTTGCTTCCTCCATCCAAATACACCTTGTATAACATGGGTTATATGGGTCTTCACAGAAAAACAGTTTTGGAAAATAATCATGTATGAAAAGTAATTCCAAAACATCTGATAAAACATGATTTCTATAAAATAGCCGGACATAATTTGAGTTGAAACTTTCTATTATTGTTCCTTTTAAAATACCATAAGTATGTGTTGAGAGACTATATTTTAAAAGAAAATATAAAAAGGTTGCGCAAGGGTCTCCTTCCTCAGCTCCATTTTTGAAATCATAATATGCTTCAAATTCTTGTGATAAGGTAAAATATTTGAAAATACCTTGATAATATTTACCTTTCATGAAAATATGAGAATATTGTGAAAATAGTATTTGTCTAAAAACAACCCATGATGCACTATGATAACGAGGTCTAGTGGAGGTGTTTGATATCTCAAAAAACTTCTTGCAAGTGAGTTGTATGCTAGAAAAAGTTTCACAATCATCCGATCATGAATTTGAAAAAATTATTTCAAGCATGTCATCAGGAATAGATAAGAATGTCGTTTGAGATCCTTCTCCTTCCATTCGTAACCGAATTTACATGACCTGAAAAAGTTATAAAACAAGGATTTAACTGAAATAATAGATATAGGGACTAATCATGTGTCTAACAAAAACTCATAATCCCTAAAGTTGTCTAAACCGACCTCTGATACCAACTATAAGGCCCCAGCCTTAAACCTTACTTAATCTTGAGTTATTACAAGATTAAACATTGAGGATCTTTTCAGGTTTAGGGGTTTATAGAATTAGATCATAAAACATGCATTACATTCCACATTTAAACAAAGTGGTTATATAAAGATAGTATTCATTTTTCCCATCAACGGAAACATATTTAAAATAAAACATGGATTCTTTCTTGACACTTCCTTGACACTATCATCATATCATGTGCCTTTCCCTTGACCTGTGAAAAACATTTCAAAAAACATGGGATGAGCATAAAAAGCTCAGTAAGGGTTATAAAAAATATGGAAAGGAAACATGAGTTCATATATACATAAGAATGAAATCATACATTACCCATAAAACATAGGCACTTTAACATACCTCATCAAATCATGAATAAATCATAGAAATCATAAGACATAAAAGGTAACTTGAGGCATTCATAACATTCTTACGTAGGGAGAAACCCTCTTGGTTAAGTTTGGAATACCCACCACAATATATTTCCAAAATCTCTTCAGAGAAACCTTAATGTTTCACTCCTTCACGTTACCCAATGCATTGGAGAGCTATATCGGGCTCACCCGCCCTTAGTTTATCACGGAGCCACCCATCTTCATAACAATGCCCAAGAACCATAACAAAATCTTATCACATAAAACATGCATAAAGGAAACATAACATTTCCACCTTTCAATAACAAGATATCAATACAACATATTGATATAAAAACATTATGAAAACCATTTTCAATACCAAAATAAAAGAAATGTAAAACATGATATTTATTTTTCTTTTAAAAAGAAGGTATGACTTGTAGAGGAAGCCGAAACTCAAATAATGGTCACGACGGCAAAGAAGTCGTTGTCGCCACATATGTACAACAAAAACATTTTCTTTTGTCGTTTAGTAAAACAATTCATATAAAAAAGATTCCTTTTTGGATAAATGTAAAAGTAAAAGGGGTTTATACACCGTATAAAATAAGGTTGTGTATAAAACAAAATCTGACTCAATGAATGGAGATTGAGACGAAATCCCTTACAAAGACGATATCCTTGGTTTTAGGATAATTCAATTACATAATTATATGTGAAAAAAGAATACACCAAATATAAGTGAATATTAAGTGTAAAAAATTCAGAGGATATTCACACATATTCATAGAATGACATATTCAAGGAGTACAATTTTATCCCAAAGAATCAAATTTGGGTTAAGAAGTTCCCCTGCAAATATTTGACAGCCTAACGACGTCACTACAAAATTCAGAAAATGAGTTGATGAGAGACAAAAAGGGTATCTCATCACATGGACATAAAATTTAAATCAATAAGGATATAGAAGAACATTTCCCAACATAATAGTATGTGAATTAAAAGACATAACAAAATATGTCTTTTAAAAAGAGGAGGGTGAAAGGTTCCGTTACCGACTTGGGTATCTTTCGAGACATGCACCCCGTGAAAGAAGGACAATACAACATAGATGTAAATACTCATAAATGAAATTATATTACACAACGAGTAAGATAATGGGTAGTACATACACCACTCAAAGGAAATTGTGGAAAATGTAACATTAATCTCACGGGAATAAAAGTGAGATGAAAAATCCCTTACGAAAACTCGGCAGCCTAACGGCGCCACTTAAAACTTCCAAAATGGATTGATGAGAGAAAATAGGATCTCTAATCATATTAACATAAAGTTTAAAGAAATAGTAATATAAAATAACATCCCCCAACATAACAAAGATGAGCTTAAAATAAGTGACATAAAGGAGAGTACTTAAAAAAGAAAGAGAGAGGTTAGATCTCTTATAAAAATTCGGTAGTCTAACGGCACCACTCAAAACATACAAAATGGATTGATGAGAGAGAATAGGGTATCTCATCATATTAACATAAAAATTGCAGTAAGATTAATATAAAAGAACATCCCAATAACAAGAAAGATGAGCTTTAAAAGGAATGACATAAAAGAGTGTACTTAAAAAGAAAGAGAGGAGTATGATCCCTTACATCAAGTCCAACTTGTCTTGTTTGTTTCTTTATATTCTTGAATAAAAAAATTTGGTTAATTTATAATTTCTTAAGGAACTCCTATAAATATTATTATTCAGTTCATATCACATATTTTAATGTTATAATAATTGGTTAACAATATGAGTTCATATCAGATGTTTTTGTCGATGTTTGGTACATGAGTCAAAAATTGAACTTGTTGGAAAATAATATTCCATGTAGTTATAGGTACATAATATCCAGACTATTATTGATGTTTTAGATATCATATATAACTAGTATATATTCATTTTATACTATTCTGTAGCATTTGGAGATAAAAATTAAAAGCACCGTTTATGGAGACGGCAGGCCGTACGTACGCATGAACGCTACATTCATTTTTTGTTATATTAATGGAATTAAAAAAATAAGATATATATATGTTATAATTAGAGAATTATGTCCACCATTTAGATGTAATATATTACATATATATCCATTATATATATGTACCTATAATAGTACATAACATTGTGAGAGAAGAAAGGAAATGTACCGTTCATGGAGACTGTAAGCCGTACGTACGCATGAACGCTACTTCCATTTCTATTTCGTATTTAATGGAATTAAAACATAATGATACATAATAGTATTTTAATTAAAATATGGTATAATATATAATATCATTAAATATATCCTTTTTGCGTACCACATATGGTATTAATGAATCAAATCACTTTGAGGGGGCGGTAGTCCGCACTTCCTTAAATGAAGATATCACGTTTACCCATAATGGAAACCATAAAGGTATGCCATAAATGAAAAATACAGAAGCTTAAGTAAAAATAAACATATTATATATCATACATAAATATAGTTTCATCTTAATGGCCACCTTTCAAGGTGTTAGAAGAATGTTGAACAATCACCGTTTCGTGAGGCAGAAATTCGCCATCCACAGAAACAATATGTTCTTTAACCATTAGATGTAGGTGTGTGTAAGTGTAGCTCTAATCCTTCTTATAAAAACATCCTAGTATATTGAAGATACTATACTTGTTACAAAATAAATTAAGAAAAAGAGTTTAGGGGGTTGGAGAAGCAAAATAAAACAAAAGGACACAAGTGAAGGCATTACCTTTAAATCGGGTAACTCCCTTTGGTTTGAGCTCAAAGGCTTCCTTGGGAAGACTTCTTCCCAAAGTGAGGATTAAATGGGTCAGAGAGGTATGTGTAGAGACAAAATGGTCAGGGGTTTTCTGAGCCAAAGGCTTTGGAAGTGTGGGTAAGGAGGTAGAGGTGGGGGCCTTTTATAAGAGGAGAGGAGGGGCACTCTTCAAAAGTAAAGAAATGTTCCTTTATTTTAAAATGATTTTCGTATTTAAAAGGTCCCAAATTGATATAATTCGAGAATAAGGTGATAGGGGTTCGAACTCCACCCATAAAATAGGTTTTGGACATGTGTAGGTCTTAGATTTTACATTATCTTTCCATTTTATTTAAATCATTAAATAATGTGGTCATCACTACATCATCATGATGTCATAAATAATTTAATTTATTTAATGTCTCAAAATTATAATAAAATACTATGATGTAGGAAATCTCTTTATATTTCCAATTAATATTTTTAGTCAAAAATATGACTTTTATAACCCCATTTAAAAATTGTTTTAGTAAAACACTTCATGTTTGTGTCATTTTTACTTTAACATTAAATAAAAAGGTATTTATGTCATTTTCCAACCAAAGTGGATCCATGGGGTCCCCAAGTTGAAAAATGGATTGTATTGGTCTGCCATGACACATAAAATGAGTTTAGGACATGTGTCTAGGTTAGTTTATTTTATTAAAACATTATTCTTACCTTAAACAACACTAATTACCTCTAATCGCGATTAAAAACTTAATAAGTTACTATTCACCAAAAAATTATTCTAATCCCATTGAACCAAATTTTACTTCTTAATGAAAACCATTTATATCGGATTTTTGAAATTCAAAACACAAAGATGGAAAAATTTCATTTAAACGCAAAAATCAGTTTTTATAAGTACCACTTAGTGGTTTCACTATTAATCAAAAATTCAAGTTTTTTAGAAAATAACCAAAAATTCACCCGAAGCTATATTTGATATTCCAATTTCATAAATGATGTATATTTTAAAAAATTCAAAACATATAAGTTTCATTTGATTAATTTAATAATAAATTTCCGCTGTCAAAATAAATAGAATGTTTTTATGAAACAAAATGTATCAAAAGATTGACACTAGTTTAAGTCCGATTTCAAAGTGAAATTAATTCCAACGACCACTATTTGATTAAATGGTAAAAATATATTCTAATTTAACTTTAAAACCAATTCAAAAGATAATCTAATCATATAAATAAATTAGATTAAAAAGAGGTTTTTAATTAAAATACAACATTTTCACTATTCATTAAAAATTGAACTTTTTCGGAAAAATACCAAATATTTACACAAAGTAAATTTTGATGTCCCTATTCTAAAAAAGAATTTTATTTTGTCAAATATAACAAGTAAAATTGTCAAAAATTGGATTTAAAAGAGGTTCTCCATCAAAAGGCGGTTAATCGACCTTTTAAAGAATATTGGAATGTTTACGCTTAAAATTGGATTCATTTGCATTTTTAGTCCTCTAACATTTATTGTAAAAAGTAAAAATATTTGACAAACATATATAATCATTTTGTAGTTAGTTCTGTTCATTCCCGCCATTACAACAGCTAGGCGTTAACTACTATTTAAAATAATATTGTTTTATTATTAGAGTGAAACGTAAGATTCTCAAGAAACTCGTTGTTGTGTGTTGGGTACGCCATCGAGCATAGCATCCCCATTAAAGTCATATTAATATTTTATTCACTAATATGGATAAATGTGAAAATTTCATAGGTCTTATTTACCTGGGGTGTTACATCCTTCTCCCCTTTTGGGAATTGCGTCCTCACATGTTTTAAAATTGGGCTTGGAAACATCATTGAAAATCCCACTTCGGAACATGAGTCAGTAAAACAATCACTTTAAAATAAAGAATGATAAGTACAAAGGTCACCCGAGTTAACCCATACTAGGATTCCGATTATGAAAATATGGACATGGAGGAAAAACAAAGGGTCATGTTCTGATGGAGAGTGATAGTAAACATGTCTAGGAGAAAGTTAACCATAAGAAAATCACAAACTTATGATGGGTTAAACGGTATTGGATTCCCCAGTAGGAGAAGTTAACAGACAACATTTTTGTTTTAAGTTACTCTTCATTGAGGAATTTATTTTTGATCTTAAGGAAACATACTTACTTGTCATGTTGACTTTCAACTTTTACTAGATTTCTTACACAAACTCATACTTTCCCCAAAAGACGAGTATTTAGGAAGACTTGTTCACCTTAAGAGTACTATAATAAACTTCAAGAGGATCACCTAATCCACAAAAGAGAAATATATACTTCCCATGTCTTTTGAATTTAACCTAAACCAAAACAAAAAGGTTAGTACAAGATCAGATAATACAAAAAAGGATAACCCTTTATAAAAAGAAAATTTATTCTTAATCTCCATAATTTGTCTAACAAAACCCAAAGTTCAACGAGGACCTTCCGATAAACAATTTATCCATAAAATTCTTCAAAGTAAACCAAACTAAGATTGAAACCCAAATATTTGAAGGATTTAGTCACATAGTCTTCCAAGTTAAATCATAACATTTATCTCGAAACAACATCAGTTGCTCTTAATGTATCATATTGAAAAGTAATTAACCTAATCACATATCCTCCATGATAGGTTAATAAATTTCCATAGATAACCCAAAATCAAGTTACTCTTAATTCATAAAATCACCTAACTAAAAAGAATCAGTCAAACTAACCAGGGAATTCACGTAGTCCATTGGTAGGCGATAAATACCAGTCACACTTTGGTTGTGGGTTCGATTCCCACAGCTTTGTCTGACGCGACAGGTTGTCACATGGTCTGCGTGTGGTCCTTTTTATAAAACTCCAAAAATAACCCTAACATGTTTTAACCTCAATAGTTTCCTTATACCTCTCATTTTCATCCAAATTCGTTACGATCTGAACATCTTAATTCTTGAAGTCTTATTTCACCACCATAAGATAAAATAAAACGATTCCCAAAATGAATAACATCATACCTTGATCATGCCATCCACTCGGTTTCATCGTCATCTTGCTCACGTAGGTAGAAGTCACATGCATTACAACAATTATTTAGAGATCTTTCAAAATCATTTGCTTCCTCCATCCAAATACACCTCCTACAACATGGGTCATATGGGTGTTCACAGAAAAACAGTTTTGGAAAATAATCATGTATGACATATAATTCCAAAACATCTGATAAAACATGATTTCTATAAAATAGCCAGACAAAATTTGAGTTGAAACATTCTATTATTGGTCCTTTTAAAATTCCATAAGTATGTGCTGAGAGACTATATTTTAAAAGAAAATATAAATTGGTTGAGCAAGGGTCTCCTTCCTCAGCACCATTTTTAAAATCATAATATGCTTCAAATTCTTGTGATAAGGTAAAATATTTGAAATACCTTTATAATATTTACCTTTCTTGAAAATATGAGAATATTGTGAAAATAGTATTTGTCAAAAAACAATCCATGATCCACGATGATAATGAGGTCTAGTGGAGGTGTTTGATATCTTAAACAACTGCTTGCAAGTGAGTTGTATGCTAGAAAAAGTATCACAATCATCTGAACATGACTTTGCAATAATTATTGCAAGCATGTCATCAGGAAGAGATAGGAATGTCGTTTGAGATCCTTCTCCTTCCATTCGTAACCGACTTTACTTGACCTGAAAAAAGTTATAAAACAATGATTTAACTGAAATAATAGATATAGGGACTAATCATGTGTCTAACAAAAACTCCTAATCCCCAAAGTTGTCTAAACCGACCTCTGATACAAACTATAAGGCCCCATCCTTAAACCTTTCTTAATGTTGAGTTATTACAAGATTACATATTGAGGATCCTTTCAAGTTTAGAGTTTTAGAGAATTAGATCATAAAACTTTCATTACATTCCACATTTAAACAAAGTGGTTACATAAAGATAGTGTTCATTTTTTCCCCTCAACGGAAATATATTTAAAATAAATCATGGATTCTTTCTTGAAACTTCCTTGACACTATCATCATATCACGTACCTTTCCCTTGACCTGTGAAAAACATTTCAAAAAACTTAGGATGAGCATAAAAAGCTCAGTAAGGGTTATAAAAAATATGGAAAGGAAACATGAGTCCATATATACATAATAATGAAATCATACTTTACCGATAAAACATAGGCACTTTAACATACCTCATCAAATCATGAATAAATCATAGAAATCATAAGACATAAAAGGTAACTTGAGGCATTAATAACATTCTTACGTAGGCATTTACCCTCTTGGTTACGTTTGGAATACCCACCACAGTATATTCCCTAAATCTCTTCGGAGAAACCTTAATGTTTCACTCCATCTTGTTACCCATTGCATTGGGGAGCTATATCGGGGTCACCCGCCCTTAGTTTATCACGGAACCACCCGTCTTCATAACAATGCCCAAGAACCATAACAAAATCTTATCACATAAAACACGCATAAAGGAAACATAACATTTTCACCTTTCAATAACAAGATATCAATACAACACATTGATATAAAAACATTATGAAAACCATTTTCAATACCAAAATAAAAGAAATGTAAAACATGGTATTTATTTTTCTTTTAAAAAGAAGGTATGTCTTGTAGAGGATGCCGAAAATCAAATAATGGTCACGGCGGCGAAGAAGTCATTGTCGCCACATACGTACGACAAAAACATTCCATTTTGTCGTTTAGTAAAATGCTTCGCATAAAAAAGATTTCTTTTTGGATAAATGTAAAAGTCAAAGGGGTTTATACACCGTATAAAAGAAGGTTATGTATAAAACAAAATATTCCTCAATGAATGGAGATTGAGAAGAAGTCCCTTACAAAGACGGTATCCTTAGTTTAAGGATAAATCAATTACATAATTATGTGTGACAAACGAATACACCAAATATAAGTGGATATTATGTTTCAAACAATCAGAGGTTATTCACACATATTCATAGAACGACATATTGAAGGAGTACAAGTTTTTCCCAAAGAATCAAATTTTTGTTAAGAAGTTCCCTTGCAAAAATTTGAAAGCCTAACGGCGTCACTAGAAAATTCAGAAAATGAGTAGATGAGAGATAAAAAGGGTATCTCATTACATGGACATAAAATTTAAATCAATAAGGATATAAAATAACATATCCCAACATAATAGTATGTGAATTAGAAGACATAACAAAAGAAGTCTTTTAAAAAGAGGAGGGTGAAAGGTTCCCTTACCGACATGGGTATCTTTCGAGACATGCACCCCGTGAAAGAAGGAAAATACAACATTGATGTAAATACTCATAAATGAATGTATATTATACAATGAGTAAAATAATGGGCAGTACATACACCACTCAATGGAAATTGTGGCAAATGTAGCATAAATCTCATGGGAATAAAAGTGAGATGAAAAATCCCTTATGAAAACTCGGCAGCCTAACGGCACCACTTAAAACTTCCAAAATGGATTGATGAGAGAAAATAGGGTCTCTCATCATATTAACATAAAGTTTACAGAAAGAGTAATATAAAAGAACATCCCCCCGACATAACAAAGTGGAGCTTAAAAGATGTGACATAAAGGAGAGTACTTAAAAAGAAAGAGAGAGGTTAGATCTCTTTGAAAATTCGGCAGCCTAACAGCGCCACTCAAAACTTCCAAAATGGATTGATGAGAGAGAATAGGGTCTCCCATAATATTAACATAAAAATTATAGTAATATTAATATAAAATAACATCCCAATATCAAGAAATATGAGCTTTAAAAGGAATGACATAAAAGAGTGTACTTAAAAAGAAAGTGAGGAGTAGGATCTCTTACTTCAAGTCCAACTTGTCTTGTTCGGTTCTTTATATTCCTGAATAATAAACTTTGGTCAATTTATAATTTCTTAAGGAACTCCTATAAATATTATTATTCAGTTCATATCACATATCTTAATTTTATAATAATTGGTTAATAATATGAGTTCTTATTAGAAGTTTTTGTCGATGTTTGGTACATGAGTCAAAAATTGAACTTGTTGGAAAATAATTTTCCATGTAGTTATAGGTACATAATATCCAAAATATTATTGATGTTTTAAATATCATATATATCCAGTATATATTCATTTTATACTATTCAATATCATTTGAAGATAAAAATTAAAAGCACCGTTCATGGAGATGGTTGGCCGTACGTACGCATGAAAGCTACTTTAATTTTTTGTCATATTAATGGAATTAAAACAAAATGAGATATATGTATATGTTATAATTACAGAATGATATCCATCATTCAGATGTAATATATTACATATATGTCCATTATATATATGTACTTATAATAGTACATAACATTTTGAGATAAGAAATGAAATGTACGTTTCATAGAGACGGTAAGCCGTACGTACGCATGAACGCTACTTCCATTTCTATTTCATATTTAATGGAATTAAAACATAATGATACATAATAATATATTAATTCCAGTATTATATCATATATATTATCATTAAATATATCCTTTATACGTACCACATATGGTTTTAACGAATCAAATCACTTTGAGGGGGCGGTAGTCCACACTCCCTTAAATGAAGATATCGCGTTTACCCCTAATGGAAACCATAAAGGTATGCCATAAATGAAAAATAAAGAAGTTTAAGTAAAATATAAACATATTATATATCATATATAAATATAGTGTCATCTTAATGGCCACCTTTTAATGTGTTAGAAGAATGTTGAACAATCACCGTTTCGTGAGGCAGAAATTCGCCATCCACAGAAATAGTATGTTCTTTAACCATTAGATATAGGTGTGTGTAACTGTAGCTCAAATGCTTATTATAACAACATAATAGTATATTGAAGATACTAGATTTGTTACAAAATAAATGAATAAAAAGAGTTTAGGTGGTTGGAGAATCAAAATAAAACAAAAGGACACAAGTGAAGACATTACCTTAAAATCGGGTAACTCCCTTTGGTTTGAGCTCAAATGCTTCCTTGGGAAGACTTATGCCCATTGTGAGTCTTCAAGGAGTTATATAGGGATGTGGAGAGAGAAAATGGGCAGGGTTTGTCTGAGCCAAAGGCTTTGGAAGTGTGGGTAAGGAGGTAGAGGTGGGGGCCTTTTATAAGAGGAGAGGAGGGGCGCTTTTGGAAAGTAAAGAAATGTTCCTTTATTTTAAAATGAGATTCGGATTTAAAAGGTCCCAAATTGATATAATTCGAGGCTAAGGTGATAAGGGTTATAAATCCACCCATCCAATAGGTTTTGGACATGTTTAGGTCTTAGATTTTACATTATCTTTTTATTTTATTTAAATCGTTAAATAATGAGGTCATCGCTACATCATCATGATGTCATAAATATTTAATTTATTTAATGTCTAAAAATTATAAAAATATACTATTATGTAGGAACTCCTTTTATATTTATAATGAATATTTATAGTAAAAAATCTGACTTTTATATCCCCATGAAAAAATTGTTTTAGTAAAATATCTCTTGTTTGTGTCATTTTTACTTTAACATTAAATAAAAAGGTATTTATGTCATTTTCCAACCAAAGTGGCTCTATGGAGTCCCCAAGTTGACCCATGGATTTTATGGGTCGGCCATGACACATCCAATGAGGTTAGGACATGTTTCTAGGTCATTTCATTTTATTAAAACATTATTCTTACCTTAAACTACACTAATTACCTCTAATCGCGATTAAAAACTTAATAAGTTACTATTCACCAAAAAATTATTCTAATCACATTGAACCACATTTTACTTCTTAATGAAAACCATTTATGTCGGATTTTTGAAATTCAAAACACAATGATGGAAAAATTTCATTTAAACAGAAAAATCAGTTTTTATAAGTACCACTTAGTGGTTTCACTATTCATCAAAAATTGATGTTTTTCAGAAAATTAACAAAAATTCACCCGAAGCTATATTTGATATTCAGAATTCAAAAATGATGTCTATTTTACAAAATTCAAAACATATAAGATGCATTAATTAATTTAATAATTAATTCCTGCTGTCAAAACAAATAGCGTGTTTTTATGAAACAAAATGTATCAAAAGATTGACACTAGTTTAAGTCAGATTTCAAAGTGAAATTAATTCCAACGACCACTATTGGATTAAATGGTAAAAATATATTCTAATTTAACTTTAAAACTAATTCAAAAGAAAATATAATCCTATAAATAAATTAGATTAAAAAGTGGTTTTTAATTTAAATACATCATTTTTCACTATTCATTAAAAATTGAACTTTTTCAGAAAAATACAAAATATTTACACAAAGTTAATTTTGATCTCCCGATTCTAAAGAAGAATTTTATTTTGTCAAATATAACACATAAAATTTTCAAAAAGTGTATTTAAAAGTGGTTCGCCATCAAAAGCCGGTTAGAGTGCAACGTAAGATTCCCAAGAAACTTGTTGTTGCGTGTTGGGTATGCCATCGAGCATAGCGTCCCCTTTAAAGTAATATTAATATTTTATACAAAAATATGGATAAATGTGAAAATGTCATACTCTTTATTTACCTACGGTGTTACAGAGGTGCTCGAGCATACTATAAGAGTCCATGTTTTCGTGAGACTTCATGAGCTAAATTGTCATTGAAGATAGAATCAAACATTGAATGTAGACCGCGTCATCTATATGTTTCTCATAGAATATGAAATCCTCATCACTCACCTCTTTGGTAGGCAGATCTAATAATGTTGAATCCAACACATAATACTTCTATTCATAGCGTATGATAACTCGAAGGCTTATAAACAATTCACGGAATTTTGTACCGGTGAGGATGTTGTATTTATCCAAAATTGATAGCATGGATAGTGTGGTTGATGAGCTTGTCATTTTTATTCTAAAATTTAAAGAGAATATCATTTGTACTTTCTGGATTACATTTTATGATAAATAATAAATTAATTTTATTATGTCTCCTATTCTTTTATCATGTCCCAATGTACCTCACCATTGAACTTGGAATGTCTAGTTTCCCTGAAATTCTAGTGGAAAAGATCCATATTCCTATTTGCATAACCCAAAAAGGGTTGGTCATGCTATTTGAAGTCATTTAGGTAGGCTTGTATTTACCAACTTCAGGCTTGCATCCCCTTGATCTATTGAGTGGACTCCCCATTCCTGAAATCTGGACTTTGGATTTCCTTAACTTTTTCCCCCAATATTAAACCAATTCAAGAAGTGGATACACCTCTTGATTTAATATGGTTATGTAAACCAAAAACTATTCATAAAGACTTCCTGTATAAAAGTAAGTGTCCAAACAAGGGTTAGTCAAACACATAGTTTTATTGTGTTTTCCCTTAATCAAGTAATGAAAGGCCTAATCTGACTTAATATTTTTATTTGAGGTATTTTTATCTCTTATACGTGAATTAGTTGTTATAATTATCACATTTTTGTTAATATTATTTTGAAAATACTTAAGTGATTAACCATATCTTGACAATATTTATGCATAATCCTGGTTCATTTTAGTTTCATCTTGCATGCTTGTTTAATTCATTAATTATGTGATCATGACAACATATACATAATGATTAAACATGCATATAAAAGAAATAAAATAATGTAAATGGAATAAGCATGAGTTTTTCTAATTGTTGTTTTATCTAGCAGTTGATAAACTAAACCTCACCTAGTGGATAAACACCTTGAACATTTTGGGTTTGTGTTTACATCTTTCCACCTATCCAACTCTGTATCTCATGGGATTGGTTTCATCTCGGCTCCATCTTGAACCTACTCCACTTTCTTAGGAGTTAAATCCATTACATAGGCCTTTTTTGAACACACATGTAGGTGAGGCGAAAAAGTGGGTATTTTATAAAATAAACCTTGGGCACACATATCCTATATATTAATGAGGAGAAGGACCATAGGCCAAGAAATTTAAATTATATAAATAAATTAAAAGAAAAAAACCACATACAAAGGTCTTGGTCTAGGTTATGATGATCCATACATGTAACGATATTTATGCCTAAAAAACTAGTATTCAATTTTTTAATTATTCTTGTTTAATATAAATTACACTTGTATGAATTAATTATCATATTTAAATAATCAATACTTTTTTCTTAAACCCTTTTCTTAATTTAGATGAGATTCTCATCCATCATAATTTTTTAAAAATAAATTTATTTAAAATTATATTTGTATGTAACTTGTACCTTGGAGGAACCTCGGTGAATTACTATTCAAAACTACCCAATGATTATAAATGAACACTATAAAAATTTTAAATTAAATATATATATATATAAAATAACTATCACGTGTTGTGCCTCATCTTTAATCTCGGACCGTGGGACATGTCTCAAGGGTTTGTATAATAAAATATAAAATTTTAATAAATCTGCATAATTTGGATGAGTACACGGTGTGTAGTTGCAACTACATGGCATGTACTATTGTACACCATCCATAAAAAGTACACGCCCGAGGAAACAAAGTGTGAGTGTAATTCATAAATCTTCTACGTACATTTCATGTCCTGTGGGCCACACGCTGTGTCGTTCCTCGTTAAATGGTCTCTAACCAGGCCAGCCATGTACGAGGTACACGACCCAACCCTAACCAGAATGGATTAAACTCTATATCCAGTGGGCCGCATGGGGTGTAATCTGAAAACTGTTTGCCACTTATTTTTTGTCAACACACGAAATCGTTAAGACTTAGACAAACTCTAATGAGACAAATTGGCTTGGAGGACTAGACCCAGTGCATTGAACATTGACTACACGACATGTTCTACCGGATACAAACTGTGTGTTCTGATGTTGTATAACACGGAACCATTGAAACCTCTAGATGATATCCTCTATTTTATTGTAATCAAATTTAATAGATAATATCATTTCTTTAAGGTGAAGGAGAAACAAAAGTGGATACAGATCTCAATATTCAGATATGAAAAATTATTAACTTGAACTAAAATAGATAAATTATTAAATGTGTAAGTCATAAACCAAATATTTAAATAATTATAAACTACGATGTAACCCCTGTGATACCATTTGTAGGTTCTGGGCGTAGTGGAAGCGCAGTTGGGTAGGTGCCCAAATTTAATTTTTACCATTATCAATGATTATTCTCGTATCTATATAAAGATAAAATCCAATCTAAATAGAATAGAATCAATGATTTTGGTAAAGTTGGAAGAGGCCCAAAAAGTTTAGTGAGGATATTTCACATCATGTTTATTATTATTTTCATAATGAAAAGAATACCTTGATCTTTGGTATTTTCTTAGTTGATGATGTTGATCATTCGGAATGACCCTTCCACATTCTCTCATTGCGCTTGAGATGATCCTAACTAGAATCCCTCTAGAGGTGATCCACATGGGATATGATGGCCTTCAATCAACACCACTCTTTCACCTAGTGCTAGAACTATGATGTGATTGTCTTTTGTCGGTCGTTCTTGATCGCTTGTTATTCGGTCTTGAAGAACGCCTCTCATTCTTGAGATGTGTAGAAAGAGGATTCAAGAGAGGAATTGTTTAGCTCAAAAATTCTCAATTCACTGGGCATGCAATTTAAGTACATGACACAATAGGCATATTTTTATTCTTACTGACCTGGGGATTCAGTTAAAATATTTAATTGTGTAACACCAATTAAATACATTCATATCCTCAGAGAAAACCAATGATTTTAATAATAACACCAGATTATTTTTTTAGTGAGCCAACTTGCAAAAAACAGAATTATAAATAAAATAATGCATCACAAAATAGTAGTATTTTTATTATTATTATTTTAATTTGTTCTAACTAGTTAAATAATTATTTACCATGTTAAAAATAATTATTTTAATACCAAACCTGCCTTGGTCTGCTCTAAATTCACTTCCATTTATTAAATGCCAGAATAAATATATAATTAATTTATTCTCGTAAACAACTAATTTATCCTCTTAAATAAACAATTTAATTATAAACTAGTAAATAATTATTTATTAAATGTTCAATAAAATAAATAAATATATTTTACCCTCAATCCAGTGAATAATTATTTATATAATTTATGAAATCAATTTAACTTGAATAAAATTATTCCATGGTCTTGAGAATAATATTTATTTAATCAATTAAATTTAATTTAATTTAACCCATACCATAAAAAACACTTAGTGTGTGACCCTCTAGGACACCTTCTTTTTGGAATTAGGTGAGATTTTCTAAAGTCCAAGAGTACTGTCGAGAAATGTGTCATAGAACCCAAGAGAAAGAACTTAATGTTGCAATAATGAATTCCACATATGAATGCTCATTGTGTAATATAACCCATTTGTCGTAATATCTCATCAAGAAGGTTTCTTGATTGCGTCATCAAATTTTTTTCTTGATACATTGTTCTTTGACTAACTGAAATAAACACTTCATTACACCATGGCCATGGAATTCATGCGACGATTCTATTTCAATAAAAGGGTCGAGATATCAACATCCATAAATGAAAGGGACAAATCATTCTTCAACTTATCCATTAATAACAATGCATTGGTGATGCACCCAACATACCCTACTTCTTGCCAACTATCTTCATGAAGGTTTTCATTAGTAAATCGAAGTGCGCAAGTCGTGACACGTATTAATTGTAATCTTAAAGTCTAAGGATCATTTCAAATGCTCACAGATAGAAATATATGATGACACCAAAAAATGAGGAATTCCTACAAGCGAGTCTATTCTCATAATCTCCTATGTTGAAGATTAGCAAGTGAAAAATTCATGAGAGGAAGTACCATATGCTTATGGGTAATCACACCTAAAGGTATGCATGATATGTGTCCCATAATAGTATGTCATCCAACCGTAGAACTATATTTATGAATATTTTTAGAGAATTTCTAGGTTCTCATCATAGCTGGGAACTGCCCTGACCTTATCAATGCAACAAATTATCTAGGACATTATTTCATCATATTCTTGCAGAGTAGTGAAAAATATTTAATAAGATATTTAATATTTAAATATATTAAATATCTATGTAATCAAAGTAGAAACAATTATTTGTAGGGAACAAACTCTAGTAGGAAAGATCAAAGATTTATCAAGATACAATGTTATTATTAATTTTATTTATGATAAATTGTTATAAACCTAAATATTATTTCATTAATTTGAGCATAAAAACTGAATGGTTATAGGTAGTATTAACCAATACTAACCTTGTGAGATTAATTACACTAATTGTGTCTCCTAATTATTAATCTGATTGATTTTACATGTGGAGTTCAATTATTTTAAATTATAAAAACCCATCCTTAGAAGCTGATATTCCTATATTATTTATCATTATTAATTATTAATTAATAAACTCACTAATAATGTTTTAGAATAATTCAATTTAGATTATAATTCATAGCTTTGAACCACTTTTAAAGATTTAATAGTTGGTTTATAATGTTATAAGTAATATTCCTGGTTTTCTATATCAAAAACTTGTATTTTCACTATATTATGGTTTTACATTTAGTGTTTTATTTCATAAAATAAATTTCTACACTTTTTGTACCAATGGAATTAATGAAACCTAATTACCAATCATGTTTTTGGTTTCATTTTTAGAGAATAAAGAAACTTGTAATGATCAAAAATATGATTTATTAAATCAAATTATTTTCTTATCCCATTTATGTTTTCTAATTTTATCTCTGGTATTTTTGATTATTTTTTAGTTTCTTGAGTAGTTCTGATTTTTATGGTAGATTAAAAAGATGAAGGATCATAGTCACTTGGATATTCAATTTTATCTCCTTGGTCAAAAAAATTAATACAATCAAAATGAGAATTCAACCAAAAAGATGGAGGCCACATTCCTAAAATTTTAGAAGTTATTAATAATACCCATGTAATGAATAATAATATCTTATTTTCTTGAAAAAAATTAAAACAAGGGAATTAATAAATTAGATATGGTAGAAAAAGAGTAGGGAAAATCAAAAGAAGTTCAATTCAATGTCAAACTAGTAGAGTGATCGAAGGGTGATAAAAATATTTTTCGATGAATCAAAAGAATTATATAATTATGATATAATAATTGAGATATAATATAGGAATTAATAAACCCCAAAATTTTTATAGATTTAATAAAAATAAGCAATGTAGGAAGAAACACATGAAAAGAATAGAGAAGAGTAAGACAAAGCTACTGAACTAAACAATCATATTAATGAATTTGAAGAATTTTAATATGAATAATTTATGAAGGAGGAGTAATAAAATGTTTGGTTAGACTATAAATTAATTTTTCATTATTATAGTCTATCCAAATCAGAGTTCAACCCTCATGTATGTGTCCAGATACTTTTAATGAGAATGATAAAAATTACTTTGGTTGATCATAAATTCGTGTATGTTTAAATTCAATCCAGGCAACTAGTTTCCATACTCTAATTATGATAAATAATTAATTATTGTCCAACATAAGGAATTTTTTAAAAATAAGTTATTAGAGGTAACCAAATGTTTTAATTTTTTTCCTATGTTTTTTTTGAATTTATACTAGGAATTATCTTAGTGGTTGATGCCAACTCCCTCATCTTTTTGAACATTAATAGAAATGAAACATTCAAATATAATTATTTATTTTAGCTTTCTAGGTTTCAGATAAAGATGATAATTGATGAAAAGGAGTATTAAATTAAGATACAAACAAATTCAACAGTCTCCATGATATTCATTCATTCTAAGAATCAAGAAAAATATGGTACATTAACCATGTAAAAATTCCATTTATTTCCTATCATTTTTATAAATTCTTTTTCTATATTTCAATTAAAAATTTTATATATCTTTATAACCTTATATAAAAATTGGAAAAAATGTATCTTTTATTTATGTTGGAGGAATCTTTGGGCCCCACTTTTTAGTTATTTCCCCAGGATTGATTTGTGAAACATTATTAATTAAGAGAAATATTCTGATAGTATGGAAATATTTGATTGTTCATGATTATAAATAATAATGAAAATATAATGTTATTGATGTTTAAATTATCATTATAAATATGTATTATTTTCAAAGTGATTTACGATTTGATTTATTTTTTTAATTCTAATTATTTTAAATTTTCATTTAATATGCTGATTATTTATATTCATGACATGAGTTGATTGACCTGTACTTTCTTATTCCCTTTCATAAGAGGTAGTCTGAACCTATTTTGAAATATTATTTGATATACCCTCTTTATTGATGGATTCATGGGGTATTAATAACTTCTATAGTTTTTATGTGTTATAAAACCATAATGATTTTGAACCACATTAAAATGATTTAGTCTATCAATTAATTATTTTTGAACCACTTGATATTGATACCTACCACATGTATTATTTTGGACACTATAAGTCCGATGAATTAAATTTTATGAATCCACATTACAATAACTTTTATCATTAATTCACGATCTCTTGAGTGTAATCACATTATTTTAATTTAATTTCAAAAGTTAGTTGAGATATTTCTTGGAGATGTTGGAGAATTGGTGATAAATTTTAGAAAATTGGGGTTTTCATTTTAATATTTAAGAAGAAGGATCACAATTGTTTTTCATTTTGACTAAATTTATCTATATGTATTTTTAAAAAACTTTTGGAACTAAGGTGAATTGAATGTTAAAACTAAGGGGATCTAATTTGGAGATTGTTATTGTGTTATTTTTTTGGTAAATCTATTTGATGGATGGTATATGAGTTTTTATTATATGAAATATGTTTTACAAGTAGTGGAAGACCAGAAATGTATTTTTTTCACTTAGTACTTGCATGAACATGAAATTCCTCTGAAAATTACATTGTGAGTACATAGGTGGTGGTTTATGAATATGAATTCATATAATAACTTCATGGAAAAAATACATCATAGGAAGTTAATTAAGTCTATTCTTGTTTGTGTTAAAGTGGAATAGATTCTGTTATGTACCATATAAGATGTTTGTGATGGATGGTTCATGAAGGAAGTTATGGAAGACACTCAAAAAAATATAATGAATGAGATTAATTTAATTTATAGGATTAGTGAGATTTTAATAGATCTTTACTTCTATATACCCCAATATGCATTCATTATGAAATAATGATATGTTGAAAAATATTATGATATTAATAAAAAGAGTGGGGAAATCATTGTTTTTATAGAAAGTTTATTTTCTAATGTTGATCAGTTTATAAAGCAGGTTTTTTCATAAAGAAATGGTTTCTATGATGTTAGTTCAAGATAGAGGTTTCAAGGAGTATGTTTTCAAGGTGATTTATGTGAAAGAGGTTCTACAAAGTTAGTTCATGTGCTGCATTATGTGAGGGAGGTCCAAGAAGCAATTTGAGAAGCACTATCCAACGTACCATGAAGTAGTTCATAAAGAAAATAAGACAGTTCATGATGATATTATATAGAGAATTTTGTTCCAAATATGTCTTATTTGCATATTATTGTTAATTTAAAAAATTTATGTCTCATTTTGTAGTGTTTTTTTGGATATCGCAGAGTGAATTTCATCATCCTTTTCTGGTTGTCATGATGAAAAGAATATTTTTTGAACATAATGGATGTAAATTTTATATTGATAAAATACGAAGTATTTCATCCAAATTAGTGTGTTTAGAATAAGTCAAAATAGTTATTAAAACCCTAAAACTATAGTTTAAAAGAATAATAAGCTCGATATCTTTCTTAAAATGCAACACTAATCATTATAACAATCAAGACATTATATAAAGATATTATTATTTAAATGTGCATGTTATAACCAAGTCATTAAATTGGAGGACATAAATATCAATAACTAGATTATTAAATATATATAAATAATTCCTATTAAATGAAAATTTGTTGATGAATTCTTAAAAATTAATCACCCAATTTTTAATAGCCATTTTACTCTTTAAAAAAAGGGTTCTTCAAAAATGATTTTTATTACTTTTTTGTGAGAATGTTTTATAATTATCTTTTTAAAATTTTATAAATTTTATTTTATCAAGAGGATACCAATTATGAAATCTTCATCTCAAAATAATATTCGGTTGAAAGATTTTGATATTTTTGATTAGTATTAATTTAAAGTGAATAGTGAAAATAATATTTTTTTGTACAACTATTATTTATCTTCATTGAAAATTCCCACTACAATTTGAACTTGATATTCAATTATGATAAGTAACATTTACTTATAAAAATTACATTTAATTTTATATAAATTATCTTTATGCCTGGTTCGCATATAAGTTTATCTTTTGGAATTAAAGTACAATTGTCTAAAAACTGGGTTTTCATTACATTTTGTGAATTTATACAAAAAGTGGTTTATTCCCCTTATTGGAGTTGGGTTTTATGAAGTATAATTTATTTTTGGATTCATAATATCCACTTTATAATAGTATTGGGTTTTGATATATTTTTTTGATGAAATTCAATTTCTGGTGAATAATAATGAAAAGGTAGTTTTTATAAAATATGGTATCTAGTATGATATCTCAATGTCATAAATATGATATTTTCATTAAAATTATCTAAAAAATTATTGATGCAAATATAATAAAAATACCAAAAATAAATAATTCAACACTTGTTAATTTGAATTTATTTAATGCTAAATATAAAAACAATTTTCTTATCCTGGTGCAGTGCTTAGACTTCACGAGAAAAGTAAAAGTAGGAGCGTTAAGGATAATATTTTAAGAGGAAATATTTGATTGACATAGATATTAAATATTAAGTATTATTGATTTTTTTTATGGATAGATAAAAATTTTGGAGTTATATTATCAGTTACTTATCCAATTCATTTTGGAATACTTTTATAATGCTAGAAATGTCACAATAACATGTTAAACAATTTTTTATGACATAGTTGTCAGGAGATATAAATTTGAGATGAATATAAAAGATATTTTTATACCAATTATTATTATTTAATTATTTTAATTTATTTTTAAATTTTTTCTATGAAATAATTACATTAATTTTTTACATAACACATACCCTATGCTTGTGCAAGTAGAAAAAAAGAATTTCAATGATTTAAAAAACACTTAAAAGTAATATTGTTCTGGAGTGTTAAAGTGTTTCATTAATTTTAAAAGATAAATATAGCTTATTATAATTTTTTTGATGTTTGATATTTAAATACCGTTGTTATCTTATTGTCATTAATGTCAAATTAAATTAATCGAGAAAAAATGACATTAATGATATTTTTCTATAAATAATATTTTTTATCTGATTTAAAATTCATAGAAATAATATATTAAAAAAATTAATTTAATAATTTTTAAAATATCAACCATGATATATTTATGGCTCAATTATCATTTTTTAGTAACTATTTAAACCACTAAAGATTACAACATATTGATATTATGGTAACTAACAGATGGATTAACCAGGGGTAACACTAAGAGATAAAAGAAAATATATAAACAAAACATGTTAAAATATTATTGTATGAGAGAATTTAGACTTATAAGTTTCCTAAATTATAATGATGAAAATTTTTATCCAATTTATTAAAAACATTAGTTGATATTAATTTTATATTTTAAATAATTACAAGAGTCCCTCTCCTATTATTTATAAAAGGACACCCATTTCTCTCTTTCCCTTGTAATTTATTTAGAAATATATCCCTACCAAAACCTATCAAATTTTCATATAGAAAACTCTAGACATGAATTAGAGGTTATTTTATTCCTAAAATACCATTACAATGGTTCTTAAGAAGGGATATTAAAGAATTCTTATGAAGACGAGGTAATTTTTTTGGTCATGTGTTTCAAATTTATTTATTTATTTATTTTGTATATTTTTTACCTATAAAAATCTAATAACTAAAATATAATAAATATAAATATATATTATTTGGATTATGAGATAATAGTTTTCAACTCTTTTATATCATATTAAAAACATATTGCTCGTGCCTACATATGACTTAACATCTCCACACAATGGTGTAATACAATTTTTATATCCTATTTAATTGGATGGTTATAGAGATGTAAATAGTGAATATATATGATATTTATGACATAATTATACAAATATATTAATAGTATCTTATTTTACTTTTTAGCCTCTAATCATTTGGAAAATGATAAGATTGATCATGCATAAGTGAAGACTACCACCTGCATAAAGTGATGTGATCGGGAATTAATTTTCATTTTACATGGCTGGAAATAATGATAAATTTAATAGTGATTATAGAAATTTTAATTATTTTTATACTTCTTACTTTACATCTTTTGAAATGCTAAAATAGAGTTTATGCGTACGTACGACCTATTGTCTCCGAGAACAGTGAAATTTAATTTCATATCTCTAAATTTTACAGATGAATCTAGATATTTATATAATAAACAAATATTATTTTTATATCAATATTAATATTGTATATAATATGGAACCATAACAAATGTAAAATTACTGGAACTACCAAACCCAAATTCTTATGAAAAACTAAGCAAATAACATATAAATCAATAATAATAATAAATGATTGTTACCAAATAGTTGATAAGATATTATAAATAGATCATAATAAATATTATATTTTGGATATAGTTATGGTATTTGAATACAATAAATGAAAATAAATTATACATCATGTAAAAATAATTTATGAGTTTTGTTGAACTTTAATTGAAGGATTTCGTCCCAATTTCCACTCCTATGAGTCATATTCAGTATTAAGCAAAAATTTATTTTTATGTAGTGTATATATTAACCTTTTGATATATTTAACATTAATTTATAAATATTAATGATTATTAAATTTTTAATTGCAGTTTACTCATTCTAGGGGTTGTAATTTATAAGTTAAAAACACGTTAATGATTTATTGTACAATCTTATTTTTCATGATTTCTATTATTTTATTTAAAAAATATTATAATATATCCTTTATAAAATCCATCTATTTCATTATAATCTTGTAATTTAATGAATTTCTATATATTATTCTAAATTTTCGTTTATTTTTCTCTTGAATCTAGAATAGTAATATTTAAAAAACCCACTCTTATTTCTCTTTTGATCTGGTATATTTTTCTTCCATGTCTATATTATTAATTGTTGTATTTAAAAAGGCCATTTTATTTACTCAAATTATTTATCAAATCAATTTTATATTATCCATAAATTATAATAGGGTTTGAAATGAAACTTTATATTTTTTTAATGGGCCATTTTAAACATTTTTTACAAAAGTCAAAAGGAAATTTTTCTTTTTATCATATATTATGTTAATAGTTTTTTCCACTTCCATAACCATTATATGATATATAATATATTTTAATGGTTTTCAATGATTTAACAAAGAAATTTTTTTAATTTATTAATATTTTAAATTTTATATTATATTTTGCATTATTTCTATAAATGATAAAATTTTATTATAAAACCTGTATTTATAATGAATTGATGGTAACATTTTATATCTTTTTAATTTTGTAATCCATAAATTTCTCCTAAAGAATTAAATTTATTGCAAATATATTTCAAAGTAAAATTAATTTATATTAAATGTAAATTTTCTTTCTATGGTGGATATGTTTTTTCCCAAAAACTTATAGCATTTCTTTATACAGTTTTTTGGAATGGAAATAATTTGATTGAATAGGTAAATCATTATACACTGTATCCATAAATCATTTTAGATATTTGTTTAAATGTGTAAAGACCATGGAAAAAGAATCTTTTAGATGATAGTTTTGTAATTTCATAGGTATTAGATATAAGAAATCACATCCCAAAGTATTGAATAGTTTCGTTATCTTGGAAAACTAGTTACAAACTTCAAGATGACATTACATCCCAAAAACATAAAATACAACATACAATATTTTTTGGACAAAATAATTCGATATAAAATAAACTCACATATCAATTATAATATACTTATGACATCCTAGGGAAATGAAACATAATAAAGGGGTGAGATCATTTGCATAGTAAGGATATGCTTATACCATCAACTAATAAGGCACAAATTATATGGAAAGATTTAATATTTATCAAATAATTCCACATAAATAATTATATGTGATTGAAAAATATACATAGATATAATAAGTATTCAAATAATCACATGGAAATCAATAACTAATTTCATAACAATGGAATGCATAATTTCAGACGTCTTAAATATACCAATGAGGCGTTAGCCAAATTGTTCATATAATTTATTAATGACTCAACCAAATACATGGCCTTTTTTGTCGCATAAGACCTAATGATACATTGAGGGAATATATAATTCTACACCCCACCCATAACCTAATAATTTGAGTTCATTCATTATATTAATAAATAATAAAACTTAATAAACAAACCTTATGAATTAGTAACTTTCTGTATTGAAAAAAATAGCATACAAAACACCAATACTTTCCCAAGTCAAACTAATCTAAAATAATCCAAAAAAAGAATAAGTGCAGAATAATTAAGACATATCCCCAATATAGGATTTGTAAAATAATGATTTTTTATGTTTATGAGTAAAAATACCAGAAAACAGTCATTTAAAATATTCTTTAGGAAAATACACTTTTCACTTAAAAAAATACAGAATATTTGGGAAAGTATTTTATTTTGAAATAATTATAGAAACTCATAAATTTAGACTCTAATAATTGATAGGCTATGATAATTATAAATTCAATTTATGTTGGGTATGTTAAAAAACCCCCATTTTATATTTTTGGTTAAAAGTCAAAAAGCACCTTACTCAGAAAATGTCAAGTATATTATTTTGAATTTTTTTATTTATTGTAAAAAATTGTTAAAAATTAATTAAAAAATCATATTATGAGTGTAGAAAAATTATTGGAAATATTTTAATGAAAATATTGACTTTGAAGGAAAATATTTCTGACTAAGTAGAAATAAAGTCAGTTTTACCTAAAATAATCTCTAGTAATGATTAGATTTTTAAACAATCCCTTTCCACTTTTATAAATTCTCAATAAAAAATCCATGAATTAATATGAATTATACAATAAAATACAAAGAAGTATTTATGATTTAGGATATAACATGTAAAATGGAATTATATACACCTTGAGAAATAAATTATGCATACAACATTGAAACATGCCTTAATGATGAAAATTTGAGATGAAATCCATTACAGCTATGGTTTCTATTGAATCATACCCACCATGAAGGAAACTATTTAAATATAAATTTTAAATACCACAAATATAGAGGAAATAATGATATAAAATTTTAAAGTAATATTACATACTCCGCATGAAATAAATAAGTGTTGAGTATGATATATGTACCATGAAAACAAAGGGGAGGTGATAAACCCATAACTCAGGTCTGATGTCCTCAGTATGTGTTCTAAAATCTTGTATAATAAATATATATTTATTATAAATAAATTATAAAAACCATAATAATATATATAATATAATATATTATTCACTTATTAGCTTTTATCACTCATTTTTAACAATTATTTATTAAAATCTGTATTCTTGTTGATAACTATTTCAATTTTCATGTGTGTTTTGGTTCAGTATTTCTGATCATTATTCATTAATCATAGTTCCATCATAGAAAAAAGGTTAATTATGATAAAAGTATAATATATATTTATTATATATATTAATTTATAAAAAGAAAATAAAAATTAGAGATAGAAAAATGAGTTACACTATTCATGGAGATGATAGACTATATGTATGCATGAATGCTATTTCCATTTTTTAAAGAATGCAAAAAATACAGGTAAATGATAATTAAACTTTACAATAAAATTTTATATATAATATATATATCTTATATATGTATTAAAACTATCTTCATCACCATCCATGTAAAGCATAAATGAAAAAAATCATATTGCTTTGTGGAGGTGGAAATCCACATGTATGCATGAGAAACATTAAAATTTTCAATTAATAAATAATAGGGTGGATAATGGTAGTTAAAAATTGAGTTTATTGAGGACACTTAATTTATTATTTAGTGATAAATTAAATATAATTATAGGAAGTAAAATAAGAAAAAAATAAAGTGATTTTTTATGATGATTAACTCTTATTTTATGTAAATCCTTTAAATCTACTATTAAGGTCCATAGAGTTAGTATTTTTGGAGTAAAAGACGTCTATAATGTTTCTAACTATGTTGGAGAAGGATTTTTTCCATGTTTGGTTGAGATATAGTGCTAAATTGGGTTGAAAGAAAAGAGAGAAGGTGTTTCATTTTGTTTGGAAGGGAAAGGGCACACATGGAATTACAAAATAAATTAAAATATAACTAAGTTATTCCCAAGAACAATAATTGAAAATTCCCATATATTAAAATAAAAATATTCTAAGGTCTAAATATCTTAAATAAAAATTCAATTTTTATTGCTATTGTTGTCATTTTAAACCTTTTATTTTGGTAAACCCATTTATCAACAAATTTTAACCTTAAATACAGTAATGGATTTTTTCCATATTATAGGCCTTTTATTTTAGTTATAAGTTAAAAATTGTTTCAAAAATGTAAAATATATTAAATTCTTGACCATTTATTATCCTACTTGGCTTATTTTTTTTTCTACTATAATAATATATTGTTTTCATAAAATATTTTTATTGTGATTTTAAGAAATTTTCACATAAATTAAATTTCAAAATAACCAAAAACTAATGGAATAAAAATTCAATCCTATAAAAATATCTAATAAGTCATTTTAACTACAAAATTAATTGATAACAATAATTCAACCATATTATATTACTTGTAGTATTGTTTAAATTTTTTTTATTTGTCTGATAATTGAATACTTTCTTTATTAGTGTTGCATAGTCATTTATGGAAATTATTTAATGAATAAAAATAATAAATAAATTACCATGATAAAAAAATTAATATATCATTAACATTAAAATTTATAATCGAAATTATCCTATTTTTATCCTTATTTAAAAATTGCAGTCATATTAAATTCGAGATATTGACAATTTGTATTTACTCTTTCCATGAATTATTATAAAGATCATAACCAATGCAAAATGTCACCATGTGTCCATTTATTTGGTTAATGGATGTAAAGGGATGAAATACACCAATAGAATTAGATAAATTCAAGATTTTGGTTGATTTTGAGGCCTTATCTCATGGGTTTAAACCTATTTTATCTATTTAACCTTTACCGAGGGGAAAACAATTAACAAGGATGTTATTCATAATGAAATAAGTAAAAGGGAACTAATTAATAAATTTTTTAGTCCAAATTCCTATTATGGAATCAAATTTTCAACATTCAAAATCTTAAAGTGGCTGAAATTAATTTGAGATAAAAAGGAAAAACTATTTGAAATTAGTTTATTCAGAAAAAATCTTATGGATTTTGAACACTTTGTGGGACATATTTTGAATTGGGTTTGACATTTGACAGAGGGATGGATTAGGGTTGATTCAAGACAATATGATATGAGTGCAAGAGTTAGGTTCACTTCCCTATTGGAACCATGGAAATACAATAAGTATCCTTTGTTATTTGGGATTTATAGTATATGATGATAAGATCATTAGGGCTCTAGATATTGGTCATGGTCTGTTTCATGATCACCAGCACTCAAGATGAAACATGATCTACCCGTGGATGTTTGGATTTTTAATTTCAAAATTTATTTTGTGATGAAATGAGAGTTTAGATATAGGTACATCATGAGATAACATAGATTTTTAACTTCTGTGGGGCCTATGTAAATGGTTTGGTGATAATCTCAATGATGTTTGTGTGGTTGACACATGGTCCACCAAGCCATATAGTCAATTCCTATATGGTCACTTTGTTTTCAGTGTTATTAGTCAATTAATTTTGTTCTAAGGATTATAAGGTGGTTTTATATTTCAAAGAGGGATTTTAGTAAAGTTTGAATAATTTTTAAATGGGATCAATTTTTTTAAATGATTATACTTGTTTAAAATAAGTTTAAGAAATATGTTCAATGGAGTTTTTTAGGAATATTTTTTTATGAAATAGATTCATATGGTTTTGGAAAATCATGGAAGATTAGTTTTGAATTTTTTTTGAAGAATTTTATAAAAAAATTCTCAAAAAAGAATGTTCCCTGAGTATTTAATGTGGATTTAGTAATAAATGAATGATTTAAAATGAGTCTATTATTGAAATTATTTTGTTTTGAAATGGTTTAAATCTAGTTGTTTTTTCCAAGGTAGGAGGAATGTTTTCAAGGTATGTATTTTTAATTGAGTTTTGATCTTTTTAAATTCAATGTTCATAATTTTAAAGTGAAAATATGTAGTTTTGTAAATAAATGTCCTTTATGATGAGTATGGATTCTAGTTTTGTTTTATGTTACATATCAGGATCATTTTATTTTTATTGGGAAACATGGATAAATTGGTTCATGTTTAATGTTATTTAAGTATTCCATATAAAGGTCTTTATAAATATTAGATGTCCATTTTTTGAGAAGTCTTCCTATTATATTTGATGTTCCTGTTTGGGATACCTGAAGAGGATTTATTCATTGTGGTATTGAAAGAGGAATTTTTTCTTGGGGATTATCAAATCCTGATTGTGAGAAAATGAGTTCTTTATAACATCATGGATCTAACCGTATACCTCAAAGTTAATGTTTTCATGCAATGGGAGAGCTTCTATATGTGGTGAACATTGAATCAACTTTTATTTTGTGATGTCATAATAGAAACTATTTATGTTTTACACTAATATGGGTTTCTCCTTTTTGTGGCCTTTCTATTTCTGAGCTCTAGGTGACAATCATCTAGTGTTTTGATATTTTCATGTTTTAGGTGGTTGAATTCATTGATGGAATTCTTAATAAAATTTTTTGTAGGTATTCCCCTTAAAAAAACCTTATAGTGTATCTGTTGTTTCAATGGTCACCCATTTTGATGAGGTTCATACCTCAGTGTTGGTATCACTTATTTTTAATGGGAAATTCCGAACTGAGTTTTTGGGATGACTAGGAAGAGTTATTTGTGGTTTGATCATTTGGGTTCATTGAGGGATGATGTGATGAGAGATGGTACCAGGTTTTTATTTTGTTGACCGAGAGTGGATCCATACTGATCTTGTTTAAGATTTTTTGTTTTGGGAATTATCAGTCGTATCTTGACTTCTTAATATGATCATTTTATTCTAATTAATGTTTTTCTTTGTGGAATTCCTTTGAACTCTTAAATTTTCTAAGAACAAATCCATAAGATTTTTGTAAATCAATTTCACATGTTAATAGATGAATATTTATTAAAGAACTAAATAATCCCTTCTAGAATTTTATTGTTCTAATGAAGTTAAAAAAATGTAAATATAAATAATTGGTTCATAAGAGTTCAAAATCATATAACACTTAGTTGTTCCCTCTTAGGTATATCACACATAAAAACATTATTCACACCATTTAGAAAGGAAAAATAAAAAATAAAAATACTTGATGAATAGTAAGAGAAAACAAGGGAGATATCAATGAAAAAATACTCATAAAATGAGAATAAGTGTATGATAACATTATTATAACAATTAAAAACCACACCCATGATTCCAAATATCATAATCTAGAATCATGGCATAATTCTTAGTAGTTTATAAGATATAAATCAAAAATAAGTCATAGAACCTGGACCAAGAGAGCGTAATATAGACATAAGATAAGTATTTGTG
Source organism: Viscum album (assembly GCA_963277665.1). Classification (NCBI taxonomy): domain Eukaryota; kingdom Viridiplantae; phylum Streptophyta; class Magnoliopsida; order Santalales; family Viscaceae; genus Viscum; species Viscum album. Next base: position 1,218,344,267 of record OY728159.1, read on the forward strand.
GAATATAATTAATAATAGAAAAAATTTACATTTTTTTAAGGGTCATTTACCTAACTATTATAGTAGAATGTGTTCACTCCCCAAACCATTATATTAGTAAAGGTTCACTCTCATTTCTATCTTAGTTGAAAAATAATGTTACTGAGTTGAGTATACTCCTAATTAATTTTATATCTATCTCATGAGATATTAATAATTAATCAATGTATTAGAGGGATATATAAGTTCCACCCAACACATAATCCATACATTTGTTGGCCACATGTTCATAAAAATATTCATCATATCATAACATTGGAAAAGAAAAGGGTCTCATAATTGTTTTTAATAAAAAACATAATCCATATAACTAAATAATAATAATTATATCATGGGTTCGTGTCCAAATTAAATATTTATAAATATCAGAGGATTTCATCTTATATGGAAAATTATTTTTAAACATCATTTGGATCATTTATTAAAGAAAATATTCTTTACAATTTAAAATCACTTCTTTAATATTGAAAATTTTCCCAAACATAAAGTGAAATTTTTTCTATAGAAATAACCTACAAAACCTGAAGTTTAAGCTTTATATCATTGATCAATCATGTTGAAAAAATACCATTCATGTCGTACAAGTTAAAATAAATATCCCATTTATATTTTTAGGGATTTCCAAAAGGGAATTGTTTAGAAAATAAAGGTGTTTCCTTTTATTTTTTAAATAATTTTAAAAATGGGTAAAAATTTCAATTAAAACACATTTTATAATAGTAAAATATTTCATTAAAACATTTTTAGTAAAATCAAGGATATGGAAGAAAAAGGGTTTTCAACCAAAGAGAGAAATTAATTTAGTTCTCCTTTAAAAACTTATTTTAACCCTTAAGTAAATAAAGAGGCGAAAATTAACAGAAAATATGTCTATTTAGAAAATAAATATAGGATATGAAAATAAAAGAGTCTCTTGAGAGATATATCATAATATTTCACCACCAATACATAATCATAAACAATCATGAAATAAAATGAGATTGTCACTTAAAACCTTAACCACATTAATAACTTTTGAATTATAAGGCCCATGAAAATCAAATTTAAATGAAATATTAAACATTAAGGGGATAAATAAATTCATGATATAACAATTAAGAGGTTTTGCATATATGCCTCATAAATGAAGATTGGTGTATAATATAACACATGTCACAAAGAAGCCAATTTGAGATGAAATTACCTTACCTTATGTCTCAACATCCTTCATCAATATTTGAACATAATGTGTAATAAATATATTTATATTATTTATATATAACCAAATAATACTTATATATCATACCATATATTATTTACTCATGAAATTTTATTACATGTTTATTGAAAATTCCTTGCTAAAATCCCGTTTCGGGTAATAAAAACAATGTTTTAGGTAAGTTTTGATTTGTTATTTACATTCTAATTGTAATAATCATGGTTCCATTGTAAATATAATTCTAACTGTGATATAATTATAATATATATTCATCTTATTTCTATGTGTAATCATTTAAATTTTGAGATAGAATACGAATTACAACTTACATGAAGACACTAGGTCGTACGTATGTATGAACATAATTCCCATATTATTTATAGAAAAAAGGAAGGTAAATAATATATCAACATTAATATCTCATTAAAATTTCATATAAATCCTGTATATTCACTATATTTATAATCATTACCTTCCATTTAATGTATAAGTGAAAAATTAATCAAATCACTTTACGAGGAGGTTATTCACCGTACACACAAGAGATGCTATAATATTCCAAAGTGATATGTAATAATATAATTCCAGAAGTAAAACTTTCTCACACATATAATGAAAATATTTTAAATACATCATTACAAACACCCCTAATAGGTGGTTTTGGAAAAATAATTACATCAATTCACAAAGCGAAAATCATCCAGACACATGTTCAATAATCTAATTTTCTCATTTCATGGAAGAGGAATTTGAAATATTTAATTAGATTATTATATTAAAATATATATATATGATAGATACTGATGTTATAATACTATTATAATTTGATTATATTTTATGGTGGTGGAATAAGAATTAAAAAAAACACAAGTTTAATAATTTTACCTCTTCTTTGGCGAACCTCTATAGGTTTATATCTAAATATTTATAAGGGAGTTTAATAATAAAAATAAGGCCTCTGGGATTTTGTAAGAAAATTATAGAAGATATTTGGGTATGCAGTTTTTGAAATAAATTGGATTTGATATGTGATGAGGTGAGGATAGGGGTTCTCTTTTATAAGTAGGTGAGAATACACACCTGTATATTTTGAAAAGAAAAAATTGTACCCAATTGTTTTTTAAAAAAGGATAAAAAATGAGTAATTATAGAAAATAAGAGATATAATTTATAAATATATCCATAACATGGGATTTTTGCATGCTTTTATGACATTTTACACCTTATATTTTTTTAAACATAGTTAAACTCATTTTAACCCTCACCACAATAATTAACATTCTTTGTTTCAATTATTCATTTTGACCAGAAAATATGTTGAAATTATTATAAAATATTAATGATACTGATAAAAAATATGGGTTCCATTTTTCCATATTACATTCACATATGTTTAATAATTTAATCAAAAATTTAAAACAAATAAAAAATGGAAAACATTTTCAAAAGGGAAAATTTTCATTAGTATAGAACATTTTAAAATTTATTGTTAATATGAATTTGATTCCAATGGACTAATTTTTTTTAAAAATTACATAATTGAAATAATTTTACTTTTTTAATATCCTAAACTATATATAACATTGTAAATATTTTAAAATAAAAGACGTGTTTATAAATATAATAATTATTTTTCATTATTTATCATAAAATTATTCTTTTCAAAAAATTTTGAAAAAACCACCCTAAGATAATTTTGAAATTTTGATTCAAAAAATTAATTAATTTGTGTGAAAAATTTATTTTAAAATTTTCGAAAATTAATTTTACTATTTTTAAAAAAAAAACAAATACAAATAATTTTTTGAGAAAAAGTATTTTCGAAGTATATAATAAAATTACTAAAAATTTGGTTCTGATTTAAAATTTTATTTTTATTCATCTAAAAATTATATATATATTTTTAATATTATTGTTATTCCTATTAATAATTCTAAATTTAATGGATATTTTAATATTTTCATCTCAAAATAATAATATTAATAGTTTCTTATAGTTCATTATAATTCGGTGTCATGTATAACATAAGCTATAAAATAAATTTAATTTCATTGATTTTTTTTCCATAAAATATTAGTGTTTTACAGTAAGTGTTGATGATTTTTGGGTAGTTACTTATTTTATTGGTCTGGAATCTTTGGATGTGGGTTTAAGGATGTATGGGAGTCCATGGTCCCTCTTAAATTCCTTTTCTTATTTTTTCTTCTCTTGGGAGTTTTGTTTTTAATGGAAGTGTATCTTTGGAAAATAATGAAATATTATAATTGTGATTGGATGGTGTATTTATTTTGTGTGTCACTTATTGTAATTTTAGATCCTATTTGGACATGTGATGTTGTATCTATATGGGAAATATGTGTTTTACCAGAGTCCTAATATGGAGGGGAGGACACCATGGAAGGAGGTCATAGTGAACATAGTTTCTAGGAATTCTTAACAGGGTAATCCCTTGTTTCAACATTGCTCGACCCTGATGAAAGTTGTTTTGCAGGATATGACCATGGGTTATGTGAATTATTCTTGAGAATATACCTAATATACCAGGATGATTTTATATAGTGATTTATATGTTAATTTTGGGGGTATATCATGTTTTGAGGTTATGTTCAGGAATATAAGTCCGTCTCTTTTGACTCTGCTATTTGACGGTTTGAGTTCTTTGATCTCATTGTTTGTTTTCTGGGAAATTGATTCAACTTTTGATGATGATATCATAGTCAATTTCTAGATTTTAGGTCTTGGTTTTGGTAAAGAATTTAGTGAGGGTTTTTTTCCATTGAGTTTTATGTCCCTTTTGAGTTGCAGTTTTTCTCTGGATTTTTCTGGAGAAATCAATCCTCATGGGATATTCTACTCGAAAAAGTGTCATGGGGGGTATAATTGTCACATAAGAACCCAAAAATATTTAATATCTTATTTCTTTTTTTTATATATTTTTATCTTTCTTCACAGGTTCCTTTTTCTTCGGATATGAGGGGTTTTTTGTGCTTGAAAAACATGTCACATGATTATGCCACATGAATTGGAAAACTATGTGACAAAATCTAAAACTTTGATAGAAAAAAATCTCATTTAAATAACATAGTTTTCAAAACCATTTATCCTACTCATGATAGGGGTGTAGGGTTTCCCATAGATGCACACTGTGGTGGCATTATTTGGCCAACCATGCTGCCAAACTGTGACCCATGTCCTGGGGGTGGGGTGGGTTTTTTTTTTGAAAAAGTTACATTATTCTTCAAACATTTAAACCCTTAATGGGTTTATTTATTTTTTACATCACCCCTACCCCTCCTATCATGGACTATCATGATTAAATTCATATTATTTCATGCTTCACCTCTCTTATGCCCTCTATATTTTTTCTAATTTCCATTCCATTTCTGGGTGCGATCTTTTATGGTAGGATTTTCTCCTATTTAAATCTCCTCAATTTCCCCTTTTAACGATTTTCTTTCTTTACCACATAGTTCGTACACCATGGAGAAAACTACAAAAATTTGTGTGATGGTTTTGTGAAAGTTTTAGTTTTTTGGGTTTGTAAGGACTGAGTTTGAGCCGGTTTAATCAACAATTTCCAAATGCAATGGATTTTCCATCAGTTTTGAGAAGATTTTATTTCATTACTCTTTTTAATCAATTTTAATTAGATATTTTCTGACTTTTGTCTTTGTAATATTTTTATTGTTCCATGGACATCCTTGAGGGGTATTTGAGCCACCATTTTCAATGGAATAGAGTGCTTCTTTAATTATATTTTTAAAATGAACCTCAATAGTTGGTTAGGAAGAATGGTATTCATTGAAATCATTTAGACGTTATCCGTATATATGCAAGCATTACATTTCCAATTTTTGATAATAATTATAGAATGAATGGATACATTATTTTATATTTATATAATTATAATTATATCATTAATACCATATTATTACTTTAAATACACTTATATATATCATCCATGTTATGTGGTGATGAAAAATGAATGACCTCATTTCATGGATGTGGTCGTCCACATGTATACACGAATGATGCGATCATTTTTTAGTGAATGGAAATGTAATAATGTAAAAGAAATATTATCTTTTAATATTGATAAATATTTTATTAATATCACATATATACATTAAATCCATCATTAAAACCAACCGTAAGTGGGGGAGATGTAAAACTAGTTACATCTGTTTGCAAGGTGGTAGTCTACTGTATACATGAATGAAAGTTTTGTTTTATATTTCTTGTAAGTGAAGATGTATATAGGTTATGTTTTTAACATAATAATTTGTAATTATATTTTAGATACTTTTATTATTATTTAATCATGGATGAATATTATTTTAAGATGTCATTAATTGAATCAAAATGAAAATGCTATGTTATGAACTATACCTCTTTTTGAAACAACCTCTAAAGGTTTACAAAAAAAAATATTTTCTTCAATGGTTATTTGATCCTAAAAATGTCTCTTTTATGTGGGTAGAGATGTTATAAATGTATTTGGGTTTGTATTGAATGTTTTTTTAAGTTTGTAGAAAAGAGGAGAGATGGTTCCCTTTTATAAAATAGTGGAGGGGCACTCTGGGATTTTTCTTAAATTATTAAATTAATATAAATTAATTTTCACATTCAAATGGATATAAATTGATTATATTAGAATATAATATTTAGATGAATCTAAATCCTCTAATACGATAAAATTTTACATGTTTAGGGGATTTTTTCACCCTTATCTTTTAATTTTAATCCTTGTTAACTCTTTTTGACAATTACCGTTGTATTAAAAAAATTTGTTTATTAGGGTTATGAACCTTATAATAAAAGTATAATTGGACCATAAATGGAACATGGTTGATGTTTTAATCTAAATACTACTAACTAGTTTGAACATAGTATTTTTTGAGTTTTAAATAATTTAATAAAATATTGCTTACTATAAAATAACCTTAATGTCAATTTTGAAACTTTTCAGTTAATAAGAATTTAAAAACTATAAGAAAACATAGTGATTCCAATATAATGAATTTAAAACTCTATTATATTTCATTTTTATCTAAAAAAATGTAATAAAATAATTATTTAAATAATATCACATTCTACATTTTTATATCATTCATTTTTTAATTCATTTAATCGATACTCTTTCGACATTGTCCATACAGTTATAGTAATTATCTCATCACTAAAAATTAATAATATTATAAAATGGAAAAGAATAGTAATTTATATTATAAATAAATATTTATAACCATATATATATATATATATTTCCTATATCAAATATTTAATGGTAATAAAAGTAATAGAATGTCGTTTGTGACATTTCTGTAGATAAAATATTATAAAGGTAACCATCAAGGCCATATGGAAATAGAAGTTATTATATATGAATATTAAATTATTATGAATGAAATAGGCTCATGAAAAAAAACTAATTAATGTGTTAGGGTAACTTTTAGTCGATATCAAAATTTTTACCCTTAATTTAACCATTTTACCTTTACTACGTTAACAAAATTTACGTTGATAACTATTCATAATAAATGAAAATAAAAGCGAAATATCTTCCAAATTTTTAAATCTTAATTAAAAATAAGGAATTTATTTTTCATAATTCAAAATCCATAAGTTTCATAATTTAATATAAAATTTTACTCCCAAAAGACGATAAAAACTTTTTTTTAGAAAAATGCCTCTTTAGGTATGAAAATGTTTTTTACCAAATTAAATTTAAAATATTATTAAAGATACTATATTTAGATTAATTTTAATCAATATAAACTAATTATTGTTTTTAAAAATGAAAATTATAATATGAATTTTTAAATAATTGGAATAAAATTACAACATAAAAAAATTTGTATTTTTCACTATTCACTAGAAAATCCATCTTTTTAAATAAATTTAAAAAATTCACTCTAAGCTAAATTTGATAGGATTATTTGCAGAAATGAAATTATTTTTGTAAAATATAATTTTATAATTTAAAAAAAAAATTATTATAAAAATTTCTCTCAAAAAAGTAATAAATATTATTTTTGAAGAAAATGTTTTTTTGAAGAATGAAATGAATTAAATAATAATTGAGTACATATTTCATAAGAATTAATCAATAAATTTTTATTGATTACTAAATTTACATATATTTCATAATTTTTTCAATCCTATTCAATCCCCCAAATTGAAATGGTGAGGTTATAAAATTCATATTTAAAAAATAATATATAATGGTTTGTTTCAGTTTAGTGTTTCATATCATGTACACTACTGAACATTGTCTTAATTTTAAAATATCACAATATTAAATTTTCTCCTATTTAATAAATTTCATCCACGATATTCCTAATTGATATTCGTAATAAAAATTTTGAAATTTTAAAATACATTTATTGAAATCCCATGTCTTAAATAAAGTTGATAATGCTTCGTCTTGAAAAGAGAAAAGGGGCGGTACAATTGTGATATAACTAGGTTTCCAAATAGGATAACATTTATGGGGGTGAAAATATAGAAATGAAATAAAAAAGTTCTTTCCAAGTTATTATAGTGAGTGATAAAGAAAATTGATCAGAAGGAATTGATCAATCATGGGAAATTTAATGGCATAAAACTATAAACCAATAATGTAGGAAAAAGACCATTAATTTATCAGAAATGGAGGTAATAAGATAAATGTTTCCTTCCAAGTTCTTTTACTAAATTTGAGGAATTAATTTACCATATAGAGTAGGAAATTTTAGAATATACTTACTTGATATGTAGAATTTCATCATTTAATTAATTTCAGCAATAATATCATCCTTCACTCCAAATGATGAGAATTCAAGATTAATTGTTTATTCCTTAAGAAGTAAAATAAAATTTTATTGTATCACATAATTCAAAATAAGTATAAGAATTTATTCATCCTATAATTAGGAAATAACCAAAATATAAATGGTTAGAACATGGTATGATAATTCAAAAAAGGACTAAACCTTCCTATGATGAAATACAATTTTAATGTACAAAGTTAAACTATAACTACCAAATTTCAACATAGATAATTTGATAAATAATTAATCATAAAATCATAAAAATATTCCTGAAAATGATTGAAAAATCATAAATATTTTTATAAAAATTTATTCTCTATAATAATTTTACATTTATCTATAATTAACACTACTGTCTCAAAAAGTCATATAATAAAAAATCCGTATAACATATATAATCTATAAAATATGAAAATTATTTTCATAAATGGCCTAAATCACCATAAATCCACATTAAAATCACATATCATTATATAATAAAAGTAATAATTGACTCCTAAAATGAAATCCCATAATTTTATATTTACCATAATCATATAATGTTCCCCAATATAGTGATCTTATTTTGAAAAAACATTATCCACTTAACCATCAAATAAAATTTTGGATGTATTTTTATTTGTATGATAAAACATATGTCTTAACATATAAATAATATTTATTTTTAATGTCATACCAAGCAGGAAATCACATATTCTAGTTGTAGGTGTTGCACCCTTTTCACTATTTGGTTGTGGATTTAATCCCCACAACATTTTTAGATGTGATGGGGTGTATTTTTATAAGGCTATAATAATATAATTTCAATAATATTCAAAAAAAAATGATGAACATATTCATACATATAATTAATCATAAAATCACTTTTTAACCTCAAAGGTTTTCTATATAGATTATTTTTTCACAAAATCAAATAATCATAATTTACTACAAGTTCCTTAACATCAAGCATATTTTAACAAATATTTTTAGTTTTCCTTTTATTATATGTTCTTAAATGAGGGTAACAAAATGTTATCAAATTTTTTCCATACCAATTTTAAAATATATTTATTCCATCGAACAAATTGTTAAATTTTTTTAAGCCAAAATATTCTATTATATTATGATTATATCATACTACCCTCGATAAAAACATCCTTCCTTGAACATCCTTTTTCTCAATCTAACCAGGTTCTTTCATATTTTTCCTTAATCATTTATTACTATAAATTAATTATATTTAATAGGTCTTTATGATTCATCAATATCAACTCAATCATGATTTATTCTTATAATATAATAAAATAATTATTATATGAAATCTAAAAATTAGTTTTTTTTGATGTTCTTATCTCCTTATCTTTCAGTATAATGTTCGTATCGCCTAAAAATAAATCATGAATTACTTGGTGTTATTTCTATTTCTTAATGAGATTTATGGGGAGAGATTTTAAAATAAAAAAATTACCACCATGATCCATTGAAATGTAGTGAAATGAAATTGTTATTTAGAGTTTAAATGGTTCCTTACTGGTGATTTATATTCAAAATTCTTTCAAATCATTTGAATAAGATTTTTCAATTATAGTGATGATTAAATCTGCTAGAAAGAATAATAAGTTCATGTGAGATACTATTTATTTCATATAGATAAATTATCTTTAATCTATATAAAATAACATCATTAAATTCGGAAATGAATTATTTCTTTATAAAATGAAAATAGCCCTTGTAAAGTCAATACCAATATAAATTATATAATAATTTGACTTTAAATTGGTAAAGAATAATCATAATAACTTAAAAATTAAATAATTTCATATCCCCAAAGTCGTCTCAAACCAGTCACATTAAATCAAAATAAATTAGTAACTTTCTTAAAAAATAATCCTTCACATTAACACTAAGGACTAAATAAACCCCATCCTAATAAAGAGTATCCAAAAAATATCATTTGTCACATAGAAACCTCATCGCTTAAAATATCAAAAGTGGTATTTAACAATTTTATCTTTTGATAAAACATAAACTCATAAAACCATTATGGTATCCATAGCTCTTAAGATAAACTCATGAAAACATCATATTTTCTATTTTTTTATACATCTTTTCTCTAAAACAAACTATATGTACCTGAACATAAATAATATATATTTTAGTATCTTTTGAAAATAATTCATTTCCATATAATCCGTATGTTATTTTAGGTTTATAGTTTTAGACAATTGGGTCTTAACCATTAAAAAAATATATTTTACATCACAAAGTGTAAACTCACACATTGTAGCCATTTTTTCCACAAAACAAAACGTTCCAGATATAACCGGTTTTGTTTCATGGAATATATTCACGATTTTGTTATTGAACTCATCCTAGTCCCTACACATCACTAAAAACCTTTGAAAAAAATTATATAGTTTGGTATGAGAACAAAATATTTGTATGTGATATAAAAATAAATAAATAAACTATTAATACATGAATACTTATAATAATTTTACTTTTTCAAAATAAAGTATGAGTGTAAAATAATAATTTTTATTACCAAATAATATATCTTATTTTCTGAGATATTTTGATAAAACATTTCATGATACATGTAAATAGAATATTAAGAATCATTAATATATATATATATATTTTTAAATCATGATAATTCGTGAATTTTTTTCACCCATAAAAATTAGAGAATAATTTTCTATAAATATAAATTCATTATCTTACATTGAGAAATCATAGGAATCCTATAAGAAAAAAAATGAAAAATTATTTAGTTAAATTTAGGATCCATTTTCTTATCAATATTATATATGGAGTAACAATAATATTTACAAGTGGAATAAACCTCATGTTTACACATGAAGTAACCTTCTTGGTTACACTTGGAATAACCATCATAGTTATACTTAGAGTACCCCTCTTGTTTAACATCCAATAATAAATTATAGACAACCCATTAGATGGATATCATAGACCCGCCGACACATGGTTTATAATGGAACCAACCATCATCATAAAAAATTATAAACATCCATAACGTAATAATAAAACCTAAAATCAATAAAATCATTCTTTTTACCCACAAGAATTCTTTTTCTAATATTGATATATCTATATCCTTTAAAACCCCATTCTCGAAACCAATTTTTTTTTTAATAATTGGAAAAAGTGTTTTATTTTAATTAAAAATGATTGGATATTAGAAAATTAAAATATAAAATAATGGTTTTAGTAGTGGTAAAATTCGTTACCAATATATACGTTAAAGTAAAACATTTCTTGTGTCTTTTATGATAAAAGTCAAAATGTTCCATAAAAGTGTCTTTTTTTTGAATTTTCTTAATTATAGTAAAAATGAGACATTAAATTTCAATATAATAAATTTATGTCGATATAAATACCTTCAAAAAAATAATTTTAAAAATATATACTTGAATGAAAAAAAGATGGAAAGAAAATATTAAAAGGGGGTTTTTAAAAAGAAATACCTTACATTGAGTCTAGTTCATCATATATATTCTTTATCATATAGAATAATAAAATTATGTTAATAATATTCATGATAAATAACCTTTTTATTTTTTATTATTTATTTTTATATTATGTATTACCATGTTATATTCAATTACTTAATAATTTGAGTTCATGTTGGAAGTTTTGATGATATTCAACTCATATGTCCAAAATGACATCAATAGGTCAAATATGGTCATAGAGATTATAATACCATCATATCTAGAGTAATAATAAGGAAATAATTATAATTTTTATACATCAATTTTACTTTAAAAAAACCCTAAGTGATTGTAATGAAAAATAAATTACGTTACAATCATTTAGATGGTAGGTCGTATATTCACAGGAGTAACATTTTCATTTTTAAAAATTCATTATGTAAAGAAGATAAGAATTGTTTTATCCTAATAGAGTTATAATTATATCATAAATAAAATATTATTTCATTAAATATAGTTATATATATCATCAATGTGATATGGCATTGAAAATGAATCACATCGTCGGGTGGAGTTGGCCGTCCACACGTAAGAAAGAATGCCTCTATCATTTTTAATGAATGGAATGTAAAGGGAGAAAATGATATATAAAATATTAAAAATGAATAATATGTCATGAATATCATATATATAAATCAAATACATCATTATAAATAGTTTTAATAGGACATTATATAAAATTAATTACATCGGTTCGTGTGGAGGTAATCCACCGTACCAATGATCAATGGTTTTATTTACCATTTGATAGACGTGGAGATGCATATAGGATATAGAAATAACAGAATAAAATATATTTGTATTGTTGATACCAGTTTTATTATACCAAAATGGTTGACTAATTTTGGAATGTGTTAGAAAAAGAAAGAAAATCAAAATTCTTGGTTTTAAACTATATCTCTTCTTTGGACTACCTCTTAATGTTTGCACCGAAGTCATTGCTAGTTTGTTTTTACATTAAAAAAAAATTCCACTAGTAATTGGTGAGTGATATAATGAGGGTATTTGGGTAAGTATTTGTTAATTTTTTTAGTGTGTATAAAAGAGTAGAAAAGGTTCCCATTTTAAGAGAGGGGAGGGGTACTCTTGGAATTTCATAAAGTAATAACATACTATAAATTAAATTTCACATTAAAATAGTTCCAAATTGATATGATTACAATATAAGATGAGGAATATTTGAAATAATATAATAAAATAAAATTGTAAAAGTTTTTTTGATCTTTTTTCCCCTTATGTGATTATTTTAACCCATGTTTGGCCTTTTTGACAATTACCACGATATGAGAGATTTTACTCTAAATGGGTCAAGAATGCTACTATAAAAGGAAATTTGGACAAAAAATGAACTATAGTTGATATTTTTAAACATATAATAATAAATTTAGTAAAATGGTATTTTTTATGTTTTAAATCATTTATTATAATATTACTTATTAAAAAATAACATTAATGTACATTTTGGAACTCTTCCTCTTACATGAGCCTTAAAAGTACAAGATAACAATTAGATATGAATATAAAGAATTTATAACTCTAAGGTATTTAATTTTTATCTAAAAAATCTAATAAAATAATAATTATTTCAAATCATATTACTTTTGATGTTTTTAAAATAATTTATTTTACTTTTCAATTAATTGAGTAGATACGAAACGGCATTTCCTAGAAATCTAAGGTAATTTTTTCATTATAAAAACTATAATTAAATTAACAACGCAGAAAAATTATTTATCTTTAAAATTAATATTTATGACCAAACATATCTTCTTTTTATCACTATGTAAAAAGTATAAATAAAATAAAATAAAGGGAATGGCATTTTTGGTGTTTTTAAAATAAAATATTTCCAAAGTTCAAATCATGGAAATATAGAAAAAAGGTTATATATTAGAATTTTTGATGATTATAAATGAAATACACTAATAAAATTAAATTAAATCTAGTTTTAGTGTTATGTTCTTGTACTCATTATATTAGTGTTTCCCTTAATTAACTCATTTTACCTTTTTCATGGTAACAAAGCATACTATGATAATTATTCATAATGATTCAAAATAAATGGTAAATATATAAAAACATTGGACCAACTAATTATAAATTTTGAATTCATTTTTCAAGATTAATAATAATGGATTTTTATAATTGAATTTAAAATTAAACTCACAAAATGCAATAAAAACATATTTGATAAAAATGGATATTTTTAAATTAAAAAATGTTTTTATACAAAGTACTTGCATAAAAGTGACTAAAAAGTGTGTAATTAGATTATTTGTTATAAAAAGGAACTAATTAAATTTAAAACTAGTCACAAATATAATATAACTTTGTTAATACTTTTAAAAGAAAATACAGCTTTAAAAAATCATTATTTTTCACTATTCATTTAAAAATTAATTTCTTTTACAAAAATACTAAAAAATAACTCCCAAATAGTTTTAAAATAATTTTTACAAAAATTATATACTTTTTATGGAATAAAATATATAAAATTTCCAAAAATAAAAATAAAATACTCCCTCATAAAAATAGATAAATTTTTTCTTTATGAAATTGTATTCCTAAAGAATAAAATAATTGTTATAAAAATTGAGTACTTATTTAAAAACAATTAATCAATACATTTTCATTTTTTAACATTAAATATATTTGATAATTCTGTTAATCCTATTCATACCCACCAATTTAATGACCTTGATGTAATTGTCAAAATCAAATAAGAATATTTTGGGTTGTTTAAGCTTAGTGTTACATGCCATATACCTAGTAGAAAATAATATTTATATTGAAATATTGATGTATTATAATATAAAGATCATAAAAAGACCATTTAATACATTCTGAAAGAAAATACCCTTTTCAATTAAAATAAAATTTCAAGAATAATATGCGAATTATTTTAATTAGAAATAAAAATAGAAACTTGTAATGGTATATTCAAAAAATTAAGTGGTTATGATGATGGGGAACTCTATTCATTTCATGTTTGGTAAAAAAAGATTCATTTTACATTTTTAGTCAAAATTCAAAAAGTGCATCATTCATAAAATTACAAGATAACTCATATGAAATTTTTTTATAAATACTAAAATATGAGTTAAATTTTTTCAAAATATTATTATAATCTTAAAATCAATATTGAAAACAATTTATTGAAAATATATACTTGGAAGGAAAATATTTCCAACCATGTAATGAAACAATGTCAATTTTCAATTAAAATATTTTTTATGTATATTGAGTACTTAGAGATATAAAAATGAAAGGAAAACTTGTAATTTAGATTAAAAAACGTAGTATAATTTAATATATTTGGTTTAATATTGAAATATAAAATACTTCCCGTAGTGGAGACATAAAAATATAAATTCCCAAATAATGAAGGGATTGTGAAATAAACCCCTACTGCTTTGGTAACATCTCAAAAAATCCCTCGGATTAAGTAACATTAATTTTTTATTATAATTACATGAATTTTTGACAATACATTATATAACATGTAAAATGGGATCATATACAATATAGAAAATAAATTATGTGTACAATATTAAAACATGCCATTACAAAGGAAAATTGAGATGAAACCTCGTATAGTTTTTGTAAATTTTGAATCACAACCCCCTTAAAATAAAAATTTCAGAAAAATTTAAAATAACATGAATATATAGTGTGTAATTTTATTGAATACCAATGTTTAAATATACATTCCACATGAAATAAATTGACAGTGAGTATAAAATATCTTTCATGAAAATAAAAGTGGGACATTAAAACCATTACCTCAAGCCCGACATCCTTCGTATGTGTTCACACCACCTATATAATTTATAAAAATTTATAGTAAAGTTATTAGATAATAATTATTATATAAATCCCACCATATATGAGTTTACATTTCCATTTTTTTAGTAGTTCATTAACAATTATCTTTTAAAATCACTATTCTGGATAATTATATCTTCATTGTTCATGTATGTTTTTCTTTTGTAGTATTGATCCTTATACATTAATTAGGGTTAAATTATATCTAAAAGTTTAATTATGACATCAATATTATATATATTAATTATATATATATATATATTTAAAATCATCCACAAAAAGTAGATACAGAAAAATAAATTACACCGTTCATACAGACGGTAAGCTGTATATACACATAATCATTGTTTTCAAATTTCAATGGATGGAATGAATAAAAGATAAATAATAATTCACATTTAAATAAATATTTTTATATCATATATATCATATAGATTTGTGTAATATATCCTCATTTCCATCCCTATAAATAAAAAAAAAATGAATCCCATTACTTTATGAGGGTAGGAGTCCCCAAATACACATAAATGACATTGTTTTTTTTCATTTGATGGAAAAAAAGATGGATAATGGTTGTTTAATAATCATAAAAACTTATATTAGATTTATTATAATTAATTTATAATTTTATGAAAAATATCAAAAAAAAATTACGCCCGAAAAAACAAGTAAAAAATAAAGTATCTATTAAGGAAATTACCTCTTCTTGACATGGCAAAAATGGGGTTCATAAAGCCACTTTAAAGGTAGGGGTTGAAACATGTTGCAAAGTTTGAAACTGAGTTTGATGATCAACTATGAAAATGCATGGCTTCTCTGGTGGAGAGACTTACATAGCTTAAAGAACCATACAGGTAGATTCTACGATAGAAATCTAAACATACAATCTTTCCTAACCATATATCTTAATGGGAGAGATTCAGATATTTATATATTCCTCCTATTGTAAGATTTGTTGTCACTGAAGAGACTTACTGAAATTTATATGTCTTGTCCAATTTTTATTCATTTGTGATAACCATGTCATTTTTTCCCTTATTATGTGAATCACCCATGATAATACCCATCCATTGTGTAGTAATAAGAAATCCTGAATGTTTGGATTCAAATATTTAAATCGTAATAGAATATTCTTCGAGAAATGCTCATAAATTTCCACCAACACCAGAATCCTTACTGATGTATCTATTCCATGATCTTAAGGTTACATGATTTGTAGGAGGTCATTTCTGTAGAATATACATCCCAAAGGAAGAGTTATCTTTTATTGTAAAAAATGATAGGCTTTCATAAAGTCGCTTGATTTTTTCCCAGGCTATATGGTGGTCCATTCAAGCATTTGTAGGGTAAATAAGTATTGTTCTATAGTTTAGGGTAATTTAGATTGGACCCGATATTGATTTAGTTTAGAGACTTTTATATTGGACCTGATGTTGATCTAGCTTAATATATTTTACACCAAAACTAATATTTTTTTAGTTTAGGAACCTTTAGTTTGGATCTTATGTCACTTTATTTTAGGGTCTTTTAGATCAGACCTTATGTCATTTATTTTAAGGTCTTTTAGCTAGGACCTTATGTCACTTTAGTTGAGGTCCTTTTAGCTCGGACCTAGATGTGTTATTGTTTGAGTTATTTTTTCATATATCTTGATGTGATTTAGTTTAGGTTCTTTTTTTGAGACCTTTATGTGTTTTAGTTTAGGTTTATCTATCCCAAACATTGTTGTGTTGTAGTTTAGGGTCTTTTAGCTCAGTCTGTTATGTGTTGTAGTTTCGGGCCTTTCATCTCAGACCTTGATGTTCTGTAGTTTAGGGTCTTTTATCTCGATCCTTGATGTGTTTTAGTTTAGGGTATTTTAGCTCAGACGTTGATGTGATCCTAGAATATGGTGTAGATATTTCAGGTGTAGTTTAGACACACTGTGGTGTTGAGTGATGCTGTTGTTATGTTAGGGATCTCAAGGGTCTAAATGTACATTTTCAGAGAGAAACATTTGGTTGATGACCATAGGTTCAAATGCTTGAGCCATAGGCATGCGTGCATTGTCATGAAAAGGGACCTTAAATTCGAGTTTCTCTCCCGGAGGCCTTGGAGGATTTATAGAGGTAATATTGTTGAGGGATAAATATGAGGCATACCAAGTCTTCTAGAATAGTTAGAATGTGGGTGATATAAATAATAACCAAAAATTTTGATTCTAGGAATATGAGATGGGGTAGACATTCCAAGGAAGCTCTGTGACACTTTGAGATGATAAGTTCCACCACGGTGTTTCTAGGGCTCACAATGATTAAAGCTCATTTCTGTCAAAGAGGATGTGCCTTTAGTTATGGGTCATGTCCCTTATTCATTTCTAGCATGACCTAGATAATGATGACTCCACTTCTTTCCTAGGGAAATGCATTTTTTATAAAGTCTCAAATTTATAGATGATGAGGTTGGGTATGCATGGAATGCTATTGTGGAATCATTATGGAACCATAGGGTGCTTTATATCTCGATTATAAAGATCGATCCCTACTCCATAGGGTATCAAATCATGAGGTGTGGCCATCAAAGGTTTGATGAGGGAGTGTTTCATTCTAACCTTGAGAAAGGGTAAAAAACAAGGTGGTGTAATGGTGAGGATGTCAAATAGATTTAGATTGTTTGGTATGAGGATTTTTAATCATGATCCAAACCATTATGATGAACATGATGAAATGGGATAGTTATATCAGGAGTATTTCAACCAAACTGATGTATTGAGTGCTCCTTCGATGATGTCAGAGCTCATAAGGATTAAAATTTCCTTTTCATTGAGTGAAAAATTTTGTTTATGACTATCGGCAAAAATGCATGATCCATGGGCATGAATGCATTGTCAGGAAAATGGTCCATTGAAGTTGTATATATTTTCCACCAGAAATTAAAGGTTTATGGTGATCCGAGTCACCAAAATCATGAATTTTGATTTTCATAAAGTGTAATATTTAATAGGGGGTTGAACACCGTAATGGTTTTGTCACCACCTTGCGAACATATTCTTATGGTGATTCAATTTGATAAACCATTGATATAACTTTTTCCTAGACCAGAGGGTCTAGTGAGCATAGATTGGATTTTACTAGGGCTACAAAGTAAACCCTAGGAGCATTATTACTAATACATTTATGCCCTATTTTTTTCTAAACTCTATAGATGAATATTTTAGCGAGTGAAGGATGGAATTTTGATAAGGTCTCCATTTGCAGGTTTTACACATCAAAAGATTTGGGTCTCTTTTACTATCTGTTTTGGGACTTGCGATTACGACCATTTTATGATATAGTTTAAGGTTGTACAACTTTTACCGAAGTGTAGGATGTTTAAGATCATTCCTCACATGGATTTAATATGAGTATATGTTACACAAGAGAATAGTTGTGATACCTAGGGTCAAAGGCACTCCAACACCCTTCTACGATGGAGATAGAAATGTTTTAAATCCCATCTTGAGGTTCTCATGTTATGAGTAATGATATAGGATAGTCATATCTAGTAGTGGTTTAAATCACACATAGGTGTTGAGTTCTACCTTGATGATGTTAAAATAACTAGAATTAGAGGTACCTTTCTTATTAGTACATGATGTTGCTGGTTGGTGGGCTTCAAGACCATCTACATCAATCACACGGATGAATTGAGAGATATATTTTGTTTTCCAAGGTCTATGAGAGGCTTGTAGAAACATGAGTTACTGCAGACATGAAGTTTGGGGCGTGGATTGGGTGCATTTAAAATATGTTAGAAGCACCCCATACTGGGTATGACTTAGAAAAGTCTCTTATGGTCCTTCGACAAGGGATGAAAATTGGGTGATGGTCAGAATTGCTTCTCATCATGTAGTGGGGACGTTTTCCGTGTAGTTTAATGTCATGTGGTATATAAATTTCTCATGTAGTTTATCATCATGCAGTAAGGACATACTTCTTTGCATATCATCCTCATGCAGTAAGGATGTAAGAACTTCTATGACTGGATGAAAATGTTGTAGTTGGTCCAAAGGGTGAATATATAAGATTCATTACATATCTCATGAGAATAATCATCCCACAAAAAGTAATTATGAAAATATAGGAAGTTTAATGTCATGTAGTGTGTATTCAGATCCGCCAACAAGAAATAGTAATATCCCACATGGGTCCACGAATGAAATTATGTGTGCCACTACATATCCCATGGAAATGGGAATGAGGCCACTTGCAGTTCTTAATAAATTCCACTATATAGGTCTGATCCATAGATGAATAGGGGGTATATATATATATATTAATTTTATGAAAATGGTATCGAAGATTGAAATTTGGTCATTGCTACAAATCCTGTGTGTACATGAATCTAGTCGCACATAGTTCATATCTAGGAAATAATCAACATAGTTCTAGACCATATATAGAGGTGTGCATTATTTCTATTAATTGTTGTAATTTGTCCCAAGATTGAAGATCATGGTACCGCAATATATCTTGTATTGATAATATTCAGTCTACACATTGTTATTAAGGAACCATGAAATTTGAAGACAAGTGGAAAGGAAAAGATGGAACAATGTGGAAAAGTGGTGATGTTGCAGCAGGTCCTGAGTATTGAAGTTTACGCAACAAAACATATATCATGAAAATGAGAATCAATCCGTTTGTTGATATGAACGAACCATGATGTTTAAAATCTTGTGGAATGTAGATGGACTCCATTATGGGAAGACAGATATAGTGGTTGACAGTGTTGTAGAAGACCAACACTAGCTACAGTGGGCCTCTCAAGTGAGGATCACAAGACTATGTAGTTTTATGTTGTGTAGAGGACATTAACTATGTATTATAAATTCATGCAATGGGAACTCATTTTATGTCTTTTATGGTCTTACGTTTAAGAATGATATAGGCCTATCAAAGACTTTTATTTCTAGTTTTTGCGGGGAAGCCCTTACCAATACTCTTTATTGCATGTGAGCTATGATTGGTGTGAGAAACAAAGTTTGAAAAGGATTCATATCACCATGAAAAGTCATTTAATAGTAGGAATATGGAATTTTGTATCATTTATTAATTGTACCATGATATAAAATCAATTTGAACCTACGTATCTCTTTGGAAGTGAGAATCAATCCATATGTTGTTCTAGGAAACCCGTGCAATTTAATGTCATGCGATAAGGACATGGGTGACTCCGCATGAATGAAGTTGGATATTATGTATTCATGTAGCATTTCATCATGTGGTAAGGATGTAGACCAACCTATGTGAATAAAAAGGGATGTTGTGTAATCATTTAATTTTACATCATGTGGAAAGGAAATTTTCCATGAAGTTTAGTGTTATGAATTAAGGACATTGGATCAACCGAAGTGAAAGGAATGTAGTCATATGGTTGGGCCTAAGAATAAGGTATTGGGTTTCACTATGATTCCTATAACATTAGGAGTCAAGACACACATAGTTCTTATGGAACCACTGAGTCTGACATCTTGTGTCTATGATGAAATCCATATAGTTTATCATCATGTGGTCAAGACAAGCTAATTAAAGTTTAATATCATGGGGCTAGGACAAAGTATGGGGCTTACTATGATGTAGATTCCCTTATGATGATCACTATGAAAAGTATTTCATGAGAAATCTCGCATTGGTGGGTGATGTGACAAGCTCTTCAACCTTGGTGGCCAATTATTATGCTCTATTATGACAAAACTTATGTATAACATAAGGCCCTTCTAACCTAGGTTCCAATTTCAAGGGATTATCTCAATGTATTATCAGGGTTATGAGATCCATCACCAGTTATCCTTAGAAGAAGGAATGAATGGGAACATTTTTATTAAAGGATCATGCTATCCGATTATGATGGACCTCTATCTTGTGAAGTGTGAAAAATCTCTTCTCATATATCGATTCCAATTATTTTAAATACTTTTGAGATTTCTCATAATATGAGATCTATCCAAAAATTTATATTTAGAGTGAAGGTATATAGACCTCGATTGGTAACACAACCTCATTCCCGTACACCAATGATTATGGAATTTCAAATGTGGTAGTACGCATGGTTATATGGTAGGACCTTAAAGGATGTATGAGTTTTTTTGGCTAAGACATCTTATCCTTGTTCACCATCTTCTGGAGTATATTCGATAGAGTCTTATTGAAGTCCTCAATCTATCAATTTGCCACTTCATGATATCGATATGTTTTATTAGACTCAATATTATAATCCTTGTACAATGTATTCAATTCTTTAGAGTAGAACTCAGTGTCGTTGTTCGTCAATATTGTTTGAGGGACCCCACACCTGGTGATGATATGGTACTTTATGAATTTCATGATATTCTTTGTACCAAATTCCTTGTGGGATATTGCAACATCCCATTTAGAAAATAATTCAGATGCAGTAAGGATGTACATGAACTTTTTAGTTGTGGCTAGGGGATATTCTCCAACAACATTCATCCCAAAAACAAAAAATGTCTAGAAATATCAAGTTACTTGTTTTAATTTTGGGGCATGATGGATGAATTTTACATGGGTCTAGTGTAAATGAAATTTCATGGTTATTTCCTCACATCCTTGTATCATGGATTTTCAATAACATCCCAATGTCCGGATTTGTTGGGAGAGCCTAGTTCTAGATGAATGGGTTCCACAAGGGCATGCATGGACTTCTTCAATGACGGTATGAATATCACATTATTCTATGAATTTGAGGAGGATTCCATCAAATAATTGATTGTAGGGGGATTTCTGCTCATTTGGACCATCCTTCTGAGTGAAATTTTCTGTCCGATGCCAAACCTATTCTATTTCTGGCATAATCATTTGGGAGAATCCTATTTTGGAGATAGCCAATTATGGGCTCCATAAATCAAGGGGTTATTGTTGGCTCATCATGCTCTAGGGAAGTGCTGACTTGAATGATTTTATCCATATCACGTCGAAGATTGATGAGACCACAATTCAATATGTGATATGTAATATTTCATACTCCGGATCAGGGTCAGCCAAGATAGTTACTGCATTATAAATTGTGTCCGTATGAACATTTTCTGATTGTGGAACATGATGAAATGTGGGCTCAAAAGGTAATTTTTCTATTAATCCCTTGATGTTTCTAGTGAGAGGAGATATTTCTTAATTTTTAATGGAACATTAAACATTTATATAATTTATCACCAATTATGAGTTCTATTTGATATTTAGGAAGCATATGTACAACTATAGGGAATGTTCCAATCCAGTGATGAGAGTTTGGTATTCTGCCTGATTATTTATGTAGCCTTCACATTGTGAGAAAGAGTAGGGAAAAATAGGTTTCTCTGGGGAGACAAATACAATTCCTAGACAACCTTGACTGATCTTCAGGTTTTCTATCCTAGTACTTATAAGGATCTGGGAGGAACCTTCAATGTACATATTTAATGGGTGGGGAGTGTCATGGGTATAAAAGACCTAATCATATAGAAGTATAGTTTCCTTCTATGTATTTTATGGGGTAGGATGTTCTGTGAGGAAATCAACGAGTAGAATCCCTTTCAATGAATTCTATGATATTAAATTAATATAATATTTATATAGAATGACATCCCATCAAAGTGATGTGGCTAGTCAACATGGGATGACCAAGGTTGTACTTGAGCATATCAATATGAGAGACCAGGTGGATTTCATGGTGTTGTAAGTATTTCATCATATTTTTCACTGTGAAGATGAGTGAAAAAATTTGTTCTTTACATTAGAATACCAGGCATCAATACCTATCATCATCCGAATGATGTAGTATAGAGTATTTACACTTCCCTGCATCATTATTTTCGGTGAGGTTGGAATCCAGTAAGCATTCCATGTTGAACACATATAATATGGGTGACCTAACTAGCACTGTAGGAATCGAAACTAGTGGGTTATGAAATCAATTCTTGAGAATTTAGAATTATTTTGTACTATCATCGTCCGATTGATTGGTGAATCCCTTCTTCATTATCCTGGTAATGGGGAGATCTTTTCTGTCTAGGTTTTATAGGAATCACAGATGTAGGTATGGTGCCCTTGGATTCCCCTCTGTTCTTTGATATTTCTATGGGGTTACATTTCTAAAATAGCACTAGTATTTTTTGGGTCAACCTTAATACCATGGTTTCATTCCAAAAATATGAGTAGCTATCCTGATGTTACCCCGAAAGAAAAATTCGACAACTTCATTTTTAAACATGATTTTACAACTTGTTGAAAATTATTCAAATATTCATGAAGTGATCACTATCTGGGTGGGGTAAGAAATTAGAAGAGACATTATCATTCATTTCTATCTGAGTCATCATAGAGAGATTCTAGAGATGATTTTATTTTACACTAGAATGGAGGACAGTATGGGGTTTGACCTATGGGATTAGATCTGTTTACTTAAACAGATTTATTGTGAGTGCATTATGGTTGTCAAAAATACTCTAGTGTTTCATATGGGATGTCCCCAAAGAATTGGGAGGTATAACTTGTATATCATCATTATCCATTGGTTACATACCTCAATTCTTGTCGATATATTTTTGAGCATATGTGGCCCCACAAGTTTCCAAGGGGTATTTTAACTATATAGTAGGAATAAATTGCTATTAATAGGGTACTTCAAAAACTGATGGAATGTTGATGGTACCTCCATGTTGCTATAGAGCTAGGGCCTTCCAAGAAAGACATTATTTGGGGTGTCTTGATATATAACCATGAACTCAACATCATATGTGGGTTCCCCAAACAGGGCATCGTGTATGATCTTCTCGATAGGCCTTTGATCATGATTTTCATACCCTTTAATGGTCAGATTTATGGGAAATAAGTCCCATATTCGATATCCCAAATATAGGAGGGTTTGAACTGGAAATATATTGATCCCAAATCCATTTTAAATATGAAACCTTTGTTCATTTACATTATTGAGTTTTCCCAAAACCTATATAGTCCTGATGTGACCTTGGTTGGCATGTTACTCACCTTGATGAATTAAGGAGATATTGAAATGTCATTTTGAGGACATTGTAACCACTCGATAGACCATAAATGCAGTTAATTCTATCTCAAATATTGTGGTCTTTTTAGGGAATCAACAAGAGTTATTTTAAAATATGGAGTGCTTTTATGATTGGGAGATTGGGTGGGAAAATTGCCATCTACTTAAAAATGTCATTCTTTTTTTACAAAGGTCAATACTCCATGATATGGGGATGCTCCTGGGTATGTAGTTCTTGAGATGAGGCATCTGAAGTGGATGGGGTTGGAGTATGTGAAGAATTTGTGGGGGAAATCTACTGAGAGTGGTGTGGGGCATGTTGCCCATCCCATTTTTCTAGTAGGATCGGATGATCAAACAACCATTAGGCTATCATGACATACAAATGGATGTGAATGACCACTATGGGGTTCTGGGATACCTCCTTGTCACTTTTGGTCTGATTAGAGTGCTTAACCATGGGTCTCAGCTACATATATATCCGGCCTCCATTTCCCCGGTTATATGCGAGAAAACAATATCAGGATTCATGTTCATCATCACAGAAAGTGTCTTCCAAGTGTATAACATGATAGAACCAAATATGAGATCTTATTCTGATGAGTATTCTATTAGGTGGGCCAGTTCCCATGTTGCAGAAGTTATAATGATGAAATCAGAAAAAGTTAGGGCTTACATTGGAGTAGAATACTATTATTATTATTCTATTTATTCTTACTTTTGATGTAAATACCGATGTTTGGGATTCACTTCTAATGATTCCTTCCAAGGTGGTTGAGATATTGTAAGTCTATGAAAGTGTTCTTTCAGGGTGGCATGAGCTCGATCATCAATTTTTCAATTCATCCACTTGTCAAACTTTTGTGTACGTTGATCCAGAACCTTATACCATCCTTCTTCCTCTTTTTACCAGATGAAGGTTATGCAAGACACCTTCTCTAGGGAGTTTTCTAATGTCACATTTCCATAAGTGACCATGACTTGTGGGTCATTTTTAAAGATGAAGAAATCCATGATATTATGACCCAACCTTCTATTGTATGGGTAGTACTCATGATGATTAGTGAGGTTGACCTCATTAGGATTTCTAGGATGTGGAATCTTGAGTAGGTTATTGTCCCTAGCAGAGAAAAAATAACTAGGGAATTGTTCATTTTTGGAGGAGTACACTTTGTTCATCAATTCCCAAAATCATGAGAGACATAGATTTATTTTTTCTTCTAGACATGGGTAATTCTATGGTTTTCACCACTTGATAGGAGGTGCTGTGTGGTTCTGATTCTACCTAGGTGCTTGGATGGGAACTACTGGTGGTTTCATTTTGACAACCATAACTTCTGCTTTTCCCAACATTTTTCTCTATTATATATGAAAAAGTCAAGTTTTGGATTGGTTTTGATGATTAGAAACCTTAAGATGGTGTTCTATTCTAGCAGGCTCTTAGAACCCACACAAATACTTCATGGGGATTAGATTTGTCTGAAACTCATCCCTAATATTTTCATAAAATGTTCTGATAGTTTATCCTGTGAGAGATGTATGCTATGTGAATATGTTATAACTTTTCAACTTTCTATGAAATTAGAACCCCTCGCATTCTCAGTCTGTTTTCAATTCATTAAGTTGATTTTTTTCTCCCATATCATGGAGCTAAACTGATAAAGGAACTAATGAGGAAGGTATTCCAATCCTATAACAGATCTAGCTAGTACGGTACTATACCAATCAAAGGTTGGCCCTGTTAGAGTCTATAAAAAAACATCATATTTGTGGCCTCCTATTGTTCTTGAGGGCCCATCATCGGCCCAAATCATGATTATAATTGTGTGAGATGTTGTTCAGGGTTGCCTACACCATCAATTGTAGAGAAGGTAGGATTTCCAATGATGGATGGAGGTGTAGTTTCATCCACCCATTTGGGAAATCGATTACTATTAGGATTTATAGGTGCTCATATACCTTACATGGTTTCCATTATAGTAGCAACTAAATCGATGAAGTTATGTAACTATAGGGACACTAATTTCAAAGCCACGTCCCATCCACAGGGAGAATTTATGGGTTGATTATGTGGCCCACCATTATTCCTCACCAATTCTCAATTGATCCTATGAATGAATGGTTTTCCTTGATTGGGATATGCTGTCACCACAGCGGAGGGAAGTCACAATCATTTTCGAATTCCGTGTTTAAGTAGACTGGTTTTGTAAATATAGAGCCAATCTGATGCTTAGATACCACCTTTCTAGAAAATTGGATTTGGGATGGATAATATTCTTCTCTACATGAAGACGATACTCTATGGGAATATTACCCATGATCAGATCCCCATTTGGTTTCCAAAGAGTTTATATTTCACTCTCTTATTGTGATAAGTTATCCTATGTGTAAGGAACTTCCATTCATATAATAAGTGATCGAGATGTAGACACACTTTTCCCTTTTTATTTTACAGTATTCCACTGATGACGTGGAAACCTATTATTCGGTTGGGACAAAATTTGAAGTTTTCTTTGGTTTCGGGTGCACGTAACCTCATTTTGGGCATCAAAATTACCCTCCTCATTGGGTAAATTTCTCAATTATTTCCCTTTAAATTTGTATCTTTATTCAAAATGTATTCCATGTTGACAGTAATGACATTCAAAGAGGAAAATCAAGAAACACTGGTTGTGACATTACTTTCAACACAATAGGTTGATTCTGACTGCACTTAACTAGGGTCATTTTTGAATCCTTTTCCATGTTGGGACGTTTAGACATGTTACCCCAATGGGGTATCATCACTTTTTTTGTATATTCCTTTTATTTTTGGAATTTGAGTAATGAACATGATGGAGGTTTTGGTCATGATTTCTGAATAATCCCCGACCAGTAGAGGTTTTTACCATGGTTGGAGGGATAGGTGGGATACCAACCATTTCCCTCTCTACTTGAAGAATACATATGATTTATATTGAGATGATGATGATGAAAATATTCCAAGACCTGTGGATTGGGGAACATTTAGTACTACAATTGGCATTAGTTGGTCATGTTTATGAGGATCTAATTATTCCATTTAGGGACATGATGATTCCCTGGATGGACATGAAGAAATAAATTATCCCAACTCAATGGTATGGGGGTGATTTGTAATCACCATAGAATCTTCGAGGACCAACTCATGGGATGATGAACTTGGAGGTTGTGATTGAGATATAAATTCCCCCAACCTAGTGAGATGTGGTTTTCTCATAGCTACTAAGGATATTTTCAGTATCCTCTCATGAATTAATGATATGAGGGGTGGAGCTAGTGGTAGATATTTTTTTAGACCATGAGGTCAGGTCCTCTCCTTGATGGATACTATGGCAGCTATTATTGTAGCCCCTGGATGTGGCATAGTTGTTCTCACATAAGAGTTGGGTGGGACTACGGCCCATGATGTGAACAATTATACGTGGTATGTTTTCTCAATGATTACAAATTCGGTCTACTAATCCGAAATGAATTTACATTTCTTCTATGGGCCCATTTTGATGTTAGGTTGGATATCCTATCCCTCAATTTGTGATGTTTGGAAATCATTGAAGTGGGATCATTATATTGTAGTTACTAACTTTCATGATCATTGACTAGTATTCTTATCTCTCTAGAAGCAATAACAGTATAGGAAGCTGAATCAAAGGGGTTGTATTATTCCAAGGGTATAGTAAGGGGTAACTCTCTATACTATCCCCATTTGAAAATAAAAATACAAAATGTGGAATCAGAGATCATCTCTCAAAGTGTTACTATGAAATGGAGTCAAGCATGTTGTAGATTTGTGCTTTGATTTTCTGTTTTTGGATCTCGGTCCATAGAGATATCATCAAAGTCTTACTAAAAAAAGAGAATCCAGATTTTCTGAAGGTGAAACTCTTATACTTATATTGGGGATGTTGAGCCTTTAGTTGTTGATGAGTGTTGCACACATTTTGGTGTAGATAAGGCATGCACTCCTTTTTTAGCCCATTTGGGATGTCATAGTCAGAAGTAGTGAGAGGATAGAACATGTTGGGGAGGTTGTTTCTGTATAAGTCTCTCTATATAGAAATTCCATCTTTCTCTTCATTAGTCTAACATTCCTCCATCCGACCAGACCATAGAACATTGATCCTATGGTCACAAGATGACAGGAGTGGTGTGATGCTAGAAGTCGATGGGGAAACCATATACAGTTTTCCATGATGTTTTGAAAACCTTTCTATAATAAGGTGTATGATTTTTGAACACCTATCTATAGAGTGGATTCTAAGAAAGTGGAGGATTTCCTTGTCCATGAGATTTGTCACAATGGGGAGGTCCACCATGATGGATGTTAGGAGTAGAGTCCCTAAAATCCATCTCCAACCCACCACAAGGAGGAATGTCATGAAAATGAATGATTTCTGTAATCAATTTCATATAAGAGTCAATGTACCCTTGTGGTGTTGATAATGGGTTTTGTATAACCTCAAGGAGACTATAATTTAGAAGATTTAGAAAAGGAGACATGTTTTGTGTCGTGGTTAGAATATATCAACCTTCCATTTGGGATTGTACAGGGATATGAGACTATTGTATGACGGTTTCCAGAACTTGTATATAACCATATGGTTCTCCGGGAATATGTTCCCTATGATAAGAAGCTATTGGAATATTCAAATAATATATCTAATTATTGAAAGGAATTTGTTTCTGTCCCATGGCATGTTCCATTCTCACTTGGTGAGCCTCAGTCAATATGGGAGCATGAGCCCTATCCCGAGCCTTTGGGATATGTTTCTGGTCAATATTGGTAAGAGTATGAGCCTTCTCCAAGGAATGTTCCACTGTCACTTGGTGAGACATGTTTTGAATAAGAATGTGAGCCTATCCTGTATATGTATTCCACATCAGAATATGATGATGAACCACTGGAATGGGAGAAGGAACAATAACCCATCCCGTATTCCCTTGGTCAGATCCGACCAAAATAGGGATATATACCAGTTCTTGGGATTATGGAGTATGTCTCTAGAATTATTCGACAATAATATGAGAATGTATCAAGGCTTGTGCCCCTCTCACATAGTGATTTCTAACCAAAACTGGGATATGATCCTGATACCGGGCCTTTGTAATATGTCACAGAAATTTTTTTGTAGGCATGTTCCCCTATCATAAGGCATGTTCCTCTCTCACCTGGTGAGCCCTAGTTAGAAAGGGTGTATGAGACCTCTCTGATTACTCATCCTTTATCAGAATATGCCAATAATTCTTCTAGACGAGAGCACGAGTGTGTGCTTTCTCGGATACAACCACCAATTCCTGATGGTTAGAGTGTGAAGTTATTTTTTCTATAGGGATATGAGTATGTGCATGACCCTTTATCTAAAATAGTACTAGAATGTACTGGTGGAGTTCTTTAGATGTTTCTTATATATATTGGAATTTCAGATAAGTGTGTGTGGGGATATAATCCTTCGCATTTTCTGTCTCAATTATACACTAGAAAATGTGTTTGTTTGAAGCAGGTATACATACCTAATGTTTCCCCCTTGTGACATAAGAATATTTAAATGTGCTTCATGCATGGGGGTAGGGACATGTTCCACCTTCCTTGATACAAGAATATGGCCATAGAATTGTTCTGAATAATCAGAAATATGTGCCTAATTGTTGGTTCCTGCTGGAATATTCTAATAGGAATTGTCTGTAGGAGTTGGGAAATGATCCCTCTCCTTGATATCCAATATATTTCTCCCTCAATGAGATTTCCCTACTACATTTACATCAGAATTAGAGGTGGTAGCGTGTCAGGTGGTACCCTTAACAGTCCATTTGTGGGTACCGGTGGGATGGTGTTGTTGACGGTGGTTGACAGTTTCCCTCCTTTGTGGCACCTGAACTAAAAGGGTGCCATATTTGGCTTCTTGATATACCTTTTTAGGGTTAGTAGGTGGAAGTTTTCACACTATAGAGATAATCTATCTAATTTTTTGGTTGTAGAGACAAGGGATGTTGGATTAGAAACAACCTTTCCAAGGCGATATAGAGTCACCCGTTACTATGGTTTTAGAACCTCGTGGGAAGCTTCCATGATCATGATCATGCAAAATTTATGGTACTCATGGACCATCATATTTTCCACCTTTCATTGGTTCTTTCAATTTGTTGCAATTACTTTTCATTCAGAAGAGGTTGCAGCAATGAATGATTTACTAGATTGAATACTCATTGATGAAGATATTGTTTTTAGTCGAGATTTTGTTTGTATCTACTGTCATGTAAGCAATGGGGAATAAGGTTTCTAATTAGTGTAATATCATAGGACTAATATTCTCAATCAGATATGCATGGTCAACAAAACTGTTCGGATATCCCTTATCTATCTGTTATACTCGCATAGACTTGTTTACAAGAAGATTGACTTTGAGGAACCCCGATTATATAAGATTATCTATAAGATCATGCTAGTCTTACTGCTTGGTTTATATAGGGTATGAACAAAATGTACCCTGACACATGATTATTATATCATTTTAGATATTCAAATTGGGTGTGTTAGTTTTGTTTACATATGGGGTGAAAAAATGGATTAGTGGATTATAACAGATTCTTTTATTATCATAGAGATTCCAATCAGGTTTACCATTTTTGTTTTGTCAGGGGTTTTGATGCATGGATGGGATCTATCTGATGGTTTGATTTTGGTGGATTTGTGTTGTGCACAATCATGACCATTATATTAAATTTTTATTTTTACCAAAAACTTTTAATGCTCCCCACATCCAAAACTAGTGACAGACCTATATTCCAAAGGCAACAGTCACTTGGATTTTCAAGCCCATCGACTCTTGGGGACTTACACTGGTTGGTATGATGGGAGGTTGGGATAATTGAACCCTTTTAAGAGGAATTATTTACTAATCTGGTACTATTTTATAGATTTAAGATATTTTCATGAATCACTTCGTAATCCTGATATGGGAACACTTATCCTAACAATACAATAATGGGTTAGTTCACTTTCATATGAAAACTATTGGGGTATTTATTGTGAATCCATCTATTGGTATCTGGGGATCTTTTTCATTCTCCTATAATGGATGGTCTCTTAAGTTCAAAAGTTGTATGACCTAGTGCTTTGGAATGTGCTACCAAGAAAGGAGGTGGCTAATATTCCAAGGAGGTGATTGAACCATTTTGAGGTATCCTAAATTTCCTCGTTATTGTAGGAATCAAAACCCACATCATTCAATTCTCCCATGAAGCTTAACGTTATGTGAAAAAGAAATTATATGGGTGATTTGGGACACAAAGTATTCAAGCAAAGTTCCCGGAGAGACGACTTATATATCCTGAGTATAGAGAGAATCAGAGTTGTTGTAGTTCATTTTTTTCGGGCCTTATATACGGAGTTTGACCCTTCCATTTTTGAGACTCATGGTGTAGAGGGAATAATTATTTTAATTCCCTATACTCATGCGATATATGGTTGGTGTGAGAAATAAGGGATGACAAATGATCATTTTCATGGCTAATGATATGTGACCTATATGTTGGGACTCCCCGGAGATGATTCATTATAGAACTCGGACCTTATGGAGACATCCTACATATCTTGGTTATGGTAGGAATCAGAGTCATCATTATTCAGTTTACTTTTCAATCATCTATTAGGTGATTTAGAGTAATCATTCCATGGGAATGATTGGGTACCGATGGTAAAAAAATGGAATTTCCATAACATTTACATCAAAATGGATCTTTATTTTAGCTCAATACATAGAAAGGAGTCCTATATATCCTTTTATTACATGAATCTAAGTTTTAATATTTCAATCACACCCTAGGGATTATTCCAAATGTATATTTCCATGTATTGAGGATAATGTGTCATGACATTTGTTGGGGGATTACATATAGATTCTACCATGTTTAGTGGAGACTTGCAAAGTAAATGATATTATTATTGAAACTCCATATAATCACATGATCTATGCGTTCTGTGAGAAACAAGGTATAATAAATGATAAATATAATTTATTAGATAGTGTCGTACTTGGGTATTTGGATAGCTTTGTGGGGATTGAACCTTGAAGAGTTGGCCTAGATATCCTAAAAATGGATGGAATCAGAGTCATGATAGTTTTTTTGGTTAGGGATCACAAACAAAGGTTTCCCTAGTCTTTTAAAACCTATCATGTAATGTTTCTAGTTAGGGCTTACACTCTATGATTTCCCTAGTATTTCTTTCCTAGAGGACAAAGAATGATTGATTACTTATCCTTTTATGCAGGAGAGTATCTTATAGAAATATCTGAATACAACTAATGATCTAGTTAGAATTTATAAAGGGAATCACATAACCTAGGTAGCATATTTTAACATTATGACATGATAAAAGTTATCTTTGCTAGTGAACATCATATGATCCAAGTGGTATGTCCTTGAAGCCATTGCATGACCCAACTAACTTGTCCAGATGGTTTAGCATGATCCATTCAACATAGGCTAGTTTAATTTGTAAGAGAATAATGGGCACATATAGAAGGTGTCATGAGATTCAACACAACATGTCTCAGAGGGTATCAAAAGTCATTAATTCCATACTTGGAGGGCAACACATGACCTGTCAAACATGGCTATTGGATTTCCTGGGACTTGGACGACATTCCCAGAGGGCGTCATGAGGGATTAATTTAAATGTGTGGATGTTACCATGAGACACGACTAACATGATTCAGTGCTCTTATAGGAGTTTAGAGATGTATCTAAAGGGCGTCATAAGGCTTGGGAAACGAGTCTAGGGGGTCTTGAAATACTATAGAGGTATGCTGAGGGAGAACCACATGAATTTCTCTATAATGATCTTGAGGATTTTTCATGACCCACATAGAATGATGGAGGAGCATCAAGAGATCTGTAGGACATGTCCTGGTGCTATCGTGTGTCATGGATAGTTCACATGATGCATATATGGGTCAATGAACATGTTTTCCAATTATTCCTTCCACCTTTAGTCATTGTTATAGACCTTGTATCATAAATTCCTTATATTTCTTCAATTCTAGTTTATTTTGAGTCTCAAGTGACCAAGAAGATGTGCGGTATCTTCTCACACATCTTATTATATGTCAATCACGTGATCTATGAATGATCTTGTGAATTGATTTATCCATGGAATATGATCACTCTAAAAGTTTGCAGGTATATTACATGATGGAAGAATTTCCATTCATGAAATTAGCTACTTAGAGGAATCCACTTTGATCCTTGGGTGTGATAATTTTCCTAGATGTGAAAAAAAAATTCCAATGTCCGAGAGTCCAGAGGAACCTTTATTAATGTTGTGTTGGGGAATTTATAGGCCTCCCCACCCTGGTTGTTCATCGGTTTTCATGGAGTATCTAGAGTTGATCCTGGCGGGAGTCAGCAAAGGGGTCTATCACTACACGTCATTATGAGGCTTTGTTAAGGATTTCTCTGATGATGTCACATGATTTTTAGCGATCATGAGTCCCTCCCATAAATTCCCTTATTATTGGATTATTTCCAAATAATGTGGACTTGTTTTATTATGTAGTAATAATGAAGGACTTTGATTTTTTAATATTTACATGTCTAAGGGAGTTTTTGAGATCAAATTTCAGGCTAAAAGGCATCTTTGAGATGCTCAATTCCCATAATGGGACATGTTGTGGGGAAATAGTGGATTGTCCGGAAGTCTCAATGAGATGCAGGTAGATCATTAAGGAATCTATCGGGTCCACACTGTAGTCTTACCTAGTGTATTACAAAAATTTTAAAACTATGATACCTCCCACATCCTCCCTTTTTATGCCATTTTTTATTTGAAAAAGTGCATGTATTATTTGATGGTGTGTAAGTGTCCTTGAGGACATTTTCTCTATATTTTTGGTGATTCTTCACATCACCAAAAAAAGGCCAATGATGGTGCATGAGTATTTCATAGAAAAAAATATATGTTTTTTATTATGAATCCAAATAGGGAGAGAAAGTTTGACTGGAAATACCCAAGGCCTTTCGTACGATGGGGATGACAAGTTTGAGTTATCTTGTGGCATCTTGTGAATCACCAGGGGCACATCCCTTGATGTTCAGTGATGGTGAGAGGCTTCTCACTCATCTCATTTTTAACAACCCAATGTTTTTTAAATAGAAATTTCTTTCTTATAATTATGTCATATAATCACATGAAATCACAATACAAATAACTATTAAGTAAAAGTTGACCTTTAAACATAATATTTCCACTTTGGTGATTTGAATTTCGAAAATCTGACATACACAGTTGTGATCAGTAAGATGTTTAGAGTCTGATAAGACAAACATAATTTTTGGTGAATAGAAACTAACCCTTATGAATAATACTATTACCCATATGAATAGAAATATGAAACTTATGAATAGTAAATCATTCAAGTAACTAGTAATCTTACCAATGAATTTATAAATATAATTTACCCATCTAATAAGTGATAATATTATAGTGTTGGTATTTTTATATGTCCTAAATATTTAAAACAAATTACGAATAATTTAAAAATTAAAAAGAAAATTTACTTTCATAAAATGTATTCATAAATAATTATTTTTATTCCATCTAATTTTTCCATAATTTTATAACACTATAGGTAATTTTTGAAAACATTATAAAATCATTTATATTTTTAAAATTTGTATTTTTCAAGTAAATTATTTTTATAATTAGAAATTAAATTAATAATATTTATAAAATTATTTTTTAAAAATGGAGACCATTTTTTGATTCTAAACACTGGAATATGATTAGGGTAATGTTTCGGTATTTTTCTAAAGTACTTGAATTTTTATGAATAGAAAAATACAATAACATGCAAATTAAGATAAATACATGATTTATAGGGTCATGGATGATGTACTTCTGATGTAAGATTAATTGGTTATAACTCACATGCACTTGTTTAATTATTTATCATGTAATCATCACTATTTTTGGTCTTGAGGGAAATTACTAAACTACGGAAATTTTTTTATTAAAACACTTCTCTCCTCCAATATAAATACCTCCCCTCCTTACCTATTATCTTCACTCTTATCAAGCCTTGTGACTCACCTAAATTCTATCCAAGTCTCTCCCCAAGCTCTTTCCCCACGCTCAAAAACCATTAGTATGCTCAAAAGTACAAATCCTCTCCCCTTATGAGGCTCTCAAGGAAGATTGATTCAAGAGGTAAATTCCTCTTCAATTATTTTACTTTCTTTTCAAGATCAATTGTTTCCTTTCTTATAATTACCTCTCATAATACAAATGTTATGACAACTATAGTACCTTACATGTACTAGAATGTTTTTATGATAATGGAATAAGTTATTAACTTCTCTCATTTACTCTTCTTTTATACTAGTAGTAAAGACACATTCCAAGAAGTGTTAATTGACTACATTCATGGATGATGGGTTTTCAATTTCTTTTACCACCTTCAATTCTAGTTTTGAAACCATTTTTGATATGGTTGAAGAATATTATTATGTAATATATCCTCTCTAAGGGTTTATAATATTTTTTACACAAGATATTAAATTATAATGCAAAATGAGTTCATATTTTTGAAAAACCACTAATAAATCGAAAATGTTATCACTAATGTTTTATATAATGATTCAACATCACTCCAAGTAACCAAATAATTTTTTTAAGAATGTAGCCTTAAATATTTGTAATAATAATATATAACTCCAATTCTGGAAAACCTTCCCCATTATACATGATTCTCCATTCTTGAAAACTAGTAAACTGATCATAAAAACCAAGAAAACAAATGGACCTAAATAAAGAAATTGAACAATTTAACTTATTAAAAAGGCCATGAATGAATTTAAAAAGGTTATAATATATATTTTAAATATAGAAGGGATCCTATATATTTCACTTTTATTCTTGAATGTCCACTATGTTATGCCATTTTGTGTGTAATAACTAATGATAGAGTATGATTTATCGACCCACCATACTTCTATTATTATGTATAAGTTATTAGAAACCCCATTCTTTCTCATTAATCCCACTTAAGTACACCTGATACTCTGCCGATAATTCGTAAGAGATCCACCAGAACATCTTTTGTTACTTTGTTATTCCTTATTATCCTTGTACCAAAATTAATTTATATTATCTTTTTATGTTTATATTATAAATTCTATGTTCATGTGCCAAATTCATTTCTCAAGCCCTTCCAACCTTATATTTTGGGTATATACATGTTTTTGAGTAGCTTCCTATTTAATACATCCCAATAAGCACACCTGTTTTGAGGGAACTTCCCAAATTATTACCTGATATCAAGTGTATTATATATTCCTTTTTAAGGCACCATTATCTTTATAAAATCAGTAATTTTATTATGAAAACATTTTTGGATAAATTCTTGTTTTATATAATGTATTGTTCCATTTTCTATTTTAAAGGCCCCATAATATTTTCCTTTAAACTGAACAAACATGTTTTAGTGCTAAAATTTCATAAATACTTTTTATATATGATTTCAAATCTACTTTACATCACTTCCGATGATA
Source organism: Viscum album (assembly GCA_963277665.1). Classification (NCBI taxonomy): domain Eukaryota; kingdom Viridiplantae; phylum Streptophyta; class Magnoliopsida; order Santalales; family Viscaceae; genus Viscum; species Viscum album. The sequence continues at coordinate 1,218,381,223 of OY728159.1, forward strand.
CATACCTATTTTACCTTATGATATTCCTTGTATATTTTAGTTCATTTCTTTCATGGACACTTTTAGGATATGCCGAATTTTTATGCTTTATGACATGATTGTGGTACCAAATTCTTTCCATTGGCAGCCCTTATCAATATGCAAGATTGATTATGTATGATTATTTACGCGGAATAATATTCATGAGAAGTTAAGATGGGTGTAGCCAGATAGCACTCCAATGAATTGGGTAATGTTGATTCTCATGAGACATTATGTGTGATGGTTTTGGCGGTTAGCCTCGGATTATACTACCATGTGTGGTGATCTTGGAGGCTAACCAAGGATTGTGCTACTAAGTGGTAAGGTCTTGGTGGTTTGACCTGAATCGTTCTCAAGTCATGTTTTATGTTTCTATAAAATTGTTATGACTCCATGTTTATAGGATTCCATGTATATATTTTATGATTCCATATGGTACATGACTTTTTATATCATCATGCAATGGCTTATATCCCGTTTTCTAATGATTTGTTTTTATGGTTATTCTCTTAACGAGATCTTTATCTCATCCTTTTTTCATGTGTTTACCAAGGTTAAAAATGAATATGTTTGAAAAAAATTGATGTTAGGATCTCAATTTTTTGTTTAAATAATGAAATATTGTATTTAGTTCCATGTTTTTTGTTTTTTGTACCTAGTCCTCCAAGACACTAGAATTTTTATCCTTGTCTTGTAATATGATGTATAATTATGCTTAAAATCATGTAATGGTATATGTAAAAGTATAGGGTTTATATAGTTGGTATCATAGTATTTTAGTGTTATTTTTAGAGGTTACGAATATAGAACAACAGTAAGAACCTTAATGATGAGAGTAAGAATAAAAAACACCCCTAAATTTGGTATGTATAAAGTAAGTGGTTTATCCAAAAAATATATCCCTCTATGGATATAAATAGGTATAGGTGGCTCTGGCATAGATGTATCTTTGGGTTAAACTAGAAAACACTGCTTTGAGCTAGACTTGAACATGAACTTTTGCACAACAATGGGCCTTTCTGCACTCTTGGTTTGATACTCCCATGGGATATGATTTAGTAAATTTGTGAGCGTGGTATAAACCATTATTAAGGGAATGAAAAAATAAAACTATAATATAAGTTAAGAAATACATCATGGATAACCTAGATGAAAACATAGGGAATCACAAGATTGGATATACATCTCATTTACAAGTTTATCCACTTATGTTCAAACTTTCCTTTTTTTTCTCAATAGCTAAGTATTCAAGCCCTCTAATTGAAAAATATTTTTCTTAATTTTAGGAGGGAAAAAAATAACATTTTCCAGCAATAAATGTGATCAGTAATGTAAATGTTTCGCTAATGATATTCCTGATATGATCGGAATAGGTGCTCAAAACACCATGAAAGCACTTTATCAGCTTTCTCAAGTTATGAATAATAAAATGAATCATGTGGAACACCCTTCTTCTTCAAGGAAACAACGAGTTTCTTATGAATCCTTTATTCTGAAAAGGCCTCTCATGTTTAGTGTATCTTCAAATCCGCTCCTCCCAGAACAATAGATTGACTTCATTGAAAAGAAATTATATATCCTCTAGTGATCTGAAGAAGATAATGTCCTACTGGCAGTCTATCATTTTGATGGGGAAGCTGATTAGGGGTGGGCACTGATCAAGAATACGAATCCCAAAGAGAAAATTTATTCCATTGAATGGGAGGAATTCAAGAATGTTTTTTCAATAACTATTTTCCCCAAACCCTCTATATAAATATGAAAGGATAGTTCCTCAGATGCAAGTAAAAAGAATATTAGTCCATCTAGGAGTTTGAAGAAAACTTCACAGGGATGGCGAGTTACGCCTCTGGATCTGTCATGAACACCGAAGGCAAGGTGGATCACTTCTTTAGTGGACTAAATCCATGCCTAAAAAAAGCATTGGTGATTCAATACATTAGAAATTATGAGGATATTTTCTAATGTGCCCTATAGGTTGAAATGGATATTAGAGAATCTTAGTGGTATCATCTGCCCAATGACGAGAAGAGGAAAATAGAATCTAATGTGGGTGGTACCACAAATAAATTTCTTGATGGAAAGAAGCCCGATCATCCTACATGAAATTTTTTGGGGAAGAAGCACCCTGTGAATTGCCTAATGGGAACCTAGAAATGCTTCAAATGTGGAAAGTTTGGTCATCTAGATAAAAGCTACTGATGAGCTATTAAGAATCCCACTAATGTGGAATAAGAAAGGATGGTTCAGATCCACACTCAGCCTATAGTGTAGTGTTACACCTTCAAGGAGAATGGGCATCTTGTGAACAATTTCCCTAGGTTGAGGGTTGTTAGATGGAATCAAAAAAAACCTAAAAGGAAATAAGTAAGGGATTATACTATCACTACTACTGAGGTAGAGCCTTAAGGTTATGTGGTGACCAGTACACTAGTAATTCATTCAAGAATAGAGAAGTTACTATTTTATTCTGATTCTACTCATACATTCATATCTTGAAAGTTTAGTAGAACTATAAAAACCCCACCAAAAAATTTAGAGGATACGTTATCTGTGAGAATAGATAATGGGGAAATTATTTTTTTCGACAGTTTATAACTCCTACCTAGTTAACATTTGTGGAATTAACCTCCCAGAAAATATCTTCGTACATCCTTTAGTGGATTTTGACACTATCTTGGGCATGGATTGGTACTCATTATAAAAAATCCAACATCAACTATTGGGAAATGGATATCACTCTTCACAACCAAAAGCGTCCTCAAATTCATTACAAGTGTAAAGTGGAAGAAGAATATCCATTAGAATAATTTTCTCTATTGTTGATATTAATTACCTTAGAGCAAGCATGACTAGATCAAATTATTGAGACAATGAAGAGAATCATTCTTGAAGACATTCCAATGATGAGAGATTACACTAATGTATCCCATAAAGAGTTGTTTGGTTTTCCACTATATTGATAGGTTGATTTCTCAATTGATCTTATTTCTAGATATTTCCCTATATCAAAGACACCATATAGAATGACAACCATAGAGTTGGAAGATCTAATTAAACAGTTATAGGATAATATGGAGAAGGGTTTTATACACCCGAGTACTTCACCATGGTGTGCGCTACTCCTCTTCATCAAGGAGAAGGATAGATCAATGAAACTTTGTGTTAATCATTATGAGCTCAATAAAATCATGATAAAGAAGAAGTATCCCCTACAATGGAAAGATTACTAGTTTGAACAGTTTCATGGGTCCAGTTATTTTTCTAAGGTGGACCTTCAGTTGGGATATCACTAATTTAACGTGAGGATGGAAGATATTCCCAAGAATTCCCTTCAAATGAGGTATGGTCACTATAAGTTCATAGTGATTCCCTCCAGACTCACTATTTCTCTAGAAATCTATATAGATTTAATGAATACTCTTTAGAGATTATCTCAAAAAATTTGTGGTAGTCTTTATTGATGATATTATTATATACTCCAAGGGAAAGGAGGAACATTAGAATCATTTGAATACTGTTCTAAAGACTTTGTAAAGGGAGAACCTGTATACAATGTATAGTAAATTTGAGTTCTAAATGGATGGAGTAACATTCTTGGGGATTGTTATCACCATTAAAGGGACATATGTGAACCCTTAAGAGAAAAAGGTTATTGAAGAGTGGTCCAGGGAAACATATGTAATGGAGATACATAACATTTTAGGTATAGTAGGGTATTATCAATGGTTTGTGATGAAATTTTCATGATTGTCAAACCTAATGACCAACCTGACATAGAATGGAGTAATGTTTGTCTAGACACAGGAATCTGAAGACTATTTTAAGGAGTTGAGAAAGAGGAAAATCACTACACTAGTAATCACACTCCCAATAAGTGGAAAACTATTTCCAATGTACAATGATGCATTAAATAAGGGATTAGTATGTGTGGTAATGAAAAATGATAAAATGGTAGCCTATGCCTCAAAGAAGCTAAAAATCCATGGGCCAACCTATCATACACATGATTTGGAGTTGGCGGCTATAATATTTGCATTAAAAATTTTTGCGGCATTATCTATATAGGGAATGTTTAGGGAAATATGCTGCTCGCTAGAGTCTCAAATATATATTCACACAAAAAATCTTAATATGAACCAACAAAGATGAATAGAGATCCTGAAACATTATGACTGCTCGATCCACAACCATCCTGGTAAGGAAAATAAGGTGGCAGATGCTTTGAGTAGAAAAGATCCTGCATGTTTATCAATGATGATAATTGAAAATAATATGGTATTCTATGCTTTGTAGAGGATAGACATGGGAATCCTTAACAGAGGAACATCATCATTCCATTCTGAAATGATTTCTCAACCTTCTCCTATGGAGAAAATAAAGGATGCTCAAAGAAATGATGTGGAAATTCAGAAAAGGGTGGAAGCTTTTGAAAATGAGAAATCCTTGGAGTTCATGACTAATGAGGATGGAGTTGTAGGATTTGGGAACAATTATGTGTACCATATAATATAAAGATAAAGACGGATATTTTGAATGACACACAAAGATAAAATTTTTCTATTTACTCATGGAGCACAAAGATGTATCGAGATATCCAAGAGAACGTTTTGCGGGACAATATGAAGATGGAGATTGCTGAATATACATCAAAGTGTCTAGTATGGAAACAAGTGATTGCAGAAATAGAGGACTCTAAAAGGATGTTGCAACCACTACCCATGCCAACATTGAAGTGGGAGAACATAACAATGGGGTTTTTCACTAGACTTCAAAGGACATCCATTTGAAACAATGCTATATGGGCCATTGTGGATCATTATACCAAGACATATCACTTTATCACAATTCAATAGGACTTCTCATTGGATCAACCTTCACAGATTTATATCAAATAGGTGGTAAGGATGTATGGAGTACCACTATCTATTTTATCTAATTGATATTTGAGATTGAGCTTAATGTTTTGGAAAAGTCTCCAACATTCACTTAGAAATGAACTGAACATCAACATGACCTATCATCCTCAAACTGATGTCCAATATAAGAGAACTATTAAGACACTAGAATATGTGTTTAGAGCATGTTAAATTGAATTCAAAGTAGGATGCGACTAATATATTCCACTTGTCTAATTCTCTCACAACAATAGTTTCCACTCGAGTATCTGAATGGAACCATGTGAGGCCCTTTATGAGAAATGGGGAAGAACACCAGTGTGTTGGGATGAAGTCAGTGAGCGTAAGATGCTTGGGAATAAAATGGTCAAAGAAATGGAGGAGAGGGTGAAAATGATTCTGTAGCACATTGAGGAATCTCCATGATGACAAAAGAGTTATATAGACAATCTTCGACGAGACCATGAGTTCAAATTTGGAAAAATGGTATTTTTTCACAAATATTCATGGGAGAATGTCATGAGATTTGGGAAGAAAAGAAATCTAAGTCCCATGTACATCAGCCCCATCATGATCCTTGATCGAGTCAGAGTTGTGGACTATCGACTAGAACTTCCACCTACAATGTCCAAAGTGCACAATGCCTTTCATTCATCCCTCTTAAAGAAGTACATACCAGAAATTTCACCTGTACTCTATTCAGAGGTGGTACAGTTGGAGAATAATCTTTCTTATGAGGAGGAAACAGTAATGATCTTGGATTAGAGAGATAATTTTCCATGTATCAAGGCTACTCACATGGTTAGAGTACTATGGTGGAACTATAAGTATGAAGAGGCAACATGGGAACTGGGGGAGGAAATGAAGGAAAATTACCCGCAACTGTTTATGGATTATAATGTAAAATTAAATTTCGAGGGAGAAATTTCATAAAGGGGGAGTAATGTAACAAACAAATGGTTTATCAATGGAAATTTCCTTCTTATAATTATGTCATATAATCACCTGAAATAACAATACAATGAACTACTAATTACTAGGAAACCTTTAAACATAATATTATAACTTCTGTGATTTGAATTTCAAAAATCATATAGAAACGATTGAGATCAGTAATATGTTTGATGTTACATAAGACAAATATAATTTTTGTGAATAGTAACTGACCCTTATGAATAGTAATGTAACCCTTATGAATAGTAATATGAACATTATGAATAGTAAACTGGCCATGTAAATAGTAACCATACCAATGAAAGTATAAGTAAAATTTATCCATCTTATAAGTGAAAATATGATAGTGTTGGTAGTTTTATAGGCCATAAATATTTAATTAAAACTCAACGAATAATTAAATAATTAAAAAAGAAAATTTACTTTCATAAAATTTAATTGTTAATTATTTTTTATGTCATCTGGTTTTAAGATAATTTTATAAGACCATAAATAATTTTTGAAAACATTATAAAATAAGTTATAGTTTTAAAATTTTTATTTTTCAAGTAAATTATGATTTTAATTATGAAATATATTAACCACAATTAGAAAATTATTTGTCAAAAATGGAAATCAGTTTTTGATTCTTCACATTAGAAAATGGTTATGGTGTTTATTTTGGGATTTTGCTAAAATACTTGATTTTTATGAATAGTAAAATACAATAATGTGCAAATTAAGCTAAATAAATGATTTATAGAGTCATGGTTGATGTACTGCTGATGTATACCCAATTGGTTCGAAATAAAATTCACTTATTAATATTTTGGGTTATGAAATCATCATTATTTTGGGTCTTGAGGAAAATTAGGAAACTAAGCAATTAGATATTTTGAAAACCCTCATCTCCTCCACTTTAAATACCACCCCTCCTCATGTCTTCTCTTCACTCCTCTCAAGCCTTTTTATTTCCTAAATTATACCAAAATCTCCCCTAATATCCTACCCCATGTCCAACCACCATTATTCTCTTCAAAAGACTAAATCCTCTCCCCTCAAGAGGCACTCTAGGAAGATAGCTTCAAGAGGTAAATTTCTCTTTTCAATTCTTTTACATTCTTTTCAAGATCATTTGTTTTATTTTCTATCCTTGCCTCTCCTCATCCAGGTGTTATGAACACTCTAGTACCCTACATGTATTAGAATGTTGTTATAATAATGTAATAAGTTATTATCATCTCTCCTTTACTCTTATTTTATTTTAGTAATAAAAATATCATTCGAAATGTGTTAATTTACCACATTCAAGGATAATGGGTTATCAATTTCTTTTACCATCTTCAATTTTGGTCATGAAACCAGTTTTGTTAGGATTAACCATATTTTTTTAATATATCCTATGTGAGGTTCTATAATCTTATTTACACATGATATTATATTATAATGCAAAATGAATTCGCAGTGATGAAAAGCCGCTAATAAACCCAAAATGTTGTCACTAGAGTTTCATATAATGATTCAAATTCACTCAAAGTGACCAAATAAAATTTACAACAATGTAAAAATATAGATTTTAAATAATAAAATATATATCCAATTTTATACAAAAAGACTTATTTGACTGGATTCCCCGTTCATGAAAATAAGTAAACCTTGTAAAAACCAAGAAAACAAATGGACCCGAACAATAGAATTGAACCACTTAACCCATAAAAAGGTCATGAATGAACTTAAAAAGGTTAATATAAATCATTTAAATATTAAATAGGTTGTGGAATTATTAATTAATAAAACCAATTAGATTTTTTTATTAATATCAAGTGGATAACACCATCAGACTTTAGGTAAGGGATCCTCTCTATTTCACTTTTATTCAAGAATCCCGTATATGTTATGCCCTTTTATGTGTAATCCCTAATGATGGGGTATGATTACTCACACACCATGCCTCTCTAATGACGTGTAAGAGATGATAAAGCCATTTCTATCTCACTAATCATTCATAAGAAAAAATGATACCATGCAGATAATGTAACACCCATGCTTCCACGGTACACTTCTATTGGAATAATACAATAGCGTGTGTTGTACGAAACTTCGAGTTCTAACATACTACAACCAATCAAACTAGCCATTATGAATAATAATATCCAATTTTTCAAATTTTTAAAATTTTATGTTCCAAAATTCACTTCTATTTTGTATTTGGAATATAGAAATTATCTCATGTTGATTTTTTGGTATTTTTCTGAAAACATTCAATTTTTGATGAATAGTGAAAACACTGAGTTATAGTTTAAAACCAAATTTTTATTTCAATAATTATTAACGTTATTTAAATTTATTTTAGGCCAAAATAGATACATAATACTAATATAAGTTCAATTTAATTCATTAGATTTAGTTTATAATAATTTTAGATATGTAAAAATTTTATTGAACTTTTCACCGTCTTTTACCCACCTCCTAGGAAAATTTGCAAATTTACATAAAACATAGATTTACTGATTCTGTGAGTGGAATTTCAAAAATTCAAGAGACACAGTTGATATAAGTAAGAATAATTTTATTCAATAAGATGAAAATAACTTTTGGTGGATAATAGCTTTTTACTTTTATTTACCATGGTTAAAAGTAAATAGGGTAATTAAAGATTAAAATGTTATTATTATTACCCTAAGACATGTCATAATTATATTAGATAAGTATAATTCGACCAAAAACAACCTTAGGAATAAAATATGAACCTATTTGGTCCACTTGTATTTGATTAGGACATTTATTATTATTTAATTCAAAGAAGAGTTAAAAGTGTTAAATTCAATGCTTAAAAACTAAATCATTTTTAATATAGAGTTAAAAATTAGATAAATTAGACTATAAATATTCATTATAAATATAAAAATATTTCCTACATAATGGTATTTTATTTATATTTTGTAGACATTAAATAAGTTTATTTATTTATGACACATTGATGATGAAGTAATGACAGAATTAATGAAATATTAAAATAATTGATATTATAAATATCCAAATATATGAAATTTGAGACTTTTATATGAAATAAACAAATTTTATAAGTTAATATGGCATGTTAAGGGTTGTTAGATGAATTATATTTTAAGTAATAATGCTGTTATGAATTTAGAAAAAACCAAATATCAAATAGTGTAAAAATTGACATAAAAATGTTTTTAAAACAAATACTATATTATTAATATATATTATATTCCTAAAAATCTAAGGCTTGGAAAGAGAACATATATAATGGCAGGTGTATCATTAATGAACCACTTGGGGTTCTCTTAAAAGTTTAGAGTATGTTTGTTAACCATATAATATAAAAATACAAAGAGACATGGTAAATGTCACACTATTTAACTAAGAGTTAAATTTAAAAGATAATGTTAATATAGTGACCCAAACTAGTCTAAAACCTATTGGTTGATTGGTTTTCGACCCATACCAACCTTAGACATTAAATAATTCATTTTGTAGACATTATAAAACGAAACTTATTTTATTATATAATAATACTTCTTGTTTTCCTAAGGTTCCCCTCACCCCTCTTATTAATGGACACCCGCCCTTCTCTCTAATTCACACCTTCAAATCAATTTGGCTCAACCAACCCCTAACCCAATTCCATCGCAACTATCCTACCTTCATCCTAGAGGCCTTAATTTAGTTAGAGAGCCAACCTATGGAGCCTTTTTGATCAAATCAAAAGGAAGAACACAAAGAAGAGGTAAATATTTCATCACCTCTTTCAAGTTCCTTTCTTCTTCCACTTCCTCTTTCATTGTTGTTTCCATTATAAAATCACAACTCCAACATATTATATATATTTTCATGTTATTATAAATATGGTAAAACCAAATTCATTATTCTATCCATCCTTTGAATAACATGTCACCATTCGTGCCTATATACGGCTTACCGTCTCCATGTCGTGGTGTAATTGTTATTCAATATAGTATAATTTTGATGGGTATAATAATGATGTGTAATTTCTATAAATAATAAATATAACCTGATAATATTTTGGTATATATGATATACCATCCAATTTTTTATTATTTTAATATCAAAAGAATGATATTGTCGCTCGTGCGTACGTACATATTACCGTCTCCATGAATGCGATGAGATTCATTCCCCATCATATCCATTCATGAATTATTTTAATTAGATGATTAAAAATAATGGTTAAATACTTGATATCATTCAGTATATGAATAAGATACATCCCATCCATTACAAATATGACTCACATAACAAATAATATAAAGGAAAACGAATCCGTTAACACCTAAAACAATGATAATATTAAGATATTATCAACAAATAAATGTTAAAATATAATATATTATATCCTATTAATGTATATGAATCTTGTAAAATTTAATAAAAATTATATCACCATTATACAGGATGTTAAAATACTCCCGACCAATGAAAAGTACAAAGTAAGGGTTAATTTCACAATCTCTTTATTATCTGAGGTTGTTTTTACGTAAGTATCTATTGGGACCTCTTTATCATGCACATCCATGTTTCTTAAAAATATATTTCAAAACATTCATACAATTTTATAGACTATGTGTTAAATCATTTATACACTTCTTTGAATTTTTATATTATGTTTATAAAGGAATCTTTCTGTCATTTTCTAAGAAAGTTCCTTTATAACCTTTTCGAAAAAAAATTAGGTATGGATATATATTTATAACTTATTTGGAGGGTGCAGATATTTTCCATCATTATTACATATTTGAAGCTTCCCTTACAATCTTATAAGAATATTTTCAAATATAAATTTTTTCTTTTATAATTACTTGACTTTTAAAGGTTTTCAAAATACAAAGTGATATTTCGTTAAAATTCGTTTTTATTTCATCTATATCAACATCCTTTGATGGATTTTAAATTTAGTTGATGATGATTTATTATGATACAAAACATCAATATTGAATTGTTGGTTTTTTGATATGTTTGACTTTGGATGTGTTATTTTTATACCATTAATGGTTTATGAATAAAGTATTGACATTTCATATGCAATTTTTAATAAAAAATTTTATGTTATGTTTAAACCTTTTCATATGAGGAATGCATTGGACTTAGTATATGAAGGTTGGAGCCCGCTATAGCTCCATGATGCATCGGTAGGCCTCATGAGACAATTTAGTGTCTTGGCCCAAGGACTTGACAAAATCTAATTTGTAGTCTTGGCACAATGCCTTGACTATGGGGTTATAAAGTCTAACATTATGCATTACATCATTATGAAAGCGTCCTTTGATAATGCATGTGATTATTTGACTAGTAGAATATCTATGTGAGAAAGTAAATGGAATTATTTGAATTTACCTTTTCCATATTATGCTGAAGTTCAAGTTTGAAAGGCTTTTTTTAGTCTTATACATTGCCTTAAATGTTTATGATTTATATGAATGTTTCCACTATATAGTAATCCTTTCTGACCATATGAGCTCACCCGTTTCTATGTTATTTTTTTACCAAGATGTGAAGAAATATTTTATGACTATCCTGTAGGGATTGTCCGATGGGATATAAGTGTGGTCTATGGAAACAATGTTGTTGCATTTTTTCATTTTATGATGTATAGTAAACCTTATGAATGAATCTATTACTTCCAAGGCTACTAACCATATCAGTATTTTAAGAATTGATATTTTGTGATCATTCCAATGTTATGTAATAAGGCACCGACTTTTGGTAACTAAGGTCGTGGTGTTATAGAAAATCCGTTAGGGATTCTACTCGATCCTCCTTTGTTTTTTTGGGTTTCCTTAACCTCCTTTTACCAAAATGAAGTTATCTTATATTTTTTATTTGAATACATTAAATGATATGTACATGTAAAAAATTCATTTATAAGTACTCTTTCATCATTATATTTTTGGGATATTTAGGTTTTTATGTGATTTCCTCCTTAATACTTCCTCATAAGAAAACCTGTTTTATGGGAACTTCTCGAATTCTTACCCGATTTCAAGTGAACTCTATGCTCTATTTGAAGCCACCATTTTCTTTATAAAAACACTATTTTATATTATGAAAACCTCATTGTTTAACTTCTATTTTTTATAAATTATTTTCCCCTTTTCTATTTTATTGTCTCATTATTATTTTCCTTAAAACCGCACTAAAATGTTTTAATGCTAACATTTCTTAAATACATTTCTTATAGCTTTTCACTTCTACTTGTCATCAAATACCATGATAAATTCCAATATTCACTTATTAATGTCCATTAATATTTTAGTTCCATTACTTCTTGGAAACTTTTATGATACACCCATTTATTTTTCTTGGTGACATGATTGTGGTACCCAATTCTTTCTATGGGTAATCCTTATTTTTAGGTAAGATTTATTATATATGACTTTTTATGTGGAAAACATATTCATGAAAAGTTAATATGGGTGTCACCAGATAGTATTCCAATTCATTGGGTAATGTTTGGTCTCATGCGATGTCATGTTCAACGGTCTTGGCGGTTATCTTTGAATTGTTCTACTATCTGGGACGATCTTGGCGATTATCCTTGGCTTGGGCTACCATACGTAATGGAATTGGTTGTTAGCCTTGACTCCTACTAAATTTATTTTTTATGCTGATTACACATTATTATAACTCCATTTTTTATATGATTCCATGTTTATATATTATGATTTTATATGATATATTCATTTTTATATAATCATGTCATGCCTTCTGTCCCTTGTGCTAATGATCTATTCCAATGGTGATTCCTGTACAAGGCTACATAGCTCATCCATTTATTCACGTGTTCCCTAGGGTGACACATTTAGATTTTGAGAACAATTGAATTTAGGAGCTCAATTTGAAGATTATGTAATGAAATGTATTAGTTAGTTCCATGTTTTCAGTTTTATGTACACAGTATTCCAAGACACTAGACTTTACGATCCTACTCTTTTAATCTGATATGTAATTGTTATTTAAATCATATAATGTTATCAGTAAAAGACTAGGGTTTCTATACCATTTATTTTCCTTATTTTTATTCCTCAAAGGATATGGGGTCTTTCATGTTTGTTCGGGGTGTTGTAAAGGATTATTTCCCATCCCATTGGTGATGCATTGCCTGATCCCTTCATCCTTAAGAAACCTCCACCATTTGGACATTCTCCTTCCTTATTTTCAAATTATTTCCAGGTTGTAATAATAGATCCATGCTACTGTCAAACCACAAATCCTAGAAGCGATTATCTGGATGCCACCATACATTCACTGGTTGTTCAGAGTTCCTTTTCAAGATAAGGAGCGATTGCCTAAAGGGGTTCGATTTTATTTACTGTAGGTTATGCAAAGAATGTGGTGTCTTCACGTGACATTTTAATTGTCTTGCATTTGTGATTCCATTGAAGGATCACACGATCCATAGGTCTCATCCCTATTTTTCATCCATTTATTTTGTAGGGAAAATAATACCCATATTCATTTATTTCTTCCTTTTTGGTTTTTTATATTTTCTCATTTGTTGGGAATCAACAACTATTAATATCATTTTAAGAACTATTCACATAATTTATCTTGTAAAACAACCTGAAAAGAATGGAATATGAATCTAAATTCTTCATATATATCTAATATGTTATTTTTATCTAAAATATCACAGGAAATGATAATTCACCCAAATTGAATTACATTTAATATTTGTAAATTCATTTCTTCTATTAATTTATTAAATACTATACCATAATTGTGTAATATTTTAAAGAAATAATTTCAACAAAAAGTGAAATAAATTACCATGATAAAAATGTTTATATTTCAAATAAATATTGTGAATCAAATTGTTCATATTTTTATATTTATGTAAAAACATTAGAGATATTAAATTCAAGAGAGTGACATTTGTTATTTATTCTTTTAATTAAATAATATAAAATCTATAATCACAGAAAAATAAAACCATATGGACAAATATTTGAGTTGTGTATTGAAATGTACTCAATCAATCAATAAAATAGGATAAATGAAAGTGTTGGTTTGACTTTGAGTCGTTATCTTATAGTTTTAACCTTATTTTACCTATTATATCTTTATTGAGGTGATAAATATTTACCATGCTCACTATTCATAACTACCAAAAATAAAAGGGGAATGATTAAAAAATTACAATATATTTATTCGAAATATGGAATCCATTTTCAGTAGTTAATTTCTATATGTGTGCAATTAATTGAAGATAATAACGGGAAATGAAACAATTTTTTTTATTAAATATGGCCTTTTTAGTTATTAAATAAATTTATAACAAATTCAACCAAACAATTGATTCTAATGAACATAATTATATTATTAATAATATAACTTCTCTATTTTTACTTTGAAACCATTTTAAAACAAAATGAAACTTTTTAAATTCTTGTAACAATAAAAATTTTTTTTAAAAGCATTGTATTTTTCAATATTAATTGGATAATAAATATTTTCCTAAAATTACCAAAAAACTCACTATGTACAAATTTTTATATTATTTTCCAAAATATTTTATCACTTTTTCAAATTAAATTTTTAAAGCTCCAGAAATTATTTATAATATTCTCTAACAAAAATAATAAAAACTGTTTTTGAAGAAAACATATTTTGAATAAGAAAACATGTTTAAATAATTTGAGGGATTATTTCCTAATAATTAATCAATACATTTTTATTTTTTAGGTACTATAAATATGTTTCACAGTGTTTTTAATCATATTTATAACCACTATTCCACAAATAGTTTATAAAATCCATATAAAAATATTTCATGGTTAATTTATGTTTGGTGTTTTGTATTGTATACGATATCAAGAATATTGTTCTTTTTAAACATTAGAGTGTTATAATAAGTACTATTGTTTATGAATTAAGTTTATCATTCGATATATGAGGAATATATTGGATATGCAATGATTGGTGGGTCCCAATCATAGATAGCCCCTTAATGAATTGATAGGTATCTATTGATAAATCAGTTGACTGGCCTTAATAAAAGAGTTTTTGAAGTATACCCACACAAGAATTAAACTGTATTTTCAAAATGAATTTGTATTAAAGATATCATGATGTGTGAGATCATGATTTCTAAAATTACGCCTTTCATTCCTTGAGAATTTCGATTTTATTATCTGTGATACTGCTATATTGATATAATCCATAAATTAATTTCATTCTCAAGCTATTGATTACATGAAATGTGTTTTCCACTATTTAAATTCCCATATTTATTTTTCTATATTTATTCACAATAGATTCCATGGTATATAACCCATACCGAGTGTTTGATAAAAACCTTATTTTTTCCATTCACCACGATATGAAGAATAATAGTATGAGAAATTTCAAGGATTTGAGAATTTTTTTTGATATAAATATTATATTTCCATTATAATATAAGAATCATGTATATATATATATTTCTTCAAGATAGATAAACCTATTGACCTTACAAGATGATATCTCTTGTATCATGTACTATTGAAATGATGAAGACACCGAATATGGGTTACTAGTGTTTGATTTTCTATATTTGGTGTTAGAGTAAGTTTAATAGAAACCTAGAAAACTAGATTTTAGAAAACATAGATTATAGATAATAACATAATGATAGGGTTTTCATATAATTATATGTATGACATAACATTGTAAGGTTTTTTATGGTAGATATTATATGGGTTTCCTTGAAATACTATTAGGCACAATTTGTGTTTTGGTTGTATTACTTTTTCAATTGATCTGTATGCCAAACAAAGAAAGGATGTAGAGAAAGATTATTAAATAGAATTAGGATTGAAGGGGATTAAAAGAAAGATGTTTTGTGGGTGATCTATTTTTTTGGGAATGAAGAAAGTAATTGTGAATCATTTAGTTTTCATAAAAAATCGTAATGGTTTCAAAATAGTTATACTGAAATTTCTTTTTGAAAAGAACCAGACCCAAGTTTTGTAAAGAATCAGAATCGAATTGAAATTCCATCTGAATGAGAAGAATCTGTTTGGGAATAATTATTTCTGATTAAACACACCACGGGTCCGACTAAAATTGAAAACAACTTATAATAAGTAAATGGTCTTCAGATTAACTCTGAATATGATGAGAAAGAAGTGTTTATTTTTCTAGATAATCGGGGTTAGCATGACTATGATGTTTTAATTATTCGACTACGATGTTTTATTTATGAAGATTCTTTGACTATTTGTATTTCATAAAAATCATAAGTTGAATTGAGGACATGTGATGTAATCTTAATGGAAGAATGGGGGAGGGGGTGGAGGAGATTCTACTGATCGTAAAAGAATCATATCTAGGTTTATCGTATTCAAGTGGTTGAGAGAAATAAGTGATACAATTTTTTTTCAAAATAATCATACCTGCATGAAAGAAAATTAATAAATGCTATTGATTGAAGAGGTATTGTTTTTTAAAATGTAATTTGGTTTTAATATGTGATGTTGTTTTAAAATGTGACATTTTTTAAAAGGTGGTATTGATTGAAAAGGTGGTGCCAATTGAAAATGTGGTACCGATTGAAAAAGTAGTGCCTTTTGAAAAGGTGGTGCCAATTGATGAGGTGGTGCTGATTGAAAAAGTGATGTCAATAGAATATTAATAGAAGATGATGATTTTTTTAGAATGATCATACCTAGAAATGTTCTTATTATGGAAAATCGTATCTCAGGAAATCATACATAAAATGATCATACCCAGGGAAATCATTCTTAGAATCGAGAAGAGTTGATGAAGTTGGAATGAATTTTGAAATTTGAGGAGAAATTACATTTTTGGTGAATTTTAGTGACCAAGAAAGTGTTTTGGGATTCCATCATAAACCCGTTTTGGGTCACCTATAAATTGCAGAAAGTATATTATACGTAATAGACGATGGGGTAGTATTCATTATAGTAGACAGAGAAGCTCTGAGTCTTTAGTGAGAGAAAGAAATATCATTTTGTTTTGTATTGGATACATTTCAATGAGGAATAATAAAATATTGTAATGTTGTATTCAGCTGATCATCAGACTCATAATTTATCATACATAGCGGATCATCGTAACCAGCTTGTTAATTGTATTCGGCTGATGTTGGTATCATGCTGAATTAATCAGAATAGGATATTCCATATTGGTTATTTTGGTATTGATTATTTCTAGACATAGGAAGTAACATAAAGAGTTTTATCACACTCAGGTATTGAAGGGGGTTCGATTCATTTGTATTGTATTCTATTAGGAAATTCAAATTTGAAAAATTGTATTGAAAGAATCATACTTAGAGAATCATACTTTGCAAATTGGACATAGTAAAATCGGTCCTAGTTTTCATAAAAAGTCCAGGATGTTCATAACAATATTCAGGGTAAGGAATTGAAGATTTTTTATAACTAAATACATTTTTTGAATTGAAAAGAGTCACAGGTGACATGAGTTGTTACACATAGGTTGTATTTCACTATTGTGCTATGAGGGTGCACACATACTTCTGGAATTGTTTCATAGTGCTTCATGAGTGTAAGGGTATATCATACTCATTGTAATCTAATGATTATTTTCTTATGGATTGGATGGTATTGGATCATTTCCCATACATACTAATGACATAGCTATTCTATTGAATAGGGAACATTGTATGTACATGTGTTCATAAGAATGTGTGTCTGTTTTATTTTCAGAAGGAAATGGAATAATAAATAAGAGATGAAGGTTGTTTCCATTAAAAGGAAACATAAAATAAAAACAGTATCAAGGATTCATAACTCCACCTATTAGTGAAACAATACAATAACTGGGAACATACATGTGGTATCTGAGGGTTGGTTCCCTTCACTCTATCTTTGTTGAACCACTTGATGAAGAAGTTGTTATGATGGATTATGTGAACATTAACGGGATTCCGATCTTAAATAATAACAATTATCATATATGGAATGCAATAATGTTGACATATCTCACATCTCTTGGGTATGATGTTTCTAGAGATGTTACAGATGGTTTCCCTCCACATATTGACAATTCTCATACCATAAGGTATGATAATGAAAATATTGATAATTATTGAATACCAAAGAATTCATTACTCTAATCACCTTCTAAATGTGAGTTTATTAGAGTAAAAGGATTTTCCACTATCTAATGAATTTGTTATTAGAAAAACAACATTTATGATGGTAATACAAAAGTGAATTAGGCAAAGCTACACATATGGTGATTGAAGATTGAAGATCTCAAGATGGGTGAGCATGGATCTGTTTATGATTTGTGTACTAGGGTAACTAATATTTTAATCTCTATTATATGTCTGGGTGTAAATTTATAAGATTCTACTATTTTTGAAAATATATTTATTATTCTCCTAAAAAGTTTGATTCCATGTTTTCATTATTGGAAGATAGAGATCCATAAACATTGTCTATGGATGATTTGCATAGTACTATCATTACATATGAAATGAGAAGGGAGAATTATATGAAAGGTAAAAAAGTTTATAAATAAATTTCATAATAGTCTATCAAGAAAGAAAATTCAATGATGATCTTTTAATAAGAAGAAGTTGGAGATTCTGATTCCAAAAGTGAGGTATGTAAAAATATTAACGCAATTTTATTCTTATTTTCTAAGAATGGTAAAAGAGGTACATGATGGTACTAAGGTAAACTTCACTTAATGTGTTTTGAATGTGGAGCCAATGGTAATTCTCTTTCAAATTTACCTCGAATAGGTAATGAAGAAGTGGGTGATGAAGAGAAAATTGTATAAGAGGAATGAAGGAGAAACATATCTTGGAAGAAAAAAGGTGGTAAAGTAAAATTATATTTCAAGGGGGAAGATAATAAGTTCTCTAAATACAAAAGGAGAATAATTTTTTCTAAGGAAGATGATATTGAAGAGTATACAAATTATAGTGAAGACAAAATGTTTATTGCAATTGTTAATGAGGAAATTAATTCAATCAGTAAAAGAAGTTGTTCTGAAGAAGAAGAAGAAGAAGGGAGTGAAGCTGAATATGAATGATCGATTGAGAATTATGATAAAAATAACTTTATTGCTACAATTAATGATGAATATTTCTAAATTAAAATTTTTGATGGATAATAAATGTAGATCAAAATGCATTTGAAAGAACAATTGAAAGAATTTTTGAGAAAGATCCAAAGACAAGAGAAGCAAAGTGAGAAGTTGGAAGATGATGGTTCCTTAACAATTCAATAATTATTTTCATAAGTGAAGTGAAAGAAACATGTATAGATTGGAGATTTAATGATATTTCTTGAGGATGAAAATAATTGTAACAGGAATCTAGAGGTTGAACCGAAAGCAAAGAAAAAAGAGATGGAAGTTTCCAAAAAAAAAACTTTATAAAGATGAATTGAAAAATACAAATTCCAAAAAAACTGTAACTAGTGTTGGTGAATTTTTTTGTAATAATAAACCTAAGAAGGATCAAAACTATATTCCTTAAAAGGGTGATAAGTAATATGGAATTGGTTTTGGAAAGAAGAATCCTAATAAAGTCATGTATGTGGCCAGGACTAACAAGGTTGGGAATTATGAAGTCTCAAAAAACCCTTAATCTGATTTTTTTGAAACATTATGAATATGGAAATGTTTATGATACTTCTGGTTACAAAAATAAATAAATGAAAATGAATAATCCTATTAATAACAAAAATTTTACTGGATAAGATAAGAAATATAATAATATTTCTCAGAAACATATTCGCAATTCTAATCAATGTGGATGTTTGGGGGAAAATATTCTTTCTTGGGAAATTTCTCATATTTTGGTAGATTTAGACACATGATAAACACGTGTGGATTCAATAAACAACATTACTATCACCCCATAGGATATAGAAGAAATGTGTTGAAGGGGAGTAAATATCGTCAAAGAAATAGTTCTGAGAAGGTGGTTGTGAAGAACATGAAAAGATTTAAGTAAAAATAGGAAATAGTTTTTAACCATTGGACACTATTTTTGACAGATGTGATCAACTAGGACACCTTGACAATCAAAAAAAATTGTGTTTAAAAAATCTCAGAAGCTGGATGTTTTGTATGTTAAGAAAAAATATATGCTAAATACTTGAAGAAGGACTGCATAGTTGTTTGGATAAAACACATTGACTTGGCAAGGAAGTTGGATGAATCACAAAAGAATGTGAAATATGAGAGGATGTATCAAATTTCTAAATATTTGATAAATTCTAACAAAAAATTATTAATATATGGTGAAGATGATCAAGAAGGGAATGATATCAAAACATTTTATACTTTTTTTTTCAGTGAAAAAGATATGAATGGATGACATGGAACAACCTAATTGTAATAGAGAAGTACCTAATGAAGAAGAAAAGTTGCCATCCCCATTAGATGATTCAAATTATTAGAATAAATCTATTTTGAAACATGAGAATTATGAATAAAAGGAAGAAAGAACTTCCAATAAAAAATCCGAAAAGAAGAAAGAGAAGAATACAATACTGGGAGGAGAATCTCAGTCCAATTGTTGTTTCTAATGAACAATAGAGGTTCCTCCTTGTTCCTAATAACATGGTATATTTGTGCTAACTTACAGGGAATTAAAGGAGTGTAAATAAAGATGATGGAATTGATTAGTCTCTTATTTTTCTTAGAAAATAACATAACAAGGATACGTAAAGTTTATTTTGAAAAGTTCTGTTTTATACCCCATAGCATTATGATATTTTTTTTTGAGATGCGTGCTGGTTAATTTTTTCCTAAAAAAAACTTTTACAGTTTTTCTCCATTCATCAGAATATTGGACGAATTTTGTAAAATGTATTACATGAAATTTGTGTTATGGAAAACATTGATCACCTTAATTATACACTCTTTTCTTCAATATCAGGTTATCCCACATAGACTTAGAGTTGTTTTTTTAATGGTTCTTTGTTATGAAATTCATGTAATACACATACTAGAGAAAAGTCCCAATCTCCGGAAATGGAGATCATTTTCTAATAAGGGAAAAATTTAACATAATGGCCCCATTAAATTTGATTTTCAATAAGGTGGGGAGATAAGAGAAAGGGAGAGAGACAAAAGAAATAGGGGAAGAAAGAAAGGAAACAATTCAACACATTGTTTTTATTGAGATTGAATTATTTCAAGTGGGTATTGAAAATAGATAAAAATTTGGAGATTGTTTGGCCAAAGTTGTGTTTTGTTGGTATTTGTTGTCTATTAATCACTATAGTAATGAAATAAAGTATGTTGGGAAGGATGATGAATTGTAATTGAAATTGAAGGGCATTGAATGAAAAATGTTTTATGGGTGATAAATTTGGTTAGGAAAGAAGAATGGAATTCAAAATCATTTTTTAGAAAAAAATGTATATGTCTCAAAACAATTGTACTGACCTATGTTTTGAAAATAACCGGACTCCTATTTTGTAAAGAATCAGACTCACTATAAATGTCCATTGAAATGAGAAGAAGATGTTTTGAAATATAGGTTTTTGATTAGACTCACCTCAGGTACGAATGAAAGTGTAGACATATTTTTGGAGGTAAATGGTCCATGGATTGAATTGGAGTGTGATGAGAAATATATGTTTGTTTTTCTGGATAATAGAGGTCAGCGTAACTATTATGTTTTAACTATGTGGCTATGACCTTTTAATTGGGATGATGATTTTCTGATTTGTATTTCATATAATTCATATGTTGAATTGAAAATTTTTGATGCAGGATTAATGCAATAAATGGGGAGTGGAAGAGATTCTTCCGATTAGAAAATAATCATATATAGATTTTTCATTTCCAGGTGGCCAATAAAAAGAATTGATATTGATTGTTTTTAAATAATAATTATATATGGGTTAATGAAAAGAATGGGTTGATGCCAATTGAAGAGGTGACGTTTTTTTGAATTTTTATTTTTATTTATAAAGTGATATTGTTTTAAAAGGTGGTACAGATTGAAAATTTGGTGTTAATTGAAAAGGTTGTACCGATTGAAAATGTGGTGATGATTGGAAAGTTGGATCCGATTGAAGTGGTAGTGCCAATTGAAGAAACGGTGTCGATAGAAGAGGAGCAGATGGTGTCAATTGTTTTTCAGAATTATCATACCCAAAAAATATCATATTCTAAAAAATTATATCATGAGAAATCATAAACAGGATGATCATACCCTGAAAAGATCATATTCTAGTAAATCATATCCAGGGAAATCATACTCAGAATGATCATATCCAGAATGATCGTATCTTGAATGATCGAATCCCAAATGATCATACCCAGGATGATCATATCTAGTACAATTGTATTCCTAAAAGATTATTCTTGGGTTTAGATAAAAAGAAATAAGAAATAATGAATGGGAAGATATTATTCTTTCCAGCCCAAGTTAGGTGAATCTTAATAATATCAAGAATGAACTCAAAGTCATAAAGAAAGTCACGATTCAAGAATGGGTTTTTGAATGAAATGATATTTTCAAGTGGTTGAAGAGAATATGTGAAGAGGATGATCAACAATGTATTCAACCATTTCAGAAGGTTTGAATTGCGTTTTTTGGATGAGTTTTGTGATGAAAAGTGATTGATTAATGAATTATAAAGGGGAGATATAAGTTCCAATGAAATATTTTTATTGAAATCAGTTCTGAGAAATATAATCAGTAATCAGATTGAGCCAATCTAACTCAGATGATAGGACCCATGTATTTATCATCAAATGTAATCATACTGACATTTAAAATGGCAGTCTGGAGAAGAAGAGGTGAATATTTTATATGTTTATATAATAATCGATTATATTTTAGGAAGTCAAATAGAATTCCTCGATTTAGGTGGAAATTAAATTTTGGGTGAATTTAGGTGAGTGGGAAAGTGTTGTTGGATTCCATCCTGAAACTATTTTGGGTCACCTATAATAGGCATAAAGTACATTTTACTTAATTAATGACATGTTACTCTTAACCATATATATAGAGAATCTCCGAGTTTTTAGTGAGAGAGAGTGATGTTGTTTTTTTTGTATTGAATAAAATTCAATGTGGAAGAAAACAATATCATAACGTTGTATTCACCTAATCATCATACTTAGAATTTATCGTACTCATCATATTTTTATATTCTTCTTGTCAATTGTATTTGGATGATTGTGGTATTAGGCTAAATTATTCAGAATGGGAAATTTCCATACTTGGTATTTTTGTATTGAATATTTATAGACCGAGGAAGTATCATATAGAGTTTTATTATACTTAGGGATTGTTATGGTGCCAATTTATTTGTATTATATTTTATCAAGAAAATCAGATTTGAATAATTTTATTAGAAGAATTGTATTCAGAAAATCAGTGGGAAAATAAAACCTAGGAAAATTGGACATAGTTTTCATAATAAAGTACAGGGTATTCTTACCTTTCTTCTGGGTAAGGAATTAAAGTATTTTATTTCAATTGAATTATCTTTTGAATTGAAAAGAAGCACAGGTAACTAGAGTTGTTACATAGAGGTTTTATTTCCCTATTATTCTGCGAGGGTGAACACCCACAATTAGGATTGTTTCATAGTGCTATTGAAGTATAAGGGTATATCCTACTCATTGTAATACATTGATTGTTTTCTAGTTGATTTTATATTATTGGATTATTTCCAAAATATACCAAGGACATAGATATTATACTGAATATTGAACCTTTAAATACCTATGTTCATATGGATCTATTTTTGTTTTGTTTCTAGTAGGGAATTGAATCTATAACTGGAGGCTAAGGTTGTTTCAAAATAAAGGAAACATAAAAGAAAAATTTTATCACTGATTCGCACCCTTCCCCTCTCAGTGAAACAATACACTGACTCGGAACATACATATACATCCCTACTTAAATACATTAAGTGGATGTGGTTTTGGAATAGATTCATTTTTGGGTAATAACCCTAAAATGAGTTTGTAGAATATATCATGTCTATCATTACAATTAACAATGAGTCTACACATACTACAAGCTTGGTTTAACCCTCTTGGGGTATATAATTTTATTGAATAATATTTATTTATAATCCGTTATAAAGTATTTTAATATATGATGCCCATGAATAAACTTGGTTAAACCAAAGGTGTCACAAATTGAAAATAATGTTTCCTGACTTAGAAATACTATAAATTATTTTCATGATTATGTGGTATCCCACTATAATTGTTTTCTCATACTATTCCTTTTGGTTTTAGTCAATGGCTTGAACAAGAAGGAACCATGTTAATTCTTAATGTGGGTTACAATGAAATTATTATACTCAAGAGAAACCAAACAAAATAGGACCTAGAAGGAAAAATCCTATGATTATTCACAATAATTTCATAGCTATATGATTAATAATATCAACATATGTGAGATTCCTAACACACCTGATAATATAGAAATGGAACTTGATGAAGACTATGATGGGGATAAGATTTAGCTGCCATCATTTAGATAATGTGGGAGTGAGAACCATATGAAATGTCTTAATGGAATGAGAATTTTTTTTATGTGTGGAGAAAAAGGACACAGAGAAAGTAATTTCATAGGTAGAGTGAATATTTTTTGCAGGGATATGAAGTTCGTCCTAAGTTAGTATTTATAGTTCAATGTATTATATTTAGGGAACATGTAAATTTTTCATGTCAATACCCTATTCCAAGAGTAAAATACTAGACCATGGATGATATATGTTATGTCGATCATTGATGTGGAATTATTGAAGTGTTTAGGTAATATAATTCAGGAATTAAGATATTATTATTATAAGAATCATTAATCTTATGAGGATTATTCCACTCTAGTATTAATTAAGGATTTGAAATCATTTTATTAATGGTAAAAATAACAAATAAAAGTGATTTAGTGGCACGGTGATATTTTTGTAGAACACATGATTATAGGAAAGATAACCCTTAATATTTTCATGATGTCGAGTAATTAATGTTTAGATTTAATGAATAGATTTTTGACATCGATAAAGAATATTGGATAGTGATGGTTCCGATGAAATTGTTTAGTGATTTGATAAAAAAATATTTATTAAATATATAATGAATTTATTAAATTCTTAGTTTTATTAATTAGTTTTTTATTTTATTTGGAGAATAAAAAATAGTTAGTTTTTTAAAGTATATTCATTCTCATTGAAGTTTTATGTGGATTCATTTTATTTCTATGTTTCAAGATAATAATTGATCCACATACCCACATACTGGATATGTGACAACATGAAATATTCATTACAAATATTCCTTACAAATATTCATTTTAGAGCCCTATACATGAAATATTCATTACAAATATTCATTTTTTTGGAATAAGAGATAATGTGGTAATTATCCAAATTAAAGAAAAAGGGTGAAATTTTAATTATAAAATGAAAATATATAATGAAAATACATTTTCATGAGTTCTATATATTTATAGTAAAATAATCCCAAAAACTGAATAAAAGGATCTTTAAATAGAAATGATTAAATTCACCTTCAATTTTGGTGACTTGTGGGTTTTTAACCTCTCACTTATTTTTGGTTTTTTATCCTTAAATTTATAATGAACATGTTTTATATCACTATAAATTAGTACTTTGTTGTTATTTTTATCCTATATTTCTATATTTAAACTATCTACCGTTATTTTCATTACCCGAGAGCCTAAATTTGTGATATTTTGGGAAAACATTATATTTCCCAATTCCCCCTTTGAATAGAATATTTATTACCCTTCTATAGAATGTTGGATTAAAATAATGGTATTTTAAAATATTGAAATTATAATTACATAGATTAAATTACAAAGTAAAATTTTATTTATGTGGGTATAATTTAATACAATGAATATTTATTTTAAATGAATAATAACCTTGATAACTATCTTGGAGGAAAACACTGATCTTTAAGTGAATTGAAGCATACTATAAATAATAATATTATTTAAATGTGATTATTATAAACTACCTATTAAAATGGTAGAAAATAATAGGAATAAATAAATAATTAAATATACATAAAATGGTCATACTCAATATTAATTTGTTGATTAATTCTTAATAAATAACAACTCAATTTTCAATTTTCATTTTAGGCATCAAAAATATGTTTTCCTCGAAACTAATTTTTATTAATTTTTATGAGAAAATATTATAATGTTTTTCTTATTATAGTTTTATAAATTTTATTTTATAAATAGGATACCATTTTTGAAATAATCAAATCAGAACCATACTAGGGAGAAAATGAGGAATTTTCCTAAAAATATTGATTTTCCAATTAACTTTGAAAAATACAATTTTTGTATAAAACTCTCTATTATTTTCAATAAAAATCATCATAATTATTTAAACTTGATCATTAATTTTGATAATTATATTTTATCTCTAAATAATCTAATTAATTATATGGGAATCATCTTTTTATTTTTCACTGGTACAAGTTCATTTTTACTCAAAAAACGTATTTGTTCTAATAAAATATTTTTCTATTGTGTTTTCCCCATCCATAGTAAAGTTGATTACATAAAATTATAAGAATTTAATTTTATGAAAATTAATTCATTTTTTTATTCATAAATTCAAATTTATCCGTTCTGTTTTTTTGAAATTTTTTTGACGAAGTTATATTTTTTATGAATAATAAAAAATATGTTTTATGAAATGCATTATGATTTATGATATCTCCATGTAATAAATATGATATAATTTGTTTTTAAAGAAACATGTACCCAATATTGAATGTTAATATAATAATATAATAATAAAATAATTCAAAACATATAAATTATAATTTATTTCATGGTAATTATGAAAATCATTTTTAGTGTCAGCGTAGTGCATTCGCAACACTTGAAATGTGAAATTTAGTGTCCTGAAGACAAAATTGTTGAATGTGTTTTATTTTATAGAATTTATTTATTAAAAATTATGTATTATTAATTATTTTTGTTGATTGAGACTAAGTTATTTGGTATAGAACAAGCAAATTATCCAAATGGGTAAGAAATGCATGCGCAATACCAGAAAAGTAAAAAAAACATATAAAATAATTTCTCATGATATAGATGTGAGTAAATACATAATTATAATACATATAATATTATATTTTTAACATAGTTAATTTATTTTTATGATTTTATTTTATCTTTAACTTATAGTGGATAAATAAGTTCCTTAAATTCTTACAAGAAACTGAGAGAGTGCTTGTGCAAGTAGTAAAAAACAAAGTAAATTATTTTAAATACTCTAAAAGAAATATTTTTTGTAAGAGTGAAAGATTTCCATTAAATATATATATATATATATGACAAATTATGTGTGTTTTAAATTATTATTTTCTAATTCCACTTTTATCTTGATTTCATTAAAGTCAAATTGTTTGAACAGTTTGAAAAATTTCATTAATGATATTTTATAATAATAAAATTTCATTAAATGATTTAATATTCATAAAATTGTTATATTATACCTATTAAATTGAATATGGTTGAAAATATAAAACATTTTCCATTTATGGGTTAATTGTGTTTTTATATTATCTTTCTGGTCTAAAAAAGAATAAAATACATTCATATCGCAATTATTTTTAAAATTGTGAATGGGGTTAGGGGGTTAAAACATAAAGAAACGATGAAAAAAACAAAACTTGTAACATAAAAAATTATCTTTTAAACTTATGTAGACATAAAATAGAGGTCATGGTATTCATAAAAGTCCATTCCAAGGGTTATTAAGATAGTATATAGAGGAAGTATACTAAAGAAAAGGTAAGTCCTCACATACTATTTCAATTTTCATTCTTCATATTATTTATCTAAATCTTTTAAAAAATATTCTAAAATAATAAATAAAATATAAATTTGAGTATTATTTTTGTATATCTAAATATTTTTAAAACAAACTAAAATAATAACACAAATATCATCAATATAATGATATGTTATTATGATTACTTGAAAACCTTTTCAATATCATTCTCATCCTATGAAAAGAGAAGATATTTATTGTGCATACGTATGACTTATCATCTCCATATAGAGGTGTAATTTATTTTTCATCACCAAAATATTTGGATGGTTATAAATATTTATATAATGAATATATATGATATTTATGATAAAATTATTCTTATGTAATTATAAAATCTTATGTACTTTCTATCTTTCCAATATGTTGGAAAATCACAACGTCCGTTGTGTGTACGTGTTAACTACCACCTCTAGGAAGCGGTGTGATCCATTTATCATTTATTAATTTCATAAATGGTAATACAGATAAAATTAATAGTTATTTTATAAAGGATAATTATTTTTTACATTTTTCCATTCCATCCATCAAAAATTTAAAATACCATTCATGCATACGTACGACCTAGCATCTCCATTAATGTGGTAATTTAATTTTTTTCTATCTAAATTTAAGGGATGACAATAAATTTTCATATAATGAATAAATATTATATTTAAAAAATGATTTAAATTTTAGAAATCATGGAACCATTATCAAATTACAAGTACTAAAACTACCAAACAAAAATTCTAATGAATAACGAAGTTAGTAACACACACAAAAATGGTAATATTAAAATATTGTTAAAAAACAGGTGGAAATATGATTTAAATGTATCATATTTTACCTTATATATAATATATTATTACATTATTTATCAATAATAATTATTAATCTCCTATTAATGAGGATTAAATCACTAATGGGGAATGTTGAACATGATGTAATATATTTCATCTCTATTTTCACTCAATTGAGAAATATTTGGTATTATGGACCTATTTATTTATATGTGCTGCATATACTAAAACATTGATTTATTTAACATGAATTCATATTTTTGAATTATTCTTGTTTACTCTTTCAAGGGATTATAATTTAAAATTTACCAAATTGGTGAGGATTTATTTTACAATCTCATTTTTTACATTTATATTATTTGTTTTGAAGTTATTTTATAATATATCATTCAAAAAATCCATATATTTTCTTATCATATATTTTTAGGTATTTTCAATATTTACTTCTAAATTTTATTTTCGTTTTCACTTTAATGATGAAAATTAATATTCAAATGAAAACCTAATCTTATTTCCATTTTGATCGGTTATATTTTTATTTCATGTTAATATTTTTCAAAAAACTTATACAATAGTACTTATTATTTTCTCAAATGATTTATCAACAATATTTTATGTTATCCTCGGATTACTATAAAGGTTTGAAATGAATCTCTAAAAAGTTGTTTAGAAGTCCTAGTTTTGAATTTCTTTTTAAAACACAAAAGTAATGCTTCTTTTTAACGTATATGGAATTAATAGAATTTTCCACAACCAAAACCATTATTTTTTATAAAACTTATTCCATAATATTTCTAAGATATTACAAAGGAAACAATTTAAAGAAATATTATTTAAATATTTCACTTCTATTTTAAATATTTATCCAAAGGATATAATTTTATTAAAAGACCTATATTTATGAGGAATTGATGTTTGTCTTTTATCTCTTGAAAATTATGTGGTTATTAACATTCAATTGAAATATTAAATTTCTCAAGATCATATTTCATTATAAATTAAAATTATATTAAATATCAATATTATTTGTATATTGGAAATTCTTATTGAATAAAATAAATAAAATTTATACATATTGTGTTTTACTGTGAATGTTAATTGACTGATTGGGGGAATATTGATATTACATATACTTTACCTAGTAAGGAAATTTATTGATAATTATTATATTTTTATGAACTAAATTGATCATTCAATATATGAGGAATTTATTAGATATATAGTGGTGAGTGGGACCTAATTATCGATTGACCCTGGATTCATCAACAAGTATCAAGATATAAATTAGTATGTTTTCCTCATTAATTGGGGATTTTATACATAAACATCCATAAATTAAAATGTTCTAGAATAATGGGTTTACTACCAATATATCATGATGTCTGATATCTTTATGTCCAAAGGTAATAATTTCCATCATTGGTAATTAATTATTTTTATCCATGAATTTATTACATAGATATTATGCATTGATTCATTTATGGGTCAAGTTAATGATTGAATGAATTTTTAAATTTTAAAACCTTTCATTGTTGATTATGAAATATTTATTCATGATCTCTTACACTATATTTTACCCTTAATAAGCATTTGATCCCACCATAATTTTTTTCTTTCTTGATGATATGAAGAAGGACATTTTGATTAATATTAAGGATGTGAGAATATTTTTTATACTATGCACATTATATTTCCTGTCTATCAAGGGAATAATATATGTATTTAGTCTTCCAGATTATTAAAATGATTGATCATGTTTGATGATAACCCTTATTTATTATACCTATGTTATAAAGAAGACATTAAATATGAGTTACTGGAGTTAGGGTTTCTGCAGAGGTGATCTGGGGAGGTGGTAGTATACTATTATTTGAATTATATTATAAAGGAAGTGATATTGGAATTGAGTGACCAAGTTAAAAAATTAAAATACAAAAAGATATTATTTAATCCTAGTTCATTCTGAAATAATAGATGTATATTTAGAGTTTTCTCCACTGACTGTCCTCTAGTGCTAAAAAAAATTAAAATATTATTCCATGTTTCATTTTGTTCATGAATGGTTTTAGTGAATATATAGCTAAAAATTATTATTTTAACTAGTTTCTACAAATGTTTGGACAAAATTATTAATCATTAAAGAAAAATAAGAAATCCTAATTCACCCTTCCCCTATGAGGGAGTTCAAAGTGGCAATAAGTGGAAATATACCATAGGTTACAAGAATTGAATCTATAAGCTGATTTTTAGTATCTATAATAAAAATGATGATAATGGGTTCTACTATATTGTTGAATAAATTATTATATTTGGATGAATATAATGATATCTCACTTAATATCAATTAGGTTGTATTTTTTCCCAACAATAATGCATGGGATATATGCAATTTTTGAATTATAACTTTCTACGATTAAATATTTTAGAAATAAGATCCCATAAAATTCCATAGATTAAAGTGATTTATCATTAGATTTGTATAATATAAATTATATGAGGGTTATGGGATTTACCAATGGCTGTAATTTTTGGGATAAATCGCATAACTTAAATGAAGGAGGTATCAATGTGAAGGAAGACAGGTTATCAGTGCTCAAAAATAATTTCGATGACCTTAATACATATATAAATAGGTGAAAGAAAAATTTATAAGATCTTTAGGAAGATGTTGGTTTTTGTTTTTGAAAAAAATCAATTTACAAATGAAATGAAAAAATTCAAATAATAAGATAAACATTAATAGGTTAAAATATATAGAACTGCTATAAAGGGACAAGGACGACCCAAAATGTGGTAAATAAATTTTGAGTGAACAAAGATCTAGATATTGGGTAAAATTTGACACAACTATGATTCTAGGGAATTATAAGTAGTAGAAAAACCAAATAAAAAAAAATATAAACATAATGATGGTGAATCATATGTTAAAAATATGAAACAAGTAACATCGAAAAAACAACTTCGATCAAAATAAATAATAGAGGTGGAATGACTTCTTAATCCATAAAGATCAATAAATAACTCTAGAGATTTACGATGGTTTTGCATATGTGGAAGAAAAGAGGAGAGAATATTTTTTTTCTTTATTAAATATCAATCCTTTTGATTTCATGGTGACATCATGTCCTACATTGAAGTGGTGGGGAGCTATTTTAAAAAGAAAACACTCAAAAATTGTTAAATATTAATATTTTCATATCATCCATCTCATATAATAAATTATTTTTATTTACATTTTTATCGATGACCTAATTATATATATTGATATTATCTAGAAGAAAATATGTTTTTTAATACCAAATAATTCAATGAAAAATAAATTCCTAAAAACCCAACCAGATTCTATTATCAAATAGTTACTATTCATTGGAGGATGAAGATAAGTATAAATTTACATCCAATATCAAAGAGATAGTGGATTTGATATTGTATTACACTTCTCAGTTGGGAGTATGATGTATGTAAAGGAAGATGTAGAGAAGTTTAATATTTATAATATTTCCGTATGATTTGTAAAGAACAATAACACCGAGATCCTAGAAAGTTGGTACTTGTCCCATATGATCAGGAATATGATTATCCATAAAAATGTAAAGGGAATGTGTGTTTTGAAAATAAAGAAACTATGGTGATAAATGGGAGTGAAAATACCCATCTAATTGGTTATGAATTAAATAATTAATTTTTTTATATATATGGATGTATTATATCACAAATTGTTGAGCATGAATCAACTTTGTGACTTAATACATGCGGTCCCATTTAATCAGAAGGGGTGTGCAATCCAAGGTACATCTAATATATTTTCAATGAAATAATGGAGGGTGAATAGAAATCTATACTAGGTGTAAAATAATGAATACACATGTCTTATGATAGAGGAAGAGGAGAAAAACATTTTTCATCGATGGCTAGACCACCATAATAAAAAATCATGGAGAACATATGAATGCTAAAGGCTTTAATGTATATTATATTTCTAAAATGAAATTGTTAAAAGAAATTGTATTATTATTTAAATGGAAATATGAACTAAAATTGGTATAAAAAAATATGAAAAGGAAAACAATTATCATTGGCCTAGTGTATACATATATATGTTGTTAAATGAATATATTAGGCATGTGCGAGGAAATGTATTTCATTATTTCTGTTTATTAATATAGAAAAATGACTTTTTCTATATTTATAAAAATCTAAATGAATGTAATGGACAACATGAAGAGGTATATAAAATATTAGAGAATGAAATTTAATATACCATCAATATTCAATAGTATGATAATGGAATGGAGTATACAACTAATGAGTTAAAAAATAACATTTACAAATATAACATTAAACATGAGGTATCATCAATACATATTCTATAACCAAATTGATTTATTTAATGAATAAATTGGTAGTTGAATTAAATGGGAAAAATAATTCTCATTGAATGAGACATATCCTTCTACTTTTATAAGGAAGTAGTGCTTGTTTTGGAGTGCACAAAAAGATAGGTAGTGCTTTTCCAATGGGAATAGAGGACAATATATGAAATGTGTTACAGAAGGAAGCCCTTATAAATTTTTAAACATTTAAAAAAGGATCTATTTTAGAATAAATATGAAAATAATTGAATTTATGGTTATGTGATAGATAAAAGAGTGTTTATAGGTTAATTAACCAAGAGTGAGGCATGAAATTATTTAAAGAACAGTTTAAATAAAACTTTAAAAACTAATTAAATCAAATTTATTAAATAAAAGTATAAGAGGGTTTTAATGAGCTCAAATGTTTATGACATGTATGATAAAGTTTATTATGTTGAATGTAATACCATGGTGACATAAATCTCCCAAAATTGTAAAAAATAATTGGATTAATCTTAAGAGTAGACGATTTCTGAGTAATGACTACCAACGCATCATAGGAGAAATAAGAGAATAGAATTTAATCCATATAACATAATTAAATATAGTACGACTCATACATAGGTATGAAAAATGATAAATGTAGGTAATTTTTCTCTACTCTTAATAATTTAAAAATAATAATTTGAAGAAGAAATTAATGTTGAATCTTGGGTGAGATCTCTAAATGAAAAATGTGATGAAATTTACAAAAATAAAAATTGGGAACTTGTAAAGCAGCATGAACAACACAATGTTATTGGAATGAAGTGCATGTTTTTCAAAATATAATGAATAATGAAATTTGATCCCAAATAAGGAACCTAAAGTTTTTAATGGATATAAAAAAATCCAAGGACTTTATGCTGAATAAACATTATCATCGGTGGTTCTACATGAATCAAACTGATTGTTCTTAGTGATGAGGATTGGAAGAGTTTTCTAGATTTAACAGAGGAATTTTAAAATGGTTTTATTAAATGGAGTGTTTTAATAGGAAGTTTATATTTAATATCAATTAGGTTTCTTAATTTACAATAATGAAAATAAGTTTTTAATATTAAATAACTAACGTTACAATCTGAAACAAGAACCACAAACAAGTTACGAATTACTAGACTCATAGTCGAAGAATCTTGATTTCTAAAGAGGCAGTGTTGATGATAAACATTATGTGAAAACATGACTATATATATAGTTAATTCTGATGGTCTATGTATACTACATAATATTTGGCATAAGTAGGAAGATATATAGGGATGAATTTTGTAACCCAATGAGCTTAATGTTTTATTTGTCTATAATTGGGGATCTTGTAACACCCAAAGATTTTAAAATAAGAAAACAATGTTTGATAGAGTATATGAAAAGAGACACCAACCTTATAAGAGAATGTAACACCACTAGACATTACATTATATTTCTTTTTGAATTAATTAAATTTCATTAATTTCTTGCATAACATCATACATCTATATTGTTTAGAAAAATATAACATTACAACCTAATATAAATATTTTATAATTTCTTATTAACTAATCACTAAATTTTAAGAAAAGTAATTTTATTCATTGAAAATGCTTTATCTTCAAATTTTTTTTTCTATTTTCTATGATTAAATAATATAGTTATTTTTTTAATAAATTTATAGAATGAATTTAATAAAAATGAATTCAGTTTTTAAATCGTCATATTAATATTAACTTAGGTATAAATTAAGGTATTGTTTAGAAAATAAACCCTTTTAAGTGAATAGTAAAAAATACCTATTTTTTTATAAAATTCTCATTTTTTTAATAAATTATGTCCCATTATTATTAAAATTTGTTTTAAAATTTATAGAAGTATTATGTCTTTATATTAAATTCAGTTTATTACATTTAAATCAAATTTATCTTAGATTTTAGTATCAGTTTATTTGTAGGATTTAAAATATTTTTTTATATTGAAAATCATTTTAAACTGTAAATTATTTTTGCAATTTAAATAATTATAATAATACCTAATTATTAATTATTTAAATTAATATTTTATGATATATATAAATATTAATTTAAATTAATTTAATTTTTATTTCTCGTCATATAGTTAATATAAGATCATCCATTCCATAAAAATGCTTTTCTTGCAAAACCATTTTTCTACACATATGTGGGTTTAATTTGAAATTAAATTTTTCAAATTATATTAGATGAATTTGAAAAAATGTATTCCATATTTGGAATCAAAATAATTTATATTATCTAGAAGGTTCAACTCTGCTTTATACCATAACAAAAGGTGGAAATACTAAAAATTATTTACGGAGGTTAAAGAAAAAACGTGTTTTTTGGGGGTTGAACTAAACGTATTAGGGTTATAAGTTACCCATAAAATTTATAGTTATTATATTATGGTAATATTTAGATCATATATATTATATGGATTAAAATTTCTATTTGTTTTGACTTTTGGAATGAGAAAATGTGGCTGTCATTATTTCTATTCAAAAATTCCCCGTTTATTCTCCCCCTATCTTATAATAGGCCAACAATATCCTATCATTTCAACACATAAAAACCATTAATATTGAAAAATAAGTATAAAATAACTTATATAAATCCTAGCCATCATCCTATAAACCTTAGTGTGATTATAAATCTATCCTTGGAGGAATTTTTGTGCAAACCAAAAGAAGTTGTTCGAAGAAGAGGTAATGGCGTTAACAAAGTTTTGTTTTATTAATTATTCCACCTTTTCCAATTATTATTATGTAATTATGATATTATAGAATATGTATCTAAAATATAATAATATTTTGTTATTTCAAGGTTATGGAATTAAAAACTCCTATTAACTCCAATGGGAAACGAAATCGTTGAACATGTGTACAACAGACTACCACCTCACAAACTGATGTAACTGGGTTTCAATCAACACTTCTCAAGGTTGGATATATTGATGTATTTAATGATTATATATTATATTTATAAGTCCCCAGCCTTAAACATTACTTAATCTTGAGATAATTTAAGAATACACTTTGAGGATCTTTTCAGGTTTAGAGTTTTAGAGAATTTAATCACAAAACATGCATTGCATCCCACATTTAAACAAAGTGGTTATAATAAAAGATATTATTAATTTTTTTCCCATCAACGAAAACATATTTAAAATAAAACATGGAATCTTTCTTGACACTTCCTTGACACTACCATCATATCATGTACCTTTCCCTTGATCTGTGAAAAACATTTCAAAAACTTGGGATGAGCATAAAAAGCTCAATAAGGGATATAAAAATATGGAAAGGAAACTTGAGCACATGTACACACAAGAATCAATGAAATCATACTTTACTCATAAAACATAAGCACATTAACATAACTCATCAAATCATGAATAAATCATAGAAATCATAAGACATAAAGGTAACATGAGGCATTCATAACATTCTTACGTAGGGAGTAACCCTCTTGGTTACGTTTGGAATACCCATCACAGTATATTCCCTAAATCTCTTTGGAGAAACCTTAAAGATTAACCTCTTAGGGTTACCCAATGCATTGGAGAGCTATATCGGGCTCACCTGCCCTTAGTTTATCACGGAACCACCCGTCTTCATAATAATGCCCAAGAACCATAACATAATCGTATCACATAAAACATGCATAAAGGAAACATAAAATTTCCACTTTTCGATCACAAGATATCAATACAACACATCGATATAAAAACATTACGAATACTATTTTCAATAACAAAATAAAATAAAAGTAAAACATGATAATTTTATTTTAAAAAGGTATGGCTTGTAGAGGAAGCCGAAACTCAAATAATGGTCACAGTAGAAGAGAAGTAATTGTCGTCGCATATGTACTACAAAAACCTTCCCTTTTGTCATTTAGTAAAATGCTTCTTATAAAAAAGATTCATTTTGGATAAACGTAAATGTCAAAGGGGTTTATACACCGTAAAAAGAAGGTTGTGTATAAAACAAAATATGCCTCAATGAAAGGAGATTGAGACGAAGTCCCATACCTCGGGTCCGAATTGACTCGATCATTCTTTAACCTCCAGAATAATAATCTTGAGTTAATTTCTACTTGCATTAGAACCTTTTTGAAGTTCATTATTCTTTTTATAACACTTATTACCATTTCATGAACACTATGTAATTATTTATGTTAATAACAGTCATTTTAACGATCATTGGTACTTGAGTCAAAAATAAACTCTTTATAATTACAAGTTGTTCATGTATCCATTATATCCAGAGTTATAATCATGATGTAGATATCATATATATCATATAAATCCAGTATATACATGAATTTATAATATTACATAACGTTTAGAGGAATGAAATGAAATGCACCGTTCTTGGAGACGGTAAGTCGTACGTACGCATGACCGCAACTTTCATTTATATTTCATATTTTATGGAATGTAATTATAATTATATAAAGGTATATTATAATTACAGTATAATATTATATATAATATCATTAATTACATCCTTTATACGTCCCACATATGGCATTAACGAATCAAACCACTTTGAGGGGGTGGTAGTCCGCACTTCCTAAAATGAAGATATCGCGTTTACCAACAATGGAAACCATAATGGTATGCCATAAATGAAAAATACAGAAGCTTAAGTAAAACATAAACATAATATATATCATATAAAATATAGTGTCATATTAATGGCCACATTTGAAGGTGTTAAAAGAATATCGAACAATCATCGTTTCGTGAGGCAGAAATTTGCCATCCACAGAAACAATAGTGTGTTTAACCATTAGATGTAGGTGTGTGTAATTTTAGCTAGAATAATTCTTATAACAACATCCTAGTATATGGAAGATACTGGTGTTGTTACAAAAGAAATGGATAAAAAGAGTTAAGGGGTTGGAGAAGCAAAATAAAACATAAGAACACAAGAGAAGACACTACCTTTAAATCGGGAAACTCTTTTTGATTTGAGCTCAAAGGCTGCCTTGGGAAGTCTTATGCCCAAATTGAGGCTTATAAGAGTTTTAGAGGGATGTGTAGAGACAATATGGGTAGGAGTTTGCTGAGCCAAAGGATTTGGAAGTTTGGGTAAGGTGGTAGAGGTGGGGTCCTTTTATAAGAGGAGAGGAGGGGCACTCTTGGAAAGTTAAGAAAAGATACTTTGTTATAAAATGATTTTCGGATAAAAAAGGTCCCACAATTATAACTTTAGAGGATAAGGTGATAATGGTTCTAAATAAACCCATCCAATAGGTTTATGACAAGTGTAGGTCTTATATTTTACATTATATTTTCATTTTATTTAAATCGTTAAATAATGTGGTAATTGCCGCATCATCTTGGTGTCATAAATAATTTAATTTATTTAATGTCTAAAAATTATAAAAAATATACTATGATGTATGAAATCATTTTATATTTCCAATGAATATTTATAGTAAAAAATTTGACTTGTATAACCCCATTTAAAAATTGTTTTAGCAAAATAACTCATGTTTGTGTCATTTTTAATTTTACATTAAATAAAATGTATTAATGTCATTATCTAACCCAAGTGGCTACATGGGGTCCCAAAAATTGACCCATGGGTTGTCTTGGTTGGCCTTGACACATCCAATAAGGATATGACATGTTTCTAGGTAATTTCATATTATTAAAACATTATTTTGACCTTAAACTACACTAATTACCTCTAATCGCGATTAAAAACTTAAAAGTTACTATTCACCAAAAAATTATTTTATTCCAATTGAAGCACATTTTACATCTTAATGAAAACCATTTATGTCGGATTTTTTAAATTCAAAACACAGAGGTGGTAAAATTTCATTTAAACGGAAAATCAGTTTTTATAAGTACAACTTAGTTGTTTCACTATTAATCAAAAATTGAAGTTTTTCAGAAAAATACAGAAACTTCACCCTAAGATATATTTGATATTCTGAATTATAAAATGATTTCTATTTTACAAAATTCAATATATATATGTTAAATTATTTAATTTAATAATTAATTCCCACTGTCAGAGCAAATAGCGTGTTTTTATGAAACAATATCTATAAAAAGTTTGGCATTAATTTATGCCCAATTTCAATGTGAAATTAATTCTAATGACCACCATTTGATTAAATGGTAAAAATATATTGTAATTAAACTTTAAGACCAATTTAAAAGATAATCTATCCATATAATTAAGTTAGATGAAAAAGCAGTTTTGATGTAAAATGCAGTATTTTTCACTATTCAAAAAAAAATGAACATTGTCAGAAAAATACAAAAAATTTACCCAAAGTAAATTTCAATGTACCAATAATAAAGAATAAGTTTATTTTGACAAATATATCTTATAAACGTTTCAAAAGTTTGATTTAAAAAAGGTTTTCCATCAAAAGGCAGTAAAACAATCTTATAAAAATATTAGTGTATTCCATGCTTAAGATTGGATTTATTGTCATTTTAAGCCTCTAAAACCCTATATAATTCATAAATAGACATAGATAAAAATATATATTATTAATTACTTACTTGGGATTTTACATCCTTCCCCCATTTAGAAAATTGTATCCCCGTAATTTATTTACTTATCAAATTAGTGGGGGTATTTAGCCCTCATTTCATTTTCAGATTTCCATGATGCCTCTTCACTCATGTGGTTCTTCCACAAAACCTTTACTTGATGAATTACCTTATTCTGCAACACTTTCCCTCTACAGTCAAGAATCTAGACTTTTTGTTCTTCATAAGAGAGATTCTCTTACAACTGAACTACCTCTGGGCTCAGAACATGAGAAGGATCTGGCATATACTTTCTCATCATTGAAACATTAAAAACATTGTGTACCTAGAATAAACTCGGAGGTAATGCCCCTCGGTATGCAACTGATCCTACTCTCTCCAGAATTTCATATGTTCCAATGAACCTTGGACTCAGCTTTCCTTTCTTTCCAAATCGCATCACACTTTTCCATGGTGATAGTTTGAGAAAAACATAATCACCTATCTCAAAAGAGAGATCCTTCCTCCTATTGTCCACATAACTCTTCTGCTTACTCTGAGCTGTTCTCATGTGTTTCTGTATCAGATGAACTTTTTCTGCCAACTCTTCTAAAAATTTTGGTTCCATCATCTTCCTTTCACCCACTTCATCTCAGAAAGCTGGAGATTGACACCGCTTCCCATATAATGCCTCAAATGGTGCCATCTGTATACTGTAATGAAAACTATTATTATAAGAAAATTCATCCAAAGAAAGATGTTGGTCCCAACTTCATCAATTTTAGGGAAATGATCTTGAAAACCAAAAATGTTGTTCTAGTGCCCTTATATCTGATTAATCATATGGCACCTTAGATCATAACAAATTTATGGCATTGTGATTTCTGGCTTTTCCATAGCCATGTTCTCTACCACTCTCCATCAGAACATGATGGTTAGATTTCTCTACCATATCCATATTTTCACCTATGAGGAAACCCAGTGATTAGTTTATTTTGGGTAACCATTACGTTTCATACTTTTGTTTTTAAGGATTGGTTTTGGTATTCCTTTTTATGATGTGGGTTTCTATAAAAGAAACTTTCTAGTAGTAAACCATTTATAACCCCGACGAATTTCGAGGGCGAAATTCATTTTACGGGGGGTAGAATGTAACACCCCGAGATTTTATGAAAAATATTCTTTTTAGTTTCATTAATGTCTTGTGTTGTACGCTACACTAAATGGAGCTTGAACAACACTCATCCTTGACTTGCCTTTCATTACACGCAATCGCGACCTTCCTCAATAGCGTGTGTAGTACGCAATAACGAGTTTCACTAAACAACAATATGTTATTAAAATATTATTAAAACTAGTCGTTATGAATAGTAATAACCACTTTTTGAAATTTTGTAAATTTTAGTTTTCAAAATGAACATCATTTTTGGATTCGGAATATCGAAATTAGCTTAGGGTGAAATTTTGGTACTTTTCGGATAAATTTCATTTTATGATGAATAGTGAAAATTTATAAATTTTAATTAAAAACAACCTTTTTAATCGAAATAATTAATAGTGATAAATTAATAATTTGAGTGGTTTCAAAGTATATTTAGAATATATTTTCACAATTTAATACAATGTTGGTCATTGGATGTAATTTCACATTTAAACCGGACATAAACAAGTTTCAATATTTTGATAGTTATTATCTCTTAAGAATACGCTAATTGTTTTGGCGACGAGAATTAATTTTTAAATTAAGTAATGAAACTGATATGTTTTTAATTTGGTAAAATAGACATCATTTTTCAGTTCATAATATCAAATATATCTTAGGCCCAATTTTTGGTATTTTTCTGGAAACTTTCATTTTTTGATGAATAGTGAAACCACTAAGTGGTAGTTAAAAAAATGAATTTTTCATAAAACATAATTTTACCGCTTCTGTGAGTGGAATTTCAAAAAATATGAGAGACACGGTTTATGTAAGTTTGTAAAATGTGGATCAATGAGTTGAAAATGATTTTTGGTGAATAGTAACTTTTTACTTTTTTTCCACGGTTAAAAGTAAATAGGGTAATTAAGGGTAAAAATGATATTATTATTACCATAACACATGTCCTAATTCTATTGGATAAATTTAATTAGACCAAAAATAAACTTAGGAATAAAATATGACCATTTAGTCCCACTTGGATTAGATTAAGACATTTATTATTAATTTATTTAAAGAAGGGTTAAAATAGTTAAAATCAAAGTTTATTAAGTATATCATTTTTAATACAGGGTTATACATAAGATAAATTCGACTATAAATATTAATTAGAAATATAAAATTATTTCCTACATAATTATATTTTATTTGTAATTTTTAGACTTTAAATAAGTTAATTTATTTATGACACAAAGATGATGCAGTAATTATCTTATTAATGAAATATCGACATAATTGATGTTATAAATACCCAAATAAATGTAATTTGAGACTTTTTATGAATTAAACTACTTTTATAGGTTAATAGGACATGTTATTATTGATTTAATTATATTTTTTCGAAATAATCATTCTGTTATGATTTTCACAAAAATCAATTACTAAATAGTGTCAAAATTGACATAAAATAGTTTTAAAAAAAATATTATATTATTGATTGTTATTTTATTCCTAAAAATCTAAGGTTAGGCCAAGATACTTATATCATGATATGTGTATCAATAAGGTACCACTTGGGGGTCTCTTTGATGTATATGGTAAGTTTATTAACTATATAATATAGAAATACAAAGTGACATGGTATATGTCAATCTAATTAACTAAGAGTTAAAACATAAAGACAAAGATAATATAATGACCTAAACTTGTATAAATTATATTGGATGAGAGGATTTCGACCCATACCCACCTTATCTTATAAATAAATCAATTTTTAGCTATATGAAACCAAATTCGGATTTATAATAAAATAATATGTTTTGTTATTCCAAAGGTTCCCCTCTCCTCCCTTATAAAAGGGCTCCTCCTCCCTCTCTTCTTCACAGCACTTTCAGCCTTAAAGCTCGGACAAAACCTGCCAAATTTTCTTCTCAACTTCCATAGAAACATCCTAGAGGTTATGGTTTTCCTCAAAGACCAATTTTAGTGCCCTAAAAGGAGATCTCAAAGAGGCGCTTCAAAGAAGAGGTAATGTCCATTACCGATTCTTTCAACTTTATTTCTAAATCCACTTATTCTTATTATGTTGTTTCATTATGAAGTAATAACATAAGTATCACTCATATACTAATATGTTATTATAAGTATGAAAAAACACTATTTCACCTTCTATCCATCATACGGAAAATGAAATCACCGCGCGTGTGTACGTACGGAATACCGTCTCCACGGCGTGGTGTAATCTATTTTCCACCACCACCTTACTTGGATGGGTATAATGGTGTAGATAAAAACTATATATGATTATTTTAAAGTGATATTTATTCTGAAATAGTTTACATACACTTCAATACAATTCCACGATCCTGAGAACGATATCATCGCTCGTGCGTACGTACGAACTACCGTCTCCATGACGCGATGAGATTCATTCTCCACGTTAACCATTCATGAATGATTATAAAGTATATATAATAAGTAATCATGAAATATATGACATAATAATGATAATGGATTTATGTGTATATATATTTATTTCATCTACTTAATTCCATTCAACTCAATAAGGAAACGAAAATAGCGTTCATGGGTACGTACGGCCTACCGTCTCCATGAACGGTGTATTTCATTCCATTTACTGATCTATTATATATATTTATATTATGAATATATATTATATGTAAATTATGTCTTATATTCTGGAATTAAGTAATCATGATCTAAGTAATCATATGAATAATTACAAGTCAAAACACGAACGACAAATGAAATGATTTTACCCAAAACGCTCTTTAACATGGAATTTACAAAAGAACGGGTAAAATAAACTCATAAGTGAACCATATATGATATCATAACAATGGGTACGATTCTGGAATAAGTCAATGACATTATTTAAATCATTATACAAGAGGTTCGGACACTTACGAAGTAAATCGGACCTAAGGTAAGGGAAAATATCACAATCTCATTTTATCTGAGATTGTTTATATTTTGGTATTTACTGGGATGTATTTTATCTTACACATCCATGTTTCCTCAATATGTAATATTGTTTCCATCCACCTAAAATTATTTAATTCCAATTTTACCCTTCAGTTAGTTATTAGTAAAAGATATGAAATGAATCTTTTGTCATTTTTCATACGAGGTAATTTTTGACTTTTCCGACAAAAGTACGAGAAGAATGTTTTTTTAACTTATACGACATGAATTGATTTTTAAAAAATTATTTCCAATAATCTTCCTTTACAAGTTTTCAAGATTATTTTTAATCAAATTCTTTTAGTTTAAAATTTTATGACATGCTAAGAAAGGAAAAATGTTTTTTTGAAGTAGAAAGGATATTTTCCTCAAGAATGAAGTTCAAGTGTTTTATCAAAATTATTTTCCATCTAAGATAATATTGGGTTCAGTTTATATCCCTATTATTACATTGATTTGATTATGTTGTGATGGAATTATTTTTATGAATTCCTTTATCTTATATGAATTGTTTTATGATGTCACGATGTTTAAGATTCCCATTTTTATTACATGGGTTTTTCAATGATGTATGATTTATTATTTTGTGGCACACATAATAATGGTATCATTATGAGATGGGTGGGACCTATATCACCCTCAAATACATTGGGTAATGATTTTATATCTCATGAGATAGACATGGCCGGAACGGCATGTTAAACCGGTTCGGTGAAACAGGACTGAAACGAGGAGCGAACTCGGTTCAGAAATGGACTTTGTCCACTAAGATAGTCTTTGAAATGAGTCTTGACTAATAAGAAATGATTCTCTATGATTATGTGTGTATGCCACAAAGTTTTAT
This sequence comes from Viscum album, assembly GCA_963277665.1. Lineage (NCBI taxonomy): Eukaryota > Viridiplantae > Streptophyta > Magnoliopsida > Santalales > Viscaceae > Viscum > Viscum album. The sequence continues at coordinate 1,218,425,549 of OY728159.1, forward strand.
GTTTTAAGTAATGATTTTTGGGATTACATTTCACTACTATTATTTATCCCATGTTATGAAATTATGATATCTTTTGCAGGTTAAGATTTCCAAAAGTTATGTTATTATGTATATGATGTGATTGATATTTCTTTTGTTTATCCTTACTGAGCATTTGAGCTCACCCTTTTATGTTTTCTTTTCCCCAGGATATAAAGAAAGGTTTTAGGTAAAAAATGGGAAGATCTTTATGGGAGATGTTGAAGATCGTTCACAACGATTAGAAGATTATATTCCGAGTTTCCAAAGACACTAAACTATTACGGTCCTTGTGTGTGTGTTTTTGTTATGTACTACGTATTCCGCAAAAGTAATGCAATGTCCATGTACGTTAAGCTTCAGGTCTCTACACAATGTCTGGAAGTGGTGGGGAATTCTTTTTTGGTAGTAAATGTGATGGATAGATGAGTAAGAAACAATAATGGACATCAATAAGGACATAAAGAAATAATTTTTTTATCCATTTCATTCACTCAACTTCCCTGGATGAAGAATCCATTGGAGGATATTGATGGAGAAGTTAAATAACCAATAGTGTTATAATGGGACTATATAAGTGCCATGGTTCTCTAGAATAATAAATTGCAATACCCTTGTACCAATTATATTGAGAGTTAATATCACATTATAAATGATATGATAGATAAAGGAATGGATATAGTAGAGCATGTTGGATCTATTGAACAATTTGAAGATATTATCACTACGATATTGGACACAATGGTTTTTGAGAAACATCTATCTATCCTTTGCATTCAACTAACTTTTTCAGTATTATTCAGTTCTAATATATCACGTCTCCGAATTTATTTATCTATTTCAATCTATTTTTGAAGTGGTATGGGATTAAGTGGGAGACAATATCCATGGGGTGTAATGCCATTCCAAAAATATCTAGATGATGTGCAAGAATAAAATTATATCTCTTGGGGGTTTTCATTAAAGGAGGAGAAATTATTATGAAATTTTATTAATGATTATCATTACACTCAATATCCAAGGGGGAAAAATAATTCGGTTGCTCACATGTGGTTTATCTCATCAAAGGGGAATATATGGCATGAATTTTATGAGGAGTTCTAGAATGTGGAAAGAAATGAGGAATGAGACAATATATTGTACTATAATTTTATACATAAATCAACACTCAAAGAGACTTAGAGTAATTTATGAGTTATTTCACTTCAATTTATAAGAAATAATAAGTTAATGTGAAACTAAATTTCACATTGGATTTCCCACAAACCCAAAGGGGGAGAATGTCGGAACCAAAATGTTATGAATATTGGAACAAAGGGGATCGAAGTTGGATATTTTTATTCTGATTTTTATAATATATTTATATATGGTATATGTGTTATTATTTGAAGGAATATGGTTCATAGAATGTGGAACACTAGAATAGTATTTGCATAATATTATAGAAAAAGGAATAGTTATCTAGTGTTTAGAAAAATTTTAGTGTGTAATATTTTTTGAGAAAAGTAATGTCATTCATATAGAACTCACATAACATGGTTTGACCTATATGAATTTCATTGGGAGTACATGTATCTTTATTTCTGAAAGATAATTGCGATAAAAAATCCATTAGAAGAAAACTTTTATAAGAAATTCTTGAAAAATAGGGTCATTTATAATGAAGTGGTTGGGATTTGTTATCAACCATGTTAGACGTATGCTCTGGGTTTATGAAGGTGGTTTTTAGTGGAAATATCATGAATTTATATAGAGGGGATTAATGTGATTTCTATGATTAGTGATTTTTTAGATATATTTTCCTATAAATACACTACAAATCTATTCATTATGCATTGATGGGATGTTAATGAAGATTGAGATATTTATTGAAAAAATAGAGAATAAAGAATGCTCATTTACCAAGGTTAGTTTGAAAATAATATTCATTTCTTATGTAAACGGTTCCATAAAGGTAGTTTATGATTGAGATTCGACTACAAAATTTGTTACGATGTATTATGCGATAGTGGGTCTAAGAAGTTACTTCACAATGTGAGATACATAAGAGAGGTATGAAAAGTGTGTGTCTTGAAGTGGGTTGAGAAGAACCACACCGGGTACCTTGTATCTATTTGAAAAGGAGAAATGTTAGTTTTCAAAGATAGTATGTAGTGAAGAGTGTTCATTATAGGATTCTCATGCAGAAATGTTTTGATCAAAAAAATCTATGTAGTATTTTTTGGTGTTTTTATGGAGACTAGGGAGCACATTTAATCATATTTTTTAGAGTTTCATTATGAAAATAAAATCATATTTTAATAAAATCATGCTATAATCCTTCACGTAGATAAAATGAGAATAAGTTTTTTTGATGAAATGTGTAGAGGAGATGCTTAGAAAAGCTATTAAAGGGAGGTAGTTCACTATAATGTCCTAGACCTGAAGAGCCACCCGAACAATTCCAAACATGTCTTGTGTTACTACCTTAGGCGAACCTCACTGAATACCAAAGGATGCCGACAAGCAGTGAGGGTCCAATTTGTATAACGGAGAGGCTATACCCTCTTAGAAGATAATCATGGTACTAGTCTGAGCAATAATATAGAACATGTTGTGGAAATAAATGACTCACCAGAAATGAACTAGACCCACAAAGTGGACGCATATCAAATCTCAAGAAACCACGAAAGTAATATATAAACAAGTGTAGTGGAAATTCAATAGAAAAGCATGTTGAAAACCACTTGTAAATACAAAACAAACCGAGCATGCATCCATAGCATGTCATTAATTTTTTTAAAAAAAGCACCAATGGATAATATATAGTAGCAACAATAATAAAGTAAACATGCTGATACATAATTAGAGAAAAAACAAAAGTAAACACTAGCTATGTATTCCCTCAAGCACTATGGTAAAATCAACCTTTTACGATGAGGATAATAACCCATCCCAAATAAGTAGTTATTTGCGATGGGAAAAGGGGTCCCGTCGCAAAAGGTTTGGCGAGGTTTTCACACCAACCATGGGAATGGAATTTGCGACAGGGGGTGCCTCCCCATTGCAAATACCCAGTGGCAGTAAATACTATTTGCGATGGGATCTTCCCCCGTCACAAATTTTTGGTAGGTAGGTCCCTATTTGCGACGGTCCCTGGCACAAATAGTGTGTTTGATTGTCATTATGGCGATGGGTCCTGTCTCAAATAACATTTTACCCGCCGACTATATTTAAAGTGGCTGATGGTATTTGTGATGGGTATCACGTCGCAAATAGTCTTGTCGCAAATAATCTAACATATATATACCCTCTCCATTTTCCTTTTCCTCTATATTCTTAATTTCTCTCTTTCTTCAAACTCTAATTTTAGAGTAAAAATCTCTCCGAGTTAATTTTTTTTACGAACAGATTTTGAAGTCGTTTACACCTATAAGAGATCAAGGTTAAAGATATTTATGGTTTATTTAATTTAATATCTATTTCATTTTTATATTAATTTTAATTATTATTAATTAGTTTTAATTAAAATAGATTAAGATTGTTTTGTTATCAGAATTTATTTGTAATAATAAATTGGAATTATTATTATAAATGATTTATAATTAGAGGTAATTAGGAATTATTTATGATAATTAGTAATGAATATAAATAATTAGCAATAATTAAAAATTTGTAGTGGTAATTAGCAGCAATAAATAGTAAGTAATTCTGATTAGTAATAATTAGTTGTAATTAGTAATAATTAGGAATGAATTGTAATAATTAGTAAAAAATAGTAAAAATACTAATAATTATAAATAATTACTAATAATTTGTAATAATTGCTAATAATTACTTATAATTACAAATAAATTGCAATAAATACAAATAAATAGTAATAATTAGCAATAATTAGTAATAATTAGCAATAGTTAGTAATATTTAGCAATAATTAGAAATAATTAGCAATAATTTGTGGTAATTAGTAATAATTAGTAAAAAAATATTATTAATTACTAATAATATGTAATAATTAGAAATAATTAGAAATAATTAGTAATAATCAGTAATAATTAGAAGTAATTAGTAATAATTAGTAATAATTATTAATAATTTCTAGTAATTATTAATAGTTACTAAAAAATATTAATAATTACTAATAAATAGTAACAATTACTAATAAATTGTAATAATGAGCAACAAATAGTAATAGTTAGCAGTAAATAGTAATAATTACAAACAAATAGTAATAATTAGTATCAAATCATAATAATTAGAAACAAATTGAAGTAATTTTCCACAAATAGTAACAATTAACAACAAATACTAATAATTAGCTACAAATACTAATAATTAGTAACAAATAATAATAAACAGTTAAAATTACTAATAATTAGTAACAAATACTTATAATTAGTAAAAAATATTAAAAAATACTAATAAATACTAGTAATTAGTAATAATTTTCAACAAATAGTAATAATTACAAATAATTACTAATAATTAGACATAATTACAAATAATTTGAAATAATTGCAAATAATTAGAAATAGTTGCCAATAATTACCAATAATTTCTAATAATTACCAATAATTACTTTTAATTAGTAATTATTACTAATAATTAGCAATAAATTGAACTATTTAGTAATAAATTAAAATAATTAGTAATAAATAGGGATAACTATAATAAATTGTTGGAACTATGAACAATTTCCAGTGGATTAGATGCACTCCTTTTTCTTGATGACTCAACTCCTTTCAACTGTCACCGACTAAAAACACTACGAAAAATGAAATCCTATATATGCATATAAAATATCGTATGCACAAGATTGGATATGCATCCGTTGGACCACATTCTCCAGATTAGGTTTTCATGTGGTGACAGTTGCAAGTAGATGATTCATCAATGTAAATGGGGCTCTTTTGTCAAATGGATTATTTACTTGCATCATTCTCACTCTGAAACCACAATGAAGAATCAGTTCGGAGGTATTCTTATGCATTCTCATATGCCTGGGAATGGAAATGCCTACCTCCGAGCAGATTCTTCAGTGTGATTTAAGTGTGATAAAGTTGAAAGTAAATGAGATGTCGGACAAAAGAGCAGCTGCCAATCCACTAGAAATTATGTCGCCCTTAATTAGTGGAATTTAGTTTGATGTAGATATAATCAATTTCCTTCCCTTTTTTGGATAGTTTTTTTCTTATATAAAATTATTCAAAAACATTGACGATTCTATATTTTGTAGAAAAATATGGAACAAGGTAGTCGGCAATAGTCATTATTAGAATATCATGCTTAGATAAATTAGCCTAGAAATTTAAATGGTTCTCGTTTAAATATTATATATATTGAGGGTGTTGAAGTTTTGTTATCATTTTCATCATCAAAACTTGAATTTGTTTTAAAGGAACAATTAATTTTCCTTATAAAAAACATTCTCTAAGAATGTTTGACACATATGAAAATGCTGGGGCACATCTCTTGTGTTTTTTTTCAACCAGATTATGTTATTTGGTATCTAAAAGGTGAAAAATGTTCTAGAGAAGATACAAATAATTTTATTCTAGATCCATCATGGTTTCAATATTTATTACATGACATTGCAGGTCCATCTATTCAACAAACTGAAACTCAGGATGATATTGATTTAACTCCTGAGTTGGAACTATATGAATTTTATGAGTTTTTGAGGCCTGCTGAGGATGCATTATATCCTAGTTGAAAGATAAAAAAATTAGAAGCAGTTGTAAAATATATGGCTATGAAATCATATAATGAAATTTCAAACAATTGTTTTGATATGATATTTTCATTGGATAAAACACCATTACTTTTAATAAATGTGTTGTCAGAAAATTACTAAGAGAGAAAGAGGCTGGTTTGTAATCTATTCCTTAGTTATCCAAGTATTCATGAATTATGAAATGATTGCATCTTATATTCTGCTGAAAATGATTTGTTGGATAGTTTTCCCACATGTGGAAAATGAAGGTATAAATACTCTCAACTGACAAAGTTTGGATTGATTCCTATAAATTAGTTGAGATATCTCTCTCTTACCCCAAGGATGCAACGTTTATTCAGGTCTCAGAACACTATGACAATGTTGTCATATAATAAAACTATGATTTCAACCAGTAAACGATTAAATCATCTATTTTATGGTGATTCAAGGAAAAATTTTGACCGAGTGCATATGTCTTTTTCTTGAATGGTTTTCTATTTCATACACATGAATACAGGGAATAAAAAAATGAATAGTGGAGTTATCTTGAGAGGATCTAGTCATAGATAAAATGAAGTTGAATTTTACAACATGATGGATGAAATTATTAAACAACATTGTCTAATACAAAATTACATGATGATGTTTTAATGTTGTGGGATGGATACTGAGAGAGGCTTACGTATTTATTCAACACATAGAATCATTGATATTAAATATAAAAGTCCTCTTGTAGTAAATGAACTATTTTTACTGGCTCAACTAGCACATCAAAATTGTTTTGCAAGGAACTATGCTACTTCAAGAGACCTGATTGATTGGTGGAGCATTATAAAAATCTAATTTTTGAAAAATTATATTACTAAAAGTTAATGTGGTTTCCCTTAGGTTGATGGAATAGAAAATTTTAAAGAGACTACTCAAAATCCTATTTTTTTTACAAAGTGGCATGAATATCGATGATGACATCACCAATTAAGAGTTGAGAGTGACGACGATGATAATAATGTCATGAATAAATTTTAAATGAAAATAGATGATGAAAATGAAACTCATATAGTTATTGATGATGCTAAAGAGGAATATGTAGACATTTACATCGTCAGATGTGAAGAAAATGATGAAGGTGGACAAAATCACAGTAAAATTATGGTTATAATCATAACTAATATATATATATATATAATAGTTGTTTTTAAATATTTACTAAGAAAAATAATTTTGTGTTTCAAATGGAAGATGATCTATTTCGTTAGTTGTAGGATTCTGATCTACAATTGGAAGAGGATGATTTGGGAGTATCAGAGCCTTAGCCTACTATTAGTTTAGGGGGTATACGGAGGGGTTTTGTTCTTGTGTTACTAAATATTATGACCCTATACCCAAGGGACGTCCAAGTCTTGGCTTATATCTATACACACAGAGGTATGGTAACCTGTATATTATAGTTATCTTTCATTAATTTATTTATATACGAATTGTTTGATTATTTGTTCTTTTTTCACAGTTTTGTGCTTAATGCAATTGGATAGGGGAGAGTGATCTTGTGCAATTATTTTTCTCAGCCACAGATCACATGGGTATAGATTCTAATTGATGCGCAACTCGACATGTTCAATAATTGGCTAGTACGTAAATAAATAATATTTGTTTTGAAATTTATTTCATTAATAACTTGATATTATAAATGTTTTGTAGGGTTTATGGTATCCCATAGAAGATAGCATGTTTGATGTTATAGACACGACATGGGAGGTGTCTATACATGACCATTTCCATCCGTTTTTGCAAAATTTTAGAATGACGACCATTAATAAAGAAGGAGCGGTAGTATTTGATGAGTTGTGTAGAGCCCACTGACCAGAGTAAATTTCATAGCACATTTGGGATGGATTATGTTCACGCTGGTTGGGTGGTGGATTTTAGAGAATATCTTAATAGGGCTGACAAAACTGGGGGAGAAAGGAGGTGACGAATCGGGCCGGTAGCTATACATTCAGTACACATAGATAGCATCTGGTAAATACTTTTTTAAATATTTTATATAACTTTTAATGTAAAAATTTTATTTTATATTAATATAGGTAGCTGAGAAGCCTGATTTAACAGAGTATGTCGTTTTTCGGAGGATGTACATTGATCCAGGAAACAACGAGATTAGAGGTGACCACCAGCATCAGATTGTGGTCACCATTAATTTTTTTATTTTAAAAATTAACTACAGGTTATATTTTCACTATTTTAATTTAAAATTGGAACTGAAGGAGTCATATGAGGCCACGACCTCTCAGACATAGGCTTACAGTCAGGCCAAGACGGTTGATTAGACTAGTGGCCACCATTTCAATAAGGCGACATGGATGAAGGCGACCCAGTATGCCTTTGAGAAGGGCTGAGTTGTTGGTATCACCTCTCTATTGAATCATATGAATTTTTTTGGTACTTTTGTGATGTTAGCGTCGAGCTTGAGAGGAGCGCGTGGAGAGGAATCACCCTCCGGCTCACAGTATCAGGAACAATTGAAAGCTCAGAGTGATCTTATAGAGAGTTATCCTAAAGGGAAGGATGAGTTGGGTCCGCAACAGTAGTAGGAGGAGGAGGAGCATCAAAAATAGAAATAACAGTACGACTTGCATATGCATCGATGTCAGCAACAATATCACGAGAATATGGAATACAAGCGATGTCTGACTCGTAGTTTAGGGATGGAGTTTCCTCCACCATCTTTTCCTTATCCTCCACCTCTTCCAAAATACTACACCCTAGTGATTTTTTTGGTCATGTTAAAAACATTTGAATTCAATGTTTGTTTTAATATAAACTATTTATAGTTTCTATCTTTTATATTAGTGTGAATATTGCATAATTTTTTTTAAATATTTTAATATTTTAATATTAATATTATAAGAATATAATTATTTTTATATTATTAATATTAGTATTATTATTATAAAATATTATATTATTTATATTAATAGTATGAATAATGTTATTGTTTTTTAATATTAATTTATCACAATTTTATCGATTTTTTTAATTTTTTATGTATTTGGGACGAGACCTTTTCTGAAGGGTTCTCATTGCAAGTAGTTTATATATTTTTTAAATAAATATTTGCGATAGGAAAACATGCCCATCCTAGATAAAGTTTTTGAGACTGGCCCATCAAAAAATGGGGTTTTATATAAAAATGGAGAACTATTTGTGATAGGACGATTTATCATCGCAAATAGTATTTTTTACGACGGTACATCCCAAAAAATACTAGTTGTGATGTCGTTTTCTCTAATGGGCTATTTCTGACGGGACCCCGTCGCAAAGGCTCATTTGTGACAGGTTACCGTCGCTAATAGCCCATCCAAAATACCTCAAATTCTAGCAATGAAGGTCCTTACCATTCTCAATGCTAATCAATACAATGATCTAGCACCTAAGGATGATACATTACCTGTACGTTAATCCATGAAGTTTACACATGTCCAAAAGGGCCCATATAGGGTGTGAGGAAAATCCCAGTATGATACCACCCAAATTTTGCATACCGAGTATAAGTGTTTAAGAACACATGCAACCCTTTGTAATGTATGTTGTGCAATTCAATAAATAAACAAAACTTCCACAGGTGCTTAGCATCCACCATGGAGCATCAGCTGCTTCGGCCAATGCCAGAATATCTCAAGTAAATAGAGTGCTAAGACCATGGCCCAAGTACCCCTGTCATCACAAATCCTAGGTTAAACCTCTAGTTCCCATAAATCACATAACCCAACACCATGTTCCCCCTGACACCTCGTGTCACAAGGTAACGACATACCAAAGGAATGCCCAAACAAAAGTAACCCAGAGGAACAACGATGCCTAAACTCCAATAAGTAACCGGAGGGACAACGATATTTATCCTAAAATAAAGTAACTGGAGGGAAAATTATGTATGCCATAAAATTTAGTTTCCTGACCCATGACCTCAATCACGGTGAGACTTAGCCATTACCTGACAGCAACATCACTATCTCCCGATGGCTCCTCGCTATCCATAGGGATTCCTACGGTAAGAACCACCAAACCAATAGTACCCAAACCAAAACTATAGAAGGCCTATACCCACACGAGTGATAAACACCGCCTCATCATGGACTCTCTCTATTTTCACACTACTCATGGTTCTGGGAGAGTGGTAATCACCAAAATATTACCCCAGCCACAATATCTCTCGCACCTCATGCCCTTGCAACCATTCTGCCCATTATCCAATGGATTAGAAATCTATGTAACTCAGACCAGGCCCAACCTGACAGTCTTACTACCTCAATGTAATCTGGGCCGAGCCCTAACTACGATCAACATCACTGATGAGTTATCTAGGCCCAACACAACTCATCCCAAAGGTTCCATCATATGCAATTCACTAGATACATATATATTCAAAAGAAACACATTAAACAGTAAAAACATTCTAAAAGTAGAATTTCACTAGCCCTGTGTGGCCCCATATTAACACTGTGGTCTTTAATGCCTCTAACAAGTTTAATCATGATTTAACAAATTAAACATACTTGTTTATAAACAATGTAGACCATGTAAACCCATTTGGGCACCCCAGGCCAAAATTTCCTAATGAGCATCAACCTCTCTCCTAACCTTGCTCGAGAAATATAGGCATAAAGGGTATTCCCAAGGCATCCCATGGTTCTAACAATTATTTCCATATGTAATAAAAGATAAAATGGGTCCTAATAAAAAATACTTGAAGAGGTGCCAATGGTCTCTCCACCCAAACATCCACCAAAACACAAAACAAGGTATGCCCCACCCGCCTCATACTAGTATGATGATACTCCTCCGATAAAAGCCTCCAATTCATCCTAAAATGTGATAGATCTACAAAATAAACAAAAATTCTCAAACCCCTATAACTATGTTTAGATCAAAAATCAAAGAAAATGGATCAAGGGGAATCAAGGCCTTACCGAGAGGGTTCTGATGAATCAAATGAGGTTTGAATCTGACCTCTGATGATAAAACATGATCAAAATGATGTTTTGACCACATAAAGAGACGAGGTTCTATCCAGAACCTCATAGATGAGCTACTACCTGTTTTAAGTGAAAAAAAAGAAAATACACAGCTTGTACATAAGAAAACATGCCATGTATGATCTTTTACTATTCATATGGAGGCCACTTTTCCACCGACTTAATTTATAGACCCTTCCGAATTGAGTACACGAGGTGTACTGGGAAGTAAACGACATGTACATGGTTCTTCTTCACTTCATCACTGACTTACCCACACACCATGTATACCCCTTGTACACAGATAGACTAAACGGCGTGTACAAGGAGTACATGGTGTGTACCTAGTTTAACTTTTCTACCCAACAAAAAACCCCACATTCCATGTATGGCATCCACACATGATGAATGGTACATGATGAGTATTAGGAGTAAAAACCATACAACCCTAAAATTTCCAGAACATCCAAAAATTCCCACTTTCCTCAGAAACAACCCAAAAAAACTGATCCATTCCTCAAAGGAAGAATAGGGATCTTACTAACTTACCTCCTTAAAAAATTCAACCCTGAGTTTCCCTTTCAAGGGTTGCAAACAAACATTTTAGGGAAAACATTAAACCAATGATTAAATCAAACAACGTTTCACTAACCTATTTCTGGACTCATGGTCCTCCCCTGATGCATCATCACTCCCACACCTCATATGTGATCCCTTATTGCTTCTGACACCCTATGTATCTGCACCACATTGTTTTCCACCTCACAGAGGTCCTACATCCCATGGATTCTAAAAACATTCCTGGGGCCTTACACCTCAAGTAACACGAATCCACGATTCCCTGATGCCCGAGGCACCTCAAGAATCCAACATCCCATGGATTCAACAATGCCCACGGAACCCCCAATAACCTATATCTAAGGATATTACTAATTCCAAGCACCTCATTCATACATTCATATATATATATATATATATATATATATATATATATATATATATATATATCATGCACTTGATATGGTGCCCATCCCACTGAACAATATATGCTTAGTCTAAATATATCTTATGCATCTTGTGCACTCAAAATGGAAATTCCACAAAATAGAAATTCCAAAACAACTAAATCAAAACAGATCACATCCACACCCGCGGGGTACCTCTATCCATTGTCAGCTCACAAGTCTGCTTAGCCCATGGCTGCTCCACGACGTGCACCTGGCCTGTCACATGACTACCTGAATCTAGTCCTCTATGTAGTAATGCACCAATCACAAGCCACTGACCCCCCATCTGGGTCCCACTGTCTCTTTTGTGTCCTCTACGTGTAGTTGAAACTCATCTACCCTCTCCTGGTACCGAACAAAACCCTACTCCAGATGCCACAGTTTGTCCTGGTCCCTGATTAACGACCTTCTGAGAAGGTTTCCTATAGAACCTCTCAAAAAGTCCATCCTATCCACATGCCCGACACTCTTTTGGAGGCCAATATCATTGATTCCTTGTCCTAACTACCCTGATGGAACTCCTCCTAACCTGCCTTCCTGTTATTTGTACCATCACCTAAAGCTGTCTCCTGGCCAACCTTGGGCATATACCTCTGATTTTCCTCCTTTATGGGCACCAAATTCACCACATCTAATGACAAACATAGCCTAAAGATAATTACCTGGATCTGAATAGAGTTTCATAATCTATCCTCATAGAACCTCACCCTTGTTGAGTCCTCACTTACCATACAAGATGAAAAGTGGGACAACTCTGTGAATATATCTGCATAGTCTATGAAAGACATGTATCCCTACTGAACGCTCAAGAACTCATGAGCTCTATCATCCATCAGTGTCTTTGGGTAAATGTACTTAATGAACCTATCCACAAGCCCTTCCATGATAGTCCATCGTGTCTATGAGCCTGTACCTGCACATCCCACCAATGCTTCATCAGTCCTCTATCTATGCACATCGCTAGCTTGACACTTTGCCTTGGTGGCGTCTCAAACCGCTCCAAGATCATCTACATCCACTCTATCCAGTTCTCAACTGCCTATGGACCACCATAACCCTGAAAAAGTGGAGGGGTGCTACAACTAGATCTCCTTTGTTAGATATTACATATATGGCTATGTACCCTACACACGTTTGTCGATCCCCTGCAACACACGTATGAGGCTAGTTTATAGTTGCTCGTCAATCCCCAACACAAATGCTGTAAAACCCTGCATCTACTATGTTTTCACTTGATCCTAAACCTTATCTTCTCCCTAAGACAGTACATGTGTATCATGCTATGCTCGTCCCTCAGGATTCTGAACCTGATCGTGCTCCTGCAGTACTGTATCATCACCTTCCTGATGCTCTATCGAGACTTATAGGAGGGACCTGATGAATACCAAAAATGGTTCGAAAACCATTATATATAACAATATTTTCAATGCAGATTGGGAAATAAGTAAAAAAAATTGCATAAAAACTACCATTACTCTCCCCACCTCAACCCATGCTAACGGCATCCCAGCCTCATGGCATCCTTACCTGCCCTCAATAGAGACTAGTATCAAAAGTTCCATGAGCCATGCCTATCCTGAAAACCAACGTTGAATCAAACCAATGACCTAGTCGCCCAATCCAAGTGACCAAAATCACCGAAATCATAGTACATGCATGATCATACATGATCCAGACAAAAATCGTCTACCACAAGCAATTCACAATATATAAAGCATGTCATAACACATTTCCATGAACTGGAAATTCTATTAGGAATTTCACCTATCTAAATTTCAAAGCATGCAAAGCGTTGAAATTGATATTATTAACATGGTATTATCACTTCAAAATGGATACATGAAATTATGAAATTGAAATACCCTAAAATGTACCCATTAAAAACCAAGTAACTATGACTTTCCCTACTAGGCTAAGGTCTAACTCTCTCTAACCATACTGGGTCAAGGGTCACATATCACAATCAATAAAATCACAAACAAGTGAGCCATCATGGTGGAAATCATATAAATATTAATCCAAGAAAAAGAAAAACAACAATTCCCACCAAAGGTAACTTGGTCCATCCCTCGTACCTAGGGCTGCAGGCACCGAAGAACAAGATCGAAACTTAGTTCTAGTAAAAACCTCTCTCCAATCCAGAATTTTACTAGTAGTAAACCAGTAGAAAAAAGAGAAGTCTCAATCTCATTAATAGCAAGGAAAAAACTGCTACTAAATACTTAACAAGAATTACTCTGATACCACATATTAACTTTCCATACATGAATAACCACTCGAACAGTGGTAAACATGTCGGGTTTTAGTACCTTAGGCACACCTTCCCATACTCCAAGGGATATTGGCAAGAAACGAGGGTCTAATTAGTATAGAGGGGAGGCTATACCCTCTCATAGGATAATAATGGTACTTTTCTATGAAATAATATATAACATACAGTGGAAATAAATGACTCAGCAAAATCAAACCCGACCTACATAGCGAAATCATATCCATAATAAATAAATAGCAGAAGAAATATATAAACAAGTGTAGCAGAAAGTAAACAGAATAGATTGCTAAACACAACTTATAACTACTAAAAACCATGCATGCATCCACAGAAGTTCATACATATCAGTAAACAATGGCAGCAATGGCTAACCAATAATAGAAACAATAATAAAGTAACCATGCTAATACATAGTGTGAGCTAAAACAAATGTAAAATCTATCTAGGTATTACCTCAAGTTCTATTCTAATCTCCATGACAAACTCTACTATGATCCTTCGCCTGAGGCTAATCCTTTTCCTACACATAAATCCATGAATTCTACATGCATCCCGAAGGGCCCGCGTAGGGTGTGAGACGAACTTAATAGGACACCACCCAGATGGTGCATAACTAGTATAAGTGTTTAACTCAGTTGAAGAGACTATTTTAACATAGTTTGTAGTGTAATCAGCAGAATATCAGGTAGTAGGTCTTCCCATCATTGTGTATATATATACCCACACTTTTTATAAATAAATATTACATTTTATTATATTAATTTTCATAAAAACATTATTATCCACTCTAGAATGGTATACGTTAACTGTCTTTGGAAACTGGGATTCTTAAAAAAAATATTCATAAGATATCGAAATATGATCCCATTTAGTTTTTCAAAACATGGGATCTTCTTAGAAACAACATACATAAAATATTTTATTCATATACTAGGGAAATGGAAAAAAAATATTTGGTGCACTCAGAAGCTCAGTAAGGGTAAACAAGGGAGATATCAATGATTATTTAAACATTCCATGATCATAAAGGGAAATAGAAAATGAGATTACCCTTTAGAAGATATTCACATCAATTTTTAGATCCTAAACACGTGTCACGGAATAAAAGTTGGAGGTTCATTCGATAGGAATCAAAAAGTAATAAAAAAATATGATCGATGAGTTTCACGAACTAACCTAGGTCAACCCAGAACCGGTCACATGAGTCGGATTGCGAAAATTACCGAAGGGTGTTACTAATCCCCACAGGCACCAAAACTAACAAGTGGGAACGATTTGACCCATAAATGAAAGAAATATAATAAAAAAAATAAAAAAATGAACAAATAAATAAAATCTGAACAACAAAGATAATCACTAATCGATAAAAGAAAATAAACTGCACATACCTCCATGTGACCTTCTAGGTCACCACCCAACTCAAAACCATGTTTGTTCAAAGGGTGATCCAATACTATTAGAGCATGAAACTGAAAAGATAAAGAAGGGGTGAGCACAAAAATGATCAGTTGGAATTTACAATAGAATCCAAGTGGTTCCCTTTCCTAACACAGTCCATTAATACTAGTTTGAAATAAAATAATAAAAATGTGTTTTCTAAAATTTTAATAAACAACCAATAACTTCCCCCTTTTGAATCCAACACATGCGACCTACCATTTCAAAAACAAACATCAATTTTATAAAAAAAATAAATCCAAAAAATACAAGGGTTGTGCTGAAAATAATCAGATAGGGTAAACCAAAAATTATATGCATTGAAATACCAGAAAGAAAATAAACAAAGTAACCTATAATAATAGATAATAACCATGGGATATCCAAAACAAACTTATAAGACCCCTGTATGCACTTGGTTTAGGATCACCTGCCAGAGAATGGTGAAGCCCCTTAGTCAATAACCAACTTGCTTCCATAACCTCTCCTCACTAGTGGCACATCCCTCCCAGCCTCTCAACAACACCAGGGGGTACTAACCCATCTAGTTAGGGGTTTAAAGAAATATTCACTCAATCATCTAAAAGAAACTGATGAACCCATGGTGGTATTAATACTTTGTATGTAGGATTCCTTCGTACGTGTGACTCACCTTACCTGTTGTAACCACACTTTCTTAACCCAAACTCAAACACCCCCCATGCGATAACCCATAAAAAAATATCCTTGATAGGGGTGCCCAATATATATATATATGTGTGTGTGTGTGTGATTATATTACAACAATAAGGTTCCAACAAGTCTATTAAGATATTTGGACATTTAAATCATTTCATAAAACATTTCGAGATTCCAACCGGGAATGCGGATTCTCCAAAACACAATCCTTTCTAAAAGTTAACACGAACATGACCTTTAATTTTGATGTTCCAAAAAGGACTCTATCTCAAAACACACCAAATCCTTTTACCAACAGCACTTCTAAATCCCCAATTTAGGAAAATCATGCCACTAATAAAACATGAGAAATGACGCCTTATGATAAGCATTTTACAAAACACACCCTGTGGATCAAACCATCATTCCCCCTGATATACCTTATTTAGAAAATTTTATGAAATCACACAAAGGAGCCAAAATTATTTGGAAAACAAGAATCATTTAGAAAACCAATATTTCAAGGAAACTCTGATTTGGAGAACCATCTTCATTTGTGGGAACATCCATGTATGCACATAATGCACCAATAGATGTGCGAACCTCCAATGGCACTCGAACCATTCTAGAGGATACTCAAAAACATTATCCATAAAAGCACGAATTGCATTAAAACTAAATCCAACAGTCAACATTATTTAGAAAATAGAAAAAAATCCTCTTGAATTCGTAGAACCACTTTTAAAAACATTTTAACCCAATTGACAAGTAATAACATTGTCAAACCATGCACGCCAAACTAGGTTCAGAAATAAGAAATTAACAACATAACCAAATTAAAACTACAATGTTCATAAAACACCTAATTTCACTCTACAAGAACTATAACATTTTATCAAAATAAATCGACACCACATATACATAGACATAATTAAATATTAATCTCAAAGAGTATTTTTTATCAATCTATATTACCCTAAAAAAACCTTAATAAAGTATACATGAGAATTATTAAAATTAAGACCAAATAAAAAAGTTATTAAAACAAAATTGGGCACTAATAAAACACCTTTTGAATTGACTCATATGACCATATTCTACGAAACATGTTAAAACTAATTTTAATAGCTCCTAAAAATTTATGAACTCTATAGGAAATTAATTAAGGGTATTATAATGTTGGGAATCAAGTAAATAAAATAATTGGATACAATGAAGTTTCAAGGGAATGCGTTAGAAAATAAAAACATGGGTTTACCTACATTGATGATGTGAACACGTGATGAAATTTCACTGGGAGGGTGAGATTTCTTGGACCAACCACACACTCTAAATTTTAAGGTAACACTAGTCCAATGCAAATACTACCAATTAGGGTATTATCACCTAGAAATCCTCATTAAAAAATAGAATTTGATGGGAAAGGGGAGGGAGACTTACCGGAGTTTGAGGGTGCAGGAGTGGAGGTTGGGGGTAGGAAGGGAGCTCCGTCATGGTGGGGCTTGGATAAGAAATAGACTGAGGTGGATCATAATACACTAAAAGAGGGAAAAGCGGGAGTCGAGTCCAAGCACACATAAGAAAAAACACAAGATATGTGTGAACAAATTGGTGCGGAATTCTAGGCAGAGAGAAAAATGGGAGGTTTGGCAAGAGGGTGTCGCCTCCACAAGGGGAATGAGGGGTTTCGATGGTCACATATGCATATGAGGAATCTAGGGGGTGCCCCGTGTACAAGATTTGGGGTGGGGGATAAGGGTAGCTCTAGGGATAACTTAGAGGGGAAGGAAGAAAAAAAAATAATAAAAATAAAAACAAAACAAAAACTCAAATGAAACATAGAAAATATAAAAGAAAATAATACTAATAATGATTATAATATTAATTATAATAATGTTATTAATAATAATATTATTATTATTGTTATTTTTATTTTTAGTAATAATATTTATATTTTTATCAAAAAACATTTTAATATTGATAATAATAAAAAATCGTAATAATTTTTTTTATAATATCAATAACTATTTTCAGAATAGTAATAATAAGAAAAAAAATTTATTTAAAATATCGGGACACTTCATGGTCACCTAGGTCGATCTCACAGTTATTTAGAACTATGCAGTTCGTGTGCACCAATCCAAAAACCACCAAAATCATTAGACATAATTTTTTTTAACCTAGCTCTCAACCCACAAATTGATGAGGCTAACTAATGACTTGAAATTGTAATTTAAAATAATTTTAAAGGTCGGGGTTTGACAATTATACCCACCACAAAACATTCTACCCCCAGAGAGTCGCCAAGATGAAGTTAGTTAATAATTGATTCCATGCCCAAATAGAACCAGAAGAAACAAGTAATTTTCGGGGTGACTATTTATTCCCCATGTCACACCCAAATGATCTAGAAAAAATGACAAAAAAACTAGGGAATAACTTGAGGGGGTTCTCTCCACCACACAGATTCTACTTGCACGAAAATTAAAACCCACACATACCACCCTTGGGATGGGGGCCCACATGGGATCTCTCAACTAATATAAACCAACCAATACCATGAGTGAGTATCACCACAAAAAGATATTCAAAACAACCTGAAAACTCAAATAGAATTACAATAATCAATTTTTCCACAAGAACTAGGATGTCCAAATGATCACTACTAAAAAAATACCATACCAAATAAGAACAGACATACTTTAAAAAAAATTGATTATAAAAGACCCTCTCAAAATAAAAATGACTGATTGGATTACAATAGAACAAGTTCTTCATAATCTCCTAATAAAATGACAGACATACAATGACAAATAAAACCTCAACATCTGAATACTAGAAAAAAAAATGTTCCAATCCCAACATGTGACACAAAATTGGGACGGAGGCTTCACAACCATGGAAACTCATGATTGTGTGCGAGCATCACCTTGAGAAATGTGGATAGTGATTTGATGGCTAATGAATCTTTTTCCTGATAGGTATGCACTAGAATCCTCTGTTCAAAACATCTTCTTCTGGAAATGCTTCCATAAGAACTTCTCGACATTACCATAACAACCACAAGAATTACATGTCTTCAGTTGGTTTCTAAAAGATGGATTTGAATGCCTTAAACGTCCAAAATAATGACACATCAAAAACTAGTTCATTGAACTGGAAACAAGAACCACTATAGAAGAATATTTAGAAACATTTCCCTACAGTATGCTTTAATATCCTGATGGGGAACCTTCTCAAGATTTAACCACCACTACCTATACCCCAAGAACTAGCTCATCCAAAAATGCCTCATCCACCAAATTCTCAAAAAATATTTCACCCGATGATTTCACTTTCTCTGCAATATTAGGATGAAGGACCCAAATTAAAATAGGATATTTAAATATATTTTTTGGACACTACCTCCAAAAATATGAAACCAACTCTCTAAGGTGGTCAAAGTATGATTTTATTGACAGTTGGCCTTACTGAACCTCCCACAACTCTTCTTCCATCTTCATCCTCACCTCCTCAAAAAATAACCCTTGGAAACAATTGGCCTTAAACACTTCCCATTTCACCTTAAATTACATCTTAGATGGGGAATCAAACTTCCACTGTTCCAAAGTTGGACCCTCAAAAAATACCATAACTACATGAAACATAATAGCCTCAGGAGTTCCCAACATCCTGAAGATACACTCAACCTCTTCAAGACACTCCAGTACCTCTAATGATCCTTGGTCACCACATATAATAAGAAACATACGTGAAGGACCAAAAACATGGAATGCCTCATTTTTAAACATTGATACCCTTCTGGATGACATTTTATAAAGAACATATAGATTAGAATGACAAAGGAAATATCAACCAGAAGTGTCACGACCCGTCCTCGGGGCCCGTGCCGTGACTACCCCAAGCCCGCCTTCCATAGGCCAGGGGATGGCGACTAGCACCAAGGCATAAATCCCAACAAAAATGGAAGGCATTGCCTTTGAAAAGTAAACAAGCACCACAGAGTAAGCAAGCAGAAAAGTAAACACTAAGTAAAAACTGTACAAGCTGTGCTGAAAGTAAAAGGGGCCGGAAATACAAGCCCAACTGTAAAGTACAACTGAAAGGAAAAACAACAACTAAAAAGGGAAAACTGCAGCGTCGAGCCGTCCTCCGGAAGTCCCACCTGAAGGGTGGGTACAGATAGCCTCCACTACTCCTCGGGTCCACCTAACCGCTCCGAGTACGTCCCGCCCAATGGTCCACCTCCAGGTACTGTCCTGCTCCGCACGCCTCCTCCACGATCAGCGTTGTCCGTCGTCAGCAACCAACACCACGAAGTGCAGGCATAGCCCGTGCAGGGGTGAGTATAAGCTACTCAGTGGGGACCCCGAGACCCCCGAAGGTCTCCCGAAATACACAAAGGAAAAGTACAATCACGAAGTAACATCTGACACGGCTTAGGTATATGCCCATACATATACCTAAGTCTGCAATCCCCCGTTCGGCTCCAACGTCCGAGCCCAAGCACAACCCAGTCCACACAGGAAAGCAAAACGCATACCCACGCAGGATAGAACAACACAATCCACAAAGGAGAGTAAACAGTAAATCCACACAGGATAGCTCAACACAATCCACAAAGGAGAGTAACACAAGATTTAGCTCACACAGGTATACTTCTTCAGATGATGATAAAGATGATCATTGAACCATCTAATTCGTCGGACCCACGAAGGATCGATAGGTACTAACCTTGCAGTGACCCACACAGGATCGGGCCCACGCAGGACCTGTAGGAGTTGGCTCACACAGAACCGCTGAGAGATGACCCACACAGGATCGGACCCACACAGGATCGGGCCCACACAGGACCGGGCCCACGCAGGACCTGTAGGCGCTGGCTCACACAGAACCGCTGAGCGCTGACCCATGCAGGATCGGACCCACACAGGATCGGGCCCACATAGGACCGGGCCCACGCAGGACCTGAAGCACTTATCCACGTAGGATTGCTGAGTGTAGGAGTCGTCGCAATCCGCTGAGGATATCTGCACAGTCGTCGCCGCAGTCCACTGAGGATCTCTGCACGGTCGTCGTTGGAGTCCACGGAGGATCTCTGCATAGTCGTCGCCGCAGTCCACTGAGGATCTCTGCACGGTCGTCGCTGTCGAAGTAGCAGTCGCAGCCAGCACTAGGGTTCCCGCACACAACAAGCTCGTTCGGGAGGGTCCGCTCCACGAGCCGAGAGACTGATACATCAACTGACACGAAGTCCGAAGTTGATGTATCCAAAATTCTGTATCGTCAACAGGAACTCAACGTCGCAGACGGCGCGTCAATCGGACGCCCGGTCTGAGAGTTATTGGCATTTTCATCCCAGGGGCCCGGTTGGTTTTTGAGGCAAAACCAACCCGACCGCACTCCACCTGCGTCCAAACCTCGGGCGGAGTGTGCCAAAAGATCCGTCTCACTTAGAGGAATTCAACAGAGCTGACGGCACGTCAATCAGACGTCTGTAGCTCAAGATATGAGCGTTTCTGCTCCGAGGGCCCGGTTGGTCTCGTGTACGAACCAACCCGGCCGAACTCAAAGTATTCCGAAACCGTGAGTGCGATATACCGAAACGACCGTCTCGATCCAAGGATCGTGTTTCCGCTGACAACAGGTCGTTTGGAGGCACGAAGCTCAAATTACGGGCGTTTGAACGAAAACGTCCGAAGAAGGGGGGTACGGGCCCGAGCCGACCCGGCCCGACCCCCCCCCCCCGGGTCGACCCGAACCGGGTCGGCCCGACCCGGTTGGCCCGGCCCGGCCCGGCCGGGGCCGGTCCGGCGCGGCCGGCGCGGCCTGGCCGAGCGGCGCGGGTGGAAGCCGCGGGCGCCGACCCGCGGCCTGATGAAGAACCGTGGCCCGCGTGCAGGCCGCGCTGGTGAACCGCGGACGCGGCTCTGCCGCGTCCCGCCTGGACGAACCGAACCCGCGCGGCCACGGGTCCGTTGGCCGCCGCCGCCGGTAACTTCCGCGGGCCGCCGGCGTCACTCCGATGGCCCGTTTTCCTTCCCGTCTGCGCCGTTGCTCCTCCCGGGATCCGTTCTTTACTGTGGGATTGTCAAACGTCCGCTGCGGCACGTTCCGTCGTCGACCGTCAAATCCGCACAAAACGAAGAACGGCGGAGGGTCGTCGGGCCGTGTTCGTTTGGCCCACACCCTCCGCGTTAGAGATAAACAAGCGGGAGAAATTTAATAGAATGATCAACACATGATCCAACAATTTTAAATAAATAAAATTGTTTCTTTGATTCCGGTTCTTAAATTTTTAAAGAACGGTCATGGAATGAACAAAGAGGGGTATTCCAAAATTATAAAAATCCCTACCTCGTCGATCGTCGCGCGCAGGCGTTCTTCGCGGAAAGGATCGTCGCGGAAGAGAGGGATCGTCGCGTCGTCGCGGGGAGGCTTCGCGTCGTCGCTGAATCCGGCGTTGAGTCTGCGAGCTCAACGAACCAAGAACAACAGATTTAATTTATAATTAATTAAATCTGTGTTTAAACCCAAAGAAAAGAACCTTGAACGGAAATCCGAAATCACTCACCTCAAATGGTCGGTGATCGGAGATCGGAGATCGGAGATCGGAGATCAGAGATCGGAAGAACGTCTCGGACGAAGGCGTCATCGATTCCCGGGTTCGGCGTTCTTCGCGTTCTTCGCGTTCTTCGTGTTCTTCGCGAGGGAGAAGAAGAACAAGGATCCTCTCCAATCTTCTCAAGCGCAAATAACCAGAGGTTGAGCGTTGGCCTTATTTTATTATTACACCAACGAATTTGAAAAACTGGTTAAGAAATGATCCATCAATTCGTTGAATTAATTCAACGAAAGAAACGACCCATTTAATTCACGAAAGAAACAGCCCATTTAATTCACGAAATAAACCGCCCAATTAAATGGTCTGTTAAGAATTTAGAAAACACGTCGGTTGACTATCATTAAGACGGGTTTTCACGGGTGCGTTTCTTAGCGGAAAGAAACGGCGGGGCTCGTGCGGGCCCCACCTCACAAATATCCTACCAAGGGGGTAGGATATTTCTGGATAGTATCCTATCCAATTCAACTCAGTTCAAGCCACCTTTAAGTGGCTTCAAGTGGCTTCCAAGTGGCTTAAGTGAAATAAAATAAAGTTGTCGCAAAATTATTTTATTTCTTAACTTTAAGCCCGAAAATTAAAAATCGCACCCGAGCAAACGCAACTCCGGAAGAGGAGTTTCTAAGCGAATACTGGCGCGGCGATTTCATCGGTGCCCTCAGAATTTGATTCTGGGAACCGGTTCAAAAGTTAGAAAAACCCGCTCGTCCGTTCACTGAACGTACCCGAGCCAAACTTCGGAAATTGATTCCGGGCACACCGGGCCTCGGAATCAGGTGCCGTCAGAAACTGCGCTCTTGTAAAATTCCAAAGAAAATTAAGGAAAAAATTTCCTTTAAATTTACGGGTATTTACATTACTCCCGCCTCAGGACATTACGTCCCCGTAAAGATACATCAAAAACTAGGGAAACAAAAGTGGGTACTGAGCACGCATCTGAACCTCCCGCTCCCAAGTGCTCTCATGAAGGTTCCCGTGCTGCCATCTGATGCACACAAGAGAAATCGATCACCCATGTAGGACCCACTCCTGTTGATCCTATATCTCCACTGAGACCTCCGCAAAAGTCTCCCCATCATCCACGTCTAGCTCCCCATAGTCAATGATGTGCGTCGGGTCGTGCACGTATCTCCTCAGCTGGGATACGTGGAAGACGTCATGCACCCGGTGCAACTGAGGTGGCAGAGCCAGACGATAAGCCACCTTTCCAACCCTGCTGAGGACCTGGAAGGGTACGATGAAGCATGGAGACAACTTGTCGCCTCGGCCAAATCTCCTCAAACCACGTCGAGGTGAGACCCGCAAGAAGACGTGGTCGCCATCCTCGAACTCTAGTGGCCTCCGCCTCCTGTCAGCATATGACTTCTGCCGGCTCTGTGCTGTCCTCATCCGCTCCTGGATGACCTGGACCTTATCTGTCGTGGCCCGGACCATCTCTGGTCCCACAAGTGCTGACTCCCCTGGGTCTGTCCAGCACAAAGGAGATCTGGAAGGCCTGCCGTACAACGCCTCGTAGGGTGCCATCCCGATGGTGGAGTGGTAGCTGTTGTTGTACGCAAACTCTACCAAGAGTAGGTGGTCCTCCCAGCTGCGACCAAAGTCGAGGACACATGCGCGGAGCATGTCCTCGAAAGTCTGAATGATCCTCTCCGTCTGACCATCCGTCTGAGGGTGAAAGGCGGTGCTCAGACGTAGTCGCGTCCCGAACGCCTCCTGAAACCCCTTCCAAATCCGGGAAGTAAAACGAGCGTCCTGATCGGAGATGATAGTCGATGGCACACCGTGAAGTCGTAAAATCTCTTGAACATAGAGACGCCCCAAGCTCTCCACTGAGCCCTGCTCTCTGATGGGTAAGAAGTGTGCCGACTTGGTTAGTCAGTCAACAATCACACAAATGGAATCGTGACCTCTGGAAGTGCGTGGAAGTCCAGTCACGAAGTCCATAGATATCTTGTCCCACTTCCACTCTGGGACCTCCAAGGGCTGTACCAAACCTGCTGGTACCTGATGCTCTGCCTTCACCTGCTGGCAGGTGTGGCACCGTGAAACGAACTCTGCCACAGCCTTCTTCATGCCCGGCCACCAGTGCTATCGTCTGAGATCCTGGTACATCTTCGCCACTCCAGGATGTACCGCCAAAGGAGAAGTGTGAAACTCTCTCAGCACCTCCTCTCGTAAGGCGACTGGTACCAAGGTACGTCCTCTGAAAAGGACATCGTGCTCTGCTCCAAGGGAGAAACCATCAGGTGCCTGTCCCGAGGATATCTGTGCATGTCGTGTCTCACAGTCGACGTCCCCACGCTGTGCCTCTCTGACCCGCTGAAGAAGTGGAGGAGAGACTGTGAAAGACTAAAGGAAGGCTGCTCCGTCTATATCCACGAAGGATATCTGCAAAGCGGCTAGCTGCTCTGTCGCCTCCTCAAGTAGCTGGATGCCCGTCCTCCTGCTGAGGGCATCAGCCACCACGTTCCCCTTCCCAGGAGTATAGACTATCTCAAAGTCATAGTCCTAGAGGAACTCGATCCATCGCCACTGTATCAGGTTCAGGTCCTTCTGAGAGAAGATGTACCTGAGACTCTGGTGTTCAGAAAAGACTGTGAAGCACTCTCCCATCAGATAGTGTCGCCATGTCTTTAGGGAAAAGACTACTACTGCCAACTCCAAGTCATGGGTAGCGTAGTTCTGCTCATGAGGCCTCAACTAACGTGATCCATAGGAAATCATGGCCCGCTCCTGCATCAGGACACTCCCGAGTCCGGTCCCTGATGCATCGCAGTAGACTACGTATCCAACTCCCTCCTCAGGCAACCTCAAGATAGGTGCGCTGGTCAACCTCTGCCTCAGCTCTTGGAAGCTCTGCTGACATCTGTCTGACCACACGAAGGGTTTCCCCTTCTTCGTCAATGCTGAGAGTGGGGCCGCAACTCTGGAGAAGTCCGGCACAAATCTCCGATAGTATCCGGCTAGGCCCAAGAAACTCCGCACCTCTATCACGCTCTTGGGTGGCTCCCAAGCTAGCACTGCCTCGATCTTCGCGGGATCCACTACAAATCCCGCCTCAGAAATGACGTGCCCCAAGAAGTGGACCTCACGTAACCAGAACTGACACTTCGAGAGCTTTCCATAAAGCTGGTGCTCTCGGAGTGTGTCTAGTACAACACGCAGGTGGTAGGCGTGCTCCTCCTCCGTCGTCGAGTACACCAAAATGTCGTCGATGAAGACCACGACAAATCGATCGAGGTATGGCTGGAAGATCCTGTTCATGAGGCTCATGAACACTGCTGGAGCATTGGTCACGCCGAAAGGCATAACCATGAACTCATAGTGGCCATACCGACACCTGAAGGCCGTCTTCTGCACATCCTCGTCTCGAACTCTGAGCTGATGATAGCCTGACCTGAGGTCTATCTTCGAGAACCAGCGTGCCCCCTTGAGCTGGTCGAAGAGGTCATCAATCCTGGGTAGCGGATACTTGTTCCTCACTGTCACCTGATTCAGGCGACGATAATCGACACACAGTCGCAAGCTCCCGTCCGCCTTCTTGGCGAACAAAATCAGGGAAGCCCAGGGCGAAACACTGGGTTGGATGAACCCCTTGCCCTGCAAGTCCTCCAACTATACCCACAGCTCTCGAAGCTCAGCGGGGGCCATCCGATATGCTGGAGTGGATATCGGGGCTGTCCCGGGGTACAGGTCAATATATAAGTCTACCTCTCTGCGAGGAGGTAGTCCTGGAACGTCGTTGGGAAAGACGTCCGCGTACTGATCCACCACTGCAGGAAAACTGGGACTCCGCACGTCAACTACTCCCAGGATGAGGCTAGCCAACTGATGAGTGATGGGCTGACATCTCCTCTACGTGAGTCCATCCTGTGCTGCTAAGGCTCCCTTCTCGCCGGTGAAGGTGAACCTGCTCCCGTCGGTGCGCACACATCGCACCTTGCGCCTAATGCTGTCAATATGAGCATAGACCGTAGATAACCAATCCATGCCCAAGATGACGTCGTAAGGCCTCGACGCCGCTACAAGAAGATCCCAGCCGAAGCTCTCGCCTCCTAGAGTAAGCTCACACTGCCGGCACCAGTGCGTAATCGTCGAGTCTGCTCCTGTAGGAGTCTCTAGCCGTAAGGATCGAGCCAACGGCTCTGTCGGAATCTCCGAGCTCCGAACAAGGGCAGTGGCTATGAAAGAGTGACTCGCTCCTGTGTCAATCAGAACTACAACAAGGGTGGAATAGACACAGATCGTACCTCGAATCATCTATGGCGCGCCGTGGTCGTAGGCCTCCGCTGCCTGGAGCTGAGCCTGTCTCTGCCCGCCAGCTCCCTGTGGTCGGGGCGGGCCTCCTGGTGGTGGTGGTGGCAGAGCCTCAAAGCGTCGCCCACCACCTGCTGCTCGGCCAGCTCCTCTGCCTCATCCGCCTCCTCCCTGCAGACCGCCACGGTCGACCCTCTGCCTTTGCCTGGGTGGTCCCTCCACCGTCTGCTACCCCTCAGTACGACGGGTCGGGCAGTCACGAGCCATGTGGCCCTGTCCGCCGCACTCGTAGCACTGTCTGCCTCTCGGAAGGCTGGCTCCGGGCCGGGTGCCCTGCACTGCTGATCCAGTGTCCCGAAGTTGCCTGCCGGAAGGTCTGGTCTGCCTGGAACCCTGAGTCATCCGTCGGCTACCAGCTGCCGAAGACTCCGCTACCTGCTGCCCTGCGTTAGGTCTCGCTGTGGACTCAGCCAGGAAGCTCTCGATCAGAAGGGCTCGCTCCAGTACTCCTGCCTGGGTCGGGATGCTGAGGGAGATCAGCGATGCCCTGATCTCGTGTCTCAATCCCTGCTCGAAGGTCCGGGCCCGGAAGAAGGGGTCCCGTACCATGTCTGTCGAGTAGCGAGATAGGTCGGTGAACCTCGCCACGTACTGAGCGACCGTCAAGCTGCCCTGCCGCAGCTGAAGAAGCTCCTGGATGCGCACCGCTCGGAGGGTGGCCGGGACGAACTCTGAGCAGAAGAGGCTCTCGAAGTCCGTCCAGATGAGGGTGGCCTCATCGTGTACCTAGAGCATCAGGCTCCACCAGCGTCCGGCTGCTGCGTGCAGTAGGCTCGCCGCGAGGATCACCATGAGGTCTGCTGGCGTCCTCACTAGCCTGAAAACTCGGACGACTGCCTCCAGCCAGTCCTCGGCTGCTTGGGGGTCCGGCTCCCCACGGAACCTGGGTGGTCGCTGGTGCTGGAACTCGTGCAGAGCTCCAAGGCGTCGTGCGTCGTCAGCTGCCAGTGCTGGAAACATCGGGGGCTCGACGAGTAAAGGTACCGCTGGTGCCTCTGCTGTCAACGGGCCCTATACCGAGGCCTCGTCGCTCGGCGGGCTGTCGTCGCGCCCTACTCTGGGAACCCTAGCTGGATGCTGTCGTCGTGCCATCCTGAAAAGGAAACAAGTGCACCATGGTCAGAACAGTATACCTGGTGAGCTGACACAAGTAATCACAAAGAAAACTTGAAACACACATGCAATCATTGTTTTCGTGCATTAAGTTGGGAATCAGAAGTCAGGGTCCTGGTGTATGGATACGTCGGCCGCCTCACCAACACTGGACTCCCTGGACTGATAACCACACTCAATAAGCTAAACACTATTGCTTCACATAGAAACAAGACCAGAGTCTGCGGTAGAACCGACCGCCTCTGATACAAATTTGTCACGACCCGTCCTCGGGGCCCGTGCCGTGACTACCCAAAGCCCGCCTTCCATAGGCCAGGGGCTGGCGACTAGCACCAAGGCGTAAATCCCAACAAAAATGGAAGGCATTGCCTTTGAAAAGTAAACAAGCACCACAGAGTAAGCAAGCAGAAAAGTAAACACTAAGTAAAAACTGTACAAGCTGTGCTGAAAGTAAAAGGGGCCGGAAATACAAGCCCAACTGTAAAGTACAACTGAAAGGAAAAACAGCAACTAAAAAGGGAAAACTGCAGCGTTGAGCCGTCCTCCAGAAGTCCCACCTGAAGGGTGGGTACAGATAGCCTCCACTGCTCCTCGGGTCCACCTAACCGCTCCGAGTACGTCCCGCCCAGTGGTCCACCTCCAGGTATTGTCCTGCTCCGCACGCCTCCTCCACGATCAGCGCTGTCCGTCGTCTGCAACCAACACCACGAAGTGCGGGCATAGCCCGTGCAGGGGTGAGTATAAGCTACTCAGTGGGGACCCCGAGACCCCCGAAGGTCTCCCGAAATCCACAAAGGAAAAGTACAATCACGAAGTAACATCTGACACGGCTTAGGTATATGCCCATACATATACCTAAGTCTGCAATCCCCCGTTCGGCTCCAACGTCCGAGCCCAAGCACAACCCAGTCCACACAGGAAAGCAAAACGCATACCCACGCAGGATAGAACAACACAATCCACAAAGGAGAGTAAACAGTAAATCCACACAGGATAGCTCAACACAATCCACAAAGGAGAGTAACACAAGATTCAGCTCACACAGGTATACTTCTTCGGATGACGATAAAGATGATCATTGAACCATCTAAGTCGTCGGACCCATGAAGGATCGATAGGTACTAACCTTCCAGTGACCCACACAGGATCGGGCCCACGCAGGACCTGTAGGAGTTGGCTCACACAGAACCACTGAGAGATGACCCACACAGGATCGGACCCACACAGGATCGGGCCCACACAGGACCGGGCCCACGCAGGACCTATAGGCGCTGGCTCACACAGAACCGCTGAGCGCTGACCCACGCAGGATTGGACCCACACAGGATCGGGCCCACACAGGACCGGGCCCACGTAGGACCTGAAGCACTGATCCACGTAGGATTGCTGAGTGCAGGAGTCGTCGCAGTCCGCTGAGGATCTCTGCACAGTCGTCGCCGCAGTCCACTGAGGATCTCTGCACGGTCGTCGTCGGAGTCCACGGAGGATCTCTGCACAGTCGTCGCCGCAGTCCACTGAGGATCTCTGCACGGTCGTCGCTGTCGAAGTAGCAGTCGCAGCCAGCACTAGGGTTCCCGCACACAGCAAGCTCGTTCGGGAGGGTCCGCTCCACGAGCCGAGAGGCTGATACATCAACTGACACGAAGTCCGAAGTTGATGTATCCAAAAGTTCCATATCGTCAACAGGAACTCAACGCCGTAGACGGCGCGTCAATCGGACGCCCGGTCTGAGAGTTATTGGCATTTTCGTCCCAGGGGCCCGGTTGGTTTTTAAGGCAAAACCAACCCGACCGCACTCCACCTGCGTCCAAACCTCGGGCGGAGTGTGCCAAAAGATCCGTCTCACTTAGAGGAATTCAACAGAGCTGACGGAACGTCAATCAGACGTCTGTAGCTCAAGATATGAGTGTTTCCGCTCCGAGGGCCCGGTTGGTCTCGTGTACAAACCAACCCGGCCGAACTCAAAGTATTCCGAAACCTTGAGTGCGATATAGCGAAGCGACCGTCTCGATCCAAGGATCGCGTTGCCCCTGACGGCGTGTCGTTTTGAGGCACGAAGCTCAAATTACGGGCGTTTGAACGAAAACGTCCGAAGAAGGGGGGTACGGGCCCGGGCCGACCCGGCCCGACCCCCCTGGGTCGGCCCGACCCGGGTCCGACCCGATTGGCCCAGCCCGGCCCGGCCGGGGCCGGTCCGGCTCGGCCGGCTCGGCTTGGCCGAGCGGCGCGGGTGGAAGCCGCGAGCACCGACCCGCGGCCTGAGGAAGAACCGCGGCCCGCGTGCGGGCCGCGCTGGTGAACCGCGGACGCGGCTCTGCCGCGTCCCGCCTGGACGAACTGAACCCGCGCAGCCACGGGTCCGTTGGCTGCCGCCGCCGCGGCTTCAGCGGCGGCGGTCTCGTCCGGCGGCGCGTCGGGGCGCCGCCGCCTCCGGCCGCCAGCGCCGCCGCGCCGGCGACCCGCGCCGCCGGTAACTTCCGCGGGCCGCCGGCGTCGCTCCGGTGGCCCGTTTTCCTTCCCGTCTACGCCGTTGCTCCACCCGGGATCCGTTATTTATTGCGGGATCGTCAAATGTCCGATGCGGCACGTTCCGTCGTCGACCGTCAAATCCGCACAAAACGAAGAACGGCGGAGGGTCGTCGGGCCGTGTTCGTTTGGCCCGCACCCTCCGCGTTAGAGATAAACAAGCGGGAGAAATTTAATAGAATGATCAACACATGATCCAACAATTTTAAATAAATAAAATTGTTTCTTTGATTCCGGTTCTTATATTTTTAAAGAACGCTCACGGAAAGAACAAAGAGGGGTATTCCAAAATTATAAAAATCCTTACCTCGTCGATCATCGCGCGCGGGCGTTCTTTGCGGAAAGGATCGTCGCGGAAGAGAGGGGTCGTCGCGTCGTCACGGGGAGGCGTCGCGTCGTCGCAGAATCCAGCATTGAGTCGGCGAGCTCAACGAACCAAGAACAACAGATTTAATTTATAATTAATTAAATCTGTGTTTAAACCCAAAGAAAAGAACCTTGAACGGAAATCCGAAATCACTCACCTCAAATGGTCGGTGATCGGAGATCGGAGATCATAGATCGGAAGAACGTCTCAGACGAAGGCGTCGTCGATTCCTGGGGTTCGGCGTTCTTCGCGTTCTTCGCGTTCTTCGTGTTCTTCGCGAGGGAGAAGAAGAACAAGGATCCTCTCCAATCTTCTCAAGCGCAAATAACCAGAGGTTGAGCGTTGGCCTTATTTTATTATTACGCCAACGAATTTGAAAAACTGGTTAAGAAATGATCCATCAATTCGTTGAATTAATTCAACGAAAGAAATGACCCATTTAATTCACGAAAGAAACAGCCCATTTAATTCACGAAATAAACCGCCCAATTAAATGTTCTATTAAGAATTTAGAAAACGTGTCGGTTGACTATCATTAAGACGGGTTTTCACGGGTGCGTTTCTTAGTGGAAAGAAACTGCGGGGCTCGTGCAGGCCCCACCTCACAAATATCCTACCAAGGGGGTAGGATATTACTGGATAGCATCCTATCCAGTTCAACTCAGTTCAATCCACCTTTAAGTGGCTTCAAGTGGCTTCCAAGTGGCTTAAGTGAAGTAAAATAAAGTTGTCGCAAAATTATTTTATTTCATAACTTTAAGCCCGAAAATTAAAAACCGCACCCGAGCAAACGCAACTCCGGAAGAGGCGTTTCTAAGCGAATACCGGCACTGCGATTTCATCGGTGCCCTCAGAATTCGATTCCGGGCACCGGTTCAAAAGTTAGAAAAACCCGCTCATCCGTTCACTGAACGTACCCGAGCCAAACTTCGGAAATTGATTCCGGGCACACCGGGCCTCGGAATCAGGTGTCGTCAGAAACTGCACTCTTGTAAAATTCCAAAGAAAATTAAGAAAAAATTTTCCTTGAAATTTACGGGTCTTTACAAGAAGAAACATCAATAATATATCCTTCATCAAAATACAATTATCTCGACAACCAAAAAATATAAAGAAAACAAAAAATTCCATTTTTAAACTGGTTTAAGAAAACAATGTCAATCCTTTAATGTCAAATACACAACCAAGAAATTCCCAGAACCATTTCACATGTGTTCATCTACTTCCATTCATACATTCAAATGCACACATTGCATACACAAACCCTAACATGTCAAAACTTCCACAAGTAATGCCGAGGTCAATAGAAAATAAGAATTTAAATTTTAAAACTATTTTCATCTTCCAAAGTCCACTTACACACACCAAAAACAAGATAAGGCACAACATACACCAAAATACTAGAAGGAGGGAGTAGCGTCTATTCCCAACACAGCGGTATGGTAGTGGGCCATGCCCCATATCGACTTTAACATTAATAGGAACTTGAACCATGCACTTGGACTTCACATGGGTCACCACTCCCTGTGGGGAAACAACATGACACCCGATCACCTCCATTTTTATACCTTAATACAAAATAAGAATAACAGATTCTAATCCTAGACCCCGCTAGTTACTCGAGGATTAGTGCGAGAAAGAGTTTGTGATGCTCTTCTCACACACCCTCCCAAGTCTCGACTGTCTTGGTCTCTATCTACCAAAAACTCCAAATAACAAGGGTCTGCACTAATACCATTTTTTCATAAACAAGATTGGGTCAACCCTAAACTGGTCACCTGAGTCGACGCATGAAAATTCCCAAATGGAATTCCTAATACCTATGGGCTGAAAACTAGTGTCATGTATTGAAAATAACAAGTGGGAATGATTTCCCCCATAGTTGAAAGACAAATAAATAAAAACTAAACAAAATAGATAATCACTAACAGCAGAAATAAATAAAATGCGCTTATCACCATTTGACCTCCTATGTTCACCACCCAAATCTGAACCAAGTTCACTCTAATAGAGATCCAGAACTAATGGCAAATGAAACTGAAACGATAAAGTAGAGTTGAGCACCGAAATGATCATTAGGAAGTTACCACAGAATCCATATGTTTTACTTTCCCAACATAGTCTATTAACACTAGTTTGAAATAAAGTAATAAAAATGAGTTTTCTACAATTTTAATAAACATCCAATAGTTTTCCCTTTTTGAAAACCATCACATGCCACCTTCTATTTCGAAGAAAACTAGCATTTTATAAACAAATCTGAAACCAAAAGATACTTGTGTTGTACTAATAATAAAAATTCATGGTAAATAAAAAACAATGTGTTGTGAAATACCTATATTAAAATGAATAAAGTAACCAAGAAGCATATATTATAACCATGGGTGATCCTAAACATATCCATATGAACCCTTGACCTACTCAGTTCGGAACCACCTACCCACCTATGGAAAATCCCCTTAGTCAATAACCAACTAGCTACCCTAACCTGGCCCCACTAGTGGATCATTCCTCCTGGCTGGTTACAATAATTGGGGGTACTAAACTATCTAATCTGGTTAGCAAGAAACAGTCATTCAATCATCTATAATTCTACTAGGAACCCAAGGTGGTAGCCATACTATGTATGTATTAGGCCCTCGCACGCGTGATTCACCCTTACCTGCCGCTACTGCACTTTCCTTCCCGAAACACCGACATCCCCCATGTAATAACCTATAAAGGGGGATCCTAGATAGGGGTGACATATATATATATATATATACATGTGTGATTATAACACACAAACAAGGTTCCAACTAGGCTATCAAGGTACGTGGACATTTAAATCTTTTCATAAAACATTTCGAGTGTCCAACTAGGCACACCCATTTTCCAAAACACAACCCTTTCAAAAAGTTAACACAAACATCACCATTAAGTTAGAAGTTCCAAATGGCCCCCCTATACCGACACACCCCAAATCCGTTTACCAATAGATCTTCTAAATCCCAGTTTTAGGAAAATCATGAAACTAATAAAACATGCCAAACAACCCCATATGCCAAGAAGTTTCCCAAACACAAAACCAAGAAACAAACAGGAATTCCCAATGAAATTCCACATTAAGACTGCTTTCCGAAATCACGCATAGAACCCAACATTATTTAGAAAACACGAACCATTTGAAAACAATGATTTGAAGGAGTCAATGATTTAATGAACCATCTTCATTTGAGGGATCATCCATGGGTTCATGTACTAAACCCATGGATGGTCCAACCTCTAATGGAACCCCAACCACCTAAGAGGACACTCGAAAACCATTTCCCCCAAAAAAACCAATTTGTTTAAAAATAAATCTAACCATCCAAATTATTTAGAAAACACTAAACAATATTCTTAAATCCATATAAACCATTTATATTACATTTTAACACAATTTACAAGTTCTAAAATTTTCAAACAAAAAAAAAAACCAAACCAGGTTCACAATTTTTTTTTCCAAAACAACATAATTAAACTAAACTCTTCATAAAAAACCCTAATTTCACTTTATAAGAACAATGAAATTTTGTCAAATACGTTGAGTGTATATATACAAAGACGTAATTAAATATTTACCTTAAGGGTTATTTTTATCTCACTATATTAACATAAAAAGACCCCAATAATGTATCCATAAGCATTATCTAAATGAGAACCGTAGATAAAAATTTATTGAAACAAATTGGGTACAAATGAAACACCTTTCGCATTTCTGCGGATGAACATATTCAAAAAAATACATTAAAAATATTTTTAACAACTCCTAAAAATTTAAGAATACTAAGAAGACGAATTAATGGTATAATAATTTTGTGAATCGTGAAAATGAAAATATTGGAAGGATGTAAGTGTCAAACAAATTCATTAGAAAGGGAAAACATGGGTTCAACTTACTCAATGCAGTGGAAACATGATGAAACCTCAACGGAAGAGAGAACGAGACTTAATAGACCAACCACACACCCTAAATTCAATGTAAAAAAAATACTATATAAATAATACCCATTTGAGTTAGTTCAACCATGAAACCCCCATTAAAAACATAGAAATTGAGGGGAAGGGGAGGTAGACTTATCAGAGGTTGAGAGAACCAGTGGTATGGTAGGGTGGCCAGGAAGGGAGATCGGGAAAAGTGGGGTGTGCATATGAAATAGACCGAAGGGATTGGGGCCATGCTGGAAGAGGGGTAGAGCATGGGTTCAGCTCGCACGCGCATAGGGAAAACCCATGGGGAGGCACGATTTGCAGGTAGGGTGCATCGTGCATGGAGAAGAAGGGGAGGTCTAGCCAGACGGTGTTGTTGTCTTAAGGGGAAGGAGGGTGGGGGCTGTTCATGTGTGTATAGGGAAGCCAAGTGTGTTCCGTGTAAAAGATTAGGGGGGACAAGGGTTTCTCCATGGATAGGTTAGAGGGTGAAAGAATAAAATAAATAAACAATAAAAATAGAAATATAACATAAAAATAAATTAAACAAATTGAACAATAAACCAAATAAATACTAATAAAAACAACAACAATAATAATAATTATAATAATAATAATAATGATAATAATAATAATATTTATAATAATATGGATAACCATTTTAATATTGATAAAAATAAAAAAATTAATAACAACACATAATAAAAATAATTATTATTTTAATAATAGTAAAAATAAGAACAAAATTTATTTACTTTAATATCAAGAACCGCATGGTCCTCTTGGGTCAACACATAGTTATCGCCAACCGTGTGGTGCCTGAGCACCGGTACAAAACCCACCAAAATCATCATACATCAATTGTTTTAACCAAGGAGTAAACCTGCACCTTGATGAGGCTAATCAAGGCTAAGAAATAATAAAATAAAATAATTTTAATGGTCGGGGTGTGATAATTAGTATATGAAATTTTCATAAGAAAATTTCAAAAAGGAGTGGAATAAGGTGTAGAATAATCATAACAATAAAAATTTTTATGTCAAGGATACCCACCAGGACATTCATAAAATGCTAGGCTTGGGATAACTACATATGTACCTACGTCGAGCTTCCTATAACCTCATATGTACCCAATTTTGAGATTGGGACAAGCTCTAATATTCTTTCTTTTTCAAGCTTTAGATAACCTCCCATAAATCCTTTGATCTTATAAAACGTTAATCTTTACCAAATTCATTTTAGGTCTATATACTTTTGGTCCCACTCATCACATAATAATAAATCCATTCATATGTATTCCTAGGGTCCTAAAAGTGTCCATCACAACTTAACCCATGGTAAAGAAAATGAGTTTCATTGATATTTCTTCATCAATACCATAAACAATATAGATATTGAATAATTATGTTGTCATTAGATCATATCCATATTAAAGAATATGTGACAACAAAGGATGTTATCAAGGTTAATTTTCGTAAAATATAAATTGAATATTTTTTGAGGAAAATACAATTTACATTTATGAAACACATATTAATATATATATATATTTTTTCAAAATATTTATAAAATTATTTTATTTGAATATTTCCTTGTAAACATATAAAATATTATTCAATTAATTGATTATTCATAATAGTGAAAAATTATATTCTTTTCACGTACATTTATACAAATATACAATTCAGTTTTTTATTAAATATTCAAATCTACCTCATTCAAAAAGCAAAAAAGAAGGTTCATTTAAAATTATTTCATAAAAATTAAAGAGTTTTTAAAAATGACGTTAATATATCATAAGTGAACCATAAAAAAATATTGAAAACATTTTTATAAAACATGTAAATGGATGAAAAAGTACTTTCAACTGAAGGGAGAACTAAATATGGTTATAATTAAAAACAATTACAGTCATTTGAGTATTTATAGTGATTAAAATGAAATTTAAAAAATTATTCTCAATAAATAACAAACGTATAATAAAATGAAAGTATTTTTTTTGGAATCGATCATATAATATCTTTCAATGGAAATTAAATCATAAATAATCCTTATTAAAATTAGATGAAAACAAAAATCCATTACATACAGTTTTATATGCACAGAAGGTGACCTAACATTGAGTATAATAAATTTAATTTTTATCACAATGTTATGAAATAGTCATTTAAATAATTATACAATCATATATGTTCCACTTATAGCCCTTTAACACCCATTTTTAAATAATTCTTTATTATAATAATCTTTTTTAGGTGTTTACTATTTCGTTTTTCATGTGAGTATCTATTCATCTTTTTCCATTCATTATACAATGATCATGGTTAGATCATATCAATAATTTTAATTAAGACATGAATTTAATATATATCAAATATACATGTATTTAAAATCGTCTATAAAAGTCAGAGATAGACAAATGAATTGCACTATTTGTAGAGGTGGTATGCTGTATAGACGAATGGACATTGTATTCAATTTTTGATGAACTGAATAAAATAGATATATTTAATAATTCAAATTTTTTAGAATCATTATTATATAATATTTACCATATATATTTATAAAATCAACTTATTACCTTCCATGTAAATAAGATTTGAAAATTGAATTATATTGCTTCGTGGAGGTGGTAGTTCACACATACGTATAAGCAAAATTATCATTTTCCAATCCATAGAAATGTAAGAAAAGAATTAGGATATTATAATTATAGTAGCATAATAATATTATAAATAACATATATAGGCATTAAACCCATCATAATAAAGATCAATTAATTAGTGTTATGGATAATAAAATGTATTACTATGTTGAGGTGGTAGTTGACACGTACGCAAGATCGATACATTCCTTTCCCATATGATGGAAATGGGGGTGGATAATTATAGTTCAATAGTGATTATAATACTTAATTATATTATTATATGTTTTTTGTTATTTCATGTAGAATACCACAAATTTGGTTGATGTAGAAGATGAAATAAATCAATAGAGACCAGGTTAGACGATTACCTCGTCTTCAGTAGGGTACCTTTAGAAATTTTTATAAGGAATGTTGGAATGATATTTCATCAAGACGAAAACCAAAAATTCACATATTGAGATGTTTAAAAGGTAATTTTTAGGGTTTTTTCTTGGTATATGACTCAAATATGTGAAAATAAACGAGAGAATATGTGCCCTTTTATAATGGAGTGAAAAGACACACTTGGAATTATGAAAATGATTAAAATATAATTAATTCATTAAAAGAAGGCATCAAAATTGACTAAAATTGTAACATAAAAGGGCAAGGTCCCAACATCATCATAAATTGATGTTGAGATAAGTTTTGTTTTAATTGAATACCTTATCTTTTGGTTTAAACCCTTTTTAAACCAATTTTATCTTTAACTTCCATGATTGATTTTTCAAAAATAAAGGGTTATAGTTTTACTAATAAGTTAACAATTAGATTATAAAAAGAATATGTATGTAATTTTAGACAGTTTATAATCGTAACTTCCCTTCGGAAATATTTTTATGGGATTTAAGTAATTTTTAAAAATATCATTTAAAATAAAAAATTATTAATGTTATTTTTGAAAATATTCATTTAATTTGAATTTAAAAGCATCAATACAGTTATATAATTCACATATAAAGTCTTCACACATCCTTAAAATATTGTATTTAAATAAAAAATTTGTATAATACAATAATTCTCCCAAATTTTATTACTTTTAAAATTTATTATTTCATAATTTATTTTTCTTTTAATTGAATAAATAATATAATGGTGTTTTGTATGTATTTTTGGTAAATATTCAATCAGTAATAATTATAAATGATTTAAAATTATTAAAAAAATAAATTATTATTTAAAATAAAAATTTATAGCGTAAATTATCTTCTATTTTTTCATTATTTTATAATTTAAGATATATAAAATACAAGAGGGTGATATTTTGGTTATTTTGTACATAGAATAATAAAAATTATATTATCAAGGGAAAATAGAACCGAAATGACGTATAATCCAATTTGGGATGTATATGGTGTAATTAATTCAAAAAAAGTAAATAAAATAAAAGTTTTGGGTTCATTTAGTGACTTTATCACATAATATTAACTATATTTTACATATTTTATCCTTACCGAGGTGAAAAATATTAGTTTCAGATCATGATACTAATGAAAAAAATAAACGAGACCCATTTACCAAAATTGACCATCATTTTAGAATTTTTTTATCCCTTTTTCAGATTTCAATTGATATAAGTGGATGTGATCAATTTTAATATAAATATGTAAAATACAGTGAAAAATTGTTTTTTGAAATACATTTTATGCATAACAATTAACTAAATGACTGGAAGTTATCTTTTTATTAAAATAGTCCTCGTTTTAAAGGAGGAGGGGAACCCTAAATGACATCAAAGTCTTAGTAAAAAACTAGTCTCTAAGGACCCCAAGTCTAAGATAAGAAAACAATCTAAACAAAAAGAGAAAAACCCATCCCGACATCAAAAAACATTCATCCCAGCTTCCACATTCACAGCGCTGCTCGACATGCTAAACCGTGAAAAATTGCATGGGCATGGTACCAATGGCCAAAGCCATACCCTCTCAGACATATAACTCTTAAAACTAGTGTAAATGTGGAAAATCAGTGCCCTGAACCTCCTCTGGAGTAGCTTCTCGAAGACGAACTGAATGTAGATCCTTGAACTGTAGGCTACATAGCCCAAAACCCAAATCACACCACCATGAAAAACAATAATGGACCAAAAGAACAAAGCATCAGAAACTCCAAGACACTAGAACCAATTCAGAAAATGTGCGGCACCGAACAGTTGATCTACCCTTCATGTGGAAACAAGTAGACCGAGGACATGACACATGACAACATCAACACCATAAACTAAACGAACATCCAACTTCAAATCATTCAAAATCATCCACACAACAAGAAAAAAATTCATTCAAGGGACCCAAACAAAAGTCTGTCACTAAAAATCGACTATTTAAATGTCAAATCTCGCCGAAAGAAGCCCGATGATCTGGTCACCACGTCTGAAACCACAAACAGTGACATCCACGCTGGAAAAAGCATTCCGCATATGAGCTGAGACAAATTCCATCACCACCCATGCTCGAGGAGACTATAGATCCACCAAAAGCACACATATGAGACACCAAGTAGTATCCTCGGACCGAAGAAGATCGATACTCGACCATAGACTCGACCGCGCCGCCATGATAGCCGAGCCCGCCGGCACATGATAGTATCTGAAAAATATCCAATTTTAACTACTCACTCAAGAAACAATAATTTCAGAAAAATCAAAAAAATTCAACATATGTTAATTTTAATATGAGGATTTTAAAATAATAAACTATATTGACATATAAATTTTCTAAAATTAGAATAATTTTACTTATTATCTTCATATAAAATGCAATGAAAACAATTTCTTAGAAAAAATTACATCATTTTTAATAATTGAGTTCTCATTTAACAATATATTTTATTTTTTTTGAAACCATTATACATATATTCTTTTATTATATGTGATTATTCCTACTAAATCTTCAAGTTTAATTCTTCTTCAATAACAATATACTATTTTACAATTCATTTATAGTCTTGTATGCGTGCATGACATGTAATCGAAGAGTTTTTATTTGAGTATAAATATACCATAAAATACAATAGTGTTACATTATACCCCTATAAAAGTTATTTATCCATCTAAATTCCATGAATCTGATAATAAAATAGGGATATATCAACTTATCACATCCTTAGAATAACACCCCAAGATTTTATGATATGGATTATTTTTAATTTCATTGATGTTCTGTGGTGTATTTTTCACCATGATTAGCATGTGCTATACACAACACGATATTAACTTATTGAATACACGACACTATTCTTGGCTTGTGTTACACACAATTTCATGTTCTTTTTATAAAATTCATTTTATGCAATAATGAGTATCGATTTTGTTCAATTTATAAATGAAAATTTTTTGTATTATGTTATAAAAAACACCAAAGGAAGGTTCCACAACACACAATACTAACTTGGGTTGTGTTACGCGCAAGAGTGACCGTCCTCGATAACATGCATTGTGCGCGATACCATGTTTCACTAAACAACAATATATTAATAATATATTATTATTTAAGGGGATATAAACTATCCATTATGAATAATATTAATTTTTTTTTATATTTTATAACATTATCATTCATCTTAAACATTTTTAAGAACACTGTATGAGAAGAAAATCAATTTTTCAGATAAAAGGAGTATTTAAAAAAAAATTTACCACCTTTTGATTGAGCACCAATTTAAAATCTAGTTTTATACTATTATAAATACAATTTTACCAAATAAACATTTTATTTAGCGTTCGGACATAAATATTTACTTTTGTTGAATTTTTGGTATTTTTTCTAATAAAATTAAAATTTTAATTAATAGTAAAAAATAATTCATTTTAACTGAAAACTGCCTTTTTATCTAATTTCTTTATATAGTTAAATTGTATTTTTAATTTTTTTTATAGCTAAATTGGATTATATTTTTATCATTTATCCAAATTTGGTTATTGAAATTAATTTTTATTTTAAATTGGACATAAACACATGTCAATCTTTGGATAGTAATTATTTCATAAAAACTCGCTTTGTGGTTTTGACAATGTGAATTAATTTTAAATTAATTACTGAAACTTTTTCATTTTGAAATAGGAAAAATGGATTCAATATTTGGAATAATATGGTTAAAATTGTGTACATAGGTACCATTTATTTTTAGACATTATGAATAGTAACTTCCATAATTATTTTATTGACCGTGGTTAAAAGGTAAATCTAATAAGTAAGGGTAAAAAAATAATATAATATTATTAATAAACTACCATTAAAAATGTTATAATCCTATTTTATGAAATATTTCGGACCATGAGAATCCTTGAAGCTATATTGGGACCCCATGCAATCACTTGGATGTGAAAATGACATTTTATAAGAATTAATTTAATATAAAGATAATTTTAACCTAAACATATAACTTTTACTAAGGTGATTTCCATATAGGGTTATATAATTGATCTATATGTTAATATATAATCATTGAAAATCTGAAAATATTTCCTACATCATGGTATTTTATTTATAATTTTTATACATTAGATAAATATATTTATTTATGCCACAATTTTGATGAAGTGATTCTCTCATTAATGAATGATTCAAATAAATAAATGTATAAATATTAAAATAAATTTAATTTTAATATTTTTATGCCAATAAATATTTTTCGGATTAAATTGACAAATTAGGTATGAGTTATTTCCATTATTTTCAAGTAATAATGTTTTTATGAATTTTTAAAAAGGCCAAGTACGAATAATATACAAAATTGACATATTTCAAAGCATAAAACATAAAATATTTTATAAAATGATATTAAATTACTAAAAATAAAATA
Source organism: Viscum album (assembly GCA_963277665.1). Classification (NCBI taxonomy): domain Eukaryota; kingdom Viridiplantae; phylum Streptophyta; class Magnoliopsida; order Santalales; family Viscaceae; genus Viscum; species Viscum album. Next base: position 1,218,468,032 of record OY728159.1, read on the forward strand.
TTTGGTCAAAATGGTTGATATAAGGTCAAATATTTCATAAATAACCTTTTTGGGTCTTTTTACAAGATATAGTAATTACATTAACCCCCAATTTGTAAATAACATGATATAACAGTATGATTAAAAAGTGTAAAATAAGGGTTAAACCAAAACAATAAGGATAAAAAAATACTCAAAACTTGTCTAAAAATTATTGGATTATGGATATTTTATCCCATATCATCTTATATTATAATTAAATATGTTTTGGACCATTTTTAATCATAATATAATTTATAATAAATTAATATTCTGAGAGTTTTATAAAGTGCCCATCTTTCATATTATAAAAGGCCACCTCATCCCTCTCCTATTAACTCTATTTTGAGCCTTCATGCTTGGAAAAACCCACCATATCTACTACCCTATGAGAAAATTTATAAGAGGCATGTCGAGAAAGAGGAAATCTATTCTACCGTTTCTTTAAAATTTATTTATTCTTCTACATCATCCTCTTTAGTAGTTTCAATATAATGTAATAATATAAATATCACTCATATTATGATATGTTATTAAAAATATTAAACAAATTTATTTCACCTTCTATTCGAGTTACCAAAATTTAAATCACTACAGGTGTATACATATAACTTACCGTCTCCACGCCGTGGTGTAATATGTTTCTAACCACCACCTTACATGGATGGATATAATGGTGGAAATAATAACTATATATGATTATTACAACATAAAAATAATTATGATATATTATACACCATCTAATTCAATTCCATTCAACAATTATGGGAACAATATCATCGCTTGTGCCTGCGTATGTCTTACTGTCTCAATGACGCGATGAGATTCATTCTCCATGTTAACAATTCCATAATGATTATAAAGTATATATAATAAATAATCATGAAATATACAACATATGAATGCTACAGTATTTAGGTATATATATATAAGTAATTTACTTACTTCCATTCAGTTTACTTAGGAAACAAAAATGGTGTTCTTGCCTACGTACGACCTACCGTATTCATGAACGGTGTATTCAATTTCTTTTTTCATTATATTATATATATATAATGAATATAGATATAATTTATAAATCATGTTTTACATTCTGGAACTATGTAAATAATGATATAAGTAATTATATCAAGAGTAACAATTCCAAACACATACGTCAAATAATACGATTATTGCCCAAAACATTGCTTTAACATAGAATTGACAAATGAACATGTAATATAAAGTCATAATGGAATCATATATGAAATAATAAATATTATTATGGTTATTTTACAAGTTAATAATAAGTATAAACCCACTATACCAAAGTTTCAAATACATATGGATGAAATCAGCCCTAAGGTAAGGGAAAATTTTGCAATCTCATTTTTATCTGAGATTGTTTATATGTAAGTATATACTAGGTATATATTTATCATTCATGTCCATGTTTTATAATAAATTTTTTATAAAATTTTTACTATTATTCTATGAATTTTTAAAGTCATTTTTACCCATTTATTACTTTTACAACATGTTATGGAAGGAATCTTTCTTCTGTTTACCATACGAGGTATTTTTTTGACTTTTCCAAAAAATAGACGAGGGGAATTTTTTTTAACATATAAGATATGAATGGATTTTTAATGTTTCATGAAAAATTATTTCAAATAATTCTCCTCTACACTATATCAATTTTATTTCCAACTAAAGTATTTTCTTTTAAAATTGTGCTACATTTTGAGAAAAGAAAATTCTTTTAATTAAGAGAAGATATTTTCCTCAGGAATTAAGATCAATTATTTTATCAAAATTACTTTCCATCTAAGATGAAATAGGGTTGTGTTTTTTCCATATTATTAATTTTACTTAATTGTTTTTATGATGGAGTTATTTTTGTTATTCCCATTTATGTTATATGAATTATTTTATGATGGAATGATGTTTAAGAACCCCATTTTATTTCACAGGTTATACTATGAGGAAGGATTTATGTTTTTATGGCTCTTGTAAGAATGATTTTATTATGATATGGGTGAGACCTATATCTCCCTCCACTGTATTAGGTAAATAATGATATTTCAAGAGATAGACATGAATAGAACAACAATTAAATCGGGTTCATTAATGTAGGGATGAAATGGTAAGTAAATTATGTTTATTAATATAGGGATGGAACGTCAAGTAAACCGAGTTTAGTAATGGAGTATGTTAAAAATGATGGTCTTTGCATAAATTCCTTGGATACTATGGAAATCATATTATGTGATAATTAGTTTTCCACAATAACATGTTTTTTGACTATGTTATTCTGTCATGGTTATAGTTCTTTTATGATCCATGCCTTATATTCTACCAATATTTATTTCATGACTCAATATTTTGATGTTTAAACTTAATGTACTTGTTTTTAAATTCAAATGATTAATGTTTGTTATATATTCTCTATGTATACCCTTATCGGGAATTTGAGCTCACCCTTTCTATGTTTTCTTTTCCCCAGGATACAAAGAAAGATTTTAGGTATAAAAAAATGATGAAGTTCTTTATGGGGGATGTTAAATATCTTTCACCATGATTAGATTATTTTGATCATAGTTTCCAAAGGCACTAAAAATATGATATTTGAGCATCTGTTTTTGTCATGTATTAAGTATTCTATAAATGAACTATAATGTCCATATACATCATGATTGGGTCTCTATGGATAGTATCAGAGCAAAGGTTTAGTCATCCTTTGGAATGTAGGATGAGAAAATTTTACTGATACCTAGAGATATTTCTAAGGATATGTCTGGGTATGTCCTAAGTATAAGTAATGTATAGGTTACAAACCTATGTTTTCTATGATAATTAGGACTAATCTAGGGTTAAACCGAAGATATCATAGACTGAAATATTATAAGTAATTTAACATACTTACGAGTTTCTAATTTCTGATATGTTTTTCTGACACATTGCTTTATGATCTTAGTCAATTTACAAAACTACATAGATCATAGTTAACCATTGAATGTTTCAAATGTGGAAATTAGGGGAATTATGAATATCGATTTCCTATGTGAAATATCTTAGGAGAATCATAACGATGATACAGTTATTTGTCATACTGCTGTGGAAAATAGATTTTTAATTATATGTGAATGGTATGTGATGTTATTACAGTATTGTTTACATTGAACCTAAGAAGATGGAGTTTGAGAAACTAAAATACATGATTCATATTTTAGGAAATATGATGATGATGGATCACGAGTAATGGTATAAGAATATAGTTGGATGATTGAGGTGTATATGTTTTGGAATTCAAATATATAAGTATTTTTATTATAATTATTGGAGAGGTTATGAGGAACAGTTCTAAGGAGATAGAAAATTGATTTAATGGTAAATTGATATACTTGGGGAACATATGATTAAGGAAAATGTTACCATAATTAAGTAACTTATGTTAAGATAATGAGGTTTGGATAATGATATGTTGCATTTGAATATATAAATTGGATGACTCTAGTTTCTTAAAATCTAATTATGGAGTTATTGACAAAAGGGATATGCAATCAAGGATGAAGTATACTAATTTTTTGGACTTAAAGAATATATCTAATATGTTTAAGAACAAGTAAAAATGTATGTTTGAAATAAGGATATATAATAATTCGGGTTGTTACAGTGACTCAAGAGATTACATGATTAAGGTATTCAGATGTTTGGATTGTGACAAAAAAGAACAACCTTAAGAGATATCGGAGATAAATGTTATTTTAATTTAGTTCACCTCTTTCTAAGATTTATATTTGATAAAGTATTGTAATGTTATCCTTTGATAGAGTGTATATGTTATTTTCTGGATGAATATTTTCATATTAATGTACTATCTCACTATAGGTGTACTTATTCATATTTTATTTCCTCTACTGACTATTATGTTGAGATATATGAAATGACCTATCACTCCATCTCATTATCTGTTAACACTTAATTGTTTAAAAATTTGGCTTCATTTCATTAAATAAGATAAAAAGTAGAAATTGTTCAAGGTAAAAACAATGATGAGATTTTACCAAAATCATGTTAGTTTTTATTCTCAAGCAAAATTCGTCAACTTTAAGGAAAGGATCGCGAAAACCAAATATACTATCCTAGTGACCTCTTATCTGATGAATCTGATGGTCCCTTAAATCATTGTAGAATTATGTATGCATAGTATTTAAATTTCTCTGAACCTTATCCTATATCACTATCCATCAGAATTTGATGGTTAAATTTATCATCCATATCCATGTTTTCACATACCGCATAAATTATCTTATGTGGAAAACCAGTGAAGAGTTACATTGGGTACCCAGAAATTTCTTACATTCCTTTAAAAATGATGTTTTAGTATCCATTTTTTGTTGTGGGTTTCCATGAAAGAAACTTTCATGTTGAAAAGAATTTATAACCCTGACGAATTTTGAGGGTGAAATTCAATTTAAGGGGGGTAGGCTGTAACTCCCCAACATTTTATGAGATAGGTTCATTTTAATTTCTTTTATGTATGGTTTGGTATTGTAATCAATGTTTATACTTCCCTATACATGACACCATATTATGTAGCACTATATTCAAGAATATTCTTGGCTTGTGTTATATAGAATTTCAAGTTATTTTGAAAGAATTCATTTCATGAGACAATGAGTATATATTTTGTTCAATGTATAGATGAACTAAGTTTTGATTATTTGATCCTTAACAAAAAAGGAAGCTTTCACTACACGAAACACTGACTTAGATTGCGTTAAACACAAATAATCCTTCCTCGATAGCCTGTGTTATGTGCGATATCGAGTTTCACTAAACTACGATATATTATTAAAATATTATTATTTAATCGTATATTAACTAGCAGTTGTGAATAATATAAACCAAAATTTAAATTTTATAACATTATCATTCATCATACACATTTTATAAAATATGTAATGAGACTAAAATCAAATTTTCAGATAGAAGAATTATTTAAAAAAAGGATTTTTACCACCTTTTGATGGGCCACCTATTTTAAATTTAATTTTTTCCTTTTATTAAGATATATTTTTCAAAATAAACTTTTTATTTAGAATAGAGAGTATAAAATTTACTATTTTCTAATTTTTGGTATTTTTCTAATAAAATTAAAATTGAAATGAATAGTGAAAAATACTGATTTTTAACTTGAAACTGTCTTTTTATATAATTTATTTATATAGTTATATTGTATTTTTAATTTTTTTTAAAGTATAATTGGATTATATTTTTATATTGTAATCCATTTTTGGTCAGTGGAATAAATTTCACTCTTAAATTGGGCATAAACAAATGTTAATCTGTTGATTATTATTACTTCTTAAAAACCCACTTTTTGGTTTTGACAATGAGAATTAATTTTAAATTAATTAATGAAAATTATTTATTTTGAATTTGGAAAAATTAATTCAATATTTGGAATCACAAGGATCAACTTTTGTAAATGGGTACCTTTTATTTTTAGACATTATGACTAATAACAACAATAATTATTTTATTTACCCTGGTTAAAAGGAAAATACAGTAAATAAGTGTAAAAAAATAATATAATAATTAGATTAATCTACCCTAACACAAGTCAGAATACTATTTTATGATGTATTTCAGACAATGTGAATCCTTGGGTTGATATTGGGACCCCATGGATTCACTTGAATACGAAAATGACATTTTATAAGAATTAATTTAAAGTTAAGAAAATTATAATCTAAATATATGACTTTCACTAAATAGATTTAAATGTAGGGTTATAAAAAAATTTAATTGTCTATATATAGTAATTATAAATATAAAAACATTTCCTATATCATGGAATTTTATTTATAATTTTTAAATGTTAGATAAATATATTTATTTATGACACAATTATGATGTTGTGATTACCTCATTAATGAAAGATTCCAATAAATGAATTTATAAATATTAAAATAAATTTAATTTAAATATTTTGATTCCATTCGTGAATTTTTTGAATTACATTGACATAGTAGGGATGAGTTAATTCCTTTGGTTCTAAGGAATACGGTTTTTATGTATTTTTAAGAATGTCAAGTATGAATAGTATCCAAAATTGACATAATTATTAACTTAAAACATACAATAGTTTATTAAAAGATATTAAATTCCCAAAAATCTAAGATTTGGAAAAATGGTTAATGTAAGTCAAAATATTTGATAAATAACTTTTTGGGGGGTCTATTAACATGATATGGCAATTAAATTAACCCACAATTTGTAAATAACATGATATCACAGCAAGATTAAAAAGGGTAAATAATGGTTAAACCAAAAAGATATGGATAAAACTATATTAAAAACATGTATAAAGATTATTTTATGATATATATTCAAATAATTATCAACTTAACTTATAATTAAATATGTTTTAGACTATTTTTAATTGATATTTAATTTATAATAAAGTATTATTTTTTAGTGTTTCCTAAAGTGCCCCTCTTCTCTCTTATAAAAGAGAACCTCCCCCCTCTCAACTTCACTCCATTTTGAGCTTTCAAGCTCGTCCAAAAAATGACCATTTCTCTTACCAACTTCCTTGGTTACATTATAGAGGTTCAATTATTCTAAAAATACCATCTCTAGTGCCCATTGAGGAAATTTAATGGAGGCACATTGAGGAAGAGGTAATCTCTTCTATAGATTCATTCAAATTTCATTTTCTTCTAATTTTTTTTCATTAGTTATTTCATTATCAAGTAATAACATCAAAATCACTAATATACTGATATGTAATTATAAATTATAAAAAACTCTATTTCATCTTCTATACATCCTATGAAAAAGGAAATCACTGCGCGTGCGTACGTACGACTTACCATCTCCATGTAATGGTTTAATATTATTTTCACCACCACATTACATGTAAGTGTATAATGGTGGAAATAAAAATGATATATTATTGATATAACATGGTACTAATTCTAAGATATTATAAACCATACACTTCAATACCATTCAACAATTATGGGAATGATATCACCGCTCGGGCATACATACGACTTACTGTCTCCACGACGCGATTAGATTCATTATCCACATTAACCATTCATGAATGATTATAATGTATATATAATAAATAATCATGAAATAAATGACATAATAATCCTACTATATATATATATGTCATTTACTTACTTCCATTCAATTTAAAAATGAAATGAAATCTACGTTCATGCGTACGTACGACCCAACAATCTCCATAAATTGTGTATTCCATTTCTTTTATCTATCTATTATATATATATACTAAATATATATAATATATAAATCCTGTTTTAAATTTTGGAAGTATTTAAATCCTGATATAATTAAGAATATAATGAATAAAAATTCCAAACATTTATGATAAATGAAATGATTATTTCCCAAAACATTGCTTTATCATGGAATTTACAAATGAACGGGTAATATAAGGTCGTAAGTGAATCATATATGATATAATAAATTTTTTATGATTCTATTACAAGTTAATAATATGTTTAAACCCTCTATACTAGTGTCTCAGACACATATAGATGAAATCAAAACTAAGGTAAGGGATAATTTTTCAATCTCATTTTTATCTAGGATTGTTTATACATAAGTATATACTTGGGATATAATTATCATTAATGAAAATGCTTTCTAAAAAGGTTTTTATAAAATGTTAATATTAATATATTTATGTTTAAAGTCATTTTTACCCATTTTTGAAATTTAATACATGGTATGGATGGAATATTTCATTTCTTTACCAAACAAGATATTTTTTTTGACTTTTTCAACAGAATTACAAGGAGACGGTTTTTTAACATTGATGGCCAAATTGGATTTTTACAGCTTCATAATACATTATTTCCATGAATTTTCCAATAAAATATATCATTTTTCTTTTAAAATAGATTATTTTCACTTAAAATATCATGCCATTTTGAGAAAAGAAAATGTTTTTAAAAAAGAAAGGATATTTACCCATTAATCAAGCTCAAGTGTTTTATCAAAATTATTTTCCATTTAATTCGACATAGGGTTATGTTTCTATCCATATTATTACTTTTTTATTGTGTTTATGAAGGAGGTATTTTTATGAATTCTATTTATCTTATATAGATTAGGTTATGATGTAATGATTTTTAAAAACACCATTTTATTTCATGGGTTATGCTATGATGAATGATTTATGTTTTTTTGGGACATGTAAGAATGATCTCATTATGGGATGGGTGGAATCTATATCTCCATACTATGAATTGGGTAAACACTTATACCTCATGATATAGCCTTGACAGGAAAGACATTTAAATCTTGTTGAGTAATGCAGGGCTGAAACAACAATTAATTCTGGTTCAGTAATACATGGCCAAAAGGACATGTGCACTCGGTGTAGTAATGGACTATGTCCACTATGATGGTCTTGGTAGCAATGAATTGGATATTGTGAAAATTATATATGTGTTTATTAGTTTAACAGAATTACATGTTTTATGCCAATTTTATTCTTATCATGGTTATTGTTCCTTTATGATCCATGCCTTACCTACAACCAATATTTATTTCTTGATTCATGATTTTGATGTTTAAACATTAGGTTCATGTTTTTACATTCAAATGTTTATGTTTTTTTAATTTTCTCCATGTATACCATTACTATGAATTTGATATCACATTTTCTATGACTACATTTCCCCATGATATATAGAAAGGTTTTAGATAGGAAAACAAAAGGAGATAATATTTATGGGATATATTGAAGATCTTTCACCATGACTAGAAGATTTTGTTCCAAGTTTCCAAATACACTAATATAATATGATCTTTGGGGATATATTTGTGGAATGTATTATGTATTCCTCAAATGAAATGTAATTTCCATATACGTCAAGATTGGGTCACTATAATTGGTATCAAAGCAATGTTATAGTCAACCTTTGAACTCTACGATGTGAAATCATTTGTGATCTTTAGATATATTTCTTAAAATATTTCTAGGGATGTACTAATGATAAGTAAAGTATAGGTTTAAAACCAATTTTTTTGTGATAATCATGACTAACAGAGAGTTAAACCGAAGATATCATATATTTAAAAATTATAAGTAATTTACCTTACTTATGTGTTTGTAATCATTGATATGTGTTCTCAGACTTTTCATTATGATTCTAGTAAATAACCAAAAGTACAACTAACATGGTAAACCTGTGAATGTTTTAGATGTGGAAATTATGGGAATTAAGAATATATATTTCCTAATTGTAAATTTCATGAAGATTACCATGACGACGGTATGATAATTTCTCACACTACTGAGGATAAAGATATTGTAAATGAAATTTGAAAGTTTGGTGATGTTGTTCTAGTATTGTATACATTTAACATAACAATATTGAGTTTGAGAAACAAAAATACATGATTCAAATTTTAGGAAATATGACGATGATGGATCGTGAGTAATGGATTCAGAATAAAGTTGGATGATTGAAGTATATATGTTGTGGAATTCAAATATATAAGTATTTTTATTATAAGGATAGGAAATGATATGATGTATAGTTATAAAAATATAGAAAAGTGATTTATGGTTAAGGTGATATACTTGGATAACACATGATTAAAGGAAAAATAACCCTTAATATGTCCATTATGTTAAGATAATGAGGGTTGGATAAAGATATGTTTGATTTGAATAAGAAAATTGGATGATTACAGTTTCTTGAAATCTAATTTAAGAGTTATTGAAAAAAGTGTTATGTTATCACGGATGAAGTATAAAACTTTTTGGGACATAAGGAATATGTCCAATACGTTTTGGAATAAGGAAACATGCATGTTTTCAATAAGGATATCTAAAAATTCATGTTGTTACTAGGACTGAATAGAAGGCATGATTATGGTATTCACATGTTTGGAATGTGACTACCATGAACTACCTTAGGAGATATAAGAGATATAATTTATGTAAATTTTTTTCATCTCTTTCTATGTATTATATTTTTGAAAGGATTGTAAAGTTATCCATTTATGGATTGTATAAGTTATATTCTGGTTGATGTTTGTTAGATTAATGTATTATCTCACTATAGGTGGACTAATACATTTTTTATTTCCTATGATGACCTTTATCTAGATTCAGATAGAATGGGTTATCGTTATATCAAATTATCTGATTACACATAAATAATGACAAATTTTAAATCGTTTCTTTAAATAAGAGATGAAGTGGATATTTTTCAAGGCACAAACAATGATGAGATTGTACCAAAATCAAGTAAGTATTTATTCTCATGAAATTTTTTTTCGAATTTATGGAAACGATCTTGAAATCCGATAATTTTATCCTAGTACCCTATTATCTGATTAATTATATGGTCTCTTAAATCTTCACAAATTTATTACTATCTTGTAGTTAATTGTTTCAAAACCTTATTCAGTATCTCTGTCCATCAGAATTTGATCGTTAGATTTATCTTCCATATCCATGTTTTCACTTACCACTTATGTTATCCTATATGAAAGCCAATAGATGAGTTACTTTTGGTAACCCTTAGTTTCTAAATTACCTTTTAAAATGACATTTTATTATCCATTTTTATGATGTGGGTTTCAATGAAAGAAATTTTCATGTAGAAAACCATTTATAACCACAATGAATTTCAAGGGAAAAATTCATTTTATGGGGGGTAAGGTGTCACAACCTATGATTCTCTGAGATAGATTATTTATAAATTTTTTGATGTATTGTGTTTTATGCTACACCAAGAATAGATTCAACTATATGAAACACTATATTATCATGAAGTACACACAACACTTTTCTCAGCTTGTGTTACACACAGTTTCTAGTCCTTTTGATTGAATTAATTTCATGCAAAAATGATTATAGAATTTTTTCGATGTATAAATTAAATTTGTTTGGATTATGTTATAAGAAACACCAAATGAATCTTTTACTACATGAAATACTGACTTGGATTACTTTACACGTAAGAGTGACCTTCCTTAATAGGTTGCATTGTGTGCGATATCGAGTTCCACTGAACATCAATATATTTTTAAAATATTATTATTTAATGGGATATAAATGAACCTTTATGAATAGTAATAAACAAATTTTGAATTTCATAAAATTATCATTAATCTTACACATTTTTTTGAACATGGTATGAGGACAAAATAAATGTTTCAGATGAAAGAAATATTTTAAAATAATTGCAGTTTTACCGCATTTTGATGGCACACCATTTTAAATCTACATTTTGACATTTTTATAAGTTAAATTTCACAAAACAAACTTCTTATTTTGAAACAGGAAAAAAGAATTTCCCAAAACAAACTTCTTATTTTGGATTTGGCAACAAGAATTAAATTTAAATTAATTACATCCAATTATGTGTATCAAATTTGGAAAAATGTATTCCATATTTGGAATAAAAAGGTTCAAATTGTGTAAATATGTAACTTTTTTAGATATTATGAATAGTAACTTCAGTAATTATTTTATTTACCATGGTTATAAGTTAAATCTGGTAAATAAGGGTAAACAAATAATATAATAATAACATTAAACTACCTGAACACATGTCAAAATTCTATTTTACGAGATATGTCCGACCATGGGAATCCTTGAGTCGATATTGAGACCCAATGGATTAACTTGGATGTGAAAATGAAATTTTATACGAATAAATTTAAAGAAAATATAATTATAACCTAAACATATATCATTTACTAAATAGATTTAAATATAGGGTTATATAATTGATATATTGGTCAATTGGTAGTCAATATAAATATAAAAATACTTCTTACATTATTTTATTTTATTTATTATTTTTAGAAATTAGATAAATATATTTATTTATGACACAATTATGATGTAGTGATTTCCACAATAATGAATGATTCAAATAAATGAATTTATAAATATTAAAATAAATTTAATTTGAATAATTTGATTCCATACAAAAAAATTTTGAATTACATTTGCAAATTAAGATTTATTTAATATATTTATTTCAATGGAATAAGGGTGTTATTAATTTTTGAAAATCTAAAGTGTGAATAGTATCCAAAATTGACATAATTCGTAACTTAAGACATAAAATAGTATATTAAAAGATATTAAATTCCTAAAAATCTAATATTTTTCTGAATGATTAATATAAGTGTAAATATGTCATAAATAACTTTTTTTGGGTTGTTTTACAAGGTATAGTAACTACATTAACCCATTGTGTGTAAATAACATGATATCACGGTATGATTAAAAAGGGAAAGACAATGGTTGAACAAAAAACACAAGGATAAAAAAATATTCCAAACATGTATAAAATTTATTGGGTGATAGGTATTCTCACAAAAATCATATTATCTAATAATTAAATAAGGTTTTTTCAATTTTTAATCGAAATTAAATTTATAATAAATTAATATTTCGAGAGTTTCCTAAAGTGCCCCTCTCCTCTCGTATAAAAGGGGAAATCCTCCCTATCCTATTGAATCCATTTTGAGCAATCATGATTTGGAAACCCCTACCCATTTCTATTCTAAACATAGATAGTTACAATATATAGGTTATGGTATTCTAAAATGAACATCTTTATTGCCCTAAGAAGAAATGTAAAGGAGGAACGCCGATGAAGAGGTAATCTCTTCTTCTGATTCTTTAAAAAAAATCATCTTCTACTTCTTATTATTTTGTTAATTCAATATAAATTAATAAAATCATTATCACTTATATAAAGATATTTTATTATAAATATGAAACAAACCCATTTCACCTTCTATCCATTTTTCAAAAAACGAAATCACCGCATGTGCGTTATTACGGATTACCGTCTCCATGTTGTGGTTTATTATGTTTTTTACCACCACCTTACTTGGATGGGTATAATAGTAGAAATAACAACTATATATGATTATTTTAACATAATACTTATTCTTAGATATTATACACCATCCAATTCAATACCATTCAACAATTATGGTAGGGATATCGCTTCTAGTGCGTATATATGGATTACCGTCTCCATGATGTGACGAGATTCATTTTCCACGTTAACCATTCAAGTATGATTATAACGTATATGTAATAAATAATCATGAAATATATGACATAATAATCCTACTGGATATATATATATAAATATGTCATTAACTTACTCACATTAAATTTAATAAGGAAACGAAAACAACGTTCATGTGTACGTATGACCTACCGTCTCCATAAACGGTGTATTCCATTTCTTCTATCTATATATTATATATATATAATATAAATCATGCTTCACATTCTATAAGTAACAAAATAGTTATATTAGTAATAATATAAAGAATAACAACTCAAAGAACATAAGATAAATTAAAGGATTATTACACTAAATGTTGCTTTAACAAGGAATTGACAAATGAACCAGTAATATAAAGTCACAAGTGAATCATATATTAAATAATACATATTATTATGGTTTGTTTGCAAGTTAATAATATGTTTGAACCTACTATACATGAGTTTTAGACACAGTTGGATGAAATCGGACCTAAGGTAATGGATAATTTCCAATTTAATATTTATCCAAGATTGTTTATACGTAAGTGTATATTGGTGATATATTTATCATCCAAATCAATGTTTTCTATTTCTTCCATAAAATGTTCACTATTCTTCTATCCATGTTTAATGTTATTTTTAACCATTTTTGACCTTTACTACATGGTATGGATGGAATCTTTCTTTTGTTTAACATACGAGGTATTTTTTTGACTTCTTTGTCAAAAGTATGAGGAGAATGTTTTTTTAACTTATACGATATGAATGGATATTTATGATTTCATGAAAAATTACTTCTAGGATGTTTCCTCTACAATTTATCATGTTTATTTTCACGTAAATTATTTAATTTAAAATAGTGCGATATTTTAAGAAAAAATGTTTTAAAGAAGAAAGGATATTTTCCATCGTAATTAAGCTCAAGGGTATTATAAAAATTATTTTCCATATATGCTGACATAGGGTTATGTTTATACCACTATTATTACTCTTATTTCATTCTTTTTATGATGGATATATTTTTATAAAGTCCACTTATCTTATATAGATTATGATATGATGAAATGATGTTTAAGGGCCCCATTTTATTTCATGGGTAGTGCTATGATGAATGATTTGTGTTTTCATGGAATATGTAATATTGATTTCATTATGAGATCGTTGGGACCTATATCACCCTCCAATTCATTGTGTAATAACTTATATATCTTGATATAGACATTATTGAAACAAAAAGTAAATATGTTCCTCAATGCCGGGTTGGAATGACAAGTAAATATGGTTCCGTAATACATGGTCGGAAGGGAATGTAGACCCAGTTTAGTAATGTATTATGTCCACTATGATGGTCTTGGTATAAATTCTTGGGATAATATGGAAATTATCTTACGTGCTTATTAGTTTTCCACAATTACTAGTATTATTCAAATGTTATTCTATCATGGTTAATGTTTCTTTATGATCCATGCCTTACGTACTGCCAAGATTTATTTCTTGACTCAAGATTTTGATGTTTAAACATTATGGTCATGTTTTTAGATTCAAATGTTTATCATTTGGGTTATATTATACATGTTTAACCTTACTATGAATTTGACCTCACCCGTTATATGCTTTCTTTTCATCATGATATAAATAAGGGTTTTAGGTAGAAAAAAGGGAAAGATCTTTACAAGAGATGTTGAATATCTATCACCATCAGTAGATGATTTCATTTCAAGTTTGCAAAGACACCAAACTAATACAATCTATGGGCATCTATTTGTGTGATGTAAAAAGTATTCCGAAAAAAAATTTAATGTAAATGTACCTCAACATTGGGTATCTACTCTCTGGAACCCATGTAGCTCCTTCGAATGTATGAATCTTTGTGATCCAAGATCTATACAAGTTATTATTCATAGGAATGGTCGTTCTCTAGTGCTCCATCCTTTGAGTTTCGAATATGTGAAGGATCATGTAAATAATAGGACTCTAGTATCCCAAAGTTGGTGGTTAATTTGTAACACTTTCATGAGATACAAGTAATTTCATCTTGAAGGATAGAATAGTTTTATAGTGATGGAAAATTAATTAATTACAAGAATCTCACATAAATTTAAAATCACAAAATACGGTAAAGTATATTATTTGGGACCATCATTATTACCTATATAATACTCCTTCATATCCATGGAAAACATTATTTGGAATATAGGGGATAGGAAACAAAATAATGGTGTGAGTTCTAATTATCAGTAAGGGTTTGCCTAAAATAGAAGCTAATATAGTAGGAATAAAGAAGAATAATATAGTTGAAAAAAATATTATTAAATAATTCAATATAAATTATCAGAAAATCATGAGACCTAATAATTTATATTGTAACTAATATAATAATCACATGGAAGACCAATTACTAAACTCGTAGTGTGGGAATGCATAATTAAAGACTTAAGAAAGAATCTTTGATGACCTTTCAAAGGGAAATTTAAAACTATATGTGAAAGACCATTCAATTTTGAAAATTGATTTGTCTCACATGAGACCAACTAATGCATGGAAAGGGATTTTTAATTCAAGGACCCACCTATCACATAATAATTCCAATTAGTTCATTATATTAAAGGGGTAAAACATAATCCAAATAATCATTGGTATTGAAAATATAACATTTTAAATTTTAACACTTACCCTATTCAATAAACATAATTCAATACTATCCCGAGTAATATGATGAATGGTAGTATAATTTTACATCCCCAGTCTAACTGCCCATAAATCATATGTAGAAATAATAAGAATGAAATTAATATAACATGCACTCAATGTATCATAAGTATAATAAATTGTTGATGTCATTTATGAAGACATATACTATAAAAATTCTGTTACAATTTTTTTGTGAGGTAAATAGTATTTTCATTTTTAAATCACAATTTAAAAAAATCACAAAAAACATTGAAAATAACATTATTTTAACATAAAATTGGATACCTATAAATTACTAATAAAAACATTTATAGGTTAGTACAATAGGAAAATATGTGTTTAACATATAAGTTAAATGAAACATTAATTTATCATTTATAGTAAAATCCAAAAGGTCCATGTTTCGAAGGAGACATGAAGATTAAATTAAAATATTATTATAAAAATTCATATGTGGTTAAAAATATATTTAATAAATCATTTGGACAATGTTAAAAAAATATTCTGAAAAAATTTATAGAATGCATGGTTTTAGAAGAAAAAAGTAAGGTAGATTAAAGATAGAGATAATGTTATATTTTATTAAAAACATTTTCTCAGTGATTTTAAGTAAAAAGCTTGTAAAAGTGGTACTATTAATTGAAAAGGTTCATGAATAACCAAAGGAAACAAAAATAGATTGTGTTTATGAAATATTATATAATTCCCCCAAAGGATACTTAAGCATAAACAATCCCAAATAATGATGAGATTGTGAAATACACCCTTACCATTTCAGAAATATTTGAATCATAAGACATAAGAAAGGAATAAATTAAGATGAAAATTTGAATAAAATTAATATAAATAGTTTCATTATTTTAAAAAAATCAAAATTTACAATATATACATCACACAAATGAATTGTTGGTGAATAGGGATTATGTCACATAAAAGTGAAAGTGAGCTGAGAAACTCTAAGCTCAAGTTTGACTTAATTCATATGTGTCTGAAGCTTCTATAAAATAATTATAGATTTATTATAAATCTGTTAAATAAACATTCTAATATATTTGAAAATAGATATTATTTAATTAATGTTTTTTATTACATGTTTATTAACAATTCTTGGTTATAATCGTCATTTCAGGGGATAATTTAGTTGTTTCGCAGGCATGTTTTGATTTAGTAAATTTGATAATTTTATATTGTTAATGGTTAAATAATATAAATAATTTAAAACAATATATAAGTATAATATAAAAGTTCTATATATGTTTTTATAGTAATATATAAAATATACATATATAAAATGAATTAAACAATTAATGGATACGATAGATTGTACGTACACATGAACAATGTTTCCAATTTTCTCGATGTGTTGAATCAGATGAATATAAATACAAATCTTCCTTATTTAATCATTATCATTTTATAAATATTATTTATAATAAAAAAATATATCCTTATTATCATCCTAATGAGAATGAAATGAAAAATATTTCACATCAATTCTTGGTGGAGGTAGTCCAGACATATGCATACGTGATGTTATTGTTTTCAATGGATTGGAAGTTAGGAAGATAGATGATATAATATATGTCAATAAGAATTTTCTGGTCGTAAATATCATATAAATTCATTAACATTATCCTTTCTACCTTCTATGTAAAGATTAAATGAAAAACGAATCACATCACTTTTCATAACGATAGTCCACTATTCACCTGAGTGATGTTATTGTATCCCCCATAGAAAGGAAAATAAGAAGGAATATGTGATACAATAATTTAATTTTTTTTTATTAATTTCATAAATAACATTTAAAATATTTAATTACATCATTATATCTATCAGGGAATAGTGGTGATGGAAAACGAATTTCATTGGTTTGTGAAGCCTTAGTCCACGCTACACACAATCTAGTGGTTTAGTTCCCAATTGATAGAAGTAGATATGGATCTAGGTAATTCCATTAAAATAATAAAATATAATTATATATAGGTTAAAAGTTATATTATATTATCATATTTAATTATTATTTGATGGAGGATGAAGATGAAATAAAACAAATATGAACATTTAAAAATTTTACTTCTTCTTTGGAGAGGTTTTTTAGGTTTATACAAAATTCATCATTAGGATAAATTCATAAAAACACTAAGACCTATATGATATTAAGATGTATTTATGGAATATATTTGGGTAGGAAATGGTTTATCCAATGATTTTTAGGTGTGTGAAAAGGGTAGGATATGGGATAGCGATTTGAAAGTGATGGAGATGTCACACAATGAATTTCTGGGAGGATAAATTGATACACATGTTTTTAGAAAACATTTATTTATCTTTTGAATGTTTTTTAATTTTATTATTAATTAATATATCACCAATGAAGTTATATTATATATGTTTAAATAATATAATTTTCATAATTTAGTTAGTAAAATTATTTCCCACTAACTTAACTACTATTCCATAATGGTTATCTTTTGATATTTTAATAGAGTTCCACGTGTCATTTAAACCCATCATTTTGTAAATCATATGTTATCACTGAGATTGAATTAATTTAAAATGAAATATATTGTAAGGTCTCTCTGTGATACATTATCTAATATTATTGTCATTTCATTTCATACATTCTAAAAAATATGATATTCCAGTTTTCAAAATCTCATGAAGTTATATTATTCCCCCTTAATTAAAATTTCTCCTCACAATTTAATATTTTCATTGATATTCAATCGTTTGAAATGATAAAATACATTTTTTGGAATCCCACATCACAAAAGGGCTAATTAAACATTCTCTTAATAAGAGTGAATGGTAAGTAAAAGTCCATCATGAATAACGCATTACTAGGTTTCCATGTGAGAAAACATTGGGTTGATTTGAAGATATAGAAATTAATGGATAATATATATAATTATAGAGAGTGATAGAGGTCACCGATCACAAGAAATTAAATGATAAATAGAAAATTAAAGACAAAAAAAACCCATTAATATGTGATTATTTAAAAGAAATTTTGATATATCTCATTTTAAGGTAATATGATATCATTTTTGTTTCAATATTATTTCCTAATGTTTAGAAATTTTTTATTGTGTGTATAAATAATGAAATTTACTTTGCCGATATCTTTCTTTTTCATAAGTATAATTTCATTTTTTGGTTGTGCTTCAATGAGTTTTCCCTTCATATATTTCTATAATAGATCAATATTTAATTAATATTTTTTTATTCATGGAGGACTAAAACAAACTATTAATGGATCATAATATCCATAAAATAGTGGTATGACATTCCACCTGTCTCTGAATATTTTACAAAAAAATATGGCTAGAACAATTTATCCAATAGTACCAAAATTTAATTTTCATACATTCCATAAGTATTTATCCTTATTACCTTTTCAAAATATATTTTTATCAAATTAAAAGTCCATATTTTTGGAAGGGATAACACAATGTTTCCAAAATCAATATAACTTTATATTCCCTAATAAACATAATGTAGATATTATGGTCACATACCAAATATGTGAATAAATTTATCACAAAAAAACTTAATGAAAAGAATAAATTCTAAACAAAATTAATTTCTTACTTATTACTTGAATAAAATAATAATTTATCGAATTTATTCCTAAATTTTAAAAAATCCACAAATTCTAGTGCATATAACATTAACCATTATATCACATTACAATTTGAGGGTCATCAATACTAACACATAAAAATATATTGATAATTATTATCTCATTTTTGGATATAAATTAATTTCTATCCTCCCTCATTCATGAGTTTTTAAAAAATGATTTCTCTCCACTAAATCACTTTTCTTATTACTATTTATTACATGCTTTAAAATCATTAAATAAATACTACAACAATACAATCCTTATAAGATTAAATAATATCATCGATAAAATAATTCAGAAACATTTTTCTATAATAAAAATACACAAGAACATTAATAATTACACTTTTTAAATATTAATAAAATAAGCTTTACATTGACCCCTTAAAATCTCTTTAGGTATATTACCTAGAACTTCGGGAACAGGTTGGAATAGTTTCCCAAATACAAATTGTTAAATCATTATAATTTTAATAATTATAACATACTCTTGAATTAATCAATGTGATGTGATTTTTCCCAACACTTGAATCAATCTTATTTTCTTTTTATGAATATACAAAGGTGTTTCCTTCCACAATTTTCCCATTTGGGAATAATTAGTTTTTAAACTTTTCAATTTTACTATTTTTTCTCAACCATCCTATTCTTCTCATCGTACACTTATAATCAATAAAAATTGGAGTTTTCATTATATTTATTTATAGAACATGATATTATTCCCTCGTTTTATGAGAATGTTATAAAGATTAGTTCCCTTAAAAAGATTGTCTCAATTCAATCATATAAACAATCATTATTATTATATTAATAATGTGCATTGATATTGTTCTAATTTTGTTCACTTGGATCCATTTATAATTATTATAATAATATATATCAGATCATTACATTTTGTAACATAATGTATAATAAAAAAATAGCGATACATCTAAAAAAAATTAAAAATTTTATTTATATATTATCTTATAATTATAAACATGGTTTCATTGGGAATGTTTTCAAACGATAAAAATATTTTCAGATTTTCTCATAACATTTTATAAAGAAAATTTTAACAATCCTATCAATATCCCCCAATAGAATCAAAATAGCTACATAGCAAGGAAACCATTCATGTATTAGGTAAATCTCAAGTCATGAAGGATGAAACATTTTTAATGTTATTAATTCTTGGTATATCTATTCCAGAACCCCACCCACGTATAATATACTGGCATGGATGTATTTATAGGAAAACCAAATAATCTATACATAATAAAATCATTCATTTATTATCCAGTACATAGACATATCCATAAATTAATTCATTGTGATATATTCTCAAATCTATATTTCCCAAATTCTAGTTCCAACGGTTTATACTGAACTTAATTTGATACCAACTATAAAGATAGTAATCCTAGTAGCCCAATGTCTGTGGTTACATTATTTCATTAGAATAAGATACAATTAATAAAATACCAAAGGAAAAAATGACTTTGCAGTCTTTATAAAAAAGATGCGTACATGAATCTCACATATATTTTACGATATAAAAAACAAAGTATCTTCTTAGAGATCGTCGTTATTTCCTCTAGAAAATCCTTACATATCAGTCATAAAAAAGTTTCGGGAATCTTATGGAATGTAAAAATAAAAAATGGATGAGTTATAATGTTCAGTAACTGTATAAATTTATTTGAAGATATCATGAATACAAAATAAATAATCAATATGTCTAGGTCAATAATTTTTACAGATTCCATTTAATCAATCACTTGAACATGAATAATATTTTATTACGAATATTTGATGATTAAATAATTCTATATAAAAAACCACATGATGTTAAAAGTGAACCATGAATAATATAACAAATAAAATAATCATATTAAACATCTATAACTAATTAATAATGAGGTTATCAATAATTAAGGAAATATGAAGCATAATTTCAATACCATTCATAATATAGTTTAAAATTATGTTTAAAAACCCACTTAATTTGGACAACTAAAATGTACCATGTGACCTACTAATATATATAAGGGCTATATAAACTGAGGAACCACTGATCACATAATTATTGAAATTAATTCCTGTAATGAATTTCTCCAACATAATACACAAAAATATTCATATTAAAAAATGAATATATAAAATGTTAATACACACCCCAATCAATTATCATAATCCAAAACTATCTAGAGTAATATGGTGAATGGTAATAAAATTTTATATGCCTAGTCAAATTTATCATTAAACATTTGTAAGAATAAAAAGTATGGTATCAAAGAAAATATCTATAGAATATCATAAGAAAAATTAAAGGAACATGTTGTTGATGAATAGAGATACAATAAAGATTCCATCAAAACATTTTTGAGGAATATATATTTTAAATTTTAAAAATAACTTTTTAAAACAATTTTTTAAAAAGCTAAAATAATTTTCATTTAATATTAAATTTGAAACTTGTAAAATATTCCTTAAATCATTAAGAGGTCATGAAAATGGGAAATTCTATACATGATGTATATGTCAAAATAAATATTTATTTCACATTTTTTATAAAAGCCAGATGGGCCTTGTTTAGATAATGACATTAAGAGTCATTTAAAATATCGTTATAAAGAGTCAAACATGAGTAAAAATTTCATTCCTAAATTATTTGAATGGTTAAAAAATTAATTAGAAATCACTTTTATAATATATTTTTTTTGTATAAAAAAATCAATTTTTGACTGAAGAGAGAAATAAATCCAGCTTTTTTTAAAAACATTTCTCAATCATTTTATATTCCAAATAGAGGAAAATGGTAATATTACATGAAATTTTCCATGATTAAATATATTATAAGGAAATATTTTGAGGTTATTAAATATCAAATAATCATCCCAAGGGATACTTAAATATAAATAATCCTATCTAATGATGAGATTGTGAAATACCCCCTTCTAGGGAAACATTTGAATCATATGCACCATGAAATGAATTACATCAAATAAAAAGATTGATACCATTAATATAAATATATTAATCATATAATATATAAAAATGGGTAGTATATATACCACAAAAATGAAAAAGTGGTGAATATGTAATATGTGGTATGGAAGTAAAAGTGAGAGGATAAACCCTTACTACGGGTCCAAATTCCTTAGTATGGTTCATATCCTCTTATATAGTAAAAATAAGGTTATTTTAAATTTATTATAGAACAATAACCATATATTTCTTACCATGTATTATTTAATTATATTTTTTTGTCTCATTTATGAAAAATTATTTGTTAAATTCACTATTTCAGGTGATAATTATATTGTTTTTTATGTATGACTTGATTCAATAGTTTTGGTCATTTTATATTGATCATAATAACATCATATAAATAATGTTAAATATTATATGAATGTCATATATGTTCATTATATATGTATTTATAGTAACCTACAAATATATGTAGATAGAAAATGAATTACATCGTTCATGGAGATAGCATGCCGAACACCATCGAAATTTTTATTGAGGGATAAAATTAAAGGAAAATAAATGATAAATATTAATTATAGAGTCATTATTATTATATATATATAATTAATAATAATCATACCCATCCTTATTACCATCCATGTAAAATAAATGAAAAACCTTTTACATCGCTATGTGGATGCAGTAGTCGACAAGTACGCATGAGCGACATTAATGTTTTCCAATGGATGGTATGGTAGGAATTTATATTTTATATTATATTTTTAGATGTAATTTTAGGTAATATATATCATATATTAATTATAATTATCCCTTCCACATTCCATGTAAAGCGTAAGCAAAAAACAAATCACACCGCTTTATGTGGTGGTAGTCGACAGTACACAGAAGTGACAATATCATATCCTCTGAAGAATGAATATCAATAGGGTTTTTGTGATATAATAATTATAAAAGTAAATTTTATTGATACAAATAATTTATAAAAGTAAAATAAATTATTATATCTTGCATTGAAAGGTGGTTTCCAAAAAATGAATCAAATCAGTTCGTGAGGTTGTAGTCCTCCGTACACACGATCGACTGTTTTATTTCAAATTTGGGGGAAGTTGACATGGATATAGATCATAAAATTAAGATAACAATATATTATTATATATAAGATAATTAATTTATTATATTATCAGAGTTGAAGATGATTTGAAGCATGTCGAAGAAGAAATAAAACAAATACGTACGTTTATGAATTTTACCACTTCTTCGGAGAACCTTTTTAGGTTATTACCTAAAGAAATCATAAGATATTTTAATAATAAAACTAAATAATCTAGGATCTATGTACGAAATAATTACAAATATTCATATAGGTATTGGTGGTACAAAAGGATTTTAGAAGTTTGAAGAGGAGTGAGTGACCTTTTATAAGTGGGGGTGGGGAAACACACGGAATTCTTGAAAATAAAATGTGATGCCAATGTTTTTATAATGGAAGAGGACTAGAAAAAGTGTCATTATCCAACCATATAGGTTAGTGGGTCTATATATAGCCATCCAATTTGTTTTTGAAATTTTGTACCATATATTTGGCTATATCGTCTTATCTCAACCCCTAGTATACCCACTTTTAACATAAATGTAGTAATTATTTTTAATTATTTTATTTTTCACAATAGTATGAAATTATGTTAAAATTTTTAGATAATAGAAATTTTTATTTTAAAAAATATGGAAACCATTTTTCCAATTTCAAATGGAAGTAGTGGTATAATTCTTTTTAAAATTAAACGAGTAGACGTGTCGAAATAACGATTTTCCATATAATTCCTACAAAAGTTTCAAATGTTTTACTATTAAAATTAATTATTTAATTTATTTAAATGAACAAAGTTATTTATATTGTAATATAATATATAAAAATTATATTAAAAAAATGAAAATATTTTTTGACAATTTAAATAATTTAAAGGGAAAGGTAGTTTTTAATAAAAATAAATATTTTTCACTATTCATTAAAAAGTAATGTTGTAAGAAAAATAAAAAATATTCACCTAAATATAATTTTACATGAATATTTTAAAAATTATGTTTATTTTTTGAAATAATTTTTCTACAATTGTTAAAAAATACTTTTAAATTATGTGTGAAAAGCACAATTATACTGCCTTTTAGAAAATATACATTTTTTCTGAAAAAATTTCTTTCTATTTTACAAGATTTTTATTTTTATTTATAATAAATTGATCAATAATTTGTTTTTTATATTTATATACCACATAAGTTTCCTAATTTATTCATTCCTATTCAGACCCACCAACATAATGGCTAGGTAATATTGGTCATGTTTAAATATTTTAATAGAGTATCACATTTTGTATAAACTTGGTGTTTCTTGAATTAGAAGATATCAAAGAGATATAATTTATTTGAAAAAAAATTATCCAAAGCACCTGTTTATTAATTATATTATAATATTGGTCTTACATGTCATATATTATATCGAATATGATGTTCGTCTTACCATAATATTGGGTAGTTACAGATTAACTATGCCCTTCCTCATGAGAGTTACATGGAAGTCATCATGAACATGAGGGAGGTTTAATGGTGGAAAAAAGTGATAAGATAACATCCCAAATTGATAAATAAACATAAAGGGGGAAGTACAACTAGGGTTTGAGTTTCACTTATTTTTTAATATCATAACATTTTTTTCTATATAAATTCACATGAATAATTTCTCACAATCTTCAAATCCTAGATTTCATCAACAATTTCCAGCTTAGTTTTCTATAATCTATGAGCTATCTTGATGTGATGTTGAATGGATTTGACTTTCTCTAATATTTCATTGACTAGATAATGTCCCAATAAATTATTTCTCTAAATCCATCCCTCCATTTTGGATTACTACACTTATTTTCATAGAGGACTTCAAAAGGAGACATTTGAATACTTGTGTGAAAGTTGCTCTTCCATGAAAACTAGAATATAAGAAGGTGATAATTCTAAAAAACATTAAAATCCAGATAAAAATATATAAATATTTCCTCTATGGATTGAAATTTTATATCAGAATAAACATATTTCTGATGATGAAATGTATTATTGAAAAAAAACTCTGTATCCAGAGCTTTGTGAATAATTTTCTAGAACATCAAGGTTTACCTAAGATCCCAATCATATACAATCAAATTTGGTACTCTATGTAGCCTTACTACTAAATTAATTTATATTCTAGTAGTTTGATCAGGAGGGAAATATTTTTTTTGATAGAAATGAAGTTGGTTTACTTCACAAGGAGATTAACTACAATCCAAATAACATTTTGACCTTTAGACATTTTGGAGAGTCCAAGGAAAAAATCCACTGTGATATTTTTTCATTTCCATTTGGGTATAAGGAGTAGTTATAATAACCCCTTATAATTTCTTCACTTCATAGTATCATTCTAACACACTAATAATAAATATACATACTATGAAATGTCTCTTTTTATAATTTTTATTTTGTAATAAACTTTTGGACCTCTCTACATCATCAATCATCTTGGATGAGTAGTTAATGTTGAACCATGAGATTCACCCAATAGAGCCCTGTTCAGGTTTCATATTTATTGTACACATACAATGATCCTAAATATTATCATTCCATACTAATAAAGCTTTAACACATGAACATTTATATAGCTATACATCTTCTTTTGGTGCATATTTAGTATTCAGTCAGATAGATGGTCGAACACAAATTTGAGGAAGACAATATTTATCCAATATCATTAAATTTCCATATGTATGTTTTTTCAAATAAAAAAAATATTGGATATGTTATGATTATCATCACAGATAAGATCATTTGATCCTTTTAAGTTAGATAATTTTTCACCTTGTTCACTTTCCCCTCGAGGTAATGTATAGAGAAGTATTAGTCTTCAATCAACTCTAACCATATTCCCTAGTGAATATTTATCTCTTTCTAAGTGAAAAAATATTTTTAAATTTTATAATTAGTACACAAATCAACCATTCATTGTAAATATAATACCTCTATATATTTAATTCAAAAATTATCACACTAAACTCCAAATCATGAGTTGGGGTAATTTTTCCCATGAATAATCAATTGGTGTAAAGAATAATCTATCAAAATATAGTTTTATGTTGGGGAACATCCCAATAACTTATTTCATGTATCACAATATATCAAAAACCCTTATCCAATTATTGGTAATGTGTGCATAGGTGTACTAGATAACCTTATCTTAAGTTCCTTTAAATTTTATTTACATTAATCTATCCAAAGGAACTTGGATCCGCAGTGGGTTACTTAGTTCATGGATTTGATATCCAGAAGAAATTTTTATATAAATAACAGTTAATATCTCGAAAAACCTAGAAAACTATGAATCATAGTCAAAGTGTCCAGTCAAGGCCAATGTTTGATAACATTCTTCTTTGATGGATCCAGTATGACACCTTATCGAATGAAAACTATGAAGCTATGTGATTTCTGAATGAATTTTTATAATCTAATACATAGGGGTTTCTCCCAAAACTATTTTTCTCATTGGGGTGCTCTAGTTTTATTCTATAATAATAATAATGATAGTCTAAGTTTGTGTGTAGACCACTAGATGATGAATAAGGTGATGGTTAAGATCCATTACCCATTCCCAAGGATCGATGGCATATTAGAAAAACTAAAGTGGAACACCCCTTGTATTTATAAACTATTTTCACATAAATAAAAATCATTTTATGTCTTGCATTCCACAATACAACAAGATAAGTATGCACAACACCCAACACTGGCTTAACTAGCATTAACTGCAACACTATGTTTCCACAAAACATCATTTTGTTATGGTATTTATTTTAATAAGACAGATTATAACCGAACACTTATAATGCAATGTATGAACATGATTAACTAAATTATGAAGATATTTGTATACACACATATATAATTTATTCATTTGGGAGAAAGTTATTATTAAATAAAATAAATCATTTTTTAAAATGAAATTGATTGTTTTTTAGAAATAAACTATTTAATGTGAAAAACCGTATTCTATACCCATAAAATTACAAATCAATATTTTTGGATTATATTATTGAAATCTATTTTAAATATAATTTTTAATATTAATCCTATATTTTTTTTAACCATTATAAAAAAATAAATAAAGTTTTATTCTTAAAAATTGAATTTTTATAATAATTGTATTTTCGCATTTTAAGGCCATTCTAAATCTAAAACCAAATTTGGAATATTTTACAAATATTATTTTAAAAAATAAAATTCATTTCTGAATGTTTAATTTCCAAAATATATAAGGGTGATTTTTTAATATTTTTTCTGATAAGTTACATTATTTTATGAATAGTGGAAGATACAACATGTTAATTAAAAACCAATCTTAAGTTTAATTTATTTATATAGTTAAATTATATTTTAAATTTGATTCAATGTATAAATAGTTCAATTATTAAAAAGAAATAAATTATTTTCCATTGGAATAATTTTTTCATAGAAATTAGATAAAAAACATTTCACACAATTCAACATTTTTACCTTAAAAACGCATTGCTTCATCTAATCCCTGGAATTAATTTCAAATTACTTTATTCATACTTTATTAATTGAATTATTGAAAAAGGATTCCATATTTGTAATCAAAAGTTTAAAATTTTTCAAAAATATTTCTTTTATTTTTGGATAGTATAAATAATAAATGTTAAATTATTGTTACAATGATAGAGGGTAAATATGGTAATTAAGGGTAAAAATAATAATATAAATACTATAAAGTTACATAAAAACTTTTATAAATGTTATTTAATGAATTTAATTCTAACCTTATTAGAAACTTTTCAAAATTTAATTATTTAATTGACACTTTTCCATGAAATAGACTTAGCTATTATTAAAATCAATGGAATGACAAAATTTTGCACTCTTACTTTTAATAATTAAAATAATTTAAATATGGGGATAAATAGTAGATATGATAGACTATTAGTATTATTAAAAATATACAAAAAATTTATATACTTAATGAAAAATTTATTTTCAATTTATATAGAATAAATAATTATCATAAAGAAATAGACAATGATGGCACAATAATTATTATATTAATGAACAAATCAATAAAATGATAATAGAATTATTATAAAAATATTATTATAATTAATTATTGTATTACATTAATTGTATATGTTAATATGAAATTTTAGGTGTTTATGGAAAATTTTATTTGAATTTATGTTACTTTATTGATTTTATTAATTTTAAAGTAATGGTTTATGTCAAAATTTACACTACTGATATTTTATGAAAATGATAATTTATTAAATTATATAGAAATAATAAAAACATTATATTAGTTCAAAATGGATGATATATTATATACAATATCATAAATATTCAATTTATGGTCTTATTGACACTTTATATGTAAAAACCTACAACCTTTTAATATTGAAAAATTGTTACGATAGTTAAAATTAAAATATGTTAACAAAGATTTAATCCAAATGATATGTTTTAAAATAACACAAAAAAATTATCTTAAAATATATAAGATTATGATATTAGAACCCTATAATATCTTATATTTGAATCACTAGTCTTTCGGAGTTATTTGTATTTGGATGTTTTTTATTATAAATTTGTCTTTTGAGAAAATTGAAAAGTTCCACTCCCGTCTCTTATAAAAGCCTATATATTATAATATTTTATTAACAACTCTCAGGAAAGTTTTCTCAGCCTAAAAACCACCATAAATCAACAAAATTCCCCTCATTTAATCATACAGGCCTCACTTTGGTATGAAATCCAACCAAGGAAGTCATTTGGTGAAAACCAAATGGTGTTTCCCAAAGAAAATGTAATATATTTCAATAATAAATTTTCTATAATTTCATTACCACACTAAAATTATTATTAATATATTATTTTAAAATATCTTAGTTATAATAAATATACTTAGATTTTTTTATTATATTTTTATGACCTACACTCACATACACTTCCAAAAAATGGGATACACAATCATTATTCATTTGTACAGCAGACCACCACATCACAAACCCATGCCATTCATTCATCTATTTCCACCTTTCAAGGGTGGGAATAATGAAAGAAACTATATTTTTATATGAAATATATTATATTTATGTTTTATTTATTCCTTTTTAATTATTATATTACATATACCTTCATTCATTTCTTTTTTGTGGTAATATGATATCTTTGTTTGTGGACGTGTCGACTACCGCCTTCTCAAAGAGATGTTATTCACTCACACATTACATGGAATGAATTAAGTATGGGTTCAGTAAACATATATGGAATATATTAAATAATAATATTAATTTAATTTAAATATATATATATACATACATTTCATTTAACTAATTTCAGTCAATACGATAAGAAAGTGGAAACAATGTTCATGCATACGTACGACCTACCATCTCCATAAATGGTGTTTTTAATATCATATTTCTATAATTAAGATTTTATCATAATACATCTATATTTAATATATATGATATTTATACAATTTTTTCATTCTTTATATAATGATAAAATTAATAGGCCAAAAAATATAAAAAATCAAAACATATACGAAAACAAAGTTGTTAATACCCTAAATGTATCATTAAAATAAAAAACTTAATAAAAGGGTATTATAAAGTAATAATAAAATAATATATGGTTTCATATATGAAAATATGGTTCTTTTATATATTTATTATAATCATATACTTATTGTACATGAGGTATGAACATGTATGAAGTATGTCAATATTTAACGTACGGGTTTTCACATCTCACTTTCATTTTTGTGAGATATATGCTATATTTACCCATTAGTATTGTTATTTGGTATATATAAGTACTTATAACATGTTATATATTGAATTTTATTTATTTAATGATACTAAATGTTTCAATTGTTGTTACTCTTTCACAGGGCTCACAATTCAAAAGTTAGTCTAGTAATAAGGCGATTTCTTTTATCACTTTTATTTTTGTGAGACTTATGCCGTATTGAACAATAATTTCATTTGTTTGGTTTATATAATAACCATGGTTGTAATATATTATCATTATCCTTAAATTTATTTTTATTTACATATCCATTTTTTGATATCTCTTTCATGGGGTTAACAGTTCAAAAATTACCAAATCAATAAGGTAATTTTGTAGCAATTTTCCTTCTTTGAGAAAAGTGTAATGTTATACACCATTATTATTTTACGAGGTGTATATAATATAATTCTAATTTTATTGTCATTAAAATAATTATTTTAAGGATATTTTATGTTTCATTTAAGGTTTATATATCTTTTTTTAGAAATCTACGTTCCTTCAAAATGATGTTTTCAAAATATGATTAATTTTTTTAAAATGTTCATATTTGAATTTTCAAGGAAATGGATTTAAAATTTGTTTAAAAGGGGTTGAAATTACTTTTTTTAGAGGGTATGTAAATACCTGTAAAATTCAAGGAATTTTTTTCTTAATTTTCTTTGGAATTTTACAAGAACACAATTTCTGACGGCACCTGATTCCGAGGCCCGGTGTGCCCAGAATCATTTTCCGAAGTTTAGATCAGGTACATTCAGTGAACGAAAGAGCGAGTTTTTCTAACATTTGAATTGGTGCTCGCAATCGAATTTTTAGGGCACCGATGAAATCGCAACGCCGGTAATTACTGAGAAACACCTTTTCCGGAGTTGCGTTTTCTCGGGTGCGGTTTTTATTTTTTGAGGTTAAGTGAAAGAATAAAATAAAAGTGGTGCGACATTTTTATTTTATTTCACTTAAGTGGATTAACCAAGGTTAAGTGGATAAGATGGGACCCATAATCTCCTACCCAATTGGTAGGATATTTGTGAGGTGGGGCCTGCACGAGCCCCACCGTTTTTTTCCCTCTAAGTAACGCACCCGCGAAAACCTCTTTTTAAATAAAGTCAACCCGCGTGTTTAATTAAATATTAAACGCCCCTATTAATTGAACGGTTTAAGCATTGAAATTAATTCAATTAATTATTGGATTGTTTTGATGAATTTCAAAACGTTGGCATGAGAAATAAAATAATACCAACACTTATTTTATAGAAGGGTTGCTTGTTGAGAGGATTGGGAGAAAGCTCTAAGGCTTGAAGATCTTCATTCTCCTTCGTTGAAGAACGCGAAGAACACATCATCACCGATGAAGAACGCCGACCTCCGATGAAGGGCGACGAAGAACGCCGAACCCTCGGAGATCGACGACGCGACACCATGTACCGCGATGCCGATGATACTCCTTCTACGATGCTTCTTCCACGAAGTTCCTTCCCCCACGACAATCTTCGATCAACAACCGATTGAGGTAGGGGGTTGCGGTTCATTTAATTCATTATGAATTATATCCTCAGCCTAGTTTTAAATGGTGTAATTAAATCTCTATGATTTTTATATCCTCAGATGTGTTTTAAAAACCGTCGGTTGTTTCTTTTTAAAATCGCTAACGCGGTGGGTGTGGACCAACGAACAAGTGCGAACCCACCGTCTCTTCGTTTTTGGTGAGCGGATTGGTGGGCGATGACAAAGTAGGCCGCGAGAGCGTTGTGAAGTCCTCCTAGTGAAGGACGGGTCTCGGGAGGGCCATTGACAAAGACGATAGGCAAATCCAACCACTGGTGCTCGTCTGGTGGTCCGCGGAGTTTTCAGCCGGCGCGCCTCGCCGGTGCGGCGACTGGAGGCAGAGGCGCTCGGCGCGCCGCCTGGAAGGGGCCGCCGCGGCGGCGGGAGGCTGCTCCCGCGGCCGCGTGGGACCATAGGTACATGGCATCGTGCCACGTCCATTGACAGGGAGCGGCCCCCGTGCGGGGGTCGCGGCTTCGTCCAAGGGGGCGGCGCCCCATTGCGCGGCCGCTCGGCCAGCGCCGGGCCACCAAGGCCAGGCCGGGCCAGGCCGGCCGGGCCGGGCCGCGCCCAGCCGGGTCGGTCCCGGACCCGGGTCAGCCCGACCAGGGGGGGTTCGGGCCGGGTCGGTCCGGGCCCAGACCCCCCATTTCCGGACCTCTTCGGTCTTTTTCCCATATCATGTGCTATGGACCTATGATCGATGCACCGTCAGCGGTGATGCGATCCTTGGATCGAGGCGGGCGTTTCGATATATTACACTCATTTTTTCGAAGTACTTTGAGTTCGGCCGGGTTGGTTCGTACACGAAACCAATCGGGCCCTCGGAGCGGAAACACTCATAATCTGAGCTCCGAATGTCCGATTGGCGTACCGTCGACTTTGATGGATTCCTCTAAGTGAGACGGACATTTTGGATTACTCCGCTCAGGATTTGGACGTAGTTGGAGTACGGTTGGGTTGGTTTTGACTTAAAAACCAAGTGGTCCCTTGGAATGAAAAAGCCAATAACTTCTGGACCGGGCGTCCGATTGACGCGCAATATGTGACGTTGAGTTCCTGTTGATGATACCGAACCTTTGGATAAATCATCTCCGGAATTTGTGTCAGTTGATGTATATGCCCCTCGGCTCGTGGAGCGGACCCTCCCGAACGAGCTTGATGTGTGCGAGAACCCTAGAGTTTTTTTTGCGACTGTGACGACGACGACGACTGTACAGAGATCCTTAGTGGATTCGACCTACAACACTCAGTGATCCTACATGGATCAGTGCTACCGATCCTGTGTGGGTCCGATCCTGTGTGGGTCAGCGGTCAGCGGTCCTGTGTGGGCTAGCGCCTACAAATCCTGTGTAGGTCATTGCAGGGGTTAGTTACCTATCGATCCTGTGTGGGTCAGATACTTTTTGAGTCATGGCGGGGGTTAGTACTTATCGATCCATTGTGGGTCCGACAACTTAGATGAATCAGTTGCTATATCTGATCATCTATATCATCATTCGAAGAAGTATACCTATGTGAGCTGAATCCTGTTTTGCTTTCCTATGTGGATTGAGTTGTACTATCCTGTGTGGATTACATTTTGATTTCCTGTGTGGAATGGGTTGTTCTTGGTCTCGGAGGTTGGAGCGAACTGGAATTGATGACTTAGGTATATGTATGGGCATATACCTAAGAAGTGTCATATGTTACTTCTTGATTGTATCATTCCTTTTTGGATTATCCTTTTTGGATTATGGGAGACCATAGGGGGTCTCAAGATCCCTACTGAGTAGCTTATACTCACCCCTACATGGGCTATGCCTGCACTATGTTGTGTTGGTTGCAGACGACAGACAGCGCAGATCGTGGTTGAGGCTTGTGGAGAACAACGGTACCTGGAGGTGGACCACTGGGCGAGATGTACTCGGAGTGGACGGATGGACCCGAGGAGCTGTGGAGGCTATCTATACTCACCCTTCAAGTGGGACTTCCAGTGGGCAGATCGACGTTGCAGCTTTACATTCAGTTGCTTTTTTCCCATTCCAGTTGTACTTTACTATCAGTTTGGGTTTGTATTCTAGCCCACTTACTTTTCCACACTTACTGTTGTACCCAGTTTTACTTAGTGTTTACTTCTACTGCTTTCTTGCTCTGTGGTGTTTGTTTACTTTACAAATGAAATTCCTTCCCTTGTTACCGAGAATTACACATTGGTGCTAGTCGCTAGCCCCAGGCCTATGGATGGCGGGCATGGGGTATTCACGACACGGGTCCCAAGGACGGGTCATGACAAATTGGTATCAGAGGGCAGTTCAGTTCTACCGCAGAACATTGGACTTTGATATTTTTTTATGTGATGCAATAGTGTTAAGAGTATTGAGTGTAGTTATCAGTCCAGGGAGTCCAGTGTTGGTGCGGCAGCCGATGTATCCGTACACCAGGACACTGACTTCTGATTTCTGACTTAATGCACGAAAACATTGATTGCATGTGTGTTTCAAGTTTTTTTGTGATTACTATATGTTAGCTCACCAGGTATACTATTTGACAGTGGCACACCTGTTTCTTTTTAGGATGGCCCCACGACTACAGCCAGCTAGGGTTCCGAGAGTTGTACATGACGATATCCCACCGAGCGACGAGGCCTCGGTACAGGTCCCTTTGACAGCAGAGGCACCGGCGGTACCTCTACAAGCCGAGCCACCGATGCGACCAGCCCCAGCCACTAACGACGACGATGCACATCATCTTAGTGTACTTCACGAGTTTCAGTGCTAGTGACCACCCAGGTTCCATGGGGATATGGACCCTCAGGCAGCCAAAGATTGTCTAGAGTCAGTTGTACAGGTTTTCAGGTTATTGAGGACACCAGCAGACCTCATGGTGATTCTCGCAGCGAGCCTATTACACGCGGCAGCAGGCAGATGGTGGAGCTTGATGCTCCAGGTGCACGATGAGGCATCTCTTCTCTGGACAGACTTTTAGAGCCTCTTCCACTCAGAGTTCTTCCCAGCCACCCTCCGTGTGGTGCGCATCCAGGAGCTTCTACAGTTACGACATGGAAGCTTGACGGTCGCCCAGTACTCGGCAAGATTTACCGATCTCTCGCGCTACTAGACAGACATGGTACGGGACCCATTCATCCATGCCCGGATATTCAAACAGGGATTGAAGCAGGGGATCAGGGCATCACTGATCTCCCTCAGCATTCCGACACAGGCAGGGGTGCTGGAGCGAGCCCTTCTGATCGAGAGCTTCCTTGCAGAGCCTCCATCAGGAGCAAGACCTACCGCAGGGTGGCACGTAGCAGAGTCCTCTGTAGCAGGAATTCGACGGATGAATCATGGGTCTAGGAAGACCAGACCCTCAGGCAGACGACCTTAGGGAACATGCTTAGTATTGCAGGGCACACAACGCGAAGACAGTCTTTTGAGAGGCAGACAGTGCTACGCATGCGGCGGAAAGGGCCACATGGCTCGTGACTGCCCGACCCGCCATGCCAAGGAGGAGCAGACGGATGAGAGGCCACCCAGGCATAGGCATAGGGTTGCTGTGGCAGTCCGCATGGAGAAGGAGGACGAGGCAGAGGAGCTGGCCGAGTAGCAGGTGGTGGGAGACGCTTCGAGGATCTACCACCACCACCACCAAGAGGTCCACCCTGACCACAGGGAGCTGGCGGGCAGAGACATGCACCGCTCTAGGCAGTGGAGGCCTATGACCATGGCACGCCTGAGATGATTCGAGGTACTATCTGTGATTATTCCACCCTTAATGAAATTCTTATAGACACAGGAGCGAGTCATTCATTCATAGACACTACCCTTGTTTGGAGCGAAGAGATTCCGGCAGAGCCTTTAGCTTGATCCTTATGGCTAGAGACTCCTACAGGTGCAGACTCGAAGATTACGCACTGGTGTCGGTAGTGTGGGCTTACTATAGGAGGAAAGAGCTTCGACTGGGATCTTCTTTTAGCACCGTCTAAGCCTTACGACATCAACTTGGGCATGGATTGGTTATCCACAGTTAATTCTGAAATTGACTGTATTCGGCGCAAGGTGCAATGTGTACGCACCGACGGGAGTAGGTTCACATTCACCAACGAGAAGGGAGCCTTTGCAGCATAGGATGGAATCCCACAGAGGAGAGGATATCCCATCACTCATCAGTTGGGTAGCATCACCCTAGGAGCAGTTGACACGCGAAGTCCTTGTTTTCCTGCAGTGGTGGATCAGTATGCAGACATTTTCCCCAACGGCGTTCCAGGACTACCTCCTCGTAGAGAGGTAGACTTTTATATTGACCTGTACCCTGGAAAAGCCCCGATATTGACTCCAGAGTATCGGATGGCCCCCGCTTAGCTTCAAGAGATATGGGTATAGTTGGAGGACTTGTAGGGCAAGGGATTCATCCGACCCAGTGTTTCACCCTAGGCTTCCCCGATATTGTTCGCCAAGAAGGCGGACGGGAGCTTGCGACTGTGTGTCGACTATCATCTCCTAAACCAGGTGATAGTGTGGAACAAGTATATGCTACCGAGGATTGATGACCTCTTCGATCAGCTCAAGGGAGCACGGTGGTTCTCGAAGATAGACCTCATGTTAGGCTATTATCAGCTCAGAGTTTGGGACGAGGACGTGCCGAAGACAGACATTAGATGTCGGTATGGCCACTATGAGTTCTTGGTTATGCCCTTCGGCATAACCAATGCTCCAGAATTGTTCATGGGTCTCATGAATAGGATCTTTCATCCATACCTCGATCGATTTGTCGTGGTCTTCATCGACGAAATTTTGATATACTCGACGACTGAGGAGGAGCATGCCTACCACTTACGGGTTTTACTGGAAACACTCTGAGAGCACTATCTTTATGGTAATATCTCGAAGTGTCAGTTTAGGATACGCAAGTTCCACTTCTTGGGTAATGTCATCTATGAGGCGGGAGTTGCGGTGGATCCTCTGAAGATCGAGGCAGTGCTAGCTTGGGAGCCCCCAAGGAGCGTGACGGAGGTGCGGAGTTTTTTGGGACTAGCTGGATAATATCGGAGATTTGTGCCAAACTTCTCCAGAGTTGCGGCACTACTCTCATCTTTGAAGAAGAATGGGAAAACCTTTGTGTGGTCAGACAGATGTCAGCAGAGCTTCCATGAGCTGAGACAGTGATTGACCAGCGCACCTATCTTGAGGTTACCGGAGGAAGGAGTAGGGTGCGTAGACTACTGCGATGCATTAGGGACCAGACTCGGATGTGTCCTGATGTAGGAGCGGGTAGTGGTCACCTATGGATCACGTCCGTTGATGCCGCATGAGCAGAACTACGCTACCCATGACCTAGAGTTAGCAGCAGTGGTCTTCGCTTTGTAGACATGGAGACACTATTTGATGGGCGAGCACTTTACAATCTATTATGACCATCAGAGCCTCAGGTACATCTTCTCTTAGAAGGAATTAAACCTAAGACAGCGGCGATGGCTCGAGTTCCTCCAGGACTATGACATTGAGATAGTCTATACTCCTGGGAAGGGGAACGTAGTAGCCGATGCTCTCAGCAGGAGGATGAGAATTCGGCTACTTGAGGAGGCGAAAGAGTAGCTAGCCACTTTTCAGATATCCTTCGTGGATAGAGATGGAGCAGCCTTCCTTCAATCACTCACAGACACTGCTCTACTACTGCAGCGGTTCAGAGAGGCACAGCGTGGGGACACCGACTGTGAGACGCGGCGTGCACATATATCCTCAGGACAGGCACCTGATGGATTCTCCGTGGGAGGAGATCACGACATCCTTTTCAGAGGACGTACCTTGGTACCATTTTCTTTATGGGAGGAGGTGCTGAGAGAGTTTCACACTTCTCCTTTTGCGGTACATCCTGGAGTGGAAAAGATGTATCAGGATTATAGATGACAGCACTGTTGGCTGGGCATGAAGAAGGTTGTGGCAGAGTTCGTTTCTCGATGCCTCACCTGCCAGCAGGTGAAGGTAGAGCACCAGGTACCAGTAGGATTGGTAAAAACCATAGAGGTCCCGGATTTGAAGTGGGATGGGATATATATGGACTTCGTGACTGGACTTCCACGCACTTCCAGAGGTCACGACTCCATTTGGGTGATTTTCGACCGACTCACCAAGTCAACTCACTTCTTACCCATCAGAGAGTAGGGCTTAGTGGAGAGCTTCGGACGTCTCTACGTTCAGGAGATTGTACAGCTTCATGGTGTGCCATCATCTATCATCTTCTATCGAGATGCTCGATTTACTTCCCAGCTTTGGAAGGGGTTGTAGAAGGCGTTCAGGACGCAGCTACGTCTGAGCACCGCCTTTCACCCTCATACAGATGACCATACAAAGAGGACCATTCAGACTCTCGAGGACATGCTCCGTGCATGGGTCCTTGACATTGGTCATAGCTGGGAGGACCAAATACCCTTGGTGGAGTTCGTGTACAACAAGAGCTACAACTCCACCATCGAGATGGAACCATACGAGGTGTTGTATGTCCGAACTTGCAGATCACCACTATGCTGGACAGACCCTGGGGAGTCAGCACTTGTGGGATCAGAGATGGTCCAGGCGATGACAGAGAAGGTCCAGGTCATCCAGGAGCGGATGAGGACATCTCAAAGCCGGCAGAAGTCTTATGCTGACAGGAGGCGGATGCCACTAGAGTTCGAGGATGGCGACCCCGTCATCTTGCGGGTCTCATCTCGACGTGGATTACAGAGATTTGGCCAAGGTGGCAAGTTATCTCCTCACTTCATCGGACCATTCCAGGTCCTCAACATGATTGGAGAGGTGGCTTATCACCTGGCTCTACCACCTCAGTTGCACCGGGTGCAGGATGTCTTCCACGTATCCCATCTGAGGAGAAACGTGCATGACATGATGCATATCATTGACCATGGGGAGCTGGATGTTGATGATGGGGAGACTTTTGCGGAGGTCCCAGTGGAGATCGAGGATCGACAGGAGCGGATACTACATGGACGATCGATCCCTCTAGTGCGCATCAGATGGCAGCACAGGAACCTCCAGGAGAGCACTTGGGAGCGGGAGGCTCAGATGCATCCTCAGTACCCACATTCGTTTCCCTAGTTTATGATGTATCTTTATGGGGACGTAAATCCCTGAGGTGGGAGAGATGTAAAGACCCATAAAATTCAAGGGTATTTTTTTCTTAATTTTCTTTGGAATTTTACAAGAACGCAGTTTCTGACGGCACCTGATTCCGAGACCCGATTTTCCCAGAATCATTTTTCGAAGTTTAACTCGGGTACATTCAGTGAACGAATGAGCGAGTTTTTCTAACATTTGAACCGGTGCTCGGAATCGAATTCTGAGGGCACCGATGAAATCGCAGCGCTGGTAATTGCTTAGAAACACCTTTTTCGGAGTTGCGTTTTCTCGGGTGTGTTTTTTTTGAGGTTAAGTTAAAGAATAAAATAAAAGTGGTGCGACATTTTTATTTTATGTTACTTAAGTGGATTAACCTAGGTTAAGAGGATAATATGGGACCCATAATATCCTACCCACTTGGTAGGATATTTGTGAGGTGGGTCCTGCATGAGAACCACCATTTCTTTCCCTCTAAGTAACGCACCCACGAAAACCACTTTTTAAATAATGTCAACCCACACGTTTAATTAAACATTAAGCGCCCCTATTAATTGAATGGTTTAAGTGTTGCAATTAATTTAATTAATTATTGGATACTTTTTATGAATTCCAAAATTTTGGCATGAGAAATTAAATAAGACCAACAATTATTTTATTGAAGGGTTGCCTGTTGAGAGGATTGGGAGAAAGCTCTTAGGCTTGAAGATCTTCATTCTCATTTGTTGAAGAACGCGATGAACGCATCGTCGCCGACGAAGAATGCCAGCCTCCAACGAAGGGTGACGAAGAACGCCGAACCCTAGGAGATCGACGATATGACGCCGTGTACCGCGACGCTGATGATCCTCCTTCCGCGACGCTTCTTCCACGACGTTCCTTCCCCCGCGACAATCTTCGATCAAAAACTGATTGAGGTAGGGGGGTTGCGGTTCTTTTAATTATTTTTGAATTATATCCTCATCTTGGGTTTAGATGGTATAATTAAATCTGTGTGATTTTTATATCCTCGAATGTGTTCTAAAAACCATCGATTGTTTCTTTTTAAAACCGCTAACGCGGTGGGTGTGGACCAAAGAACAAGTCCGAACCCACCATCTCTTCGTTCTTGGTGAGAGGATTGGAGGGAGATGGCAAAGCAGGCCACGCGGGTGTTGTGAAGTCCTCGCAGTGATGGACGGGTCCCGGGAGGGCCATTGACGAAGATGACAGGCAAATTCGACCACCGGAGCTCGTCCGGTGGTCCGTGGAGTTTTCTGCCGGCGTGCTGCCGGGAATGGGCCGCCGTAGCATCGCGCCGCGTCCATTGACAGGGAGTGGCCCCCGTGCGGAAGCCTCTGCTTTGTCCAAGGGGGCTGCGCCCCTTTGCGTGGCCGCTCGGCCAATGCCGAGCCGACTTTCTCAGGCACTGCCGAGCCGACCCGCTCGGCCAGCGTCGGGCCACCCAGGCCTGGCCGGGCCGCACCGGCCGGGCCGGGACGCGCCCCGCCGGGTCAGAACTGTACCCGGGTCGGGTTGAACCAGTTCGGACCGACCCGGGGGGGGGGGGGGGGGTGGGGGGTTCGGCCGGGTCGGTCCGGGCCCAGACCCCCCGTTTCTGGACCTCTTCGGTCTTTTGCCCACATCATGGGATACAGACCTCCGATCGATGCACCATCAGCGGAGATGCGATCCTTGGATCGAGAAGGTCGTTTCGATATATTACAATCATGGTTTCAGAGTACATTGAGTTCAGCCGGGTTGGTTCGTACACGAAACCAACCAGGCCCTCGGAGCGGAAACGTTTATAACTTGAGCTCCGGACGTCCGATTGGTGTACCATCGACTTTGTTGGATTCCTCTAAGTGAGAAGGACCTTTTGTCTTACTCCGCTCATGGTTTGGACATAGTTGGAGTATGGTCGGGTTGGTATTGACTTAAAAACCCATCGGGCCCCTGGAACAAAAAAGTCAATAACATCCAGACCGGGCGTCTGATTGACGCGCCGTCTGTGATGTTGAGTTCCTGTTGATGATAAGGAACTTTTGGATACATCAACTCCGAACATTGTGTCATTTGATGTATCAGCCACTTGGCTCGTGGAGCGGACCCATCCGAATGGGCTTGCTATGTGCGGGAACCCTAGAGCTAGCTACGACTGTGATGATAACGACGACTGTACAGAGATCCTCAGTGGATTCGACGGAGACGACTATAGCCCTCAGCGATCCTACGTGGATCAGTGCTACCGATCCTATGTGGGTCCAATCCAGTGTGGGTCAGCGTTCAGCAGTCCTATGTGGGCCAGCACCTACAGATCCTGTGTGGGTCTGATCCTATGTGGGTCATTGCGGGGGTTAGTTACCTATCGATCCTGTGTGGGTCAGATCCGTTGTGCGTAATTGTGGGGGTTAGAACCTATCGATCCTTTTTGGGACCGACAACATAGATGAATCAGTGGATATAACTGATCATATCTATCGTCATTCAAAGAAGTATACCTGTGTGAGCTGAATCCTGTTTTTCTATCCTATGTGGATTGAGTATTGCTATCCTATGTGGATTACGTTTTGCTTTCCTGTGTGGACTGGGTTGTGCTTGGGCTCGGAGGTTGGAGCGAACTGGAATTGATGATTTAGGTATATGTATGGGCATATAACTAAGCAGTGTCGGATGTTACATCGTGATTGTATCTTTCCTTTGTGGATTATCCTTTGTGGATTCTGGGAGACCTTCGGGGGTCTCAGGGTCCCTACTGAGTATATTATACTCAAACTTGCACAGGCAATGCCCGCACTACGTTGTGTTGGTTGCAGACGACGGACAGCGCTGATCGTGGTTGAGGCTTATGGAGCAGGACGATACCTGGAGGTGGACCAGTGGGCGAGATGTACTCGGAGCGGACGGCTGGACCCGAGGAGCTGTGGAGGCTATCTGTACTCACCTTTCAGGTGGGACATCCAGTGGGCGGCTTGACGTTGAGGCTTTACTTTCAGTTTCTATTTTCCTTTTCCAGTTGTACTTTACATTCAGTTTGGGTTTGTATTCTGGCCCACATACTTTTCCGCACTTACTGTTGTACCCAGTTTTTACTTAGTGTTTACATCTACTACTTTCTTTCTCTGTGGTGGTTGTTTACTTTACAAAGGGAATGCCTTCCCTTGTTAACGGGAATTACGCCTTGGTGCTAGTCGCCAGGCCCTAGCCTATGGGCTTGGGTTAGTCACGACACGGGTCCCAAGGACGGGTCGTGACAAGTTATTTTCATTGAAAATGATTTCTAAAATTTTTATGAATTTTAAAATGTTTTTTTAATATGGAGTGAATATTTTTTGTAAGAATTTTTTCATATGATCTTTAAAAACCATTTTACATTTATGATTGAATTAGTTTAGGTTACTATATAACTATAGGGGTAATGATTTATGGATTATATCTTTATTATTTATATGGTTATTTTGGGTTTATGACCAATGATTTATGTTATTGTGGCACACATATGTATGGATTTCATTACATGATAGGGGGACCTCTATCACCTACCAATGCATTGGGTAAAAATTGATATCTCATGAGATTGTGATGGGAAACAAGTTAAAGCGGTTGACCTTGTATAGGTAGAAAGGTTAACCCATTCCACTTTTAAGAATGGACTGTGACTTGGGATTGTGGTGTTTCCCACCCAGTAGAGGAAACTCCCATGATGTACCATGATGTGTTTTGGAAATGAACCTTAACCTATAAAGAAATGATATGAGATGTTTATGTGTATGAAAAAAATTCATCCCTTTTGTCAAT
Organism: Viscum album; assembly: GCA_963277665.1. Lineage (NCBI taxonomy): Eukaryota > Viridiplantae > Streptophyta > Magnoliopsida > Santalales > Viscaceae > Viscum > Viscum album. The sequence goes on from OY728159.1 coordinate 1,218,510,704, forward strand.
TTTTTGATATCATTGATTATGTTCTTTGATTACCTTATGATACATATCACATGTTCTATCAATATTTATTCCATGTATCATTTATAAGATCATTAACATAAAGGATATGATCACAAATATTTATTCTTATGATTTCCTACCCTTATGTTATTCTTACATACATCCCATGTTTACTCATACTGAGCATTTTAGCTCACCCTATACATGTGTATATTTTTCCCAGGTTATGAGGAAGGATATTACGTGAATTTTATTATAACATCTAGTAATTTCCCATGTTTTTTTTGAAATTATATGTTTTTATTTCAATACCAGGTGTTGAGATGACATGTGATTATGATGCCCAATTTTTCTAGAACAATTTATTGAAAAATACTAAACTTTTAATAGAACACACATGCATTTTTTTCTAAAACGTTTAATAACACTTAAATGGGTGACTGGATCAGAAATTGAGGAGAACTATTGACCTCAGAATAGAAGCTTTACCCTAGGTGTGACCTGACATTGGTGGGCACGTGTCATCTGTATAAAAATAAATCAAGTATGTTTTTAACACCCCAATCTTCCACGGTATGCTTCTCTTTGAATAATGCAGTAGCATGTGTTGTAAGCAACTTCGAGTTCTAACACACACCACAACCAATCAAACTAGCCGTTATTATTTGTAATACCAAATTTTTGAAATTTTATACATTTTATCTTTCAAAATGGACTTCATTTTTGGATTCAGAATATTGAAATTAGCTTATGGAGAATTTTTGGTACATTTCAGATAACTTTCATATTTTGATGAATAGTAAAAATTAATAAATATTAATTAAAAACAACTTGTTTAATCGAAATAATTAATAGTAATATATTATGAATTTTATTGATTTAAAGTATATTTAGAATATGTTATTAGCATTTAATACAATGTTGGTAACTGGACATAATTTGACATTTAATCCGGGAAAAAACAAATGTCAATCTTTTGATAGTTACTATTTCTTAAAAACACAGTTCTTATTTTGACAGCGGGAATTAATTTTAAATTAATTTCATCCACTTATTTGTTTTGAATTTGGAAAAATATATTCCATATTTGGAATCAGGATATCCAAATTTTGTAAATAGGTAACTTTTATTTTTATTCATATTGAATAATTACTTCGGTAAATATTTTATTTACAATTGTTAAAGGGTAAATCTGGTAAATAAGTTTAAAAAAATAATATTATAGTAATATTATATTACCCTAAAACATATCCTAACCCTATTGGTTGATACATTTCCGACCATGGTCATCTTTGGGTCTATTTTGGGACCCCATGGATCCACTTGTAAGTGATAATGACAATTTATATTAATTAAGTTAAAGTAAATACAAAAATGACATAAGCATATATCATTTAGAAAAACAATTTTTACATGGTGTTATATATGTAATATTTTAGACTATAAATATTCATTAGAAATATAAAAATATTTCCTACAAAATGGGATTTTATTTATAATTTTTAGGCATCTAATTGTTAAATTTATTTACGACACAATAATGATGCAGTATTTTCCTTATTAATGAAAGAATTAAATAATTAGAAATATAAATTTTAAAATAAATATAATTTGGAAGTTTTGAAGACATACACGAATTTTCATGGTTAATATGAAATATAATTATTGGTTATATGAATTTTTTTGAAGTAATAATGCTGTTATAAATTTATCAAAAACAAAATACCCAATAGTGTCAAAATTGAAATAAAAGAGTTTTTAAAAACAAGTATTATATTATTAATTGATATTCTATTCCAAAAAATCTATGGTTCGGCCAAAAGACTTATATCATGGTAGGTGTATCATTAATGGACTACCCGAGGATCCATTATATGTTTATAGTAATATTATTAACTATATATATAAAAATACAAAGAGACATGGTAAATGTCAAACTATTTAACTAAGAGTTAAATAAAAAAGATAAGGTCAATATAGTGACTCAAACCTATATAAAACCTATTGGTTGATTTTTTTTAGACCTATACTCACCATATAATTTAAATAATCCTCTTTGGAGCCATTAGAAACCGAATATAAATTTATTATAATATAATATTTCTATCTTTTCCTAAGGTTCCCCTCACCCCACTTATAAAAGGGAACTCCCCATTATCTCAAATTCATTCCCTCAAAGCCTTTTGGTTCGGCCAAATGCTGCCCAAATATTCTCTGAACTTCCCTCACTTCATCCTAGGGGCCTTAATTTAGTCAGAAATCCAACTTAAGGGGCACTATTTATCAAATCAAAAGGAATAACCTGAAGAAGAGGTAATGTTTACACCACCCCCTTTCAAGTTCTTTTCTTCTTCAACTTCTTTTTTCTTTGTTATTTCCATTATAAAATAATAACTCTAGTATCTTCTATATTCTATGATGTTATTATAAATATGGCACAACCATATATAGTATTTTATCTATCCTTTGAATGACATGTCGCCATACATGCGTACGTACGACTTACCGTCTCCACGTCATGGTGTAATTATTATTCAAAACATTATTATTTAGATGGGTATGATAATGATGGGTAATTGATGTAAATAATAAATTTAACCTAATAATGATTCTTTATATAAGATATACAATCCCATTATATATTATTTTAATATCAAAATAATGATATTGTCGTTCGTTCGTACGTACAGACTACCATTTCCACGAACGCGATGAGACTCATTCCCCATCGTATCCATTCATGTATAATTCACATTTGACGATTAAAAATAATATTTAAGGACTTGATATCATTCTGTATGTGAAAAAGATATATACTATCCATAACAAATAGAACATATGTAACAAAACATATAAAATAAAATGATTAAGTTAACACCCGAAACGACGATAGTACTAAGATACTATTAACAAAGCAATGATAAAAGATCATATATGATTTCATATTAATGTATATGATTCTTATATAATTTAATAAAAATTATTTCACCATTATACTGGAGGTTAACCTACCCTCGACCATGGAAAATTACAAGTTAAGGGGATATTCACAATATATTCATTATCCGAGGTTGTTTATATGTAATAGTATACTAGGACCACTTTATCATCCACATCCATGTTTCATAAAAATGAATTTCAAAATGTTCTTACTATTTTATAGAATATGGGTTAAATTTATTTATAACCATGTTTAATTTTTATAAGATGTTTATAAGGGAATCTTTCCGTCGTTTTTCGAACAAGGTCCTTTTTAACCTTTTCGACAGAATTAAGGTAAGAATGTATTTTTTTACTTATACGGATGCTGCGACTATTTTCCGCCATTATAAAATCTTCAAAGAATCCCTTACAAGATGATAAGAATATATTGAAAGCAAATGTTTTTTTTATAATTATGTGAATTTTAAATGATTTCAAAAAGAATATTTTAAGAATTTGTGAAAGGTACTCTTTATCAAGATCAGAATTTTAAATATTTTAAAGATTTGTCTTTAAAAATATTTTTAATTAATGTCCATATTCTAAAAATGATTTTAAGAATTTATTTATATGGACATGAATGTTTTGAAATGATTTTTCTTTTCAAAATATTCAATGTGGTATGGGACACTTTGATTCAAAAATCTTTTTTAAATTAATTCCTTTATAAATTTGTGACTTTTAAATGATTTAAAAAAATATATTTCTCTAAAATAGGTTTGATTTCATCTATGTCAATATCCATTGATGTATTTTAAGCTTATTAGAAGTTGATTTATTATGATACAAAACATCCATATTGTATTGAAGGATTTGTGATATTTTTTACTGTGGATTTATTATTTTTTTACCATTCATGGTTTATGGAGAAAGTATCGATATTTCATATGCTAGTTTTAATATGAATTTTTATGTTATGTTTAAACCTGTTCATATGAGGAAATAATTGGACTTAATAAGTGACGGGTGGATCCCACTATAGCTCCTTGATGCATCCGTAGGACTCATGAGAAAAACTAGTGTCTTGGCACCATGCCTTGACAAAATCTTATTTGTAGTCCTGGCACAAGGCCTTGACTATGTGGTTATGATAGTCTGGCATTATGCATTCCATCATTATGAAAGTGGTAATTGATATTTCATGTGATTATTAAACAAGTATAATATCCAGGTGAATAAGTAAATGGAATTGTTTCATTTTATTTCTTCCATATTATGCTAAAGTTAAAGTTTAAAAGGATTTTGTTTTAGTTATACATTTCCTTAAATGTTTATGATTATTTATGAAAGATTCAGCTATATTGTTATCCTTACTAGGAATTTGAGCTCACCCATTTCTATGTTTTATTTTTCCCAGGATGTGAAGAAGTATTTTATGAATGACCTGCATGGGTAGTGTAAGGCGATATGAGTGTGGAGAAAAGATGTTGTTGTAGTTTTCTCTTTGTTATGTAATGTAAAGTTTATGAATGTATCTAGTGATTCGAAGGATACAAAACTAATCAGTCTTTCGAGACATGATATTTTGTGATCATGCCAATGTTATGTAATATGGCACCGACTCTGGGTAACTAGGGTCGGGGTGTTACAGTTGGTATCATAGGAAGTTTAGTAAAAACCTTGGAAGTTAGATTTAGATAAACTCTGATTAGAGAACATAGACCTGCAATAGACTTTGAAGATTAGAATAGAAGAACATCCAAGAATTTTGGTTTTGTAGAGATTTTGTGAGTTTTCAGAGAAATACATCCCTATCTGGATACGAGTAGGTAGAGGCGGCTCAGGCACAGATGTACCTAGGGGTAAAACCCAAAAACACAGCTTTGAGCTATACTCGAACGGGAACTGGTGCACGACAATAGACCTTGTTGCACTCTTGGTTACGACACTTCTGGGGGATATTCTTAAGATAATTATAATTCTCTTTACAAACCATTATAAAGGGTTTATGAGAATATAATTACTCAATGAAATTTTTTGTTTTTATGATTATGGATTATATCCATAAATAGTTCAATTCATTTTAAGTGTTTTACAAGTATGGAATTTTGTATTTTTACTCATAAACTGATCTAGTTTATGCCATTGTTTTGAAATAGTGCCTAGTGGAAGGAATGGAAACTGTATCAATGCACACACTCCATGTAGGGATTGTCCTACTGCTCCAGATAATTATACTGGAGCTGGTGATGCAACTGGTGCTGATCAACTATTCACCATACTAGGATAACTCACTCATGTTATGAATAATAACCTTACCCGTATGGAGCACCCTGATCCGCAGCATGGAGGATCAATGTTATATAGATTCATGAGGCAAAAACCACCAAAATTCAATGGGAGTACATATCCCTTAGTATCTGAGCAATGGATAAATTCCTTAGGGAAAATATTCCATGCCTTGGGGAGTAGCGAATGGGAAAAAGTTTTCATGGCTGTTTACCACCTTGCTGGAGATGCTGATCAATAGTGGTAATTGATTCAAATCACAAAGGACGATGAAGAAGTATCAAGTATAGAATAGAGGGAGCTTAAAGATAATTTCTTATAATAATACTTTCCTAATGACCATCGAGCAGATATGGAAGGGCAATTTCTCAGTTTGAGAAAAAAGAAATATGATATTGTTTCAATGTATGAATATAACTTTAAAGGGTTGGCGAGGCATGAATCATATTATATACGTAACCAGATGAGTAAGATTGATCATTTTTGATGGGTTAAAACCATTTCTCCATCGAGCATTAGTCTCACAATCCTTCTCATCATATGAAGACACTGTCTCATGTGCTATAAAGACAGAAAATGAATTTTCTAAATCTTATGAAAATAAAGTAAAGCAAGAGAAGAAGAGAACGATGGAGAAAGAGACCGATAAAGGGAAAAAGGGATAGAAGGATTTTCCATTATGTGATAATTGTGTGAAGAAACACCCCGGTAGTTGCCTAAAAGGAATGGGATTTTGTTACAAATGTGGAGAAAAAGGTCATCGGGCTCGTGATTGCAAGGGAAAGAAAGAGGCTGTCAATGTTGAATTCTACAATTGTAGTGAAATGGGGCATTATGAAAATGAATTCCTTAAGAACCAAGGAAAATTACCTAATAAAATTCCAAGGGATCAAGGCCAGTATTATGTTGTTACTAAAATTGAAGTGGAATAATTAATGTATTTATGTATTTGGACTCAAGGATAATATTCTGGTTATAAGAATAATGTGATATATATAAGGATTGTACTGCAGTAGTTGTTTTTTTTTTCATTAAGGTTTTAATATGACTAAGGTAATCATATTTTCAGAATGTGACAATAAGATAAACCTTACTTTGTCTGGGGAATTTGATGTGACAATTTATTTTGGAATTTAGATACCTTTTACAGAGAGTATAGACAGAGGTACTTTGGATAACTATAATGTTTAGAGTGGATTAAGTTGAACATAAATAGTATTGTTTAAGGTTAAAGAAATTATTATGATCAATTTTTGGAATATTATGATACTATAGTTTTAGTAAAAGGATAACCTACAGGTCGGGCAGTAACCTGTCACATTGGACAAAGCTGCAGGAATCAAACCTACAACCATAGTGTGACATGCCTTTATTACCTACCACTAGCCTACAGGAAGTCCCTGGTCATTATAATGTATTTTTATTCAGGGTATGTATTAATGTTTGGATCCTTATATGAATAGGACAAATATAACATTTTTGGGTTCTTCTATCTTTTGGAGTGAAAGAGGAGTTTGTGGTTGAAATTAATTGAAGGATGAAACCCTACTTTTCAAGTATATATATATATATATATATATATATATTTATATATATATATATCTTATTCTATGAAGAAAATAATTATTAAACATTAGTTAAGGGATCTTAAAACAAAAAATGTGTTATCCTAATACCTTGTGTTTTGTTGAACCAATGATATTTTAAATCATCATAGATTGATGGCTTTAAGGCCCTCAATTCTATAATTGATTGTGACTGATGACCTCAAACACTCTCTATAAATATTTACGTTTTTCCTCCAATAATGTGTCTATAACTTCAACCAATGATCTCCAAATTGAGATCATAATTTTGTGGTGACCCTTTCATTTCCCTTTTACTATTATTAAGACTAAATTTTATTAACACATTTTTAGATGTGGGGTTTCCCACAAAGATATTTTCTATTTTCAACATTTTATTTTCGAAGAACAATTTCAAATTGCGAGGACGCAATTTATTGATGGAGGGGAGAATGTAACACCCCAAGCATCCACAGTACCCTTCTATCTGAATAATACAGTATGGTGTGTTATACGGAACTTCGAGTTCTAACACACACCAGAACCAATCAAACTAGTCGTCATGAATTGTAATGCCCACTTTTTAAAATTTTATACAATTTATATTTCAAAATGGAATTCATTTTTGGATTCAGAATATTGAAATTAGCTTAGGGTGAATTTTTGGTATTTTCATATAACTTTCATATTTTGATGAATAGTGAAAATTACTAAATTTTAATTAAAAACAAATTTTTTAATCAAAATAATTAATTGTGCTAAATTATGAATTTGAGTGATTTTAAAGTATATATATAATATATTTTTTCCATTTAATACAATGTTGGTCAATGGACATAATTTCACATTTAAACCAGAAATAAACAAGTGTCAATCTTTTTATAGTTATTATTTCTTAAAAACACAGTTTTTTGTTTTGACAGCGGGAATAAATTTTAAATTAATTTCTTCTACTTTTATGTTTTGAATTTGAAAAAAAGGATTCCATATTTGGAATCAGGATGTGTAAATTTTCTAAATAGGTAACATTCATTTTTAGACATTTTGAATAATTACTTCGGTAAATATTTTATTTACCATGGTTAAAGGGTAAATCTGGTAAAAAAGGGTAAAAAAATAATATTATAATAATATTAATTTACCATAAAATGTGTCCCAACTCTATTGGGTGATACATGTATTACTATGGGCATATTTGGGTCGATTTTTGGACCTCATGGATCCACTTGAAAGTGATAATGACACATTATACTAATTAAGTTAAAGTAAATACAAAAATGACATAAGCATATATCTTTTAGAAAAATAATTTTTACATAAGGTTATATATTTTTTCTTTTCGACTATAAAAATTCATTAGAAAGATAAAAAGATTTTTTACGTAGTGGTATTTTATTTGTAATTTTTAGACATTGAATTATTAAATTTATTTGTGACACAATAATGATGCCGTATTTTCCTTATTAATGAAATAATCAAATAATAATTATTATAAATGTTAAAATAAATATAATTGGAATGTTTTGATGCAATACACGAATTTTCTAGGTTAATATGACATATTAGGATTTGTTATATGAATTTTTTTCGAAGTAAAAATGATGTTATATTTTTATCAAAAGAAAAATACCCAATAGGATTAAAATTGACATAAAAGAGTTTTTAAAACAAATATTATATTATTAATTGATATTATATTCATAAAAATCAACGGCTCATACAAAGGACTTATATCATGATAGGTGTATCATTACTGGACCACTTGGGGGTCTATTGGATGTTTATAGTAAGATTATTAACTATATAATATAATAATACAAAGAGACATGGTAAATGGAAAACTATTTAACTGAGAGTTAAATAAAAAAGATAATGTTAATATAGTGACTCAAACCTGTCTAAAACCTATTGGTTGAGTGGTTTTCAACCTATCCCCACCTTAGACATTAAATAATCTCCTTTGGAGCTATTATAAAACGAATATTAATTTATTATAAAATAATATTTCTATGTTTTTTTAAGGTTCCCTCGCCCCTCTTATAAAAGGGCACTCCCCCTTCTCTCAAATACATTCCCTCAAATCCTTTTGGTTAGGCCAATTGTAAGAACCAGGTTCTTATTTTTGATGTATGGGCTTCTTCATTTCTCTTTTGCTTATGTTTTTTGAGAAAATATGGAAAATGGGGAAAATCAAAATTTTTGGAACTACACGCTGTGTACTTTTTCACACACCGTGTACTTTTGGCCGTGTGGGATGAGTACATGGGGCCTATGGCCTGGACTGTGACAAATGGTGTAGGAACTGAATAAATGCCGTGTAGTGGTCCTTTACACGCCGTGTAGTCAGTCGGCAGGCCAAAACAGTAAGGCGGTGGAGTAGCCGCCAGCTGGGCGATAGTACACACCGTGTACTCAAGAGTACATGTCGTGTACTCATGTCGACAGATGAATAGTGTAGCGGTGCCGCCAGAGGAACAGTTAAATGAAGGTAGTACACACCATGTACGTGGAAGTACACACAGTGTAATTTATTTTTTTCGCCTAAAACGGGCAGTATCCAACCCTCTTCATAGGATTGGCTTAGAACTGGAGGAAGGAGCTCGGGAGGAAGGCCAGATCTTCGTAGATCAACAGATCGAGCACCGAGAATCCGATCTCGCTTCCGTCGATCACGATAGAACCGTACGGGTAAGCCCTTTCTTCTTCTATCATGTTTCTTACCAATTATTATCCTAATGGGAGTAATTTAATGTTAAATGAAAGTTTTCTTACCTCATATATACACCTTTTTGGGAGTTTATGGGATCGATGATCGTGTATACCACTCGTTGACGTATAAGGTAGGTGTCTTGGTGTTAATTTTTCTATCTTTCGTGTGTTTTGTGCATTTTTGTGCCACTAACCCATGTTGGGGTGTCATGTGGCTGAGGCCATTACTATAATAAACACCTAAAATTGAGTAGGTGATTAATTGTGATATTAAAATGATGGTTGTGATCATTTCTTGGATCCAGAACCACCCCGGGGGTGTGTTCCACAGTTTAGCCATTTGGCTAGGATACCCGAGGGTATTCCTTTAAAGTAGTAATTGTAGAATTTTCTTGAGAGTAATTGCTTATTTATTTCTTGTTTACATGTTGGGTATGGCCTGGTTAACTGTTTAGCCTGAGGGCATTGTTGTGATTAGCCTATGGGCACTGCACTGTTTAGCCTGAGGGCAGACGTTATCTTGGCCTGAGGGCAACTTATTCAGTGCCTGGGGGCAATAGACTCTGTGCCTGAGGGTCAAACTACCCACGCCTGAGGTCAAAATTTGTTACGCCTGAGGGAAATACCTACGGGTTGGATTCTGATTCCCTGAGGGTATGTTTTACTTGTCTGAGGACGCTGACTGTTTACCTAGAAATTCACTGTGGTGGTTTCAAAATAATATTTAATGGATAAAATGAATAATAAAATGGAAATTTAACTATTGATTTAGTTACTTTTGAGTACTTCTTACTTTATTGCATTTTACTATTGCACAATGTAGTTGCATGCTTACATGCAGTTGGGCACGAGCCTTTGGTGGGTGCCTACTGAGATATATTTCTCACACCCGGTTTGGGTCATGATTTTCGGCCCAAACAGACTACGTTGCTGCAGGTATGGATAGAGGAAAGAGTCCCTATACAGGTACTTGACTGTTTCTGAGGAGTAGGAGGGCATTGGACTGAGCCTAGGCTCATGGTGCCACTGCCAGTTGTATGACTCGTTTTGTTGTACTCTGTATTTTGTTGTACTATATAGATGTATAACATGTTCTCGATGTTTTCTTAGAACTTGAGACATGTAGCATCATTACTTATGTATTGTTGGTTGTATCCAATGTAGTTGTTTATTTCAGTTGTGTATGGTTTACTGCTTCCACTGTCGTTGTATGTTTTATTTCGTATTTCCGCTGCGCTACACCTTGAAAATGAGGGTATAGTTTCCCAACTATCATACCTGGGCCCCCGCTGCTAGTCGAAAGCCTCTGGCTTTTGGGGAAATGCGCTTGAGGTCACGTGGCGAACTGGGTTCGAGGCACCCGTTGCGTGGAACCCGAATCCGGGACGTTACAAAGTGGTATCAAAGGGGTTCTTTTCTTTGACTTACTATTTGGAGTTTTAGTCAGGTATATGACGAACTATAGTTGGTAATAAGCTGTGCCTGGGCGTAGCTAACCCGTGTACATGGAAAATCCAATTTACCGTGTGCTGCAATTTTATTGATTTTAAAAATTTTACAATTGATTTGATTTCACCGTTTGGGGATGCACTTGAGATTGTACTATTTATATTTCTTTTCCTATGAGTTCTATTTAGTTGCAACCCGATGAGATGAGGGTATGCCATCTCACGCACCGTATAGGCACATGATAAATATCACATGCCATGTAGGTGCATTAGAAATTGCATTTGTTGTGATAGTTTTTGTGCTAGAAAAGCACACTGTTATGATGGCTTCTTGATAAATACCTTCTCTGTGATAGGGTATTTTCTTGTGTGAGCCTGTTTATAGAATGCACTCCAATCATTGGCTTTTGGGGAGTATGGGCCCCCATAGACCGGAATTTAGTGGGTCATTAGCTGTTTATTTGTTATAACACAGATAAGTTGTCAATATTTGATTCGTTGGGAGTATGGGCCCTCACAAGTCAGAATTTGACACTTAAGTGTTGTTTTTCAGTATTTTCTGGTTTCCAGTAATGTTTCTGAGGCATACTGTCCAGAAACCTAGTATACATGCCATGTTGTATCTTTAAACACTCTGTGTATGACCTTTTGTTCGGGAAGAAAAATAAACTTTTTGAGTACACGCCGTGTACCCAGAGTACACGCTGTGTAGTCTCTTCCCGTGTCACAAACTGTGTTTACGGCGACATGGGGAAGAGAAGATCTTGGGGTGAACACGCCGTGTAGCTTTTGTACACACCGTTTAGTGTTGACCTGGAGTCTAGCCGTGTAACTAACAACACGTTTCGGTGAAATCCTATACAGAACATGTCGTATCGATGATAATCACGCCGCGTAGTGTGACTTAGGGACTCGACCGTGTAACTAACTACACGGGATGGTGTCACCGCTCATACACACGCCATGTACCTATGGGACATGTCGTGTAGTCTTGTCCGAGGACAGACCGTGTGGACTTAAATGTGTGGCAGGGAAACGGGGTGGTGTACACACTGTGTGTGGGCGTAACACACCGTGTAGTGTCATGCCGAGTAATCGGCCGTGTCACGGACGACACTGGTATTTGGAAAATAACACCCTACACGCCGTGTAGCTTTTAAACACTCCATGTCGTTTTTGTTCAACGTGATCCATGTGGCTTAGCCGTGTAGAAGGAAACGGGTAGGGGAATGGAAAGTAAAGTACACGCCGTGTAGTCATTATACATGCTGTGTAGTATTGTTTTTCTAATCTTGAAATGCCTTATTCCCCTTATTACATTTGTGGTTCCTTTGCTTTCAGACTTAATAATCTTGAATCAAAGGTGTTCTTTTGACCTTGTAGTGTCTTGCCGCCTCGACGTCCGCGCGTTGTTCTCCAGGAGAGTGGTGATGATTTTACTCCAGAGATGGTGGTCCATGGGCTACCAGTTGATCCTCCAACAGAGCCATATGCGGCACCAGCTGCTATACCGTACACAGGAGCGGAGGCACAGTTCCTCAAGGGATTTATGCGGTTCATGTAGACCTTTCAGAGAACACTACAGGCTGCCACATCTATGGCCGAGCTGACACATATCTTCCAGTAGTAGCATCCGTCTACATTTTTAGGGGATGGAAGACCACAGGCTGCAGAGTCTTGCTAGGGACGATGTAGACTATTTTTGAGCATCTTGAGATGCCTCCAGGGCGTAGGGTCAAGCTCGCAACTTATATGCTGCGTGATGCCACCAAGAGGTGGTGGGATGTTACCTCCCATCCAGAGCATCACAGAGACATGGTGTGGCAAGATTTTCAGGCAGTCTTCTTTGACTTCTTTTTCCCAGAGAGATTGTGGCCAGATATAGCTCGAGAGTTCCTGAATCTGTAGCAGGGCGCTATGTCTGTGATGGAATATTCTGCTTGTTTCACTGAGCTTCAGCATTTTTCACCCGTACCTGTGGGTGATGAGACGTTGAGAGCCAGACGTTTTGGGGATGGTCTTCATTATGACATCAGAGCGCTAGTGAATGTTTTCAGGTTGCCTTCAGTACACACTATTGTGAACTAGGAACTAATTATAGAGAGGAACCTATGTGAATCTAGTGATGTTGGCCAAGGTGGTTTAGCGCCAGTTACTGGTACTATTTCTGCTGGAAATAGGAAGAGACAGATGGATTTCTCACAGGGAGGTAGTACCTGTGAGGAAGCTTCTTCAGGTGGCCCGATCAGGTGCTACTAGTGTGGTAAAGAGGTGCACAAGAGACCACAGTGTCCAAGTGATCCATTGGAGTGCCGAGCTTTTGACAAGATGGGTCATCTACAGTGATTTTGTAGGGAGTTTCCATCAGTGGCTAGTGAGAGGGGTTCTGTGCAGACTCCGCGTGCGGGGGTAGGACCAGTGGCTTCTTACAAGTTGGGGAACTGGAATACGTCAGGGCATGTAGGCCGAGATAGTGGTCATGGCCATGGTAGCCAGACACCAGGATCTTAGAGGCAGCAGGGTGGGATACCACAGGGTATTCTGGTTGTGTCGCAGGGCCGTGGCACTAGGCAGGCATATGCAGTGCAGCAGACCCAGCAGGAGTAGGATCCCGGACCTTCTCCAGTCATAGGTACTATTCTAGTAGCTTCTGTCTTATCTTCAGTACTTTTCGATATGGGTGGAACACATAGTATCATATCTGTGCCCGTTTTGGAGAGCCATGGGCTCTATGTTTCTACTTCTTCTGATATCTTGACGCTAGACACTCCGTTGGGGACTAGAACGGCTTGTGTGCATCAGGGCAAGGAGTTCCTCCTTGAGGTTGGTGGGTGTCACTTTCTATGGGACCTTTATGTCTTAGAGATGAAAACTTATGACTTCATTCTCGGGATGGACTAGTTGGTTCCCTTCTGAACCTTTGTAGACTGCTATCATCACAGGGTGCGTTTCACGTCACCAAAGGGCGGAGGGTTTCTATATCAGGGAGAATGGAATGTTCAGGAAAGTCGAGCTGGACCAGAGCATCGTGCGTGAGGTGGAGTCATATCCCAGATTGCGAGCTTATATCTGGATGACCAGGGGAATTTTCAGATAGATTTCCCCCCAATTGATGATCCTTTCAAGGATGTCTTCCCAGACGACTTTTCGGGTCTACCTCCAGAGCAAGAGGTGTATTTCCTTATCGAGCTTGTGCCAGGAGCAGCACCGGTGTCAATTACACCATATAGGATGGCTACACCTGAGTTGCATGAGGTCAAGAGGTAGTTAGAGGAGTTACAGGAAAAGGGTTTTATCCGACCTAGTACTTCTCCGTGTGGTTCTCCAGTCCTTTTTGCGAAGAAGGCGGACGGTAGCCTTAGACTTTGCATGGATTATCAACAGATAAACCAGTTGACGGTTAAGAACTGATTTCCCTCACCGAGGATTGATGATCTGTTTGATAAGCTTTATGGAGCACGAGTGTTCTCGAAGATTGTCCTGTGGTCAAGATATCATCAGCTGCACGTGAGACCGTCGGATATACCGCTTACAGATTTTCCGAGCAGATATGGTCTATACGAGAAGTTGGTTATGCCGTTTTGGACTCACAGACATGCCATCAGTTTTCATGGATCTGATGAATCATGTGTTCCATCTGTATCTTGATTATTTTTTGGTATTATTCATGGACGAAATCTTGGTGTACTCATGCACTCGACCCGACCATGCCACCCATCTTGAGATCGTATGGATTACACTGAGAGAGCATCATCTATATGCTATGATCTCAATGTTCCACTTTTGGATGGACTAGATCACTTCCTGGGTCATACAATTTCAGAGGCAGGAGTTGCAGTGGACCTAGAGAAGGTGAGAGCATTAGTTTCCTAGGAACAACCTAAGAATGTGTTTGAGATACGGAGTTTCTTATGGCTGGATGGTTACTACAAACACTTCATACAGGACTTCTCCCGCTCAGCAGCACCGTTGACCGGTCTAACTAAGAAGGGTGTGAAGTTAATTTGGTCGAAAGCTTGCGAGATAGCTTTTAAGGACCTTAAAGGAAGGTTGACATCACCACCATTCCTGATACTCCCAAAGCAGGGGAAGAGCTATACAGTTTACTGTGAAGCTTCAGGTATTGGGATGGGAGCAGTGTTAATGTAGGGCAATCGAGTTGTTGCATATGGGTCTCGACAATTGAGGCCACACAAGTGGAATTACCGGACGCATGATATCGAGTTGGCTGCAGTTGTTCATGCATTGTGCTGTTGGAGACATTATCTATTGGGAGAGAATTTTGTGGTTTTCACCGAGCACAAAAGCCTCAAGTATATAATTACACAGCATGACCTGAATCTGAGGTATAGAAGGTGGGTCGAGTACCTACAGTCCTTCGATTTTCAGCTTGCCTACACACCTGGTAAAGGTAGTGCGGTAGCTGATGCACTAAGCAGGAAGACTCAGATACATGCGGTGCTGGAGGCAAGTGGGGAGTGGGAGATCATGGCCCTGTTCTATGAGATGCATATGAAGGTGCAGGACAGTCAGGGACAGACATATCTTTCCTCGTTAGCTGTGACATCTATCCTCTTGGACAGAGTGAGGATTAGATAGCTATCTGATCCAGAAGGACAAGTTCTACGAGAGTTAGTGGAAAGTGAGGAACCTCCTCCTGGTTGGACAATAGGCGGTGATGGGTTTTTTCATTTCCATGGACGAGTGTGGGTTCCAAGGAATATACGCGAGGAGCTGATGTGGGAGTCTCATGCTTCGGCTTGGGCAGTTCATCCCGGGGTTACCAAGATGTACCATGATTTGAGACGTCACTACTAGTGGTTGGGTATGAAGGGAGATATAGTTGGTTTTGTTATAAGGTGTTCCACCTATTAGTAGGTGAAGGCGGAGCACTAGTGGCCAGCTGGGCTATTACAGCAGTTACCCATTCCAGAGTGGAAATGGTATGATGTCGCGATAGATTTCATGACGGGATTGCTGAGGTCACCTCGAGGCAATGACATTGTTTGGGTTGTTGTCGATAGACTCACGAAGGTAGCTCACTTTTTTCCAATTAAGGAGACTTTCAGTGTTGACGAGCTCGAAAGGCTGTATATCTGAGAGATCGTCCGTTGTCATGGGGTCCCTCCTGCTATTGTTTCAGATAGGAAAGCCTGCTTTACATCTCGTTTCTGGTAGAGTTTTCAGAGGGCACTGCGTACACAAGTGCTTCTGAGCACAACATACCACCCTCAAACAGATGGTCATTCAGAGCGTATGATACAGGTGCTAGAGGAAATGCTACGTGCATGCTTCCTAGACTTTGGGGGTTCTTGGGAGAAGCATTTACCCTTAGTCGAGTTTTCCTATATCAATAGATTCCAGGAATCTATTTAGATGGCACCATACAAGGCTTTATATAGTAGGCCATGCTGATCAACCTTTTGCTGGTTAGAGGTAGGTGAGGCGGCTTTACTAGGACCACATCTTGTACAGGAGACTTCTCAGCAGGTCCAGTTGATTCAGAAGCAGATGGCTACCACGCAGTCTCGACAGAAGTCTTATGTTGACCGCCACAGATGACATTTGTATTTCGTGGTTGGGGATCAGGTTTTCTTTCGTGTTTCACTAAGGCTGGGAGATAGATGGATCCGGAGATAGGGTAATATTTCACCAAGGTATGTGGGGCCATTTGAGATTATGGAGAGAGTCGAGCTAGTTGAATATCGGTAGTAGTTACCGCAGTGATACAAAGCCTTGCACGAAGTCTTCCATGTGTCTCAGTTGTGTCACTATCATCCAGAACGTCTCACATTTTCAGCCCTAGGAGGTTGAGATGGAGGCAGATGAGTCCTTTGGGTAGCATCCGATTCGTATCGTTGACAGGAGCCCAAAGGTTCTCTGAGGCCGGTCAGTTCCTCTCGTATGGGTGATATGGCATCATGGCTGAGTGTAGGATGAGACCTAGGAGTGGGAGGCCGACGTACATGTTCAGTGGCCGGATTTGTTCACAAATATATCTTCTCCACCCTTTCAAGGGATATTTGGGGACGAATTGCTATAAGGGGGGAAGTTTGTAAGAATCCGGTACTTATTTTTGAGGTACATGCTTCTTCTTTTCCCTTTTCTTTAAGTGTTTTTGAGAAAATATGGAAACTGGGGGAAAATCCAAAATTTTGGAACTACACGCCCTGTGATTTTTCACACGCAGTGTACTTTTGGCCGTGTGGGATGAGTACCCGGGGCGTGTGGCCAGGTCGGCGAAAAATGGTGTAGAAACCGACTACACGCCGTGTAGTGCTCTTTTACACACTGTGTATTCAGTCGGCAGGCTAGAACAGTAAGGCGGTGGAGCAGCTGCCAGCTGGGTGACAGT
The DNA here is from genome assembly GCA_963277665.1 of Viscum album. NCBI lineage: Eukaryota > Viridiplantae > Streptophyta > Magnoliopsida > Santalales > Viscaceae > Viscum > Viscum album. Next base: position 1,218,527,992 of record OY728159.1, read on the forward strand.
ACACACCGTGTACTTGGGAGTACATGCCGTGTACTCATGTCGACAAATGAATAGTGTGGCAGTGCCACTAGAGGAACAATTAAATGAAGGGAGTACATGACATGTACTTTGAAGTACACGACATGTACTTTGTTTTTTCACTTAAAACGGGTAGTAGCCAACCCTATTCACAGGATTGGCTTAGAACTGAAGGAAAGAGATCATGAGGAAGGCCAGATCTTTGTGGATAAACCAATCAAGCACCGAGAATCTGATCTTGCTTCCGTCGATCACGTTGGAACGGCGCGAGTAAGCCCTCTCTTCTTCTAGTGTGTTGCTTACCAATTCGTCTCCTAACAGGAGTTATTTAAGGTTGAATTAAAGTTTTCTTACCTCAGATCAATTCCATTCTTGGGCATTTCTGGGATCGACGATCATGGATACCACTCATTGATGGATAAGGGAGGTGGCTAGGTGTTAATTTTTCCAACTGTCGTGTGTTTTGTGTGTTTTTGTGCCATAAACCCATTTTGGGGTGTCGTGTAGCTGAGTCCATTGCTATAATAAACCCCTAGAATTGAGTAGGAGATTAGTTGTGATATTAAAATTCTGGTTGGGATCATTGCTTGGATCCAGAACTACCCCAGGGGTGTGTTCCACTTTTTAGCCGTATGGCCAGGATACACGAGGGTATGCCTTTAAAGTAGTAATTGTAGAATTTCCTTCAAAGGAATTGCTTGTTTACTGCTTGCTTACATGATGGGCAGGGCCCGGTTACCTTTTTAGCCTGAGGGCATTGTTGTGATTAGCCTGTGGGCATTACACTGTTTAACCTGAGGGAATTAGTTTTTTCAGCATGAGGGCAACTTCTTCCATGCTTGAGGGCAACAGACTCTGTGCCTAAGGGAGACACTACCTATGCCTGAGAGAAACATATGTTACGCCCAAGGTAAATACCTGCGGGTTGGATTCTGATTACCTAAGGGTATGTTTTTCTTGTCTGAGGACGCTGACTGTTTACTTAGAAATTCACTGTGGTGGTTTCAAAATAATATTTAATGGATTAAATGAATAATAAAATGGAAATTTAACTGTTAAGTTAGTTACTTTTGAGTACTGATTACTTTATTTCATTTTACTATTGCACACTGTTGTTGCATGCTTACACGCAGTTTGGCACATGCCTTTGGTGGGTGTCTACTAAGATATATTTCTCAGACCCTTTTTGGGTCATGCTTTTCGACCCCAACAGATTACGTTGCTGCAGGTATGGATATGGGAAAGAGTCCCTATACAGGTACTAGACTATTGTTGAAGAGTAGGAGGGCATTGGACCGAGCCTAGGATCGCGATGCTGCTGCAAGTTGTTTTGCTTGTTTTGTTGTACTCTGTATTTTGTTGTACAGTATTGATGTATAACATGTTTTGGCTGTTTTCTTAGAACTTGAGACATGTAGCATCATTACTTATGTATTGTTGGTTGTATCCACTTTAGTTGTTTATTTCCGTTGTGTATGGTTTACTACTTCCGCTGTCGTTGTATGTTTTATTTCATATTTCCGTTGTGCTACACTTTGACAAATGAGGGCATAGTTTCCCCACTATCAGACCTGGGCCCTCACTACTAGTCGGCAGCCTCTAGCATTTGGGGAAATGCTCTTGAGGTCACATGGCGAACCGGGTTCGGGGCACTCGTTATGGGGCACCCACATCCAAGACGTTACACCAAACCCTACCCAAATATTCTCTCAAATTCCCTCACTTCATGCTAGAGGCCATCCTTTAGTCAGAAATCTAACCTAAGGGGAACTTTTCATCAAATCAAAAGGAAGAATCCAAAGAAGAGGTAATGTTTTCACCACCCTATTTCATGTTCCTTTCTTCTTCAACTTCTCATTTCTTTATTATTTACATTATAAAATAAAACACCATTATCATTTATATTCTGTGATGTTATTATAAATATGGTACAACCATATTTATTATTCTATCCATCCTTTGAATGACATGTCACCATACGTCCGTACGTACGGCTTACTGCCTCCACGTCGTGGGGTAATTGTTATTCAAAACAATATTATTTGGATGGGTATGCTAATGATGTATAATTGATGAAAATAATAAATATAAAATGATAATGATTATGTATATATAATATAACATCCAATTATATATTATTTTAATATCAAAAGAATGATATTGTCGCTCGTGCGTACGTACGGACTACCGTCTCCATGAACACGATGAGATTCATTCCCCATCGTATCCATTCATGTATAATTCTCATTTGATGATTAAAAATAATTTTTAAGGACTTGATATCATTCTGTATATGCAAAATATACATACTATCCGTAACAAACACGACTTATGTAACAAAACATATAAAAGAAAATGTGTATGTTAACACCCGAAACGATGATAATACTAAGATATTATTAACAAAGCAATGTTAAAAGATAATATATGATATAATATTATTTTATATGATTATTTAATAATTTAATAACAATTATTTCACCATTGTATAGAAGTTTAGCCTACCCTCAACCATGGAAATGTACAAGGTAAGGGTTTATTAACAATCTCTTCATTATCTGAGGTTGTTTATAAGTAATAATCTTCTGGGACCTCATTTCCATCCACATCCATGTTTCTTAAAAATGTATTTCAAAACATTCATACTATTTTATAAAATATGGGTTAAAGTCATTTATACAATTTTTGACTTTTTATAAGATGTTTATAAAGGAATATTTTCATCGTTTAGCAAACAATGTCCTTTTTAACCTTTTCGACATAATTAAGGTAAGAATGTCTTTTTTTAACTTAAATGGTGGGTGCAACTATTTTCCTCCATTATAAAATCTTCAAAGCACCCCTTACATGCTTATAAGAATATTTTTAATGTAAATTTTTAATTATATAATTATGTGACTTTTAAGTGATTTCAAAATGAATATTCTACGAATTAGTGAAATGTACTCTTTATCAAGATCAGAATTTTAAATGTTTTAAAGATTTATCTTTCTAAATCATTTTAATTAATATCTATGTTCTCAAAAGTAGTTTAATGATTTATTTATATGGACATGAAAGTTTTTAAATGATATTTCTTTTCAAAAGTTTCAATGTGGTATGGGACACTTTGATTCAAAAATCTATTTTAAATTAATTCCTTTATAAATGTGTGTCATTTCAATGATTTCAATAAAAAAGATATTTCTCTAAAATAGTTTTGATTTCATCTATGTCAACATCCTTTGATGGATTTTAATCTTATTTGATGATAAATTTTTTATGATACAAAACTTCAATATTGTATTGAAGGTTTTTTGATATGTTTGACTGTGGATGTGTTATTTTTATACCATTCATGGTTTAAGGAGAATGTATTGACATTTTGTATGCTAGTTTTAATAAGAATGTTTATGTTACGTTTAAATATGTTCACATGAGGAATTCATTGGACTTAATAAGTGACGGGTAGAGCCCACTATAGCTCCTCGATGCATTAGTATGTCTCATGAGAAAAACTAGTGTCATGGCACAAGGCCTTTACAAAATCTTATTTGTTGTCTTGGCATAGGGCCTTGAATATGTGGTTATGATAGTCTTGCATTATGAATTCCATCATTATAAAAGTGGTTATTGATATTTCATGTGATTATTTGACTAGTATAATAACCATTTGAATAATTAAATGGCATTATTTAATGATATTTCTGCCATATTATGCTGATGTTCAAGTTTAAAAGGCTCTTGTTTTAGTTATACATTTCCATAAATGTTTATGATTATTTATGAAAGTTTCCGCTATATTGTTATCCTTACTGGACATTTGTTCTCACACCTTTCTATGTTTTATTTTTCCCAGGATGTGAAGAAGTGTTTTATGAATGACTTGCAGGGATAGTATAAGGGGATATGAGTGTGGAGACAAGATTTTGTTGTATTTTTCACTATATGATGCAATGTAAACATTATGAATGTATCTAGTGGTTCCAAGGCTACTAAACTAATCAATCTTTCGAGACTTGATCATTTGTAATCATGCCAATGTTATGTAACAATGCACTGACTCTGGGTAACTGGGGTCCGGGCGTTACAATGTTACCATACATAAAAAAAGTAAATAAAATTATTTTATTTTTTAAATCCTAATAACATATGAATGGTAACTCGAATTGAAAATCTGAGACCATATTAAAGTTTTTAATGTGGTGTTTTCCTTAACCATTCTTTAACTTTAATGGTTGACATAATAACCCTTGAGCTACACTAAGACATAGAAAAAGAACTATTTTGAACAAACGATGGTGGATCATGGATCAACAATCAAATCACAGCTGATTCGAATGAACCTCGCCAAAGATGACAACACAATGATCTTCCTTTATCAACAACTCATCCAAATTGATGTAGGGTGTTTGTTTCAATATAGTTATCCCTATTCTTGATTTCTATGGTGACAACGCGTCTATTTATGAACAGATTAATCTATGGTTCGAATGTTTTTGTGAGATGGTATATTATCTGTGGTACTATCTATAGATTTAATTTAATTACTCTTTGATTAACACTATAATTAATACAGATTGTGGCCGACATGAACAAAGGCCAGGCTTTATTATTCAAGGAGTTCTTGTCCTTCTCTCTCCCTCATACATCATGTTCTTCGCCATTGGACCCCTTTGGCCACAATTTGATTCTCTAGGTGGATCTGAATGAGATCAGAACCCCATATTAGAGGAAAAACAACAAAAGAGGATGACTCAGTGTAGATCATGACCCAAGGAACTCAGATTTGAAACTGTTTGAAATTAATTGTATAAGAGGTGGCTCATTTGTCCATAGATGGGATCATTGACACTAATTCATCTCAGAGGTACTACGAGGTGAAGTGGTGGGCAGAAGAGACGATGCAGCGGTGGTGGTACGAACAGTGGTAGCGGAAGTGGTGGAGGAGGACCCCATAACAAGGTGGGGGATTCAAGTGGATGAGACATGACTATGGGATGTGGTGATGACGATGGCCACATGGGGCATGGATGAACTAGGTGGCCCGCACGCGAGTAGGCCGGGATGAGAAAACATGCTCGGGCCAATGAGACAGATTGGTCCCAGAGCCTAGATCAAAACTAGTAAGACCCAAGGAGACTAGTGTAGGACCGATCCATGATAACCCATGGTGGTCGATCACAATGGTCAGTGGACGGACCATGTGGTTGGTCCACAAGCTAGTGACCCACCCTCTTTAAAACATCAAACTAGCATAAATTTCAAATGGTAAATCCTTTTGAAAAAGTCATTGGTTTCATTGGGACTCTGATATTGAGACGACCCTTTTAAGATGATGTGGTGTGTTTTAATATTAGACTAGTACGGGTTGAGATCGTCCCATGGGTTCTTTCCACAAGGGATAAATAAGACCATACTTCCACATTTATTATTTTTAGTCCCTTCTAGAAGATGAGTCTAAGAAAGAGATAAGGTATTTCTCTTTGGTTCTGGAGAAGGATCCTCTATCTCCCATAGTGGAGTTTTTTTTCGAATCGGTGTAACCTCTAAGAGTAGGGCATTCTTCCTCCATCTGGCAGGAAACATCAGTAGAGTTAGTGGTATTCTATTGGAAGGTTCCCCAAAATTATGGGTTGATCCAGATTGGGTTAGTGGTATTATATGGGAAGGATCCCCTCTTTATGTATGATATAATTCCTTGAACAATATGTTCACATTTTGAAGGTCCCAAATGACTAGAACTCTTCATGAGTGTCTCCATGATGTCATCATTCAAGGAGTGTGTTCTCCATAAATGATCATACATTGGGAATAATATTGTGTCTAGTTATTGGTTGTGGATTACCACTATACTATGGTTCTTGGACTGAGAATATTTGAATATTCCTGTTATATGAACTATTGACTTATACCTGTGCGGAGCTGATTAGTATTTTCATGGTGGTATTTCATTTGTGGTATTTCTGTTGTGGAATTTACATTGTGATTTTGGGTTTTCCTACAGAGTATTGTATTACTCACCCCTACATGGGCTTTTCCCACACATGTTGTGTCTTCTACAGATGATTGAAACTTTTCCGGATCCCTTGGTAGACCAACACCAAGCGATGCTTAGTGGGGACTTATAGACAAGGCATGTTCCTAGAGTCTTTACAACAGTCTCAGTACCTCTTTTTTTTACTATTAGACCCTGTGCATAGAAACACTTTTTGATGGGCTTGTATTCTGGCCCATTATTCTTTATTATAATTCGTGTTTTACTCTGTAGTGAGATCCTAGTGGTTTTCATGAAATTTTTGCATTTTTTTTCTACATTTAAGCATTTGTGTCATGGATATGAGTTTGTGTGTATATGTACTTAGGATAATTCATCCAATTTATAGGACATTCCATATCAATGCTACTCACTAGCCCCTGGCCTATTGAATGTGGGATTGGGGTAGTCATGGAACAAGCTCCTTTGGGAAGGGTTATGAAATTGTAGTATCAATGGTGGTCGTTTCTACCATTGGATTGGGAGTATGTGATGTTGGTTTAGGGAAACACATTTGAGTGTTTCAAGTTAGGATTTCCATCCTAGGACTCTATTGTTGGTGCAACGGATGATGTATCTACACACCAAGACTCTCACAACCTTCTTTTTCACTTGGTACATGAAAATATTGGTTGTGAAATAAATATAATGGTACCCAAATCATATATGAATGGTTGTGTTTCCCATCTCCTTTATGAGTCATCACTCTAGATAATCTCAATTGACCATGGTACATATATGTCAGGATGCCTCCATGAAGATAGCCATCTAGGAATAAATTGTGTGATCACAAGGATGATCCCCCTAGTGACGGGGTATTAGTATATGGGCTTGTTATAGAGATACAACCTCCATGTGGTTTTCCTGGTAAACCACCACCCATTGAGTAGCAGATACTACCAGCACTATTAGATGGAAATGCATGCAAGATGAGTGTTTTTAACGAGTTTCAGAGGCTAAAACCTCCCAGGATTTGTGGTGATCCATACCCCATGTTCCATGAGGATTTTCTATAGGTAGTCACCCATGTTTTCCTCCTAGTGAGTACCCCTACCAAATAGGTATAAGACCTCACCATGAGTCTTCATGTCTTCTCCTAGGGGCGATGGTGGAGCTTGGTGGCACAATCTCATGATCAGACAACTCTATCATCAACACACTTTGAACATATCTTCAAAGAGGACTTCATTCCAGGCACATTATGATTGGTATGTGATTCTACATCTGTAGTAGGGAAATATGACCAAGGCATCGTATTCATCATGGTGTACTAATATTTAAAATTAATCCATAGACATGGTACAAGACATTTTCTTTATTACTCATAAAATCAATCATGGCTTAGGTCAGGATATTCTGAGTCATTAGTATCCTTAAGAATTCCAAATTATGATGGGGTACATGGGGGGCCGTCTAGTGTAGTTTTATCTAGGGGAGGAGACACTGGTAGTGGGAGATAGTAGTAGGTACTTGGTAGCTTATACCATGGCAGTAGGTACCCATTGATAATCATAGGGATGTTAGTGAGAAAGTTGATTGAAGGGAAGATCCCAAGACTCAGGGTATGATATGTAAGGCTCCCAGGGTGGTGCGACTCATCCTAGGGATGGATGGTGTTATAGAAGACGTGGCCTGAGAAATTTGGAATGAGATTGCCCAACCCTTTGTACAGTTGATTAGGGGACAGTCGAGGGACCACCAAGGACAAGGAACAAATTAGAGCAGGGTAGTTGAGAGGGTTGAGGATGCGGAAGAGGACAAGGAATGGATGAAGGAGTTGTTCAGAGGTTTGACCTATTACAACCCCAATGCGTAGGTGGTCCACACCAGGATTAGGGAGATGGTGGTCATGAATGAGGCTAGTTTTTGAAAATGGAGGCTTATGAACTCTAGGCTGCAAGGATGATATGATGTATGATCTGTGACTTTTCGACCATAGCTGTTTTTTATAGACATTGGTGCTAGTATTTCCTTCTTAACTACAAACCTTGTCTGGGACTCAGAGATTCCTTTGAACCACTAACTCTACCCTTAGGCGTAGAGAATCCTATATGAGGGGCTGAAATTATCAAAAACTAGTTACTATAGTCTGAAATGAGTATTGGAGTAGAGATTTTCGGTTGGGATCTCTTGGTTGGGGCGTCGAGGCCTTACGACAAAATTATTGGTATGGAATGGTTATCAATACTTCTTGCTCAGATTGATAGTTTTAGTCTCCAAGTGTGGTGTTTTCATAGTGATGGAACCAGATTTTTCTTAGATGGGGAAAAAGAAACATATGCATCATATTATGGACTCACAGATAGTAGGGTGTATCTGATTACTCATCATTTGGGATAGAATTACCCTCAGTGTAGTGGATGTTATGATTCCTCAGTTTCCTACAATGGTGGAGGAGTATGAGGAGGTCTTCCTAGATGACGTTTCGAGTTTACGTCCCCTAAATGAGATGTAATTATGCATTGATCTACAACCCAGGACATCCCCGATATCAACATATTCATATCATGTGGCTCCAATAGAACATAATGACTTGAGGGTTCATTTGGAGGACTTAAAATGGCATGGATTATTTAGAACCTGTGTTTCACCATGGGAAGCCCCAGTTTTGTTTTCCAATAAGGATGAAAGGATCATGAAGTTGTTTTAGGATTTTGGAGTTTGAACCAAGTGATCAAGAAGAACAAATATCCACAACTAATTATTGAATACCTCTTTGACCAGTTGTAGGGGGCACACTAGTTTTCTAGGTTCAACATCAGATTTGGCTATCAACAGTTTCGAGTATGGGGTGAAGATATATTAACGATATCCATCATGTGTCGTTACAGTCACTCTGAGTACGTGGTGATTCTATTTCAAATGAAAAATTCCCCTGTAGTGTTCATGGGACTGATTAATCATATCATTCATCCTTATAAAGATCAGTTCATGGGGTCTTCATCGAAGAAATCTTAGTGTACTCACCGTCTGAGGAGGAGCATGAGAGACACTTGAGGATGGTCATAGACACACACACTAAGGGAACCAAATTTATGGGAATATCTCGAAGTTTCATTTTTGGATTTGAGAGGTCCATTTTTAGGGACACATCATCTCAGAGTCTAGAGTTGTAGTGGATCTAACAAAGGTTGAATTAGTTCATTCATAGAAGCCACCTAAGAATGTTACTATGGAATGGAGTTTCCTTGGATTGGTAGGGAACAATTAGTGGTTAGATCCCAAATTCTTCATAGTAGAATCACCCTTGATAGCTTTGACATGAAAGGGGTAGCCCTTCATGTCGATAGAGAAGCACCAGTATTGGTTTTAGAAGTTGATACATAGAATCATGAGCACTACCATATTGAAGTTATAGAAGGATGATGTCAAGTACATGGTTTTATGGGATTTATCATGGAAAAATAATGTTAGTGTCCTGATTCAAGGTAAAACTATGATTACCAATAGTTCATGCCAGCTGAGATTGAATGAGAAGAAATATTCGACCCCTGATCGTGAGCTAGTAGTGGGAGTCTCTGCTTTAAAGAGGTGGAGACACTACATGATGGGTGACCGGTTTATCATATAATATGATCATAAGAGTCTCAAGTATATATTCTCTCATAAGGAAATGATCTAGAGAAATAGACGATGGAAAGAGTTCCTCCAGGACTAAGACATTGAGATTTTCTATACTCTTGGGTAGGGGAACGTGATGGAAAATTCTCTTAGTAGAAGATCTAGTTTTTAGTTATTGAATGAGGTGTCATAATAGTTAGACTCATTGTAGATATCCTTTCTGTGTGGAGAGGATAAAACACACCTCATGTTGATGGTTTTCACCCCTAAAATCTTACAGCGAGTTAGGGAGGCAAAAATTGGCGAAACTGACTATGAGACCATAATTACTCAGTTGTCTATAGGGCATGATCCTAATAGATATTAAAAAGGTGGGGAGCACTCCAATATTTTCAAAGGGTGCATAGTTTTAGTAGTGGAATTGTGGGAGGAGGTTTTCAGGGAGTTCCATACACCCCCTTTGGTGGTATATCCATGTCTGGTGAAGGTGTACCCTGACCATTTACGTCATTTCTGGGGGCATGGTATGAATAATCGAGTTGCGATGTTCGTCTTCTGGGGGCTCACATGTCAACAAGTGAAGTTTTAGCACTATGTTCCAGTGGGTTTAGCTCAACCACTTGATGTTCTAGAATAGTAGTGGGATGAGATATCAATGGAATTCATAATGGGGTTACCCCTTACATGCAGGGGAAATGATGCCATCTGGTTGATCATTGAATGCCGAAATACTTTTTTATTATATTCCATACACTTTTAGGAAATGTGATAAACCCAAAGTCACTTTCATGCCCCAAAAATACATCCAAAGCCGAACAAGAAAAAAAAACCCAACGCAACCAACAAAAACTAAAAACCATAATCTCCATACCCGTCATCAAAACCAATACAAGAGTCCTCCTCTGCGGTGGCCATTCCCCATTCCGAAGCCGAATTAATATTCCTCATGAAATCACCATTATAGTCCCGCCTCACATCATCCAAATTTATTCACCCAAGACCATCTTGTTTAGACAGGCTTCCATGTTTAAAAGCCAGGGTCACCCCACGATCTCTCTTAAAGGAGGCTCTGGTGCACAACGGTCATGACAGTTAGTAGTAATCCATTCTGCCTTTTCTTTTTGGAGTAACAAATTACACTCCTCCATCATCTGTCTTGGTTCTATATCCACCTTGCACTATATCCCTGAAGGAGAGATTGACCATACCACCTCTATTCTCCTTGTCTCGCCTGGAAAGCATCCCCTTCCTCCCAAGGATGCTATATGAGGTTGATTCCTATCCCTCCTCATATCTTTCTCTCCTCTAATCAGATGTTTTTTTAGTCCATCCCTGACAGATAGTTGCCCGCAATGCCATCATCTTTAAATGCTCATTTTCCATTCCCCTCAATAACATTCCCCAGTCTATAGATTTTCTCTACTAATAAATGGTATTCACAATAGTGGATTCCTCCATAACATTACAGGAATCATCTTGGTCAACTTCCCCAACCATGAAATACCTCATGCTGACCTCAAAAGATTCATCCTGCTCCGCTGGAACATAATTCAAACCCTCCACAGCAAGTCCTTGTAACCTCTTACTCAAAGAAAGCAAGGGATTAGGTGAGATACCCGGTCTCCCACTATCTTGGTATCTCCCAGTTCTGCCCTATTCCGTTGCTGATGCACCTTTTTCACTTTCCTCCCTCTGTTCCCTCATCTCCATAGCATCAATCAGATGATGATCCCCCAAATTCTCCCCAATGGATGGGTCACCAATCTTCTGAGAGATTCGATTGCTAGAATTCTCTTGTTTTGTCTCCTGCCTGCATTAGGAAACTCATGATTGCGTTGAGTCATCATAACATCCATCAATGGTGAGTTAAAAAATTTCCTATTAGAACCCTTGCCAACACCTTCTTCAAGATTCTCGACCAAAGGGCCCAACATTTGGGGACCCCAATTTACCCCCTCAACATCAGTTGTCCTCAACTCTAGACCAACCATCAGCTAGGTAATATGGGTTTTCCCCACAGTATCCTCCCTCCTAACCAAAGCATGGTACTCCCGACATCAAGGCTTCAACACCTGCGTTGATGAATCTCTTCGACATCTCTTCGAAAGATGTCCAAAACGATTACAATTCATGCAGAAATCATACCAGTCCTCGTAAATAACATGCTTCTTACACACGTATTCCTCACCAATTGTAATCCAAACAAACTCGAACAGAACCCTAGAAGTATCCACCTCAACACATACACGAGGGTTAATCGGATGACACACCGCTTCAATGTGGCTATCCGCACACAAAAATCTACCTGCAAGATTACCCAACATTCTAATAACAGAGGGATTCTGAAAAGGTTAGGGGAGATTAGTGAAACTGACCCAAACCTTTTCCGAAGGCGAATACCTTTTCATATGAAAGGAAAACGATCATCGAAGAAAAAAGAATTGAATACCATTGCAACTGTGAGGAGATTTTGACCCAGCCTTGATGAGGTCCTCTTCCGACTCAAATTGAATCATAATATGATGCATGTCCAGCAACCCGACAGTCTCCTTTTTCTAGAAGATCCAAGAGGAGAAAACAAACCTCTCATCCTATAATGGCTCAGACTTCTCTGGTCCATTCCATTACAAAAACCTGGTGTTTGAGGTATACTTGGAGGTCCATGTGACTTATCCTGAACACCTTTCCAAATTTCCAATTCATTAAACAGTGTTTCCAGTTTATTGAACCATGCAGTCGGTGAGTCATTTGTACTATCAGTGAGTCATTTTTGAATAGTATTTTCGGTGAGTAATTTGTAATGTCAGGGAGTAATTTTTGAACAATACTATCGATGAGAAATTTTTGATGTCGATGAGTCAATTATGAATAGTAATTTCAAGGATTAATTGGTACTATTGGTGGGTCATTTTTGGTCAATACTCTCATTGAGTCATTTTTACATTTGGTGAGTCATTTCTGAATAGTATTGTAGGTTAGTATTTTAACTCTGAGTGAGTCCTTTGTGTACAGTACTATCGATGAGTCATTTGTACTATTGGTTAGTCATTTTTGAATAGTAATGTCGGTGAGTCATTTTTAGTTTTAGTAAGTCATTTTTGAATAGTACTATCGGTGAGTCATTTGTACATTCGGTGAGTCATTTGTCAACAGTACTATCCTTTAGTCATTTGTATAGTTGGTGAGTCATTTGGGAACAGTACTATCGGTGATTCATTTTTATTATTGGAAGGTGAATAGTGTTTCCATCTATTTTTGAGCCATTTGAACTATCGATAGGTGTTATATTGCTTCCATATCAGTAGATGGACAATGATTCAAAAAAAATTTAATTTCTCTCCTATGATGTTTCTTTAAAGTTAAACATGTTTAATGTTTTGTTTTTAGTTATGTATTGTAGATTCAAACCTCATAAATCTTATATAAATTTTCCTAATAGTCTTGGGGGATTTACTCATTCAAAATGTGTAGTATTAATGAGATCCACCTATAATGACAAATCTAAAATTGTATCTCAAACACTGCTCCATTTAGATTTTCAAAAGGTCGAGATATATTCTGCCTTGTTCTTCCTTATCATTTCTCTCAGTGTGAGGCACCCCGAGACTTTCTTCCCTTAGGCATGGTGTGATTTAACCATAATCCTTGGATTGATTCCCCTTGAATTTTCTTCATAATTCAAGCATGCCCCCTATTTGGGTGCAAACATCAAGTGTCAACCCGTCATCGATAGAAGGTATGATATTACTTTGTTCTCTTTTCCCCAATCCTTCATAGTCTGTTTCTACTTTCAATTTTATGGAATGTTATCCCCTTGTTTATAATTGAGTTTTCTTAGGTGTCGATCAGTGATGTCGTGCTGCAACATCCTCGGGTGGATGTAGTAGTCATGGGGAGAGGAGTTTGTGATCTGTTGAGTTTTCCTTTTCATAAAGAACTTAGAGAACATATGGGATTCAATAATTCAATATTTTATTTATGTAATGTTGTAGAGGTATCATGATTTATCCCAATGCATCATAATTTAATTGATGTAATAAATACATGAATTGGATTAAATAATTGGTTTCGATCATATGTTATTACCTCTTGATTTTTCAGGTAGTGTGATATCTATCAATTTCTTGTTCGACATGTCGTTATTGATATAAACTGTTAAAAATTTTATATCTGGGATTAATTGTAAAGTTATTGAAAAATGATAAAGATGATTGTAAAAGAATCTGGTTGTTATTGTAATTTGATGACAATAAAATTGATGCAGTAATCATGTTTAATTAATTAGTGATAGCTATGATAGATTTTTCATTAGGTGGTCTATAGTAGAAACCTACTGTTAATGAATGAGATAATTCAATATGGGTTAAAGAGATGGTTTATCAATAAAATATTATTCCTCATATGGTTCTGAGTTATCCCCGTTCTTATAAGGCTGCGTGCCTTCTTTAATGGATCCATGGGAGCTCATTGCGTGTGAAGACAGAATGCCTTGTTTAGGGCCAAGATCTTAGTTACTTGGTTATTTACTACTTCTTTTGATGTGTTATGTTCCTAGATGGATTTTGTGAGTTTTGCGAGAATGGAGGCCTAATGTTTGTGGAAACATTTGTCACCTAGAGTGGTGAGGTACATCTGTTTATGCATGTGGGTGTTAGGGAGGACACAAGAGATGATGCGACTAGTTGGATGTAAATGTTGGATGCTTGATGAAACATGATGGTGGTCTATCTTCTTTACTTTCCCAACTTCTAAAGGAATATAGTCTTACTTACCCTCCTTCCATAAGATGTGAATACACATGAGGTATGAGACATGATTTTTGTTTTTAGCTTCGTAGGGATGGATGGGTCTACAGTCTTGATATAGGAGGAGAAAACATGATGGGTAGTTCACATACTCATCATGTTGAGCCCCTTGTTTTTGGTAGATTATAATTATTTTATAGAATTCCAATGAATATCGAAAATTAATAATGTTAGTAATAAATAATTGAATAAATTATATTAACCCATGTGTTTGGATATTGTCGGGATGCAATGCTGAGGAAATATTTTTGAGGATTTGTGGACTTGGGTTGGTTGTGATGGAGGGTATGAAACTTTGGTGTGATTCTAATGAAATGTAATGTGGAATTAATAACTGATAATTAATGGATAAATAATTAATGGACATAAATTGAAACTAATAAAAAAGGATAAGTAACATAGTATATATCTTTAAATGGTTATATGATTATAGGATATCTAGTCATAGTAGTGGCATTTTGGTGTCAGATAGACATTAGCAGCAGTTCATTTTAAGACTAGGTTTTTCCCATTGTGTGGTTGTGAGTTTTATTTTTTTGTACCTTTTCTGTTTCTAAATGAAACTCCACTCTGTAGGTTAGGAAAAAAGAAACCCCATGGATTCTAAGCCCTGGTGGGTTCCTTAACATTCCTGTGGGAGGATGGATGGCTAACTACCCCCTTTGGCCCCACCCTATTCTATTGGTAGTTACTTATGCTGGTAGGAACGACAATTAGTATTCACAATATATGTGTGTAGAGGGATGTAATGGATTGTGGTTATTCAATAACACATATTTTGGATATAGTTTGAAATGGACTACTATAGGTTTAACATGTACCTGATGTAATGGATTGAGGATCCTTACTCGGCATATGGGATGTAATGTCTTGAGGTATATTGAACAATATATGATACACATTATGAAGGTTTTGGTTGATTTCAGAAACTATATATTTACTAAGGTTGTGTGGATGTAGTGGTTGTGTTTCACGAGGTGCATGTTGTGGTGCTACACCCAGGTGTCTACGGGCAAGACTTTATGGAGGGAGATGCGTCGTACATGCGACATTTTGGTAAAGTAGAAAAAAATGGGGAGGTGGTAGTGGGGAAAACATGATATTCTAATTATATTATATACTCCTACATGGAATACATGGTGATATTATCCATGGTATGGTTGGGAACCAACAAATAATAAATCTGTTAATTCTAGATGTATTAAAGAACAAACTATTTGATAAAATGATTATTCCTAGTAGGGTTCTGAGTTACCCTATGGCTTGTATGGCTGAGTGCCTTATGCATTTTAGCCACGAGTGAACTGTATGTTTGGAGTCTAGATGCCTTGTTTAAGGGCCAAGATACCAGTTGATATGATGTTTATTTCCAGATTCTTATGATGTGATGGGATCCTCGGGGGATGTTGTGATATGTGGGGGTAGGGAGGCTCATTGGTCATTTCATTACTTGATGAATAGTGTGGAAAGATGGAATGGTCTATACATGTGGGTGTCGGGGAGGAAATTGGAGATAATGAAACAGGTCGGATGTGAATGTCGGATGCTTACTGAATCTTGTAGGCAGCTTATCTTCTTTACTTTCCCCATTGATCGAGGCAGCTGGTTTAGCTACCCTCTTTCGAAAAAAGAGCCGATGATGTGTGGGGTATGCCATGTGCTTCCATGTCTGGATTCTCTAGGGAGGATGGGTCTACACTCTTACTTTAGATGGAAAAGAAAAGACGGGTTGTTCATCTACTCACCTTGTTGACCCCCCTTTTGTTTGGTAGCCTAGATTTTTTTTCTATAATTCTTGATAATATTGGAAAGTAATAACGATGATAATAAAGGATTGAATAAATAATGTTAACCCATAGGGATGGATCTTGGTGGGATGCAATGCTGTTGTTACAATTTAATGGAACTGTGGACCATGGTTGGAATGCTAATGAAATGTAATGTGGAATAGCTAATAGTTAATTAATGTTTAAATAATCAATTACTGTAAAGTTAACCTGATAAAACAAGAATGATGTAATGTAATAAAGCTATTTAAATGGTTGTGAGCTTATAGGATACATAGTCTTAGAAGTGGTAGTTAGGTGTCTGAGAGATGTTAGCTATAGTTGAGTTTAAGACTCTATTATTCCCATAGTACAGTGTTGAGATATAGTTCATTTTGTAAATTTTTTAGTTTCTAAATTCTACCCCACCCCATCAGTTAGTGAAACTAACACCCAGGTATTTAGAGCCCTGGGGGGGGGGGGTGGGGGTTCCCTAACATTCCTGTGGGAGGATGGATGGCTGACGACCCACTTTGGCATATCTCTCTTCTCTTGGTAGTAACTTTTTCCAGTAGGAAAATTTGTTAGTTTTCCCCATATATGTGTGTAGAGGGATGTAATGGATTTTGGTTATTCATACACAAATATTCTATAAATATATTCTTATGGAATACTATAGGTGTAACAAGTATTGGATGTGGTGGCTTCTGGAAACATAATCTGTGTATGGGCTGCAATGGATTAATGTATAATTCTCAATGTATGATACACATTATACGAGCTGTGGTGGCTCCTAGAAACTGCCTGTGTTCATTGGTTATTTCAACCAATTGGCCGTGTTGCAAGAGGTGCGTATTGTGGTGCTTCGCCCAGGTCTCTATGTGTAAGCATCATTGGATTGATATTCATTGGATGTGAGACTATGGGGAAAAGTGAAAAAATAGTGGGGAAGTGGTAGTTTGGTACCGTTGATATTATTTATTATATTATATACAATTGTATTCAATAATTTGTGAGAGTAGCCTTAGTGAGGCTGAGAACTTATTATACCTATTTAAGTGACGAGGTAGTTTCACTTGTTGTTCAGTGTGCTTTAGCATGCTTACTTTAATTTTTCAAGAGAGGTTCCAGGGAGGATCCTAATGAGTATACTATTATTCTCACCCAATATATATATATATATACACTGTTTTTCATGTCTCTAGAAGAAGGTTAGAGATGAGTCTGGTTAATACTAGCTTGGTGTTGCATTATCTATTCGGGATTCATGGTTGCAACTGTTTTACTTTCATTTGGTAATAACAGTTTTCTATTTTAGTTGTAGTAGTTCTTACGTTACATTACATATGTGTACTTGGGATCTATTTTATGTTGTAGTCTAAGTTAGAGTTGTTTGGTTTCTATATTATCTCTCTCACTTTCGTATATGTTCTCTTATAGGGTAATTCCTCCCATTTGTGGGTTTACTATATCCTCAATGCTAGTTTCCAACCATGGTCATACTGAAGGTTGGAATTGAGGGGTCACTATATCCCTTATCACATAGCTGGCCCATGAGGAGTACATTTTGTTGGGATGGGGTCGTGATAAAGTGGTATCCGAGACTCCAGTTGAGGTATACGATTGAGGTTGGAGTTAGGCCTATGTGAGGTTGGATGTGTTGGTAAGCCAATTGTGTCAATCAGTTTTAGAAGGTGTTATAATCACTGAATACCATATGAGACCAAGGTAATTATGGCCCCTTGTAATTTTATGTATAGACTATTAAGTTTATAGTGGATACTAAATGAAGGGATACTTACTATTGGGTAGCTACATAGGAATGGATCATGCTTCATTCTTCATTATTCTTGTGTTAGAATGGGTAGACCTTGGAATAGGCTAATCTAAAATTTATAAAAGAAAAAAATTAACTAATTAATATTGAATCTTCAATATTCCAGGTTTAGGTGCTCTATATATTTGTTATTTTGTTGGTATGACTCTAGGTCGACGTCCTCATTAGGTTCGTGCAGAAGACGTTTAGTTGGTTGTGGCATTTGTTCACCACAGTGTCGAGGCTGACAAAAATGACACCTGGAGGAGACACTCCAAGAGATTCAGTGCCAGAATATGTAGATGTATGAGAGATCAATTTCAGATACAATCGTGGAAGTCTAGTTGGAGGAGGCTGAGATTGTTTTTTTCTTAATCCGTGATCAGAAGGATCACTAGGAATCGTGGTTTGTGATAATTCTATATGGTGAAGCAAGTAATTGGAGGTTCTTGTTCCTCGTGGATTGCGAGGAGTTGACAGTCTCATGGGAGGAGTTCCGAGACAAGTTTAGAGTTGGGTTTTTTTGTATTCCATGAAGGCGTCCTGTCGTTGGGAGATGCCTACCCTTCAACAGGGGTGCTCTAGTGTGGAAGAGTTTGGAATCAATTTCATGAACATTTTTCGATATTCTTTGGACCTAATGTTATATGAGGAGGCTAGGGTATTCATTTTAAGGAGGATTTGCATCCATAGATCTAGCACTATGTCACCCCGTTTATGATGAAGACATGTGTTAAGGAGATGCTGAGAGAAGAGGTCATCAAAAGAATGCTTTCCCGAATGTGATCATCATGAGAGGAGAGTCGTCAAAATTCCCCACGAGGTAGAGTTCTTGACCAAGTTTAATGGTTTTCAGGTTGGATGAGTTTCCATTTTGATGGGGATAGGTCTCATACCTCATTATCTTGTTTCTATGTGGGTAATGGATCTGATACTTATGCCAAGGGATCAGGAACAAGTTTTTATTATGGAGGTCAAGCCCATAAGCAGTAAGAGTGCCCAACCATTCTAAGACGGGAACATGAACCAAGTTTTCAACATCATGTTCCACTGTTCATGTAGTTTTTCCTAAGGATGCAGCAGCTTGATGCACATGATTTGGATTAGCAGAAAGAAGATAGGGATGAAAGAGACCCCCCCATGATATTCCCCATCCTCAGATTGCGAAGAATGGCCATGGTGTTGGTCTTCAGTATAGGCAGAGAGGTCATGGAGTAGGTCATGGTCAGCTGTATGCATTAGCATTTCCAGCGCCGGGTGAGTCAGATGTTGTTTAATGTACCCTTTTCATTTTTTTACTTGGGTGTATACCTTGTTTTCTTCAGGAGAGATAAACCTCATCGTATCACATTCCCATGTCCATAATTTGGGACATGAGGTTCAGAGGCGTCTAGTGGCATTGGCGTTGACTACGCTAGTTGGAGGTCAAGATGAATTATATGATGTATTTAGATACAATGATCCATTTATGGGGAGCACCGCTCTGGTGGAGATTTCCTATGTTTACAAATTCAACTATATGATGTCATCATTTGAATGTATTATTTTAATTCATTGCAATATATTGTGGATTTATTTAATAGGAAGGTATTATTATTCAATTCTAATGAGGAGCCAGGGGTGTTTGTTGGTGAGGAAGACCCTCAATGGGTCAGAGGTGTGTTTTTTCCTTATCATCATTGAATTATGAGCCAATGTAGAGTTCTTCAAGGGTTTAGTAGTATGAATTTCCTAGGGTCATAGAAGAGTAACTTAATCTCTTATTTAGAGATGTTGTAACATTACCCCATTGACAAGAGATCGGGTTCAGGATCTACCTATTGATATGGGAATCTCTTTTATCTATGTCTCCATATAGAATGGACCCTTCAGATTCATGGGAGATGCATATACAAGTCAATGTTCTGTTACAATGTGGTTTTGTTTAGCCATTTGTGACACCGTGTGGTGCACTTGTTTGGTTTGTGAAGAGGAATGGAAACTGTTTGGGGTTGTTTATTGATTATTGTCGCTTGAACAAGGAGATAGTGAAGAAATGTTATCCTATTCCACAGATTGATAATTTATTTGAATTTATGACAGGTGAATGTTTTCTCTCAAAGGTCAAATTATGGTTGGGATATCATTAGATGTGTGTGAAAGATGAGGATATCCTAAAGACTGCTTCTTGTGTCATCATGGGCATTAAGAGCTCATTTTAATTCCATTCAGTGTGACGAATTATCATGCTATGTTCATGGGGTTTATGAACACTATATTCCATGAGTTATTGGATAAGATTTTGGTGGTTTTCATCGACAACATCCTTGTGTACTCTGTGTCTATGGAGGATCATGCATAGAATCTACTTTCCATTTTGGGAGTTCTTCATCTACAACAGTTATTTGGGAAGATGTTGAATAGAGATTTTTTGGGTCGAGAATTCCATTTATTAGGGTCATATTATATCCCAACATGGAGTATCTATGGATCCATTGATGATATAAGTATTTGTGTCTTGGGTAGCCCCAAAAACAGTTGCTTAGGTGCATAGTTTCCCTGTTCTTATAGGCTATTACATGATGTTTGTAGCTGACTTATGTCAGGATGTGGTTCCTATAACAATGTTGACCATGAAGCATCAGGTGTTCATTTGGAATAATCATTGTTAGGAATATTTCCAAAATCTAAAAGAGAATTTGGTCAGTGCTCCAGTTATTTTTCAGCCAGCAGAGGAAGATCAGTTTGATGTTTTTTATGATTCTCCACATCTGGGGTTAGGATACATTCTGATAGTAGATATCAATCATTTCATATGGGTATCAACAGTTTCATCCTCATGAACATATGTATTCCACCCTTTATCATGAGTTAGAGGCAGTGATTTGTTCTCTAAATTTAGGGAGACATTGCCACATTGGAATGTTCATTATGGTTTTTACCGATCATAAGAGCCTGATGTGGGGTTTTTCCCAAAGATACATGAACTTGAAGAAAACATTGGTGGATGGAGTTCTTAAAAATTATGAATTTAAAATATCATATACACTTCGTAAGGTGGATGTTGTTTCAGATGCGCTGAGTAGGAAGTCATGTAGTTAGGTAGTGCATGAATTAGGTGATTATGGGGGAGTAATGGAATAACTTTTAGCATTCCATATTGATGTGGTGGATGTTAGGAGAAGAATTTGACTTTTTCAGATGATGCTACATTTGTATTTGGTGATGAATGTGGAGGAGTCCTAGATAGGGGATCTAGATGTAGAGGTCTGGAGAGACCAAGTTTTTGGTGGAGGGACCCTTGAAGGCTGGTTGGAGGATGAAAAACATTTAGTGTTGTTTCAGGGAAGGATTTTTATTGATTTGGAAATGCATGAGATGGTTCTTTGAGAGTTCCATTTTTCTCCATTAGCATAACATCCTAGAATAACAAAGATGTACTCATCTATGAAGAGTCAGTTTTGGTGGCCTGAGATGAATCATGTAGTTCTGATGTTTGTGTCTCGATGTTTGGTCCTCTAGAAGGTGAAGGATGAGCACCATATTTATGGTGGGTAGCTCCAGCCATTAGATTTTCCACTGTGGAAGTGGGAGGACAACTAAATGGAACTTTTTACTGGATTACCTCGAGCTCAGGGTGGATATGATTCTATATGGGTTGTTGTGGATCATCTGATAAAATCATCCCACTTTATAGTAATCAAGGAGTTGATCTCAGTGGAGGTTTTACTGAGGCACTATCTTGAGGAGGTGCTGAGACTCCATTGAGCCATGATGGATATCATTTCCAATCAAGATCTTCATTTTCCTCCAGTGTGTGGTGAGGTCTGCAACATTATTTTGGTTATTTTCTATTACTTATCACTCCTTTTCACCTGCAGATAGACGGTCAAATAGATGGACCATCCAGAATGTTGAAGACCAGTTGAGGTCATGTGTCCAAGGTTTTGGAGATTCAAGGATGATGCACTTACCCTTAGTGGAGTTAGGCTAGTACAACAGTTTCTACTCCACCATCATTTCGACATCGTTTGGAGCTTCGAATGGCCGATCATTCCATTCTTCATTGTGCTATACAAGGGTCAATGAGTCATCAATTCTCGAGTCAAAACTGGTACAAAACATGAAAAATATGGTTTATATGATTCGTGAGACGATGGAGGTAGTACAGGGTCATCAAAAAACTATGTCGATCACAGGATTATACCTTTGGAGTTTGGTGTTGGGGGTCATGTGTTTTTGAAGGTGACTCCCCATCATGGGAAGTGATATTTTGGTCATGGGAGCAAGCTTTCTCTCTTGTTTATTGGGACTTTCGAGGTGTTGGCTCGTGGTGGAGCTATGGAATATTGGGGATCAATTCCCATGTTGATGAGCTAGAGACAAGATGTTTTTCATTTGTCATAGCTATGCTGTTATCTTCCTGATGACTCTTACATCATCAATTGGGGCGGGATCGATGTTAATGATAATGCTAACTTCAACGTGCACCCTATAGAGATCTAGGACTGCAAGGAGAAGGTGCTGCATTGGCGTGATATCCCCTTGGTTCATGTCTGGTGGTGATATGGTGGCGTGGAGGAGAGTACATGGTAATGTGAGTCACATATACGTTCTTAATACCCCATGTTGTTTGATATTTAACACTTTTCTAGTAACGGTCTTTATTTTGTGGTTATAGACCTTTCTAATTTATGAGAGGGTTTCCTTTTGTTAATTTTTTTGGATTCCTTTTTTTTGAAAGGTATATCCCCCATGGGAGTTTTAAGGAGCTGGTTATTGTTTTCATGTTGTTTCATGGGATCCCTTTTGAAGTGATTGAAATCCTTTGGTGGTGAGACCCTTGAAAGGTATCTTGAAGGGTTGTTGTTAGGACCCCTTTTTTATTTCTTATTTGGGTTGGTCTAAAACCTCGAGGATGATAATGTTTTGATAGGTATCTAATGTAATGACCTAAACAACTCCATTCCATTCTTTTACTGAAACCTAGTTTTTGAGGGGTTTTGGGAGGTCTAGGTGACTTATCACTAACACTTCCAAATTTCATGTTATTTGAACAGTGTTTCCAATTTTGTGAATAGTATTGTCAGTGAGTCATTTGTACTATCCATGAGTCAATTTTGAATAGTACTATTAGTGAGTCATTTTTACTATCTTTGAGTCATTTTTGAACAATACTATCAATGAGTCATTTGTTTTATCTACGAGTCATTTATGAATAGTAATTTCAGCGAGTCATTTTTATTTTGGGCTAGTCAATTATGAATGGTACTATCAATGAGTCATTTGTACTATTGGTGAGTCAGTTTTGAGCACTACTATCGGTGATTCATTTGTACTGTCATTGAGACATTTTTGAACTGTACTGTTGGTGAGTCATTTTTACTGTCAGTGAGTCATTTTTACTATTAGTGAGTCATTTGTACAACCGGTGAGTCATTTGTGAACAACACTGTTGGTGTGTCATTTCCACTGTTGGTAGGAGTACAATTCAGGGGATTGTCTTAGCTAGTGATGACAACCATTTTACATTCTGGTTTGATCTATTGGTCTGGGGTTTCATTTTCGTTCTATTTCATCAGGGTGATGACTTTTTTTACTTTGATCCTTTGATGGAGATTTCTGATGGAGTCATGCTGCCTTTATTATCAGTGTTGTTTCTTTAATGAGGATTTTTGTGGGGATAATAGTGTTGGATTTTTCCAGGATCACTGTGGAGGTCTGATCTTCTCTCACACTATTCTGGATTCTAGATCCCATACAACTTTCTATGGTGGTTGGGAATAATGGTTTCAGAAGAGATTTTGGGATGTGTTTGTGTGAGCGACATGGTTCTAAAGTAGGAACATCTTACGAAGAACTTCCCCTCATTGGTTTTTCTTCTATTTTGTGATTATGTTCAAAGTTTGTATCAATTTTATGTGAATTTTTTCATCATCTATATTGGTTACCTTGTATGGAGACATCGATGGTGTTTTGACATTGATGAAGGTGAAGAGTTCGTTGACAATGGTGGGTGGAAGTTCTCTCCAAGTTCTGCTTCTCAGAAAACTTTCTACAGTAGTCGGATTTAGTGGTGTTAGGATGAAGATGACGATAGGTGTAAATCATGAAGGATGGAGACATGTCTTTCTTTAATGTGCTGATGATGAACTCCTCAGGTTTCGGTATTGATTTGGTTGTTTTTTAATTTGGATTTTCAAATCTCGAGTGATGTTGTTTTGAAATATTGTATATGAGGTTCCACTAACCCAAAAAGGGGTTTATCATGAAAAGGAATAAATGGATTTGGATGTTGGTTTACAATTATTCTAGCTATCGGTGATCCATATTCACTGTTAGTAGGTGCAATTCTGTTTCGAGATCATTAGGTTAATAGTGTTTCAAGCTTCCTACAGTTTCTCCACTTTGAAATTTTTATTAATGTTAAATGCATTTAAAGCATTGTTTTAAGGGATTTAAGGCCGATTCAATGCTCATAGATCCGTTATTTATTTTTCTAAGGGTTCTGGTGTATTATCATGGTCAACCCATATAGTATTAATGATATCCAACTTCAATGGAAAATCTAAAACTATATGTAAATCGATATTCCATTTTGATTTTCAAAAGGCCAAGATATATTCCAACTTTATATTCCATCTCCATTCTATCTTTGTGAGGAGACCCAATACTTTCTTCCCATAGTAGTGGTGTGATTGAACCATAATCCTAGGATCATTTCCCTCTTGAATTTTATTTCTTCTTCACGCACACCACCTGTTTTAGTGCAAGCAGCAAGTGTCGATCCGTCATTGATATAAGTTATGATCTACCCTCATTCATATGTTATATTTGATACTTCTTCTGTTGTTCCTCATTTCAATGTTATGGAATTTGATTCCCTTGTTTCTAATGGAGTTTTCTTGGGTTTTGGTCAATTAGGACATGCTGCAATGTCCTCAGGTGTATATAGTTGTTGCAAGGTGAGGTGATCATGATCTGTTTTTTTGGCCTATTCATAATGAATGCGAAGAACCTTTTAAGGTAGGTGATTTATAGATTCTATATTTTATTGACGCGAAACAGTAGATTTAGCATGTCTTTGTCCACTAGATCATAATTTAATCTACATGATTACTATTTGAACTAGACTAAAGAATTTGTTTTTATCGTATCTTATTGCTTCTTGATTTTCTAGGTAGTGTGATATCTATGATTTGCTTGTTTGACATGTTTTTCATGATGGAAATTTGTAAAGATCATAAAGCTATGAATAATTTTAAATTATTTGGCCAAAATTAAATAAGAATTTAAATGAATATTGTTGTTGTTGTAATTTGATGATAATCAAATTGTTCCAGTAAGAATGTATAATTAATTTGTGATAACTCCGAAAGCTTTCTATTTAGTTTTCCCATAGTTGGGACATAATTATTATGAATCATCTAATTCAAGATGGATGAGAGATCTGGTTGATCCATGCAAGATAATTCGTTGTAGGGTTCTGAGTTACCCTCTTTATTTTAATGTCGAATGCCTTCTGCTTTGGCGCTATGAGAGCTATTCACATGTGAATGTAGAATGCCTTGTTTACTGCCAAGAGCCCAATTTCATTGTTATTTCCCACTTCTTGTATTGTTTTTTGAGGCCGGATGGATGTTGTTAGATGTGTGGAAAGGACGGACCTATGATTGTGGTAGCAGTTGATGCTTATAGTTGTGAGGTGAATCAGTTTATGCATGTGGGTGTTGGGGTGGACACTTGAGATGATGAACTAGGTTGGATATGAATGTTAGATGCTTATTGAATCTTGTTGTTTATTAGATTATGTAATTTTACCACTACTTATGGTAGATGGTGTTACATACCCTCATTCATAAAGTTTCGAATATGCATGGGGTATGCCATGTGATTTTCTTTTTTAGATTCTCGATGATGGATGTGTCCATGCTCTTGGTATAGTTGGAAATGACTCGATGGGTAGTTCACCTACTGACTATCTTGAGCCCCTTCTATTTGGTAGCATAGAATGATTTTCTAAAATGCCTATGAAAATGGGAAAATGATAATTCTCTTAATAAATTATTGAATAAGTGATGCTAACCCATGGGGTTGGATCATGATAGGATGAAATTATGAGGTAAAATATTCGAGGCGCAGTGGAGTAGGATTGGTTATGCATTGAGGGCCTGAAGCTTTGATGTGATGCTAATGTAATATAATTTCGAATTAATAACAGTTAATTAATGGTTAAATAATTAACTTACTTAATGTGAAACTGATAAAAAGGGATAACTAAGTTAATAAAGCTCTTTTAATTGTTATATGCTTATACGATATCCTGTTTTAGAAGTGGAAACTGGGAGTCTGGGAGAAGTTAGCTACAATTAAATATAAGACTATGTTTTTCTCTTAATGTTCTTGGGAGATGTATTAAATTTTTATTAATTTTTAATTTGATACACTAATGTAGCCTGTCAGTTGGGGAGGCTAATAACCTAGGGATTTTAATCCCTAGGGGGGGGATTCCCATCATTTTAGTGGGAGGATGGATGGATGACTACCCCATTTAGCCCTACTCTATTTTATTGGTAGTTACTTGTGTTTGTAGTCACGATGGTTACTTTTCCACATATATGTGTGGTGGGGGCTGTAATTTCTTTTGGTTATTCAAACATAAATATTCTCAATATAGTTTCATATGAACTACTATAGTTGTAACGTCTATAGGCTATGATGGCTTGATGTTCCTTTCTCGGTGCATGGGTAGTAATGGATTAAGGTATAATTACTAAGGTATTATACACATTATGCAATATGTGGTGGATCCCAAAAACAAATTTTTTTACTTTGGTTACATGGACGTAGTGGTTGTGATGCACGAGGAGCATGATGTAGTGCTATGTCTTGGTGTCTATGGGAAAACAATTTTGGAGAGAGATTCTCTAGACATGCATCGTTGGGGTAAAGTGGAAAGCGAGTGGGGAAACATTAGTTGGGTAGCCTTGATATTATTATTATATTATAGACTCTTTTAAGCTGAGATACTTGGTGAGAGTAACCATGGTGTAGATGGAAACTGAGTATACCTATTTTGGAGACGTGTTAGTTTCCCTTTTTATTCACGGTGATTTAGAATGTCTTCCTTTAATTTTTCACGAGAGGCTCTGGGGAGGTTTATAATGAGTATACTATTATAAAATACCTACGTATAAATATATTATGTTTTTGTGTGACTTGAAGCAGGCCAGAGATCAGGCTGGTTACTACTAGCTTGGGGTTGGTGGAGCATCTTGGGCTTTGATGTTTCTGTTGTTTTACATTATTTTTGTACTTACAGTTTCCCTTTTAGTTGTAGTAGTTCTTTCATGACATAAAATATTTTTACTTGGGAATTTTTAAATTGATGTCTGAGTTGGAGTTGGTTGGTGTCTGTCTTATCTCTGTCTTTTGCAAGTTTTATCTAAGATGATAATGCCTTCCATTTGAGTGATTACTATACCCTCTGTGCTAGTCACCAACCTAGGGTCTATTGGAGGTGGGAAACATGTGTTAATATATCCCTTATCACATTTTCTGCCTAAGAGGGGTACACATTATGGGGAGTGGGTCGTGACACATCCCACATCCTAGCTACTAGAGAGTAGAGTTCAGTAGAGAGCTTGAGAAGACCGTATAAGAAGGAGATAGTTTGACTCAATAGAGTCCAATCGATGATAATTTAATATTGTGTTTCTCTATTCACATCTCCATTGTGGAATTGATTTCAAGAGGCATTTGGTACCCATATACACTTGAGCACAATGTTTCATCCATAGAAAGACGACCAGACTAAGAAGACTATTCAGGTTCTGAAGGACATATGGGGGGTGTGCATGTTATATTTTTTCAATTTTTGGGAGGATCACCAATCTCTGCTGGAGTTTTTATAAAACAAAATCTACCATTCCACAATTGGTATGGAACAATTCATGTCCTTTTATGGGCGACCTGGTTGGTCACCATTTTGGTGGGCTGACCTAGGAGAGTCAACTATCATGGGGCCAGAGTTGGTAAAAACAACTACAAAGAAGGATATAATCTTCCATGAGTAGATAAATACTACCAATATATATGTCACATTTCTTATGCTGATAGGATAAAAAGGCCTTTGTATTTTGAGGAATGAGACCACATGTTCCTTCGGCACTTAGTTCGATGCAAATTATGAATATTTGGCTGGGGTGGTAAGATATGAACAAGGTTTATTGGCCCTTTCTAGATACACTCTGGAGTTGGTGAGGTGGAATACCATTTGGATCAACCAACTCAATTAGACCGGGGACATGAAATCTTCCACATGTCACAGCTGAAGAGGTACATGCATGACACATGAAACGTCACAGACTAGGGAAAGAGAGACATCTAGGATGGGGTGAAATTAGCTAAGTAACCAATAAATAATGAGGATCATAGGTATATGATCCTCCATGGGTGGATGATTCCTATATTGTGTATTGGGTAGCTGCTCAAGAATATCCAGGAGAGGACATGGGAGTGGGAGGCTTAGATTCATGCTTAGTACCCTTATATATTTGAGTAGCCCTTGGTTTGGATTTCAGGGACATAAACCCCAAGGTGGGTATAATGTAAAATCTTATATTTTACAATGTTCTTTTGAAATTATATATATTTATATTGATAATAGGAATTGAGATGGCATGTGATTCTGAGGAATGTTTTTCCAAGAACAATTTTTTGAAAAATAGTAAACGTTTAATAGAATGTTCCCATAGTTTTTCTGAAAAAGTATAATAAATATTAAATGGATTTTTGAATAAAAAGTCTAAGGTCATAATTAATAATTTAATAGAGGATTTACCCTAGGTTAATCCTAACATTGATCGGTGTGGGTCATCTGTTGAAACATTCACCAAGAATGTAACCGTTAAGAAAATAATTAAATTATTTTATTTAATTTTTTATATCATAATAATATATGTATTGTGAATGGGATTTGAATTATAATTCCACCATTGAGTTCATAATGTGGTGTTTCCCCTATGAACAACTTAACTTTAGTTCTCATGGGTTGTTTGTGAAAAAGTTGTCACAGGACGTAATCGTCATTAAATAATTTAACAAAAATTGTGTTATAATGTGGCAATATTTCTTTTCAATAGGTATTTATTAGGAATTCATGGTTAAAATCCAGACCCTATAATTCCCCTAAGACATGTATAAATAACTCTCTCAACGAAATGGAAATGAATCATGGATCAATGATCAACGTGCAACCAATACGAAGGAAGCTCACCAACGGCGACAACATAATGATCGTCAATCGTCAATGACTTATCTAAATCGAGGTATAGAGGATTTCTTTGTGATTTTTCATGTACATTATTTCCATGGTGAGTAGTGGTCAATCCACAAACAAATTGATCCATGGTTCGATCATTGTTGTGGGATGAGATATTATCTACATGATTGTCAGGATATTTATTTTAATTCCTTTTTATCTATCATTCTAACAAAAATAGACTGAGGCAGACATGAACAAAGGCTGAGGTTCATTGCTTAGGGTGTTATTGTGCTTTTCTCTTACCCATTCTTTTCATTCTTCACTATTGCACCCATGTGGCCATGGTTTGACTTTCAAGGTGGCTCTGAACACGATTGGACCCCAAAATCGGAGGAAAACTGACAACATAGGTTGGATTAGTGTATATTGGGACCCGAGGAACCCAGATATGAATTTATTTGAATTTTGGGCATTATAGGTGTCTTAGTGGTTAGTGGAAGGGACCAACAATGGGGATCCAGTGTGACGGTCTGAAGATTTAAGGTGGGGTTGATGTGGAGACTGGAGGAGGTGACTACTGAAGATGGTTACAACGAAGGCATGTTGTCAAACGCGTAGGGCAGCATCGATAAAATGTGGCGGGGCCATGAGATGTAGTGTCAGCAACAGCTATGTGGACCGGTTTAGGACTGGTGTCCCATGCCCGAGCGGGCTAGACCAAGCGAACTGGCCAGTAATAATGGGCTAGTTCGGGCCCATCATGCGAGGTTGGGCCCCATATGCTTAGTCATACCCAGAGCTACCAGAGCGGGATACGGCTACAGTCGACTGTGGTGGTCGACTAGGATCCATGATTTCTCTTGCCGCCATGTAACCTCAATAGTTGGGGGTGCATTTGACTGTGGAAGTTGGCCATGTGAGCTGCATGGTGGTTGATCAAGGTGGTTGACCATGACAGTCAGTGGACCGACATTGCGGTTGGTCCATGGGATAAGTGGCCCTCCTTCTTTGAAACATCGAGCTATAAAAACTGTCAAACAATATATACATTTGGGGATAAATATTTGGTTTTGGGACATTAATATTGGGATGGTATTTTGGAGATAATGTTGTTAGTTATTTACTAGGACCAGTATAGGTTGAGAGCGTTCCCTTGGAACTTTCCTCGAGGGTTCACTTCCACATTACATCAAAATTACCGGATTGTAGTCCTTTCTAGAGGCTGATGCCTAGATAGAGTTAGCTAATCCCTCTTATGGGACTGATGTAGGATCCTTTATCACCCCTAGTGGAATTTTTTGGAATCTATGTAACCTTTGGGAGCATTGCATTGGTCCTCTATCTAGCAAGCCACATTAGCAGGGTTGGTTGTATTATATGGATTTGATCCCCCATATGTTGTGGGTTGATCCAGATTGAGTTAGTGGTATTTTTTGGGCAGGATCCCCTCTCTACATATCATTGTCTTTCGTGACCAATATGTTCTCATTTGGGCAGGTCCCAAATCTGTTAGATCTCTTTGGGAGTGTCTTCGATGATATCATGGCTTGAGGAGTGAGTTCTCATAGAACGAGCATGCATCAAGCAGAATATTGTGGCTGGTAATTGGTTGGGGCTTACCTATAGACATTGTGTCTTGGAGTGAGTATATCTAGATATTCATGTTGTCTATGCTGTTGAAATAGACCATTATAGATATGAAATGTATTTTTTTTTTTGGTATTTCCTTTGTTGTTTTAGGGTGTCCTACTGAGTAGTTTTGAACACACCACTGCACGGGATTTTCCCACATGTGTCAAGTATTGTGAAGACGATCGACCCCTTTGAGGAGTTCTAGGTAGACCAAGGCTAGGTGGTTCTTAGTGAGGCCAGACAGATGAGGCATGTTCCTACTGTCTAGGAAACACTCCTAGTTCATCTTTTATTACATGAAATGCTAGTTCTTACAGACCCTTTTTGGTGGGATTGTAATCTTGCCCTATTTATTTTACATTACTTCATGTCATACTATATTGTAAGATCATGGTGGTTTTCATGTATTTTTTATATAGTGTTTTTACATTTCATCAGTTTTGGCATGGAGATGTGTGAATCTATGAAATTACGTTGGCTAATGCCCCCCATTTGTGGGTTATTCCATCTCGGGGCTAGTCACTAGCCCTTGGCCTATTGGAGATGAGATTAGGGTAGTAAAAACTTGGGCCCCTCTATAATGGGATTATAAATTTATCTACATGTTTTTAGAATGAATTATGTTGATGACTTAATGTTAAATAAAGAAAATGGATACAGTGGGAGATAATATTAGTCTTAATGATCCAATTGATTATAGACCCAAGTAGTTGAGAGTATTTAATAATTCTATAAAAGTCCAAAAATAAAATTTTCTTGGGTATGCAAGTGATACAATATTTTCTGCTGTTATCTATGATAATGATGTCATAAATTGGGTCACATTTTTAATGTTATATCACTATTTGTGGATCCATATGGGCGGATTGTGGAATATTACATTTGGTATTAGAGTAGGGATTAGAGAACTTTGGAAATTAATATGTTTTCATGATAAGTTAACATAAGATATATATATTCCACCCTTGGTATATAATGCCATATGTTCAGAGTCATAGACACCACTTTTGAGGTTTTATGTTTTTATATTTTACAGCTACTAATGATAATTTTGAAGACATTTATTATTGTTGTACTTTTGCATTGTTACAGTTTGAGATACAAGATGAATGGCGTGATAAAACCATTGAGGATAAATAATTTCATTAGTGTATAGATATATTGAGGTTATTTTTGTGGATGTTTATCTTTTTTCTTGATTTTTTTCAAGAATATATTAATTTTGTTTTATAAAAAGGATAACCTGTAGGACGGGTAAAAACACATCACTTCTGAAAAGTCTGCGGGGAATAAACCCCCTACCGAATGGTTACAGGGGTACATCACCTACCACTATCCAAGATGAAGTACCAGTTAGTATGAAATATTATTTTTAGTTAATTTTTTATGTATGTAAACTATGTTGTATTTAGGGAACATTTTTTATCATATATATAACCATGGGGTCTGATATTGACTTGTTTGTTATTTCATGAATGTTATTTTAAAAGAAGACTTCTATTTTGGAAAACTGTATATGAATTAATGGGATACTATTTGGGGAATAATGGTTGGATTTTATTTTATAGGCATGTATGTTTTTACTATGGATTTAAGGTGATTTAGTTTATTTAGCGAAATGTTTTGAGTATATTGAAGATTAATAGGGTAGAAACTATTTGGTATGGAACACTAAGTGTGATTGATGATATTTTGGAATGAATATTAACATTTTTCATGGATGATAATGGGATTAAATAGTTCATAATTTTTGGGTTTTAAAATTAATCGTGAATAATTTTAATGAATTTTGAGGTTATATATTTATTGAATGATCAATATTAACCATTGAGTATTACTAATATAATAGATGATTCTTTTTTGAGAATTATCATATCTAATACAAAATATTTTTGAATTTGATAAATTCCTAAAAATGTGTAGAATAGATTCTTGTATTCTTTTGTGGATTATGTGATCTGTAGAAGATAAATTTAATGCTTCAGGAATGAAAAATAAATCTTGAATACTCATCATTGGAGAAAAAAGATGAGATTGTGGTTGAAATTAATTAATGGACAAAACTCTACATTTCAAGTTAGTTTATTTAGTTGTGTTATTATAATACATAGTAAAATAATTCCTCAACTCTATGAAAATGTTATTGAAAAAACATTATTCGTTTAATTTTCATTTTGATAAATCTAATGTCTTTTGTCCAATCCAAAAATTAATGTTTTTTGAAGGGTAACAGTATAATGACATGGTTTTCCATCATTCTCCATCAAAAATTTATAGTTAGATTTCTATTTCATGTCTAGGATTTAATTTTTTCTAATTTTAACCTATTTAAATCCTAATTTTGAGGTGTCCTTCACATTCACCTTTCCCTCTTATTAATATGATGTTTTATTAACCATATTTACGTTGTGGGTTTCTGACAAAGGAATTTTCTAATATCATCCTTTGTTTTTCAAAGTTCTATTTGAAATTATAAGGAAATGATTTCATTTTTAAATTATTCATCATATAAGAATGGTATATTATTGATTGGAGCTACCACAAAATCGCTTTCAAATATATGTCATGTTCCTCATATCTCTTATGTGGAAGTAAATACCCAATCCATCACATGAACTAAACTCGGAGATTATGCCATTGGATAAAGGTAATTCTTATAAAGAGAAAATGGTAGATATTTATGATCATTGAGATAAATTTCTACAAACAAATACCACTCACTTGGTTACATTTTATGGAGAAACCCACAGTTTGAATAACGTTCACGGAAACATGGGTATACAATGAGGTAGAAGTATCCTTAATTATTTATATAATAAATGAATTTTGGGGTAGAAATCCATATGGGGGGGGTGTAGAATGTTACAAAATGAGTTTTTATGTATTTTTTCAGGTAAATTAAAATTATTTTATGGATTTAATTTCATGATAAACCATGTTAATCTTGTGCTAAACACAACACCATCTCATCTCACGTTACATGCATCATTGATTTTTTATGAAACAAAATTTTATCATTATATGTTTTTCAACAAGATAGATTATTAAATTATCATTAGAATGGAGGGTATAGTAATTATTAACTTTATTATGAAAATATTGTTTATTCATGTATATATAATTTTTTTGTTGGCCAATTAATGATAAAAAACATTTTTTTAAAATAAATGGTAATATTTTTCTGAGAAAGGATTTAAATGTGCAAAAGTGTGTTTTGTAAAATTGATAAATTTATTATTATTTTTATACTATATTAATGAAAATTATATTCATTTTAATTTTTTTCATTCATACAATTTTTTGTATATGTTATATAAAAATGAATCCATTTTTATTCATTAAAAAGTATATATTCTAAAAGAAATTTTATCACCATTTAATGGCACACCTATTATAAAACTAAAGTGTTTCACTTTTATAAATTATATTTGAAAAAATAAAATTCATTTTAAGGCATAATTTCCAAATTATCAAAGGGTTATTTTTTGATATATTTATGATAAGCTTTATTTTTTGATGAATAGTGAAAACTATTGCATTCTAATTAACTCCAGAAAGTTTATCTAATTTATTTAGATAGTTAAATTATATTTTAAATTGGTTTTAATGTATAAATAGTTCAATTGTATTTTATTAAATCCAATGTGTTTCAATGGAATAAATTTATCATTATTATTAGATATATTGTTTTTAAAGTTAATAATATTTTTTACCTTAAAACCCATTGTTTCGTCCTATCTGTGAGATTAACTAAAAAATAATTTTTCATATTCTGTAAATTTAAATTTAAAAAATTGATTCCATATTTTGAATAAAAATTTCAAAATTAGGTAAACAATATCATTTTATTTTTGGGAAATATTAATATTAACTTTGTAAATTTTTATTACCATAGTTATGGTAAAATTGGGTAATTAGCGGTAAACAGAGCATTATAAATATTAAAAATTTCCCCAAAACATTCCCCAATTTTATTTAATGAATTTAATTTGACTATTATCACATGAGTTTCTTTATTTAATTATTTAATGGATGGTAGTTCATGAAAATGAAATTGATATTATTAAAATCAAAGAGAGTGAGAAAATTTCACTCTACGTTTTATCAATTACCATATTTCTAATATAGGGTTAAATAAAAGATATATTCGACTAAAATATTATTTTTAATGATAAAAGGTTTATTTATATCATTATTTTTTTAATTTTTAGTGAATAAATAATTATCATAAATAATTACACAATGTTAATGGAGTAATTATTCAAATACTGAAAAAATTAAATAAATGATATTATAAATATTAAAATAAATTAAATTTTATTTCATTAAGGTCATCCAATAATTTTATAGGTTCATATGAAATTTTATGGGTTTGTTAATTGTTTTGTTTTGAACTTATCCTAATATATTTATTTTCATAATGTCGATGTTATGAATTGTGTGAAGATCGACCCTAATGATATTTTAATAAAATAATAATTTATAAATAATTTAAAAATCATAAAAAAAATTTATAAGTACTAATGGGATGATATAAGGTCTAAAATATCATAAATATTCCATTTATTTTACAATTGATAATTTATTGGAGAAAATTATTTCCTTTTAATATTTAATTTTTTTTACCATAGTTAAAATTAAAACAGGCTATCTAAATGTCAATAAAAAATGATAAGGTATAAAATAATTACAAAAATTTTATAAAATACATCAGATGATTATATTAAAACTGTATCATATCTCAACTGGTAATAAGTGGTATTTTGGAGTTATTTGGGTTTAGATTAAATTTATTATAAATTAATCGTTTGAGAAATTCCAAAAGTGACCCTGCTATCTCGTATAGTAATATACATATTCTCCTCTTTTCTTAACACCTCTCAAGTCCTATGTCTAAGGAAAAATATGCACAAATATCCACCCAAAATCCATTACATAATCCTATAGACTTCAATTTTGTAAAAATCCCACCAAGGAAGCACTTTTGTGAAAATCCAAAATAGTTACCCAAATGGGATACATAATCATCATTCATGTGTACAGTGGACATCAGCCTCACGAAATGTGGTAATTTGTTCTTCCATTTCGTCATTTGAAGGTTGGTAATAATGTTTGAATTTATATTTTATATTATAAATATTATATTTATCATTTATTAATTATTCTGGAATTATTGTATAACACATACCATCAGGCTTTCCATTTAGTGGGAATACAATAACTTCACTTGCGGACATGTGGAATATGGCCTCCATAGAGCGATGTGGTTCATTAAAACATAAGAAAAAATGTACTAAATAAGGGTTTAGTAAATTTATACAAAATATATAAAAAAATAATTCTAATGTAACATTAATATATGTATTTTTACATATATGTTATTTACTTTATCTCATTCAATAAAACAAAAAAATATAAATAGCCTTCATGCATACGTAAGTCATACCATCTCCAGGAATGATGTATTCCATTTCATATTTCTATATTTTATAGTTTATTATATATACATATATACCAAATATATATGATTTTTATATCACGAATTAAATTCAGTATATAATTATATACCAAAGATGATAAAAAATCTGAAAAATCAAAACATATATGAAAAACAGAGTAGTTATAACACGAAACGTAACTTTAACAAGAAATTACTATTAAATGATTGATATAAAGTCATTTATGGTTTTATATATAATAATATTGTTTTTTGATAGATGGATAATTTGATAATATTAATTATATAGGATGTTTGAAGGTGTGTGAAGAAATTCAAGACTTAATGTATGGGTTTTCTTGTATCACTTTTTTGTGTGTGATATATTCTCTATTCAACACTTATTTTATAGCGTGGTATATAAACTGAATTATGGAATTTTATATAATTAATTCTAATTATTTCATTATTTTCGATGTTTTAATTGGTGTTTCACTTTCACACGGTTAATAATTCAATGGTTAATCTAGTAATAAAGGGATTACTAGTCTCACCTTTATTTGTGCGATACATATTCCATATTCATTACACATTTATTTTTAGTTTTTTATATAGTTACCATTACTAAAATGATATATATTTATCCTTAAATTTATGTTTATTTATATATCCATTTGTCAATATCTCTTGAATTTTGTTCATAGTTCAAAAGTTACAAAATCAGTCAGGTAATTTTGTTTAAATTTTCCTTCTTTGAGACACATGTTACGTTGTGCACCTATATTCAATTATGATGTGTATATAATTTAGTTTTATATTAGGTGTTATGAATATAATATTTTTCTTTATATTTTATGTTTCATCTAATCTTATTCTATCTTTGGTCAGAAATGTGTGTTCATTCGAAAAACTGTTTTCTAAAAATGTTATAAAAGTGTTTTAAATGATCATTAATGATTTTTCATGTAAACGAATTTCAATGA
Organism: Viscum album; assembly: GCA_963277665.1. NCBI lineage: Eukaryota > Viridiplantae > Streptophyta > Magnoliopsida > Santalales > Viscaceae > Viscum > Viscum album. The sequence goes on from OY728159.1 coordinate 1,218,565,271, forward strand.
TTTCTAAAATTCTTTAAATTTTTTCATTTATATGTTTCTAATTTTATTTTCACTGAAATAGATTTTTTAAATTTTGTATGATTTTAGAAAAGTGTTTTTAATAGTAAAAAGAATATTTTCCCAAGAATTATTTCAAATTATCCTTCGAAACCATTTTCCATGTATAATACCATTATTTGATGTTAAGTATGATTTATTAGGAATATGATTCAAGGATTATTTCCTTATTATTTAAATTGATACATTTTTTATGATTAATGATTTATTTCTTATGGAATACATATGTATGGTTTTCAAAATTTAATCTGCGAGACCTATATATCCCTCCAATACAGTGGGTAAATATTTATATCTAATGAGATAATGGTGGGAAGCAATTATATGGGCATGATACACTATGGGAATATGGGGAAACTCGATCCACTATAATAAAATGACTATGACTTTGGATTGTGGTGTTTCCCTCCTTATAGGTACAGACCCCTTGATGTTCCATGAGATGTTTCGGTATTGAGCATTGACCTATAGTGAATGATATTACATGTTTATGTGTATAATTAAATTTAATGTTATATGTCAATTTAATGATATCCATGACTATATTCCTTGATTCCCTAATGGATCATGTAATATAAACTACCAATCACCATTCCATGAATCATGTATAACATATTTCACATGAAAGATATGATCTCCAAAATTTATGATACGTTATTATACCATTATATTATTCATACAAATATCCCATGTTTACCATTATTGTGCATCTAAATCAACAATTTTCTTATGTTTATTTTTCCTATGTTATGAGGAAATATTTCATAGGAATTTTACCTTTATGGATTTCACATGGATGATGTTGATGAATTAATGTTAAAAAATAAAAGATGGGTATATTGGGAGATAATGTTCATCTTTATGAACTAGTTGTGTATAAACCCATGTAGTTAAGAGTTTTTCTCTAATTCAAAAAAGAAATCAAAATCTAATACTTCTTTGAGTATGTACTTAATCCAATATTATCTTTTTAAATTTAATGTTTTAATGGAAAAAGTTAGTTCACATTTGAAAAGTTAATGTTTTTAGTAGCAGATATTGAAGTGCAGATTTTGGAATCTTATGTAAAGGGATCCATATTTTAATTGATGAACACATTTTGATATAGAATCCATAAAATGAATGTGAGAGATGATGATATCTTAAATACTTTTATATGGTATAGGTATGATAAATTTTGGTTCATTGTTATGCCATTTATTGTCACAAATTCACCATATATGTTCATGGGGATTAGGAACATCATGTTTTGTGAGATCCTAGACCAATTCATTACTGTGTTCATCTATGAAATATTTATCTAATCAAAGTCAAAATACATGCATGCTGATCATCTCAGTGCTATTTTGTATTATGTTCAATAAAATAATCATTACGAAAACTAAACATGTGAAGATCATATACACAATAGCTTCATTTAATTGGGAACATGGAGTCTTAGTATGGATAATCTATGGACCTTTCAAAGTTCAAGGTTGTTTTTTCTTTGTAATCACACAAGATCATGGAGTGGATCACATTTTGTATTGTCACATTGTATATTATTTTTGGTTTTTGTTTTATTTAAATGATTCATAATCCCCAATGAAACAAAGTGACCATGATGAATGAGGATTTAATATAGACCCATCAGTTCCATGTATAATTTGGTTACCTAAAGGATAGGTCAATCAGTGCCCACCGCTGTTGATTTTCTTGAGAATGGTGTGGAATTTATTATATTATATGTCACATACCATATGGGATTCATATGAATATTTACAAAATATAGGGTGGTGAAATGTTATTGGTCGAGGAAGTTATGTACTGATATGAAAAAAAATTCTAACCATGATTTGATGTTGGTAAGCATGGTTTTTGTACTAAAACTGTGGAAGCTTTAACTCATCAGGGAGGGATTTTTTGATTCTACATACAAAAATATCATAAAATATATTTTATATTAGTGGGATATGAAATTGGGATAGTGAAGGTGGAAAGAGTTTCTCTAGGATTATGATTTTGATATCTTCTACACTCTAGGGAAGGGTAATGTTGATTCATATGCAATGATTTCTAAGTCTCAAATATATATCATTTTGGATACTATGGATGTTTGGAATGGAATCATGGATCTTTCAGAAATTAATCTTGATTTAATGGAATTCAAAAAAGTTTGGTCATCTTCATCATATTATAGTGGAATCATCCTTGATGTAGTAGGTAGAGGAGTATCAGCAAGGAGACTCAGAGGAAGAGGTGATGTGAGACCATGATTGCCTTTGTGGTTCTCTAGAGGGATGATCAAAACCATATGTTATTTTAGGGGAGTATATTTGTTGATTTGGGAATGAATTAGGGAGTTATCCATGAGTCTCACAACCCACCCAAAGTGGTCCACCTCGGTGTGTCTATGATGTATCATGGATTGAGGAGGTAGATTTGGTGGCCTTGAATGAAGCATTCTGTTTCAGAATTCATGGCATGGTGTGTAGTTTTTTAGCAGTTTAAGGATAATCAACGAGTTCTTGGAGGGTTGTGGAAGCATTTGGATGTATTCGGTTTTAAATGCGAGGAAATTTTGATGCATTTTTTCATTGTATTACCTCAAGATCAGGGATGATGTGACGTAGTTTATGTTGTTATAGAAACATTTACAAATTTGTCTCAGTTTATATTGATCTATTAATCCAATATCATCGAAATATTAGAAATATGGAATATGGATGACATGGGTAAGATTTATGGGGAACTGAGGACCATCATTTCTTTTTTAGATCCTCATTTCACCTCATGGGTCTATAAATGACCACAACATCCCTTTGGCTCCCAGTTACACCATATAATTTCTTTTCATCCACAAACATATGGACATATAGAACAAACCATCTAGAAAATGGATGATATACTATGGGGAATATTTCTATATTTTGGAAGGCCATGGGTAAATCACCTTCCTTTGGTTGATTTTTACCATAAAAATATCTATGAATCATCCATCAGCACAATACCATTTGAGTCATTTTATGAGTTATTGTTTCATTATCTTGTGTGGTTTGTTTCATTTTGTGATATAGTTGTTCTTAGTAATAATGTAATATAGATCATTATTGAGAGGAATAAGATGGATTGAGAGTGGATGATGGTAGAGTAGGACCATTACAAGGCCTATGATGATCATAGGTAGGGTCCCCTTGTGTATTTGGTTAGATAACCTATATTGTTATGGTTTTATACTTATAATGGAATGTGATGGATTCACTTGTGCTAAAACATATCGACGATGTGTACTATTAGATGGATCCTCCACCACGGATGGATATAATTCATGATTTCTCCCAAATATCCCAACTTCATTAATACCTTTACTATGAATCATATGTCATTGACTATGGATAGCTGGATATCACAAGCTATGATACATTTGTGGAATGATAAATAGATTTCCAATATCATAAATATAGTGTTCTATGTTGTTGTAAAATTACCTCGGTTCATGTTGAGGATACATAGTGGCCTGAAACATATTACCTGGGAACACTAGATGCAAATGTGTACCAAGCACCTGAATTTGTTTTGAACTTTTCTTTGTATAGATTTATTTTAATTACGTGATTCTATAACATTTTGAATTTATGATAAGTGAGGTTTCTCATTATGGTTATATGTGTTATGGATTCAATAATATTAATTTAGAAAAACACCTTCCCAATTAAGGCAGATTATATTTAAGACATGTTATATAATAGTGTGGGAGAATCACATCCATGTAAAGTGGAAAATATATTGATGTGGAGGGTGGGTTTTCTTGATTTTTGTGCTTATAGATGTGTTTTATGGTGCTTGCAAAATTTTTTTCTGGGCTTGATGTTATTTTTTAGTTTCATTGTTTGGGTTATAAAAAGATCCCTATGTGGTAACTCATGGGGGGGCTGTTTGATCCGCATCCCATTTCCTTATTCCTAGTTCCATTTGTATTCTTGATGGTGAGCTTTGTGTTTGATGTATATTTTATAATGGTACAAACATTTCAACCATTAATTTTGTGAAAATTCAGGTGATGGTGAGGTTTATGGAAAGTCATAAGGGATATCAGGATTTGGTGGTAGATTTATAACAAAAATTATACCTGGGGAATGAGTTTGTATTGTTGAGGGAAATATTGCACCATAATGGGGGTGTTTCTTACATGGATATATTTTTTGAGGTGTGGATTTTTGGTTAGTAGGATTTTAATGGGTTGGGATTATTTGTAATAACTACAAAATTTATCCTAGATTATAACATAGAGTCTTAGTGGATGGATTTTTAGGATATTTGTACTTTCAGTACAGATATTACATAGTGCAAGGTTGAAGCATATAATTATTTAGTGTTATTAAATTATATGGATTGTTAGTTTCCCTGGTGTCTTGGTTATCCCTATGGGGTTTTTATCTACATCATGGACCTATCGAAGTTTCTTATATGTGGGTTTTACCTTTCCCAATGCAACATGGTCATTGCCTTTACATCATAGTCTTGTATTGTGTCAACACCATTGAAATGTAGGTAAGGATACTATTCCATGATCATCTTATTTCCAATTTTCCAATAACTTATAGAACCCATCCAAACCCTATCTCACTCTAGTCTTTTCCCTAGATTCTTAGGTAGATCATAAGAATTTTTTTGGAGTACTATTAATCTATAGCTGTTTTATTTGATTCTTAGAATACAAATATTGATCATTTAAAATTATAATTTATTTCTCAACATTCCCTTATCAATATATCTACATATTCCAAATTGTGAATGTGGTTTTTTGGGTGAGATAGATGATATGGGTAGTTTTATACCTGGAGGTTAACGGGCTTGCTACGTTCTAAGTTGATTGAGGTGATTACTTTTATTATAGTGCTTGAAAGTTATCATCCAATCATTCCATCCTTGTATAATTCTTTGGGAACAATTTTTTAAGATAAGGTATCCATGTTTTATATCTTTTATGTGAATGGGTTAGGAATTGAATATATTTTCTTCCATTGGGTGAATAATAAGTGTCAAATTTAGAAGATAATTAATTAGATAAATTTGAGTTCACTGGTAAGGGTATTGTTTCCATGTTTTAGTACGTTTTATGATTTTACTAAGGGAATTATTCTGGCATACAAATAATTGTAAAAAACATGGTTGGTGGAATCCTTGTTTTCATTTTTGTTGTTTTGGATTTTGATATCGTTCCGGTTTTCTTTGATTGATCTCACCATGGATTGAAAAGACTAATCACCAACATATGGATAATGAATTTAATGCCTATATAAATCTATAATTATGTGATAATACCAATTCATGATTAGAAGGGATGTTATGTGAAATACGTTGATCATGAAATTTTACTAAAACATGGAATATAAAATGATTTATTGTTTGTTAATATTCTCATTGTGAGTCTTTTATGGGAGTTTGATCCTTGTTGGGGATTATGCAGTGATGGTTCTGATCAGATTGGTTATAGAATGTCTTGGGATTTGAAGCGATTGTTGGTTGACCTTTTATGTGATATGGGGTGATGTATAGAGGTCTCAACGTGTAGTTTTTATGGTAAAATGTATGGGTTGTGATGTTTTCATGGAATAGATAGTGTGGTGGTGATACTTAGTGAGGAATGGAGGATTTATTTTGTGGTGTGGTTGTGTTAGTTCCCAGGTTATCCCTGGAATGAATTATAGGGAAACAATTTAAAGAATAATAATGGAATGAAATTGATTTGTGGTAATTTTTTAAAATTAATTTAATGACAAATGAATGAGATATTTTAAAGGGAAATTAAATAGATTGGTAGACGGGTGTGTGTCTGATGCATTCGTTGGGGTGCACATCCAACTGTGGAGGACATAGTAATTGTTTCAACGCATTTCTGCTTTCCAAAGGTGGGCAGCATCAGTTGCTTATTCAAGGATGTTGTATCCTTGAATGAAATGGGATTATGGTATGGTAGTCTCTCTTTCCATGGATTCCTCCTTGGTACTCATTGCCTACTCTGGGTCTCCCGTAAAGATTAAGATGTAGTTCGTGAAACTGTTCCTAGTTAAATGTCTTCATGGATGTTAGATAATTACATAGATTCTATTAAGACATTCCAAGGATTTGAGGTAGGGAAGCAACCTTCGGTCTGGGGAGTAGTCACAGTGGACATCGCTGGTGTGTCTGGACACTAGAACATTGATGTGTCTGGGTTTCTTCCCCTTATGATAGGGCTTCTCGAGGGTGCGGATTTCCGAGGCATCCGATGTCTAATGCATGGAATTATATAAAATAGAAAGTATTTTAGGGTTTCATTAGCTTCCCATGTTAAAAACAATGTATTCCACGAGATTGACGTCTAAAGGATATAGATTATACTAATCAAAACACTGATAAGAGTGAATCAGATGGGCGAATCCCCAAAACGGAGCACCAAAGAATCCCACTATATTTGTGGATCAAGACGTCTAATAAAGATGGATCCTAGGATTATTGGGTACCTATAAAGGGGACGTCGAGGTTTACCATAGGCTGGGATTTATCCTCAGGGAAGTTACTTACGTACCATGTCCTAAGAGACAGGGATCAAAACCACATAGTTCCAAAGGGTGATGAACTAGGATGAGAGTAGAGGACAACCACCCGAAGACACGCTCGGGCTTATGCTTGGTTGGAGGCCCATCTCTAGAGGATCTCTCCTTGTTGGATGGTTATGTATTGTGTGGGGATTATGCATGGTTATCTTCCCAGGTGCCCAAGGAATACTGATAGGATGAATGAAATGATGTTGTTGGGGGTGTGGGGCCCTAGTAAGAATCAGGATGGATGATGGAGAGTTGGATGTTGTGTGTGGAAAACGAGATGGAAGAGTAATGAAGATGATTGTAGTATTGTTCATAAACCTTAGAGAGGGTCCCTACATATCCCTGTGGTAGGTAATCAAAGTCCACACAGTTTGGTGGGGGGCGATGGGACACCTACGGAGGCGGCATGTGAGAATGGACGCATGGATGGGACCCAAAGGAAGTAAAACAACTAGGTTGGGGAATGACCTTCTAGTGACACAAATGCTCAACGGAGAGTCTGGGATGAGACATGGGTGATAGGATTGAACCACGGGGAGGCTTCCTACAAATCCCTATAGAAGTGAATCAAAGTCCACAGAGTTTATAGTGGAAGATTTAATTAGGGTGTCTGTAGAGGATAATGACACGTTGAAAAGTTGGGGATTATGTGTGGTTAGTAGCCTATGAGTTGGTATGATGCCACTAGGATAGACCCAAAATATGGGGCCTAAAAAAGGGGATTCAAATAGGTTACACATGATTGGTGATTTTTTTTTAATATAGGTTGGGTTGGAACCTCATGGAGGACTCTTATGCACTCTACATAAGAGACAAGGATCGATTCCCATGTAGTTAAGATGCATATCATATAATTTCATGCATGATGGGAAGGGGAATATAGTTTTAGGTCATGCAGGATGACGATGAAATAATGTAAACTGATTGTGACTAATGGGTGATGGGATTCAACTTCAGGGAGGCTACCTACATACCTTTCCTGGAGAGGGAATGGATCCATGTCCATGTAGTTCGGTGTGGGGGCTAGGGTATTTCATGGAAAGGCATCCCGTGGCGGATTTCATGGTTTATGCTTGCTCAAATTCCATGCGAGTCATGCTCGGTGTGATAAACAAGAGGAAGTAATGTCTTGATGATCACATTGCGGATGGTGTGCCTGTGAGGAATATAGATTGGGCTCATGCATGGTTAACAACCCAAATATAAAATAGGGGCTTATGCATGGTTTTCCACCTAGGGATATGGAGATTGGGACATAACCTAGGATGTTGACCCGATGGAGAGAAAGCCTAGTGGGAGAGGGACAGGGTAACAATGTTTCTCTGGTCCACTCTCTTATCTTGTCTTTGGCACCGAAGAAGAGAGGAGGAGAACTGATGCTACCTTGCACAAGAAAGGCTAGGGGTTAATACCACAATGGGTTCCCTTTCCTATAGAGAAATTCAACTATACCATGGATGATCTCATTCCATGTGAGGATGATCTCACTCCTGTGGAGATGATCAGGCACAAAGAAAGTCTGAGATGGGGTACCATGTGTATATTTCATTGGGAGAGGCCACTTTTTAACGTCATGTGCTGAGGATGAAGGTGCATGGTGGTTTAATGTTATGCAGGTAAAACGAGGCGGGTTACCTCTGCACCTCTAGGACATACATAGTTGATACCCACCCACCCATAGGGAAGGGAAGGCATCAGTAATTCCATGGTGAGGAAGTGTTATGGTGTGATCCATTGAGGGGATCATGTCATCATGGTTATGCGAAGAAGAAATAGTCGTTATCTTGCCTATGAGAAGATGAACAAGGATATGAAATGCAATATGAAGCACCGCCCAAGGGACCTTGCAATCACTTCAATAGAGCCTGGAGGGACTTATAGAAAAAGGTTCTGTGAAGAAAAAGGGATCACATGAAGGGACCTTGCGAAGCTCTGGTGGTCCAAAATGTATAAATGCTCTATGAGGGGTTATGTTGTGCGATGTAGAGTGGCTAAGCCGTAGCATGGATTATAGATGCATATGAAGAGTGCTTCATGCAGTACAATGGACTTCACAGAGTAGTACTTCATGGATCATGAGTTCCTTTCAAATATTATCACTTCGAAGAAATGTACTTCCCAGAGCACAGTGGTCCATCTTTAGCATGTTGTTCATGTGTTCATGGAAGGTACTTCACAAAGAACAAGTGCTTTGTGAAGACCTGAGTCCCCTTAGGGATCTCCTTCCTTTGTGATGGACCATGTGATCCACCAATTGAATCCCTTCTTGTATATGGGTTGGTTTTGAGCTAAGATAAAGGTACATCACAAAGATCTAGTGCCTTGAGGAGCTCATTTTTTCACAATGTTTTGTAGAGCAGAATGTTCTTCATGATTTGAGAGATGAGAGGGTGAAAGGTCACCGTATTTGTCAGTTGGGTCCTAGGAAAGCCTGATATTTATTAGAGAGTTGTAGTGTAGAGCTGGGACATGTCGTTGCGAAACCATGTGGAACTCTATGATCGGCCGTGGAATGTGTCATGTTTTTCATAACTGGGGAGTTGACTGTCATCCCCTCATCAGTGTAGAAGCCTCCGTAATTCCCTCCTCAACACTTACAAAGGATTCCATCATGTTTTAAAGGTTCATAGAGGTCATCAGGTTCCCTCCCCAGTGTGAACCTTTCTGTCAATTTCATCGTAACCATGGAGCCTCTCACCTCTTTTACTCTACGGTGACCATAGAGGGGGCTTCGGCATCGATCCATCCATGGTGATGTGGGGGCTCTATGAAGGAGCTTCCTGAGGAAGGCCCTTTGGAATTTGTTTCTTCTTTATGTATTTTCCCTTGGCACACTTTTTAGTGCCAAAAAATTCCCCCCTCAGACTTATAGCTATTCAGAAAACGAGGGTCGAGGTCTGAGGTTAGATCACCAATATTGTTAGACTAATCACAATGTAAGATTGTGAAGTTGTTTCATGATGTGTAGAGGCGATGCACATGATGAGAACTCCGTGAAGCTCACCATGTCCAGGAACACCGCAAATCACATAGGTCATTTCATATTAATAGGGTAGGGTGACCCCTATTTTTTCATCATGCATATCTTCATTTTAGGTCACTGTGATCTCTATTTTAAAATCTACACACACTCTTCAACTGCTATTTGTGAATCGGGTCCTTTCTTCTTTGCATTGTACAATGAGTCCTCAGACTCTGTGATCATGCACTAGATGACTTGAGTATACGAGGTATGTGGCAGGGATCTATGACCATCCTTTTCACAACCGAGCTCTGTGAATGTGATCTACGAAGGGCCTTGCAAAATAGAACAAAACATATAGTAATTTTTAACACTAAATGGGTCATCAAAGAGATTCCCAAGGGTTCTAGTAGATGTTTCCTGGGGGATGGGTTGGATTATAACCTAGGGATCATGGAATGTGTTTTGATCCATTTATTCCATGAATATATGGTGGAGCTACTGTCTGAGAGTTAGAAGAACTACCCTCTACAAGAAAGGCTTCCCCAATATGGCATTGGTCTGAGGGATGATGTTTAAATTCCGAAAGAAAGTAGCAATGGGATATTCTACTAGTTTATGATCATGTCGTGCCAACACCAGTGGTTCAGGGTGGCTGACAGTCATACATGGGAGGATTATATTCTTGTTAATGCCGAATCCCTATATAACCATTTGTACAATATCGATGGGAAGGTGTTTCTACCAGAGGCCACCTCACTATACCACACCATTCTAAAGGCAGCCATGGGGAACCCAGATAAGGGGTGGACTGATGAGTGGGATCAGCACCACAATAACAATTTCACATATGATTTGGCCTGATCATATATGTTATGTGCCCCCTATGAGATGTTTGGGTCAGAGCTGAGGCGAGTAGGCCTATATGAGGTGGCATGGGCCACTCAATTCCACATATACCAGCTGAATCAACTATTTATGGAGATGTTGAGAAGGTGGTCGTTGAGGACCAATACTTTACATCTTCACCATGGGGAGGTTGGTATCAGTATCTAGGACTTGTAACAAATCCCAAGGATCCCTATATTGGGGGAAATGTATGACTAGTTCTTCCCTGCCAAGAATACATGGGAGGAACTAGAGAAGATTCTACCGCAGGAAAAGGTATTGATGGTCCTGGTGTGAAGAGGGTATAAGAAGATAGTGAGGTATGCCCATTTCATGAATCAGTTCAGTCAGTTCCTAAATTCCCCTATAGATGGGAAGTTTCTTGTGAGGCCTTCTACTTTCCCAAAGGGGGTCTAACACTATATGGAGCACTCATATTGGTGACTCTAGGAGGATAACTAGCGGAAGACATTGGGGTTCAACATCAACACCGAGCATCAACCTGTGGTTAGGTTTTCCGGATTCATTTCAATGAAAATCAATGGATAAATTATTACAGGAGGGGAGAAGATCATGTGGGTGTGGCTGAGAACATTTATCATGGATTCCATGTTGGCGATGGGGAAGAAGGTAAATCTGGGGATCACGATGCTGGCTAAGCTATAAAAAGTATTGTAGAAAATCAATGAGGGGAATAATCCGCATAGGTGGTGAGAGTCATTCCATATTCAATTTTGGTGGATAGTAGCACATATTAGGGGAATATATGAATAGCCAAACCCCATTTCTCCCCCATGGTCAGACATCGGACCAACCATTCTAAATGCATTGGTGAGTTTCCGGAAAAAGCATACCCCACTGTGGGTGCTAAACCAGGTTTGGAAGGATGATGAGTTCAACATCCACCTGTTCCCGTTTCCAAACGGTGTGTTCACTAATTATGGACACAAAATATAAGAAAATAGGACCTACCTCATATCCTTTCAAGATGGAGTCTGGGTGGCACAGGTTGACTACGAGCCTCTCTATGAGCAGTACACCCCGCACTGCTTTGCAAGGCTGTTCCAGTGCATGCAGAGGGTGACCCTGTGTGTCTAGTTGGTTGTACGCCATGAGGAAAATTAATGTGTTATGGGGAAGATGTGGATCATGTTGACATGGGAGGATGGGAAGATTTAGAATGAGTTTCCTCTACCAACAACTATCTATAGGTTGGTGAAGGAGTATGCCAAGAGTTGGGAGGCAACCTACCCGAGGGAGATGCTAAAGCAGCAGACCGTCCGTGCTATTGATGGGTTGCCTCCTCAAACTCGAGGTTAGGGACATAAGGCACAAGAATGTCCCATGGTGGTGGGGTTGAAGTAGTGGTGAGACCTAAACTAGCTAAATAGAAGTTGATACTAGTAGGACCAATGGTCCTAGAGGAGAAAGGTCAACAAGAGGGGTGGTCACCCAAGGGGTTCCGTAGGATGCCTACTCAGGGTATGGGGAAGCGGCTATAACATATAGATCTACCCAAGGATGATATATTTCTAGAGGCCTGGGACATATGGAATGTTAGAATTCAATTTATCAATCCTTCTTAGATGTGGCATCATCTTAACCACCTCATGATGGATTTGGTAGGAATCGATTTTTCCACGGCTGGTTTTCCTGTATCTTAGGAGGATGGGGAGTAGTATATCATTGATTTGGAGGACTTTGTGCACTCTCAGGGTTCTCTTCATATGATGAAAAAAAGATTGATGGTAATTCTCTATTGAACGACCCATCCATAGTTATTGGTTGCTGAAATGAGGGAGTGCTTCCCTATACTGTAAAAATTGAATGGGTCCTCCTAGTGGGAGGAGGCTGGTAGAGGGAGATCTCTCGAAGAGGATGAGGTATCAAATTCATAATTAGAGGAAAATTCTCTATAATTAATCCTTAATCACTTTACAGTAGTCTTTATCCAAGAAATTTAGGACTTGTCAACTAATATGTAACCTGTGCAGGAGGGCCTCGTACTCCAAACCCACTCTGATATAATAGTAGATGTTGCGGTGAGAGATTTAGAATCTGTACCCATAGTAATGGAGATTAGAACACCTATCAGGGCCATAAGACATAGGGTGGTTCTCCTACCATCATCTGGTTTCCCAACCTTATATGAGAGGTCATGCCTCGAGGTCCCTACAACAATAGCTAAGTGATGAGACTAACTGTTTGATCTCTGTAAGTCTTCTCCACAGAATTTGTAACTATCCTTCATTGAAATAGATCAACTAACATATTCATATTATCACTCACGTAGTTCATAAAATGGCGTGGGATGCTTTGGATATGATGGGTGTACCTGCTGGTACTGCCTTTCCCAAGGGAACACTGGTGGTCATGGAAGCGACCACCCAAACAGACTAATCTGTTGCACTCCCGATCACAGGTGGGACAGTTAGCAGGACCAATCCCCAAATCATTAAAGTATATTCCATTGACTGGGATCAATTGGATGACATGGGACTAATATTACCTTATCAGACACTAGATGAGGACCCTGTTGACGAGTTCCAAGAGGTGTTCCCCACATATGAACCTACCGAACCCAAGGACTAGGAGGAGACAACTTCTGATGAAGAGGATAACAAGATCGTCTATAACAAGTTTGGAAATCTGATCAAGTGCTTCATTGGGGATACCCCACAAGCATAATGGATAGATCAAATTCAGTGGATTCATTCATAGCTAAATTAATTATGCAATGGAGGAGTGGATTCCCAACATCCTCATGTGCTCATCATAGACTTCATGGAAGACATGATAGGAGAACATTACCATGGCCTTGGAGTGGGATAGAAATTGAGGATGATCATAAACATAAAGATACTCCAGGAAGTCGAGAATGGAACCAGTTGTTGTGGGCGTGGGCAAACGAGTAATCGACTTTCAATGACGCACAATCGGGGCTCGTATCGCGGCTGAAGGCCCAGATGAAAGAGATTGAAGTGATGATGAAGCGAGACTCTAAAGAGATTTCTGTCATCAGAGGCAAAGAGGGATGGTCCTAATCTAAGGAAGATAAATTTGGTCATATTTCTATCAAGGAGGTGCCGAATCTTAACATACGATAGTGGATTCGGAATGCCACCAGGCAGAGAGTGGTGGAGATGGAACGCTCTATTCAAGAGGTCAACCCATCCATGGGTGGGGATGATCCTTGGGAACTGTAATGTGTGTAAACTCAAAAATGTACTTTCATTCATGTATTTTTTATGTTTATTTAAAGCATTAGTTCTATTATTCATTTTTTTGCATCATTTCCACCACATTTTAGAAATATCCAGAAATCAATCCCTAAGCCCACATGGGTCGTGCCCGATGTGAGAAATAAGGGATGATTACATCATTATCCCATTAGAATATGTGAGGGCCAACCATGATTCAAGAATATGGGGTCTGAGAAACTAACCCAGATTTCTGATAATAATTAGGGAGGCCTAACTAGTGAATGAAGTCATAAGAATTGTCCAATTTCTATTTTCCCAATGTTTTCTAGTGCACGAGCGGGGTAATGTCGGTTGCATTAGAAATAATCTGAACATATGGGAGTGGAAAGTGTGAATCATGATTCCCAAAATTCCAATCACTTCGGTGATGGAATGGAAATGTAGGATTACTATTGACCATGTTCAAAACATAGTATCCCTATTGCGTTAGCCTAAAATGGGATAAAAAATGGGGTCTGGCGACTAACCATGTTCGAAACACAGGGCCTGACCTAAAATGTCATCCATTAGTCTTCTAGAACACTATCCTAGGACAATAGGCGATCCATAGGTTTATCATCCCTACTTTTAGGTGCTACCTTTAGGAATGAATTAAGATGGGAATCCAAATAAAGGGAATACAAAGCATAGAGCATTGAGTGATGGGTTTTTTAAAAGGATACCAACATTGTTGAAATTAGGCCACCGTGACGAAAACATATTAGGTGAGAACATTAGTATAATAAAAGATCATACATGATTATAGATAATAACACTTCGGTGGGGACATAGAATGCCTTGTAAATCTATGTGACACCCCTGAGGATGATAAATGCGTAGTTTATCATTATACAGTGAGGACAGAGGAAATGGACGGTCCCTAAAGATGGGAAAAGTCCAAGACAACCATATAAAATGTTCAAAAAATCATGTATGGATCTATGATTTGGACATCTATATGTCACTACATATCCTTCTAGTGAAGGAATCAAGACAAAAACAGGTCTTTGGGCATAGTGTGGTCAAATTCCAACACTGATGGGAGTCATCCTCTCTAGTGGGGAAGCTGACGCACCCCTTAATTATCACGGGGAATCCTGAACATGTTCAAGATATAACCACAGTTTAAAGTCTAGTGTCAAGGACATGGTTACGTAGAAGGGAAACGTGTGGTGTGGTATATATCCCAACCTGAATGAGGTCATAAGTAGTCCACACTATCTGATATGTACCATATGGGATTCTTTAGTCCATAGACATCAGGTGGACTGAATTGGGTCAAGATCTGATGGGAAGTGTTCAGGTGTTCCTACACACCCCATGAGGATGGGAATCACGTGATACGTTGTTCTAGACAACCCATGTATTTTATCGTCAAATGGTAGGATGGAGAATGGAAGGCGAGATCCCAAATGGGGAGTAAGTGATGCAGGCATTATTGACCACATGTGAACGAGGGACAAGACAATCCATACCAAACCTTATAACGCTGGGGGAAATCTTTGGTCAAGTGACAGAAGATGGAGATTATATTTGAGCAAGGACGAAGTGTCTAGGCATTCCTATGTACCCCACTAGGTTATGAATCAATCCATACGTAGTTCTGAAATTTTAGTTTTTCATCATGCGGGACTAGAGGCATGCATGGTTCAGCTGTACCGGTACACATCCTACCAAAACCACTAAGCCCATGTGATATGTTCTTGATTCATGAAATAATGAGTAGTGGTGGTATTTTCCGATCACATTGAGGCACACATTAGGGGAAATGTAACTCTAGGTGAAGGATGTTCCAAAATTATTGACCCGCCTACTTAATGCAAATTATTGTGTGGATGTGTAAAACCGATTGTGTTGGAATTCCACTTAATCATTAGGGAGTGGAAATATGGGAATCATGGTTCCTGAAATCTAGATCGCAATTACGGAATCATGACGATATTGAATATTTTCTAACCATGTTAGAAACATAAAATTCATTTCGTGTTATCCCAATATGGGGATACACAAATGAGGGTCGACTTATTACTATGTTCAAAAAACAGGACCTTCCACAAAGTGTTTTCTGAGGTCTTTCGCGACGTCAGCCCAAGATGGTTGGTTAGCCAATGTGTCTTGAGACTGGGTTGTATAGGTGGTCCCGTTAGATGTGGAGGAGGATGTAAATCAAAATAAACGGATAATGATGTGTGGACATGAAGCGAGGTAATTTCCATTTGAGAATTCCTCACTTTCAGCTCTTTTGCATGACACATTTGAGTACACCATTGAGACATGTCAGATATAGGGAGTTGAATCCCTTTCAATGGAAAAGGGAGACACATGGTGAAGTTAATGCAAAATCTAACATGAATGGGAATCCAAGAGGCACTCATGACCACATACTCTCATCATAGTTTTGGCCAAGGGGCCGAAAAGAGGACATGATTTGAGATACCTAGGCCCAGACATGAAGACGAAATGTATGGGCATTTCTACATATCCCCTCAGTATGGGAATCAAACCAGACATTGTTCTGAACAAGCCATGTAGTTTAATTTCACGTGACTAGGAAATAATGGTCTTAGATTTGTGGTCTTGGAGCTCAGTTCATAAGGGAAAAGAGAAATGGAGGCATGGTGCAACAATAGTAAAACCTGATGTGAATGAGGACAACAGGAGTCTGTATAACACCATGGGCTCCTAGGGGAGATTTTAAGGTCGAGAGACCAAATGTTGAAATTGGGATGGGCCTAGGGAATAGTGCTCATGCATTCTTATGTATCCAATTATAATGGGATTCAAGCCAAACATTATTCTAGAAGTGGAATGCTAGGGTTCCAACCCTTGGGACACCACTTTCATGTCGGTCTGGACCACACACCAAAAGAAGTGATATTTGATAGATACTATTTGTTATTTAGTATGGATGTATTTTATTGAAGAAACAATCCCATGAGGGGGAATCCGGGCATCACTGTAAGAATCAAGCCATATGTGGGCCTTGAAAAATGTTATGGTGGATGACTGATACCAAACATGTTTTCCCCTAGAGTGAGGACATCAAAATATGGGCATGCTTTACGTCATTAATCAAATCATGATAATGTAATGGTTTAGGGTGATATAATAATACCAGCCGATGTATTTTAACATTTTGCATCAAATACTTAACAATTTAGGGTCGTGAGGGATGAGGAATCATAGTTTAAAGTCATATGTCTTGGACTTATATAGATGAGTGAGGTTTTAGATGGAATGAACAAGGTGTGATTAAGAATACCCGATGTGAATCAGGACAAGGTACATACCATACTACCTGAAACTCAAGAGAAGAAATCTCTTGTTGAAGGAACTAAACAGATCAGAGGGTATAGGGATAGAACCAATGAAAAACGTCTAGGTGTTCCTACGCATCCCATGATCATGGGGACCAAGACATACATAGTTCTGAGATTGCAGTTGAATTTCACGGGACATTAGGCAGGAGAGACTAGCTCCTACAAGGGGTGTAGGTGGTGAATCTATTGTAAAATAGATGGTAATGGGGGAATTATCCCCAAAACGCCACACCACAAAATACTATAAATGTTAAGCACAAAAGATGGAACCAAAAATATACTTAGCGGAACCTGAGCTAGACCTGAAGATGAAATTTTTTGACATTTAAACAAATCTAATAAAGATGGGAAT
Organism: Viscum album; assembly: GCA_963277665.1. Taxonomy (NCBI): domain Eukaryota; kingdom Viridiplantae; phylum Streptophyta; class Magnoliopsida; order Santalales; family Viscaceae; genus Viscum; species Viscum album. The sequence goes on from OY728159.1 coordinate 1,218,582,661, forward strand.
AAATCCATAGACAGTTTTAAGGATGTCATGTAGTTTAATGTCTTCGGGTTAGGATTTATGGGGATCATAGTTTAAGAGCATAGAACTCGGATCATATGAAGCGAGACTCTTCCAAACGGGCGTAAACAATGACCAAGCCCATAATCCCACATTAGCTGGGCTCGATGTGGGAAACAAGGGCATAGAAAGTCTTCACAATGTGTTGAATTCCGAGAAAGGAGGAAATGGTGGGGAGTCTCAAATGACACATGACCACAACTTCATCCTTCGAACGTGCAAATGCGCGCTGAGGGATAACACCAAAGTGTCCAAATTCCACTTGGTCCTGATGGAGTGGAAAATGATGTGAATCACACAACTAATATTTAGGGCCTAATGGGGCGGAATAATGGTGGAGGATAATTGTTGACCATGATTGAAACATAGCGTCCATATTGTGTGACCTAAAATGGGAACAAAAAATGAGCATCGACCACTGACCATATTCAAAATGCTGGGCTTTAATCAACTAGTCATCCAGAAGCATCGATAAAGTTGGCCCAAGATGTTAGGAGAGCCCATGTGGAAGAGTATCCATGCCGTTTGGGGGTCCTTTCAGATGGTAAAGTAGATTAATGTACAAATAATGTGTAACATGAAGCATAGAAATGGGTGAGAACATGTCCACATGGAATCCAACTCTCTCTATTGCGAACTAGAGTGATCTTGGATGCTCTGGTGAACTAAAAAAGAGGGAAATGATTGTGGCATGGATTTTACAAACCCAAGGTCAATGAAGAAATAATCCCATACCACACCACATAACCCCCTCCTGAAGGACTCTGGAAAAGGGGCCAGAGAGATGAAGAGGTTTCTAGAAAGTTGGGCTAGACCAAAAGAGGAAATGTTCGGGAGTTCCTACATATCCTGCAGAAGAAGGAATCAAGCCACAGATAGTTCTTATAGATGGAATGTAGTTTAACGTCATGCAGTGAGGATGTGGTAGATCATTGTTTATGGTCATAGAAATCAGACTTTATATGCACTATTTAATGTCATATACGTGGGACAGATGGGTGGAATGGGTGAATCATCATGAATTCCATGATGGACACCACAGAATGACAAAAAATATTGAGGATAACTACTAACCATGTTCACAACATAGTATCCGTATTGTTTCCTGGAAAGGGGGAAAACAATTAGTGTCGAATGCTGACTATATTCACAATGTGGGACTTGAATCAAATGCTCATCCAAAATATTTGGGGATGTTGGACCAAGATGGTAGGAGAGCCCTGGATCCTAGAATCTATGTGATTCCAGGGTCTTTTCAGATCTGAATGATAATAGAAACCCAAATAATGGTTTGTGTAAAGAATGGTGGGACCTGTGTAGTTTAACATCTTGCAACAAAGATGATTGATACGGGGTGTCTCGAGAGGATATATGTGTCATGGAAAATATTTTCTGACATGAATGGGGACATAAAGTCTACAACACACGACACAATCCTGGTTGATAACATGGGCCTAGGTCTTGGAAAGTTTGAGGGACATGAGGCTGAGCCACAGATGGAAAGTCACATACAGTTTTCAATTTCCCATAACATGAGATGAGTGCTGAGTGGTTTTATTCTCCTCGGTGATTCAAGGATTACATAGTTTATCATCTTGCAATGAGGATTGTGGTGATCTTAGTTTATGGTCATCGAGCTCAGACCAAGATTTCTTAACCCTTTTTGTGGGTATGGCCCTGCCAAATCTTCTATTCCCACGTGAGCAATGCTTGGTGTGGGAAACAAGGAATGGATAATGTTCAACCCATCATATGAGGGAACAAAAATTAAGGAATGAGATCAGGCGGGGTCGATCCCACCCAGACCAACATTCCTAATTGAGGAATACTAACAATCAAAGGGATAGCTGGACAAAATGAATAATTGAACCAAATATTTAGGACATATATGGTGGAAATAATGATGGAGGATGGTTGTTGATCTTATTTAAAACACAACATCCATATCGTATGACCTGAAATGGGAGTAATAATTGAACGTCAACAACTGAACATATTCACAATGCAAGACTTGTATCAAAATTTTGTTCATGATCCTCCAGGACATTGGCCTGAAACATTAGGCGAGCTATAAGGATGATAATCCATGCTCTTCGAGGGTCCATTCAGAGGTGGATGCTAATGGAAACCCAAATTATGGGACAAGTAAATCATGATCATTCCCATAGTCTATCATCATTGTGTTAAGGGTGAAATAGGTGTAGATCTCCATTGAGGGGGATACATGGTGAAATAATGATAAAGCAAACATGAACGAAGGAAAGAAAAGCCCGCACTAAACCATGTGTTTTGAGAATCAACCAGTCCAAGGGGGAACACCCAAGGATAGATATTGATTTTCAGGGCTGGGCCTATAGACAGCATATTTGGGCATTCCATCATACCCCATGAGGATGGGAATCAAGCCACACATTGTTTTGAAAGTGCCATGTAGTTTAACATCGTGCGGTAAGGACATGGATAGAATAGAAGAATGGGAGGGGAATTTGGTTCTATCATTGTAAACCCAACATAAATGGAGGAAAAATATGTCTACACTACACTGTGTCTAATTCTCCAAGATAACTATACCTAGGGGATGTCGAAGTGAAGAATTTGGGGGATTTACTCTATGTAGAGTTGTCCTATCATTCATATGTATCCCCTGAGGAGTGGAATCAATCCATACATAATTCTTGATGTTTTTGTGCAGTTTAACATCATACGGGACAAGAATGTGTTATGTTATTAGTTTAAGGTCATTGGGATCAGACCATTTTGTAGTGTTGGGTAGTTTTATATCCTTCAGCCTAGATAGATCATGTAGTTTAACATCGTATGGTGATGATGGAATAATTTATGGTAATGCAGGACTATATACAATTTAACATCATGTGGGATGGCAGATAGTTTAATGTAATGTGGGACAACATACAATTTAATGTCATGCATGAATTGTTTAGATTAGTTTTACATCATTCACCTCTGATGAATCATGAATTTTAAAATCATGTGGTAATGAAATCATAGTTTATGGTCATGTAGGACTCATCTTCTAAGGAATAGTATTGCTTTAGGAATTTTTCATGGGGGGAAGAGTTACATGCCCACCATCCATGGTAACTAGAGAGTTCTCAAAATTTGGGTAAAATTTGTGAAGGATGTAAGGTCCGTCCAATTTGGGCTCCTATTTGGGTGGTTTTCTACCAGGTATAATTGGTGTTCTCAAGGACAACACCCTGTCACCTTGAACGAATTGGATGAGGTGAGCTTTCATGTTAAAAGATCTGGCTATTTTATTTTTATTCCTCTCCAGATTGTTAATGGAAGAAATCCTATTCATGAAGAGTGATTCTAGTTCATCCAGATGCGTTTTGGATACTTTAGCTGGTGTCTTTTGATCATAAATAGTTGTACATAATGACGGCAATAGAATCTCGATGGGCAGGACTGCCTCCGTTCTATACACTAGGGTATATGGGGTCACCAGTGTGTAAGGTGTCTTCATCTGATTGGTTCAAAGAGCATGGGGGAGTTTCTCTAGGAAAATCTTCTTATTCTGTCCAACAATATTCTATATAATGATAGAGAGAGTTTTATTGAATGCCTTGATTTACCTATTTCCTTGGGAATGATAGTAAGAGGTGTTATTATAACGGATGTCATACTTGGCATACAACTTCATCAGTTTGGCTGCACGAACGGAGGTGTCATTATCGGTGTGGACAGTGTGAGGGACTCCAAATTGGTAGATGATATTAGAGATCATATATTCACTATTGAAAAAATGACTTATACCCACCGTTTAAAACCATGGGTATAGACCCCAAAATCGTGTGTATAGGCTATACCCACAACTGTTGGAACCGTGGGCGACCGAGGAATCGGGATAGGTCCCTACACTATACCCATTGTTTTACAAACCGTGGGTATCAATTTTTTTCCATGATGTAAAATCCTCGTAGAAATTTCCACGCTATCGAAGGCTTTACCCATGATTTTATAATTGTGGGTATTAATTGTACAAAAATGAAACCATCACATGTTGAACACGAGAACTCTTGCACCTTCCCATTCTAGCTGATGAGTCTCGCCACTATGAAACATCAATTTTGACTATATATATCTATTTTTTTATAAATATATTAATATATATCCATATAAGCGAAAAAATGGTCGTGGGTTCCAAACCAAGACCTTTATCCGGAAATCATCCACAGCTAACCAACCCCTCTTCGCCAATTTCCTATAATTAAATCTATATTTAGTTTAATATATTGTTATATCTTGCGGTATCAGAAAAAACCTTCTCCAGGATTTGATCCCTAGACTGCCGGAGGTAACAAAGAATGCCTCACCAACTGTCCTATGATGTTTATCTTTCTATATATTGTTAACCCCTTATATATAGTAACTCAAACCATGGGTATAGGAGGGAAAACCGTGGGTATAGGTTTTCTCACGAAATATTTTTTGTTTCCCATGGATTTTTTCTCCCCGCTAAAGAAATACACATGATTTAGTAAAACCGTGGGTATAGGTCTTTGAAAAAAACCCTATACCCAAATTTTTCATAAAACTGTTGGTATAAGGATTGAAAGAAACACCTATACCCATCGTTTTGAAAAAATGTGGCAATTGGACATCAAAAAAATCTATACCCATGGTTTCGCGCAAAACCATTGGTATTGTTGACCGAAACCCACAATTTTCTTGAATAGTGGGTATAGGTCAATATACTATACCTATACCCATGGTTTTGGAAAACCATGGGTACATGGAACAACTATTCCATTAGTTTTAAGAAAACCCATGGGTATATAGCTATTTTCTAGTAGCGATTCATGATTGAATGGGCATTGACCTCCTTATGTGGATCTGACTCCGCCCACATGGAAAAGCAATACATAGTGGTCAAGATGAATCTACACTGGTGAGCTGTCATTGGTGGATAGGGTCCCACAACATCGAGTTCCCAGACCACAAAGGGCCAAGATTACTCGGTAGTGTGGAGAGGATCTGGCAGCTGATGCAAAACAATTAGTATGGATTTGGAATGCATGCCACCTCTTGGAAAACTCGATATGGTCATGGATCATGGTGGGCAAAAAAAACCCCTTTATTTGGATCTAGTGAGATAGTTTCATCTCGGTCTGAGGAGACTCACAGGAACCAGCATGAACCTCCTACATGACCTGATAAATCTCACCTCCCTGAATGCAATAGAGGAGAATCCCATCAAAACCATGTCTGTAGATGATCTACTCATGACTAGAACCACTATGGATGGTAAACTGTAATACGCAACGTCAGATTCTCTCACGCTCAGATCGATCTGCTAAGTTATTAAAGTGCTGGTGGTACTCAATAAAGGGGGTCCTCCAAGTAGGATTCACTTCCAAAATTATATATAGGGGACCTGGGGGTCCTGGCATGGAGGCTTCAGTGGAAATATGGATTACCTGTAGGCTATCATTGTTGTCTGGAGTAACGAGGGAGATGAATATTCGAATCACTGAATGGATAATAAAATCATCCTGGTCAGGTTTAGTAAGAGATGCTGCCAAGCCATCCAAAGCGTTGGATCGACTGTTCTTCAAATGTGGGACATTAGTAACTTCTGGCCAAGATGGGAACATTTCCATGAACTTGAGGGTACGTTCCAACAGTGGTACGAGCTGGTGCTTCTTGGCGACATAGTCACCGTTTATCAGTTTGATGACTAGTTCAAAGTCCCCATTCACATATATGTGGGTAAAATCAATCTCTATGGCCATCTTGAGGATATTAATGAGTGCCTAATACTCTAACACATTAATAGTATAGCCATCTAAAAATAGGAATGAATATGGTAGAATAGCTTGTGATGGCGTGATGAAGATGTTACACAAGCCCACTCTGTTGAGTTTGGGGTCGTTGAGTCTTCTGCCGATAAGTCTTCAGGAAGCACCATCAAAGTGAATTTTCCAACACATAATGGATTGGTATACCGAGAGGATTTCCTCATCGAAAAACTCATGATCCAGAGATTGGTCCGCAGGAGTTGGATGGGTAGCAAGGATGTCCGCCAACGCCTATCCATTAATGGAATTCCGAGGGACAATCATGATGTCGAACTAATGGATGATCACTGCCCCTTGAGCTAGATAGACGGTCAATATGGGGATGTTCAAGATTTACTTTTGTGGATCCACTCAGGACAATAGTTTTATCTCATGATGCTTCAAGTATTGTTGTAATTTCTGAACCAGAAATACTAGCCCAAATTAGCCTTTCTCAAATGTGGAATATATGGAATTTGTATCATGGACAATGCGACTGAGATAGCATATACTATTCTTTATTCCAAACTGATATTCTAAGAGATATGTGAATTGATAGATTATTCAAGAGTAGTCCCATAAAGGGCCAATACCTTTCTTGAAATAGGTGGAATCAGATCCATAGGGTGTAACTGGTTCTGCTTGATCTCCTCAATGGAATTCTGAAACCCCTAATCCCACTGATAATAGAAATATTATTTCATGAGTTGGGAAAAGGGATTACACTAGCATGAATGATTCTTGATGAATCGGCGTATATAGGCTAAGTGGCCATGAAAGCCTCGAAGAACCCAAAGGTTATTCAAAGGATACATATAGTTGATGGCCTTGATCTTCTTTAGATCAATCTCAATGCCTAAATATCTAAAAACAATGACATGGAATGTTCTACCGGTAACACCAATGGCAATGGTGAGGCTTCACAGCCATATCTTCTAGGTAGAATTCCCCCAATGTCCCAAGGATCGGCTTAAATATGTGATGCATGGCACACTGATGGGTTGAACCAACATTCTTTAGTCTAAAGGGAATCACCTGGAAGAAGAATGTACCATGTGGTTCCCTAAACTCTATAGACTCTTTATTTTCATGGGCCATTGGGATTTGGTTATACCCATAATACCCATCCATGATGGAGAGATCTTGGAACCCAACGGTGACATCAATCAACAGTTCTATCACTAGAAGGGGAAAATCATCCTTTGGATAATGATAGTTGAGATCTCAGAATTTAATGAAAACTCTGATCTATCCATTATTCTTCTTGAAATTCACAATTCTGGATAACAATATGGGGGTATTGGACCTCCTTTAAGAAGTTGTATTGGATGAGATTATCAACCTCAGCATTGACCATGCCACTGTGAGAAGGGTGTATCTTTCAGGGAGGATGTTTGAAGCTCCGATGATTTTCCAGAAGACCTAGGTGGTGTATGATAAACTAAAGATATAGTCCTAGAATCTATTCATACCTCCAGGAAAGTATATCATGACATTGCTTCAGGAATTCCATGTATTTCTATTGTTCTTCGATAGGAACAATGGTGCAGATCAATGTGGGTTTCATATCCATCTTGTTATCGAGGTTCACCTATAACAATTCATCGACCTTTATGGAGACACTCTCTTTGAATGTCTAAGGAGAGTCCTATAGATAATATTATTCAAATATTGAGTGGGGATCCTAAGTGGGAAGAAATTATTATGAATCGACATATCCCAATGTGACACTGGTTCTTGCCTGAGTGGCGATGAGCTCCGCATATGTGGACTCTTGTGCTACTAAAACCACATCGATGAAATCTGTCGAACTAATCTCATCCAGCCATCAGACCAAGGGTCCCCACATGATGATACCAAAGAAATAGTGGTGCATTGGGCTAAGCCGGTTTATCCCAACCTTGTGAAACAAACTAGTATGTCATATTTTCATTTCCATCGATTAGAAATTCTGATACCTTATGAGTGTAAGAGCCTCTAGGATCACCTGATCCTGATTCATATATGTATATGAGGTGATCTCTCAAAGTCACATGTAATTGTGATTGTGATTCCCTCTCATTTCAAAAACAATTAAGCATTTCCCAAAATCTATAGTCATGTTCTCCAATCAGTGGATCAAAAACATGTAGTCATAATTTAGGCCTATAAACGGGTAGGTCACAACTATAGTGGGTTCAACCTCGCAAGCCTGAATCTAATTTTCCTTGCTCATATAATATTTATCATCCATATAGGAGGCTTCATGAGAGGAAAAGGGACAAACATTACATTGGAGTACGCCTACTCAACCATTAATTGAGTACATAAGGCATTGGTGATATGAATATGGGAACGTCAAATTTAAGTGGTGCAATGGCCTACCTATCAACGCATTGTAGGAAGTGTCTTCTGAGACAACCATGTGCTAGCTACCAGGCCACTAAACCTATTCTTTATTAGGATCTTTCCAATTGGTGTATTTTCTATCTTGTCATAAACTTGAATTTTTAGGTCAGAGGGGCTCAGATTATTCTTGGACATCACCCTTTTTTGGAGCATCTGGTTTGGGATATGGTTGATCCGAAAGCCAGTGTCGAAAAAAGAACGACAATATTCCATGTCATTGAAGTTTCTAGTGATGTAAGGTGGGTAGATATTCAATTTTATGGGAGAAAATTCAACATATCGATAGAAACAAATAATGGTTTGACATTCTTCTTGTTTGGCAGCCTCAGCTAGGAAGGCTTCAGTGGCTACTACCTCTGTCTCAAACAAGAGGAGAATTCTTAATGCCTTAGTAAGGGCTTCCAGCATATCCATAAATAGGAAAAGGGACTACAAGATTGAGAGCCTCTCAAGAATTCTAGAAGGATGCTCGAGAATATAATACTTTTGTGCAAAGTGTGAACTCCTCATAACAGGAGGTCATTCTCCAATTGGAGGTATGACAGAACCTTCTAACTAAAATGGAAATCGACTGGTGCAGGGAAAGTCCCATTACACACTAGTCGAAATGCATGAAAAAATTATCAAACGAGGTCTAGCTGAATAAGGTCACTCTGTAACAAAATGTTGCTGATCACGACATGGTCAGGGAGGCTCTGCCAAATCAATTAACACAAATGACGGTGATGGTGGACCCGATGAAACAATATGATAAGGCTGCATTTTTTGAACTATGCATTGGGAAAATTTTATGGTTTAGGTGGCATGAACTGCTTGGCTAGATATATTTATTTAGGCATTCTGACGACCCACATAACCATCGCTCAGTCGACGCTGGTGACCGCTAGGGACATTAGAAGGATCCATTTGGTGATCCTCATCGTCAGGAACTATATTAGGGTTTAACAAATCCATAGTATTAACTAAAGAATACCCTTGGTCATCCCATGAATATTCCTCCACCATTGGATGTATTTCTATGAGTAATCACCATATTCAGGGGGGGCATGAAGTCACTGAGAGTACAGAATGATGAGGACATCAGTGGGGGGATTTGTTTTGTATTGCGCCATCGATGGTTACCCTTCTAGGAAGTGGATGGTTGGTACTTCAGTGAAGAAATAGTGGTTGTGGGTGATGAAATGAATTTTGAATGCATGGGTTGATTCATTCATCAGAAGATAATACCAAGGGCACGAGATATTGTCTTATGATCCATCCAATAGTCAAATTTTTTATACCCATGGTAAGAATATTTCTTTCTTTCTCCTTCGCTATCACTGTTAATGTCGGGTAGTATGAATACACACACTACATGTGCCATGGATGGACCTAACCTGACTATAATGTAATCAACCTGGGCTTGGAGCCAGTCTTTAAACATATATCACTGCATGAGGTTGTACCCTAGGATCTGGTGATAGGTGAAGTAATTCGGGGTGATCAGTGAGATCCACCAATTCGGGCCTCCCACATTTTATCAATAATAGGATTCCCTATTAAAAGTCACTTCAGAAATATCTATGGACGTGATCCTCATTGAATGAGTAGTCCTGATTCTTTATATATCAGATAGGGGATCTGGGATCCTAGTCCTAACGGGGGATGGTAGAACCTTCTGAGGTGGAACCTATTTATCTAACCTAGGTGGGGGCGGCATGTTATGTGGGGCTCCTGCCATTTTTGGGGTGGTCGCTGCTGGGCCGAAGCCTACACCTGAGGTGGTGGGCCTCTACAAGGTTTTGGAGGTCGCTCCATTAAAAAACACTACATGCCTAGGGGAATCTATTTGGGATGCTTTGTCGGGCTTGGCCTTTGTGGCCCTCCTTGTAAGAACTATGGGAGGCAATGTGCGTACCTTCTTGGCTTACTTCGAGGATTCCTCTAGACACTTTGCATTATCAAAGAAATACAGAAATCCACTAGTATAATTCTATTGGATGAGGGACATGACCATTTCATTTTTGACATTCCCTACACACATTGTTAATAGCTATTCCTGAGTCTACAACATGTCCAGGGAGTAGAATAGGCCTTTCCACTGGGGGAAAAAGTCTGCGACACTCTTGTTAAGAAACTTATTACAGATATAGAGGTATAAAATACTATTAGTTTAGGTGGTAAAATTGAAATGGTAAAGAAACTACCTACAAAATCTTCCCAACCATCTATAAAACCAATGGGTAGCGAGCTGTTACTGACCAACGTGGGCCCTTACACTGTTTGTACAAAACATAAGAGTTTGGAAGACTGCTACTACACTGGAGTTCCCAGCATGGGTCCACACCTTGAGATGAAGTGATACAAGTGCTGTAGAGGATAAACTGTACCATTAATGTGGGAAAATATTGGTTGTATGAAACTAGAGGGAGCTATCATATCATCCACCAATGTTGGATAAGGATTGTAGTTAGGCGGAATTTCCACCAGTCGAGTTTTCAATGCCTTGAGGCTGGAAATGAACCCTTCCATTGGATCATCTTGGGAGGGGTTCCATTCTTGACGAGGATATCTAACCACTAGTGTGTTGGAATTTTTTCCACATGATAATCATTCCCAAATACTAGTAGAGCAGCTGGTGGGATGAATTGCAGGACTGATGGGGGAACAACCTGTGGAGTGGCTGGGGGAACTTGAGCCAGGTGCTTTAGATTATCACACTACATGGGTGGATTGGTTGTTATATACCATGCTATATTTCCACAAGCTAAGGATTATACATTTTCTACGTGGTCTGCATGGTTAGGGTCACCTGGATTTAACTCATCGAGGGGAGTTGAACCTACCCCTGCTACCCCGTTCGAGGATCACCATAGTCTAGTTTCTATTTTGCAGCACATTTAGGAAGGAGGAAATCAACCATCTTCTTATACTCCACAAGATGTCAATGAAACATGGACTTTCTAGGATCATCCTATATCTTTTTCACTGTGGAAGATAGGTCGGTGGGTTTTACAGCCCGAAGATAACCTTTTCCCTTATTTGGATTCTGACTGAGGGCTAATAAATCGGTAGGTATGGGAAGAACTAGTAAATATTGTTTTGGAAAGTAATTCATACAAATGGATCTAATAGGTGTGGAAATCCCTTGGAGGGTAAGTTATATTCATGTAGATCTAGCTTATTTTATCCCTCTAATGGGATAAAATTGCTAACCCTGACTCTACCTGGAGGCATATTATCAATATCTCTGGGAATGTCATGTTAACGCCAGATAGAACTGAAATGAAGGGCAGTGTGTTGCCCCCAACCATGGACCTGAATGTGGAGGGAAGCCTCATATAGAATCCTGGGGTGCACATTAAAGATCTAGATGCACTGCTGCTGGAAGGTCCAATGGAAACTGGGCGACTCAGGATGTTAGGTCACGAGAAGCGCATCCAAGCTGACTATACGAAATTGCTGGACAATATCATCAAAGTGTGTCAGACTCTTGGTATATGTCACTCATTGATATTGGAGACAGAAGTGCATCAACCAGAGGGTTTTTAGACAACATGAAACTTCCTCCTGGATAAGCAATACTGATGCACCGAAGTTCTTCATTGAAATCGACCAGAACATTTCAGGGAAATGGACTGCCGCAAGGATATCCCACAGGCTCTTTGGCACAGACACGAGGTCCAGCTCTTTGTTTCCTCATTCGTCGACAAGGGGTGGCTGGGGGACCAGTAGGGGCATTGAAGAATACCACTGATATTGTATATTGGACGGTGGAGAATACATTGAATGGGATGAAAATCCACCGGGTTTTGGGCTGTCTTGTGAAGAATGCAATAAATGAGCCTCCACATTTAAATAAGATAGATTGGTGACCACATTTTCTCGTGCAGGGGTTGTAGTTATTGGTGGTGGGTATCTATTTTTTTCTTCCTCTATCAGTCCCCCGAATAGCTCTCCTTGATCTATGGTTGAGGAAGAGAATGACCTGATTGATGATTGGGAGTAATGCACGATGATGCATTAGAAAGTGGCGAAATCATCCTTATCCTAGATTTATCTTCAGAGGGAGGTAGGGATCTAGTGGACCTCCAATTCTGAAAGTATGAGGCTTATTATCCTCATTCCTACCCGGACCCCAAAAATAGAGGATCGGGGTGAGGGTTCAATTATAAAACAGCATCCCACATTAGAATCTGAGAAGTAGACAAGTTTAATTGCAGTCTAAAACATCTTAGTACTCTTCTTATGGTGGTGGTGACGTGCCATCCTACCTTGGGATGGCTCTTTGGGATACTGTAGGTTTTTTTCATGAGGAGGACTGTTAGGTGATGTGGTTCTAGGACGGAGAGGACTTCTTCCTAGGTTAAATTGGGTGCGAGGAGCACACAGACAAATGTGAAAGGTTAAACGGGGAGGGTCTTCGTGTCTGCTAGATGGTATACAGGTGGAATCCCCTTAAGAAGTGCTAGAGTGGTTAGGAAATCTACTATAACTATTAGTTTCTTTGGAAATATCTCCACGTTTGTTTCCCATAGTAGTGACAGTATGATGGGGGCTTCCATACTGGTCAAACTAGATGCAGGGAAAACCACCGTGCTCGGTTCCAAAGAAGCGGGGTAGACCTCCGTTTCTTCGATTTCCCGAATGAAGAGGACCTTCATCGGTTTCTGTATGAACTTTGGGAAGACACCCACATTGATGGATTAATTGTAAAGGATTATCTTCACATTAATGACCGGCTCTAGGAGGAACGACTCAATACCTGAGGTCACGAGACAGAAGAGAATTCCTTACTGTACATCAGTGCGGTGGGGAGGACCATTGATCAGACTAATGGTGGCATGGGGAGGACCTCCACACATAGCTTGGGATTGGGGAGGACCTTCACTACAATTAGTGGTAGCATGGGGAGGACCTTCATACAGGATTCATGACTGTGGTTCAGAAAACGACAGACTCCAATTGTTTGGGTGACCAGGAGAGTCATCCCAACCTGCCCGTGGGGTGGTTTGGGCCTCAATCCAGGCCAACCATATAAGATCTACGACTTAATATTAAGGGGTTTTCAAAGTATGCATTGCCATTGGTGTAGGTAATATAACCTGTTGATGTTGACTCCCCCTGGTGGGCATCGTCCTCAGCTTGAATCCGACATTGGTGCCTGGTTAACTCGATTGGGGTTAATTGTGCAGGTGCATAACTCACCTTTTCATCAGCCCATTGGGCCAAGTGAAGACAATGAAATGGCTTGGTGGGAGCCCTCCATGGTGGTCCCATGGAAGGGATTACAATTGGGCTTTCCAGAACATCCCTCACAATGTTGTTGTGGGGGAGGGAGGTTTGAAGGAACTTTGGGGAGAGGCTCTTGAAAAGATTATAGATTGGTGTGGGGAGCAGTGGCTCCATGTGCGGCCCTTGGGGGTGGTAGTGAAGATGATGTGTAGAATCATATAGGTCTCGTCAAGCTATATCATGGATTGGGATAATTTTATATTCCTCATATCGTCGAATGAGGATGTTAATACCCCTTCTATGAACGATTCTAGATGGGGATATTGGGTGTGGATGACCAACAACTATGGATGTGGGGACCGTCAATGAAGAGGTGATGTCCTGCGGGATTTCGGCGTTGATGTTTCCCCCGTCCCTATGTTAGGAGGTGGGTGGTGATCGGATTCCCGCCATAGCTTGGGTCCCGCAAAGTAGGGAGATTCAACCATTGGTTCTGAAAGAAGGGAAGCGACTGCCAGTTCTCCAGGGTCGCCCATCTCCCATTGTTGGAGGGAAGGATCCATGCTGACAATGTCATAGATTAGGATGTAAAACATTCAATTTCCTAGTACTTTAGTGAGTTTCATGCCAGGCCCCGTATTTGTTTTGAAGATACATGGTGCTGGATACCTTGATATAGTGACATGCTTATCTACTAATGTCTCGAATGCCAATAATCTCCACATTAATGAGAATAAATTCATATTGTCTTCACCATTTCTGTTAATGACACATTCACGGGTGCACATATCCATCTATGGAAGATGCATTAATTGTTTCCCTGCATCCCCGCTTTCCAATTGTGGGAACCCACCATCACTTATTTCGGTATGTCTTCTCCATGATCAAAACAAGATGATGGGATTTTGATCTTTCCTTTTGGGGATTCCTCATCTGAACTCGTCGCCTAGTCCGGGTGTCCCATAAATATTAAGACGTTGTTCGTGAAACTCTTCCCAATTCCATGTCTTCTTGGACTCCGGTTAATTAAACTACTTCCGTTTGGACATTACAAGGGGTCATGTGGGGGAAACAACCTTTGGTCGAGGGAGTAGTCACATTGGACATTGCTAGTGGGTCATGAAACCAGAACACTAATTAATCTGGGTTTCTTCCCCATATTATAGGGATTCTTGAGGGCACATAAGACCAAGGCATCCCATGCTGAATGAGGGGAATTATATTCAATAGGCATGTCTCTGAGATCTTCCTCACCTTCCATAGTTTCAGACAGTGTATTCTGGGAGTTTAACATCTAGTGGAGATAGATCAGACAAATCAAAACAATGATAAGAGTGGATCAGATCGGTGTATCCCCAAGGGGGAGAACCTAAGAATCCCACAATATGATATGATCAAGATGTCTAATGAAAATGGATTTGAGGATGCTTGGGTCCTTATAAAGGCAATGTTGAGGTTTTCCATTGGTTGGGATAGGACCCCAGGGTGGTTTCCTATATTCCATGTCCCAAGATATAGGGATCAAAACCCACGTAGTAATCAGGGGTCAAAAATTGGAGACTGCGTAGAGGATAGAGATTCAAAGACACACTGGGGCATACACATGGTTAGTGGCCCATTGCAAGATGAGAGGTCTTGGTTGGATCGTTATGGATTGTGTGGGGATTTTTCATGGTTAGCTTCCTTAGTTCTACAAGGAAAAGCAATGTGAGGAATTGCATGATCTAACCATGATGTGGATGCCTGAGTAATAATTAGGATGGACAGTTGCGATTTGAATGATGTGGGAGGAAAACAAGATGGAACCATTGTGAAGATGATGGTATTTTTGGAATTGAACCTCAGTGAGTATTCCTATGTATCCCCATGGTAGGGAGTCAATGTCTACATAGTTCGGTGGGGAAATGTGACACCTGCAAAGGCGGCCAGTGAGAATGGATTCATGGATGGGACCTGGAGTAAGTATAACCTCCATGGTGGGTGACAAACTTCCCGAAACACCAAGGATCAATGGAGTGAATGGGATGTGACATGGGTGATGGGATTGAACCTTCATTATGCCTATTACATAGATTTGTGGTATGAATCAATGTCCATGGAGCTCAAGATGGGGGATGGAATCAGGATGTGCAGAGAGGACAACAACCTGATGACATGATGTGGCTTACGCGTGGTTATTAGACCAAGAGTTTGTCTGATGATGCTGGGATAGACAAGAGATATGGGTCCCAACAAAGGGGATTACAACGCCTTAAAATTGATTATGGACTAAAATGGCTTACCACAGGTTGGGGTGGAACCTCATGGAGTATTATTATGTACCCTACCCAGGATACAAGGACCAAATCCCCCACAGTTTTGAAGAATGTTTTTTAACATTGTGAAAGACATGAAGGGGCATATAGTTTAATGTCATGTGGTATGATGGTCAATAGATGTGAAGTGGTCGGGATTGATGGGTGATGGGATTAAACCTCAAAAAGGATTCCTACATAACTCTCTTGGAGAGACTAAGGATCAATGTCCACGTAGTTCGACATGTGGGCTTGGGGCTTACGCATTAAGGAATCCCAGGTAGGATGTCATGGTCGATTCGTACTACAAGTCCACATGAGCCGTAATCAATGTGTGAAACAATAGGTGACAACACCCTGAAAATTATGTTGTGAAAGGTGCATCCACGTGGAATGAAGATGGGGTTTCTGTATGGTCGGTGGCCAAAAGAGGAAACAAGGGGCTTATGCTTGGTCATCCACCCTGGGAGAGGGAGATTGGGGATTACCCTATGATGGAGGCCCAATGGTGATAAATCCCATAGGGGGAGGGACATGGTAATGATTGTCTATCTACCCCTTCTATAGTCATTTCCAAAGAAGTATAGATGAGGATTAGGGATGATACCTCCCGTAAGTAAGTCTAGAAGATTATACCAAGATGGTTTCCCTTCCTCATGGATTGATGCCACTCTAGAAAAGTGGATCTCATTCCATGTGAGGAAAGTCCCACACTAGTTGAGATGAGTGGCCATGAAGAAAGTCTCTGACTGGGAACCTCATGTATATTTCATGGGGAGAGGCTATAGTTTACCTTCATGTGATAAGGATGATGGAGATTGGTAGTTTGACAACCTACAACTCGGATGAGGTGCGTTTACTCTACTCTGTTAAGACTCACATACCTGATACCCACCCACCCTTTGAAAGGGGAATTCATCAGTAATGCCAAAGTTAGGTGGTGTTATGGAGTGATCCATTAAGGGGATCACATTTTCATGTCTATGTGAAGAGGTAATAGCCGTTATTGTGCCTATTCAAAGAAGTATGAGGCTAAGCAAAAAAAAATATATGAAGAACTTACCAAGGGAACCTGAAATCACATCGCATGATCTTGGAGGACCGTACGAAAAAATGGTCTATGAAGAAAAAGGGTTCACATGAAGGGACCTTGGGAAGCTATGGTGCTCCACAAAGTAAAAAGACTCTACAAAGGGGTATTTTTTTTGTAGTGGAGTTTCCAAGCCCAGGAATTGTGTATAGAAGCATATAAAGGGTTCTTCCTGAAGTAAAAAGGACTTCATGGAGTAGGAATTCACGGAGCATCGGTGCATTGCAAATCACAGAACTGCGAAGAAATGTACTTCACATAGAAAAGTGATACTACCTTAGCATGCAGTTCACATGAACATGGATGGTACTTCTTGAAGAATAAGTGCTTTTTAAGACTCAAGTCCCCATTGTGATATCCTTCCCTGGCGATGGCCCATGGGATCCACGAAGGGCATCCCTACTTGAAGATGGGTTGGTTTTGTGCTAAGGGAATGGTACTTCACAATGCTCAAGTACTTTGAAGAGATCATTTTTCTCAATGTTTCATAGTGATGAAGGTGCATTTTGATTTGAGAGATGAGAATGAAAATGGTTAGCATATCCATACTTTGGGTGCAATGGAAGCCTAGTATTTATAGGTGATGGGAAACACATAGTTTTGATAGCTTGTTGCGAAACCACGTGGCGCTCTGCTATAGGTTATAGATTGCGTCAAGGGTTTCGTAACCGAAGAGTCAACCATCATCCCCTCCTCACCACAGATCTGTCCTTACATCCCTCTATAGCACTTGCAAAGGCTTCTGTAAAGTTCCTGGGGATCACAGAGGCAGACAGGTTCCCGCTGCGATGCAAAGGTGTCAGTCAATTGCATCGTAACCATGGAGCCTCCCAACTCTTTTTCTCTGTAGTGACCATAGAGGGGGATTCGACTTTATGCTCACTACAGTACTGAGGGGGCTCAAAAAAAGATATTCGTGAGGTTGTCCCTTTGGAATTGGTATCCACTTTGGGTATTTTCCCTTGACACACATTTGGGTGCCAACAGAATTCAAGTGGAAATTGATGTGTGGAATGATATCTATTTACATTTTTTATATCATTTATTTATGAATCCCACCTTAGTGAGATAACCATACGAATGATTTTTTTTGTGGTTTGAGGTATTTTCCCTAATATCTACACTAATGGATAATTGGGTAGCTTCGTACCAATCTCCCCCACTCACTCATTAGTAGTAGTGATGCCGATTTTGTGTTGTAGATCACATAGTGATGACATGTGTTGATATTGAAGATCACTCAATGATGAACGATTGGTGTAAGAGATCACCTAATGATGATGAGAAAGATATATGTTGTATGTCCCATGCATGGTATGGGGGGATGATGATTATTTCCATCACATTAATGATTAAACACTTCCCTAAATGTGAGAAGTGGTTGTGTTGATGAGGTCGTGATGCGATGAGGTTTTCTTTTGTAATTTTGACAGATTGAAGAAAAATATGATAGACCATATAGGAGTTTAGGATAGATACATATGTCTCCCAACCCACATAAAATATGGATTAATATATAATGAGATGTGCAAGGAAGGGATAGGATCCCAAGATGTTTGATGTTGTTATACGTGATAAAAAAATAAGCAGGGTAGTAGTTGTCTGGTGCCTTTATTATATATTATATTTTTTTACAACATCATATGAGTTTTTAGAAAGCATGAAATTGAGAATCTTTTATTGATTATTTGAAATATTCTGGTGTATTTTGGTTCTAAAATTTATTCATTGGATAATTAGTATGATATTTTCACATTTTCATTATAGACCAATGGTATGCCCCAATTGAGTGTAAATGTAATGCTCACCCCATGTATAAATAATCTACTTATAGGTTTCTAGAAGAATTTATCATGCTAAGTTGGAGATAAATAGCATGGATATTGGATTTGGTGTGAGGTCACTGCAATTGGACTAGTCTTCTTACTATTACATTAAGATTTAATTTGAATTATTTGACATTGTTCGTGAATTTTGGGATGATTTTCGTTTACTTTTACTTTTATAGTATGAAGTTTATATTTTTGTATTTATCCTCTATCGCAATCCATCACAATTATATTTTATTTTTATATTTTTAATCCATTATTTATAGTAATTAAACATCTCTTACTCCCAATATACTCTCATTAGTTTCAGAAAACTGTATTCTTTCTAAAAACCAATCCAATATGACACAAACCAATTTTTAGGAAAAATAATTATTTCTCATGAGTGAATTTTTTACAAAAAAACCATTATAACAATAAATTATCTAGTAATATTTTTTTTTGGTGTATTATATTTCAAAAAAAATCTCTATAATATTCCACTAAAGGGTGGTTTGATCATACCCCTCATAAATTCAACAAGCATGTAAATAAACTATGTTATCCTAGATAAAACAATTTTATCCATGTCTCATGTTTCAAACTTATTATAGAGTTCATTCTAATTATAACAACACATATATCATTCATTGATTGTTGTTCATAATAAAACATTATTAATAAAAATATTCTCCTATCATATAATATAAACAATACAACTATAAAAATTCCTTAGTTCAATCTATGTTTGATATGTTTTTTCATTCAAAACAATGTTTCAAAAACCATTTTCCATAACATTAAAATAAAAACTATAATTTTCTATAATTATTTCGGTTATCTAGAACTCCAATATATTTAAAAATATTTATAAAATATAAATTGGGTATCATATATTTTTAAAAATTGAATAATTAATTTCTATAACAATAGTACCACACATAGATATTACATGTTGTTTTATAATCCCCGTTATATATTTCTATGAAATACTAACTAAAAAAATATTACACCTCTTTTGAGGTAATCGAGGAGTTTTTTATTAAAATAATTCATATCTGTATAACGTTTTTCAAAAAATAATTCAAGATTGAATTTATTTTCAAGATCAAGAATTATCATTAGGCTCTCAAAATCAATAAAACACCAAGTCTTATTGAGTAAATGATTGAAGACTGAATACATTATTTGGTCAATTTTCACATAATGACTTGGAAACCTTAATATAATTCTTAAGAACTTCTTATAGTGATCTATATCCACAATTTAAATAACTTCCACATTTGTTTACTTATTGAACTGTTTTTATAACACATTTTATTTACTCCCAACTAAGAAAGATTATTTTGTTTTTACCACTATAGGACGTTTCTTATGTGATGATTATATTTTTTAAATATTGATCTCAAAATCAGGTTTCATTATTATCAATACAATTATCTAGAATAGAATATCTTATAAGATGGTTGTCATTTTTTACATCCATTTAATAAAAACATTATTAAATGTTCTCCCTCTAAATTGATGACCCCCTTTTATGATGCACCATATCTATTACTAATCTAAGATCCATATTTAACCAATCTTGGATTCTATTTGGAACTTCTACATTGAAATAACTATTTATGTTGAAAATATAGTTAATTATATCGATATAACTATTTGATAATTGAGTGGGTAACTCTTTTCCCTAATCCATAATATGGATTCACTCTTCATTATTCCACCTATAATATAATCTAATTTTAATCTACCAAATATGTGTATCCAAAGACAAATTAAAAAAAAGTGGAACCGAATATTACTAGTGTTTCCCATCAGTTTTATTTTTTATATAAGATAATACAATGGCACCAAACATTAGTATGACTTACTCAACTGGATGGTCAAGGTGTTGGAATTTTCTTTACTTTTGAAGGAATGAAAAACTGATTATTTTTATGGGAATTTATACCTTTCTATCTTATTTAATGTTATATCCTTTTATTTATTCATTATTCTAATGTTTTAGCTTGAATCCATATTCCCTCCACCAAATTTATATATCCAAACTATACAGATGTAAAACACTTTACATTACTCCTAACATATTCTAGTAACCAAAAATAAAATCCAAATATAACAATACGTATACATGTTTTTCCTATGTCTATGGTAAATAAAATCCTTTAATGTAAAGGCTTATAATTTTATCAAAACAATAATCCCAAAAATAATAATCATTGAGTGATAGAATTATGAACTCTATATTTCTAGACAAGGTATTATCCTCTATGATAGTGATTAGTCCTCCATCAATTCCCTCTACCTAAGATTACATTTACAAATAAAGAGATAATTTACATGATATTTATAATAAATAATATTCATAAATTATAAGAAATAGTTAAATTCAAGATCATAACTGAGTATAAGTTAATGTCAAGGAAGAAGAAAACTATATCAACTATCAAATCTAGGTTGTAACTCATTAAATGTATATATGGAAATTTGTAGAAGTTTAAAAATTTAAACTAAAGCATTAAACCATTCATAAAAAACAATTATATCAATTAATTAACATGGTAATTACTTATATAAATTATTAATTACTATATTCAAACATAATATAAAATTTATCAACATTTCAAAAATAATCTCTTGTAAACAGTATATAATTTTACAATGATTTATAGACATTATAGAATTAAATAAATATATACACCTTATATAAATGATTCTTTAAATACACAAAACATAATTAAATATAGACACATTATATTCCAATTAATGAGACAAGCTGGGTACAGACCCTGTTATTAAGGAAATAAATTTCTTTTTAACAACGTTGGGAGGGAACCCATACATGAATTAAAGGATAAAAAGAAAAAAGCCATAAATGAATAACTAAAGGACCTCATATTGAAGGATTTAAGGCCTAGTATCTAGTACTAATCAGAAATCCATGATCACTAATCCTACACCATGAATGCTATCCAACCAAAAGCGTGCACTACTGGAAAGCTGACCTTTCCCAACGCTTCTATACCAACGGTTGGTAAAAAATATTGGTATAGGTCCCCTTTCTTAATGGTTTGGCTAAACCGTTGGGAAAGCCCAATTTCAGGTGTCTTTTCCCAACGGTTTGGGAAAAACCTTTGGGAAAGGGTTTTTCTTTCCCAACGGTTTAGCCAAACTGTTGGGAAAGGGTACGTCTTTCCCTACGGTTTGGCCAAACTATTGGGAAAGGGTGGGTACCTATCCCAAAGGTTTGGCTGAACCATTGGGAAAGGTCCCCCATAAAAAAACATCACTCCCAGAATCGATGACCTATACCAATGGTTGTAAAAACCATTGGTATAGGTCCTTTGATTTTTTAACGGATCTTCTTACCGAAAACATTATATAAATAAAAATTTAAAATAATAATGACAATACACATATATATTTGTGTAATTATGTGCACAAAAGTCATGTTAGGTTAGTGGTTAGGTCATTCAATGATAAACTAGGGGTCCTGGGATCAAATCACAATGGATTGTTTTTTTTGAAATACATATACCAATGGTTTTATGGAACCGTTGGTATAGATTTTCATATTACTTATACCAACGGTTTTCGAAATCATTATTATAGGTCTATACCAACGGTTTTCCTAGAACCTTTGGTATAGAACTATCCCAATGGATTACTTGGCAATAGTTCTCCAAACCTTTGGTGTAGGCTACACCAACAGTTTGGAGGCCTATACCAATAGTTCCAAACCTTTGGTATAAGTTAGTTTTCCAGTAGTGGTGGCTTGTATTCTTACACCACAACACTCTACATGCTATGAATTCTACCACATTAACCACCTCTTATTATATACATCCACACCTCTTATGATATATACCTCATCCATAAAATTTAGAGTCATCTAAATCTTCCTTAAAATTAGGGCTAATAGGGTTTGAACCATGTTCTCTGCAGATTAACATTGGAGCATTTACCACGTTCCCATATTCCCAATTACATAAAAATTTATATATTATAGAAATCTCTTATTTGATATTATTGAAATCTAGATCATATCAAATGTCCTAAAAATTCAATATTATTTATATAATTTCATGAAACCAAGATGTAATTTTAAAATTTCAAAGTAATTATTATTATTATTAATTAATAATAATAAATATAATCATTATATTTTCACCTCTTTTCTTAATTGGGAAAAAAATTTATATATAACACCTATAATTAATATTTAAACACTTGATATCCAAAATATTTTTGATGACATCAAATATTAAAATTTATTTAATATTAATAATTAATATAGTGGAATATGTATTTATTAAATGCCTTTCTAACAAAAAATAATTAATCATAATAATTTTACAATTATTTAAATTGTAATTTTTTTTAAATTAAACAAATATACCAAATTAGGTTTTATAAGTTTTATAATTTAATAAATTATAATATTTAATTCATAATAGAAATATAAGAAAAATAATTTTTTATGAATATCATTTGCAATGATTTACCATATATCATAATTTTTGACTCGCCTTTATTATCTATCATATTCAGAAATAGATAATCACAATTATGACATATCATTTCTATTCCCAGGATATAGAAAATTACACCATTCGATATATCTTAATGATGAAATATTGATACATATTTGTTTCATGAACATTTCATATTAGGGTTATCAAACCATTGGAAAATATTTATTATTTATTCTGCGATATATTAAAAAAATTAACAATCACAATTTATCACATGATAATATTTCACATATCATTTTTGTGATTATAACATATGTTACGTAATATCATAAGTCAAATGATTGAATAGACTTCTAATAATTTCTTATAATTGGTAATATGATATACATAACGAGCCCCAAACCAACATGGTATACACCTGAAATGGATAACTCACCGAGCTTATGACATCAATCATAGTGCATTATTGATTCCCCCAGGTCGGAAACTGTTGTTGGCTCACAAAATATTACAATTTGGGTATTATTTCAACCCTAATAAATAAAAAAACTACCTAATATTCTTACTGAGAATCGATCATGGTATTACTATACAATAAAATTCCATTAAAAATAAATTAATAAGTTTTACATAAAAAAGGAAAAAAATGTGCATATGAAATATAAATAAACCACTCAATTACATATCATATAACATGAATATATATATCCAAAATAAAATTATATATCCAAAAACACCTGAATGGAAGAGATGGTTGGTAGATACATAGTAAAAAATAGGCAATGAATTCAAAAGAAAAATTCTCGTGACCCAAGTTCATGATTTGACACTATCAAAATTCCTCAATCCAAGGGAAAAATAAAAATAGGGAGTCTATAAGAAAGGGATTCTCCAGAATTAGAACCTGAACCTATAAAAGTTATCGAGTCTATCAACATTGAGTGGTATATATTGGACGTGACCAACTTTTTCTATTATTTTTTATGAAGAAAATATTCCATTCATTTCCTTTTATAGTATATTCAAATAACACTAGTTTAAAATAAAATAAATAACTTATTCCATTGACATTTTAGAAAACATAGCTTATATTCACGCCTCAAATCCTTTTTAAAACCTAAATAGTTCTTGAAATAAAACTTTTATTTTTCATTAGAAAACCCAATTGAAAACATCCCTTTTCCCTTAATGAATAAATTTATGCTTTTTTTAATATGATTTGGTAATTTAACCCCATTTCAGTTCCAAAAAATTGTAAAAATAAATATTTAAAAGGAACCATATGCGTGGAATAAAAAATAACTAAATAAATAAATAAGTGTATAAGAAAATATGAAAAAAGAATATATGAAAACAAAAAACCAAGTAAATGATTTATAAATAGAATCTATATAGAATTGTTAAGTTTCAATATAAATCACTAGAAAAAGGGAAAAATAAAAATTACAACATAATAAGAGATACATATTGTTCGAATATATCATGATAGAGTATTGAATGATAGAAAAATAAAATCATCATCAGATTATTGAATCAAAGGAGTATAAGTAATTTATTACATATTCATTGTAATATCTTTAATTCCTAGGGAGATTATCATATATGTATTCGTGTGGAACAATATCTTAATCTATTTATTAATTTCATAATATATAACATCATTAATTTCTATAAATAGCCTCACTAGGTAACAATACTTTCAATTAGAGTCATATCATATACTAAGGGATCTTAGTTTGGATGTAAACATAAATATCATAAGAACCACACCTTTATCTCCCTCGATGATAATTAGGGTTCCCATGAAGACACCTACTAGATGTCATGTAATGATTTATCACACATTAAGAAAATATAAATAGAATCCTCAAAATAAAGGGTAACAATATTATATACTCATCCCTCCTTCTTATACACATTTAATAAAAACAATAAGTTATACATAAAAACATCCAAAAAATCACAATCCAATCATAATATCAAAAATGTTATTAAAACATCACACAAATCAAACTAATTGTGAATCTTGTATTATATGAAACCCATTCATATAATGATCCAAAAAAATGGATTCTGTTTTGATCTATTAATTGATCAATTTAGAACTATCATTACATGAACCAATGGGGCCCAAACTGTGACAACACTATGCCCTCTGTAAATAGGTTCAGGGCTTGTGACCAACACCAAATAGGAATATCATTCAAATGGGAGTCATTATCTTAACGTACCTACACACATAGACAAATAGACACAAAAACACATCTCCAAGCCCATATAATTTTGAAATGCAAAACAACAGATAACTATGCATAAATTTATCGAAAATTTTACCATGATTGTATGATAACATGTTTTGGAAAGAAGAAGTGGATAATATAATACCACTAGAAAAGATCTTAAAACAATTAAAACCTATAAAAATTGGTGAGGAATGATGTCAAAGTAACCGTTTGAACACACCTTGGTCTGTATGGATCACTATTCTCGGCTAGGTCCTAGTACCTCTAGGACTCTGTTTAAAGGACAATCAACTACATAATGATCCAAAGTGTTGGAAAACACCATGTTGGGGCGAGTATAACAAGACCTAGTTGGAATCTCCAAAATCACTAAGCATATAACATGAAAAAAATGGTCATCTCATCACATGTATATGTCTATATCCAATAAAACAAGTATATTCATATATACTCACCATATAATCCCAATATCAATGAAAATTAACATTTATAATGTCTTTATAGGAATCCATATTGAATGTTTCACATAACAATCATCCAGGAAAACACACTCCATGAATAGGATAGTACTGATGATGTATTTTTAAAATTCCATGCTCATCATGTCTCACCAAAAAACATACACACTGGAAGTATGAAGAGTTCAATTCACAAATGAGAGTAACACCCAAGGCCAGGAGCTCTAACAATAACCCAATCCAGAACATTATAATTAGGGGATCAAAACCCACATAGTGTTGGACATGAAGATACCAAGAAACCAACTATATATAATAATTATGATAGAGTATAACAACTCAGGGATTATGAAGGGATTACAAAACACTTTCCAATATAGAAGTTCCTCAAAGGGGATCACCATCTTATGCATTGGGTGTGATTCCATAAGTACCTCCATGTAAAGAATCAATGGAACACACTCTAAAAATAATTTTCCTATATGAAGAGAAAAAGGGATCCAATCCATCTTAGAAGAAGTAAATGGTGTGTAGTAGTTGGACACTATGTTCCCCTTTGGCATTAGGTTCTTCTAGAGTAACATGACCTGTAACCAAGTATGTTTTGCAATACATGGAATGCAAACGATTTTGTACTGTTTTACCTGATAGTGTACCCTCTATAGAACACACTGAGAAACTAGGTAAGGGTCATATTCCATGTTAAAAAATTCACAATCCTTATGGTATAATTTTTTTTGGAAATCGTAGATCCACAAAATTTGTCCCACAAAACATGCAACTATAAAATATATTCTTTGTAATGTGTGATTTAAAAAAACCTGAAATTGTTTCCTATGTGTGTACCATTCCACCATAACCTCTGATTATGGCACCAATCTCACCCTTAGACCATGGATACAGTCTAACCAGACCATTCAATCATTGCTCACTAGAATCAGGCGACCAAATCGCACAGGAAAGTATTCACTATTTGTCCTCATTGCTACTTCAAACCTCACGTGAATAAGGGTACTAAAATATATCATCAATCTATCATTAATATCATTATAACTTGATCTCTTCGTTGATCCAAAATAAGGATATGCTATATGAATCAACTGTTTGTATAAATAGATGTGTAATGATTGATTATCCAATATTTTTCAAGCCACTAGGTAAATGAATTCATTGGATGAAAGAATGAATAATAAAGATAGAAAATCGAGAAAAACACCAAAAATAAGAAAACTAATCCATGATTTGGTTATCCCAAATCCGTTTATATTAGAATGGTGAATGAATATCCATAAATAATTAATAAATTATCTCAATAAAACTATAAAAATAAGCCCGAAAACACAATACCTTTAAATTACGAACCAATCTATTGGCTGATTGATTGATGTTCATAATTGGATAAGAAAACTAGGATAAATTCAAATAATAAAAACATAAAATCATTATGTGGATCAATTTCTAGAACATAATTATCACACATCACTATCATTGGGGAGAAATACACAGTCCATTAGAACTCCTATCCTCATTCATGATTTGATCCAATGTCGCCCGCCATGAACTCCTCAATGATCTCTCTTAATATTTAGTGTTTTGTTGAAAACCGATCAAATTTTCCATAATAGAGTATTTATTGAAGGAGATTAGGTTTCTTCATCACATTATATAGAATAAATATTTTGTTTATGTATTTTAATTATTTACCCACATATTCTTTTTATGGAAACCCCTCCAACATAAAAAAGTTCATATCCCTAATAGTGTAAAAACTATGATCTAAACTCAATGGTGGCCATATATATATATTTGGAGACTCTGTTTAATAGTTATTCTCATTTTTCATAAAAAATGTGCATTTTTGACAATTAATACATTTATTTTATTTGTAAAATTAATTCTTGGAACCACTTGTCCTTGAAATATCATGTGGTGTCAGTACCTAGCTATCATAATAGTCAATAAAATATTCCGAATAAGTATATGAAAAAAATATAGCCCTTACATTATCTACACCTGAGAGGATTTACATTCTAGGAATATAAAAAAAGTCTATACAATGATATGTGTGTACTAAGAACACATATGGGTATAGAAATCCTAGGTACTATACAGAACATTCTTACACTACCAATTAGCACACACTAAACAATTTTCTCACCCATGATGGGTCCTCTCCTTCCAATCATCAATCTCTACTAGGAAATCAATAGAGGGAGCTTTATCTTTATTATCCAGATCACCCTGGTTGATAACATGTGTCATTCCATTCTTGTACCTCTTCATTTTTGACATGTGGAAGATTTATTGAACTGAAGGTAACTATAGTGGTAGTGCTTAGTGTTACATCCCCCCAACAATGCAATACAATATCTTCTTAGAGTCAATGAATCTTGGTGATATCTTTCTATCCTGAATCAATTGTTGCAACCCTCAACGGAGTGAGACCCTCAAAAAAACATTTTATCAACAAAAAAATCTAAAGTCCCATTCCATTAGTCCATAAAAGACTTATGGTGGCAACATTTAGTTTTCATCTACTCATGGATGATCAACACCATCTTTGTAGTGGCAGGCATCATCTTTGGTCCCATTATAGTTGAATCTCTAGGGTCAGTCCAACAGTGTGGAGAACTACACAGTTTCCTGTAAAAGGTGTTTAATTGTGCCAAACTAATAGTGGAAGGATATATTATTGTTATATGAAAATGAAGCAAATCGTAGTTGATCCAACCAACTACAGACAAATTATATCATGTAATCATGTTTCATATCCACAAAATAATAATGGTTCACTTAGTATAGATGCCATTCTTGGGTGGATAATCCTTGCATAGAAGCAATTGATTCCCATAGTCCTCCAATAATCAGTTCTATAACTGAGTTGTGAAGATAACATCAGGGTTAGATATTATTTTATAGGAAACTCAGAGAGTCGGAATATCTTATGTATATATAGGTATCCATTGATCACTACTGAAATCTGCTCCCAAATAGCTAGTAAGTGGGATGACATGGGGAGTTGGTTTATGATCAAGTAGATGGCATCATGACCCTTGGACATACATGGTAACCCCATCAGGAATTACGTGGATATTATACACCCCATCCCCTCATGAACCTCAAGGTATTGAACTAAACCTACTAAAACCTAGTACATATCCCTCTCATACTAACATGTATGTCATCATGAGAAACACTCTACAACTTATTTCTTCATCCTTGGACACCAAAACTGATGTCATTGGTCTTTTTCATCTTCCAAATAGATGGATTCACTACTAAGGGAGATTTATTAAACTTCCTCAGAACCTCCTACTATAGTGGAACTAGTACCATTATGCATCCTATGAAAATAATAAAATGCTTCAATCTTTTAGAAAATCCACCATGATTATATCCAGTGGATATTTGAGTTTGTCAGGTCACAAAGATGGTGTCCAAAACTATTCCCTCCTGATTCGATACAGAATTTTTGGGGTAACAACCAATGAATGGAGTGATGCTAGTCTATATCCTTCCAGAATAGATAAATTTAACAAGGAAATCATTTCTAATTCCTTCCTCAATAAATAATAACAAGATATATTACTGAGAGAATCTACTACTACATTCCCCTTCCCATGAATATACTCAAACTCAAAGTCCTAGTCCTAGGGAAAATCTTGAAATAGAATATATCTTTAGTAATGATCTTTAAGAGAGAGAATATAGTTGAGATTCTTGTGGTTAGAATAGACGATAAACTTCTCACCCATCGGGCAGTGTCACCAAATCTTCATTGGGAAAACTACCACTGCTAACTCAAGATAATGAGTAATTTAGTTCTGATCATGTTCCCTTAGTTGAGGTGTGCCATAGTCCATCACCACCTAGCATTTCATCAAAACACCATGAATCTAATTCTCTAATGAATCATAGAACACTACATACATGAAACCCTTCCATGAAATTTCTAGATGGGAGTGCTTCTCAATATCTGCTTCAACTCTTGGAAATTATTTTGACACCTCTCTACCCAAACTAAAGAATTCCAATTTTAGGTCAAAACCATCAAGGAAGATGATTTTCTATGGAATATAGGTATGAATTTATGATAATATCCTTACATCCAAAGGAAGATCTACACCACTGTCATGCTCTTGGGTGGAACCCAAATTGTACTTACTTGAATATTTATAGACCCATTAATAAAACGTATACCCAGATAACATGTCCCCAAAAAGTATAAATCATGAATAAAAAATTTGATCTTCGAGAGCTTCCCCTAAATCTGATTTTCTCGGTGTATATACAAAACTATCTTCAATTGTCTCACATGCTCCTCATCTAATTCCATGTATAATAGGATACCATCAATGAATTATACATTGAAACAATCTATGAATGGATAAAAGATCAAGTTCATGAGACCCATTTACATTGGTGGAACATTCATTATCCCGAGGTAGATTACCAGGTACTCATAGTGATCAGAAAGATATCTGAATGTCATCTTCTATTTATACGTGTGTTTTACTCTCAACTAGTGATAACATGGCATGAGTTCAATCATTTTGAACCATCTTCCCCCTATAAACTGTTGAATGATTTCACCAATACTCTATAGTTTTTAATTTCTTTTTACAAAAAAATTATTTGGTGTTGAAAATCTATAAACAACCTCAAGACCCCTCTTACATTCATGAATAACAACACATTACCTTTCCAAGGTGAACCAATAGGTCCAACAAAGAACTTACTCTACAATTACTCTAACTACACCCTCAAATTATTATTCTCTAAAGAATCCATATAATTTGTTGAAAAATATATCAGGGACATCCTAGAATGTAGATCAATGAATATTAATATCTCCTAGTGTGGACGTATTTCAAAAACATCCTCAGAAAATACATCCTTATACTTTGAGACCACTTTAAGAAACTGAAAATTCATAGAATCCAGTACAACTATGGTTATTTCAGGAATCTAATGAGGGATATACTAACCCCTCTTATGCATGAGTACATTCTTCTCTTCCTGGGATTCCTTTTCACCAAAAAAGGAAAACCTAGTCCCATTGTAGTGAGAAAACAACATCCTCCTTCTGAAATAGTCTATATAAGAATGATATATAGATAACTACTCTATATCCAAGATGAAATCATAATTCCTCATCACTACAATAAATAGATCCCAACAAAAATCTCACCTCCATGAGTCGGGTAACACTATCAACACAGGTGTTTGATTGCTGAGTCACCTCTAGTGCGAGTCTCTATGGGTAAAGGTTGATCCAAGGGATCAACTAGAATCTCTTTGTCTTGAACAAGATAAGTGATTGTAAAATAATCAATCAATGTTGTGTCTATTAGTACTATATATCTGGTATCAAAGACACATACCATACCTCATATCATCCCTAGAGCCTGTGGGTCATAAGCCTCAACCACCTACAACTACCCCTTCCCCAATCCCCATAGCTCATAGATCCTACCATTGAATAACTAGGGGTGGTGGTGTCAACAAGTTAAAACATATTCAACCACTATATGGAATCTTAAATCCTAGTCCATGTCCACTACCCTATGGACATGTCATCTCCTTCTGTTGCCTCTTTAGATGTGGCTCATCTACTACCTATCAATCAGCTGTATGATATGTCTGAAAATCTCGGTCAGGGTGTCCCTAACCATCACAAGAGTATCACAAACTATCCATAGGATGACATGATTCATTATTTGATCCCAAAAACACATACCCTCTATCCTAGAATATCCTCATGAAACTCCTCACATGTCTATGTCCTTGAATCTATCTTCTGTTCCCTTCCACCAAAGACTCATATATTGTGAGCCCACATTCGACACCAACTATTGATATGTACTCATCCAAGAAACTCTCAACTTCCATATAATTATCTAGAACCCCAGTATAGGTAGAAAAAATATAGGTATCATGTCATATTATATGTCTCTGCATAGTTCTCCCCCAATGGTTTGAGGCAAAATGAAGAGATCACACACCATTTCTATTGAGTACCAAACGAGGTTGGTGAACTTTCATTAATACTCAATCATAAACTTACAACACTTTTGAAGCTGTAGAATCTATTGGATGTGTTCATCCCTCAATATAGATGGTGTGAAATTATCTATGAAAATTATCTCAAGATATGACTATTCAAGAGTCATTCGATCATATGACTGGGAAATCAATCCCCACTATCCTTGTTCAGATCCATAGAGAGGGATTTCTTCTAGGACAACCATCGATTATGATGGTGTCCATAAGATACCTAAGTCTCATGTCACTACCTTAGGCCAATCCTCATCTGCTTGGGGTTGGGATTATCTCTGAACCAGAGGAGATACTATCCTTTAAAATCACGAAGCATGCTCGTCTATTACACCTCATATGCTGGTACATCCAATACCATCTGCTTCTTGATAGTTGGTTGTAATACTAGTGTACCACCAATAGGTAACACCTCCAAAATAGGTCACTGTATCAAAGCATCATCTCTGAGGGGATCATCCTAATGATCCTAATTCTGAATCTAATATGGAAACCTTCATGGAGGAATCCTAAAATAAACATGATATACGCTGATCAATGAGTATATATGTATAGATGACACAATAAGTACATAAAAACCGCCAACCATTACTATATGAAGCTTGTAAAAATGTTTTACCTGAAACTAGTTCCTACATGTACTACGTCGTAAGGCAGGTGATCAGAGTTTTAGTGTATAGATAAGTTGATCGAGATGTCCACACCAGAGTCCCTGACCTCAAGCTGAACACCAAAAACATTACATTGAATCCCCAAAAAAATCTCAAAGTCTCTGATACTAAGGTATAAATAACTATTTTGATGCCACTATTTTAGGACATATCTAAATGGATCACACACCATGGCCACCCCAAAATTTCATCAAATGGTCTAGTGGTGGAAGACTAGTTCTATGTTGTAATATAGCTCACATGCGAGGACTCATCCTAATTTTCCTTCACACACACACGCACACACATCTCCATTCCCATTCAATGATAAAATGTAAAAGAACTAATACACATTCATGAATATATCTAAAATCCCACTATTAGAGTATGATAATAAGTATTGGTAGGAAAAAGGTCCATATAGAATCCATTCAAAATGAATTGAAAACATGTCCAACCTATAAATATGGGCGAGTTACACTCTCAAAGTAACAACAGGAACACACTACGATCTGTCTGGATCACTAATCTCTATCTAGTTCTGTTCACTCTAGGACATCATTGAATGAACAAACATATTCATAGAATATGAAACTTGGGGGAAATTCCCATGTTGGGTTGAGTATAACAATACCCAGTGGGACACCTCGATAATGTTCATCATACCACATAATGAATAAGATTCATCCCATAATAAGTATATGTCTTCAACACATATAAAAGGAATGTTCAGATATGATTCCTATATACACATAGTCTTATGGTAAATTTATGATGATATTTCTAGCCAAGGATAAAATCATGAATGTTCCATATATCACTAATCCATGGGAACACACTCCATGATTCAGAATGAATTGATGGATTTTCTTCAAGATTCCATCCTAATGATGTACCACATTAAGAAGTACATGCTTCAAGTATAAATAGATTGATTAAAAAATGTGTATTAAGCCCAATTTTATGGGTAAACCAACAACCCAATCCAGATTAACCTACAAAGTTGGGGATCTAAACTTGCATAGTGCTGGTTATGAAGATACCAAGAAACACACTTATAGAAATGATGATGATAGAGGACCTCACTTCTAGCCTTCGGAGGGGACTCCAAAACTCTATCTAAGATAGAAGGTCCATATAGAGGATCACCATAAAATAAAATGGATTTAGTTAGATAATTACCGTGTCATAATGGAACAAGGGAATTCACCATAAGTAAAATTGTCAAAGATGAAATGAAAAGGGATTGAAGCCATATTTTTAGGAGTACATTGATTGTTCTATAATTACAAAATGTGTCTCTAGCGAACAATGTTATACTCATGTATCAAGACCCATGACCATGTCTTTGTTCGATAAAATGGAGTGTTTTCCCCTATGTACTCTATTCAATGCCTTTTTAGAATTAAATATACACGTCGAGAAACCATATATATGTTTCACACGCATTGTGATATTTATTTAATCTTTGAAACCACAATGCTTCCCATGGGGGTCTAACATAGTGTGTTACTATGGAATGCACAACATGTAATAAGGGATTTCATAGATCCCGTTGTCTTTCTAGATGTACACCACAGACCTATAACCTTCGATTCATCCACCGATATCTCCTTAAAATCATGGATCATGTATGACTATACCTTACTTTCACCTATCACAAGAATATTGACATCGATATGCATGGTAAAATGTCACTATTAATCCTTATCGCCATCTCATTCCCCACTTATATGTGGGTCTAAAATACATCCTCGATCTATATCAAAATCATCACATCCTGGCCCTATCATGAATCCATACATAGCTCTATGATGTCAATCTGTTGTGCTATGAAACATATGTTCAATAATTGATTGTATAGTATTTGTCAAAACATCATCCTAAATGGATGCTGGTGAATAATGAATGAATACCAATGGGAGAAAACCATTAAACATTCAAAAAAGGAAAAAACATCTGCTGTGTCAGGGTTGGTCTCAAATCCTTTATATTAGAATGATAAATGAAGATCCATAAATAAGTAATACGTTTCTCCCAATAATCGCCAAAAAATAAAACCACACACACAATATGATCAAACCATGATATAATACATTGGTCAATTGATAGACATTTAATAATGGTTAATAAAATGGTAATAAATACCCAAAATACAAATATCCAACCTTAGTTTGAAACAATCAATGGTAAAGATCAATCACACATCACTCTTGTCGGTGAGATCCACACATTCCATTAGAACAGTAATCCTCAGTCATGATCCTATATAATAGTTCCTTCGAATATCTACTTTAACGATCTCCCTCAATTTGTAGGGTAATGTAAATAACCAAAAAATTTAATTATAGAAGCGTATTTATAGAAATATAATAGGACCATGGATCATGTCAAATAAAATATATAATTTATTTTATATAATTTATTTATTTAACCATGAATGGATTTTTTTGGAAACCCTCAATTACGATAAATGGTATGTCATGGATAAGGTAAAACACATGTTTTCACATTAATAGAAGTCTCAGATTTCTAATTCAATCATCCTTTTTGGATTTATTTGTATTTTTCAGGAAAACATTGAACACGTGATATTAAATTTATTTTATATATTTAGAAAATTATGTTTGGCCACACTAGGCCACAAAATATCGTGTCGTCTCACTAAATAACTCTAAAAATAATCCATAAAATATCTAAATGGATTATATTAAAAAAATTAGATTCATTACAAAACCACCTTTTGAAAACTATTTTGTTACCACATGCAAGTTAATAATTATATTTCAAAAAAAGAGAAACATTATAAATTTTTTTAACATATCAAAAATATCAAATATTTATAAACCAATATTCGTAGAACAACATGATGAATATAATGTACATAAGTCACATATATATTACATAACAACTCAAAGAAACTCATAAAAGCTTATTAATAGTGAAATTCAAACCAAAAATCCATTAAACCCATAAATATCCCCTATAAAATCATTAGAAAATGAAAAGAAGGATTAAAGCAATATTTTAATAACCTATTATATTAGAGGGAACATATTTTTTATTTTAACAAACACATAATATGAATAATATGTAGGTATAAAAATATATGAATAATAATTCATGAAATCCATTTTCAGTTTAATATATGAAATATTAAAACTTTGAATAAACTATTATAGACTCAATAATGATATCAAGACATGGAAAATATTAATTAAAATATATTTAGAATACTCATGCATCAAATTTGTTTTAAAGAATGTGAAATTTTAAGGAGACACCAACCTATAAGAAATGAAGATGGTATAAAACCCTCGAATATGAATAGAATAGAACCAAAATAGAGAACTAAACATCCTAGACATAAAAAAATATATGTTTATATAAGATCTAACAATAGTTTTGATCATGATGTTTCTATAGTGAGTGGAATAAGAATAAATATGAAGAGATACAGAGGAATTGAATGAAGAAGAAGACTATTCAATATTTATCCTTGGGAAATAAATATAGAAAGAGCTATAAGATTGACTTAAAAGTGATGGAGACACTAAGGGATATCAATGATATGTGTTGTGTAAATGTGGCCGGATGAAACCAATATAGTGTTTTTAATTCACATGGCCAGATAATAAATTTAGTAATTTCAAGAATCTACGAAACACGAATGGTTTGGTTATATTGTTTCAGAAAATGTCTGCCAACCTTTCAACCATAACTCAATAAACCTTGGATATTCCATAATTTTTTCTTCATGATTAACCTAACCGTGTGTTTATTTTGACAATTATATTAAAAAAATGTCCCATACATAATAATTTTCTCATAGTTGGGACATATTTTTTTGGGAACTATGCAACTATGGTGTACTAGCCATTGATAAGGGGACTCCATTCCTAAAGGTACTTCATAT
This sequence comes from Viscum album, assembly GCA_963277665.1. NCBI lineage: Eukaryota > Viridiplantae > Streptophyta > Magnoliopsida > Santalales > Viscaceae > Viscum > Viscum album. The sequence continues at coordinate 1,218,619,115 of OY728159.1, forward strand.
GGATTCCCCAAGATATATAAATGAATTTCCTTGTTTTGTACCTAACCATGTTTTAAAAATGATAGGTCCTTTCACATGTAATTTTTGTACACACAGTTTTAACTGGATATATTAGGAAATCTACACAGTTCCCCTAGCCAAGTGTTAATTGTGCTTTTGTGGAAACCCTGTAAAATTTGAAAAAAATTAAATACCTGACTTCCTTAAATCTAATAAATTAAATTATTAAAAATATTATCACCCTATAGTTATATCAATGTGTGAAAATTATCCATAACATATAATTTTCTTCCATATAAAATCCTTCAATGATTTAATGAATGATAGGATTATCCCAATATAGAACAAATGGAGAAAATGAATAAAACAATGAAGAAGTGCTTAATGATATGACTCACAATATATTCATAAATGGGTCAACAAGAATATAAAAAAACTTCTCCAAATCTATAAAAGAAGCCTAATAATTCCAAGGACATGACCAGAAGGATAAATCCTATAATAGTTCTCTCCTCTATTTAAAGTTTATACTAAATTGGTGTATTGAAAAAAAAATAGTCCATTTTAGGGAAGTCACCACATAGAACTAAATTCCCTAAATATAATGCTTATAATAATAGAGTAACAATAATTAGGGAATATAAATAGAGTAAATGTGGTTTGTAGAATAATTTTTATTGAAACGTTCTAGATCCAGGCTATGGTTGAGAGTTCCTCCCTGGAAGATACATTAGTTTACAAAATTTCTGAAGATCACCCAATTAAAATTAATGATGGAAGGAATAAAAAATTTTATTTAAGAGGTAATATAATTCTTTGACTAACCACACTGAAAGTAGATTAGATATCACTTTTTTATTGGAGGTACGATGAGAAAATGATAATATCTTCTGAAATCATCTCTCTTCTCCAGATTTGGTTTATTTAGTTTCCACTTCTCACAAGATTTTGAACCTCTACCAATAATTAAAGAAATTATTTCACCAACCATGGTAGAATAACCCATAGAATTGAATTACACCATCATATAATTAATAAAAATATCTTCAAATAAGGTTATATCTTAAGAAGACACATTATACATGAGGGATTAAAGAATTTCCCATTCAACGAATAAAACATTTGTTGAGTCCTTGAATACAAAATTATGGGAGAAATGATCCAACATAATAAAATATTTAACATAATTTTTAACCATTCCATCATCATGTTATTGTCTAGAAAAATCAATCTCCTTCTCCATATTCATCTTATAAGGTAAATTCCTTTTACTGAACATGTTATTAGAGAATTAAACCATTAGACTAATAAATATTAAATAAAAAATGATTTTACCAAACCATTAAATACACAATCCTTCACAATTTTATTTGGAATCATTCATTCTAATATCTTTTTGAGTTACAATTGAATTTAACAATGATTTTATATATCTAGCCACTCCCTAGACTAGGGAGGTCCATGATCACCATGAATGGTGAGATAATGTTGAGAACGGTTTATCTATACAATGCTATCTGTAGTTTGGGTAGAGTTTACAATTAGAAATAATATATAAAAACGCTAAAATTTAATAATATTAGGAAAATTCCATGATTCAAACAACCCATGATTCATCATGACCTTTCTTTGAGGTATAATCTAAGAAATAACATAAACAAGAGACTCAATCTGAAACACTCAGGATTCAACTCACCAACAGAAACCCTTTGTCAAAAGAAAAACCTATAAAAGAAATTAATAAATAAAACATAGTAAAATATATTATTAAATAAAATTATAATGTTCACTTTTATAATTTTCCTAATTATGTTCCCATTCACATTCATTGGTATCAATGTCAAAAAATTCCTTATAAGAAATCTCTTTTTATCTCTATAATTTCATCATTGAAAACATTATTTTGGTCCCAAAACATCAATTTCACTTACAAATTTATTTATTAATTCAAAAAATTTTCCTTCAACATTAAAACAATGTTATTCATCATTTAGCATCAGAAAAAACATAGAAAAATATCATCACTGAAACATAATATCACTCTTAAATTTACCCAAAGAGTAAACACAGATAATTAAATGGGAACCCACAATAAAAATGGCATTTGAAAAAAAAATTATTTCAATTTTTTATTGTGCAAGGTTTGGTCACAGTGTTGAGAATATTTTAATCTTACAAATTCCAATTGGATCTTCTTAAATCAAAATATATGATCTCCATATGAACTTATAGGTTGTGCAATCTAACCATGTGCCTTTAATATAACATATATTTCAACCCAAAACCTAAAAGACATCAAAATAACCATATATTATTAATAAAATCTAAAAAAAATTAAATAAAAAAATTAATATAATGATAATTACTATAACATTAATGATCCAAAACCTGATTACTAGTGGACGCATGTTTCTCAGAATAAGAAAATGATAGTTAGGATATCCCTTCACGTACTTATTTTGTTTCTAAATTCTAATGTACAATATATTATTACTCCCAAAAATAATAATATGGGTTTCAATTATACCATTTTATCATGAACAAACTTGATCTTAACTTAACATAAGTACCTTATCAAACCTGTGGAAAGCATCGAGAAGCATTCTCGAGTACCATGATCTATAAAAATATATCGGGGTATGAAAAATTACCGTGTCAGAATTGATTCACCCTTAATAATAAATAAAAAGGCTTTGAAAATGTACAAGAGTCAATCATGGTACGCTCATAAGTTAAAATTCCATGAAAAATCATGTAAATGTTAAAAAAACAAACAAACTAGATAAAAAATAACAAATGTAATATGAGACATATTTACATACCATATTACAGGTAGCCATACTATTTAAGTAGAAATAGAGATCCATAAATATAATAGAAGCCAGATTTTTTGGTATATACATGCTATTAAATTAATAAAGAATCCAATATTACCTTATGTGAGATCACCTCAAAATAACAGGTCACCATGCAATTCTATCATTATGGTATATTATATAAGATGCTTAATAGGTGTCGAAATAACATTATTCTCATGAACCCAAACTGAAAGCTGAAAAATCTACCAAGTATACAGTTACAAAGTGGTATATGTTGGGTGTGAGAAATGATTTCTAGTAAGTTACCCAAATGAAAATTATCCATTAATTTCCATTTTTATGAAATTCTATTAACTGTAGTTTTAAACACAATGAATAATGAAATGATTCAATATTTTTAAAAAAATTATTGATCAGGTCGTAAATCCTTTTTAAAACCTAAATAACTAATTTTTTTTTATAAAATTTGATTTTAAAATACATTAAAAAAACTCAAGTTTCATAAAAATATGTTAATTTATTCCATTATTTAAAATATAATATTAGTTTAATCCATTTACACATCCAAAACATTTTCTAAACTAATTTTAAAGATTAAAAAAAGTAATAACTTAGAAAAAAACCCAAATCAACTGGGTAATAAAATATAAATGATAAAGATATGGAAATAAAAAAAAGTGAAATAAAAAAATTCTTTATAAAACAATTTTTTGAATTAATACGTAATATTAAATAATAAATATATTTTAATGAAACCACAAAAATAGATAAAGGAATGTAACTCATAACATGATAGTGTAGTGAGTGAATGTAAATTAGAATCATAATCAAGGTTCCCAACAAGGTAGTCTAATTAATATATTATACATTAATGGGGAACTCCTTTGGTTTAAGTGAAATAATCCTAGCTGTAGTCATGTTGAATCATATACCGACTTATAGATTAATTTCCTTATCTATAACCTTAGAGCTTATGCTAACTAACCTCACCAGGAGGAACTTCCTATAGGTAGAGTCACATTAGGCACTAAGAGAACATATTCAATATTTGAAAAAATATAATGGAAATCATTCATTGATATCCAATATAAAAATTTAGTGTTCCCCTAAGGTTATCTAACATATATGGGTATAAATTTTAACTCACATAAATCATAGAAAAATAAAATCCCTCATGTGATGATGACATGAAACCCACAGATGTGAAGAAAATATGAACAATGTATAAAACGACACATTATAAACACTATGAACCAAAATATTTGATAATACTTAGACTTGGTTTTAGTCACTAGGTCTCAATAGTGAAATAAATTAGAAGAAAATGTAAGAGTCTAAGAGGAATATATTGTAAAAATAAAAAAAGACTAAAACATGAGAAATCAGAGTTGAATGTGATAAAATATTTGAAGTGAAAGAAAGGGAGATTAAAGGTAACTTCTTAAGGTTTTCATGAATATGAGGGAGGAGGAAACAAAAATGGGGTTTTAATTAGAAATGTGTAGATTATTAAATTATCAAAATTAATAATTTGGAAAAATACATGATTTAACAATATGGATTAGGAAATCATGAAAAAATCATGAAGCCATCACTAGACAAAAGTAGGAGCTTCTTGCAGGGTTTACAAATCCTTGTCAAAGGAAGCTAATAGATGGTTCATATAATATGATATCTATTTGGTTCAGACACAATGTTTATTGAACCATGTATAAACCATATAATTTCTACTAGTTTGTTTCCGGTTTTGGTTTTGATGGGATCATTTGGGGTAATCCGAGATTGTAATGTACATTGTGTGTAGGGAGTGAATATGTTCTTTTGGGGTTTTGAGTAACACATGTGTGTCATGTCTCTAGATATTTGACTGATAATAGAGATATGCTTTAGGTTTTTAAGTATGAATGGAAAATGGGTTCTTTTCGTTAGATACAGATTAGTGGTTAGGCATGTGAGTTGAGGTTTAATGATATATTACTAATGGGTGTGTGGGTATTATTTTAGAAATCATAAATATGGCATTATTAACTTTATTTTATTTTGATGAGATTGATATGATAATGGAAAAATATTTAATATGAGAGTTATTTAGAGAATAACTATTGATTTGAAAAGGAATAATTATTACTACGTGGAACCTTAGGTAAGGGGTCTTAATGAGTGAAGGTTTATACATGTTGATGTTATGAGATACCTCTCAGGTTTGTAGTGAATTTGAATACATTGAAAATTTTGACTAAAAAAATATATGGGTTTCGTAACATGAGTGATTAAGTGGTGATGGTACAGGGGGTGAGTTCCCCTAATCACTACATTATTAGAAAGGATTCATGGGACTAATATTGGGTTGTTATGTTTTATCACATGAGGTGTGGTTAAAATTGATATGCTTCTTCTCTAGCTCGATGTATTGGTATAGGACCAATGGGACTAGTGATATTCTTGGATACATGAAGGCTTGATATTTTTTTTGGGAAATCAACGGTGTTCCACCCATAGAATGATATGATAAAGATCATGAATTAAAATTTTTTAAAATTGTTTTCATCTACCATGGGTGGGATAATGTGAATTTTATTAATGGTTATGAAATATTTCTTTCTATGGAACACCTAATAAGGGTTTCATAGACGTCTAAATAACCATCAGAGCATTAGGTAAACCATGGACCGGAGCACTGTGAGGTCACAAACCATGAAATATGGATTGATAAGGGTTTTGTGGTTTGTAAGTGCATGCAATGAGTTGAGAAACACATGGATGATATTCATCCCCATTTAGATTTATTGTTGGAAATAATTATAAGGAATGTAATATATTAGGGAGAACAAAATTTATTGGTTAAGGGTGTGACAACCATTTTGAGAGTGTTTTGGTGAATGATAAAGGTATTCTTCTTGGTAACCATAGTTTTTATGGGTTAGTATTTCTTATTGGTTTTTGGATTTAAGAAGGCCAGACATATATTGTTATTACATTCAGTATTTATTTCTATGTGGGTTTTGGATATCAGGTATGTAACTTCAGTAAGACAATGATAAGGAAACTCATATAGTCTGTAGATCCTTATCAATCACTTCATGAAAAATCCTTATATTCATATGGCTATTGTGTTGTAAAACTGGTAAGAGTTTGGTTTTGAATCCACTAATAAAAATGGTTTGAATATAGAAAAAACCCATGTGGTTCCTTAGTGAACACTAAATTTGTAATTCATCCATGGGGTTTGGGAAGAGTATGTTCATGGGGAGGCTAAATCAGGTTCATTTTGTTATCTTATTTGAGAAGGATATGGACTGAGTTTTCATCAGTTCATATGAAGATCATATGACGGTTTAATTGGTTATATGGAATATCTATACTTTAATTAAACCAATTTTCATGTTTAGAATTTAGTGTGTGTGTTTTGAAACATTCGCAATTCCTCTTGTATTAGTGATATCATGAATTGGTTGAGGCGAGAACCATAGTGTTATACGTTGGTTGTACTGAAATGAATATGATGAAATGGTTTTATTTGTTTTCCATGTACAATTAGGATTGTTGGAATAAAATTAGTGTTTTCTGAATCAAATCAATTATCAAAAATAATTTTTAACAACTCAATATAATAATATATGATTACATTTAAATAAGTCAATGTGTCTGGTTTCTTTCTCCATACGCAACACCAATAATAAATTAAAACATTTTATACTTAGATAGAATATAAATATCTATGTATGGAAATTGAAACATAACCATTTAGTTATAAGGAATGAAGAAGATTAACTTATTCATGATATATATATACCTAAATAAAATAACTGAATCGATTAATATGAATGAATTCATATTGAACAACTAAAACCAATTAGAAAGTCATTTTATGCTCTAAAATATATTTACCTAAAAGTGGATATTTATTTTCAAAAAAAAATTATGTTATGATTATATAATAATAAAATTTATTTATAATATGAATAGTAAAATATTGATAAATTATATTGATTTCTTTTTATAAAAATAGATAAAGTATAGTCATAATTTTAAAAATCTATTTTCCAATATTAACACTAATATTTTGGATTTTATTTAAATATATAATTTTCATATTTAAAAAAAATTCAAATATTAACAATAAAGTTAATTTTGGGACTAATCATTTTAATATAAGATTAAGATGATTTTTTATGTATCTTAAAACCATTAATTTTATGTTAATAGTGAAAAATATTTTTTTTTTCAAATAACAATAATTTAATGACATTATTATCATTTATGTATGAAAATGAAATTTGTGTAACATTTCTCTAAGGCGAAATATTTATTTTATATTTGAAATTTTAATTATAAATTTATTAAAAATTTACAAACCCATACATGATATTTTAGAATATAAGTAATATTTTCTCAAGAATGTTTTTTAATATAATACACATTTATATTTTTGAATTATTTTCTATCACTTTGATAAATTTAATTAAATGAAATGTATTTTAAAATTATAATAATTTTCTATAAATTATCTGAAATTTACCACTTCATTTTTTGGTATAAATATTGTGTTACATAAGGTAAAAACTAGTTTTAACAATATCATTTTAATAGATAAATGTAATAAATCATGGGTGAAATGTATTCCAAAAAAAATAAATATAATTGATTTTATATTGTTTTAATCGACATTATCTATTATCTACTAAAGTATTACTCAATTTTAATTAAAATTGACATGTTTAAAATGTTCCCTCGTTATATTATGTCAAAACATGTACAAAATTCCATTCCCGCCACTTAAAAAATAGACCTCTTAATACCCCAACAAGGTAACCCTAAAAAATAATATTTAATCCTAATAAACTACAATTTTTTATTCCAAAATGAGTAATATTTCACTCTATTTATCATTTTTTTAAAATATATTATCATATTACAACAATTTTCTGGGTATCCTCAGAAATTTAAAAGTGCTCAATGTGCGTAATAATTTTTTCATAACATTTTTATTTTCTATTTCATCATTTAAATATAATTTTCAAATATATATTTAATGAAATACATATTGTTTATATAATTTTTTTTTTCAATATTGGAAAAATAATTTATCACATTTTCCCTTTAATATTATGGAAAAAGATATGAAAATTCATGCATTTTTTGGACTACCATCTCCATGATGCCCCCTGTTATATTGCTTCACATCAAGAGAAAGTTGGTACAAAGGGTAATTTAATAAATAATCAATATATATATATATATATATCAATTTTATAATTATGAAATAATATGCCATATTACACATTCCTCTCATTTTATAGAAAACATAATCTTCAACTGTGCATACGTGTGGGCTTCTGCCTCCATTGAAAAAATGCTTTTCATCCTTCATTTAATCACCACCTGACATGGATTGTCAAGAAGATGATATAAATTTAACAATATTTTTTGTATGATATCATTATGGTTCTATTACTCCCAATTTTGATTCTATTAATAATATGACCCAATTATTATTATCGTTAATTCAATTGTTTAAAATGACTTAAAAAACGGTCACTAATGTCTTTCTAAAAACATTATAAAATTTATATTATCTATAATTATATACAATTGTAATATAAAAAACATATTAGATCATAATTTTGTCATTATGCTTCTTTTATAATAATATAACAACTTTACCACAAAATATTCACCCATTAATTGTGGTATGCTCATGTTTGAGTCGGTTTAACCCTCCAACATGAAAACTAATATGAATTTTTGTCAAGGATAAGTATGAGAATATTTTTGTATAATTTATATAAATATTTATATATGTTTTATTGGGTTTTGGTTTGTTTATATGAATATTTAGTCTTTAATTAAGAAACCATCATTTGTTTGATTCAAAACACCAAAACAAGATCATTGTATATTCAAAACTCACAGATCATAATCAAAATTACCATGAAATGAAATTATAGATTTATAAAAAAAAATTGGAACATAAATTATTTTTCCTATATCATCTTTTACTATTCGACTTTAATGAATATGAACACAAACACTATTTTTATAGAACTCATTCAAACAATAAGGATTTCTTACATTAGATGTTAAAAATAGGTAAAAGCTATCAAATATATATATATATATATAATTATTATAAATATATTTTTTAATGGTAATTTTAATAAATAAGGTTTAGCAGTTTGTATTTAATGAAATTAATTCAATTATTTTGGATGTTGTCGGAATTTTTATGAACATTCAAAACTCAGGTAAGGGGTTTTCAAGACAAAATTACTCACTTTGAGACATTTTTGGTATTATGAACCCAATTTAAGTTATATGGTTTTACACATACTATTTTAGATATAATATCACCAATTATCTTTTAATCCTAGTATTTCACATTTATTTTTATATCCCTCTCTTTCAAGGGTTTTTGATTCAAATGTTTATAAAGATATAAGGGTGGCTTAGGAATTAATTTTGGATTCTGTGAGACATGATATATTTTGTGCAACATGTTTGTTTAGTATGGTGAATTAACATCCCATGGATATATTTTTATCATGAAAATTTTATGTAATGGGATTTACTTTTTAAATCACACTCCCTTATTTTTGTTTCTATTGATTTAGTTGTTTCCTCAGTATTAACTATTTTTTGTGACTCAACTGTCATTCATCGAGTTATGATTAATCACTAGAAGTTATTTCATAAAATTTGGTTATATTATACCGTTTGATTTTCTTATGTGGTATTCCTTAATGTTGTTTCAGGATATCAATTCCTACCTTAATAACCATTTTGACAATATTTATCACATTGTGGGTTATGTTCTTTTGAAACTATCCACATTATTTCACTGAATGGGTTATGATATAATTAATTATTAAATATATATGGGTAAAAAAATTGTAATATCATATATCACTATTCCAATATAGATTATTATGGGAAATTTGATAATGTATTTTTAACCTCTATATTCATTCTTAGAATGGGTTATGATCACATTATCCCTTTATTGATATGGATAAAAGTATTGAAATTCTTGATAATTATTTACATACAATGTTGGTTGATCTTGTATTGATTTTTTATATTATTTATTATATATATTTCCATGTTTTTTATCTAAACGTTTCATATGGAATATTATGAAAGGGCATGTGGACTCTTATGGTGAATGTGCTGGACTTAGATAGGTTATTAGTGGGGATTGAATTTATATAGCCTATTTATGTATCAAATGGTCTCATAAGATAAAATTGGTATGGTTTTGGGGATATAATTCTCCCCATAATTGGATATTTTCTTTCCATGTTGAATTGATATCAAGATTTGGATATAAAAAATAATGTATTCTATCAGTATTAGAGAATTATTGTTGATATTCATGCATTCATTTTCTATCATGGATATATAATTATATCAATTTATGGTTGATTATGGATTAATGTTTTTATTATTAATTACATAATATTTATTCCAAGTTTATTCCATTATTTCTGTAGTTGTATGTTTTCCCTTATTGATTATTTTTCTCCCACTTTTTATATTTCAATTTCCAGAGGTTGTGAATTAATGTAATACATGTGACCTGTTTAGAACAATAACATGGGTGAATGAATTTATTTGGGAAGTTGAGGAGTCATTATGCATTAAGTAGTTTATTATATAGTGAAAAAATATTCACTTGATAAAAAGAACATTGGCTATGTTAGTTATTATATTTTATTAATTGTCTAAATCTCTAAACCTATAATGATCCTTTGAATATATAAGATGAAAAAATTGATTTTGATTTTATAGAAAAATATGATAATATAAACTATTTTACTACAAGTATCAAATTTTCTATTTAATGAATGTGTTTACAACACTAGATCATTGAGTATAGGATTGGGTGTCATAGTTTCAATGAAAATAATGTTTTAGACATATTAAGTATGTGTTTTTCCTAGATAGTACATATTTTAATAGAAACTATAAATATAATGTGACTATGTAACATATGCGTATATGGATAATCAACTTCAATAAGGATTACATAGAATTGAATCAATCTTCACTACGGTGTAGAGTGAATAGTCCTAAGACTATACACCTATAATAACACTATCAGGAGATATGATTAGGACCATTAAATTCAATTTACAAACTATTAAGAAGTATTTAAGAATGATTCAAAACAATTTTATTAGATAACCTAATAGAGAAATAGACATAAATAATAAAGGATTGAACAAAGAGTGTCATATGTTTATCCAGAATTATCTTTTGATAAAATTTATGGTGGAATATGGGAATACATTTATAGATTGAATAAATATTACGACTAAAATATAATTAATGTCGAGATAATAAATTATGTTGTTAATTCGAAGAATAAAGTTCGATAATATTTGAATACTTGGAAATGATAAATTTTTCAAGATATTTCCTATGAAGCTTATCAATTTTTTGGATTATGATATAAACTTACAAGTGTGTGGACTTATGTTCCAGTGGGAAGTAATATTTACGTTTTAAAGATAGAGTTATTTTTTTTTGGAATTTATAACCTCGGTATTTCTTATTGACATAGATATTAAAATAGATTTTAGAATGAATTTAATAAAGAATATATTATTTTTTGTATACATATCTATGTATATGATTTCATGAATGGAAAAATTTATTTAGATAATGCGATGTTTAATCACACGACTTTATGAATTACATAATTTAGTGTCTTTGAAGTAAAACATAAATTATTACAATTTGGAGGATATTTTTGGTTTAGATAATTAAATTATTAAGCCATAATGAGTATATAATAACTCTTATATTACAATTTAGAATACTCTACTCAATATCCATTTTCACAAAATGAAACATATAAAACAAAACATGATTTATTTTCCTAAAAAGTATTCAAATATTTAAACAAGACATGTTATATACTTTTACACATCCTTAAACTCAATAAAAAATATTTTAAAATTTGGGATGAGGCAAAAAACAATTGTAATGGAATCGAAAATAATTAAATAAAACAATAGTCTATAAATACATATAAAAACATACCTTTCTAAAAATGAAATTTTGGTTCAAAATATACATTTTATTACCAATGAAATAATCATTTGTACCCAAATATTTCGAAATAATATTCCATAAAAAATGTTAAATGATAAATTAAATCATTACAAATATCCTTCAAATACATGTTAAAATCCTGAAAAGTTTTTCACAAAGTCATACATTTCACCATTCAGAAGTAACATACACATTCAATTTAACATAAAATAAAAAAAATTAACTTATGAAAATTATGATCTTTCAATAAAAATATAGAATGGTTAAATATATTATATTGGTAACATAGGGAATAAAATTTTTATCATGCTTACATATTTGGTAATCCTTATGAAAACACATGAAGTAACCCCCATGGTTATTCTAGAAATAATCCTTGTAGTTAAACCAAGAGTAAAAAATCACGACAACAGTTTCAATAAGCATAATTGATAATATCCAACACAAACCTACCCAATGAATCAGAGGGATATCATAGACCCAAAAAACAATGGTTTATAATAGATCATGAATCATTATAAAAAATTCCAAATAACCACAACATACTCATAAAACATGAATGCTTCCTTTATAAAAAACATCCTCAAGGAAAACCAGTTATTTAAAAAGAAAAATCCTCATCTAAAAGGATTGTTTTTTTGAAAATAACCCCATAATATTGAAATTTAGGATTCAAATAAAATATTATCCATGATGGTTGGAAAATAATGTCCTTATATGTAATTTTAAAATAACATTCCTTCCATATTCTCAATTAGAAGATTTACAATGTACCAATATTTGAAAATGGGAAAAAATTCAATTCAAATTAATTTTCAAAAAGAAAACATAGTTAAAAATATCTTTAAAAATTCATATAATAAAATATTTTTTTTCTATGATTACTTTTTTAAAAAGAATTATATTCATATGGAGGTCAAAGAGGGTTTTTGGGGAATAATTAAAAAAGTTAAAATTTTAAAATAAAGTCCCCCATCACTTTGAAAAATTTTTAAATCATAATCAACAAAAAAATAAGATTAAAAAATTCCTTAAATATAATTATAATATAGAAATTAATGATTTAACAAGTGAATGGGGATATATATAAGTAATGACCTACCCAATCACATTACATTTTCTAATGTTTTTAAACCAGAATTTATATTTGAGGATCTTTTGATTTTACAGTTTTAGAGAATTTGGGAAAACACTCACAATCTAAACACATAAATCAATGGTGAGAACATATACTTTGTATCCATTTTTTACATCAATGGAAACCCTTTTAAAATAAAGAATTATTTATTTTTTGTACACATAATTAATAATTTCATCATGAAATATTGTTTGTCCTTAAAAATATATATCACATGGAAAATTTTCTAAAAAATCGGATAAGTAGAAAAAATTATGTAAGAGACATAATAGAAAGGAAACCATTATTATAGAGAAAACTCATAAAAAAATTTCTTAAACACATACCTTTTTATTATAAAAACGATTCCATGTTTCAAAAATATCATTATCTTATATTTTGAAAATCAAATTATTTTCCGGAAATATAATTTTAATTAAAATTAAAGATAAGTTGGTAACTTGGGATATCATTTTCAATATCACACATATAAATAATTTAGATATCTCAGCTACATTGTAAGTAACCATTAAAGTTCAATTAGGAATAATTACCAATCAATTATTACTATATCCTTTTAAGAGAAACCACATCACTTAACTCCATACCATTACACAATTCATTGGAGAGATATAATGACATCACCTATCCATTATGTATAAAAAAACAACCCATCATCATAAAAAATTCCAACAAACATTAAAATAATCAGAAAACCTAAACTTTTTATAAAATATACATTTTTAAAGAAATAAAATTTCTATTTTGAAATCACCTGTAATTCTAACAAATCCATGAACTCCAAAATGAATTAATTTTATTAGAAAATTGAATTTTAAAATAGAAATTTAATATTTAAAAAATAAAGGACCAAGAAAATGGGAAATTATGTTCCTGACAATTATTTTGAAAATATTCATTTAGGATTTTGAAAAATTAAATGAACGAGTAACATTAAAAATGGATTTTTAAAATAAATCCTCTTACCTTGAGTCTAAATCCTCTCATAAAATCTTTATATTACAAAATAATTAAATTTGATCATCAATTTAAATTATTAAATACTTTTTTTTGATTTTTTATTCATATTATACAACTTATTCATATGTTATAACAACCACATAATTATGTAAGTTCATCTGAGATTTTTTATGATATTTGGAAAAGGAGTCCAAAATGAATTTAGTATCATGTATATAGTTAATGCTTTCATTGTTCCATAATCAACATAATAATAATCATGAAGTAATTTATATTTTCCTAAATCAATTATTATTTTAAATTATGTTATTAAATAAAGATACGAGAAATGAGCGATTTTACAATCATGGAGATGGTAAGTCATATGTTTGCATGAGTAACGATTCCTTTTTCAATGATCAATAAAGAAAAGAGGTAAGAATAATATTATATTTCCATAATTATAATAATAAATGTGATATAATAATAATTATTTACTTATACTTATATATATCATCCTTGTGATGTGGTGATGGAAAACGTATCACCTCACTTCGTGGAGCTGACCGTTGACACGTAAAGAAGAACGGATTTTCTTTTTTCTATATATAGAACAATAATAAAATAAATTATATGTCATATTTTAATAATTATAAATATGTCATTAATATAATTGATAAACATTAATTCCATAATCATAACCAGTCATTGAGATATGGGGATGTAAAATAAATCAGATTGGACCATGAGGCGGTGGTCTGTCTGACATACGAACGACAAATTCTTTTCCCATTTGATATAAGTGGAGAGGGATTTTGGTATTTACCATGACATAATAAAATATTATTATATTTACTACATTGTATTTTTTGGGGTTATGCATATTTTTAGGATGTGTATCAAAAAATAAAATAGAAATACTTTGTTGAAATGAATATCTCTTCTTTATAATTCCATTATAGTGTAACACCTTAATACCACTTAGGATGGTTTTATCCCCAAATTAAGAGCTCTAGAAAGAAAGGATATATAAGATTAATTGAATTTTATAGATATTGGATAATAAAAATAGGTTATTAAGAGTGAATATATAGAATAAATATGTACCCTTTTAAAATAGAGGATAGGGTGCTCTCTTGGAATTATTCTAGTAATAAATTAATATAAATAATGTTTCTATTCCAAAAGATTCCAAACTAATTCATTTTGAATACATGGTTATTATTAGACGGGAAGGAAGAACATGTTTTGATGTAATAATGTTCAAAAGATTGAATCATTTTTATATCCAATTTCAACATAAAATTGATTCCAATGAACCAAATTGGATTTAGTTATTTTTATTTAAGAAATTTATACTTTAAAAAATAAAAATTATAATATATCTACAAAAATAAATTAGACGAACTTGTAGTTTTTAATTAAAATGAAGTAATTTTCAATGCTCATTAGAAATTGAATATTATGAGAAAAATAAATAAATTAACTAATGTAAATTTTCATATTATCATTTCGAATTTGAATATTATTTTTTCACATAAAATTTATAAAATTGGGAAAATTTATCATTAGCACAAGTTTTCCATTAAAATATGACAAAAACTCCTTTTAAAAAATTATATTTTTAATGTATAAAATAGGATTTGTACCTATTTTATGGATATAATAATTTTTTTGAATGTTACAATATTTTATTTAATATAATATCTATGAATTTAAATAATATTTTCCCAATAATATTTTAATTTAATTTATTAATATAAAACCCCTTTTTAGAGATTAATGTAGTTTTTCACAAAAACACATCATTTATAATCAATTTGATTTGATTTTCATTTATAATTAATTTGAAAAACATCAATTCATTCTATAAATTTTTTAAAACAATATATTAATAATTTATATGATCATATTCATTACCTCCCTTCTAATGACTAGGATATAACAAAAAAAATTACATATTAATATTTAGTTGTTCGTACAGGCTCAACATGATGTATCATGTACAATATTAACATAGTGATTACTAAAAAAAATCCAAATGATATAGGTTTTCCCCCAAAAATTTAATAAATTTCATCCTATAAATTTGATCCCAGGACTAGTGACCTTGGTTTGACAACTCGAGATTATTTTATTGAAATTACATATTGGGAAAATTATCAATAAAATGTCCAATTTAAAATAATTAACAGGAAGTATTTCGTTCACATGAGATAACACATACCAGGGATCAATGTATTCAAACCTATAAATGGAAGGGAAATATTACTATCACGTTCTGATGGATAGTGATAGAGAATATGTTCATTAAAATAATAGCCATCAAAAAACCATAAATTTGTGATGACTTAAAAGGCCATTGATATCTTAGTATGAAATGATAACATATAATATTTTTGTTTCAAGACCCTTTTCATAGATTTTTGGAATTAAATTACATACTAGACTTATATCAAAAGGATATATACTTTCATTAAATATAGAGTTTCAAATTTTAGTTAATCTCTTCCACAAACTCATCATTTTATCCAAACGATGAGTATTCAAGATGATTTTTCCATGCCCGAAGTCCTAAAATCAATATTTAGAGAATAAAATAAGCCACAATATTAAATATATATTTATAAAGTCTTAATAAATTATTCAACTCCAAAATTGTTTTGAAAATATAAATTAATTCGTAAAAATAATAAACCATTATAGAAATAAAAAATTAGTAAATCTCTAAAATTCAACAGTAATACCAAAAGTTCATTCTAGATCATTTAAAAAATAACTATCCATAAAATTAAAATTTGAGGATATAACGGTTTTGAAATTTATATAATTACAAAAAACATATAGGAATTATAACCATACATTAAAAGTGTACACTTTTAATTGGTATCCCCTTTTCACCAAAGGAATCCCTTTTAAATAAAGAAATATTTCTTTTCTGTAAAAATATTCAATAATTATATCATGACATCTTATATTCCATTAACATTATTTAAGGCATGTGAAAAACATATTAAAACCTTGTATAAGCCCAAAAAATTAGTGTATAACATAAAATAATGGAAACCATTTTTCTAGTGAAAACCCATTACACTTTTTTCTTAAAAATATACATATAAACCCTAAAAAGAGAATAGACATTTCAAAAAGATTAATATTTTACCTTTAAAAAAAAAATTTCACGAAAAATCATAAGAATGAATATAAAAGACAAGTAGATAACCTTGGAAATAAAATTACATGTCAATCATAACTATAATATATCTATTTTGTCTTCATAGGGAGTAGCTATAATATATATATTTTGATTAATTCCCAAAATATTATTCTAATAATATTTTTGGAGAAACCTAATCGATTAGCTCCATATCATTACCCAATGCTTTGGACAACTATTAAAATTTCCACAACTCTAAATTTATCAAAAAACAACCATTCATCATAAAAAATTCTTTATAACCATAAATAATCATAAGATAAAAATGATGGATAAAAGAAACATTTTTTAGGAAATCTGCTTTTCCATTTCGAAATCACGTTTAGTTGTTACAAAGTAGCACACCTAATTGAAATGATAAAATTTTAAAATAAAAGTGTAAAAATGTAATGTATGATTCAAAAAATTAATGAATAATGATATCTAAAAGTTATGTTCATGACAATTAGGTTAAAAAACATCCCTTTAGGCATTTTTAAAAACTAGTTGAAAGAGTAACTTGAAAAGAGGATTTTTAAAATAAAGTCCCTTTCCATGAGTCTGAATAATCACATGCATTAATTACCTTCATGAATAATAAAAATAGGTAAATTATTTATATTCTTAATAACTTATTTTACTTTTAATATTAATTACATAAAACTTATTACCATGTTATTACAATTACTTAATTATTTACATTGTGTCTGATGTTTTTATGATTTTCGATACATGAGTCCAAAATAAATTTGAAATGATATCTATAATCAATGTTTTCTTTAAAAAATAATCATAAAAATAAAAATAAGGATATAATGATCATTTTTATTATTCAATTATTCATTTAAAATCTTTCATTAAACATGGATTTGAAAAATGAAATACGATACAATCATGGAGATAGTTAGTCATACGTAAACATAAGCAATGTTTCCATTTTTAAGTGATCATTATGGAAATGAGGTAAGTATAATTTTATCTTTAAATAATAGTAATAATAATAATATAAATAATATAATATTTTTAATTTAATTATATTATTTATATCATCCATGTGATGTGTGGATTTAAAACAAGTCATATCAATTTGTGAAGTTGATAATTTAGAGTCACATAAGAATGACATTGTAATTTTTATCTGGATGAAAATATAAGAACATAAATGAAATGTTATCTTTCTTTAATGATAAATATTTTATTAATATAATAAATAAATATTATTTCCATCATTATAAACAGTATTTGAGAGATGTTGGTGGAAAAGGAATCACATTGGTTCGCAAAGGAGTAGTCCGACTTACAATAAAACTCTTAATTATTTTCCCATATGATGGAAGTGGAAATGAACATATGTATTTAAAATGACATAATAAAATATAATTATATTTAGTATACTTTATTTATTATTTCTTCATGGTTCATGAATAATTTAGTGGGGTGGAAGAAGAGAAAAACTAAAACAATTAATAAACAAACCATCTTCTCTAGAAATCCATTATTGTGTAACACCTTAGGATCTCTAAGTATGTTGTTATGAAAAAAATAATAAATCTTAAACATGGGGACGGATTATAAAAATATATTCTAGTAGATATTGGATGATAAAAATAGGCTCTGAAGTGTTAATGTAATATATGCAGTGGTTCCCTTTTAGAAGAGAGGGGATGGGAACTCTTGGAGTTTTTTAAAATATCAAATTAATATAAATTAATTTTATATTAAAAATGGCTCAAACTGATTTGTTCTGAATGTATGATGATTACATGTATAAATAAATTCATTAAATTAATATTGTAAATGTTTTAACAATTTTTTAATTCTTATTTTTTATCATTAACCCTTATTTATCCCCTTAAACTCTTACAGTGATAACCAGAATTTTTACTCTTTAATGGTTAATAAATTTTCAATAATGCACAAAAGCAAAAATAAACTAACCATGGAAGCAATATTAAACCTTAAAAATATAATTTTAGTATTTTTAAATAATTACGAGTTTTATATCAATTAAATAAATATTATTTATTTTAAAATATCAGTAATGTTAATTTTGAAACATTTCATTACATAGAATTTTATAAAAAATAAAAACAACAATATATCTTATATGAATCACTTTTAATAAGTCACTAATCAGTTGAGGTCACATATAAAACTATTTTATTCCATTTATGTCTATAATCATTTTTATTTTAACAATTTTTATCTCATTTAACTAATATTTCCATTAGTAATATTATTACTATATCCCTGTTGTGCAAGAATTTATTGTAACAATTTATTCAATAAAAATTAAAACTTAATTAACAATTTTAAAATAAACAAATAATATTTCAGATTAATATTTAAAGTATAATTTAGATGTAAGAACCCAGATCTTCGTTTCAGGTATGTTTTTTCTTTTTCTGGTCATTTTTGAGAAAAATAGGCAAATTTGGAAATTTTCAAAGTACACACCATGTAATTTATAAGTACACGCCATGTACTTTGATGAAGCGCAAGGCCGTGTGCTGGACATGTCCGGGACATACACATGGTGTGTAGGGGTGATGTGGAGGCCACTTAAAGCATAGTATGGAAAGGCCAAGTACACTCCATGTACCCCGATGTACACACATTGTACATTGTTTTTTTATTAAATGGATCGGGGTCACACCCAATCGATAGAACTGT
Source organism: Viscum album (assembly GCA_963277665.1). NCBI lineage: Eukaryota > Viridiplantae > Streptophyta > Magnoliopsida > Santalales > Viscaceae > Viscum > Viscum album. The sequence goes on from OY728159.1 coordinate 1,218,638,937, forward strand.
CTTCTTCTCAATGTTCTTTGACTGGGATCATCTATATGGCCACGAACACCCTCTGAGCCCCCGAGCCTCTGCCTGTTTTCTGAATCGACTGTCGTCCATTGCGTTGGAACCATAGCAGTGAACTCTTCTTTCGTCCTGAGTCTCATTCCCTGATTTTCCCTCCTCTCAAGATATCGTGGGTTGAATGTTTTGTGGGTTTTGATAGATATACGTCGTTCTAAAAACAATAAATCCTTTTAGTTCAATTATATTGATCTCCTAGCCTCAAGGTAGGTGGTTTGTGCATCACCGTTCGAAGACATTGATTTTTATGTGCAATTTCAACCAATACCTGTGTACGGGGTATTGCGTGTTTACCATTTTCCCCCTATTTTCTTCAAGCCTTGCTTGTATGCTTGTGTAGAGGTAATTTGATCATGTTTTTGGATAATTTCTATGCTTGGATGTTTTTCCCTTTCTTTATTCTTGTTACGATCATTGGGTCTTGTTAACCTTGGACATTATACCTGTTTTCCATGCCTTGTGACCGTAGGATGGAATGATTTTCTTGACAAGCTTGTTATGCTGTAGACTAGTTATCTATGTAGCTCTGTAGGATTACTTTGGCCTTATAGCATTATTATTCCCTCGATGGAACGAGACTATGAGAACCTCGTGATATAGACTATAAGGGATAGACTGAGTGAGCTTCCCAAAGAGTCATGGATATTATAAAATACATGGGGGTAGACTAAGTGAGCTTCCTCAGAGAGTCTTGGACATTATAGACTACATGGGATAGACCGAGTGAGCTTCCTCAGAGAGTCTTTACGTTGTTTGAATTTCTTTAATACAATTCCAGGATAGAGAAGGAATTGACTGAGTGAGCTCCCATTGAGAGTCTGTGATAGGTCTGAGACTATAAGAGGATTGACCGAGTGAGCTCCTTATAGAGTTTCAAGACCATGAGTCTATAATAGGGTTCGACCGCATGATCTTCCTCAGAGAGTCCCTGACTACAATCAACTATAAGGAGAATTAACCAAGCGAGCTTCCCTAGAGAGTCAATTAATTTTGTATAACCAAACCAGAGGGTTTAGTCCGAGTGCACTTCCCAGAGGGTTGTTGGTACTTCTTGGATAGGTCCAGAGGGTCTAGCTATGAGTACTTCCCAGAGGGGTTCCTATTGTGGTTAGATGGTTTCTTTACTAATGATTGTAGTTTTGTGGACTGATTACTACTGTTTATCATCATGTTACTGCTTCTTATTTACTAGATTTTGTTTACTGTTACTGTTTACTGCTTACTATACTATTACCTTCCATATGCTCACTGATTGTTTTGCACAGATCTTCCGATGGATTCCTACTAGGATTTTAGTCTCACACTCTATTTGGGCCCAAACAGACTATGTTGATGCATGTATAGACAAGTGAAAGCACCCTACGACTTCAGGTGCTTGATTGCTTTGGAGTAGCAGAGCATGGGACCAAGACAAGGCTTACGATGCTGAGGAGTTGCTTATCTGTTTTTCTTTAGCACTTTGCTTTAGTATTGTATTCATCATTGTGAATTGTTTGGATGCTTTCCGAGATATATGTTTCATGCATCATTAAATATATAATTGTGTGATCCAAATGATTATTATTTTAGTCTCCCACTGTTTATTGTTATTATATATTTACTACTTCTGCTATTGTATGATTCGTTTACATCCACTGTGTACTCTACCAATGAGGGAATAGTTTCCCCACTATCACACACAATGCCCTCATTGTTAGTCATAAGCGTCTGAAATTTGGGGAAATACGCTTGAGGCCATGTGACCAACTGGGTACAGGGTGCCTCTGGGTGGCTTTCAGAACCAGGACATTACAATAGACCTTGAAAAACTCTTTATTAGAAATATATTATTTATTAATAATTTGACTGTGACATCTTTCGCTTTTCGTTAAATAAATTATTATAAAAGTGATAATCACATAAAAATTATAAGAAAGTACATATATTATATGATTGAGTAGTTATGGACTAATTTTACATCAAAAATAAAACACAGACAAGTGAATGGGTTATTTTATAGTTCTTTATATATTAATTTTACCCTTAATTACACAATTTTTACCTGGTGTATCATTTACATTTGTAATAACTATTACAAAATATACTATTCATGTTGGTCAAAATTAAAGGGTAAATTTTAACTAAATATTGAAAATATGATTCAAATAATGGAATCAATTTTTCCAAATTCAAAAATTATAATTTTCCAAAAACAATTTAAAATTTATCTCCTAGACTATATGGAAGAATGAGTTTTTATATAAAAATGTTGTAATGTATGAAATGTTTTTATATAAATTTTCAATGTGAAGTTGATTAAAATGAAAAAAATATATTTAATGATTTATATTTGAAAATTCATACTTTCAAACTAATATAAATTATAATATAAACATGTACACATATTAGAAGAAAAATTTGTTTCAATTAAAACATAGTATTTTTCACTATTAATCAAAAAATAAAACATGTTAATAAAATAACTAAAATTAAACAAAAGTAATAGTTGATCGTCTAATTTCAAATAATATAATTATTTTTTGGAATTAAATTTATTAAAGTTTAAAAATGTATCATTAAAAAAAGTATATTAAACGGCAGAAAACTATCTTTTAGAAAAATATTGGATTTAATGCTTGAGATTGTATTTGTTCTTATTTTGTCTATATAAATTTTTTAGATGAATATAATTTTTTTAAATTTAAAATATAAAATATATTTTTTTTTAATTTCATTCACAAATAGTAATTAATTCAATTTATTAAGACCAATCATCAAAGTGGGAAAAATGGGTTTCACAAAAAGAATTCCTTTTTATTTAATTGTTTTTTTCATTTATAATAAATTAATATCCAATGAATTAATTATATAGATATGTTTAAACAATATTTTCATTATTTAGATAATCAGGTTCATACACACCATTCAATTGGCTAGGTTATAATAATAAGATTTAAATAATAATATTTAGTTCTTCATTTATACCCGATGTAGAATATCATGTATGCTATTGAACGTAGAGTTTCATTACTAAAGTATTGGGATTTGAAAATATATACCTCATAAAATAATATAGTTTCAAAATATCAAAATATTCCACAATGAACGGAGATTGAGATGATATCTCTTAGCTTCTGTATAACTCTCCACAAACTTTCTATATCTTTCAAAAAAATAAACATAGCTTAATTGTATACCTTTTAAAAGAATATTTTCAATGATTATGATTCATTTTCTATAAGTTATTTACTTGTTATATGAAATTACTTAATCACTTAAGTTCATGTCAATCTTTAAGATGAAATTCATTTCATAAGTCCAAAATTACATTAGTCTTTTAACTATGGTCCAAGAGGTCATTATTCCATCATATATAGAATAATAATCTTGGAAAAATCAAAATTTTAATACATAAATTATAATTTAAAATCCAATTGTTAAATATGCTTATGAAGTATGAACTCTTCTACAATCATAGAGATGGTCGGTGGTACACATGCATGAGTAACATATCCATTTTATGAAAATCATTATTGAAGGAAGGTAATTCTTTTAAATAATTAATATTAAATGATAAATATTAAATTATTTATATAAAACTACTTATATATTTCATCCATTTGTTGTGATCATGAAAAACGAATGACATCACATCAATGAGGTGGTAGTCCACATACAAAAATGAACGAAGATACTATTTTTCAGTACAAGGAAATTTATGAAGGTAAATTATATATTATATTTTAAGAATGATAGTTATTTCTTAAATATCATTTATAAACATTTCTTCCATCATTATAACCATTTTTGATAGATGGTGATGGAAAATAAATTACATCAATTTTGGAGGTGGTAGTCCACCGTACACACTAATGATAGGTTATTTTACAATTTGATCGAAGACAAGGTAGATATAGATGATGACACTGATATAATAAAATATAAGTATATTAAGGATACATGAGTAATTATGTTATCATTGTTGAAGAATTTTTTAGGTCCGTAGAGGAAGAAAAAAAGAAAAAAAAGTAGAAAAAAACTATATCTCTTTTTGGAAAACCTCAGTAATATCACAATGTATGACTTCTAGGATTGGTATTATGACTGAAAATACAACTAAAATTAGAAGAGGAATTATATGAATGTATTTGAGTAGGTAAATTCATAAAAAATATGGGTTTGAAGTATGATGAGATTAGATGGAAATGATCTCTTTTATAAGAGAGTGGAGGGGATCTATGCATATTTCTCAAAATATTATATTAATATAAATGAATAGTTAATTAATAATTGATCCAAATTGAGTTATTACAACGATAAAATGAATATGGATAGAAATATCATAATTTAATAAACATTAGAATATTTTTTACTATATTCGAACACAAAAATTTTGTTTGAACCCCTATTGAACCCATTTATCTCTTACTATAACAACATGATGTTTTACAATTTCGGGGTAAATATATTAATAATAAATTGAAAAAAATCACATAAATGGACTATGATTGATATTTTTACGTATTTCCACATCAAATGGACGAAATTAGTTTTCTTAGAATTTAATATCTTTAAATGAAATGTTATTTACTATAAAATATCCAAAATGTAATTTTTTTTAATTATTCATTACATTGACATTAATAATATCAAGAGAAAATCTGAAGTCAGAACCAAATATTTTATTATATCCCTAACATTTTAGGTTAATATATATTTTTCTATCATTAATTATCTAAAATTATTATTATTTTAATATTCTTGATAACATTTATTTGATTTTTCCATTAAATAAATAAATATTTCATCAGTGTTGTGAAAGAATTTATGTTAATTATTTATTCAATAAAAATTAAAAATATAGTTGCATAATTATTATATATAACATTTATTTCAAATTAATTTTTATATTTAGGAATATACTATGTACTTCACAATTTTAAAAGTATTTCACTTATTGAAAACCAGAGTGTGACTTATTTGAATTTTTATTAAATAAAATACTATAAAGGTCATAATCTCATCCATGTGTCCCCAAAAGGAAATAATTACGACCAATGTATTATTATGTTCAATATATTCCTATATAATAACATTCATGTATGTTTCTTGTTCATCTTATGATTCTTATCATTTCATTTTAAAAACTTAAATAACTCGAATTAACGTTTATCATGTAAATAATATTACTAAGTTTACAATTCATATAATCCAAAAATACAAGAGATATATTTATTCAATTTGGATCCCCTAATTTCTAATATTAAAAAAAATTTATAACTGAAATCACATAATTTTTAGAATTTAATTTCAATGTAAACCTGTAAACCTGTAAAACATAATGAATTGGTTTTTACGAAAAAAGGCCTTTTTAAGTGTTAAATATTTTTGTACTGAATTCAAGTATAAATTTGTTTTTAAATACATTCATTGGATTATTTAAAAAAATAATGGATTTTTTTTAATTTTAAATTAATATAGAATATAATTTTACCTTTTTTATACTTTTAAATAAATCAATGATGTCAATAAAAATCAACATCTTTCACTATTCCTTCAAAAATCAATATTTTGTGAAAATTATAAAAAAATTCATTTAGAGATAATTTAGACACTGGGAATTAAATAATTAAATTATACTTTTCAATTAATAATTCTATAACTTTTAGAAGTTATAATATTCAATAAAAAAATGAAAAAATATTTTGGGGGAAAACAAATTTTTTTAAAGAATAAAAAGATTTTGCTAAAAACTGTGTGAATATTTTATTAGCACTTACCAATACATTAATACTGAGATTCAAAATTATATTTATTTCAAAAATCAATGATTAATATTCATACCATTCAATTTAACCGCTAAGTTATAACGAACACATTTAAATAATAATATTTCGTTTTTTAAGCTCTATAGGGCATATCTTTTAAGATATCGAACATCATGATTCCTTTTAAAATACCAGGATGTTACAATAAGTAATATTAAATGTCCATAGAGTGAATAAAATAATTCATGTTTAAGGTTATATGATGAATTATGAATATGTTAATAATCTCTTCCCCTTTTGTCTTCGGTGAAAGTTAATTGAAATAATAAGGGCACATTTTATTCAAGGGTAGAGAATTAAATTCCCCAAGATATTAATATTTGATGAACTTTAAATAAGACAATTAATTTGATAGATTACTCCACATGAAATATATAGAATAAATGAAACCATTAAATATTTAGATAAAATATAAATATTTAAGTACAAATATTCAAACCATTCTATTGAATTTATAGGGATGAATGCAATTATTTAATTTATGAAATATTTATAGATAGAAAATAGATACTATTTTTAACATGGATGAAAATAAATTAGTATTTCTAAAATAACTAACATAATTATATTATTCTTTAAAATATAATTTATAAAAAATTGATATTTTATTCAGAGAAAATAATAATATTTTGAATGGATAATAATAAAATACATAGATAATATGAATAATTTATTTCAATTAAATTAATTAAAAATTGATATGAAATTTTTATAATATATTGTTAAAAGTAAAAAAATTCAAAAATAAATATTTTTCTACTATATTTTGGGAATATATTGAATTATTGAATTATTAAATTTTGGAAATTAAACATTGAAAAATTAACATAACGTTTTAATTAAGAAAAATAATATAATAATAAGATTAATTTATGGTATTTTATAAAAAGAATGATTTTAGGTGAATTTTAAAAATTATTATTTTGAAAAATTAAATGAATTTTATGTAATTATTAGTATACAAGTATGAATTGAAAATTCATGAAACATATTTATAATAAAAATTATATATTTTACATGAGGAAATATATTTTTAGAAATTCCATATTTAATTTACAGAACTATATTTGGTATTTTTGAATAGATTTAATATTTTCTAATTTTTTTAATAAATTTATATTTATATTTTAAAAATAATTTTTATTCATTATTTAATTAAAAAAATATTGAATGGAGATAAAATTTATAATTTGTGGGTCAGAATGTTTCTAATTAGGTCCAATTTATTTTTATGTTTAAATATTTAGTAACCATAGATAAAAACTAGTTTCCACTGCAAAAGTTGAATGGATAAAAGTAATAATTCATGTGGTTAATGCCATGAAACATGAAAATAAGTCTATAATTGTTTTAATGATTTTTTTCTCTAATTTTGTCTTGTACACTAAATTATTTATGTATTTTTTATCCATCTCACTCTTTAAAAATGTGATCTATTTATATTTGGTTGAAATATTTAAAATATTTCATTCTAAAATCTTATAAAAGAGTCCTTACACCACCCCTTCCAAGAACTCTAAAAAATTCAATTTCCACCTAAAACAATACAAATTTTCTTTCATATATAATATTATTTAACTATATTGACTGTCTAGTCAAAAGAGACTAGCTTATGCCATTTATTTCCATGAGATCTACCAAGGAAATCTAAAAGTGCTCAACATGAGTAATCAATTATAATTATCTTCTTTATTTTCTATTTTTCATTTCCAAATAAAATTTAAAAATATCTATGTAATTAAACCAGTATTAGTTATATAATAAAATCTATTATATTTTGGGAATAATAATTTATCACATTTAATTCATCTATTAATAAAAATGATATAATAGTTCCTAAATTGTGTGAAATATCAACTACATGATACAAAATGTTTCATTATAATTAATTATGTACCAAACCTAATTCAATCATAAGTAAAAAAACATGATTGTAAACATGGAAAAATCATGCATCCCTATATGCTAGAGGCTTTCAACATGTAGTGAGGGTCTTTGTGGTTTGGTGGGGAGACTATACCCTCATGACCAATGTACATCCCAATGGAAAACAAAAACACTTGGTAGTGAAAAAATTAAAAAAATTATCTACATAAGAATAACCCATAGAGGTATTATATTTAGAATAAAAACATGATGATAAAAAAACCACATCCACTAACATATACAAAATGATTCCAAGTATGTATGTTAAAAAAAATAAGGAGTATGAGGAAAATGTGAATCATACTTATAAAAAGAGATGAATAAATAAATAAATAAATATCCCCTAGGATCCTGAGAATAATCTCAGTACACTTCTCTCATACATCATCATAGTATAAAAAACTAGGTAACCAAAGCTGGTTAGTTACCCTTTCGTTTAACTGTATCCACAAAGTCTGTTCGAGTATCAATAAATAGCTAAAATTGTGTTTGGGATAAATATATAATGCCACCTCCAAAAGTTAATAGAACTATCTAGAGTATAAATATACAATGAGATATGTACATGTAATAATCAGTGGAAAGTAGTAAATAAAAAAAATCTATCGGTCTTGGTACATCCTGGGACACCAAACTAACACTATATAATTTGACCAAAAATTGAAGTTCTATGAGAATTTTAGATTTTAGATATATATATATATATATCAAGAACCAAAGGTGCATAACATAGAAATCCATGTATAATGATAGTCATATAAGGTTCCCTAATCTCAGAGAACATGAGTTTAATAAATAAGTTGTACTATGATGACATGTATATAATGTATAGATTGAATCCAAGTTTGTGATTTTTCTTGGAAGACCTATCAATTGGCTTAATTGGTTGGCATCCTATGCCCATCAAATAGGATCCAAAAATTGATCCTAGAACGTTATATAGATGTATAACTAACCCTTCACACTGTGAACCTATCCAAGTAACTCCATGTGGGAACCCATGTATCACACAAGATATGATAATGGAATTTCCTAGATCCCTTGCTTTGAATTCCAAATAGAAAATCCAAGTGTCACTCATGGAAAAAGATAATTAAGATCCCTCTGATCCTATAATTAACATTCCATTGAGGGATCCATGTATCAATTAAGACATAATATATAGGCATTCAACTGGTGAGCCTATCCATGGAATTATATATTAATATCTAGGTATCTCAACATGGTTGTTATAATTAATTTATAAATATTTTAATTATATAACTTGAAAATCCCATTCAAGGTGTTCAATGTAGGAACCGTTATATATACTTAAGCATGGCATGTTGTAATGGAATTTGGTATCATTAAACCTATACCATTTAACAATTCCGTTAATTCAATTTTACCATTTAATTAATATGGATTTCTCAATCTATAATTAAGAAGAGAAACGGACCAACGTACATGACATTAACATTTCTCACATCTATAATTAAAATTAATTTAAATTCACAATGGTCAACACAACACACCTCAGCTGGGGGTTCAAATTCATTTCATGGTTTAATAAAAATGTGTAATTAAAGGAAATACACACAAAGGGGTGTCCAATGTCAAGGAAAACATACTTCAATGATGAATTTAGGTTTCTTGGACCATCCAATGAACAGAGAAATTCATTCATTTAATTCATTTGACATTTAAGAGGTATTTTATAGAGGTTCTCATGTTCAAAAAATAGTGTATGAATATAAAAAATAAGAATTGAAGAGAAATAAGATATACCACATACCATATCATGGAAGATGACTCATAGTCCAGTTTCATCTCTAGATTCGATCTAGAAGTCGAGAAAACAGAAAAATAGACTATCACCTTGAATATAAGGAATATTATCTCCCACAAATTTAGCATTCTGTATAGTTATATAAACGATGAAAAGAAGAAAATGGATTGAATCACCTAATTATACAAATCCAAAAAAAACATGATATATGAATTAGATATCGTATATGGGAGGCGGCCCAATGATTATGAATAGGAAGATAAGAGAAGCTCTCATAGTGGGAAGATACTAGATAATGAAGTATGAAAGGAAGAAATTAATATTTAAGAAGGAAAAAATGGAAATTTGACCCACTTTTTTATGGTTGCAATGTTTGAATGCATGGTTGAACAAAATTTGCATTATATATTCAAATTTACTCTAAAGGGGGAACACCCTTAAATGGCTAGGCATACAGTTTTTCAAATAGTTCTCTACCTATGTGTTCTCTCTCTCCAAGAGGAAAAACCCCTTGAATGTTTGACGCTTGGTTTTACAAACCATGTGAACACAATGAATGAAACTTTTTTAACTAATTTGAATAATTGTCATGGTCATGTAGCATAGGGAAAATGGTTAGAAAAAACTTTTAATACCCACCATGGTTCACACAATTCATTGGAATAGTTAGACCTAACACATGTTAACCATTCAATTCATCATGTTCTCTGAAAAATGGGATCACTAAGCCCTAATCAATAACCAGACACACCACAAACCATTCTAAAACGTCATATTACCTTTTACAATATTAAAAAAATGTGGTTATGTTTATATATTAATGATTAATTCGTAATTAAAAATAAATGGGGTCCAATCCTTTAAACAAATTTAGTGCATGTTTCATGAAGGGTGGTTGATCATCATATTAGAAGAGTTCCATCGACAGATTATGTACATCATCCTCTCACTCCTAGGTCTCATGCTATATATGGCCACTATAATGACCCGAGTTATATAAAATAGAAAATTTTGTTTTATAGTCTATGAAATACAAAAAACTCAACCTAAACAAAACAATGATTATTTAAATATGACAGTTTTTTACATTTACATTAATTTTTAATACATGATTAGTATTATCCATTTTATGAAATATACATGTCATAAATATATTAAAAATAATTATGAAGTATTAAAAATTCTTTTTGTTATGTCTTTTTGTTTTTCCAAATATGTTTTCATTACTACTAATTATTATTTTAATTGTTATTATTTTTTAGAACATATATATAATTAATAATATAAATAAAATCAATCCTTGGATTCATCAAATACTAATTAATTTATTGTAATAGTTTGGAATTTATCAAAATATATAGATTTTTTGGTAAATAGTGAAGATATAGTTTTTACTTAATATTATCATTTCTTTTGATAAATTAATAAATTGTTATTTGAAATTGAATTCAAGGTATACTAATTATTATTTAATTATATTTAATTAAATTAATAACATGTAAATAATTTTTATATCGGATTTTATTATAATTTTATTTTTTGATTTAAAACTACATTTATCTGGAAACTATTTTAAAATGCATAATGTACCTCCATTTTAATTAACTAAAATAACCCGTAATAATGAAGGAACAAAAATAAATATTAAAATATATATATATATATATATATATATATATCTATATATAATAATTTTAGGTAATTAAGTGAATATTATTTGTTATAGAGAGAAATTTGACTCGTATTTTCTTTAAAAATATATTTTTCAGAAAATAGTTTTCCACAATACATTCATATTTTATATTAAATTAAATTTATTTTGATAAAATACAATATTTTGAAACATAATATTCAATGTTAGAATATAATGTCATCATAATATTTTATCAATATTATTTTTAACTGTGGTAAACGTTATTTATCACTATAAATGGAAAATAGTTAAATTAATGGTAAAAACATAATTTGGAAAAAAAAACAGAATCAAAGTAACCCTAATAGTATGAATCTTTATATTTAATTTTATTTTAAATTATTAATATATTTATTTATTATTATTTTAAATTCATAATTTTTTTAATTAATTTAAAAAATATATATATTTTGATACGATGAATCACAAATAATATTTTTGGTTAATATTCATGTTCAATTAAGAAATATATTTGGATAAATAAATGTATTTTTGAAAAAAATAATACTTCAATAAAATATTATTATTTCATTACTTTTATCAAATATAGATTATCACATAATATTTATTAAGTCAAATGTCATTTTTATTAATGTTGGAAATCTTTTTTTTTCAAAACCCATCAATTATCAAAAAATGCTTGTTTTTATATGAAAAGAAAAAATTCCAATATTTATAAAATTATTTAGATAAAATGAATAATATTATTTTAATTAGGATGTAAATATTATCCATCAATTAATTTTTCATAATTTTTTGTGACAATAGAATTTTTGGGTAAAAATTAAATAGAGTATAAATATATAATGTGTTTCATTACCTAATAATGACCCCATAATGATGTAATAAAATACACTAAACACGTTATTCATAAAATATATGTTTTAACATTAAAATAATGTTAGTTTAGATTTGTTTTAATTTTTTTTAAATCCATAGTAAATCCTCCAAAATGTATATTATATTTTATGATTTTAAATTCATTTCATTCCGAGTGTGACTCACCTCCACACAAGCAAGGGAAATATTTTATTATGTTCTGAAATTTTCCTCATAAAATAATGTTTTCCACTCCTTTTTGGAAAAATAATTTGGAAACCACCATGGGAATGTTTTTTTTTGTTTTTTGAATATTTAATTATATAGATTCCAAAACCTTTGTTTGTAAAATATTCAAGAATTCCCCTCTCATTTCTTACATAAACCCATCTAATATCCCACTAATCATCACTAAAATTAGTTTGATAATTTCCCTAATCTAACTTCCCCTCTCTATAATGCTCCCAATGAGCCCCAATATCTCAAGAAGCCCCTCTCATGCTTTTAAAGTCACACACTCTTTTAAGGGATTCCTTCCTTTGTCATTTTTATTCATGATTTTTAGGTTGTTATACCCTTTCATTATCAATTAAAAATGTTGGGGTATTATTTCTCACCTCACCCATACTTACGTCCTTATTTTTTAGTTATGAGAGTCCACTTTATATCTAATTAATTCCTCCCATGTACACCCGTTACCATGCTAAAATATCGTAAGAGTGATTCCATTTCTCTTTTTCCTTCAAGTTTCTCAATTATTTTACGCCTTCTATTTTCAAATACCTTGTTTTAGGACATGCATTTATATGAACCCATTAATCTATATTTAATTTATGATTAGTGATAGACCCCATTCTCTCTCATAATCCATTTTTACGATTTTTAATGTCACACTATTAGGCTGCCAAAATTGAACTGTGATTTTCCATGCCAAAATCGTCATGTAGTGACTACCATACCCATTTATCTATCAAGGATATTAATATTTATGAACATATACATATTTAGTAGTACTTACATGTATTTATTCAAAATTACTTTGTCATGGAATATCTTATGATGTTGAATGAATCCATGTTATTCGATCCATGTGGCACACATATGCATGAAATGAAATGTTGATAATGTGTGCACCTAGATAGCACCCCAATACACTGTGTAATAATTATTACTATGATACGCCATGTTCAATAATGGATTAATCATGATAATTCATTTTAAATTAGGGTTTAATCGTTTTAATTTATGTGAAATGAGGGACTACTCATTCTAATCCATGTGCAATGAGCCTTGGCTCATGCTAATATCAATTAGTATATTGTTACCACACTTCCATGTTATGATAAACTGGCTATATCATGCCTTTATTTTCATGTATATCTTATGATCAATTGATATGCTTATTTCCTAACATGTATTGTATTCTTCATTTTATTCATTGTTTACTCGTTTACTAGTCTTTATAGCTCACTATTTTCTTATATATGTTCTCCGGTTATCCCATGCAATGCTAAGTGTATAGGAATGTTGCGGTCATGTAAATAGATTTTTCATTAATGATATTGTATTTTATATCTTAATATTTTATGTACTGGTGCGATGAATTGCGGGACTGATGGGGGAATGACCAATGGAGTGGCTGGGGGAACTTGAGCCAGGTGCTTTATATTATCACATTACTCGGGTGGATTTGGTGTAACATACCATGCCCTATTTCCAAAATCTCTGGATTCTACCTTGTCTACGTGGGAATCATAGTTAGAGTTACCTAGATGTAACTCATCGAGGGGATTTGTACCTACCCCTGCTACCCTGTTTGAGGATCACCACAGTCTGGTTTATATTTTGAAGTACATTTAGGAAGGAGGTCATCAACCATATTCTTATACTCCACAAGTTTTCGACGAAACGTGTCCTTTCTAGGATCATCCTTTATCTTCTTCACTGAGGTAGACATGTCGGTGGGTTTTACAGCCTGAAGATAACCTTTTCACTTATTGGGATTCTGACAGAGGGATAATAAATCGGTAGGTATGGGAAGAACTAGTAAATATTTTTTGTAAAGTAATTCTTACAAATGGATCTAACAGTTGTGGAACTCTATTGGGGGGTAAGTTCTCTTCAATTATATATAGCTCGTTTTATCCCTCAAATGGGTTAACATTGTGAACCCTGACTCTACCAGGAGGCATATCCTCAATATCTCTTGGAATGCCGTGTTGACGCCAGATAGAACTGAAATGAAGGGCAGCATACTGCCCCAACTATAGACCGGAACGTGGACGGAATCCTCCATTATAATCCTTGGGTAAACATTAAAGATCTATATGCACCACTGCTATAGGGTCAAATGGCAACAAGGAGAATCAGGATTTTAGGTCACAAAAAGCACATCTAAGCCCACAATATGAAATTGCTGGACAATATCATCAAAGTGTGTCAGACTCTTGGTATACACCACTCATTGATAATGCAGACAGAAGTGCATCTCCCAGAGTGTTCAGAGAAAACATGAAACTTCCTCTTGGATAAGTAATTATGATGCACCGAAGTTCATCGTTGAAATCGACCGAAACATCTCTAGGAAATAGACTGCCACAAGGATATCCCATAGGCTCTTTGGATCATACATGAGGCCCGGATCTTGGTTTCCACATTCATCGGCAAGGGGTGACTGGGGGACCAGTAGGGGCACTAAAGAAGACCATTGTTATGGTAGATTTGATGGTGGAGAATACATGGAATGGGATGAAAAGCCACAATGTCTTGGGCTGTCTTGTGAAGAATGCAATAAATGAGCCAGCACATATGAGTAAGATAGACTAGTGACCAAAGTTTCCGGTGCATGGGTTGTAGTTACTGGTGGTGGGTATGTAATTTGTTCTTCCTAAATCAGTCCCCCAAATAAATCTCCATTATATATGGTTGAGGAATAGAATGAACCTATTGATGATAGGGAGGAATGCATGACTAGGCGTTAGAAAGAGGACAAATCATCCTTATACTAGATGTATCTTCGGAGGGAGGTAGGGATCCCGTGGACCTCACATGCCGGAAGTAGGAGGATAATTATCCTCATTCCTACCCCGACCCAAAACACAAAGGATCAGGGTGAGGGTTCCATTATCAAATAGCATCCCGCTTTAGAATCTGATAAGTAGACGAGTTTAATCACAGTCTGAAACATCTCAGTATTCTTCTTATGGTGGTGGTGACCTTCCCTCCTACAACGGGATGGCTCTTCGGGATACAGATGGTTTTTTTCATGAGGATGACCTTCAGGTGAAGTGGGGATGGGATGGAGAGGATTTCGTCCTAAGTGAGATTGGATGCGAGGAGAACATAGACAAATGTGAAAGGTTAAACGGGGAGGGCCATCATGTCCTCTGGCTGGTATACAGGGGGAATCCCCACATTAAATGATATAGTGGGTGGGACTTATACTATAACTGTTAGTTTCATGGGAAATATCTCCATGTTTGTTTCCCTTAGTAGCGACAGTATGTTGGGGGACTTCATACTGGTCAAACTAGTTGCAGGGAAGACATCTATGCTAGGTTCCAAAGAAGTGGGGTATACCGCCACTTCTCCTATTTCTGGGATGAAGAGGTCCTTCATAGGTTACTGTAAGAACATGGGGGATACCCCCACATTGATGGAATAATTGTAAAGGATTATCTTCACATTGAAGACTTGTTCTAAGATGAAGGACTCGATACCTGAGGTCACGAGACAGAAGAGGGAGGACCTGCACTCGATACCAGAGGCCAGTATTGTGGGGAGGACCATTTCCCAGACTAATGGTGTTATGGGTAGGACCTCCACACATATCTTGGGATTGGGGAGGACTTGTACTCCCATTGGTGGTAGCATGGGTATGACCTTCATTCTAGATTCAAGATTTTGGGTCAGAAAATGACAGACATCAACTGTTTGGGTGACCAGGAGACTCATCCCAACCTGCCTGTGGGGTGGTTTGGGCCTTGATCCAGGCAAAACATATAAGATCCATGACTTAATATTAAGGGGTTTTCACGCTATTCATTGCCTTTGGTATGGGTATCAGAACCCGTTGATGATAAATCCCCTTGGTGGGCATCGTCCTCATCTTGAATCCGACATTGGTGCCTGGTTAACCCGATTGGGGTTAATGGTGCAGGTGCATAACTCACCATTTCCTTATCCCATGGGGCCATGTGATGGCAATTAAATGGCTTGGTGGGAGACCTCCATGGTGTCCCCAGAGAAGGGATCACAATTGGGCTGGCCAGAACATCCTTCACCACTTTCGCGTAGGGGAGGGAGTTGTGAAAGCGCTATTGGGAGAGGCTCCTGAAATGATTGTAGATTGGAGTGGGTAGCATTGGTCACTGTGTGGACCATTGGGGTGGTAGTGAAGATGATGTGTAGAAGTCTCTAGGTTACTTCAGGCTATTTCTTGTGTTGGGATAATCCCCTCTTCCTCATATCTTCAACTGTGGATGTTAATCACTCTTATCTGAATGAATCTAGATGGGGAGATTGGGCGTGGATTCCTAACAACTATGGATGTGGGGACCATCGGTGAAGAGGAGATGTTGTGCAGGATTTCTACATTCATATTTCCCCAGTCCGTATGTTAGTAGGTTAGTGGTGATCAGATTCCTTCCATAGATTGGGTCCTGTAAAGTAGGGAGATTCAACCATTAGTGCTGAATGAAGGGGAGCGACTACTAGATCCCCAATGCTTCCCATCTCCCATTTTTGGCGAGAAGGATCCATGATGACAATGACATAGATTGGGATGTACAACATTCAATTTCCCAGTACTTTGGTGAGTTTCATGCAAGGCCCCATATTTTCCTGGAGAGACTTGGTGATGGATACCTGGTTACTGTGACATTCTTATCTACTAATGTCTCGAACGCCACTAATCTCCCTATTAATGAGAATAAATTCATATTGGATTCACCATTTCTATTTCTGACACATTCACAGGGGCACACATCCATCAAAGGAAGATGCATTGATTGTTGCCCTGCATTCCCTATTTCCAATTGTGGGAACCCACCATCTCTTATTTAGGGATGTCTGCTCCATGATCAAAACAAGATGATGGGATTTCGGTCTTTCATTTTGGGGATTCCTCATCGGAATTCTTCGCCTAGTCCGAGTGTCCTATAAATATTAATACATTGTTCATGAAACTATTCCTAGTGCCATGTCTTCATGGATTGCGGTTAATTACACTGCTTCTGTCAGGATATTACAAGGGGTCATGTCAGGGAAACAAGCTTTGGTCAGGGGAGTAGTCACATTGGATATCGCTGGTGGGTCTTGACACCAGAACACTTATTCATCTGGGTTTCTTCCCCTTATTATAGGTCTTCTTGAGGGCACAGAAGCTCAAGGCATCCCATGTTGAATGATGGGAATTATATTCCATAAGCATGTCTCAGAGATTTTTCTCAGCTTCTCATGTTTCACACAGTGTGTTACGTGAGTTTAACATCTAGAAGAGAAAGATCAGACTGATCAGAACACAGATAGGAGTGGATTGGATGGTGTATCCCCAAGAGGGAGAACCTAAGAATCCCACTAGATGAGATGATCAATATGTCTAATTAAAATGTATTTGAGGATGCTTGGGTCCCGATAAAGGGGATGCTGAGGTTTACAATTGGTTTGGATTGGACCTCATGGTGGTTTCCTACATACCATGCCCCAAGATATAGGGATCAAAACCCACGTAGTACTCAGGGGTGATAAATTGGAGAGTTCATAGAGGATAGCGACCAAAAGACACACTAGGGATTACACATGGTTTGTGGCCCATTGGAAGAGGAGTGATCCTGGTTGTATGGTTATGGATTGTGTGGGGGATTTTTCATGGTTATATTCTCAGGTTCCACAAGGAGAAACGATGGGAGTAATGGCATGATCTCACCAGGATATGGATGCTCGAGTGAGAATTAGGATAGACAATGGCGAGTTGAATGATGTGGGAGGAAAACAAGATGAAACTGCTATGAAGATGATGGTAGTTTCAGTCTTGAACATCAGAGAGTATTCCTTCGTATCCCATGGTAGAGAATCATTGTCTACAAAGTTTGGTGGGGGAAATGTGACACCTTGGGAGGCGGCCCGTGAGAATGGACACATGGATGGAACCTGGAGGAAGTATAACCTCCAGGGTGGGGTACAAACTTCCCGAAACACCAAGGATCAAAGGAGAGAATGAGATGTGACATGGGTGATAGGATTGAACCTCTAGTAGGACACTTACGTAGCTTTGTGGTAGGATAAATGTCCACGTAGTTCAAGCTGGGGGATTCAATTAGGATGTGAGGGGAGGATAATGACCCGATGACATGATGTGGATTACGCATGGTTATCAGCCCAAGAGTTTGTCTGATTCTAATGGGATAGACAAGAGATATGGGTCCAAACAAAGGGGATTACACCAACTTACCATTGATTATGGACTACAATGGCTCACCTCTGTTTGGGGTTGAACCTCATGGAGTATTCCTATATACCCTACCCTGGAGACAAGGATCAAATCCCCCATAGTTTAAAAGAATTCTTTTTAACATTGAGCTAGACATGAAGGGGCATACAGTTTAACGTCATGTGGGATGAGGGTCAATAGATGTGAAATGGTCAGGATTGGTGGGTGATGGGATTTAACGTCATAAAGGATTCATAAAAAAGTTTCTTTTAGAGGGTGAGGATAAATGTTCACATAGATCGACATGAGGGCTTGGGGATTAAGCATTAAGGAATCCTAGGAAAGATGTCATGGTCGATTCATACTACAACCCCCCGTGAGACATTATCAATGTGTGAAACAAGAGGCGACCAAGACATTAAAATCACGCCGTGAAAGGTGCATCCATGAGGAATGAATATGGGGATTATGCATGGTTGGTGTCTAAAAGAGGAAACAAAAGGCTTACGCTTGGTCATCCACCTAGGGAGATGGATATTGGGGATTACCCCCTGATGGTGGCCCAATGGTGATAAAGCCCATAGGGAGAGGGACATGGTAATGATAGTCCATGTACCCCTCTCCCCTATAGTCATTGGCACATAAGAAGAGAGGAGGAGTAGGGATGATACCTCCTACAAGTAAGTCTAGAAGATTATACCAAAATGGTTACCCTTCCTCATGGATTGATACCACTCTGGAAAAGTGGATATCATTCCATGTGAGGAAAGTCCCACACTAGTGGAGACGAGCGGCCATGAAGAAAGTTTGAGACTGGGAACTTCATGTATATTGAATAGGGATAGGCCATAATTTAAATTCATGTGCTGAGGTTGATGGAGATTAGTAGTTTAACATCCTACAACTTAGATGAGGTGGGTTTACTCTGCTCAGGTAAGAATCACATATCTGATACCCACCCACCCTTTGAAAGGATAATTCGTCTGTAACGCCATAGTGAGGTGGTGTTATGGAGTGATCCATTGAGAGGATCACATTTCCATGGCTATGCGAAGAGGTAATAGCCATTAGTGTGCCTATTAAAAGAAGAATGTGGATAAGAAACACAATACGAAGAACCTACCAAGGGACCATGAAATCACTTCGCTTGATCTTGGAGGACCATATAGAAAATGATTCAATGAAGAAAAAGTGTTCACATGAAGGGAACTTGTGAAGATATGGTGCTCCACAAAGTAAAAAGACTCTACGAAGGGGTATTCTTTTTCATAGTGCAGTGTCCTAGCCTAGGCATTGTGTATAGAATCATATGAAGGGTTCTTCGTGAAGTAGAAAGGCCTTCATGGAGTAGGACTTCATGGATCATCAGTGCATTACAAATCATAGAACTGCGAAGCAATGTACTTCACATAGCACAATGATTCTAACTTAGCATTTAGTTCACATGTGCATGGAAGGTACTTCATGAAGAATAAGTGATTTTTAAGACTCGAGTCCCCTTAGTGATATCCTTCCCAGGCGATGGCCCGTGGGCTCCACGAAGGGCATCCTTAGTTGAAGAGGGGTTGGTTTTATGGTAAGGGAAAGGTACTTCACAATGCTCAATTACTTTGAAGAGATCATTTTTCTCAATATTTCATAGATATTAAGGTGCTTTGTGATTTGATAGATGAGAATTAAAATGGTTAGGGTATCCATTCATTGGTTGTAAGGGAAGCCTGGTATTTATAGGTGACGGGAAACACAGAGCTCTAACAGCTCGTTGTGAAACTATGTGGCGCTCTGTGATAGGTTACAGATTGTGTCAAGGGTTTCATATCTGTATAGTCAACCATCATCCCATCATCACCACATATCCATCCTTACATCCCTATGTAGTGCTTGTGATGACTTCTGTAAAGTTCCAGGGGATCAATGAGGCAAATGGGTTCCCTCCGCGATGCAAAGGTTCTAATCAATTGCATCATAACCATAACACCTCCCACCTATTTTTCTATACAGTTACCATAGAGGGGGATTCGTATTTGAGCTCGCTATAGTACTGAGGGGGCTCCACAATAGATATTTGCGAGGTAGTCCCTTTGGAATTTGTTTCCACTTTGTGTATTTTCCCTGGACACACATTTGGGTTCCATTAGAGTGCAAGTGGAAATTGATGTGTGGAATGATATCTATCTAAAAATTATTTTATATCATTTCTTTATGAATCCAACCTTAGTTAGATAACCATACAAATGAAATTAATTATGTGGTTTGTTGTATTTTCTCTAATATTTAAACTAATGGATAATTGGGTAGCTTCATACCCATCTCCTTCACGGATTCGTTAGTAGTAGTGATGCTGAGTTTGTGTTGTAGATCACCTAGTGATGACATGTGTTGACACTGAAGATGTAACGCCCCGACCCTTGTTGCCTAGAGTCGGTGCATTATTACATAACATTGGCATGATCATAAGAAAGATCAAATCTTGAAAGACCGATTGGTTTAGTAGCCTTGGAAAATGCCAGATATATTCATAAGTTTTACATTACATTATAAAATGAAAAACTACTACAACAACATAATGTCTCAATAGACCACACTATTATCCCCTCATAAAATCCCTGCAGGTCATTCATAATTTACTTCTTCACTTCCTGGGAAAAATAAAACATAGAAAAGGGGTGAGCTCAAATGCCCAGTAAGGATAACAATATAGCGGAAACTTTCATAAATAAGAATAAACATTTAAGGCAATGTATAACTAAAACAAAAGCCTTTTAAATATGAACTTTCAACATGGTATGGCATAAATAAAATGAAATAATTCCATTTACTTATTCACATGGATATTCTACTAATCGAATAATTATGAAAAAATCAATAACCACTTTCATAATGTTGGAATGCATAATGCCAGACTATCATAACCACATAGCCAAGGCCTCGTGCCAAGACTACAAATAAAATTTTGTCAAGGCCTTGTGCCAAGACACTAGTTTGTCTCATGAGACCTACCGATGCATCGAGGAGCTATAGCGGGCTCCACCCGTCACTTATTAAGTCCAATGCATTCCAATATGAAAAGGTTTAAACATAACATAAACATTCGTATTAAAATTAGCATACGAAATGTCAATAATTTCACCATAAACTATGAATGGTATAAAAATAGAACATCCACAGTCAAACATATCACAAAACCTTCAATACAATATAGAAGTTTTGTATCATAATAAATCAACTTCAAATAATCTTAAAATTCATCAAAGGATGTTGACATCGATGAAATCAAAATTCTTTTTAAAGAAATATCTCCTTTTATTTTGAAATCATTTAAGATCCATATAAAATAAAACATTTTCTTTGAAAATATTCTTATAAGCTTGTAAGGGAAGCTTTGAAGATTTTATAATGGCGAAAAATAGCCGCACCCGCCGTATAAGTTAAAAAAACATTCTTACCTTAATTCTGTCGAAAAGGTTAAAAAGGACCTTGTTTTGAAAATGACCGAAAGATTCCTTTATAAACCACTTATAAAAGTCAAAAAGGGTATAAATGACTTTAACTCATATTCTAGTAAATAGTAAAAATGTTTTGAAATGTATTCTTAAGAAATATGGATGTGGATGATAAAGAGATCCCAGTAGATTATTACGTATAAACAACCTCGGATAATGAAGAGATTGTGAAATAACCCTTACCTTGTACTTTTCCTTGGTTGGGGTAGGTTAACCTCCTGTATAATGGTGAAATAATTGTTATTAAATTATACAAGAATCATATATATTAATATGACATCATATATGATCCTTTAACATTGATTTGTTAATAATATCTTAGAATTATCGTCGTTTCGGGTGTTAACTTACTCATTTTCTTTATATGTTTTGTTACATAAGCCATGGTTGTTGTATCTTATTCATATCCAGAATTATATCTAGTCCTTAATCATCATTTTTAAATCATCAAATGATAATTATACTTGAATGGTTACGATGGAGAATGAATCTTATCGCGTTCGTGGAGACGGTAGTCCGTACGTAGCACGAGCGACAATATCATTCTTTTGATATTAAAATAATATATAAATGAATGGTATATCATATATAAAGAATCATTAACATGTTATATTTATTATTTACATGAGTTACACATCATTATTATACCCATCCAAATAATATTATATTGAATAACAATTACACCACGACGTGGAGACGGTAAGCCGTACGTACGCACGTATGGTGACATGTTATTAAAAGGGTGGATAGAATACTGAATATGGTTGTACCATACTTATAATAACATCCCAGTATATGTGAGATACTGGAGTTATTATTTTAGAATGGTAAGAACAAAGGAAGAAGTAGTGGAAGAAGAAATGAACTTAGAAAAGGGTGGTGAAATCATTACCTCTTCTTCGGGTTATTCCTTTTGATTTGATCAAAAGGGCTCCTTAGGTTGGCTTTCTGATTAAACTAAGGCCTCTAGGTTGTAGTGAGGGCTGTTGGGAGAGTATTTGGGCAGAGTTTGGTCGAACCAAAAGGCTTTGAAGGTGTGAAGAAATGAGAAGGAGGAGTGCCCTTTTATAAGAGGGGTGAGGGGCACCTTTGGAAAAGATAGAAATATTAATTTATAATAAATTCATATTCAGTTTCTAAAGGCTTCAAAGTTGATTATTCAAAGGATGAGGTAGGGATAGGTCGAAAACAACTCATCCAATAGAATTTAGACAGGTTTGGGTACTTATATTAACCTTATCTTTAAGTATTAACTCTAAGTTAATTAGTTTCACTTTTACAATGTCTCTTTGTATTTTTATATAATATGGTTAATAAACTTACTATATACATCCAAGAGACCCCCAAGTGGTCCATTAATGATTAACCTATCATAATATAAGTCTCTTTTCCGAACCTTAGATTTTTAGGAATTTAATATCAATTAATAATATAATATTTGTTTTAAGAACTCTTTTATGTCAATTTTGACACTATTCAATAGTTGATTTTTGTGAAACTCATAACAGATTGATTACTTCGAAAAAAGTAAATTAAATCAATACTAATATATCATATTATCCTAGAAAATTAGTTTAATTCATTAAAAGTTTCATATTATATTTATTTGGGTATTTATAATATCAATTATTTTAATTTTTCACTATTATAGTAATTACTGCATCATCATTGTGTCATTAATAAAATAAATTATTTAATGTCTAAAAATTATAAATAAAATATCATTATGTAGGAAATCTTTTTATCTTTCTAATGAATATTTATAATCGAAAATCCAACATGTATAACCCTATGTAAAAATTGTTCTTCTAAAAGATGTAAGCTTATGCCATTTTTATTTTTATTTAAGCTTTATTAATATAATGTGTCATTATCACTTACAAGTGGATCCATGGGGTCCCAAAATAGACCCAAAGATTCCCATGGTCGACCATGTATCAACCAATAGGGTTAAGACACGTTTTAGGGTAATTTAGTATTATTATAATATTATTTTTTAACCCTTATTTACCGGATTTATCCTTAACCATGGTAAATAAAATATTTACCGCAGTAATTATTCAAAATGTCTAAAAATAAAAGTTACATATTTACACAATTTGAACATCCTGATTCCAAATATGGAATCCATTTTTCTAAATTCAAAACACAGAAGTGGCAGAAATTAATTTAATATTAATTCCCGCTGTCAACACAAAAAGCGTGTTTTTAAGAGATAATAACTATCAAAAGATTGACACTTGTTTATATTCGGTTTAATTGTAAAATTATGTACAATGACCAACATTATATTAAATGGTAAATATATATTCTAAATATACTTTAAAACCACTCAAATTCATAATTTATCACTATTAATTATTTTGATTAAAAAAGTTGTTTTTAATTAAAATTTAGTAATTTTCACTATTCATCAAAATATAAAAGTTATCCGAAAAGTACCAAAATTTCACCCTAGGATAATTTCGATATTCCGAATCCAAAAATGAAGTCCATTTTGAAATATAAAATATATATGATTTCAAAAATTAGGTATAACTATTCACAACGGCTAGTTTAATTAGTTGTGGTGTGTGTTAGAACTCGAGGTTGCGTACAACACACGCTATCGCATTATTCGAAGGGAAACGTACCGTGGAAGCTTGGGGTGTTACATTCTCCCCTCCTTCAAATAATTGCGTCCTCGCAATTTCTAGGGTATTACTGTATAAAAAGACTCGGGTGGTTCTTCATCATAAGTTCCTCGGGTTCCCACGTTGCCTCTTCCATCTTATGATTTCTCCACAAAACTTTTACCAGACGCGTCGTCCGGTTTCTCAGCACTTGTTCTCTCGTATCAAGAATCTTGACGGGCTTTTCACAATAAGACAGATCGGGTTCCAGTTCTAAATCTTCATAGGTGAGTACATGCGTTGGGTCAGGCATGTATTTCCTCAATAGAGATACGTGGAACACATCGTGAACTTTGGAGAGACTTGGCGGCATTGCCAATCGGTAAGCTACAGCCCCAATTCGTTCTAGAATTTCGAAAGGTCTGATGTACCTGGGACTCAATTTACCTTTCTTACCAAAACGTATGACTCCCTTCCACAAAGATACCTTCAGGAAAACATGATCACCGACTTGAAATTCCAAATCCTTCCTTCGATTATCGGCATAGCTCTTCTGCCTACTTTGAGCTGATTTAATGTGATTTTGGATTACTTTCACCTTTTCCACCATTTCCTCCACCAGTTCTGGGCCTACATGTTTTCTTTCACCAACGTCATCCCAACAGGTTGGTGTACGACATCTCTTTCCGTATAACGCTTCATATGGTGCCATCTAGATACTCGAATGGAAGCTATTGTTATAAGAAAATTCTACCAGTGGTAAATATTGATCCCACATACCCTGAAAATCAAGTGAGCAAGATCTCAACATGTCTTCTAAGGTCTGAATAGTCCGTTCTGATTGTCCGTCTGTCTGAGGGTGGTAAGCAGTGCTCAAATGAAGTTCAGTATCCAGGGATTTCTGAAGACTTTTCCAAAATCTTGAAGTAAAACGGGGATCACGATCAGAAACAATTGATAAGGGTACTCCATGAAGTCTCACAACTTCATTAATATATAGTCTTGCTAGACGTTCCAGGGGTAGATCTTCTCTTATAGCAAGAAAATGTGCTGACTTGGTAAGACGATCGACAATAACCCATATTTCATCGTTCCTTCTAGGAGTCTTTGGTAGCCCCATGACAAAGTCCATCGTAATATTGTCCCATTTCCACTCCGGTATGGGAAGCGGTTGCATGACTCCTCCAGGCTGTTGCCTTCCAGCTTTCACTTGTTGACAAACCATACATCTTGACACAAAATCAGCAATCTCCCTCTTCATGTTGTCCCACCAAAAATGTTCCTTCAAATATCTATACATTTTGGTGCTCCCAGGGTGTATAGAGAAATTGGAACTATGAGCATCATCCAGCAATTCCCTTTTTAGATCAGGTATATTGGGAACACAAAGTCTCTTCCCGAATTTCAAAATTCCATCTTCATACACAAAGTCTCTCAATCTCCCATCATTCACAGCTTTAATCTTCTTTTGGAATTCTTCATCATTGGTCTGAGAACTCTTAATCCTTTCTAGTAAAGATGGTTTGGCAACCATTTGAAAAAGCATTGATGTTTCACCTTCCCTGGTTATTCCCATGTCCATCTTCACTAGATCCATGAAAATTGGATCCCTTTCATTTCTCATATTGTTCAAAACTCCATGGTCTTTTCTACTCAAAGCATCTGCCACCTTGTTTGCCTTCCCTGTGTGGTAGTGTATCGTACAATCATAATCCTTGAGTAATTCAAGCCATCTCCTTTGCCTCATGTTGAGTTCTTTTTGTGAGAAAATATACTTCAAACTCTTGTGATCAGTATAAATCTCACATTTTTCACCATAGAGGTAGTGCCTCCATATATTCAAAGCAAAGATCACTGCTGCTAACTCGAGATCATGAGTAGGATAGTTTTGTTCATGAATTTTCAACTGTCGTGATGCATAGGCAATAACCCTATCATTCTGCATAAGGACACAGCCAAGTCCTTTCTTCGATGCATCACTATAAATAACGAACCCATCATTCCCCGATGGTAGAGTCAATATAGGAGCATTGACTAATCTTCTTTTCAGTTCTTAAAAACATTCTTCACACTCTTTTGTCTAAACAAATTTAACCCCTTTTCGTGTGAGCTTCGTTAATGGGTTTGCCAATCGGGAAAAATTCTGGACGAAACGTCGATAATAACCTGCCAAACCAATAAAACTACGTACCTCAGTTATACTCGTAGGTGTTGGCCATTCTTGGATTGCCTTGGTCTTAGAAGGATCAACAGAGATTCCATCTTTAGAGAAAATATGGCCAAGAAAAGAAATCTCCTGAAGCCAGAATTCACACTTGCTAAACTTTCCATATAATTCATGCCTCCTCAGAGTCTTCAAGATAATGCGCAAGTGATTTTCATGATCTTCATAGGTTTTGGAGTATACCAATATATCATCAATAAATACTACCACAAATTCATCGAGATACTCCTTGAAAACTCTATTCATCAGATCCATGAATACAGATGGTGCATTAGTCAATCCAAACGGCATTACAGTAAACACGTAATGCCCATACCTGGTTCGAAATGCTGTTTTCGGAATGTCTTCCTTCTTCACACACAACTGATGGTATCCAGATCGAAGGTCAATCTTTGAAAAGTATTGAGCTCCATGCAGTTGGTCAAATAAATCATCAATACGAGGTAGGGGATACTTGTTCTTTATCGTTATAGCATTGATCTCCCTGTAGTCGATACATAACCTCATAGATCCATCTTTCTTTTTAACAAAAAGAACAGGGGCTCCCCATGGAGAAACACTAGGGCGAATAAATCCCTTATTACTCAATTCCTCTAGTTGTTTCTTTAGTTCGACTAATTCTACAGTGGCCATTCTATAAGGGGTCTTTGATATAGGCCTTGATCCAGGAATCAAATCAATGGAAAACTCAACTTCTCGTTGTGGAGGATGTCCAGGTAAATCTTCTGGAAATACATCTACAAATTCTTTCACAACAGGTACATCCTCTATTTGAACATTCCTTTCCTCACCGAAAGTTATTTAATTCTCTTCCTCCCCAATAATTGAATTTATTTGAGCTACTGGGGGTGGATCTAAATAAGAATTAGGTGGTGACGATTCTGCTCTAAAAATAAGGTGTTCCTTATCATTATCATCAAGAATTGTAACCTCTTTCTCCTTACAATAAATCTTCGCATCATAGTCCGAAAGCCAGTCCATACCGAGGATTATATCAAACTCAATCATAGGTATGATGATGAGATCAACAGATAAAGAAAATTTATGTGCTTTAATGGGGACTGATTCACAAAACTTTGTTGCAATGATACTTCCCTTAGGAGTTTTAACTGACAACTCCCTTATTAAATCAAATTGGAAATATCTAATTTTCTTAGCAAACTGGGAAGATATGAAACAATGCGATGTTCCAGAATCAAATAATGCATTTTCTAAACTTGAGGAAACCATTAAATTACCTGCCACCACGTCTTTCGGAGCTTCTACCTCTGCAGTAGTGATAGCATAAGCCTGGCCTTGATCCCTTGGCCTTTTCTGAGGTAAGTTCTCCTGACGCTTAGGACATGCATTTGCATAATGCCCCATCTCCCTGCAATTGTAGCACTGAACGTTGGTAGCTTCCTTCTTCCCCTTGCAATCATGAGCTTGGTGGCCTTTTTCACCACACTTGTAACAGACTCCCATTCCCTTCAAGCAAGTACCAGGATGTTTCTTCCCGCATTTACCACAAGATGGATATTCAACCTTTCCCTTCTTCCCCTTATTTCCATTCCCAGATTGATCAGCAGGTCTCTTCTTCTCTTGCTTTGCTTTAAAGTCATAAGACTTAGAGAATTCATTTTCGGTCTTGATAGCACATGAGACAATGTCTTCGTACGATGAAAAGGATTGTGAGACTAACGCTCGACGGAGAAATGGTTTTAACCCATCAAAGAAACGATCAATCTTACTTATTGGGTTGCGTATATAATCTCCAGCATACCTCGCTAACCTTGTAATGTTAGCCTCATACTTTGTGACATTATCATCCTCCTTTTGTCTCAGACTTAGAAATTGCCTTTCCATATCCGCTCGATGGTCGCGAGGGAAGTATTTTTCTAAAAACAGATCTTTGAACTCCCTCCATTCCATATTTGATACTTCATCATCTTCCTTCATGTTTTGAATCAATGACCACCATTGATCAGCATCTCCAGTGAGGCGGTAAACTGCCATGATAACTTTTTCCCTTTCACTGCTCCCCAAAGCCTGAAATATTTTCTCTAGGGAAAATATCCATTGCTCAGCTACTAATGGATTTGTATTCCCGTTGAAAGTTGGTGGTTGTTTCCTCATGAATCGATCTAACATTGATCCTCCACGCTGCGGATCAGGGTGCTCCATACGGGTAAGGTTATTATTCATAACCTGAGTAAGTTGTCCCAGTATGGTGATTAGCTGATCGGCACCAGTTGCATCACCAGCCCCACTATAATTATCTTGAGCAGGAGGGCAATCCCTACATGGAGTGCGTGCATTGATACGGTTTCCATTTCTTCCACTAGGCGCCATTTCTAAACAATGGAATAAACTAGATTAGTTTATGAATCAAAATACATAATCCCATACTTATAAAACACTTAACATAAATTGAACTATTTATGGATATAATCCATAATCATAAAAATGTTTTCTTTGAGGAAGTATATACTCATAAACCCTTCATAATGATTTGTAAAGATAGTGAGAGTTATCCTAAGCATATCCCCCGGGAGTGTCATAACCAAGAGTGCAGCAAGGCCCGTTGTCGTGCACCAGTTCCCGTTCGAGTCTAGCTCAAAGCGGTGTTTTCGGGTTTTACCCCTAGGTACATCTGTGCCAGAGCCGCCACTACCTGCTCGTATCCAGACAGGGATGTATTGTTCGGAAAACTCACAAAATCTCTACAATACCAAAATTCTAGGAAGTTCTTCTATACTAATCCTCAAAGTTCATCTTAGGTCTACGTGCTCTAATCAGAGTTTATCTAAATCTAGTTTCCAAGGTTTGTACTAAACTTCCTCTGATACCAACTGTAACGCCCCGACCCTAGTTGCCTAGAGTCGGTTCCTTATTACATAACATTGGCATGATCATAAGAAAGATCAAATCTCGAAAGACCGATTGGTTTAGTAGCCTTGGAAAATGCCAGATATATTCATAAGTTTTACATTACATTATAAAATGAAAAACTACTACAACAACATAATGTCTCAATAGACCACACTATTATCCCCTCATAAAATCCCTGCAGGTCATTCATAATTTACTTCTTCACTTCCTGGGAAAAATAAAACATAGAAAAGTGGTGAGCTCAAATGCCCAATAAGGATAACAATATAACGGAAACTTTCATAAATAAGAATAAACATTTAAGGCAATGTATAACTAAAACAAAAGCCTTTTAAATATGAACTTTCAACATGGTATGGCATAAATAAAATGAAATAATTCCATTTACTTATTCACATGGATATTCTACTAATCGAATAATCACATGCAAAAATCAATAACCACTTTCATAATGTTGGAATGCATAATGCCAGACTATCATAACCACATAGCCAAGGCCTCGTGCCAAGACTACAAATAAGATTTTGTCAAGGCCTTGTGCCAAGACACTAGTTTGTCTCATGAGACCTACCGATGCATCGAGGAGCTATAGCGGGCTCCACCCGTCACTTATTAAGTCCAATGCATTCCCATATGAAAAGGTTTAAACATAACATAAACATTCGTATTAAAACTAGCATACAAAATGTCAATAATTTCACCATAAACTATGAATGGTATAAAAATAGAACATCCAAAGTCAAACATATCAGAAAACCTTCAATACAATATAGAAGTTTTGTATCATAATAAATCAACTTCAAATAATCTTAAAATTCATCAAAGGATGTTGACATAGATGAAATCAAAATTCTTTTTAAAGAAATATCTCCTTTTATTTTGAAATCATTTAAGATCCATATAAAATAAAACATTTTCTTTGAAAATATTCTTATAAGATTGTAAGGGAAGCTTTGAAGATTTTATAATGGCGGAAAATAGCCGCACCCGCCGTATAAGTTAAAAAAACATTCTTACCTTAATTCTGTCGAAAAGGTTAAAAAGGACCTTGTT
Organism: Viscum album; assembly: GCA_963277665.1. Taxonomy (NCBI): domain Eukaryota; kingdom Viridiplantae; phylum Streptophyta; class Magnoliopsida; order Santalales; family Viscaceae; genus Viscum; species Viscum album. The sequence goes on from OY728159.1 coordinate 1,218,669,706, forward strand.
TTGAAAATGACCGAAAGATTCCTTTATAAACCACTTATAAAAGTCAAAAAGGGTATAAATGACTTTAACTCATATTCTAGTAAATAGTAAAAATGTTTTGAAATGTATTCTTAAGAAACATGGATGTGGATGATAAAGAGATCCCAGTAGATTATTACGTATAAACAACCTCGGATAATGAAGAGATTGTGAAATAACCCTTACCTTGTACTTTTCCTTGGTTGGGGTAGGTTAACCTCCTGTATAATGGTGAAATAATTGTTATTAAATTATACAAGAATCATATATATTAATATGATATCATATATGATCCTTTAACATTGATTTGTTAATAATATCTTAGAATTATCGTCGTTTCGGGTGTTAACTTACTCATTTTCTTTATATGTTTTGTTACATAAGCCATGGTTGTTGTATATTATTCATATCCAGAATGATATCTAGTCCTTAATCATCATTTTTAAATCATCAAATTATAATTATACTTGAATGGTTACGATGGATAATGAATCTTATCGCGTTCGTGGAGACGGTAGTCCGTACGTAGCACGAGCGACAATATCATTCTTTTGATATTAAAATAATATATAAATGAATGGTATATCATATATACAGAATCATTAACATGTTATATTTATTATTTACATGAGTTACACATCATTATTATACCCATCCAAATAATATTATATTGAATAACAATTACACCACGACGTGGAGACGGTAAGCCGTACGTACGCACGTATGGTGACATGTTATTCAAAGGGTGGATAGAATACTGAATATGGTTGTACCATACTTATAATAACATCACAGTATATGTGAGATACTGGAGTTATTATTTTATAATGGTAAGAACAAAGGAAGAAGAAGTGGAAGAAGAAATGAACTTAGAAAAGGGTGGTGAAATCATTACCTCTTTTTCGGTTTCTTCCTTTTGATTTGATCAAAAGGGATCCCTAGGTTGGCTTTATGATCAAACTAAGGCCTCTAGGTTGTAGTGAGGGATGTTGGGAGAGTATTTGGGCAGAGTTTGGCCGAACCAAAAGGCTTTGAAGGTGTGAAGAAATGAGAAGGAGGAGTGCCCTTTTATAAGAGGGGTGAGGGGCACCTTTGGAAAAGTTAGAAATATTAATTTATAATAAATTCATATTCGGTTTCTAAAGGCTGAAAAGTTGATTATTCAAAGGATGAGGTAGGTATAGGTCGAAAACAACTAATCCAATAGAATTTAGACAGGTTTGGGTACTTATATTAACCTTATCTTTAAGTATTAACTCTAAGTTAAATAGTTTCACTTTTACAATGTCTCTTTGTATTTTTATATAATATGGTTAATAAACTTACTATATACATCCAAGCTACCCCCAAGTGGTCCAGTAATGATTAAGCTATCATAATATAAGTCTCTTGGCCGAACCTTAGATTTTTAGGAATTTAATATCAATTAATAATATAATATTTGTTTTAAGAACTCTTTTATGTCAATTTTGACACTATTCAATAGTTGATTTTTGTGAAACTCATAACAGATTGATTACTTCGAAAAAAGTCAATTAAATCAATACTAATATATCATATTATCCTAGAAAATTAGTTTAATTCATTAAAAGTTTCATATTATATTTATTTGGGTATTTATAATATCAATTATTTTAATTTTTCACTATTATAGTAATTACTGCATCATCATTGTGTCAACAATAAAATAAATTATTTAATGTCTAAAAATTATAAATAAAATATCATTATGTAGGAAATATTTTTATCTTTCTAATGAATATTTATAATCGAAAATCCAACATGTATAACCCTATGTAAAAATTGTTCTTCTAAAAGATGTAAGCTTATGCCATTTTTATTTTTATTTAAGCTTTATTAATATAATGTGTCATTATCACTTACAAGTGGATCCATGGGGTCCCAAAATAGACCCAAAGATTCCCATGGTCGACCATGTATCAACCAATAGGGTTAAGACACGTTTTAGGGTAATTTAGTATTATTATAATATTATTTTTTAACCCTTATTTACCGGATTTATCCTTAACCATGGTAAATAAAATATTTACCGCAGTAATTATTCAAAATGTCTAAAAATAAAAGTTACCTATTTACACAATTTGAACATCCTGATTCCAAATATGGAATCCATTTTTCTAAATTCAAAACACAGAAGTGGCAGAAATTAATTTAAAATTAATTCCCGCTGTCAAAACAAAAAGCGTGTTTTTAAGAGATAATAACTATCAAAAGATTGACACTTGTTTATGTTCGGTTTAATTGTAAAATTATGTCCAATGACCAACATTATATTAAATGGTAAAAATATATTCTAAATATACTTTAAAACCACTCAAATTCATAATTTATCACTATTAATTATTTTGATTAAAAAAGTTGTTTTTAATTAAAATTTAGTAATTTTCACTATTCATCAAAATATAAAAGTTATCCGAAAAGTACCAAAATTTCACCCTAGGATAATTTCGATATTCCGAATCCAAAAATGAAGTCCATTTTGAAATATAAAATATATATGATTTCAAAAAGTAGGTATAACTATTCACAACGGCTAGTTTAATTAGTTGTGGTGTGTGTTAGAACTCGAGGTTGCGTACAACACACGCTATCTTATTATTCAAAGGGAAACGTACCGTGGAAGCTTGGGGTGTTACAGAAGATCACTCAATGATGAATGTTTGGTGTAAGAGATAACCCCGTGATGATGAGAAAGTGATATTTTTTATGTCCCAAGCAAGGTATGGGGGGATGAGGATGATTTCCATCACATTCAGGATTAAATACTTCCCTAAATGTGGGCTGTGGTTTTGTGGATGAGGTTGTGATCTGATGAGGTTGTCTTGTGTAATGTCGACTGATTCAAGATAAATATGATAGACCCTATGAGAGATTAGGATATCTACATATGTCTCCCAACCCACATAAAATATGGATTGATATATACTGAGATATGCAAGGAAGGTATAGAATCCCAATATGTTTGGTGTTGTTCTGTGTGATATAAAAATAAACAGGGTAGTAGTTGTCAGGTGCCTTTATTATATATTATATTTTTTTACAGCATCATATGAGTTTTTAGAGAGCATGAAATAGAGAATCTTTTATTAATTATTTGAAATATTGAGGTGTATTTTTGCTCTAAAATTTATTCATTGGATATTTAGTATGATATTTTCATATTTTCACTATAGACTAAGGGTACGCCCAAACTAAGTATAAATGTCATGCTCACCCCATGTATAAATAATCTACCTATAGGATTCTAGAATGATTTATCATGCTGAGTTGGAGATCAATATCATTGATATTGGTGTTGGTGTGTGGTCACTACAACATGACTAGTATTTTTAGTATTACAAAGAGATTTATTTTGAATTATTTGACATTGTTCGTGAATTTTGGGATGATTTTTGTTTAATTTTAATTTTATATTATGGATTTTATATTTTTCTTTTTATCCTCTATCTCAATAAATTAAGATTATATTTTATTTTTATTTTTTAATCCATTATTAATAGTAATTAAACATCTCTTAGTCCCAATATGCTCTCATTAGTTTCAGAGAAACTATATTCTTTCTAAAAACCTATCCAAGATGACACAAACTAATTTTTAGGAAACCAATTATTTATTATGAGTGATATTTTTTAAAAAATAAACCATTATAACAATATCTTATTTAGTAATATATGTTTTTGGGGTATTATATTTGAAAAAAATTTCTCTATAATATTCCACTAAAGGGTGGTTTGATCATACCCCTTGTAAATTTAACAAACATGTAGATAAACTATTTTATCCTAGATAAAACAATTTTCACCTTATCTCATGTTTCAAACATATTATAGAGTTCGTCAAAATTATAACAAAACATATATCTTTCACTGTTTACTGTTAATAATAACACTTTATTAATAACAATCTTCTCCTATCATATAATATAAAAAATACTATTAAAAAAATTCCTTAGTTCAATCTATGTTTGATATGTTTTTTCATTCAAAACAATGTTTGAGAAACCATTTTTCTTAACATTAAAATAAAAACTATAATTTTTGAAATTATTTCTGTTATCTAGTACTCCAATATATTTACAAAATTTATAAAATATAAATAGTGTATCATATATTATTAAAAATTGAATAATAATTTCTATAACAATAGTACCACACATGGATATTACATGATGTTTTATAATCCCCTTTATATATTTTCATGAAATACTAACTAAGGAAATATTATATCTCCTTTGAGGTAATCGAGTAGATTTTTATTAAAATAATTCATATTTGTGGAACGTTTTTCAAAAAATAATTCAAGATTGAATTTATTTTTGTAATCAAGAATTATCTTTAGGATCTCTAAATCAATAACACACCAAGTCTGATTGAGTAAAATATTAAAGACTGAATACATAATTTGGTTAGTTTTCACATAATGACATTGAAACCATATGATAATTCTTAAAAACTTCTTATAATGATCTATATCCACTATTTAAATAACATCAACATTTGGTAACTTATTGAACAATTTTTATAACACATTTTACTTACTCCTAACTAAGGAACGATTCTTTTGTTTTTACCACTATAGGAAGTTTCTTAAATGATGATTATATTTTTTAAATATTGATCTCAAAATCATGTTTCATTATTATGAATATAATTATCTATAATAGAATATTTTATTATATGGTTGTCATGTTTTATATTCATTTAAAGAAATCATTATTAAATGTTCTCCAACTAAATTGATGACCCCATTTTATAATGCACCATATCTATTATTAATCCAAGATCCATATTTAACCAATATTGAATCTATTTGTAATTTATATATTGAAATAGCTACTTATATTGAAAATCTAGTTAATTATATCGATATATGTATTTGATAATTGAGTTGGTAACTCTTTTCCCAAATCCATCATACAGATTCACTCTACATTATTCCACCTATAATAAAATCCAATTTTAATATACCAAATATGTGTATCCAAAGAAAAATTAAAAATATTGGAACCTAATATTACTAGTGTTTCCCTTTAGTTTTATTCCTTACATAAGATAATCCAATGGAACAAAACATTTGCATGGCTTAATCAACTCGATGGTCTAGGTGTTGGATTCATCATAACTTTTGGAGGAATAGAAAACTTATTATTTGGTAGGGGATTTATACCTTTCAGTCTTATTTCATGTTATAACCTTCTATGTATTCATTATTCTAATGTTTTAGTTTGAATCCATATTCCCTCCACCAATTTTATATATCCAGACTATACAGACGTAAAACACTTTACATTACTCCTAGCAGATCCTACTAACCAAAAATAAAATCCATCTATAATAATACATATACATGTTCATCCTATGATTATGGTAAATAAAACCGTTTAATGTAAAAGATTATAATTTTATCAAATCAATAATCGCAAAAATAAAAATCTTCGAGTGTTAGAATTCTGAACTCTATATTTCTAGATAAGGTACTATCCTCTATAATAGTGATTAGTCCATCATAAATTCCCTCAACCTATGATTACATTTACAAATATGGAGATACTTTCCATGATATTTATAATACCAAATATTCATAAACTATAAAAAATAGTTAAATTCAAGATCATAACTGAGTATAAGCTAATGTCATGAAATAAGAAAACTATATAAACTATCAACCATAAGATGTAACTATTTTTATGCCTATATGGAAATTTTTAGAAGTTTAAAAATTTAAAATAAAGAAATAAACCATTCATAAAAAAACAAATATATCAATTAATTAACATAGTAAATACGTATATAAATTAATAATTACTATATTCAAACATATAAAAATATCCACATTTTAAAAATAATCTCTTGTAAATAGTATATAATTTAACAATGATTTATAGAAATTCCAAAATTAAATAAATATATACACCTAATACAAATGATTCTTTAAATACATTATACTTAATTAAATATAGACAAATTATATTACAATTAATGAAACAAGCTGGATGGAGACCCTATTATTAAGGAAATAAATTTCTTTTTAACAACGTTGGGAGGGAACCCATTCACAAATTGAAGGATGAAAAGAAAAAAGACATAAATGAATTACTAAAGGACCTTATATTTAAGGATTTAAGGCGTAGAATCTAGTACTAATCCGCAATCCACAATCACTAATCCAGCACCATGAATGCTATCCAACCAAAACCATGGCTTGTATTCTGGAACCATAACACTCTACATGTTATGCCTTCTACCCCATGAACCACCTCTTATTCTATACCTCCAACCCTATTATGACATATACCACACCCCTAAAATTTAATTTGATCTATATATTCCTTAAAATTAGGTCTACTAGGGTTTTAACCATGTTCTATGGAGATTAACATTGGAGCATTTACCACGTTCCCATATTCCCAATTATGTAACAATTTATATATTATTGATATCAATTATTTAATATTATTGAAATGTAGATCATATCAAATGTCCAAATAATTTCAATATTATTTATATAATTTCATGAAACAAAGATTCAATTTGAAAATTTCAAAGTAATTGTTATAATTATTAAATAATTACATTAAATATAATCATTATATTTTATGCTATTTTCTTAATTGGAAAAAAATATATAATACTTATAATTTATATTTAAACACATGATATCCAAAATATTTTTGATGAAATGAAATATTAAAAGTTATTTAATATTAATAATTAATATCGTGGAATATGTATTTATTAAATGCTATTCTAACATCAATTAATTAATCATAATAATTTTGAAATTTATAATTTGTAAATTTTTTTAATTAAACAAATATACCAAAATAGGTTTTATATGTTTTATAATTTAATAAATTATTGTATTTAATTCATAATATAAATTTAAGAAGAATAATTTTTTATGAATATAATTTTCAATTATTTATCTTAAATCATAATTTATGACCCACCTTTATTATCTATCATATTTAGAAATAGATAATCACAATTATGAAATATAATTTCTATGCCCATGATATAGAAAATTACAACATACAATATATCTTAATGATGATATAGTGATACATATTTGTTTCATGAACATTTAATATTAGGGTTATCATACCTATTGAAAAGATATATACATTATGTTATGATATATTAAAAAAAATTAACAATCACAATTTGTCACATGATAAGATATCACATATCATTTTCTATGATTATAACATATGTTATCAAATATGATAAGTCAAATGATTGAATAAAATTCTAATAATTCTTTATAATAGGTAATATGATATACATAACAATCCGTGAACCAACATGGGCTACACCTGAAATGGATAACTGAAATAGCTTATAACATCAACCATAGTGCATTATTGATCCCCCTAGGACTGAAACGGTTTTTGGTTCACAAAATATTAAAATTCGGTAATTATTTCAACCCTAATAATTAACAAACCTACCTAATATTGTTATAGAGAATCTATCATGGTATGAACAAATAATAAAATTCCACTGAGAATAAATTAATAAGTTTTACATAATAAAGGAAAAAATGGTGCATAAGAAATGTAAATATCCCAATAAATTACATATCAAATAACATGAATATATATATCCAAAATAAAATTATAGATCCAAAAAAACATGAATGGAAGAGATGTTTGGTAGATACATAGTATAAAATAGGCCTTGAATTCAAAAGAAAAATTCTCATGACCCAAGTTCATCATTTGACACTTTCAAAATTCCTCACTCCCTGGGAAAATAAAAATAGGGAGTCTATAAGAAATGGATTCTCTAGAATTAGAACCTGAACCAATAATAGTTATTGAGACTATCGACATTGGGTGGTATATATAGGATGTGACAAAATTTTTCTTTTATTTTGTAGGAAAAAAATATTCTAGGAATTGACTTTTATAGTATATTCAAAAAACACTAGTTTAAAATATAATAAATAACTTATTCCATTGACATTGTAGGAAAAATAGATTCTATTCATGCCTCAAATCATTTTTAAAACCCAAATAGTTCTTAAAATTAAACTTTTATTTTTCATTATAAAACCCAATTGAAAGCATCCCTTTTCCCTTAATGAATAAATTTATTCTTTTTTTAATATGAAATGGTAGTTTAACCCCATTTCACTTCCACCAAATTATACAAATAAATATTAAAAAGGAACCATATTTTTGGGAAAAAAATAACAAAATAAAGAAATAAGTGTATAAGAAAATTTGAAAAAAGAATATATGAAAACAAAAAACAAGTTAATTATTTATAAATAGAATATATATAGAATCGTTAAGTATCAATATAAATCACTAGAAAAAGGGACACATCAAAATTATAACATAATAAGAGATAAATATAATTAGAATATATCATGATAGAGTATTATACGATAGAAAAATAAAATCATCATCAGATTATAGAATCAAAGGAGTCTATGTAAATTATTACATATTCATAGGAATATCAATAATTCCTAGAGAGATTATCATATATGTATTCATGTGGAACAATATCCTAATCTATTTATTAATTTCATAATATATAACATCTTTAATTTCTATAACTAGCCTCACTAGGTAACAATACTTTCATTTAGAGTCATATCATATACTAAGGGTTCTTAGTTTGGATGTAAACATTAATATAATAACAACCAAAACTTTTTCTCCCTATAATATAATTAGGGTTCCCATGAAGATACCTTCTAGATGTCATGTAATAATTTATCACATATTAAGAACATATCAATAGAATCCTAAAAATAAAGGGTAACATTATTATATACTCATCCATCATTCATATACAATTTTAATAAAAAACAATAATTTATACATAAAAACATCAAAAGAAATCACAATCCAATCTTAATATCCAAAAAGTAATTAAAAACATCATAAAACTCAAACTAGTTGTGTATCATGTACTATATGAAACCCATTCAAATAATGATCCCAAAAATGGATTCTGTTTTGATCTATTATTTTATCAATTTAGAACTATCATGACATGAACCTATGGGGAAAAAACTACGACAACACTAAGCCCTCCATAAATAGGTTCAAGGTAGGTGACCAACACCAAATAGGAATATCATTCAAATGGGAGTCATTATCTAATTGTTCCTTCACACATAGACAAATAGACACAGAAAAACATCTCCAAGACCATACAATATTGAGATGCAAAACAACAGATAACTATGTATAAATTTATCTAAAATTTTAAATTATTGTATGATAACAATTATTGGAAATAAGAAGTGGAAAATATAGTCCCACTAAAAAGGAGCATAAATAAATTCCAACCTATAAAAATGGGTGAGGAATGATGTCAAAGTAACCGTTTGAACACACCTCGGTCTGTATGGATCACTAATCTCAGCTAGGTCCTAGTCCCTCTAGGACTCTATTTAAAGGATGATCATCTACAAAATGCTCTAAAGTGTTGGAAAACACCATTTTTGGGTGAGTATAACAATACCCCATTGGAATCTCCCAAATCACTAAGCATATGACATGAACAAAAATTGTCATCTCATCACATGTCTATGTCTATATCACATAAAACATGTATATTCATATATAATCACCATAGATAGAAAGTATCAATGAAAAGTAACAATTATAATGTCATTCTAGGAATCATTATTGAATGTTTCACATAACACTCATCCGGGAAAAAACACTCCTTGAATAGGATAACACTGATGATGTCTTTCCAAAATGTCTTTATCATCATGTCTCACCAAAGGACGTACACACAGGATATCTGAAGAGTTCAATCCACAAATGGGGGTAACACCCAAGGCCATGAGCTATAACAGCAACCCAATCTAGAACATGATAATTAGGGGATCAAAACCCACATAGTGTTGGTCACGATGATACCAAGAAACCATCTTAATGAAATAATTATTATACTGGATGACAATTCGATGATTATGAAGGGATTCCAAAACACATTCCAATATATAAGGTCCCCAAAGGGTATCACCATCCAATGCATTGAACATAATTCCATAAGTACCTCCATGTAAACGATCAATGGAACACACCCTAAAAATACATTTCCTATATGAAGAGAAAAAGGGCTCCAATCCATCATAGAAGAAGTTAATGGTTTGTAGTAGTAGGACACAACATTCCCCTTTGGAATCAGGTTCTTCTGCTGTATCATGACCAGTAACCAAGTCTGTTTCACAGTACATAGAATGCCAAAGCTTTTGTACTATTTTCTATGATAGTGTACCCTCTATGGAACACACCGAGAAACTAGGTAAGGGTCATATTCCATGTTATAAAACTCACAATCCTTATTGTATTCATCTTTTTGTGGAAATCGAAGATCCACAAGAGTTGTCCCACAAAACGTGTAACTATAAAATACATTATTTGTAATGTTTGATTTCACAAAACCTACAATTATTTCCTATGTGTGTACCAAACCACTATAACCTCTGATTATGGCACCGATCTCACTGTTATACCATGGATACGTTCTGACCAGACCATTTAATCATCACTCACTGGAATCAGGCTACCAAAACGCATGGGAAAGTATTCACTATTTTTCCTCATTACTATTTCAAACCTCCCTAGAATCAGGGTACTAAAATATATCCTCAATCCACCATCAATATCATTATAACAAGATCTATTCATTGATCCAAAATAATGATATTCTATATCAATCCACTGTTTATAGACATTGGTGTGTAATGATTGATTATCCAACATTTTTCTAGCCACTGGTTAAATGAATTCATTGGATGAAAGAATGAATAATGGTTATAGAAAACAGAGAAACACACCATAAATAAGAAAATTCATACATGATTCGGTTATCCCGGATACTTTTATATTATAATGGATAATTAATATCCATAAATAATTAATAAATTATCTTAATAAACCTCTCTAAATAAACCTGGAAACACAATACCTTCAAATTATGAACCAATCTATTGGTTTTTGATTGATCTTCATCATTAGAAAAGAAAACTAGGATAAATCCACATAATAAAAACATCCAATCATTATTTAGATCAATTTCTAGAATAGAATTATCACACATATGTATCATTGGGGAGATATACACAGTCCATTAGAACTCCTATCCTCATTCATGATTCGATCCAATGTAACCTGCCATGAACTCCCCAATGATCTCTCTCAATATATAGTGTTTTGTTGAAAACCCATCAAATTTTCCATAATAGAGTATTTATTGAAAGATATTAGGTTTCTTCATCACATTAAATAGAATAAATATTTTTATTTATGTATTTGAATTATTTACCCACATATCCTATTTATGGAAACCACCCCAACATCGAAAATGTTTATATCTAGAATAGTTTAAAACATATGATCTAAACTCAATAGTGGCCATATATTTTTATTTGGACACCTTTTTTAATATTTATTCTCATTTTTCATAAAAGATGTGCATGGTTGACATTTAATACATTTATTGTATTTGTAAAATTAATTCTGGGGACACTGGTCCTAGAAATATCATGTCGTGTTAGCACCTAGCTTTGATAATAGTCAATAAAATATTCCAAATAAGTGTATGAAAAAATTATCTTCCTCACATTATCCACACCTGAGAGGATTTACATTCTAGAAATTCAAAACAAAAGGCTATACAAAGATTTTTGTGTACTAAGCACCCATATGGGTATAAAAATCCTAGGTACTATACAGAACATTCTTATGCTACCAATTAGCACACTCTAAACAAATTTCTCACCCATGAAGGGTCATCTCATTCCAATCCTCAATCTCAACTAGGAAATCAACAAAGGGAGATTTATCCTTAATATCCAGATCACCCCGGCTGATAACATGTGACATTTCATTCCTGTACCTCTTCATTTTTGACATGTGGAAGATTTCGTGAACTCAGGCTAACTATAGTGGTAGTGCTTAGTTTTATGTCCCCCCACCAATGCCATGTAATATCTGGATATAGTCAATGAATCTTGGTGATTTCTTTCTATCATGGAATAATTACTGCAACCCTCATTAGAGTGAGACCCTAAAAAAATTGGTTATCCATAAATAACACTAACGTCCCATTCCATTAGGCTGCAAAAGACTTAGAGTGGCTACATTTAGTTTTCATCTACTCATGGATGATCAAAACCTTCCTTGTAGTGTCTTGCAGCATCTTTGGTCACATTATAGTTGAATCTATAGGGTCATTCCAATAGAGTAGAGACCTACACAGTTTCCCATAAAAGGTGTTTAATTGTGCCAAACTAATAGTGGAATGGTATATTATTGTTATATGAAAATGACACAAATGGTAGTTGATCCTACCCACTATAGACAATGTATATGATGTAATCATGTTGAATGTCCCCAAAATAATTATGGTTCACTTAGTATAGATTCCATTCCTGGGTGGATAATCCTTTCATAGAAGCAATTGATTCCCATAGACCTCCTATAATCACTTCTATAACTGAGTTGTGAAGAAAACATCAGGGATAGAAATTATTTTAATGGTAACTCTAGAGAGTCATAATATCTTATGTATGTTGAGGTATCCATTGATCATTACTAAAATCTTCTCCCAAATAGCTAGTATGTGGGATGACTGGTGAGTTGGTTTATGATCAAGTAGATGGCATCATGTCCCTTGGACATACATGGTAACCCCTTCCTGAATTACATGGATGTTAAACACCACATACCATCATGAACCATAGGGTATTGAAATAAACCTACTAAAACCTATTACATATCCCTCTCATACTAACATGTATGTCATCAAGATAAACACTCTACAACTTATTTCATCATCCATGGAAACCAAAACTGATGTCATTGTTCTTTTTCATCTTCCAAATAGTTGGATTCACTACTAATGGAGATGTATTAAACATCATCACAAACTCCTACTATAATTGCACCAGTACCATTATGCATCCCATGAAAATAATAAAATGCTTCCCTCTTTTAGAAAATCCACCAAGATTATATCCAGTGGATATTTGAGTTTGTTGGGTCACAAAGTTTGTATCCCAAACTGTTCCCTCCTGATTCGATACAAAATTTTAAGGGTAACAACCATTGAATGGAGTGATGTTGGTCCATATCCATCCAGAAAAGATAAATTTAACAAGGAAAACATCTCTAATTCCTTCCTCAATAAATAAGAACAATATATCATGCTAAGAGAATCTACTACTACGTTCCCCTTCCCATGAGTATACACAAACTTGAAGTCATAGTCCTAGAGAAAATCGTGCAATAGAATATATCCCTAGTCATGATCTTTAAGAGATATAATATACTTGAGATTCTTGTGGTTACAAAAGACGAAAAACTTCCCACCCATCGGGTAGTGTCACCACATCTTCATTGGTAATACTACCACTGCTAACTGAAGATAATGAGTCATTTAGTTCTAATCATGTTTCCTTAGTTGATGTGTGCCATAGTCCATCTCCACCTAAATTTTCATCAAAACACCATGAATTTCATTCTCTGGTGAATCCTAGAACACTACATACATGAAACCCTCCCTTGAAATTGCAAGATGGGAGAGCTTCTCAATCACTGCTTCAACTCTTGGAAATCCTTTTGGCACATCTCTACCCAAACTAAATAATTCCTATTTTTGGTCAAAACCATCAAGGGAGATGATTTTCTAGGGAATATAGGTATGAATCTATGATAATATACTTACATCAAAAGTATTATCTACACCTCTATTATGATCTTAGGTGGAACCCGACTAATACTTACTTGAATTTTTTTGACCAATTACTACAATGTATACCCGGATAACATGTCCCAAAAAAGTAGAAATCATGAATAAAAAATTTGATCTTCAAGATCTTCCCTTAAATCTGGTGTTCTCGGTGTATATAAAAAACTATTTTCAATTGTCTCACACGATCCTCCTCTAATTCCACGTATACTAGGATACCATCAATCTAATTTTACATTGAACCCATCTATGAATGGATAAAAGATCCAGTTCATGAGTCCCATTAACATTGATGGATCATTCATTATGCCTAGGTAGATTACCTTATTCTCATATTGACCAGAAAGATTTATGAATGTCATATTCTATATATACTGGCATTTTACTCTCAACTAGTGATAACATGGCATGAGTTCAATCATTTGGAACCATCGTTCCCCTATAAACTGATGAAGGATGTCACTAATTCTCTATAGTTCGTATGTTCTTTTTACAAAAACCATTTTTGGTGATGAAAATCTATAAACAACCTCAAGACCCCTCCTAAATTCATGGATAACAACACTGGGGCTTTCCAATGTGAAACAATAGGTCCAAAAAAGCACTTCCACTGCAATTCCTCTAACTACACCCTCAAATTATGATTCTCTATAGAATCCATATAATTTGATGAAAAATATATCAGGGGCATCATATAATGTAGATCAATGAATATTTATATCTCCTGGAGGGGACGTATTTCATAAATTTCCTCAGAAAGATATCCTCATATTTTGACACCACTTTATGAAACTGAAAATTCATTGAATCCACTACAACAAAGGTTATTCTCGGAAACCATTGTGCGATATACTAACCCCTCTTATGAATGAGTACATTCTTCTCTTCCTAGGATTCCTTTTCACCAAAAAAAAGGAAAACCCAGTCCCAATGCTGTGAAAAACAACACCCTCCTTCTGAAATAGTCCATATAAGAATGATATATAGATAACAAGTCTCTATCCAATATGAAATCATAATTCCTCATCACTACAATAAATAAATCCCAACAAAAATCTCACCTCCATGAGTCAGGTAACACTGTCATCACATGCACTTGATTGATAAGTCACCTCTAGTGGGAGTCTCTATGTATAATGGTTGATCCAAAGGATCATCTAGAATATCTATGTCTTGATCCAGATAAGTGATTGTAAAATAATTACTCAAAGTTGTGTCTATTAGTACTATATATCCAGTATCAAAGGCACATACCATACCTTGTATGAGCCCTAGTGCCTATGGGTCATATGCCTCAACGACCTACAACTACCCCTTCCCTAATCCCCATAGCTCACAGAGCCTACCATGGAATAACTAGGGGTGGTGGTGTCAATAAGTAAAAACATATTCCACCACTATATGGTATCTTAAATCCAAGGCCATTTCCACTACCCTATAGACATTTCATCTCCTTATGTTGCCTCTTCATATGTGGCTCATCTAATACCAATCTATCAGCTATATGATATGCCCGAAAATCATGGATAAGTTGTCCCTGACCATTACAATAGTATCAAGAACTCTCCATAGGATGACTTGATTCATTATGTGATCCCTAAAACACATACCCTCTATCTTCAAATATCCTCATGAAACTCCTCACATGTCCAGGTCCTTGACTCTATATCCTATTCCCTTCCACCGAAGACTCATATATTGTGAGCCCACTGTCGACACCAACTATTGATATATACTCTTCCAAGAAACTCTCAACTACAAAAGAATTCTCTAGAACCCCTGTATAGGTAGAAAAAATATAGGTATCATGTCATATTAGATGTATCTGCATAGTCCTCCCTCAAAGGTATGATGCCAAATGACGAGATTACATACCATATCTATCAAGTACCAAATGAAGTTTGTGAACTTTCATTAATACTTGGTCATAAAATTACAACACTATTGAAGCTGTAGAATCTATTGGATGTGTTCATCCCTAAATATAGATGGAGTGAAATTATCTATGAAAATTATCTCATGATATGACTATGAAAGAGTCATTTGATAATATGACTGGGAAATTCAACCCCACTATCTTTCTTCATATCCATAGATTGGTATTTCTTCTAGGACTAATATCATGTATGATGGTGTCCATAAGAGACCTAAGTCTCATGTCACTTACTTAAGACAATCCTCATCTGCCCGGGGTTTTGATTATCTGTGATCCAGAGGAGATACTATCCTTGAAAATCATAATGCATGCTCTTCCATTACACCTCATATACTGGTACATCCAATACCATCTGCTTCATGAAAGTTGGTTGTAATACTAGTGTACCACCTAGAGGTAACTCCCCCGAAATAGGTCATTGTATCAAAGCATCATCTCCTTGGGGATCATCCAAATGATCCTAATTCTGAATCTTTTATGGAAACCTTCTTGGAGGAATCCTAAAATAAATATGATATACGCAGATCAATGTGTATATATGCAGAGATGACACAATAAGTACATAAAAACCACCAACCATTACTATATGATTCTTGTACCAATGTTTTATCTAAAACTAGTTCCTACATGTACCATGTAGAATGGCAGGTGATCAGTGTCTTAGTGTATAGTTAAGTTTATCTAGAATCCCACACCAGAGTCACTGACCTCAAGCTGAACTCAAAAAACATAACATTGATTCCCCAAACCAATCTCAAAGTCTCTGATACCAAGTTACAAATAACTAATTTGATGCTACTATTTTAGGACTAATCTCAATGGATCAGAAACCATGACCACCCCAATATTTCCTCAAATGGTCCAGTGGCGGAAGACCAGTTATATGTTGGAATATAACTCATATGGGAGGCCTCTTCCTAATTTACCTGTACACACCCACATATCTCCAATCCTATTCAATGATAAAATGTAAAACATCTAATAACCATTCATCAATATATCTAAAATCCCACTATTAGAGTATGATAATAAGTATTTTTAGGAAAAAGGTCCATATGAAATCCCTACAAAAAGAAATGAAAACAAGTCCAACCTATAAATATGGGTGAGTTATACTCTCAAAGTAACTACAGGAACACACTAAGATCTATCTAGATTAGTAATCTATATCTAGTTATGGTCACTCTAGGGCTTCTTCAAATGACCAAACATCTTCTTAGAATATGAAAGTTGGGGGAAATTCCCATATTGGGCTGAGTATAACAATACCTAGTAGGACACCTCGATAACATTCAGCATACCACATAATGAAGTATATTCATCCCATTATAAGTATATGTCTTCGACACATATAAAAATAATGTTCAGATATATTGCATATATACACCAAGTCTTATGGTAAAGTTATTACCATATTTCTACCCAAGGATAAATGCCTAAAAGATCCATATATCACTATTCCATGGTAACACATTCCTTGATTCAGAATAAATTGATGGATTCTCTTCGAGATGTCATCCTAATGATGTACCACATTATGAAGTACACGCTTCAATTATAAATAGATTGATAAAGAGATGTGGATTAAGCCCAAGTTTATGTGTAAATGAAAAACCCAATCTAGATTAACCTGCAATGTAGGGGATCAAAACATGTGCAGTACTGGTCAGGACGATACCAAGAACCGCAATAATAGAAAAGAAGATTATAGAGGATCTCACATCTAGCCTTGCGAGGGGACTCCGAAACTCTATCCAAGATAGAAGGTCCATATAGGGGATCAACATCATATAAAATGTACTCAGTTACATAATTACCCTATGATAATGGATCAATGGAATTTACCATAAGTAAAATTTTCATGGATGAAATGAAAAGGGATTGAAGCCATATTTTTAGGAGTACATGGATTTTTCTAGAAGTACACAATGTGTCCCTTGTGAACAATGTTATAATCATGCATCATGACCCATGACCCGGTCTATGTTCCAGTAAATTGAGTGTTTTCACCTATGTAATCTATTAAATGACTTTGTAGAATTAAATGTACATGTCGATAAACCATATATATGTTTCACACACATATTGATACATATCTAATCATTGGGATACACAACATGTAATAAGGGATTTCATAGAACCTGGGGACTTTCTCCAAGTACACTATATAACTATAACCTTCAATTCCTCCACCGATATCTCCTTCAAATCATGGATCTTGTATGACTGGTCCTTACAATCACATATCAAAAGAATATATACACCAATATGCATGGTACAATTTCACCATTTATCCTTATCGCCATCTCATTCCCCACTTAAATGTGGGTCTCAAATTCATCATCGATCTATATCACTATCATCGCAACCTGACCCCATCATGAATCCATACATAGATATGTGATATTAATCTGTTCCGCTATGAAACAGATGTTCCATAATTTATTATCTAGTATTTGTCAAAACATCATCCTAAACAGATTCTGGTGAATAATGAATGAATGAAAATGGGAGAAAACCATGAATCCTTCAAAAAAGAATAAAATTTCTGCTATTTTAGGGTTGGTCTCAAGACCTTTATATTTGAATGACGAATGAAGATCCGTAAATAAGTAAAACATTTCTTCTAATAATCGCCACAAAATAAAACCACACACACAATATGATCAAAACATAAATAATACATCATTCAAGTGATACACATTTAATAAAGGTTAATAAAATGGTAATAAATACACAAAATACAAATATCCAACCTCATTTTGAAAAAATCAATGGTAAAGAACAATCACACATCACTCTTGTTAGTGAAATCCAAACATTTCATTGGCACACCAATCCTCAGTCATGATACTATATAATAGTACCTTCCAAGATCTACTTCATTGATCTCCCTAAATTTTTAGGGTTATGTAAATAACAAAAAAATTTAATTATAGAAGCGTATTTATAGAAATATAATTGGACCACAGATCATGTAAAGTAAAATATATAATTTAATTTATATAATATATTTATTTAACCATGAATGATTTTTTTGGAAACCCTCAATTACAATAAAGGGTATGTCATGCCTAAGGTAAAACACATGTTTTGATGTTAATGGAAGTCTCATATTTCTG
Organism: Viscum album; assembly: GCA_963277665.1. Classification (NCBI taxonomy): domain Eukaryota; kingdom Viridiplantae; phylum Streptophyta; class Magnoliopsida; order Santalales; family Viscaceae; genus Viscum; species Viscum album. The sequence continues at coordinate 1,218,688,533 of OY728159.1, forward strand.
ATTCGATCATCCTTCTAGGATTTATTCGTATTTTTCAGGAAGATATTGAACATGTGAAATTAAATTTATTTTATATATTATGAAAATTATGTTTGGCCACACTGGGCCACAAAATATCATGTCATCTCACTACATAACTCTAAAAATAATCCATATAATATTTAAATTGAATATATTTTAAAAAAATTAGATTAATTACAAAACCCCTTTTTGAAAACCATTTTGTTACCACATGCCAGTTAAAAATTTTATTTCAAAAAAAGAGAAATATTATAATTTTTTATCATATACAACATATCAAATATTTATAAACCAATCTTCATAGAACAACATGAAGTATATAATGTACCTAAGTAATATATATGTTACATAACAACTCAAAGAAACTCATAAAATCTTATTAATAATGATATTCCAACCAAACAACCCATTAAACCCATAAATATCCCATATAATATCAATAGAAAATGACAAGTAGGATTAAACCACTATTATAATTACCAATTATATTAGAGGGAACATATTCGGTATTTTAAAAAACACATAATATAAATATTATGTAGGTACAAAAATATATGAATAATAATTCATGAAATCCATTTTTATTATAATATGTGAAATAATAAAACTTAGAATAATCTATTATAGATTCAATAAAGATATCAAACCATGGAAAATATTAATTAAAATATATTTGGAATACTCATGCATAATTTTTTTTAAAGAATGTAAAATTTTATGGAAACACCAAACTATAAAAAATAAACATGGTACATAAACCTCGAATATGAAGAGAAGAGGGACAAAATAGAGAACTAAACATCCTAGACATAAAGAGATATATGTTTATATAAATTCTAACCCAAATTTTGACCACCATGTCTCAATAGTGAGCTTAAGATGAATAAATATGAAGAGATAAAGAAGAATTGAATGAAGAAGAAGACAATTAAATATTTATCCTTGGGAAATAGAGTTGGAAAGAGCTAGGAGACTAAATTACATGTGATGGAGACACCAAGGGATCTCCATGATATGTGTTGTGTAAATGTGGTCGGATGAAACCTTAATAGTGTTTTAAATTTTCATCGCTAGATAATCAATTTAGTAATATTAAGAATCTACAAAGCATGAATGGATTGATTGTATTGTATCAGAAAATGTCTGCCAACCTTTCAACTGTAACTCAATAAACCTTGGATATTCCATATATTTCTCTTCATCATTAACATAACTGTGTGTTTAATTTGTAAATGATACTAAATAAATGTTCTATACATAATAATTTTCTCATAGTTGGGACATATTTTTTTGGGAACTGTGCAGCTATGGAGTATTATCCATTGATAAGGGGACCCCATTCATAAAGGTAATTCACATGGATTCCCCTAGATATATAAATGAATGTTCTTGTTTTGCACCAAACCATGATTTAACCATGCTAGGTCCTTTCACATATAATTTTGGTACAGACAGTTCTAATTGGATACATTAGGAACTATGCACAGGTCCCCTAGCCAAGTGTTAATTGTGCTTTTGTGAAAACCCTCTAAAATTTGAAAAAATTAAATCCTTGACTTCCTTAAATAATACAATGAAAATAATCAAATAAATTATCAGCCTAGAGTTATATCAAAGTGTGTAAATTCACCCTAACATATAATTTTCTTCTTTATAAAATACATCAATTATTTAATGGATGATAGTATTATCCCAATATAGAACAAAAGGATAAAATGAATAAAAAAATGAAGAAGTAATTACTGATATGACTCATAATAAATTCATAAATGAGTCACCTAGAATAATAAAAAACGTCTCCAAACCTGTAAATGAAGCTTAATAATTCCAAGGACATGACCAGAAGGCTAAATCCTATAATAGATCTCTCCTCTATTTAGAGGTTATACTAAAATGGTCTATTGAACAAAAATAGTCAATTTTAGGGAATACCCCACATAGTACTCAACTTTATAGAGTTAATGCACAAAATATTAGAGTAACAATAATTAGGGAATATAAAGATAATGAAGGTGGTTTCTAGATTTTTTTGGAAACTTTCTAGATCCATGCTATGGTTGAGACTTCCTCCCATGATGATACATTAATTTAAAAAATTTCCGAAGATCACCTAATTAAATTTAATGATGGAAAACTTAAAATTTTTATTTAAGACAGAATATATTTCCTTGAATAAGCACAATAAAAGTAGATTAGATGTCACTTTTTTATTGGAGGTATGATGAAAAAATGATAATATCTTCTGAAATAATCTCTCTTCTCCAGATTTAGTTTATTCAGTTTCCACTTCTCACAAGATTTTGAACCTCTCCCAATAATTAATGAAATTATTTCACCAACCATGGTAGACTACCCCCTAGAATTTAATTACACCATCATAGAATTAATTAAAATATCCTCAAATAAAGTTATAGATTAGGAAGACACATTATATATGGGGGATGAACAAATTTCCCATTCAATGAATAAAAAATTTGTTGAGTCCTTGAATAAGAAATTATGGGAGAAATGATCCAACATAATATAATATTTAATTTAATTTTTAACCATTCCATCATCATGTTAGTGTCTAAAAAACTCAATCTCCTTCTCCAAATTCATCTTATTAGGGAAATTCTTTTTAATGAACATGTTATTAGAGAATTTAACCATTATACCATTCTATAGTTAATAAATAATTATTTTTCCGAACCATAAAATACACAATACTTCACAATGTAATTTGGAATCTTTCATTCTAATCTATTTTCAAGTTACAATTGAATTGAAGAATGATTTTATTTATCTAGCTAATCCATAGCCTATGGAGGTCCATGATCACCATGAATGGTGAGGCAATTTTGAGATCGTTTTATCTATATAACACGATCTGGAGTTTGTGTAGAGTTAAAAATTAGAAATAATATATGCAAACCCTAAAAGATAATAATATTAGGAAAATTCCCTAATTCAAACATCCCATGATTCATCAAGACCTTTCTTTGAGGTATAATCTATGAAATAAAAAAACATGAGACTCAATTTGAAACACTCAGGATTCAACTCACCAACATAAACCCTGTGTCAACCGAAAAACCTATAAAAGAAAATAAAAAATACTATATAGTAAATTATATTATTAATTAAAATTATAATGTTCATTTTTATCATTTTCACAATTATGTTCCCAATCACATTCATTGGTTTCAATGTCATAAAATTCCTCTTAAGTAGTTTTTCGTTATCTCTATAATTTCATCATTGAAAAAATTTTTCTGGCCCTAAAAGATCAATTTAACTTTAAAAAAATTATTTATTAAATCCAAAAAATTTCCTTCATCATTAAAACAATGTTATTCATCATGTATAATCAGAAAATACATACAAAAATATCATCACTGCAACATTAAATCACTCTTAAATTTACCCAAATTGTAATCATAGATAATAAAAAAGGAACACACTATAAAAAGGGTCTTTGAAAAAAAAATTAATTTTATTTTGTATTGTGCATGGTTTGGTCACAATGTTTAGAAGATTGTAATTTTAAAAATTCCAATTAGATCTTCTCAAATCCAAATATATGACCTCTATATGATTTTCTTGGCCATGAAATCTAACCATGTGCCTTTAATAGAACTTATATTTCAACCAAGAACCTAAAAACATAAAAATAACCATATATCATCAATAAAATCTAAAAAAATTCAATAAAAAAAATTTAATAAAATGATAAATTAATATAACATTAATGAACCAAACCCTGATTACTGGTGGAAGCATGCGGCATAGAATATGAAAACGATAGCTAGGATCTCCCTTCACAAACCTATTTTGTTACATCATTCTAATGTGAAATATATTATTACTCCCAATAATAATAAAAGGGGTTTCTATGATACCATTTTGTGATGAAAAAACATGATCTTAACCTAACATAGGTACCTAATCAAACCTATGGAAAGCCTCGAGAAGCATTCTTGAGTACTCTGATCTAGAAAATTGTTTTGGGGTTACAAAAAAGGGCTGTGTGGGGATTTATTTACCCTTGATAATAAATAAAAAGTCATTGAAAATGTACAAGAGTCAATCATGGTATGCTCATAAGTTAAAATTCCATTAAAAATCATGTAAAATGTTAAAAAAAGAAAACAAACCAGATAAAGAATAACCAATGTAAATTAAAACTGATTTACATACCATATTATAGGCACACAAACTATTTATGTAGAAATACAGATCCATAAATGTAATAGAACCTTGATTTTTTGGTATATACATGATATTAAATAAATAAAGAATCTAATATTACTTTACTGAAGATCACCTCAAAATAACAGGTCACCATCCATTTCTATCATTATGGTACATTCCATAAGAGACTTAGGAGTTATATGAAAAATGTTAATTTCATGAACCCAAACTGAAAGCTGAAAAATCTTTTGAGTATACTGATACAATGCGGTATAAGGTGGGTGTGAGAAATGAAATCTAGTAAGTTACCCAAAAGAAAAATATGCATTCAATTCTATTTTATAAAAATCTATTAATAGTAGTTTGAAACATAATGAATAAGGGAATAATTCCATATTTTTTTTAAAAAATACTGATCATGTCGTAAATCATTTTGAAGACCTAAATAATTAATTTTTTATAAAATTTAATTTTAAAATACGTTAAAAACCCATACGTTTCATAAAAATAAATAAATGAATTCCATTATTTCAAGTATAATATTATTTTAATCCATTGACCAATCCAAAATATTTTCTAAACTAATTTTAAAGAGAAAAAAAGAGTTAACATAGAAAAAACAAAATACCAAATCTAGTGGGTAATAGCACATGAATGATAAAGATTTGAAAATAAACAAAAATGAAGTGAAATATCAAAATTATTTATAAAAAAACTTTATGTATTAATATTTTCTATTAAAAAATAAATATATTTTAATGGAACCACAAAAATAGATAAAGGAATGTAACTCATAACATGGTAGTGTAGTGAGTGAATGTAAATTAGAATCATAATCAAGGTTCACCAACAAGGTTTCCTAATTAACATATTATACATTAATGGGGAACTCATTTGGTTTAAGTGAAATAAACCTAGTTGTAGTCCGGTTGAGTCCTATACTAACCTATAGATTAATTTCCTAATCTTTAACCACAAGGCTTACGCTAACTATCCTCACTGGGAGGAACTCCCTATAGGTAGAGTCACATTATGCACTATGGGAACATATTAAATATGAGAAAAAATATAATGGAAATCATTCCTTAATATCCAATATAAAAATTTAGTGTTCCCCTGATGTAATCTAACATATTTGGGTATAAATTTTAACTCACATCAATCATAGGCAAATAAAATCCCTCAAGTGATGATGACATGAAACCCAGAGATGTCAAGAGAATATGAAAAATGTATATAACCACACATTATAAAAATTATGAACCACAATATTAGATAATACATAGCCTTGGTTTTAGTCACTGAGTCTCTATAGTGAAATAAATTTGAAGAAAATGTAAGAGTCTATGAAGAATATATTATTAAAATGAGAAAAAAAGACCAAACCTTGAGAAATCTGAGTTGAAAGTGATAACATATTTGAAGTGAAAGGAAGGGAGATTAAAATGGATCTTCTTATATTTTTCATGAAAATGAGGGAGGAGGAAAGAGAAGTGGGGTTTTAATTAAGAAGGTGTAGGTCATTAAATTCACAAAATTAATAATTTGGAAAAACACATGATTAATCAGTATGGTCTAGGAAATCACGCACAAATCATGAAACCATCACGAGACATAACTAGGAGCTTCATGCAGGATTTACAAATCCTTGTCAAAGAAAATTAATAGATGGTTCATACAGTATAATATCTATTTTGTTTAGACACAATGTTTAATGAACCATTTATAAACCATATAATATCTACTAGTTCATTTCCGGTTTGGTATTTTATGGGATCATGTGGGGTAATCTGATATGGTCATGTATAGTGTGTGTATACAGTGAATATATTCATTTTGGGTTTTGAGTAACAATTGAGTGTCATGTCCCCTTAAACCCAATAAAAAATATTTTAAAAGTTGGGATGAGACCAAAAATAATTGTAATGGAATCGAAAATAATTAAATAAAACATTACTCCATAAATACATATAAAAATTTACATTTCTCAAAATGAAATTTTGGTTCAAAATAAGCATTTTATTACCAATGAAATCATCATTTCTACCCAAATACTTCCAAATAATATTCCATAAATAATGTTAATGGTAATATTAAATCATTACAAGTATCCTTCAAATAGATGTCAAAATCATGAAAATTTATTCACAAAGTCATACATTTCACCATTCAGAAGTAACATATACATTCAATTGAACATAAAATAAATAAATTAACTTATGAAAATTATAATATTTCAATAAAAATAGAGAACCATTAAATATATTATATTGGTAACATAGGGAATAAAATTTTTATCATGCTTACATATTCGGTAATTCTTATGACAACACATGAAGTAACTCCCATTGTTATAATGGAAATAACCCTTGTAGTTAAACCAAGAGTAAAAAATCATGATAATGGTTTCAATAAGCAGAATTTATAATATCCAACACAAACCTACCCAATGAATCAGAGGTATACCATAGACCCAACAAACATTCGTTTATAACAGATCCTTGAATCATTATATAAAATTCAAAATAACCACAACATAATCATAAAATATGAATGCATCCATTATAAAAAACATCCTCAAGGAAAAACGCTTATTTTTAAAGAAAACCCCTCATATAAAAAGATTTTTTAAAATAACAAAGTATGATTGTAGTTTATGAATCAAATAAAATATTATCCATGATGTTTGGAAAATAATATCCTTCTATGTAATTTAAAAATAACATTCCTTCAATATTTTCTATTAGAAAATTTACAATGTAATAATATTGGAAAATGGGAAAAAATTCCTTTCAAATCAATTTTAAAAGGAAAACATAGTTTAAATTATATTCAAAAAATAATATAATAAATTATTCTTTTTCTATGATTACATTTTAAAAAATAATCATATGGATATGGAGGTGAAAGAAAGTTTTTGGGGAATAATTAAAAAATAAAAAAATTTAAAATAAAGTCCCACGTCACTTTGGAAAACAAACAAATCATTATCACCAAAAAATTAAGATTAAAAAATTCCTCAAATATAACTATAATATAGAAATTAATTATTTAACAAGTCAATAGGTATATATATAAGTAAATACCTACCCAATCAAATTACATTTTTTAGTGTATTTAAACTGGAATTTATATTTGAGGATCTTTTGATTTTACAGTTTTAGAGAATTTGGGAAAACACTGACAATGTAAACACATAAATTAAAAGTGGGAACTTATACTCAGTATTCATTTTTCTCATTAATGGAAACCCTTTTAAAATAAAAAATTATTTATTTTCAAGACACATCTTTAATACTTTCATTATGAAATATTGTTTGTCCTTACAAATATATATGACATGGGAATTTTTCTAAAACACGGGATAAGTAAAAAAAATATTTAAGATACATAATAGAAATGAAAAAATTAATATAGTGAAAAGTCATAAAAAAATTCTTAAACGCGTACTTTTTTATCATAAAAAGGAATCCTTGTTTCAAAAATATCATTATCTTACCATAAGAAAATCAAATTATTTTCCTGAAAAATAATTTAAATTCATATTAAAGATATGTTGGTAACTTGGGATATAATTTCCAATATCACACATACAAATAATTTAGATCTCTCAACTACATAGGAAGTAACCATAAAAGTTAATTTTGGAATAATTACAAATCTATTATTACTATAACCTTTTAAGAGAAACCACATCATTTAACTCCATACCAGTACACAATTCATTGGAGAGCTATAACGGCCTCACCCACCAATTATGTATCACAAAACCAGCGATCATCATTAAAAATTCCAAAAAACATTAAAATAATCATTAAACATAAATCTTTTTTAAAATATACATTTTTAAAGAAAGGAAATTTCTATTTTGAAATCACTTGTAATTCTAACAAATACATGAACTCATTAATGAATTCATTTTATTTGAAAATTAAATTTTAAAATTTAAAAGTAATCATCAAAAAATAAAAGGACCAAGAAATTGGAAAATTATGTTCATGGCATATATTTTGATAATATTCATAAATTGATTTTGAAAAATTAGATGAATGAGTAACATTAAAAATGAATTTTTAAATGAAATCCTCTTACCTTGAGTTGAAATCCTCACATAAAATATTTATGTTACAAAATAATAAAATTCGATCATAAATTTAATTTATTAATTAAATTTTTTAAATTTTTTATTCATATTATACAAATTATTAATATGTTACAGTAACCAAATAATTATGTAAGTTCATGTGAGATGTTTTTATGATATTTGGAAATGGAGTCAAAAATGAATTTAGTATCATGTATATAGTTAATTTTGTCATTGGTTCATCATCTACATAATATTAATCCTGAAATAATATAAATTTTCTTAAATCAATTAATATTTTAAATTATATCATTAAATAAATATATGATAAATGAACTATTTTACAAACATGGAGATGGTAAGTCATATGTTCGCATGAGTAACGTTTTCTTTTTCAATGATGAGTATGGAAAAGAGGTAAGAATAATTTTATGTTTACATATTTATAATAATAATAGTTATATAATATTTATTATTTACATATACTTATGTATATAATCCTTGTGATGTGGTGATGAAAAAAGTATCACCTCACTTCGTGGAGCTGACCGTTCACACGTAAAGATGAACAATATTGTCAATTTTCTATATATAGAACAATAATAAAATAAATTATATGTTATATTTTAATAATGATAAATATGTCATTAATATAATATATAAACATTAATTCCATAATCATAATCAGTCATTGAGATATGGTGATGGAAAATAAATCAAATTGGTCCGTGAGGTGGTGGTACATCGTACGTACGAGCGATAAATTCTTTTCCCATTCGATTGATGTGGAGAGGGATTTAGGTATTTACCATGACATAATAAAATATTATTATATTCAGTACATGTTATTTATTATTTTTTCATTGTTTATGCATATTTTAAGGATGTGTAATAAAAAATAAAATAGAAATACTTAGTTAAAATCAATACCTCTTCTTTATAAATCCACTATAGTGTAAGACCTTAAGATCACTTAGGATGGTTTTATCTCCAAATTAAGAGCTCTATAAAGAGGGGATATATACGATGAATGGAATTTTATAGAGATTGGATAATACAAAAAGGTTGTTAAGAGTGAATATAAGGAAAAAATATGTACCCTTTTAAAATAGAGGAGATTGGGCTCTCTTGGAATTATTCAAAATAATAAATTAATATAAACAATGTTTCTATTCCAAAAGACTCCAAAATAAATATTTTGCGTGAATGATTATTATTGGTCTAAATAAATTCATAAATTGGAAATTATACATGTTTTTGCTATTTTTTAATCATTATCATTTTGCTTTAACCCTTATTTGTCCCCTTTAACTCCAACTATGAAAACATGTATTTTAACAATGTAAGGGTTATTATAGTCACTAGAAAATGAAAAAAGTTACATAAATTAATCAACGATGAAATTTTAAACCTCATCCAAAAAATGTGATTTAATTTTATAATTTTAAAATTTTGATATAATTTAACAATATATTATTTATTTTAAAATATCATTAATGTCAATTTTTGACAGTATTATTTACTTTGACTTTTTCAAAAATAAAAAAACTATATATTTTCCACAAATCTAATTTAATATATCCATAATATTTCTAAATTATGTATAAAATTAATTTATGAAATTAATTATGTAAACTTATTGTAACATCCCAGGTAAACAAAGAATATGACATTTTTCATATTTATTAATATTTTTGAGTAAAATATTAATATTACTTTAAAGGAAATGCTATGTTTAATGGAATACCCAATACACAACAATGGCTTTCTTTAAAATATTACGTTGCACAATAATAATATAATAATATAATTTTAAATGGTCGTTAAGGCCTAGACATTGAAATGGAAGGAATGAATATAACTAACTACCAAATGATTATATATTATTGTCAAATTTGTTTAAATTGATCCAAATAAATGTTAGAGGATTATCATGCAAATGAATCAAATTTTAAGCATAAATCGTCTAATATTCTTTAAAAGGCCGATTAACCACCTTTTGATGGAGAACCCTTTTTAAATATACTTTTGAAGATTTTATATGTTATATATGACAAAATAAAACCCTCTTTTAGAATCTGGTCATCAAAATTTACTTTGTGTAAATTTTTGTTATTTTTCTGATAAAGATCAGTTTTAGTGAAAATATTGTATTTTAATTGAAAACCTCCTTTTAATATAATTTATTTATATCGATATATTATATTTTTAATTGGTTTTAAAGTGTAATTACAATATATTTTTACCATTTAATCCAATGGTGGTCATTTGAATTAATTTCACATTGAAATTGGACATAAACAAGTGTCAATCCTTTAATAGATATTGTTTCTTAAAAACACGCAATTTGTTTTGACAACAGAAATTAATAATTAAATTAATTAATGCATATAATATGTTTTTAATTTTCTAAAATAGATATCATTTTTGAATTCGGAATATCAAATATTACTTACGGTGAATTTTTCATATTTTTCTGAAAAATATCAATTTTTGATGAATAGTGAAACCACTAAGTGGTAGTTAAAAAACTGGGTTTTCATTTAAATTAATATTTACCACTTATGTGATTTGAATTTCAAAAATCTGGCATACATGGTTGTCATTAATATGTAAAATGTGGTTCAATGGGATTAAAATAATTTTTCTGTCAATAGTAACTTCTAAGTTTTAATAATCGTGATTAATGTTAATTAGTGTAATTTAAGATAAAGGTAATGTTATAATAATATGAAATGACCTTGAAACATGTCTCAACCTTCCTTGTTGAGTAATGGCCGACCAAGAAAATCCATTGGTCAACTTCGGGACCCTATGGAGCCACTTCGTTAGGAAAATGACATTAATAACTTTTTATTTAAAGTTAAAATAAAAATGTCACAAACATGTATTGTTTTACTAAAACAATTTTTACATGGTGTTATACAAGTCATAATTTTGACTGTAAAAATTCATTAGAAATATAAAAATATTTCCTATATCATAGTATTTTTTTTATAATTTTTGGACATTAAATAAATAAATTTATTTATGATGCTATGATGATGCAACGATTATCTCATTAATGAATGATTTAAAAAAAATGAGAAGATAAGGTAAAATCTAAGACTCACACTTGTCCAAAACCTATTGGATGGGTGGATTTCTAACCATTATCACCTTATCCCTGAAATATATTTTTTTTGGGACCATTAATATCCGAAAATCATTTTATAATAAAGTATCTTATCATGACTTTCCAAGAGTGCCCCTGTTCCCTCTTATAAAAGGTCCCCACTTCTACCTCCTTACCCAAAACTCTCAAGCCCTTGGCTTACCCAAACTATGATCATATTGTCTCCCCAAATCCCTATAATACTCCTAGAATCCTAAATTTGGGCAGAAGTTTTTTCAAGGAAGCATTTGAGTTCAAATCAAAAAGAGTTATCCGATTTGAAGGTAATGTCTTCTCTTATGTTCTTTTGTTTTATTTTGCTTCTCCGTCCCCGTAAACTCTTCTTAATCAATTATTTTGTCAAAACACAAATATCTTAAATATTCTAGGATGATTTTATGAGGATTATTTGAGCTACACTCATACACATCTCCATCCAATGGTTAAATAACATAATGTTTCTGTTGGTGGCGAATTACTGCCTCACGAAACGATGATTGTTCAATTTCTTTTAACACCTCTCATGGTGGCCATTAATATGTCATTGTATTTATATATGGTATATAAATTATATTTATGTATTCTTTATGCTTCTGTATTTTTCATTTATTCCATACCTTTATGGATTCTATAATGGCTAAACACGATAATTTCATTTTAGGAAGTGCGGACTACCGCCCCCTCAATGTGATTTGAATCGTTAATACCATATGTGGGATGTATAAAAGATGGATTTAATTATGTTATACGTTATATTATACTGTAATTATAATATAACCATGTATAATTAATTTTTTTCATTCCATTAAAGTATGAAATTGAAATGAAAGCAGCGTTCATGTGTACGTACAACTACCGTCTCCATGAATGGTACATTTCATTTCTAATCTCCAAATGTTATGTACTATTAAAAGTACATATATGTAATGGATATATATTTCATATATTACATCTAAATTATGGATTTAATTATGGAATTATAATATATATATATCTCTCATTCAGTTTTAATTCCATTAATATGACAAAGAAATGAAAGTAGCGCTCATGTGTATGTACGACCTACTGTATCCATGAACAGTGCATTTCATTTTTTATCTCCAAATGTTACGGAATAGTATAAAATTAATATAATATATATATATATGATATTTAAATCATTAATTCTTTTTTTGAGATGATGTACCTACAACTACATGGAAAATTGTTTTCCAACAAGTTCAATTTTGACTCATGTACCAAACATCGACAAAAACGTCTAATATGAACTCACCTTATTAACCAATTATTATATTATTATTATATGTGATATGAAATGAATAATAAAATTTAAAGGAGTTAATTAAGTAATTCTAAATTGACCAAAGTTTATTATTCATGAATATAAAGAAACAGACAAGACAAGTCGTACTTGAGGTAAGGGATCCTACCTCTCGCTTTCTTTTTAAGTCCTCTCTTTTATGTCATTTATTTTAAGCTCATATTTCTTATGTTTGGGGAATATATTTTATATTACTCATACTATAATTTTTATGTTTATATTATGAGAGAACCTATTTGATCTCATAAATCCGTTTTTGGATGTTTTAAGTGGCGAAGTTAAGCTACCGAGTTTTCGTAAGGGATTTTTCATCTCACTTTTATTCCCGTGAGATTTATGCTACATTTTCCACCATTTCCTTTGAGTAGTGTATGTAATTCCCATTATTATACTCTTTTTTGTAATATTATTTAGTTTATGGGAATTTACATCAATGTTTTATAGTTATTCATTCATGGGATGTACATTTTGAAAGCTACCCAAGTTGGCAAGGGAATCTTTCACCCTCCTCCTTTTGAAAGACTTATTTTTGTTGGGTCTTTTAATTTACATATTTTTATGTTGGGATATGTTCTTATATATCCTTATTGATGTAAATTTTATGTCCATGTGATGAGATTCCATTTTCTCTATCATCAACTCATTTTATGAATTTTAAAGTGACGCCGTTAGGCTATCAAATTCATGCAAGGGAACTTCATAACTCAATTTCAATTATTTGGGTAAAACTTGTACCCCTTGAACATGTCATTGTATGAATATGTGTGAATGAGTCTGATTTTTTACACTTAATATCCACTTATATTTGGTGTATTTATATTTATCACACATAATTAAGTAATTGATTTATCCTTAATCTAACGATACCGTCTTTATAAGGGACTTCGTCTCAATCTCATTTTATTGCGGCATATTTTGTTTTATACACAACATTATTTTATACGGTGTATAAACTCCTTTGAGTTTTACTTTTATTCTAATGGAATCTTTTCTATACTAAGAGTTTTACTGAACGTCAAAAAGAAATGTTTCTTTTTATGTACATGGTGACAATGACCTTTTCCGCCGCCGCGAGTACTATTTGACCTTTGGCTATCTTAACAATCCGTAATGTTTTTAAAAGAAATTAAATACCATATACTCTTTTATGTAATTTTGTATTGAAAATTCTTTTGATAATGGATTTTTTATTTCAATATATTTATGTGATATATTGTGATTGATGTGTGGAAATGTTTTCTTTCCATTATAAGTGTTTTATGTATTATGATTTTGTAATGGTACTTAGACATTTGACGTGTGGTTACGTGATAAACCATATGATGGGTGGTACCATGAATACAAGGACGGGTGGTTACGTTATAACCTCCAATGCATTGGGTATGGAAGTCGGCCTTATGGCTATTCCAAGTAGTGATATGTGTGGAAGTCAGTTGTATGGTTATTTAATTTATGTATGTTTATGTCCCCAGTTACATTTATATGTTATGTGATCTTTATATGGGTTTTATGGAAATATTTTTTTTACAAAGGATAAGTAGTGACCTTTTATTCAGTGATGAGTACTTACTAATTTATAAAGGATAAAATTATTACTTTGATAAAGTATTCATGGTTTACTTGTTGTTTTGAAAATCTAATAGTTCTCATTCTTTGTGTATCCTTTACTGGGATTTTTGTGCTCATCCCAAGTTTTTGAAATGTTTTCCACATGACTTAAAGATGAATAGGGTCAGGGATGGGATCAAAGAAAGACATGTTATCTAAAACATGGAACTAGACATGTTTCTTTTGAATAGTTTTTATTTTATGGAAACTTAGTAGAAGTGTCTACTTTGTAATCTTTTGAGATGTAATAGTTATGACCTACTTCTCTAAAACTATAAACCTATAAATATCCTATATGTGAATTATTCGTTTAATTCATGATTATGTAATGTTTTAAGGCCGAGTCCTTACAGTTGGCATCAAAGGTCGGTTTAGATAATTTTAGAGGTTAGGGTATTACATAATCATAAGTGACATTACCATAATGGCTAGCATTTCAGAAAGAGTCATAGTTTTTAGATAAAGATAATGAGTAAATATATCTTAGTGTTTATCTTCCTCATTAGTACATGATGATTTTTTTGATATACTCACACCAAATTTTTTTATTTTAGTAAAGGGATGGATCGAGAAGGCACCAAAGTGACAATGGGTTTGAAGGAAACTGTGGTGGTTCTCTGATTAAGAGACTAGATGAAATTGGGGATTCAATGAGAAAACTCGTGGTTATTATAAACCAACTGTAAAGGAGTTATAATTATCCACTTGAACCTTGGTGAGTTCTCTGATGCATCATGTACAAGAGTACCGACTCGATGTGAAATTTCAGGTAATAATTATAATGGAAACCATTATGGTTTATATGATCCTTACTTTTGAGGTAATTATTGGTTACTATATGATGGAAAATGAAAGGCATGAGGTAAAATTGATGTTAAATTATGTTATGGTTATTTATGATGATTTTATCTCTTTTTTGGGGAATTTTTTTAGAATTATATAGTTTTGGAAAAATGACAACATGCAGACCGTGCGACAACCCGTCGCGTCGGACAGTGCTGTGGGAATCGAACCCACAACCAAAGTGCAACTGATATTTATCACCTACCACTGGACAACGTGAAGTCCCTGGTTATTTTGATTTTTTTAGTTAGATGATATTATAAATCAGGATTAATTTGATTTTTGGTTATTTATGGAATTTATTAGCCTATCATGGAGGATATCTGATTAGGTTAATTACTATTCAATATGAGACTTTAAGAACAACTGATGTTACTTGGAGATAAATGTTAATTTTTACCTTGGAAGATTATGTGATTAAATCCATCAAAGATTTGGGTTTCAATATTAGTTTGGTTTACATTGAATAATTTTATGGACAAATTGTTTATCGAATGGTCTTCTTTAAACTTTTGGTTTTGTTGGACAAATTTTGGAGATTAAGAATAGATTTTCTTTTTATAAAGGATTATCAATTTTGGGTACTATCTGATCTTGTACTAACCATTTTTTTTGGTTTTTGTATAAATACATGGGAAATATATAGTTCTATTTTTTGGATTAGGTGATTCTTAAGATTATGATTATAGAGCTCTTAATGTGAACAAGTCTTCCTAAATACTAATCTTTTAGAGAAAATACGAGTTCGTGTAAGAAATATAGTAAATGTTGAAAGTCAACATGACAAGTAAATATGTTTCCATATGATTTAGTTATGCTTATAAATAAATTCCTCAATTAAAAGTAACTTAAAACAAAAATGTTGTTTGCTAACTTTTCCTACTGGGGAATCAAATACCGTTTAACCCATCATAAGTTTGTGATTTTCTAGAGGTTAACTTTCTCTTAAACAAGTTTTCTATCACTCTCCCTCAGAACATGACCCATTGTTTTTTCTTCTGTATCCATGTTTTCCTACATGGAATCCTTGTATGGGTTAACTCAGGTGACCTCTATACTTCTCTTTCTTTCTTTTAAAGTGAGACTTTTGCTGACCCTTTTTACAATATGGGGTTTTCAATGAAGTTTCCAATCCCAATTTTAAAATTGCGAGGACCCAATCCCCAAAAGGGGGGAAGGATGTAACATCCCAGGTAAATAAAGAATATTACATTTTTCATATTTATTAATATTTCTGAGTAAAATATTAATATTACTTAAAGGGAATTCTATGCTCAATGGCGTACCCAATAGGGAACACGGAGTTTCTATGAAATATTAGGTTATAGAATAATAATATAACAATATTATTTTAAATGGTAGTTAATTCCTAGACATTGTAATGGTAGGAATGAATAGAACTAACTACCAAATGATTATATATGCTTGTCAAATAATTTTACATTTATCCAAATAAATGTTAGAGGCTTAACATGCAAATGAATCCAATTTTAAGCATAAATATTCTAATATATTTTAATAGGATGATTAACCGCCTTTTGATGGAAACCCATTTTTAAATATACTTTTGAAGATTTTATATGTTATATTTTAACAAATAAAATCCTTCTTTAGAATCTGGACATCAAAATTTTCTTTGTGTAAATTTTTGTTATTTTTCCGCTAAAGATAAATTTTAGTGAAAGTGTTGTATTTTAATTCAAAACCTCCTTTTAATAGAATTTATTTATATGGATAGATTATATTTTTATTTGGGTATAATGTGTAATTTAAATATATTTTTACCATTTAATCCAATTATGGTCATTTGAATTAATTTCCCTCTAAAATTGGACATAAACAAGTGTCAATCTTTTAATAGATATTGTTTCTTAAAAACACCCTATTTGTTTTGACAACAGGGATTAATTATTAAATTAATTAATGAAACTTAAATGTTTTTAATTTCTTAAAATAGAAATAATTTTGGAATTCAGAATATCAAATATATCTTAGGGTTAATTTTTGGTATTTTTTTTGAAAAACTTCAATTTTGGATGAATAGTGAAACCACTAAGTGGTAGTTAAAAACTGATTTTTCGTTTAAATGAAAATTAACCACTTATTTTATTTGAATTTAAAAAATCCAACATAAATGGTTTTCATTAGGATATAAAATGTGATTCAATGGGATCAAAATAAATTTTTGGTGAATAGTAACTTTTATGTCTTATTAATCGCGATTAAATGTAATTAGTGTAATTTAAGGTAAAGATAATGTTATAATAATATTAAATGACCTTGAAACATGTCCTACCAATATTTTTAGAGTCATGGCCGACCAATACAATCCATGGGTCAACTTGGGGACCCCATTGGGCCACTTTGGTAAGAAAATGTCATTAATAAAGTTTTATTTAAAGTCAAAATATAAATGTCACAAACATGTATTGTTTTACTAAAAAAAATTTACATGGGGTTATACTATTCATAATTTTTACTATAAATATTAATTATAAATATAAAAAGATTTCCTACATCATAGTATTTTATTTATATTTTTCGGACATTAAATTAATAATGTTATTTATGACACCATGATGATGCAACGATTATCTCATTAATGAACAATTTATATAAAACGAGAAGATAAGGTAAAATCTTAGACTCAAACTTTTCCAAAACCTATTGGATTTGTGGATTTCGAACCATTATCACATTATCCTAGATATATATCCTTTTGGGACCATTAATATCCAAAAATAATTTTATAAATAAGTAACGTTTCATGACTTTCCAAGAGTGCCCCTCCACCTTCTTATAAATGGCCCCCACCTCTACCTATTTACCCAAACCTCTAAAGCCCTTGGCTCATCCAAAATCTGCTCATTTTGTCTCTCTACATCCCTCTCTTACTTTTAGAAGCCACATTTTGGGCAGAAGTCTTTCCAAGGAATCCTTTGAGCTCCAATCTAAAAGAATTATACGATTTAAAGGTAATGTCTTCTCTTATGTTCTTTTGTTTTATTTTGCTTCTCCAACCCCCTAAAATCTTATTAATCCTTTATTTTGTAAAGAAACCAGTATATTAAATATACTAGGATTATGTTACAAATATTATTCTAGCTACACTCATACACATCTCCATCTAATGGTTAAAGAATATACTATTTATGTGGGTGGTGAATTACTGCCTCCCGAAACGATGATTGATCAATCTTCTTTTAACACCTCTCATGGTGGCCATTAAGATAACACATTATTTATAAATGATATATAAATTATGTTTATTTATTCCTTATGATTATTTATTTTTCATTTATGCCATACCTTTATGGTTTCCATAATGGGTAAACGCGATAATTTCATTTTAGGAAGTGCAGACTACCGCCCCCTCAAAGTGATTTGAATCGTTAATACCATAATGGGGATGTATAAAAGATTGATTTAATGATGTTATATGTTATATTAAACTGTAATTATAATATAACTATGTATCATTATTTTTTTCATTCCATTAAAGTATGAAATTGAAATGAAAGTAGCGTTCATGCGTATGTACGGCTTACCATCTCCATGAACGGTACATTTCATTTCTTATCTCCAAATTTTATGTACTATTAAAAGTACATATATATAATGGATATAAATGTCATATATTACATCTAAATTATTGATATCATTATTGAATCATAACATATATATATCTCATTTAGTTTTAATTCCATTAATATGACAATGAAATGAAATTAGCGTTCATGTGTACGTACGACCTACCGTCTCCATGAACGGTGCTTTTCATTTTTTATCTCCAAATGTTATAGAATAGTATAAAATGAATATATACTAGATTTATATGATATTTATATCATTAATAATATTCTGGAGATTATTTACCTATAACTACATGGAAAATTCGTTTCCAACAAGTTCAATTTTGACTCATGTACCGATCATCGACAAAAACGTCTAATATGAACTCACATTATTAACCAATTATTATAACATTATAATATGTGATATTAACTGAATAATATTATTTAAAGTAGGTCCATATGTAATTATAAATTGACCAATGTTTATTATTCAGGAATATAATGAAAGAAACATGACAAGTCAGACTTGATGTAAGGGATCCTACCTCTCTCTTTCTTTTTAAGTACTCTCTTTTATGTCATTTATTTTAAGACAATAATTATTATGGTTGGTGATTTTATTTTATATTCCTAATACTTTAATTTTTATGACATTATTATGATAGACCCTATTTGATCTCATAAATCCTTTTTTGGAAGTTTTAAGTGGCACTGTTAGGCTATCGAGTTTTCGTAAGTGATTTTTCATGTCACTTTTATTCCTGTGAGATTTATGCTACATTTTCCACCACTTCCTTTGAGTGGTGTTTGTACTGAGCATTATTCTAATATTTTTGTAATATAATTTCATTATGGGTATTTACATCCGTGTTTTATAGTCCTTCATTAATGGGATGTACGTTTCAAAAGTTACCCAAGTCGGTATGGGAATCTTTCACCCTCCTCTTTTTAAAAGACTTATTTTTGTTGGGAATTTTAATTTACATATTGTTATATCTGGATATGTTCTTCTATATCCTTATTGATTTAAATTTTATTTCCAAATGAAGAGATATCATTTTCTCTCTCATCAACTCATTTTATGAATTTTAAAGTGACGCCGTTAAGCTGTTGAATTTTTGCAAGGGAACTTCATAACTCAATTTCAATTCATTGGGTTAAACTTGTACCCCTGGAATATGTCATTCTATGAATATGTGTGAATGAATTGGATTATTTTACACTTAATATCCACTAATATGTGGTGTATTTATATTTGTCACACATAATTAAGTAATTGATTTATCCTTAATCTAAGGATACCGTCTTTGTAAGGGACTTCATCTCAATCTCCTTTCATTGAGGCATATTTTGTTTTATACACAACTTTCTTTTATAAGATGTATAAAACCCTTTCACTTTTACTTTTATTCAAAAGGAATATTTTCTATACGAAGCGTTTTACTGAATGAAAAAAGGAATGTTTCTTTTAATGTACGTGGTGACAATGACCTTTTCTACCGCCCTAATTACTATTTGAACTTGGGCTTCCATAACAAGCCATAATGTTTTTAAAAGATTTTAAATAACATATACTCTTTTTTGTATTTTGGTATTGAAAATGGTTTTGATAATTGATTTTTTATGTCAATATATTTAAGTTATATATTGTGATTGAAATGTGTAAAGGGTTTCTTTCCATTATATTTGTTTTATGTATTATGATTTTATAATGGTACATGGACATTTGACGAGTGGTTAAGTGATAAACCATATAATGGGTGGTGCTGTGAATACCAGGACGGGCGATTATGTTATAACCTCCAATGGATTGGCTATGGAAGTCGGCCGTATGGCTATTCCATGTAATGATATGTGTGGAAGTCGACCGTATGGTATTTCCATTTAAGTATGTTTATGTCCCAAGTTACCTTTATATGTTATGTGTTCATTATATGGGTTTTGTGGTAATGTTTTGTTTACAAAGGATAAGTAGTGATATTTTATTCAGTGAAGAGTATTTACTACTTCATAAAGTTTAAAAGTATTACTTTGATAAAGTATTCAAGGTTAACTTTTTGTTTTGAAAAAACTAACAGTTTTTCTTCTTTGTGTATCCTTTACTGGGATTTTAATGCTCATCACATGTTTTTTAAATGTTTTACACTGGGCATAAAGATGAATAGTGTCAAGGATGGGATCAAGGAAAGACATGCTATCTAGAACATGGAAGTAGACTTGTTTATTTTTAAGAGTTTTATTTTATGTAAACATAGTAGAAGTGTCTACATTGTAATCTTCTGAGACGTAATAGTTATAAACTAATTCTCTAAAACACCAAACCTGAATAGATCCTCTATGTGAACTATTCATTTAATTCAAGATTATGTTATTTTTAAGGCCGGGTCCTTACAATTATATATATTTTTTGAATAATTTTATTATCATTTATTTATTATTTTCATATGTAAAATAATTACTGCCTCACATCTGTTAAATCATTTAACGTAATTATTTACCCAAGAATATGTAAAAATAAAGTACCATGAAGAATTTAAATATTATATATATATTTAAAATTTATACTCTATAATAAATTCTGGATAACACCTTATTAAAAATATTTTAGTTATCAAGAATATGATTGTGACCTCTTTGTCTTTTCATTTAATAAAATATTTTAAGAGTGATAGTCACTAATAAATGGAACCAAAATGCCATATATTATAAAATATAGTTCATATTTATTAAAATTAATCAGAAAATAAAAAATGGGACAATATTAATTTAAATTTGGTGGTCTTTATTATATTATTTTCACCCTTGGATACTCAATTTTCACCAGATTAACCCTTTAACATGGTTACAAAAATTTTCAATGCTTCAATTGTAATTATAGAAAAATAAATGGTAAATATTTAATCAATGTGGAATTTATTATTAAAAATAAGTATTCTATTTTTAAAAATTCAAAACAAATTAGTTTCATAAATTAGATTAAAATTAGTCTCATAGATGGGAAGGAAGAACTTGTTTTGAAGTAAAACTTTTCAGAAGATTGAATTGTTTTTATAACCAATTTCAATGTAAAATTGATTCAAATGAAACAAATTGGATTTAGTGATTTCTATTTGAGAAATTTATAATTTAAAAAATAAAAAATATAATATATCTGTAAAAATAAATTAGACAAACATTTAGTTTTCAATTAAAATGTAGTAATTTTTAATGCTCATTAAAAATTGAATCTTATGAGAAAAATAAAAAATTAACTAATGTAAATATTCATTTTATTATTTCTAATTTGAATATTATATTTGAAAATAAAATTTATAAAATTGTGAAAATTTATCATTAACACAAGTTTTCCATTAAAATGCGGCAAAAAGTTGTTTTCCAAAATTATATTATTTATGAATAAATTTGGATTTGTACTTATTTTATGGATATAATAAGTTTTTGTTGAATGTTAAAAATATTTTATTTAAAATAAAATCTATGAATTTCAACAACAATTTTTCGAAAAATATTTTAATTTAATTTATTTTGATAAAACCCCTTTCTAGGGATAAATGTAGTTTTTCACAAAAACACATCCTTTATAATCAATTAGATTTTATTTTAATTTATAACTAATTAGAAAAACATCATTTCATTCTATAAAAATTTTAAAACAGTATATTAATAATTTATAAAATCATGTTCATACCCTCTCTTTTAATGACAGGGATATAACAAAAACAATTACATAATAATATTTAGTTGTTCTTATAGGCTCAACATGACGTATCATGTACACTATTAACATAGTTATTACTTAAAAAAAATCCAAATGATATACATTTACCCCTAATAATTTAAGAAATTTTATTATATAAATTTGATCCCAGAATTGGTAACCTTGGTTTGATAACTCAACATTATTTTATTGAAGTCCCACATTGGGAAAATTGTCAATATAATATCAAATTTAAAATAATTAATGGGAAGTACAATGTTCACATGAGATAAAACTTACCAGGGATCCATGTATTAAAACCTATAAATAGAAGAAAAAAATTACTATCATGTTCTGTTGGAGAGTGATAGAGAAAATGTTCATTAAAATGATAGCCATCAAAAAACTGTTAATTTGTGATGACTTAAAAGGCCATTGATAAATATGTAAGAAATAATAACATATAATATTTTGTTTCAGGATCGTTTTCATAGATTTTTGGAAATAAATAACATAATAGACTTATATCAAAAGAAAACATACTTTCATTAAATTTAATGATTTAAATTTTAGTCAATCTCTTCCACAAACTCATCCTTTCCTCCAAATGATGAGTAATCAAGAATAATTTTTCACGCTTTAAGACCTACAATCAAAATTTAGAGAATAAAATAAGCCACAATATTAAATATCTATTTATTACATCGTTCTAAATTATACATCACCAAAAAGGTTATGACAATATAAAATAATTCTCAAAAAATAATAATCCTTTATAGAGTGAAAAAATTATTTAATCTCCACAATTCAACAGCAATACAAAAAGTTCATTCTAGATCATTCAAAAAATAACTATCCTTAAAATTCAAATTTGAGGATATTATCGGTTTAGAATTTTATAAGATTACAAAAAACTCATATGAATTAAAACAATATATTAAAAGTGGACACTAATTAATATCCTTTTTTCACCAATGGAAGCCCATTTTAAATAAAAAAAGATTTCTTTTCTGAAAAAATATTCTATACTTATATCACGACTTCTTATTTTTCTTTAACATTATTTAAGACATGTTAAAAACATATTAAAACAAGGGATACACCGAAAAATATTAGTTTATAACATAAAATAATGGAAACCATTTGTCCAGTGAAAACCCATTACACATTTTCATAAAAATATACATTTATACCCCAAAAAGGGAATAGACATGTCAAAAAGAACAATATATTACCTTTTAAAAAAAATTCATGAAAAATCATAAGAATGAATATAAAAGACATGTAGATAAGCTGGGAAATAAAATTAAAATCAATCATACCTATAATATATCTCAATTGTCTTCATAGGGAGTAACTATAATATATATTTGGAATAATCCCCACAATATTATTCTAATAATATTTTTGGAGAAACCTAATCGATCATCTCCATCTCATTACCCAATGCTTTGGATAAATATTACAGGTTCAACAACTCTAAATTTATCACAAAACCACCATTCCTCCCAATCAATTCTCTATAACCATAATATAATCATAAGGTAAAAATCATGGATAAAAGAAATATTTTTGAGGAAATCTACTTTTCCATTTTTAAATCACTTTTAGTTGTTACGAAGTAGAACACCTAATTGAAATAATTTAATTTGAAAATAAAATTGTAAAAATGTAATGAACGATTCAAAAAATTAATGAATAATGATATCTACAAGTTATTTTCATGAAAATTATGTCAAATAACATCCCTTTAGAAATTTGTAAAAACCAGTTGAAATAGTAACTTGAAAAGATGATTTTTAAAATAAAGTCTCTTCCATGAGTCTGAATAATCACATGCATTAATTATATTCCTGAATAATAAAAATAGGTTAATTATTTACATTCTTAATAACTTTTTTTATTTTTAATATTCATTTCATAAAATGTATTACCAAAAGGAATTTGATATGATATCTATAATAAAATTCATCACTGGAAAATAATCTAAAAAATAAAAATAATGATATAATTATCATTTTAAGAATTCAATTATTCATTTAAAATCCTCCATTAAACATGGATTTGAAAAATGAAATACGATACAATCATGGAGATAGTAAGTCATACATACACATAAGTTATGATTCCATTTTTATGTGATCATTATGGAAATGAGTTAAGTACAATTTTTTATTTAAATAATAATAATAATAATAATAATAATATAAATAATATAACATTTTAAATTTAATTATATTATTTATATCATCCTTGTGATGTGTGTATTTAAAAATAATCATATCGATTTGTGACGGTGATATTTCACATGTACATAAGAAAGACATTATCATTTTTATCTGGATGAAAATATATGAACATAATTGAAATGTTATCTTTTTTGTGGATAAATATTTCACGAATATAATAAATAAATATTATTTCCATCATTATAACCAGTATTTGAGAGATGTTGGTGGAAAATGAATCACATTGGTTTGCAAGGGAGTTGTCTGACTTACAAAAAAACTCTAAATTCTTTTCCTATATGATGGAAGTGGAAATAAACTTATGTATTTTAAATGAGATTAATAATAATAATTATATTTAGTATACGTTAGTGATTAGTTATTAATTGTTCAAGAATAATTTAATGGGGTGGAAGATGAAAGAAACAAAAACACTTAATAAAAAACCATCTTCTCTAGAAATCCATTATTATGTAACACCTTAGGATAAATAAGTATGTTTTTATGCCTAAAATAATAAATCTAAAACATGGGTATAGATTATGAAAATATATTAGAGTAGATATTGGATGATACCATTAGGCTCTGAAGTGTTAATGGAATATAAGTACTGGTTCCCTTTTAGAAGATAGGGGAGGGGAACTCTTGGAGTTCTTCAAAATATCAAATTAATATAAATTAATTATATATTAAAAATTCCTCCAAACTGATTTGTTTTGAAAATATGACGATTATATGAATAAATAAAATCATAAAATGAATATTGGACATGTTTTAACTATTTTTAATACCTTTTTATTATCATTAACCCTTATTTATCCCCGTAAAATCATACCATGATAACCTGAATTTTTACTCTTTAATGGTAAATAAATTTTCAATCACGCACAAAAGAAAAACTAAAAGAAACGAGGATGATATTTTAAACATTATAAATATAATTTTACTATTTTTAAATTATTATGAATTTTATATTATTTAATTAATTATTATTTATTTTAAAATACCAGTAATGTTAATTTTGAAACTTTTCATTACAACGACTTTTATAAAAAATAAGAATAAGAAGATATCATAGATTTTTTTTGATAAGTCACTAATATTTTGAGGTCACATATAAAACTATTTTATGCCATTAATATGTATAATAATATTTATTTTAACATTTTCTATCTCATTTAACTAATATTTTCCTTGGTAAAATGATTACTCCATCCCTGTTGTGAACGAATTTATGGTAACAATTTATTCACTAAAAATTAAAACATAATTAAAAATATGAATATAGACAAATAATATTTTAAATTAATATTTATTGTACAATTTAGATGTAAGAACCCGAATCTTTGTTTCAAGTATGTTTTTCCTTTTCTGGTAGTTTTTTAGAAAAAGAGGGAAATTTGGAAATTTTCAAAGTACACGCAGTGTAATTTATAAGTTCATGCCGTGTACTTTGATCTAGTGTAAGGCTGTGTGCTGGCCGTGTCCAGGACACACACACAGTGTGTAGGGGTGATGTGGAGGCCGCATAAAGCAGAGTATGGAAAGGCCAAGTATATGACATGTACTCTAGAAGTACACGACATGTTCTTTATTTTTTATTAAATGGACCGGGGTCACGCCTAGTCGACATAATTGTCTTCTTCTCAAGGTTCTTTGACCAGGATCATCTGTATGGCCGTGAACACCCTCCGAGCCCCTGAACCTCCATTTTTTTTTTCAGATCGACCATCGTCAATTGCATTGGAACCGTAGCAGTGAGCTATTCTTTCTTCTTGATTCTCATTCCATGATTTTCCCTCTTTCTCAAGATATCATGGGTTGAACATTTTGTGCATTTTTGTAGATCTACACTGTTCTACAGAGAATCAAGCTTCGTAATTTAATTATATAGATCTTTTATCCTCAAGGTATGTGGTCTGTTCCTTACCATTCAAAATCATTGAGTTTTATGTGGAAATTCAACCAATACCCATGAACGGGGTATTTCGTGTTTACCCTTTTTCCCCTATTGTTTCCAGACTTACTTATATGCTTTTGTAGATGTAATTTGATCTTGTATGTGGATAATTGCTATGCTTGGGTGTTTTTCCCTTCCTTGTTCTTGTTATGACCTTCGGGACTTGTTATCCCTTAGACGTTATACCAGTTTTCCATGCCCTGTGATCATAGGATGGAATTACATTCTTGACATACTTGTTATGCTGTTGACTGGTTTGCCAAGTAGCTCTGTAGGTGTACTTTTCCCTTTTAGCATTATAATGCACTGGTTAGAATGAGACCGTGAGAACCTGTTGCTATAGACTATAAGGGATATTCCGAGTGAGATTCCCAGAGAGTCTTGGATATTATAGACTACAAGAGGGTATAATAAGTGAGCTTCCCCAGAGAGTCTTGGATATTATAGACTATAGGGGATTGACAAAGTGAGCTTCCCAGAGAGTCTTGGATATTATAGACTACAGGAGGGTAGACTGAGAGAGCTACCTCAGAGAGTATTTAATTTGTTTGATTTTTTTAAACCATTCCATGCAAGAGAAGGAATTGACTGAGTGATATTCCTTAGAGATACTTTGATAGACCTATAACTATAGGAGGATTTACCGGGTGATCTCCTTAGAGAGTTTCATGACCATGGAGCTATAAGATTGATAGTCCACATGATCTTCCTCAGAGAGTCCCCCACTACCCTATACTATAAGTGGAATTAACCGAGTGAGCTGTCCCAGAGAGTCTTATAATTATTTATGACCAAAACAGAGGGGTTAGTCTAAGTGAACTACCCAGAGGGTTATTGGTACTTCTTGAATAGGACCATAGGGGTTGTCTACAAGAACTTCCCAGAGGGGTTCTTGTTGTGGTAACCTGTTTTCTTCACTAAAACATGTTGTTCTGTGGATTGATTACTGTTATATATCATCTTGTTACGACTTATTATTTAATGCATGTTGTTTTCTATTACTGTTTACTTATTACTGTACTATTACCTGCCATATGCTCACTAACTGTAAGGTATAGATCTTCTGGTGGTTGCCTACTGGGATTTTAGTCTCACGCACTATTTGGGCCATGATTTTTGGCTCACACAGACTATGTTGTTGAAGCTATAGACAAGGGAAAGTGCCCTATGACTTCTGGTTCTAGATTTCTTTAGAGCAGGATAGCATGGAACCCAGCCGAGGCTTGCGATGCGGAGGAGTTTCATATTTTCTTTTCATTAGTACTTTTGTTTTGTATTGAATTCAGCATTGTGACTTGTTAGGCTACTTTCTTAGACATATGTATCGTGCATCATTTCATATATACATCTATTATTTAGTAGTTTATTATTTTAGTCTTCCACTGTTTATTTTTTTTCTTATTTACTGCTTCCACTATTGTATGCTTTGTTTACTTCCACTGTGTACTCTTCTAGTGAGGGCATAGTTTCCCCACTATCACACCCAAGGCCCTCACTGCTAGTCCGCAGCCTCTGGAGTTTGGGGAAATGTGCTTGAGGCCATGTGACCAACTTGGTACGGGGTGCCTCCGGGTAGCCTTAAGAATGAGGATGTTACAATAGACCTTGAAAATCTCTTTTTTAAAAATATATTATTTTTTAAGAATTTGAATGTGACATCTTTTTCTTTTCTTTAAATAAATTATTATAAAAGTCATAATAACTTATAATTTATAAAAAAAGTCCATATATTATATGATTTAGTACTGATGGACCAATTTTACATCTAAATTAAGACACCGACAAGTGAATGGGTTATTTTATTGTTCTTTGTATATTATTTTTACCCTTAATTACCCAATTTTTACCTAGTGTATCATTTACCTCTGTAATAATCATTACCAAAGATACTATTACTGTTGGTTAAAATTAGAGGGTAAATTTTAAGTAAATATATATTATATGATTCAAATAATGGAATAAATTTTTCTAAATTAAAAAATTAGAATTTTCAGAAATCAATTTGAAATTTATCTCCTAGACTGTATGAAATAATAAGTTTTAATGTAAAAATGTTCTAAATTATGAAATGTTTTTTTTATAAAATTTCAATGTGAAGTTGATTAAAATGAAAAAAATCAATTTAATGATTTATATTTGAAAAATATATACTTTCAAACTAATATAAATTATAATATAACCATGTACAAAAATTAGAATAAAAATTAGCTTTAATTAAAACATAGTATTTTTCACTATTAATCAAAAAATAAAACATGTTAGAAAATAATGAAAATTAAACCAAAGTAAAATTTGATAGTATTATTTCAAATAATAATATTATTTTTTGAAATAAAATTTATTAAATTTGAAAAATTTATCATTAACAAAATTCTTCCATTAAACGGAAGAAAACTGTCTTTTTGAAAAATATAGGTTTTAATGCTTAAGATTGTATTTGTTCTTATTTTGTGTATATAAATTTTTTAGATGAACATAAATTTTTTTAATTTAAAATATAACATATACATTTAATTAATGTCATTCACTAATATTTATTAATTTAATTTATTAATATCAAACATCAATGAGGGAAAATGGGTTTCACAAAAAGAATTCCTTTTTACTCAATTGTTTTTTCATTTATAATTTATTAATATCCAATGAATTAATTATATAGATATGTTTAAAAAATATTTTCATTATTTATATAATCAGGTTCATACCCACCATTCAATTGGCTCGGTTATAACTATACGATTTAAAAAATAATATTTAGTTTTTCATTTAATCCCGATGTAGAATATCTTCTATGCTATTTAATGCAGAGTTTCATTACTAAAATATTGAGATTTTATAATATATAACTCATAAAATAATATAATTTCACAACATGAAAATATTCCACAATGAAAGGAAATTGATATGAAGTCCCTCAGCTTCTGTATCACTCTCCACACATTTTCTATAGTATTATAAAAAATAAACATTGCTTAATTATCTAATTTTTAAAAGAAAATTTTCAATGTTTATGATTCATTTTCTATAAGTTATTTACTTGTTATATAAAATTACTTAATCACTTAAGTTCATGTCAATCTTTAAGATGATATTCATTTCATAAGTCTAAAATTACTTTAGTCTTTTAACTATGGTCCAAGAGGTCATTATTCCATCATATATAGAATAATAATCAGGGAAGAATTAACATTTTTATACATAAATAATAATTTAAAATCCAATCATTAAATATGGTTAAGAAATATGAACAATTCTACAATCATGGAGATGGTCGGTGGTACATACGCATGTGTAACATATCCATTTTAAGAAAATCATTATAGAAGGAAAGAAATTTATTTAAAAATAATTAAAATTATATGATAAATATTAAATTATTTTTATAAAACTACTTAAATATTTCATCCATTTGTTGTGATCATGAAAAACGAATGGTATCACTTCGAGGAGGTGGTAGTCCACATACAGAAATGAACAAATATAGTATTTTTCGGTGCAACAAAATTTACGAAGGTAAATTATATATTATATTTTAAGAATGATAAATATTTCTTGAATATCATTTATAAACATTACTTCCATCATTATACCAAGTTTTCAGAGATGGTGATGGAAAATTAATTACATCATTTTTGGAGGCGGTAGTCCACCGTACACACTAATGATGGATTATTTTCCAATTTGAGGGGAGAGAAGGTAGATATAGGTCACGAAACAGATATAATAATATATAATTATATTAAAGACAGATGAGTAATTATTTTATCATGGTTGAAGAAGGTTTTAGGTACATAGAGGAAGAACTAATGCAAAAAAAGTAGATAAAAATATACCTCTTTTTGGAAAACCTCATTAATATCACACTGTATGACTTCTAGGATTAGTATTATGACTGAAAAATACCAGATAATTTCGAATATGAATCATATGAATGTATTTGAGTAGGTATATTATTTAAAAAATTGGGTTTGATGAGTGATGAGATTAGATGGACATGATCCCTTTTATAAGAGAGTGGAGGGGATCTTTGGGTATTTCTCAAAATATTATATTGATATAAATGAATAGTTAATTAATAATGGATCCAAATTGAGTTATTACAATGATAAAATGAATATGGTTAGAAATATCATCATATAATAAACATTAGAATAGTTTTTACTAAATTCATAGACATAAAATTTAGTTTGAACCCCTATTGAACCCATTTATCTCTTACCCTAACAATATGAAATTTTAAAATTTTAGGGTTAATATATTTATAATAAACTGAAATATTCACATAATTGGTCTATGATTGATATTTTTTAGAATTTCCAAATCACATGGACTAAATTAGTTTTTTTTATAATTTAATATCTTTAAATGAAATGTTATTTACTATAAAATTTCCAAAATGTAATTGTTTTCAATTATTCATTACATTGACATTGATGATATCCAGAAAACATCTAAAGTCATAAATACATATTTTATTATACCCCTAAATGTTTTTGTTAATATAGATTTTTTCTAACATTAACTATCTAAAATTATTATTATTTTAATATTTTTAATAATATTTATTTGATTTTTCCATTAAATAAATAAATACTCTATCAGTGTTGTGAAATAATTTAACATAATTATTTATTAATTAAAAATTAAAAATATAGTTTCATAATTATTATATATAACATTTATTTAAAATTAATATTTATATTTAGGTATATACTCTGTATTACACCATTTTAAAAGTATTACACTTATTGAAAACCAGAGTGTGACTTGTTTGAATTTCTATTAAAGAAAATACTAAATAGGTCATAATCTCATCCATGTGTCACCAAAAGGAAATAATTTCGACCAATGTATTATTATGTTCAATATATTCCTATATAATAACATTCATGTACGTTTTGGTTAATCTTATGATTCATATCATTTCATTTTAGAAACCAAAATAACTCTATTTACCGTTTACCATGTAAATAATATTACAAAGTTTACAATTCATATAATCCAAAAATACAAGAAATATATTTATTCTATTTACATCTATAAATTTCAAATTTAAAATCCATTTTTTGAAACTGAAATCACATAATTTTTATAATTTAATTTCAAAGTATACATGTAAACATATTGTTTTTTTACAAAAATGGACTTTTGAAGTGTTAAATGTATTTATACTGAATTCACGTATAAAGTTATTTCAAAATACATTCATTCGATTATTTAAAATAATAATGATTTTTTTTAAATTTTAAATAAATATATAATATATTTTTATCTTTTGTATACTTTCAAATAAAATAATGATGTTAATAAAAATCAAGATCTTTCACTATTCCTTGAAAAATCAATATTTTGTGAAAATTATAAAAAATTAATTTGGAGATAATTTAGACACTAGGGATTAAATAATTAAATTATTCTTTTCTATTAATAATTCTATTCAAAAAATTGAAAAATTCTTTTGGGAAGAAATCACATTTTTTTATGAATAAAAACATTTTGCTAAAAACTGTGTGAATATTTTATTAGCACTTACCGATACATTAATATTGAGTTTTAAATTTATATTTATTTCATAAATCAGTGATTAATATTCATACCATATACTTTAACAACTATGTTATAAGATACACCTTTAAATAATAATATTTTGTTTTTAAGCTCTATGTGGCATATCTTTTAAGATATCAAACATCATGATTCCTTTTAAAATATAAGTATGTTAAAATAAGTAATATTAAATATCTCTAGAGTGAATAAATTATTTCATGTTACAATTTATATGATGAATGATGAATATTTAAATAATCTCTTCCCCAATTGTCTTCGGTGAGAGTTAATTAAAATAATAAGGGCACATTTTATTCAAGGGTAGAGAATAAAATTCCACAAGATCTTAATATTTAATTAACATTAAATTGGACAATTAATTTGAATGATTACTCCACATGAAACATATAGAATAAATGAAGCCATTAAATATTTTGATATAATTTAAATATTTAAGTAAAATATTAAAACCATTCTATTGAATTTATAGGGATGAATGGGATTATTTAATTTATGAAATATTTAAGATAGAAAGTAGATAATATTTTCAATATTGATGAAAATCAATTAGTATTGCTAAAATAAGAAACATTATTATATTATTCATTGAAAAATATTTTTCAAAAAATTTGTATTTTATTCCAAGAAACTAATAATATTTTAATTGGATAATAATAAAATATATAGATATTATGAATAATATATTTAAAATAAATTAATTAAAATTAGAAACAATGTTTTTATAATAAATAGTTAAAATTATAAAAACAATTTTCAAAAATCAATATTTTCCACTATATTTTGGGATATATTGAATTATTAAATTAATAAATTTTGGAAATTAAACATTGAAAAATTAACATAAATTTTTAATTAAGAAAAATAATATAATCATAAGATTAATTTATGGTATTAAAAAAAGAATGATTTTAGGTGAATAATAAATAATATGATTTTTATAAATTAAATGAATATTAAGAAATTATTAGTATACAAGTATGCATTGAAAATTCAAGAAACCTTTTATAAGAAAAATTATATATTTTATATGGGGGTATATATTTTTAAGAATTCCAAATTTAATTTACATTCCTATATTTGGTATTTTTGAATAGAAGTAATATTTTATTATTTTTTTAATAAATATATATTTATATTTTAAAAATAATTTTTATCAGTTATTTAATTGAAAAATATTAAATGGATATAAAATTTATAATATGCGGTTCCATATTTTCTAATAAGGACCACTTTATTTTTTTGTATAAATATTTAGTAACCATTGATAAAAACTAGTTTCCACTGTAAAAGCTGAATGGATAAAAGTAATAATTCATGGGGTTAAGCCCATGAAACATGATAAAAAAGTCTATAATTTTTTTAATGATTTTTTTCTTTAATTTTGTCTTGTAAAATAAGTTATTTATGTATTTTTTATCCATATCACTTTTTAAACATGTGCTCTATTTATATTTGGTTGAAATATTTAAAAAATAGCATTCTAAACACTTAAAAAAGAGGCCTTAAACCACCCCTTCCAGGAACTCTGAAAAATTTAATTTTCACCAAAAACAATACAAAATTTCTTTTATATATAATATTATTTCACTATATTGAGTATCTAGTCAAAGGATACTATCTTATGCCATTTATTTCAATGGGATCCACAAAGTAAATCTACAAGTGCTCAACATGAGTAATCATTTCCAATTAACTACTTTCTTTTCTATTTTTCATTTCCAAATAAAATTTAAAAATAACTATGTAATGAAACCATTATTAGTTATATAATAAAATATATTATATTTTGGGAATAAAAATTTATCACATTTACCTCATCTATTAATAAAAATGATAAAATAGTTCCTCCATTGTGTTAAATACCAACTACATGATACAACACGTTTCATCATAATTTATAATGTACCCAACATAATTCATTATAAGTAACAAATCCTTATTGTACACATGGCCAAAATCAAGCCTCCCTATATACTAGAGGCTTCCAACATGCAGTGAGGGTCTTTGAGGTTTGGTAGGGAGACTATACCCTCATGACCAAAGAATAGACCAATGGAAAACAAAAACACTTATTAGTGAAAAAATTAAAAAAAGTATCTTCATAAGAATAACCCATATAGGTATTATAATTAGAAAAACAACATGATGGTAATAAAAAAACCATATCCAGTAACATATACAAAATGATTCCAAGTATGTATGTTACAAAAAATAGGGAGTATGATGGAAAATGAGAATCATACATAAAAAAAGATATATATATATATATATATATATATCCACTAGAACCCAGAGAATAATCTCAGTACACTACTCTCGTACTTCATCATAGTATAAAAAATTATGTATCCAAATATGGCACGTTCCACTATCTTTTTACTGTATCCACAAAGTCTATTCGGGTACCAATCAATAACTAAAATTGTGTTTGGGATAAATATAGAATGCCACCACCAAAATTTTATAAAACTATCAAGAGTATTAATATACAATGAGATATGTACATGTAATAATCACTGGAAAGTAGTAAATAAATAAACCACATTGGTCTGGTTACATCATGGGACACCCAACTAACACTATATACTTTGACCTAAAATGGAAGTTCTATGAGAATTTTAGATTTTAGATATATATATATCAAGGAACAAAGGTGCATAACCAAGGAATCCATGTATAATGATAGTCATATGAGGTTCCCTAATCTCAGAGAATATGAGCTTAATTAATTAGTAGTACAATGATGACATGTATATAATGTATAGACTGAATCCAATTTTGTGCTCTGTCTTGGAAGACCTGTCAATTGGCTTAATTGGTTGGTATCCTAAGCCCATCTAATGGCTTGCAAAAATTGATCCCAGAACATTATATAGATGTATAATGAACCCTTCATGCTTTTAAACTATCCAAAGAACTCCTTATGGGAACCCATGTATCACACAAGATATGATAATGGAATTTCCTAGATCCCTTCCTTGGAAATCCATATAAGGAATCCAAGTGTCACACATGGAAAAAGTAAATTAAGATCCCTCTGATCCTATCATTATCATTCCATAGAGGGAACCATGAATCAATCAAGACATAATATATAGGCATTCAACATGTGATCCCATCCATGGAATTATATATTAATATCTATGTATCTCAACATAGTTGTTATAATTAATTTAAAAATATTATAATTATTATACTTGAAAATCTCATCCAGGTTTTTCAACGTCGGAACCCTTATATATACCTATGCATGGCATGTTGGAATGGAATATACTATAATTAAACCCATACCATTTAACAATTCTGTTAATTCAAATTTACCATTTAATTAATAAGGATTTCTCAATCTATAATTAAGAAGAAACAAGGACCAATGTACATAATATTACCATTTCCCACTTTTATAATTAAAATTAATTTAAATTCACAAGGGTCAACATAACACACCTCAGTTGGGGGATCGTATTCATTTCATGGTATAAGGAAAATGTGTATTTAAATGAAATAAACACCAAGATGTGTCCAGTGTCAAGGAAAACGTATTCCAATGATTAATTTTGGTTTCTTGGACCATCCTATGAATAGAGAGATTGATTCATTTAATTTATTTTACATTTATGAGGAATTTTGTAGAGGTTCTAATGTTCAAAAAATAGTGTATGAATATAAAAAACAAGAATTTAAGAGAAAAAATCTATACCACAAACCATATCATGGAAGATGTCTCCTAGTCTAGTATCATCTCTATATTCAATCTAGAAGTGTAAAAAATATAGAAACAGGCTATCACCTTGAATATAAGGAATATTATCTCGCATAGATTAAACATTCTATATAGTGATATAAATGATGAAAAGAAGAAAGGGGATTGAATCACATAATGAGGCTTATCTAAAAAGAATCTTGAAACATGAATTAGATATCGTATATGGGACAAAGCTCAATGATTATGTATAAGAAGTTGAGAAATGCTCTCATAGTCTGAAACTACTAGATAATGAAGTAGGAAAGGATGAAATAAATATTTAAAAACGAGGGAAAATGGAAATTTGACCCACTGTTTTCGGGTTATAATGTTTAAATGCATGGTTGACCAAAATTTTCATTATATATTCACATTTAATATAAAGGGAGAACACCCTTAAATGGCTAGGAATACAGGTTTACAAATAGTTCTCTACCTATGTGTTCTCCCTCTCAGAGTGGAAAAACCCCTTGCATGTTTGACACGTGGTTTTACAAACCATGTGAACACAATGAATGTCATCTTTTTAAATAATTTCACTAATTGTCATGGTCATTTAGCATAGGGAAAATGGTTATAAAAACCTTTTGATACCCACCAAGGTTCACACAATTCCTTGGAATGGTTATCCCTAACACATGTTAAACACACAGTTCTCCATGTTCTCTGAAAAATGGGATCACTGAGCAGTAATCAATAATGAGATAGACCACATACCATTCTAGAATCTCAGAGTACCTTTTACAATATTAAAACATGTGGTTTAAATTTAGAAATTAATGATTAATTCATAATTAAAAATAGAAGGGGTTATACAACCTCCAATCCTTAAAACAAATTTTGTGCATGTTTCATGAAGGGTGGTTGATCATCATATTAGAGGAGTTCCATAAACTGATTATGTACATCCTCCTCTCACTCATAGGTCCCTTGCTACATATGGACACTATAATGACACGAGTTTTTTAAAATTGTAAATTTGGTTTGATAGTCTATGCAATACAAAAAACTCATCCTAAACAAAATAATGATTATTTAAAATTTTCCATTTTAACCTTTACATTAATTTTTAAGATATGATTTGTATTATCCAATTTATGAAATATATATGTCATAAATATATTAAAAATGATTATGAAGTATTCAATAAAAAATTTGTAATGTCTTTTTGTTTTTCCAAATCTGTTTTCATTACAACTAATTATTATTTTAATTATTATTTTCTAGAAAATATATATAATTATTAACATAAATAAAATCAATCCTTGATTTCATCACATACTAATTAATTTATGATCATAGTTTGTATTTTTCAAAATATATTGATTTTTTGTAAATACTGAAAATATAGTTTTTACTTAATATTATCATTTCATTTGATAAATTAATAATTTATTATATTAATTTGACTTTAAGGTATCATAATTATTATTTAATTATATTTAATTCAATTAAATACATGTAAATATCTTTTATATTGGATTGTATTATAATTGTATTTTTAGATTTAAATGTACATTTTTCTGAAAACTAGTTTAAAATGCCAAATGTACCTCCATTTTAATTAATTAAAATAACTCATAATGATGAATGAAGATAAATAAATATTTATAATATATATATACACAAATATATTAATTTTAAGTAATTAAGTGAATATTATTAGTTATAGAGATAAACTGAACTCTTATTTTCCTTAAAAATCTATTTTTCATAAAATTGTTTTCCATAATACTAGCATATTTTATATTTAATTAAATTTAATTTGATAAAATACTACATTTTGAATCATAATATTCAATGTTATCCTATAATGTAATCATAATGATTTAACAATATGATTTTTAATAGTGGTAAGAATTATTTATCACTATAAATGGAAAATAGGAAAATTAACGGTAAAAAACATAATTTTGAAAAAAAGAGAATCAAAGTAACCCTAATCATTTGAATATTTATGTATAATTTTCTTTTAAATTATTAATATATTTATTTATTAATATTTTTAATTTATTATTTTCTTTGTAATAAATTTAAAATATATATACATATTTTGATACGATGAAGCACAAATAATATTTTTGGTTAATATTCTAGTTCAATTAAGAAATTTATTGGGATAAATAAATGTATTTTTGAAAAAAATAATAATTTAATAAAATATTATTATTTAATTACTTTTATCAAATATATATTATCACATAATATTTATTAAGTCAAATGTAATGTATTTCCATGTTGGAAAACTATTTTTTTTCCAAAACTCATCAATTTTCCAAAAATATTGGTTTTTATATGAAAAGATAAATTTCCCATATTTATAAAATTATTTAGATAAAATGAAGAATATTTATTGAATTAGGATTTCAATATTATCCATCAATGAATTTTTCAGAATTTTCTGTGATAATTGAATTTTGGGGTAAAAAGTAAACATTGTATAAAAATATAATGTTTTTCATTACATAATAATGACCCTATAATGATGTAAAAAAATGTACTAAAAGAAAAATTCGTCCAATATATGTTTTAATATTAAAATAATGTTATTTTAGATTTGTTTGAATTTTTTTAAGCCGTATTAAATCCTCCAAAATGTGTATTATATTTTATGATTTAAAATTCATTTCCTTGAGAGTGTGTCTCACCTCCACATAAAAGGTGAAATATTTTATTATGTTCAGAAATTTTCCTTAAAAAATAATGTTTTCAACACCTCATTGGAAAATAAATTGTAAAAACCCATGGGATGGTTTGTTTGTTTGTTTTTGAATATTTAATTATATAGATTTCAAAACCTATGTTTGTGAAAAATTCTAGAATTCACCTCTCATTTCCTTCATAAAACCATACAATATCCCACTTATCATCACTTAAAATAGTTGGAGAATGTCCATAATCTGACCTCCCCTTAATATAATGCCCCCAAGGAGCCCCAATATCTAAAGAATCCCCTCTCAATATTTTAAAGTCACACACTCTATTAAGAGATTCATTCCTTTCTCATTTTTATTCAAGTTTTTGAGGTTGTTATACCCTTTCATTATCAATTAAAAATGTTGGGGTGTTATTTCTCACCTCACCCATACCTACATCCTTATTTTTTAGTTATGATAGTCCTCCTTATATCTAATTAATTCCTCCCATGTACACCAGTTACCATGCTAAAATAGCGTAAGAGTGATTCTATTTCTCCCTTTCCTTCATGTTTCCCTATTATGTTATGCCTTCTATATTCATATACATTGCGTTTGTAAATGTATTTATATGAACCAATTAATTTATATTTAATTTATCTATGGTGATAGACCCCTTTCTCTCTCATAATCCATTTTTATGAATTTTAATGTCACACCGTTAGGCTGCCAAAATTGCACCGTGATTTTCCATATAAAAATCTTCGTGTAGTGAATACCATACCCATTTCTCTATCAAGGGTATTGATCATTATGAAATTATACATATTAAATTCTACTTACATGAATTTATTCAAAATTCATTTGTAATGGAATATCTTATGATGTAGAATGAATCCATGTTATACGATCCATGTGGCACACTAATGCATGAAATAAAATGTTGAAAAAGTGTGCACCCATATAGCGCTCCAATGCACTGCGTAATAATTATTACCATGATAAGACACGTTCAATAATGGATTAATAATGATAATTCATTTTAAATGAGGGTTTAATCGGTCTAATTTATGTGGAATGAGGGATTAGTCATTCAAATCCATGTGCAATGAGACTTGGATCATGCTAATATCAAGTTGTATGTTGTTACCACATTTCTATGCTATGATAACCAGGCTATATCATGCCTTTAGTTTCATGTTTCTCTTATTCTCCCTTGATATTCCTATTTCCTAACATGTATTTTATTCTTCATGTTATACCTTGTTTAATCCTTTTACTAGTCTTTGTATCTCACCCTTTTCTTATGTATGTTCTCTGGTTATCCCATGCAATTCTAAGTGTGTAGGAATGTTTCGGTCATGTAAATAGATTTTTCATTAAACATATTGTATTTTACCTCTTGAGATTTTATATACTATTCCTAATATACAAATAAAATATAAATTTTTATCCTAGGATTATTATTAAGTTAGTTTTTATTTAATAAATCTTGTTTAAATATGAAATAAAGAAAAAAGTTTTTATAGTTGGTATCAAAGTATTGGATTAGTTATTTTTTATATTAGGATTAGAAAACCCTAGTGAAAGCCTTATGGAGAAGACTGTGTACAAGAAAACCAACCCTATATTTTGGTGAGTATATAGTTAGCGGGTTATCAAAAAAATACATTCCTTTATGGATATGAACAAGTTGAGGTAGCTTTGTTATAGTTGTATCTATGGGTAAAACCCAAAAACACCGCTTTTCCTTAGACTCAAACGGGAACTGGTGCACGAAAACGGGCCTTGCGACACTCTTTGTTCTACACTCCAAAAGGATATTCTTGGGTAAAGTCATAATATTAGTAAGAACGATTATTAAGTGAGAAAAAAGTATAGAAGAATATACATTAAGAAGTAGACCATGGAATACTTAGATCGATGCCGTGCAATTCATTATTCATGGAGATAAATTTAGTTTATAAGTTATCAATTTATTGTCATTAGATTCCCATTTTAGTGTGTAATAGTTGAAAAATACTTATGATTAATTTTTCCTATTATTATAGACAATATATGGAAACAGGAAGCACTATGTTAATGTTTAAATTACGAGAAAGTAATTTTTAAAGGGAGAAAAATGTAACGACCGAAGGTTTCTAAAATAAAGAATTCTATTCCATAGCCTTTGCAATAACAAAATTTGAACAACATAAAACAAATATTATTTAAATTTTACCATTTTAACATTTACATTGTATTTTTTGATATAATTAGTTTTGTCCATTTTATGAAATTTATATGTCAAAAATATATTAACAAATGATTATTTATTATTCAATCAAAATTTACTGAAGAACTTTTTGTTTTTCAAAATATTTTTTCATTAAAAATGTTTTTTTATTTATTTATTATAATAATATTATAGAACATAAATAAAAATAATAAGATAAATAAAATCAATATTTGGCCTCAACATACCAAAACTAACTTAAGGAAATAATTTTTCATCTTTCAGATAATATTAATTTTTTTGTGAGTAGTGGAATAATTATTTTAACATAAAATTATCATTTCTCTAGATAAATGAATTAATTATTATATTAATTTTATTTCAAGGTATCATAATTATTATTTAAATATAGTTAATATAATTAATTACATGTAAATCATTTTTTACTCAATTTTATTATATGTTTAGTTTAGATTTAAAACTACCTATTTTTCTAAAAACTAATTTAAAATGAATAATGTATCTCAATTTCAGTTAATTAAAATAACCCCTAATGATAAATAAAATAAATGAAGTATTTATATAATAAATATATCTCTATTTATTTTAAATAATAAATTTAATATTAGAATTTATAGAGTAAAATTTAACTCATATTTCCCTCATAAATTTATATTTTTGGAAAACGGTTTTCTATAATACATTTAGATTATATATTTAATTAAATTTAGTTTGATAAAATTAAATAATTTGAATCATTAAAATTAATATTATATAATAATTTCAAAATAATATTTGAACAATATGATTAGTAATTGTTGTAAA
Organism: Viscum album; assembly: GCA_963277665.1. NCBI lineage: Eukaryota > Viridiplantae > Streptophyta > Magnoliopsida > Santalales > Viscaceae > Viscum > Viscum album. The sequence goes on from OY728159.1 coordinate 1,218,730,186, forward strand.
TATTATTTATCACGATAAAAGGACAATAGGATAATAAACGGTAAAAATTAATTTGACAAAAAGTTGTTCAATGTAACCCTACTGGTATGAATATTTATGTTTCATTTTAATATTAATTATTAATATATTTATTTATTATTATTTCTAATTCATAATTTTTTATGTAATCAGTTTGAAAAAAAATTATATTTTGATATGATAAAGCACAAATAGTATTTTTGGTCAATATTTGAATTGAATTAAAATAATATGTTTTTATAAATTAATGTATTATTGAAATAAAAAATATTTCAATAAAATATCATTATTTAATTAATTTCATCAAATATAAATGATCTCATAATTATGATGAAGTAAAATGTAATTTTTATTTATGTTTGAAATCTATTTTTGTCAAAACCCATCAATTTTCAATAATATTTTTTTAGAGTGAAAATTAAAATATTTGGAAAATTATTTAGAATATATGTATATAATTTTTTTAATCAGGATGTTGAAATTATCCGAAGGTGATTTTTTAATAATTTTCCATGTCAATCGATGTTATGGGTAAAATTAATCACCATATAAATATATAATGTGGATTACGACATCATAATGACTCTATAGTGATGTAATAAAAAACTATAAAAGTGATAGTGGGACGAAATATAATTTATATTTAAAATAATGTGATTATATATATATATTTACTTATTTTTAGTAGCCTTAGTGAATCATTCAAAATGTCTAATGTATTTTATGATTTTAAATTAATTTCGTTGAGAGTGTGACTCATCTCCACATAAGAAAAGGATTTATTACATAATGTTTGAGCATTTTACTAATAAATTAATTTTTTCCACTCCTCTTCATAAAATGCAATGGGAAAAAACTATGGGATGGTTTGTGGTTTTGAATATTTAATTATATAGATTCCAAAACCTATGTTTGTGAAGTATTAAATATTTCCACTCTCATTTCCTATATAATCCCTCAAATCACCGACTTATATTCACTCAGAATCCTCGGAGCCCATACCTACTATTATGTACTGTCTCTAAAATCCTCCCCAGGAATCCTGATCACTCTTGAATCCCCTCTTCATGCTTTTGAAGTCACACACTCACATATGGGATTTATTCCTTTCTAATTTTTATCAAAGTGTCTTTATGGTGTTATACCATATTATTTTCTATTAAAAATGTTGGGGTAAGATTTATCACCTCCGACATACTTTCCTACAAGTGTTTTAATGATGATATACTAATTTATATCTCATTACCCCCTCCCATGTACACCCGTTACAATGCCGTAATTTTCTATGAGTTATTCCATTTGTCGTCTTTCTTAAAGTTTCTATGTTATGTTATACCTTATAATTTCAAATACCTACTTTTGGGACATGTATTTATATTACCATATTACTATAAATTTCATTTATATATTATGAGAAAAAATTTCTCTCTTATAAACCATTTTCTATGAATTTTTATGTCTCACCGTTTGGCTGCTGAAATCAAACCGCTATTTTCCAAGCCAAAATCATCATGTAGTGAATTTCATTCCCATTTCACTATTAAGGGAATTCACCTTTATTAATAGATTCAAATTTAATGGTACTTATATGTATTTATTACACATCCCTTAATCGTATAATAACTTATTTTGTTGAATGATTCCATGTTATATGATCCATGTGGCACACTTATGCATGAAATTAAATGTTTCTAAAGGGTGCATCCCGATAGTGCTCCAATGCATTGGGTAATGTTCAGTATCATGTTATTACAAGTGAAATGAGTGTTTAATCATGTTAATTAATGATCAATGAGGGTTTAATCATTCTAATTCACGTGGAATGTGGGTTTACTCATGCTAATCCAGGGGCAACGAGCCTTGGATCATGTTAATATGATGTTGAATGTTTTTTTTCCGAATTTTCATGTTATGACAATCATGATATATCATAAAATTATATTCATTTTTATATTTTTCTCAATTTATAAACATATTTACTAAAATGCATTGTATTCTTCATGTTATGCCTTGGTTACTCCCTTACAAGGCTTTATAGCTCACCCTTTTCTTATGTATGTCCTCAGGTTATCCCATTAAATGATGAGTATGAATGAATGTTATGGTCTTGTAAAATGAGGATTCAATAAAGATATTGAATTTTATTTGTTAATTTGTCATGAAATTATCCTATGCCTCAAATACAATAGTCTTCTCGATCTTGATAATTGTATTATTTGCAAGATTATTTAATAAAGCATGATTAAATAAGAGATTAGTTGATGGGTTTTTATACTTATAATTCCATAGAAATCATATATAGTATTGGAAATGACCTTCCTGAAAGTACCTTCATGCTTTGGTCGACTATACCTACCATATATTCATCAAAATAAGTATTTTAATATAACAAAAATTCATCAGGATAAAAAAAATATGACTGATCAGAATGGTAAGGATTAAGATGAGATATAGGGAAGACATAATGCATTCCCATGTAGATCAATGAAATCTATAACTAATAATCCACTGATCCAACCATCTCAAAAACCATATAATGTATAACGTAACTCAGTGAAATCTTTCCATATTACCTGATCCAATGATTCCCCAATCTACAAAAAACACATAAGAAGACTTGGTCCTTGATGTGAAAATATAAAGGGCATCAACACTGATTGTAATATTATTTCTTCATAGACTATGCTAAATTCATGTAGTTATGGATATGTTGTACCCACTCCAAGGTATCCTAAACAAGATGAGGTACCAATAGTGTTGAATCTCTTACACCTATCCAACATAATTGTTTAAAAACACATCCTATTGTGTATGTCCTTTGAAGGACCAATATGTGTAGTCACTTATATGATGTTATTATATGAAAATTCCATAGCAGGTATTTGTTTCTGCAATGATGTACCAAAAAAATGTTTTCATTCCTAGAGAATTTACTATAACATATTTATCATAAAAATGTATTATTTATTTGTCTGAGGATGATAATTTCATCTCAGAAAAACAAATGTATAAGGATACATGAATAACCCCTATCAGAATCATGTTGTAATATGATCATCCCTAAATGATAATATTGGTCATTGAACTACTTGAATGATTATGATTTACCGAAAAATATCCTTAATAGATTATCCACTATAATGGTATCCTAATTAGTAATGTAATGGGAAATAATTGTTAATATATCAACGAGTATCCATACTATGTCACTACCTCTTGGTGACCTTGGTAAACCCTTCATGTAATCCATGTTGGCATCATTCAATTTCTACTCAGGAATGGTAAATTTCTATAAAAATCATATGCGTAACTGATTTTCGCCTTCACATAACGACATGTGGAACTCCGCGTAATAAAACCATCTATCTTTGTTTTTTACCCATAGACACCAACACTAGTTTTGTATATCTTGGTACATCATCCTAAGACATGGATGTACGTCCCAAGAACAGGTATAAGAATCTCTAATCAATTCCCCCCATAAGACTCTTGGAACCTAGACATGTCCATGGATGTTCAATGTCCATCCCAATCAATTGCCCAACTAGGTGGTTGGTAATTTAATAAAAAACTCTCCCATATGTCTAGGCCATCCAAATCATAAAACAACAGAATTTTCTATCTATTAACAAATTGTACTGGTCACTAATTATGATGTAGTTAAAATATATTCATAATAGCACTCTTCCTCAAAGTTCATATCAAAAAACAAGTCTATAATATAATATTCTCTAATTCCCCCCCTAAAAAACCACCATCTGATTCTTTTAGATAAATTTTTTATCCACAATAATTCCCTTAGTGGGGTTATAAGTATGTTCAATGTCGATCGACTCCTTGTATTCAACCCATCAATTCCAAATATGGTTCCAATACAAATATGAAAATATGTATTTGAGGATTTTGTGGTATTTATATAAAATAAACCATTCCCATAGTAGATAATTCCTCAAATAATGATAGGAATGAAAAACCATAGCATGATATATATCAACAGTTGGGTAATTCCACTCATGTGATTTCATTTGATGAGAGTTGTATGCAACAAATCTCTCTCCCTACAATAGAATGAATCTAAGGCTAATACCTGATCTGTCACAATATATGTTATAGATTCTACCTAGCTCTGGTAGAATCCAGACCGACCCTGAAGATAGTCTTCTTTTCAACTCCTGAATATATTCTTCACAATGATTTGAACTATAAACATTTCGCACCCTTCTTCGTCAATCTCATAAGCGGTGCAATAAGGAGTGATAAATCCATAATAAAACATTTTTATTGCATATTTATCCCAATGAAAATATATATGTCTATGAAATTATTAGGAAGATCCCAAAAAACCATTGATCTCATCTTTTCAAAGTCTATTGAAACTCCATCCTCAGAGATAATGAAACAAAGGATATAGACCTTGTCAATCTAGTAATGAAATATTGTGAGTTTATGAAAAAACTAGTTCCCTCACTATGAACCCAAAATAATATCAATATATTTTACATGATTGTGTTGAGTATATGAGTGAACCAAGATTTCATCCATCTAGACTACTTTATAGGAATCCATGTATAGATGAAAATAATGATTCATCATGTCTATGTAAACTACCATCACAGTCCTGATACCAAAAAACATAACCAAATACTCATTAAAGAAATATATACTAAGAAATGATGTACATGGTATAGATGAAGTCCTAACCTATACCAAATGAGAAAATGATCTAAAATCTATTTTTTCGAAAACCTGACCTCTTGAGAGATGAAAAAATTTCATCTATATAAAGCATAAAATGATGATTCATGAGTGTACATTTATTTAACTAGAATAATACACAGAAATATTAAGGTCCAAGTCCATATTATTTTAAAAATGAACATATGTACATAGTAGAGATGTATTGTGTCAAATAAACCACTAGGCTTATAAATCCTCTATATGTGACTTGTTCTCCTGAAAATCATCAATATCCATCCCATAGAGAGGAATTGATTCTGGTGCTACTCCTGACATTACTTAAATAATAAACATCACCACTCTCTTTGGATTTAGTCTAGAATTTTATTCCAGGAAGATGTCCATGAAATGTTCCTCTATTGGATGGAAATCTTTATGTCTTATTTAATGATTATTAAGATACATACTATAAATATTGGTTATCCCCCTTCCCAACCCATGATATTCAAACTCGGGTCTGGCTAAACTCTCTTATACATTCCATTCTTATTTGTGGGTTTAGATTCCTCCCTCATGTGATGTGAAGGACAACCTTTTGTGATATAAATCAGCACGTGCATGGTAGGGGACCAACCAATCAATATTGAAAATGATTTAAAAACCAATCATATCAAGTAAAATATTGTTCGATATTAAAAAATATCCCACCATATCTTCAGGGAACTCTCTATATTGGCGTACACATTCCTTTAAGATTCATTGTAGAGTTTCAGGTTTCATAACCCCACCAAAATATAGAATTTCAATATATGAGATTTCCATAATTTCATTATATTTATATTAATTTTATTTTCTAGTATAAAATAAAGAAGGTCCAATGGTGTAGGCTACTAAAATTATACCATGTACTATAGATAGTCCAACGCTTTTATACTCTAGTACATTCTTTACTTCATTTAGCTAACCAAATATACAATAGTGAACTATAGAATTACTACCATGATTAAAATAGATTTGATGGTACTGTATCTTAAAATATTTGATTCCCTGAACACAAAGACCTCTCAGGACTAATAGGGAAATAATAGTCCAGTTCCCTACATGACATGGAGCTGTTTAACCACCTTCTGAATGTGGAGTTATTATAGATCACTTATCAAAAGGAAATGGTGGAAAGATTTTTTAAAACCTGGATGATGACCCATTTTACAACAATCTCAACATGCAATTGGAACCATGGTACAATGGGGATCCATATTTCTTAACTTCCCTCACTGGTGGAACACCACATAATCATTAATGTGTTCCATTTGACTCCCACTGCCACCATGTAGAAAGATATTGTGAAGTTTCCTTCTACTATATGTATATGCTCGGTGACTCGGTACTAAAGTTTCCCTGGCACACACAATCAACTTACCTTAGGTCCTGCTCAACGATAAGGTACTAATTCACCATTTTATTAAATAATATTCCTCTGAAAAACAATATTCTGGGAAGAAATGGAATACACAAGAGCATCTTCAATACATCTTTCTATCTTCAAATAATTACCAATAAGTGTTAGTGTGGATAACCGAAGTGTGATGAAATGAGATGAATAATACATCACAAACATTGAAACCTACTTCAGGAGTATAAAATCTAATTTATGGTAAAATATTATCAAATGTGGGAAGAATTTATCTTAAAAGACAACATGGAAGTCCCTCCAAACAATATTCTAAGGATGAACATACTGAGTAATTATAACCCAAAAATTCAAGATTGAATCACCAAAAATATATGTCATGAACTTGACCCTCCACTTTATATGGATTACCAAATTCTTGAAGATAGATAACATGGACTCTATCTGACGCTCAAAAACTTAAGAAACGCCATCCCTTAAAAAGTTTGGATGGTGCGTCTTTGGGAACTCTTAGTTTGGATTTTCCATAATATGAGAATTCCATAGGTATTCCAGTACAAACTACACTAGATATATGAAAACCTATCAGAACTAAAAATCAGGGAATTCGTCACGACATAATTCTCTAATTCCAAACACATGCCTCATTATAAAATTTAATATTAAAAATGATCTAAAAAATAAAAGAAAAAGATATGTACATAACATTCCTATATAAGAGTCAAACCATCTTCCTACAACTAAATTGTTTGTAAGGTGATATAAATGTTCATTAAGGATCCAAAGAGGAAATATTTTTCTTCCCACTACCATGGTCGTGTCTGGTTCATAGTCTCATATCATATTGAAGAGGTCCTGATATATAGAGTGTCAATTGGAAGGTATAGTGATAAAAGCCTTTACAATTTAATTGGCATCAAAATTTAATGATAATAATTTCATTTATGAATTTAAAATTATTTTAATCTGTGATCAAATATATGGATATGGACAAAAATATAGTTAGATAAGCCCCCATTCTCATGTAATAAATTCATAATCATTATATATTATGATTGAAATGTCTTGTAACTATAACAATACCATTGCATTTGGTATTAGGATGTACAATATTGATCAAAATTGTTTGAATAAAGGCATCACCATTCCCAATTTATATATTTACATTCTATATACACTAAAATTGGAATTCGTGTCGTCAAAATGAACTACATTTTCAGTACATGAAACTAAAGGATCATGGCTCAAACATATGATAATTTGTTAGTTAATAATTCTCCATAAAACTATGTGTGGGGAGTAAGACGTTGTCGATATAGACACATTAATTAAAAAATCATTAATCTTACTTTTCTACATAAATTTTAGTCATATGACAAATCTATCAATAAATTAACATCACCATGCTGATGATAGTGGACGTGACAAAATAAATATGACACGAAATATGAATGGAATGTGAATATATACATACCTATACTGGTTCATGAGACTATACCTCCTTTTCATACCAGCTAAAGGAAAATAGAGAGTACATTATAATAATAAAAACAAATTCCACAAAATATTGTGCCTCAAAAAATGGTAGAATCAATTCAAATATAAGAACTGCAATCCAGAATAACTAGTCTCATCACAGGTAATGTGGATCTTCCCCTGAACAAGGGTAATCTACATCCAGACACATTCTCAATAATGAATTATGACACTTTCCATGTATCTTATCTACCAACCTGACACCATAAGGAAAATGGGAAAATCAATTTGATACAACTTTGTAACATCCCAAAGCGGGTTAACTGATATATAAGTAAAATTGGTTTTCCAGATGGCCACATGCACACCTCCCCATATGATAGTGTTTTCCAACAACCAGTGTCGGGTTATAGAGGTACATTGGATAGACTATTTACACTTGGTAATAGTGTAGTATAGTGATAAAAATAATAGAAAGTAGTGAAAATAATAAATAAATGAATTGTAGAAGTATAACTCATCTAGATATAAATATCTATCATACTAAATTATAACAATAATAGAAACACATCCACTAACATATACAAAATAATTTTCATGTTTATATCATATACAAAAAAATGTGAATATGATAAAACATAGAAATAGACAAAGGTAACAAGCAATAAAAAATATACACTAAATATACCTCTATTTGAAACATGATAATATGACGGGTGCTCTCCTCTGAAACTCATTCTCAGTAGAAATAACTAGGATCCAAAAGCTAGACCCTTCCCCTCACTCCAACTCGTATTTATGACGTCTATTCGATTACCAATAAAAATCCCAAAAAAGATGTGAGATAAACTCAGTAGGGCCCCACCAATGGTTTCTAGAATTATCAAGTATGTAAATATAAAATGACCAGTGTTTATATAACAACTTATTGAAATTAGTAAATACATAAACCACATTAGTTTGGTGTCCTCATCGGTTACCCGATCAGAACTAGCTTCATCAAATTAATCTAGAATTTCTCCCATCATTTTTTATTGTAAATTTATATATTTAAGTCTTGGACCCATGGAGTACAACAGTGTTGTTTGTTCGTAATGATAGTCATACGAGGTTTCACAAGCTCATGGAAACTGATCTTATGGAATAATTAGTACTACTTATCCAAATATATAATTCCTAGATGAAATCCAAGTATGTTCTTTGGATGTGAAACCATATTAATGTATTTTATTGGTTGGTATACAAGCCCATCCATAATGTTCTTTAAAATGAACCCTTGTGTTGCTATAGGTTTAATAGGATCCTATTTCTTTTTAACCTTGTCCATGGAATTCCTAGAGGGAACCCTGGTATCTCCCATAGAAAGGTAATGAAATTTCCCTCTGATCCCATCATTGGATTTCCAAGTCGGGAATCAAAATGTCACTTTCGTAATAACATAATGAATATAACTCTAATCCAATCCTTATCATTACACATATTCAACAAAGTATCACTCATAAAATAATATATAGTCTTCCACTCAAGGATCTAATCTAAGGTATTTTTTTATACAAAACTCGGAATCACTCTGAGTGTGTTAAAATGCATTTATAAATATTTTAATTTTGATACTCAATGATCCCATCCAAGGTATTTTGAGTTTAAAACCATGAATCACCATAAACATGTCATGTTAAAAGGTCATGGGATATTGGTAAACCCACACCATTTAATAATTTAATTAATTCAATTCATCCATTTAATTTATATAGACAACTCAACATTTTTTTAAGAAGAAACTAGGTCCAATATAAATGGGGTTCAAATTTTCCATTTATTAAATTCAAATAAATTTTATTAATAGTGGACAACACAACACACACCCGTATGTTGTTCTGCATCATTTTATTGACTAAGAATCATGTACCATTAAAAAACACGACCCTAATGGGTTACCCGTGTCAAGATAAACAATATTTTATGACCAAATTCTATTGTTAGGATTACCCTAAAAATGATAGGTCTATTCATTTAATTTATTTAAAATTTAGGAGGTCTTTTAGGGATGTTTTGGCATGATCCCTGAGGACAGAATAATATAAATGAAATGAGCTTAATGTAAAGAGGCTAGAAAACCTAACATACCCTCGGTAAATAACTCATCTTATGAAATCAGCTTAAGATTCAAGATAGAATGGTAGAATTCAAAGAAATAGACCAATACCATTGAAATTTGATACATTGACTAGAACAAATATATAAATACATATGGTGAGACAAATAAATAAACTAATCAATGGGATTGAATATCTTACTAATATAGATCTAATGTGACCAAAAAAATGAACCACACATCATTTAAGGGAGTATGCTCAAATCCTAGGAATTTGGATATGGTATTATCTCTAATAATGTGAGTATAATAGAGAATGAGTGAGAAATAAAGAAATTATAATTTAATTATAGGGTTGAAAATATGTTATATTTACCATATTTTTATTTGGCACATGGTCTACTCTCACTATTGGTCAAACAATAAAAAATTATGGATATAGAGACCATACTTTTTCTTACATGGATATTACATCATTTAATAGATAAAAACATAACAGAGTTACAAAATTAGGATATAAAGGTTTAGTTTCATGAAAAAAATTAGTCCCATAAATAATATTAACATAATAAAACATAAAAAATTCTTTTAACTCATTTTCATTGTCCATATAATTCTTTTTTTCTCCCTAGTACTTGTAAACAAATATGGATATTAATCAAAGAAAGGGGTGATCTACAATTGTAGTAAGTGGGTGAATAAGGGAAATGAATCACTATAAAATGGATGAGTATAAAAATCATCATCAATTGAATTATTTAGATATTAACTAGAAGAATAATGAAAGAAAATACATACCCAATATGAAATCAAATTCCACCAATAAAATTATAACGATATTATATGGAATAATGTTACCACATTATCCAATTGGAGAAGAGTACAACACTTGGGTTTCAATGATTTCCCCAGTAGGTGTATTTATGGATATCTATTTTTCAAGGAGTCAAGTCTTCAATTCAATATTTCTATAATTCTTTCATGATATAATGGAATAAGTAGAGTAAGAATAAAATATGACTATTTCATTATTGATGAAATTAGAATTTTACCATGTATGAAATAATTTTTATACTCCACTCTAGTAGTACTGATGGTATAATCATTAACATGATATATTGAATTTATGTGGGTACTGATGATGATTACCCTCAAAGAGTCAAGATTTAGTGCATTGGAATTCTTAGTTCTCTTGCACCCTACTATTGAAGAATTTAACATAGGTAGTTCCTCCCAGTCCTCCATGATGTCAACCATATTATTTATGTCTGTTCAACATGCCTATGCTTTGTGGATTTCTATCCAATAGATGAAACATTTTTCTAACCCTTTAAGGAAATCACCATATGGTTTCTTCCCAAATTTGTTCCACGTGGGTGGTTGGATCTTCTTTAATTATTTTTCATTTGACCCACAGTCATGGAAAATAATTCTTCTATTATTATCTCCCTAAACATTGTGTATATTTGGAATGCTATCTCTACCTCTAGATCACATCATACAAGTTCTTCATAAAACCAAAAGTCTCAGATTGAATGAATCTTTCAATAGTGTGGTTTTAAACCAACAAAGAATATATCTATTTTTCATTCATTATTGATAAAAAACTATAGCATATCATTAAATGATTGTGTTGTTTTATTAGTAATCCATGAAAAATTCACCTTCCTCTTTCTTCATCTCATTGAATTATCTCTCCATATTTTTTTTAAAGGATTATAAAAATACTTATTTGTAAATATTTTCTTATAGTCTTCACACTCCATGTAATCGATTTGTCTTTTTTCTTGGTTTTCATTTTCAATTCCTACCATTTATCACTTTATCTATCTAAATGATAGGTATCTAGATTCACCTTCTCATTCTAGGAAATGTGAAGCATTGAAAATTTCTTCTCCATAGATTTAATCCATTGTTCCATGATAAGTGGATTAGAATATCCCCTAAAAATCGGTGGTCATTTCTACATTAAGAAATTAATGTTAGATACTACTTATATGGAAAAGCTGGACATTCCAAGTGGTTGATGTTTCTATCCATAGCCTGACACACCTAAATAAGCATCACAATGATGTTTTGATATTGAACTCATATGTAATTGAGGTCTCATTCATAAAATCATTGCATTGTCCCTCACATGGACTTTTTTCCTAGTTTATCATTGTTCAAACCATTTTATAATATAGAAAATTTTTGAAAATGAAATAAAGTCAATATATCATAAAAAACATATCCTTTTATGTAATTAACATTAACAAAATTTAATATGGGTTCCATGTGTTTATAATTTATATAAACAAGGATTCATATATCCAAAGGGTTTCAACTAACATTCTGTAAAACGAATTCTCAAATTTACTAAACCATTATCAAATAACAACTATATTGTGCCAACAATTTCTTACTTTAATATTAAATCATTTTTAGGATTAAAAACACAATAGTGCTACAATAATAAGATCCAAAGGATTAGTGTTTGTTAAAAATTTGGATCATACATAACATTTACGTAATAAAACATAATCATTTAATTAAATAATTCTTCTTTTTTCCTTTTAATTCATGTGTTCTCCTTAGTACAAGTAATCAGATGAGAATATACATTAAATAAAGGGGTCATCTAAATTCCTGGAAAGAGGATGAATAATGCACATGAATCAATAAAAAATGAGTGAGAATAAATATTAGAATCATTTCAAAAGAAGAGGATATTCATCGTGATCCTGAATGGGTACACTAAAAAGAGTCACGAACTTTGTCGATGCATAAAAATGAAACATCATGCCTTATTGGTCATATACCACACATAGTTGTGAACAAACATAAAATCATCTTGATGCATAACTTATGTGCATTATCAAAACGTCATCATTTTGAAAAAATAAATCATAATGTTGACACATATTACACATTATCTTAGGAGACCCATCAAATTACCAAATTATTTATATATATAAATAATTCTGGGCCCACCCATCATATCATATCATTTACATAATCAAGTCCTCCACGTCGAATGTAAATCAATAAAAATGTTAAAGTGACCTAATAAAATAAATAGATTTCATTAGTATATCATAAATAATTATTTCATGAAATAAATTGGTCTTAAAAATGGAATATAAAATAGATTAATTTGTATAGGAATCATCATATTGGAAAGAATAATTAATTACCCATGAAGAGTTAAGCTGGGTTTTGAAATAAAGAGTTCTTTCCGAATATATTTTTATTAGTAATAAAAAAAGATATTAAAGTTTTATATCCACTAATAAAAAATGGAATTACAATGAAATTATATTTTTGGAGTATCGAAATAATATCCACACTATATTTTGACATGAATGTTGAATAACCCAATAACTGAGTGTTGGGTTCGAGAATTCCCTTACTGTATGTCTGAAAGCGTTCTGCACATCCACTTAATATCCCAAATTATGAAATAAGATTAAATAATTAGTTAATTAAAAACTTATTATACATTTATATTATTTATTAGATGTTTTTTATGTTCATTTATGTCTATTTTTTGAGTTATAGAGGTCAATTTTGTCGATCTCTGGGCATTTATTATCATTTATTCAAGGTTAGTTTTCTTATTTATAAATATATAATATCTTATAAAAATTGAATCATTGTCAAGAATTGAGATTACATTTTATTAATGAAAATAACATATATTAAACGACATCATTTGTCATTTGTTTCTGGTATTATTTTGATTCATTTGATAAAATATAAATGATTGGAGTTTTGATTACATTGGGGATTTTTTACATCAATCACAAATAAGTTTCATTTTATTAAATATTATGTATAGAAATTATTTTTAGAATATTTTATTTTTTATAATTAATTATAATCATTTTAACCTTAATAATGGTTTTATGACTCGCCTGGAAGGTGGCGATGGAAAAAAGAAAACTCGTTTTCCATAAAGGTGGTGAATAGACACATCACAGATGATGTTTAAATTTTTATAATAAAAATAGAAGAGAAGATATTTAATGATATATATTCTATTAAAAAATATAATTCTATTGTATATAGGATTCTAAATTTATAATTCCAATATGGATAGGAGAGTTTAGTAGAGGACACAAATGAAAATAAATTAAAGGAGAATAATTGGGGATTTCACCACTTGAATATTGTCTCCTTTAGGACCTCATTAATATAGTTTGGCTTGGTCAATTTTTTTGTACCAAAGGCTCTTTTACATCGGTAAAAGGATTTTAAAGGACACTGGTCCTAAATTATACAATATACAGGGCTTAGAATGTGTGAAAAGAGGAGGTGGGGAGGGGTGGTATTTTTAGGTGGAGGAGAATGGTGTTTTATAATATTATATACACTAGTTTATTATTTGGCTCAAAAATATAAATAGTGTTGATTAATATAACTTAATATAGTGAATGGAGCATTATTGTTTCAAATAATTGGTTATTAAATCATCCATACAACATCCATGTCAAAAAAATTCAAGTATTTAGCTTATTCTGTAAATTATCATATATCACTATTCCCCAAAAAATAAACATTTTTAGAGAAATCACAAAAAATAACACTAACCATTTTTTGATATGTAAATTTGAATAACATTACCCATTAATTTATATGAATTTTATTTATAGGAGAGATTAAATTTTCAATTAAAAACACCATTTATTCAAAAATTACTGATTTTAATATTACAACCAATTTTATGAAACATTGAAAAAATAATTTATGTCTCATAAAGTTATCTTGTTATATTTAAAATACAAAATATAAATTTATGAATCAATTTAATGAAAATAAAATTTCTTTTAAATCATTTTATTTTTTAGAAAACAGTAAATTATCATTTCTGATTTTCAAAAATACCAACACATTATCTATCATTTTTTGAAACATTTATTAACTTATAACATGGTATAATTATATCATATTATCTCTAATAAGATGTTTAACTTTTTTATACGATCATAGGTAAGGAAACTATTCTATTAAAAGTATTGATATTCATAATGGTCATATTACTATTTTACAGTCAGTTTACTATTCCTTCAAAATAAGTTCCTTAATTTCCCTAATTACCATTTATTTAAATATTTATTTATGAAATTAATTTATTTACTATGTTCTTTATTATATTATAGAGTTTTATTATACATGCTGCAATTTACTATAATGGAAATTCAATTGATAAAATTTTGGGTCATTACATTCTTTCCACCCTATGAAAATTTAATCTTAGAATTTCATTTTACATACTATGGTTTAAAAATTTTAACATATTTCTCCTAAATTTACTGCCCCTATTCACATGTGACTTCTCCATAATTATGGTTCCTCCAGAATACTTTGACAAGGTGAGAATTCTTCTTGCGTATTAATTTTTCTGTATGGTCCAAGATCTTCATCAAATTCTCTTCATTTGATATGTAATTATCTAATTGTAGCACCTTCAGATTTAGTACATGTGATTATTATGTAATGTACTTACACTAAAGAGATATATGAAATACTTGATGAGCATGATCTATATTTTGATGAAGTGAACTTCGACAGTCCACTACTCCTATGATATCAAGGACATAAAAGTGGATAATGTACCTTGGAATATGCTACCCTTTGTTTCCAAAATGCACGACTCTCTTCTATGGTGCTATTTGATGAAAGAATTTTTGAAAAACATCATCCCCCAAATCCCATCAATGGTTAACAACATAGCTCAATTTATGAATATCAGTAGAATAAATATGTTACTGAATTTGAGGACTCTTATCAAGAAAGTTATTACACAATATCATGTCAATGTGACTATCATTATCCAACTTCAACCTAACAAGTTGGTGTTATACATCACTTCCCAAAAAGATATTCACATGGATCTATTTGAATAGTTGAGTGAAAATGATTATACTTTATGAACTCAACAAATGGGAGATGTGGATCCCATACACCTTTTAATTCCATTTAGTAGGCTCTTAGTATGTCCATGAGTCTCTTAATAGTATATTAAAATTGGATATTAGTTTGGGAGTGATAATCTGTACTGAAATTCAATTTTTTAAAAAAATAATGATGAAGTATTCTTTCTAATTTAGATGTGATCCTCAGATCATGACCAATGATGATCTAAAGTGGAATGCCATGCCGCCTCACCACATCCTTCACATATATATTGGAATTATTTTCAAGTGAGAAATCACCAGTAATAGATATAAAATCGTAATTTATAGTGAGTGGATCCACCACAACCTATATCACATTATTCAATTTTGATGTATTTAGAAGACCATTGAAAAAGTTCATAGTGACATTCTCCCATATATACATGGGTATTGGAAATGGTTTTATCCCACCCTTGGACTTTTTTCACTTTACATTATCATTCTAAAAAACTAAACAACTAGAAATATACTCCACATTATCCTTTTTTCGGGTCATCAGTCTAGAAGTTTTCCTGAAGATCATGGTATATCATTGTGCTTCTAGCATGGATAGAGAAAGATGACCTATGGGCATTACCCAATTTTTCTATCTTTATATGAGGTTATATAGTCACACAAAGTATAGTTCTATATATGAGAATACAATCCTTATCAGTGTGTAATTCATGTAGTTTCTCTTCCTTTACTACATAATCCTTATTTTTAGCTCGAGATCATCACTTTGTACAACCTTGATCTTTTCATTTAATGATTTTTGGTAAATACTTTGGGAAAGGTAGTATTTATTCCTTTCAATTATGATTTAAAAATTAATCCATTGAATATCCATGCTTATTGGGACTTTCCTAAACAATATACTAGATAGAATAGAAGGTTCTTTTCTAATAAGAGGAACATCAATATTTTTGGCCTTCCGATGATGATTTTGAATAGATATGTCATAGTCCCTGATTAGCTTTTAAACATCTATGTTGATGCATATTTATTTCCTTACATATGAGTATATTCATTTTACTCCTTGGATTAGTATATATTACACACTTATAACTATACGGGTAGTTCCAACATATTTTCAATGAAAAAACATAACCTCTATCTCCAGATCTTATGTCGAGTAGTTCTTGTTATGGAACATCAACTACCATTAGGTGTTGTCTATCAATTTTTCAGTCTAAATGAGTACACAACCCAATTAATTATTTAAATCATCACTAAATATCACGAATTATTCTCCACTTTTTGGTAGTGTGAGTTCAGGTGTAATGATTATCCTATTTTTTATATCCATGAATATTTCCATAAATTCTTCCATCCAATCACACTTCACCCCTTCCAAGTTAAATTTGTTAGAAGGATAGAAAATCATTATTAATTTATCAAAGAAACATGAATTGTACCCTCTTAATCCAAAAGAATTATGTATTTATGTGACACAAGTGTGTATGTCATATTCCCCAATTTTATTTTTTTGAAGGGTCTATAGAGATTCCCTCACTTCTGATCGCATTTCCTAATAATGTGACTTGCTACAACATAATGTCACACTTTATGAAAATGAAATATAGTTTATCATTCCATAATGTCTCCAGCACAATACATAGATGTTCATCATGTTCCTCCTTACCTATGAAGTAAATAATTATATATTTGATAAAATAATCCTTAATATTTTCAAGTTAGTGTGTAAAGAAACTATTCATGAAATCCATGATTATTACATGAAAATCATTATGTTCGAATGAGTCACTAGAAAATCGTAATTTCCAGAACCCAAATGGAAAGCAGTCTTTAGAATATCGTTCTCTTTAAATTTTAATTGATGATATCCAAAATGAGGTTACAATTCTATAAAGTAATCAAATCTTCATAGTTGGTCAGTCAAGTCATCTATTAATGGAAGAGGATACTTGTTTATTATGGTGATCTTATTGAGCTCTCAATAATCAAACCATAGCCCTATTGGTCCATCCATTTTCTTTTAATAAATCACTTTCATTTCACAAGGTAATGCACGTGGGTGTGTGAAACCATTGTCCAAATGCACTTGAATCATCTTCTTTAACTCCTCCAGTTTGTTAGAGGCCATCTGGTAAGGAAATTCAGAGATTTGAGTTTCTCTAGGTATTAGTTGTTTTTAGGAATATACCTAATGATTTAGCAGATGTCCATGTAACCCTTCAGAAAAATTCATCATTGTGTTTCCTCACAATGGAAATTTACTCCAGGTTAACACCTTTTATTGACTCAACTGTTTAAGTGAGGTATGATTCTACATCGGGCATCAACTCCCACACCATTGAAGTATTGAACGATTATTTGTGATCTCAGTTCATCGATCATATCAGATTTCTTCTTTATGTATCTTTGAAATTAATAAGATTTGTTGATTCCTATCCCACACATGAAGAATTTCCCCATCCCTTTGAGGAAAATATAGTGTTTTTTCTTTCCACATTTTTGACATGTGGGTGGTTGAATTTTCTTTCATCCCTTTTCATTTGACCCACCCACAGAAATGTCCATTCTTCACGTCATATCTCTATAAACATGGGACTATTGTCAAAAATCCATATCTTCTTTGAGATCACATCAGACCTATTCTTCATAACTCCCAATTTATTTGATGCATAGAACCATTCAAATGCCTAGTTTTAAACCACTAAATAATTTATATATATTTCTATCATTATGGATAAAAAATAGAGGCACATGTTTTATGACTTGTGATGTTCTCTTCGTAATATTTGAAATAATTACCTTACTCTTCATTGATCTATTATGACTCTTTCTCCATGTTATTTTGAAGTGTTCAAGGGAAATAATTTTTAGGAAATATTTTCTTAATGTCTTACCACTCGATCTATTAAATTTATCAATTTTTCTTAGTGTTATATATATATTCCCACGAGTGATCAACTTCTCCATATAAATGATAGATATATGAAGTCAACTTCTCCTTCTTGGAACTCTGGAGCCCAAAAAATATCTTCCCTATTGAGTGATACCATTTTTTCAGTATAGGGAGATTAGAATATCCACTAAATGTCAGTAGTAGTTGTTGTAAAAAAATAATAAATGTTTAAATACTCTTTGGTGAAGGTGGATAGTCCATCAGGTTCATATTTTTTTTCATAGGCCAGGATAGCTGGTTAAGGATTTCCAAATTGTTTGGAACTCTTCCACCCATGGAATTTTGGATATCATTTGGAAAATTGTTGCATTGTACCTCACATAGTCTGTTAGCCTGATTTCTCCTTGTTCCCACCATTTTCTTAAATAGAAATGGTTTGGACACCAAATTAAGTTAATAAAGAATGAATAATTTATCATTTTGTGAAACACTAATGTTATATCTTTTGGGATCCCTATGTTAATAATTTATTTAAACAAAGATTCTCATAATTAGTCTTATTATAAGGTTTCCCACAATCATTCTTTATTACTAATGTCCAAGTTAACTAAACATTGCCCTGATACATACTTTAGATATCCACATTTCTATTAATTAACTATTATATTTTTTTAAAATTTAAAAAACATAATAGTGTTAAAAAAAACTAGGATCCAAAGGTTTAGTGTGTTGAAAATATTAGCCATGTACATAAATTTTATATAATAAAATAGAAACATTAATTTAAATGATCATTATTCTCCCATGTAAATCTTATGTTATACTTAGTATAATTAATCACTTAAGGATATACATAAAATAAAGGGGTGGGATAAAATCGTTGTGAAATGATGAATAAGGGTCATGAAACAATATAACATGGGTGAGAATAAACACCATCTTCATATCACTAGAATATGATAATATTGATGACCATTAATGGGAATATTAGAAAATGTTATAGAATAGGGAAATGTATTAAAAAGAAACATGATGTCTTAGTAGTCAAATACCATAGATAGTTATGATCAAAGGTAGAATCATGTTCACACATAACATATGCACATAGTCACATCTACATCATTTTGAAAAAATATAGAATCATGATAACATTTAATAAAAATTATTTTAGTAGATTAATCAACCTTCCCAATGCATTGTAGAGTTATATAATTTCAAGCCTAACTATCACAACGTTACATTTACATAATCATGCATGAGATATATAAAATATATAAATCAAATTCATAAAGTATCCCATGTAAATGTATAGGATAGATAAGGATTTAATAATTCATTATTTCATGAATGAACATGGTGTTCCCTAATGGAAAAGTTAAAATAACTTATTTTGTATATGAAATAACATTCTTAAGGTAAGTTGAAATAACATTAGAGGATTTGTGAAATATTTTGAAATGAAGAGTTACATTGGAAAATCATTGTATATATCATAAATTATGATTTGAAACATCTGTATCCCAAAAAGTAAAATGAAAAAAATTGTGAAATTTTATTTTCTGATTTTTAAAAGAATATCGACACAAAAATTTGACATGAATGATAAATATCCCATTGAAGTGGTGTTTGGTTCGTGAATCCCCTTACCTTATGTTTGTAAGTGTTCTTCAACTATATTTAATATCCTTAATAATGAAATTAGATTCATTAATTACTTTATACTAAACCTATAATGAATTTATTGGATTTATTAAAAATTTAATATATTTATTTATGAAAATTTTTATGTGTTATAGTGTTCACTTTCTCCATTCCAAGGTGTTCGATTTTAGGGAATGATGGTCGGTGTTGTGGTATATAATTAAAGAATTTCAGTGAAAATGGGAACAATTATATAGAAGATAAATTATATGTCATTAATGAAATTCAATTAGATTAAATAGACTCATATATCATTTTGTTTTCTGGCATGAAGATGATTATTTTGAGAAAACATAAAGGATAAATGTTTATATTATTTTGGAGAGTTTTCTAACCATCCCAAACTAGTGATTTTTTATTTAATAATATGTTTATAAAATAATTTCAGAAAAATAAAAATTTTGTAAAATAAATATTAAAATATGTTTTTCCAAAATAATTATCTTATGACCAGCCTTGAAGGTGGTTATGCAAAATTAAAACGCATCATCCACAATGGTGGTGAATCCAAACATCAAAGAGAATGTTTTCAGTTTTAGAATAAAATTAGAGGAGATGATATTTGATGAAGGATATTTCATTTTAGAAATTATATTCCACTATATATATTATATTAGAGTTATCATTCAACTTTGGATATGCAATGTGAGGATATTATATGAAAATAAAATAAATTCAAAGGTAATAATTGATGATTATACATTTTGAATGTTTTTGTCTTGAGTACCTTCTTATGGAACATAGTTTTGATATTTTATTGAGGCTAGAATCACTTAAACATGAGGAATATTCTTCCGAAGGTATGTGGTCATATTTTAGACAAGATATATGGCTAAGATGGTGTGATGAGAAGAGGAGGTGAGGTGGGGTATTTACTGGGGAGGAGTGGGGTGTTTCATTATTATTATATTTATTAGTTTATTAATTTGGCACAAGAATATCAATAGTTTTTACTACTATGACTACATAATTGTTAATGGTTTATGGTATTTTGAACCAATGGGTTATTATATTATTCATACCACAAACATGACTAAAAAAATCATGTATTACCTAAAATGTAAATTAACGTATTTAACTATTCACCAAATATCCAACTATTATAGAACATCCTAAATATGCACCCTAAATAATTTTTTATTACTATGTTTTAGAAATAGACACTTTTCAATGAATTTTGTTTTGTAAATATGATAAATTTAATTTTAATTAAAACATTATTTTTTTTGAAGAATACCAATTTTAATATTAAAATAGATTTTATGACACGTTGAAGAAATAAGTGTTATCTCTACATGTTATATTATAAATATAATATATAGAATATTAATTTTTTAATCTGTTTTACGAAAATAAATTTTATTTTAAATCATTATATTATTAATAAAATTGTAGATAATGATTTCCACTTTACAAATAATTTGAACACACATTTTATCATTTTAAAACATTTATTTACTTATAAAATTATATAAATTTATAACATTTTCACTTATAAGATGCATAAATGTTATTTATAATTTAAAATTTGAGGTCACTACTCAATTGGACATATTACAATTCCTAATGTCCATATTACTATTCCAAAGGTCAGGTTACTATTATATCGTTATAAGTTCCATAATATATATAAATAACACTTATTTTATTTTTCATTTATGATAATAATGTTTTTATTGTGGTTTATATGTGATGTCTGGTTTTTATAATATGTGACTTAATTTATAAGAAGGAAAAATCCATTGATAACATTTTGGGTCATTTCAATGTACACGGATTGCCTAGGGGAAACCCCCTCACACATCTAGGATAACTATTAGAGAGAATGTGTGAAGCTAGTGGATTCTCTCTTTCTAAGAGAATTAACCCCAATATAGTTCTTTCATGGTTTTTCGAACCTTGAAACATCATTTAGACCACATTTTCAACCACCTAAGCATGTGTTCAGGATCTTTTATGTTTTGGTGAATGACATAAGAAAAGCTTGATACCCTCTAAGTCTCCCATGGTTGGGGTGAATAGTTAGAAATAACCAAATAAAATCCATGTGACTCCACAATTTCTCCCTAAATCATGAAATCTATGCTCCAGATTATCCCATTTTCTTCTAGACACCTTCTTAAACTGTGAGCCACTTTTATAATATTAGAACAAGTGGTTGAAAATGACATTTAAAGGATTCATACCTCATCCAAAAGGATGTGGTGTTACAGCCATGACCACCATAAATGTATGGGTTGAAAGGGAAATTTAATTTATAATTTTTATAATTTTATATATATTTTCGTTCCAAAACAATAAATTATATTACTCATTTCTTCCATTCTATGGAAAGTGGAATTCTCATCCACGTATACACATATACTACTACCTCCATGGAACGATTGATATTTGTGCTTCTATTAATTACCACCTTTCATTGATGGACATCGGGAAGTGATTATAGGATATATATATATATATACTAATTATTATATAATTATTGTTCTACTTTGAAAAACTAGAGAACCCCTTAATTATATGATCAACAAATGATTATCATCAATTAAATAATTTAATTCGAGAAAACTAAGAGGAAAATGAACTCTTCCTTATATGAAATGTTCTTAAATAAATTAAATTCAATATATAGATATTTAAATTTTTATATATAATATAATGTATAACAAAATAATATCATTATTATTTTCATATAATGATATTGGAAATAAACCACCTTAGTGCAACCCATTAATCATAGAAGTTTCATGTCTTGGTATGTTTAACCACATACTTGAAAAATACTATGAATTTCTATCACGAGTGAATATTAGATGGTATTTAATGATATTACAATACATAAATAATTTTTTTTGGTATGATTATATAAATATTTAACTCATTAATTATGAAATCACCCTTCGTTCATTTTGAAATATCGAAACACACTTTCCATCGAATTAAACCTCGTGGATCATATCCAAAACATCTATGAAATGAAATCATATATTAATAAAATATCTTGGAATATATATAATATTAACTTTAATTTTATCATAATTATAAGATGGTTAAATTAATAAATAAAACCCAGATTTTTTGACACTAGTTCAATACAATAATGTTTACATACACCTAATGTAAAAATAGGTTAAAAAAAATTATAAATTTATATATATTTATCATAAATAATGAATAAAAATGGTTATTATTATGAAAAAATTTGATTAGTATATATTTAACGAACATAATATAATTATTCAGGTTTTTTGGTTCAAGTGAAAAAAGGAATCAGGACCGACATTAGGGGTTTTTTATCCCAAATTACTATCTTTGAGACAAATTTGGTATTATGAACCTAATTTTAGTTATTTGGTTTATATTATTCCTATTATAGATATAATATCATTAATTATATTTTATTTATGTTATATTAAGATTAATTACAAGAAATATCTTTCAAATATTTTTTATTTGAATGTTTCTGAAGTTGCAATGGTTTTCATGGTCTCAATACTAATTTTTTGAGATATTATACATTTAATAAACCATGTTTCCATTTTATGGGGTATTCAAAACCTAGGGATATAATTTATCATTACTATTTCATTTCATATGATTTAAAATATAAATAAAATTCTTTTATTCAAGTGGTTATTGTTTCTGTTTTTCTCTTGTATTAATGACATTTGGTAACTTGAAATTAATTTATTTTGTAATGATCATTATTTTGATCTTGTATCATATATAATGGGTAAATGTTTCAATTTGAGTGTATTTCGTCATATTATATAAATATTTAAAAGGGATATACATTCCTTTTATATAAACCCTTTGAAAAATATTTCTCATAACCTCAGAATATGTGGAGATATTGTTATCCATTATATTGACATGAGGAAAAGTATTAGCATATCATATATTCTTATCCCAATAAAGATAATTATTTTTAAATGGAATATGTACTGTCTGACAACATATTATTTACTAGGATTAATTGTAATCAATATATACCTTTTATTAACTCATGAAAAATTATTGACATTCATGATGATTACTGACTACTAAAACAAGTTGGTCATTTATAAATATTCATTATTATTTATTATACAGATATATATGTTTTTTTCATCGATAGGACCCTTTGGGAATGGATTGAAAAGTATTTATGACTGTTATAGTTAATTAATTGGACATAAATAGGTGAAATGTAGGGCCCTCAATTATATATCCCCTCAACAGATCGATTGGTTTAATGAGACCAAACAAGATTGTTTTCATTTATACCTCTTTGCAGAATAGTATATTATCTTATATAAATTCCATGACAACATGTTTTTTATGTTTTAAATTATTCATTCGATCTGTATGATATCAATATTATTTATATTCATGTATTGTTTGATTTTTAATTTTATTTCATTCAATCAGTTACAAGTTGCTTATGGATTTATGTTGTTATCTTATTCATACAATTATAATTTTCCTATATTTATTCCCGAATTCCATTAGTTATATGTTGTTCGTTATAGAGAATTTTACCTATCCAATTGTTTTAAATTTTTTAGTTTAGGATGATAATTTTAACACATGAAATTTTTTGACGAATAACATGGGTGAAAAATATTTATGGGAGATATTTATGTCTTTTTATAGATTATGTAGTTCCTTATATAGTAAAAAAATATCCTCTTGATTCAATGAACATGGAAATTGTATGTTTTTCATTTCTCTTTATTCTATAAAATTATATGCTTAAAAATATCCTTAGGGATGCAAGATATGAAATAATTTTTATTCGTTTTGTAATTAATGTTTTTTATATATATGATTGTATTGATATTATCAAAGTGAGTATATAATGTTTTTGTTTGTGGAATAAAATTTAAGAGTGTGGTTCTAGGGAATCACATGAATTTTGTGTATTTGACTATGGGTTTTCCTTGAAATAATGGTGTATTAAGATTCATTTCAAGGATAGTTGGTCTATACTTGATTTAGTAAAAAATTGAGAGTGGTTAGTGGTACCCGTTTTGGATTGATGAGCATAATTTCGGAATACATTCTTAGTTTTATACTTATAAGAAGAAATATAGTGAGGATTTTCAAATGAACCACGTCATTTTTTTTACTTTTTCCATTAAAAAAAATAATTTTGAGTCTTAGAGTATGGGTGATTAGTGAATAGGGATTTTTATTATAATTATGTGTTTTGGGAAATCTCTAGGGTATATTTATAGATGTGTTTAATATTTCTAAAGGTATATAGAGAGGTAGGTATAGAGTCAGAGTCGGCTGGTGCAATGTCCATGAGCTGCATAAATAACCATCAACCAAATTTTGTAGGACCACATACCTACCATGGTTATGGTGTTGATGAAATAATGTTAATATAGGTTGGGTTCTCTATGGTCTTCTCAAGATTGGTGGCCTTTTCATAATGACATAATGTTCCTATGTGTAGTATACTAGGAAGACACTATAGTTATATCAATTTTTTAGAAAATAGGGGCATCATTATAATTCAATGGTCATAACCTCATTAGAATTTAAGAACAAAAGGGACACGAGAGAAGGGGTATTATGCCATATCTTCCATTTATTTTTCCTCTCATGGATCCCCCTTGATAACAAGTTATTTTAATGGATGTCTCAAGACATTTTGGATGTATGATATCTCACTTATTACTTTTCAGTAACTGTTCTCGATAGTTCATTTATTTTCAATGTCTCAAAAAAAGTTATTTGAGCATGATTTTACTAGATCATCGTAAAATATTCTTAAATAAGGGGAATTTGGATTTCAATAGCTTGAAGATGCTAATAAGTGATGAAAACAAGCAATCAATCACTGTTTCAATTGAGCTATAATATTGGAAATCATTATTTGGAGATTTTTATTTGATTATATAGTATGAGTGGTTGATTAAGTTTTTATTGATATGGAATTTAATTTTGGAGGCTTCTGGGGTTTTCCAATGACATTCCACACATCATTGGTCATTGTTTCAATATTTTAGAGTCAGTCAATGTGTTTATAGAGATTATGACACTCTGTGTAGTATTATTTAATTAATTATTATTTTTTAAATTATTTTTAGTTACAATTTGGAGGTTGTATGTTAGCTTTGTCGAAAATATCTATTCAATTAATTTATCGGTAATTATAGGTTTATTACATGAGTGTACATGTTTTTTGCATGATCGGAACATGTTCATAATTCATAGCAACCTTATTTGGTGTAGTGTGAAGAATTTTAATAGACTTAGAAAGTAGATAATGAATATGTATTTATATTGTCTTAGATAATAATGAATTTAATTTTGTAATGAAATAAAATAATATTGTAACCATATTGACCATCCCTCCTTACATTCTCTCAAAAGAATAATCCGGATATAGATGAATGGATATGTTGTGGAATCTTTGATCACTATTAAATAGGTTTCTGATAATAATTTTCTAAATATTATTTAATATTAATTCAAGAAATTATTTGGAGTCCACACCAAAATATTATATTCCATAATACATGTGATCTTATGTCAGAATAAATTTTAGAGGTTTAAAATTTCATGAGATTAAATATGGAGGTCTAAATGGGCTATGTGGGATTAAACCTATTAGAATTAAAATGTCTCGTGTTGTGAAACTGATTATCATTCAATAATATATATTATGCGAAAAAATTGACCCACCTTACCCTCTGAGGGTGGTTGTAAGTTGAGAATGCCACCAAAAAACAGAATTCAATACAGGGACTAGAACATGTTATGAATATCACCAAAAATGGGTGGCCTTAAACATTATCAACATGTAGAGGACACATATAAGCAATATATAACAAAATTAGAAACACTATAAGTATGTATATAAAAATGAAATTGTATACACTATATTCCTGATACATTAAATACATGCACAATGACATAGTGGAAAATAACAAATAAACTATACATCTAAAATTATCATGTATCTTATCAGTATAAGAAACGAGATAGATCATCTCCATTATGTGTACTCCTAGATATATATCTAACCACAATAATGTCTACAACTATCACAAACCATCGTACTACACTATACATCACCATGCATCACCTGGTGATGGCTCTAAATAGTCTATTGTATCTCCATGACTTCATTTACCATATCTAAACTATGAATTTACTACATCTACATAGTAGTTATGGGTAATAATATAGAGTATTTTATATTAAAAACATACCATGTAAAAAACATCGTAACCGCAATGAAATATAATAAATAAGTCAGTTATAATATTGGTATAGGTATGTATCCAGGAGGATAACCTGAATAGATCTAGATATTCATAATCATTTCAATTCATATGGATATAAAGAAGTCATGGCCAGGTCATCTCCAATCATTGATGGTTTTAAATCACTAGTAACTAAGTATTATAAAAGTATTGTAATCCCCACAATTTATAAGGTAAATCACCCAATCAATTATCACATATTGAAGGAAACCAAGGGGCGACTGAGATGCCACCTTTTTTGAAGCATCTGATCTTTACATGCCTCCATCTACGACCCCAATAAATTCTAGTAAAGGGAAAAACATATTTTCCAATGTTATCATGATAAATGTAGATGTGTTGTAACTTATATCCCATAATCGGCATTATCATCCCATAAATATATACTCGATTCCACACCATGATCAAGGGAATATATTAACCAATGGTTAAATGAAAAAATATATTATATCTTTGAAGACCTAATTTAAAGGTGGGAACCTAATACCTGGGACTGATTCCCATTGTTTGCGTTGTATCTATAGAAAAAATCAATAAACAAAGTCAATAATAAAAAATTTCCAAGTCCATAAACCCATGTTTTGACTCTTTAATTGTAAATAAAGAATCATTGTTCATTTAGTAGAAAACAAGATATGTAAGTGGAAAATAATAGATTATAGTTATAGATAGTATATGAGAGTATCCAAAAATAGATAAAGGTAGCACATAACAAATGAGAGATTGGTATATGACTCAAAAATTCTCCGATCACCACTTAAAATCCCTATTGTTGTCCCTTTTCCTCAATATAGTCTAGTGACACATATTGGCTAGCCTCCCACCTTTGATGTGGAAGATAAGCACACTATTGGGACTTATATAAAAGAAAATTATGATAGAAAACAATTCTTTTCATATCCAATTCCCTAGAAGTAATATTTCAAAAAACTATAGAGAAGTAAATTTCAAGTACCCTAGAGTTACACAGAGGGTATATTCTTAGTGTATTGTGATCATATACTTGTATTCACACTACATGCAAGTTCAATGTATACAACATGTGTGGAAAATTGAGTACTAAATGTGTATCCTAGATCAAGGTTTCTTAATTACTCTCGTTACATGAAACTCTTTGGGCCATATAGGGAATTTGAAGCTCGTGTGACCACTCAACACTTACTTTTGGTCAACTGATTTGTGTTGTCCCTGACTACATGATGTGAAATCATGGACACAAAGTGTGTTCACTGCAGTCATCACCTTAGGTATGTAATGTTGATGAAATTATCATATATTAAACACATGGAATGTACTCAGGATACATGATATTTTGATATTAATGTACATGGATACCCATACCAAGATACAAGGATTGTAATTCTATATCACCCACCATGTGATATTTGAAATATTTTGGAACCCTAAAACCCCCCACTAGGGAGGTACACAATGTGTGTTCCAAAATAATACATGTCATGTTGTCATGTTCTTTTCCAAAATGTGTAGAGCCTTATGAGCTCCATGCCACCATCTCTTGAGTTTTCCTATAGATGTATCTTCACATTACCCAACGTTATCCAATACTCGGATTCATTCCTAGAACAAGATCAATCACCATTTTACTTATACTATGTTATCTTCCGAATTCATTATGCTTGTATCCCCATCATGTTACCCGAAGCCACCCCTTCTTGCTAATATTCCCAAAAATTCTCTATCACACAAAAAATGTAGATCCCCCACCTTCCCAATTACCAAAAGTTGATATTCATGATGACTAGAAGAAAAAATATGATTTTCCACCAAACAAGAGGGTGTAAATGATCATGAAAAAACAACATGTGAGAACATAGAATACATTAATATTGATATCCAACATAATATAAAATGGATGTGAGGAAACATTTAGATTAATATGGTGGAATTTAAGGATAATATAAGAAAAAAGTCATGAGATATTGTTGAACCAAATAGATTATAAAATATAAAAAAGGATTCCCTAAATAATTACAATGATGGAAGATATAATATATTTCCCACCGATTAGGGGATGGAATTTAATTGGAGATTTCAAAATATTTATTAGTAGGAAGAATAAGGTAGGAATATATTGGATGAATACCTACCTCATGGATCAATGTCTACCGCTTCAATCATTCATTATCACTATGGTTTTTTTCACCATTATTGTACAATTTTTTCATTTATGATATCATGGATTATGTTATTTTTCTTTCAATTTTATGTAAATTATTTATTGATAAATCCACTACCCTCCCTCTAAACCTATAAAGGTAATATCGATGAAAAATGTGTACAACCCTTTTTGGAGATTATATGGGGGTTTTAAAGATGAAAATTATATCCCTAAAGGTGAATATATATTAATTTCATTCAATAACACACCTATGATAGCTATCCAGAGGGCCCTAGATATTAGATAAGGATACACCACCCATATTCTAGACACAGTCATAGTGTTGATATTTCCATCCATGTTGCTATTTATAAAACATCATCATGTAACGACATGAGATAAATAAATATTTTGTTAATAAAAATTAAAACCCTATTAAAATTTGCAATCCGTGGAAATTTATAAAATACTATATTTAGTGAATGAAAAAGAAAAATTAATTACTAGAACAATAAATTATTTATTAAAGATATTATACTTGTGTAAATTTACATTTTCAAATATTGGGAGGCCACGAGACTTAAAAACTAAAATGTTGAGATAAGTACCAATTATATGAAACTTATGTTGATACGTCCTCTATAGATTTAAACCATTTCATACTCGAAAAGGAATAAACCTAGATTAATCAATATGTAATAAAAAAAACTACCTCATATAGATGATAATCCAACTTGACGCACACCTTCATCGTATTTGATGTTCTAAAATCATAATGAACATAGTACAAAACCATCAAATAGGGTAATGTAATATTTAATCACCATGGTAATTAGATCGTATTCATCATGATGGAATAACATAGTGATAAAAACAGATTACCTCTATGTGAGTCTTTCTGTGAGACAACACCAAAAATTAATTTCCAATATGAAATTCATCCCATCGCAAGGGAATAAGGGAATCAATAAACCATTAACATCCATACTGAAATGGATCATTTCGAGGGTTAACTATGGATAGAGTTCTCCTCTTTCCACGTTCAAAGAGTATCCTTATGGGTCATCATATGGGAAAAACCCATTTACATTTCACTCCTTCATTGTGCACTTTATATATATTTCTCAATAATACATGAAGAGTTTGAAGGAATCATGGTCCTTCAATTTTTTCATGTTCCCCTATTTTTTTCCCATTTTCCATGAAAAATCATCAATTCTACTGCATCCTAGAACAATGATGATGAATAAATTGTTTCTTATCCTCAACACCCATTTGAATCCTCATTCTAAATACCACTCTCAAAAAAGTTTACATCCACTATCAAATATAGACTCGTTATTTTGATGTCCAGATTTCATGTAAGATAAAAATGTGCACATGAGGAAAAAAACATCCTAAATCTTCTCGACCAAATGATTATACCTTCTAAAATGTGAGTGAATAAGAACTATATCCTCAAGAGAAAACCCTAGTCTCCTTCATATATCTATAGTTTATATATGATGAGAATATCAAATATGATATAATGGAAATATCACGTTGTTGGCCTCAATCCATAATAGTAGTCTCTACTGTGTATTCCCATCCAAATATTTAATATATAACCTATGTAAAACCAATATCTTAGTAGTGATGTGGTTAGTGTGTTATTTAACGTCACAAAGACCCTTATATTTCATCACTCAATAATTTATGCTCGGACAAGACCTCCAAGTCCACACAACTACCATGGTTCTCTATCACACAATAGAAGAGTGTAGGGCCCACCATCTATCAATGGTGTGAAATATATCCCTCACAAAACAAGAATCAATTTATTTAAAGAAAGATCCTCATATGCCTCTACCATATTCCAATTATAAATTCATTTTATACAGTGAAATTTGGATATCATCAATCACCATGGTATCAAACTCACAAAGGATAGTCAGTAATCAATGAATTTTGAACTCATGATATGTGAGGTTACTATATTTATAATTTTCTAAATGTGAGTCTGTGAAATTTTGTTAAACTTCAAAAACCTTCCTCCTTAAAATACCACTAGGACTTTCCCATTCCACGTGCCACATAAATACTAAGTGGAGTTTATCATTCAATTGAGAAACACTCGAATTCTATATAATGAATTCATGAAAATTTATACATTGGTCTCCTATTGTTGGACAACTATGGTTCTGCCTTTCACTCTTATACAATCATAGTAAGTGATCTCTCATCCATGCACATAGTGTATAAATTTATGTTTGTTTTATGATGGTTATATGAATAAATATTCTAGATGGTAGTCTATACTAACCACGCTTGAAGGGATACCACTAACTACCATGTTGGGTGGGGGAGGGGGTCCTTCATCATTTAGTCAACTATACATCACCATAAGATACTATAACTCATAGCCTATCCATTATAAGTATGAATCAAACAATATCATATAATCTATTGAGGTTTTTAAGAGAATATATGTTTATAAAACATGCCTAAAAACACTTTTCTAGAGGGGAGTGAGTGAAATATATCCACTATCAGTGGAAACTCTCTAGTAGAAAATGCTTGGGACAAGGTTGCCGTTGGGAGCTTTAACTCTCAAATATTCGATGCAGAATAAAAAATCATGCCTAAAAAATATGTTTTGAGGGTCTATATAGGGATTAAAATAATCATATGAGAAACTATATTCATTGATTCTTAACCATATGCATACAGCCTAAACATCTTCCCATAGATCTTACATTCAATACTCTTTACATGACATGAATGAAATGATGGTTATTATAATGGGAGAGAATTAAAGAATCATCAATCTAAATTTTCTCATTTAACTCCAATTAGTAAAATATTATTATAAGTTTTAATTCCATTGATAATCACACCGTAGATGTCTCCAAGGAATGTGATAACCTATTCTCTTAGGTGGGGTGTATCTTTTCCAATAATACCCAATTACTAATGCTTTCTAGGGAAAATATGACATTCATTATATTTTAAGAAATCAAAAACATTTGGTTGAAATATATTTAGAAAGAGTCTCCACACTAAATATAATGAACAAAAAATTCCATGATAAAATATTCCCATGGAATAACTCTCAAAGATAATAAGCTGAATTCATAATTATTCATGGTCACACTACCCTATAAAGGGTCCAACATCCTTATATGGAACTCCATCTAGAATAATCCCTAAAAATAAAACCATTGTAGAATATTCCCATCATTATTTTGAGAGAAAAATATCACATTAATGAATTCTATACTATATTAAGAGTTCAGGGAAGGAAACATCATTTAGAAAAAATATGTATGAGCTAGATGGGTACACATGTTTCAAACTCCAGTTAAACCTCAATCTCATAGAATAAAATTTTTTCACAAACCTATGTGGCATCTATCAATAGAACACAAGAAATATATCCATACTATAGGAATTCATGACAAATATAGTGGTAACCTCCATCTAATCTATAATAAATTTTTCACTAAATAATATGGATATAGTATTAGATCATGATGTATGTATATCTCTTAACCACGTCCAAATAAACTTCATAACTAATCAATGGATGAAAAGAGGCCCAACTACATGTATTTTCTTAGAAAGAAGATTCCTTTTAAGATGAGATAAAAATATATAGGTAGAACACTATATTTTATAGGATGAATCCATAATGGTCAAAGCACATTTGTATGTGTTTAAATAGGAAGAACATTAAATATCATTACTTCATGTTACATGATGCGTGCAACAACATGTTGGACACTATAATAATATTTTAGAATTATGTTTTTCCTCAAGGATTATAATATTTATAGAGATAGGATTAATTGTAAATATCACTTAATAAAATCATCTTGGTTATATAACCAAACCCAAGACAACGTTAATATTGTTTCCCTATATTCATATACTATTCCACACCAAGATATTAACTCTAATCTTGTCCCCTTAGAGTCTACTAATCTAATACCACTATGATATGACCGAACTCATTAGGTCACTTTTGAATCAAGTGGTAATATGACCGTACCACCAAAATACTACCTCAAATAGGTGAGAACCTAGTGGTTAGTAATGATTTGAAATATTTTTCAATATAGCATGCCTTAAAATATATCAATACACAACATATTAAAATATTTAACGTGTAACAAAACCAAACACACTAGAAATTTATATATATATACATGAAAATGAATAGTATAAAATGTAACCATGAGTAATAAAATTAAATAAATTTCATATAAAAAATGTCAATAGAAAAATAAAACCAAGAAGCCATTAAATATGAATAGTAAAGGACCGTGTAATGTTACACCTCACTGAATAAAATCCAAGACATTTCTACAAACATAATAGTCACTGCAACAAACATTAACCTATAATCTCACAGATGGTGCCTTAATTTATTAAATTTGAATAAATAAAATATAAAAATCCAAAAAGACCAAATAGTTTAGTCATTTTGGAAAACTAGATTACATATTTGATACCATTTTTACATTGTGAATTTAAAATAAATCATAACAAAGGAAAGTAATTTTCATTTATAAACTCATTTAAAGAATATCTATTCGTATCCTAGGAAAATTAATAAAATAAGGGTAAGATAAAATTCTTAGTAATGGGTAGATGAAGTGGAAGGAATTATGAATTAATGAGGATAATCAATATAGAAAGATAAATAAATGAGAACACATGGCATTTAATTAATATGTTGAGAATGAAATGCACAAAAAGATTTTTCAATGGGAAAATCCCCAAGATTATAATGACTAAATTCTGAATGTATGTAATTATTAATTATTGGATGCATGTATCTGTCCCATGAACCACTACCATGCAGACCTATCATAACATGATTTAATATACTGGTAATAATTCATTTAATGACAAATTAATTGATTCAACCCATGATACTACTGATGCTTTGAGGGGATACCTTTAATTGTTCTCCATATAGGTCTTCCAATCCAAATAATTTCTAACATATCAAATAGTCTATTTAATAAATAAACAATATTCCTTATCATCAAATATCTTTATTGAGTAAAAGATACAAATTTGTAAATTTTTGAAAAATTAATCAAATAACATTTAATATAAACAGTATAAGTAAAAATGGAATAAATTTTAGGGTATAATATTATCCATAATTTAAAAATAAGATTATTGAAGTAAAATTTAATTTACAAAGAAAAATTTTTACAATAAATTGATCGTTTTAAGAGAATGTTTACAATCACAAAAGAAAGTGATATTGTGCAACAAAAATTATCACTTGGTAATATTCATGTTAAATCACCATGTATAAAATAATTCAAAGTGAAACATAAAATACCATGATTAATGAATGATAAATGATATAAAATTTCAATAGTAGAGTATATACACCATATAACTGTGAATTTGGGTATACTAACAAATTATTCTTATTGGAATATAAATTTAGACATAATCCTTCACCACTCATAATAAGATAAATAATTTTCCCCATATAATTAATAATTATCAAATGAATCATTTAATAATATTAATATAATTATATTCATGATATCATAAAACAAATATAAATATTAATACACCAAACACATGAAAAAATTGGTGAGTAAGGCATATATCACACCGAAATAAAAGTGAGATGAGAAAACCTTATGTCATGATTCCTTTTAGAGGGACATAATTTATCCTCATAAATAATATTTTAAATAATGTTATTAACTCATTAAAAATATTTATTCCAATTTATTATACAATTAGTTAGGGTTTTATAACATCGTATTAACCATTTCATTAATATTGTTTCTTTATTTTCAAGCTTTTGGGTGCATTCGTTTAATGGTTTCATGACCGGTTTGCATGGATATAATTTTGGATATAATTGTAAAATGGGTATAAAACACTTTAAGTGGAATAAAAATTTATTAATTCAATTTTAAACTATTAATAGTCTCACATATCATTTTTTTTCTAAATTGAGTATGATTCATTTGATAAAATGCTAATGAGGAATGCTTAGTTTCTTTTGGCAGTTATTCTGAACATCAAAAACTAATTTCGTTTTGTTTACTATTTTGAGTACATATTAGTTATATAAAATTAAATAGGATACAATATACCTCTTAAAATATTATTTATCTCAAGTAATAGTTTTTTGATAATCCAAGAAGGTAGTAATAAGAAAAGAACAAAATCCGTATTCATAGAGATGATATACGTGTATAATTTGGGAAAGAGATTATTTTATTTGAATAAGAGGAAATAATAAAAGTTATATACCTATGATATTCCATTGGAGGCGTAAAAATATTGTATATATAGTATTATGGAGTTATCACTTCTTAAAGGATTAATTTTGTGTGTAGAAAGTAAAAAAATTAATGAAATTAAAATAAGTGTTTTGAGAAAATAACATCTTGTATATAAGCTCCTCGGAGGACCAGATGAAGACCTAAGATTTATTATATTTTTGAGACTAGAAGAACATGGACATGAGGAGAGTGATTTAGAGAGTGGTTTTTAGATAATTTAGGATCCTTATGTATTGTGAGTTTAAATTGTGTGGGGATGAGAAATAATATTTTAATATTTTGTTATGGTAGATAAATACATTGAAAAACATTTAATTTTTTTTTAGATTTTTGATATTTTAAGCCTTTACCTTTTAACATTATCCATTTTGAATACATTAACTTTACTATGATAAATAATTGTTTTACAAAGGTAATTTTTTTATGTAAAAAATAAAAATGAAATCACTATCTAATTCCTACCATATGATTCCAAATACAAAATCCATTTTACATAATTAAATTCACATAATTGGAGAAAAGATTATGTAAAATTAATCTCAGTGACACAATGAAAAAATGGGGTTTAAAGTGAAAAGTAGAAAAGGATATATTGTTTACATATCTAATTTCAATCTAAAATTTATTAAAATTAATTAAAATATGTATATTAATGTGCAGTTGATCTAATTATACTTTAAAATCTATTTTACATATTATTTAAATATTTAAATATATTAGATGGACAATCAGTGTTCAGTTAAAATTCAATATTTTGAACTGTTCCTCAAAAAATGAAACTTCTCCATAAAATAGAGACATTTCACCCTAATCTAATTTTTATTTTATGATTTCAACAATTGATTACATTTTTTATAATAATATTTTTAAAATTTTCAATATTTAGTTTCAAAATAGGTGCTCCATTTAAAGGTGTCAAAATTACCTTTTAGAAAAATATAGATTTTTTTGCTTAAAATTGGATTTATTTCGTATCTTATGCTTCTCAAACATGTTATATGAATTCCAAAACGATTATTGAATATAATCTTATAAATTTAATTAATATAAATCAAAAATAGTTATTAATATAATTTATAAAGTTAAAATTATTTTGTGGGCATATAAAAGTTATTAAATAAAAACATATCTTTTATATTCAATTGGTTTTTACTTTCAGTTTTAATTTATTTATAACTAATGAGTTAAATTTAGAAAAATGTGTAATTTTTTTTTTCATACATTATTTATTCTAATTCATTCAAAGCATTTCAATGTCTAGGTTATAACTATCAAAATTAAATATTTAAACGGTTTTTTAATCTCATAGATTTACATAACAAAAGTTGTAAAAGAGATTAAATACAAGAAGATACATAACATAAAATATTGTGGTGTTACACTCTCCCCGCCTTCAAAAAATTAAATCCTCCAGATATGAAATTGAATTTCATAAATTGATGTTTTATACTTGAAAATTCCTTTTTTGGAACCCCACATCATAAATTCAGTCAATATAACATCACCATAATAAGATGGATTGAGAAATTATAAGGTTACCAAAAATTAAGAATTAAAATAGGATTACAATAGTGATAACTGAGAACTGGTTGATGGAATAGAAATCTTAAAATTATGTTCTGATAGAGAATGATAGATCACGTAGTCATTTTATAGTTATCTATCACAAAAATGAAATCCTATAATCGTTTAAAAGGACATTGATTACATAGAACCGAAAGTAAAGGATTATCATTTTTTTCAAAAAAAACTTTTCCAAGGGTTGATGGATTAATTTAATATCTAGATATGACCATGATAAAAATAAACTTACTTTATTTAATTTCATTACATATTCATAACCTTATGCTTCATTTGTGGTTTTATCTCTTTCCACTTCATCTCCTATGCCAGTAAATGGATATTCAAGATGAATTTTATTTCCCAAAGAACATTAAATGAATCATAAAAACCATAAGTCATTGATGTAGTCTCTATTAATTTTCAAAAACCTAAATATTTATAACATGTTTTCCAATATGATACATCATACTTTAACTAAAAATAATAATACCCAATGTTCTCCATAGTCCATTCCCCATGTAGCTAACCATATGATTCACCCAATATTCATCTATCGAAATTAACTCTCCCAAAATTTAAAAGGAAGTTTGAATGATTTATAAAATAAACATTTTATTAACCAAATAATCATATGTAACTATTACTTTCACATACCAAATATTTCAATTCCTTGATTACCTTAAAACCTAAAAAAAAAAAAGTTTCCTTCCAAAAATAAAATATTAGCTTATCGATTATATTCATTGATTCGAAACATATAGTAGACCCAGAAAAAATGAAATAAACCATAAAATAAATAAAAATTTTTGAGTAACACATACTATACCATAAACATATATTTATTTTGACATTTAAAATTATAAAGTCCATGTTCCCCAAATAATGTCTTTTATGAAAGATCAACATTCAACAGAATGAATTCTCTTTGTTACTAGTTCTGGTCAACACATAATTTTAAATCCCTGATGGAAAAGAACTACAATACAATCCTTATACCATATATAATACTTATAACTAGTATATCATTGAATATATATTGTTATGAAATTAATAAAGGATATATATAAATGAATTTTTTAATCATTTCAATTCAGTTATATCAATAGCATATGCATGACCTTCATCCCTCACCTTCTTTAGAGGTATATTATATTAAAGCTTCAGGTATCCATTTTCACAGTTCACCATCTCTTGGAAATTATAACACTGAATAATATCCTTTTTATCCAAATCTTTTTTTTGGTGACTCTTATCTTCAAACTTATAACAAACTCTTAATCCATTTACTTACTTCCCAGAATGATTCTTTCCACAATTATCATAAGTGAGAAATAATTCTTTCCCATATTCCCTTTATCCACCATTTTCTCTAATGTTATATTATTATCTATCTTTCCATTTAAGTCATAATAATGAGATAATTCATTCTATATCTTGGTATAATAAAAAATATTTCATCATATGAAAAAAAAGTTTACAAGAATAGCTCTATTTAGGGACATGGCTTAAGCCCGTCAATGGTCAATATTTCAATACGTGTAGCACATGCAATGTATAGAATACTGATCTAACCTTGAAAATGGATCTTTATACTCTACAACACATTTCTCTCCCTTTCTCATTAAACTATGTAACACCATATTCATTTATATATATTTTTTAGTATGGGAATATTTTTCAAATAATATATCCTAAAAAGAATTTAATTCTATGAGTTTTATTTCTTATTCAACCCTAGTATTATGGATCAATCACCACCGATGGTTAGAATCCCCTTTGATGAAATATAATATAAGTGTGACCATTTCCTATCCTGACCATGAAAATTCTAATTATATCTCTTTCAAATACATAATCCAATTTATGATATAATTGGTATAGTATTCCCACAAAAGGATTGGGTTTTCTATTGCATAATATGGTCCACCATAGTGAAGTCTCAGAGTGGAATACGTTTCTCCATACATGAAAGTTTATCTTTCATAACTGGATTAAGATTCCCTTAAATAACCATTTTTTCTATTAAAATAACATCTATATTGGTTCCTTTAGTAGAGTATTCTCTACATTTCCCATGAGTTTTGATTCAATTATTCTTTTTAGGTTCCATATCAAAATAATTCCCCACAAATGATTATATCATATAATTATGAAACAAAAAATATTACCCAAAAACTATTTAAAAACAAAACATAAATAGTTATTTTTTCTATAACTAATATCTAAATAATAAAATTGGATTCTTTAATAATATTCTCAAAATATGTTATATGGTTATGTTTCCCTAATCTATGTTTAACTAAATTGAGTTCACATGGTATCTATATATCTTCCTCTTATACTAACTAAAATTACTCCAATCCTATACACCTATAGGTGATGAATTACTTTATTACATTTGAATAGACAAAATATTCAAATTACAATGTGCCAAACAGTTTATTAGTTTTTCAAAACTAGATTTAATACATGATACCCTATTAACATTGGTAATTGAAAATGAAAAATTATATTGGAAAATAATTTTCACTAATAACCACATTAAAATACATATTCGTCATAATATGGGGAATGTGAAAAAAATATGCATGAGTCCAAATCCATAGTAAGTGTTAAATACACCTTATGAAATAGTGAATCAATAGTGATAGTGAATATAAGAAGGAATATAAATGGAAATACATGCCATTTAATTGATAAACTAGTAATGAAATTCTACAGCATATTTTTTTTGATAAGGAAAATTGTATGGATAATAATGAATGAATTATGAATGCAGTCAATTAATAATTATTGGGTTCTATATATCTGGAACATGAAATAGTACCATCAATAATTATTACAAGATGGTTTAATCTATAGGTAATATCTGTATAATGCTATCTTAACTGATTCATCCCATGAGACTACTGATGAATCAATGAGAAATATATAATTTGGAAACACCCATGTATGCAATTACCTTACAATCCTAACATATCAAACAATTCATTTAATTAATAAACAAATTTTCTTATCATCAAATATCTGTATTAAATGAAAGATATAGACTTATCAATATTTCCAAAATTAATAAAATTGAATTTAATGAAAAAAACTGATATAATCATAGAATATGGATTTGTTTATAATAATATCCATCAAAAAAGAATATGGATAGTTGATACAAAAATATATTCTGAGGAAAAATGTATATAATAAAGTGATAGTTTCAAGGAAAAGTTAACAAAATTTGAGAAATGTGATAATGCATAATATCTTTTATCACTTGTTAATTTTCATGTCAAATCCAATTGAACAAAATAATTAAATTAGAACTTAAAATACCATGATTAATTAATAAACCAAGATATTTTGTGTCAATGTGATAGTATATAGATCACATTGAAGTGAATTGATGTATAGTAACTAATGAGACTCAATAGAATGTAAATTGAGATGGAATCCCTTACCACTTGTAATCAGTTGAATCGTATCCCCATAAAAGTAATAGTTATGAAATAAATATTCCATAACATGAATATAATTATAGTAATGATTTCACATATCAATTGTATGTATCCACACACCACACATAAAAATAAGTGGTAACTAAGGAATATATCTCCCAGAAATAAATGTTAAATGAGAAATCCATTACCTCACGATTTAATTTAGTAGTGAGAACATTAAAAACCTATATAAAATTTTAAATAATTTTATTAACTCATTAATTAAATATAATCATATTTATAATACATTATGTGAGGATTTTATAACATCTTATGAACAATTTAATTAACAATATTTCTTTATTTCCATGGTTTTGGATGCATTTATTTCATGGTTTCATGATCAGTTCTCCTGAGTATAATTATGGATGTTCATTTAAAAGGGGAATATGAATAATAAAATGGAATTAAATGGTAATAATGAACTTATAAGTTTATGAATTTTCCCATATATATTTTTTCTTTCTAACATAAGGATCATTCAATAGATAAAATGTAAATAATAA
The DNA here is from genome assembly GCA_963277665.1 of Viscum album. NCBI lineage: Eukaryota > Viridiplantae > Streptophyta > Magnoliopsida > Santalales > Viscaceae > Viscum > Viscum album. The sequence goes on from OY728159.1 coordinate 1,218,771,606, forward strand.
ATTATTAGTTTGTTTTGGTGGTTTTTTATGAACATTGAACACAACTAGAAAAATATGTCCTCTATGGCCATTTCAATAGGTTCTAACCTATTTCTATATTTTAAACTATGACAATACATGGTTATTGCGATGATTTTCCAAATAGTGTCAGCAGGTCTCAAAGTTTCTCATCTTGGGAGTTATGTTATAGACATGGTTTAAACAAAGTCCATAGGAGTTGTTTTCAGGGTGGAAACATATGGATATATCTTCAATATGATAAGGCTATAGTCAACAATTAATATGTCGGCTAGATTCGATGACTACACCTCACCTTTGGGATTCATCTACATATCAACTACACCATGGGGAACAACAAGTATATATATATATATATATATTATGTTTCATATATATATTACATAAAACAAGAATATATTATGTAAACCATTGTAATTGGGCTTCTCTCTCTTTTTTGATGGGAAAATCTTTCTCCCGTACAAACACGAGAGACCTATAGCCACCATTTATCTAAACTAAAGATATAGGTTTACTCTATAGCCACTATTCCATATAATAGTGGCTATATCCATTGAATGTTTTTCTATTGGAACCTTATTGAGAGTCGTGGATATAGACTAGATGTTTTGCAATGGTTGAAGTAAAACTGTGGCTATAGGTCCATGGTAATAGTCCCATTTTCTAATTGTGATGAACTAGTTTAATTTTAATTACAATTGTGAGTATATATTAGTTTCAAAAAAATAAATAGGATACAATATTACTATTAAAAAAATTATTTAACCGTAATAATAGTTTTATGATAGTCATTAAGGTGGTAATGGAAAATGAACAAAACTTGTATTCACTAAGATGATTAACCGACATAATTTTGACAATAGATTTGTTTCATTAAATAAGAAAGGGTAATAGAATGGATGGATATAATATAATAAAATAGAAACATAAAACAAAAATATATACATGATTATATTTTTGTCATTAATTTATTGATAAAGTCATAGAGGAAAAATTAGAAAATTAAAACAAATTAGGAGAGGTGTTTTGAGAAAATTACCTATTAAATATCACTTCCTTGGAAGACCACTTCAGGACCCTGAATTTGGTCTTTTGGTCATACCATGAACACTTGGTCACATTTATAGTTATGAGGATTGGTTTTGGAAGATATTTTAGGATATTCTTGTCTTGTGAGTCAACATGGCTGGGTGAGTGGTGGTATTTATACATGAGGTGGGTTGAGTTTATGTGATTAAATAAGGAATTTTTATGTATAAAGACAACCATGTTGAGGTGTCATTAATTTCTATGAATTTTGATGATACATAAAGTCCTAAACAATATACAAGGTTAATAAATACCTAAAAACCCATTTAATGTTTTATTTGATAGGTATTTAAAAACATTACAATTAAATTTAATACATTTCATTATATTACCTATACTTTGTTGAATTATTTTTTTGATAAGGTAACTTTTTTATGATTAAACAATAAAAAATAATTTATAAATAATTTGTACCATCATAATAAAAACAAGGAATCCATTTAAATTATTTAGATTCACATAGTTGGAAAAACTATATTTAAAATTAATCCCATATACAAAATGAGAAATTGGGTTTTAAAAGTTAAAAGATCAAATATTTATAGGGTTTACATATCAAATTTCAAACGAAAATTGATTCCAATCAATTAAATTGGTTTTAATGATGTTTAATTGAACAATATATACTTTAAAAAAATATATAAATTAAATATAAGAATAATAACAGGAAACTATATTTTTCATTTAAAATAAAGTATTTTTCATTATTCAAAAAAAAATGAAATTTCACTCAAAATTACAATCATTTCAACCTAAGAAATTATGATATAACAATTTCATAAATTATGTTTATAATTTCAAATTAAATTTTTAAAAGTTTGAATACTTCATTTTAAAATGTGTTCACTAGTAAATGGAGGAATAATTACTTTTTAGAAGATTATATGATTTTATGCCTAAATTGGACTTTTTATAATTTTAAACTTATCAAAACTATTGAACGAATTAAAAAAATAGATTTAATATATAATACATAAATTCAATTATGATATTTCAATAATAGTGATTAATTGAACACGTTAACTTATAATACCATTGTGGGTATCAAAATAGTATTTTTAATGACAACCCATCCTTTACATTAAATTGGATTTTATATTAAGTAATAATAAAATAGTAATCAATTAATTAGTTTTATAAACATGTGTAAACTTTATTTTCATAATTTAGTTAATCCTACTGATTCTCACTATTGCAAGGGTTTTGTTACTACTATCTAAATTAAATATTTAATCCTTTGATTAATATTGATATTTAATGTAACATAATATATCAATATGTTATAATAAAAACATATAAATACAACAAAATATTGTGGTGTTATAGTCATTATAACCATTACAAACCAGCATAACACACCCTGAATTACTGAGCGTCACCTAGAATCAACTAAATAAAATCCATAGTAACTTCATTTACATAAATAATTTTTCAAAACTGTGAATTGTTTTTATAGAAACAACCCATGTGGAAAACATTATTGTGTTGAGGTGATTTTAAACATACTAATTTAGATACTCTAAAACCAAATTGGAAAGAAAAAAAATTTAGGTCAAAAATTTGTATAGAAAAGTATCTTGGGTGAAGGAAAGAAATGATTCAGATTTTTTAAACAAGTACAAGTCTCAAGGATGAAAAGAACCACAGATCATATCATCCCTAATCATTAAAGGATATAACAAATGTGAAAATAGTGTTTTAAGGGTATAAAGAATACCACAATGTATGATGTTTATATGCCAACCAAACATCATATATCAAAGGTAAAAAAGGGGTTCATGAGGAGTCCCAAGTGTAAAATTGTTCTATTATCTCAACCATTCAGATAAAATTCAACCATAATATAGTAATGAGGAATACATACTAATTGTATTAGAGATAGTATTAAACGAAATTCCATGCATTCCTACCCACATCACCATCACATATTTATAAATATATAGGGGAACCCACACCCTGACTAGGGATAAATGGTGACTAAGGGTGTATTAAACCATATCTTCAAAACTAAGAAAAAATGACTTAATGGATAGAACCCTAAAATTTTTATATATTATCATTTTCTATATCTATATAGATAAAACATCAACCCATATTATTATGTATCGAAACTAAACAATTTATGAATCCCGTATCACATCCTTAGAAACACAAAGATGGACACAAACATCATTGAGTAGCACATAATAGATGATACTATCATATATTAGACTACACTAGAACACAAAATATGATATTGGAATACATTAGATTAATGTAATAAAAATAAAATTATATTTGAAAACATTATATGAGTGAGTGATACATAAACCCTAAATGCTCTGACCACCAATCCTAATCTCTTTCATCATCCCTATGAATATAAAGAGTCTACAAACATGTATCACCTCATCTATCACTTAATATGTAGAATTGAAGTGCATCATCAAATTTTGTATTGATAAATTCTCATTATAGAATACTCACATTCCCACATTTGAGTACCAAATGTGGATATATTAAAAACCACCTTGACTGGAGAAGTTCGTGAAGTTTATACATGACATGTGCTCTTTTAAGGTATATCCACACATGTAAACCTATTAACATGGAATAAAATTCCATCTAATAGGAAATGTTCCAATTTTTAAAAAAACAAATGTGACTAATATGCAAAATGATTTTTGTCCATAAAACAAGGGTCCTTGACATCTCGGGGTACACACTGTGTCCAAGGTGATAAAAATTACATGATTCCCAAGAGAGCACACAATGTGTACCTTTTTTCATCTATGTAATGTATTAACATACTAAAATATTTTTATTAGTGTAAAAAATTATAATTAGTCCACTATCGTCACCATGAGTGTGTTCTGTTATTCGAGTCATCATTTAATCCATATATGGAATGCACTCATGAAACATGCAATGTATCTGGGCATATACTCGGCCTCCCATATCATACTTCATGAAATGTGAGTCTATACCATTGCCCATGAGATATTTATAATATTTCATATCACTTTTTGACTAACTAGATATGCACGCGGCTTGTGTTCCTCTAAAATTAATGTTGTATAGTCATGTTATTTTTCATATATTTAAAAATATATTTTAGTTTAATTCCATAATTTCTCGATTTCACCCTAAGATGTGTCATTTCATCACCCATAACCATCTTGAACATTTCCATCATGGAACTTGATCAGTCACAGATTTCATATTCTTATGTAATCGGTATGACTCTTCTTTCCCATATCACTTTTTTATACCCTAGTGGTTCACATTGATATTACAATTCCTTGATGAGCTATATGCTATTGAAAACTGACCCCACACATTCATGATCACAATGATAAATGTAAAATTTATTTTCAGTTCTATAATTAATATACCTCCACATGAGAGGGGTAAATGTATTGAGAGTTATAAGTTTATATGAATTCTCTAAACTTGAATATCTACAAATAATACACACATGAATGATCACTGAGATAAAACAAGGTCCTATGGGAGGAACATGATAGAAACCCCAAAAAAATATCATTAGGGATCTTTGTGTGATTGCAATTATAGATTTGAAGGAAAAATTATTTTAATAATTGAAATGATAATGGATATTAGAAAACCTTAAATAAATATTATAGAAAAAATAAAATCATTGTAAATAATTTCCAAAAATTTAATTGTATGAAGTAACAAGGAATGAATTTGAAGGTATATGTCCTACCACTGGGAATAAAAAACATCATGTCAATCCATCTATTCTTCCATTGTTAAAATCATTTTCACCACATTACATAGTAATTGGTGTTTTTATAGATATCTTCTTGTTACCTTGATTTTATGTAGATTCCAAAAATATCACTCCCCATCCCCCAATGTGTCTTAAGGATTATATCAATGAAAAAGCCGCAAACCATAAGGACATATTATAACATCGGCTTTAAAAGTCAATTTTTTTTCACTGAAGATAAAAAATAATGAGTTGATTATTTATTTATTCATATTTAACTATATACATATTACAAGACATACTGTTGATTCAAGATAAGAGATGACGTTATATCATCATCAGTGAAACCCCATATTCGAAACAAAACTATGGTGTAATAATTTAGATATGATATATAACTTAGAATATTTCTTAATGTCATCACAAGAGATAAAAATAAAAATAATATTTTTATGAGTGTTTATTCTAGTGTTAACATTCTATTTTACACCTATGGTGGCTTTAGGACTCCACAACTCAAAATAAAGATATGTGTTAGTAAAATCCCAAGTCACTTGAATAGAAAATATTATAAATATAGTGAAAAGATGACTATAGGTTGAATTCAGGTACCAATATAAATATAGAATAAATATGTGTTGCTCTAGAATATTCAATATTTTAAGAATCAAATTTCCGTTCATAGATCATGTTTTTCTAATTTAAGGGAATATAATGACTACACTATATCATAGAATTCTCACCTTTTGAGGTTTGATATTTGTATAAAGGTTTAAATCTATGATTTATAGATATGTATGTATTTTTTCTATAAGGATAAGTATCACATTGTAATGTGTTAATGATCGAATAAGATTAAAGGGTAATTTCAAGAGCATACCATGATCATTTGGTATAATTTAAATGAGATATTTTACAGATTTAGTGGATCTAAAAATTCACTATAGATAATGTCATTGGGGATGATATCATAGCATGTTATGGTGAAAGTTAAAAAAAACACTGATTGGGAGTTTCATGCCATGAAAAGCCATATTTCAAGAATCTCATGAATTTTTAGTTTTAATTAAAAATGATGAATATCTATGTTGAAATTTGGAAAATTTAGTAGATTTAATTGAATTTATTTGAAAATATTAAATCATGTGATACACAATGAAATGTTAATGTGGCTTGTATGAATGTATTTTAATCTCAATAAATTTTGTTAAGGTTTAAGATATTGAAATGAATTTAAAAACACCACAATGTTGTTTTGTAATGCATAAGAGATTATGAATGATAAATAATATGATTTACTATTGAAATATGATATTTAAATAAAAAATGTTATTCCATTGATCATATTTGTTTTGAAGGGAGAATGATTAAAGAAGAGATATTTTAATTCATATGTCAATGAATTTGAGATACAGAACAATATGACTACATCCCTTGTAATATTCCTACTAATATTGGGTAAGAATTTTGGATGATGAGTTTTTTTATAATAAAGAATTATCAATTTCATTTTGAAGTATAAATCATCTAGGTTTTGATTATTAGAAGGGAAAAAAGTGGAGACAAACATTGTATCCATTATTAGGCTAGGATTTAAGGACCATCAATTCTTTATAAGACAATTATTTATATTATTAGATATATAAATAAGTATATACAATAATATATCATTCCATGAAGCAATTCAAAAAGGAGATGAATGGGGAGAAAACCTTGAATCAATAGTTATTCTATCCTAAAACTTGCAAGGGAAGGGATTTTTGGAACAGAGTGACTCTGACCTAAATTCTTATACACACCAAACCAAGTCTGATAGTGGATTATCGTATACCTTCATATCCTAAATTGCATTCTACTTGGATTATACATTATTGGACTACCAATTATAATTATTTTTTTATTCTGATTTACATTCATGTAAATTTGTTCAATATTCATTGATATCATCTCGGATAGAATGTGATATTGAACATGTTTCTCCAAAAAATGATGATGATACATACATGAAATTTTAATTAAAAGGAGAAAATATTTAGTTATGATTCACCTTGATTCACCACATCTTATGTTAGACATATTCATCTTGTTTCTAATAAGTTTTATCATAGATGGATGTTCTGATTTGAGGATTAATCTATATTTATTTCTTTTTAATTCAGAATTATTTAATTATAAAACATATATTTCAAGATTGAATTGCTTTTATAGATGGTAAAATGAGATATATTAGATTCTAAAATATTATGGTTAAGAGACTGTGGAGTATTTCAAATGATATGGTGATTAGAGAAATCCCAACAAATTATTTCATAATATAAATATATTAAAACTGTTAAATATTGTTATCATTAAGAATCTATTCATCGAAACCATTCCCCATTCCAGTGATATTTATTTTTTGATATTGTAAGAAACAAGATATAAGAAATCAATGTAAAAAATAAGGTTGTATAGTATACATGAATATATTTATATAAATATTTTTATGAGATGAAACCCAAAAAAATCTAGAGAAGAAACCCTTATGTCAAAACGAATGAAAAAGTGGAGTAAGAAGTGGACTCCCATGAAGGTCACACCCACAAAGGTATGTGATATTGAGATTAATGTTATATCTTTTACTATTTTTTGGGAAATCATGTAAATTTGGAAACTAATATACCCCATGAATGATAATGTTATTATATCTTTAGTGGTATAATTTTTAATGGAATCTATTTATTTATATAGATAATGTTCATATAGTTGTGAAGGATAGATCTAAGACATACAAGATAAGGTATATTAATAATAAATCACACAATATGTGGAATATGTGTTATCGAGACATTTGGAAATAGAGAATAAAATATTAATGCATGTGGAGGAGGCCTTAAATAATTAAAATAGGAAAATGTGTTAAAAAATGGATAATTTGACATCCTTTGTAGAAATTTCATACGATATTAGATAAAAAATAGCCACAATGGAGAAGATTAATTCTAGTATTATTTCGATAGAAACTATACATGTACAGAGGATAAAAGATATAAAATAATATTATCATTTTTGGAAAATATCAATGTATAATTGTATGTAAAATATGTATTGATAAATTAGATTAATAAATTTTAAAATCCTTTATTGGAATGTGGGAGCTAAAAACACCCACTATGGAAGAATCAAGATGTTCATAGTATGGAAGTTAAAATTTTGAATTATAAAGAATGAAATATTCATGTTAAAAGTTTAATATAAGGATATCAAAGGAAGGTACCCACAGTGTTATACTATAGTGGAATCATATAACACATAATATATGTGTTTCCATATTTCCCTGTTATCCATGGTGAAGGAAAATCTATTAGAATAACATTTCAAACATGGTATGATGATATTCTGTTTGTTTTCATTAGGACATGTTTAAATTTTGATAACCATATTAATATGGTTATAAATTTTCGTAAGAGAAATAATAAATATGATATATTGAAATCCACCCTTCCAATGTCAAAATGGAAATTTTTTTTGATAGAAATAATCTTTTTATGTGAAAAAATGATTTACTACATTTGAGGAGGGTAGTGATCATTTTTATTTATTGTTACACCATGAAACAAATATTATTTACTCATAAAAGCATTGGATGTGAGAAAATAATAAATTATGGATGAAGTAGAAATAAGAACCTCTAATAATGTGAAAGGATGATAGATATGTCAAGAATTATTCCTTAATTGTTACTATGTTTGAGGAGACTCTAATGGGTTTTGAAGAGTAAAAACATGAATCAGTTTTAAGTGGTTATACTAATTATCCCATAATGAAATAGGTGATGGTTGGTGGAAGATACCACATATTGAAAAGGGAATAAAGAAAAAAAATACAACGATGTAACATAAATTGATGAAACATTTACTATATGGATTCCCCTCAAAATTGTTGTAAATACCTAGCCAATAATGATATAAAACTCTAAATGAAAAATATAAAATTACTTTTTTACATGTTGTTTCAACTAATAAAACATCCACAATGGATATAAATATATCAACTTTTTTTCTAAAACCATTTGAAAGCATATTTTATTTTTTTAATCCACATATGAGAGTTTGGATTATTTTATATGTTCCTTGGAAATTAGTGAATGAATGATGATTTATTGATTTACAAGTGGGAGTTATAGAAAATATGTTAGAGTATGATGTCTGTCTCTATCAGTAAATGAAATTCACTTTGTAATAATTCCAATAATTATTGATGTTGTATTTCTAATAATAGACTGGGAAATAGAATTTGATTGAATGAGTTAATAAGAACTTAGTACTTTCCACAGAAGATTAATAATGTGTTATCATTACATATTGAGACCATTGAATTCATTGGTACATATTATAGTTTTCTATACTTATAAAGGATTTCGTAGGGTTTCTTGATCCAAAATTGAGGAAAAATCATAAGTACATTCATTTTATAATTAATTCATATTAAATTTGTAATTTCATAAATAATTTTGAAAAGAAAATATGGATAGTCATTATTCAATATACAATAATGAAAATAAATTGATAAAAGATGATATCTTAGGTGTTGTAAAATAATATTGAATCCTAGTCATGCATTGGATTTGAAAAAGTCAAAATTTTGACGTCCTTCTACAATATTCATTGATTTTAGAAAAAACATGAAAGTAGTAGGGGTTTCAAAATAGATCCAACTTCTTATATTCATTTGTTATAGAAAATAAAGCTATATAATGTTGTGAAAACATACGAGAAGTATATTGTTTGAGATATTTCAACAATTGTCACTAAATATATTAAGTATATTTGGGTGAATAAGATCAATGGTTATCTTGAAGATATTCAGTAGATGAGACTCAAAGTCGTATAAAGATCTCTTGGAGATTAGACCTCCTTAATCCGTGGCACCTAAAGAATGATATACTAGTTGAAGAAATTTTTAACATTGGGGTTTTTTATTAGAAGATACATTGATATTTTAGAGGCACATAAGAATTTTTTTTTGTAATTAGTGGGAAATAGAATAACAGTTTAGTTGGGAAATTTTTTTTGTAGGACTCATTACTTGTAAAAGGATAATGCTTTCCTATAACACAATAATTATTGATCAATCAAAGTAGAAAATCCACAACATTATAATTATATTTGAATAATGGAGTATGATGCCTCATTTGGGATGATACTAATAAAAATTAATATTTTTTCTACCATTTTTACATTAATAAAATTCATGATAGTGAAATGTATTACATGATAGGATCATAAACAGAAAATGTTTCAAATTTTTTATTCATCTTAATAAAAGTTGAAAAATGGAACCACATATTTTACCCCGATTATCAGTGGGTCGACCAATTTATGAGTATCGAAAATGATATTAGATTAATGTTCCCTATGTTGGATCAATTTACTACAAATTTGGAACATAAATCCTAAAATAGAATGTGTATTGTCTCCATTTATTGATTAAACTATCTGTTGATATACTATCTTATCCATATTTTTGTTGACGTGGTAGATATTGATAAAATAGGTTTTCCCCCATCTAAAATGATTCACAAATTAATTTAATAGAGAAAAAAACATAAATGTTTTTAGAAAGGTAAAAAATTATATTCCCATGCCCTTATTATACATGGATTATACTAGGGTAATGGGTCTTTAATCAACTAAGGAATCTTGGGATAAGGTGGAAAGTATAATTGAAGATAATATTTATATAAAGGAATAAAAAATTCTAATTTGTAGAGTTTAGTTTGTAAACATGAGGATAGATAATGTGGGGAACCATAGCAATCTATCTTATAAGATTCCATAAAATGTTCACTAATATCATGGTTTATAGAGAAACTATGTCAAACTCAATTATTGTGAAAAAATTAATGAAAAATTTACTAGATAGATTCAATCAAAAAAATCATAGGATTAGAGGATATATATTATTTATACATTAATGAACATAAAAATATTATCATGGAACATTAATGGATCAAGGATATATCATTTATGAAATTGTATAAGGAATAAATAGATTTTGAATCAATAAGGAAACTCAAATTAAATATCTAGTAAGTTAAATATTTTTATTAAAATGAAAATTAGGGTATATATAATAATTATTATACGTGGATAATGTATTTTATTTCATCAAATTTTATAAAGGCCAAATTAATGTAGAAATGACACATTCCCTTAAAATTATCAAGTGTGGTTTTGTTGAGCAATTATTGTCAATTTTCCCAAATGTAAAGGCAATGAATGTAAAGAATATGAGAATGATGAAAAGATTTAGAGTAATAAGTGGAAAAATGATAAAAGGAATATAGATAATATTATAATGGAATAAAATATGTTTACCTATAAGCGGAAAATGACTTTTCTTGTCAAGAAAGAAGAAAGGGAATTGTTGAGAGTTTCATCGTGTGATGAATAAATTATAGTGAAAGTTGTAAAATGTATGAATCATGTAAAACCTTTGAAAGTCACATGCTAAGAATAATAATAATGTGGAGTGAAATACATGGAAGAACTATAGAAATAGGAAATTTAGGCCTATATGGAGTAAAATACATCATTTATGATGGAATATAACTTATAAAAGGTGAGAATAATGTTGAAATTGAAGAAGCTTATATCATAATAGAGAATGAAAATGTTGAGTAAATCATTAATCTCAATATAATGTTATTTGAATATGAATTAATAATGAATGATTAGGGAGAGATGTTTTATGAAAAATAAGATAAACTGGGAAAGGAAAAATCCATATTCCTTGAAGTTCAAAGAAGGATAGATAAGATGAAATTTGATTTCAACAAGGAAACAAATAGTAATGTTGAATCAATAAATGTTTTTGTGAGTATTTTTTTCTGAAAATTAGGTAAATATGTTTTTTTAAATATAAAGATAAATAGATTTATGTAATGAATTTTATCTTTCTTCTCATAAATTCAAAGTATATATTGTAATGAAAATTGATAATACTTTTGTTAGACAAATGTAATTCTGGTACAAAATCCGGAAGAAATAGACATAATAAATATAAATTAATCCCATATATATAAATGAAACGACATGAAATTGGTTAAAAAAATATTATAACAATTAATTCAGTAATGGTTCCACGATAATTATAGATCCGTCAACAATATTGGTTACGAAACCAATAACTGTTGAGAATTTGTTTCTAAGTAGATAGTATGAGTTAATTGGGAATAAATATTGATGGAAATTAAATACAAAATCAAATATTTTTGATAATATCTCAAAAAATAGCAAATTTTATGATTAAAACATACTGAAACTGTGTCTTAAAAAATAATAGACATCGAATCATTTTATTCAGTATATTCATTACGTTATATAAACTCATGCTCGAGAACCTTAACTATTTAGTTCCATTGAATGCTCGGAAACATAAACATATGTAGATAAATTATCTACATTATCTCACACTAGGTTATACATGAATTTCACACGTCTCAAAATAATGATACATAATACATGGGCTCATAACTTGGGGAATGGAATCATAAGAAAGGGTGATCTTAGATGATCATCAATGGAAAACATGGGAGATAAATAAGCCTAATCATGAAAATAAGGGTATGATAAATTGATAATAACATTATAAAATTTTACACATCACATAAAAGATCACAATTTTGATTGAGGACATAAATATTTTGAGTTATTAAGACATTAATCATAAGGGAATCAAATATCATTATCCATGTTATAAGAAGGTAGGTGTATGAATTGTAATTGTGGTAATCAGTTAAATTTATACAATAAATTAAGTAGTACTCAAGCATCACCGCCAATGCTATACTAGTGATAAGGGTTTACTCCCAAGACCACATAAGTAGTCTTGATTCAATCACAAGACCATCCTAATATTAAAAGTCCTTTACATAATTGGTTTTACTACCTATTCTAGCAATTTCTATCTCATTCCATGTAAATATTTACGCAATGAATTGTATGGTGATAAAGGTATCACCAACCACATAATGAAAACATGCATATGTGTTCTATAAGGTCAATTTTATTTCATATAATAACTCATGAAATGATATGGGTATCATAAAAAAGTCATCATATCATAACATGGGGAAATTATACATGTTTGGTAATGATTTCTTCATAGAATAACATTTAAAATGAAGTGGACCTCAAAAACATTTTAGCATAGTATAATCGGTGGAAGAGAAAATGGTGTCATAAATTTATTTCCATAAAAAATAAATAATTAAGAGAAAAAATTTTAATGGTATTATGGGATTATATAACCAGTAAAGAATTGGTAACACCAACAGAGTACATATTTAAATGAAAATAATTTTTAAAGATCTTTTAAAAACATTTCTTTATGGAAATATCTTTTCTTCATTGAAAAATGGGTTTTAAAGCATTAAAAATTTAAAAAATTCTTTTATTGAATAAAAAATTAATAACATATAAATGACTATTAAACTAGCGATCATTCATGTAAACATAGATTTCTATCCAGGTCATACACGATAAAACAAATATTCCATACAAAATGTTGGTAGATGTCTCAAGGGCTTGATTAGAAAAAGAAAACAAGATTACTATAATTATTTCTATAAAATGATAAACCATAGTTATAAATGTATTTTAAAAATATTTTAATAGTATTAGAACATTTCTTATGGTGTGTTTATCAAAAATTATTTTGGGAGAAAACATACTTTGAACCGAAGAGGGATATAAATTTGGAATATTAAAATGTATTTTTTTTCATAAGTAAAAAAGAATGAGAAAATGGAACCATTACATGAAAATATCATTAATAATAACTGGTTAATAAAATTAATGAAATTTATTGAGCTATAAATCATAATATTTCATCAATGGACACATAATCATAAACAATATTGATAAACAATGAGATTGTAGTAATAAAAGCATTCAACTTTTTTAACATTGAATCATAATACCCATTAGAAAATAACATTAAATGAATAATAAAATATAATTAAAAGAAGGATATACATTATATAACATGTCAATGGGTCTGTATATACACCACACAAATGAATATAGGTTTATAACATTACATGTCTCTTAAAGAAGGAAAATTAAGACAAAATTCCCTTACCTTAAGTATTGACTCTCTCGAAAGTTGTTCAATCCCTACGCATAATAAATAAAATATTATAATAAAAATTAAAAATTACTATATTCATGAAAATAATTCCATAATTGATTTATTTTTTTTACTTTATATTACTCATTTATTAACAGTTCCATGTGAATGATTTATTTTTGGTATTAACTACTTTGATTTTCGTATATGCCTTTTTTTCATATTGTTTTTCAATTAATTTAATTGTGATTAAATTTTATACAGAATGTTAAATATGATATAAATATCATATATTTATATATAGTATATATTTATTTATTATAATTAATAAAATATATAAATATCAAGTAAAATGTTTCGTTTATGGAGACAGTAGGTCGTACAAACACATGAATGATGTTTCAGTTTTATATTATTATTGATAGAAAGAAAACATCCTGATGTATTGTAATTAAAAATAGTTTTTAGGTCATAAATTTCACATTACGTTATTAAAACCATTCTTAATACATTCTATGTGATGCGTTCATGAATCACATCACTTTGTGAGGGAGTCGTTATACATACACACGAACGACGTCATCGGTTTCCCAAAAAATGAATGCATGGATTTATGTGTTATATAAACATTAAATAATCATAATAGAATCATAAAAGTTAAAAACAATATATATAATATGTAAATTGTTAATCCATCATTATTCTTATCCCTGAATGATGGTAATTGAAGAACAATGTACATTAGTTTGCAAGATAGTATAATGCCATACACAAGAATGTTGATTGCAACAAATGAATCATTGGTTGGATTTATGTACAAAGGAAGACTAATAAATTATATTTATGGATGTAGGGGAGATATTTCATTAATTTTTATCTGATCAAAAGGGCTAAAGAGGTGTGAAGGGCGGTGAGTGAGGATGGGACATTTTATAGGGGATGCTTGTTAAAAACATTTAATTTTTTGAGGGAGAATTCCATCCATATTTTCAATATCAAATAAGTATAAAAAATAGACAACATTTTAAATTTAGATATCATAATTATAACGACCCATACTTTACATACATTGTTAATACTTCAAAATTGAAGCACACTTATTACAACATATAACAAAACCACAAAGGACCGTATAGGTATAGTGTCTTTAGAAACTGGGAAACATAAACAACTGGTTCATAAATCTTCTACAGTGTCTCCCATTTATTTCATCATATCTAGGGTCCCTTTTAGAATATTCTACTTAATATCCATCTTCCTGACCTGGGGAAAAGAACACATAAAATGGTGAGCTCAAATGCTCAGCAAGGGAAAATAAAGGAAATAAAAATCATATCATATCTTTTTGAAAATCATAACCTGCCAAAGAGATCATAATATCTTAACATGGAACAAATCATAGAAGTGAAAATGAGATCCCCATAATCATAACATAAAACTTGAAACTTTGTGGCATGCACACATAATCATGGAAAATCATTTCTTGTTAGTCATGACTCATTTCCAAGACTATCTTAGTGGACAAAGTCCCTTTCTGAACCGAGTTCACTCCTCGTTTCAGTCCTGTATCACTGAACCGAAATAACCTTCCATTCCAGCCATGTCTATCTCATGAGATATAAAATCTTTACCCAATGCATTGGACGGAGATATAGGTCCCACCCATCTTATAATGAATCCTTT
Source organism: Viscum album (assembly GCA_963277665.1). Lineage (NCBI taxonomy): Eukaryota > Viridiplantae > Streptophyta > Magnoliopsida > Santalales > Viscaceae > Viscum > Viscum album. Next base: position 1,218,787,225 of record OY728159.1, read on the forward strand.
CTTATGTGTGCCACATAATCATAAATCATACATCATCGCATAACACATGTAACAAAAATGGGATTCTTGAAACATCATGAAATCATAAAACAAATCATATATGGTAAATGACTTCATAAAAATAATTCCCTCAAAACATAATCAAATCAATGTAATAATAGGGATAAAAATAGAACCCTTTATTATCTTAGATGGAAAATAATTTTGATAAAACACTTGAACTCCATTCTTGAGGAAAACATCCTTTCTTCTTCAAAAACATTTTTCCTTTCTTAACATGTCATAAAACAATAAAATAAAAGAATTTGATTAAAAATAAACTTGAATACTTGTAAAGGAAGCTTCTTGGAAATAATTTTTTATGAATCCATTCATGCCGTATAAGTTAAAAAAAACATTCTTCGTACTTTTGTCGGAAAAGTCAAAAAGTACCTCGTACGAAAAACGACAAAAGATTCATTTCATACATATTACTAAAAACTCACCGAAGGGTAAAAATGGATTTAAACAATTGTAGTTGGATGTAAATAATATTACATATTGATGAAACATGGATGTGGATAATAAAATACACCCCAGTAAATACTTACGAATAAACAATCTCGGATAAAAATGAGATTGTGTTATTTCCCTTACCTTAGGTCCGATTTTCTTTGTACGTGTCCGAAGCTCCTGTATAATGGTTTAAATAATGTTATTGACTTATTCCAGAATCATACATATTGATATGATATCATATATGGTCATATTCTTATCTTCTTGTTAGTAATATTTCATTGTTACTTGTTACTCGGGTCTTTATTGCCTTTTGTTCTTATGCGTGTTTTTCCGAATAAATTCTTATTCTTCTTTTAAGGTTATAGATACCTTATATCCAGAATGGTATTAGTGTAACATATATCATATTTATTCATTCAAATAATTTATATAATTATTATGTAATTATGATCATGTAGAACGAGTCGCTTCACATCGTGGAGACGGTATTCCGTACGTACGCACGAGTGATGATATCGTTCCTATGATCGTGGAATTGTATTGGAGTATATATATATATATTATTTCAGTATCAATATTACTTTATAATAATAATAAATAGTTACTCATTACACCATTATACACATCCTTGTAAAGTGATGGTGGAAAATAGATTACACCACGGCGTGGAGAGGGTATTCCGTACGTACACACGCGCGGTGATTTCATTTTACCGTAGGATGGATAGAAGGTGAATTAGGGTTGTTTAATATTTATAATAACATATCAGTATGTAAGTAATACTGATGTTATTACTTTATCATGAAACAACTAAAGGAGAAGAAGTTTAAGAAGAAAGAAATTGAAATGATCGGTAACGGATATTACCTCTTCTTTGGAACGCCTCATTGAATCCTCCACTTAGGGAACTAAGATTGGTCTTTGAAGAAGACCAGGACCTCTAGGATTATTCTAGTGAAGTGGAGAGTAGAAAATGGCAGGAGTTGGCCGAGATTGAGTGCTCAATTTGGTGTGAGGAGGAGGGGGAGGAGGTTCCCTTTTATAAGGGAGGAGAGGGGCACCTTAGGAATATCTCAAAATATTATTTTATATTAAAGTCAAAATCAGTTTATAATGGTTCAAAAGGGTCTTATTTCGAAGCTAAAATGTGGAAGGGTCGAAATACTATCAACCAATAGGATTTAGACAAGTTTAGAGTATTATTTTAACCTTATCAATTAGATTTAACTCTAAGTTAAATAATTTAACTTTTACCATGTCTTTTTGTTTTCTTTCACTATATGGTTAATACACTTACTATAACATGCCAAACGAACCCCAAATTTTTTATTATTAATATATATATCCTTATCTAAGTCATTTGGCCGAACCTTATATTTTTAGGAATAAAATAACAATTAATAATATAATATTTGATTTAATGACTATTTTGTGTAAATTTTGACACTATTTGATATATGATTTTTTTGAAAGTCATAACAGAATTATATGTTCGAAACAAGTTGATTAAATCAACACTAATATATCATAGTAACCTAGAAAATTTTTGTAATTCATAAAAAGTCTCAAATTACATTTATTTTGGTGTTTATAACATCAATTATGTCAATATTTCATAAATAAGATAATTACTGCATCATAATTGTGTCATTAATAAATTATATTATTTAATGTCTAACAATTATAAATAAAATACCATTATGTAGGAAATATTTTTATCTTTCTAAGGAATATTTATAGTCGAATGTATCTTATGTATAACCCCATATTAAAAATGATTTACTTATTAAACTTTGATTTTAACTATTTTAACCCTTCTTTAAATAAATTAATAATAAATGTCCTAATCTAACCCAAGTGGGCCTAAATGGTCATATTTTATTCATAAGGTTGTTTTTGGTCGAATTACACTTATCCAATAGAATTAGGACATGTGTTAGGGTAATAGTAATATCATATTTACCCTTAGTTACCCTATTTACTATTAACCGCGGTAAAAAAAGTAAAAAGTTACTATTTACCAAAAAAAAAATTTATCTCATTGAACCACATTTTAATTACTGATATCAACCGTGTCTGTCGGATTTTCGAAATTCCATTCACAGAAGTGGTAAAATTAAGTTTTATGTGAAATTCAGTTTTTAACCTACCACTTAGTGGTTTCACTATTCATCAAAAATTGAATGTTTTCAGAAAAATACCAAAATTTCACCCTAGGATAATTTCGGTATTCCGAATCCAAAAATGATGTCCATTTTTAAAAATAAAATTTATAAAATTTCAAAAAGGGGTTATTACTATTCATAACGGCTAGTTTTAATAATATTTTAATAGCATATCGTTGTTTAGTGAAACTCGGTATTGCGTACGACGCAAGCTATCAAGGAAGGTCTCGATTGCGTGTAAAGTAAGCCAAGCTAGTATGTAGTGAAAGATTCCTTTGATGATATATAAAAAACAAAATATTACTCATAAAAATCTCGGGTGTTACATTCTACCCCCCTTAAAAAGAATTTTTCCCTCGAAATTCGTCACTTTGTAACAAACAGATGAGGATACTTCTCCCTCATCATATCCTCAAGCTCCCATGTAGCTTATTCAAGTTGGTGGTTCCTCCATAAAACTTTCACCAATCGAGTGGTCTTGTTTCGTAGGACATTTGCGCTACGATCCAGAATCTCTATCGGCTGTTCTTCATAAGAAAGAGCTTGCTCCAGTGGTACAACTTCTGAGCTGAGTACATGTGAAGGATCAGGTATGTACTTTCTCAGGAGAGATACATGGAACACATCGTGAACTTGAGAGAGATTCGGTGGAAGCGCCAATCAGTAAGCTTCCTACCCAAAACGATCCAGTATTTCGAAAGGACTGATATATCTAGGGCTCAACTTCCCCTTCTTTCCAAATCTCATAACCCTCTTCCAGGGAGATATTCGTAAGAACACTTTATCACCCACTTCAAACTCTAGGTCTTTTCTTTGGTTGTCGGCATAACTTTTCTGTCGACTCTGAGCTGCTCTTATGTGTTGTTGAATATATCTAACCTTTTCTGCCATTTCATCAACGAGATCAGGTCCTAACAGCTATCTTTCCCCAACTTCATCCCAGCAAGTTGGAGTCCTGCATATGTTCCATAGAGAGCTTCATAAGGAGCCATCTGAATACTGGAGTGAAAGATATTATTATAAGAAAATTCCACCAAAGGTAGGTGTTGATTCCAACCTCCTTTTAAATCCATAGAGCAAGCTCTCAACATATCTTCTAGGGTTTGAATTGTTCTCTCAGACTGACCGTCTGTCTGGGGATGATAAGCAGTGCTGAAAGTCAACTCTGTATCCAGAGTATGTTGAAGACTTCGCCAGAACTTCGAGGTAAATATTGAATCCCGATCAGATATAATAGAAATTGGTACTCCATGCAATCTTACAACATCCTTTACATATATCCTGGCAAGCTGATCTAGAGAGAAATCCTCTCTAATAGAAATGAAGTGTGCAGACTTTGTAAGACAATCAAATATGACCCAAATAGCATTATTACCTTTGGATGTTTTAGGAAGTCCTGTGACAAAGTCCATAGTTATGTTTTCCCATTTCCATTCGGGTATGGGTAATGGTTGTAACATCCCCTTAGACTTATGTCTCTCAGCTTTAACTTGTTGACAAACCAAGCATCAATAGACATATTCAGCAACATCTCTTTTCATGCCATCCCACCAGAAGTACTCTTTCAGGTCCCTATACATCTTCGTGCTTCCAGGATGAATAGAGAATGAAGAACTATGAGCCTCATCCAGCAGCTCCTTCTTTAATTCGGGGATGGGAGGAACACAAACCCGATTCCTGAACTTTATTATCCCATCATAATCAAGGTTGAATTCAGGAACATTTCTCACCTTCTTTTGTAACTCGACATCTTCTTTCTGTGCCTCCTTAATCTTCGCATGTATAGATGGTTGAACATTCATTTGAGAAAGATAAGATTTTTCCCCTTCCATTATAATTCCAAGATCCATCCTTTGTAAATCCATAAATATTGGATCCTTTGTGATCCTCATCATGGATAAACTAGCATGGTCTTGTCGACTTAATGCATCTACCACCTTTTTTGCTTTCCCAGGGTGGTAATGGATTGAGCAGTCGTAATCCTTAATCAGCTCCAACCATCTTCTTTGACGCATATACAACTCCTTTTGTGTGAAAATATACTTTAAACTTTTATGATCACTATAAATATCACACCTTTCACCATAAAGGTAATGCCTCCAAATCTTTAATGCAAAGATTACCGCAGCCAACTCCAAATCATGAGTTGGGTAATTTTGCTCATGGATTTTCAACTGTCGTGAGGCATAAGCTATCACCATATCATTTTGCATAAGAACACACCCCAATCCCTTCTTGGATGCATCACTATAGATCACAAACATTTCTCCACTACAAGGCAGTGTGAGCACAGGTGCACTGGATAACCTTCTTTTCAACTCCTTGAAATTCTCTTCACATTCCTCTGTCCAAACAAACTTAACTCCTTTCCAAGTCAACTTGGTGAGTGGATTAGATAATCGTGAAAAATCCTTTACAAAACATCGATAATATCCATCCAAACCAAGAAAACTTCGGATCTCAGTTACTGTTGTTGGTCTTTACCATCTTTCCATAACCTCTGTTTTTGCTGGATCCACAGATATCCCCTCTTTTGAGATTATGTGACCCAAAAATGAAACTTTTTGAAGCCAAAATTCACACTTGGTAAATTTGGCATAAAGTTTCTCCTTTCTCAGGGTCTTCAATATAATTCTCAAGTGATCTTCATGCTCTTCCTTGTTCTTTTAATAGACAAGAATATCGTCTATAAAAACTACCACAAATTTATCAAGATAGTCTCTAAAGACTCTATTCATTAGATCCATGAAGATAGAAGGGGCACTAGTAAGACCAAATGGAATCACTATAAATTCATAGTGTCCATACCTTGTAGGGAAAGCCGTCTTTGGTATATCCTCCCTTTTGACCCTTAATTGATGATACCCTTAACGAAGATCAATCTTGGAAAAGTATTGAGCTCCACGTAGTTGGTCAAATAATTCATCAATGTGTGGGAGAGGATATTTGTTCTTGATAGTGATCTTGTTACGTTCTCGATAATCAATGCAGAGTCTCATTGATCCATCCTTCTTCTTAACAAATAGAACAGGTGCTCCCCAAGGTGACGCACTAGGGCGTATGAATCCCTTATCAAGATTTTCTTGGAGTTGCTTCTTCAATTCCTGCAACTCAATTGGGGCCATTCTATAAGGTGTCTTTGAAATTGGCAAAGCGCCTGGTACGAGTTCTATTGAAAACTCAACTTCACGATTTGGTGGAAGACCCGGTAATTCCTCCGGAAATACATAATCAAACTCCCGTACAATGGGCATAATCTTAATCATGATTTTCTCACCAACCATTTGAGATAAATAACCTTCATTTAGTGGAATCAATACCCATAAGATGGATGAAATTTCCACTGGAAGGTTATGTTCATCCTTGCATTGATAGACGATTGTAGATTGATCTGGAATATGAAATGTGACTTCCCTTATTTGACAATTGATATGAGCTACTTGTAGAGAAATCCAATCCATGCCAAGAATCACATCAAATTCCACTAAAGGAAGGATCACAATATTTGCAGGAAGCACTTTCCCACAAACTTCGATCAGAGAAGAATTATAAACTTTTGATGCGACTGTTGTGCCATTAGGTGTTGTCACAGCTAACTCAACATCTAATTGTTGAGGTAGTACGGTGATACCCTTAGAAAAATTTTCAGAAATAAAAGAGTGGGTGGATCCAGAATCAAATAAAACATTTTCTACTTTAGAGTGGATGGTAAGTGTACCTTTCACCACTTCGTTATCGTACTCCACATCGCTGATAGAAATTGCATGTGACTTTCCTTTGTCTTTAGCCTTATGATTTTGTTGACGTCGACCATCATCACCAACCCTTGGATTTGGGAATTGATTGGCATAATTCCCCATCTCCTTGCATTTGAAACATTGCAGTGTAGTAGGTTCATTCTGTGTATCCCTTCCTTTGTTTGCATCATTAGACATCTTCTTCCCATTATCGCGGCATTCAAATGCCCGATGACCTTCCTTTCCACATTTAAAACATTTACTTGTCCCTTTAAGACAACTCCCTCCATGTTTCTTTCCACACTTTGACCATAAGGGAAAGTTCATCTTCTTTTCAGTGTGCTCTTTAGATTTTCCTTTGAATTCCATCTTCCTCTTCTTATCAAACCCATCTGACTGATGGGTTACTCCAATATCCATCTCGACTTTGAGAGCACATCGAACGATTTCCTCGTAGCTATTGAAGTCCGTTATGGCTAACGCCCTTCGAAGACATGGTTTTAAGCCACTAAAGAATCGATCGATCTTAATCTCAGGTTGGATAATAATACCAGAAGCGTACCTTGCAAGTCTTGTAAAATTTGCTTCATAGGTACCAACAGATTCATCATCCCTTTGCTTCAGTTCAAGAAACTCTTTCTCCATCATTGTTCGGAGAATACGAGGGAAGTACTTATTGAAAAATATGTTCTTGAACTCGTCCCATTCCATAGACTCAATTTCATCCCTTTGCCTCGTATTCTTAATAAGATTCTACCATTGATCAGCATCTCCTTCCAAACGATACACTGCTAGGATGACTTTATCAAGTTCAGAACATTGAAGAACTGAAAATATCTTTTCAGTAGTACTAATCCATTGTTCAGCAACTAATGGATCAGTAGACCCACTGAAAGAAGGTGAACGCTGCCTCATGAAGGATTCAACAGAATGTTGCTCCTTCTTTTGCTCGTTTGGAAGTCCTGCATGATTCATAGCTTGAGAAAGTTGTGTGAGCATGGCTACAAGATTTTTCATTCCAGCTCCCATATCGTTTGGTTGCTCAGGGGGACAATCATTGCATTGGCCATCACATTCTGCATTAACACGGTTCCTTCGGGTTCCAGCCATTGACTAAAACCAAGAAGAATAGTGTGAGCAACACTAATTATAATAGGAAAACCACATAATCAAGGATCAAATTTCACACTTAAGGCTTTATCCTAGGGTATTCATGGCCATTTCTAAAACACTAAGATTGTGTTCTATGCTTATACTTATCCTTAGGGTTCTTACTAAGGCTTTCACATCCTACTTTCCAAATGTTGACTATAACTTTCCTCTGATACCAAATATAACGACCCATACTTTACATACATTTTTAATACTTCAAAATTGAAGCACACTTATTACAACATATGACAAAACCACAAAGGACCGTATAGGTATAGTGTCTTTAGAAACTGGGAAACATAAACAACTGGTTCATAAATCTTCTACAGTGTCTCCCATTTATTTCATCATATCTAGGGTCCCTTTTAGCATATTCTACTTAATATCCATATTCCGGACCTAGGGAAAAGAACACATAAAAGGGTGATCTCAAATACTCAGCAAGGGAAAATAAAGGAAATAAAAATCATATCATATCTTTTTGAAAATCATAACCTGCAAAATAGATCATAATATCTTAACATGGAACAAATCATAGAAGTGAAAATGAGATCCCCATAATCATAACATAAAACTTGAAACTTTGTGGCATGCACACATAATCATGGAAAATCATTTCTTGTTAGTCATGACTCATTTCCAAGACTATCTTAGTGGACAAAGTCCCTATCTGAACCGAGTTCACTCCTCGTTTCAGTCCTGTATCACTGAACCGAAATAACCTTCCATTCCAGCCATGTCTATCTCATGAGATATAAAATCTTTACCCAATGCATTGTAGGGAGATATAGGTCCCACCCATCTTATAATGAATCCTTTCTTATGTGTGCCACATAATCATACATCATACATCATCACATAACACATGTAACAAAAATGGGATTCTTGAAACATCATGACATCATAAAACAAATCATATAAGGTAAATGTCTTCATAAAAATAATTCCCTCAAAACATAATCAAATCAATGTAATAATAGGGATAAAAACAGAACCCTTTATTATCTTAGATGTAAAATAATTTTGATAAAACACTTGAACTCCATTCTTGAGGAAAATATCCTTTCTTCTTCAAAAACATTTTTCCTTTCTTAACATGTCATACAACTTTAATATAAAAGAAGTTGATTAAAAATAAACTTTAATACTTGTAAAGGAAGCTTCTTGGAAATAATGTTTTAAGAATCCATTCATGCCATATACGTTAAAAAAACATTCTTCGTACTTTTGTTGAAAAGTCAAAAAGTACCTCGTACAAAAAACGACAAAAGATTCCTTTCATACATATTACTAAAAACTCACCGAAGGGTAAAAATGGATTTAAAAAATTTTAGGTGGATGTAAATAATATTACATATTGATGAAACATGGATGTGGATAATAAAATACACCCCAGTAAATACTTACGAATAAACAATCTCGGATAAAAATGAGATTGTGATATTTCCCTTACCTTAGGTCCGATTTGCTTTGTACGTGTCCGAAGCTCCTGTATAATGGTTTAAATAATGTTATTGACTTATTCCAGAATCATACATATTGATATGATATCATATATGGTCATATTCTTATCTTCTTGTTAGTAATATTTCATTGTTACTTGTTACTCGGGTCTTTATTGCCCTTTGTTCTTATGCGTGTTTTGCCGAATAAATTCTTATTCTTCTTTTAAGGTTATAGATACCTTATATCCAGAATGGTATTAGTGTAACATATATCATATTTATTCATTCAATTCATTTATATAATTATTATGTAATGATGATCATGTAGAACGAGTCGCTTCACATCGGGGAGACGGTATTCCGTACGTACGCACGAGTGATGATATCGTTCCTATGATCGTGGAATTGTATTGGAGTATATATATATATTATTTCAGTATCAATATTACTTTATAATAATCATAAATATTTACTCATTACACCATTATACCCATCCTTGTAAAGTGATGGTGGAAAATAGATTACACCACGGCGTGGAGACGGTATTCTGTACGTACGCACGCGCGGTGATTTCATTTTTCTGTAGGATGGATAGAAGGTGAATTAGGGTTGTTTCATATTTATAATAACATATCATTATGTAAGTAATACTGATGTTATTACTTTATCATGAAACAACTAAAGGAGAAGAAGTTTAAGAAGAAAGAAATTGAAAAGATCGGTAACAGATATTACCTCTTCTTTGGAACACCTCTTTGAATCCTCCACTTAGGGAACAAAGATTGGTCTTTGAAGAAGACCAGGACCTCTAGGATTATTCTAGGGAAGTGGAGAGGAGAAAATGGAAGGGTTTGGCCGAGCTTTAGTGCTCAATTTGGTGTGAGGAGGAGGGGGAGGAGGTGCCCTTTTAAAAGGGAGGAGAGGGGCACCTTAGGAATATCTCAAAATATTATTTTATATTAAAGTCAAAATCGGTTTATAATGGTTCCAAAGGGTCTTACTTAGAAGCTAAAGTGAGGGAAGGGTCTAAATCATATCAACCAATAGTATTTAGACATGTTTAGGGTATTAATTTAACCTTATCAATTAGATTTAACTCTAAGTTAAATAATTTAAATTTTACCATGTCTTTTTGTTTTCTTTCACTATATGGTTAATAAACATACTATAACATGCCAAAAGAACCCCAAATTGTTTATTATTAATATATATATCCTTATCTAAGTCATTTGGCCGAACCTTAGATTTTGAGGAATAAAATAACAATTAATAATATAATATTTTATTTAAAAACTATTTTGTGTCAATTTTGACACTATTTGATATAAGATTTTTGTGAAAGTCATAACGGAATTATATGTTCGAACCAAGTTGATTAAATCAACACTAATATATCATAGTAACCTATAAAATTTGTAAAATTCATAAAAAGTCTCAAATTACATTTATTTTTGTGTTTATAACATCAATTATGTCAATTGTTCATAAATAAGATAATTACTGCATCATAATTGTGTCATAAATAAATTACATTATTTAATGTCTAAAAATTATAAATAAAATACCATTATGTAGGAAATATTTTTATCTTTCTAATGAATATTTATAGTTGAATTTATCTTATGTATAACCCCATATTAAAAATGATTTACTTATTAAACTTTGATTTTAACTATTTTAACCCTTCTTTAAATAAATTAATAATAAATGTCCTAATCTAACCCAAGTGGGCCTAAATGGTCATATTTTATTCATAAGGTTGTTTATGGTCGAATTAAACTTATCCAATAGAATTAGGACATGTGTTAGGGTAATAGTAATATCATATTTACCCTTAGTTACCCTATTTACTATTAACCGCGATAAAAAAAGTAAAAAGTTACTATTCACCAAAAAATTATTTTTATCTCATTGAACCACATTTTACTTAATGATATCAACCGTGTCTATCGGATTTTTGAAATTCCATTCACAGAAGCGGTAAAATTAAGTTTTATGCAAAATTCAGTTTTTAACCTACCACTTAGTGGTTTCACTATTCATCAAAAATTGAAAGTTTTCAGAAAAATACCAAAATTTCACTCTAGGCTAATTTCGGTATTCCGAATCCAAAAATGAATTCCATTTTAAAAAATAAAATTTATAAAATTTCAAAAAGTGGTTATTACTATTCATAACGGCTAGTTTTAATAATATTTTAATAGCATATCATTGTTTAGTGAAACTCGGTATTGCGTACGACGCAAGCTATCGAGGAAGGTCGCGATTGCGTGTAAAGTAAGCCAAGCTAGTATGTAGTGAAAGATTCCTTTGATGATATATAAAAAAATTTTACTCATAAAAATCTCGGGTGTTACAATAATGATAAAATATGTCCATCCAATGGGGGTTGGAAATGTTTTTGGTCATTTTTTACACCTTATATTCTATGTTTCCCCATTGTGTAATATAGTTTATACCTTAATCACTATAATTAATTTTTATTTCATTCATTAATAAATATGGAAAAAATTATGTAGGAATAATTAGAAATTAAAAAATATGATTAGTAGGAATATGGAAACTAATTTTCCAAATTCAATTCACTGAGGTTAGAAAAATTAATTTTAAAAATAATCTCGTAGATGGGATAAATCAGTGGGTTTTTAATGCGAACATAGTCAAAAGTTTGGAACATTTTTTATCAAGATTCGATGTCAAATTTCATAAAATTAACTAAACATTATTAATATATGTATAATTTATCTAAATATAATTTAAAAAAAATTAAAATATAATATTAGTATGTAAATAGATAAGATTAATAGTCTGGTTTCTATTAAATTATAGTATTTTCCACTATTCATAAAAAAGTAAAACTTTTATAAAAAATCCCAAAAACTAATCATAAGTTATTTTTGAAACAATAAATCCAAAAATATTTTTTTTATCATGTAAAATTTCTATGATTAAAAAAATGAAATTAATTATTTTCCACAAAAAGACAGAAATCATTATATTTTTTGAGAAAATAGTATTTTCATTTATATAAAGGCTTTATGAAAAATTATATGTTTTAGTATCAATATATTTTCTATATGTAGATCCATTTTAATTAATATTTGAAAATTATTTGTTACCCTCCATTTTTCTAAGTCTAATGGATGGGTTAAAACGACCACTTTTAAATAACTATATTATCATTATTTTGATGTTTTGTCAAAAATAATTATCACATGTAACAAAATTTAGGATTTTTTTGCTTGTAGTGAAATATTGACATATTATATCATATAACTAAAACTTAAAATTTTGTATAATTCATTTAATTACATATAATAAATTTAATTTATTTAAAAAAGTGTTTTAATCTGTTAGGGTGTAACATTCTAATGCCCTTAAATTTAATTTCACAATATTATTTCATATATCTGATACAAAAAATGAGGATAATTCTACCTCTTCATATTGTAAAGTTCCCACTTATCATTCTAATTCTAGTGGTATCACCATAAAACTTTTCTTAGGTGCCTTGTCTTATTCTATATAATATTCCCTTTAAAATTCAAAATCATCCCTAGTTGTTCCTCATAAAAATATATCTCTCTAGTGGCTTGGCTTCTATGTTTAGTACATGTGAAGGGGCATGTATTTACATCCTCTAGAGAGATGCATGGAACACATTAATGAATAGAGAGAGGTTTGGTGAAGCAGTAGTAGATATTCTATGATCTGGATATGGTTATGAATTTCATAGAGACTAATATACTTGGGGTTAGTTTCCCTTTATTCTAGAATCTCAAAATTTTATTCCATGGTGAAATTTTTATAGTTAACCTCTCAAAAGATTCATATTCTAGATTACATTAGTTATTATCCTCATATCTTTCTAAATCATTGGCATGCTACTGAATGGTTTTAACCATCACAGTAATTTCATCAACAATATTAGGTTATAAAATATTTCATTCTTTTTTTTCATTCCAGCTCAATGTTTCTATTAATATTCAAACAAAGTGGGCTTCATAATGATTAATAAAAAATCTTGAGTGAATATATTATTGTAATAAAATTCAACAAGAGGAAGGTGTTGATCACAACCACCGTTGAAATACAAAGAAGAAGATCCCCACATATCCTCTTGGGATTGATTTCTTATTTCAGACTAACCATCCATTAGTGGATGATAAGAATTGGTGAAATTAAATTCCATTTCAAGGGGTTGATTAATAATTTGATATAATATTGAGGAAAACCATGGATCATTATTAGATATAATGTATTGTGGTACTATATGAAATCTTAAAACATATTTAATGTATATCCTAAATAGTTGATCCATAGATAAGTCTTATTTGATAGAGATGAAGTGTGCTGACTTCATAAGAGGATCGAAAACCACCCTTATAACATTACTACCATTAAAATTTTTGGGATTCTTGTGAAAAAATCCCTGATAATGATATCCCACTTATATTATAGTATGAATAATAGTTTCTATGTCCCCTTTGACTTTTGTATTTCAACGTTAAATTACAAGCATACAGAGCATGGAGAAAAAAATTCATCAATATCTCTCTTTGCGTCATCCCACCAGAAGTATTCATTCAAATACATATAAATATTTTTCATCTATATTGAATATAGTATAATGAACTATGAGATTCCCCTAACAAATCCTTCTTCAAATATGGTATGGATGAAACATGTACACAGTTCCATATCCTTCTCATTCCATTGTGATCATTATTAAACTCAGAAACATTTCAAACATTAGTTTCTATATATATATATATATATATATTCCTTTCATCACTTATTAATATTTACATTGATAGATGGTTGATCATTAAACTGAAAAAGATAATATTTTTACCCATTATTTTGGTTTTCTAGATCCATATTTTGAAAATATAAGAATATTTGATCTTTTTTATCATTATCATATATGAGATTCCACAATCCTTTTGACTCAAAGCATCACTACTTTGCTCAATTTCTATGGGTGGTAAAATATTAATCAATTATAATTCTTTATCAGTTCTAACAATTGTATCAAGAACATGTTCATCTCCTTATGTGTGAATATATACATCAAAATTTTATAATTAGTATATATATATATATATCACACCATCCTTCATAAATATAATACCTCAATATATTTATTGAAAAAATCATCGATCCCGACTCCAAATATTGTGTTGGGTAATTTTTCTCATGAACCTTCAATTGGAATGATGCATAATTTATATCCATGTAATTCTAGATAAGAACATATCCCAATCCCTTTATAGATACATCATAATAGATTACAAATCCTTCTCCATAATATAGTAATGTAAGTGGATGTGCACTGAATAACCTTCTCCTCAGTAACATATCTTTTTTCACACATTAATCTATTGAGAGGAACATTGATCCCTTATGAGTTGACTTAGTTAGAGTAAAAATTAGTTGTGAAAAATTCTCCAAAAAACTATTGATAATATATATACAAACTAATAATAATGCAGATCATAGTCACTGTGGTTGTTCTAGGCCAATGTTCAATAGCATCCATATTTAATGGATATACTAATCTACATTCTCTTGAGATTATATAACCCAAAAAATTAATAATTTATATCTAATGTCCACACCTTGTAAATTTTTATATAGTTTATCCATCCTTAGGGTATTTAGTAATACTCTTCAGTGATATACATGTTATTCTATTCACTCTTAAAAGATAATAATATCTTCTACAAAGACTATGACAAACTGATCAAGGTAAATCTAATGAATCTATTCATTAAGAAATGAATATTGAAGGGGAATTAGTAATAAAAAACAAGAATTCCTATATTTTAATAGTGTTCATACATTGTATGGAATTTCATATTGGGTATATTAACCCATATAACCCTCGACCAATGAAATCTGAAATGAAGTTCAACCCTAGAAATGTATTGTGTTCTACATAGTTTATCAAAAAAGTATTCAATATAGGGAAGAGGAAACACATTCAAAATTAGTATATTGTTCAACATTAGACAATCAGTATAGAGCCCCATTTGTCATGAATCAACCCGATTAGACCCCGAACCGGCCACCCACGTCAGCCCAAGACAATATCTGAGAGTTGTTCTTGATCCTCCCAACTAGGAAAATAATGACATTTAATGAATATAATAAACAAAGGAATGGTTTTTAACCATACAAATTAAATTAAATAAAAATTAAATAGAGAATAAATATATAAATTAAATTAAAAAACTGAACAACATTTATACCAAAATAGAAATTTATAAATCCAAAAAAAAAGCTAAACTGAACATGATGTCCACAACGTTTCCAAGTAACCCATTGAGTCACTCTCCAATACCAAAACCATCCATCACCCATGAAGATAAAAACCATGAATGAAGCTATACCAAAAGAAAAGAAATGAGAATGAACAATAGGTGTGAGTAGTATATATTAGTAGATGATATCGTACATTCTATTCCCAATAAATTCTCATTAAATAAAGAATCATCAATTTTATGTTTGAAATAAAATATCAAAAATTATTATTTCCACAAAATTCAACTAAAAAACACAATCCATTTCCCTTTTCATTCGAATGTAGATTTTTTTCCAATGAAGACTCATTAATATTTTAATGGATAATGATGGTTTTTTAATTTAATAAAGGGGAATGGAAGTTAAAAATGCAGTCAAATGTTTTTTTCATGAGCCTTTGAAAATAAAATCATCATTGTTAACAAATAACTACACCCCATGAGAGTGACAAACCAATTATAAAATAACAAGTTAAATGGAAAAATTGAACGCATAAGAGTAAATAACCAACGAAGCATCTCAATCATCCGCCTCAGATAACTATGTGTTGAATGTCAGGACCCATCCTCGGGGACCCTGTCGTGACTACCCTAAGCCTGCCTTACATAGGTTAGGGGCTACGACAAGCACCAAAGGCGTAAATACCGATACAAGGGAAGTCATTGACTTTTTTTAAGAAAAAAACACAACAGAGTACGCAAGATGAAGTAAACACTATATAAACTATGTAAAAAAGTGAGTGCTGGAATGTAAATGGGCCAGTATACAAAACCAACTGAATGTACAGTAAAACTGAGAAAATTGAAGTACAATAGTTGAAATGTAAAGAAGCATCCATCGAGACCTCCTCCGGAAACCCCACCTGAAGGGTGGCTATAGATGGTCTCATCTCCTTGAATCCGTCCATCTGCTCCGTATAGGTTCCGCCGGATAGTCCACCTCTGGATACCGTCCCGCTCCAAAAGCCTCAACCACGATCTGTGCTGTCCATCGTCTGTATCCAACCCAACATAGTGCGGGCATAGCCTGGGCAGGGGTGAGTATACAATACTCAGTAAGGATCCCGAGCCCCCAGAAGTTCTCCCAAAATCCACATAGATTAATACACCACGAGAAGATACAAATATGAACTATCAACCAACTCAACTTAGGTATATGCCCATACATATACCTAAGTCATTAATTACAGTTCAGCTCCAACTCCCGAGCCCAAGTACAACCCAGTCCACACAGGAAATCCCAACCCAGTCTACATAGGAAAGAAAGTCAATCATATCGATGATAATGATTGAAAATCAAGACTCATCTCACACATGTATACTACTGTCAAAGAATGGTGTAGATGATTAGATGTAGCCTCAGAATCATCTCCTCCGCAAACCCACGTAGGATCCAAGTATAGTCTTCATCGTTGCTGAACCCACAGAGGATCCAAGTACAGTCTTCCTCGCTGCCGAACCCACGTAGGATCCAAGTACAGTCTCCATCGTCGTCGCAGTCGCATCCGGCTCTATTGTTCCAACACACAATACGCTCGATTCTGGGAGGGTCCGTACATGAGCCAGGGGGCCGATACATCAACTGTCATGATGTCCAGAGTTGATGTATCACAAAGTTCCGTCTCGTCAATAGGAACTCAACGAGACAGACGACGCGTCAATCGGACGCCCGGTCTGAGAGAGATTGGCTTTTCCGTCCGAGTGGCCCGGTTTGTTTTTATGCTAAAACAACTCGACCGTACTCCAGCTACATACAATCCTCGAGTGGAGTAACCCAAAATTACCATCTCACTAAGATGAATTAAATATAATTGACGGCATGTCATTCAAACGTCCGGTCCATAATTTATAAGCGTTTCCGCTCCAAGGGCCCTGTTGGTTTTAGGTTTGAACAAACCCGGCCATACCCAAACTTTGCCGAAACCTTTAGTGTTATATACCGAAACGATATTCTCTATCCATGGATCCCTACATAGATGACAGTGCGTCGATCGACGGTCCTTAGCCCAAGATATGGTCATTTGAATGAATCTAGTCCGAAAATAGGGGGTCTGGGCCCTGTCTGACCCGGCCCAATAACCCCTCGGTCGGCCCGAACTGGGCGACCCGACTCGTGTCTGGGTCAAGCCCGATTGGGCGTGGCCCGGCCCGGATAGTGCGGCCCAACCCATTTGGGCGCGGCAGGCCTAGCCCATGTGGCCTACGGCCCGGCTCCGAAACCGGTCGCGGCTCGGCGTCGGTCTAGCGGGGCGCAAGGGGGGGGGGGGGCACTGCCCCCCATTTGTGGAAACGGCGGACCCGGCGGGGTCTGCCCTAAAAACTAGTTGGGGGGTTACGACCCCCTGATTTTCTGGAAAATGGTCGGCCTTTATAGCCGGCCGTTTGAGCTGCCCCGGGACCCTTCAGTGTCCCGCCTCCTGAAGACGCTGTCGGGTGGCACAGCCGGACGCCCTTGCTGGACCACTACGGCCTAATGCTGTGACTTTCGTTTGACCGGCACCGCACGACGGCGCCGTGCTCCTCCACTGTGGCCTGCTCCAATCACAGCCTTCCTCGGCTTTTGTGGTGCTATCCGACGACGCCCGCACCGCAGCCACGGCCCGCTCCGGCCGCGGTCCCTTCGCCCTCACTGGTACGGTGCGAAGACGCCGCACACCACCTCCACGGCCTGCTCCGTCCATGGTTCTCTTCATCACCGCGTGGTGCAACGGTAATGCACCGCTTTCTCCTCAAACGTCAATGATTATCAACATTTAAAAAGGGAGGAGATCGGCCATGTTTGAGCGGTCTGATATCCTCCCATTATGATGATAACAAGCGGCCAATCTTTAAGCAATGAAGATGGATAAAAAACATGAACGGAGATAACCCATCCTCAAAAGAAGGTTCGCGGTTTTCAAGCACCGTGTATGATGACGTCATTTCCATCGTCGATGGTTTATCCTCCCTATTCCCGGAGGAAGAAGTGGATAATGAAACTGGGGCCACCGAATCAACATTTATCATCAGAGAGTTGGCGTTCTTCCTTGAAGAGGAAGTTATTCAAAAGAATGTAGAGCTCTTTCTCCTCCAATTCTCAACACAACCAGCCGACCAAAAATAAAATAAGGATTCTCCTTATTTTATTTACTTTTCCATGCATTCAAAATAACAAATTCAAATACTTAATTAAATTAATTGACGAGGTTCAATTAATTAAATTAATTTGTGTTGGCATGAATTAAATTGGAAGTGTGGTGAGAGGAGGAGTTTCCCAATTAAATACAAGGGGTTTAATGGGGGGGGTTATGGAATGTGAAGGGTTGGGGATAGTGTGTGCCCCACCTCACATTTATCCTCACATGGGTAGTTAGGATGCCAGTGGGTCCCACCCTAACTCCCCCATGTAGGATAAAACCGCCATAGTCAAAGAATAAAAAATGTTCCACATTTTTATTCTATTCATATTTAAATCAGAATTGTTAACTTCACCTCCCGCACAAACACAACTATGGTAATGGTCCTCTTAAGAAATTACCGGAGCTGCAGTTTCATTGGTGCACTTTGATTTCAATTCCGAGCACCGGTTCAAAAGATAGAAAAACTCCCTCGTTTGTTCACAGAACGTACCCGAGCTAAACTTTGGAAATTGATTCCTAGCACACCGGGCCTCAGAATCAGGTGCCGTAAGAAATTGCGTACTCGTAAAATCCAAAAGAAATTATGAAAAAAATTCCCTTGAAATTCACAAGTCTTTAAATTACTCCCACCTCAGGGCTTTATGTCCCCGTAATGATACATCATAATCTAAGAAAAAAAATGAGGGTACTCAGCACGCATCTAAGCCTCCCTCTCCCATGTGATCTCTTAGAGGTTCTCGTGCTACCAATGAATGTGCACAAGAGGAATCAACAACCCACGTAGGACCCGCTCAGGTCGATCCCCGTTCTCCACCGAGACCTCCGCAAAAGTCGCCCCGTCATTGATATATAGCTCTCCATGGATGATGATAGGCGTCATGTCAGGAATGTATCTCCTCAGTTGAGATAAATGAAAGACGTCGTGCACCCGGTGCAACTGAGGTGGAAGAGCCAGGTGATAAGCCACCTCACCTATCCTGACGAGGACCTAGAATGGTCCGATGAAGTGCGGAGATAACTTGCCTTCCTGGCCAAATATCCGTAATCCACGTCGAGGTGAGACGGGTAAGAAAACGTGGTTGCCATCCTCGAACCCCAGTAGTCTCCACCTCCTATCAGCATAGGTCTTCTATCGGCTATGTGTAGTCCTCATCCTCTCATGGATGATCTGAACCTTCTCTGTTGTAGCCTGAACCTTCTCTGGTCCTACAAGTGCTGACTCCCCCGGGTCAGTCCAGCACAGAGGTGATCTGCAAGGTCGCCCGTACAATTTCTCGTATGGTGCAATCCCGATGGTGGAGTGATAGCTATTTTTGTACGCAAAATCCACTAATGGGAGGTGATCCTCTCAACTGCGACCAAAGTTGAGGACACATGCAAGAGGCCTGTCCCTGAGAGTCTGAATGGTCATCTCTGTTTGGAAATTCGTCTGAGGATGAAAGGCAGTGCTCAGGCGTAGCGGCATACCAAATGCCCCTTCAACTTCGTCCCAATCCGGGAAGTAAAACAAGTGTCTCGATCGGAGTTAATAGATGATGGCACACTATGAAGCCGTATGATCTCCTGAATGTAGAGGTGTCCCATGCTCTCCACTGAGCCCTGCTCTCTCATAGGTAGAAAGTGGGTCGACTTGCTGAGTCGGTTGAAGATCACCCAGATGTAGTTGTGTCCTCTAGATGTATGTGGAAGCCCCGTCACGAAATCCATAGATATCCCATCCCACTTCCACTCCGGGACATCTAAGGGTTGTACCAATCATGCTGGTACCCAGTGCTCTGCCTTCACCTGATGGCAGGTGAGGCATCGTGAAACAAACTCTACCACAACCATCTTCATACCTGACCACCTGTTCTATTGTATGAGATCCTGGCACATCTTTTCTACTCCTAGATGTACCACCAATGGTGAAGTGTGAAACTCCCTTAGCACCTCTTCATATAATGTAACTAGTACTATGGTACATCCTCTATAAAGGATGACAAGCTCTCCTCCTATAGAAAATCCATCAGTTACCTGTCCTTTGGATATTTGTGCACTTCGCATATCACAGTCAACGTCCCCATGTTGAGATTCTCTGGCCCGCTGAAGTAGTGGAGGAGTTACTATGAGGGACTATAGGAAGTCTACCCCATATCTATCCACAAAAGATATCTGCAATGCGGCTAACTGCTCTGTCACCTCACCATGTAGCTGAATACCCGTCCTCTTGCTGAGAGAATTAGCTACGACATTCCCCTTTCCAATTTTATAGACTATCTCAAAGTCATAGTCTTGGAGGAACTCGAGTCGTTGTCACTGTCTCAGGTTCAGGTCCTTTTGCGAGAAGATATACTTGAGACTCTAGTGGTCAGAGTAGACTATAATGTGCTCTCCCATCAGATAGTTCCGCCACATCTTCAAGGCGAAGACCACTGCTACTATCTCTAGGTCATGGGTAGCATAGTTCTGCTCGTGCTACCTCATCTGTCATGAACCATAAGCGATCACTGCCCACTCTTGCATCAGGACACACCCGAGTCTAGTCCCTGATGCATTGTATTAAACTACGTACCCTACTCCCTCCTCTGGTAGGCTCATGATGGGTACACCGGTCAATCTCTTTCTTAGCTCCAGGAAGCACTGCGGACATCTATCTGACCACATGAATAATTTCCCCTTCTTTTTCAAAGCTAAAAGTGGTGCTTCTACTCTAGAGAAGTCTGGAGAAAATCTCAAATAGTACACAGCCAGACCTAGGAAAATTCGCAACTCTGTCACGCTCCTGGGTCGCTCCCAAGCTAGTACTACCTCGATCTTCGCAGGATCCACCACAACTCCCACCTCAGAGATGACGTGACCCATGAAGTGGACCTCTTGAATCCATAAATGTCACTTTGAGGGCTTACTATAAATCCGGTTCTCTCGGAGTGTGTCCAGTACAACCCGCCAGTGGTAGGCGTGTTCCTCCTTAGTGGTCGAGTAAATCAATATGTCGATGATGAATACTATGAAAAATCAATCGAGGTAAGGCTAGAAGATCATGTTCATGAGAACCATGAACACTGCTGGAGCGTTGGTTATGCCGAAAGGTATAACCAAGAACTCATAGTGGCAGTATCGACACTTGAAGGTCGTCTTATGTACATCCCAGTTTCGAAATCAGAGCTGATGATAGCCAGACCCAAGGTAAATCTTCGAGAACCATAGTTCTCCCTTGAGCTGATCAAAGAGGTCATCAATCCTCAGAAGTGGCTACTTGTTCTTCATGGTAACCTTGTTAAGGAAATGGTAGTCGAAACACAGTCGCAACCTCCCATCCGCCTTTTTGGCGAATAAAATTGGAGAAGCCGAGGGTGAAACATTGGGTCAGATGAATCCATTGACCTGCCAGTCCTCTAGCGGTACCAGAAGCTCACAAAGCTCAGCAGGAGCCATTTGAAATTTTGGTGATGATATCGGAGCTGTCTCGAGGTATATGTCAATATATAAGTCTACCTCTATTTGAGGAGGTAGTCCTGGAATGTCGTCAGGAGAAAAGACCGCATACTGATCCACCACAATAGGAAAACTCGGACTCCTCACATCAAATGCTCCTAGGATGAGACTAGCTAACTGATGGGTAATCAGGTGTCCTCTCCACGGCATTAGTCCATCCTGTTCTGCAAAGGCTCCCTTCTTGCTAGTGAAGGTGAATCTGCTCCCATCTGTGCGGACACACCACACCTTGTGCCTAATACAGTCGATTTGTGCATGGACTATAGATAACCAATCCATGCCCAAGATGACGTCATAAGGCCTCAACGTCACTATAAGGAGATCCCAGCCAAACCTCTCGCCTCCTATAGTAAGCTCACACTACTGGAACCAGTGCTTAATCATTGAGTCTGCTTATGTTGGAGTATGTTTCAATAAGGATCGAGCCAACGGCTCCATCGGAATATCTGATTTCCAAACAAGGGAAGCCGTAATAAAATAATGAGTTGCTCCTATGTCAATAAGAACTGCAGCAAAGGTGGAGTGGACATAGACAATACCTCGAATCATCTCAGGTACTCCGTGGTCGTAAGCCTCTACTTCCTGAAGTTGAGCATGCCTCTGTCCGCCAGCTCACTAAAGTCGGGGTGGACCTCCTAGTGGTGGTGGTCATAGAGCCTCGAAGCACCGTCCACCACCTGATGCTCGGCCAACTCCTCTGCCTCATCTGCTTACTCCATACAAACCTACATGCTCGAACCTCTACCACTACCTGGGTGGTCCCTCAACTGTCTGCCGCTCCTCTTCATGGTGGGTCGGGCAGTCACGGGCCATGTGGCACTGCCCGCCGCATGCATAGCACTGTCAGCCTTACATATGACTGGCCCTACTACGTGTCCCCCACACATCCGAACTATTATACTGAGGTCTCCCCCCTGATGGTCTGGTCTGCTTGGACCTTTACGACATCTGTCATCTATCAGCTACAGAAGAATTTTCTATGTGTCACCCTGCGATAGGCCTCACTGCTGGTGTAGGCTCAACAAGAGAGCTCTCCACAAGAAGGGAATTTGCCAGTACTACGGCCTATGTTGGAATGTTGAGGGAGATCATTGAAGCCCTGATCTGATGCCTCAGTCCCTGTTCGAATTTTCGGGCCCGGAAGAATGGGTCTTGTACCTTGTATGTGGAGTAGCGCGAGAGATCCGTAAATCTCATCGAGTACTGGGCTAATGTAATGCTGCCCTGCCGCGGGTGTAGTAAATCCAAGATGCACACCGCACGTAGGGTGGCTGGAACGAACTCCGAGCGGAAGAGGCTCTTGAAGTCCGTCCAAATCAGTGATGCCTCATCGTGCACCTGGAGCATCAGGATCCACCATCTACCTACTGCTGTGTGTAGAAGACTCGCTGCAAGGATCACCATGAGGTCAGCTGGTGTCCGTACTAATATGAAGTCTCGGACAACAGCATCCAGCCAATCCTCGGCTGCCTGAGGGTCCATCTCCTCGCGGATCCTGGACGGACCCTAATGCTGAAACTCGTGCAGTGCACTCTGGCGACGTGCACTCTCTACTGCTAGGGCTCGTGGCATCAGTGGCTCGGCGGGTAGAGGTATCGCTAGTGCTTCCGCTGTAATGGGGCCCTGCAACGAGGCCTCGTCTCTCGGTGGGCTGCCATCTCACACAAATCTCGGAACCCTAGCTGGTTGCCATCATGGGGCCATCCTGAAAATAAACAGGTTATCCAAGGTTAATACAATATACCTGGTGAGCTTACACAAAGTAATCACAATGTAAACTTTTAAAACACACATGCAATCATTGTTTTTGTGCACTGAGTCGGAAATCAGAAGTCAGGGTCCTGGTGTGTGGATATGTCGGCCACCGCTCCAACACTGAACTCCCTGAACTGATTACCACCCTCAATACCATTAACAGTATTACTTCACATAGAAGTAACTATCAGAGCCATGAGTTATGCGGTTGAACAGACTCCTCTGATATCAATTTGACATGACCCATCCCCGGGGCCCATGCCGTGACTACGCCAATCCTGCATTCCATAGGCTAGAGGCTGGCGACTAGCACCAAAGACATAAATCCTGATTAATGGGAAGACATTGCCTTTTTATAAGAGAACAAACACAATAGAGTACGCAAGCTGAAGTAAACACTAAGTAAAATGAGTACAAAAGTGAGTGCTGAAAAGTAAATGGGCCAGTATACAAACCCAACTAAAAGTACAGTACAACTGAGAAAAGTGAAGTATAAGAGCTTAAAAGTAAAGTAGCATCCACTAAGACTTCCTCCGGAAAACCCACCTAATGGGTTGGTACAGATGGTCTCCTCAGCTCCATGAATCCATCCATCCGCTCCGTATACGTTCTTCATGATTGTCCACCTCCAGATAATGTCCCGCTCCACAAGCCTCAACCACGATAAGCGATTCCCGTCATATGTATCCAACACAACATAGTGCGGGCATAGCCCGTGTAGGGGTGAGTATAAGATAATCAGTCAGGACCCCGAGACACCTAAAGGTCTCCCGAAATCCAAAAAGGATAAATCAGAAAGGAATGATACAGATACGAAGTATCAACCAGCTCTACTTAGGTTTATGCTCATACATATACCTAAGTCACCAATTCCAGTTCGGATCCAACTCTCGTGCCCAAGTACAACCCAATCCACACAGGAAAGCACAACCAAGTCCACATAGGAGAGCAAGTCAATCATATTGATGATAATGATTGAAAATAATGACTCATCTCCCATAGGTATACTACTCACGAAGATGGGTGGAGATGATTACATGTATCCTCTGAATCATCTCTTCTGCCAAACCCATGTAGTATCCAAGCACATAAGTTGTCGCTACCAAACCCACGTGGGATCAAAGTACAGAGACCATCGTTGTTGCACCCGCGTAGGATCCAAGTACAGTCTTCATAACTGCAGAACCCACTACGGATCCATGTATAGTCTTCCTTGCTGCCGAACCCACATAGGATCCAAGTAGAGTCGCCATCGTCGTCACAGTCGCAGCCAGCTCTAGGGTTCACGCACACAACACGATCGATTCCGGGATGGTCTGCTCCATGAGCCAAGGGGTCGATACATCAACTATCACGAATTCCAGAGTTGGTGTTTCACAATGATCCGTCTCATTTATAGGAACTCAATGCAATAGAAGGCCTATCAATCGGATGCCCAGTCTGAGAGATATTGGCTTTTCCGTCCTGGGGGCCCGGTTGGTTTTTAAGCTAAAACAACCCGACCGTACTCCAGATGTATCCAAGCCTCGAGTGGAGTAAGCCAAAATTACCATCTTACTATGTGAAATTCAACATAATATATGACACATCATTCGGACATCCGGTCCTTATGTTATAAGCGTTTCCGCTCCAAGGCCCCGGTTGGTTCCGGGTTCGAACCAACCTGGATGTACTGAAAATTCTCCGAAACCTTGAGTGTAATATACCGAAACGACCGCCTCAATCAAAGGATCCCTTAACAATTGAAGGTGCATCGATCAGAGGTCCACAGCCCACAATATGGGCATTTGAACGAATCTGGTCTGAAAATAGGGGGTTTGGACTTGGTCCCACCCTGCCCAATACCCCCTGGGTCGGCCCGAACTGGGTTGACCCGAACCGGGGCCAGGCCCGGCCCGGCTGGGTGCAGCCAGCCCATCCTGTGCGACTTGCGGCCCGGCTCGGAAGCCGACCGTGGTTCGGCACTGGCCGAGCGGGGTGCAATGGGGGGGGAACCACCCCCTTGTTTGCGAAAATGGTGGACCCTATGGGGACCGCCCATAAAACCGATCGGGGGGTTACGACCCCCCGGTTTTCTTGAAAATGTCTGGCATTTATAGGCTTCCTATTGAGCCACCATGGGACCCTTTAGGGTCGTGCCACCTGGAGATGCCGGCTGCTGGCACAACAGACTATCCCTGCTGGACCACCGCGGCCTGAGGTCGTGGCTCTCGTTCGACAGACGAGGCGCGACGGTGCCACGCTCCTCCGCCACAGCCCACTTCGGTCCCGGTCTTCCTCGGCTTCTCTATCGCGGCGCGGTGGCGCCGCGCACCCCCGCCGTGGCCCGCTCTGGCCTCAGTCACATCGGCCTCGCCTGCACGGCGCGAAAGCGCCACACACCACCTTCGCGGCCCGCTCCGGCCGCAGTTCTCTTCATTCCCGCGTGGTGCCACGACATCGCGCCGCCATCACCTCAAACGTCAAGGATGATCAACAATAAAAAGGGGGAGTATTGGCCATGTTTTTGCGGTCCGATCTCCTCCTATTATGATGATAACAAGTGGCCAATCTTTAAGAAACAAAGTTTGATGAAAAAAACTTGAACGAAGATAACCCCTACCTCGAAGAAAGTTCGCAGTTGTCAAACGCCGCAGATGATGGCATCATTTCCATCGTCGATAGTGTGTCCTCCCTTGTCACATAGGTTGAAGATGATAAAAGATCTGGGGCAGCCGAATAAACTTTCATCATCGGAGAGTTGGAATTCTTATTTGAAGATTATGTTCTTCAAAAGAAACTAGAGCTCTTTCTCCTCCAATTCTCAACACAACCAGCCAACAAAAATCAAAATAAGGCTTATCCTTATTTTATTTACTTTTCAATGAATTAAAAATTAAAAATTCAAATACATAATTCAATTAAGTGATGATGTTCAATTAATTTAATTAATGTGTGTTAGCATGAATTAAATTGGATGAGTGGGGAGAGGTGTAGTTACCCAATTAAATAAAAGGGGTTTTATTGGTGGGTTTAAGGGATTTTAGGGAATGTGAAGGGTTGGGGCTCTACGGGCCCCACCTCACATTTATCCTCACATGGGTAGTTAGGATGCCAGTTGGTCCCACACTAACTCCCCCATGTAGGATAAAACTTCCTTTGTCAAAGAATAAAAAATGTTCCACATTTTTATTCTCTTCTTATTTAAACCACATTTTTTAACTTCACCTCCCGCACAAACGAAACTACATTAAAGGTCCTATTAAGAAATTACCGGCACTGGTGTTTCATCAGTGCCCTCAGATTTTAATTCTGAGCACCGGTTCAAAAGATAGAAAAACTCGCTCGTTAGTTCACTGAACGTACCCAAGCTAAACTTCAGAAATTGATTCCAGGCACACCGGACCTCAGAATCAGGTGCCGTCAAAAACTGCGTACTCATAAAATCCCAAAGAATTTTAGAAAAAATCTTACTTGAAATATATGGGTGTTTACATTGACGAACATTGGAGAACCAAGGAGCTCAGGGTAATAATCTAAAAAATATTTAAATCAGAATCATCCGGATGGAATGCCTCACCCAATGAAATTAAGTCACCCACGCAGAGAATCACACCTACCTTGTCTGACTGAGGGGCACTATCCCAAAGTGAGGAAATGGAAATGAAAATGGTTACTAGCTAGGGTGATATACTAATCAAGTTCAGTTACAATTAACTAAATATCTCCTAGTTATGATAGGTTCCCCTATCAATCCAAAATTTTGGGTAAGCCAACAATCCAATAAATCACTCAATCTCTTTCCCATACATCATACACATAGAAATAAAACAACAAGTGACCCCCTGAGTCACCCCAAGGAATAATACCATTCCATTGAAAAATTTAATAAAAAGAGTGTCTCTTAGAATAGTCCTTGGAAAAATTTAAACAAAACCGAAGAAAGGGAATTATATAAACAGTGTTTTGAAGACAACCAATTTCAAAATTGTTCCAAACAGGCCTTAAACACTCTACGTGAAATCAACCCTCTCCAAAAGGAAACCAACACATTTCCATCAAATCTCAATCAATTTTTTAATTTCAAACACACACATATCTTAAAGCAAAAAAACACATGGAAAACCAATTTCAGATACTAAAAACATCATTTTAAATGCGAAAAATAAATTTAAAACGACAAACCATGCTTTAAAAATGATAATCTACTTACATAGGCTATACAGAAAATTTATCAAACACTAGGCGTGTAAAACATAAAAAAAGTAGAATATGCTTCAAAATGATCAAGAAAAAAACCTCATTTAATATAAAAAAATATTCTAAAAATCATACATCAGTCTTTTATATCCAATAATGGTGAAATTTTTTCCAAACCAATGATTCATGATCTGA
Source organism: Viscum album (assembly GCA_963277665.1). Taxonomy (NCBI): domain Eukaryota; kingdom Viridiplantae; phylum Streptophyta; class Magnoliopsida; order Santalales; family Viscaceae; genus Viscum; species Viscum album. Next base: position 1,218,815,249 of record OY728159.1, read on the forward strand.
ATTGGAAAGTGAAAAGAGAAACATACCTTTTTACACATGTGTTTCAACAACACCCACCCAAAACACAACTATGAGGGTTCCATAAAACAAGAAAAGTCAAGAGATGACCTAAACAAACAAAACTCCTAATTAAAAACCATATAAACATGAACCCTAGATGGAAAAGACCATGGAAGAATACAAAGTCCAACGAAAATTGAAGAACGAGCAAGATGAAGAACATGGGGTAAGATTACCGAGAATATTCACCCTTGAAACATGAATAATACCCTCAATCCAATCCTCTAGAGAGAATAATAATATTAGATAAAAAGGGAGTGTCTCTATCTGGGGCACACAAACTAGGAGGGTAGGAAATATGGAATTTTGGGGTTAAAAATATGATAGGGTAGAAATGAAAATACACACATTTAGTGACTGGGAAAAGTCACATTGTTTTCCCCCACAATATTCGAAACCTTGAGGTAATTGTGCATCCCTCACTATACAGGAGGATCATGCCACATTATTTGACCACACAATTTTCTAAACCATTTGGAAACTATGTGGTCTCCTCTACCCTTGAGGAAACCAACCGAACAACCTCCTTGGAGTGGGAAAACGATATTATTTAACCATGAACCAACCATTCACAACCTACTATCAAAACAAAAATATCCATTTTCACCAAAACTACCAATAAAACTAAGCAACAAAAAGAAGATTTTTTTTAAAAAGTAACCCTGCATAATAAAATCATGGATGTGACAATTTCCACCACTATTATCTATTATTCTCTCAGATATACACAAAATCACAAGTTGATCAATTCAATGGATTAGGATCATTTGCTTAAATTATTAAACACATGAAATTGAAGATCATATCAACCACCACCAAAATAACTTATTACACTTACCTGAAACAATCTAAAGAATAAAAACCACTTCTAAAAAATGATAGAAAACTCAGTCTCCGACTTATATAACCTTTCTTTATACAATACTATTAGGCATACTCCAAAATGTGATGTCTATCCAAAAGTAAAAGAGACAAATCTAAACAACCTTGAAAGAAACAACCTACTTCCAAAATAATACTAGATACTAATGATGTTATATGATAAGTGAGGCTATTATAGACTCCCAATCATTAAAAACCATCAAGCACTGAACAATACATGGAACCCAATACTGAATAACTTGGGAAATACCCACACATACCCACAAGGGAACTCCCCAAATAGACCAACTGGGGAACACCTCACACAGACAAAACCAATGAATGAAACTCAAAACCATGTGGAAAACTAATCTATGATTCATCATATCCTCAATACACAACTATCTTTAGATGAGGACATACTGAAACCAAAACCGACTCACAAGGTATAAACAAACAATGAATACCAACCCTATTTTTTCATCCAAAAAAGAACAAACACTAGAATTGAAAAGGAATAAGACAATAACCTTTTTATAAAAAGGAGAAGCAGAAAACCAAAAACAATATAAAACGAACTTTTGAACAATTTACACCCCAATGGAAGAGACACTATCTAATTCAAGGTTCCCAACGCCCCTGTCGATGTCGGACTACATGAAGAGGATCACTTAGGACCTATGTCTGAAATCCTATTGTCCTGAAGCATTTGCTACCAAACGTTCTATAGATAATAATACCCAAGCATAACTCCTTATTTTGGTGTCACGAGTAGCCACATAACACCCCATGTACAAATAAAATAACATGAACCACCAAGAGACACAAATTAATCTAATTTCTAACTTCACCAAGACTGGGATTTTGACGATTCCCACACAATCTCATCATTCACACCAATGAGAAACTACATGAATAAGGTACATGTCGAATTCATCTCTACTTGGTATACAAAAATTCAGAATTTAAAAATCGGAAAACATGAATCCATTGAAATATATGTTCTTAGGAGATCCAAAACATCCACTTTTACAATTTAAATAAAATAAAACACCAAAAAAACAACACATGAAAAATAAATTAAAAAATAAGAATTAAATATAAAATAAATTTAAAATGAGACCAAAACAACACCATACTCTTGTAGACAATCTGGGGTGTCTTCTTAAAGGGGTTGATATGACACTATATCATTTCCTGGAAATTCCTCGATAGAACCATTTCAAGTGACAAAAAAAATTCACATGTATTTAATGTCTTCCGAGCACTCAAACATGATGGCTTCTTATTATTTCTGAAACCTCAATGATGATACACCACTAATTATTCTCATAGATGAAGCAAATAAAACATATAGAGGCCATTTTATTCCACAACTAGCACATAAAACTTTAGGATGATTCCCCATATCCTTACAAGAATTAACTTCAACATTTATAGATCCTAGATGAAAGTTGAATACCTAATGAACACTTGTGAGTACAAAATTTACTCAGACATCTTGCCTTACCACCTCTACAAAAGAGGTGAAACTGAAATAAAAACCCATTAACAATATATTTGTAATAATCTCATTCTCAATTCAACATTTAAATAATTTTCCATAGACCACTATGGATGGTATGGAACTAGATCCAAAAAATTACATATGAACTACACCACTAAACCATCACCTTGATAATGAAAACACATCTCAATTCAATTTCTCACCTTCATGCTTCAAAGTAAAAATTCCATATTAATGAATCCCTAAAGGATTCCAATGTATGTTATTTTCAGGGCTTGGTTTGAGAGAATGAATTATACCACTTCTATATCAGACCTTCATCATTATGGTAGAGAGTTTCACCTTTAGAGGATCATGAAACTCAAGGAAAATAAATATCCTTATGATTATCCTCAACCATCTTCCCCTTTAAGAGGATCCATTTGAACATAAAAGTAATGATGATTGGATTATCATTGTTCAATAATTAGGTCATTAGGTTGATCAATTAGAGAATCTACAAATGTTGAACCACCGGTAGCTTCCCGTTGAATGTCTGTTAAATCCTTGGTGGGGGAATACACTAATCAACAGGAAAACCAAGTGTTGAATGAAAAACTAAATCACCATCAAGATCTCAAACTCAATACCTTATTTAAAAGACATTTGAAAAATAAATATTATATAAGAAAAATTACCACTACTCATTATAAATAACAACTTTTCTTATTAAGGGCACCTTTGAAAAAAAATTGGCTTGTTCAAAACTGACCAATTTGATACCATGGATCCTCGCATGCATATATTCTGATGAAAATCTAGGCATCCATCTACACATGTGATCAACCATATTCCATTTCAAACACAACCTCTCATGTTGGTGTTCACAAGAATACCAATGATCAATCACAACATTTTTTTTTCAATTTTGAAGAAAAATTTCATCCCTCGTTTTCACATTCTCAATTTAATTACCACCTTAGCTTTCAGAAAACGATTTCAAAAGCTCACTAAACACTAAATAAAAAACAATTAAAAAACTCTAAACATTGGTCCATTTTAGTTTTTTGTAGGACTAAAGGTCTCAATCATTACATTGAACTCCAAATTCTATCTGTTTAAAAACATTTTCATCAACTCATCAAATCTCATTCTGTAAAATATCATTTGATTGAATATCAATTAATATAAAATACATTGTAATTTAAAAATTATTTCCATAACCCTATTTAAAATATTTATCTATTTCCAGAACCAACAATTTCCAAAAAAACCTAGTTTTTGGTTATTGAAATCTTATCTAGTCAAACTGATTACTATTTTACCAAAAGGACATTTTTATAAACATCAATTTTCTAACAATTTCTTCAAAATAAATTGGAAAATAATTTTTCTATATTCCAAAAGCTAAACCATTACCACTAAAAATATAGTTTAAAAAATTAAAAAACAATGATGTTCAAAATGATTTCATAAGAGAGAGGAAACTAAAGTAACTCACAATTGGAAAAAAGTGTCGATGGGTGACTTTGATATATGGTTGGAGGATACATGCCAATCACACCACCCTTATAAAGAGTCATTCATAACTATATCCTAGGCACCAAATGGATTTCCAGGCTGTATAATCCCATCAAGACCACTTTACTAACTCATATTTATTATCACAAAAAAAACATCGAAAAAGAACTAAATAAACCAAATAAAACCATATTTCCCATGGAAACATGATGTTCAAAATCAAAAGTATTGACCATAGACACTCTCATTCCAACACCCCAGGTTTCAAATTTCCAACTCCATCTACCTCGACAACCAAAATTACAAAGATCACTATGATATCTAGGTGCCCCAAAAAAAATCCAAAAACCCCATCATACAATTTTCTCATGAACCAACCATGGTCAACCATGAACTTGTCATCCATGCCAACCATTGATAAGGCCCAAGAGCATTCCCAATCATTTAAGGATGGAACCAAGTGACGTAGCATAAAAAGATTAACTAATGGAAAGATTTCTCTCTATATTAATAAACTGAACATCATAAATAAATAAATATCCCAATATAAATAGAATTACAAAACTGAACCACATATATAAAAAAATGACAAACAGAAAATAGAAGAAGAAAATCCAAATTGAAACAGATGACCAAAAAATATCTACGTGACCCTAGGGGTCACTCTCTGACCCCAAAACCAACCATCACTCACAATGATCGAAAACAATATTGAACCTACAATAAAATATAAAACCGGAATAAAATATAAGATTGAGTATTAAAACATAGTAGGTTTCCACAGAAAATCTATTCCCAATGAATTCCATTTAAATAAAGATACATCAATTCAAGTTTGAAATACAACATACCAGGAATGCTCAGTCTGAGGTAAAGCCTCAGACAGTTTATTAAAATAAGAAAAGTCCAGTTAACAAGAAAACAAATAGGAGATAACAATTACGTGTCATAAAATTCATACCCATCCCCGCACCCATGGAGATCCTCTGCAATGACTGATTCACATTCCAAGATCTCATAGTTCTTAGAGATATTCATGTACTTCCTTCTAAGATTCAGTTTCTCAAGAGATATCTATTCATTAGAGGACTGATTGATAGAGGACCTAGTTTCCACTGGCTCTGGAAAAGTAGAGTAATCCTTCCTCGACCTTCTTTTAACTGGAGGAGGTTTCTCCATTCCAGAATTCTTCTTCCGATCCTTGGAAGCATCACTATAAGTGGGATTAACTGAACCATTCTAGTTTTCATTTTCCCTCTCTGACACATCCCCCCATTTTCTAGTGATAGGATCAATTTTGAAAATAGCTTGACCCTACTCATATCGTCCATTGCTATCAATCAAAGACAAACATTTTTGAGGATCCACAAATTCATGACCAGCATCAACCTCCTTCCCTAATCCAACCTCCAAGGAAACCTACAATATTTTATTCCTCATTGAGGAGATCCCCTCCTTTTCAACATGAGATAGCTCTGGGAATTGATTACAAGTGTAAATTGTGACCTGCAAAACATCATCAGATGTCGGCTGCACCTCCTACTGAATAGCCAGACAGAGGGTGCTTTCTTCATGAGCTGTCCCATCACTGACTGGACCCAAATGCAGCTCTCCCTCCTTCTGCTGATCATCACCAGAACAAAATTGGAAACTTCCCTTGCTAGCAGCATCCTGACTCAGCCGATGCACGCGATGCAAATTAGCCCCAGAGGAGTCAATCACTCACGATCTGCCTCCAACACCAATTCCAGGACCATTCACACCATTATTCAGGTGAAGAGATTTCTTCAATATTTCAAAAACCGCAGCCACAAACATATTAATGTGTGCCCCCACTTACTTTCCCAACTCTAAACCACCAATCTCAATAGAAATGCCAAACTTTCTAGCATCTGTACATCTTGGCCCATGACCAGGCAACCGACCGGGCCTCTTCAACACAGCAGCCGACCTTCAGCTCCTAGCTCCACCCAAACAATGACTGGACGAATGACCCAGGTGGCTACAATTCGAGCAGAAATCAACCCAATCCTCAAATACAATAACCTGCCTCTATTAGAACTTCTTTCCTATAGTATTCCATATCCAGTCGACTAGTGGCCTCGTGCCATCCACATCAACACAATGGCATGGATTTACCGGGTTGGTCAGAGAGTATGTGCGGGCGTCAGAGCATAAAAATTGACAAACTAAATTTCATATCATATGAATTATAGGGAGTTTTTTTAAGGGAAAATGGAGGTTCAGAAAACGTACCCATGTCGCAACTGTAGGAGGGTCCTGGTTCATGCAATGGTCGAAAGACCGTTGAAGAAGAAAGAATTTTCATCTATTGCATCTGCGAGGAGCACTGGACCAAGCATGTATTAAATCGTCCTCTAAAGCAAATCGTATCATCATATGACAATTATCAATTAACCCTATTACGGTACAGTCCTGTAGATCCCAATTAATGAATACAAAATGGTCTAAGTCTTCAACCGAAGGCCGTCGATGCAAGAACCGAGCAACCATGGTCAGATCCAAGAAGCTCGAAGCCGCAGAGAATTCCGATAAAGTGATCGAGAGTTACAGTTCCCCAAGGTGAAGATCAGGGACTTTCGGGATTATGGAAATCAACAGGAAATCAGGGAGAAGAAAACAACATTAATCACATAACATGGAAAATGAAAAAATAGAACACACAAGAGTAACCAATAAACAAAGAATCTCAATCATCCACCATAGAAAACTAAGTGTAAAAAACAGGGGAGAACCTAAGATATCAGTGAATAATCTAGAACATAATTACATTTGAATCATCTAGAAGGAATTCCTCACCTGATGTAATCAACAATCCCACATGCTCAATCACACCCTACCTAGAGTTACTAAGGGGTAGTAACCCAAAGAAAATGAATGTACATGATAAGGGACACTTGGTAGAGAAAAATCATAATCTAGTGCATCAAACCATCACCCAAAAACTGCTAGCCATTCCAGGTTCCCATTTCAATACTAATGTGGGGATTAGAAAAAATGCCAAAAAAGTACACAATCACATGAGCATACACCAAACAAAATTAACTCAGAAAATATGTCACCCCCAAGTTACCCAAAGTAAAATATCTCTAATATCAACTATTTAGTGACAAGGGAGTCTCTCCGTATGGACCGTTAAATACATTCTACAAAACTAAGGAAGTAAAATTTTCCAAGGAGTGTTCTTAAGACAACCAACTTAGAAAAACATCAAAGAATTCCTCAAACTCCCTTCAAGTACTAACACATTTCCAAAACGAAACTAATTAATTTTCGTTATATGTCAAATAATTTTCAAAATCCAAACATACACCAATTTTAAATTACAAAGCACAAGAAAATACATGTTATAGAAACCAAAGATGTCATTTGAAAAGCCAAATAGATTTTTATAAAAGATTAACCATGCTTAAAAACCATAATCTACTTGAACAGGCCAACGAAACAATTTTCAAACAAGTGGTGTGCCTAGAAAAACAAAACAATACCATATAATTCAAAATAATCAAGGAATCCACCTCATTTCAAATCATGTAATTGTTATAAAAAATTACATCACTATTTAAAATCAATGGAAGGTGTGTAAATTAGAATCTAGTGATTCATAAATTTAATGGACTATTGAATAGGGAAATATTCATCAAAAATCAATTTTTTCTATAATGTCCACCCGAAACTAATCCCTAATGGTTCCAAAAAAATGAATAACCAATATAAAACCTAACCAATTTAAACCCCTAATTAAAATGTATTGAAAAATGAACCATATATCCATTAAACCATGGAAGAGGATGAACTCACGAGAAAATAGAAGGAAGAGGAAGTTGAAGAAGATATACAATTATTTTAACCCCCTAAGGTTTTTAAAATAAATTGAAAAAGAACGATACATTGTTTTAATTAAGTAAGAATAATTATCCTTTAAACATAATTTTTCCATTTCTATTATTCGAATTTTAATAAACGATCATCTACGATTGTGATCAGTAAGTTATTTGGAGTCTGATATAACCGACTTCTTTTTTTGGTGAAAAGTAACATACCCTTATGAATATTAATATGAAAAGTAATATGAACCTAATGAAAAGTACAAAATATTTTTATTTTAATTTTGAATGATTTAATATAATCGCCTTATTAATAATTATTTAAGGTTTTAAAAAATTAGTAATAGTTTTAAAATTACTATTTTTTAATAAATTACGATTTTATTTAAAAAATAAATCAATAATATAGAGAATATTATTTTCAAAATAAGGGGTTTATTTTTTAATCCTACATTTCAATAAATAGTTAATGTAAATTTTTGGTATTTATCTGATATTCATGAATTTTTGATGAATAGTAAATTCGATAAATTATGATAAATGCTAAATAATTGCTTTAATGCATCATAGTTGACAAAATGATGATGTTATACCACTTGGTTAGAAATCACATGTAATTATTACAATTTGGGTCTCATGTATCAATAATATTCATTTTCTTGTGTGAAAATATTAAAATAATAATTACAACAATGTAAAATCCCTTCTATCCTCCACTAATAATACAACCCTCATTCTCCTCTTTCTATCACCCATATCAAGCCATTATAATTGTCAATATTCAGTAAAATCCCCTCCCCAATCACTTCAGCTCGTCCAAGACCTTGTGGTATCACCATAAGGCCAAAACCAGAGGCCTTAAGGTGGATCTCAAGGGGAATAGATCAAGAAGAAAGAATCCTCTTACTTTTTCATGTGTTTTCATTTCAATTCCATTTTTTTATTATACACTCTTCCCCTAAAATTATCATGGATGTATGAAATCTCCATAATTTTATATATTATTTATTTTATCATGTTCATTTAAATTATTCATCATGTTTTTTCCTCCCCTCTCCCTGTTATTCTGAAAATAAAAACATTGTCCGCGATGTGCCAATTTACCAAAATCCGGGACGATGTGTTTGAAATTTCCATTAATTCCAAAAATTATAATCATAAAACTCTTTCAATTATTGAATTATAATTAAGTTATTATTATGTAACATAATTTATGTTATTTATTTAGATTATATGTATAATATGAAATTATATAATCAAAAAATTTCATTATTATCGAGGAACTACCTAAAATGATCTAGAAAAATATCAATAATGGTTTATCTAAAGATACATCATCATATATTATATAAAAATAATTTACGGAGTGATTACATATTATAGAAACATATGAATATATTTTCATTCCAATTTTGAAATTTCATTTCCATATGATAAGAAAATAAAATGCTAACATTCCATGGAAATCATGTAAAACACGGACCCAAATCAAAAGAAGGTACAAAATAATCCCAATTAAATGGTAGAACAATGTAATTAAAGGATCATATTGGGTATTATAAACATGAATTTGTTTCTTTAAGATTTTAGTAACAGTATTTTAACCATTATAAATGAGGATTAAATGTGTTTGAAGTAAGAGAAACTCGAGGTAAGTGAATTCCTAAACCATATTTTCAGTCTTTGGGAAAACCTTATACTTCATTATTAATATGGTATTTAAATTTTTTTGTGTTACTAATTATGATTATATTATATTCAATAATGTGTATTTATAGTTTATATAAATATTTCATCTACTCTATTACATCTCAATTCAATTATATGATATTTTTATGGAGTTTTTCTTCTAAAATCCTCTTCTAAAATTCAATTTACATAATTCAAATGCAATGTGTTTATGTAATTACTAATGTTGTTTGATAATGCTCCGGTTCTTGGGAATTGTTTGTGATGAAATTTTGGAACTATATCTCCCTCCAATTAATTGTTTATGTGTAATTTAGAGGTTAGTCGTATGGTTACTCCATCTATAACTGCGATGGTTACACACTGTATGTTTATATGGGGGACAAGTATGTCTTTTTGGAAATGATTTCATATATTACAATAATTCGTTGACTAATTTTTTCTTTCCTTCTTTCTATATCCATTAATGTTATTCTTATTATCATCTGTTCTTTTTAAATGATTTTAAATGTTTATAAGGATGTGTAAAAAAAGAAGAAATCATTTTTAAATATTATGAATATTAGTCAATGAAAACATGTTTTATTTATGATATTTTAAATTTTGGAAGAAATGGTTACTGTTTTTGTGGTATCTTTTCTGAATAAATGTGTAATGTTTTGAATGTGCTATATCCCAATTCTATAAAACTATAATCAATAAATGATACTCAAAGTAAAAGTGTGTGAGTTCATGACCAAAATTCATGATTATGTAATGTAATAAGGCTGGGTAATTATAGTTTGTATCAGAGGATGGTTTAAAAAACATTAGGGGTTAGGATAATGTTAATAGAATAACATAAATGATATTTACTCATTTTTTAATTTAAAATGTTTTATAATTTAAATATTACTATGTTTCTTAGACTAAGATGTGTTTGTTTGAAATGGTTTTCCATATAAGAAACTAGGAAGCTGAAGTGGAAGGGCGCCAACAGAACGATATCCATTCGAATATGAAGCCCGGAATGGTAGGGAATGGAAATGAGTAGTTTATGATAGAGATGGATTATCTAATATTGAGAATAAAGAGAAGTGTAATCAATAAAAAAAATAACTATAGATAACAAGATGTAACATGATGATAGTGGAATGTTTTATGAGGAAACACCCTCCTGCCTTTAGAGGATCATCTGACCCAGTAGAAGTTGAAGGATGGATGAAATCCATTGATAAGATATTTGATGCAATGGGATGTTCATGTAATAAAAATGCATGTGTTTACTTTTACTATTTTAAAGGTGAAGATGATTAGTGGTGGTAAATGGTCTAAAATATTAGGGATAGTGATGAGATTTATACCTTAGAGAGGAATGAATTTAAAAGTATTTTCAATGAAATTGTTTTTCCAAAGGAGGTTCAACATAGGATGGGGAAGCAGTTACATGAATTAATACAGAAGGAGGATGGTTTAGATGTTTTTTATAAAGTAAACTTCACCTGACTAGTGAGGTATGATCCAAATCGTACTCTGTATCTTGATAGAAAAATCAACCACTTTTACACATGATTAAAGCCATGGTATCGAAGGAGATTAGCCTCCTATGAATTAAAAAGTTATGAGAAACTTGTCTTATGTGTTGAGAGGGTAGAGATGAATTTTTTTGATGATCACATGAACATTTAAAATAAGGTTAAGATGAGGTTCAGATGACATGTGATGGGTAAGAATCACCCAATGAAATCTGATGGTAAGAAATTCTAGTTTCAATTTGCGAAAATTGTGGAAAAAAGAACGCAGGGGAATGCATAATGAAAATTGGGAAGTGTTTTGCATTGGGTAAGTTTAGACATATGTATCAATACTATAATGAAAATGATCCTCATAATAATCCATATAGTAAAACTTTAATGAGTTTTAAATGTGGTTAGATGGGTCATTATGTGAATGCTTCCCCAAAGAGAGATATAAATGATCAAATGAATTGAGATTATAAGTAGAAAATTGTAATGACATCCCTTTCCAATAAATCGGCTAATGTCTGGACATCCAATGATGTTTTATTAGGTACCTTTTTTGTCTACTCATATTTTTCTAATGTTTTTTTATACAAGGTCTACACATTCTGTTATTTCTGAGGAATTTTCTGGTAAATTTTAAATATCACCTCTACAAATTAGACTCAATAATATTGTTAAAAAAATGGGAAAATATTTGAACAACAAAGAATTTTATGAATCTTTCTATTTCAGTATGTGGAAAGTCATTACCTGAAAACCTTGTTGTTTTCCCTCAGTATAGTTTGAAGTCATTCTGGAAACTTATAGGCTTTCTGTTTATCATGTTGAGATTGGCTGTAGAGCTAAAAAATTGTTTTTCATAAAGAGTATCTTTTTGTATAAAAGTATGAACCCATACAATTGATAACATATCAGGAAGCCGAGAAACTTTTGATGTATGGAAAATAAATTTATCACTCTCAAATTGTTAAAAGAAACATAATTGTTCAGATTAATGATGTTCCAATGGTAAATAAAAATCTTGATGTGTTTCTTGATGATATACACGGCATAATACCAAATTGGAAAGTTGAATTCACAATTGACTTAGTTCAATATAATAAGACAATTTCAAAACCCATTAACCAGTGGATAAAATATAACTTTTAGAGTTGAAAAATCATATGAAGGATTTTCCTAATAAAGACTTCATTTGTCCTATCACATCACCATCAAGTTATCCTTTTTTGTCCGTTAAAAAGTATGAATGTTTGGTTAAAATTTTCATTAATTATAGAGGTTTGAATAGAATCACTACTAAACACTTTTATCCATTTCTTCATAGGGATGACTTATGTGATCAACTCTAGGGAGTTGATTACTTTTCCCTTATTAACATGAGATCCGGATTACATAAAAAGAAGGGGAGATTGGATGACATCTCAAAAACCAATTTTCATATAAGATATTGGAATTATGAACATGTTGTTATACAGTTTGGGTTAACTAATTCACCTACTGTATTCATGGATCTTAGGAATATAATATTTTATGATTTGTTGGATATGTGTTTGGTATTAATTATTAATGAAATTCTTGTGTTTTGTAAAAGTAAAGAGGAGCACAAAAACATAAAAGGGTTGTTTTTAAAACATTGAAGGAAAAAACTATATGGAAAATTTAGAAAATGTGATTTTTGGTTGCAACATATTTCTTTTCGTGGGAACATTTTAAATAAGGATGGAATAATAGTTGATATTTCCAACATAAAAGTGGTTGATGAATGGAAAGACCTACAAATGATATAGAGATTTATAGTTTTCTAAGGCTAGCTAGTTATTACCAATGGTTTGTTAAAAATATTACATGGTTAAATATCCCACTAACTTTGTTAATAAAATAAGGGGTTAAATTTGCTTGGATAGAAGAATATGATGTTTGTTTTTAGGAATTGAAGATTAAATTAGTGAATCCTCTGGTGTTGACCAAACCTTCCTGAAATGGAGAGTTTCTCATCTACAATGATGCTTCCTTGAAAGGTAATTAGTTTTATATTAATTTACAATTGTTAGGTTATAGTTTACGCTTCAAGAAAACTAATACCTCACGAGTTAAATCATCCCACACAATATTTGGAATTGGAAGCTATGGTTTTTGGATTCAAAAATTTTGGGGCATCATTTCTATGGTGTGAAATTTTAATTATATAATAACCATAACAGTCTTAAGTATATATTCACATTGATGGAATTAAACATTAGGTAGATATGATGGATTTAATTGATAAAATATTATGATTTCTTGATCAATTTCCATCCAGGAAAAGAAAAAAAACTAGTATATGACTTGACACATCATTAGCCATGTTCAGTTTGGAACACGATCCCTAAATAAATGTTTTTATTAATGTTGGAATAGATGTTGTTGGTGCAGGAACATCATATATTTTATTTCATGGTTTAGTATATTTATCATTATCAGATACAATTATGGAATCATAGAAGGAATATTGTGAACTAGAGAAAAAGTATGAATTGATTAAAATGGGTATGTTTCCAGAAATTAACATTTATAAATATTGTGTTTTTTGATATTTAAGAGCGTTTTGTGTGCCTTGTGATTCCAAGTTCAAGAAATAATTGTTTTGTGAAGCACATATTTCTATGTTTTCTGTTTATCCTATATGGACTATGATATACAGATTCCTTTGTGAGTATTACTAGTGGGATGTAATGAAAATGAATATTGTAGATTTTACTATGACATGATTGACATGTCAATAGGTAAAAGTATAGCGGAAGTTACTAAAGGGGATGTTTCAGACACATACACTGATAGAGTGTAAATGGGAGAATTTATCCAGAGTCTTTGTGGTGGGACTACATAATAATTATCGTGGAAAAAATGTGATTTGGGTTATTTCTGATAGACTGAGTAAAGCGTCGAATTTTTATTCTCTTTGAGATTCAATGTATTTGGGTCAGCTCGTTCGAAATTACCTCAAAGAGATTATTAAGTAATATGGAGTTATTCTTTACATTTTATCTGATCATGATCCTAGGTTCACTTATATCTTTTCGAAGGTCCTTCAGAAGCAGTTGGGATCAAAATTAAATTTTAGTACATCTTTTCATCCTCAGTTAGATAGGAAATCAGGATGAACGATTCATAATTTGGAGGATATGCATCATGCTTTTTGAATGAACTAACATGAAAGTTGAGATCATCATCATTATTTAGTTTTGTTTTCTTATAATAACAGCTTTCATGACAAAATACTGATGTCACTTTTTAATTCATTATATGGGAAGAGATGTCAAACTCCCGCTTATTTGGATATATTAGAGAAAGGAAGTTGATGGAAGTATAATTTGTATAGGAATTGGATGAGAAATTGAAGATGATCCAACAACACATAAGGACAACTATGAGAATATAGTAATGTTATACAGATAATAGGAGGAACTAATTTTCGTTTGTGGTAGGTGATCATGTTTTCATAGAATCTCACCATGTAAAATTTTTATGTGTTTTGGTAAGAAAGGTGAGATAAATCCATGTTTCATTTGACCTTATGTAATTCTAGAGAATATTGGACTAGTTTCCATCTAAGTACCTCATCCTCCTTGATTATCTTAGGTACATATTTTTTTTAGGTTTTGATATTGAGAAGGTATGTTCCATATTTATCTCATGTCATGAGTCCAGATGTAGATCTTCTAGAGGTGAACATTTCTATTGAAGAGAAACCCTTTCAAATTCATGATCAAAAGGAATAAGTATTGAGAAATAAGTAAATATACCACGTAATGGTTTTGGGGGAGAATCCACATGACTAAAGAAGCAACATGGGAGTTTCAAAATGCGATGACGGAAAGCTACCCTCACTTGGTTAATAAGTAAATAAAGTTGCTAGGATTCAATTTCCTGAAGGTTGGGATACTGTAACACTCAATGTTTTTAAAACTAAATTGAAAATGAATGAATCAGTGTTTTATATAGATAGTTATAACTAGCCTTTAAACATACATTTTCCACTTCTATGATTTGAATAAAAAAAATGGAAATCTACGGTTATGATCAGAATGATAATTGGAGTCTGATAGAACCAAAATGTTTTTGGTGAATAGTAACACTCTATTATGGATGGTAATACAAATAGTAATATGATCCTAATGAATAGAAAATTATATTATTATTTTATTTTCTTATGTAATTAATATAATGACATCATGATTAATTTTTCAAGGTGTTAAAAAATAAGCTATTGTCTTAAAATTGTTATTTTTGAATAAATTTTTATTTTAGTAAATAATTATATAATAATATTTAGAAAATTATTTTAAAAAATGGGGTTCCATTTTGATTTCTATGTCTCATAAAATATTAATGGTAATTTTTTGTAATTCATCTGATATTCTTGAATTTTTTATGAATAGTGAAATATGATATATTACAATAAATGATAAATACTTTTTTTACTGCATCATATGTGACGAAAGGCTGATTTAAGCCAACTTGGTTCAAACTAACATGAAATAATTATTATTTAGGGTCACAAGAATAATATATAATCATTGTCTTGAGATAAAAATTAAAATAATGATTAAAATTATGTGAAATCACTCCTCTCCTCCAATATAAATACCACCATCATTTTTCTCTTCCTCTCACAACTATCAACCATTGATCATTGTATAAAATCATCCAAATCCCCTCCCCAAGTCACTTCCCCACTTCCATGACCTGATTGTCTCACCAAAAGACTAAAAACAAAGGCATTAAGAATTATCTCACGTATAAGAGGTCAAGAGGTACGTATACTATTCCATTTTCTTGTGTTTTCTTTTCGATTCCATTATTTTATTATACTTTCTTCCCATAATCTTATCTAGGAGGTATGAATTCGCCAAAATCCTCTATAATAAGTATGTTATCATCTTCATGTAAAATATTCATCATATTTCATCCACTCATCTCCCTCAAATTCTAAAAATAAAAATCCCATCCACAATGTGCCAATTTACCAAAATCATTGACATGTGATTGTAATTTCGATTACATCTTTCAAATATGATCATAAAAGACTTTTAATGGTTAAAAAATAATTCAATGTGAGTTATTCAAACTATTTTATGTTCTATAATGAGATTTTATGCATGAAATTATATTATATAAAGAAATAAGTTCATGATTATCGATGGACCCCCAAAATGGTCTAAACATATACCATTATTGTTTTTTTCTAATGAGAAATCTCCATATAAGATCCAAAAATGATTTATGGTATCATTATATGTTATAAAAACATATGAATACAATTTAATTCCTATTTTAGAATTTCATTTCCATATGATAGTAAAATCAAATAAAAACTGACCATGGAAGTAATTTTAAAATCAAACACAAAACAATGGATGGAACAAAATACTAACAATTAAATGGTAAAATGATGTAATTAAATGACTGTATAAGGTATTATAAACATGAATATGATTCTATAAGCTGTTAATACCACTATTTTAACAATTATACATGGGGTTTAATTAATTTTTAAGTATGGAAAACCCAAGGTAAGAGAATTCTTAAA
Source organism: Viscum album (assembly GCA_963277665.1). Lineage (NCBI taxonomy): Eukaryota > Viridiplantae > Streptophyta > Magnoliopsida > Santalales > Viscaceae > Viscum > Viscum album. The sequence continues at coordinate 1,218,831,785 of OY728159.1, forward strand.
CCAAATTTCAATTCATTGGGTTAGCTTTCTACATCATTACATGTGTGGTCTTAAAATTGTTTGTGTGATGAATTATAATTATATGAAGGATATAAAAATATTTATTATGACATGATAATATGGTTCTGGTGCCTAGGAATGGAGCATGACATTGTATATTTTATGTCACATTGTTACACAGGAAAACAGGTAAAGGCATTGCACTTGAAGCACTTTGGTTTAAATCTGCTTCATCTAATGTCATTTCTGAAGTGGGATGAGGTGTCCCTGGATTTTAATGTTGGGTTTACATGAATGAACCAAGTGAAAAATTCTATCTGGGTGGTTGTTGATCGGTTTATGAAGCCTACTCAGTTAATTCCAATCAAAGATACCACTAAACTAGAAGATCTTAGTATTCTGTATGTCTAAGAGATCATGAGGTAACATGGGATTCCTTCTGCCATTTTTTCAGATAGGGATCCTAGGATTGCCTCAGGGTTCTTAAAGTGTCTTCAAGATGAAATGGGGACTTATTTCATGTTAATCACAACTTACCATCCACAGATTGATGTCTATATGGATCATGAAATTCAGATACTGTAGGATATTCTTTGTGCATGCAACATGGATTTCAGTGGATCGTGGGATAGCCATCTGGGACTTGATGATATTTTTTACAAAAATAGTTACCATTCTTCAACCTAAAAGGATCCTTTTGATGTTTTTAATGTTCACCTATTAAAATAACCTCTTTTTTGAGAATAAATGGTATAATTATATTAGGTTGGACCATGTATGGTTTATGAGTTGTCCGAAAAGATTCAAGAGTTGTTGTGACGTATGGGTACAACCCAAATTCTATAGAAATAATATGTATATTGGCGGCATCGGCCTTTGGAGTTTTCTATTGGTGACATCATTTTCTTTAATGTTTCTCTTTTTAGGTCACTGTCAACATAGAAAATAGGGAATATTGGTTCTGAGATTAGTAGGACCATTTGAGATCATTGAAAGACTTGGGATAGTTACTTATTGGATAGAACGTCACATTCACCTGACAAAAATTCATGATTTTTTACACATATATCATCATAGGATATATCACCATTATCCAACTCATGTTCTATATAGGTATTAAATTGATTTAGATCTAGATGCTCTTGTTTCGAAGAAACAAGGTGTGATCTTTGACTCTCAAAGGAATGTCTTGCGTGGGAAGTCGATTCTAGTGGTCAGTGGTCAATGGAAACAATGATCAGATTTTCACAAGCTATCGGAACACAATTCATTGATGAAGGAGAAGTGGCTTCATCTCCATACAGAGGATACATCTTCCACATGAATTCCCGAGGATAGAAAGTCATTATGGTGTGGAGTTTGTAACATCATGTTACCTTGATCAGACTGCAGAATAGGTACACGACTTGTACCTAAAGTACACATTGTGTACTTGTTGATGATTTCGTGTCGTGGCATGGGCGACCATTTCATTAAGGGGGAGATCAGGATGGGAGATTCTACTTGTAATGAATGATGGGTACATATCTTTTAGGGTGAAAATGTTTGTTTTTAAACTAAGGTGACCGATTTTTCTACACAACTTATCTAGCATGGCCTTCACATTGAGACCATGGGGTACACGCTGTAACCCTTACTAAAACCAGATTGATGTCACACATTCAGTAGTTTTTTATGGTCCTTTTCTCTCAAAAAATCATGGTTATAATCCCAAGACTCTCCTTAAGAAATTTTCAGAGGCGTCTCATCTTTCAAATCTATTCGATCAGATCTTGTTTATAGATGTTTCTATGGTGCGTCTCTCCAAGTAACGATTCACTCTTATTCTTCCTTGTGATTGACCGCGATAGGGCATTATCCTTGCATAATTGGATCCACTGATCCATGTTGATGTTTCTTTTCATCTGCTTCTAGATCTTTTGTGAGATCTTTTTCTGGAAGCCTTGTTCCTTGGATAGTTTTGGTGCGACGAGCATCCTTCTTCAAGATATGTGGTTTCCCACTATTCAACTAATATTTATTGTTTGTGTTTGAATCATTATAATCATGGATTGGATCCTAGAGTATCCATCAGGGATGTTAGGCTTTGTTCTTGGTTTTGTTTTCCATTTCTAGTGAGTACGAACCAGAGTTTGAGGTTAGGGGATCCATCTATAGTCTATGACAATGAACCTTCATGTTTTTCTTTTTAAATTGCTTTATAAATTGATTTATAAAATTATAATGATTTTTGTGGCTGTTGAAAAGGGTTTTTAAATAAAAATGGTTTTCCTAGGATATGATAAATTGATTATAAATGGGTTTGATTGTGTTTCATGACATTGAAAGGGGTTTTTGAAAAAGACATATGTGTTAACTTGGGTACTTAGGTGGAGGATTTATCTTGAGGCCATTGTCCATCGCTTGGGAATTACCAAGGAGGATTGTCTGGGGGATTTCCTATGTTTACAAGGCCTATTATTCTAGTGGACTGATATTTATATTTTTGGGATTTTACTCATTGGGTATATCCCTACTTCATAGACCCATTGTTCTAGGATCAATTTTATGGTTTTGATTATTTAGGTATGAGTAGTCTACTACCAAGTCCAATAGTATTCCAGGGTGTTGTGATACTTGTAATTCTATTTAATTCTACATGTATTTTTGATTAACTAATTATATTCATGTGGATTCTTATGAAAAAATTAATTTAAAATATTCTTTTGAAAATGATATACCTGGATTTTTTTAGAACTATGGAAATGGAAAGCGGTTACAATGTTTTCTATATAACCTTAAACATATTATCATTCCATGTTTTTTTAAATTACCATATACTAATTTTTTATACTAGTACTGGTTAGGGAACACATAGGTGTGATCCTACTAATCCTGTTAGTTCACACCCTACTCACTACTACGGTGGTGGGTAGACCTTTATTTGTCTACCAGTACAGGGAAATGTAAGGCGCCGTAGTGAGGTGGTGAGGTTCATGTCATCTGGTATGGGTTGTTGATGGTGATATGGTAGGTGTTCTTTCATGACATCATTATTGAATCGGTTTTTTTGAGTCCCATGTAGTCGAACATGAATTTTAGAGTTTTTAGTTACTGTTATAGTGGTTTTGTTTTGATTGTTTTATTACAGTTACGACATATATATTTTGTTAGTCTTCAGATTTTCCATTATTTCTTTTTCTATTTATGACATGTGGGTGTTAGGGTTGGGAATAATCATTCCCCGAATTTTATTGTTTGATTCCCAAGTGCTTGTCACTAACCCATGTGGTTTTGGAAGGCCTTCGAGTATGTGACAGATCAGGCCATGTGATTAGAATTAAGGTATCCTCGGTCGGTTTATTACAATTTGGTATAAGAGGTGGTACCCATCCTTAAAAACATATAAACACACATTGGGAGAGGAATGAAAATGTGGAGAATAAGGGGGAAGCTCCCATATAGGTCTCAAGAACTAGGACGGCAAGAAATGGATAATTTTAGGATTAAAAATATAAGAAGTTTTAAGTGTCATTTAAAACATTTATTGTCCTGCACTAGTCATAAGGTTTACCTATATAATTTACAAATCCATTTGGAAACTATGAATCTGTCATTGTCTAGGAGGAACATGATTCAAGGTTGACACACCCAATTTTGAAAATCATGTAGCTTCTATGAGATTGCCTCTATCTAGGAGGAAACTAACTGAATACTTTCCTAGAGGGGGCACAATTTTCTCTAACCATGTACCAATCGTGCACCAACTTATATCTATCCCAAAAGACCCATATTTAAAAAAATAATCATGTACAAACTAAATTATAATCCGGAAATGAAAAATATACAAAGGAAAACATAAATATAAATTTATATATGTGACATAATTGATCCATCATTATTTTTCACAAGATGAACCGGTGCATCCCAAAGTGACACACCGGGCTGAATGAATCCAATATCATGGTTTTCTTGGATTAGCTTATTCAGTTTCTATAACATAATTGGTGCCATTCTATAGGGATTCTTTGAAATTGGTGAAGCACTAGCTATGTGTTCTCTTGAAAATATGACTTCACTTTTTGGTGTAAGGATTTGATAGTCTTCCAAAATAACCTCTAAAAATACAAGAAAATAGATATATAATCAATATCATGTTTATACCAAACCTTTTTAAGTATACTTCCCTTATGAAAGGGGATTATGACCCATATAATGGATTCAATCTCTAATATAAGTTCATACTTATCATAACATAGATAGAACATCATATTTTGAATTGGAATATCAAATAGATCTTATGTTAATCCAAAATTGATGTGGAATTCTTGTATTAAATCTAGTCTAGGCCTAGGATGACATAAATTTATAGTAAATGAATAATGATAAGATTTGTGTGAATCACATTCCAAAAAACCCCAACCATAGAATAACCATTGACTTGATTTGGGATCAACGTACCATTAGGGATTTTTACAAATAATTCAACATTTAATCAATATGTAGAAATCATGATACCATTAGAAAATCTATAAGATATAAAATAATGTGTAGATTCAACATCAAATAAGACATTAGTTATTCTATAAGTAATTGTAAATGTTCCATTCAACACATAATTATCATTACCTTCATCAAAAATGGTAATCACATGATATTTAGCCTTTCCCCTTAGAATAAGAGGTTTCTAACACTGATCATCATCCTTATCAAACTGATTGGGGAACCAATTTACAAACTTCTCATTCTTGTTACAGATCGAAGAACTAAGGTGTGGTTGGTGAATTTTTTATATCTTTCCCTCTATTATCATTGTTAGTTAACATCATCCCATGACATATAAAATCAAATCATTGATCAACATCCTTCCAAAACATAATAAATTTTATAGACCCCATCTGATAATCTCTTATATGATTCCTTCCACACATTTCTCATAAAGGAAAGATCATATTCCCTTTTCTGTGGTTCTTTTATATCCATTTGATTTCCATATTTATATTCTTATCAATACAATGAGATTGGTGTGTGAATCAATCCTATATTTCAACCTTAATGCAATATAAAAAAATTTATTCATAGATACTGATGTTTCATAGGGATAACAACCCTCTGAGACGTATCATTAATAAATGGAATAATTGATCAAACTTAAATTTAGGTAGTTTGATAATTATAGAAGGATACCTCCCAAGTCTTGTAAAATTATCCTTGTTGGTACCAATTAATTCATTATCCTTTATCCTTAACTTGAGTGAATCTTTCACTATATTAGTATAATGAATAAAAGGAAATTGATTTAAAAAAAAATGTTCTTTAACTCATCCCAATCCATGGAGTTAATTTGATCTTTAAACCTCATATTATTGACTGGATTCCAAAACTAGTCCGTGTCATCTTAGAAATGAAAAATATCTAGATACAATTTATCCAGTTCTGAATATTGGAAAACGACAAATATATTTTCATTGGTAAAAATTTATTTTTCTTCTTCTAATAGATTAGAATAACCCTTGAATGAATATTTATGTTGCCTTATGAAGGAATCGTGATAATATTGATTTCTCTTTTGTCTATTGGAAGTCCATTACGATAAATCACTTGGAATAGTTTTGTGAGAATAGTAGAAATATTTGGAATTTATAATCCCATTACACTCATTTTAGATGGAATTCCATCATTACATTGTCCATTGAATTCAACATTGAAATAGTTATTTCAAGTTCCATCCATTGTCTAAGACCAAAAGATCATATAGAGAAAAAATTATAATGGTGGGGAACCTCATAATCATGAAAACAAATTATAGGATTTATAAATCATAGAACCTTCTCTTTTTATCATATGAAACCTTAGGTTTATCATAGTCCATTCATAGTTATCATCTATTTTTATCCTTAAGGATGGTTTGAATTTTTTTTATGAATTCCCAAAGGATATCCCCATGCAGTTTCAAACGAGCAGTATAGAAAGTCCCATTTTCATACACTGGTTCTTTATTGAGTCTATATCAATATGTTTAATTTGGTAGTTAATCTATTTACCTATATTCTATCACCTCATCCACTTGTATTGTTAAGAAGGTGATATATTTCTAGTAATCAAATCGTTCTATCCTTGACAAAAAATAAATGCTAATTTATCTATGCTTTTGAGTCACCCTAAGAATTATCTTTAGACATGTCCTTAGGTAATTCTCTATAGGTTTATAATCCTAGTTTCCAATGGTTAGATAAATATTTTCACTAATACCAAATATTGAGACCCAAGATTAATATATACATAAATTATATCATTTATGTGAAGATTCATGGAATTACACAAACTTGTGACTAATAAACCTAATAGTTTAGTTCCTTTTGAAATATAGAAACATAAATATTGTTACATAAGTGAACTAATTTTCTCAAAATAGGTTCATCATGACTATAAAATTTCTTAGAAACATCATAAATAATTAATATATTTATAACTTGTGGAAAGAAGATATAATAAATGGTGATAATAAATTATCAGTAATTGTAAACAAGGGTGATATATATGAACAATAATAACATAAGGGTATGATAATATGAAAGTTACATTATAATATCATACATTTCATATGAAGGAAATCAATTTGGATTGATTACATGATGATTTTATGTTCACAAGACATGAATCATAATTGAAACAAAGAGTATAATCAATTTGAGCATAACATATGTATAATATGTAGAATTTTATAAATCAAACAAACATTTAATCTAATTTACATAGTATTCAATGATCACAACAAAGGATTTTATAGAGGAATTAATTCACTCCCAAAATCAATATAGTATTCACGGTTCCCTCACAAGACCATCTTACTGGAAAATGTGTTTTACTGAACTGGGTTTAGTCCCCATTCTAGCAATGTCTATCTCATGAGATGTAAAAATTTACCCAATTCATTATAGGTATATATATGTCCCACCTATCACATAATTAAATCATATATATATACACAGAAACACCACAAGATCATAAAAATTAATCATATCATAACCTCAAAAATGAAATTGGTATTATAATCATGTCGTCATATCATAAATTTAGTAAATTAGATTTGTTTCATAATATTTTTATTTTATCATAATTAATGAAAATAATAGGATTTCAAAAATATTTTATCATGGTATAAGTCCTGGAAGTGAAAAATGTGTCATAAATTTCATTCCATCGAAACATAAACCATTCAAATAAAGAATAAAAATATTAATCATTTATAATAACCCTAGTATGAAGCAGGATACACCAATAGATGTCATCATAGATGGAAATTAGTTTTGGATGATATTTTAAAAACATTTCTTGAAGAAAATATTCATTGTGGAATGAAAATAGTATTTTTAAAACATAAAAAATGGGAAATTAATTTCTATTCAAAATAAATTTGATATTTAATAATGGAATCATTGATTTTGTGATTGGATATTGCAACATATAATTCAATCTTTTTAGTACGAGATAACATATAAATTCCCATCACGTTGTCGATAGATATCAAAAATCGTTGATCAGAATATAACACAAAGTTCCATGTAAAACCCATTTCATATAATGTTAAAACATGGGTAAAAATTCCTTTAAAAATAATTGGAGAAGAATATAAAATTTTCGAAGCAATTTTATAAAACGTGGTTTTTGGAGGAAATATATTTACAATAGTAGAGAGAAATATAGACTTATTTTCATAAAAAACATTCTTAATTATTTTGACAACCAAAGAGTGAAAAAATGGAACCATTACATGAAGATATAATGAGTAACAAGAGTATAATAAATTTCATTATATTTCTTGAGATATGGATTATAAATGTTCACAAATGGAATAATTATCATAAACTATCCAAATAAATGATGATGTTGTAGTAATAGACCCTTTCTAATTTGGTAGATTGGAATCATAATACCCATGAGAGAATAAACATACATTCAGATTTAAATATGATTAAAATATGTAAATTTATGTTATTACATGTCAAATTTGAAGTACATAAAACTCATAGAAGAATATAGGTGTTTAATATAACATGTTTCTCAGAGAAGAAAAATTGAGAAAATAAAATCCAATTACGAAAAGAATAGTTGATGTGAGTGGAAAACTTGTATATTTTTGAAAGAGATAATTCCAAACATATTTTTTCATATGGAAAAGGTTTAGAAAATAGATTAAATTATAAAATAATTAATTATAATATATAAATATCGCCATTAAATTGGTTGTGTACAATTTTTGGGCCACTTTAATACAACATATTCTATGTTTTGCCACTATGTAATATAGTTTTTTACATTAATTACTGAAATAAATGTTAATTTCATTCACTAATTATTTTATTATAAAATTATGAATTAATTATGAGATAATATTAATGAATAAGAATATAAATATGGAATCTATTTTTTTTTCAAATTAAATTCTTATAATTGGATGAAATTAATTTAAAAATTAATCCGACAAATTGGATGAAGCATCAAATTATTAAAATGATATGGTCAAATTTTTTAAATGGTTTATTCTATTTTCAATGAGACTTTTATTATAATTACATAATTTGGAATAATATATGTATAAGTGAAATAAATATAATTTTAAGAAAAATTCAAATATAATTTAACCATATAAATAAAATATTTGAAAATGTAGTTTTCAATTAATATTTAGGACTTTTACATATTCATTAAAAAATTATGTTTTTTAGAAACTTGCCAAAAATAACCCTAAGATAATTTTGATATTATGAAATAAAATATTAATTTTATTTTATCAAATTAAATTTCTAAAATTTGAAAAGAAATAATTTTTATTATTATACTAAATAAACATAAAAAATCTTGTTTTTACAGAAAATAGTATTTTCAATCACATTAAGATATTTAAAAACATTATATATTTACTTATAAAAAATGATTCCATTGTGTAGTATAATTCTAATTAATATTAAAAATTATTCATTAATGTTCAATATTTATATTTGAATGTCCTAATTAATACGAACATGTTTAAATAACTACATTAACAATATATCTTTATTTTGTTCAAACTCAGTATGATGTGAAATACTCACTAAGACGGTGTAGCATATTACATATGATTGAATTGTTGTAGCATATAATGAAATTATAACATGGTGTACTATTGAAGATAATAATTACAATAAATTTTATTTATTTGAGAAATGACTTATAAAAACATATTGTGTCACAAAAAACATCAAAAAGAAATCATTTTAACCACATGTAAGGAACCAATAAACGAATTGACTTGACTGGTGTATATAAAAAATAATGGATTCCAAATCATCTGGGACCTACTACTTTATATCATAAGGTAATAGAAAAAAATGAAAAATAAAAAACCAATAATTATTCATGTCCACATGAATGATACTTAGAAGGATAAATTTTATATTCTTGATAGATTAAGCTCCTTGCATATGATCAATGAGGCTTAAATCTTGAGAAATTTCAATATTACAATGGAGATTTTGTATCCTTTATAATTATAATTCCTTAAATATTAATATTAGATGAACATATATCATATATGATCATTAGTTAAATACAAGGACATTATTTTTGTTCAAGGACATAATCCTTACCTATTATGTGTAAGTCAATTATGTGTTGGTGTAAAATAATTTGATATCTTTTAGAAACTATTACATCATCCAATGCTTGAAGGATGAACAAACTATTATTAATGAATTATGAACTGAATGTAATCTATTCCAGATTATATATTATTGTAACTCATGATAACTATGTCATATATATGATAATCTGTTGTTGAACAGATGAACTTTCTATATTATCCAACAAAACTAGATAATATATCAAAAGAATAAGAAGTGAGAGATTTAGATATTATATAAATAGAAATGAACATCATATTCAAATTTGGTCAGAAAGGGATGGTGATTGTTTGTCAACATAAAAGAGTATAAAATTAGTCTACCGAAATTTTTGATAATATACATTCAAATGTTTGTTGAATCGTGAGGAAACCATTAATTAAAGGAGAATTATAATTTATCAAAATTGTTGATTATTTAAATTGAATGATGTATGATATGTTTCTGAAAAATAAATCCAATAATATGAAAATGATTATGATCTATAGGAGGGAATCTAAATATAACATGGTGTATATATCAAGAAGATAAAAATGGATAATTGGAAAGATTTTGTATGTAACTCTTTTTATTTTTTTTAAATAATTAAAAAATTAGTTATAGTTATACCTATTGTCCTCTAGAAATTAGAATTATAAAAAGAAATCTTACTTTTATAGGAATTGGGGAGGACTGTGGTTGTTGATTAAAATATCCATATATTTTTTGGATGTAATATATATGTATAATGGTATATTTTAAAAAATTGATTAATATTTACACTAGAAATAAATATAACCCCAAATTAGATATAGAAAAAAAAATGAAAAAATAGAGATATAATTTATGTTGTTTGGATATTCTTTCAAAATGAATATTTTAAATTCAGACTTTGGAATGTTTGATAGAAAATATAAATAATGAATTTTCCTGGGTTGCAAAACCAAGAAAAGGAGTTACATATAGCCAAATAAATGATCATAGAAATTTATTAAAATATGTGTTTTTGAAGTGAAAGAAATATGGTATAAATTAATGGATATAGATAAATTATAATTCTCTGAACTGACTAAATATGTTAGAGTATCTACTAAAATAATAGGTAGATAAGAATAAATTCGCTAGTACAATATCAATAAATATTTTTTTTCAAAGATTGTATTGATGAATAAGGCTCCACCAGAAACCAAAACATAAAATTCCATGTATTTCAGAATTTTGTTAAAAGAAATAATATTTCCTAATGATATTTTCTCTAGTCAAAACAATAATAATTAGGAGAATAGCAGATTAAATGACACTCATCTCATAGGATAAACCACATCTAGTATCAGTATCAGTTAAGCATATGAAATGGTTATAATATTAGAATGAAGAGTCGGATAAAATGTTGAAGAATAAAAACTAGGGACTTATTCCAACATAGTATTGGAAAAAAACAATATCATAACTAGATTAGTGATCATGAATAATTATAAAGAAAACAGAATGGATTCTCAAAAATGTAATCGTAGTTTTCAAGGAATATTTATAAAATGAAGGTGTTTACTTTGTATAAATGGTTTATCATGTTTTATGATTTGATACCATCCATTTTCCCTATTCCTAATCATGACCCTTATAGGTTATGTTTTATGGATTCAATGTTAGTGTTCTTAATTGTTGGAGTTGATGACAGTTTTTATAGTAAAAAATTGTGTTATTCATACATAATGAAAATGGACAGGTTTTTTTTAATTTATGAATGATTTAAATGTATTAAAGTTGGTCACTAATTAATTGTATTATAAAGATGATATCTACATACATATATTAAAATTATCAAAATGAAAAAATTTATAAATATATATATATATGTGAATGGGAAATTTTCAAGAACTCTTATAGTCTTTTTTTCTCAATTTACGAAATAATCATTAATGGTGAAAACTATCTAGTATGTAAGTTGTTCTTATAGAAAATAAAAGACCATAGTGTAATTACAATTATTGGGATGATGAAATAATATATATAAGGATACATGTTATAAAAAATTAAGACAAATATTTCTGTTATATGAAAATTATTACAAATAACTATTTAGAATTTTTAACATGGTAGATTTCAAAGAAGTTTCCACTCCTATCCCTGTTAGAGTAAATATTATCAAATATAAATTTAGAAAATATTTCAATCAAATAGAATCATGGAAATTATTCTTTATTTTAGTCTTTTTAATAGTATCTTAAACAAAAATTTTGTATTCTTTAATTTATATTCCACATATCAATGTGATATTAAGGAATTACACTTGATGGCCGATAATGTAACATTGATCTACTTCAATGGAACAGTAACCATTGGCTAGATTTATCAAATAAGTGATAAATTTAATATACATTGGTTTTTGGATGATGAATATTTCAATGACTCAGATGTCTATAAATGAACATCTAGTGTAGCATTCCCTTTGGGAGAATGTAGACTTTGTTGGAATTGTAAGATGAAAAATACATTGAATTTGAGTAAAACTAAAAAATAATATGTTTATTCCATCAATTTTTGAAATCAATTCAGGTATATAAATTTCCATCTAGATGTAGGGCATATGAACTTTGAAAATACTTTGAATGTGATATATGATAAAAAATGAATTTGTTATCTCAAAGAATGAATTCCAACATTATAGGTCAATTTTTTTTATATTAGTGTCTAACTTCAAAGACATTTTTTTAGTTAGGTAATTTATTTTAGGGGACATTTCAAGCATATATGAATTTAAAAATATTCTCACTTAAGTATATTCCATGATAGGGATTAAGGAACTCAATATAAAACCATATGTTAAACCTTCACCATCTACATAATGAAATCTATGAGAGAATAATGCCCCACTATTCATTGGATTATATTAATTGGGGGACTTGAATAATTTCAAAAAAGTGTTTCACAAACATTTCCATTATTTTTTTTACTAAGGATAATCTTCTAAAAAGGGGGGTGATAAAAGAGTAATTTTGAATAATCATGGGTAGTGCATCCCAAACACATGGAAAAAACATATTTGGTACCCTTATATAGAATTCTATAAATATATTTCCTACTCAAATACTAAGGAATTTGTATTTTTCCCTGTTATAATGGATGTTGATAGATATAAATTAAAATTATTGAGTATTTGAGTAGGATAATCTTCCAAGTCGTGCCGTTGGCATATGATTTTCTTAACTTTACACATTTATATTATCTAGAGAGAGAAACCTCACATGGTTGGCACATGACCATGTGTCCTAATCCATATTTTATCAGGATTATCCACTCTCCCTCTCTCAATTTGGGATTTACTGAAGATAAAAGCTCCGGATTCAATTCTATCCTTTATTAATGATCTATTTGAGCTTATGTTCATCACTTAAGATGCATCATGGTATGTATGCAAGTCCACTTGATCCATTCCCCTCCTCTTTTTCTATAAACCTAGACATCATGGGGTGAGTATTTTTCTCCTTTTCTTATATCTACTCTTTCTTGAGTGAAATCAAAGGCCAATTCCCAGTGAGGAAAGTCATACAACCATAAGGTCGGTGGTCCATAACTTATCCCTCATGATCATTGATTTTTTATTTGTGGTGTGGGCCCCACTGATTTCATCGGATTCTATTTATTGAATTCGTATGTCATTCATATATTCTTTAGAAATGTATTGTTATTCTAATTATGAATATGTGATTATTTTTTGGTGTTTACTCCCACAACCCTTGACGCCCCATGTAGGGTGTCATGAAAAAATTGGGGTTTTAGTGTTTTGACATGTTAGTGCCACAGCTTGGGTGTTCCTTGGCTCAAAAAACCACAGGGTAGGTGTTATATATTAAATGGAATTCTTATGATGTTAATTACATGAGGAAAATCCCCATGTATGCATACCACTTGACCCACCTAATGTAAGTGATTCAATTGATAAGAAATTGTGAAATGTGAATCGACAATAAACGAAGTATATGACTTGGACTTAATTGTAAATGAATAGTATTTTTCATATCATAATTACCCCTTAGCACTTAAACGAATGTTAGGGGAATAGATATTTTATATGGAATATGCATTCAATGTATTAAATGACTGGTTACACAATACATGGACGCGTCCCACTAATGAATGGAAAGGCTTGAACCAAATATCTTAATTAAATGGTTGCAAGCTACATGAACATATCACACTAAAGGAAGGAAATGGTTGAACCAAATGAAATATTGCATGAATTCAATATCAAATAAGAGTGTCATAACTCGAGCTCACCTTGGATTTTGATATTTGAATTCCATGCGGACTCAGGAACCGAATTCTGATTCTAGGATATGGCTTACATAGGTTGGGACCAACATATATCTCTATCCTTTAAGATTATTTTCATTTCCAAAAGGACATTATAGGATCACTTACATATCACAATAGGATGACTCAGATACACTCATTGGATCTAATATTTAAAATTAGTTTTGATGGTTATATCCCAAATGGTCATATTTCTTCTTAGCCTTGTTTTACATTGGATGATCATCTTGGATTTGGTAGGCACCTCATTATGTATTTCCATGGTCCATTATCCTTTAATGACATTCTTACCCATGACTTCATATAGTTATTTCTGAGATAGAAACCCATGAGCGTTATCTCACAACCTCTCTGGTCTCCGTTGTGTACCCGATGTAGATTATGTGGTTGCATGTTTAGTCAAAGAGAAGCATACAACTTCAAACACTGGATTGTTTATTTTGGAGGGAGCGTGATAGAATAGGACCGAGATGGATCTTGAGATTCATTGGAAATTATTTTGATTTTGTTTATACTTAGGTGGAACATTTTATGCCAAATATCATGTATCCATATTTTCCATTTTTCTAGTGACATGACATATCATCTATTGTTGAATGCTATTCTAGTAATTTATGTCATTGTTACTATTTTCTCTATTTTCCTTTTTGACTTTTGGTTAATTATATTTCTTCTACTATTTACCAATATTTTCATTTATCCAACGTGATATAGTTTCTTAATTATGGCATAGTCACCCCACAGATGCAGACTAGGCCCTCGCTTATAGTCGGAATCCTATGGAATTCAGGGAGATGCGCTTGAGTCCATGTGTCCCACCATGCTTGAGGTACCCATTAAGTGGAATATTGGTTCAGAACAACAAAAATTGATGTCAGAGGGGGGTTCATTTCACACAATACAATAAGATGAAAATAGATTAGAGGTTAGGAATTATTGAGACATGGTTATATGCCCTGATTGGTCATTGAGAACACGTGTTTGGGGTAAAAACCCAATAGCCTACATTATAATTGTTATTCTAATTTTTCCTAGTACAGTTGATATTATTTCACCATTCAGTGATCAACATGTTTTGTGGTGTTGTAGATTATTTCCCTCATTGATTATTTTCTTTCATCCTTGGTCCTACGATATGAGTGAAAGGATAACTATTACATTCCTCATTATAAGGCACCTAGAACTCACATTTCATGAATATTGCCATGCCATATAGGTAAATATAACTAATTTTCATTACATGATATTCTTGTGATTGGAGAGTGATGTTGTGATAGGTATGTTATAATTTTATTATTCTGGTTTTTGATTGAGTGATTTTATTTCTCAATTCAAGGGGTGTATGATCCTTCATTGGTTGGGATGAATAATTTACTGAGTAGAGCCATTATGCGATAATTAAATGGGAATCTTTTTAATTGATGAGGTGTATGGGAATTAACTCAATGGGAATGACATTCCATTATAAAGTAAAATAGGAATTATATTATGAAATTGGTTTCACATCCTTATCTAACCTTTTAATGCCTATGAAAGGTAAAATAGTGAACATGGAAATTAAAGGATAAAAAATTGATCATATACTTGAGAACTTACTGCTAATTTTCATTCCAAGAGGATAGTTTGCATAGTATGCCTTGGATAGTGAGCCTTATTACATTCCGCTACTACTAGTGTTTCTATCTATATTATATAAGCTTATTAATTGTTATGTGGATGGAAATTGTAGACCAATGTTACCACAACATCCTTGTATCATACACCAAGAGGGTAGCGACAACCATGCTCCTGACATGGTGGTTCTTGATCCCACACTATTACCTCTTAGAGTATCATTTAACAAACTACCTTTTGTACCTATGTTTGGCACTGATGCCCATTTTCGTGATTGTTTCCAAGGTATTTTGTAGTCTATGGATGGTGTTCCAATAAATTCACCAATGATGGATGATATAACTCATGAGTTCCAATAGTAATATCCTCATAAGTTATCAGGGTATGGTGGCCCATAGGCAGCTAAGCCTTGGCTAGAAGCCACCATATCTATCTTTGAGAGTCTAGAAACTCCTCTAGAGTGGAGAGTCACACATTCCACACACATTTTTCGAGACTCAGATAAGCATTAGTGGGAAGTGATTATCTATGCTAGTCATTATCAGGGAAAGTTATGAGTTGATTTCTAGAATTCCTTATATGAAATGTTCATTCCTCAAGTGTTGGGATATGATAGATCGTGGGAGATTAATAAGGTTGATAAGGTTTCTATGTCTGTTATGGAATATATAGTACATTTCATGGAGTTGTATCACTTTGCATCGCTTCTTGTCTCTGATGAATTTTAACATTCTAGATACTGTGAGGATGGGCTCCAATATGACTTCCATATACATGTGAATGTAATTATCCTTCCATCCTTTTAAGAGATATTCAATAATAATCTTATCATTGAGTTCAAAATAAGGAATGAAAATAGTACCAAGCATAGAGGACCAATGACCCAGTAAGCCAGTAGTTCTTCTAGTGGCATGATGCATTCTCTCGATGATCTCATCAGAGTACCAAAAAACAATGTATCTGTTTCAATTGCTCTATTTTTTTCATCAGTGTAAACTATTGGGATATTTTAAGACTAAATGTGATAATAACCCACTTTAGTGTTAGTATTATGATGGTATGGGGAATCTACAACATTTTTGGTGGACATTTCGACCATTCTTGAGTGGAAAAGGATTAGCACTACCACCACCTTCAAAGGAGGGTTCTTTTACGCAGTCTTAGGTGAAGAGTTGGAATAGCATCAGTAGGTCTTACCAAGGGGGAGGTCATGGATGTGGTAGCTAGACCCTTGATCATAAGTATCACCAAAATGGAATTTTTGATTGTGTAAGTCTGTCTATTGTGCATGGTCGTGGATCAGGTCGGTTGCATACACTACAACCCATGGCCGAGGATCAAGCAACATAACCTTCTACAGTACTAGGTACTCTACTAATATCCTCTACTATAGTATATTCTTTATTTGATATAGGTTATTCAAACTATTTTATCACCATATCCATTTTGGAAATCCTCGGAATAGAGATACTATATTACTATGGTGTAATGATCCTAGATAGACCATTATGGTTTTGAACAGAGGGTATACACAAGTGTATGGAATGTCCCCTTGAGGTTGGAAGTTATCCATTATTATAGAATATCTTTTTTCTTGACAAGAAAAGCATATATTTCATTCTCAATATGGAATGGTTGGTTCAAAATCACGCTTTTTTGGACTACTATCAGTAGATGGTTTCTTTTACATCACCATAGAAAATCAGTTATCTAAATAAGTGAGAGTGGGATGTCCAAGATGGTAGAACTTGAGAACAAAATCTTTGTCAAGGTTGAGTGACTGCCCAAATTGAAAATATCTTCATGAAGGTTAATGGTTTATGAAAAGATTATTTCTTCCACAATATTGGATCACATCAAGGATATCTTTGAGATATTTTTTCCCTCTTACCTACTAAGAGGGAGGTAGTGTTTACAATTGAGCTTCATCCTTGAGTAGTACCATTTTCCATTCCTCCATATAGGACGAATCCTATAGATCTTCAAATGTTTAGGATAAAACTATATAATTTAGGTTTCAATGGATTTATATGGCCTAGTATATCCTCTTGGGGGCCATCTAAGATTTTATTGAGAATGAGGATGAATCCTTATGTGAATGTGTGAATTATAGAATGTTGGACCTGCTAATTGTCAAGAACTGGTATCCACTTCCTATAATAGATGATCGATTCATCCAGATACAAGGAGAAAAGGTATTCTTCAAGGTCGACCTAAGATTGGGTTATCATTAGGTAATAGTTTTACCATCAGATATACCACATACAACTTTATATAATAGGTATGGTCTGTATGAGTACCAAGTTGTGCCGTTCGGTCTTACGAACACACCTTTTGTTATCATGTATCTGAGGAATAGGGTTTTCCACCTCTATTTCGACTTTTTTTGGTCTCTATGGATGAGATATTTGTGTATTGTCAAACTCATAAAGGTCATGCCAAACAACTTGAGATCATTCCAAGTACATTGATAGAGCATCATATTTGCTCCATGTTTTTTAATTATATCATCTAGATTGAAAAATTTCACATCGTGGGTCATATATTATCTGAATCGGGAGTATCTATTGAGCCAGGAAAGTTGAGGGATATAGTTTCTTGGGATATACGCAAGAAAGTGTTTGATATATGAAGTATCATTATGATGGAAGGATTTTACTAGAGTTTCATTTTAGATATTTAACATCAATCTTAACCTCTTACAAGTCTTACAAATAATGTTGTCAAGTTCATACGGTGAGAATAATTTGTGAAATCTTGAGAAATATTTTCATGAGATCCAATGATGGTTTGTTTCAACACCTATTCAGACTCTTCTAGATACAAGAATATGTTATATCAACTTCTATGGAACATCAGGCATCGACCTAGGTGGGTTGATTATGTTGGAAGACATAGTCGTTGCATATGGATCTCTGCAATTAAGGCCACATGAGACAAATTTTCCAACACATGGCCTTGATCTAATAGCAGTTTCCCACACCATACGTTATTGGAGAAATTATATATTGGGTATCACTTTAGGGTGTATATAGACCACAAGAGCCACAAATATATCTTTTCTTGGTGTGAATTGAACCTCAGTCAACTAAGATTGGTCAAATATCTAAAATCCTCAGATTTGGATCTTGACTATTTTCTTGGGATGGGCAGTGTAGTTGTAGAAGTGCTGATTCTGAGTACTTAGGAACAACCAGTATATGAATCTAGTGATTAATGTAAGTTAATTGATCTCTTTTATGAGTTGTAGCTGGAGTTTCATGAGAGTCACACGCAGTATAATCCCTAATACTTGATAGTTACCTCTTTCATCTTTAAGAAGGTGAAGAGTAGACAGATTTCTAATCATGAAGGCTTGGTTCTCTGTGAGAGTATATTTGGAGATAACACAACTATGGATTGGTCTATGGATAGAGATATGTACTGCATCAACATGGGTGTGTCTGTGTACCAAAATACATTAGAGAGGAGTTGATGTGTGAGACCCGTGATTCTATATGGGAAGATTTTTCAATAATCTCGAAGATGTATTGAGACATGTGAAACCATTATTGGATTCCATGATTGATATGTCAGATAGCACGATTTATCCCTAGGTGTTCCACCTATCATTAGTTGAAGGTAGAGCACTAGAGACCTGCAGGCATGCTATAACCGCTTCGAATCCCGGAATGGAAATGGGAAGATGTTTCCCATGATCTCAGAGTTGTCTAACCAAGGTCATCATGGGATTTCTATGGATTATGTATAATCATTGAATGATTAAAGAAATTATCCTACTTCATTACTATTAGGGAGTCTTTCTTAGTTGATGAACTCGTTTGACTGTATGTTCGTCAGATCATATGACCACATGGGGTTCAATGTACTATCGTTTCAGATTGGGATGATCATTTCACATCACGGTTCTGGTGGGGATTACAAAAGCCTATGGAAACATAGGGGATTCTATGAAAAAACTTTCAACCTTAGACAGATGGAGAATCTGGAGGAACAATACAGGTTCTAGAGGATATGATCTGATAATGATTCCTTTATTTAAGATGTATAGGGAAAAAGAAATACCCTCTCATTGAGTTCATCTATAAAAACAGATTTCAAGAGACAATTCAGATGGTTCTGTTTGAGTCCTTTTATGGTATTCCATATTGTTCACCCATGTGTTGGATAGATTGAAGAGAGGAAACCCTACAAGGGCCATATCTTATTCAGGATAATTTAGAACTAGTTTATATAATAAGAAATAATATCACTACTTCTCAATATATAAATAAATCATATGTCGTTCACCATCGATGACCAGTAGAGTATTATGTTGGGGATTGTGTTTCCCTTCGTGTGTTAGTTGGGATAGTGAAATGATGTTTACATTAGAAAGGGAAGTAGTGGAATCATTTCGTAGGGCCTTTAGAAATTATACAGAGATTTAGAATGGAAACCAAAAAGTGTCAATTACCTTAGAGGTACTGTACCATGCAAGAAATCTTTCATGTTTCATTGATTCACTGATATCATGCCAAGCCTCCTCATTTATTTAATTCTCATGAAGTTTAGTTAGATGTTGTTTCTACCTTTTAGGAGCACCCATTTTGTATCAGTGACTGGAGAAGGAAGGATCTCCAAGACCGGTATATCCCATTAGTATGGGTTCAATGGTAGCACAGTCAGGTACATGATGAGATTTGGTTGATGGAAGTTAACATACATTCTCAGTGGAAGAGATTTTCTCATATAGTGTTTCTATATCCTTAGATGGTGAACTCGGGGATGAGTTCATTTATGGAAGAATGATTGCAAGAACATCGTTTTTCACTCAGGTATGGATCCTTTAAATTTCATTCTAAATATTTACCGAATACCTAATAGGGATTCCTAATGTGTTCGAAATGTTCTATGGGGGTACTTGGGTCATGTTCTGAGCCCAAAACAATAAATTTTGAAAAAAATGGCCAACTCAAATTGTTGACACACAATTGGAGCATGGTTTTCCTAACCGTTAATATTATGTTTTTATAAAAAAATCTACCTCACATGGTTGGAACATGATCCCGAAGCCTAACCTTGAAATTTACCCTTCTACCCATGTAATAATGCTAGTTTTTTTAAATTGTGTGGTCAAACCGGGTACATGACAATTTTCAGGCTGAAATGCTCAAATTTCTCATAATGATCTATTAGAACCCCTCTTCCATGATAATCCACAGTACAGTAGGATTAAACTATATCTCTCTTAATAAATACCATATTAATGAAAAATTTTATGTATTAAAATATCTACTTCATTCAAGATCCATTCTATCTTCTGTTCGTCACGTTGGATGCAAATTTGTAAGTACTAGACTCCACTGGAGACACTCTCGTTCTATTTTTATCTAGACCTAGATATCGTGGTGTGAGTGTTTTTATCATTTTCATAGATCTACTATAATCCAATCCAAATAAATGGACAATAATGGAATACATGAGTCGTACTACGCTAATGTTGGTGGTCTATAACTAATCCCAGAAGTTTGTTTATTTTTGATTTATCACTTGGGGCCCACCCATTTCATTAGATTCAATTTATTGAATTCATATTGCATGATTATAATCATTAGAACCATATGATTTTGATCATTTTGAATGTGTTATTATTTTTTGGTGGTTACATCCAAAACACTCAATTCCCCATGTAGAGTGTAAGGCCAAAATTGGGTTTTTAGTGTTTTGACATGTTTGATCCACTATTTGGGTGTGCCTTGGCATGACCTTCTTAAGGGAAAGTGTTCTAGATTAAGTTCCATTTTTATGATGTGAATTTCATAATTTCAAGTACCATGTACGTGTAACACTTGACCCACATAGGGTAAGAGCTTCAATTTATAATTAAATGTAAAATGTGAATTAAAAAGAATACTAAGTGTATGTATTTCCATTAAATGTAAATGAATATTTGGTTTTGTATTTGTAGAAATCCGTTCCAAAAAATGGAATGAATAAGAATAAAAATTTAATATGGAATATTTTATAAATGGATTAAATGAATGGTTACATTTAACATGGCCTTGTCACACTAATGATAATAAAGGATTTAACCAAGTGGATTGATTAAAAGGTTGCATTCTACATAACCAAATCACACTAATGGAATGTAAGGATTTAACCAAATAAGATATTACAATATTTCAATATCAATTACGACCGGCACGACTCGTGCTCACCTTGTATTCAAATTGGATAATTCCATGGGAACTTGGGAACCCTATTCTGATTGAAGGATACATCCTTCATAGGTTGAGACCAACCTAGATCTCAATCATTTTCAATTATTTGTGTATCGGGTATTACAACATAGGATACCTTAAATATCGTCATAGGATTAAATAGATATATTCTTTGGATGTAGTATTGACCAGAAGGTGCCATTGTTACAGCCCATGGTTCCCTGTATCTTCACAGCCACATTTTACCTAGGGAGATCACCATGGATTCTATAGGCACATCATTGTGGAATTACATTGACCATTTTCCTTGGATTACACTCATAACCATTCAAGGGTATAGTTATTACAGAGTTGGTGACCCTTGAAGACAATGTCACCTTGTTTATTACCATAGGACTTCAATATTAAATAATTTTAAAGGTTTCTTGGTTACAACTTATATCCTTTTTAATTACAAACATTTGTCCAAATTATAAAAGGGTAATAACAAAATAATGAATTTTTGACATGTTTAGACAGTAGGAGAGGGATGAATATTTTACATGGGTATTTAGTTACATTGTACTGGTTTGTTTATACATGCATGATTACACACTGTTTCATTTCAATTATAAGTGCCAGATATTATAGAAACCATTAGTGGTTGCCCACTTAGATTTATTTCACACCTTCTCTAGGACCATTTGATACCTAGAGAAGATTACATGGTTAAAGGTGTTGACAAAGGGATATATATGACTTTGAAAAAATGATTGACTTTTGTTTAGGAGGGATATTGATAGTAGAATACCTAGTTGGATCTCAAGATACTTGGGATAGTCTTTTGATTTCCATTTCACTTATATGGAACATGTTATTCAAGTTATCTTATATCAACACTTTAAAATTTATTATTGACATATAATATAATCAGTAGTTGAATGTTATTCCAATTATTCTTATTATTGTTACCATTGTCTCTATATTCCTTTGTGCCTTGTATTTGATTATATTGCTTCTCTTATTTACCAATGACAACATTAATCCATGATGCAACACTATGTTAATGAGCATAGTCTCCCCACAAACACACTCTAGGTCATCACTTCTAGTTGGTTGCATTCAACGTTTAGGGAGATTCACTTGAGGCCATGTGAACAACTCGGCTCGAGACACCCATTAAGTGGAATCTGGGTCCTGGATTTCACAGAGATACCACACATTCACAACATTTATTGGATAATATTATTATATTAGGGGGTGGATGAGAGAATTCATTAAATCTAATTTTACAATTTCAATAGTTCTTTTATGTACATTGTTTAATCCATACATAGTATATAAGGTCACATATAGTCTTACCGATATTCACTGGAAGATACTCAGAGTTGAATAAGGATCTCACAAAGATGGCTTTGATAGAATCTGACATACTAGAAGAATTGAATATTAAATAATGAAATTAGATAGGTTTATTTTCGAAATAAAATGATCCATCACACTTTATGTTGCCGGAAGGATAATCCTAATGTTGTAATTGGTGGGAATGTAATGCCCATACCCGAAAAGCTCAAATCCCGTGCATTTTTTTATCACATTATCATGTTTACAGGGAATCAAATCTCGAAGGGCCATTTAGATTAGAAATCGTGGAAAACTAGATTACATACATGACAACCATAATATATTAAGAAATAGGAATTAAAACCATGATATATAAAAGAAGAGGTAAATATGTCCTTGAAATATTATCAATATATTTTTTCATCCTAACATGGAGAAATGAAACATAATAAGGGTGAAGTCAAATTCTCAATAATGATAAGTAAACCAGAATCATTATTGTAAAAAAAAAATTATCATGGAAAGATAAATAAATAATAACACATTCCATTTAAATAAGTTGATAAGGAAATATAAACATGGAAAAGTAATAAGACGAACCCACCTATCCATTTAATCCATGATATGATAATTAAATGAATTCCTAGAAATGCTGTCACAAAATGTCATGGATAAATAATTATAATAAAATTATTAATAAAGGAAATTATAAATTATCATATTTCATGTTTGCTAGGATCATGATACCTTAACAGTCAATATATAGTTTAAACTATTTGGACAACTAATTCGTCTCATATGACTACTGATGCCTTGAGGGGATTTCATTAACTTGTCCACAACCCGCATGGCTTTCCCTAAATAGTCCCAAACCCATGTATTACATGTCCCAAGAATTCATCATATATTGAATAAATAATATATAATATGAAATATTCATAATAAATAATTAATATGGATTTAAAAATAATACAACAAAGAACGATATGCAATAATAAGGGTTGTTGACACTAAATCATTCTTGAGATAAAATAAATGTTAAACATTCCCTAGTGAACTTAACACATGAAAAATTTAAATCATAATTCCCCAAGAATTAAAATAAACATATAATATTATGTTAGTAAGTACATTCATGATATATCTTGTCAAATGGAAGTATATACACCAAATAAAAGTTAATTGGTTCCAAACACAATTAAGTATCACGGTAATGTAAACTGAGGTGAAATCAAATACCTTTACATTAATTTTGTATTGATGTATTTATACTTCTTTATGGTTGTTTAAAATAAGTTAAAAACATATAAAATAATCATACTCATGTTTATATTATCATATATTAACTAATTATATTTTTCATTACCCCCTTGTTAACACTCTTTAATTATTTTAACAATTTTGTTTGTTAATTGTCTGGTTTTCTCAAGTATGTTTTTGACTTTTAAATTATTGTTACCATTAATTAGATCATGAATTAGTGATATAAATCATCTTAACAATTAATTAATAATAGCATTTATTAATTATATACTTATTTATAATAATCCATAATTTTTAGAGAAAAAATTAGATGCATCGTTCACAAAAACAGTAGGACATACGTACTCATGAACACTGCTTTAATTTTTTTCCCATTTTAAAAGAGTGAAAATTAAATTATAAATATGTATATTATATTTTTAATATCTTATATATGTTATATATCTTACAAAGGTTTATTAAGTCCACACTTTATATATTCCATGTATGGAATGAACGAGTCACATAAAATTGAGGGGGCGATAGTCCATACTTCCTGAAACTAAATTATCAAATTTTCACAAGATAAAAAAATAAATTTATGTTCTAAATAAGAAATTTGAATAATAATGACATGATATATATCATATATATCATATATTAATAGATTTTTCATCATAATGGCCACCATGATAGGTGGTAATGGAAAAATTAACTACTACAATTTCGTGAGGCAACATTTTGCATTACACAGAAACAATATTTTCCTTACCCATTATATAAAGGTGTGTGAAAATGTAGGTTGAATGCATAAAATAAAAACACCATAGAATATTAAGGATACTTATTTTTTATATAAAAATGGAATGAAGACACTTTATGGGGTGGAGAATGAAAATGAAATAGTGATCTTGAGTAAAGTCGATACCTCCTAATCTGTTAACATCTTTTGGTTTGTAACAGATGGATTCCTGGGAAGGATTGACATATAAAGTGAGTCTTCAAGGTCAAGGGTAGGGATTATGGAAGGATACATGTGAAGATACTTTCTGATCGGTGGTGACCTTTTATAAAGATGGAAAAGGAATAACGTGGAATTTTTGAAATGATGTTTTGTATACCCACATATTTGTTTCAACTAAGTATTAATAAACCAACCAAAATAAATAATTCGATGTTAATATCTGATTTATATCCAACCAATGGGTGTGGGAAAAGTGGATATTCCATTTTGGCCCTTAAGTTAAATGTTTATTCCTTTATTATGAATAATTTTACCATAATAAGTGTAATTCATTGTAATTACATTCACTAATCATTTTTGACAAGAAAATATTATTTTATTAGAAATTATAGATTATCATGATTAAAAATATAAAATCTATTTTTTCAAATTTCAATCACAAATGTGGCAGAAATAAATTTAAAATTCTTCCCGTTGGGTGGATGATAATGCCCGTTTTTTACAAAAAAACATTCAAAAGTTTTCAATGTTTTTATAATAAATTTAAAATTTAAAAAATAATAATGAAAAAATTTAATTAATTAATGAAAATATTATCTATAAAATTTTATAAACCTATAACGAAATTAATTTATCCTTATAAATAAATTAGATGAAAATTAATTTTTGAACAAAAATTTAGCACTTTTAAATATTCATTAAACAAATGAAATTTTCCACAAAAATATATATCACTCACTCTATCCGAATTATTATGATTCTGTTTTATATATGACGTTTATTTTTATATATAAAATAAACCAAAGTGTAAATATTCGTATTTAAATTTGTATTACATTTAAAAAGAGGTAGAACTAAAATAATAAAAATATATTATTCTATTATGGGTTTGTTTTTATCTTAATCCTGTCAAATTAATTTATTAAAAAAATATATTTAATTGAATATATAATATTTATATCACGTTAATATAACTCTTTAATTGTAATTAATTAAGTTTATTTTTGTAAAACAACTTTTAGAACATAAAAGTATAATTTTTTTATTCAATCATTTTTCATATTCATTTATAATTAATTTGTTACCAATTAATTAATTTTATATTTGTGTGAACTATATATTTTTAAAATATAACTAAATCTATTTATAACCACAAATTTAATGGCTTTCTAATATTAAAATGTTCTTTAATAATATTTCATTATTCAGTAAAAATATGATCTTGAGTGAAACTCAAGACATTTAATGAAACTCACTATTGTGTGTGACATACGCTAACTCAATATCAAGTACATTGAACGAAATATCATAGATTTAATTTACATGAAATTTTAAATACTTATGAATTTCATGGTGTATTATATTCCCCTACATGTTTGGAGATTCATGTGATACATTATATCAAATATAATGTTCTTACATTACAATTTAGGGGTGTTATAGGCACTTGCATTATAATTTATTCTAGAAAATACTATACAGGATGAACTATTGGGTAAAGGATGGTTTGTTTTCATACCATTATAATTGATTATATATCAGAGTGTAAAATCTCTATATTTTAAATTCTATGATTATAAATGAGTAGGTTCCCTTATTAGGGAGGAACATTGTGAAAATACATTTACTTTACATCCTTATATACTTTAGCACATAAACATAGAGTGTGATTTATTACATTAGTGGATCCAAACCATAAAAATTGGGTTGGGATAACATCAAGTGAAATTAGTTTTTAAGAGGGAACTACTAATTCAACCCACCCTTCTCGAGTGTATAATCCATTCCTATGTATCAGAAAATATAGAAAGACTACGATGGCCTTGAATAATGTTTGATGAAATGGGTTGGTTGAATAAGACTAACCACATTCCTCAACGTGAGGTTTTTTAAAAATTACCCCTAAAAATTTAATAATATATTTTAAATAGATAGTTTGAAATGATATGGATTTATGTGTGAGATATGATCTATATGGCGTGATTGTTCTAAGTAGAGAATCATGAAAAATGGGGTTCATGTTTTCTGTGTAACTAAACTAGTATCAATGCTAAAAAAATTAAATTCATATCATTGTCTTATAAGAATAAAAATTTTCGGTTAATAAACAACTTTAGATATAAATGGTTAATATAGAATTGAATTCCTCAAAAAACAATTGGAACTATTAAAATTATTAATTTTGGTTGTAATGTGGTGTCAATCCATATTATTAATATCTTGGAGTATCATGTTAATTTTTGAGATCAATAAGGTTATCTGAACACATTTCTTATGGTACTAGACCACTACAAAATGAGATGATATCCGTAGGTTGAATCAGTTACATTGTAGTTATAATTCATTTTTTCAATGAGATAACAATAATCACCCTTTTGATTAATTCTAATGGCATCATGATAATTAATTACGAACAGATTATTGTTCCATATAGAGTTAAGGAATAAAATTATAGATGAATACAGATATTAGATACCATTTGGTATCATTATATTATCATAATTAGTGATTTCAATGGTGTCAATATGTTTAATGTCTTTCAAAAAAGTTACTTTATTATTTATTTTCTGATGATATTTTGAATGGATGTTTTAAAACATATAGATAATTGTTGGAAGAGTATAAAATATCAAGATTAAAATATTTAGGTAATTTATTGAGTGAAATAAATTTCATTGATGTTTTTCCTTATAATATTGTTTCCTATACCAGGTTTTGACTCAGTAAGATTATATGATTAGATAATGAATCATTTATATGTTGTAAATTCACTCAATAAGATATGTTAGAAAATATTGTTAAGGGGGAATGTTATTGGATCTTGAATGTTTTTTGGAGGGAAATTTTTCTTTGAGAGGGAACATAATGTTTGAAAGGTAGTAGATATTTCAAATGATAAAGAACTAATGATATTTTTAGATGAAGATAATATCACCCAGCATCATTGGAGATAAAATTCAAGTGTTAAAATAGACAAGTGTTTTGAATGTCAACAAGTTACATCAACTGATATACCAATCCATTAATTTCATACACCTATAGTAAATCTTAATATATAAATATTTAATGGAGAACCTAATAATACTTTTCAAAATCATATAGGTTTACAATAATTGGAAACTAAGAAACCTAAAAAACTTGCTCAAAATTGATATATATCACATCTCAGTAATTTATTCTTAACTAGTTCCCTAGTTATATATATCATACAAAAATCCTTTCATCATAACTGGTGAAATGATAAAAAATAATGGGAGAACTGAGATTACCAGTATGGATAAACAAGAGAGATATCAATGATCACTTCAGAATAATATGAGCAAAAGGATATATAAACAAGACTCAAAAAATTTAGATCATTAAACAAGAATAAGATGAAATTTTTTGGCATACACATTATCATATAAAATAATTAAATTAGTCAATAATCACTTCTAATACAATCATAGTGGATCAATATTATTTCCAATTCCATCATATCCAGAGTCAAGGATTATACCAAAGACTATCATAGTGGACATATTACCTCACTGAATTTGGTTCACTATGTATTCTTGTAATTATTCGCTCATAAGATATCCATATTTTCCAATTCCTTAGCAAGATATATATTTTTGTGGTTACCCTAGACATAATCATAATTAATTCAGATGTGTTCCATATTATCGTAAAACATGAATTATATATCCAAACACTTCGAAATAAAACATGTTTCATAAGAAATAATCATTTCTGTATAACAAATCAGAGTGAAAATAAATGGGTTTTATAAACATATCGTAATCATAATCATAAACAATCTATAGAAAGAATAATCTTGGAATCCTTGGACTATATCCCAAGTATATCATAGGTAAATTCAAATGTTGTTATCATAAATTAAAATTCATTTAAATGGTCATTTGAAGTATTTAATGATGAAAATATCATTTTAATTTATGAGACACTTCATTAAAATGTATAAATTTAAAAAATAATATATAAAATTTTTTATTCTAAAATTGCCTTACAAAAAATGTAGTGAAATCATTATATCATGATGGTGTGATATTGAATTCATATCACTTATGTTAAAATAAATATTCCCTTCAATTTTTTTGGTAAAAAATCAAAATCAATTAATTTTATGAATTAGCCGAATAATAATTTGATAAAAAGAGAGTAATAATTAAAATAAATTAGTAAGAATTATATACATCACATAAAAGAAACATCTCGTGAATATGTAATGTGTCACAATGAAATTAAGGTGAGATGAAATTTCCTAATCTCCAGTTTGATATTTATTGAAAGAAATATATACAAATTTATAATAAATATAAATTCATTATATATATATAAAAGAATCATTTAAATAATTAAAATATCAAATATGTTACACTTATAACATTTCAAGATCCATTTATTAACAATTATTTATTAAAAGCATCATTTCCAATTGTTAACAATTTCATTTTTCTGGATACTTTTTTCTCGGTAGTTATGTCCCATGTACATTTATCATGGTTAAATAATCAACAGAATTTTAATAATTCAATAACTATCATAAATAATAATTATATTTATATTTATTATAATACATAAAATTTGTTGATAGACAAATGAATTACATCATTCATGGAGATGGTAGGTCATACTATATATGATCATGTTTTTCACTTTTCAATGGGTGGAATGAATGATTGTTAATTAACATAAAACATTTCTAGAATAAAAATTATATCAATTATATCATATATAGATTCATTAAATCTATCCATATTTCTATAAATTTAAATTAGATATTTTTAAAAAATCATGTTGCATCGTGGAGGTGGTAGTCCACACATACGCATGAGAGAGATTGTCTTTTCTTAAAACATTGAAGTAAAGATGGTAGATATTGTTTGAAAATTATAGAATAATAATTATTTTATAAATATAATATATAGAATTAATCCCAGCATAACAATAATCTATGGAATATAGTAATAGATGATTAACAGTTTGACAATGTGGAGGCAGTAGTCTACAAATACGCACAAGCGATACCCACACATCCCATTTGATAGAACAGGGGTTGAAATTGGTAGATTAATAATAATAATAATACCATTTTATAATATAAATTATACTAAATGTATTATTTTATTATAAATACAATATATTCCTAGGAAGTATAAGGAGGAATAAATTGAAAGAAGTCACGTAAGACGATTAGTTATTCTTCAGTATAACTCCTTTGGATCCCCAATTATAGACCCTTGGAATGATCTGTTAAGAAGACTGATACCTATAATACATAGATATATATGTTTATTATATATTTTATATGGGATTGGTTTATCTATATGGCTCAAAGTGCTATAAATAAGGGAAGGATTGACGTTCATTTATATGTCTGGGAGAGGACACATATGGTATTCATTAAATGATTAAAATATAATATAATAATTTAAAATAAATGCATCCAAATTGAATGATATTTGAAGGTGGAACAATATGAGGAGGAAATATGGAGGTAAAATAGGATTTAGACATGTTTAATTGAAAAAATACCTTTATCCCTTGGTTTAAACCCATGTAAACTCGTTTTATCATTAACCATGATTTTTTACTCTTCTTACTTTTATTTATGAAAAAATAAGTCATAATTACAAAATAAAATTAATTATATTGATTTTAAAAATGTAATTAATTTTATTAAAGTCCCTTCATAAATTAAACCTAATTTAGTTTAAAATTAAACCTTAAAAATGTGATGAAAAACTATTTTTTGAAATAGAGTTTCCATAAGAATAAGAATTTCAATTTCTGAAGACAATTTAAAAATGATTCCGAAAAAATAAAAAGGGTTAATAATAATATAATTGAACTAATTATAATTTTATAACAAATTTTAATTAAATTATCTCAATAAATTATTTAAATGAAAATGCACTTTAAAAAAAATCAGAATTTCCACTATTCATCAAAAAAATAAATCTTTTCTGAAAAATATAAAAAATTTCTCTAAGATAATTGTGTATTGTTTTTCTGTAGAAATAAGGTTCATTTTTTCAAATAAATTTTATAAAATTGGAATAAAATTATTTTTTCATAATTTCAAAAATCATTATGAAATACATTTTATAGAATAATGTGTTTTTAACCATGAAATTTAAATTATTTTAAAAGCATGAATATTTCTAATTCAAAGGGAATTAAATTTATTATTATAACTAAAATGGATCATAAAAAGATTTTATGAATTATTTCCCTTTTAATGCATTTTTTGGATTTCTTTCATTATATGAAACACTGATTTTAAACAAATTGTAATGATATATAAAAACATTATTATATGAAAATAATATCATTTTTTAATTCATCATAAAAATTTTAGATTAATTTTAAATTTTATGATTTTTAGAAAAATATATTTTTTTCAATTTATAGATAAAAAATAAATTTTTTTCAAAAACTATTATTTCTTTTAATTTACAAATAACAACAACTAATTTAATTTAATAATAAATTAACATATGTCCCCTTTTTATAAATAATTTATTAATTACATTTGATTAATCATTATACCTGACTTTGGTATTAGTTCATTTTTTGACTTAAATATTCCTTTTTTTCTAAAAGACTATTTTCCTTGAGTTTTGTGTTTTTATATTAATTTAATCTATGACACTTCGATGATTTAAATAAAAAATAATGGATTTCAAATTTATAATCAGGAGGCTAAAATTTTGTAAACCGTTCCTTTTCTGGTTATTATGATTAGTAACATGGGAGGATTCTTTCGAACATGGTAAGGTTATAACATGTAAAATAGGGTTAAACATTAAGATAAGGATTTAAAATATCTATGGAACATTATTTTATCCTATTGGGTGAATTTATTTTTTCCATTTCCATTCATCTCATAAAATTCTAGACACTTGGGGCCATTTTTCTTTGATATTGAATTTTGTATTACTTTATTAAAAGTATAAAACTAAAATGGCATACTATTGACATTAATATCACTAATATATTTTTAAAATTAAAAAAGGTTGTTCTTTTTATTTTTAAATGTCCATTTTAGAGATAGAATTTTTTATAACAAAAATTCAATTCTAAATTTTATGTATTTAATAACTTTCTCAAATGATTACGCAACACCAAAACAATAGTTATTCAACTAATAGATAAGTAATATATATGATTTTAAAAATATTATAATTAAAAAAATTGGATGATACACTATGTTCCATGAATTTTGTAAGAGAATATATCATATTAACTTTTTTTGAAATGATTATATTTGAATTAATTTTTTTTCTTGGGGTGTTAAATGTAAAATTAAATGAATTTTTTCAAAAATGACATTAATGATATTTTATGAGAATTATATTTCATGAAAATAATATTTTATAAACATTTATAATAAAAATATAAAAAATGGAATTATAAAAGGGTCCTAATATGTGGTCTAAAATATAATCACTTCCTTATTAGGTTCCAATATTAAAATTATATGTAAAACTATAACAATATTATGTTTAAAATTTTATTATAAAGGTTAATGTTATAATTGGTTAACTGAAGAATTATTATAGAGGATATTGTTTAAAAGGGTATCTAATCCTATGAGAGTTCGATTGGATGATTATATGAAGTCCATATGCTCCATATATTTGAATCTATGTAATTTTTGAAACATTTTACCAATGTTAGATAGATATTACATTATATTATTTCATGAATTCCTAAAAGTTTCCAACTTTCA
This sequence comes from Viscum album, assembly GCA_963277665.1. Taxonomy (NCBI): domain Eukaryota; kingdom Viridiplantae; phylum Streptophyta; class Magnoliopsida; order Santalales; family Viscaceae; genus Viscum; species Viscum album. The sequence goes on from OY728159.1 coordinate 1,218,864,803, forward strand.
CTAATGAAAGTAATTCACCTATATTTATTTTTTACACCACATTCATCAATATATACGAATGAAAGCATAATTAATTCTAACCTACAATTCCATTTCGACTAACTAGACGTTATTTTATTCTTAAATCAATATTTAAAGGGTCCTTAGTAAGGAATTTAAAAGAAGTCTACTGAGGAAGAGTTAATCACTTTCATATAACCTTTAAAGATTATTTCATATTATACTTCAACATAATATTTTTTTACCAATCCTAAAAAAATAAAAAAAATATAATTAATACATTGAGATTTTATTAATAATATTATAGTAAAATAATTTTACATATTTTTTTTCCATCCTATTGAATGCCAAAACAATTATTGTGTTTATGTACAAGTTACCCTCTCTACATAGATGTGTTCTATATTTTTCACCACCACATACATGGATGGATATATATAAGAATTTAATGAATATTTTAAATATTTGTGACATAATTATAATTCTATAATTATAATATATTATCAACCTTGTAACCTTCTAATCCATCAGAAAATGATAACATCGCTCATGTGTAATTGTTTATTACCCTCACCACAAAGTGATATGATCCCTTTCTCATTTTTGATTACATGGATGGTAATAAGGATTTATTTAATGAAAACAAATGATATATATGATATGACAATGATAATGAAATGGAAAAAAATTAATTTTTTTTGCGTTCAATCCATCTTAAAGTGTATCAACATTATATGGAACAAATAAAACATCTTCTACATAAACAGTATAATTCATTATTCTTTATCTAACATCAATATATGAATGTTAATATTTATAAAATGAGTATATATGATATTTATATGATTATTATATTTATTTTTTATGATGGGACCATAATGAATGTAATAATATTGAAACTACCAAACAAAAATTACCATAAAAGAATTAATTGTTAACACGATGAAACAGATATTTCAAAAAGAAATTATTAATAATGTTTTATTGAAATGAAATAATTAAATCATATATGAAATTATAAATATTTAAATGAATCTGGTATAAAATTACAACAAAATCATATTTAATTAAAAAGATGGTTATAGAACCTATGAGTCAAGTTAAATTTGAGGTAAGGGACTTCACCTCAATTTCAATTTCACGGAAACATATTTTGTATTATGTACATATTTACTTTGATATGCGGTATATAATACCATTTTTATAAATTTTAAATAAATATATATTCATAATTATTAATGTTTCAATTAAATTTTATAACATCCTTTTAAATGTTACTAAAGAGGTAAGGATTTATTTTATAATCTCATTTCAAGGATTTCCATTATTTTTGTTGAATGAATATTATAATATATAATTAGAAATTACAAATATTTTATTATCCTTTATATATATAAGAATATGTATATATAATTTTTACATATTCAATTATAAATTTTCTAATATTAGGAATAATAAACAAGAATAGTAATACTACAAAGAAAAGTGGATCTTATTTCCCTATTCAATTGAGTACATTTTTAATCAATTTTCATATTTTTGAAAATTGTTTTATAAAAGTACAACTGATTTAATAAAATGATTTATTAAGTATATTTTAAATTATCCATAAATTTTTGCATGGATTTAAAGAAATATCTATATATTTTCAGAAGGGGCGATTTTTACCTATTGTATAAAATTCAGAAGGAATGTTCTTTTTTACTTATATGACATTGAATGATTTTCCCACTACTAGAACCATTTAATTATATTTTGATTACAATTTATTATTATGGGGTTTTAGATAAAATTATTAAATAAATCATATATTAATGATTTTCTTCCTTTTGATTTATTTATAAAATCGATTTGATAGTATTAAAAAACCTACATTTCAAATGAATTGATCATCATCTTTTGTCTCTTATTAATTTTTTGGTCATTAACATTATCATGGAAAACATAACGTTATTTTTATCTAAAACTTTTAAGGTGATAGTGAGAACCCTAAAAGAAATTTATGTCGTACATAAATGGAAACTGCTGACTTATTAAAAAAATTCTTAGGCAATTGGAATCTCCTTCCCTAAATAGTTTCCCCGGGAGGGAACATACCTCGCAGTCTCAATCTTCTTCTATGTTGTCTTCATAGTGGGTTGCTAAATAACCAAAAGCATCCATATATTATTCATTACAAATAACCTCTATATTTAAGCCTCTAATCAATATGCGGTCTTTCTTGTTAGTCCAATAATATTTCTCCCTAGAGACATCCACATGGATCAATCTTTCCATCATTTTATCATTGTTTTCCCTTACTGCCTTGATCACTAGAACATCGTCCTTTATTTCTTCACCATAGTGTCAGATTAGTTACATATGAGTATCCAAATCCTCACCCTTTAGTAACTGAAAGTCACAGGGAGAACCTGCCTCCCATTTTTGTCATGGGGGAATATCATCCTCCATCACCAGCACCATCTCAGTAGAATGAAGATGAATCCCCTCTTTTTTTTAGATGCCTTTGCGGCTCATTTTCCATGCAATTGAGACTTTGTGGCACTATCTTGTAGAACCTACCCTCATGAATCTGGCATTAAGTAATGCTCATTGGGAATACCGTATTTTCTGGTCATCCGAGTCTCTAGTAGTTCAGGATGATATGAGTAGTCCTTACGACCCTTAGGATACGACTTCTTGAAAACAATACAGCTCCCCATGTCCCGATTTTCCTTATTCCCTTTGTTCTTTCCTTGATTGTGCAATCCTTTTCTAACCCCTCCCAAACCAATGTTATATGAGGGTTGTCTATCTCCATAAGATTAGGCTTCAGAGGGACAACTGGAGTTTCCTCCCATCTCTCCATGATTATATAAAATTTAAAATTGTTTGTTTAGGTTGAGGAATGAAAAATTCATCCCTAACATGGTTCCTTGACTGGTAATCAACGGATTGCCTACATCTTGTGCAGGATTCTCCCACTCCAGCCCATCCATGAAAATTCCCTTTCCAGTAGAGTGTATCACCATGTCATATTTGTTGCTATCATTAGCACTCACAACCATCTCTTAGGTACATGGATTAAGACTCGCCAAACCCTTGGGAGTTGGACCATTATCACCAGTAGAGATCCCCAAAGCCTTACACTGAGCATTGTGTGTTTCCGAAAATTCCTTGGCCACCACACTAGTCTGGAAACCCTGTGAAAACGAGTTGCTACAAGGAGGACTCTCCAAATTGCTCCTCATCCTAGTAAATATATATTCTACACTCGGTTCATGAGGTGAGATCTTCACTAGTTTTTTTCTTATTACTCCATCCGGACACTAGGTATCCTAATCCTTATCATTCCCCCGACTAGAACTAGCACAACCATCATGAGATCATTCACCATTCCTAACTTGTAGGTTAACATCTTCCCCAAGAGGACCATCTTGGACGCTACTTATCAGATCCACCACACTGACATCTAAACAATACCTGTTACCTTCATACTGAACATTGGAAGGGATTCCCTCCCCACCAGTACCATGTTGATCCATCTTGTTAACATATCCCACATTAGCAATCCCACCTGAGGTGCTTCAAAGGAATCTGTATGTATCATGACTCTGACAATGATTGAAATACAAGAAATGAACCCAAGAATCATAACAAACATTCTATTTCCAGTAGAGCTCCCCTTCAATCTCAATGATGATGGAGATCAACATTAAGTTTGAAACATCAACATAGACACAAATTATCAGGGATACTAGTTTAAAAAATTTGTGGGTGCGGGCATCCAAACAGAGGAAGAGGCCTATCATATTTTTAATTAACAGAAGAATTTCCGGATTATGGAAATTTAATTGATGATTTTGAAGTGAAATATAGAGCACTGTGAATGGGGAGTCATGAATCAAATAAAAATTAGTGGTCTAAAGAAATATATTAAACTGGAAGCTATTAATATTTCATAGAGAATTTTCCCAAACATAGATCAGATATTCCTCAAATTAAAACTATATTTGAATGTGCTTATAATATAAAATACCAACAACCACCCTATCATGAACCTTCCAAGAAGAGATAAAGAAACTATCAAAGATATCTACTAAGGGTTTACTCTTCCAAAAATGAGTGACCAGGGTAAGATCATATATTTTCAAAGCATTCATCAACTCCATGGGAGAAATCAGAACTGATGGAACTCTAATCCCACAAGAATGGACATTAGGGATCACTTCGATTGGATGAAATCAGGGGAGATAAGATGTTTCAATTAAGGGGGAAAAGGAATGGTTGTGAGATTGAAGCACAAATGAGGTAGGATTTTCAACCCCACTACCCAGTTGTAGTGGGCTGGGGAGGGGATGTGGGGGCACGACCATGACCAACACCATCGTCGCCTTGGCCTTTTCTAATAGAGCTCTCTCAATTAAGGTAACATTTTCTTGAAACATTAACTTTAATGGGATTATATTTCTTTAGAAATTACATATTTCTTAATTATCATTATTATTAAAATAATTGATTTTCTCATTTCATAAACCATTAGAAATTTCAACTTAATTTTTTTTACTATGGTAGTAAACTTATTGAATCCTTAAATTATAATATCTTATATTATATAATTTTTATAAATACTAATTGATAAGGAATATTGTCTATGGATTTAATTGATCTTTCAATACATGGGTCATTCATTGGATGTGTAGTGATGGGTGGGTCCCAATGATTTATATACCCTTGATGCATTAATAAGTATCATGAGAAAAAGGAGTTAGAAAATTTTATTAATATGGATTTTGTAATATACCAACCCATAGATTAAACTATCATGGAAAAAGGAGTTAATGGTATATATATCATGATTTATAACTCAATGATACCCAAGATTTTGTATCTACATTTTGATGAATTCAATATTTATTATCTATGATACTACTACATTGATATTATCCTTGGATACTTTATTTTCTAAATTTATTAATTAAATAAGCTTTGTTTTCATTTACTTACCATTATATACAGATAATTCCTTATTTAGTCTTGATATTTTTTGTTGTATGTAATTATTACTGAGAATATAATCTCACTCATTACTTTTTTATTTCTCCTGGATATGGATAAATATATAATGAATATATTATGGCTGAGAGAGTATTGATTATGATATATATTTTATTTTCCCATTAGTATCTAGTAATCATGTTGATATATAGTTTACCAAAAATACTAAACTATTTGTTCTTTTGGGATGTGCTCACTTGTATTTTATGCCAATGTTATCAAGTAGAACCTAGATCAAGGTAACTAGAGTTTTGGTTTCTAAAGATTGTATTAGATGAATATTAGTATAATCCTTGGGGACTATATTTTAAGTAAACATAGGTATCATGAGAATTTTTTTAATCACTTATATTGTTTAGAACATTTAACATTTTAAGGGGTTTTAGTTTATGGATAAATATTCATGATGAATATGACCAAACTCTCTATGATGCATTATTTTGAAATTATTTTTAATGGAAAAAGGGAATCAACTCACATATATAATGTCGGTATTCCCCTACCGAGCATTCAAATAAAACTCATATTAGAATTGAGTAAATCATGATCATAATAGGGATGAAGAATTTTTTTAAAGTGAATAAACATGTCCATACGATGAACCTTATTAATATACAACAAGATTCAATAAATATTGATTGACACATATGACATAAGCCTCCCCAATTTAATAGAAATAACAATCCATTGGTAGTTGAACATGGGGTTTAGTCCCAAAAAAATATATTCCTTGATTTGATAAATAATATTCTATATTCTCAATCAACCAATATTAATCTATCTGGGATAGGATAAACCTGAACTCCTAAAATAAATTACATCCATCACATATGTTTTAATACATATTAATTATTTATATTTATCTCAGATGGGTGTGGAGAAACTCATCATTGAGGATATTCAAATTGTATTTGAGATTGTTAATGTCTTTCGAAAAGTGTGACCCATTATTTCCCCAAATAATAAGGATGAGTTGTTAATAGGAAATAATCCTAGTTCTATATATATTTCAAATACTCCATATACCATAGATCCTATTGAGTTGTAGGAATTAAATAATTACAACTAAGAGAATCTACAAAAGGATTTAATTTAGCTTAGAACTTCACCAATAGTTGCAACAATTATTTTTGTTAAGAATAATAATGGGTCAATTCATCTGTGAAATGATTATCGAAAACATAACAAAATATCTATTCATAACAAGTATCACCTAACCCATATCATTTATTTATTTCATCAATTACATGGAGCTCAATATTTTTCCTTTATTTATCTTTAGTGAAGATATTTTCTTCTTAGGGTCAATATGGATGACATACTCAATACAAACTTCCATTCAATGAATGACTATTATAAATTTATATTAATTCAATTTGACTTACCAATTCTACCTCAATATTCATGAGTTTAATAAATTTTTTCAGAAAATATTCAATTAATTACTTTTTGGTGGTGTTTATAAATGATTGTTTAAAATATTCAAAGATAAAGGAAAATAGAAAAAAATATTAGTGAATTTTTCTGAAGACACTATGTAAGGATATATTTTAAAAATTCACCATGTCTGAGTTTTGGGAACAAAATGTTTCATTCCTGGATCATATAATTTCAAGAGAGAGTATATTAGTGATCATTCAATGAAAAATGTTTTGTGAAATTGAATAAACAAGCCAGTGTAACATAGATCCATTGTTCTTATTGGTTGGTTGGTTACTAAAAATTATTTTTGAGATAATTATTACGACTCTATAATCCACTCATGAAGTTGACTATGAAGGGGATTATATTCATATAGACATATGAATATGAATAGATTTTCACCGAACTGAAATGAATGTTGGTTAGGATACCCATTCTTACACTTCACTATAATGGATATTATTATTGTTCTATAGTGGGACATCAATTAATATACTCACATGTAACATCATGAAGAATGATATGTTGAAAACTTATTTGTCTGTCCAATTGAAATGCCTTGTGAATAATATTTTCACTCTTGATTTGGAGCTGGGAGTGATAATTTTTAATTGAAATTATTATAGAATTATATGTACGGTGAAACATGTTGTAAATATAATGACCATAAAATATTGAGGTATATATTTAAAAAAAGAGTTGATTATGAACCAGAGTTGATGGTAGAAGATGATTAAAGATTATTAATACCAAATACATTACCACCCGGGGAAGGTGAACAACATGGTGGATGCATTGAGTTAAAAATATAATGCTATTTTTTATGATGTGGATTAAAATAGATCCAATATTAATTTATTTTCAAAATTTAATTATTGAAATCATTAAGATAGGGTAAAAATATTATCTTTCTCGAATAATTTATTGACAATCTGTACACAATATGACTATGATAGTAGAGAAGGTATATGTAGAATAAACAAATAAGGTGATGAAAGTTCCAAAATTAAACCATGGTAATGCTAGAATTATAAGGTTTAGCAAACAAGTAAGAGTCCCATCAATAGCAGAGTGGAAGAAGGAGATATTGGATGATTGTTATAGTTCATCATTCTCTTTTAATCGTAGATGTAAAAAAGGTATATATAGATTTCAAGTATTTTGTCTCATGGGATAACATAGACATGTATATAACTTATTATGTCTATGATTCTTGGTGTGTTAAAAATTAATGGCTTTGAGACATATGTCTAAGGGTATTTTATAGTCATTACCAATATTATAATAGAGATGAGAAAGTATTACTATAATTTTCCTCATCCTACCACCTAAAACATTAATAGGGAAACCACGATATATGGGTTTTATGTGATATCCTTATTAATTATGTACATTTTTATCACTATTATAATAGATTTATATCTTGATAAAATAATATGGTAATACATTATGATTGTTTTTTTATTTCTTTGAGTAACACTCTCAATCTTATTTGATCAGGAAACAAGGATTACCTTCATGTTTTTGGGAATAATTCAACTAGTTCTAGACATATAGTTGAGTTTTAGTACAAATAATTATCCTCATATAGATTTTCAGTATGTGTATACCATTAAAACTCTTGAAGAAATCATGGGATATTTCTCTATGGAATTAAAAGGTGTTTTGGATTAACTGATTTCATTGGTATAATTTTATGACAATAATAGATATTACTAAATTATTTATATGGATCCTTGTGAAGCCATATATGAGAATTTCCTGTATAACTAATATTTATTTCAACAATGTTAGAGAAATAAATCTATTAGGACATGATCTTTATGCGACAAAAACAATATGTATAAAATTATCATTGAGATATAGAATATCAAGTTAGTGAAAATGTATTCCCATGAATATATCCAAATAAATTTATGAGATTTTGAATGTGGTGAAATCTATGTACTATATATATTAGTCCCTTTGATATTATAGATTTTATCAATATGATATCATTTTTCAGGGAGCTTTTAGTGAATACATTTAAAGTTCATGAAGTGGTCAATGTATTTCTCATATGAAATCACATATTTGATTATTCTAATGTAGTGAGCATAGGGGTAAAACAACAGGAGAAATATCTATCTTATAAAGAACAACCAATTGATATTCTGGATGATATAGATAATGTGATTTGAGAAAAAACTACTCATCTGGTCACCATTTTTTTTTTAAAATAATACAATTTATGTAGATATTGGGGAACCAAGGATGTAATGAGGTAGGAGTTTCGTCAGTTGATTATTTAAGAGTTAAATAATCCCGAAGAAAAAAAATTTATATGCAGGGTGAGGTAGAATGTATCTACCCAAGGTTTTATAATATATTTCAAATTAAATAAGTTTTTTGATACCATTATTTCTATGAAAAAACATGTCAAAATATACCAAGATAAAATATTAAAATGTTATTATGTGTCTTTGATATCATTTTGGAATTATTCATCCCAACATTATCTTATGTTTAAATTTGATAATTTTTAGGAAAATATTCATTTTTACACGAATAGTGAAAAAATAATATTTTTTTATAAATATATCATTTCATTTGCCACCAAAATTCCAAAAATAGTTTAATTTAATAATAAGTTAACATAATAACACTTTATTTAATATTTTTATATGTAATTACATTTTAATAAACAGTGTAGCTAATTTCGGTAGAAGTTCACTGTTGGACTTGAAAACACTTTAAAAAACATCTTTTTATTGGATTTTGTGTTTTTATGATAAATTAATTTCTATAAATTATATGAACTTAATATTTAAAAAATAATTATTTATCTAGAATAAAAAATTTCAATTTTTTACATATGTCACTTTAATTTTTGGTTATTAGGTTTATTGATCCTAGTGAATATTTTTCACCATGGTATTGATAAAATGGTTAAAACAAGGTTACAACATTAGGAAAAGGCAATAAAAGTTCTCTAAAATAAGAATTTTTCAAATTATATGAAGGTATTTCGGATATTTTTTCCAATTTATTGAACATATGGCCACTTGGTTCTATTTTCCACTGATATTGACTATTATATTACTTAATTAAAAGTATAAAAGAAAAACATCACACTCTTGACTTTAATATCTTTAATATGTTTTCTTAATTATTTAAGGATGTTTTGTTTGGTTTACAATGTTAATTGGGAAAATGAATTAATTTATTTATCATGGTAATTTATTTTTAATTTTTAATGATTGAATAATTATCATAAATTCTAATGAAACACAAATACAATATTTGTTCTCTTAATTGAAGAATGAAATAAATAAATTTAAATAAATTTAAAGTAATACAATTTTGTTGAATATTTTGATTACATGAATATTATTGTTGAGTATATCTTATTAGAGATGTTTGAAATAACTATATTCTAATTATTTTTTTCTCAGTGACTTTATTGTTAAATGTAATGAATACTGTAAAAAATGAAATTAATGATATTTTATGAAAATAATAATTTAATAAAATATTTAAAATTCAAAATATTTATAAATGTGTAGATAGGGGATGAGATATGGCCTAATTTTATGTCTCTCGGATGTTTATTAATCAATTTTCACTTTTTATGTAAAATTATAACACTTTCATATTTAAAAAGCAATTACCAATGATAAGGTTAAAATGCGATGACTAATGAATTAATACAAGGGAATAAGATTAAAATGATAGCTAAAAGTACCCCAATTTGTTTGGAAGAATATATGAAAGATGTATCATAATTATCATGAGATATAGTCTATTTTAGAACAATTTTACATTTGTTAGACACATATTATATTTTAAAATTTCCTGAATTTCCACAAGTGCCCTTCCCCTCACTTATAAAAGGACACCCTTTTTTACATTCCTTTACATCACAATGATACATATATCTAAAAAGCTACCCACCCCCTTTAACATACCTATTTAGTAGTTATATGTTTTAATCCTCTTAAAATACCATTTCAAGTGTCCTAATATAGAATCCGATTGAATTATACAAAAAAAAGGTATTAATCTTTACTAACACTTCTATATTAATTTATTCTTATAAATCCTCTAAATATGGGTTAACTATTCTAAAATAAAAAATAAAAAAATAATAAATATAATGATTTTTTATGATTATTACTTTTTAACCATTTAACATATATTTTAGATCCTATGAAATGATAAAACATTGCATGGGCATACACAAAACTTACCATCTCCACATAGTAGTGTAAATAATTATTAATAACCACTTTACATTGATGGTTATGAAGATGAAACCAATGGATATATATAATATTTTTTGAAGTAATAATTATTTTTTGAATTATAATATCATATCTTCCATAATTCCTTCAAATCCATTGTAAAATGATAACGTGGTTATGTGTTTTTGTGGAAATTCACCTCTATAACGTAATATGATCCGTTCATTATTTGTTCTATACATTTATAGTTCTATGGGTATAATTTTTAATGATGTAGAAAATTTTAGGGAATTTTTTTGTGAATAATGGTGTCTTTTATTCTTTATAATTATACAAATTTAACTCCCAGAAAAATGAACAAAAATTTATTTCATTAAGAAATAATGTTATATTAGTTAGATAATAAACCCATGAAAATTCCAAAATTACAATGGAAATAACATATAAAATAATAAAAATTGGGAAAATTTATATCATTCATGTCTACTAGGATTTTCACCAACATGAAAAAGACTATAAAAATTAAATTTAATATTAATAAAACAGTGTTAATTTTAGAGAAGGGATAAATCATTTAATTGAGTTGAGTGGTAGTGAATACTGAATAACAAAATAAAAAGGAATTTATATAAGGTAATATGACCATTGGAATATTATTCTGGAAGTTTTTGAATATGGTCATTGGTGAATAAGACCTATTTTAACTATGGATACATATTATAATTTTACCATTGTATTTAATGTTAATAAGATGTAATGAAAAATAATAGTTGATGCAGAACGGAAAAAAATATCCTCCACCAAGAGAGTCATGCCCATTTTTTAAAACATTGGTGGGAGGTAGTGTCACTGGTGTTCACCCATTAAGATAACTAAGTGGATTTTTATTATGTGAGGCTATAATGAAATTGAGAATTGGATAAGTTCATGTCAGTTGAGCTCACCCCTAGGTGAATGTTAGAATAGCCACCCTATGGAAGATCAACCCTAATAGAAATTACACTTTAGGAATATATTGTGGTAAAAGGGGGAAATATTTATAGACATTAGTATCAGAAAAGTTTTTTTAAAATTTTGAATAAATTAAAGAGTAATATTTTTAATTCCTTTTTTAGTAAAATTTTTATAATGAAATATTTGTGAAAATAAGTTGAATTTCATAATTTGGTTTTTGGATACCAATAAATTTAATTTTTAAATAATAGAACATGTTCATTATAAAATTTTGCTTCAATAAAATTTTTAGTTTCATAAAATATTGATTTAAAATACTATTTATTTAAATGTAATAGATAAAATAATTTCACAATACCCTATGAAATAATACTATGTTATAAAAAATATTAGTTTTTAATAAATCAGGATTTTTTAATAATCAAAATTATAATATTTAAATTATTAATTTATTAAAAAACCAGTATATTTGAAATCAGATTGTCGAAATATAGTTAGGGTTATTTTTTTCAGAATGTCCTAAAATATTTTAATTTTTAGTGAATAGTAAAACAATATAGTTTTGTATTTTCTGTATGGTTTATGATTTCATGCATACATAATAATGATATAATAATTAATTAATACTAAAAAATGACAAAAAAATATTTTATTTTAGTTACATTATGAATTTTAGTGTATTTGAATCAATTATTGATCCTAAAAATAATCCTCCAAAGTCTGAATTTGAAATTAAGATTTTAGACACTAATTTTTTTATGAAAAAAGTAAGGTTTACAAATACAATTTAATATTAAAATATGTATTTATAACATATTATACTAAAATAATTTACAAATTATTCAAATAAATAATTTTAGGAGCCTGAACAATGTGAAATATATTGGGTTTTCATTTTCCACAAACAAGAATTCAAAGAACGATATATGGTAATTGTTGTAAAATTCATTCATTTTACGATAAATATCCCCATCACCCACTCCCCTCAACTATCAACCCATAATCCATGATGTTTGGTTCATTTTACTTTCCAAATACCCCCTCTATGGTTTCATGATTTCCTCATGTTTCCATCATCATGTTTTTTTGGATGTAACCCTTTATTGTAAGAGAATTCCCCAAATATTCTTTTCCATTCAGGGAACTCTTTTATTGAATGATTTATTTTGTTTTATTAAAATCATATCATAACCTTTTCCATTATCCCATTATTTACTAAATATTTTATTCTAATGTATTACCTTCATCCCCTCCCATTATTCAATTATCTTAACCCACATTTTGTGATGTTATTCTACTGAGTTCATTTCATGAATTTCTCTCTTCCTCCGGAAATATTTTTATATTTTGAATTACAAAAACATTTCCTTATCCTTTAGTAATCACATATTTGTATATATTAGTTTTTTTACATGTACTTACATTTTTTAAATATATAATCTCTTATCATGATTTAGAAATGATGTAATTTTCTAGACCATAAGATCTTATCAAAGTAGTTATTTTATTTGAAACCCACCCTTTTTCTCAATATTTTTTAATGAAATGATTTATTTTCATTAACATGTTACATATGAATTAAAACATATTAATATTGAAACCTTATTTCACTATAATATTGTTCGTAATAAATTAATTTATATATATTACATGCTTTATGATACCTTGGTTAATATCCTTATTAATTATGATTTATGAAAATTTTATGATATTCCTTGAGGTATAATTATTAATGCCTCATTTTTATATCCTATAGAATTTTTGATGTTATTATTCATCACATTTAAATTATGATATGCCTCATTTTCTTATTTTCATTCCTTATTTATTTTCTTTGTATTCACATGCTAAATATATAATTTATTTATTACATTATTGGGATCTAGGATTACACATTTTTTGAATATGTACCCATGATATGAAATGTTGAAAGAGTAACATAAGATGAAACTTTTTAGAAACCATTAAAGTAGATTTAAAGATTATTTTTCTCATTCTTCTATAATATTTCGAATTTCCTATAAACTAAACATTAAATGATCTTGTGTGTTTTCAATTATTATACCATGTTATGAGTAGTTTATTTGTAAAAATGTGTGGTTCTGTATGTGGTATTAGAGAATATTTTAGTAATTTATTAAAATTTGGATTAGAAGAAATTTGTGAGAAACCTATAGATAAGTCCAAATGTGGGAAAAATTACTGAAATTTTGGTGAATTATTAAGTAACTATTTTCCATGAAATGTAATATCAGTATGGATACTGTAAGTGGATGTGGCTCTAAAACAGTTGTACCTTGGGTATATAACACCTAAATGGGTGCTTCATATTTTAATTTATCGTCACCTAAATTATGAAAACAAGCCTTGATGCACATCTATCTTGACACTCATAGGGGACATTTTTAGCTAATCACATTATTTATATGAAACATTATGATTGATATATAGAGAAAATTTACATTTTATTCTAAGAGATCAAATAGAATAACATTTTTTAAAATTTTTGGGACTTAAAATATATTTTTATTTATAATATAATAAAAATTACTTGTTTCCTAATATGGTTTTCATATTTTAGATAACTGGTGGGATATCGGTGGAAAAAAGTAAATGATGTGTGTTGTAGATGATGCATTGAATAGATTCCTGACATGATAGATGTTAGAATGAAACACTTCTTGATAGTGATGAATCAACTATGATGTGTTATCAATAATGAAATGAATAATATTGAGTGTCCATATTTACCTTAATGGGATCAATATGAAGTGGGGTCCTTCAATCATAAATTAACACCTTCCTTCAATTTATTTTTTGATCAATTAATTTCTGATTAATAATTTACCAATATAAAAAGGGTATCTCCTACACTCCATTAGAGGAATTACTAATGTAAGTAGACCACTTAGATGGGAAATTTGATTAGTGTTGTAAAATTAAAAATAACATGAATCCATGAGTGGATATTGATGTTATGGAGTTCAAAAATCCCATGTGCAAATAATAAGGGATGAAAAATATAAGAAATTAAATTCTTGGGAGTGGAAAGAGAAATTTATTCATAAGAGATTAATATTTAACTCATAAAAAATGTAGTAAGGTGATACCTCAATATGCCAATGAAAAAGAAAAAGTGAAGATGGTACAAGTATATCCTGAAGACCAATTCTTCAATTGTGTATAGGTTGGTATCTTTAAAAATAAATTTCTACATCATATGATAATATAGAGAAACCCCCATAAGCCATAAAATAAGGAAAGTGAGAATGTTCATGGTTTAAAAATCCCAATATATGATGTATAGGCTTCGAAAAATGTGCTTTAAGGTACACTCATTCAAATATAAAAGATATAATGTACATTGTTGGAATAATGTTTTCACATTACAATATATCATCCATGTTTTCAAAGAGTGTACAATAAAAAAAGTAACTACTAGAATTAGAGTGGTCTTCTAAAATACATTGATTAATTATTCATGAAACCAATGTGTATATATATTCTTGCATCGAATTTGGATAGTACTCTATTTTCTCACATATTTTACTAATTCCTATGGTAGTATTAGACACTGCACTAGGGAAGTACTAAATATCAGGGTATGATGTGAGGATAAATCGTATAAGCATTTAAAATTTGGTAATCTTGAATGGAAAACCCAGATTTATTTTTAACTGAATGATATTATAGTAAAATCTATATATAGAAGAAAAGTTTATTGGAATCATTATTTAAATGAATGGTGAAGAAGAAGAAGAAATAAAATGTCCCAAGATAGAAAAATCCACCTTTATTTCAGAATAAATTAATGTAATACATAGAGTGTTACCATGAACCCCAATATCATGAGGTGGAGTTCTCCACATATCACATACCAATATCTATGCTAATATGACAAACCTGACATAAAATAGAATATGTAGAGTAAATATATTTAATGTAGAAAAAGCAAGATCTTATGATGAATGTTTTTGATGGACCAATTTTTCCTCTTTTGGGAGAAGATATACTCCTTGTAAATATGATGGATGAGTCAATGTGGATAAAAATTCATTTTATAGAACATAATGCGATCAAAGTGATAAAAAATTATCCTCTTCAATGGATTGATGATTTATTGAACCAAATTCATAGGGCACAAATATTTTCCATGACAAATCTCTAATCAAGGTATCATTAGTAATGGTTGAATAAACTACAAATCCTAATGATTAAATTCCAAAAAAGTTATTAACATTTTGAATTTGTTTCTATTCCATTCACCAGTAAAAATTCTTCTTCTATTGTTATGGATTTGTAGAATAAAGACTTTAATTGTAATGTGGAAAAAAATTTGGTTGACTTTATTAACTATTTTATGATATATCTAAAAGATCACATGGATAAAGAGGATCATGTATAGTTTATACCAAAAATATGAGGATGAAGAATATATTTATTTGATTTAGTAAATTTGAGTATTGATTTCAACATGTTTCTTTATTATTCTACATTATGATCAGGGATGGAATCTAATTGATCATACCAAGACAAAGGCGGTAGAGGAGTTGCTATTTCGTACTACCATAATCGATATTCATAGTTTCCTCTGTCAAGTAGGGTTCAATAGATGTTTTCTTAGAAAATTTTCACATATTTTAAATCCACCATCCATGTTAACTCATAATAGAGTTAAGGTTATATAGACAAATAAGTATAAATAATCATTCCATAAACTAAATAAGTTGTTGGATTGTGAAACTATTATAATAAGGAATGATTTTTAATTTATTAAGATGCATAAATAAATTTAATTGGTTGTCCACTCATGTAAAATGATAATTTTAGTTCTTATGTATCATGATAGTCAAACCCTCGTGAATAAAATTATCCAAAACATGACCTTGGGTTTTCTACAGTCATATTTTCTCTGAATATATAGAGGCACTATCACTATGTAGAAAATTAGATATATACACAGACCACCGGTGTTTGAAGTTTGTATTCAAACATATGTATATCAACATGAATTGGAAAAAGTATTTAGAGTTATTTATGAACAATGATTTCTCTATTCAAAACCAACCCAAAATGGAGAATATTTACGAATATGCGCTTTATTGGAAGAAAATTGTTACTCTATCCCCGATTCCAATTAAAAAAGATCATATCATCATGGATATTAAATGAATGGATCTATATATCATAATGTTTTTAAATAACTCAGACCAATAACTAATTATTCCCCAAACTTCTACCCAAGAGAGGATTCGGGAGAATAAAAGGTTTGATCCAACTAATCAAATGAAAGTGGAAGAAGTAAAGGAGGGGAATCTTTTTGAATTACACAACATTGGGAATTGTTTCTTTCTGTTTGGAACTAGGATTTATGGTATGTCATCACCTAATATTTTCATGAACCATGCCAAGGTACCATCTGTTCTTACACGAGACCCAGTCTAGAACATAACCCGAATGGTATGCCTGATCCCATGTGATGAAAACTAGTGGCTGGGTATTAATATTATGATATGGGAATGATTTCACCCACTAAAATTTTCATAACCAACGAGCAATAATAAATCAACATAAAAAATAATCATAACCATGTGAGGCACCACAATTTTATGATTCAAGGTTTACAACATGAAACAAAACCCAAAGGTACTACAATAAAATGAGAACTACAAAAATATCCCAAAAACCTATATGCATCATTTCGAACATCATCCTCGAGCCACCAAAATAGGCCCCTGCAAGAAGTGGAATGCTAGCATCCAGATCTACCACTAACATATGCCTTTACTTTACCCGAGTAAAACATAACGAAGTATTCAAAAACCCAATGGTGTTTGAATGGTGTGATAAAAATCCATTTAGTATTGTACTAAATAAATAGATTCCATGCCAAAAATATTATAAGAATATTAGTTTTCATCATTTATTGAAGGGAGAGATCCATTTTTATAGATTTTTTTAAAAACATAAAACATGATCAACCTTTTATATAACCAATAAGGATCACCATATGATGATGGTACGTACTTTATCACAAAAGGTAACTTTGTTATGGGAAAACACTCTAGTAAATTTATATAATGGGGCACTAGTAACATCGTATCTTGGTGAAATATTGTATATCAACCACAAACCATAGTGACCTTGTGCACAGTCCACTATTAGGGAATCAATCCAACATTCTAGTGGTATCCAAAAATCCTTATAATTTAGTCAGTGTTGTAATCATATATATTGGTATATGAATATGAGTGAGGTCACATCCGAGTTATGTAGCATTCCAGTCCCTGTCCACACACCTAGGTAATTTAGTTTTCTTTTTTGGTCAATTTCCATTAAAAATATCATATAAAACATCCCCTTCAAACATGAATAAGCTGGTAAATACATACTCACATTATATTCCACCATTTACATACCAAACACAACTTTTAAATCTAAATGAACACCAAATCCATTTCAAAATAAGCTTCTCACCATTAAATCAATTTATCAAACACCATTAAGAAGATAAACCCGGAAGCACACATGAAACTCAAATGGAACATAAACCATTTCCTCTGTAAAACCATATTTCAACAAAAAATACCTTCAATATATTTAAAAACAAATTCCACAACTCATGAACAATATTCAAAATATAAAAAATATGAAAAGAACCAATATCAAAATCACCAAACAATGTTAAAGCATGGATCCACCAACGTCAGGTGTAGAATCATCTGGAAACCAATTCTAACCATAGAAACCCAACCAAGGTATCATATAAAGGAAACATCGGACCAAAACCATCAATATTGTACTGTTATAATCTACGTCCAACTCTATATAGGTAACCCAACCTACTAGAGATATAAAACATCGATAAAGATGATATAAAACCCAATAGAGTAGGAGAACTCAAGGGTGAAAAGAACATAATTTGAGATTCTTGGATAAAACACACCAAATCCACCAAAAATCAAATATCAAAGGTGGAAAATCTGTAGGGGAGGAACCTAGTGTGAAAAATCCTGAATGGGTTGGGTTATGGGTGTTTAGGGTTTAAATTTTAAAGGAAAAAAATGTAGGAACAATATTTTAAAACATGGACAAGTCAAATAGTTTTTCATTTAGTTTATCAAACTGTTTGACAATCGTTCATCCCAAATGGTCTAGGATGGACATGTCACATTGTCTCCAAACCGAGTACAAATTCTGTGGTCCAACTCTATCTAAAAATGACACTTCGCCGCATGATTTTCTTTGGTAAGGGAGAACGGTTTGACAAAACCTTCCCCAATCGTGCACCACCAACATCAATACCCAAATTCAAAATTTTCACCAAAATATAAAATTGAAATTAATGTATAGCATCCAAAATAAAAGTAAATATAAAATTATGTCCCGACCCATCCCACAGGGCCCGTGCCATGACTACGCCAAGCCCGCCTTCCATAGGCCAGGGGCTGGTGACCAGCACTGAAGGTGTAATTCCATAAAACTGGGAAGGCATTGCCTTTATAACCTATAAACACACACATCAAGATACCAAAAAGAGAAAAATATATAACCAAAATAATGATCAAAGTAAAAGGGTCTTGAATACAAGCCCAACAGTAATGGTACAAGTACAAATGAATATAATACAACTGAAGATAAAGAATGAAAAGCAGATACTGGGTCATCCTCTGGGATTCTTACCTGAAGGGTAGGTACAGATGGCCTTCTCAACACTCTGCATCCATCCATCTCCTCCATATACCGACATGTCTTATGGTCCACCTCCAAGCACCGTCCAGTCCTCATACACTTATACTCAGTCGGCGATGTCCGTCTTCTTCAACCAACACATCAAGGTGCGGGCATAGACCATAATGGGGTAAGTATAATGATACTCAGTAGGGATCTCGAGACCCTTAAGGTCTCACAAAATCCAATAATGATAAATCAAAAATTATGAAATCAGTAAATAACCCTACATAGGTATATGCCCATATATATACCTAAGTTATAAAGTGATTCATCTCAATCAAGAGGTAAATAATTAAGAAAAACTGACCCAGATCAACCCGGATTTTATTCTAGGGGTAGTATCAAGTAACATCTCCAATCACATTGTCGAAACCTTGGTTGCGGGAGAACTCCTCCACTATAGAGTATAGTGGGTCTGCTGTGACACCCAACATGCTTCCCAAAAACCTTGGACTGCTGAGGTACTCCTCCTCTCGAGTACCATGGATCTGCTCTATCACCAAACATGCTCCCCATAGTAGGTATGCCACATCACAAAGCACGCTCCCACTCATATCCTGCTGAGGTACTTCTCTTATCGAGTATTGTGGGTCTTTTGTGACACCAAGGCGCTTCACATTATGGGTCTTACCTCACACCAAGGCACTCCAAACTATTCTAGTAAAGACACTCCAAGTCAAAACGGTCCGTAGTTGTCAGGTCTCAGCTAGCTAATAGGTCCCCATACTATGCTCACTAGTCTCTAGGAGGATCCTCTACACAAGCAACTGGTCGATACTCCAATAGTCACGACGTCACAAGAAGAAGTATTTCAAGGATCCACCACGTTATAGGGGTCTCAATGCAACATATGGTGCGTCAATCAGATGCTCGGTCAGTGAGTTATTAACCATTTAGTCCCGGTGGCCCGGTTGGATTCTTGCTCAATCCATCTTGACCGTTTCCCATCTCTTACCAAAAATATAGTGGAGTATACATAAAGGTAGTGTCTTGCTCCATGATTTTCAGAATCGATGACGGTTCGTGAAATGGACATCTGGTGCCAAAGATTTAGACAAAAAAGTAAAAGGTCATAGTGGGCCTGGGCCGGGTCCGACCCGGTCAGATCGACCCAGCCCGACCAAGTCTAGGCCAACCCAGTTCGGGTTGACTCGGCCCGACACATTGGGTCTGGCCCGGCCCATTGGGCGGGCCTGCCCGTGGTGTTCATCTTGGCCCACTGGGCCAAGCCGAGCGGGCCACGATGGGCTATGCAGAGCCGGGTGGGCTCAGACCGGTCACAAGGGCTCGCACCGGCTGCGGTTCGGAACAAGGGGGGTTCAGGCTGGAGGGTGATATGTGGGGAACTCGGCCCAGAAGGTCCCATGAGGGTGGCTCAGCCAGGGGCATGGGGTTGATTCAGCTTAGAGGGTCGTAGGGGCTCGACTCGGGGCGGCTCATCCAGGGGGCCGTGGTGGCACGACCGAGGCGTCATGGCCAGCGGAAGGCGGGGTCGGGGGGGGGGGGGATGCTGGGGTGGCCGGGGGTGGCACGGCTAGAGTGCAGCGCAGAATGTGGCCGGTTCGGCCAGCGGAGGTTCGGGGCTGGTTCGGCTGGGAGGCCGGGGTGCCACAAGGGCGGTGTGGGTCGTGGAGGCCATGGGTGGCAGCGACATTTCCTTAGTCACCTTAATCACATTCCTCCATCTCGAAGAACACCGAAAATAATCACATATGTTATGGAGAGGACTGGCCATGTTAGTTTGGCCTGCCCTCTCCGCATTATTGTGATAAGAAGAGATTCACAAGAAGAAATCACATCAAACCCTACCACAAAAATTCTTCATGACCTACAAAATAAAAGAAGTGGTGTACTTGGGAACTGATAATCAAACAACATTAAACCCCTAACTCATTCGTTGATGTTGGAACTGGAAGAAGTACGAATGACGATTCACCATTGATGGGGATGTCCCATGTCGGAATAAGTCCCGAGGAAGAAGTTCGAAAGAGGTTAGCGTTCTTCGTTGGAGGAGCGTTCTTCATTGGGGAGTGTGTTCTTTGTTGGATAATGTGTTATTATTTAGAGAGTGCAACACTACAAGTGTTGGGCATCATGTCACATTACCAACACTTCGTTTCTTGGTGAACCCGTCCCAAATCCTCATCCAAAGCACCCCATATATAGGATGGGGGAAGGTAGGTAATGATCGTGGGATTTATGAAGATTAATATATTACGAATTTTTCAAAATTCAGATGATGTTGTTACATAAATTAAAAGAGGGAAAGGAAATTAACTAATATAGAACAATTAAAGGTATGTGTGTTGGTATAATTAATGTGGAGAAATTCAAGAGGATCCTCCAAATTAATGATGGGGGTTGAGAGTTTATCTCAATTAAAGGGGGGTTTATTCTTGGGTGGTCCCCACCACCATAATCTATAATGAGAGGTTATGGTCTGGTGGTCCCCAAACTAAGCTTCCACATGAAGGATTAGTTCTGATGGACCCCCACCCCCCAACACCCACATGGGTGTTTCATATAAAAATAAAAAAATTCAGACACTTTTTATTTTTATTTTATTCTCACACAGAAAACCCAAAAAATAAATTTCACCCTCGACCAACTACTGTCAATGTGAAAGTATTCTTAATCAATTGTCGGCGCTATGAGTTCAATGGTGCCCTCAGATTTTAATTCCGAGCACCAGTTCAAAAGTTATAAAAAACCACTCACATGTTTACAGAACATACCTGAAAAAAAAGTTGAAAAATTCATTCTGGGAACATTGAGACTCAGAATCATGCGCCGTCAATTTTTGCGGGCTTGTAAAATTCCCATATATTTAAAAAAAATTACATGGATATTTCAGGTTGTTATATTCCCTCCACCTCAGGCTTTACGTCCCAGTAATCCACAAATCCAACTATGGGAACAAGTGGGGGTACTGAGCATGCATCTGAGCCTCCCGCTCCCATGTGATCTTATGGAGGTTCTCATGATTGCCAATAAATGCGCACAAGAGGTATCTAACATCCACAAAGGAACCGTTTCTATCAATCCTCAATCTCTACTATAACCTCTATAAAATTTTCCTCATCATCAACATCGATCTCTCAATTGTCGACGATTTGAGAAGGGTCGTGCACGTATCTTCTCAGTTGGGGTACATGGATTACGTCGTGTACCCAATGAAACTGAGGAGGAAGAGATTAGGAGTAAGATACATCGCCAACTCTGTTGAGGACCTGAAAATGTCTGATGAAGCTCGTAGATAACATGTCAACATGGAAATATTTCCATAGACCTATTCAAGGTGAGACCCGTAGAAAGACATGGTCACCATCCTCGAACTCGAGAGGTCTTCTCCTCCTGTCGGCATATGACTTCTCGCTTCTTTGTGCTGTATTCATCTGCTACTGGATGACCTGCACCTTCTCTGTTGTAGCTCATACCTTTCTGGTACCACAAGTGCTGACTCCCCCAGGTCATTCCAGCACAAGGGTGATCTGCAAGGTCCCCATATAACGACTCAAAAGGGGCCATCCCAAAGGTGGTGCGACAGCTGTTGTTGTACGCAAACTCTTCCAAGGGAAAGAGATCCTCCCATATGCGATCGAAATAGAGGACTCAAGAGAGAAACATGCCTTCAAGGGATTGAATGGTCCGCTCAGTCTGACTATCTGTATAAGGATTGAAGGAGGTGGTTAAATGAAGCTGCGTCCCAAAAGCCTACTACAACCGATTCCATACCCGGGAAGTAAAACATGTGTCATGACTAGATACAATCGTCGAAGTTACTCCATGTAGCCGCACAATCTCCTCCACATAGAGGCATCCCAGGATCTCTACTGAACCCCGATCTCTGATCAGAAGGAAGTGGGCTGGCATGGTGAGTTAGTTGGTAATCACCCAAATCAAGTCATTTCCCCTGGATGTATGTGAATTTCCTATCACATATTCTATGGATATCACATCACACTTCCACTTTGGTACCTTTTAAGGCAGAACCAAGCCAGCTGGTACCTGATGCTCCGCCTTCCCTTGCTGATAAGAGAGGCATTGAGAGAGAAACTATGCTACTACCTTCTTCATCCCTAACCACTAGTGCTATTGTCGAAGATCCTGGTACATCTTCACCACTCATGGATGTACCACTGGAGGGGATGTGTGGAACTTATTCAACACTTCCTCCTGAAGTGACACTGGTACCGTGGTACGTTCTCTGAAGAGGATGAAGTGCTCCCCACCTTCCGAAAATCCATCATGTGCCTACCCTGTGGATATCTGAGCACATCATGTATTGTAGTCAACGTCCCCACGCTGCGCCTCCCTGACTCGCTGAAGATGTGGGGGAGTGACTGGAAGAGACTGAAAGAAAATTGTTCCATCTCTATCCACAAAGGATATCTGCAAAGCGGCTAGCTACTCCGTCGCTTCGCCTAGATGTTGTATACCAGATCTCCTGCCGAGGGAATCTGCAAGAATGTTCCCCTTCCCCATAGTATAGACTATCAAAAATTCAGAGTCCTAGAAGAACTCAATCCCATATCATTGTATCAGGCTCAGATCCTTCTGAGAGAAGATATACTTGAGACTTTTGTGATCAGAGTATGCTATAAAACGCTCGTTCATCAGATAAGGTTTCCACATCTTCATGGCGAAGACCAGTGCTGCTAACTCAAGGTCATGGGTAGCGTAGTTCTTCCCATGATGTCTCAACTATCGAGAGCCTTATGCAATCACTGCTCTCTCCTACATCAGGGAACAACCGAGTCTGGTCCATGATGCATCACAATAGACTACATACCCTACACCTTCCTTTGGAAGCCTCAAGATCGGCGCACTAGTCAGCCTCAACCTCATCTCTAGAAAGCGCTGCTGGCATTTCTATGACCACACAAAGGGTTTCCTCCTTTTCATCAAAGCTGATAATGGTGCTGAAACTTTGGAGAAGTCTAGCACAAATCTCTGGTAGTAACCAGCCAAACCCACGAAACCCCATACCTCGGTCACACACTTGGGAGGCTCCACAGAAATAACTTCTTCAATATTTTATAGATCCACTGCCACTCTAGCCTCGGATATGACATGTCCTAGAAGGTGAACCTCGCAAATCCAAAACTGGCACTTAGAGAGATTACCATAAAGCCAATGCTCTCAGAGTGTGTCAATTACTACCTACAAATGATAGTCATTCTCCTCCTCATTAGTCGAGTAGATCAGAATGTTGTTGATGATGACGATGAAAAAGTGATCAAGGTATGGAAAAAATACCCTGTTCACGAGTCCCATGAACATTGCTGGAGCATTGGTTACGCCGAATGACATAACCAAAAACTCGTATTGGACATACCGACATCTAAAAGTCATCTTCTGCACATCCTCGTCTCGAACATTAAGATGGTCAAAGCCTGATCTGATGTCTATCTTAGAGAACCACCATGCTCCCTTCAGCTGATCAAAGAGGACGTCAATCCCCGAGAGTGGGTACGTGTTCATCATGGTCACCTAGTTCAGGCAACAATAGTCATCACAAAGCCTCAAGCTCCCATTCGCCTTCTTGGAGAACATAATCGGGGATGCACATGGAGAAACACTGTGCGGAATGAATCCCTTCCCCTACAAGTCCTCGAGATGTTCCTGCTGCTCATGAAGCTTAGCGGGAGGCATCCGATTTACTGGTGTAGATATTTGTGTCGTCCCAAAGTAAAAAATCAATGTAAATGTCCATCTCTCTAGGAGGAGGTAGACCCGAAAGATCATCTGGGAAGACATCTGTGTACTGGTCCACCACTACAGGATATCTCGGACACTCTACATCAATATCATTGAGCATAAGGCTAGCCAATTATTGAGTGATCAGTTAAATACTCCTCTGAGAAAGTCCATCATGTCCTGCAATGGCTTCCTTCTCTCCAGTGAAGGTATGACTGGTCCCATTCATGCAGACACACCAAACGTTGGGCATAATACAGTCAATATGATCATGGACATTAGATAACCAGTCCATACCCAAGATTACATTATATGGCTTTGACTTCGCTACTAGGATATCCCAGCTGAATCTCCCACATCCTAGAGTAAGCTCACACTGCTGGAACT
Organism: Viscum album; assembly: GCA_963277665.1. Lineage (NCBI taxonomy): Eukaryota > Viridiplantae > Streptophyta > Magnoliopsida > Santalales > Viscaceae > Viscum > Viscum album. Next base: position 1,218,890,260 of record OY728159.1, read on the forward strand.
AGTGCGTAATTGCCGAATCTGCTCTCGTAGGAATCACTTTCCATAAGGATCAATCCAACGAATCTGTCAGAATCTACAAGCTCTGAAAAAGTAAGGTGGAAATAAAATAATGACTATATCCTATATATATTATTACTGAAACTATGGTGGAGTAGACACAGATTGTATCTTGAATCATCTATGGAGTGCCATTATCATAAGCCTCAACTGCCTAGAGCTGAGCACTAACCTGTCCACCTGATTCCTATGGTCGGGGTGGACCTCCTAGTGGTGTTTGTGGTAATATATTGAATTGTTTCCCACCACCTGCTACACAACCATCTCCACTACCACGTCCTCCTGCTCCCTGTGGACCGCCTCGCTTGAATCTCTGTCTTTGTCATGGTGGTCCCTCGACCATCTGTTGATCATCCGAATGGCAGGGTGAACAGTCACGAGTCGTGTGAGACTTCCCACCACATATGAAACACTACCGACTCCTGGCATGTTTTTCTCCATTTTAGGTTCCATGGACAACCGATCCAAAGTCATGCAGTCATCCACCAATAAGTCTGGTCCTCTTGGACATCTGTGACGTCTGTCAGCTGCCAGCTATAGAAGACTCGGCTATTTGATGGCTGGGAGTGGGTCTCACTATTTGTGACTACTCTTTGAGGAAAATCTCAACTGAGAGGGCTCTATCTAACACCCCCGCCTGCGTTGGGATGCTAGGTGATATCAATGAAACTTTTGATCTCCCACCTGTGTCCTTGCTCCATGGTTTGGGCCATTAAGAATGGGTCTGCCCCATATATGTGGAGTAGTGTGAGAGGTCAGTGAACCTAAATGAGTACTGACCTACTGTCAGGCTGCCCTGTTATAGATTTCATAGCTCATGATCGCACACTGCGTGAAGAGTTGCTGGAACAAACTCTTCCCAAAACCGACTCTCGATGTTTTCCCAGAGAAGCGTCCCCTCATCGTGGACCTGGAGCATTAAGCTCCACCATCTTCCAGCTGCTACCTGTAGAAGGTAGGAAGAAAGAATCACCATGAGTTCTTCTAGTGTCCTTATAAGTCGAGAGACTCTCACCATAGCATCCATCCAATCCTCATACGCCTGTGTGTCCATCTCTCCTCTGAATCTGGGTGGCCTCTAGTGCTGGAACTCATGCAATACGGTCAAGAAACGTGCGCCAACTGCCCTTTGGGCTGGTGGCATCAGTGGACCAACACTGAGTGGTACCGCTGGTGGCTCTGTTGTTGCCTCTATTAGAAGAGGGCCTTGCACCGATGCCTTGTCACTCGGTGGGCTATCAGTGCGTACAACTATCAGAACTCTAGCCAGTAGACTCCGTGGAGGAATCTTGAAAAGAAACAGGTGCGCGATGGTTAAAAGGTTATACCTGGTGAGATGACCTACTGAGTTGACATAAATAAATCATTTGAATACACACATGCAACCAGTGTTTTCTTGCTCTGAGTCAGAAAGCAAATTTTTGGGTCCTGGTCTATGGATACGTCGGCCACCACACCAACACATGAATCCCTCAACTGAAAACCACACTCTCTAATCATAAAATTATTGTTTCACAGAAAAGATCAGACTCATATGTTCTATGGTAGAACCGAATCATTTGATACCAATTTGTCATGACCCATCCCCTGGTGCCCATGCTGTGACTACCCCAAGCCCACCTTCTATAGGCCAGGGGTTGACGACCAGCACCAAAGGCGTAATTACCTAACACTTGGAAGGAATTTCCATTTTAACTTGTAATCCCACACTGCAAGATACGCAAATGAGTAAACTGTATATCAAAAGAGTTATGAATTTAAAAGGGGACAGAATACAAGCCCAACTGTAAAGGTACATGTACAACTGAAAACAATACAACTGAAGAAAAAGAAATAAAATCAACTACTATGTCTTTATCTGAGATTTACTCCTGAAGTATAGGTACATATAGCCTCCAAAACACTTTGCATCCTTCCAAATCCTCCATGTACATACACACCATATCGACCACCTCTGGGAACCATGTAGTCCTAGTACACTCAGCCTTATTCAGTGTTGTCCATCGTCAGCAACCAATACAACAAGGTGCAAGCATAGCTGGTGCATGTGTGAGTATAACGATACTTAGTAGGGACCCCAAGACCCTAAAGTTCCCACAAAATCCAACAAGGATAAACCACAAAGTATGAAATCTATAGATAACCATAATTAGGTATATTCCCATACATATACATAATTTATCATGTGATCTATCTCAATCATGAAATAAATAAAGAAAAACTGACTTAGCTGAACTCAGATTTTATTCTCAGGGTAGTATCATGTAACTTCCCCAGTCACATTGTCGAAACCTATGCTATTGGAGAAATCTACCTCTATCAAGTACAGTGGGCCTTATACGCCACCAAGCATGATTCTCACTAATCTTAGACTGCTGAGATACTCCTCCTGTCAAGTAACATGGATTTGCCGTGTCACCAAGCGCACTCCCCATTGTGGGTCTGCAGCGTCACCAAGCGCACTCCCCCAAGTACCCTGCTATGGTACTCCTCTTATCGAGTATCGTCGATCTACCATTACACCTAGGCGTTCCCCACTGTGGATCATCCGCGAGACCTAGGCAATCCCCACTGGGTAAGTAGAGTCACTCTGAGTCAAAACAGTCAGTGGTCGTCAGGTCTCATCGAGCTACTGTGTCTCCATACTATGCTCGCTCGTCTCTGAGTGGATCTTCTCCACAAGCTACTAGTAGATAATCCAACTATCGCGAAGTCCCATAAAGAAGTATTAAAATGGTCTACCACATCATAAGGGTATCAATGAAAAAGACTGTGCATCAATTGGACGCCCGGTCTGTGAGTCATTAGCAATTTAGTCATAGGGGCCCGGTTGGATTCATACTGAATCCAACCTGACCGTTTCCCATATCAAACCAAAACTGCAGTGTAGTATACTCAAAGGGACCAACTCTCTCCAAGATTTCATGTGCTGCTGGCAGTTCATCAAACAGACATCTGTTGCAAAAGATACGATCAAAAGAAAGTAAAGGGTTGTTGTGGGCCAGGGCCAGGTCCGACTAGGTCGGACCGATCTGGCCCGACTTAGTCTGGGCCAACCCGATTCGGGTCAACCCGGCCTGACCCATTGGGTCGAGCCAAGACCGTTGGGCGGGCCGGCCCAATTGGGTTCGACCTAGGGTGTGGGTCCCAGCCCAGTAGGCCGTGAGGGGATGCGAAGAGTCGTGAGGGAGCAAACCAGCCGCAGGTCGGTGTAAGGGTGGTTCAACACAAGGGTGCAACATGGGCAGCTAGGCCTGGAGGGTGCCATGAGTACGACTCAGCCCGGGGCATGGGGCCGGTTCAGCTCGGAGGGCCATGGGGACGCGGCTCAGCCCGAGGTTGGGGTGGTGCGGCCAGGGCCGATTTGACTAGGAGGGTGGTACGACTTGAGGGCTCGACCAACGGATTGAGCGACCAGGGTGGCTCAGTCGGTAGGCCTGGGAGGCCGGGGCACGGCACAACTGAGGTGCGGTGTGGCTGGGATGCGGTGTAGCTCGTGGCAGTTCGGCCGGTGGCAGCGCGGGGCTGGTTCGGCCAGGAGGCCATTGTGCCACGGGGGCGACGCGAGTTGTAGAGGACATGGGATTTAGCACCATTTCATTTTTCACCTTCATCACCATCCTCCATTTTGAAGAACACCGCAAATCAACACAAGGGTTATGAAGAGGATGATCCATGTTAGTTTTGCCCACACTCTCTGCATTAGAGCGGTACCTAGAGGTTCACAAGAACAAATTCACGTCAAACCCTCCCGCAAATATTCTTCCCAACCCACAAAATAAAAAGAGGGTTGTACTTGTGATTTGATAATCAATCAACATTAAACCCCTACCTCGTTCATTGATGTATGCGTGAGATGAATTACAAACATAGATTCACCGTAGATGAGGATGTCCCATGTAAGAAGAATTCCCAAGGAAGATGGTCGATGGGGGTTATCTTTCATCATTGGTGGTGTGTTATTCATTAGGGAGTGTGTTCTTCGTTGGACAACATGTTCTTCGTTGGAGAGCACAATCCCCCTTGTGTTGGGCGTCGTGATACATTACCAGTGTTTCTTGCATGTTGTATCCGTCCAAAATCATCCTCCCATAATTCATATATATAAGAGGGGGGGGGGTACATAACAATCCTAGAATTTGTTATTGATCATTTATTATAAACCTTCATAAATTCCAAAAATTCTATTACTTAAATTAAAAATGGGCAAGCCAATTAAAGGTATGTGTGTTGGAAAAAGTATTGTGGAGGATTTCTAGGGGCTCCTCTACATTGATAAGTGGGGTTTAGAGTTTCTCTCAATTAAATGGGGGTATAATCTCTGGTGGTCCCCACTACCATAACCTCTCATGGGAGGTTATGGTTTGGGTGGTGCCCACCACCATAACCCATCATGAGAGGTTATGTTCTGGTTGTCCCCACACTTCAACTTACACATTGAGGTTTAGTTCCGGTGGACCCCCACCTCCCAAAAACAATATGGGTGTTGCAAATAAAAAAATGTCGTACATTTTTTATATTTATTTTATTCTTACATGAAAAACCCAAAAATGGTGTTTCTCCCTCAAGCAATTGTTGTCGATGTGAAAGTATTCTTAAGAAAATACTGGCACTGCGAGTTCAACGGTGCCATCATATTACAACTTCGATCACCGGTTGAAAAGTTAGAAAAACCCGCTCGTATGTTTACTGAATGTACCCGAAAAAAGTTTAGAAATTAATTCCGGGAACTCCGGGCCTCAGAATCAAACACCGTCAATTTTAACGGACTCGTAAAATTACCATATATTTAAAAATAATTACATTGAAATTATGGGTCTCTACAAATTACATGAAAACAAACAAACATATGTCAAAATTCTCTCTACTGTGAAAACATTCCGTCCCCATAATGTACACTTATAGATGGATCATTGAAAAAAATTCATACTCCTGAAACAATGATTTTATCTCCTAATTGAAATGCACATCATTTCCATGAATTCATGTAACCCTATAAAATGAAATAGTATTACCAAGAATGACTTTTTCTTGGTAAATTTACAATACTCACTAATAGATTAATCATGGAAAAATCGATCTCCAATTCAAAATCTTCCCTACTCAACTTATTAGACGGATCAATGTTGTATTTTTTTAACAATGAAATGTGGAACATGTCCAGAAATGATTTCATCTAATAAGGAAACTCTAACTTGTATGTAACTTTACCAATCCTTTTGGTAAACATAAAAGTCATAACATTCATCGGTGTTAGCTTCCATTTCTCTCCCAAATGAGGAGGACCCAAGTGAGGTACCACCAATAGAAATATCTAGTCATCCAAAAAAACCACCAAATCACTACACTTATGGGAACCATAAAACATATTAAAAAAATGAATTTTGAAAAAAACCATACATATTTAGCTTTACATTCATAGACTTATCTAAAACAAGAATCGGTCCCAGTAGAGATGTCTCTCCCACCACATCCCATCACAAATGATATTGACATGTCCGACCATAAAGCACCTCCAAAGGAACCATTCAAATCAATTATTGGTAAATATTGTTATAAAAACTCAACCAATACCAAATGGATAACCCATGGTCTTCCAAAATCCAAAAAACATGCCCAAAGCATGTCTTCCTGGATTTGATTCAGCCACTCCATCTGAGCATTCCTTTGTGATGTATTGTCATGATCAACATGAAATGTGTTCCCAATTCCTTATAAAGGTCGTCCAAACTGTTGAGGTAAAATGGTGATCAAAGTCCTAAATAATTGATGATGGAATTCCATGAATTCTCACAGCCACTGAAACATATAATTGACCATCTCATTCAGATTTATTGAATTCATAATTGGAATGAAGTGGGATGGTTTGGTCAGACAATTGATTAGTAACCATATAGTGTTTCTTTAACTAAGTGAATGAGGTACGCCAACAATAAAATCCATGGATATATCATTACACTTATAGTTAGGAATATGTTGAGGATGAAGCACAACTGAGGGCCTTTGAGTCTCTTTCTTGACCTTCGAACATGTATGAAACTACGATAAAATGTTAGCGACCTACCTCTTTATACCTATTCTCTAGAACTACAATTTCATATCATAAATCATATTATTGCGACAAGGTTTAATAAAACATTGATACATGTGGATATGATGCATCACCACCTTCCACATATATAATTGTACCACAAAGAAGCCCTTGAAGAATAAAAATCACCCAAGAGAGAGACACCAATCACATGGTTTATTCCCACCATAAAAGAACTTCAATAACTTCTGTCACAACTCATCACCATGCTACTCCCACTGAATAAGTTCCCGACGAGAAGCATTTATCTAATAATTATCCAAGAATGAACATATACTGTGATTCAGGGACTGCAAATTCATTTTAGCAAAGAGCCCCATCAAAGTCCACTCACCATTGTATACTTTAAATGCTTACACTCCGAATTTTTTGCTCCAACTATCAACCCCAACATTACCTTTTCATGGGGTTTTCAAGAGATGAAACTTGATCTCATGAAGATAATCAACCCAACGAAATTTCTATAAATTAAAATCATTTTGTGGGAAATTTTGAGATAAAATATTATTATAAGAATAAACCACAAGCTTATCTCCAAAAAGATAACAACTTTACATCTTCAAGGCATGAATCAATGTTGTAACTACAGTTCATTTGTTGGGATTTTTTTTCATGTGGTCAGAGTTTGAGAGAACCATAATACTCCATATGATAATTCTACATTAGTTCACACCCTATACCCACACCATAATCAACTTTATAAACCAAATATCCCTTTCCACATTACTAAACAATCAAACTTGAGTTGTGGCCAATCGTTGTTTAAGATCCTCATAGGATTATTTAAACTCTAGGCTCCATTAAATCATTCCCCTATTTGCGTGAGTTCCATCATGTGTAAGGAATAAAAAGATAAACAATGAAGAAATCCTCCTATAATTTTGTACTATGACTCAAAAGATTCTGATCTAAATCACATTCATTGTCTGCTCCCAAGACATCACCACACCAATCATCTCACGGTAAACTGAAACCCCATTCTCCATGATGACATTGATCATAAAATTGACCACCATAATCCAAAAGATGAAATTAGAAAACATTGTATAGAGATGATGATCCCGAAGAGTTCCACAAATGATCCTCTAATGATGCTCACGATCCTCCTAGATTCTAGAATAGACCAATATTTCATCCACAAACAATACTAAAAGGTGGTGAGATACTAATGAAACACTCTTTTCATAAGTTACATATAGACCGCATGAAAATTTTCAACCCCAAGGGAATGACCATGTACTCAAATTGGTCCAACCATCTTTGGAATGCTGTTTTCGGGACATCAACCCCTCTAACTCTAACTTGAGGACACCTCGAAAACATATAAATCTTATTGAACCCAATTTACCCATTATACTGATTGAAAATATCATCAATAAGAGGAAAGAGATATATAATATTAATCATAAAATTATTTATATTCATGTAATAAATACACAATTAAATAAATTCCATGACCTTTCTCAAAAATAGATCTGTGGTGGCACTAGGTGAGACTCTCAGGAAAATGAATCATTTGGATTCAAAATCATCTTGTTGTACATTTAATTATCTAAACACGGTGAGGGACATAAAGTATGAGGGAAGAGATATCAAATGTGTTCCCAAAACAAAATCAATGGTGAACTCAACATCCTGATCCAAAAGAAAACCTAAAAATCTTCTTGAAAACCCTATAAAAACACATCAACTAGAAGAGGTAATTTACACAATTGTGCACCAATATTATCCTTTAACCTGAGTGATGATATCTAAAAAACATGATTTCCCAATTCCTGATGTGAATGTCTAGCACATCCCAAATGGGGATCCTATTCACCATAAGATACCTTGGTACGTCCATATGGTGTCTAAAAATCTAACTCATATCCTATAATAATCGATGTGTTCTAGATGGTGAACCGTCCATTCTATACTAAGGATTAAATCATAAAAGTCCTTATATAATAAATAAACTCACATTCCAACTTGACTACTGACATAGTGAGTGCACATGACAAACATATGGAACCCTAATCTTTCATCTTACCAGGTAGTGATACCAACTCCACCACATATGACATAAGCTAAGTTGGAAACATTAACACATCAACAAGGAGAGATAAAATAAATGAAATGGTAGAAGTAGTATCAAATAGAGAAAATGGGAAGGATTATGCAATCAGAACAATACCTCAATATCTCATAGGCCCTACATCCTATTGACCAGTGCTCGACCCACATCACAAAGTTTCCACATCTCATATTGAGCTTTAGAAAGACCATTATCTTGTGTCTTTTCCTTGAACCATATCTACCTAGGAGATAATCAATCCATTATTCTACAACTACAAAAACAATAACCCACTTTCTTATAAGGATATGAGAGTGATGATAATACAATAGAAGATACTAACCCTACAATACTCAGATAAGGACATTAAGCCCTAAAAAACAACTTCATGTGTCGCATGGATCCACATTGGTGACATGTTCTTGGATCATATGTGACGCAGGTCACATATTCCCTCCCTTCCCACACTATAGAAATACAACCAATATAACATCATAATCCACATATAAAGATAAATGGGAAGGATGGAAAGAACTACCACATCCCTTCTTCCCCCTCTCATCCCACTTCCTCTTCTTCTGTGACGAAATCCCACTACCCAGATCTGACACTATTCCATTAAAACCCAATTGGTCACTACAATAAATTTCTACCTTCATGGAATGATTGAATAATTAAGAATATCTATAAATTATAAAAAATAACTTAGATTTAATTTATAGTATAAAATACCTCTCAAACCATTGAGCCTTCATTTTTTCATTAGAAATGAGATCGGGTTGGTAATGAACTAACTCAGGGAAAAGGTTAGCATATTCCATTATAGACCGGTATCCGTACATAATATACATAAATAGTTGGGATCTGGCATATGAAAATGTCTCCGGATTATAATACTCATTGAATTTGACCTTAAGTCCTTTCTAACCCATATTCTCATTCTTAATATCTTTCACCACCAAGTCCCAGTACTTCGGAATGGTCCTTCAAAAAAGAACGACACACACATAAACATAATAGCTTCAAACATATCAAGAAACTGAAAATATAATCTCTATCTTCTAAATTCACTCCATTTCATCCAAAGGTTCCATGATACCTCATAATGAAGGGTTTTTTTTCTTGAGGAACTCGTGGAATTTTCATTTCGAGGACCCGATTCAGCTTCTCTAACCAGAGAAGGACCAGAACCCACTCCTATTCAACAAAATTGGATAGCCCAAATAACCATATCCACTAATATGTGATCAATTTTTCAGTGATAAATATCTCCATCCCCTTCCCTTAGGTATACAAGAATTAGCTTGAGAGGAAATTTTCTAAACAAATAACAACCATACAAGATAACCATAAATACAACCATCAACACATACCCTGAAATGTATAAGCAACAACAGCAATTCTAAAACACTTACATACATTAAAATATTACTTAATACTTCATAAAAACAGACCAATCTAATCAAATCACTACCCTCCCACATTCATTATCCATATAAAGTCCAATGGCTGTATATCATACCTAGTGGTGATGTTAAAAACATATCCAAATATCCTATAATGACTCAATAGTTGTCATGAGGTGTGGTGTCTAGGAACCATAATCACTACCAGAACCTTAATACATAATATTAATTTTTCTTTTAAATCATAAATCACCCTAAAATAACTTGAACCAAAAGAGTGTGACATGCCTTATAACACTCCAAGCAGGGTGACATCAGAACCAACACCTAACCCTGTCTGAAATATCATCCAAAGGGAATTCCCGATCCCCTTGTGCTGGAAACTAGTGCCTAGGTATCAAAATCATTCATTTGAAATGATTTCACCCATTTAAGTAGTCATTATTATAAAAAACAAACAAAAAAAATAATAATAACAAAAGAATGTACCCCAATTTTATGATTCAGGGTTTAAAACATTAAAAAACCCAAAGGTGTATACATGGTGTGACCTAAATCCAAGTAGTATTCCACCCAAAAAATTTATTCCATGCCAAAATATTATAATATATTCAAAATGTAGGTTTTACTGAAGGGCTAGAACCATTTTAGTAAAAAAAGTTTTTAAAGGAAAACACACTTTCCCTTTGAAATAAGCAAAAAGGAGAACTATATGCCGAAAACATGTATGGTATCACAAAAGGGCAACAAGTTTTGGAAAAAAAACTATATAAAATAGATTAAATGGGACTCTAAGAACCTTTTATCTAGATTAATTATAGTATAATAATGAAAACCCACAATGTCTCCATAAATCATCAACTAAATAGTAATCTATGAAAAAGTTCTAGTTGTATCCAAACATCTTCATAATTTAGTTAGTGGTTTAATATAATATTCTACAATTTGAATTTAGGCCATGACATTTCCGATTCAAGTTGTACAATAGTCGTATTTCACCCAGCTAGATACCTAGGTTTCCATTTTGTGATTAGTTTACATTCCAAAAATCAAATAAGACATCACTTTCTCACAATCTTTGGCGAATAATTATATACTCATATGAGAAAACAACATTTCCACCATAATTTTTTTTAAATCCTAACTAATATCTAATCCATTTCAGAACATGATTTCCAATAATTTCAAATTTTATCAAACACGTTTAAGATTAAAAATAAGGAATAACGCATGCAACATAGATTTAACATTACTCATTTCCTTTTAAAATCCATTATTCAACACAAAAAAATCGTGAATACATTTAAAAACAAAATTTCCTCCTCATGAACAATAGACATAACATAAAAAAGAATTACATAAATCATATCAAAATAATTAGATAATGTGTACTTGTGTAACCAACATTCATAAATGCATAATTGGGGCTATACCAAAACCACCAAGGGATCCTATGTTGGAATTATTGAACTGTTACCATAAAAATTGAACACTATGAATCAAGTTACAATCTTAAATGGGTCATCCAACCTGCGGGATTTATGATACCCCAATAAATAATAAGACAAACCTTAGAAAATAGGAGAACTCAAGGGATAAGTGTTCTTACATGGAGATTCTGGGAGAAAACACACTACATATGACACAAAAATGAATATTTAATGGATAATGGAGGGTGGGGGAGGTGCCTGGGATAAATAATCTTGAATGGGGAGGGTTTCGGGTGTTTAGGGAGTAAAATAGAATAAGGTATGAAGATAAAAACCCAATATTTAATTACCTATAAAAGTAACACGGTTTTCCCACATGGTTTTCCAAACAGTGTGGAAAGAGTGCAACCCTCAATATACAAGAGAAACATGACCCACAGTTTCCCCACATAGTCCACAAATGAGGCACCAACTGTGCAGTTTATCTTCATCCCAAACTGACTCTTTGTCACATAGGTTTCTATGAAAGGGTTCATGGTTTCACAAATAATATACCATTTGTGCCTTACCGGATGCCATGCCCGAAATCTCTATTTTTCAAAAACTATCAAGAGGAAACCAATTGAAAAAAATCCAAACTAAAAACAAAGAAAAAAATACCACAAAAAGGAAAAGATGTGATAGAGATAATGAAATATCTATTAGATAATTATAATATTTTATCATTTTTCAATTAATCCCAGAAGTACCAATATGTTCTGTGATCATCATGGGAACTTATTGTTGTACAATTTGAAACAAGAGATCACAGTGTATAAATCAATGTTCTTGGAATTTCAGCAAGTTATATTAGTTTGAATGAAGTCCCATGGGGGAGATGAAACCATTGACCATAACCACTTGGTAATTAGAGAGTATAACTAGTGACCTTTTACGCAATCTCCCTAATATATCCAAAGTAAACATTACGATATGTGTTGTAATGGATCAGCTCACCATGACATCCCAGATTATTCCACTTTTGGAGAATTTCTATATTGAACAACCATCCATGAGAAAAATAATATAAATTGATAGGATATATGTAGTACTAATTTAAATAAATTTTTTATCATGATCCAAGTGTCACTTCTGAATTATAGATAAGTCTTCAACATTCTCTAAACACTGAATAGAATTTTTCTATGACACATCATCCCTTAACTGGTGTAAAATTTCAAAGGACCATTCTGATACTACAATATAAATGAGAGAATAATTAAATAAAATTAATAATGGATGTGATAAACATACCACATGAGTTGAGATTCCATACAAAATCATCATCCACTATACTATTCAAGTGGCTTTATATAAAGCTCTATATGATCATTTTATAGAAATCCAACATGTTCAGATGATTTTTGTGAATGAAATCTACATGGTCCATATATAGTGGATGTGATGAATGAAATGGTTTAAGTATACCAATAGAATAATTTTTTTTATTAGAGTCATTAAAGGATTTTTGATTAAAGAATTATGAGTAATATAGTGTTTCGTTTTAGAGAAAGAAATTTCTATTGAATATCATAATGGAATAATGTCATGATGATTGGAGATAAAGGAAATATATCTCTAAGTACATTATCTCTTTGAGACACTAATCACATAAGAGATGTTAATTGTTTCATATTACTTCTTCTAATAAATGATATATTTCATGATGAGTTCCAAAAATCACTTACAAGGAAGAACATACCTGATCCCTCACATGTAAAAAATCATTATGTGGTAAAACTACATAATGAACTCTCTTATCAGTAGTATCTAGTGATGATCTTGGATTATATTTACAATATTTAAAACAACAAGACAACTCATGTTTTCAATGTGTTTTGTAAGAACCATAAATATAAGGAGGAAACAAGGAAATTTGAGGAAAATATGATACATAAGTACCCACATCTATTATCTATCGAGAATATGAGTTAGTATTTTGGTGAAGAAATTTCTTAGGGGTTGATGTAACAACCCAAAAAACTATATTGATTTTTTTTCATTAATAATTGTATATTATATTATATAACATTATAATAATATAATCCATATTGTAATAAACAACACATTATTTGATTATTAAGGAATGATATATTAATTAAAAACTAAACACATGAAACTTATAGACAGTATAATGTGATAAAAAAAATATAAAATAAGAAAATTAGAATAGAAAAATTTTGATCCTTCCCAACTTCTTTAATCTTTTATCAAAACAAATACAGTATTCGTAATACAATTAATATTAATAAAAAAATTACCATTTTAGAAAAGAAAAAAATATACAGCATTGAGAGGAGTTTTAATGAATAATGTATATAAAAAATGAAATGGTATTTATTAGAGGTAATAGGAATATTGGAATCAAAGTGTGATCATTGGTCAATATGATAGTTGGGAACAAGGAATATTGGTAATAATTTTACTATTATATTTTTTTGGTTAAAATATTTAATGAAAAATAATAATTGATGTAAAAATGAGGAACAATTCCCTCAACAACTAGAATCCTACATTGTGAACCCCATTTTCCGAAACATTGTTGGGAGGTAGACTTAATGGGGTAAACCCTTGAACAAACCTAATGAGAGCATGAAAAAATTGAATCTCAAATAAAATTGAATATTAGATTACTTCATGTTACTATAAATCACAATTAGTGAAATATCAACTAAGCCACCACAATAAACTACCACTCGGACACATATTACCCTTTAAGTGAATTCCAATGTAATAAGGGGATATGTGTGTAGGCCATGGAATCATAATACAGTAATTTCCTTTGTATAAATGAAGTGGTTAATTTTTCAATAACATTTTGAATAATAATTTTTTCTAAAAAATATTAATGAAAATAAGATAAATTTGAATGTTTGATTTTTTTTGGATTTTAATATAATCCCATATAAAAAAACATAAAATATTATAATAAACTCATGTATTCTATATAATTTCTAATTAAATTAAATAAATGTTTAAAAAATTATTTATTTAAATATAAATTATAACATAATTATACATTCACTCATGGAATTCTTATTTTTGTCAGAAAGTTTATTATGTTATAAAAAATTTATTTTTCAATAAATAATGAATTTATTTCCCAAGTATAAATACACATATTTAGAATTTTTTTGATAAATTAATTTTATATTTTGATACACTGGGTGGAAATTAGTTTAGGGTGAATTTTTTAGAATTTTCTAAAATAAAGTATTTTTCAATGAGTAGTCAAATTAATTTTTTTGTTTTCAGTGTATTTTATGATTACATAATTATTTAATAGTAATTTAATAATGATATAATAAATAATTATTAGAATACATATCATAAAATATCTTAATTTATTAATATTAAGTCTTTAAATGAGTTTCAAAAAATTAAAAAATACTTTCATAATTCTAAAGTTGAAACTATGATTTTAGATATTATATTTTGTAGAAAAATGACTTTTTGATGTCCAATATAATATTTAAATATGGATTTTTGTTATAATATATTATAATACTATAAATCATTACTCAAATTAACAAAATGAAGAAAATGCACTGTAAGGTAATTAGTTTTCTAATTTCCACAACCTAGACTTCTAAGACCAATATTTGGATATTATTAAATAATTTATGCTCAATTATTATAAAATATGAACCAATTACCAAGTCCTATCTTATAAAAATTCATAATACATGAGGATCTAGTAATTTTATATCTAAATTAGTCACTCCATTGAATCCTTAATACCTCATGATTCCATCGTCCTATCTTAGGAAGGAACCATTTAAGGTAATGTAATTCTACACTTCCACATTTCCATTAATGTTCTTATTTTCCTGAATGATTTCTAAATTTTCAATTAATGTTTTAACATTACATCTTTTATTATCCCATTTTTGAAAAAAAATTGTTTTATTAGTGGGTGAACTCCATCTATTCCTTTTATTACACTTATTTAATTAATATTTTATGTAATCATGTTGCTGAACACGTTTCATGAATATCTCTATTTTTATTTTAAAATTATTATATTTGGAATACCCAAACCATTTCCTTATCCTCATTAATTTGACATGAATTAAATGTTTTTTTTCAGTAATTACATGTAGAAAAACTGTATTCCATTTCAATGGGATAAAGATATTGTAATGATTATGTCTTTATGGACATATATACGTAAGAGTTTAATACAAACTCCACTCTTTATTCCCCACTGGTTATTTATGAAATTAATTATTACGATGATGAGGATAACATGACTTAATATATAATATGGGTTTATCCTAATAGTTCCCCCAATGAAATCGATTAAGAATTAATCTATCAGAATGCCTTCTTTTAGGAAACCTTGTTGAGTAACATTGGTAATTATGATTTACAAGATAATAGTGATAAACCATGATGATATTATTAACAATGTATCATTTTAACATTGAATTTAAATTTCAATGTAAGGATTAATTATCATTATTTTATGATATTCCACATTTCATTATTCCCATTCCTTGTTGATATTCCTCACGGTCACATGATAAATATGCATTTTGTTAATTCCTTTACCTAACTTTATGTTCTCCAATTTATTTTGATATATGTCCCCTTGGTATGAGATAATCTAGACACAGATTAGGATTAACC
Source organism: Viscum album (assembly GCA_963277665.1). Classification (NCBI taxonomy): domain Eukaryota; kingdom Viridiplantae; phylum Streptophyta; class Magnoliopsida; order Santalales; family Viscaceae; genus Viscum; species Viscum album. Next base: position 1,218,905,968 of record OY728159.1, read on the forward strand.
CACAAAAAAACCATTCTATTGTATTATTAGATTTATTATGTTATTTCTGAAATATATTTATAATTTCCAATAAACTAAACCTTATAGGTTTTGGTGTATTATTTAATATTGTACCATGTAAAAAATTTATTTATTAAAATGGTGGGATTCTATAAATTTAATGAATATATATCATATATATGATTGTAATGAATATTTAATGGTTATTTTTCATTTGAATTTCCTTTTTTCCCATCTATAAAAAATTGGAAACCATATTCACTTGTACGTAGGATCTAATATCTCTATAAAAATATAATTAATTTTTGAATATACACATTTTATTGATGAATATATCTATATGTATAATAAATATATATGATATTTCCATGATGATTATAATTTTGATACGATGGAACCATAAAACAAATTAAAAGGACACAATCTACCAATACAAGACACTTATGAAATATAAAATAGATAACAACAACAAATGACTACATTAACACAAAATTATTGATAAATGGGTATTGAAATTTTATAATTGGAACATATACGATATTAGAAGTATGTAAATTACTCTCACATAGATTCAAATATATATAATTTTATATACAATAGGTAAGAAAACCTACGATGCATGTTGGATATGTTGTAAGGGATATTGTCTCAATTCCAACATCACTGTGAGATATTAGTTATTGTAAACCAATTAAATTTAACTCTATATATATACTACATATTTGATTTATTTCACATGAATATATATTCATTATTATTTATTTTTATGTTTCTATTTATACTTTTTTTGGGTTTTTAATTTAAATGTTACTTAAGAGATTAGGATTTATTTTAAAATCTAATTTTTGGGACTACTTATATTTTTGTTGAGGAATGTTATTGTATATCATTTATTAAATCCATTAATTTTCATATCAATTTTATATTTGATATTTTTTTTATTTTATAACAACTTTTCCTATATTCTGAACATGAATCTAAAAAAATTATTTTTCATTAGAAAGTTGACAATCTTTCCCTTTTTTATCTAGATTATTTTTTATAATAACATTTTTTTCTTATTGTTTCAATAATTTTACATTTATTTACTCAAATGATTTATTAACGTAATTTTATTTCATACATTACATTTAATACGTATTAAAGCCATTTTTTGGAATTTTTTCTGAATATTTATTTTCTCCAACGTCTTTAAAAAACTGAAAGGAATGTTTTTAACATATACTTCATTTACAGATTTTCCCAATGCCTTGACCATTTTTTCTATTTTTCGTATTCTAAAAGATGTAAATGGTTTTGAAAATAATCCTATTTTGATGAAATATTACTATAATTTTTTTTTACTTTTATTTAATTTTTTCTCAATGATTTATTTAAAAAACCTATACTTTTGATGAATTAATGGAAAAGAATTTATGTATTATCAATTTTGTTTTCATTGATCTCACATTGAACCATTCAAATTGTTGTTCTTATATTTCATTTTACATTAAATTTATTATAAATATAAATACTCTTTATTTAATAGATATTCTTATTTCATAAAATGCATACCATTTCTATATATGCTATTTAAACAATTGTGGTTATTTTATTATTTGGAGAAATCTTAATATTCTATACTCATTACCCAATACAAATATTTATTAATATGGTATATTCTTTATAGACGAAATTTATCATTAAATATATGAAGAATTTATTGGACTTTATGGGATGGGTGGGTCTATCCTTAATGCATTAATAGGTCTCATGATACCAATCCATTAGTAAGACTTTTTATATATGTTTTTACTATACAGCTACCCAATTATTAATTTTTTATTGTATAAGGAATTGGTGGTAATGATATCATGTTTATTGAGATAATGAATTCCTCCAATAACAATTTTCTTCATTCATAATTCAACTATTTTTTTCTGTAATATTAATGAATTGAAAATATAAATTGATGCATTTCGTTGTTATGTTACTGAATAAATGGAATGCGTTTCAACTAATTTAAATTTTCAAATTGACTATTCCCTACTAACTCCAGACAACATATGACAAACATTAACCTTACTAATAATATTATATCATAATTTAATTTTTTCATGTTAACTAGTATATGAAGAATGTTATTATGAATAATATCAGGGATTCGAGAATGATTCTTATGATATGTGTTTTATTATTCCATCATAATACGTGAATTATGTTTGTATCTAGTTTACTAATAATACTAAATGTTAAATGTTTTGGGATGATACATCTTATTTTTTATACCAATATGATAATGTTGACACCAAATTCCAGTGACTATAGTTATGTTTAAAAAAAAGTAAAATTCATATTTTAAAATAAAATTTCTAATAGTGGAAAAAATGTTTTATAAATTCCATGCACATAATGTTATAAACATCATTTTGAATGAAAATTATTTCTGAATAATTAAATATATTTACTGAAAACTGACTTCTTATTTCCCAAGAATTAATGAATATTATTTTATTGTGTTGGAAAATTATACATAACCATTATTATTAGATTATTTATATTCATACCTCCTAATTATATATACAGGTTATAATGATCAATTTAAAAATATAATATTTTTATAGTAGATCTCAATTCTATTAAAGAACTATGTTTTGGGTTAATAATGCTATTAAACATTTTATTATTATAATTTTGTTCAACTTTCCTTTCCCTTAAACTAATTTCACCCTCAAATTTATTATTCAAGTAATCATTAGTTTAACATTTCAGAATATCTTTTTTGAAAACCCAAATCTTACATGGGGATGGAAATACCTCCATTAAAATAGGCATGTGGGAAACAAAATTTCGAATTGAATTAACACATAATTAGGTTCCTATACTAGGATAACATTGTTGGAATGTAAAATTATATATGGGGAGAAGAATGCTATATTGTAAGGACTAATAGATGGTAATAGTGAACATTACCAGGAGAATTTAACAACAAAAACCATAAATTACTATGGATAAAAAAAATCAGAAATAAAGGAAAATGAATAATAATATTATTTCATGATACTTTTCCATAATTTTTCGTAATTATATTACTATAAATATATATATATTCATATTATATACATACTGCATGTCTTTCTATTTAATAATCAAAATTTCATCAATTGGTTATTCGTCGATCAAATTTCATTTTATATCCCTCTCCATGAAAGGAATTACCATGATGGATTTTTAATTCATTGTTCACTAAAATTAGAATATAAGGATAATAAGACCCCTAAAATAATTAAAATACATTCCTCCTATAACTAGTTATTTGCAAAAAATATCATTATAAGTTATTCAATATTTTTAAATCAAACTTCATTCTCCGAATCGTTAAAAATAACACCAAAATTTCAATATAAACCATTCTCTATGTAGTTACCCTAAAAAATATTCCAAAATATAACATATAAAATTTAAATTATAAAAATATAGAAACATGATCACTAAATTTCAAGAATCTAGATAACATTAATCCCCCAAAAATATAATGTATCTTTTAATATCACACACAAAATATGTGAATACAATGATCATATAGTTTCCAAAAACATGGTAATACTATGAATAACCATAAAAACTCCTTTTAAGAAAATATGATTCCATTAATTGATTCTCTACCTATTCCACCAATAAATCATAGATTACCTACTGTATTCCATGAGTCTATAAAGAAAATAGACTTTATCCCAGAGAACACAAAAAACATTTTGATAAATTAAAAATTTGGTCCATGGTCAAAAATATTATCGCATTTACAATATCAATATCTGGCATCACTTTATTTCAAATAAACTTATTTACATAAACAAAATGTGCACATTTAGGGTTACATGTTACTCAATCACCTATTTTCGATAGAATATTTCATTTTAATTTAATAAATTTTCATTATTATTCATATTATTCAACAGACGCCTGTAAATTACTATATAAGAATTTTTATTGAAAAATACTTATATGTTTCATTATTCTCATTACCATAATATGTAGTAACTTTTTTGTTGACTTCTAGGCCGTTGGAATATTTCTACGAATATTTCTGATGCCAGTCGCTGAGTTGGTGTAGGATTTCGGGGCCCAACCAGCATCAACATGGAGATATTAAAAATATTAAATATATTTGATCATGCATGAATAGTTTCTTTGTCAAAATGGAATTAATCATTCATAGAGTCTTAAATCTAAAATTTGGGACCACATTTTAGTTTACAATGTTTTTTTTCCTTTAGGAACCACATAACATTTCTCAGTGCTAGGTGTTAGGTTGGAGGTAAGTCATTGTTGTGGAATTAATAGGATGTTAATAGATTGAATTAAAAATTAAATCAATATCCCCTATCCCAATTGAGTTCACATAAAACTGAGTAGATAAACCCCTGCCCCCTAATTTTAGATTCAAAATTTGAGTCTAATTCATGGAGAAGAGGCATTACCGATCACTTATCTTAAGGGAGATCAGTCCCAAACCATGGTGAAGCATCTTTAGAGTGTGGATCTGACCACGATTATTTGTAGGTTCTCTCAATGTTATAAGTACTTGAGATTTATGACATGTTACCCCATTTAATTCATCCTTTTAAGGATTTAGAGCCCAATTATGACTTCTATAGATCCCCTAGTGGTTCATATGATGATTTTCGGGAATATTGGGGTGATTCTAGTGGCTCAGGGGGGATTTCAATTCACAATTTCTGATCACATGGTGTGCAGTATAGGGTCACACATCTTGTGTTTTCCATTCATGGAAGATGAAATTTTGTAAACTACATGCAATGTACTGGCAGTATACCCTGTGTAGTGAGTGAAGGTCTTATGGAAAAGGGAACAGGAAAGGCTAGCCATGTCAAAGAATAAGTTCGTGTGAATGTGCCAGAATATGGTGTGATAGAAATGGGAATTGGACAGAGGCATGGAAAATTGGTAGGATAGATGGGACACACAATGTACTAGGGGTACACTCTATGTGTCTATACAGAGTTAATGAAATTTTTAGTAGAAGATAACGGTTGGGGGCTAGGGTGTGGTGTGACACACAGTGAAGAACTTTTCATGTTGTGTAATCTCACATGGCTAGCCATGTCATGTAGCCGAGGACACAAATAGTTGTTAAAGAGGGGTCACAAGTCATGTGGACCCCAGTATATTCCATGAAAATTTCATGTAGACTTCCTCATACAGTCTCCCCTTAATCGGGGTCCAGATAGAGGCATGTGAGAAGTCTATCCTGAGTAGTTTTTTTCATAGAATGTGAAGGTACCCACTATTTATTTGAGATATGATGCATGGTGATGTGATGGGTCACATCAGTTAGATATGGATGGAACAATAATGATTTATTGAGTTCCTTGTTATATCCCTTTGGGGGAATAGAGAGTCATTATGTACTCAGTACAATATTATAACCCCCCTCAATAGGATGATCTTGGGCATATTTTTAGCATCCCACTAAGGAGGAAATGGTGAGAAACTATATCATATAATTTACATAGATTAGGATCTAGGTATGATCAATACCAATAGTATATGGGAAGTGATCCCCTATCTAGAAAGATAACATAGTATGATTGGTTGAATCATTGGTTATATGATCTCCTCTATAGAGGGCTGTATCAGTAGGGTTTGTGAAATCATTTTGTATATGATCAACAACTAATCATATTGCTTATATAGTTTTAATGGAATAATCAGTTATATAAAACCCTATTTTGAGTGTTGTACCATTTGGGGTTTTTTAAATCCTTATGACCAACATTACATCAGCAATAATCACCTATATGAGTGATGAGATCTCTATGATGTCGGGTTAGGATTTTTGGGGTATCCCAGAAGTACATGATGTTTTCCCATTTCATAGTGAACTTGTGTTACCATACTGTGTTTGTGTGTCAACTAGATGTCCTAGGAGTGATCTACAATTATAGGAGGTGTGTTATTTAGTATTTTAGATGGAGTTGGTGGTGTACTATAATGGAACTGTGAGCAATCCATTTTCAAAGTGTTGATTCATTTCATGGTTCTAGTTGGGTTAATAGTGTACCCCATTAGGTATGGGTGAAATACCCAATCTAAGTATCATGATCCACTAGGTTCTAGATTGACTTTATTTATGGTGAGATATGATGAGCTTGTTCTCTCAGATGTATAGCACTAAGGTTGGTAGGGTTTCTTCATTGGATTTGTGATTCCCGATAGAGTGGAATATCATGGATATGCCATCAGGGATGGAATATTTGATCCTAATGTTTTTCTATCTCTCAAACATGTTCATTCTGGTATGGCCAATATCAATTAGAAAGTTCTTTTAGTCTTATTTTTTCTTTCAACACTCATGTGTAATTTGGTTGTGGGCTATGAGGTTGGAACCTCATGAGACATCGAGTTTATGATGTCTATATCTAGGTGATTCTTGTATTAATTGTGTATTTTTCTTATCTATTTGTTAACACACCACGTGGAATGAGAAAACTAGTCATATATATCTATGGATGGGTTGATATAATTTTTCTCCCGTGTTTGGGTCCCCTATGTCTTGGTTTGAGCGGATTGATTTCTTATAGTTTTCATGTTTTATTTTGGAATTTGGGGAAACTAATAGGAATTGTCATACTTAACAGTAAATTGGATTTCCCTACATTTTTGTTTTGTTTTGTAGATGATAGTAAATTCAATGAAGTCCTGAGAGGACCCGAAGAAGTTGATGTTTTGGGCGCTAGACCAACCGATGTGTTTTCCTATTCATGGCCATGGAGATTTCAGATTATTGTATTTGATAGTGTTCCCCACCATATGAGATGTCTTTATTATTTTATTATTATTAGAGAGCTATTATTTTTACATATTATATTTTTAGTACATCTTTTGTAGTCTACTTTTCAGATCGATTTATTCATGTTTTAAATTTTTTTAATTATATTATATATGCACTGTTTTAGGGAGATGTATCAGTGTACGGGAGTAAACGAAGCATTGTCTAAGGCCTCTAATGGGTGTGATATGGCAAGAAAACAATGGACACTACCACATGTGCTATTATAGGTGTTCTTGGTGGAGTTGTGGAGTAGGACCCATAGGGATGGGGTGGTCTATATTGGTAATAGAGAATTATTCACTTTATGATAGTAGTAGAAATCTTTTCCATACTTGAAATTTCATTGGGTAGCATAGAGAAAATGTTAAAGAGATTCATTATCAGATTTTAGTCCAGGGACTCCTATGTTGTTGGTGCCACCAAAAAATCAATTCACCAGGACATTGATAACCATCTTGTTAAAATTATACAATTGGGCATTGGTCACAAGGAAATTATGGTGCATTCAGTATATTGGACTATATTTTGAGATCCATGTACCTTTTGAGTCAACTCCCAAGATATACTATATAATTATAGAATTTCTTTATTCTATTTAATGATTCCACCATGAAGACACCCTGATAGGGTTCTTATGTGGGATAGTGATGAAGGTCCACCACAAGATGAGACTTTAGTGTAATGATCTAGTAATAAAACAACACCTCTTGGTGGTCCACTAATTGATCCACCACCGATTAATCCAATGGTTATACAGATATAGTAGGATTATTATGCATTCCTGTAATGATAACTATAGAAGTTATTGAGTTGATGGATATAGAGGTATCTGTGTGTGGCCTACCCCATGTAGGTAATGAATTTGATGAGGTTGTTGAAAAAAATTTACACATTCTGAGGAATCATCCGGATCATATTTTGGTACTATTGAAAAGTATTCTACAAGAACGGAAAATTCTATAGTGACGTCTAGGGATGCAGACCCCTGAAGAGGTGACTCTAAAATAGGAAGAGTTTGAGTGGATCTTCAGAGATGATTTCTATCTATCCACATTGAGATTAGTGTATCTCCAATGAATTTTATAGCTTTAGTAAGATATAATTTCAATGGATGAGTTCTATAAGTGGTTTACCAAACATTTTTGATACATTCTAGATATAGTTCATGATCCATTTTTCAAGGCACATATCATTGAGTAGGGATTACATTGGGAGATTAGGTCATTAGTATAATTACTATTCATTCCCATATATGATGGAGTGATGGAGAAACCATGTCAGTGGGGAGCCTTTCGGATGAGGACAATCAAACTATTAGTGGTCAGAAAACATGTTATGAGACTTGGGTAGCTGGTATCTAATGTTTGGATTAGGGATATAAGTGTGAATGTTACTTAATGATATGATCCAAGGATGGTGGTCTTGATTCTTTGGGCTTCTAGGATGGTTTTTTTGTTGTAAGAGATGTGGTGCTACGATTCCAATGTTCAGTTTCATCTTGATCAAAATTTAATGGACTACCTAGATACATATAAGGATATGTTTGAAAGACCACCATTGTAAAGGATTCATGTATAAGATTGAGTTATTCTTGATTTATGTCATGAAAAAGGATAGGGGATCTTATAGAGAAGTTTAATATGGTTTTAGTTTCCATGACCATCCATAGGATTCTTATGATAGGCATACAGAGAAAGAGGATAGGGGAGAGGATAGCTGCAGTTCATAGGGCCCTTGACCCTGAGGCTCTAAGTATGATTATTTATTTCCTTTCAATTTTTTTGTCTTATTCATTGATAGTATTTCCAGGTACTCTATTCATTCCACTTCTTGCTTGAGGGTTTTCGATGATAATTTTGGGAATTTGTAAAAAATTGTCTTGGTTTTTTGATTTCGAACCATGTACAAGAGAATGGGGGATGATTCTCCGAGTAAGACACATTTTTATGATGCGAGTAAGACCATTAGAGTGAGTTAGATTCCCCGAAAGTGTTTAATGACCTGGTGAGGTGGAAAAGTTCTATTGACTTGTGTGTTATTAGAGGTTTTGTGTATTAGAGGCTTGGAAAGAGAATGTCCATTAACACCTAGTGTATAAATGTGGGAATCCCTATATTATTCATTTATACCGTCATGTTAAAATAGTTATCTTTCATGAGGTTCTTCCGTAGGATCGACGTTCCATTCATCCAGTAGAGGAAGAGGCCTTCCATATTTCATCAGTCTCCACATCATGTTAGAGAGTTAGCACACATATAGACCCAATGACTATAGAAGGAAAATGGGGCTTGGTGTTTTCCTCATGTCACAGATAAAGATTCCCATGAACACTAGTTTCATAATGAATACCTGGTTGAGATGGATCTGTATTATTTTTTGGCCTTTATGGTTCCGCTGAGTGCATTCTAACAGCCAGCACGAGTACCATTTGTCAGATCGGTAGAATGAGAGTCCATGTCGATAGATACATTACATTCCATAATGCCCATGCATTTAGTTTTTAGGGATTATAAGATTTAATGTGGGGTGGATGTGGTGAATTTTTTTGATGACTATTATTAATAGAATATTTATAAAAATATTTATATAGACCAACACTTAGTGGGTCTTTTATTTATGACGAGAGAGACTCAACGCAGTATACTAATAAATAAAATATAGTTTATCAAAAATGAATAGTACCATTGTAAACACTGAAAACCCCTTAAGAGGAGTCTTATATCCTAAATATGAGAGGAATTTTTAGTTCAAAATGTGGTTTCTTCCAGAGTCATGACATAAATGTTTTCAGCCCAATGAGCCAGGTTGGAGGAATGCTTTTAGTTGGTTGTTAAAAGAAGGGTAATTGATTTAATTAAAATTAAATTAATACCCCCACCCTGTAGTGTGTGTATGGAAGAGAAGAGACAAACCCATCTCCCTCTATAGACAAATAGATGAACTAAGTTAAATAAAAAGAAAAGTGGTACTATTAATCTCTTATCTAGATGGTGATCACTCCCAAATCATCGTCCAACCGCATTTGAGTGTGGAACTAATCTTAATGATTCACTTTTCTCCACAAGGTAAATGGATTTGATTTTTTATTCATTATACATGTTTACATTATTTTTATTATGTTTTTGGATCCCTATTATGACTACTTGTGTCTCCATGGTGGTCAATATTTTTGTTTTAGGAGAATCCTAGGTGATGTTGTCAACTTTCATGAAATTATCATTTAAAATTCATGATCACATGACATTTAGTTCGGTTCGAAACACTCAGTGTTCTACCTGTTTAGGGAAGATTATTATTTTTGAACTCTATGATGTTTCCTAGGGGTACACACCGTTTAGTGAACCCTGGTCATGTGGAAATGGGTCTTTGATAGGGTATCATTGTCAAAGGATCTGTTTATTTGATCATACACTAGAACATGATTCCCGGAATGGGAAGATGAAGCCAGGAATACCTATTGTACTTTTAGAAGGGACATTTTCTGTACTAGGAGTACACTCCTTGTGTGGATACGTGGATGTCCATGCCATGCGGGGATGACTATGGATGGGTCTCGAGTGAGTTTAGAGACAATTATTTATCCATATACACACCGTGTAAGCTTACACAGCCAGTCTAGAAGTGTAGAGAGGAAAAAAGTGTGTGTTTATGTGGGCTGACACCCCATGTGTACCCCAGTTGAAATTGTGTACAATTCATGGATATATTAGAATAGCATATTTAATTCATTAGTGGTCAGATAAAAGCTCATGAGTTTCCCATACTGAGCAGTTTTATGTATAGAACATGATGGTGGTAACTGTTTTTCCTTTGATATGTGATGCGAGGTGATGTTATGGCTCATATTGTTAATCAATGGTTAAACCAACAATGGTTGGATTATTCTATAGATCCATACCAATAAGGTTATATTGTAGAATTATGTATTTCGTACACTATTGTGATCCCATCATTATGATAAGCATGGATAGTGTTATAGCATTCCTCTGAGGAGGCTATGGTTGGATCATCAATCGCATTATTTCCCTAGATTGGGTTCTTGGTACCATCACAATCCACACTACATGGGTGGTTATTACCTATATATAATATTGATAGCCTTTTATGGTATGTGACATCATTGGTTATATGATCACTTACATAGAATGTGATATCAGTATGGTTTATTTGATTTTAATCTATATTCTCCCCTACACAACAATCATTTTCAGTAGGGTGTGTGGTATCATCATTTTTTACAATCCCCTACATGAGTTATACCAATGTGTTTTTGGAAACCTCCTAAACAACATTACACATGTGTAAATAACTTATATGAGTGATGTAATCATCGAGATGTCAGATTAGATTTGTTGTGTCTCTGAGTGGTGATGATGGTGACACTGTTTATGATAAATTTTCAGATAATGTATTGGGTTCAAGGTGTCCCCCATCCATCATGGGAGTGATTCTATATACAAGGAGGTGTGGTTTACAGTATTATAGAATGGGATTATAGGACCCCATTGTTGTTGGGAGTGATCCTATTTCTAAGTGGTGAGACATCTAGGGGATCTAGTAGGGTTTGAATCATCCCCCATTAGTGATGGGTGGGATCCTATATTTGAGTATGAAGAACTACTGGGTGGCATGATTTATTCATTTATTCACAGATTTGACAAGAATTTTATCTTAGATTTATACCTCCTATTATTGTGGGATTGTACATCCTAATGTGAGATTCCTGACAGAGTGGTATATCATGGATTTTTCTTCAAGGATGGTTCTATTGTTCAGGATGAAGGGTATCTCCTGAACAAGATCCATATTGGATGGAATGGCTCATGGAGAGAGTTATCCTAGCCAAGTCTTACCATTGATCATCGAGTATAATATTTCAATTGCATATGAGGTTAGATCCTTATGAGATTTGGAGTGAGAGGAAAGTATATCTTGGTGATTAAAGGATTCCTTGTGGATTTTTAACATCTTTTTGTTGACACACCACCTGTAATGGGATGATTAGTCAGGTTTAGATGAAGATTTATTTATATAGAGTTTCTCTTTCACATGGGTTCCATTGGTATTAGGTTGAGCAGACTATTTTCTTTTCAATTACCCCTAATTGTATTGGGGTTTTTGTCCCCCTAATGGGCACTATTATACTCCCACCCATATGGGTTTTTCCTGGGCATGTTGTTCCGCTTGACGATGATAGGCCATTCGGTGGAGTCCTAGGAGGACCAATAGTTGGTTAAACTCAGTGATATAGAAACTCTTAGTTGTTTTATTGTTCTTGGAAAATTATATTTTTAACAAGTTCATTTTAAATAGATCCACTCAAGCGGAGAGTGTGGGCCACATGCATTATTTTTAGTGGTCTTTTATTTTTCCCTATTACAACATGTGTACTTTAGTGGTACTCTTGTTGTGGGATATATATAGGCATGTATTTCATTTTCCCTTTATATTATATTCGCACTATTTCATTCAGATGATTCTGGGTGTGTGTATGTATAGGTACCATAGACTAAGGCTTCATATATGTTAGATATGCATATTCGACACTTTACATGAGCCCTTGGACAATTAAAGGTGGGCTTGGGGAGTCGGAACTATGACCTGATTGAGATTGATTGTGACATTATATTATAGGTAAAACACGTTTATAATGTAATTCTCAAATCCAAATATATGAAAACAATAATAATTATTCATCAAAGATCTACAGAGCATTTGTCCATCCATGGTTTATGTGTTAACTAATATATTATTCCATTAGCTTGGATAATTCCTATAGTCTACACATAAGTCATTAAATAATAACATGTACCTTAGGATGAATCTTGTATCTCTCTATAGAAATATTCATTCTTCTATAGAAATTAAAAAAATCTATGCACTTATCATTCCCTTCATAAAATATCCTTTTTCCCATAAATTCATTTCCTAGAGTACATTTAACCTCATTCACAACATTTATAATTATTAATCTTCTTCCCTTTAAGATCATTATAAAACAAAGTTTTTCCCATATCATATGTCTTTCAAAACTCACCCATATTGATATTTTCCATCAAATAATGAGATATCATATTCGGCATAATCACAATGTTTCAAAATCCATCTCACATTCCCTTTGTTTGTCATGATAAATATTATCCAATTAACTTAAAAAAATCATCATAAATCCAACAAGTTCAATCAATTATATTATTAAAAAAATAAGTCTTTGGGAAAACAATAATAATAGCATGACATCATATAATCATGAAACATTATACATATGATGACTCAATCAGTGAACCTTATTTTAAATATAAAGAAAATTATGTTTTACCCCATTCATTCATCATCATAATATTTTCAAATTCTTTATAATGGTTTATAAAAAAATATGTGTAAAAACTAGAATAATGACAAGGATTTTCAATCCATGTATTAGTAGGGGAACACATACACACACACACCGTATATCATATTTATGGTCATGAAATACTCAACCAACACATTCCATGGTTATCACCCATAGATGCATCTATCCTAAATCCACGTCAACTTTTAGTTTATATTGAATTATTTTATTCAAGTAAACCACATCCCTTTCATTACCCTAACAAAGTAAATTATCCTGTAATTATAATTATCCTATGGTTTAGGGATTTATGATCTTATTTTACAATGGTAACCAAAAATTTATTTGATTCGAAATAAAATGACCCATTATTTTCATACATAAATATTACAATTTTTTTGAATAATATTCGATGCATAACATTATTTTCCACATTATAATCATTTAATTCTATTACCATTAGAATCCTGGATATATAAAAAACATTTTCAAAAGATATCTACATCATCTCACACCAAGCTCTTCATAAGTTACACCATTATTAGAACTACCATAAATAAAACAAATCTTATAAATCATGGAAAATAAACATAAGAAATGGTGATATTAGATATTCGGAATTGGTAAATGTATGTTCCCATATTTTTCTAGGAATCCTCCTCATTGATATTTTCAATAAACCTCTTTGGGTTTGGATTTCATTTCATTAAACATTGATGGTTATGTCACATTCAGACACAAAGAGTCTTTATTAATGAAAATGACCAATATTATAGGGATGATTGTTTGTTTGACTAAATAATGTTTGGGTAAAAACAAATTAAATGTGACTATGAGGGGTTTAAATGAGTTTGGGAGACTTGTAAGATAGTGTGGGAATTTTAGAACAAACTTTTGTTGGAGATAGTTACATGAAATTTACATTCCTTAAAAATGAGTTACATGAAATGTAACTATCTCCATAAAGATGTCATGGGAGGGTTACATTTAATGAATTTTTTTATGGATTCAACTTCTTACACACCATGAATCTATATTACATAATGTTAAATGTTTTATTAATGGTTAAATTTACTAGAGGTGTTCAAGATTTTGATGCAACTCTTAATTAGAAAAAGCGTAATGTAAAAGGGGTTTACACACTGTGTACTTATTAGGATGAGAGGTTTTAAATAGGATAATCCATTTTAAATTATAATTATTACTTTTAGATTTTACATTAGATCCTATTAGTTCCATATGCATGGACATTCTGACCTATGACCACCAAACTCATGTGTCATCCTTGTACCATGATTAATACATGGTAAAGTTAATGTTTGAGACCTTTAATTAATTTGATAAATTGATTTGTTTATATATTAATATTATAAATTGGAATAATATGTATATTGTGTTATAATGTATAGTTTAATCACATAAGATAAATTAGGTTAACTATTATGGTAATTTACATAAGGTTTAATGAGTGTTAAAATAAGGTTAATATAATAATGATGATAATTAGAACCTAAATTAATGTAATATACTTGACAAGAAAATGCTAATTTTATAATTTGATCATCGTGACTTATTTTTTCATGTCAAAACTGTGTGTTATTGTAAATCTAATTTTCATAAATTATATTTTATGTATATGTGATATCTTTTTATTGAATCCTTAGGGTGGATGTATATTGGAATATTGATTTATTTTAAGATATAACTTCTGATTTATGTTGATGTTTTTAGGAATAGAGTTTGTTCATCATACATTTTTAGGACTGGGTACAATGTTATGGGATTGTTGATGGTGAAATATATGATTATTTTGGATTCTTGTGGGCTAGATGAATTGTTATAGGATTCTTAAGTGTGGTATTCCTTTATTCTTAGGGTGATATTTTTGTTATATTGTGGGTAAATTCCATTTTTATGATTTTTTATGAGGTTTTCATGCTTGCAAGGAAAATGTACCTCTGAATGGGGTGATCCATCCTGATATAGGGGGAACCACTCATAGATAGAGATAATGGCAGGGCACTGAAGTAGGTGTGTTGACCATTTCGTAAGTTATCTTGGTATGGAAGAGGTGATTAGAGCGGGGATACAATTACTTTACGATTTATTATTGAAAATAAAAAAATAATTGTAGTTATATTAGTTTGAAATGATTTAGTAAACATAAAATAATTAACATATGAAATTTTTATAGAGGTTTAGATCTCACGATCCTAGAACTCTCTTCAATCTCCTGTACTGCTTGAATAGACGGTTATACAGTATATCTTAACTTTGTACATGGAGTAATAACCAAATTATTAGATATATAGATGTACCTTTTTTACTTTTCGGTACAAACGCACTTACCTTTTACACCTGGAGGTATAACCCCCAAATTTCTTTGGAGTCACAACCCTTGTACATATTTTTTTGGGAATAATAACCCAAAATTAACTTTTTATTATAGTAATAATCTAATGAAATCTTTTTTATGGGAAAATATTAAGCCAAAATCTAGAATACAAATAGGATATTGGAAGAATTACATTGTAGAAATATATCTTAAAAACAGATTTTTTTATGATGATGAATAATTTTGATCCATATCCTGTTCGATGATCACAATAGGTATGGAAAATATCGATTATGGTGATCTTACATGATCATTGAATAATAATTAACAGTCGAAGAATTTTTTCCATGATTTCTTTGAGATCTATTGGAAATGCCTGATTGTGTCCTCACCAAATGAATTTTCAAATGTAATAATATCATTTTATATACATGGGTACATTTGTTTTTATTTGTGATGAAATTTTTAAATAATTTAATTAGAGATCTACACAAGAGTTTCATAATTGAATCTCCGTGTGACAATTTTTTGAGAATAATAAAAATAATATAAGCACTACATTAATTCTGTTGAAGTCATTCTCTACATAAAAAATAGTTGAAAGAATTTTTTTTAAGAAATATGAAACATAATGTTTAATATAATACAATTAATATTTATTAAAAAATTATAAAAAATTAAATTAAATTAAAAATAATTTTTATATAATAGAAATCCATTAGAATGATTTAAAAAATAGATCATAAATAATAATATCCATGAGTGTATTTCATTGAAAATATTCTATAATTAATTTTAAAAAAATATTCAATTATATATAAAAATAAAATATCAAGAATTTAACAATTTAATTATATTTTATAACTATAATTGAAAATAAAAAAAAATTGAAATATATTTTAAACATAAGGAGAGTCATGAATCACCACTTGATGTTTGGTAGTGAGTCCATAACTTACCATTGGAAATGTCTATTGGTGATCTAATATATTTTTAAATAATTTTTTTCTATTTAATAAAAAAAATTATTTATTCAAAACTAAAAAAATTCCATACATAATATCATCAATGTTATCAAAGAGAACTGTACAAAATGACTCACTATTGGATGTCTTATAGCATCTCATGATTCATCTTTGGGTTCCAATGGTGTCTCATGACAAACCATTGGGTTCCAATGACAGATCATTGAATTAAAACAAAAATCATTCTTAACAACAAATTATAGTTTTAGAAAATACCCATGATCCAAAAAAATAAGATATCATAAAATAATAAGATCAAAAAATTTATTTTAAATCAAATATATTGAAAAGTTTTATAAATAAATATAATCCCCCATGATTACATTATAGAAAATGGAATGAAAATCTTGTAAAAAAAGAATGACATCGAAATGAATCAATATCAAAACAAAAATTAGTGAATAAATCGAAATCATATATATAGTTCAAATAGAAATAACATTTTTCAAAATAAGTATGCATAAGTCACTACAAGAGTAAAAGGATGTTGATGAGAATGTTTTTTATTTCACAATTAAAAAATGTATCATATGAAATATCTTTATAAATTTTATTGTCAATTAATAAAAGTAGCGAGGAAAGAGAAAAAGAAAATCAACAAAAAATACTCAGTAAAAAATTAACAAACTATTGTAAATTTACAAGGGGGTATAAAATGACACACTGATGATAGTTTCCACTGGCGCCAAAATGACATACCATTGTGAATTTACAATAGTGTAAAAATGACATACCGATGGTTTTTATTATTGTTTTAAAAATAGAATAATTGTTGGTTTGAAATCAATAGTGTCTTAAAGATGGTATCAAATTTGATAAAAACAATTTCGTTTTTATATTTTTCATTATTTGAATATTTTATATTGGTGATTTAAATCATATAATGTTGAATTCCTTCAAATATGAAACCATGAACAGGAAAACTACATATTCAATCAATAAAATAGAGAGAAAAAATGTTGAAGAATGATGCCACCCTATAAGAAAAATATAAAAGGAGTATACAAAGAGATAAGTCGAGCTCACTGTAAGAAGACGAAGATAAAACTGAAAGAAAGACAAAAAAATCAAGGGTGATGAGCAGAGGGATTCCAAAAAAGATGAATGTCACCAGAGAAGATAGTGTTTCCATTCAAGATGGTGATAGTGGTTGAGCGTGCTAGAAGAGGTTAGAGGAGATGCTTGAGAGGGGAATATATGTGCAGTTATTTAAAATTAATATAGAAATGATGAAAAAGAGTGCATGAGATTTATTGGAGTAGAAGGTGAGATCTAATGTCTTAGAGACAAATCATGTAAGATCTGACAGTTGATGTGAAATTTCAGAGGAGATTGATGACTAGTATTAATTCTCAGTACCATATTAATGTCACCATAAATGTGGTTGAGGTTAACCTTGGGCTTTCACATATCTATATATTGGTACAACACAAAAATAAAAGATTATGGATAATAAATAACTAAATAACACATCAAATATGTAAACCATGATATTCCCAAATAACATTTTAAACTCAAAAAAATAATAAAATGGGGACATATAATTTTAAAAAATATATAAATTTAATCAATTATTTATTCAATTATAATTTATTAAAACGTAATGAGATGTAAAAATTTTATGACCCAATTATAAAAAATCTCCACCTTTTTATAAATTAAAAGCTGTAATATTTATTAAATTTTCGCAGAACTGAGTAGATTTTTTTTATTAAATCATAAAAAAAATCCATATTTTGGAAATTTATCAAAAGTACAAAATCATATGTACTAAAATAAAAAATAATAATAATCCATTTACATAGTGTATTTTTAGATATTTTCATCTCTTAAATAAGAAATATTAGATAATGTGATTTAATTTTTATTTCATCATATTGAAAAATATCAGAGATATATTGAAAATAATTGATAGTTGTAATGTTCAAATAGATATTGTTATTAGATAAAAAATAATCAAAATATAAGAAAGAACATTAAATTTTATAAGGAATGCATAAAAAATTGAATTGATTTAACCAAAAGGATAATATACTTATGTAATAGATAATATTCTTGAATACCTTGTTTGGAACATACATTAGAATATAAAATAAATAGTCCTTTTTAAAATAATCAACCTATGTAAAAGTGAAAAAAATACAATATTCAATGAAGGAATAATTGATTCATTAATATTTTAATAAAGACATTTTTAACCTAAATGATCTAATATCCATTAAAAAATAGTGATCAATATTCAACATATCATTTACACAAATTAATAAAGTTAAGAATTTTATATGTTAAATTTCAAATTAAAAGATAAGAACAAAACAATAATACATTTAATGAAACAATGAGTTTCCTACACAAATTTTTTATAAAATATTTTCTAATTTGAATAAAAAATATCTTTTTATTATTGGTTTTGAAGAAAAAAAAACAAAATCCACCTGTGTTTATATATAGAAATATTCAATTTTAGATGAAATCATCTAAAATTGATTTTATTACTAAACTAAAATATATTTTTAAATAACTTAATTGTTTAAAACAATTCACGATTCTTAAAAAAGTTAATAATAATGTTGGACTATGATGTAATTAATATAGGATATTGAGAAGTGTATTGAAAAATTTCCAAAATGAGTTATTGAAAAATTATTTCAAATAGACCGAGGAATATTATGTTTCCATACAAAAATTGTTTTTTAAACCTATATAACATTTCATTATTTCAAATACCACACAAGGGATAGATCCTACTAAATTTATGTATCTTTAAATAAATATAGAAAAATAATATTATAATTTTTAAATGAAGATTTAACATATAATCAGGTAATTAAAAAATAACGTCTTATCTTAGTAAAATATAACAATTTTACATGTTAAGGTAAAAATAGAGTAAATTTAAAGCATATTGCTTGAACTAGAAATAAAATTATTATCATTAAAAATTATCTTATACCCTGTGTTCCATCATATTAACCTATAATATAGAATACAATATGAATAATTATTATAAATAAACATATCTTCATTTAGTGAACTAGATAGATTTAATTGGACTAGAGGAATCCTTTTAGAGCCCATACCTTTCTATATACAACGAGAAATTCGAATTATTCAAGATAGAGTCTTTCAAAATAAATTAGGAAGACTGTGTTTTTCCTCCTAGACAAATTTTGGTCAAACGGTATTAATATAAAAAAATTTATATACCCAACAAGATGTGGTACATTTATTATAGGGTATTATAGATGAAAAATAATTAAAATTTATTGTCTTGTTATTTCCTAAAGACTGAGTATACATATTTTAACATTAATGTGCATAATTACCTTTCATGTTATACATAAAAAATTGGTATCATTTGAAATATTTCTATCAATTACTTTTGTAAAAGTTGTTTTATACATATGAATAAACTGATTATTATAAAAAAAACTATTTTTATAATATTATGGGTTTTTTATTGCCATAATTTTATCAAATTTAACATGGAATAGAACACATATTGACATGATTTCCTTTAAAATAGAAATAGAAATTTTATTTTTTTAATTATCTATCTTAAAAAAATCATGGTCATCACATATATAAAAATTTGAACATGAACAAAAATTTTTCAGTTTCTTATTTCCATGTTTAGGATTCTAACATTCCATTTAAAATTTATCTAAATTCTCATAGTCCAATTTATATATCATGTGATTATATTCATAATTTTTAGAAATAATGTTTTTTATATCAACATTACCATCCTTATATTTTAACAATTTAGAATCGAAAACATTTTTATGTTTTATTTTCCTTATAACAGAATCATTATGTTTTGTAATTTTTTTCTTTAATATTATTATTTTATCTGTTCAATTCCATGTAGAGTTTATCTATTTTTAGTTTGTCACATTGAAATTATTCATTTGGAGCAGTTAAATATTTAATATAATTTTCCATATTATATTCATAACCAAATCATTAATTATAGTCAGAGTGTACCTCATTTACAGTAGTAGACATCGAACACCAATGTTTAGATTCCTTTTCTTTTTCAAAACCAACATCACTTGTGTCTGACTCTCCTTTACAACTCCATCCAGCATGATATTCCTATATTTGTTACTTATAGTATTTCTTATGATTTCCTTGTTGTTTTATCTTTTTTACATTATGATTTTATGTGCCCATTTTTACTTTACTCATAACATATTAATTCTGAAGCATAAAATTTATTTCTCATACTTGTTTTATTACTCCATCTATAATCCTTTGGATAATCTAATACTGAAAGCGTCTTAATGAATCCCCTACTTTTAATGTACTTGTAAACACATTTGGTGATCTTTTCAATTTCATCCATATCACTTTTTAATAACTCATAATTATATGAATAATTAATAACATTTACATTTTATAGAATGTTATGATATTTATTTTAACAGGATCATAAGTACTATCATTAATCATTTAGAGATCATTTTTTAGTAATGATCTTATCAGATCATTGAAATAATATTCATTGAAATCCTTACTCTCTTCAATATCCACATTCATTGAATGTTATCTTTAGGGTAGAGCCTGTGGTAGTCTTTTATTGAGTGATTCATTCTTCATAGTTTATACTAGATAAAAAGTGATATTGATAATAGTATTGAATCTATTTTACATCTCATTTATACTCCCTTGTTTTCTCATCCTGAATTCTTGAAATTCAGTTCGATTTATACCTAACATAGTTATTTGTTTATTTTCAGTACCATAGTGAGTGGAATTTAATGTCCTTTAAATGTTATAAGTAGTCTTGCAACATGAATTTTGACAATACATATTTCTAATTAATGAAAAATATGATAAATTCATTTCTTTTTAACTGAAATCACATTTTGCATCCTCATTACTAGTAATAGTTTCCAATTAAAAACCCATTTTGATATAATACTTTAATATTCAACACTAATATTCAATAGCAATACCTCCATTACGCCTTTACAGTAGTCATAATCCCTCTAGTTGAAGTGAGGTGGCCAAATGGGATTTAACAAATAAAAATGATACTTAGAAATAATAAAGTGGTGGATATTTTCTATATATGATTATGTCTTGGATAACGGTTAGTTCAGAAATATTTAATTAAGTCAATTAAAAAAACAATTTAATAGTATCCATGATGTGATACCATTTTTTAGTGATCTAGGTATGGAAGATGTAACTAGGGGGTGAATAGTATTTTAGATTTATTATTGGATATATAGATTTATTAGAGTTATATTATACTAAAAATATTCACACGAAATAATAAAATTTACCAAGGTGATTTTTATCGTGGTTTGGATATCAAGATCCTAGTCCTCTCTTCAATATCCACTATTCGTTGTGGTGTATGGTATGCACTATAACCATATTTTTTACTCCGAGAAATAACTAGATTATATGAATTATTGATTTAAAATTTTCACCTAGTGGTATAACCCCAAATAGATTTTTCACCTAGAGGTATAACCTCTATCATTCTAGGAGTCAAAACCTTCCTACCATATTCTGGGAGGAATAAGATGACCTTCCATTTATATGGAAGGAATAAACCAAAAAAAATATGGAAGGAAAAATCTTAAACTAGACTCTAGAATACAAATATTATACTAGATGAATTACATCAGAGGAAATAACAAATAAAATGTAAACATGAGAAGAAGAAGAAGAAGGTGTTTTGTACTGCTCTTGTGCATTTAACACAATTGGTAGGGAAGATATAGACAATGAAGATATTTTGGTATCAGGGAAAAATTATTATATCTTGAAGAGGTTTCTCTTTGAAATCATTGAAAAATGCAGGAAATGCTTGATTGTATCCTCACAAAATTAAATTTCACATGAGAAATATCAATTGATCAACACTATGAAATTTTTTTAATTCTTGAAGCATTATGCTGAAGCATTAAATTAGATATAAATAGCGGCGTTATAATATTGAATCTCTACATGAAACATATTAGAGATTAGTAAATATAATATTATCATTACATTAAATATACTGAAGCTCTTCTAGGTATAAAACACATTCGAAAAAATATTGTTAATGTAATATTAGAAGTATTTTTTAATATATTACAATTAATAATTATTAAACAAATACATCATAAAAATTAGTTAATATAATAATAAAATTGTGTATAAAAGACATGAAATAAGTCAATGTGAATAATAGAGACTCGTAAATAATAATCATTAAGAGTTAATGTCATTTTAAAAAAATTATATAATTAATTTTAATAAAAGTAATAAGTAAATTTCAGAATAATATATCAATCATTTAAAAATGTAATTAAATATTACAACATTAACTAAAAATTAGAAGATAAAATTATTGAAATAAATTATTAACTAATGGTGAGTCATGACACAATGTTGGATGTAATGTTGGTAGTCATTGAATCATCATTACAAATGTCTGGTTGTGTCAAAACATAGTTTTACTAACTGTTTTCATTTTGATAAATAAATAATATGATTTAAAAAAAACTAAAAACATTTCCATGAATAATATCATCAAAAGGTTTAAAGAGATTAGATAAAATTTCTCCCCATTGGATGTCCAATGGTGTCCCATGACATACCATTAGGTTCTAACGGTGTCTTATGACTCATTGTTGGGTTCCAATGATAGCTCAAAGAAAACATTCTAAAATTTTTAAAAGAAAAAATTAGTGTTATTGATTAAAAACACAGAAACAAAAATTATTAAGATATTCTAAAATAATAAGATCAGCAAATTTATATTAAATCAAATCTACTCCCGTGTTTTATTAATATGTAAAATTACATATGAATACATTTAAACAAATCAAAATAAACACTTATAATAGATAATAATAAAATAAAATTGAATAAATATAAATAATAAGAAGGATTAATATATATGATCAAAAATAAAATAGTTCAAACATGAACAAAACAATTCGACAAAAGAAGACATGAGTCTCTACAGAGGAAAAAATATTCTACTTCTAATGAGTTTTGTGATAAATGGGCGAAAAAATTATATGTATTAACTTGATGTAATATAAAATTAGTGACTTACAACAATAGGAAATGAAAAAAATAATCTCTTCCAAAAAATCACAGGATGAAGTAACACACATTTTTATATTTCCAATAGTGTCAAAAACGACAGACCATTGAGAGATTACAATGGTGTAAAGGTGATGTAGTTTTGTGAACTTACAATGGTTTTTTAAATAACAAACCATTCATTTTTATAATGGGGATAACAAAATTTACACAACATTTGTTTGAAACCAAATATATCTTAAAGACTATCTCACCATTCTTAAGAACACAATAGTTTCCATATTTCTTACCATTGGAATATTTTCAATTAGAGACTTAAAATGTATAATGTTGGACTCTTGAAACAGTGAAATCAAGAATAGGAAGGCACCATATTCTCTCAAGAGAGGGAGAGAAGAAACATGTATGAAAAATGTAGCTCCCTTAGAAGGAAATAAAAAGACCAGAATGAGAGATACTTATATCACACTATAAGTAGAAAAATATATAACTGATAAAAAGAAATGGCGAAAAGAAAGGATGATGCACAGAGGGACACCAAAAATCCTAATTTCAAAAGAGAATATGCTGATTCCAGTCAAGACAGTGACACAGGTCAAGATTGATGGAAGAGGATGAAGGAGTCACATGAGATTGAAAATTAAGTTTGATAGTTTAAAAATTAATTTTGAAATGAATAAAAACGAGTGTGTAGGATTGATAAGAATGAGGCAAGATCAGATGAAATAGACAATACATAAAGAAGATCCAACAATTGATGTGAAACAGCTAATTAGAGTGATGACAATATTCAATATCGGTGGAAAATTTCCATTCACTCAAATGTGGATGAGGTTCCCTTTATCCTAGCGCATAGGCTTATATTTTTAAAACCAAATACTAAAAGATTAAGTATCATAAATAAAAAAAACTCATCAAATAATTAAACCATGTTATTCATAAATAAAATTTTAAACTCAAATAAAATATAATGTAAACATAATTAATTGAGATATATAATTTCATACAAAAAACAAAATTAATAAAATATTATATCAAGTTATAATTTATCAAAATATTATAAGGGATCTTAATGGTAATACCCAACTACAAACACATGGGTCTCAAATGAGAACATGGGTATTAGGGGGTTGAATTTATGTATAGTATTAATTTATGGAATTATTTCTATGTTTCTCTCTACATTTCATGAACAATGATTCTCATATGTGGTTTTTATACATGGTGGTGTTGAATTACTAATATTTACTCACAACCTCTTTAGACTACATTTTTTACCTGTTCATATTATATGGATTAAAGTTTTTATTGAGAAAAATCCTTGTTGTTGATTTTTTCATACTTGATGAGTTGGATATTGGATATGGGACATACATGTGGTTCATGACTGGGGTCAATAGATTCTATATTTATGTATTATTACTCTTTTGTTTCCATTTTCTTCTAGATTTTATTAGTTTCATTCCAATTTTCATTAAATTTTGCTTTTATTTTCTATATTTATTCATTTATTACACTCTCAGCTCTGATTGCCTAATTATTTAGTAGTATTGTCTCCATAATTTCTCTTACAATGATATTATTTTTACATTAGTTACTTTAAACTATGTAGAAAGGGTTATGTTATCTCTATTATACTCATTACACCCTCAATTCTAGTCAAAAACTTCTAGTGTGTAAATAGCCATTCCTGAGGTCCCATATCCAATTGGTGCCATCACATGATGAAGAACCCCGTAGAGGATGTTACAAATTGGAACCAGAGGCATGATTTTCTTTCTAATTTCTCTACTATTTGGAAAAGTATAAATGACACTACGATATTTTGAAACATTTAAATGAGCCTATAAAATAGAGAATGTGACTCCTATATGGGGAAATTTCATGTTATGAGGGATGTGATTTTGGTTTATGATGTTGTCGTGTTATAGTTTGATGTTACCTCACATCGGGTGATTCCCATGTTTTGTTATGTTATTGATTCATGAGAATTATATTCATGGACCTATTTGGAGAAAGATGATTATACATGAATAATGAGAGGCATATAGCTTTATATTTACATTCTATTATGATGATAGGGGGATATTAATTCCATGATATATATTTTCAGGTATGAACTATGAAACAAGATACCAATTAGATTTGATGAAAATGGAAATAAATTAATGATTATGTTTTCCCAAGTCAATGGTTAATCTATATATCTAGAGATCATAAGTTGGTGTTTCTATTTTGTTAGAACTTTTTGAGGTTGACCATGTTATTAACTAGTAATATAATTTTTACGATTTTATTGTTGTCAAAATTACTATTCGACTTTGTGGAATTGGGTGCCTTTAGAGTGCCTATTAGGACACTCCAACAACATCTAAACATGATCTTCATGGATCTCCCAAAGATTTGATGGATGCATAGTTTCCTGAATGATTCAATAGGGCCATGTAATCCATGTACAGGGAGGCTATTGACACCATTCCTTTGATGTATGTGCTGAAAAGAGAGTTTCAACTATAACACCACCTACCTTCAATATTGATGGAGACCCCCGGGAGATGAGTATTGGATTGATCCTTCCCATATGATCATCAAGAATATCAATAAACCTTATTAAATGTCAGTTAAGCTTGAAGAAAACCTACTTTTTAGAACTTCCTACCATTTTTTGGGAATTCATAATCAATATGGACAATAAGAGGAGTTATCCCATACCGTTTATTAGAAAAAATTTCATTGCATATTTTTCCCGAGACATTGAGGGATGAGAATGATTGCGACTTCATTCACCAAACAAAGGGGAGATTATTAGTGTTTGATTTCACTAGATACATCACCGATAAGAAATAAAGTGCGGTATATTTAGCTTCTTATGAGATCTCTAGGAGGTGATTTTTTTCATAATGGGAATCAATATAAGATCAGATCACAAGTGAGATTCTTTCTCTTTATCACATTTATTGAGGTGATTGATCAACTAATAATCATGTAACTGAATCTATGATGGGAACCAATATTTATACATTATACTGTAGTAGGGAAAACTACGATTTCTTCTTTTGGTGGAAAGAATCAAAAATATAATTGTTATCACGAAGGAAACATTAGGAAGAGAGGTCAGGGAAGTGGACAACCATAATAGGATATCATTTCGTGGGAATTCTACCATTTATTAAGGGTTTTAAACAAGAAGTCTCAGTGTCCATACACTATATTAGTGTGTCTTGTTTTTTTCTCTACAGGATTATCTTCAGAGGGTTTGTATGAAGTTCTCATAGAAAATAAGTGGTAGGGTATTAGAACTAATATCCAAGTTAGTGAAGTACTCAACAAGTAATTTTCATATGGGTATATAGAGTTTCATAAGACGTTCAAGTTAATTTAGTAGATGTGGTGCCCCGTATAGGTGAAGTTGTATTGAGGAGTGTTAATAGATCAAGGGGGAAACTAGATCCCAGGGAAGTGGGGAGAGTCATCATCAAATTATACATACTACTCCATTTTATTTAGAAGAAAGACCATATAACATCCGAGGTATGATTATAGTGTCATATTATATTTATTGAGTTTTTTTTTCACTGAGAAGAATTAAATTCCATTTTGTAGTTTGTATTTCTAAGGGATTTCGTTAGGATGTAGAATTAATGGATGATATATTTATCATTGTCACACCATTATGAGTGACGTCAATGGAGATAAAACATTGGACGGAATGTTCTTTATACATTTTTGGTTATTATTTCTTGTAGGATCTAGTTTTTCTGGAAAATTATTGGTCTTGATTTTATTCTGGGTATGTATTGGGGGGGTTCTATACTAGGAACATAATGACTATTAACGTAGGAGAGTTACATTTATAAATCCAAAAATAGATAACTACACTCAGCAGGGTGAGTGACATATTTACACTGGTCCTGGATGACTAACTTAGTGCAGATTAGATTTGCTAATGGATCAGATAAGAATTATAGTTCTAGATGAAGGAGAAATACAAGAGTATAGTTTACCTCTAATTTTAGTACATTTTATGGATGTTTTTTTGGATGAGTTCACCAGATTACCAATCGATCAAGAAATTGAGTTCATGATTGAGTTCGTTCCTGGTGGAGATCCAGTCTCTATTCCACCACATAGGATGAAACCAACAGAGATCATGATTTGAACATCTAGTTGGATTATCTTGAATCTAAATGTATCATACATCATATAATGTATCCAAGGGGATCACAAAAATTAAAACAAATCTGGAATTAATAACTTAATCATAAAAAAGGATTTTCAATTTTTCATTGGAACTAGATTCTCAAAATTATCAGATCAAGTTAAATGGAAAAACTATTTACAATTCCATGAAATTGATAAATTTTTAAGAACATCCTGATGGAATTATATTTTTTGGATATTTATTACGACATTAGAAATATGTTTTTAATTTGGTTCATCATATATAGGTTACACTGAAAATAAATCTAACAATTTTTTTTTGAAAATCCTAATTAGATTAATGAAGAGACTTGTAAAGTTTTTGGAGGAGTTCCTATGAAATTATTAAATTACATTCAATGAGGATTCATTCGATGCATGGAATATTATGATATTGTAATATATTAAATGTTATCATAGATTGAAGGATTTTTTAAAGATGTTTAATGTGATTATTTTTTAGACAATCAATGTTTTGATAATATAGAATAAATCCCCAGATTCATTCCATGAATCATTGATGGTTTGAAACCAAGATTCATTGATTTATTGTTGCATATTTAATTATGGTTCTTTACAAATTTTCCTGAATTTTAAGAGGTTGGAATGATTTATAATAATGCATGATTCTATGAAATTTGATAAATGTTGAGTGTTATTTTTGTATTTAATGATATCAATTCTTCATAACATTTTAGTGAATTGATTTAAATTTAATGTAGGATAGTGTATTGAGGTAATGAGTTAATATTGTGATTATATGTGAAGTGTAAAATAAGTTAATTGATGAATGAATGGAAATTATGATGTACCATTGATATGATATGTATTATAAAGCATTTTCAATCTGTTGGTATTAGTTAACTGATTTATAAAGGTGATCAATCAAATAGAATTATGTAGCATCAAATGAATAGTGTGATGGGGTGATTAGATTGACAAGGAATGATATCGGAATCAATACATATAAGGAACCATATTAAGAATAGTGGAAGGATTCTCTAGATGAAATTATAATATGATCCTATATGATTGACATACCAAATGAACTACTACTGAAAAAAAGAATGTGATTTCTTATTTTGGTCGAATAAATTTAAGTTGATATATATATATAATAAGGGAATGTGTGAAAAAATATTATGAAGCTGAGTGAAAAAATAATAAATAATATAGGTTATGGTTCTCAATATTTTTACAATACAATTTAATATCTCTTATATGTATGGAGATAACATGATCTATTGATTGAATAAATTTTTATACAACTAAAAGAATATTCCCATATTTTTATAACAAAAAAATGGAAATTTTATATTAGATTGTGTTCTGCTATATTAAATAAAAGACACTAGATATACTAGATAATGTTATATATAGTGAAAAATAAAAATACATTTCTTCCTATGTTTTTTATTTTTTGATTATATTTTATCATTCTCATTCATCAGTAATCACAGGTGATGATTTCTTCAAAATAATGAAAAACTAAAAAATTGTAGATCACTAATTTACCCAATCCCCCTCCCAACAGCCAAACATACCATTATTATTCAATAAAATATTGGGAGAGATATATATTCTATAACCTAATAGTTATTTTCCTGATAATTACTAAACAAAAGTGGTAAAATTTATTAAATCCACAGATGGATTTAAATAATCCCCAAGGGCCTAGTATTTTTTATGAGATATCTTTTTAAAAGAACTGAACAACATTAAAGTAAATGTGGAAAAAAATTGTATATAATGAAAGTAAAAACATGTACAATTATTTTAATAATATATGTTGATGATATAATTTTTCAGTAGATCATTAATGGTTTTGTGAAGAATTATATAATCCAAAATGTAAAAAATAAGAAATTTTGATGTATTGTGAGACGAAATATATAATTTGTTTTTACATTTTTCATAATTATAAAATTTATTTTTTTCATTCCAATAATTGTATTCTAATGGTTTGTAAATGAAGTGTGACATGGAGAACTCTGGACCTGTAGCTACCCCAGTTCAAGAGGGAGTAAAATTGAAAATAAATAATGATTGTATGAGTATTAATTAAAGATTGTTTTTTAACATTTATTGGTAGTTTTTTATATTTCACAAAATATAAAACTATTATTTTCTATATTTTGAGTCCCTGTGATAGAACTTGTAGTCTCCCAATTGAGACATATTTTATATTTGGAAAATGTTCCCATAAATATATCATGAGAATATTGATTTTTGGGTTTCTAAAAATAGAGTAAAAACAATAATATATATGGTTTTATTGATGCAAACTAAAATGGAGAATGTGATACAGAATGTCCACTTCATGTTGAATTTTTATCATTTTATATTTTTGTTTGAGTTTGAACTTCTAGAAAATGATGTTTGTTACATTGAGTACTATAGAGGCCAAATATGTTTTTACTATATATACCAACACTCAAATGATATGGATAATGGGGTACCTAGAAGGTTTTATTGTGAAGGTTGAAAAATAGTTCAAATCCACACATAACAATCAATGTTATATTGATCATTCTAAACATATCGAGAAAATATTAATGTGAAAAAGATCAAGAAAAAATTTCATTTTTTATATGAGAAGTAGAAATGAAATATATAAAAGAAGAATTCATTCCAACCCGAGATGAACTGAATGATATCTTCACCAAAAGAATCCTTGAGGATAAATTTCAGACATTGTGTCTAAACATGAATGATCCATCCAACCGACATCATTATGAAAATTTGGAGGACTCTCCAAGGGGTGTTAGATTATTTTTTTCAATTTGGTAAATGTAGTGATAAATCATTTTTTGGTGGATAACAATTTATTAGACAAATATAATTGATTAGAAGATTATTTTCTATATCTATGTTAAATTTAGTTTATATAATTATTATAAAATCGGTAAAATTTAATGAATCTAGTGCCCTAATTATGTGGGATAATGTTTTCTCAGGGATCATATTTTTGTTATCCTAGAGAAATGGATTTATCTCAAAAAAATATTCATTATCTTCTAATATGGTGTCTACATTATTCTCACATTAAAAAGGATATGAATTTTTAAAATTTATATTATGAAGATATTTTCATGAATTTAGGTTAGTATTGGTTTATAGGTTGAATGTAAATCTAAATGGGGAGATAGAAGTCCGATAGAATTATTTAGGATCTATTATTTATTGTTGAAATTGAGTAATCAAATTTATGTTAAATTTAAGAATAATTTTTTAGTTTTTATAGGGCATAGAGACTAAATGAATAGATTATAGACATAATTTTTCCTGCATCATATCCATTTGTAAGGACCGTAACCATAGTATCCATGATCGTTTCGTTACATTAACACATTTTGAAAACATACACGTAATCATATCCCAAAGGAATGAATTGTTTAATATTCTTGCTAAACTAGATAAATAATTCAATTTCACATAGATTTGAAAAAATAAAATAAAATAATTGATTTATTTGAGAATTCATGTATTCTATTTCGTATATACCTACATATTAATCATGGAACAATTCCCAAAATTATAGGGGAAACAAAACCTAAGAATGTGGGGAGAATAAAGGCTTAGTAAGGGTAACATACACTAGAGGATATCATGGAGAAGTAAGACATAATCAATATAGAAAGTGAATTAAAAGAAAAAATATACATTTAATCCACAAAATTACTATCATGATTAGATATGGAATAATAAACATAGAATGTGAAAAAACTAAACACACATTCAACTGAATCAATAAATTTATTACTATTATTGAATATTGTAAAATAAATATGTTATAATAAATAACTATGCATACATGAAATTTAATAAATTATTTTAGAATGAAATTCATCCAAAATTAATATCATTATGAAAATATTCTGGATAATAATAATAAGTTGTTTCTTAATAAAAGAAATTCATAATTATGGGACATCAAGATCTCAAAAATCCTAATACCTCTAACATTAGGTTATTCCATGGGACAGTTTAAAAAGAGTTGTAAAACCCAATTTAAATAATGCATACTAATTTCACTCATGAGACTACTAATGAATTCACAAGATATATAATTCAAGGTCCGACCCTTATTTCCATGTCGAAGGAATTCCTCACATATTGAATGATCTATTTAATTAATGAATAAGATGACTTATCATTAAATATATTTATGGAATAAAAATATAGAATTATAAACTTTTTACTAGATAATAAAATAACATTCAATGTAATATCATCATGAAAAAGTTTTATATGGTTTAGGTAATAATAATATCCATAATATAAGTAATATGTATATATAATATAAATGTTATGTCCAAAGAAATATGGTTATAAGAAAGTTATTTTCTCAAGATAATGTTAATAATAAAAAAATTAAAGAAGAAATGTGAGGTGAGAATAAATTGATCCTGAATATTATTAATAATGTCACATGTGTGTAGGTATTCATGTTAAATATATCAATGGGGGTAGTATATACACCACAAAAACTAAATATGTGCACATATTAGAATATGTCTCAATGAAATGGAAATTGATTTGAAATCCCTTACCTCATTCTTTATTGTTTTCAAACATGATTTAACCTCATATAAAATGGTTTGAATAATTTTATTTATTTATACTAGAAAAATATCCGTATTTATAATATTGTATATGTTCTTAAAAAATTTAGCACCCATTTGTGAATAATTTTTCTTTTTTTATTTCACGTGTGAAGTTTTTTGTTTTCTCAAAAGTGTTTTATCTTGAAATTTCTTGTTCTTAAGTACATGATTTAGATGCATAATTACCAAAATGATATTAATATTATAAATATCATATTTACTCATTATATACATCTTTAGGATAATTTTTATGTATTCACATGGAAAATATATCACATCACTTGGTAGAGACGGTAGGTCGTATGTATGCTCGGTCGAAAATATCATTCCATTAACGAGTGAAAGGGTAATTATGTGGGTGATATATTGATTTTTATTAATAAATATCATTTCATATATATGGAATATATTAATTTAGTTTATCTTTATTACTTTCTATGTAATGTCTAAGTGAAAAACGAATCACATCATATTGCGAGGGAGTAGTCCACCATACAAATGGGTGACATTATAATATTTTAAATGGAATGGAATGTAAGAAGATATATGTGATATTATAGTTTCATATGAATAATAATATCATAAATTATATATATATATATATTAAATTCATCATTATATACAATCATTATATTTTATGATGGAAAATAAGTTACATTAGTTTTTGAGTCAATAGTTCACAGATACACAATCAAAGATTCCATTTCAGAATTGATGGAAGAGGAGGTAAATAAATATTACTAAATGAATATAATATTATCTTAGTATATATAATATATTTGGGTTTTTATATTTTATGTGTTAATACATAATATATTGTTTTAAAATAGTAACGAAAATTAAAGAGCATAGTTAATATGTTTTTCTTATCTTAGAGAAATATCATTAGGATATCTTATTAAGGAAAATAGGATTTGACCTAGTGGAATAAAATAATATATATAATGTTTATAAGGATTATGGGTTTCTATTGTTTAATGTTTTTCTGAACTATAGTTCTAGAGAGGTGTGAAGAAGTGAGTGGAGTGTGTGCCCTTTGTTAATTTTGGAGGAGTGTTATTTTTGAAAATACTCAAATGTATTCAAAAATGAGAACTAGTTATATAAAAAATTGTATATAAATTTAATAATTTATGTTTTTTAGAAATGATATGGTTTATAATCACCAACACCACTAAAAAAACATGAATTAAACATGTTTGTCCTTAAATTATACATTCCCATACTTTTACCAATTTACTTTTCCACAATAGTTTGATGACTTCTTAACGTAGGTATTTTATCCATTAAGTATAAAATTAAATTATTCCAATTAGATAATTTATGAAAAAATATTGTAAATAAGAATTCTAATTATTCAAATAAATACCTTTTGTGTCCTGAAAATTAATTTCAACACATGCACATTTAATGTGCCAAAACACCATTTTAACCATAACCTCACTAATAACGTTTTTACACATAATGGTTCAATATAGTCACTATAAATGAAAATTTTTTCTATTAATAGAACATATATGATATTTGTTGTTAATTTCAATACATATTTTTTGATACAGACTTTTTTAAATTTTATAACTTTTAATAGAATATCAATTATTATAGAATAATATTACTATTAATTTTGACATTATATATTTATCTTGAGTTAATAAAATAATATAATTATATAATTAAAATATATTTTATTCATAACTACATAAAATGATATATTTATCTCAAAAATAAATGGTATAAAATAATTTATTCAATTTATTTACCTTTGAATAATTATAATGTTAGTAATTTTCTTTTTATTTTTGTATCGAAAGGATTACTACTTTGATGTTTTATAAGAACTTAAATTTATTATATGATTTCATAAAACTAATAATTAATTATCCACACGAAAGAAATTTCATTATTACATGAATTAATAACAATATTTATTTACAACATATCATTATTTCGATGAGAACACATAATTGATAATTAAAAGAATTAGTGTGACATTGTGTATTTCTTCATTGCATTAAAAATTATAAAGGTCACATTAATCATATTTCATAAAAATTGAGAATTAGGATCTAATGTTCAAAATAATTCTATAGAATAAGAATTTTAATAGTCTTTTTCCTTTTAACAATTTTTCATTTAGTTTAACCTAAAGTTAAAAACATTTTTACTTTTACAATTGTATTGAATTTTATTGTATTCAATATTAATTATGTTAAATATTATTTTAACATTATTAGATAATATTAGTTATTATATTTTAAAATATTGAATCGTTTTTATCAAATTTATATCTTATAGGAGGAAATATTTAATTTAAAATTAATCCCATAGATGGGACAAAAAGTAGGTTATCAAAGAGAAAATCTCATAAGTGAAGAATGATTTAATATCAAAATTAAATAATATATTTATAATATTGAACTATGTTTAATATATTATAATATCAATTAAAAAAATTTCCATTCAATTTTTCTAAATCAATGTGGATCCATTAAATGATTTAAAAGGAAAGGTAGTTTAAAAAACACTAATCTAACACTTTTCCTAAATACATTAACTTTAAAGAAAAATAACAAAAAGTTCACCTATGATAAGTTTATTTTGATTATTTAAAAATGATGTTAACTATATCATATAACTTTTTTAAAATGGTAAAGAAATAATTTGAAACTATGTCTGAATAGTGCGATTAATCTACCATTATGAAAAAAAATTATTTTTAGAAAATAGTTCTTTCTCTTTCAAATGGTTCTTATTTTATTTATAATAAATAGATAGCCATTTAAATTACATTAAACATGTTTAAAAAATATAATTTAAATAATTACTTCTACCTTATTTATTCTTATAAACATAAGAACTATGTAATAATGGTTATTATTATATTTTAATAGAGTATTATATTTTGATTAACCCTAGTGATCCATGCATTGAAATTTATCAAATAGATTGAATTTATTTGAAAATAAATATGTCATAAAGACTCATAGATTGTTATTATCATATAATAATGATATATCCAATCTTATACACTGTTAAATATGATGTTTCCCTATTAAACTATCATTGTTTTACATTCTACACACTAAAATATATTACATCTAGAAAATTTATCCATGACCTCGATAAAAACTGAATGACATTATAATATACCATTCTTGAACAACATAAAAAAATTGGTTAAAAATAATATTATAAATAAAAATTAAAGGTAGGTACAAATTTCATTTGGATAAATACATTAATATATTTCTCAATATAGAAAAACAGGTGGAATGTAAAGATAAGGAAATTGATGAAATGTGTAAATAATTTTAAAGGTTAATGTGAATCATTGATCAAAATAATGTGAATGGTCAATGGAATCTTAAGGATCGAAAAAATATATCTACATTGATTTAGAATACCATTTGATTCATCAAATATGAATGTAATAGGATATATATTATATTTCAAGATTATTGTCGTAATATTGATGTATTCTTTTACTATCTTTGAATATAAGAAAGTATAAATACATGATATGTTTCCTTTTCATAAAAACAATTTTAATATTATTTTTAATATTCTTAAAAATTTTATATCCATCTCTTACACTAATAAATGAATATGGAAATGAATTATTAATTTATAATTAAATAAAATTATTATTTAATGGTTCATAAGATCCATGAAATATTGACATGTCATTTTTTCTATCTTGAACTATTTTATAAAAACAATACGGTCAGCTTTAATTATAAAATTTAACAAATTAATCACTATGAATCTGCATTAATAGAACTAGTTCAACATTGTTATTTATTAACAAATATTTTATAATTAAAAATAATGAAATATTAACCAGAACATCACATATGTTAGTGGTAAGTGTAGGAATATTATCAAACTTTGGTTAAGGGTTCATGCCACCAAGACCATATTGGATACAATGGGTTGTCACTTATTATCTATGTTTTCCTTTTTAAAAATCCATATGAAGGTTATTAATACTTCCACCTTAATAATCTCCACTACTCATTCTCTTAACATAATCCATCCATTTTATTTTTGAAGATTCTGAGATTTGGTTAAGCTATCATTTGTTTTGACATATTTGGGACAACTAATTAAAAATAATCATGATATATTTCACTCCTGTCATTTTCACATTTTGTTTCTCATGTTCTCCACAATGTCATTGATATTAAATTTTGGCATAATTCCTCCAGGTTCTATCCATTGAATAAATCCCCAAAAAAATTGTCTGAGAAATAATAATAATAATGGGAAAACCATATAATCCTTGATAAGAAGTTTAATTCATGATACATTATTTTAAATCAATGATACAATTAGTTTAACCAAGTCTATTGACTAACATATTATATTTAAATCCTTTAAAATTTCTGGTAATAAAAATGTGAATTATCTAATGCATATCCCAATGGAGTGTACAACCTATTTCATTGTAAGGATCATTTTCAAGTATTAGGAAATTACATAGTCATTATTCTTGTGAATTTTTTATATTATTACCCAAATATAAATCTATTACAAAACCATGTCCACTTTTATTATCAATCAAGGGGTGTTTTTTTAATCCACATAATATAAACCTTAAAAAACATTAGTATTTTTTTCAATACATATCTTCAATGTTAATCACATGTTTTTGTAAAAAAATATATGTTTCCCAAAATATTGTTCCCAAATTTTATGAAAAACATTCCCTGATACCAACCATACGGTCCCTGACTCTATTAGACCATCGATGGTGGTTACATTAATAAATTTTTATTATATATAAATGATCACATTTCGAAGGACTAAATAATTTAATAGTCTTGGTAAACTAGGTAAATACTTGAATTTCATGTATACTTTAAAACATAGACTAAAAAATAATCATATATTATAGCACATATCTTCCCATTAGGATATACATGTATATCAATCACCAAACACTTCATTGTATCCTGGGGAATGTAAAACATAAGATATGGGTTACCTCAATTTCATAGTAAGGATTATTTAAAGTAGAATCTATTATGAATCAATAATTTACAATCAATATTTCATTGTAAATAATGAACATACATTCATTTTAATCAATTACATGAATATAATGATTATATTTTGAATATAAAACATAGAAAAGTAAATAATTGTACACACATTACGTTTAATCAAAAACATAACTATTATTAATAAAAAAGCATTAATTCTTATTGAAGGGTAAATATCTGAGCACACATACCATTTAATCAATAATTTGAGAATGAAATGTATCTGGACATAATATCACTATTAAACTGTCATGGATAATAATAATATCAGAATTATGAATGTATGAAATTATTAAGTATTAGACTTCAAGGTCACAAGCACCCTAATACCTCTACTATAATGGCCTATCAAAATACTGTTTAAAACTATGAGTAAAAAAATTTTAATTCTAGTTTCACGATTTGACTAATAAGACTACAAATTAATAGAGAGTCTATATAACATTTGGACCCACATATTTTGAATTCCTAATATATCAAATAATATATTTAATTCATGAATAATGTGTGATATCATAACATATCTATATGTGATAAAGAATAAATAATTACAAATATTATCCTTGATAATTAAATAAAATTAAATGTAAAAACCATATGATGAAATTGCATATGGTTGAGAAAATAATCATATCCTTGATATAATGAATATGTACATTTATGGGAAATGTAATGACCAATGAAAAATGGTTACAATCAAGTGATTATATCAAGAGAAAGATAACAATAAAAAAGTTTAAAAAATTATTGGTGACCATCATTTCCTAAAAAATATGTATTTTTATAATAAAATATTTAATATATAGATATTAACAATTTTTTATCAGTGAAATGGATATTGAGTTAAAATACCTTAAACAATGATTTATTTTTGTTGAATGTGATTGATCAAAAATTATGATGGGTTTAAGGATATTATTAGTTTATTAAAATACAATATTAATACATAAAATATCCAATATGATCATCTTTTAACATTTTCAACGTGTTTGTGAATAATATTTCATTATTCTCAATGTTTCAATGATTTTTTATAGTTTCATTGTGAGTGTTTTTGGGAGATATATAAATTTTTCATAATCAATATCTTTTCATATATACAAAATATAATCCATAAATTTATCTTTACTACCTTCAATGTAAAATATATGTGAAAGAGGAATCATATCATTTCATAAGGTACTAGTCAGCCACACACAAGAGTGATATTATCTTATTTTAGTAGTAATGGGAAGTAAAATGGTATACACTTTATTAAAATTATATAAGTATAAAAATAACAAAAATATTAAATATATATATAAAATCCATAATTATATACAATCATGATATATGTTTGTAGAAAATGTGTTACATTGGTTCGCGAGGCGGTAGTTCATCTTACACACGGTCAATGATTTTGATGTATGTGGATATGGATAAATAATATTAATTTTTTGTATTAATTTATCAGTATTTTGGAGATAATTTTTTTTATATTGGATGTGTTATTATATAATTGATGGTGGAAAAAATAAGATATAAATTTAACGAGCTTTGTTATGATGATTATGTTATCCATGATTAACATCTTTTGGATCACCCCAAAAAGACAACATGGATGGACATTTTAGAATTCCATAATCTCTATAATGTGTATATGAATCATGGGGTGAATTATTTTTTGGTTTTGGACTTTAAAAACTCATTTACATGTGTGAATAATTTAGGTGAGTTAGTGCCCATTTAAAATTGAAGAGAAGTAAATTTTTCCTAAATACCCAAAATAATTCAATAATGGGATGTCTATATCACCATATGTTCCTCAAACATTAATAGTTAAAGGGGTGCAGGGATCCTAAGGGCTATATAAACATCCACCACACAAATAAAACATCTTCTAAAAATTTTATACATTAACTTCTATATTGCATTAATTTTACCATTTCAGTTACATGCTATGGTAACTATACTTTTTATCAGAGGTAATAAATCAATTAATCACACCATAAGATGATCCTTACTAGATTTTTTGAACCACATAGTCTAAATAATATATGTAAATAATAAAATAATAAAATTAGTCATGGAAATTATTTTTTGACACAACTTCAATGAATGTGCATAAACATCCTTTTATCACCATCCTCACAAACATTGTTTTT
Organism: Viscum album; assembly: GCA_963277665.1. Classification (NCBI taxonomy): domain Eukaryota; kingdom Viridiplantae; phylum Streptophyta; class Magnoliopsida; order Santalales; family Viscaceae; genus Viscum; species Viscum album. The sequence continues at coordinate 1,218,945,549 of OY728159.1, forward strand.
ACAATATTTGGATCAATGGTGTCATTAAAAAATAAAAATTCATCAATTAATATAAAAAAATTGATATTTTAAAAAAATTACAAATCATTTGTAATAATATTTTATTTTTTGTCTATTTAAATTATTTAGTAAAATATCATTTACTATTGAATAGCATTACATTCAATTTTTATATTATTAATTTAATTTTAATTTAAAATAAAAATAAAATGACATAATTTGAGTCTATAATGTTAAAAACATTATAAAATGAAATATGATTTGGTTAAATTAAAGGAACATAATAATTTATTTAGTTTATTTATACTTAAATATATTTAGTATCAATTATTATTTTTTCTATTCATTAAATAATTACTATGTGGACATTAGTTCAGAATTAAAAACAATAATATGAATAAAAAAATAAAAAATATCCCCCATGAAATTCATATTATTCTTATCAATATTAATAAACATATTCATTAACCACATTCATTTAACTACATGAGAACACGTAATTAAAATTTAAATGCAAAATGGTGATGATTTGTCCTTTTGTTTACATAAATTATTATATAGGTCACATTCAAAGAAAAGTGTCCAAATACTCAGAATCCACAAAAAAGGAGATATGTTTCTATATAAAGACATAAAAATGAATTATAATATATTTTATGTCATTTTAACAATCACTTTTTTAGATTTACCCTACTGTACACTCATTATTACCTTAAATGTGGTATTTAATTTTTAATATTTTCACTATTAATTATAGTTAAAAATATCATTAACACTTTAATATTATATTAATTATCAAGACCCTATCATTATGGATATATATGTTAATTTTGTATAGAATAATGAATATACATTTATTTTATTATTTTAACAAGGAAAATGATTTTTAAATCAAATATAATATCTTTTGATAAACTTCATATTCTACTAAGAAACATATTTCGGTGAATTAATGGATTGTGGAAGTAAATAACATTTTAATAGAACAATTAAATTACTTTTATTAAGTATAAATTGTCATATAATTTTTATTAAGTCAAATGTAATCTTTAGTAATGTTTGAAAACATTTTTTTGTCAAATCCTGTAAATATTCAATAATTGTAGGTTAGCATTATATAAGTTAAAATTAAAATATTTATAAAATTATTTTGATAAATGTAATATTTTTTTGGTATTAGGATGTCGAAATTTTCTAATGATAATTTTTTCATAACATTCTTAGATAGTCAAATTTTGGGGTAAATATGAAATAGCATATAAAAATATAGGGTGCTTTATGGCATAATAATGTCCCAATAGTGACAAAATAAGCACTATTGAATAGATATTTGGCCAAATACATATTTCAAATTGAAAATAATGTTATTTTATATTTTTTTCAGTTATTTTATAAATACTTAGTGAATCCTAAAAAAGGTATAATATATTTTATTATTTTAAATTTATTTATTTAAAAATGTGACTCACCCACACATATTCAAGGATAATATTTTATTATTTTTGGACCTTGGCCTAATAAAATAATCTTTTCCACTCCTCTTTGGAAAATCCAGCTAAAAACCATGGTAATGTTTGTTGTTTGGAATATTTAATTATATAGACTCCAAAACATATATTGGTAAAATAATAAAGAATTCCCCTATAATATTATACCCAATCCCATCAAATCATCCTCTCCCCTTCACTAAAAAACCCGGATCACATCGTTAAATTTTACCCCTCTTTAAAATCCTCCCAAATCACCCCACACAGTTAATAATCCCCTCTTAAAGCTTTTGATGATACACATTTGAGTAAGGGATCCTTGCATTCTCATTTTTATCCATGTCTCCCTATATTGTGATACTATTTAATAATAATTTACAAATGATGTTTTATTTTTTTAACCCCCCATAAATCCATTATAATGTATTAATGATGATATTACCCTTTTTATATCATTAATTACTCCTATGTACACACATTACCATGTCGAAATTTCATAATAGTAGTTGTATTTCTCATCTTTCTTCAAGTTTTTTATATTATATTACACCTTATATTTAAAAAATAGTCATGTTGGAACATGTATATATATGACCATCTTATATTAAATTTCATGTATATATCATAATAGAATTCTTTCACACTCAAAAACCGTTTTTAGGAATTGTTAGGTCACATCATTAGGTAGCCTAAATGGAACTGCAAATTTCAATTCCAAAAAAACAATGTAGTGAATAGCATACTCATTCCCAATGAACGTAGTTAACTTTTATGAACATATAACTTATTATTTACTACAAAAATATAATTATTCCACAAACCTTGATCATGTTATAAATTTTTATGTTGAATGAATTCATGTTATATGATCTATGTGGAACACTTAATCATGAGAATGAAATGATAGCAACGGGTGTGACCAAAATTATATATCACTCCAATGAATTGGGCATTGTTTAGTATGATGATACATCTTTTTGGGAAAGGGGTTTACCTTATTACTTTGTGGGACTTTTTCAACTATAATTTATCGGTAGTTTAGCCTTGACCTATGATGCGGTAATTTTTTGTGGTAGCCACATTTCCATGTTATGAATATCATGTTATATCTTATTTTATTATTTCTATTCCTTTTTCTACATTGATATTCCTTAACTAACAAGAATTATTATCATTATTCTGATCCATTTTTACACCAATACTAGGATTAATTTCTCACCCCTTTATTATGTATATCCTCATGTTATCCCATGCAATGTCATGTATAAAAGAATGTGCTGGTGATGTAAAGGAAGGTTTCAATAATGATGTTTTGTTTCATGGATCATGATGATACATAACATACCTAATTCCAAAATTAACTATACCTATCAATCTGATGGGTTTCATGAATTGTAATTTAATGGAATTAATAAAGTATGAATACAAAAAAACAGGGTTGTTATAGTTGGTTTTAGAGGTATGATTAGTTATTTTGGGGATTATGAATAGAAAACTATAGTGAAAGGATTTCATATAATACTATGTATAAGAAAACATCCCTACATATTGGTGGGTATAGTGTAAGTGGTTTCTAAAAAATATATACATATCTGGATATAAACAAGTAGATGTGGCTATGGAACAAATGTATCTAGGGGTAAAAGCTCAAAAACACAACTTTGAGGAAGACTAGAATGGTAATCGGTGCATGACAATGGGCCTTTCTATAGACTTAGTTTGAGACACTCGTTGGATATTATTTGATAATTTCATAATATTAGTATGAACCATTATTAAGGTAAAAAAACACTTGTATGAATATGAGTTTGGAAATTGATCATGTGAAACATATACTAAGGCCTTGAAATTCATAAGTTCTATAAACAAATGTAATTTTTAAGTAACCCCTTTAATGTCATTGGATTCCCCTTTATGTGTTTAATAGTTTCAAATAAAAATAGTTATTATCCTTTTATTTTATCCAATGGATGGTAATATATGGAATTGGACAAAAAATCAATGTGAATATCAATGTAATGTCTCCCCTAATGAGATTCCCAATCCCATGGGAGTTGGAATATAAAAAATTTCCATGATATTATCTCAGTTAACTCATGTTTTAAATAGACACATGGATCATGGAAATTTTATAACCCCCCCCCCCCACTATGAAAGATGAAGTCACAATTTATATCATAACGTGACAAAGGGCTCTTACATTCAATGGTTCATCTAATCCCTCAATCTCATTACAATGGATCAACTCCATTGAGAAGATCTTCTCCATCCATCATTGATATGAACATGAGAAGGTTCTTTTGTATTATTATCGTATAGTGGGTGAAGTAGATCAATGGTGGTATTTGTTCAAAAATAGGAAGAATCGGGATGATATCGAGGTGATATGATAGAAGGATTTCCAAAAAATGTATTTTTGATAAATATTTTCCTCGCACCATATGAGTTAAGATGGAAAGGGGCATCCTTTTCATCATGAAAAAAATAGTGAATCCATTGTAGAGTATGAGAAAAAATTTACTATGATTGAAAAAAACCCCTATGTATTTTTTGTTACTTCTAAATACATGTTTGGTGACATCCTTATTTGGTATAAATCATATATTACAAAAAATAACCAGTGATTCGTAACTTCGATAGCTATGAGTAAATATTCCATGTGCCCTCAAAGTATAAATGGAGATAAAAAATTATCAAGGGTATCCTGGGGAAAAAAAGCGGAAGGTGGAGTAAAATTTTGGTGGTCGAACATAGAATTCAAATAGTGACAAAAATTTTATCATCCCATTTCCCAATGGTGTGGAAAGAATCACCGTGGAAACTACCTGAAGGGGACGACTAAATTCTTTATGTATGATAAGGAACATCACCTAGCAAGCAATTTCTAGAACGATAAATTAGAAACTGTAAAAGTGGAAGGGACTGCTAAGGTATACCCTAAACACATTGTTCATTTTTACAACTTCATGGAACTGTGGCATTTCTTAATCCAATGCAGTAGGATATGAGTTTTAGGAGACACCAACAACTCCCAAGTCAACAAGGGAGAGCTTTTTCAATCACTACTGCAGTCAGGAATCTATGAATCAATGTGGTGACTACATGATAGTTATTCAATCCTGAATATTGAAAATATTTTTTGATTTTGGTTCTACACATTCCTTTGTATCCCAAACATTTAGTAGAACAATCCAAAGGCCACCACAAATCATGGAAGTAGTGATGTTAGTGAAAATGAAAAATGGGGAAATTATTGTATCTCATGTATATAACTCTTTCAATGTAACAATTTGTGGATTTAACATCCCATAAAACCTTATCATACATCCCTTTTTAGAATTTTATGCAATTCATAACATGTATTATCTTCCCCTATATAAAGACGACATAAATTTTTGTGAGAGGGGAATCACTCTCAAAATAGAAAATCAACCCCTGAATTTATACAAGTGCGAGGACGTGGATGAATATTCTTTTACACCATAATCCCATGAATGGATATTAATACCATATGATCATACATATATTTCTAAAATCATCATGTCTAGATAATTATCTATCCTCAAAGACATGCCTATTGTGAGAGAATTCGAGGATTTGTTTCCTGGGGAATTGTTTGGTTGTCGTCCTAGAAGAGATGTTGATTTCTAGATAGAACATATACTTTGAACATTTCTAATGTCCAAGACACTCTATTGAATGGCTGTTTTTAAACAAGAGGAGCTAAAAACAAATACTAGGGAATCTGGATAAAGGGATTATACACACTTATGCTTCAACATGTGGTGCACCAGTCATCATAATTGAGAAGAAAGATGCATGATTGTGCCTTTGAGTTGATTATCATGTGCTCAAAAAAATCAGGATAAAGAACATGTAGAGACCCGAATCTTGACGTAAATGGACATTACATTACTTTTGCAGAATACTTAGTACATAACAAAAACACACACACAGGGATCGTAATAGTTTAGTGTCTTTGGAAACTCGGAACGTAATATTCTAATCGTGGTGAAAGATCTTCAATATCTCCCATAAAGATCTTCCCTTTTTTGTTACCTAAAACCTTTCTTTATATCCTGGGGATAAGAAAACATAAAAGGGTGAGCTCAAATGCTTAGTAAGGGTAAACAAAAGAGAAATCAATCACATAATATTCATAAGAACATAACTTTTGGAAATCTTAACCTGCAAAAGAGAGCATAATTTCATAACATGGGATAAATCATAGTAGTGAAATGAAATCCCAATAATCATTACATAAAACATGAAACTTTGTGGCATACACACATAATCATAGAGAATCATTTCTTGTTAGTCAAGACTCTTTGCCAAGACTATCTTAGTGGACAAAGTCCCTTTCTGAATTGAGTAACCCTCGTTTCAGTCCTGTTTCACTGAACCGGTATAACCTACCATTTCAGCCATGTCTATTTCATGAGATATAAAATCTTTACCCAATGCATTGGAGGGAGATATAGGTCCCACCCATATCATAATGATACCATTCTTATGTGTGCCACAAAATCATAAATCATACATCATTGCATAACCCATGTAATAAAAATGGGATTCTTAAACAACATGACATCATAAAACAATTCGTATAAGATAAAGGAATTCATAAAAATAATTCCATCACAACATAATCAAATCAATGTAGCAATAGGGATAATAACAGAACCCTCTGTTATCTTAGATGAAAAATAATTTTGATAAAACACTTGAAATGAATTCTTGAGGAAAATATCCTTTCTTCTTCAAAATCAATTTCTTTTCACAAAACGTCAAGCAATTTTAAAAGATAGAGATTTTATTGAAAATAGTCATGAAATCTTTTGGAGGAAGCTTCATGAAAATAAGGCTTTATAAAAACCGTAAAAATCCATTCGTGTCGTATAAGTTTAAAAAAAACATTCCTTGTACTTTTGTCGGAAAAGTCAAAAAGTACATCGTACGAAAAATGACAAAAGATTCCTTTCATATCTTTTACAAAAACTTACCGAAGGGTAAAATTGGATATTAACTATTGCAGAAGGATGGAAATAATATTACATATTGAGGAAAAATGTATGTGTATGATAGAATACACCCCAGTAAATACTAAAGTATAAACAATCTCGGATAAAAATGAGATTGTGATATTTCCCTTACCTTAGGTCCGACTTGCTTTGTAAGTGTCTGAACCTCCTGTATAATGATTTAAATCATGTTATTGACTTATTCCAGAATCATATTCATTGTTATTATATCATATATGATCCACTTATGACTTTATATTACCCGTTCTTTTGTAAATTCATGTTAAAGTAGCGTTTTGGGTAAAATCGTCTCATTTGTCGTTCGTGTTTTTAACTTGTAATTATTCATATGATTACTTAGATCATGATTACTTAATTCCAGAATATAAAACATGATTTATTTATATATATTCAGAATATACATATATAATAAATCAGTAAATGGAAAGAAATACACCGTTCATGGAGACGGTAGTCCGTACGTACGCATGAACGCTGTTTTCGTATCCTTATTGAATTGAATGGAATTAAGTAGATGACATACATATAAATAATTCCAGTATCATTATTATGTCATATATTTCATTAGTACTTATTATATATACTTTATAATCATTCATGAATGGTTACTCATTGAGAATGAATCTCATCGCGTCGTGGAGACGGTAGTCCGTACGTACGCACGAGCGATGATATCATTCCCATGGTCATGGAATTGTGTTTAATTGTATGTATACTATTTCAGTATCAATATCAATTTATAATAATCATATATAGTTACTCATTAAACCATTATATCCATCCAATTAAGGTGGTTGCGGAAAATAGATTACACCACGGCGTGGAGACGGTATTCCGTACGAACGCACGCGCGGTGATTTCCTTTTTCCGTAGGATGGATAGAAGGTTAATTAGAGTTGTTTCATATTTATAATAACATATCAGTATGTAAGTAATACTGATGTTATTACTTTATCATGAACAACTATAGAAGAAGAAGTTGATGAAAAAAATTGAAAAGATCGGTAATGGATATTACCTCTTCTTTGAAACGCCTCTTTGAATCCTCCACTTAATGAACTAAGATTGGTCTTTTAAGAAAACCAGGACCTCTAGGATTATTATAGAGAAGTGGAGAAAGGGTTTTTGGCAGAGTTTTGCCGAGATTGAGTGCTCAAATAGGTGTGAGGAGGAGGGGGGAGGAGGTGTCCTTTTATAAGGGAGGAAAGGGGCACCTTAGGAATATCTCAAAATATTATATTATATTAAAGTAAAAATCGGTTTATAATGGTTCAAAAGGGTCTTATTTCAAAGCTAAAGTGGGTATGGGTCGAAATCCTATCAACCAATAGGATTTAGACAAGTTTAGGGTCTTATTTTAACCTTATCAATTAGATTTAACCCTAGGTTAAATAATTTAACTTTTACCGTGTCTTTTTGTTTTCTTACACTATATGGTTAATAAACTTACTATATCAAGCAAAAAGAACCCCAAGTTGTTTATTATTAATAAATATAATCTTATCTAAGTCATTTTGCCGAACCTTAGATTTTTAGGAATAAAATAACAATTAATAATATAATATTTGTTTTAAAAACTATTTTATGTCAATTTTGACACTATTTGGTACATGATTTTTATGAAATTCATAACAGAATGATAAGTTCGAACCAAGTTACTTAAATAAACAATAACATGTTATATTAACCTATAAAATTATTTTAAGTCATAAAAAGTCTCAATTTACATTTATTTGGGCATTTATAACATCAATTATGTCAATATTTCATTAATAAGACAATTACTGCATCATCTTTCTATCATAATAAATGATAATTATTTAATCCATAAAAATTCTAAATAAATTCCTATGATGTAGATAATTGTATTTGATTTCTGGAGACTATTCATGTTCGAAGTTTCATGAAGTTTATCACTAGATTAAAATTATTATACTTATAAGATTTAAGAAAGTGACATGTTGTCACATTCTTTGGTTTTAATAATAATTAATTTATTTCCATTGACAAAATTTAATTAAATTAATCTAATCCAACCCTTAGGTGATATGGGTCGTTTTTTAGTCATCCAATAGAATTTTGACATTTGTTAGGGCAATTTTAAAATATTATATTTACCCTTAATTACCCGATTTACCTTTAACTATGGTAAATAAAATTTACCGTAGTTACTATTCATAATTCCCAAAAATAAAAAGTATCCTATTAACATAATTTGGACCCACTGATTCCAAATATGGAATCCATTTTTTAAAATTAAAAAAACATAATTTTCAGAAATTAAATTAAAATTAATCCCGTTGTCGAATAAAAACGGGTTTTTGTTTAAAACATTGCAAAAGATTGAATTGATTTAACTTACGAATTCAAGGTAAAATCAATGCTAATGACATAAATTATATTAAATGGTAAAAATATATTCTATTTATACTTTTAAACCATTTAATATTATAATTTAACCACATAAGGCATTACGATGAAAAAAGTTGTTTTTAATTAAAATATAGCGTGTTTTTACTATTCATTAAAATGTGAAAGTTACCAGAATAATATGAAAATTTTATCCAAAGTAAATTTTTATTTCTTGATTCCAAAGAAGAATTTTATTTCATCAAATTGTACTTATAAACATTTCAAAAACCAGATTTAAAGTGGGTGTGCCATCCAAAGGCGGCAAAACTGCATTTTTTGAAAAATACTTATTTTACACGAAAAATTTATTTTGTTCTTATACCATGTTCTAGAAATGTGTAAGATGAATAATAATGTTATAAAATTCAAAATTTAGTTAATACTATTCATAATGGCTAGTTCATGACAATATTATAATAATATAACATTGTTTATTAAAACCTGGTATTGCGTACAACACACGCTATCGAGGAAGGTCACGATTGCGTGTAATGCAAGCCAAGTCAGGGTTGCATGTTGTGAAAGAATCCTTCGTTGTTTCGTATAACAGAATCCAACCATATTTCATTTATACATTTAATATATATATATATATACTCAATGTTGCGTAGAATAACTATTATCAAAATTGTGTGTAACACGGTCCAAGAATAGTGTTGCATATACTGCAAGTTAATACGGTGTTGCGTATAGCGCAAGGTAATCTTGGTTTAGAATACAACAAAAGACATTAATGAAATTAAAATAATATTTTTCATAAAATCTCGGGGTGTTACATTTTACCCCCCTTAAAATGAATTTCTCCCTCGAAATTCGTCAGGGTTATAAATGGTTTACTATTTGAAAGTTTCTTTGATAGAAACCCACATCATAAAAAGGAATACCAAAACATATCTTTAAAAACAAAATTATGAAATGTAACGGTTACCCAAATAAACTAATCACTGGGTTTCCACATAGGTGAAAATATGGATATGGAAGAGAAATCTAACCATCATGTTCTGATGGAGAGTGGTAGAGAACATGGCTATGGAAAAGCTAGCAATCACAAAGCCATAAATTTGTGATGATCTAGGGTACCATCTGATTTATCGGATATAAGGGCACTAGGACAACATTTTTGGTTTTCAAGATCATTTCCCTAAAGTTGAAAATTTGAATTAGAATAAATACTTACTTTATTTTGGTACAATCTCACTGTTGTTCATGCCTTGAACAATTTCCACTTCATCTCTTAAATAAATGAAGTTGAATTTGTTATTCGTGAAGTGTTAGCAGATCATGTGATAGAATGACGAGTCATTCAATCTGTCTCAAACAAAAGGTTAGCAAAAATTATATACATAAGTCGATCTATAGTGAGATTAATCATATATTGTTCCTAAAATGGACTTATACTTCATATATCATACTGCTTAATATAATAAAACTAGTTTCTACTAAACAGGGACTTCCTGTAGGCCAGTGGTAGGCGATAAAGGCCAGTCGCACTTTGGTTGTGGGTTTGATTCCTACAGCCTTGTCTGACGCGATGGGCTGTCGCCCGTCCTGCAGGTTGTCCTTTTTCTAAAACTACATTACTATAACATCCCATCAATAATATCGAAAAAAACATCTATCCTTAAACAATACTCACTTATGTCCAACACAATCCATTTCAATCTTTAGGCTTATCCATAATACTACAGTCCACTCTCATAACATAGTGAAAACAATTACCAGAGATTTAATACCATCTTTGATCCCCATATATCATAAGATATGTTTTTTTGGTCACATTCCAAACATTCAATGTCCTTAATCATGTATTCTCCTGAATACCTTAGTGAAAACATGAATGCAGTTTAAAGTTAACACTTTCCACATACCAAAATCCTCAAAATTCTATATACTCAAACCATGATATCACTTAGTCCTTACATTAATCATGAGCTCATGAATACTATTAAAAATTTCATTTTATCGTTTTCCCTTCATTATGCGCATATCATCTTATTTCCAAAAAATATCTCAATCACTTTGAATACCACATCAATAAATATTGCAATACTTAATGATACAACATTATTTTGGAATCCCATTACATTAACACTTAATCATTCCACCACATCGTTGTCATATTCAACATTGCCAATAGTGATCGCATGTGACTTCCCTTTGTCCTTTTCCTTCAGTGGTTGCTAATGTTGACCATCACTAACCCTTGGACTAGGTCATTTATTAGCATAATGCCCCATTTCCTTGCACTTGAAGCATTGAAGTGTTGGTGGTGCGTTCTTTGTAGTGTTTGCTTTATTCACATCATTAGAAACCCTTTTTGCATTACTTCAACACTTAGCTGCTCGATGACCTTCTTTTCCACACTTAAAACATTTTCTCGTCCCTTTAAGACAATCTCCACCATGCTTCTTTCCACACTTTGTGCATAAGGAAACATTCATCTTCTTTTCACCATTATTCTGAGATTTATCCTTGAACTACATCTTTCGTTTCTTGTCAAAACCATGAGATGGATATGTAACACCAACTTCCATTTCTACCTTGATAGCACAACGCACAATTTCTTCATAGCTACTGAAGCCTCTTATAGCTAATGCCCTTCGAAGACTTGGTTTTAAGACACTGAAAAATCGATCATCTTTACTTTTAGGTTGGATGATAATGCCAGATGCATACCTTGCAAGTCTTGTAAAATTTGTTTCGTATATACCAAAAGATTCATCATCCTTTTGATTTAGTTCAAGAAACTCCTTCTCCATCATTGTTCGAAGAATACGAGGTAAGTACTTATTGACAAATAAGTTCTTGAACTCATCCCATTCCATGGACTCAATTTCATCTCTTGGCCTCGTATTCTTGATAAGATTCCACCATTGATCAGCTTCACCTTCCAAACGATATACTGCTAAGATGACTTTATCATGTTCAGAACATTGAAGAACTGAAAATATCTTTTCAGTAGTACTGATCCATTGTTCAGCAACAAGTGGATCGGAAGACCCACTAAAAGAAGGTGGATGTTAGCTCATGAAGGACTCAATAGAATATTGTTCCCTTCTCTGCTAATTAGGAAGTCCAGAATGATTCATAGCTTGTGTAAGTATAGCAATAAGATTTTGCACTCCATCTCCCATAACATTTGTTTGTTCAGGAGGACAATCATTGCATTGTCCATTGCATTGATCAATACGGTTCCTTCGGGTTCCAACCATCGTCTAAAACCCAAAAAGAATAGTGTGAGAGGCAAAAATAATGCTAGGGAAAACAACATAATAAAGGGGGAGTACCTTCAATATCTAACATCTTAGGTTTAATTCTATAATCGTTAGCGTAATTCTAGTACTATAACCTATACGTATACTTAACCTTAGGGACATCCCTAGACATACCTTAGAAATATCTCTAGGGATCTCACTAACGCTTTCGCATCCTAGTTTCCAAAGGTTGACTAAACCTTTCCTCTGATACCAACTGTAGAGACCCGAATCTTGACGTACATGGACATTACATTACTTTTGCGGAATACTTAGTACATAACAAAAACACACACACAAGGATCGTAATAGTTTAGTGTCTTTGGAAACTCGGAACGTAATATTCTAATCGTGGTGAAAGATCTTCAATATCTCCCATAAAGATCTTCCCTTTTTTGTTACCTAAAACCTTTCTTTATATCCTGGGGATAAGAAAACATAAAAGGGTGAGCTCAAATGCTCAATAAGGGTAAACAAAAGAGAAATCAATCACATAATATTCATAAGAACATAACTTTTTGAAATCTTAACCTGCAAAAGAGAGCATAATTTCATAACATGGGATAAATCATAGTAGTGAAATGAAATCCCAATAATCATAACTTAAAACATGAAACTTTGTGTCATATACACATAATCATAGAGAATCATTTCTTGTTAGTCAAGACTCATTGCCAAGACTATCTTAGTGGACAAAGTCCATTTCTGAATCGAGTAACCCTCGTTTCAGTCCTGTTTCACTGAACCGGTATAACCTACCATTTCAGCCATGTCTATCTCATGAGATATAAAATCTTTACCCAATGCATTGGAGGGAGATATAGGTCCCACCCATCTCATAATGATACCATTCTTATGTGTGCCACAAAATCATAAATCATACATCATTGCATAACCCATGTAATAAAAATGGGATTCTTAAACAACATGACATCATAAAACAATTCATATAAGATAAAGGAATTCATAAAAATAATTCCATCACAACATAATCAAATCAATGTAACAATAGGGATAAAAACAGAACCCTCTGTTATCTTAGATGGAAAATAATTTTGATAAAACACTTGAAAGGAATTCTTGAGGAAAATATCCTTTCTTCTTCAAAATCAATTTCTTTTCACAAAACGTCATGCAATTTTAAAAGAAAGAGATTTTATTGAAAATAGTCATGAAATCTTTTGGAGGAAGCTTCAAAAAAATAAGGCTTTATAAAAACTTTAAAAATCCATTCGTGCCGTATAAGTTTAAAAAAAACATTCCTTGTACTTTTGTCGGAAAAGTCAAAAAGTACATCGTACGAAAAATGACAAAAGATTCCTTTCGTATCTTTTACAAAAACTTACCGAAGGGTAAAATTGGATATTAACTATTGTAGAAGGATGGAAATAATATTACATATTGAGGAAACATGGATGTGGATGATAAAATACACCCTAGTAAATACTAAAGTATAAACAATCTCGGATAAAAATGAGATTGTGATATTTCCCTTACCTTAGGTCCGACTTGCTTTGTAAGTGTCCGAACCTCCTGTATAACGATTTAAATCATGTTATTGACTTATTCCAGAATCATATTCAATCTTATTATATCATATATTATCCACTTATGACTTTATATTACCCGTTCTTTTGTAAATTCATGTTAAAGTAGCGTTTTGGGTAAAATCGTCTCATTTGTCGTTCGTGTTTTTAACTTGTAATTATTCATATGATTACTTAGATCATGATTACTTAATTCCAGAATATAAAACATGATTTATATATATATATTCAGAATATACAAATATAATAAATCAGTAAATGGAAAGAAATACATCGTTCATGGAGACGGTAGTCCGTACGTACGCATGAACGCTGTTTTCGTATCCTTATTGAATTGAATGGAATTAAGTAGATGACATACATATAAATAATTCCAGTATCATTATTATGTCATATATTTCATTAGTACTTATTATATATACTTTATAATCATTAATGAATTGTTAATCATTGAGAATGAATCTCATCGCATCGTGGAGACGGTAGTCCGTACGTACGCACGAGCGATGATATCATTCCCATGGTCATGGAATTGTGTTGAAGTGTATGTATAATATTTAAGTATAAATATCAATTTATAATAATCATATATAGTTACTCATTAAACCATTATATCCATCCAATTAAGGTGGTGGCGGAAAATAGATTACACCACGGCGTGGAGACGGTATTCCGTACGTACGCACGCGCGGTGATTTCCTTTTTCGGTAGGATGGATAGAAGGTTAATTAGAGTTGTTTCATATTTATAATAACATATCAGTATGTATGTAATACTGATGTTATTACTTTATCATGAAACAACTAAAGAAGAAGAAGTTGAAGAAAAAAATTCAAAAGATCGGTAATGGATATTACCTCTTCTTTGAAACGCCTCTTTGAATCCTCCACTTAGGGAACTAAGATTGGTCTATGAAGAAGACCAGGACCTCTAGTATTATTATAGAAAAGTGGAGAAGGGATTTTGGCAGAGTTTGGCCGAGCTTGAGTGCTCAAATTGGTTTGAGGAGGAGGGGGGAGGAGGTGTCCTTTTATAAGGGAGGAAAGGGGCACCTTAGGAATATCTCAAAATATTATTTTATATTAAAGTCAAAATCGGTTTATAATGGTTCCAAAGGGTCTTATTTCGAAGCTAAAGTGGGGATGGGTCAAAATCCTATCATCCAATAGGATTTAGACATGTTTAGGTTATTATTTTAACTTTATCAGTTAGATTTAACTCTAAGTTAAATAATTTAACTTTTATCGTGTCTTTTTTGTTTTCTTACACTATATGGTTAATAAACTTACAATATCAAGACAAAAGAACCCAAAGTTGTTTATTATTAATATATATAATCTTATCTAAGTCAGTTGGCCGAACCTTAGATTTTTAGGAATAAAATAACAATTAATAATATAATATTTGTTTTAAAAACTATTTTATGTCAATTTTGACACTATTTGGTACATGATTTTTACGAAATTCATAACAGAATGATAAGTTCGAACCAAGTTACTTAAATCAACAATAACATGTCATATTAACCTATAAAATTAGTTTATGTCATAAAAAGTCTCAAATTACATTTATTTGGGCATTTATAACATCAATTATGTCAATATTTCATTAATAAGACAATTACTGCATCATCTTTCTGTCATAATAAATGATAATTATTTAATCCCTAAAAATTCTAAATAAATTCCTATGATGTAGATAATTGTATTATCTTACTGGAGACTATTCATGTTAGAAGTTTCATGAAGTTTATCACTAGATTAAAATTATTATACTTATAAGATTTAAGAAAGTGACATGTTGTCACATTCTTTGGTTTTAATAATAATTAAATTATTTTCATTGACAAAATTTAATTAAATTAATTTAATCCAACCCTTAGGTGATATGGGTAGTTTTTTAGTCATCCAATAGAATTTTGAAATTTCTTAGGGTAATTTTAAAATATTATATTTACCCTTAATTACCCGATTTACCTTTAACTATGGTAAATAAAATTTACCGTAGTTACTATTCATAATTCCCAAAAATAAAAAGTATCCTATTAACATAATTTGGACCCACTGATTCCAAATATGGAATCCATTTTTTAAAATTCCAAACACAGAAGTTGCAGAAATTAAATTAAAATTAATCCCGTTGTCGAATAAAAACGGGTTTTTGTTTAAAACATTGCAAAAGATTGAATTGATTTAACTTACGAATTCAAGGTAAAATCAATGCTAATGACATACATTATATTAAATGGTAAAAATATATTCTATTTATACTTTTAAACCATTTAATATTATAATTTAACCACATAAGACATTACGATGAAAAAAGTTGTTTTTAATTAAAATATAGCGTGTTTTTACTATTCATTAAAATGTGAAAGTTACCAGAATAATATGAAAATTTTATCCAAAGTAAATTTTTATTTCTTGATTCCAAAGAAGAATTTTATTTTGTCAAATTGAACTTATAAAATGTCAAAAACCAGATTTGAAGTGGGTGCGCCATCCAAAGGCGGCAAAACTGCATATTTTGAAAAATACTTATTTTACCCGAAAAATTTATTTTGTTCTTATACCATGTTCTAGAAATGTGTAAGATGAATAATAATGTTATAAAATTCAAAATTTAGTTAATACTATTCATAATGGATAGTTCATGAAAATATTATAAAATTATAACATTGTTTATTAAAACTCGGTATTGTGTACAACACACGCTATTGAGGAAGGTCGCGATTGTGTGTAATGCAAGCCAAGTCAGGGTTGCGTGTTGTGAAAGAATCCTTCGTTGTTTCGTATAACAGAATCCAACCATACTTCATTTATACATTTAATATATATATATATATATACTCAATGTTGCATATAATAACTATTATCAAAATTGTGTGTAACACGGTCCAAGAATAGTGTTGCGTATACTGCAAGCTAATACGGTGTTGCGTATAGCGCAAGGTAATCTTGGTATAGAATACAACAAAAGACATTAATGAAATTAAAATAATATTTTTCATAAAATCTCAGGGTGTTACAGAACAAGTATTGTTTTCCAGGAATGGATTACCGATTTGATCATATATGTAGAGAAAAATACTTATTCGAGTTGTATCTACGGTTTAGATATTACCATGTAATCATGAAGAAGGATGACATCCCCAAGCCTACTTTTCCTACAAGGCATGAACTCTATGAATTCATAGAAATTCCAGTCAGACTCACTAATGCTCTAGAAATATGCATGGAATCGATGAATATAGTCTTTAGAGATTATCCTGACAAATTTTTGGTAGTATTTATTCATTATATTCGAATATACTAAAAAATTAAGAAGGATCAAGATGATCATTTAAGAACTATGCTAATGAACTTTTGAAAGGAAAATATTTTTTTCATGTACAAAAAATGTATGTCCTGGTTGAAAGAAGTCTCTTTCCTAGTTCATATCATCCCAATAAATGGGATATTTTTTGACCCCCCCAATTAATGTGGAAATTGAATGATGGATAAGGTCAACATCTGTGATAAATATATGTAGTTTACATGGATTAGATGTGTATTATCATCGATTTGTGAGTACTTTATCTTGATTTTCAATCTCTCTAACCACAATAACATGAAAAAATTCATTTTTCATGGAATAATATAGGTAAATGGAGCATTAAGGAGTTGAAAAAAAACATTCTCATTGTTCCCATTCTCAAAATACCCACAATTGTCGATATTTTTGTAGTAATCAATGATTCATCGAAGAAGGGCATGGGTAGTATGTTGATTCTTAGTGAAAAAGTCATTGTATATTATTCAAGGATGTGAAAAGTTCGTGCAATGAACTATATAACAAATGATATAGAGTTAGACGTAGTGATCATAACATTTGATATTTAGTGAGATTACCTATTTAGGGAGAAGATTTAAATATATACAGATGGCAAAATCCCCTAGTATATATTCACATAGAAAGAGTTGTATAATAACAAACAAAGATGGCTAGGCCTGATAAAAAACTATGACTTCTCAATTTATTACCATTAGGGGAAAGAGAATAATGTTGAAGATTCTTTATTTCTAAAGGATCCATGAAATATTTCATTGATGATAATTGAGAAGGATCTGATCTTACTAGAATTGAAGATGATGGACCTGTAAATCAAAAAGTAATGAACATTATCAATCCATTCCAAATTGAATGCCAAACCAAAACATATATAGAGGTTAATGGATGCTAAAATATATGAGGTGGTAATTTATAATAAATTGGAAGATATTATAAAATTGAAATCCATAGAGTTCTATTTTAATAATGATGGTGGTGTAAGGTTTTGGTTATGTATATGTGTACCATAAAATCTTGAGTAAATGAATGAGATGTTGGATGATGCACATACCAAAACCCTCCCTATCCACCTATGAAGTACAATGATATATCTAGATGTCCATAAACACTATTTATGAGTCAATATTAAGATGTATATTTCATAATTTACATCATGATGTCTCATATATCTGTAAGTGAAGGTTAAAAGGAAAGAATCTAAGGGTATGATGCAACCATTACCAAAACTGACATGGAAATGGGAAGACATCACCAAAGGATTTTTCACTGAGAATCATAATACATATTGAGGAAACAATGATATATGGGTTGTTGTGGATCATATTAAAAAGGATACACATTTCATTGCTTGTCAAGAAGAGTTATCATTGGATAAGCTTGGACCGATATACGTTAGATAAGTTGTGAGGATACATGGTGTACAACTATCTATTGTATCTGATGATGATCCATGATTCAACTCTATTTTATGGAATAGTATCCAACATGCTCTAAATACTGAGCTAAACATTAGCATGACCTAACAATCTCACTGTAATGGAAAATATGAGCTGGCTATCAAGACACTTGATGATATATTCAGATCATTCTCAATGGACTTCAAATAAGGATGAGATCAACATCATCTAATGGTTTAGTTATCTTACAACAACCTTTTACACCAATGAATCCAAATTTATCACAATAAATAACCTTATGGGAAGTGGTGTAGAACAACTGCATATTTGGATGATGTTGGTGAATGAAAACTTCACGGTCCATAAATGGTCAAGGAAATGGTGGAAAAGGTTAAGACCATTCAGCAGTGCATTAAGATGGCTCAGTGTAGATAGAGAATATATTCTAAAAATCATTTACAAGACTTAGAGTTAGATGTTTGAAACATGGAATTCCTCTACATATCCCCATGGAAACAATGATAATATTTTAGAAGAAGTGTATTCTTTTTCCATGATACATTAAACCCTTTGAGATTTTCGATCGCATCGGAGGGGTGGCCTACCAAACAACACTCCCACCTAACCTATCTGAAGTAAATGGTGTATTCTATGTATCCCTATTGATAAAGTACATACCAGACCCCTCTCATTTACTCCAATAATAGGTAGTTACATTGTAGAATGAATTCTAACATAAGGATAATCTAGTGATTATCTTTGATCATATAGACAATGTTCTACGGAATAAGACAATGCACTCGGTTAAAGTGTTGTGGTTATGTGACAAGTTTGAATATGAAATTTTTGAACTAGAGGAGTCGAGGGAATAGACTAACCCTCATATTTTTTAATGTGGGAAATGAAAATTTTATTGTGAAATTTCATAAGGAGGGATTATTATAATGACTAGAAATGTTAAAAATGAAATTATCATTTTTTATTTTATTAAATATCTCATTTCTTAAAATAGATATAGAAAAACATTCACTCCATTTTTCATTATATCCAATTGGATTTAAATGGCCATTATGTATAATCACTATTGATAATATAGCTGATGAACTCTGATCACTTGAAAAGTATAAATATAGGGGTTAAAAAAATCGTTTCGATAGAGACAATGGATGGTATAAAATCTACTAGTAGGATTGTTCACAATGAATAATATATATCCGAGCTTCTAAGGCAGATTGAATTTATAGTTTTTTCACTAGAGAAATCCCAATCCCATATCCATCAACATAAGCATGAGAAAAACTATTTACGGGAGAAGTTATAGATCATTGAGATCTATACCCAAACATTGTTCATTGAATGAACATATGAAATCCCCACAATTTCATACATTACACTTAGGGCATATACTGGCATTAAAAAGGGATATTTATCAAGACACAATAAATATGTTTATCAACAAATTTTTTTTAGACTAATGAATATAGTTTTATTCTGTTATTGTTACTTTGAAAATTATTTTTAGAGACAATTAGAATCATTGGTAAATATTTATATTCAATTAATAAATATATTTGGTGGAATTAATAGAATATTTAAATAAATATTAATTAAATATTATCAATAAATCACTTTTATTAAATATAAATTGTCATAAAATTATTACGATGTCAAAGGAAAACATTATTAAGGTTTGAAATAAATTTTTTATGAAAACCAATCCATTTTCAATAATTGTTGGGTTTCATTTTATAAGTGAAAACTCACTTATATAGAATATTATTTGAATAAAATGAATATTTTTTAGAATTTGGACTTTGAAATTATCCAAAGTGAACCCTTTGTAATTTTATTAGACTGTTGATTTTTTGGTTCAAATTAAATACTTTATAATTATATAGGGTGTTTTACGGAATCCTAATGGAAAAGTAGGGATGTAATAAACACTATAAAAGGGTGATTCTACAAAATATATATGTTTTATGTTTAAAATAATTTAATTTTAGAATTTTTTGAGTTATTTTATAAATACTTAGTGAATCCTACAATATGTATAATATATTTTATGATTTCAAATTAATTCTTTCAATAATTTTAATCACCTTCACATAATCAAGGAAATAGTTTTAATATCATCATACCTACACATTATAAAATAATTATTCCACTATTATTTGGAAAAAAACCATGGGTAAAAACCATGGGATGGTTTCTGGGTTTCGATAATTTATTTATACAGATTCCAAATTCTATTTTGTGAAATATTAAAAAATTCCCCTATCATTTCCCACATAAACCCACCAATGCTCCCACTTCGCTTCATTAAAAATTCTAATAGAACATTTTTTCTATTTCATACCCTCTCTAGAATCCTCTAAATGTGCCTTAATCCCTTTATAATACCCTCTTCAAGCTTTTTAATTCACACACTCATGTATGAGTTCCTTCTATTCTCATTTTAATTAGTGTATCAATATATTATTACACCCTTTTTCCATTTACAAATGACAAGGTCAATTTTGAAACCTCCAACATAAATCCCTTATTATATTTTAAGGACGAGAGAATCACTGGTAGAAATGTGACCTTTCCCATCACCTCTATACCCCCTTTCCCACCGGTTTGGCCAAACCGTTGGGGAAGCCCACATTGTGGCCACTTTTCCCAACAGTTTAGCCAAACCTTTGTGAAAGGGTAGGATTTCCCCATGGTTTGTCCAAACCATTGGGAAAGGTCCAATTTATGGCCACTTTTCCAAACGGTTTTCCAATACCATTGGGAATGGTAGGCTTTCCCAACGGTTTGGCCAAACCCTTGGGAATGGTCCAATTTCTGGCCACTTTTTCCAATGTTTTGGCAAAACTGTTGGGAAAGGGTAGGCTTTCGCAACGGTTTTGTCCAAACCGTTGGGAAAAGTCCCCAATATATAAATATCACCCCCCAGATTCCAGGGTCCTATACCAATAGTTTTGAAAATCGTTGGTATAGGTCCTTTGATTTTTTATCGGATCCTCTTAACCAGAACATTATATAAATAAAAATTTAAAATAATTATGATAATACATATATATAGTTATGAAATTATGTTCACAAAAGTCATGTATGGTTAGTGTTTAGATCGTTCAATGATAAATTGGAGGTCATGGGATTATGTCCCTGCGATTTTTTTTGGAAATACATATACCAACGGTTTTATGGAACAGTTGGTATAGATTTTCATATTACTTATACCAATGGTTTTCAAAACCATTGGTATAGGTCTATACCAACGGTTTTCCAAAATCTGTTGGTATAGACCTATCACAACAGCTTATTTGCCTACGGTTCTCCAAACCATTAGTATATGCTATACCAACGGTGCCAAACCATTTTTATATGTTAGTTTTCCAGTAGTTACTACTTCATATATCATTAATATCTCCAATGTACACTATGTTCCCATGATAAAATTTCATAAGAGTTATTCCATTTCACATATCTCTTCAAGTTTATTTATTATGTTACACCATCTATTAACAATTAACTTATATTGTTACATGTATTTTTATGACCATATAACTATATATTTCATTTATATATTATAAGATACCCCTTTCTCTCTCATAAATCATTTATATTAAAATTTTTGTCACGACGTATGGCAGCCAAAATTGCACCACAAATATTGATTCCAAAACAATTGTGTAGTGAATACCATACTCATTCTCTATAAAGGGTGTTAAATTTTATGCAATATAAATTTTTAATTGGGACGTTAAATTATCCATTACACACCCATTAATCGTGGAATAAATTATTAATATTAATAAATCCTTATTTTATTATCTATGTGGTACACATAAGAATGAGAATGGAATGAATATGAGGGGTGATCCAGGAATTATATAGCACCCCAATACACTGGGTTCTGTTTATTATCCTAATACATCATATTGGGACATTGTATTACCTAAATCATTATGGGAAATTATCCCCAATAATGTCTTGTCACTTTAACAATTTCCTATGATGCTGTTTTTTATGTTTTTACCACATTTCCATGTTATGTATAACATTTTATATCGTGATTTATGATTCATGTTCACTATGGCCTCACTGATATTCATTAAAAACATGTATTAGTATCTTAATGTTATTCCATGTTTACTCCCTTACCAGGCTTTATAGCTCACCCCTTTCTTATATGTATCCCTAGGTTATCAAATGATATATTAAGTATGAATGAATGTTCTAGGGATGTAAAAGATTTTTTCTATAATGTTATTTTATTAAATGTTTAAATTTGATATGTAATGTAAATAATTCTTGAGGACACTAGTACAATCGATCTTTCAGGTTGCATATAATGTAATTTTATGTAATTAAACCAAGTATGAATGTAATATAAAGAACGAGGTTATAATATTTATGGTTTGGAATACCAATTTATTAATATTTTAAATATGATATATATTATACATATTATTTATCTATTATTTTGAAATTATTATAGGACACATTACTTATTTCTTTCCTATTTTTTGGGATGAAATTAATGTCAATCATCTGTATGACAAACTACCTCCTTTCTATGAAATGTGATTCTTTCAAACATTATAGTGAATGAATTAATTCATTTTAATAAAAACTTAATACATATGAAATAATAAATATATAATAAGGATAATTTAAGTAAAAATAATTTAGTATTATTCCAATCGAATTGAAAATAAAATGGAAACAACATTCATTGTATTTTAGTCATACCATCTCCATGAATGGTGAATTTCATTTCATATCTCCAAATTTTATGGATTACTCTAAATACATATATAATGAATACATATGATATATAAATAATTTTTTAAATTCAATAGATAATGAAATCATGATGTAAGAACAGGAAATAATAACAATGAGTCAAATTGTACTTGAAAAAGGATATTAACAGACCAAACAATGAATATAATGATACATTAATAAAAAATGAGGGATAAGATGTTTTTTAAGGATCATATATGATATTATAAATATTAATATGGTTCTTTTATAACTTATTAAAATGTTTACAAACATTATACCTAACTTCATTGTGTGTTCTACCCAAATGAAGTGTAATGAATGGTATTTCTTAACCCAATTTCATCTCATTGGGGTAAACATTCAAATTATTGATTATGTCATGAGAATATTATATGTTAAATGAATTTTTAAAATCGTAGGTTGTAATTAATATTGTTATGTGGATTTACAATTGAAATAAATAATTTATTCATTTGTTAATTATATCTCCAACATTATGATCATTTAATGGGTCTATTTCTGAATCTCATCCACATGAAGATTTATTATTATATAATATTACAAAAAGAAATCACATGATCATTTATAAAAAAAACATAAATTTTATACTACTCTAGTTATTAATTAATTTTTTCATATGATAGTTCCATTTTTAAATTTTTGGGTACTTAAAATATATTAGAAAATGTTTTTAGAATACCTAATTTTATTTATCTCTTTTGTCCAAAAAATGAATTCTTCCAAAACCATCATTTCTAAAGATTTTTTCAAAATGATCACAATCATTAAAATGATATATTAATGTATTTTCACCGATTTATCCATATTTTTTTCAATGTAATATTATGTCATTTTAAAAATAATTCTCATTTCCCACATATCAAAAAGTTGAAAGAAAACATTGTTTTTGCATGTAAAACATGAAATAAATTTATATCCACCATCATCACTAAATTATCTTCATGATTATTTTATATGTTTCCATGTATAATTTTAACGGAAATTATTTTTCAATTTTTTTAAAATTTATAATTCTTAAATTTGATTTCAATGAAGTTGTTTTTTAATTTTTTTTCGAAAGAATTGATACATTCTTCATGAATAATTTTAAAGATATTTTATGGTATTTCAATTCATGAATAACAAAAAGCCCTTTTTATTACACCAAAGGGTATATTTTTTATTTAAATGATCCTTATTATTTTAATGGATCATTTATTATATTTTTATAAAAGAATGTATCGATAATCACATTATTAATTTCATAGTCAATAACATTCCTTTGAAGTGTTTAATTTCTCATGATCATTAGACATTAATTTTTACCTAAATATCCACATTACATAGTATTGAGAGTTTTAATTTTAAAAACATATTACATTTTTACATATGAAATAACTAGATAGTTATATGATTATTTGTGTAAATATTGATATATTTGTATTCTTTACTCAATACATATATTGGATAAAGAATATAGTCTATGAATTAAATTTATTATTAGATATATGTTGAATGATTTGGGCTAGAATGAAATGAGATGGTGATGACTTAATCTAATCCCCTTTATGCATTAGTATTATCATGAGAAAATATTTTTTGGACACAAACACATTGAGTATATTGCAATTCATTTTTTAAAGAATCTTGTGAAATGTATTGATAGTTATATGTTTTAAACTATCTTGTAAAAGGCCTTGATGGAAATCGTTTCATGTAAATATGAAATATGATGTCTGAAAATTATGAATTTTCTTCATTATGAATTTTAGTTATTTTTATCCTTTATATTTTCAATAGGATGAAATCAATGGGTCCATTTCATTCTAATTTCATTGATTAACTTTCATGGTTTTCTGTTATTTACCTTTCCATATGGATCACCAAATTTTATTCATGAAGTCATGTTATTTAAATGCAATGTATGTTCTGTTATTTACCATTCCATATAGCATATTCATATTTATTAATGGTAGATTCCATTAGACTTAACTTATACAGTGAATTTGATCTAAACCTTATTTTTTTCCTTTCCACAAGATTCCATGAAATTTACTTTGACAGATATCCAGAGATATTTTAAATCATATAATGATATTTTCATGAAACATTAATTATGTTCTAATTTTTGTGTTCAATTATAATACATGTCACATTTATTTATCTTGTTACTAATACTACTAAATTATTTTGTATTTTGGGATACAATTTCCATGTATATTATGCCAATTTAGTGGTTGCAGATGTTATCTCCAGGGCTACATGTGTCTGAGTTTCTACACTAGATCTAATGTTTGTTGATTAGTCTAAATAAATTTAAAATGAATATATTTTATATTTGTAACATTGTTATATTTTTTATTATTATCGAGTAATGATATAATTAAGAGGTCCATGTATTAGAAATAAATAAATTCATGAAAAACCAAGAATGTATTCTGTAAAATGATAATTAAACATGTAATTGTCCATAAATATGTAATAAAATGTCAAATTTATATCATATATCGTATGAAATTCAATTTTATGGTTATTTTATAATTTATAACAAAATATTGTAATAATATAGAATTTTTTTATGTTCATTATGGAAGATCAGATCTATGTTAAGGAATTTGTTTTCTAAATTTTGCTTATTTGAAGAATATGTTAGGTTATGATCCTATCTTCTTTTATAATGTGTATAAACAATCTGTTTCAATTAGTTACTTCATGAATATATTTTTTGTCATGCTATTTAATTTTTTTATTTGATTTTAATATTTAATTTTACATTTCATTCAGAATATAAAAACATGGTAATGATTATATGTTACAATCTCATAGATTATCGAGATTTTAATTAAGATTTAGATTATGAAACCTTATGAAATATCACTATATATCAAATATGATATTTTTTAACCTCTCGTTATTTCATGAGAATACTTGTTTTCCCTTCATCTTCCTTAATTTATGTACTCAAGAGGCAATAATAAAGTATTAATGAAAAATCATCTTAATTGTTTTATAAATATTCATTAAAAATGTTATTAAAATTTTCTAATTGAATTATTAATGAAATTATTAGTTATATATGATTCTTTATAATTTTTTGTGAATGGAATATTTAATATATTTTCCAAATGAATGCATGTTTGACTTATATAGAAAAATTGAATGTAATTTTTGTTTTTACGTGTAAAAAAAGTGTGAAATTCCCAAATGTCATGACCATTATTTTTGTTGAATCATCCATTATAATTATTCAATGTTTTTTGAAGGAATACTATTGAAAAAATATATTATCAAAATTTAATTTCTAGAATTTGTATTTTAACACCCCTACTACAGTGTTACATACCTATTCCCTAGGCTACATCGCTTCATAACAAGAGGTGTGCCCACCAGAATGTCAGAGTATTTCAACTTGTTATGAGGGTAAAAAATAAAACAAAAGGAAACTATACCATCTTAATCAATGAATAACAATATAAAAAATAAATATGAAAAATTAACAATATAATATAATTATTAATAATCAACAAAACATCACATTAATACATCCAAAATAGTTAAACTGACCAAAAAAAACGAAAGTAGTAAATATTTTATGCCATATATGTTCCTTGTGTCAAACAAAAATAGAAAATGAATACACAATGAAATATCAGTAAGGGTATCTACATCATGTCGAGTTCCATCATCAATCCTTCATCCCTAATCAAAACTTATACATCTAATATAGCTCCCTTTCCCATATAATTTCCAAAAACATGATGTCTATCTGGGTTCCAATCTGGTGTCACAAGTAGGGTGTAAGTTCAAATCAGCTATCCACCATCAATAGTATTTAATTTAATGTCAAGTAAAAAAAATTTATGTTGTGGTATTATTAATAATGATCATATGAAAAAATTAAACAGGTTTTACATTTAATATTATTATTTAGTCAACCACATCATATCTGCTTCAGTATGAGCCACATTCAAAACCATAAACCATTGGGAAATATATTTTGTCTATTATCGTGAGATTTCAATATCCAATTTAATTCCTATTATTATTCATGCATCGGTGGCCTAGAGAAGTAGTTGGGTACCCCATGGGTACTTGGATCAACTGGCCTTTACCCATAATTCATTGTTCATATTCTTATGTAATTATATATTGTTGGACTAATGTAATAGTATGACATACCATAGGTATTTGAAGCCTAGTTACCTGAACCACAATTCATTTTTCCAATTCAAAAACACATAAATAAATAAATATATAAATATATATATATATATATATATAACATGGGCTGAGATAATTGGTCTAGAATTACATTGGTGTTTGGAGGACCAGTCCCTGACCAACAACTCATTGATCACAAGCATATCCAAATTTAATTTTTACATATTCATAACTAATTGATCAACCATTTTAAACATACTTCGTCAAATCATTTATAATTTTTTTTTAATTTTATCATATGGAACAACATTAATTGTATATTTATTAATCCATTAACTGTCATTTATTTCGTAAGTTCTTAACCCTTAAGTGATAAGCTAACAACCCATTAAAATCCCACTATAAAACATTAAATAACTACTAAGTACAATTTTATACACCCATTATACCCATTTTCACATTTAATTCTTTTTATTTCAATTATAATTGTCACCGACCTTAGGTATCAATAAATATGGTCTCTTAGTCTACAATGCAACTAACATGATCTATGAAGGGTCTCATAATGACATATAAATAAAATAAATTTTTTAATTTTAATTAAATATAAAATTGTGGTAATTAAAAAATATAACTATAAACACGACATCATGATTAATTCTATGTGAATTATAATGTATATGAACTACATCAAATTTTTTTGAACACTCACGAGGGCTTAGCAATCAATTCGAGGTAAACCAATCGAATTCAGACTAGTAGAGGATATCTATAATCAGAACCATGGATTGAGATCCAATGATACATGATCCAATAATAAAATGATCCAACACCTCACAAATTGTGTTAATTAATCTGTCACTAAAGGATAAGAAATATGAAATAGAGGATCCTAAACAAAGAAGAGATCACATATCAGAGATGTGTATATTTATTCTATAGGATATTCATTTAAAAAATGTAGGTTTAAGAGGAGCCTAAGAATACATGGAGAGACTCTATAAAAAAGGAAAGCATATTAGGTTGATATGGGTGAATAATGAATTAAAAAATGTGGTTTGAAAATTGGTAATTAAATTTTTGTTGTTTTAAAATATGACATGAATGGTATCCTAGATGATCCATACAGTTAGAAAAAATGTGTTCCCAATCTGCATGCCTCTACTGCATAGGGTGAATAGTTTCTCCTAAGGGGGAACACATTTTGAAAACCTATACACCAACTATGGACACCCCCTCAATCATTGGGTTCATGGTTTTGGGGATATAGGATATACAATTTGGTCCTACCATGTGGCCAATTCCATTGGCTCAAATATGGGTGCACGATTTCTGGGGGATAATCATTTTTTTCCCCAACCCTGTTCCAACTGTTTAAATCCCTAAGGGATTAAGAAATATTCCATATTCAACAAAAGGACCATAAAAATACCCAAAAAAATTATAACAATAAATGGGTAAAATATAACTAAAAAAAATATGTGATATATCAATAACTGTCAGGATATGGAAATATCTCCTTCTAATAACAAATCATCCTCAAGATATAATTATAATCATCACAATGATTCTGAGGTAAAATGGTTGGGTCAATGGTGTTTTATATCTTCTTCCGCCTCCCATTTTCCTTCTTGAACATGACCTTGTTTCAACAATACATCGACCAATGACACAATCATTCCATACTACACCTTATAACTTTAATAAATAACATGAATCAAATTCTCCCAAAAGGATTCAATTTCCTCAAGATCAACATAATGTACATCGATCACATGAGAAGGGATGGGGTGATAATTTCAATGTTATGAAACATGAAAATAATCATGCATAAAAATATACCTATGTGAAAGGACTAATTGATATTCCACCAGTCTAATCATATCCAAAATATAAAAATGAAATATTTACATGGGAACAAACTTATGTTTCCTCCGAATCCAATGGTGACCCAATATCGATGAAACCTGATAGAATTCATTTTCACCCATTTTTAAATAAATAGGTTTATTCCATCAATAAGTATACGAATAATGTCTACCTTATGTTGTATCCATAAATTTCTAAATCAACTAAAACTTCTCCAAGGACTCTTACGTGGGACTTGGTTCTAAAATCTTTGACTCAACTCCCTCCATCCAACAAAATTTTGATCTATATGTCCAACGATAAAGTACCTCATTTTTTTACTTCTGAATATTCACATTATTACTATTTATAAGGTGAAACAAATAATTACAATCATTTCTCCCATGACCCACAAAAATAATGGAAAATTACTATAAAATTTCCTCTAGAACATAAATAGTACACTCTAAATTTCTATCCTTATATAGGTGAACATACATACTCAGATACACATGGGTACTAAAAATATTATTTATGTAATTATATAACCATGAATTAAAGTATGAATATTGATCTAAATTCTCAATGGTACCCTATGAAGATGGACTATCTAATAAACATACATATCCCCAACTGATCAACAGTGAAAATTTCCTGAATAGGCAATAAATGGGTTATTTTTTCAGGATTTCAACAATGTCACATATTGCATCATTCTTCTAATGGATCCTCAGAATACATAATAGAAATTACATTGTAAAAAAATCCCAATTCTACACCCAAATGGGAAATGTTAGTAACAGACCACCAGGATGTTGATTATTAACCTTCACCTACTGAACAATGTAGCATTGTGTCACCAATCCAGTGATTTCATTTTTTATTTGTGGCCTCCAATACTGTTTCTGAAAATTATGGTATAGAATGGTCAAACAAGAGGACACTTCCCAGTTAGATTCAAGAATATTATGCATAAAATAATCTCACATACACATAGAAACAACAACATGGTTACATACATATGAGATATTATCATACTATATACATTAATTAGAAGGTAAATCCCCACCTCTAGGGATTTCCATTAGGACCATCCTCTTTGAGTCCTCATAAATAATCTGTTCGAACTAGGTAATAATAGTTGACTCAACTGATAAGGACATGGTGGTCATCTTCTCCTGGCTCTAGAGATCCTCCATATGTATCTAAGCTAACACATCCATCATATTCTACTCAAAGATGACTCTTTGACATAATATGTAGGTTTATTATGAATCAAATATTTTACAATATTGTTTCCCTTCCTTGGTGTATAGGCTAGCTCAATTTAAAAAAATCATGCACACAACCCACCTCCACTACCAGAGATACAAACAAAATGAAAAAATATATAATTTATTCTTTTTTTTTTCAGGATATATAATAAAAAATTCATCCAACGAGTAATTCCACCAACAAATTGAGCAATAAATCACCTCGTCAAACTGATGATTGTGCATAGGGTAATTATATTCATTTTTAATCAAATATCATAACCCAAAAACAAAAACTCAATCTCCCTACATCAACAATGTTCCACGTTAAATTTCACATGCATCAAAAAACAAGGTATACTCATCACCTAGCTCGAGTGGGACCAAAATATTTGTAGTCTGAAGACTGTTATTCATATCCTAAAATGTATTATCATATGATCTAGAATATTCATTAATGACAATGTTATGATTAAAACATGGAAGAGGTTCATTCAATGTTTAAAAAACTTAGATGAATCTATTGTAATAACCTTATAATCCTATAATTATTTAGATATCAAAAACATTCTTCGACTTCTCCTAAGAAACAACTGTGTGGGATTATTCTAGAACCACTTATCTATGTTCCTCAGAGATGATATAAACCATGAAATATACCTTTTCGATACATAAGTGAAACATAAAATACTAAACAAATCCCATACTAATAGTTTAGATCCATGTTTATAGCCCCTATAATCAAGGGTACTGAGTATACCTATGGTTTTAGGAATAGTGGCATTGGGATCCCCTGGTATATACATACACCCATATTTGGAATAAGATGTGGGTATAGGGATCCTATAACCAAGGATATTAAACCATTCATGTAGGATATATAAATTTTATAACCTATTCCCTTATTTTTACCCAACATTGGGTATATAACTATAACCATTGTTTGGTCATTCCATGGGTAATGGTCATTTATAAAAAAAAATCATTTTCTCGGATTTGAGTGCAACACCTCCCGCTTACACTCCAATGACTTTACCACTATTCTATAACAATTTTTTGGTCCTTATATTCAAATAAAAATATATTTCTATATATATAAAAATATTTATATTTATTTTTTTATTATTATTATTATTATGAAAAAATAATGGGCTAACATGTACCCATGATTTGGTCAAACTGTGGGTATAGTTCAATTGTTTTTTTAAAAACTACACTACTCGAAATTGAACACATCACCTTACTCTTATAATTTAATTACATTACCTCTATCCTTTAGAAATTTTTTGTTCTTCTATTCATATATAAATATATATATATATATATTATTATTATTATTATTATTATTATTGTAATTATTATGGAAAAATATTTCTCTATCTGATTCCCAGTGTTTTAGAAAACTTTGGGTATATGCTCTAACTTTGAATTGTTTCATCCAAGGAAACCTATTTCCAAGGTTTAAAAAAATATGGGTATATGGGAGACCATTACACCTAGTTTTTGAAAAAAAAGTAATTATTGGTCATTAACAAAAAAAATTCTCTATGACACATATTCACATGGTTGGATAAATAGTGGGGATAAGGGTGGCCTATACCAACAATTAATCTAGAACCGTGGGTATAAGTCATTCCCACAACTGTTTTTCCAATGAAAACAGTATTCCCATGGTTTAAAAAAAGTGGTTATAGGGGTGACCTATACCTAGGGATTTCATAATAACCATGGGTATAACCATATTTTCCAGAATTGTTAGATAGATTGGAGTATAGCCGTTGATCTAATAGTGTACATAGAATGATTTCAAGAAGTTTAGAATGATCTTCATGTGTCTTTGTGTAATCCATTATTTCATCCACAAATAACCATAAACAATTATCACTATAGTTGAAATATTCAGTTCATCAAGGCCATAAACTCAACTAGTGCATTCACCATCCCGAACAACATTATGTCCAAAATCAATTAGCCTTACATTCTGCTGGAAGTTGCTGATGGTATATTCAAAGTTCTATAACTCAATAAATTATAACCTAATATGAATGAAAACTTTTATAATACCCATGTTCTTGCAAACTTTTCAAATAGAAATTCTATGTGTGGAAGAGTATGACATTTATTAACTATCATCCTGTTTAACTAATTTTAATAAATATAAAAATGAAGCCACCAATCAACCATTTTAGGAAATTAAACAATAGAACCATATGGTTGTGTGGTTGGAAGTATAAATCAATTATCTATCGATTAGTCCCCCATACTATTTAGATCGTTTGTATCTGTTGGGGTCATTCATTATGGTGGTATATAATCTAGTTTAGATCTAGGTGTTAGCATAATTATAAAATCGACAACCCCCTTAGGTGGTAGCCCTGATAATTACCCAAGGAAACAAAATCCTATAATTGATCTAAAAAATATAGGAATAGAATATTATTTTAACCCCCATCACGAAACGAAGAACTTGAATCCAGGGAAGTGAGCTCCCCTTGATGGTGATGAACTGGACCAAAAATTCATTCAGAGATATTTCCTTTTTCATTATGAATATAACTTTCATCCACAATATATGAAAATTTTACTATCATATAGTTACATTGTATGGGGGTTCATTATGATACCAGTGGATTCATACCCAAAATAAATTCACAAATTGACCTCTAAATTATGTAGAGAACCCAAATCAAATGTAACTCACAATCCATGAGGGTACCCACGTTGGAAAAACTATTTTCCTTCAACCGTACACACATTAGTGTTTTCATCATCATAACCCCACTCAAAAATCCATTTTCAAGGTCAGGATATTCACCTGATGTGTAGATATAAAATTATATGGGGATTTGGTATCAAATAAAGCACTATAAAACATATAATCTACAATAATTATACCTAAGACTATGAGAGACCAATCCTCACTATCCAAAAGTGCAGGATTAACTACAAGAAATAGGAATGCTCCTCTATCTTGTGCTTCTGTCTGAGTTCTTGGTGCATCACTACACTGAGTCCCCTATGCTTTACTACTATTCTAATTTAGGTTTTCTTACCCGAAAGTACCATGTTTTCTACCTCTATTTTTATGGCTAGTAGAACTCTAAATGCTCGACCATAATGGGGTAGAATAACCGCTTCCAGTACAAAAATTTGGAAAATAATCTTCATTAATAACCACTAGTTAATAGTTCCTACAATACCATAGTAAAATTCCCATCATGTCACATGCTCAATACTCCACTGGTGGTTGGTAAAACAAACTATTAATGTGACCCACCCTTCCACATTGATGGTATTACACTCGATTAATGCCCTGCGTAGATAACCCTTATACCTAGATACTTAATTTTAGTCATCCTCGGGTCATTTCATCATTGATATTATTACAAAAAATTTTATACATACCTATTAATCAACATGTACAAACCACCTTTCCTCCACCAGATTCATATTTTCGGTTCCCCTAAAAAACGAGATCCGGACTCACTAGAATAGAAAACGTTTTCAATTAGAATATAATATCTTTTAATTAAATATAAAATTTAATTCCACCCTAAAAACATGTCATCAAAGCTTCCTCATAACATACTAAAGAGAGAGAAGAGTTTTTCAATTCGGTGAAACGACCAACACAGTACATCACTAATATGATTTCCTAAGTCAACCGCATTAACTCTAATACTATATCCTTCCTCAAATTCTACAGGATAATGTGTTATTAGACTTTATCCTAAAATACCTTAAATACCATTAACTCAAACTAAAAATATTGAGAATTAATATTCGAACAATTCATATCTTGACCATGTACAATATAAGAAGCTAACATGTCTCTCATATTGGATGGAGTCTCAAAATTCTAATGAATTTTCTGGATTGACAGAATACCTAAATTAGTTAGATATTTTATTAGATGATGTTTATTAGTTGATATATAGTTAACTCCTGAGGTCAGATCATACATATTATTTATATCCCACCCAAATTATCCTTCCATGAATCCATAAAGAGAATAAAATCTATTACAAAACAGCTCTCATACCCCCTCAATAGGAACTATCGAGCCTCTTCTCTTTCTCTTAGAGGATCATTTCCCATAATGTCCTATTGTCCCCCAATCAAAAAACTTCTTCATGGTTGAATTTATCTAAAATGAAAACATTCATCTTTAGATACATAAAAAATATCATTTAAAAAAGTGGTTTTCAAATAAATTCATAATAATTCCTCACCAATTACCCTCCACAAATTCACAACTGAGGCACTATCACCACTCCCATCAAACCTAACATTGGTCATAGATAAAAATGGTTTACAACATTTCTTATTTATAATTATGCCTTTAGACAACCATTTCAAAATCATTTAAAATTACAAAATATAGCCAAATTTTTAATTATAATGTTTTTATTATCGGTTATTTAACCAAAAAATACTCAAATAATGAGAACCATTTTTACTTCCCAAAAATCTAATTATCACATTCTATTATGCTCATTCCTTATATGATTCATTTCATATAAATTCCTATGTGCCAAATGTTCTGCATGTATACTCAACACTAATTCTATATAGGACCATGATACAAATTTCAAATATAGTAACACGACATAAAAAAATGAATTACCCAAGGTGAAATAAATTCCAACTATATGAATAAATATCAAGAACAATAATCCCATCCTAGGTACTTGGGTTTTCACCTACATGTGGGTTAGCTAATCCAATTAATGATCTCATGAACATTGACCAAATCAACATAGTATCCTATATAAAATGTCCAAATACTATGAAAACAAACAATAAATGAAATCCAACTTTTATTCCACTTTGAAAGGCCCTGACCCAGGTGCCATATACAAGTTCATAGAAAATTTGATGCACATGAAATGAGGCTTGCCTCCACGTATACATGAGGCTTCTATTTAGGATTGATTTTCTAATTTCAAATATTGGGATACAATACCCTCTTTACATGAGAATTAGAATAGTATAAATTATTATAAATATTAAAAATATAATAAAATAATCAATAATCAACCATACATCAAAATAATAAATTAAAAAATTAATATAATGAACATAATACAAAGAAGTAAATGTTTTATGCAATATATTATTCTACTGTCAAATGAATCCCTAATATAATGAATCCCTGACAAATCCTAAGTGGGTATTGACATTATATGTGGTTCCCTCATCCATGATCTTTCCTAAATCCAGACCTTCCAATATAACATAGTTTTTTTCCGTTATCCAATCCTACAAAAAGAATTCTATTTGAGAAACAATCATATGGAACGAATATAGTGTTACAACAAATCAGTAAGACACCACCAATGGTGTCTAATAAATATTTGTTCTATTAAATTTTATGATGTTTTGTATAGAATAAATATCGATGGAACAAATTAACCATTTTTTAAATTTATTATTATTTTTTATTCACCCATATTGTACTTGATTTATCCCATGTCAGTGTTGAAGAAACACACATTTGGAATGTACCTTTTAATATTTTCATGGAATTTAATTCTAAAAATAAGTTCTCATTCACATCCATTCATCGACAACCCAGAGAAATATGTTGGAAACACATGTGTAGAGGGAGCATCTAGCCCTCACCCAAAATTCCTAATTTAAATTAAGATATAAAAATATCTTGGTGAATGAGAGAAAGAATATGGATACCCATGGGTATTTGGAGAATAATTCCCTAAAAATTACTAATAGATCATATTTATATATATAAAAATATATTTTGGTGTAGTGTAGTATCAATTTAGAACCCCATGGGTATTGGGAGCATCTTTAACTAACCCAAAACTCATATTTCACATGCATATACAAATATCGAGGTCTAACATTCATACATCATTTATCAACAATTTTCAAGATGTTTTCCAATTAATTTTTCTTGTATAACCATATTTTTCACTTTTATAAAAAGGAACAACATGAAAATTTTACGCAATAGTCCATT
The DNA here is from genome assembly GCA_963277665.1 of Viscum album. NCBI lineage: Eukaryota > Viridiplantae > Streptophyta > Magnoliopsida > Santalales > Viscaceae > Viscum > Viscum album. Next base: position 1,218,982,042 of record OY728159.1, read on the forward strand.
CGTCATCATGAATCTCGCAACTCATTATCTCTTCATGTCTAAACCAAAAAAACCCTTTAAATACCATTATCAAACCCACAACAAGGATTTAGTTGAATTCTATACACCCATTATTCCACTTTTCTCATATTATAATTATCATTTCAAGGAAAATTGAAACACCCCTCACTTTCTATCAAGGAAATCTTATAATCTCAAATGGGACTAATGAGAACCATGAAGTGTCATACAATTATATGGGGTTCAAATCATTTTTAAAATTTTACTGAAATTGAATATTGTAAAAGTTAAATATTACAATTAAAAAAACTATATCATGATAAACAAATATGGTTACATGTAATTACTCCACTAATAAATGACAAATTTTGAACACTCTTTGATAATTGGTCCTTAATTAGAGGTAGAGAAGATGAATTCACAATAGTAAAGTAGGTATATATTAGAAAACTAGCATCATGATCCCAAAAAATCCAGATCCATTAATTACAATATCAAAACCATTGAAAAAGAAGGAAGTTAATACCCACACAAAGGGGAATAAATACATGAGATATTGATACCTAATCAAGGAAGGGATCACATACCAAATAGGTATCTATTTATTCCACTGGATAATTGATTCTTAAAGAAAGGTGTTTGTGGAGCCTAATGATCCTATCTAGATTCATATAGTGTAAATTAAATAGTTGTTGGTCATGGTAGGTTGATTATGGATATAAAATAGGGATTGGGAATTATTAATTAAATTTTAGTGTGATTAAAACTTGGTTGGTATAGTTTCATGGACAAACCACATGATCAGACAAACTATGTGCCTGACCGTGTGCCCCTACTATATAGGGTGATCCATTTCTACTAAATGGGGAGTTAATTTTTCAAAATCATTTTCCCAACATGAAAACTACCATTTTCAAAGTATGAATTGTATGTTGGAGGGATGCCACATGTTTTGGTCAAACTACATTCCCACTTCTAGTTGATCAAAGTGGGGCACATAGTTTTTTTGGAAAAAACCGCACAATTTTCCCTAATTGTTGGCCATCACTAAACAACATCATGGTCTATTGAAATAATAAAAATTATACAAAAATTACCCTTATGTACGACCCATACAGATTATAACAAAAACAACGGTAAAGGTTACTCAATGAAAAGTATGATACATTTCCAGAATGTTTGAGACATTATAAGGATTTTGATCAAAGATATATTCCCCCATAAGATGTTACATGTGATTTTTCATTTAAAATAATTTTTTATCAAGGAAGAAATCTATTGATATTATATATTAAATTATTGGGGATATGATTTAATGATACCACATTTATTCCTTCACAGGATGACTTTTTTTTATAATGAAAGGAGGTTTACGATACCTCTTTCCCTTCCATAGGTTATACTGTGATAAAATTGTTATAAAAACCCCTCTTCATTTTACACTAGTTATTAAGTGATTAAATGATTAAATGATTATATATTTATTATTTTCGTTAGGTTATGTTATAATGAATGTTTAGGAAAGCCATTTCTTTTTGTGGTTTATATTATGATGAATGTTTTATGATGAGTTTTCACATATATGTGTTATTTTAATTATGTATTTAGTTGGACCATTAAATCCATCCAATGTAATTGGTAGGGATTTATATATCATGAGATAAAAAGGATTGTAATGTGTGTTGAACCCAATTTATTATGGGAATATATAAACTATAATATTATTAGGACTTAACTTTGACTACTATGATAGTTTGTGTTGTGAACCCATTCTATTATGATATTATCATAAATGATCCTTGAACTACTAATGATGTCATTTTATATGATTATTTGTATTACAAAATTCCATGTCATTTTCCATTTTTATTCTTTAATGGATCATTTTCATTGATTCCATTATGATTCATATATTATTAACTAAAACTCATTCTTCCATAATGGAAGATTATGACCATTGAAATGAATGGTGCGGTTTTAAAATTTTATGCTCATGTTCTCATACCCGTACTTTCATGTAATGTTTTTATATATTTCTTGTTTACACATACTATTCATTTGTGGTCACATTTTCTTATATTTATTGTCCTGAGTTTATAAAAATGTTTAACATGAATAAATTTTTAATGAAGGGTGTTAGTTAACCAGAACCTTGTCAGAGATAATGTTTCCCACCAATGAACGAGTTGATTATGATTCCATATTTACAAAGGTACTACCCCTTTACCATCCTCACGTGTTTTCTTCTATACTTTGACGAATTTGTATTATATGTTATGTAATATATATAAGTACAGGAATATCATAGGTCATTATACCTTCCATGGACAGTTACTTCAAAGGTTATTTCTCAATATCCCTTTTTAGTAAATCTATCAGTATATTTTATCTCTTTTTATTCCACATGTAATGATAATACCATTAATATCCTCATGAAAAAAATATAAATATATCTATAACATATATATGATCCATTAGACTCAATGATTTAATCTAGTGTTCATATGATCATTTAAATAATAGTAAAATATTCAGGTTTCACCCCAAAACATCATATGGTTATCAAAATGTCATTAAAACATGTAAATTATTAAATAATAAATTCATAATTTTCAATATAATAATCATTATATTTTAATATCCAAATCTATAATATGTATTTCAACACTCCTATATTACAATCATAAATATTCCATAACCAATAATATATTCTATTAGCTTTTCTAACTCCATTAACCATCAACAATTCACTTTAACCAAGATAGAGAGAGAGAAATAATTATAACCTTTATGTTTCTCCCTGAATTCTCTTGATTCTTATTTTTGATAACTGGTAAAGATGAACTGTCAAAAGGATAAATTAAATCATGTTTATTAACATAACAGAAATATTACCGAATGGAAAATATATATAGTATCATTATATATATGATAATTATTAAAATTTAAAATTAGAATCCCATTATAATTAAATGAGATATAAACATCCTTCACAACCTTCTTCTTCTTTGAAAATATGGATACCATGGGTCAACAAAGGATACATTTTTTGATTGAATTTTTTAGGACTCGTCATGATTTACATGACCACTAAGAGGGGGTTGGGGTGAATCAGATGTATAATATTTTAGTCTCCCACTTTAATATAAACAACCATCTACAGTTTGCGAGGATTCACATCACTAAAAATACACCTAAAATCACAACAATTTTAACAGAGGAATTCAAAATGTTCAATACTTTATAAGGGTATTTAGTCCTTGAATGATCTGGAAATAATACAATATGACACATCAAATAAAAAATCTATTTTGGGTCATAAAAAATAAGGTATATCTATTACAAATAAAAAAAATATTTTCCATTGATATTGTGTTCCATTCTAGTATAGATAATTATTTATGACATTCTTCCATTGTTAAAAGAAACTTCACCAATAAGAATATACACATTTTAACAATACTATAAGAAATGAACAAACCTTAACTTAAATGAAATCTTATTATTTTCTCCTATAAAAAATTTCACAATATTATATATAATACTTATATTTTTGGTACCTATTATTCTCTATGGTTTCCATCGACTTCTGAAATATTTTTCACCTATATGAATTCTACCTCACCATCTAGTACCACTATTTCTAATGCTCTAATGTATGAAACATTTCTATCTTATACCATACATTTCAATAAAATTACATATAATAACACTATATGTGATACCTATTTCTATACTACATCATCATATAGTGCTTCTGAAAATAGAACATTCAATATTTCAATTTTCCACATCAATTCATTAACAACTCTATCAAAAATCACATTCTATCCCTTGTGTAGTCGTATTTTCTCTAAAAAGCAATGGAGAATCCCATTCTATAAAAATGAAATTTCAAGATAAAACATTTAATTTTCCACGTGGTTTATTATTATTTTAAATAAAAATAAAAAATAAAAACAAATTGGAATAAAAAATATTATTAAATTTCCACAAATTATGGCATAAGTAGTCTCAAAATAATCCAAACATTTCTATAATAATCTTTCACTTTTATCATGATAGATAGGTTGTTGAATATTCATCTCAATATCATCAAAATTAAATAATTTTCAAAAACATTATAATGATTTAAAATTTTCTAAATTATATATAAATATGTTCCATTTTCTCGTAACGATCTATCATGGAAAACATTATATGAACTCCACTTTTAGATGATTTATCTTGGAAACCACTATTAGATGACATTGTTTTGAATCCTTTGTTTGATGAATTTTCTTAGAAAACACATTTTGATGAATTTTTTAAGAAAAACATTATATAACTCTATTCATAATATAATTCTTGATTAATTACCATCGGAATATCTATTTGATGAAATTATTTAAAAAATTATATATGATGACTTTGTTTGGAAACCACTAACTAATGTATTTGGTCAGAAAACTCTACCTAATGAATTCAATTAGAGACATAAAATTAAATCCATTTATCAAATATATATATTTATATATATATAATAGTAAAGTATAATATATAATAATCATTATGTTCAGAATCAATTTTTGATCATTTTTTAATACAAAACACCATCATAAAAGAGATAATGTTTTCATATTTCTAATCACCTTAGTTTGTGGTATGTAGTAGAATTATCACTATTTATTAGAAATATATTTGTATATATGAAAAAACAATCTAAAAAATATAAAATAAGGATAAATTTGTTCAATTTATTTATAAAATGTAAATAAAAATAAGCACAAAAAATGTTTATTTATATTGTCCATCTTCCTTCTTTGTTAATCTACAACACAACACATCCAGGTCTCAAGAGATTTAATTTTTCTGATGGATGAAATAAAAAATTAATTGATAAGTTATTAAAATTAAAGAAACATAATCAAAATGTAAATATCATAATTATTCATTTAATATATCATTATGACCATCTATATAATGTAAAAATGTATAGTTAATCACATTTTTTTGTGGTGGTGCAAATCCACACTTAAGATTTAGTGACAATGTCAAATTTCAAAAGATGAAAAGGTAAGAAGATAGATGCCATATTATTTTTTGAAAAATAATAATTGAATTAAAATTATTAAATATATTAATGATTACCAAATGTATATTCCTCTATGAAAATTGTTGGCGGAAAATGAAATATACTACTACATGAAGATAGTATAACATATTGATGAATGATCGACGTATTCATTACCTGCATGGTGAAAAAGAAGATATACCATGTTGTAAAAATTCCTAGTAACATTTCAATATATTTAAGACAGTTATGTTATTATTTCATAATGGTGAAGGGATATTTGATTGAATCAGAAGAGGAATTAAAAAAGAAACACATAGTTAAGAATTATACATCTTATTTGGAGATACTCACTTGAAAACACTTTAGTCAATCATTTGATGGTATTTTCATCACACCAAGAACTCTATTGCATGTGACTGCACATTGTGGAAATAGTTGGGTATGGATCTCTCAATCGGTAGACTTCGAAATGCGATTTGAAGTGTAAAAAATTGGTACACTTTTATAATTTAGTGGGAGTGTCGTACTTGTGATTTTAACATAATTTTAAATAACTTGAATTCAGAACTCAAGGAAATATGGAATATAAAAATTAAAATTTTAATCTCATAGGATAATGGTAAAAACTTCACAATTATATATTAATTATTAAGTGATTTTATGAGCTTATCAAAAGCTTTTAACCATAATTTACCCATTTTACTCTTTTACCATGAAAACCACATTTTTTAATATTTCAATATTCATTATTACCAAAAATTAAATTGAAATCAGTAACCAATTTTAACATCTAAGTTGATAAATTGAGTTCCATTTTTAAATATTTTATTTTTTTAATTGTAGGAAATTAATGTTAATATATATGTGAAAAACAAAACAGAAAATTAGTTTTTAAAAAAAATTGTTTTAGAGTATAGAAAAAGTCTTGTAAAAAATATCTAACAATGATTCTTATGAACAAAATTAGATAATATTTTTTTAAAATTTATTCTATATTAATTTAAAATACAGTCTAAAATATAATTGGTATTTTTAATTACATGATTTAGTGTTAAGAAATTGCATTTTTGAAAAAATCAGAAATGTTTCCCAATTCATTAAAAATAAAAAATTTCTAAAAAATAAAAAAATTCACCCAAATATATTTTTAACAATTTCTATTATAATTTTTTTATTATAACAAATATATTTCTTAAAGGTGGATGAAATTATTTCAATTGTATATTATAGAATAGTGTGATAATATTTATTAGAAACTATTATTTTCAAAGCATAATATGAATTTATTATCATTAAATTACTTTTAAAACCCATTAGATGAATGTCAATAAATATTATTTTACTTATTTATTAAAAAATTTCATTGAAATACGTTATCAATTTTGAATAATTTACTTTATAAAATGAAAATATATTTCCTATATATGTATTGTTTTTATAGGAATAAATATTTTTAACCACTAAATGATTTTATCTTTACCTATAAACACTACATAATCATTGTATGAATAATTATTAATTTTTATAAAATTGTTATAATTAATAAAAAATGTTTAATAATTATTATTGAGTAAATTAACATCAGAAACATAGAGGTAATCATATTATATTTGTTTATAATAATTTTATGTTTAATTATGATAAATCAAAGTAGTACATTCTAAATGAATTTACTAAATATGATACATTTAAATTTATTATAATAAATTAAATTTGTTTCTTAATAATGTTTTATTCCCTTATGATGTGTTTTTTGTGCATGACATGTTATTCATAAGAGTATTTATTTAAATAAAAAAATTTAATCTTTTGGGTTAAAACTGAACCCTCATATTAAATTTTGTCTTGGTCATGTTAATAATTACATTTTTTTGATGATATATCTCATGATGTAATTTCATGTAATATATATTTCTTCCTATATTAGATAGGGATATAAAACTTATCATAAATATATATTAAACCATATAAGAATATTTTTAAAACCTATAATTGTGAATGGTCTCTTAAATGTGCATAATTTATATTTCACCACATATAAAATTTAACAAACTCATTAATTTAAGGAAAATGATTAAAACAAAAAAATTATTCCATTACAATTTCATATGAAAAATTCTCCATTAATTTATAATTTTAATATTTTTACAATATTCATTATAATAAAGAATGACTATAAGGGATTATCATGAAGGATGCATGAAAATTGACATCCAAAGAATTGGAATATTAAAAAAATAGTCTTTATTCAACCCATCTAACTAGAAATGGGTATCAAAAGATAATGTATTTTTCAGTCTCAATAATCCATTAAATGATGATGTTAAAAGTTAATTCAAAAAACATCAAAAATATGAGCTAAATAAAATAAATAATGTTATCAATTGTAAATTTATTATAATAATTTCTACTATTTAAAATTATAATTGTTATATTTTATTTTCTTAATTCATAACCCCAAAAAATAATTAACAAGAAACTTAACATAATTTTATTCCTTAGAACAATAACCCTATATGAAACTAGATTATATATGCCCATCTTGTAAGGGAATATTCACTATGGTCTCACTATAGTCAGAATTGCATAATGTGTTCTGATTTTAATATTTATATTCAAAATGATTCAGTATGATTCATTATTAATAAGTGATATAATATATTTTATAGATTCAAAATAAAATGAATAATATTTCGACATTAATTTTATGATAAATTAACTTATCTTACTATATTAGGGAACTTTTATTTGGTTATAATGATTACATATGTTGTTCCATTATCCATTAACCATTACTGAGGTAAATTACCTTGATACCGTGAGAGTTCGAAGAAGTAGTGATCCATATACTTATAGATAAATCATTGAATATTATTATCTAGTTGATTATCTTGATGAATAATATTGTTAAATTTATATTAATATCATATTCATATCACCAAAAATACAATGAATTCCATTCCATAATAAATACGTCATATAAATTCCACTCTTCCATTTTCACTTTCGGAAACATTTCCCATTAAATATAATCCATCATTTCTAATTTACTATTTATATACAATGAAAATATTTGACATGGAGTATTATTTCTTCACCATGAATGGACATGATACAATATCTTAATTTTTACACATGTTTTATGGAAAAATATTATTAAAATACAAGGATTTATCCCTCCTAAGCAACAAAAAACATTTCTGTTAGGAAAATGTATGTGTTGTATTTCACTCCGTACTAATCATATTAACATTTTATTATAACAAATAAATAATCCCAGTTCCCTCTAAAAAAATTTATTAACTACCTTTCAAAATCAACTCATTTCTTTAGATTAAATATGTTTTTAGAAAACTCTTTTTAACTCTATTATTCCATACCATGTATTTCCCAAGTCTTCATAGTATTTTGTACAACTGTAAACAAATTATTTCATTCTTTATTTAATGAAACTCCACCATAATAAAATTTCGATTTAAACTAGATCAAAAATCATGAAATATATTTTTGAAGGACTTTAAAAATTGATCATATTTTAATAGTGTGGTATTTTCATTAAATGCTGGGGGATTCTATATGATAGTGTTTTATACCATTTTAGTATTCTACTATGTAGAAATATAATTCATTATATAAGTAAGTTTTCTAATCACATCATACCGAAACATTTTTTAATTTTCATAGATATAAGTGATGTCTTATTTTCTTCTTATAAGGGATATACATTTGTAGATTATGGATGCCGATATGCCTTACATTTTTTCTGTAGTCTTCTATCTCTAGAAAATATCATAAACTCTATTATCTCATAAAATTTTGGATTTCAAATCTCAATTGTTATTGTACATTTTGTTTTACACAAAACATAAATAAAATTTTTATAAAAAGATGTTTGTAGAATCATAAGCTTACTATCTTTTTTAATACCCTAAAAAAATAAAAAAATCATTTCATTCATAATGGTTCATAATTATCATTTTATGTTACCATGTCATATCCATTGGGAGTTTATCCCAATGCATCTAGATATAGGCCCAATCATTGTGCACCAAGGTAATATTGATTTGGTACTCAATAACCTGTATTATGGTGTTTAACCCTGGTATCATTTGTGTCACCTTCACATCAAAATTACAATATCTCTATAGGGATATAGATTCTATTAAAAAAATATTATCTACATTGGAAAAGTATCATGATATTTTCTAATAATTATAATTCTTCTACGATTGTTTCATACAGATATGTTACAAAATAGACGTTTTCACAAACTATGATCATAATGGTTTTACTAAAATTCCTCTAATACTAAATGTAAGACTCTAACCCCATAAAACCAGAGCTAGGTTTTACATTATTTCATTAGTACAATATACAGGTGGAAAAAACATAATTGATTGATTCATTTAATATCCTTATAAAACTAGATATATACATGAATTTAATGTTACATTTAACGATAAAAAATTGCCTCAAAATATTCTACAGTCCATTTAAATCAGTCAATAATTCATTCTTAATTTCTTAAGGAATTGATAAAAAGGTTGATCACAAATATTATTTATTGGAAAGTGTACAAGTAATTCTATCATTGAATAAAAAAACCGTTCTAATATAGAAATGACAAAAAATCTATCAAATATTCTATACAACTAATATCATTTAAGAGCAATATATCGATTGATGACTCTTTAACATTGACAATTATTTGGACACTAATAATTAGTTTCACAATGATAAAATTTATAATTTCATTAATCCTAATATATCCATCACATCCATGAACCAAGAAATAAAATGAAATTAGATAAGGAATATTTAAAATTCCCATTATTTTTTTCTAATGAAATATAATCTAGAATTGATAGGATATCTAATAATGGGACCAAAAAATTCACTTTTTTTTAAAATGTAATGATCATATGAAAAAAATTTACATCAATAAAATAAAAAATAAAAATAAAAAATCTTATAGAAATGTAAGCATATTTTATATAAATGTTTTTCTTAGTCAATACATGGAATATTATTAGCATAATTATTTATAGAAATATGGTAGATGGTGTGATAAGAGTGTATCCCTAGTAAAGAGAAATATTCAGTAGTGGATTTATCAATGATGAAAATAACTATTAAATAACATTACAAAATTTTATTAAAAAATTAGAAAATATATTTTTCTTCTAAAAACATTATAAATAAAAAATATCATAATATTGAGAAAATTATATTCATTCAAAACTATTAAGAAAAAGTTAATAAAATCTTAAATGGATATAATTATTATGCTGGGGGAAAATCATTTATTCTTTGATCAATAAAAAATGAATCATTTCACATATTAGAGAATCAAATTAAAATTACACCATTCTGTAGTAGGTAAAAATATTTTATCAACGCCAATATAAATGAAATCAAATATTGTTATAAATTTCATTAAAAAAATGGTTCCAAATAAAATCATTATTCAAAACATTTTATTGAATGTTCTTATGGAGGAGAAAGATCCTAAGAAAAGATAAGAAATAAGTTACAAAAACAAAATTTTTTCTAACTTTGATTACCAAAGAGAAGAAAAAAAATGAAAAAAAATAATCATTATAGATATTAATTATGATTAATATATATCAATTTAAATATTTAAATATATAATAATTTGTCTCCATGGGAATTTTATCATAAAAAATCTAGAAATAATTAAGGTATAAAATAAACTCTTACCACATTGGTGACATTTTATTCCAAAGATAATTGATAGTAAGAAAATGAATTGGGTTTTTAAAATATATGAATATTATTAAATTATATATTAAATAATTCTACATGTGAGTTTATACACCACAACAAAATATGTGGCAAAAATGGAATATTCTAAAAAAATCTAATTAATGTGAGAAACCGCTTACGTCAGGAATCCCCTTGGACGAACATGATCTAATATCATATATAATAAATATATTATTATTATTAGTCAATTAAAAAACCATATTGGGATTTATAATAATTTATACATTTCATTACTAATTTAATGATATACATTTATTTAAATTTTTTGGTTGAATTTTTTTCCAATTTCTTGATACATTTTCTATACTTATTTTGTATTGTCAGTTCCAAACCCTGAACTATAGTCAGGGTTAATAATATTTAATGTATGGAACATGTTGTAATTAAAATTTTATGAATTTAATATACATTTTGAATCATCCTTTAAAAATGTTCTTAAAACAAATTACATCTTCTTATAGAGATGACTGTACATATGAAGAAGGGTAATGTTCTGGTTTTCTAATAATTTGAACAAAAATGAAATTGATAAAGTTTCAAAATCATTGATTCAAAATGATATTATATGTATATATAATTTATTGGTAGTGACCCTGATATTATACATCATCATTGGAAAACCACCCTCGAATTACACAGTATCCATGATACAGATTTTTTTGCAGAGACCAAGAAATATAGTAATTAGGTATGGATGTTGATGAGTAATTCTTATTGGTAGTGACCCTGATATTATTCTTAAAAATAGTATGGAAGATACGATAAGAGGTTCACTTTTATATGTGATATGAGGAGCAAACTTGTAATTTTAAATAACTTTTAATATGATAAATGAATATCTAATTGATAATTGGAATAAAATAAATTAATTAAAAATAATAGGTGATATGTGTCACTATATACAAAACCAATAAGAATTAATGTTATATTTTATGATCATGTATATTTTTTAGGGGTATTAAATCTATTCTACCCCATTAACATAACGAGAAAATTTCTACCAACATTACTTTCCAAAATCAAAAATAATGAAATAAATATAATTTAAAATATTAAGTTCTTCATTCAAAATTTGAAATAAAATTTTCAAGAATCAAATTTTTTGCAAGTATTTTTTATGTATAACCATGGAAAATGAATTGAAAAAAAGTTCTCATAAATTTGTTTTATAACATACATAGATTTGTATATCATAATAAATGATAATGATAAATCTAATAGTATTATATTGATTTGGTTTAATAAAATAGTTTTTCGTTAAATTAAAAAAAATTAAAAAAGATTACATCGATATTACAAGATTTAATTAAAGTTGATGACAATTTTAAAACAAATAGTATTTTCACTATTCAATCAATTGAATTATTTCCCAAAAACTGCTAAATAATATCCTAAAAAATAATTACGAAATAAAGAAATAAAAATAGAATACATATAATCGGATAAAATTCATAAAAAATGAATACATGTATTCAAATATTTGGGATCAAAGCTGTAAAAACCATTTCCAGAAGTTGGTATTCCAATGAAGAATATGTATCTATTCTCATTCCATTATTTATAAAAAAAATTGATTTCATGAATATAGATTCAAAATATAATTTTATTATAAAATTAAAATACATTTTTAATTGTGTTGAATTCAATTTTATCCAAAAAAGTCACAAAAAACAAATTATGATAAATATCCTTATTTACCTTCATAATATTTTATATATACTATGTATAATTTTATAATCCCTGTATTCTTGATTTATTATTTTTTACATGTATAAAAAACGCAATTCAATATGGTTAACAATATATACAATTGAAATTATCATTTAAATAAATCATATATATTAAATGTTATTATTTTAAAAATGTATTTATGTTAAATAAAGAATAAATGAAGTAATATATATTAATATACTTTACTAGTAATGGTTTATTTATTTATCGTGTAATTTATTTCATGATTTATTTTAATAATGTATTATTCACTTATGTTTGATGATTTTGCATCATAAGATATTAGTAATAGAAAATGTTTAAAGGAAGATTCCTTTATAAAATCATGTGGCGTTTAACTACGACATTCATGAATTTGAGTTAATGATATATCAGATCTATGAACATCCATATTTATATGAACCAATATCACAACTAGTCTCTATATGAATGTGTAATAATCCATGATATATATCTCTCTCCCTAATAAATTTTGTATAAATAATCATCAATATATTGTAGGATCTGTACTACATGGATTGCGTTATAGATTTAATCCATCAATATAGGAAGTCCCTACTAATACACCACCTTAGAAATTTATTGTAATAACTCAAAATTATTGATGAAGTGTGGAGATTGATTAATCACCCAATCAAAACACTATCACTTGTGATGAGCTGATCCCATCAGGAAAGTATGGCCAATGACCCTAATCATTATGGTTCTCCTCCATGGATCTTCAAATGACTTCTAAATATATTTTTTCATCTTATTCATAGACCAATACATAAAATTATACTCTATAATGGTATAAATAATAACCTAAAAATGGCAACTGGTTCCCCAACCTTATTATTTCACAACCTAGATGAACCCAGAATCCCATATTATTCCTCAAACATGGACTTGAAAATGTTAGATAAAATGTCATATTTAATTAAATATCATTCATTGTAAAGTACCTCTCCGTAGATCAACCAAAATATAGAATGAATTATTGCAACATATCCATTGTAATTTGAATTTACCGCATCGTATTTAAATCCATAAGATATTGGAAATAAAATATAAGTCCCAAATAGGAGCCAAAATATTCTTCCATCAATCTCTAGACTCTCAAGTTAAATGAGGATCCCATTCATAAAATATAGACCATGGTACCCCTCTAAACATCACCACATCATCCACATAATGGCTCACTATGATTTATATAATAAACAAATCATTTTTTTGGGAATTGGGCCTTCTTTTTCTCTTAAACCGTGATCACCCACATTACATTGAATTCTCCTTGGGATCCTGATTTAATATTTTGAAATCTATGGATTACCCTTTTCATTTTCACATTAGGATATCCAATGAATTTATAAACCACCTTACATAAGATTTTTCAGTATCACCCATTAACAAACTATGAACCTTGATAGGAACACTACTATTGATATATTTATATAGAAGGACAAAAGATGACACCTTACGGAATTATACATCTTGGAATTTCTATTATACAAGATCCAATGTTGATAAATGGGACCCTAGGAGAACTTAAATACCAAAATATTGATAGATCAAAAAGCTTCCCCCAAATCATAATCATATATTGGTTAACAACTATCTTTATTTTATAAAAATCATGATGGGTGACATAATACAACATTATAGCTACCACTGGTTTGTCCCATTGAGACTCCTCAATAAACTCTTTCAAGGATGATTATGCAATCATCTAAAATAACAATCCACTACCACAAGATATATATACATCAATATTAATTAATATAGGCTCTGCCACTACTCATCATTCATCTCTATACTATAAAAAGTCCCTCTGTAAGATCCTACCTAGTGCATATGAAACAAAATTCCCCTTCACTGGGATATAGATGACATTAAATCTACAGTTTTTAGAAAATCCATCCACCAACAAGATCTTATTTTTAAATCCTATTTGGAGAAAAAAAAATCACGATTATATGATTTATGATGATCATAATATGATCACCAGGTATAAGGATTCCACAGATTCAAAGAAAATAATACTTTCTCTAACTAAAGATCATGGATATGAACGATATCGTCATGGGAACACTACTTATTAGAGCTATTGGATAGCTCTACTATATTATTTGTCTTGAAAAATTCTATGTTGATATTGGTATCCCAAAAACCACTGGAAATAGAACCACTTTTTTGTCAACCATTGTGTTAGAGAATTGTTCGAACACTTCCTTTTGTAATCAAATTACTCCCAAAATATAAAAGTCTATAAGAATTCCATTTTTTTAAAATCCAAGGGAAATAGGGATAATACTTGATATATTTCACCCATTAACCTTTGGTAATAACATTTTCATATTAGGAAAAAAGATACATTAGAATCATTCAATGGGGGGGATTCCTATGATATAAGTTCATTATTAATCAATGGATTAATTATCAGTCTCTTCCCAGAAAATAACATTTTAAGGATTCTCCCCTCCCACATCTAGAACAAACCTATGGATATATTCTCAAAAAGAATATTATGTCAAAGGTACTATAAAAAACATTGTGGTTTCAATATAAAACTCTTATAGTTTCAAATATTTGAGGTTTTAATAAAAGAAAATAGAAATTCAATGATTCATCTTAATATAATATGATGGGTTAATGATTCCCCTAAATATGATTAGGGAATTTGTGAACCTAAAATGCCTGAAAAAAACTCAAATTGTCCACAATAACACCTGAAATCAGTCAGTCGATTTTGCTTCCTTATAAATCTCATCCAGTAATAACCAAACCCAATATCAATATTTTAAAAATGGATCTAATAATATTGTTTTATTGATCATTACTCATCAAAAGAGCATAGAATTTATTATGTATGACTATATTCAACCACTAAATGTCAATATAAAACCATATAACACATTACACATTCATGTATAAGGGAAAATAATTGGCATATGATGTCATAGTAGGAATGGTAAATCTCATATTAATTTGGTCATCAACATGAATACTCAACTCCCATAAATCATAAGTTTCTATACAATCTGTGTGACACTAGTTTAAAACAAGATTTTATATTTAATATAATGCTAATGGTGTTAAGAGAAGTCATATTGGGTAAAAATAACTGGGAAGCCATCAATGACTCTAGAAAAAACTGATGCTCATGAACCTACAAAACCCAGTAAAAAACATTCTACGACAACAATAACTCCAAATATAAACATCCCATCTGACGCTCCCACTAACAGATGAACATAACACGTCAACCCACCTCGTTGTTGAACAAAAATCACTTCCACAAGAAATCAATAACCCCATGTATAGAGTAAAACTTGTTGATTCTAAGGAAAAATCCTATGTACATATATTAATAAATAATGGATCCCTAAGTTTCTAATATTTCTTAATAATTATGTCACAACACTAGAACTCCTCATGAAGACCCATCTACCTTCTTGCTAGTATAGTGAATTTCAGTGGAAGAATAATTTTCTCCACTATGGGTCACAAATAATGGACATGGTTCAATACAAAAAAGGTGTAAAACACAAATTCAACAAAAGTACATTATATTATATAAGATAATCATATAGTATCTCTGATGAGTTTTTGTCCCTCTAGTGATGGAACAACCAAATCTGGGAGTTGTTAATGTATTCCTCCATTTCCTTGGTTATATTGATGACCTCGATAACTATTCTCATATCTATCCTCCTTAAGGGATAAAAAATCAATGAATTTTCATATACATGATACATGTCCCCTAAATGAAAAAATGAATCCCTCCCCTACTTCTTATACAAATTTTTGATTATTTCTATTATTCAGGAACATATGGGACCAAAAAACCTCTTAAAATTTTCCCTCCCTAAACTACGAGAACTAGATTCAACTTTTTCTATGGCCTCTCAAAGAAAATACTTGAATAAAACTCTATATGTGTTAATAGATGTAGTTACACAAAGATAAATTCGAGGATGTAAAAAACTAAGACTAATACTCAGCTGGTATAAAAATAATGATTTATATGGTCGATATAATACAGTCATATTTCCCCTCATCGAGAAACCATGACATATCCACTCATATGAAAACCTCAACATAAAATGAATACGGTTTAAAAAATAATCCTTATTCTAAAACTCCAAATACACAGGAAATGTAAAATGGGAATATATATATATATATATCAAATGAAAAGACATAGTTCCTCATACAAACACCCTTTTCAAGACAACCCATTTAGAAAAATTTTAGGAGGAATGAAACTAAATTTTAAAAAACATGAAATCAAGCTCCTTATTTATTTTAATCACTAAATAAGGAATTATAAGACCCTAAAAAATTACCACACCTATCATATTTGACTAAAAAATATATGAAAGAACCTCTATATAAATACCAATATATATCCAACTCCATTCACTTGATGAGACATAGAATATACCATTTTCGTGCTTATTCATGTATCTAAGTGGTGACAAAAACAACCATATACTCATAAATATAATTTATTGTATTAATATATATCTAAATATCTTCAATACAGAACTATGTATTCATATCAGATATTATCCCTGCATATATATCTATCAATAGATCCTACAACATGAAGAAAAACATTATTTACTAATGATCCACTAAACCAAGTTCAACCTTCCTATATATTACAATGTTATATTTTTGAAACTATTGTACATGAATCATCATTTGTAGATGACTAGTCATAATATATACAAACAAAAACCAAACATATATTCCCAAAAGAATTAAATTTATTAAAAAAATTATCTAGTTAGATTCCTGTCAATTTTACCAAAACACCCCATTTTAATAACATCCTCAAATAATCTTGATAATCGTTTATATATTAATTTGTTTGATTCAAGAAGAACTATTTCAATTGGTCATTAATTATCCTTTGGGTCCTTGAGTATGATCAGAAGGTCCTAATATCCCATGTCAATGTTGGTTTCCTCTGACTACATCAAAACCCAAAATTAAATGGAACTATATAACAAAAAACCTATCCAATCCTCACAAGTTAATACATATTATCTATAATATCTCCTAAAAAAGAGAGAGAATAAACCAATCCATCATGAACTTACCCAAATTGGAACACCTCTTGGATTTACAATGGATAAGATTGTAATCCAAAATACCTTCCTATAATATATCTGGTTTGGTGACTAGCATGAATTGTATGTGATATATAATGCATTATATTAACATTATAGAAACATGTAATATAAATAAGAACTATAGAGTAAGTCAATAACATAGTTAATCCATGATATATAGTAATCCTATAATTCAGTAATGAAGTGAGAAAAATATTAAACCCAAACGGAAGAAAAATTAAATTATAAGGCATGACCTCTATAACTATAACCCAATTTCAAAGTTATTACTACCCATCCCTTCTCAAAAAACATCATAGAAACCATATATATCACATATATATATATCTGTTTCATCATTTTATGTATTCTCAATATGATCCAACTCATGATCCCCCATGCAATTATGTGTGAAGAATATCATTTCATCTTTAATCAAATTGACAAACGAGCTAGGACCTGTTAGATCACCTATCACCAAGTGACATAAAGGCTCAGTCACCAAGTATTTCATCCATGTGTAGTAAAATTATATCAATTATATATCGAAATTTTATCCTACTACCATATTTCTAGGGATTTACATATCTAATTACCCACTTTATAATATCCTTTGAAAACTCCCTCTGATATATATTCTTAGGTCAAGTCACAACACTTCCTATGCTAACCATATATTGGGTTTTACATCCTACTCTATAATCCATACATCCTTTTTATATCCACTACAATTCAATATTCCATAATAAAATCATCTTCATCATCCCATAATAATAACAAATAATCACATATCAAGATCAATAGTGTTTCATAAACATGATTGACATTAACCATGATTCTTCCTCAGTCCATTCAAAACCCCAACTATATCTCATTACATGATACGCATATCCAATCCAATATACCACAAGGAGTAAGGAGTGTAAGAAAGGAAGGGTATCCAACCATCTATCATTAGAAACATGGATGTTATGCAAAATAACAAAAACCCATATCTTTTAGGTGTCAGTAAGGTTATCTCACCACTATGGGGGTGTGAGAAGATTCATTGTAATAATATATATATATATATATATATCCTCATATATTTCCATTTGAGAGTGTTTACATCAAAAAATACACACTACAACCTACAAACATTACTACTCTTCCACCTTCATACACCTGAAGAGGTTTCCTCTAAAATGAAAACCTACAATATATGACTTTATTAACCTTCCATGATTCCCATTTCAAATAAAAAACTAACCATTCTATATTTATTTATTTCCTATCAATTTATTTCATTTTGGAAATTAAATTCCATATTTAATGATAGTCATCATTATTTCACTAAAATATTTAATTAAATCCATTTATTATTACATTTCGTTAATCAATGTGTTTATTTTTAATGACAAGTTTATTTAATTTTTGAAGAACTTATTATAGTGTAATAATATGAAATAATATTTTCTGTCTTCTAAGAACTACAAAATTATCCCACATCAGACAAAAAATACATAACCTATAATAACCCTCACATTCTATCAATTCTTATATTGAATGGTTTCAAAACCATTGTACCTAGTCCAAAAACAGAATTTTAATGAAAATCCACAAGTACAGTTTTACACTAAATTAAAGAAGAAAAATTGAGAATCATTTACTACCAATTTTTTTTTGTATTTGAAAATTATGTTGTATCAATTCATTTTTTAATTGAATTGATATCGGTACCTTTATGATTTAATTAAACTTTTACATATTTGAAATCCACAACCCAACCAAAATAGTAAAACAGATGTGTCAAAATTGTCAATTATTTAATAAAATATATTAAATAATCATCATGTCTGAAAGAGATATCAATAATCAAGGCAAACAAAAAATGAGAGCACTCACTCAAATCACTATATTTAGTGAACAACATTATCAATTTTTTATAAATTCATACTTCTCACACAACTAATTCAAAATAATGATATTTCAAAAATTAACAAGAAAACATGGGAGAGTTATAAAATCCCTTAAATCATACAGAGCATCATAGGACCTTGTGAAAATGAAGGGTAAGGTTAGGATGACTACATGATAAAGATAATTTTGGTTACACCATTGGTATTATAAATAATGGCATCCATCAGCAACCACTATATTCATACACACATATTTTAACCACACTCTATAGAAAAAAAAACTTCCTTTGACGAGGATAGAGATAAAACAATGATTAAACTGGGAATGACACACCGTGGAAAACAATTAGTAAATTTTTTAGTCCCAGGGGTCAAATCCAATGATGATGGGATAAATGGTCGCATTAAATTTACGTAGAGTCATTGAAATGTAAAGGGAATGAGTATTTAAGGAATAAAGTATGATGGAGCCTCTAAATTTACAACCAATCAAGAAAACATAACTTCTCGTGATATTTTTTGGACAATGTTATTATGGATATATTTTCCACCAAACCCAAGTTCATTATGGAATGAAATCCCACAATCAATTTTAGTTAATTGAATCCAAGAAATAAAAAAAAATATCAATGATTAGTTCCTATGTGGGGGGACATTAACACAATGGTTACTCCAAGGAGGAAAATCTCCAACATATTATCCCATAATACTATTTTAAGTGTTCCATTTAATAATAGTTCACCAAATGGAAGGGATACTGAATCCACTATCCTAACCACTATGTGAATTATCAGACTCAATATTGGATGACTAAAACGTAGATCAGACTTTCTAGAATGTTCCTATAAGAAAACTAGAAGTTCCCAAATACAATATTTTTAAAATCAAGCACTGCCATTCAATAAAAATAATTCAATAACACCATTTGTCTATTGAACTAAAAGGTTATAAATACTCATTTATTCAAACAAAAATTTCTATCATAACCATAAAAATAAATCAAGAGTGTTTCCTTTATTCCAATAAGAACATTAAATCTATCTGAAATCTAGATCTACACATAAATTTCTCTAGATCCATTCAGATAGCACATAAATCAGGTCTCCGAAGGGATATAAATCATGATAAACACAACATGATTCCCACAAATTACTATAACAAACATCTTATTAAATTTTTATCCTAAGGGTCTTATCTACATTTTGAAATATAATTCAAACCTAAAATCCATCAATTGAAACAATTCTCCTTAATAGTCTACAGAAAATATTGTCCATCGAGAAACACAATATTGGGTTGATACCCCATGGAATGGAAAATGATGGTCATTTTTTATGAACCACAGTCACATAGTTAAGTTCTGTAATGATTCACAATATTCTGTATGGGATTATAAAGAATTGGGTGATACTATGACATTAAATAATCTAACATATATAATTCTGACTGCCTAATGATTCATCTCTGAGACCATGCTTCCTCTTCTGACCCCTCAAGGTCTCTACTCACCCCATTAATAAGGGTGTCATTCCATCATCATCACCCACAGTCATCTTATGATTGGATCCATAAGAACTAACATATAATATTGTACATTCATATGATTATTTCTATCTTTGTAAAATTCCCCACCATATATATATGAGAAAATATATTATGTGCATTTTCTGATATTTTGAAGTTTTTATCATAATCCATCAATGAAAATAATCACACATGAAGTCTTATATATCATGTGTATATTATGATTCTGATATGTTGCAAGAGATATTAAACAGATCTATTAAAAATAGAAAAAAATCCATATTTTGTCACATTACAATGGTAAAATGGAAAAAAATCACAAAAAAACCCAATCCAGATTGTGGTCATAGTAGGCAAAAATAAAAAATTACCATAATAACACATTCCCATGAACATCAATCTCATACCCATGGTAACATCTAAATTCATTTGGAACAATGTTTATAATGAAGTAGTCATGTTCTACCACAAGGTCAAACACATTTGTGTATCTCATAAAATCCAAATTTCAAAATAGTAAAATGAAAAAAACCCTACTATGGTACCATATTATAGCACCCAATACAAGATCACTTTGTTTAGTAATAGGAATGAAGCACCATGTGACCACATGCATTCCTCCCTAAACACGAGAAGGAACTCGCATTTACCAGGGGTGTAAGTGAATGAGGAACACCAAAAATATTTATAAATAGATATATAAAATATATAGGAAGTATCTTATTTTATGAAAATTTTGATTTGAATGAATGATATATCATTCCCTTCATCTTGGAGAACAATGATAAAATTATATAAATTATTTCTCTAAAATGTTATATATCATGTTTTATGTAATTCTATGAGATGAAATGTATGGGTGGTGTACCATTATGATGTTTAAGTATATTTAATGCCTACCTTATTTATTCATTCATTATAACACATGATTAAATGAAACATCCAAATGATATTCTTAAAATATTTTAATCATTACACCGAAATACAGTGTTTTTTCATATGTGTGATTTTATAATAATGAGATGAAACAAAAATAAACTCAAAAGTTCTTTTTATGTTTTTTTACTTCCCTCATGGGGATCCTATTAGCTAGGGTGGAAGGCCCGAATCTACATTAACGTAATGTGATTTAAATCATCATGTATATATACTCTTCATGTGTTTTGATTTTTTTGGAAAATTTTATAATCAACACAATAAATTTATAACAAACATATAATTAGTTAATTGAATGTTTTATATTTTTCGTTATTTTGATTTTTATATATGATTTCATAGTTATTTCAAGGGAGATCCTTAGACAGGGTTCGAAACTCCGTCCACTTCCTCTAACAACTTTTATTAGTCATTCAATAACACTATAGTCTAATCAAAGGGTTCCATTCTTATTTTTCTTGAAATATTTTAATGAAATGAAAAAAATAAAAAAGGGATTTTTTATTCATGTTTTTGGAATGATTAAAAAATAGGTTACATTACATTACATTGAAATATAAAGGTTACCAAGGTGTAACCTTTACATTGATGGGTTGAGTAAAGATAACCAATTCATTTTCCTTATATAGATCAATTGTGAAATGGTATCTAGGGAAATACCTATACATAAGTGGCAATATATAAATGACCCATTATATTAATTTACCTGATGAAATTAATGAAAGGGTCAATATGGATTAACAATATACAAATGTGTTTTGAGTACTTTTCATGTGGTCATAATCTTATGAATATTTGAATAAGTAATGGTATTCCCCTCACTCGTGTATGGGGAATAACATTATTCACTTTTCTATATTAGGGTAAGCTTTTTGAATGTCACTGTTAAAAGGTAGATATTATTTTAAATGTGTATTGTAATGGTAACTGATGACTTAACCTTATGTGAAACGTGACCATGGAAGGGTATCTGAGATCTAACATTTACATAGAGGGGTTGTGACAATTTTAACAATGGGTTACCTATATGTGAGAGCTCTAGAATTGGATTATCACAATGTGAATTTGTAATGTTAAATGGGTAATACCCATATACAGATTGTGGATTCTACATAGGTATTTGTGGGAAATGGTTTTAAAAATTGTTTATAAATTGAAAACTGCATTAATCGTCTATATAATGTTTACAACTAATTAAAAAAAATTATTTTTTGAAATTTTAATTTAGAAATGGATTATATATTAATTATTAATAAATTTTATTATAATTAATTTAGTGTTTATGAATCACATTATTCCCAAATAATAAATATTAATATTTTAACAACATTTTATCTGAAATTTATGCTATTACATATGACATGTAAATGAACGCGTTAATTTAAAAATCAAAAGTAATAATTTATAATGGGTAATAAATTATGATATAAGAATAAAATATAAAATTTCATATTTATATTATGAATCGATAATAATTAAATAAGTTGAATTGTTCAAAAGAAAGGTGATTTATTTTTATACTATCAAAGTGAGTTCATTTCATTGATGAATCATATGAGCATAGTTTAAATAGAATTATTTATATTATATATAGATTAAATAAAATCAATATATAATAGTAATTGGATTATAAATTCATTATACTTCATAAAACATGAAAATTTTAAATTATAATTTCCATTTATTCAATTACATAAACAAAGTTCACATTGGAATGAATATAAAATTTCTATATGTTAAATTTTTAGTATCTGTATAATGTTAAAGAAGTAATTTGTGATTTATTGTTAACTTTTATTTTTGATATTTTCGTGAATGGTTATCTCATGTTTAGATATTTTACATGTACTTTTATTATTACGGTTATTCACTAATGTATTTTCTTATAGAAATTGTTTGTATGAAATGTTAATATTTTGTAATCATTCATTTTAAACGATATACTATCTATAGAACAGATCATCTCATTGCATGATAGTTATGATAATGTATTTACATTTACATTTATCTCAAAATTTATTTATAAAATTTTATATCTACTCAATATTTGTTGTTAAAAATATTTTTTGAACATTATTGTTTAGATTTATGTATTATTGGATTATAACATGAGTATAGATTCCTAATGTATTGGGGATTTTGGGTGGAGAACTTACATACCGTGTGGCTTATGAATTGTCTCGTCTGGTGAACGGGGTTTAGAATGTTTCACTTTGGGCCTACACATATAGTGATTTTCAATCTCAAATTTCATTTCACTTGATAAAATTTTAATGTAATTTATAATTATAAAAAATCAAATAAATATTAATATAGTTGACTTATATTTTTATATTGCAGAAATATATGTGGTGAGTAATGAGTTACACCTCAATATGGTTATAAAATATTTAATTTGTAGTGGGAACAATATTATAAACTAAAATTGATAGGATTATGCATACCTATAGGGGAATAACCTGTGATAATATATTCAGATCAAAATACCCTTTAAATAATATGATTGATATTCTTTCCAAAGTAATATTGGTGATAACCTCAATCATTTAGCAAGATATTATCAATATCAACACATCTACCACATGATTAGCAAGAGTAACGTAGTAATGTTGTAGTTGATGTTGTATTTTGTTGATGGTATTGTCAGCCACAGTTAGGTACCCCTTATTTGATCACTATCAACTTATTCTTTGTGCTATATTTATTTTAAACAGAGCTTGGAAACTATAATTATTAGGTAATTATATGAATTTATTTTATTATTTTCATATAATTAATTTGAGAAAAAGGTTTTCAATAAAATATTGAATATATATACATGAAATGATAAAAAAATTATTTTTTAAATGATATATTCATTGATTATTTACAATATAATTGTTCTATGATTTGTTGAAATATCGATTTTGGACCACTAATTGATATTAATTTTATAGTGGGTATAATTTTTGAAGGATCCCATTAAAAAAGAGTTCTTATTTAAAGGTCATTAATACTCAATACTCATGGGATAAAATCATATGTTTTTGGGTAATGTAATCATCATAATCCTTCACATTATGAAAAGTTATTTATTTAAAATAACATAATATTGGAATAATCATTAATTTGTATTGAAATTTGATAATATTTCTCCAACAAAAAATGGAAATTCTTATCATTTGGAAGAATCACATAATATAAAAAAAATAAAGAGATGTAGTTTGACAAAAAAATTCATGAAATTTTAATAAAACACCAAATCAGACCCATAAAATATTATCAATTATTATTAATGAGAAAAACTAACATGATACCCTTAATTCATTTCAAATGATTTAATAATAGAATATAATATATCATGATAAAGTACGACCTCAATGAATTAAAATATCTAATTATATTTTTCAATGCATGATGATTAAAAAAACCTTTGTTGCATCTCTAATTATCAATCTGATTGAATATATCACCAACTGTAGTGGACATGTTAACATCAAAATCATGAGTTGTAAATATATTAGATATTGTAGAATCTCTTATAATGGTTCTAGTTATTTGTTGTGGATTACATAATTAATGAATAATATAATCCTTTATACAATCACCTTAAATATTTTGGTATACAAAAAATGAAAATTGACGTCTAGTGCTGACTATGATGATGATTGTATAATAAAAAATGGATAATGATTTTGGCCAAAACTAGATGAAAAGAGTCTGAATAATTTTTATTACTCATATAATACTATTAAATAAAAAGGAATGAAACTTATTTCATTATGTACATGATTTCCACTGGATAACGAATGTTGTGGGTTACCTAAAGGGTTAAAAGAATGCATGAGGAGAATCCAATTGAGGTATTATGTTATAGTATTAATTTAATTTTGAACAAGTTATGTGATACCATTTCTATATTTTAAAAATGTTTACAATATATAGAAAATCAGAAGTATAATCATAAGAATTAAATGATTGATCACGTTTGAAATAGATGTACATTTGGTTATTCAATGATGTTATTGCATTGGATACTGAGATACTATAAGATAAAATAAATTTATCATACAGTTTCATATTTTATAATTTATAATACTGAATGTTTTTAAAAAAATATTTATTAGAGTAAATTGTATTGGATTTTAGTACACATGGTTTATGATTTATCATGTTTTTGTCACATGTTTTTAGAAGAGGACTCTGATAAATGTATTTATCTATAATAACAGATGAATAAAAATATTTGTTAAATTATAAGTGAATGTTGTCCTGCCTCAAATCCATGAGATATTATGGGGTAAAATGTAATTAAATATTCAAAACACATATAATACCCCATTTTTTTGAAAATTATTTCTTTATATTATTCTCAATAAATGGAAATAAAATATTTTCCCTAACATTAAAGTATTATATTATTTATTATCATGATATAATTAATGGAATATAAAATGTAAGATGCTAGTGGGTGTATGTTAAAACTTAATATAATTAAACACAACTAATAAAGGTTTGTGATTACATTATGTTAAAGGGTTTTATTTTATTTTTCATAAATGATTTTTAGAGGACTGGTAAGATAATTGAATACAAAGTTACATTAATTTGAGAAACAAATATGATAGAATAGGGATCCAAGGTTGATGATGATGAATATTTAATGTGTTCCACGTTGATTATATTTGAATTTTTAGTGTTTTATTTTCCTGAAGTTGATAAGTTTTTCCCTTTTATTAAAGAAAAATAGTTAAATTTTGGATCCCTAAATCTCAAAATTATGGAAATTTTCATACATTATAAATGTTTTTCAATTAAATGATTGTGAAATAATTTATTTATATGTTCTCATAGAGATGTGATAGGTATTACATATAATGTAATATATTAAATAGTTCGTCAAATTTTTAGAAACTTAAGGGAGGTGTGTGAGTTTATCATAAATTATATGACAAACTATCACCAATGTAGTGTTTTTTCATATAAAGATTAAATATCAGAAAATGTATCATATTACCAGAATCAAAAAAATTATCATTCATGCTTGTAGTATGTATAAATTTATATATTGATATACATTTTAGGAAGAAGAATTTTAATACACCTATCAACAAATGACATTGAGTATATAGAATACTAATAATTTTCATGGAATGTTATAGTTTATAATGAAATTCCATCATTATCTAGAGTATGAGTTTTACATAGAGATATTAATTATGATAATGATGATAAAAAAATTAGTATTTTTTTATGAACATTATATCCTAATATATAAACCACTTGGTGTTTCATAATGACATCATGGGTATAATAATGGTTCATGGAATTAATCAAAATAATTTATGGTTGGAGAGATATGTAACACGAGAAGCATTATAATTTTATACCCTAGTTAAAAAAGACTACCCGTTAACTAGTCTAATTCAGGGGTTAGTTGGTCTATTGTTGATTATATAATCTATTAATGATTAACCATGATGGGATTTTTATCTCATATGACATGCATGAAATTTGGGACATCGATTTTGGGAGAATATGGGAGCAGAAAGTAGTATATAGATATTTTATAACATTCCAAATAAGGTATAAGTGATGGGATTATTGATAATGATAAATGAAATGTGATGCATTCATTAATCTGATCAGTCTACCCACTAAAAAGAAACAATAAATGAGTTTTCAATATGGGAATGGCATGTTTGGTTCCCCCTGGTCACTCGATGACTTGTACAAAAGGAAAATATGTGAATTCTAATTTTCATAAAATATATACTAGTGGATATAGGTATATTGATACAAGTGTTTTATGGAGATAAAAACATATCCATTTATTGATTGATTATATTGATACATTTCTAGGAACCTTGAATCTCTTAAGTATAAGGATCTAGATATTTAAATTAATAATCAGTGTTCTAAACGCCTATGGGGTCTCACCTGGTTAATAGCTGGATGAGGATTGAGATTGACTCAAAAATATATTCTAAAAGTGTTTTATAAATAATTAAAATGTGTTTTAAATTTTTTAAAATTTAATATCATACGATGTGATAGAATGTGATGTTGGCTATAGACGTCAAAAATTCATTTTAATGATATCCAAATGTATTTTTGGAAATGGTCGGACAATTTATTATATATGATACTATATAAGGTTAAATAGTAAAATGTATTTTACAATATAGTGAATGTGGGATATTGAAGGTGATATTCTAGAATGACTTATATATATATATATATTGTGATTTTTTGACATTAAATAAAATTTTGTAGACCTGTAATATCATTGCATGAAACTTGTAGTAAACAATATAAACTTTTATCATTTAATTTTATCCCATTCTTGAGATAACATATAAACAGTTTCTTGAGATACAATTTATGGGTGGAGAAAAATTATTATAATTAATAAATATTTATTAGATAAAGAATTTATTAATTTATTTTAATATGTGAATAAATGATATATCCCTATGAGAATCATTGAGTATTATAAAAATTATACAATAATATGATGTTTTTGTGTTTGTGTGATTTCATTATCAAGTATGAAACCACCCCCAACCCAATATGTCTTTTTATCGTAAACTTTTTCACCTAACACACTCTTATGATAGGGTGGGATATCATATCCTTCTTCAATAACAAGATATTTATATCATCATGTGGATACTTTCCGAAGGTGGGATGTGATTTTTTTCTACATTGTTGATCTACATCAAACATATCAAACAAATATATATTCAATGAGTAGTTTATTTTATTG
Organism: Viscum album; assembly: GCA_963277665.1. Taxonomy (NCBI): domain Eukaryota; kingdom Viridiplantae; phylum Streptophyta; class Magnoliopsida; order Santalales; family Viscaceae; genus Viscum; species Viscum album. Next base: position 1,219,010,824 of record OY728159.1, read on the forward strand.
TTTTATACATTTATATTTCTAAATGAATATTCATAATTCATGAATATTTTATTCTTGGACTATAATTTTGAACATATTTTATTCCTTTTCTAATTATGATTGACTCTGTGAAGAGACATCACCAATGAGCTGCAATGGAGATGCTAGGATCATTGTATCAAAGTGTGAAATCACATTCATGGAACCATATTTTATACCCAATATAAATAAAAATCATAATGAATGAAATAAAAATAGATAATACAATCAATAAAAAAATGAAATTCTATTACAGGGGTATACAACATCGATCTTCCATTGAAAAAACATGAGAACTAAATAGTCAAAAAAATAATGTAAAATCCTCCACTACAGCATGTGGGTAATTCCATATCCTGATAACATGGTCTCATCAAATATATCCATCAAAATTTTGAGAAACCATTTATTTTGTATTAACATAGACTGTGACTTCTACAAGTGAGATACATTCATGTACCAACAATCAATGTTGAACTATGTATGTTGTGAGTACATAAATCAGTAGGTCACCACCAATATTGTTCTATGATAACATGAATATGTAGTGAATGTTTCATTTCAAAATATTATCTATAATACATTAATAAAATGAAGAAGATAAATTAATATATAACCATAAACATTTCTTAATTCAACCCGTGAGGGTTATTATCACCTCATGGGAACCTCTATCAACTCTATAGGGATCCCAAACTCATGAATCTATACTGATGGGAAGAATACACCAGATAATCCCTATGTGTTTTTCATACTAAAGAAAAAATGGTTAACCATATTGACGTATATGGGTTATCTTCATATCAAAATGATGTATAAATCCCAATAGGGGGAGGCCCTCATAAATTCTATATGTACAGTCATGATTGAATAATAGGTGTCCAATGAAAATAAATAGAAACCCTCTTGGGTCAGAAAACTGAAATCATAGGAATATAAAATCTTATGACTCCACATATTAACCATTTCTAGTGAATCCACCGGATCTTATTGGTTTCTCAGACAATGAACATGGGGATCCATCAAGAATACTAGGGATTTTCAATATTCCATTTCAGGGATATACCTCCACCGAAACCTCATTCTTCCATTCAAATCCTATAGTTCTAAGGAAATCAAAATTGTACAATGGAAACACCATAGAATTCATCGAACTATTAGAATTCAAAATGTGTCTTCTATATTAGTATAATCCCATGAATCTCAAGAATTCTTATATACCAGCAATCACATGTTCTCATGTGGTTGATCTGATGTAAAATATATATGAATCCATTACTATACCAACTAAACCACTATATTCCTTTCAAACTAGTAGTAATCCACAAATATATCATGTGCTAAGATCCCAATCATATGGTTCATCCTAGGGTCCCATCCATTTATCTCTATATATGATTCTCGAGAATCCCAGGAAATAACATCTATATCATGAATAATATATGATTTCTATGATATTTTAGGTAATATAATTGGATTAAAAATATGTTAAATAAATTATATGTGGGATTAAGGAATTTATAATCCTATTATCATCACTCCGTCCAAGAAGCTAAAACATTGGTTTGGGATTTATGGTGACCCAAGCATCCACCACTACCCAATCCAAAAAAACATACTTAGTTTGGTATATGAATTATGTAGACACACATGTACCCTAGGTCACATTACAATAGATACACCCTCTAATGTTTCTTATTCATCCATTAATTACCTAGGTCCACACCTGATTCCCAGATGAATTTATATCAACTGATATCATTATTATGATTCTATTTACTTTCTATGTACACCATGTATGTAATATTGATAAAACAATATGGGATGGAACACAACACATCTTTATATTCATGGTTTCATATAGAATGGTTCCTCAACCAAAATATTTAAATTCATTATATGGTCTGACCACCTATGTCGAACACATCATTGAGTTGATAATTTCATCCCACCCAGTCAGGGAATTGAGTATATCTAATCCATGGTGTCCTATGGCCCTAACATAGATTACTCATGAAAAGGATATCTCTATCATTTTCACTATTTTTGGTGTACATGGTTCCTATGAATAGGCCAAAATGTAATTTTTAATATTTTTCATCTAATGGAAACCCCTCATTGCGGTTCATGTGAATCAGGGTCAAACTCAATAACGGACATGGCCAATATCAAGAGAGTAGTTAATGTAGTCCACTAAAATAAGAATGAATTAATCACATGCACATTTATTCCATAGAATTAATTTTACTAATCATTATAATGGTAATAATTTAAATAAATTTAAATTTATAAATTTAGTTGTATAATGTTTTTTTACTTGTAAATATTTCACATTACATGCATTAATGTAATATTATGATTACTCTGGGCTTATTCATTATACTACCTAATGAAAAGTTAGGCATTCTATAATAATTCTAATATATGAGAGCTCTAAAAATTACTCCATGGTCCTACAATGCTCAAAAAAACTGAATCCAAATACTTCGACTCCTATACTGATCCCTAAAAAATATATTAATAATATATTTTAATTTTTTTAAAATAATAAATTAAAATGAAATTCTGGATGAAAACACACGGTGACATCATGTCAAACTAGAACCAAGTCAAACCCATTGGGAAAGGCCCAAAAAAGTCCACTAGTAAAAAGCCAAGACCGTGGCCTATGTTTAGAAAAGACATTAACAAAAAATTGGAGAATTGAAATATGAATGTAGATGCTCAATTTCCAATAGGGGTGAATTTTATGATAAAAAACATTAATTTTTAACCTTAAAGAAAACTATGTTTAACAAGGATAAAAACCGTCAATTCAAAAACCCTAAAATAGTTCTACGAGACATATATTCTATGTTCTAGAAATATTGATCCAAAAAAGAAACATACACAACTTTTAGAAGAAAATTATTATACCTTAAAGCATATAGAATCCTACTTATCAGAGTATAAAAAAATACAGGAAAGTATAAGAATTTTTTACATTATTCCTTTATCAGAAACACATAGAAAATAAACATGAAATGGAAAAAAGTAACAAGTATGAAATATTTTAATCAAAAGTGAAGGGTATCCAACAAACATGGATAAAGGTCCCTTTATTCATACTTTCAAGAAAGTATAATTTACCCATAACAGGATAAGCGCTCAATTGAAATATCAGAATATGTCTTTCTATCCCCACAAGCCCATGATCATCAAGGTAGTCGGCACATCAAGAATCATATCCATTGAATCCTTCAATTGTACTCAACAAAAATCGGAATCACATGAAGAATGATTATTAAGATGTTCAATACGTACAAGACATGAATGTATCTCTCTATAGAAATCACTTCAACAGCATGAAATCACTAGGGTTAAGGAATTATTTTTTCTCAGTTAAGAACTATTTCAATTCAGCTTCTATTTATATTCACTTCTCCAATGGTCGTCTACCTTCTCCAATGGTCATATTTTTCATTGAATATCGGAGGGACCTTTAGATGTGTCACTCATACAATGGTTAGTTAGAAACAGATTGTACAATATAATTTCATAAAAAGTTGAAGGAAAATAATGGTTTAATCTTAACACAATATATTTTTTAGAGACTAAATAATGTTCAGAGTCTAAGGAATAATTGAATTCGGAATCTAACCAAATGAAAATTTAGAATCTAAAAGAAATGTATATTTAGAATATTTTTTACATATAATTATGAAATAGAAATCTAAATATTTTTTAGTCACGATTACAAAGAAATCAGATCCTGAATTTGGAGGAATTTGGAGTCTAAATATTGAGGATTTTAGAGACTGAATTTTGAGGATTTCAGAGTCTGAATTTTGAGTAATTCAGAGATGGAATTATAAGGAATTCATAGTCGGAATTCAGAGGAATTCATATTGTGAATTTTAGATAATTTGGTACTAGAATTTCAGAGTATTCAAAAATGGAATTTCAGAATATTCAGATATTGAAAACAGAATACTCTATATTTATGTATTTATAGGATTCCGAGATTTTACATTTAAACCCAGATTTTTCCTTCACAAATAAAATAATTTAGATTTATATATAACAGTAAATGAACAATGGAAACAAAGTTAAAGATAATATAAACATGGAGAAGGGAACTTTTACTTAGAGAATAGTAATTTTCCTTAGAAAATAATCATTAGAAAAAGTCAAATTTCCTTCAGATAGTGTGTTTGTGTTTTTCAACACATAAATCAATAGAAAGGACAGATAGAAACCTTATTGACTCAACAATATCCCCCTTTTTAGAAATCAAAAACATCCTTACGAAAAGGTATATAAGGACAAAGATTTTACTCTTTTTCATACATGGTTACTATAGCGTTACCCTTATTTATAATTTATGTATTTTCCCCAAATCCTCACATAGTTATATGTAAAAATGATAAATTAGTATTATACATCATGCTTTTAATTATTTTAATAAATAATTTTATCACACATTTTACTTTAGTGACATATTTATTTTAACATATATAGGGAATTCCTATATATATATTTTTTCACATGGATATGTTACTCTTATATATGGGGTACCCATATGAAAGAGTATCCATTAGAATGGTATTTTTATTAATTAATTTTTTTTCAATCATAGATACTCTTACACATTTCGACTCCCACATATGAATAGTTAACCTATATTTTATGTCCCAAACTAATCATTTATACTCTCTTAACCTAGTTGAATCCTATATCTAAATAACTAAAAGAATTGAATTTGTTACACCTTCCTAAATTAACCTACTTTGATTAAATATTTCACATAAAATAAATTATAATAAATTTAATTGAATGAAATCATTATCATTTTTACCTTTTAAAAAAACCCATGTTATATAATAGAAAATTTTATATAAAAAACACTATGCCTAGGAAATTCCTAGAACATGATTTGTGATAATTTATTGGTAGACCAACACCTCTATTATTACCCATTTCATATATTTTATATCATGTTTTATAGATAATAATATTTTCATATTAGCATCCATATATATCATACCAAAAAACATAAAAAAAATACAGATCTTCATAAAATTAAAATAAATGTATTATTTAGGAAAATTATAAAACAAGTTCGCACCCTGATAGATCCATTATTCCATAACCTCTCCACCTTTACCAATATTATCCATGATAAGTCTCCTCTATCACCCTGTATAAAAAATATTGGTTATATACACCTAATATATGACCCATCTTCTATGCCTCATAGTCGTTTTGTTCATATCAAAACGAAAACAAAACAAACTTCACTTCTCAATACACTAAGAGTCCATATATCATGGTTATAATTATCTCAACTGACCCAACAATTATGCACCAATTTTAATTGAATTCAGGAATTCCTAATTTATCGACATTAAACTCCATAGATTTAAATTAATAGTCTACACTAGAGAATCATAAATACAATATCACACCCAAAAATAACATGACTATTCTCCTTAGAAAATCTATATTATTCTTGATACCATATTTATTGAACAATACCCCCACATCAATAATCATATCTATATGATTACCAAAACCACAAAAATTTCCATAAAATTAGTCAACCCCCCCCCACATGTCATCATAAGCACACACCCCATCATACTACCAGACCACCATCCCACATTTAGAAGCTATTACTTACCGAACATTCTGACTCAACACTACTCTTATAGAATAATACATGTATCATGGGCTTCTTATTTGACACACATAAATTCACTAGTATAATATATAAAATATCAAAAAAAATTATCCCATTATTGATTTAGAACATGCACTCATAAATCCATATTTTTATAAAAAATTATATTATTGATCTTCAAGTTCTTATATCTTCTTTTGTGTGATTCCCATTGTATAATTTCCAATAATATTTAACAGTGAGTGAAATCTTATTTTATATCCCACATAAATCAATTAATTACATCTACTACCCTCTCATGTTTTCATTGAATAATTCAAAATCCTTATCTTTTCTAAATGATCTTGTCATACTATGGAACCCCATAGAACTATATTCTAATAATTTCAAAAATAATATGACATAAACCCTATGCCATTATATATAACCAAACATCCATAACTTTACTAATATGTATCAAATAATCTATTTTGAATCTACTAATGAACCATACTAGTCCATCTATAAACTCACAATTATATTTGATACAATCTTAAAGTAGCTAATGAACCAGATGATACCATAGTCTAATAACTCATATTTTAATACACCATATTTCATTATTTATTATATAAAGGTACACATAATGCAATACAACCTGATTTTGATGCAAAGTGACTTTGGTATATTCGGTATATAGAATAATAAATTAAAACAAGAGTATAATAAAGTATTTAAAAACTAAAAAACAAGACCATAATATTCCTTTACTCTTCTAAAACTAAATAGGATACACTAGAAATGTACATATAAAAAGTATATGCTCATAAAGAGTAGTAATAGAATAATAAAATCACTATAGAAGGTATGTGATTACATGTTATTCGAGAGTCACATAAATGTATCTTCTGGGGTTTTTAATCATAAAATGAAAATAGATGCATGATATAACATGGTAACAAAAAGAAAACATGGGAATGAAGAAAAAATATAATAACATTTAAAATTTTACCTAACCCAAGGATAATTGATGTGACATAATAATATATTGTTCTTAGAATAACATCTTGTGAACAATACATTATAACTCAAGAGAGAGATATTTGAACAAATTAATTAATGAGATATACTATTATGGACCTTCCCATAAAATTCATATCATACACATTTATAGGTGTGCCGTATAGATTGTTCAACATAAGTATATTTCACATCACATTAATTCCCCTTATTACAGAGTGTGATGTTACATACACATAATCCCCTCACCAATATAGGATTGGTACATCTAATTTAATATCATTTTGTATAAACAGGATTGGGTATTAAGTACAAAAATACATGGAATTGAATATTGATAGATAATTTCAATATCATTATTGGGGTACCTAACGATTCATAGAAGGGATTAATGAGATTTAACGGTGTATGTCATAAAATGGAAGTCATATATAATGTAATAAAGATATGGAAAAAATATATAAAAATGAAAAAAGAAGATCAAAATTCAAAATAAAAATATGATTCTCTAAAAATGAGGTGGATGTCAGGATCCCTGATTTCATCATTGTAACGACTTTGGTAAGTTTTATAATGAGTGACGATAAATAATATATCTTAAATGTAATATCAACCGGAAATTTATGGTATGTTTATAAATTAGTGACAACATATAAAATTGAGGTTCAAAAGCCTAAACATAATGAATGTTCCATAATGGAAATTATGGGATAGATATCACTTACATAACCATAGTAATGTTTTAGGGAAAGGTTATAAAGTGAATGGGTAAATTAAAACTCAAACATAGAACATAAATATTAGAGTATTGGGTTATGTAAAAACACATTAAATCATAATCAATTTTTACTCAAATGGAACAATACATATAATATTCTTCAAATGAGAATAAAGGAGACACTTGCTTACCCTGACAGGGAACTTCTAAAAGCATTATCTACTAGTCTTAAGCACTAGGAAACACCCTATGAGGGTTTTGAAAACGTAATGTCGTTATAGAATCAAGATCCAAGTTATTTGATTGATGTGTAGTTGTAGGTTTGGTAGTTTTCATAACAAATTAGATCTGAATTAGTAATTAAATATTAAACATAGGTTTGTATTATATTATCTATTATAATAAAAAATCACATGGGGTTTTCCCATTGTTTCCTCCAAAGGGGAGTGGATTCAAAAAACATTTATTGATATGAACCGAAATTATTAAAATGACATCCATGGTGATGTGGTAGTGAGTGGTGTTCATAAATAAATACATTTAATATATTAAAATAAAATATATGTTTTTGATTGTTCAATAGTAGTTTTTAAATTAATTCAAATAACTTAAAAAATAAAAAAATTTAAAGGGGAAGTAATATTTTAGTCATGAATAATAACTATAGTGTTTATTAAATCATTTTTATTATTTTTTATGATATAATTAAAACCATTTATGTTTACCTTATTTAATTTTAAACAAAAAATTTATCTATATTAGAAAATAAAAAAAATAACAATGGTATTCCTTCAATATGTTTATTTAAAAAATATATTTATTTAATCAAAATAATTTCGTAAATATAAGTATTTACACATTTAAATTAAAATATGTTTTATCGATGAATATGGTTTTTTTGATTAAAGTTTTTTCTAGCCCATATTAAAATTGTTTTTTTCATTATAATATTATAATATCATTACTATTAATATAAATATTATTTAATATTAATATATTATTAAATAATTAAAAATATAAAGTCATCAAAAAATGTGAGATGATTTAAACTATATATTTCCCTAAAATATAGTGGTATTTTCATTATATTAAATAATAATTTTTATGAAAATAATTATTGAATAATTTATAATGTAAAAAAATAGTTAAATATAAATGCTAATTTATTAAAAATAAAAATATATTAACTGATATATATCAGGTCTAGATACATAACCTATTATTAAACAAGTGTATTCCTTAAGGTTAATGTGTGTGAGGGTAACACTTTCTTGGGGTTGTTAGGAGAGTATCATTGGGTACATGATCTCAACATGATTGAACATATCCCATTAACTAATTTTCTTGACATGTAGTTATTCATCCTTTGCATTGTATTGACTACGAGTAAAACACGATGACTCCATCTTCCTTAGAGGCTTTATTAAATGAGATTATTATGGTACCAACCTACTAGGAGAGGCCATCACTTATTCCATTTGATTAAATTAGTATTTTTATAACCATTAATATATATAAATATTTAAGGTCCCTATAGAAAAACTATATTATCAATAGTTCTGATGATTAATGGTAAATTTAATATGATAGAAAATAACATATAACTACTAAATATAAGAAAAATAAATTAATGACTTCTCTATAACACTATTACTTAATAATGTCATAATTCATTTAAAAATGGAATTTGAATTATGAAACATAATCTTGTTAAATTATACCCCTGTAAGAGTGTTATATCCCTATACCTATTTTCATATAATTAAATGGATAATGGAAAGACAATATCATATCATATTCTGGTTTAAAAGTACCATTCTAAAATATTTGGCCCCACCATAGTATATTTACCATTCATGTTTCCTTATTCATGTAGCATTGTATATATATACCATGATCATCAAAGGGTACTCATTTTGTGAATGATCATTATCCAATAGAACCATTTTTTTTACTAATTACATGTGAGGGGTTTGGTGAGTAACTTAACAAAACATATTAATGGAATAGACAATGTTCTCTAGATATGCTCTTTGAGAGATCTAATCCATAGGCCACAACATTGATGTTATCAATGATATCAAAGGGGTTGATATACCAGGGAATAAGATTTAACTTATTCAAAAAAACTCAGGAATTTTTTCCATAATTATATACAAAAATAACATTATAAAAATTATTAAACTACATATAACTTTTATAGTTGTCTTCAAAGACTCTGTATAATGTTTTTTGGGGTTTCATATCATGTTGGATAATTTACACAATCTCTTTCATTATTTGACTAGATTTGGTCCCATCAATTTTGACATTCCAACCTAATTTCATTATGTTAGTGTCTAACACTATTTTTCAATGGGAGACTCATATGGTTCCATTTTAATTATTTAATGAAAACTACTGTTATATATGATCTATTCAAAAGAAATTAGTTAGTCCAAAAATTCAATGAAATCTAATTAACATGATATCATTATATCTATTACCATTTGTCTAGTTCTTCCATAATATTCATAAATTTGAGGTTTATTCAATGTGTTAAAAATCATCTATGTACCTATTTCTTTATGAAGGCTTTTCAAAAAGCTTCAGGTAAACCATGAATCATGATCATATATAGTAGTGTGGGTAAATAAATGCAGTCTTAAAACATTCATTATGTTTATGTTGTTTAGTTGGATAAGGGATAAATATTTGGCTATTGAAATAATCTAAACATAAAATATTATGGTGATCCATTTCCACATAGATGGAAAATATAAATAAATGTTTCCTAAGGAGCCATATAATGAATTACATGGTTGTAGTCTCAAATTCTTATACTTTTAAGGGAAATGGTCACATCAAACCGATATAGTTTTTCTACTCATCATTGACTTTTTGGCATTAAAAGAATCGAGATACAAATTCTAAAATCTAGCTCTTCATGTTATCCTACCATGTATCCTTTTTTAGATCCCTATACATCTTATCGATTCCTAGATTAATAGAGAGGGATGAGCTAAAAACATTATATATAAGTCAAAATTTCCACTGAATTTTTCATGGAACACATATCAGGGATCTAAACAGTATGACTCAATATTAAAGAGTAATTAACTCCATAATACTATTTACCATTTTGGGGCACCCATTCATTGTTTTTGGCATCCTTCAACCTATCATGAATGGAGGGTTGAAAGATTAATTTATAAATATATGATTATGTAATTTTCATTTCTCCTATTTTACTTGTATTAATTTCTAAGAATATTAGTTCCCAATAATTCTCATCACGAATAGGGTTTTCAGATCTTCTCTACTCAAAGAATCATCAACCCTTTCCCTGTATCAAGATGATAATGGTTAAAACAATCATAATACATGATTATATCATAGAACATACATCGTGTAATGAAGATCTCATTTTATGTGAATATATAATCGAAGATTTTATGATCCATATGTAGAGACAATTTTTTTGTTTTAAAACTATAAAATGTTTTATGGAAAATATTCAGAGGAAGGTGATGATATTTCGAGATATTTGTAGGCCAATTGAACCCAAAATTAATTATATAAAAATATTGAATATATTTATATCACAAGTATTTAGTTTTTAACAAATTATTAAATATCCGAATAATTTATTGTTGAATAAAAAATTTGAGATAACAATTTAATCCAAAGAATATGGTTTACAAAAGGATGGATCTATGTTGGTTGGTGACAGATGACTAGCTATAAATTGATTAATGGTTTTGTTTAATAACCAGTAATTAATAAACTAGTTATTTGGTTTATTAAATAAATAAATTAAATCCTCTATAAGTACCTTGTTTTGTGTATTCTTCAATGGGTTTCCACCTAAACCATTGAGTATCTAATAGAAGTATGAGATTATTTTTTAAAAAAATTGACTTCAAATTATGATGAGGTAAAGGTGGAATGAGAAGAAGAAAAAAATTGAGTATTCTCCATTATTGTTGACCATGTTCATCTAGATCAACTAATCTATAATGTTGGCAGGTCTTTTCAGTTTATTTTTTTCCATTGATTAGGTGATTGAAATTGGATTTTGTTATTTTTTTTTGAATTGTGATTTATTTGTTCTTCACATGGGCTCGATTAGTGTAAATTTGATTGTTGATTTAATTTTATCATATATACACATAAATAATCACTAAAAATACATTATTATCATAGGTTTTTTCCATGAATTATTTACAGGAAATGATATCTCTATTTTATTATTTCATTTTCCTCCCCAGTTCTTCACATTCAACATTATTGGAGGATTGTGTCACTATTTGACTATTTTCGGTTTGATTTGAGTGTGATGCAACCCCCCCCCCCCCGATTCAGTGTCGATATTTTCCAAGAAAACTACATATTATTTCGGATAATAAGAATAATTTGTTGGTATAAATAATGGATTCACAGATCCTATATTTTAAGTGGTTATGGATGATAGTCCGTAGGAATACATGACATACGATGGACCATTATGGGTGTATGAGATCCGATATTTTCCATAATGTGGTAAGAATCGATGGCAAAAGGAAAATAACACTTATTTTACGTAGTCTAGTGTCTATATTTTATGTGGAAAAGAAAGATATAGATGACCATGTAAATATTTTAACATTATATAGAAATATTGATTATACACTATGTTGTTTCGAATAGCACATGGAATTTTCTTGTATTTCTTCAGTGGATAAGGATTATTTTTGAATTAAAAATTGCATGCAAAGTGGAGGGACCACACACCATGTAAAACGTAGATATCAATATAAACATGTATAGAGGGTAAATTTAAATGAGTCCATGTTGCTAGATAAGAAGGCTATTGAGTGGTATACATTGGTTACTTTGGAGAGTACCCATGATTAGGTCAATGATGAATTTAAACAACTTCCCTTAACCTAACACATTGTAACATCCCATGCTTCCATGGTACGCTTCTCTTTTAATAATATAATAGCTAGTGTTGTATGCAACTTTGTTTTCTAACACACCACGACCAATCAAACTAGCCGTTATGAATAGTAATAGACAGTTTTTTAAATTTTATCAATTTTATTTTTCAATATGATCTTTATTTTTGGATTCGGAATATCTAAATTAGTTTAGGGTGGATTTTTTGTTTTTTCTGGAAAAATTCAATACTTGGTGAATTGTGAAAAACAATACGTTATTTTTAAAAAACAAATTTTTATTTGTATAATTATTTAATTTATTTATAATTTTATTATGTAAAAATAGATACATAATACCTATATATGTTCAATGTAATTCATTGGATCCATTTTATAATAATTTTAGATATATAAAATTTTATTGAACTGTTTACCATCGTTTACCCACCTTTTAGGCGCATTTTCAAATTTGTATAAAACACAATTTTACATATTTTGGGAATTGAATTTTAAAAATCCAAGAGACATGGTTGATATCAGTAAGTAAATTTTGGTTCAATTATTTGATAATAATATTTCGGAAATAATAACTTTTGACATTTATTTACCACAATTAAAAGTAAATAAGGTAATTAAAGGTAAAAAATGATATTATAAACACCATAAAACATGTCGTAATTATTTTGGATAAGTGTATTTCGACAACAATAAACCATAATAATAAAATATAATCCTTTTGGTCCACATGGATTAGGTTAGGGCATTTATTATTAATTTATTAAAAGATTAGTTAAAAGTGATAAATTCCATGTTTAATAACTAAACCATTTTTTATATTGGATTATAAATAATATAAATTCGACTATAAATATTAATCAGAAATCTAGAACTATTTAATATATAATGGTATTTTGTTTATAATTTTTAGTCATTATATAATTAAATTTATTTATGACAAAATGATGGAGTAGTAATTACATTATTAATGAAATATTGAAATAATTGATATTATAAATATCCAAATAAATGTTAATTAAGACTTCTGATGAATTCCACTAATTATATAGGTTAATAAGAAATTTTAGGGTTTATTAAATAATTGTTTTTCAAAGTTATAATGTTGTTATGACTTCCAAAAAAATGAAATACCACATAGTGTCAAAATTTCCATAAATATGTTTTTAAAAAAGATACTATATTATTAATTGATATAATATTCCTCAATACTAAGGTTTATATAAGTACTTATATAAGGTTAGATATATCCAAAATGAACCACATGGGTATCTCTTGGTTTTTATAGTATGTTCATTAACAATTAATTATAATTATACATGAATACAAGGTAAAAGTTAAAGTATTTAACTAAGAGTTAAATGTAAAATATAAAGTTAATATGGTGACATAAACCTGCTAAAACCTATTGGTTGAAATGTTTTCAAATCATACCCACCCTTTATTTGAAATAAATCATTTTTGTGGCATTATAAAATGAATATGACTGTATTATAAAATAATATTTCAAGCTTCTCCTAAATTTACCCTCACCTATCTTATAAAAGGTATCATCCCCTTCTCTAAAATCACACCTCCAATTCCATTTGGCTGAGTCATCCCTACTCAAATATCCTCCCAAATACCCTAAATTCTACCTAGATTCCTTGAATTATTAAGAAATCCAACTATGAAACTCTTTTGATCTACTCAAAAGGAAATACCCGAAGTAAAGGTTATAATTTTACCACCTCTTTCAATGTATTTTTCTTCTTCCACTTCCTCTTTCATGGTTTCTTCAATACAAAAATACTATATATAGCACCATATACATACTGTGACATTATTATAAATAATTTAATACCATATTCATTATTTTATCCATCATTTGAATGATAAGTTACCATACATGCATACATAAGACTTACCGTCTCCACATCGTGGGTTAGTTTGTATTCTAACACTTCATTTACTGGATGGGGACAAAAATGTATATAACTGAAGTAAATAATAAATATAACATTTTATGGATTATTTATATATGATATAACATCCAATTACATATGATTTCACCAACAATAGAATTATATTTTCACTCGTGTGTACGCTCGGATTACCGAGTCCATGAACGTGATGAAATTCCTTCCACCTCATAACCATTCAAGAATTACTTTTTTATGACAAAATATAATTCATAAGAACTTAATAAAATTATATATGTGAATAAAATACATCTTGTTAATAACAAAAATGGCTTATGTAACCAAGAATATATACAAAATGAATTTGTTAACACCAGAAACAATGATACTACTGAAATATTATTAACAAAGAAATATTAGAAGAACATATATGATATAATATTTATGTATGTGGTTCTTTTATAAATTAATAACAATGAAATGACTATTATACAAGAGGTTAATGAACCCTAGATCAAGGAAAGGTAAAAAGTAATGGTTTATTCTACAATCTCTTCATTATTCGAGTTGCTTATATGTGAGTATCTATTGGGATCTATTTATCATCCACATATGTGTTTATTAAAAAAATATTTCAATTTTTTTATTTACTATACTATGGGGTAATGTAATTTATACCCTAGATTGAATTTTAATTACATGTTTATATTGTTTTCTTTCCATCATCTTCCAAACAATGTCATTTACGAACTTTTCGACAATATTAATTATAGAATGTTTTTTTTATCTTATACGGTGGGTGCTGATATTTTCCTTCACTATAACACCTTCGAAGATTCCCTTACAATATTAACAGAATAATTTCAAAATAAATGTTTTATTTTATAATTATGTTAATTTAAAAATATTTCAAAACAGAAATCAATATTTCTCTCAAATATTTTTGATTTCATTTATGTTAACATCCTTTTATTGATATTAACCTTTTTTGAAGTTTATTTATTATGATAAAATTATTAAATATATTATTGAAGTTTTTGTGATATTTTTGAATATGGATGTGTTATTTTTATACCATTCATGGTTTATGGATAAATTATTGACATTTTGTATGCTACTTTTAATACGACTGTTTGTGTTATGTTTTATCCTTTTCATATGAGGAATGAATTGGACTTATTAAATGACTGGTGGTGCCCTTTATTGCTCCTCGATCCATCAGTAGGTCTAATGAGACAAACTAGTGTCTTGGAATAAGGGCTTGAGAAAATATTATTAGTATTCCTAGCACGATGTGGTCATTAATTCAAAGAAAAAAGGAAAATGAAGAGGTATAAAATATGGAATGGAGGGAGTTTATAGAGATTTTTGTAAAAAAATACATTTCTTGTGACCATCGACAAGATATGGAAAGACAATTTCTGATTCTGAGGAATAAAGAGGATGAGAATGTCGCAAATTATGAGGCTAACATTACATGGTTAACAAGGAATGCAAGAGATTATATATGTAACCCAAGGAGTAAGATTTATCAATTCATTTATGGGTTAAATCCATTTCTACATCAAGCATTAGTCTCAGATTCCCTCTCATCATACGAAGATATTGCCTCATATTCTATCAAGACAGAAATGGAATTATATATGTCTTATGACTTTAAAGAAAAGTAAGAGGAGAAGAGATTTGCAAAACACTCTGGAAATAGGAATAAGGGGATGAAGGGAAAAGATGAATTTTCTTCATATGGTAACAGTGTGAAGAAACACCCCAGTACATGCCTAAAGGGAATGGGAGTTTATTACAAGTGTGGTGAAAAAGATCACCTAGATCGTGATTGCATGGGAATGGATGAGGATGGAAATGTTGAATACAAAAATTGTAGAGATATGGGGCATTATGAAAATTAATTTTTGTAGTGCCACTGAAACATACCTTAGGAAATGATAAGGGAGGATGTCCAAGCTTATTCGATCACTACTAATGAGGTTGACTCTCAAAATTATGTGGTGGAAGGTAATTTAATGGATTCCTAAATTTTAGCCAATGGTTTATTTGATTATGGATTATCACATTGTTTGATATCATCTCTGATTGCAATGAAAATTAGATACTTCCAATTTGATTTAACAAGGGACTTGTCCATCAAAACTCTTAAGGGAAGTATCACTGCAACAATGTTTTGTGAATTAGTTCCCATTAGGGAATATAAATGTTCATTATATGATGATCTCATTGTCATAACCTTGATTGAATTTGATATAATCTTCAATATGGATTGGATTTCAGACCATTGTACAAACAATTATTGTAAGAAAAATGAGGTTATAATTTTTGATAATGAAAAGTTGTACCTTATATTAACAGTAGAAATGCCACCACCAAATTCTTATCTAGATCCACCCCATGTTTCTCTACAAAATTCAATTTTTGGGGAGGATGAGAATGAAATATATATGGCTGAGTGAAAGAATGTTCAAATAGAGGATGTACATATTGTTCTTGAATATGTTAAGGTGTTTCCAGATGTTTTACCTATATATCGCCCAGAACGATAAATTGAGCTTTCCATTGATTTAATTCATGGTTCAAGGCCCTTATCTAAGAACCCATATAGAATGGATACTGTGGAATTATTTTATCTAAAGAAACAACTTGAGGAATTGTGTAATAAAGTATTTATTCGGCTTAGAGTTTCACCATGGGGAGCCCATGTTATTTTTTGATAAAAAGAAAGATTGAACTATGAGGTTGTGAATTGACTATAGGGAGTTCAATGCCATAAAAATAAAGAACAAGTATCCCCTAACACACCATAATGATATATTTGATAAACTTAATAGAGCTCAAGATATTTGAATGATTGACCCAAGATCTGGATATTATCAGTTGGGTGTGAAGAAGGAAGACATTCTAATGACAACATTTCATATCAGGTATGTGAATTACAAGTATACAGTAATTCCATTTGGACTGACTAATGAACCCTATATATTCATGGATCTAGTTAATTGAGTATTTAAGGAATATATTGATGAATTTGGAGATTAATTTATTGATGATGTCTAGGTATACTAAAAAATCAAAGAAGATCATTTAAAACCCTTAGAAGAAAACATGGGATGTTTAGAAGAAATGAATTATATGGGATGTTTAGATAACACGAATTCTGGATTTAGGAAATTTATTTTCTTGTCCACATTGTCTCAAGAGATGGAATTTCTATCGATCCTTTAAATACCAAGCCAATCCATCATTGGCCAGCATCGACATGTATAACTTAGGTACGCAATTGTATTGGTTTAGCAGGTTCCAATCAGAATTTCATCAAGCATTTTGCACTATTGGAAATCCCATTTACCAGGCACACATGTAAAGGGGTCAAATATTTTTGGATGAAATGTGTGAAGAATGTTTTAAAGAACTGAAGAGAAGATTAGTTCATTCTATTATCTTGAATCTATCATTGTGGAATGATGGGTCTGTTATTTATAGTGATGCTTCAAATAAAGAACTGGTTTGTGTCTTTATACACAAAGATAGGGTTATTGTGTATGCATAATGACAACTACAAATTCACGAAAGAAACTATCCCTGTAATGATATTGAGAGATAATCATTAATTTTTCATTGAATATAGGGGGAAACAATCTCTATGGTGAAAAATGTGAAATATATACTCATCACAAGAGTTTGAAGTATATTTTCTCACTAAAATAAATCTACACGAGGAAAATGAGATGGCTTGATCTACTCGAGGATTATGATTGCACTATACATTACCACCCTGGGAAGGAAAATAAGGTGGAAGATGATTTTAGAAGAAAGGATCATAGAGTTTTGAACAATATGAGAGTTGAAAGGGATCCTATGTTCAGGGATATAGTAAAGATTAATTTGGGAATAATCATTGAATGTGAAACATCAATACTTTTTCAAATGGTTTTCAAAACATCTTTACTAGATTGGATAAAAAGTTCTCAAACTGATGATGAGGAGTATAAAAATAAAATTAATGATGTGAATGATGGGAGATTTATTGACTTCATATTTGAAGATGGAATTTTGAAAATGGGGAAAAGACTTTGTGTTCCTGACAAACCAGATCTAAAAAGTGAATTTTTGGATAATTCTCAGAGTTCCAATTTCTCTATACAACCTGGTACCACTAATATGTATATAGATTTGAGGTATCATTTTAGGTGGGACAACATGATGTGAGATATTTTCTATTATATGTCAAAATGTGTGGTTTGTCAACATGTTAAGGCTAGAAGACAACATCCTGGAGTATTCAAGAATCCATTTTCAATACATGAGTGGAAATGGGATGTTAATACGATGGACATTGTCCTAGTACTACAAAAGACTCCTAGAAGGAATGAGGAAATATGGTTCATTGCTGATCATCTAACCATATCAACAAATTTTATTTCTATAAGAAAATATTTACCACTTAAACGTTTAACAAGAATAAATATTAATGAAGTTGTAAGACATCATGGAGTACCCCTATCAATTGTTTCTAATCATGATCCCTTTTTTACATAACGATTATAGAAAATTCTTCATAGGGCCATGGATACTAATCTTCGTTTGAGCACTGCCTACCACCCCCAAACTGATGGAAAATCAGAACAGATGATTGAAACCTTATGAGACATTTTGAGATCATTATCAATTGACTTTCAAGGTATCTAGGATCTATATTTACCTAAGGTATAATTTTCCTATAATAATAGCTTCCATTCAAGTATTCGGATGGAGCCATATCAAGCATTATATGGAAGGAGATATCCCACAAAAACATTTTGGGATGATGCTTGTGAAAGAAAACTCATAGGCCCTGAACGTGTGGATAAAATAATAGAAAAGGTGAAGATTATCCATACACACATCAAAGTATCTCAAATTAGTTAAATGATCTATGTCGATAACTGAAAGAAGGAATTGGAATTTCAAGTAAGAGATCATTTTTTCTTGAAGGTATCTCTATGGAAAGGCGTTGTACGATTCAGTAAGAAGGGAAAATTAAGTCTCAGGTACATCGTTACTTTTGAAATTCAAGAACGATTTGGAGTTGTATCTTATCATTTGGAAATTATGCCAAGTCTCTCCAATGTTCATGACGTGTTCCACATATCACTGCTGAGGAAATAGATGTCTGACCTAATGCATGTACTCACATATGATGAAATAGAACTGGAACCCAATCTATCAAATTGTGAAAATCCTATAATAGTTCATTATTCTAGATAATATGATTTGCGAAACTAGACAACTCGTCTGGAGAAAGTTATATGGAGGAACCATAAAATGGAAGAGATAACGTGGGTACCTAAGGAAATTATAATGAAGAACCACCAAAATATTTTATTCTGTAATATTATAGAAATATCGAGCATGATATTATTTTAAGGAGGGATGAATATACCACCCCAAGCATCCACTTTATGCTTCTCTTTGAATAATTCAATAGTTTGCGATGTACGTAACTTCGAGTTCTAAAACACCACACCCAATCAAACTAGCCATTATGAATAGTAATACCCACTTTTTAAAATTTTTTAAAATTTATATTTCAAAATGGATATTATTTTTGGATTCAGACTATCATAATTATCTTAGGTTGAATTTTTGGTAATTTTCTGAAAACATTCAATTTTTGATGAATAGTGAAAAAAATGCACTGTTATTTAAATCTAATTTTTTAAAATAATTAGTTATTTTATTTAATATTAAATTAAATAAAAATAGATACATAATATCTATATATGTTCAGTTTAATTCATAATAGTCATTTTATAATAATATTAGATATATAAAAATTTATTGAACTTTTTACCGTCTTTTACCCACCATCTAAGAGAATTTTCAAATTGTCATAAATCATAATTTGCTGATAATGTGAATTGAATTTAAAAAATCATAGTGACAAAGTTGATATCTGTAAGTAAAATGTTGTTTAGTATGTTGAAAATAATTTTTGGTGAATAGTAATGTTCTTCTTTTATATATCATGATTAAAAGTAAATTGGGTTATTAAAGGTAAAAATGATATTATAATTATCTTAACTCATGTTCTAATTCTATTGGATAATTGTATTTCGACCAAAATCAGCCGTTGGAATTAAATATGATACTTTTGGTCCACTTATATTGGATTAGGACATTTATTATTTTTTAATATAATGATGAGTAAAAAATGTTAAATTCAATGTTTAGTAACTAAATCATTTTTTATATAATGTTTTTCATAATATAAATTATACCATAAATATTTATCATAAATATAAAAATATTTCTTACATAGTGGTATTTTATACATAATGTTTAACATTAAATAAATAATGTTTTATGACACAATGTTGATGTAGTGATTACCTTATTAAAGAATGATTAAAATAATTTATATTATAAATATCCAAATAAATATAAATTTATACTTTTGATGAATTTTTCTAATTTTATAGAATAGTATGAAATGTTAGTATTTATCAAATATTTTTTTTTCTAAGTGATAATGTTTTTATCACTTTCACAAAAACAAAATACCAAATAATGTCAAAGTTGACATAATTGGGTTTTTAAAACAAATACATTATTATTAATTGATATAATATTTCAAAAAATCTACAGTTTAGGAAAATGACATAGATAAGGATAGATATATTAATAATTAACCACTTGGTGTTCCCTTGGCTTTTTATAGTATGTTTATTAACCATTTATTATAATAATACAAAAATACATGAAAAAAGATAAACTATTTTACTAAGAGTATAATCTAAAATATAAGGTTAATATGGTGACGTAATCTAGTCTAAAACCTATTGGTTGAGATTTTCTCGAACCATACCGACCTTATCCTCGAAATAAATCATTTTTTAGAAATTATAAACCGAATATGATTGTATAATAAAATAATATATATAGCTTTTCCCAAAGTGACCCTCACCTCTCTTATAAAAGGGTACATCACCTTCTCTCAAAATATCACCTCCAATGCCATTTGCCTTGGACAACCACTACTCAAATACCCCCCCAACTACCCTCACATATAACTACATGCATTAATTTGATCATAAATCCAACCCATGGAGCCCTTTTGATATAATCAAAAGGAATCACCTGAAGAAGAGATAATAATTTCACCACATCTTTCAAAAGTTGTTTTTTTCGTTCACATCTGGTTTCGTTGTAGTTTCCATAGAAAAAAAATAAATACAGTACCATATAAATACTATGATTTTATTATAAATATGTTACAACTCAATTAATTATTTTATCAATCCTATGAATAAATAGTCAACATACATGTGTACGTACGGCTTATTGTCTCCAGGTCATGGTGTTGTTTGTTACTCAAACACGTCATTATTTGGATTGGTGTAATAATGAGTAAAACTGAATTAAATAATAAAAATAACATTTTCAGGATTATTTATACAAGATATACCATCCAATTACATATTATTTTACAATCAATAGAATTATAATGTCGCACTAGTGTACGTATGGATTACCGTCTCTATGAACGCGATAAAATTCATTCACCATCATAAACATTACAGAGTAATTTCTGTTTTATGATTAAAAATTATGTTTAAGAACTTAATATCATTATGGATATGAATCAAATAAATATTATCCATTAAAAACATGGCATACTTAACCAAGCATATAAATGAAAATGTATTAGTTAACA
The DNA here is from genome assembly GCA_963277665.1 of Viscum album. Taxonomy (NCBI): domain Eukaryota; kingdom Viridiplantae; phylum Streptophyta; class Magnoliopsida; order Santalales; family Viscaceae; genus Viscum; species Viscum album. Next base: position 1,219,032,743 of record OY728159.1, read on the forward strand.
CATGAAACAATGATACTACTGAAATATTATTAACAATGCAATATTAGAAGACCATATATGATATAAGAATTATGTGTTTCGTTTTTTTATAATTCTAAAAAATAATTTAGCTATTATAAATGAGTTTAACATACCCTTAATTAAGGAAAAGCACAATGTAAGGTATAATACTACAATGTCTTCCTTATTCGATGATGTTTATACTCGAGTATCTATTATGACATCTTTATCATCCAAATCCATTTTTCATAAAAATGTGTTTCCAAATATATTTACTATTTACGGGACAATGGGTTAAATTCATTTATACCCTTTTTTGTCTTTTAATAAAATTTTTATAAAGCAATCCTTCCATGGTTTTCCAAACAATGCCCTTTACAACCTTTGTGACCAAATTATGGAAAGAATGTTTTTATCATATATGGTGGGTATGGGAATTTTCCTCCATTATAACTCTCTAGAAGCATCCCTTACAAGATTATATAAATATTTTCAAAATATATTTTTTTCTTTTATAATTATGTGACGTTTAAATGATTTCAAAATTTAAAATGATATTTCTCTCAAGTACTTTTGATTTCAGCAATGTCAACATCATTGATGGATTTTACCCTTGTTTGAGGTTTATTTATTATGATACAAATAATCTATATATTATTAATGGTTTTTTGATATGTTTTAATATGGATGTTTTATTTATATACTATTCATGGTTTATGGATAAAGTATAGACATTTCATATGTTTTTTTTAATTCGAATGTTGGTGTTTTGTTTCAACCCTTTCATATGAGGAATGCATTGGAATTAGTGGGTGATGGGGGGAGCTCTCTATAGCTTCTCGATGCATCAGTATGTCTCATGATACAAACTAGTGTCTTGGTAAAAGGTCCTGACAAAATCTTATTTGTAGTATTCACACGAGGACTTGACTATGTGGTTATGAAGTCTGGCATTATGAACTCCATCATTATGAAATTGGCTATTGATATTACATGTTATTGTGGGACAAGTAGAATATCCATGTGAATAAGTAAATGGAATTATTTTATTTATCATTTCCATATTATAAAGTAGGTTATGTTTAAATGGATTTTTTATTAGTCTTATACATTTCCTTAAAAGTTTTTTTTATTTATGAATGTTTTTGATATATTGTTATCCTTAATGAGCACCTAAGCTCACCCCCTTCTATGTTTTATTTTGACCCAGGATGTGAATATATATATTATGACTGCCCATCAGGGATAGTCTAAGGAAGATTAATGTGTTCAATGGAGACACAATATTTTTTTGTTGTTAATTTCATAATGTATAGTAATCCTTATGCATGTTTCTATCATTCCAATGCTACTAAACTGATATGGCTTTTAGGATTTGATCCCTAGTGATCATGCCAATGTTGTGTAATAATTCACCAAGTCTAGGTAACTTTGGTCGGGTTGTTACACACACATTGTATATCTAGGTACACACTATTTTCTGAACATATCTAGTGTACATAGGTCCCTGTTTGAGTTAAACTGGAATAACCTAGCGCACAAGGAATTACCCCATATGATGACAAATTCCATGTACCATATGTAGAAGCCTTGTACAGTGATATGGCTACCAATGTCTGTAATTTGGAGAAACAACTAGGGGATGACGTAGGGTTATATAACTCGTGGACCCCAATACAAACAATGTACATTCCCAGATATATTAATTCTCCCATATCTATTATGTCACACCAGGTTGAGGGTCCTCTATACATGGGTATGAAACTCTCTTTTTTCACTAAGAAACATGCCTCACACACTATATTGGGATTATGTCCTCTATCTACCTGAGTGGAACTCCCCCATCTTCAATCTCCTATAGCTTGAGGGTCCTACATGGGATTTGTGTCTCCATGGGTTATGGAGAGCACCGGCGTGGTACATACCGTCACACTAATTTCCTAGATTTTTAATGTTATACTAATATTTATGATTCATGCCTCCCTTCACCGTGCTTCATAGAAGTTGTGAGGTGTGTACCCCTACTCATATTTTATTTTTGATTTTGGTTTTGTGATTGGATTTTGGAGGTAGACCTTTGGAGCTATAGGAAGACTCTATTTACATACCAGGGTTATGAGATGGATATCCCATTCTTATATATTCTTTGTTTTTTACATGAGAATATATATATAATGTTGGGTTTCATTTCCAAATTGATTTGGTTTGATCAAACTACTTCATTCATTTATTTAATTACTCCCTCTATATTTTTTTAGGTTTCCTACATTGCATTATATACTCACCACTAAATGTTATTTTCCCACACATGTCATCTATTATACAGGTGAAGGATATGGAAACATGGTGTTAGTAGATCACATGGATAATTGGTTGATTTTGGCTAGGTATGATCGTCACGTCTTAGAGATTGGAAGTGAAGCACTATAATCCTTCTTTCTTTCCAGTTGTTTTTCGGTTGGGACAAAAAAAATTGGGCTGGTATTTTTACCATTTATTCAAATTATATTTCCAGACACTGTTATATTTCATATATTTTATTTCACATTTGGTTTTTACACCTTGATTAAATGTGTTTTATTGTTATTCTTCTTAAATTATAAATGGTTATCATAGGTGGGATGAAATTGGGATGTGGAAAACATGACTCTTACTAGCTAGGTAGAACCAAGTGGGTTGTCTCATAGTAGACTGTTATCATAGGTGGGATGACATTGGGATGGTGTTTCATTTTTTAATTAGGTTTAGTTGGGAATTTAGTGAACGATGTACAAGTGTATTGTGTATAGTTTAATGTATAGTAAAACTAATGTTGGGGTCATGGTCGATGTATCCATAATCTAGGACTATGATGAAATACTTTTCGACATGGCATACTAAGACATCGATTTCAATGAACCTAGGATATGCATCATATATGATCTTGTCAGTTGACTATACTTATTGAGTAAGATACCCATATCTATATATATATGCTCGTTTAACAATGGAAATTTTAAAACATAAAAAATGTATTAGAAATGGATACCATATTTGATAAACATATAGGGTAATGACGAACACAAGTTGAGTATGAATTATACATTTTGGGGTATTCATGGAAAACATCAAAATATCAAGGTAACAATTAACAGGTTTTTCCTTTAGGTTGTTACACTAGAAATGTAGTGATAAGCACTTCCACTTTGTGATCCATTAGGAACTCAATTCCATTAGTATTTCGTAATATTTCATTCCAAATATGGTAGCAAAAAATCATATCTTACCTCTATGACTATTTACCTAAATAGATATTTCGTAGTGAGTTTGAGGAATAGGTAAAACCTAGATTTCTAGTTGATATAGACCCTCTAGCTACAGATGATTTGTTGGATTCAGAAGCCTGAAGTTTCTACTTTATGTGGGTAACCCCAATGGTAATGATCAACTCCATTACCCTCTTTTTCCATGGTTTATCAAAGATTTTGTGGGATTTGGTTACCAAAACATATGATAAAGAGGAACTCCCTTGGTGTGAGTTTTAATACACATTTTATAGTGAGTTTTATCCATCAACCAGGCCACCCATGAAAGCATGTGGTCTTTATTTGTAGTCTCGGTTTACAGAGAGCAACCTATGAATGCCGAATTTTGATTATAGAGTTGGTAATTGTAATTATGGAGTTGTGATGTACTAAAAATACATCATGAATTAGTGAACATGTACTTGATGCGGAAGGTCTCCTCATGCACAGTCATAGAAGCAAAAGTCAACATTGGGGTGGGAGTGTAGGAGACTTGGTCCTCGTATTGGTTATATTGAAAATCAGCCTCATATATGATTCATAAGACAAAACCATAAACCAATATTTTCATTAGGTAGGCATGGAATTCATTCTTGGGATTTTATAACCCATCATTCGAGTGTTTGAGGTCAAACAATGGGGGATTCTAATCCAATAACATTAGACATTTATTTTGGAATGATATATGAAGATATATACTTTTATTTATCCTTTATTTTCCTTTATAACCTCCTCATAATATATTTTGTCTACCACAATTTAGTTGTTACATGATCTCACTTTAGGCATCCAAGGGTGTTAGACTCTTCCCCAACTAAGATGTTTCATCATAACACAATTTGAAACCATGTGGGAATGAAAGTTCAACTAAAAGATGATAGTATAATTGTGTCTCTAATTATTTTCATATAATTTATTTTCAGATTAATTTTATTGTGATAGGCATCACAACGGCCCTAGTTATGGATGGGAGGCCTAAAAATAGAGAGACAGAATAATATAGACGTGACTAGTTACAGTAATGTAATGGGTGTGTTTCAGGAACAAAAGTTATCTTTTCTTCTCTAGTTATAGTTTACGACTATTTTTCCAAGACACATTCCCATTTACATTTCCCTTTTTGGAGACCTTTTAATTCCAATAGATTCATTTTGGTGGAAAATTTGGGGATTCAGGCTCCCAAAGAGAGTATTAAGTATTGGACACCAGTTATAGTCTGTCCTAACTCTAAGAGGATAGAGTGCCTCAAATGGAATATTTCTATAACCACTGGTGTGGCCCTTAGATTTCCTTCAGTGGTATGCAACAGTTGGATAGTCTTCATACCCCAATTACTATAACAAGTGAGGTTAATATTGTAGTTGAAACAATGGTAAAATTTTTTAACTTCATTTCAAGGGAGGAATCCCATGTGGAATAGGTTAATATTATGTATATGAGGATACAAATAATTCAATTAATTGACCATGATGACTATAAAATAAAATAAAACAATGACCATTCAGTTCATGAGAGGGTGGAGGAAAAAGTGGAAATCCATATTCAATATATTCTTGGTTGACCTAACATCAAGAGTTTTATTTCATCCCACAATTCATCACGGAATAACCCGTAATTCTCACTAGTATATTAGCGGACCCTGAGTATTTGTAAGAGAAAAAGGAGAAGTTGTAGAAGTCTATACAGGGAGGTCCTGTTAGACCTAATCACCCCTATGAATCAATATATTTCTATCATATGTTGAATTTGAGAACATGTTGTTTGGTGTTGATTGAAATAAAAAAAATAGGTGACTATCCAATTGTGGAATCAAATCCTAGGAACATATGACTTCTTCATCTGGTGGTTCATTGAGTAATGGTTCTAGGAATTTTACGGTAGGGTAGGAAATCAAAAAATCTAGGATTTAGTGGGAAGATGTACCCTGGTTATATTTCTAAAGCCAATATGTTTTAGTCAAGGTTTTGGTGATATCCTTTATCATGTAGAAATTGCCCAAAAAATTCAGGAGTCTCGTGAACTAGATATATATCACTTATTAGATCAGATTCATAACGATATTCTAAAATGAACACATTTTTTATTTTTAATCATAGTTAGAGCATGAAATAAACTTGAGGAAGGTTTGGGATACGCTTTTATATTATCATCATAATATGTAACTCTCATATAATCTGTCCTATATTCTAGATGTTCACTTATAATTATTTATTTTATTAGAATTTGGATTCATTGTGGACACAAAAATTGGTGATGAAGTGATCACATGGGTAACTACAAAACACATTGTCCGGGTAGCAAGTTCCCATGAAAATGTTTTCCATCCATTATTGTAGAGAGGGCCAGCAGAATAGTAGGATTCATTGTACTTGACACTAAAGGAGGAGAGTAGTGTAGTTTATCTATAGTTAATGGTATTGACTCCATGATTATCTAGTGCCAGAGGGAGGTTGTGTGAAGATACATCAGCTACAAAGACATACATGAATATATATCTTTTTATGATTCACCCAGTGGATTCTATGAATTTAGGAATCATGTCATCCTTTTCTAGGTATAGATAGTGGTTCAGTTCACATTGCGAAAAGAAGTTGCGGGGGAGTATTACCCTTTCACCTTTAGATGTATATCCATGTGTAGTTAATATGTATAGATACCTTCAACAATAGTTTAAGTTGGTAAAATGATGTGGATTGTGGAGGAGTTAGACTCTTTTTGTCGCAAGTGTCATCAGGTGACAGATGATCACTTTCATTTAGTTTATTTGTCACATTCTCTAGAGATATCACTAAATAGATGGGATAACATATCCAACTACATCTTGACAGGTATTCCCCAGATACCAATAGGACACAATTCTATATACATGATAGTCTATCGACATACCATTTTTGGAAAATTAATTTTTTTTGGGGAGAAGTGTTTTATGGTGAGTTTTATGAAATTATACTTGTAGTATATTTTCAGCCTTGATTGGGTTCCCTCTAAATTTTTATATGACCATGATGTGTGTTTCACATAATAGTGGTGTAGAGTCCAATAGGAGGAATTCAGGATTTATTTGAGGAAGAGTACATATTTTTACCCCTCATAATTGGGAAGACTGAGAGCGCGATTTATATATTGTGGTATATTCTGAGTGCTTTCATGTTAGAAATTAGACAGATCTGGGGGGATTAGTTTCCTTAACATAATTTCCATGTATGAATATATATTATACTAAAATCAGTATGGAAACATTAGAGGCCCTATTCTAGAGACCCTAAAATTCACCATTATTATAGAGTGAGATCAGTGATACATTTCATTTTGGGATATAAATAGTGTAGGACATGATGGACAAGTTATAGTGGTTCCATCAGTTGATGAGGACAACCTAGAGTAGAGATAAGTATTATACAGATCAACATCCATGGGCCTTGAGTTTGAGTATAGAGACCATGTTTTCCTTAGATTCTCCCCATGATGAGAATTTTTGGAATTTGGATGGAGAATGTCGGTACACATTATGTTTATTAGGTCATTCAAGATCATACATAGGGTTCGTGCGGTTTCACAATGTATTACATTTCCCTCAAAGTTATAATGGATTGATGATATCTTACATGTCTCGTAGAAGATTATATACATGGATGATCCTATGATTGTTATTCAATGGGGGTTCTTGAAATAAAGGATCGATCCTCCTTTATAGAGTACTCATTTGTGATCAGTGATTTACTGGTGATGATCCCATTTTTATAGACCATTCCCTAGGTTCGTATTCAGTGGCAGCATGATATCATGTTCAAGATATCCTAGGAAAGGGAGTGTCAGATAAAAACTCTATATCCACACACACACACACATATATATATATATATATATATATATTTCTGTGTCTTTTCCATTTCATGGATTAAATGACTTTAAGGATGAAATAATTTCGGGGCACTAATTTTTCCTAGTAGGTCATTGAAATATATTATTTCATATTTATGGAGCTAGGATCTCAGACAAAATAATATTTTATGTCTAATGAGCACTTAATTAATTTTATATAATATTTTTAATATTTATATCAAATGGGAATAATCATTTAGAGATAAATAAAAATTATCTTCAAATGAGTCTCAAATAAAGTATATGATCCCATGGATGAATCTACATTTTGTGGATTACCATAGGTTTGACCGATAATCAGTTGTCACCAGATGTCCAGTTAAGGAATCCATTGGCGAGTGTGTTTAATAAAAAAAAAAATTCTTCATTTAATAAGAGACCTAATTAAATCATTTATAAATACCCAATTTTTAGGATTTTCCATGGGTAATTCACATTAATCATTATTGATATTAGAGGAGGAGGACATCTTTTTTGTTTGGTGGGATCAACATCTAATGAAAATAAAATCACGGTGGATCAAGAGGTTTTGAAAATAGAAGTTCATATCCATAATTGGAGAACATGATTCTCAACAAAGACCAATCAATAATTGTGGTAGGAATATAAATTTATGTTTCTAGTGAATAAATTATTGTGCATGTATTTTTTAAACTTCTTCTGATCTACGATTTATCTTCACCTTACATTACCCATATTTTGGAAAATTAAATTTCTGATTTTATTTTATATTATATTCCATGAAATTATTAGTAAAATTCCCCTATTATATGAATCATTCAAAGAATAATTTTCCAATAAAAATATCACATTTTATTGTTTGGACATTACCAGACTTGTTCTTCACATTGTTCATTGTTGTACTGTGGGGCCAAGATTTTTCTATTACCTAGTGGATTTGAGCTGGATCGAACCCCCATATTCATGGTGGATGTGTGAACAATGACTAGTTAAGAGTTCTGTATATGAATTAGTGTGGATTCCCAGTAGTGGAGATCTAATCATGGTTTAGGGATTTGAGGCGGTGATAGAATCAGCTTAAGAGATGTGTGAGATGCGTGAAGGGCCACCACAAGTTACCAGGATCTAATTTCCACCCCTTTATGGGCTGAAAAAGATTCCTAGTGGAAAACCTAATTGATTTTGGGAACTCATACATCTTGTTTTGGTGTGAAGAATGTGGATATGGAGAACCCCGTGAGGGTCATAACATTCTACAGAAATATCAATTACAAACCATGAAATGTGAAAACACACTCGACATGTTCTTAGATTATATGGAGGCTATAGTTTCATGTCTGAATTAAAAATAGAACAATATGGGGAATGATAACACACCATGTGACACTGCTATCTCATACTGAACATATATAGATATTAGACACCCATGTTCCAATGTTGCTCAGTATTCCATCTATGTTGTGGAATACACCATATCCTTCATATAATACATGGGATTAGGAAGATAATATATATTGAGTGCTAGCCTTACCCCGAATCCCAATGTGTTTCATGGGGCCTGAAGTGTACTTGGACATGGCTTGTGTACATAGTCATGTGTTCAGTTTACATTAGCATATACTAGATAATGGGTAGGATCCTATGTGACTACAAACTCCATGTTCTAGACATAGATGACATTTACAATGAAATGGATACCAATCCTTGTCCATAGAATACATGACCATGTGATGAGCCATGGTGACATTCCATGTGGACACCCATTAATTCTGTTCACTTCCCCCTGAAAACTATTTCTATCACCTCCTTTGTTTTTTGACTCTAGTTTTGGCCTACAATATTATTATCCAAAGAAATTTTTCATGTAGAATTAAATGGTTTAATTTGCAGTGGATTTTGAGATTTAATTTGAGATATTCATAGTAGTAAACTTCTTTATGCAACGTATGATGATTATATTTATTTAGTGTGATCATTGTAGTGTTTTCGGGGGAATAACTACATTGCCAAATCTAGGCATGGATCTGTCATACCCATTATTTCATTTAGGGATGGTATTATCCTATCAAACCATAGTGTAGGTCCTCTATCAATGGAGATCAAAATCCTTTATCTCACTAGGATTTAGGACCCCCATACTAATTGTAATGACTAACATGATACTCTCCCAAACAACATTGGATGCACGTTCTCTATCTGCTAGAGTAGAAGTCCAATATCATCAAGCCTATGTTGTATGCATGTTCTCCATAGGATGTTTTGGCTCAATCATCTCTGGTTATAATCTATGAGGTGTTACCCCATCCAATATTCATGTTTATTAGTTATTTGAGATGCGAGGTTTAGAGTTGATGCTCTATTGTTTGTTGTTCAAAGTAGTGGTGAGGTGTTAGATGCTCCACATGGGTCCTTTTGATGTTTTGTGTTGTGATGTGAATAAGAGACGAATGTTTGGAGCTCTAGAAAGACCCTTTATTTTTAGATAGTTTATCATAAATATATACGCATTATATCTTATAATGGTTTTTATATGACAATATATACATATATGATGTTGGGTTTACTTTCACTCTTTCTTTGGGTTTAGCAGACCACTTCAGTCATATCAAACATTTCCCCCTGTTCAGTTTTCATGGTGTACAACTATGTTTGTATGTACTCACCTCTATATGGGATTCTCCTCGTCCTATTATGTCTCATTAAGTTAATAGATAGGCCAATGGTGGCATTGTTGGGGTTTATGTATACTTGGGTGCACTTTATTACAAATCTTGGTCATGAGATGGAGATTAAGAGACCATGACTATCACAAATCTAAATTTCTAGTTATTTTCATGTTGGGAAATAATTTTTGGTAAAAAAAATTATTCCTCTATTAATATTTGATTTTGGTGTCACAATATATTTTTATTCCCTATAATTTATTCCATACTTGGTCTATACTCTAGTTTGTAATGTATTTTTCAATTATTCAACTAGACTTATTTCATTCCTATGGGTGTGTGTGTGCATTTATATGGATCGGAAAATGGAACCCACTATTATTTATTAATTCTCATCCCTTGTTTATACTCCCATTTCAAAAAAGTCATGTTTGGGGTTGTGAATGCCTGGTCTTTCACTAGACAGGCGGGCTCCTGTGGTTCATATTGTTAATCAATATATATGCAGAAAATATACTCTTGGAGGAAATTCCAAAAAATATAGAATGAAGAGGCCACAAAAACTGATTATAGATCATGTGTTGTGCTGTTATTCAAATTTATGTTTAATTTTATGAAGTAATAGGATATCCATTTTGATATCTCATTACTATAGAACTCAATCCCTCTTTGGATTCATAATTGTGGATCATGTATCCATACATATTGGTGGGTAATATGGGCATATGTTGAATGATTAGCCTCATTATTACCTATTCTAATCCTTCTCCTCATTCATTATTCGAAAATAATGGGACACCCTTTTGAGTTAGATTATTTTTGGATCTTGAGAATTTTGATATGTTTATCAAAAATCGATGATATAACCTTGATTTCAATTAAAAATATTAACTTTCATAGAAGACATTGGACAATTATATCATTTAATTTCTATACGATTTGAATGATCTACGTATTTTCGTATTTTTATGAACACATACCCAATATATTTTACATCATCTATCAAAAACAGTACTTTAATATAGGATACATAGAAATTTTTTTTCCATGGGGTCCCAATTATAAAATTAAAATTTCCTAATATTCCTCTTTTATTTTAGATTATATTAGAATATAATCAATAAATACAACAATATATTTTCAAGGATACCCATGGAGATTATATGTATCGATTACATGGATTTAAATAGAGAATTTTTGTGTCAAAATTGAATCCTTGGGAACTCATTGTGTAATTTCTTATATAAAAATTTGTCTTGGGGATGTACTCCTTTTTCACATTTACATGATAATATCCTGACCGATGACTCCTTGGATAAGTATTTGGAATAGGGAAGATTATTGAGAATGCCATAAATCTATATAATAGGTTACATGATATTTATAAAGATATATTTTATCTCATTATATTCAATTTAGAAGCACATTAACCCATCCTTTTTCTTGACAAAAGAAACTACTCCACCTCACAGTGATGCACATAAGAACATTAAACTTTTATCTATGTTATCCTATAACAAAATCATCAATTATTAAACTTATTTAGTGTATATTCTATATTTGTACATTGATACTAGAAAATATATGTGTATAGGTTCTATTGATATCTCAACCACTCGACTAGGAAGAAGACCATGTAATTCATCATATATAATGAGTGAATTTCTTTTTAATGGGAAAATAATAAATTGTTATATTTTCCTTTTCCATAATCATTTAATAATTATAATATTTCACCATAGTAAATAAATTCCTGGATTATATTTTGATACTAACCTATATATATCCTCCTTCTTAATGTTTTATTTAAAAGGTTGTAGAAATAGGATACAGGGGTCAATTTTCTTCTCTAATAAATTTAGTTTGGCTATGTATGTAACACCTTGAGAATTTGTGAACCTTTTTTACATAAATTAATGTTATTTGACATCTTTAAATGGAAACTATACTAAATTAAAAATATTTATATGATACACCATGTTATTCTTGTGCTACACACAACATCAACATGGATTTTGTTAAACAAAACACAAAATTTCTACAAAATAACAGTTTATTATTGCCATTATTTAAATGAGATACTTATAGAAAAGAAATTATGAATTTTAATATGAATATTGAAGATAATTATTATTTATTATTTATAATTTTTAATATAATTAATTCATATTGTTCATAAGACAAACATTTTTAGAAATGACATTAAATGTTTAAAAATACTACTTCCTTAATAGAACAACTTTTTATATAATATTGTGAACATTAATAAAATAAATTTAACAATTGTTTAAAAATTCAATTTGTAAAAAACCAACATTTTTGAGATTATAATTTCCGAATTATTATACTATGAATTTTATGTATTCTTATGAAAAATCCATTTTTGGATGAAAAATTAAAATATTGAATTTTACATCAAAACAACATTTTTGATAATTTATTAAAATAGATAAATTTTATTTAACTGGGTTTAAAATTTTAAAGATAGTAATATTTCATAAATTAATTTAGTATAGGTCACTTGAACGAATGATATCAGTACACCCCAATCGTTTAAAAATATTTTCTTAAAAAACCCACTTTCACGACCCATCTGTGGGAATAATTTTTTAATAATTTTTTCAAATTACATTATTTGAATTTGGAAAAACAGATTACATATATTTAATCAATATAATTTATATTTTATAATTTGTTTAAATTAGTTTTGGAAAAAAATTTATCGACTGTTATTAAAATTAATTTATATGAATATGAAGAAAAACATGGGTGGTGTAATGACATGGAATTTCCATGTAATTTTGTTTTATTAAAATTGAATTTTACGAGTCCGATAAAATTGACGGTGCGTGATTCTGAGGCTCGGAGTCCTTGAAATGAATTCCCAATCATTTTTTCGGGTACTTTCAGTAGATGTGCGAGTGGTTCTTTCTAACATTTGAACTGGTGATCAGAATCTAAATCTGATGGCACCATTGAACTCGCAGTGCCTTTATTCACTTAAAGAGACATTCACCTCGATGACAATTGGTCGAGAGTGAAGGGTAGTTTTTGGGTTTTTTGTGGAAATAATAAATTAAAACAAAGCACGCATTTTATTTTATTTATTGTATCCACTCCATGTTGATGTTGGTAGTGGGGACCACAAATCCTTAACATCCCATTAGAGGTTTTGGTGGTTGGGACCACCCGAGCCTAACCTCCCATGAGAGGTTAGGGTGGTGGGGACCACCCAAGGCCTAAAACTCTTAAACACCCCTCTAACTGAGGGAGAAACTTCTGAAATCCCTCATTAATGTGGATGATCATCTTGAGAATCCTCCACATTAAATTATACCAACACACCACATTAAATATGGCCAACTTAGTTAATTAAGTTTAACTAATTTTTAATTATCCCAAAAATTAAAATTCGGGAAACACTTTTTATTTTGGTGGGTTTTTTTGAGAACATTTGTTGCAAAAGGAGAGAGACCTCTGGGTGGGAGAAATCTCTTCAACGAAGAACGCGTTCTTCCATGAATAAAATTTGACTAAAGAAGAACGCTCTGCCAACAAAGAACACTGACCTCAACATTGAGCTTATTCCTCGGGACTTCTTCTTATGTGTGACGTATTCCATTCTTGTGCCAACATCAAAGAACATCACGGGGCTGGGGTTTAATTTTGTGTGATTTTATTTCCATGTTCATTCCTTTTTAAAAAACAAAGAAAGTGGATGATTTATTTTGCAGTGTGGGAAAAATAATTGTTGGAGGGTTTTAAGTTCTTCATTCTTGTTTATGTTGAGATGATTTCTACCACCCTAAAGCAGAGGGAACATGACAAACAAACATAGCCTAACCCCATCACAAATCTTGTGATGATTTTTGGTGTTGAATGCGATGAAGGCGACAACGCAACGGTACCTCCTAGAAGCCTCCACTGCCTTGTGAACATCGCACCCAGCAGATCTACCACTCATAGCTATGCCAGCCTCTGAGCCGCCACGGTCGTCCGTTGAGCCACCGTCAGAATTTGGCGAGCTGTCGTCACTGCCGGACCGCCATCCTAAGGTCAGACTATCATCTTACGGTCGGACTGCCGCCTCGCGGACTGTCCGCTGACCCGCAGCTGGTTCGCGCCCTCATGGCCAGTCTGCGCCCTCACGGTCGGTCCATGCCCTACGGCCAGTCTGCCGCCCTCTGGGCCGGTCCGCGCCCTCATGGCCGGTCAGTGCCGTCGCAGCCGACCCGTCTCCCCCGCGGCTGATCCGTGCCCCCGTGGCCGGTCCGGACCCTCGCGATTCCCCTCGGCCAAGAAACCCTCGTGGAATCCTCGCGACCCTCTTCATCTGGGCTAGACCCAATTAGCCATGCCGCACTATGAGTCGGGTCAGTCCGACCGGGTCTGACTGGACCTTGTCCCACTATGACCCATTTACATTCTTTTGTCCATAACATTGGGACCAAATGTCCTTTTGACGAACCGTCAACGGCACTATAAATATTAGAGAGACATAGTCCATTTGAGTGATAAACCATTGTGTTTTGGATTACTATTGGGAATAGTCATTTTGGATGGATCAAGAATCCAACCAGGCCCTCGAGACTAAAAGGATAATAACTCACAGACCGAGCATCTGATTGACGCATCGTCTGTTATGTTATGTCCCCTATGAACTAACAGACCATTGAGACACTTCATCATGGGACTTCGTGTTAGTTGGGATATTGAACAGTAGCTTGTGGAGAGGATCCTCTTAGAGATGAGTGTGTGTAGTTTGGGAAACCAGTGGATGGTTGAGACTTGACGACTGCTGTCCATTTCCACTCAGAGTGACTCAACAAGCCCAGTGGAGAGTGCCTTGGTGGCGCGGCAGACCCATAGTACTTGAAATGAGTATTAACTCATCATGAAATTAGTGGTAGCGCCTCTGTGGGATGCATAATACCCATGGTGGGTACAACCTCTGTGTGATATGGTGGACCCATGTTACTCTACAGGAGAGTACCTTAGTAGTCCGTGGTTAGTGGGAAGCACAACTGTGTGACATAGAAAGCCCGGTGTACTCAATAGATGAGGAGTTCTCCAGCATCCTTGGTGGTCGACGTTGTTACTGGGAATGTTACTTAACAGTACCCCTAGAATAAATCCTAGTTTGAGCTGAGTCAGAAACATTTTTTTTACTCATTATTGAGATAGATTTCTTAATAACTAAGGTATATGTATGGGAATATACATAATTAAGGTTATAGGTTGATTTCATAATTTTTGATTTATCCTTTTGGATTTTGTGAGACCTCGAGGGTCTTGGGGTCCCTACTGAGTATTGCTATACTCAACCCTGAACGGTCTATGCCCACACATTGTTGTGTTGGATGCAGAAGATGGACAACGATGACTGAGGCTAAGGGTTCCAGGACTAGACAACACTTTGAGGTTTTCTATACAGCGTGTATGTACACTGAGGAGACATGTGGATGTGGAGTGATGAGGAGGTGATCTGTACCTACCCTTCAGGTAGGAACCATAGAGGACGACCCAACAGCTGACTTTCCATTTTCATTAGTTGTATTGTATAACATTTGGTACATGTAAATTCTAGTTAGGATTGTACTCTGGCCCCTTTTACTTATTGTACTCACTCAGTTTACAGTTTAGTTTACTTGTGTTCCTATCTTTTTGTGTGTTTGGTTACATGTGCTTGCAGGTTAAAAATGAAACACCTTCCCAGTTTTAGGGAATACACTTTCGGTGCTTGTAACCATCCCCTGGCATATGGAAGTTGGGTTTGGGGTAGTCACGACATGGGCCCCAGCAGACAGGACGAGAAAAATTGGTATCAGAGGAGTCAGTTCTACTGTAGAACTAGTACTCTGATCTTTTCTGTAAAGCAATAGTGTTAAGGGTAATGACTGTGGTTTTCAGTTTAGGGAGTCCAGTATTGGTGCGGCGACCGATGTATCCATACACCTGGACCCTGAATTCTGATCTCCGACTCATTTCATGAAAACACCCATTTCACAAGTGTTTTCAAAATATTTCTTTGTGATCTTTTGATTTAGATCACCTGGTATAACTTTCATCTCACCAGGTATGTCTAATTGACCGTGGCACAACTATTTATATTGAGGATTCCTCCACGAACACAGCCACATTTTTTACCAAGATTTGTACACACGGATACCCCACCTAACGACGAGGCCTCGGTGCAGGGCCCTTTTCTAGTAGAGGCTACAGCGGAGGCACCCACGGTACAATTCCTCGTTGGGCCCCCAATTTCATCTTCCACAGAAGAAGATGGTGCATTCTACATGAGCGCATTTCACAATTTCCAATGCAATTGTACACCCAGGTTCAGTGGAGAGATGGACCCACAACCAGCTGAGGATTGGATGGAGGTTGTGGTGTGAGTTTTTCGATTGGTAGGGAAACTAGCTGATTTCGTGGTGATTCTTGTTGTCATCCTTCTATAGGAGACATTGGGCATATGGTGGATCATGATTCTATAGGTTCACGAAGAGGCGACGCTTCTCTAGGTTGACATCGAGGGCCTATTTCAGGCAGAGTTTGTCCCAGCAGCTCTTCACATAGTGCACATATAAGAGTCTATTCATCTCCAGTAGGGCAACATGACTATGGCTCATTACATAGCGAGTTTCAATGAACTTTCATGCTACTCTACATATATGGTGAGAGACACTTTCATCAGGGCCCGGACCATCCAGTAGGGGCTCAAGAGATAGATCTAGGATTCGATGATCTCACTCAGCATCCCGACGCAGGCGGGGGTGTTTGAGAGAGACCTCTTAGTGCATAGTTTTCTTGATTAGTAGTCACTAATAGTGAGACCCACCAGTAGTCGACACGTAGTAAAGGCTTATACAGTTGGAAGAAGACATACGTAACAGAGGTTCAAGAGGACCAGACCGATAGGTGGAAGACGACATGACACATGGTGAGTTGTGCGGAGCACCCGAGACAGAGTCGGTCATGCTAGGAGCGGGCACAGTATCATGGCTCATGACTGTCTGACCTGTCATACGGATGATCCGAATAATGTCGAAGGAACTCCCAGGAACAGAGAGAGGTTCGACCGAGGATGTCAGCAGGGAGTAGGTGGACGTGGCAGGGGATCATCACATGCAGCTAGCGGTGGCAGATGATTTGAGGTTTTACCGCCACCACCACTAGGTGGTCCACCCCGATCGTTTTGAGTGGGGTGACACAAGAGAGCTCAACTCCAGGAAGCTGGGGCCTACGATCATGGCGCTCCGGAGTTGATACGAGGTACGATATGTGTATACTCTAGCATAGTTACAGTACTTATAGACAAAGGTTCGAGTCATTCTTTTATTTCCACTTACCTTGTTCGGAGCTCGGAGATTCCTACGGAGCCATTACCTCAATACTTATAGCAATAGACTCCTACTAGAGCAGATTCAATGATTACACATTGGGGTAGGTTATGTGAGCATACTCTACCTGGAAAGTGCTTCGCCTGTGCTCTCCTAGTAGTGGCGACGAGGCCTTACGATGTTATCTGGGGTATGAAGTGGTTATCTATATTTAATGCATAGACTGACTGTATTAGGTTCAAGATGTGGTATTTCCACATGTAATGGAATAGGTTTACCTTCACCAGAGAGAAGGGACCATATGCCGCACTGGATGGACTTACACGGATGAGAGTATAGCCGATCTCTCATTAGGTAGTTGCCCTTATCCTTGGGGCTATTGATGTGTAGAGTCCGAGCTATCCTATAGTGGTAGACCAGTATGAAGATGTTTTACCTGAGGATGATCAAAGTCTACCTCCTCACAGAGAGGTGGACATTTACATTGAATTTTACCCAAGGATGACACCGATATCTACACCAGCATATCGGATGGCTCCCACAGAGCTTCCAGAGCTTTGGGATGAGTTATAGGACTTACTAGGGAAGGGATTCATCTGACCGAGTGTTTCTCCTTTGACAACCCCGATTCAGTTCACCAAGAAGGCAGGTGGGAGCTTGAGGCTTTGTGTTAACTATCGGATCATGAACCAGATGACATTGAAGTACAAGTACCCACTCCCAAGGATTGACGACCTCTTTATCAGATGAAGGGAGGAAGGTGGTTATCGAAGATAGACCTTTGATCAGGATATCACTAGCTCATAGAATGAGATGAGGATGTGTAAAAGACGGATTTCAAGTTTTGATACGACCGTTATGAGTTTTTGGTTATTCCATTCGGTGTGACCAACGCTCCAGCAGTTTTCATGGGACTCATGAACATGATCTTTCTGCCATACCATGATCGCTTCATAGTGGTCTTAATTGACGACATTCTGATCTACTTGACTACTGAGGAGGAGAATGCCTATCATTTTTAGGTAGTATTGGACTCACTCCAAGAACAATAGCATTATGGTAAGTTTTCGATGTGCTGGTTATGGATCCGAGTGGTTCACATTTTGGGATATGTCATATCTGATGCTGGAGTTGCAATGGATCCAGTGAAGATTGAGGCGGTACTTTCTTGGCATCCACCCAGGATTGTGACGGAGGTATGAAGTTTCCTGGGATTGGATGGATACTACAGGTAATATTTGCTAGATTTAACTGTAGTTGAAACACCACTATCAGCCTTGAATAAGAAGGGAAGCCTTTCGTTTTGTCGAAGATATGCCAGCAGAGTTTTCAGAAGCTGAGGCAGAGGCTGACTAGTGCCCCCATCTTGAGGCTTCTAGAGGATGGCATATGGTATGTAGTTTACTGCGATGAATTAGGGACCGAACTCAAATGTTTCCAGATGTAGGAGAAAGCAGTGATCACATATGTTTCTCGACAGCTAAGAAATCATGATAAAAACTATGCTACCCTGGACATGGAGTTAGCAGTAGTGGTCTTCACCTTGATGATGTGGTGACACTATCATATGGGGGTATGCATTACAGTCTATTTTGATCACAAGAGTCTCTGATATATATTCTATCATAAGGACCTGAACCTGAGACAACGACGTTGGATTGTGTTCTTCCAGGACTTTGACATTGAGATAGTATATACTCTTGGGAAGGGGAACATTGTAGCAGATGCACTCAACATGAGGTCTGGTATACAGTTGCTAGGTGACGCGATGGAGCAACTGCCACTTTATAGATATCCTTTTTAGATTGAGATGGGGAATCTTTTCTAAAGTCTATTATAGTCACTCCCCCATTTCTTCAGCAAGTCTGGGAGGCACAACGTGGGGATCCTGACTACGAGGCCCGACATGCTGAGATATCCACATGACAGACACCTAATTAATTTTCTGAAGGTGGGGAGCACGTCATCCTCTTCAAGGGATGTTCCATGGTACTATTTTCACTTTAGGAGGATGTGTTGAGGGAGTTCCACACATCTCCTCTAGCAATACATCCAGGAGTGGTGAAGATGTACCAGGATCTCCGAAAATAGCACTGGTGGCTAGGAATGAAGAAAGTAGTAGAAGAGTTTGTTTCATGATGCCTCACATGTCAGCAAGTGTAGGTGGAGCATTAGGTATCAGGAAGCTTGGTTCATGAATTAGGGGTCCCAAAGTGGAATTGGGATAAGATATCCATGGAATTCATGATAGGACCTCCACATACATCTAGGGGACATGACTGGATTTGGGTGATCGTCGAATGACTCACCAAGTCAGCCCACTTCCTACTGATCAGACTACAGGGTTTAGTAGAGAGGTTGGGATGCCTCTATGTGCCCGAGATTGCGCAACTATATGGAGTACCATAGAATGTTCTCTCCGGTCATAATGCACATTTTATTTCTCAGTTATGGAAGGGGTTGCAAGAGGCTTTCAGGACGCACCATCGTTTGAGATCTGCCTTACGTCCTCAAACAGATGGTCAGACTAAGAGGACCATTCATACCCCCGAGGACATGATGCGTGCTTGTTTCTTTTACTTCGGTCACAGTTGGGAGGATCACTTACCTTTTGTTGAGTTTGAATACCACAAAATCTATCACTCCACCATTGTGATGTCACCTTATGAGTCATTGTACGAGAGACCTTTCAGATCATCATTGTGCTGGACTGATGAAGGGAAGTCAACACTAGTTGGACAAGAGATGGTACGAGCTACAACAGAGAAGGTGTAGATCATCCAGGAGCAAATGAAGACTATGTAGAGAAGGAAAAAGTTTTAGGCCAATAGGAGATGGAGACCTCTAGAGTTCGCGGATGGAAACCACATCATTCTATAGGTCACACCCCAACAAGGTCTACGAATATTTTTAGGATGTGGAATGTTATCTTTGAGATTCATCATACATTTTCATGTCCTCATCAGAGTTGGAGAGGTGGAATACATCTTAGCTCTTCCACCTTAGTTTCACCGGGTGCACGATGTCTTCCATGTTTACCAGCTGATGAGATACGTGCACAACCCTTCTCACATCATCGACCATGGAGAGCTGGACATCGACGATGGGGAGAAATTTACGAAGGTTCTAGTAGATATTGCGGATCGACAGGAGTAGGTCCTTCAGGGATGGTTGATACCTCTGGTGTGAGTTCGTTTGCAGCACATGAACCTCCAGGAGAGCACATAGGAGAAGGATGCTCAGATGCATGCCTAGTATCCCCAATTGTTCCCTTAGATTGAGTTATGGGTTATTGGGATGTAAATCCTGATGTGGGGAGAATGAAAAGACATGGAATTTCTATGTAATTGTTTTTAAATAAATAAGAATTTTACGAGTCCACAAAAATTGACAGTATGTGATTCCGAGGCCCGGAGTGCCCGGAACGAATTTCTGAACTTATTTACAGATATGTTTAGTAAACATGCGAGCAGGTTTTTCTAAGGTTTAAACAAGTGCTTAGAATGGAAATCTGAGGGCACTATTGAATTCACGTCACTAATATTTCCTTAAAGAGACTTTCACCTTGACAACAGATGGTCGAGAGTGAAGGTTATTTTTTTGGTTTTTTGTGGAAATAATAAAATAAAATAAATCACACATTTTATTTTATTTATTGTAACCACTCCATGTGGATGTTGGTAGTGGGGAGCACCAAACCATAACCTCCCATGATAGGTTATGGTGGAGGGGACCACATGAGCCTAACCTCACATGAGAGGATATGGAGGTGGGGACCACCAGAGGCCAAAACCTCTTGAACACTCCTCTAAATGAGGGAGAAACTTCTCAACTCCCTCATTAATGTGGAGGAGACTCTTTATCTTCCTCCACATTAAATCATTCCATTACACCACATTAAATTTTACCAACCTAGATAATTAAACTTAGGTAATTTTAAATAGTTCCAACAATTAAAATTTTTGAAACACATTTTATTTTGGTGGGTTTTTATTTTTAGATCATTCATTGGAAAAAGATATAGATCTGTTGGTGGGAGAAAGCTCTCCAACGAAGAGCGCATTCTTCTACGAAGAACGCTCCACCAATGAAGAATGCTCCGCCAATGAAGAACGTCGACCTCGACTTCGAACATCTTCCTGAAGAATTCTTTTGATGTGGGACGTCATCCCGTCTCATGCCAACCAAAAGGAACAACCTGAGGTAGGGGTTTAATTTGTGTATGATTTTATTCCCATGCTCTTCCCTTTTTAAAAATCAAATAAAGCTAATGATTTATTTTTTTGTTTGGGAACAATCATTGCAAGAGGGTTTGAACTTATTCGTTATTGTTTATGTTGAGCTATTTTCTACCACCCTAACGCAGAGGGTACAGGCTATAAAATCATGGCTTGACCCAACTGCAAATATTGTGATTATTTGTGGTGTTGAATGTGACGAAGGCGACGATGCAACAATCCCACCGTAAAGCCCCCGCCACCTCATGACCTCAACACCTCGTGGCTCCACCACACGCCATTCCACCGTCCATAGACATCTGCTGAGCCACTTTTTCTATCCACCAAGCCACCGCCACCGCCACCACCATCCTGTGGCTGGACCGCTGCCCCATGACTGGTCCGCTGACTTGCGGTCGGACCGCCTCCTACGGCTAGTCTGCCTACCTGTAGCCGGACCGCCATCCCACGGCCGGTCCGCTGACCTGCAGTCGATCGGTGCCCTTACAGTCGATCATCACCTCGTGGCCGATCAATGACCTCACGGCTAGTCAGCACCCTCATGGCCGGTCCACCGCCTTCGTGGCCAGTTCGTACCCCCACGACCAGTACACACCCTCGTAGTTCCCACTGTCGGTCTGCACCCTCACGGCCCTTGCTGAACCAACGTGGGTTGGGCCAGACCAAACGGGTCAGGACGGGTCGGTCTGACCGGGTCGGACTGGACCCGGGCTCACTACAACCCAGATACTTTATTTTGGCCATAACATTGGCACCAGATGTCTGTTTGATGAACCATCAGTGGCTTTGAAATCTTGGAGTGATACATTCCCTATGAGTGATACCCCATTGTGTTTTGGATTAAGATGCAGAATGGTGAGGTTGGATCGAGAAAAATTCAACTAGGCCCCTGAGACTAATAGGCTAATAACTCACAGACTGGGCATCTGATTGACGTATCGTGTGTTATTTAGAGACCTCTATGGCGTGACGGACCTTTGAGACACTTCTTCATGGGACTTTGTAGTTGTTGGAATTTTGAACAGTAGCTTATGGAGAGGATCCTCCCGGAGAAGAGTGAGGATATTTTGGGAACCCAGTGCCTGGCTGAGTCTTGATGACAACTGACCATTTCGACTCGGAGTTACTCGATAGGCCCAGTTGGGAGATCCTTTGTGATACAACAAACACTGGGTGGGGAGCGCCTTGGTGACACGAAAGACCCACATTACTCTATAGGAGGAGTACATCAGTAGGCCATGAGAGGGAGTGCCTCAGTGTGACGTGACAAACCAATGATGTTGAGCACCTCTGTGTGACGTGGCAGACCCACGATACATGGGAGGAGGTGTACCTTAGCAGTCCAAGGATAGTGTGAAGAGCCTCTGTGTGACATGGCAGACCCACTGTACTTGATAGAGGAGGAGTTCTCTAGCATCCGAGGTGTTTGATGTTGTGACTAGGAATGTTACTTAACAGTACCCCTAAAATAAATCCTGGTTTGAGTTGAATCAGAAACTCTATGTTTTCCCCATTATTGAGATGAATTACTTTATAAAATAGGTATATGTATGGGAATATACATATTTATGGTTATATGTTGATTTCATACATTTTGGTTTATCCTTGTTGGATTTTTTGAGACCTAGAGGGTCTCATGGGTGCCTACTAAGTATCGTTACACTCACCCCTGCATGGGCTATGCCCTCACATTTTTTTTGATATAGACAAAAAATAATCCTGACTGAGGCTGAGAGTACTAGGACTGGACTGTACCTGGAGGTGGACTATATGGACTGTCGGTACGCAGAAGAGACAGGTGGATGTAAAGTGCTGAGGTGGTGATCTGTACCTGACCTTCTGGTAGGAACATCGGTGGATGACCCAACAACTGGCTTTCCTTTTTCTTATGTGGAATTGTCACATAGTTGTACTTGTACATTCTAGTTGGGATTGTACTCTAGCCCCTTTTATTTACTATACTCACTCAGTTTACAATTCAGTTTACTTGTGCTCTTATCTTGCTATGTGCTTGGTTACATGTGGTTGCAAGTTATAAAGTCAATGCCTTCCCAGTTACAAGGAATATGCCTTCGGTTCTAGTCTCCAAACCTTGGCCTATAGAAGGAGGGATTAGGGTAGTCATGGCATGGGACCCATGTGATGGGTCGTGAAAGGTGGAACTCCTTTTTAATAAATTAACAAGAATGTCACTTCTCCTCCACTAAAAAAGTGCACTTGACCCTCCTAGTTATTCAAACCATTTAATCCATTTTACTCACCAAAAATATTCCTAAACTATATCCAATCATCCCTCCATTCTTAAATGAAGCATCTCTTTGGGAATAATTCCAACAATGGAATCCCTTTTTTGAAATGCAAAAGGAGTTACCCAAAGAGGTGGTATCATTCTCCCTCAAGATCCATTATTTTATTTTATTTCTCCACCAACAGAATTATTTGTATTCAATTATTATATAATAACATCAGTATCCACAATGCACTTGATTTTTTATTATTTAGTTTTGGAAAACAATAACATACATCTATTTAATGGGTAACAGACATATCATTTTTGTGTACATTAATCTACCACCTCATGAAATGATGTTGTTAATTTTTTCATTACCCCACTCAGGGTTGGTCATTATGATGAAAAAGAGATTTTTATAAGCTATATATTTTGTTTTTGATTTATTTAATCTTCTAGAATAATTTTATAAAACATATCATGCATTTAATTTTGTGTAAGTATTATAGTTTCTTTTGGGAATTGTAGACTAATGTCTCCTCCAAGAGATGTGATTGGTTTACACAATACATGAAATGAATTATGGATGAGTTTATTGAATTTATATGATATATATATATAAAATAATAACTCTATGTTAATTATAATATATATATATATATATATATCATTTAAATTATTTCTTTCAATACGATAATTAAATGGAAAGAACATTCATATGCACTTACAGATTACCGTATCCATAAACAATGTCTTCCATTTAATATATAAATCCATTGTAGATAATTATAAATACATATATAATGAATATAAATGATATTTATATCATGCATTATATTCTACAAATCATTATATAAGCATAAGGACAAAAAATATAACAAATTAAGATAAATGTGAAAAACTCAACAGATATTACCTAAAATTTATCCTTAACATGGATGTGTTAATAGGTGGATAATATAAATTCAAATATGGTATTAGATATAAGAATACGTTTCATTGGTACATTATTAATAATATTATTTTTATTATATAGGATGTTGGAATTAGTATTTTTAGAGTCAAGACATAAGGTTAGGGGATTTCCAGTCTCAAAGTTATTTCTATGAGATTTATGCCTTATTAATCACTTGTTTATAAAAATTTTCATATATATTTCCCCTAAATATATTCAGTGATAATTATCGACAACTATCTGGGTATTTATAGAAAGACATTATGATATCACTTTATTGTTGTTTATGTTTCAAATGATATGAATCTGGTAAAGTAGTTTTGTCTCGATTTTACGTATTTAAGACACATTCCAGAATTTAAAAAAACGATGATTTGAACAACCTTTTTATAAATGTTTTCAAAAAAAATTTCAAAAACGATTTCAAAGAATTAATTTTAGTGTCCTTTTAAAGAAAAAGGATTTTAAAAATGTTTTATGTTAATCAAATAATCCATTAAAAATTTTCAAATTGTTTTCAAATAATTGGGGTTTAAAACATTTTCAAGAATTCTTTATGACTTTTAAAGGTGATTTGAAATAATTGGTTTTCAAAACAATCTCATGACATCATTATAATTTTCATGTTTACATAAAATGAAAATGTTTTTAAAAAGGTTTTATGTAATATTTGATGAAATTCATTGGTTTTACTCATGCCTTTATTTTGAAATGATCGAAATGATACATTTATTTTAATTCTATGAATGGTTTATGATTTTATGGGATAATTTTTATCATACCCATTTCAGTTTCATTGGTTACATTTTTATGAAAGCTTTTTCTTCTTCACAAGTTATATGTTTATGAATCCCACATCATATCATGGGTTGTGATTTTGATTAAATGATTAAGAAACCTATGTCTTTTTCTCATAAGTTAATATTTGATTACATTTCTATGATACCCATTTCATTTTAGGGGTTATTATATGATTATTTGTGAATTTTTGTGAGATGTATGTATAATTTCATTATGAGATGGGTGAGACCTATATCTCTTTCTATGTCATTGTTTAATGATTTATATAAAATAATATAATGATGTGGATCATGTTTATTGTATTGATACTCTGTTGCATGATGAAAAACCCAAACCCTTACAAGGAAATAGTTTTGATAGGTGATGTTGGTGTGTCCAACCCTTTAAGTGTAGTCCTTATGAATATGGGAAGATTGGGAGACCCAATCCACTATGAGAAGATGTGAAAACCCTATTACATAGAAGGAAAAGACTATGAATGGGGTTGGTGGTGTGTCTTGATCTGTTTGTATGGTCCCCATGATGTTCCCTGATATTTTCTAGTACTTAATCATGACATAGAGGGAATTATATTACATGTTCATGTGTATTCGACAATTCCATATTTTATTATTATTTTATAAATTCATTGACTATTATCTTGATTCCATTATGATTCATGTCTTATGAACTAATAAGTATTATTCAATGATATACATTTATCATCATTTTATAAGTAGGGTATGACGATATAATTTTATGAAAATCTTATCATACCCTTATGATCATACATATTCTTACACATCTCTCTTGATTACCCATACTGACCATCTAAGACAACCCTATTTTATGTCTCATTCTCTAGGATATGAAGATATTTATTATGTATGATGTGTCTATGAAGGGTGATAGTCAATAAGAACCTAATGAGAGAAAATTTACCTCAAATATATTTCTATGCTAATGATTTCATGATTCCAAAGGCACATGGCTAATACATACATTGGGCGTCTATTTGTGTAATGTATTATGCATTTTGAAAAAGAGATATAATGTAAATGTTTGAAAGTAAGGTTCAAAATAGTTGTTTAATGATGAGTAGTTTAGTTAAATATTGGAATGTATGATTAGAAAATCATAGTGAGAACTCATAGAATTAGTTTAAGGAGATGTATAAGGACCTTGAAAAGTATCGATGAACATCATGGTATTTTTTGTAAAATATTGAGTGGGTGTTTACTAGAAATACACCCCTATCTAGATCCTAAAAGTTGATGTGGTTCTAGAATATAAGTACATAAGAGTTAAACTCTATCATGGATAATCGTGTCTGACTCGAGCAAACCCTAGGACACGAAAACACGCCATACTATGCACCTAGTTTTTCAATCTTGGTGGACATGCTATGGGAATTCCAAAAAATATTCATGATCCATAATTCATAATATGAAAAATATATTAGATATGAATAATATAGGATAAACCTATGTTTTCATATATTCAATATGGTTTTGTAATTTTGAAATCCAGTAAGTGGATTTTTATGATTAGATGTTTCATCACTATGAAAAATGATTCTATCTTTATTCTTTTATGGTTTTATTCACTGGAAAGAACCCAAATGAACCACATTAATGGTTATTGTTGTGTAAGATATAATGATTGTTCGCCTTAGTATCTGAGTTCTATGGGAGAAAAAATAAAAAACCTTATTACTATGATCAGATATAATTTTTAATCAATGAATCGTTTTTTTAAGAAAGTTGGCATGAACTGGTCTCCCAGTTCATGTCAAAGGAATTTATTAAAAAAAATGTGTTACATGGTAATCTCGAGGTGTAATGAGCTTACACCCTCTGAAAGTTAATGAAACAGACAAAAATACATTGAAAACTAAATAGAAATGTAAAGAAACAGCCATGTTGATGTCCTCAAGTGATCTGCCCTGCTGAGAAAAATATCAGTCCTGCTGCATGTATGTCAAGAGTCCATGAAAATAGGCTGGAGATTCTGATTCTAACGGAAGCAGCAGCTCTGCAGTCCTTTTTAAGATCCTTCATCAAACCGGTCAGCCAGACATCTCAGTCCAGCTTGCATAAATCCTGCAACTGATTTTCCATGAGACACCTCATCTCGAAACACAACAAATGAGAAATATCAGAATGGTTCTGCATAGATACAAACAAGTCCATCCAAACATAACAGAGTATAGAGAGTATATAGGCGGCTTAAAAACAGCAATGTCCACACAGAAATGCAGGATCGGCTCAGAAGTAAAAACCAGTACTCCCAACATATAAAGAGATTCGTTTAGAACCCATAAACCAGGCAAGATCAATAGCCGCGGGCCCAAGTAGAGAACATCCAATAGATGAAACCATTCTTGAAAATAGTTGATCCTCCATAAGAAAAACAGCAAACAGAAACAATGAAATCCAAACAAAAATCCAGGAGCAGAACAAGCTCCAGAAACCATAACAGCAAACAGTCACATCCAGAACTTGTCTTCTCAACTCAATAACAGAAAATCTTGAGAAAATATCCATAGAAAAAGGGAAATCCTAGAAAAAATATCCGCAATCTAAACAGCATCAAATCAGAATGTCTTAGAATCAGCTCAGGAACCACATTCCATGGGAATAACAGGAACCAATCTCCATTGAGGACATGTCAGATTGGTTGGAATAGCAATTCCAGAGCCCACCAAATGTAGAAGGCCCCTCCCAACTGAAAATCAAAGCCAGATAGCTCCAAGATGTATGAACAGCCTATGTAAAACAAAGATGACTCCATAGCAGATAAGAACATGCATAAAAACTTCAATCTTCTAGGAACATGAAAATCCGGAGTATCTAATCCAGAAATCCAGCAGTGAAAAATGCAGAACAGATAAAATGGAAAGGTTTGATAGTATAACAGCATGGAATAGACCAAAAGATCCAACATATACAGTACACCCTGCGTTCTGGAAACCAACAGATCCAGAGAACAGAACATAACTCGAACAGTCCAGAAACCAGAGTGAATAGCTGGATAGAAAGCCCAACATGGTATCACATGCATCCCAAACAGTATTCTTAACAAAAAGAGAAAGAATAACTAGCAGCATCTAAAGAACCACTTTTATCTGAAAAATTGCAGGCTAGCAAGAAAGTCCAAGCCAGAAATCCTAGCAGCCTCCAAAAGAACTGATTATGCAACAACCAATAGTACAAGAGTTGTTCAGATCAGAGAGAGGGGTTCTCCATCCCATGTCATAACAGAGTAGAAACAACCAGAAAAAAGGGGACTCCAATAGAAAGTCAAATCAAAATACTATGACCAAGTAGAAGTAAGAACCAGCTCAAAGTAGAATAAGGCCAGAACAACCTCAACCAAAATGGGGCAATAATCTGAAGCTCAAACTGTTACTTTAAAAAGGGGGGACAAGATCCTCAATAAACATTGAATCATAAAAACAGGCTCCATTTTGATCCAAAGAGAAAATCAGACATCAAGTGAAGAAAGAAAACTAACAGACAGTGCAGCCTGGTTGCATGCTTTCTCAGCAAATCCAGAAGCACAATAGACAGCATGACAAAGAAATCCAAAACATAATCAGTTCAAGAAATCTTTCCTGATTCTTTCATTGAAAATTTCCTGCTTTGCAGCCAAATAGGCGCTCTTAGTGATCTCTCCTTTCTTAAAAGAGTTATATAGGATTTCATCACTGAGTCCCTCTAAAGAATCAGGAGCTTCACAAGTTGGTATAGTGTAATTATCATCCCTTTCATCTTGTTTCTCCTTCTCTACATGATGATTTTCGATAGGGGAATAAACATTATGTCTAGAAATTTCCAAAGAACGAGTGACAATAGTCCTCTCCACATGGGGAAAATCCCTACGTTTTCTAGTTTTTTTGGATTGGGTGTGACAAAACCATCTGCATCTACTATTGGTTTTTTACCTTTCCGGTCCATGCCCCTTACGTATTTTTCCTCAATATCAGTAGATTTATCTTCTTCAGTGCTTTTTGAGATACCATCTTCAGATGCATCACACCTCTCCTTTTCCTCATCTTCCTGAGTGCCTTCATGTATTCTCACTATCGTCCTATCATCAAGTGGGGGTGTGGGGTTATGAGGTACATTTGCATTCACCATAGAGGTTAAAATCCCCTTCTCACACATATCCAGAGAAGAGCCTTCATGATCCCTCCATGAATCACAATGTTCTAGAGGCACATTAGAATTCTCGGGGACATCATTGGCAATAGGAGTCTCAGTAACATCAACAGGGTTTGATTTAGTAGGATTCAAGTTAATTTTAGCATTGACTTTTTCTACCCAAACTGCTTTGCAGCGAGTTTGAGGTGGTTCATAATTTTTTGACTCACATTCTCCCATAGAATGTCCAACTTTGTAGCAGGAATTACAATAAGGTGGATCATTTTCAAAAACCACCTCTTGAGAATAGCCTTTATCACCATTCTGAAGCCAAAATCTGGAAGGCAATGGTTGAAATATATCTATCTCAGTGCAGATTCTAGCAATTGAGGGACGAGATAAATTCAAGGTGGCAGAATCTAATCTAATCGGAGTTCCAAAAAGACTTGCACTGGTAGTAAGAGCACGCTGCTTAATGAAATGCAGAGGCAGACCTGGGAACCCGATCCAAAGGGGAACAATAGGGGGCTCAGAACCAAGTTCTAATAAAAATATTTTTGAAAAATCTATCAATACCACTAAAATTATATTCTCCATTCCTCAGTGTTAGATCATTAGAAAATCATTCTGGCTTTTTTTTGTTTGAAGAGGAAAAAAATAATGTTTTACTCTAATAAAGAATATAAGAAGTCAACATAAAATTGTATCCATGTATATGTATGAGTTCAAGAACATATTATTCAATAAATAATTTCCTCATGTTGCTTTTATGATGAAAAAATTGTCCATTAAGTAGTTGTAAATGGATTATGAATCCACTGGTATCTATGAGGCTAATTTGACAAGACGACCGGGGAACTCCTATGTAATTATCATCCAAATAAAATTTAAAGTTGATATGTTCTTCAAAGGATTAAATTCCAGTTTCATAGGGGTATTGAAAATAATAGAGTTTTTTATTTATTAAGATATTTTGTATTTTTAATCAACGTTAAAACGGAGGTTTTATTTATTTATCAATATCATGTGATTAACATGAAAAAGAATATAATGCTTGATGGAAAATCTAAAAACCATGATGAGAATAAAATGATCCTTCTTTTATTCTTCATGTGTGGAAATAAGAATGGATGAAGTTGTCTTATGAGGTCTAATAAGTATTTTATTTGTGGAATGTAAGGCCATCATACATGTTATTTTCTCACTTATTAGAAGAAGTTTTCCAATGGTGAATATAGAAAAGAAGCTACATTAAATTAACCTCCCATAGTTCATTGCTTCAAGAATATGCACGATGTGAATTATTATAACTAGTGACCAAACCAGTGTTGATGATGATTATTGGTGTCAGAATCCAGTTAAATATAGGCAAAAGTGTAAATATCAGCTGATAAATATTTTTGATTATGGGTGAAGTAACGACATCATGAATGGTAAACTTACTATCCACTCTAGAAAAACTTATGTCTTATTTGATTCTGGATCTACCCAGTTTTCCATATCTAATGGTATTTGGATTCATCAAAAATAAATAGATATGTAATTAGTAAGTAAACCCACTAAAGGTATGATTATTTCATCTCACATCTATGATTTATATCCGATCAAAATTTTTGGGAAGATACATCCTAGAAATCACTTCATTCTTCCCCTGGTTTAAGTTGATTTCATCATAAGCATGGATTTTCCATATCATAATAAACCCCATGTAAATTACCAAGATAAGGATGACAAATATGATATTTCAAACTAAATCTATTATCATATATCAATGTTACAATATGTTGGAAATTCATATGCATATTACATCTATTATATAGGTATTAATTTCAATATGGAAGGTTTGTTTATCTGCAATGGTTGGGGGTATACATGACATTATTTATATCTATATTGTTAAAGAATTTATATATTTATTCCCAGTATATTTTCCTATTATTCTATAAAAATGTGATATTGAGTTTTCAATAGACCTCAGACCTAGTTCCACCCCAATTCTAATGACTTCCTATTGAATGACCCTTTTTGAGTTAGACGAATTATAGAAGCAAGAACATGAATATTTTGATAGGTGATTCATTTGGACAAGTGAATCACCTTGGGGTGTACCCATTCCATTCATTAATGGGAAATAGGGATCAATGAATCAATATGTTTATTTTATACAGTTGAACAAGATTATAATCAAGAAAAAGTATCATCTTCCCTATACTAATGACTTATTTGATCAAATTCATGGAGATAAATAGTTTTCCAAGATTGACATTCATTCGGTACATTGTCAATAGAGGTCCATAGAAAGGGATATAATGAAGAATTCATTAGATATATGGTATGGACTCTATGATTGCATAATTATTCTTTTTGGTCTTACTAATTACCATGTATTATTCGGGAATATGACGAATAGAGTCCACAGAGACTACCTCGATTGGTTTGGGGTAGTATTTATAGATGATATTCTCATCTATTCAAATATCATAGAAGATCATGAATATCACTTGCTAATTGTACTAGAAACCATGAGGAATGATATAGTATGTGAATAATTTATAATGTCTGAATTTTGAATACATAAGAATAAGTTTTTGATCCCATAATCATAAGAGATGTCATATCAATAGATCAATCAAAGACAGAGGCTATTGAATTATTTCCTAGACTAACCATTATTAGTGAGATCCATAGTATTTTTATATTAGATGGAAATTATCAATGGTTTGTGGAGAATATCTCATAAATATATAATATAGTAATATAATTTACTATCAAGGGTGTTATTTCCAATGTAGACGGTTGAATTTGAGGAAAATTTCAATGAAATAAAAAGAAGTTTGGATTTAGAATCACATATTTCATTACCCAATAGAGGAGAATGGTTTTTAATATATAGTGATGAATTAAAAAGGGGATTGGGAAGTTTTCTTATGTAGGATAACTTGTTTATTATTTATTCCATGAATTAGTTTAATATACATGAAAGAATTACCCTCCTCCTGATTTGGAGTTAGTAGTAATAAGTTTTTCATTAAAGATATGGAGGAATTATCAATATAGAGAAAAGTGTGATATATATATATATCATAAAATTATAAAAAATATATTCACATAGAAGGAGGTGAACATGTGCAAGATATTATGGTTAGTTATGATAAAGAATTATCAATGAACAATACATTACCACCCTGGAATGTGAATATGGTGATTGACTAATGGAGTTGATAGGATCGTACTAGCTTATCCATGATGAGGATCACAATATATCGAATATTGATATATTTCCAATGTTTGGATATAGATAACATAATGTAAGGGGAGATATAATATCTTTATCAATTGAAAGTTCAACCATCTATCAAATATTAGTTTAAAGTGGTCGATAAGGAAGATGAAGAGATATAGTTATTTTTATAAATATTATTGAGTTTATCCATGATCATCGGGAAATGATAAATTTTAGAAACTATGTATTTGTTCATTCCATATTGGATTTAAAGAAATATATATCAGTTAAATCTAAAAGATCTTTCTTCTATATTCATCTTATAACTATGAAGTTGTATAATGATTTGTAGAAAAACATGTGGTGGGATGAAAAGAAGAGGGACATCATGGTGATTTTATTTTAGTGCTTAGTATGCCAATAAGTTAAGGAATAAAGACAAAATTCAATAGTGATGTTTCAAACATTACCCATTCAAGAATAGAAATGGTTGATTATAAATATAGATATTTTCCATTGGAATCCCAATAACCACTAAAAGGATAAATGTTTTTTGGGTGGTAGTTGATAACCATACCATGTTAGGAAACATCTTTTCTATCTATGAAGACTTCTCTCTAAATAATTCTCTAGGATATACATTAAGGATTCTCTATAGTGTCTTGGGTCACCACATTCCATTATCTCAGATCCAGGTCTGACATTCACATAAAATTTTTAGTAATGTATTTAGTAAGAACATGATACAGAATTTAGTTTCAACGTGACTTATCAACCATAGATGGATGTTCTATAAGAATAAACTCTTAAAATGATAGAGGATATTTTGAGATCATATTTCATGGATTTCAATGTTTCTTGGGATAAACTCATCAACTAATTTATTTTACATACTATAATAGCATTCACTTCAGCATTTAGTAGAAACCTTGTGAATCCCTATATGGGAAGAAATGTAGAGATCCAATGTTCTATGATGAAGTCGGAGCAAGAAAGCTATAGGGACCTGAGATAGCTCAAGAAGAATTTGAGATAATTAAGACTATTAAGTCACATATCACTGATGTAAAAATTAAATAAAAACATTATGCTATTAATATTTGATGTGATCTAGAATTTTAATTTGGTGGTTAGGTTTTTCAACAAATATTTCCATAGAAGAAAGTTATGAGGTTCATTAGGATAGGTGGGTATATAAGAGAATCTTGATCATTTCATAATGGTATCCCATAACATTGAAATTCGTCAAAATATGCCTATGTTCCATGATGAATTCCATGTCTCCCTTCCAAGGAAGTACACACATAATAATTCGCATGTCATGAACTTACAGGTCATACTGTTAGAGAAGGATTTTTGTTAACAGGAACAACGAGTTGAAATTTTGGATCACTAGTTCAATGTTTTGTGGTGAAATAACTTTTTAGAGGAGGCTACATGGGAACATGAGGATATGATTAGTATAAATTTCCTCATTTTTTTTTATCAAAATTTAGAAATTTGAGAAAAAACTAATTTTATGTGTGGTTTACTGTAACAACTTGAGTTATTTTAAATTTTATTAGAATAAATTATTATTATTTGATGTATATAGATTCATTTCCTACTAAATCAAATGTTCAATATATGAGACACCAATTTAACCTTCTGCTACATGTTATACCAGCTTAGCATGTATAATACACAACACCTAGAATTTATGAAACAACATTTTAATTTTATAATTATTTAAATTTGATAGTTATCACATAGATATTAAACATAGTAATATGTAGAGTAATAATTTTTTTAAATATTATTTGTAATATTTATATATAAATAAAACATATTTATAAAAATTCATATGTTTTAGTAAAGTCTTCACATGTTTAAAAATACAATTTTCATTAAACAACTACTTTTTATGGAATTATGTAAACAATAATAATATTAATTCTATACACTATGATAAATTGAATTAAATAAAACAAAAATAATTATTAACAGAGAATGAAAAAAGTATCTAAGGGATAATTTTATATATTTTATTCTGAAAAACTTCATTTTTTGATGAATAATGAAAAATAATGAATTTTATTTCTAAACAGCTTTTT
Source organism: Viscum album (assembly GCA_963277665.1). NCBI lineage: Eukaryota > Viridiplantae > Streptophyta > Magnoliopsida > Santalales > Viscaceae > Viscum > Viscum album. The sequence continues at coordinate 1,219,067,537 of OY728159.1, forward strand.
CATTTAATTTTTTTATATAGTTAAATAAAATATTAATTTCGTTAAATTTGTAATGATATTAATATTTCAATATTTAATCCAATTTATTTATCATAACTACTGTCAAATATAAATTTTATATAAAAACATCCCAAACCATTAACAATTTTTTTAAAAAAAATCCCACTATCACAACCCGTCTGTGGGATTAATTTTAAATAACTACATGCCACTTATGTGACTATAGATTGTAAAATTTTATTCATTATTTTGGATATTATTAATTATTAATTTCTAATATGATAACATATTTTTTTGTCCAAAAATATTACTGAATGGGATTCATATTAATTACAATAATTTAGATGAAAATTAGCTTAAAATGGATTAAACAATACACATAAGGACCAAAATGACCTATAATATTGTCTAATATCCATTGAATGTAAATAATTATACACTATAGACACTTTTACCTTATTTAATCCATTAATTTAATTAATTTTATTTTTATGATCATGGGTATAATTCCCTTTCCAATGAATTATTAGAATTCCCCTCCCCCTCCATAATAAAAAGGAACTCACCCCTCACACTTATTAAAACTTATAAAGCCTTTTTAATTACATTTATTTCAAATGAGATCTAAACTTCCCACCCTTCTTTATAGAATTAAACCTTAGAGAATAAATCCAACAAAGGATTCCTTTTTTGTAAAGGAAAAAGAGTTACCCAAAGATGAGGTAACATCTTTCTTCAAGACCCTTTCGTTTATTATCTTTCTCCAAGACCAAGATTCCTCATATTAAATGTTTCATATAAAAAATATTGTTTTCTTAATATAATTATATTTTTATTCTAATCGTTTTAGCTTCACTAGATCATTTCAATCTAATGGGTAATGAACTTAATGTTATTTTCTATAGTGAACTACCACCTCAAGAAAAGATGTTGTTTGTTTTTTCCTTTACCACATCTCATGGAGGGTAATTATGATGTAAATTTTATTATAATATTATATATATTATATTTATGATGTATTTATACTTCTCAATGTATTATATTACACAAACATTCATGATTTCAATTTTGTGTAAGTTTGATAATTTCATTTGGGGAAGTGCAGACAACTACCTCCCTAATGTGATCTGATTTGTTCACACTGTACATGGAATGTATTAAGTATTATTATAGTATATTTATATGATATGTTAAATTATAATTATAATTTAATTATAATAAATATACTCTTATATTTCTTTTTTTTTATTTTTTTCAATATGATAATTAAACTGAAACCACATGCTTTTATTGGTATGACTTACATTCTCCATGAACGATGAATTCCATTTCAAATTTCTACATTTAATAGATTATTAAAAGTAAATATATATTGATCATACAGGATATTTATCATAGTTTTTAGGTTATGGAAATAATTATTAACAATAATATAGCAAGTTATGATAAACATGAAAAACTAAGAAGATCTTTTCTGAAACAAAACGTAAACATGGAAACAATAATAAGTGGGTAATATGAATCCATATTTGGGTTTAGATATAATAATATGGTTCTATGAACTATTTATAATAAACTTATTTTTTTTATACAGGTTTTATGAATGAGTATGTATAGATCATGACAAATGGTAAGTGGGTTTCTGTTCCCCGGGTATTTTCATGAGATTTTTTCATTATTCACCACTCAGTTATTTGGAAAGTTTTATATACTTTCCAAATATATATTCCACGACTATTCTCCTAAAATCTATGGTTATTTACGTATATATTTTATGATATCTCTATTATGGTTCCTTTTTCAAAATATACGAAATCATTAATGTAGTTTTTTTTATCAATTTTACTTATTTTAGACACTTTCCAAGAATTTCAAAATCCAAGTTAGAAAAAATGACATCAAAATTTATTTTAAAGATGATATTCATAGAAAATTTAAAATTTAAATGGATATTAGTAATGTTTTATGATTTTAAAATAATCTTTTATATGTTTATAACGTTTTTACAATGAAATGGGTTTTAAAATGTTTTCAAATATTCTTTAAATGTTTTCATCATGTTTTCAATGAAATGGTTTTCAAAAAAAAATTCAAGAATTATTAATATGTTTTCATTATTACTTCCAAATAATAGTTTTTAAAATGTTTTTTCTAAAAATAAATTTTCAAATAATTAAGGATATTTATATGAAATTATTTTAAATGACATTTGAATACAATTTTTCATTTAAGATGACATCCATTAGTTTCACCTATTTTTTTATGAAGAAATGATCCAAATGTTCCATTGATATGAATTTTTGATATTTTTTATGTTTTAATTGAAATATTTTTATTATACCCATTTCTATTTCATGGAAACATATTAATGAAACAAATTTCTTCTATATAGGTTATGTGTATATGAAACACGCTTCTCTTTAGGGGTTACAATTTTGATGAATTGATTATGAGACCTATAACATTTTCCCCTTGTGAAGATATTATTACATGTTTATGATAACAATTTCATTTCATGGGTTATGAGATGATTTTTTATGAATTTATGGAACATGTATTTTTTATTTCATTGTGATATCAGTGGGATTAATTTCTCACTCTAATGAATTCAGTAATGATTTATATATGATGGGATAATGATGCTATTCTTATCGATAGGCTTGATCCAATAAGGAATGATGGGTGAAATAAATACATTATAAGTAAATTACAATGATTTTTGATTGGAATGATTCTCTCCCTCTTGGTGTGGTCATAATAAATATGGAAATGATGGGAAACGTGATCCACTAGGGGATCAAGGGGAAAATTGATCCATTACAATGAAAGCACTATGACATGGGATGTTGGTGAATCTCTAACAATCTGGGTAGTCCCCATGAAAATGTGAATATAGGGAAACCAATACTATTTGGGAATATTGGAAAACTGAATCCCATATAAAAACGAGCTTTGAATGGGGATGGAGGTGTGTCCCACCCCATAGTTTTAGTCCCCACGAAGTCCCATTATATGTTCTATCAATGAATCATAAATTATAGGGAATGATATTACATTTTAATGGGTATTAGAAAAATTATCTGCCTTATTCTGATATTGTTCTCTAATATATTATTCTCTTAATATACTTATGACTCTGGTCTTATGAATTTTAAATAGTTATTTCATGATTTCAATTTTTGATATTTGATATACATGGTATTATCTTCTAATGTGATTATATAATTCTCACACTATTATTCCCAAGCTTATGCTTAAATATCTCCCTTATTTACATTTACTAAGCATATAAGATCATCCATTTTTATGTTTCCATACCAAATTGATGAAAATGTGTTTTATTTATGATGTGTCTAAGATGGTTTTTAGTGGTAAATAACATAGTTGGAGACAGTGTATCTCACTTATATACCAGTTCTTACATTTCCTTGTTGTTAAAGGCACTAGGTTAATAAAGTATATGAGTTTATACTTCTATAATGTATTAAGTATTAAAAAGCTGACAAAATTTAAATATATGAAAATTAGGTTCATTATAATATACCTGTAAATCCAATCCATATATAGAATTTCCTCAAACATCACTAAATAGAGAATCACAATGTTTTTTGTGATGTTAAAATAAAAATGTTTAACATGGTATGAGTTGTATACTTGTTGTATAATAATTGATCCATTTTTTATATTCACCGCTAACTGAACATCCATATTGGAAGTGGTTTTTTCAATAGTTCCACTAGGAATTTGTGGTACATAAAAACTCATATGTCTATGTATGATAATAAGTCTTTTCATAATTTCATTTGGGTTCTAATCATATTCATCGTTGAAGTTAAAATCATCGATTTGAATTTGGAAATTATTAACCATATAAATGGGAATCCATGAACATTAAATGGAAAAATCCAAATTGAAATATAGTCCTTAACCTTTGAATTTCTAGGTTTCAGTATATGTTATTTATTATATAATTTTAAATAATGACTCTTCTAGGTATTTTTTCATTCAAAATGGTTCATATGAAGCATGTGAATTTACAAGTCCATATCTCAAAAAAGATAAAAAAAATATTATTGTAACAACACTTATTCATGAATTAGGTGATAATAAAGTCATGTCCAATGAACCCTTTTCTATTTTTTTGTTACTGGGTAAAATTATTCACGATCCACATCCATTAGTATTATCATGGAAGGGATTTGTTGCATGTAAACCAGTTAATTTAAACAATAACATAAAAATGTTATGTTTTCCTTTGTTTACTCTTATCCCTAAGGATTTACTAGGGGTTTCTAATCCCAATCCCCAAAAATTGTTTTACATTCCTCAAACACAAAATTTGATAACAAACATTTTAATACACTTTGATAAATGATTTATTACATAATTGAAAACACAATTCAATCATAGAAGATTGTGATGGATGGTGAATATAAAAAATTACATGCACAACACAATAACATGAAACATTTTTACAATGACATTATTTAAAAAATCCATTTAATTACATTTAAATTACATACATATTAAAAAAATGAATAGGATAATATGGGGATGTTCATAAGAAAGGAATGAGATTATAATGTGATGAATGGGAATAATAATAGTTTATAATAAGGTAATGAAGTATAATTGAGGGGAGAGTAATATCAAATGAAAAAAGTGTGATGAGAATAAAAAATCATAAAATTTATTCATGATAAAAAATGGAAATATAATGGTCATAAGGGAATGAAGAAACAAAACAAAATATATCATCAAAAACATAGGTCAAGGCTAACAGTAATGGAATAATGCTTAGGATAACCTGAAGTGAACAATACATGGTATATTGTGAGATAAAATCCCTACCAATTCATTAAAGGGACACATAATTTTGGGCCCACCCATCACATTCATATCATTTATATGAATTAGCATTCCATATAGGTCATACATTAGATGAATTCATTTCATTAACTATAATTTCAATGTTAATGAGTTTGGGTAACATAAATTTAATTACCCAATTAATTAATGATTTTTAAATCTTAGTGAATACCCTTGAGTGTAAATGGTGATCGGTATTCAATGTATATATAATTTTCATTGAAAATTATAGGATAATTTCACCATGATAATGGGGTTACATAAATATTCCTAGGATTGATTAATTACGGTTAATGTGGCATCTCATAAAATAAAAATCATAAATAAAATATATTGGATTTTTAAAAAATATCATAAAATTGAAAAATGTGATAAAAAATGAATTATATATATAATGTTCTTAAATAAAGTGGAGATGGTGTGGAAACCCTTACATCAACATATTACAGCCTAAGTAATGGTCATAATGGGAGGGATCAATGACATATCATTCGTAGAACCTCAATCAATGTGTGAGGGGATATATTTAATGACATAAAATGAAACAACTTGATATTTTATGAACTATTTTATTTATAAAAAATTAAATTTATACGATAGCATGTGCTACCCTTAACCCAATTTATTTTAACGAACCATAATATAGTGTTCTTATTATTATCATAACTTGACCATTATAACATAGCCATTAAAAATGGAGTTATGAAAACTAATAATTTATTTTTAGAAAAAAATTCAATTGGTTTTAGATAAAGTAAATATATTTAAAAAGAAGTACTCAATATTTAGTTATGTCTTTATAGGAATTGAAATTACTTTTTTATCAATAATGTATACATAATCCTTACATAGATCAAATAAAAATATATTTTTCAAAAAATCATAAAAATTTATTTGGAAAGTAGAAATTAATTTTTGAAATCTAAATTTAAATATTAGGTCATTTTAAATTTTTTATAATGTTTTTTGAATATTAATTTTATGGTGAATACTAAAAAATGATATTTTTATTAAAAACTACATTTTTTTAATGTATTCACGAATAATAATTTTTAAAAATGATTTAAATATTAAATAAGAAAAATTATGGTATTATTAAACCAATTTATGTCTTTGTAATAAAATGTTTATGTATTTTTTAGATTAAAATGTTATATACATATGAGAATTTGTTCTGTGGAAAATAACTATTTCACCGCATATGCAGTTTTAATTATTAATTACAAATTTTTACATATATGAATGAAATTTGGAAAACATTATTCCATATATGGAATAAAATTAATATATATAATATAATGAGGCAAAATTTTTTTCCACAATGAAAATTAAAAAAGATAAAAATATAATTACTAAGGGTAATGTTAAAACTAGATAACTAAATGTTAAACCAAATAGAAAAGGGTTATAATGATATATTTTCTAAACAAAATTCATATTTTTAGGAAAAATATAATCCTTTTATATTTTAATTTTTTATAATGTACCATTTTATTAATATTTTGGCTTTATTGAAACATGGGTAAAAATTTTTATTTTTAAAAATGCCAAGGGTGTCCTATCCCCTACATATAAAAGTTAAATCCTTCTCCAGTCATATTATTACATCCAAAACCCTTTATTTTTAGAATATTAATACCCTTATATCATCACTAATAAAATATTACAATCATATAGTCTTTATTTTTATAATTAAACACTGTGGTGATGAAATTCGGTTTAATCATCAAAAAGATTCTTAAAGTATAGGAAACATTCTTAATCGAGAATTTTAATTTTATTTCTCTATCAACATCATTAAAATATTCTTTTCATATGGTTATAGAATAATATATTTATCTCCCTTATAATATTGTTTTTTATGTTATTTTCATAACATATATCTATCTTCTTATCCATCAATTTGGAAATAAAATTGTGGATTATTTGTATAATGGACTATCCCCCCAGGAACTGATAAAATTCTTTTTCCATTATCACCAATCAATGATATATATTATGATGGAATTAAATTATATGTATTATATTAATAAATTAATAATTCTTATTTAATTATTATATAATTTTCACTTCTTACTTTATATATTATTTGGAATACGATAATGGTGCTCATATGTATAGTGGACAACCGCCTAACGAAGTGATGTGATTCATTTTTCATTTATGAATGTCAAGAAATGTAACAAGATAAATTAAATAAATATATGTTATATATATGAAATAATAATTACTAAGTTAATGAGATATATCATTTAAATTACTTTAATTTCTTCTATTAAAAAATTTAATCATCATACATTCATGTGTACAACCTACCATATCTATGAATTTTGTAATTATTTTTTCTCTAAAAATATTATTGATTACTATAAATAAATATGAATAGAAACATATTTTATATTTTTATATTTTCTAATAATATTGATGTTATGTAACTATGATCAATTTTATAGGACTAAAAACCCCAATGAAAACATACATGAAAAACAAAGTAGTTGTTATTGATAAATCAATTTTAACATGTAATTGTTAATAAGAGGGAAACAAGGATATAGTAAAATATTGTGTCTTATAAATAATTGAATTATAGTTTTTAATAGATTAATAATAAACGTACATTTTATTCATATATGATGTTTAAATTTTAAAAATTTTGAACAACCATTGGGTATGGTAATTTCATATCAACTCTTCTTGTTGGGACATATGTTATGATAATCGTTGATAATATTTTACTAGGTATATGTACATGCCATTTTACATGTAATATCATTATTTACTTATTATATTTATATTTAATGTTTAATATAAACTTATTATGGCATGGTTATTATGATTGTAAAGATAATAATTTGGTAATAGTTTAATGTAATAATCTCATTGTATACAATGATTGTTTTTTATTATGTTTTGAGAATGAAATACTAAGATATATATTGTAAAAATTCATTTACATTGTTCTAATAATATTGTTTTATGAACATTCTGGTTTTACCATCATTTTTTCCTCATTATGAAATCAAGGATCTAAAATAATGTTTTTTATAGAAAACCTAATTAATGTATCTCTTCGATGGAAAAACCTTTTTCATTCATTTCCATGTATTTCCGAATAATGTTTTACAATAACCATGTACTATTATAAAATTTTAATTTCAAATAAATATATGTATGTTTCACTTTTTTATATTCCCATTTATTATAAGTTTGTTTGTAATTTTCTATACAAGGCATTTTTGTATTTTTTAAAAAAATTAAAGGAATCCAAATTTTAACATTTATGAAATGAAAATTATTTTCAACCATCCAGAATTCATAATGATTTAAAGATTTCATTATGATATTAAACAGTTCTTTTCAAATAATATATTATAATTAGTATCTGGGAAATATTGTTTACTTTAAGAGACTTATTTTAAAATGGAATGTTTATTTTCCACATGAAATTATCCATGTTATATTTAAAAATAATGTTCTATTTAAGATTTCATCCATTGATATTACATAATATTTATAATGGATATGATTTAATGATGAATTTATTATTCTATATCTATATGTTTTTGGATTATGTATAATTTTTTTTATGAAACACATATCTTTTAATGTATTGTAATATAAATTTTTTATGATATTGTTACAAAAACATTTATGGATTTTTGATTGGTCAGCCATAAAGAGTTGACCAATGAATTTGGTTAAGATTGATATTTCATAGTATAAATAAGAAATGAAGAGAGAATGAATACATTTTATCAAGGTATATTTTCAACAATTATATTTTTACGAGTGGACCTTGACTACTATAATGGTTTCAGATGTTAACCCATTCCATTATGATAGAATTGGGAGTAAAAGATTATGTCTATGATAGTTTATAAATTTAACACATTCAAATATTATTTTCATGGGTGTAATCCTAGAATTTTATGGAAATGGTTTTTTATGCTTATGTATATGCCACTAGTATATGTCATATGACGATGTTATACTCCCATGGATCATGTTATTTTATTATGTTATGATTCAAATATAATAAACATCCAATTGTTTTTCCATAACTCGTGGATATGATCTTCGATATAAATGTTATAGATCTCAAATGTTATACTCATTAAAAAATAACGTTATTCTAATTTTATTCTTATGTGATCATTAATGTCTCCTATTTGTACCCTTACTAGGAATTCCATGTCCCCCTTTATTATTTTTAAATTAACTAGGGTTTGAAAAAATAATTTTTGAATGAAAATTATATGAATTCAAAACCTAGTTGGCGATGATATAGAACTCTTCTAAACTAGTTTTTTTATCATTCTAGGTTTTTAAAGGCACAATACCTATAAAATTATCACATGGACACATTTTTTGTGTAATTTATATTCATAAATTAATATTTGAAGTATAGGTATTCAATGTATGGGTAATTATAAAAGTTATAATAGCATGTATTACATAATCCATTAAAGAATATTGTTAAAAAACTTTTGTGAGTACCATAGTTCTATTTCCAGGAGTAAGAGAATATCCAAGAATATTGGTGTAGGATGGAACAAAATATTTATGAGAAATTACATCCTTGTTTGGATACAATCAGTGGATGTGGATATGTAATTGTTTTTCCAAGTTTTAATAGCTATGAAATGTCTACATTTAGCTAGACCTCATCATCACCTAGTTTATGGAATTGGACCATTCTACCACCATATTTGACACTCCTAGTAGACATTTCATGGAAATTGACAATATTTTTATGAACAATACCTAAGTATTTTAATAATGGAAATGAATGTCCGAAGTTAAATATGCTTATTCATTGATTAAATAGTTATATTCCTAACATAAAAATATGGTGAATTATTTTTCTGGATTTATCACTCTAATAAATATATATTGACAATAATTATATTTATTTGTTTTTATGGGATTAGTCTAATAACCCTGCCTAGAAGGAAAGAAGTTTGTTTTTACTACTATTACAATGGTATGCATATAAATAATCAAATCTCAATGGATTTATGAGTTCTTAATTATTGGTAATATAGATACAAAATATTACTATTGTATTACAAATTAAGACGCTAATAAAAACATAATTTTGTTCCTTCGAGGATAACATTGTACCATCTTGAATACCCCTATATAATATCCCTAGTACTCTTTTTATAATTTTTAGGACAGGGAAAATAAGGCTGATCTGAAATGATCTCTAACCGTCATGTGTAGCTAAAATAATAATAAATCAATGGGTAAAGTCAATATGCAAAGGTAAATAACAGAGAACACATTCCTTGAAATAAATAACTAAGATGTAAGTGAGTAAAAATGTAGAAAGGTACATAACTAAAAATATTCTATTTAAGGAATCAACTGAGAAAGGAACTCATTCATAGATAATATCAATGAAAAAAAATCTTATTGATAACAATAATTGAATCTAAATTAAAGAAATTATTAACAATAGATGCCTTGATTGCCAGATAGATGGTACATTTACTATAAATAACATTAACAATATGGTTTTTCATATTTCAATCAAGACCTTTCAAGGGATTGTTTTATATTACCTTGATTTTGGAAAAAAAATAAAATGTTTTTTCTCCAACTGATTTCATAAAATGAGATTATATATGATTTGAGGTGATTACTCTAAATGGTCCCCATCCCGAGTTATTCATGTCCAATGAATAACATAAATATCAAAGAATAGATTTAGTTCATATAAAATTTGCCATATCAAATATATGTATTGAATAAAGGATATATATTTATAAATATATCCCAGAATAATAAAATATCTATCAAAATAAGCACTATTTTTAAAAATGGGATACTTTTTAGGAAATAATCATAAAAATAAAAACGAATATGGATATTGAGGGGATATATAATGATTATCGACCATAGGTGTCTGGATATTTCAATTGGAATACAAAAATGAATCAAGGGTGTATCTTTTAATGCTTTCCTTGGAAAGATCAATTAAAAATAGGAAGATAGTGAATAAGGGTGGTATCAATATGACAAATCCCAAGTTTATTGAAAAAAATTTTTTGTTTTCCTTGATGAATGAAATACTATAATAATACATTATGAAAACATTATTGAGGAATATATCCATTTAATTTTCAATTTTGTTAAATCCTTTTATTTTTAAATAATTTTATAAACATTTTATTTAAAATGTATCATTATATTCATGAAATGGAACCCTCAAATAAATGATGGTGGGTAAATATGTACTTATCTTAGATACTAAAAAGAGCATTCCTTCTGAATGGAAAAAGGTTTAGAAATATCATTGACATGAAAGTATCAATTAGATTCATTTGAAAACGTTTCAAAGTGAAACAATTTGTATAACGTTATTTAATAATGAATTTTTGAATGGTTAAATAAAATTTCCAAATCCTTTTTCTGAAATAGGATTTTAGAAGAAAACATGTTATCCAACTAATGAGATAAATGAGATCATATTTTCTTAAAAATACATTCTGATACATTTTTATTACAAAGGAGTGGGAAAACGAAACTATTGCATGAAAAAAAATCATGAGAAAAAATTTTCAATAAACTGATGAGTATTGTTGAAAAATGATACGATAATTTCCTCTCATAGAAATTAAAGTGTAAAAAATATTGAAAGAACTGAGACTATAAATTAATCACTTTAAATGACCATATCATTAAAGGGAGACGCTATGAATTATTAGATTATTTTTAAGAACAATATAATTACATAAATTAATTGCAAATAAATCAATAGAAGGTTGAAATCATTGTACACATTATCATAGAATATTAATGGAAATTAGGAGATAATATCTCCCACTGAAAAAGACTCGATTTTGAAATTTTCATTACCACATAGTTACATTTTGTGTGAGTCCCCTTAGACTAAATAATTAGAATTAAAAATAAAAAAATCATGATGAATGAGTGAATCATGATATTAAATGTCAAAGTTGAATTGGGTATAGTATAAATGAGAAATTAGGTGCATAATAATTAAATATGTCTCAAAGAATAGAAATTGAGATGATGTCCATTACTATATGGTAAGATTTGAATTATAATCCCCATAAAAGATAACTTCAAAAAAACATTCAATAACATGAATAATTGTTCTAAAAATTTCAATAAATTATATAAAAAAATAAAATTTACAATATCATATATACAATCTTATTATAATATATTACTAACCATTTATAAATAATCTTTCATTATTTTAATAATTTCAGGTGTTAATGTCCATGTTTTTTAGTATGTTTTTACGTGGTACTGGTTTCATCATATATAGATCATGTATTATCATATAAAAAATAAAACAATAATCATTATCATATATTTCAATTATATATATATATATATATAATAATCCATAATATTTTGAGATCATAATCGAAATGAACAGTTTCAGGAGATGGTAGGTCGTATGTATGCATGGATGCTACATTTATTTCATTACAATATCGAAAGAATGAAAAGTAAATTATATGTGTATATATTCTAGTATCATGTATATGTAATATTTTGGAAATATTTTTATTAAAACCATAATTTATAAAATCCATATATAGCATGAACAAATCACTTTTCTTTTAGGAGGTTGTAGTCCGTACTTCCTGAAACAAATTTATTATATTACCGCAAAATAGAAACCATAAATGTTTTTGATATATAAAAATTACATAAGAAAAAATTATATATATAATATAAAAATATAATTTACATACCAATTCCCATCATGAGTGGTGTTCAAGGAAGAACGAAAAATCATTGTTTAGGGAGGCAGTAGTCCCCCGTACACATGAATGATAAGTTCATTAACCTTTATATGGATGTGAGAGTTGGTTCTAGTATACCCCATATAGAAAAAAAATTATCAGTATATTTTTGATACTGATATCCTTATATATGAATTCTATAAATATTATTTTATGTGTTTATGAGTAAATGAATGAAAAGTGATCATTGGAAAACATTACGTATAATCAGGTAAACCATTTTGGTTTATTCCAAAAACATTCTTTGGATATTTTTCATCCTATGGCCAGGCTATGTTAGGGAGAGATGTTGGAATATTATGTTATAAGTGTTTTTGTGTTCCAAATCTCTTGACTGGTGTGTATAAGTGGGATGTAGAGTTTCTTTTTAAAGTGTGGGTTGAGTTGGATTCCTGTAAATTTTTGAAAAAGGAATTCCAAAAATAGGTTTACTATGAAACATGGATCTAATAGTAGATAAATGTATCAAATCTAGAGGATGCAGTTGATATAGGAACACCCAATGTATTTTTTATTACTTTTTAGGACATTTTACCCCTTAATATTATGGTTTCATCCATTATTAAGCTAATTTTTCTTTAATCAATGTAACTAATATTAATCACATTCTCTAAAATTTTTGGAAATAAAAAATGTGATATTATTAGACAACTAAAATTTTTCTTATCCTAAATATTGTATCAAATTTTAAAAGTTTCCATAACATTACTATAATAAATTAATTTAAATTTAGCCATGTAGACTGGACGACATAACGAGCTTGTAATTTAAAAATATCAAAAATATTTCTTTCTTTATATACTGAATTAGAGAGTGAAATTTATTTAAATTAAATAAATTATATTAGTTCATATTAAATTAAATTTATTTATCATTAAAACCAATAAATTATAAATATTATCATCATAAATAAATTATAAAAAAAAGTATTTTGGAATAAAAATTCAGTATTTTTCACTATTTATTGTTTATATACTGAATTAGAGAGTGAAATTTATTCAAATTAAATAAATTATATTAGTTCATATTAAATTAAATTTATTTATCGTTAAAACCAATAAATTATAAATATTATCATCATAAATAAATTATAAAAAACGTAGTTTGGAATAAAAATTCAGTATTTTTCACTATTCATCAAAAAATGAAATATTTCAGAAAATTACAAAAAATTTAGTTTTATAATTTTTATCTTTCTTATTCAAAAAGGATGTTTATTTTTATATATATAATTTATAAATTCGTAAAAATATTATTTAAAATTGGGTTTCTATTAGAAGGCTATAAAATTTAGTTTTTTGGAAAATATAATTTTTATGTATAAAGAATTATTTATTATTATATTATTATAATGAAACAACATCAATGAATATAAAAAAGGTTTATTTGTATACATAATATATAAATTTCATTAATATCAATCACTAATATGAATTTATTGAATTTATTAGGATAAAACGACTTTGTGAGCATACAAACATTTCTTTTAATTTTAAATTTTTTTATTCTTTTCTAATTAATTTGTATTGTATGAATTCATTTTATAATTTTATAAAAATATATTTTCATAAGATAGTTAGTCCTATTAATATATACTAATGTAATATATTTTTTATTTTTTATTTTATTAAATAATTTAAAAATATATTTTTGTTCGGTAAAACATGATTTTTTGTGAAACACAAGCTGTAGATGTAACTAATTTTTTCACGCAACACACACTAAGTCATTATCACATGGATTAAAAAATATATCATATATATATTTTTTTAACATATAAATAATATAAAAAAGTGTTTGGTTAATATATTACGTTACACGCATGGTGTTTTATGTCATACACACTATTGAATACAATGTTCTTACATGAGAATTTTGTGGTGTCACATTATCCACACCATAAATAAATTGCATCCTAAAAATATAAACTCAATCATGGTAATTTATTTTGATATTTAATATACTGAAATCCTATATCCTGATAATAGTTTTTAAAATATCCTCTATAAAAGAGGGAATGCGAATTTTGAAGGTTGTATGGAATAACATATTACAAGGATTCTATGTAGGTGAAAAGAGTTAGAAGGTGATGATATGGACATAGAGGAAATGAATAAATATTTATACAATGATGTTGGTCAAAAATCACAAAAGGTTAATGATCAATGGAATTTTTAGGGTCTCAATGTCATAAATTGATAAGGAATTTGAATGACGTCAGTTGATGAAAAAAATTACATATTAAGAAAAAATATTATTTTGACTAATTTTTGAATATTGGGTAACACTTTTAATGCCTAAAAATATAATGAAATATAATTACTTGGAAAATTCTTAATTTATAAAGACATTTTTCATCGATTTTTTGCATTGAAAAATTTAAAATTCATCCATTAAATCATGAAATGTATTTAAAAAAATTAACATTCATGCCTAAATTAGTATTATTATATTTCAATACATCATAAGATCTATAAAACAAGGAATGATGTTTTTATCTAACTATTTTGGAATGATAATATGGTTAATAAATTAATCTCTTAAACTATAAAGTGGCATTATATGTTCATCATTAATATTTTTTTAATGAAAATGATTATTAAAAACAATGAAAAATGAACCAAGAAATCATGTAGGCCATTGTTTGGTGTGGAAAACTTATTTTACTTTATCCATGGGTTCATTCCCCTCCAGATTTCTTAATTTTATTAGTGGTCACCCAACATAAAAGTCTTACTTTTCTAAAACCATATTAATATAATTACAAAGTTAAAAGTTTTGGTTTTCATGGAAATTTTATCACAATATAGGCTATTAACTACATTTTTCAATATAACCCGAATAAAAAAATACTTTATATATTAACTTCCACAAAATTCCTTCATTAGACTAAATTTTATCCTTTTGAAGTGGT
The DNA here is from genome assembly GCA_963277665.1 of Viscum album. Classification (NCBI taxonomy): domain Eukaryota; kingdom Viridiplantae; phylum Streptophyta; class Magnoliopsida; order Santalales; family Viscaceae; genus Viscum; species Viscum album. The sequence continues at coordinate 1,219,083,110 of OY728159.1, forward strand.
TATTTCTAAAAAAATGGACCATATATTGGTAATAAATTTTCATAGTGAAAAAATATATTCATTTTTATGATATCAAAATATATATAGATTATTTTCAATCTAATGCACCTTATGTTTAACATAGTTTATTCATTGTTGTTGAATATTAAATCCCTTCATGTACGTTTTTAACTAAAATTTAAATTATCTGATGAATATACCCCAGGAGTTTCAAACAAAGTACATAGTAACGGTCATTGTTTGGTACTAGGTTATGCTTGAGTCAGACCCAACACACCTTTTAAGATTTGTTACCCTTGTATACATCTATTCCAGAACCATGTCTACTTATTGAATCCCAACAATACTGTATTTCTAGTAAGGACTGCATAATATCTTTCTCATTAAAACTTTCAAATGTTCTTAAATAATTAGACTAAAATTATAACTTAGGGTGAAAATCTCTAATATATGTTTTTACTAAATCTTGTTTCTAATTTGCTACTAAACATCCTCTGAATCCAACTATAGTGACCCAACTATATAAGGCCCGAAGCTGGAGTCTATTACCATTACATTGGAATGATTACAAAGAATCAAATCCTGAATGACAAAATAGTTTATTTTTTTCTCTAATCTAGATAAGTACATGAGTCATGTATTTGAGATGAATACACTAATTTTTAAAAAAATCATTTCTAGGATAAATGTATCCCACCTAGTGAATCTTTGACAATATTTCTCAAAACACTTATGGGATTCCTAGTGAAGAGAAACAAACTAATGGTGATCTCAATATCTCGTTAAGGTTCATATATTATAGAATCAATAATTAATCAATGCGAATATAAAAAATGGAATGGTAAATATGTGGGAACACATAACATGTAATCAATAACTGAGAATGAAGTGATTAAATAATTTTTCCAGGTAAATAACTAAAAACAAAATAAATTTAATCAATGATCAAAGAATAAAATTCATCTATAGATAATGTCAAATAAAAAATCACATTGATAATAATAAAATAATCTAAATTATAGAAAGGGTTAATTATTGGATTCGATGTTACCCAGGTATGGGAATATTTACCCTCAAGTCATTCAACAAGACAATTTATGTGACGAACCGATCTTTTTAATTATATTTTCCCCTAATTTTTTGTATTATCTTGTTTTAAACACTACAAAGTTATATCCTTTAATTATTGAAGTGGGTATAATTAAAATATGACTGTCGCGTTTTGATTATTATATGACCGTTGGTTAATATAACCATTGGAAACTATAATCTTAACATTCTGTTTTTAAAAATACAGTTATCTTTGTTAATTAATACCAAAATAACATTCAACGGCCTCAACTAGTAGACTCAGGCCACATGAAGCCCATCTACCAGAGCTTGTGAAAGAGGTAGCATCACTGGGCTTTGCTCTTGACCAAACCGATGTCGAACATCAATATATGAAACATGAAGGGAATCTCCTCAGGGAGAAGTTCAAGCTGATAAAAATAACTACTTGGGAAATGTTTTCCAAGCCAACCCAATATTCAATCACCATAGAACAACTTACACTTAGGTCTTATGCTAGAGTTATAAGGGGCTAGGTAATGAGACCTTACTATCTTTGTGTAATCCTTTTATATAAATAAATTTTTATTTCTTATTAAGGAAAATATTGTGAATATCAAATACCCGGATAAATATAGGATATGTATTGTTGATATATTTAGGAATAAATTTTATTTTAAAATATTTGTTGAATTCTTTAAATAATTAATAATGTGAAATGATTTTCAAAAAAATTGTCTTCTACAGTTGTGATATGTGGCAAACTTAAAGTCTAATAAGATCAACTATATTTTTAGAGAATAGTAAAGTATGAATAGTAAGATACCCGTATGAATATTAATGAATAGTAATGAATAGAAATGAATTATAAATTGAAAAAAATAGAAACTTCACCCATGAATGTATAAATACATTTTAGACATCTTAAAAGTGAAAAAATGATCACAGTTTAAGTCTGTGGTTTTTTTGTATGTCATAAATATTTTATTTACAATTTTATAACTATTTAAATAATTTAACATAAAAATTTATTTTAATAAAATTTAATCATAAATTTTTACTTAATTGTATTATGGTTATACGATAATTTCATTGGACCGTGATTACTTTTTTAATGTGTTACAAAATAAGATATAGGATTATAGATGAATTTATAAAATAAATTATGATTTTATTTAAAATATAAATTAAAATTATTTAGGAAATTATTTTCATAAAAGGGATTTCATTTTTTAATTTAGATCATTGATATAAGATTAGGGTGAATTTTTTGTATTTTTCTGAAATAGTTGTATTTTCATTGAATAGTAAAAATACAGTTTTGTGTTTCAGGTGTTTATTGACATCATTAATTATGTAATAGTGATGTTAGTTTTCTAGTAAACTCATTAATATTGGTATATACTATCATTTTGTCCAAGTGGTCAATATCATGGGAAAATACAATGAGAAATCCCCAGGTTTTGCAGATACCACTGATGAGGTGTCCCTTGTAAATTAATAATTTATTCCCTAACTTTTCTTATAAATACAAATCCCTTTCCCTCATTCATTTCATTCAAAAATCATCCTTAATGAATTTCTGGTCTCCATACCTCCCATGGAGTCCTTTAAAGGTGACCTCAATCATATCAAGGTTTCGACTATCAAGCTTTCAATGTTACTCTTCCAGGTAAGGGATCTTTTCAACCTCCTCATATAATTCAGGTGTTCCTTTATGTTGTGTCTTGTAGATTTCATCTATTAATGTTGAGGGTATGTTTTTATAGGTTATCATTACTTTCTATTTCATGTCTAATTGTTTAGAGACCCTTTCAGAACCCATCAATTTGTTTTCTGAATTTTTAAGTGACATCGTTATCCTGATGAATTTCTTGTGAAAGAAATCATATATTCTCTTTTATTTCATGTTTCCTTTTCATATGAGGTTTCCTTAAAATATCCATACAATGATATTATTCTATAACCCTACTTTATTAGGAGTTATTTATGAGTGGTTGACTCTGGTCCCTTCTCTTTTCAATCTTTTCTAAAACCATGTTATTTAGCAGTTATGCTGCATAAATTTCATTTCAAAAGTCTCAGTGTTTTTTCAAGAATTATCATGTTTTATTTTTATGAATACCCAAATCTTTTTTTTATTTCTAGTGGTATTAATCAATAAATAAAAATTTATCAATTTTATTATGCATTTGACCTACATATAACCCTCACTCCCATTCCATGGGTTATAAATTTCATAATGATCTTATTTTTAGGCACACTTAAAACTTCTGTATTTTGAAATGAAAACTATTTCCTGTATTCTCTATGGGTTATTTTTCATATTATTGATTATTATCTATGTGGATCACATGAAAAAAAATATTAATGGTGCGCCCTGATAGCACTTTAATGTATTGGGTAACGAATTTAATCTCTACAGATGAAAAGGTTCTGTATACCTTGGGGAATAACCGTGGTAATTTTTATGAAACCATGGGGATAAACCATGGTGATATGTTCATGATTGACTAAATAAAATTTTAAAGCCACATAATCATGTTATGATTCATGTTTTTTTATTATGATATTCCTATTATTCCATAGCTCATTCCTTTATGACTTTTAACATATTATTATTAATATTGCTCAATATCACATGTCAACTATTTCACTTGTTTTCAATACTGAGCCTTTTGCCCACCCATTCCATTGATTTATGTCTCCCGGATATTAGATAAAGTAATTTTAAAAATGATGAACCTATAATGAAGCCTTACGAGTGGTTGAGAAGAATTTATTATGTTTTTCTTCATGTATTATGTTCTTGATTTCGAAGACATTACACTCTAAGGATCCTCTATTGGTAAAATGTAATGAAAAGTTATGAAATAAAAATACGGGATTCCATAGTTGGTATCTAAGGATAGTTTAGTTATTTATGGAAATTAGGCTATGAAAAAATTAGGAATAATACTATAGAAATTTTTAGATAATGGAAAAAATCCGGGTATTTTGGTGAGTATTGAGTAAGTGGTCTATTAAGAAAATACAAACATGTATGGATACTAGCAGGTAGAGGCGGATATGGAACATATGTAACTAGGAGTGAAAAATACATCAAGGAGTTTTGGGATTGACCCAGGGTATCTTGGTACACAACAACAAGCCTTGATTCACTCTTGGTTACAACACTCCCGGGGGATATGTTTGTTTAATCATAAGCTTTTTAGGAATCATTCTGATGTAATTATAGAGAAATGTGTTTTTTAAGAAATAATTTTAAAGACAAAAAATCCATTATATTGAAAAGAATTGTAAATGAAATATGTTTCCTACTAATGATTTATATATTTATAAATGGCGGGAAATTGGTGGAACCGTGCAAATGGTGACCGCAATGGATAATGCGCTGACGACCCACTGATTGAAGACAAAATGGAAATATTCATGAGAATGATGAACCAACTAACTCAAGTTGTGGAAAATAACATTAATCAACTGAGAGAAAATTATCACTGTGAGGGAACAACAGTCTGTTTAGTCCATTATGGGTCAACGACCACTAGCCTTCAGTGGATTGACTGACCCATTGATTGCTGAGCAGTGGATCAACTCTATTGAGAAGATCTTTTCTGTGCTCCACTATTCAGAGCAAGAGAATGTCACCCTGGAAATCAATCACATAGAAGCATATGATGATCAGTGGTGGGAACTGATTAAAAATAAGAGGAAAATAGTCGCTGTTGAATCTATGGAAGACACAATAGGGGAACTGCCTTCTCGAGAGAAGGAAATGCTACAAGTGTGGAAGAGATGGACATATTAGGAGGAATTGTCACAGTGTGGTGAAACCTCAACTTACAAAAACAAACAAAAAATTGAAGATGGTGCAAGCCCTACCTGATGTCCAGTGCTTTATGTGTGGACAACTTGGGAACTTTCCCAATCACTATCCAAATCTGAGTGTAGTGGAGGGGAACCACCATCAGCCTCCACAAAGGCCAATGGAGGAGGGTCATGATTTTTCTATCACGACAGCTATTGATGAAACTCCAAATTATGTGGTAGAAGGTACTATTGTTGTTATCTCAAATCTATAATGTACTTTATTTGATTATGGTTCTAGGCACTCTTTTATTTCCTCTATTTTTTCAAATAATTTCAAATCAACTCCCGATTTTCAAAAAGTAGAGTTATCAGCGAAGACTCCTCGTGGGATTATCCATGCATCTTCAGTGTTTAGAAACACTAGTATTTACATTGGTGAGAACAATCATAACGCCAATTTAGTAGTCATTCTCATGATAGAATTCGACATTATATTAGGGATGGAATGGCTCTCAAGGTATAATGCTAAGATAAAATCCCGAAGTAAGGAAATCTCAATAGTCTTGAATGGAAAATCAACAGCTATCTTCCAAGGAATGATATCTCAACCTGATCTTAGTCTAGAAGAACCTCCTATATCATTCTTTTTGAATTGATTAGTGATGAAGGAGAAGAAGGATGTGAGAGTTTGAGGATTTAAAATGTCCCAACCATTTAGGAATATATTGACGTACTTTTTGAGGAGTTTCCTAGACCTCCCCTGAAAGAGAGTTAGAGTTCTCCGTTAAACTCGTACCGAGATCTCATCCGATATCAAAGGCCCTGTATAGGATGGAAAATTTTGACTTAGAGGAATTAGGGTAACAACGCCAAGATCTTTTGGAGAAGGGGTTTATCCTTCCAAGTGACTTTAATTGGGGAGAACCTATTCACTTTTCGAAAAAGAAGGATAGATCGATGCGGCTATGCATTTATTATAGAGAAAAGAACATGATCATAGTAAAGAACAAATACCAACTTCCAAGAATTGATGACTTATTTGACTGACTTTGTGGGGCTCAATTCTTATCTAAGATTGATCCTCGATCTGATTATCATCAATTGAGGTTGATGAAATAGGATATTCCTAAAACAGACTACTAATCAAGATATGGGCATTATGAGTTTGTTGTAATGGCCTTCGGACAGACTAATTGACCTTCTATTTTTATGGATATGATGACTAGAGTCTTTAAGGACTACCTAGATAACTTTGTGGTAGTTTTTATTAATGATATTATAATATATTCCAATTTGTGTGAAGTGAATGAGGATCTTCTAAGGGCTATTTTGAAAACAATATGGAAGGAGTGGCTTTTTGGAAAGTTTAGTAAATGCGAATTCAAGATACAAAAATTCACTTTCTTGGGGAACATTATTACCAATGAAGGAATCACAGTTGACCCTGTAAAGGCAAAAGTTGTGGAGGAGTGGCCTCATCCAAAATAAATAACTTATATTCAAAGTTTCCTTGGATTAAAATGATATTATAAGAGGTTTGTGAAAATATTTTCAATACTTTCAAATCCAATAACCTAGTAAACTCCAAATGGGGTCATGTTACTCTAGAAAAAGGAGTGTGAGTAAAGTTTCCAAAAGCTGAAGAATAAATTTCTTACTGCACCCATTTTTACTCTACCCTCAAGTGGAGAAGGATTTTTTATTTTTAGCGATGCAAATCTGGAAGGGCCTAGGTGAATCCTCATGAAAAATTAATATTTAATTGCTTAATCATCTCAAAAGTTTAAGAATCATGAGAAGAATTATCCTACACATGATCTGGAGCTGCCTGTGGTCGTTTTTTCTTTGAAGATATGGGGGAACTATCTTTATTGAGAGAAATGTGATATATAAATAGACCACCAACGATTGAAGTATATTTTCAAACAAAATGAGTTGAACATGAGACAAAGGAGAAGGTTTGAACTTCAAAAATAATATGATTTTTCAATTCACTATCATCCTGGAAGAGAAAAAAATTAGTTGATATAATAAGTAGGAAAGGCCCAATAATTCTTTAAATGATGATAATTTAAAGAGATCCATTTATCAATGACCTAGTGAAGTTAGAAATGGGAATTATAAAGAAAGAGACATCATCAACCCTGACCCAAATGATTTTTCAATCATTATTGCTAGAGAAAATCAAAAAAGCTCAAAAAGAAGATCCATTTTTACAAGGGTAGTTTGAGTCTATGAAGGATGGGATGTTTCCTAAGTTGAAAATTGATCAAGAAGGTGTACTGAAATTTTGTACAAGTCTATATGTTAAATCAATTCCAGAAATAAAGAAGGATCTGATGGATGATTCTTATAGCTCTGCTTTCTCTATAAATCCTGGTGGCACGAAAATGCATAGGGACCTTCGTGATCCTTATTGGTGGGATAATATGAAAAGGTATATTGATGACTTTATGTCAAGGAGCCTGTTATGTTAACAAGTGAAGGTGGAGAGACAAATTATTAAAGGGGTATTACAACCACTACCCATACTAGTTTGGAGGTGGGAAAATATCATTATGGACTTGGTCACTGGTCTCCCTAGAACATCTAAAAGAAACCCTGTGATATTGGTCATTGTGGAGTGTCTCACCAAGGCTTCTCATTTTATCTCCATTCAAGAAGATTTCTCTCTTGAACAATTTTCCAGTATCTACTTGAATGAAGTGGTAAGGCTGTATGGAGTTCAAATTTCTATCATATCTAATCATGATCCAAGGTTCATTTAAAAATTATAGAGAATTCATCAACATGATCTGAGAACTGAATTGAATTTTAATAAAACCTTTCACCTCAAAACTAATGGAAACTCTAGAAGAACTATTCAAACACTCAAGGACATGCTGAGAACTTGATCAATGGAATTTAAAGGTGGATGGGGTCAAAATATCTCTTTAGTTGAGTTATCTTATAATAATATATACCAATCGGGAATTCAAAAGGAACCCTATAAAGCTCTATATGGGATGCGATGTAGAAATCCTACATGATGGGATGATGTTGGTGAGATAATGCTTCTTGGGCTTGATCTTGTGTAAGAGATGATAGAAAAGGACCATGCCATTCAACAACACATTAAGGATTCTCAGAGTCGGGAAAATAACAATGCCATAAAACATTGAAGGGACATGGAATTTAATGTCGGTGACAAAGTATTTCTATGGATTTCACCTTACAGGAGAGTCGTGAGGTTTGGGAAGAAAGGGAAGCTCAGCCCAAGGTATATTGGCCCCAATGAAATCCTTGATTATGTGGTAGAAGTGGCCTATCATCTTGCACTTCTTCCAAATATAGCACAGGTTCATGATTTCTTTCACATATCCCACTTGAGGATGTACATACCTGACCATTCACATGTACTAAATCCCGAGGTGGTACAAATGGAACATGACCTGTCATATGAAGAGAAGCCGGCAGAGATCTTGAATCATAGAGGCAAGGTTCTATGTAACAAGTCTACCCACCCTGTTAAGGTTTGTGGAGGAACCACAAATGTGAAGAAGCCACGTGGGAACCGGAGGAGACTCTGAGACAGAAGTACCAACACCTTTTCCCATCAGAGGTTACGAGAAAAGATTTCAGTGATGAAATTTCTTAAGGGTTGAGGGGTGTGGGGAGAATGTAATGACCCGAACTTTAACATAATATTTGTTTCCTAATTTTTTGTGTTATTTAATTTTATACTCAACAAAACTATATCATTTAATTAATGATGTAGGTAAAATTAAAATATGACCATTGGGTTTCAACTGTTATATGGCCATGGATCATTATGACCATTGGAAACTATAATCATAACGTTTTATTTTTATAAATACATTTATCTAGGTTCATTTATATAGAAAGAAGATTGTATGGCCACATCTAGTAGACTCGGGCCATATTAAGCCCATCTGTCGAAGCTTTAGAAGGAGGTAGCATAACTGGGATTTGCTCTTGACCAAGCCAAATCCGAACATCAACAAATGAAGTTTGAACAAAATCATAAAAGGGATAAGTTCAAGATGATAGAAATCACCACTCGGGAAATGTTGTCTGATCCACCCCAAAGATTTTATCACCATAGCACACCTTATATTTAGGTCTTATACCGGTGCTATAAGGGGCTATGTCACGAGACCTTAGTTTCATTTTGTAATACTTTTATATAAATGAAATTTTTATTTCCTTTTATGGAAATGTTTGGGAATTTCAAATTTCCATATAAATATAGGATGTGTATTACTGATGAATTTAGAAGAAAATGGTATTTTAAAATATTTTTGTATTCGTTAAAAAATTTATAATGTGAAATGATTTTCAAAAAATGGTATTCTAGAGTTTCAATCAGTGATAAATTTAGAGTGTAATAATATCAACATTGCTTTTAGTGAATTGTAAAGTATAAATAGTAACATACCTATAGGAAAAGTAATGAATAGTAAATTGACCAAAAAAATAGAAACTTAACCCATGAATGTATAAATACATTTTAGGCATCTTAAAAGTGAAAAATTTTCATAGTTTATGTTTTTGTATTTTCATATGTCATAAATATTTTATTTAAAATTTTATAATTAATTTAGTAATTTAAAATGGAAAAGTATTTTCATAAATTTTTTTATAAATTGTTACGTTATTTTCTTATGGTTATATGATAATTTTATAGAACCTTCATTACTTTTTTAAGGTGGTACTAAATGAGTTATAGCTATAAAGTTGCATTTTGTAATACATAATGATTTTATTTAAAAATAAAATAAAAAATATTTTGAAAAATAAATTCATAAAATAATATTGATTTTTTAATTAAAAACATTGATACTAGGTTAGGGTAATTCTCATTGATTTTTCTGAAACAATTGAATTTCTAGTGAATAGTAAAAATATAGATTTGAGTTTCTGGTGTTTAATAACATCATTAAAGATGTAATAATGATGTAATATTTCTGATCGACAAATTAATAGTGGGATATGCTATGAGGTGTCCCAAGTGATCAATACCATGTGTAAGCCCATGGTTTTGAAAATACCATCGATGAGGTGTGCCTTGGAAATTAATAATTTATTCCCTCACTTTTCATATAAATACCATGCCATTTCCTCATTAATTTAATTCCAAAATCAACCTCAATGATTTTCCAGTCTCCTTACCACCCAAGGAGTCCTCTCATAGTTCCCTCAAGCCTCTCAAGTATCTGACCTTCAAACTTTCAAATTTACTCTTCAAGGTAAGGGATCTTTTCACCCTCCTCTTTTAAGTCCTGACTTCTTTTATACAGGGTCTTCTAGTTTTCATCACATTTTTTTGATGGTAAGTTCTAATATGTTCTAATTACTGTCCATTTCACGTCTTATTGTGGGGAGATCCTTTCCCCTCTAATCAATTTGCTTTCTGAATTTTTATGTGATGCCATTAAGCTGCGGAACTTCTCATGAAAGGAATCGATTATCCTCTTTTCTTTCATGATTCCTTTTCAAATGGGTTTTCCTTATAATATACACACAATGATGATATTATCTTCCCCTACTGTATTAGGAGTTATTTATGAGTGGGTGAATATTTTCCCTGCTCTTTTAAATTTTTTCGAAAACCATGTTACATAGTCGTTGTGATGAAAAAATTTCTTCTCAAACATAGCTCTCTTTTTCTCAAGAATACTCTTCTTATATTTTTGTGAATTCTCAAATATATTTTTATTTATATTTGAATTAATCAAGTCACGATATGTTATCTATTTGATTCTGGATTTGACATAAATATAACCCTCACTCCCTTTCCATGAGTTATAAATGACATAATGATCTTATTTTTAAGCACTCTTAAAACATAACAATTTTGAACTAAAACCAATTTATTTTATTCTATATGGGTTATTTGTGAAGTGTTTCATTATGATATATGGGGATCACATGACAATAAAGACATATTAAGGGTGATCCCTAATTGAATACCAATGTATTGGGTAATGAATTTAATCACAAGTGATGACAAATTTCATGATACCTTGGTGAATAAGAATCGTAATTTTTATGACACATTAGGGGTAAACATGCTGATATGTTAATGAATGTCAAAATGAAAATTTTTAGCCACATATTCAAGTTATGACTAAATTAATTTTTATTATGATATTCATATTCTTCCATTTCATATGATTTTATGACTTTTAACATGTTCTTATTTATATTTCTCAATATCACATGTCAACTATTTCACTTGTTTTCCTTACTGATCCTTCTGCTCACCTGTTCCTTTGATGTATGTCTCCATGATATGAGATGCAGTAACTGAACTTGGTATGAACCTATGTTGAAGCCATACGAGTGGTTTAGAAGAATTAATTATGTTGTTTTCATGTATTATGTCCTTGATTTCCAAGATACTAGACATTAAAGATCCTCTGTTTGTAAAATGTATTGAAATGTTATGTTGTAAAAAGGTGGGATTCCATGATTTAGTATACTAATATGAATACCTTTCAGATGATATTTTAGAACAACTATTATTTGTAAACTAACTCAAAGGATATGCCACCAACTAATTTCATCCCGTGATACTATGGACGCATCAAGGGGATTACTTTAAACTGTCTTAAAACCATTTAACAACTAACCAAAGAATATCATAAATATAGAATAATATATATATTTGATTAGAATAACCCCTTATCAAATATACTTAATGAATACAGGATATAAAATAATCAATATTTCCCAAAATAATAAAATAAATTTCTTAGTAAACACCACATGTAAAATAGTATTTGGTTTACTAAATTAACATATCCATTAAAATAATATAGATATTTAGGTGAAATTTAATGTCCAATTACTTTAAGAGGGTTGATATTTAAAAGGGGCAACAAAAATGCATCAAAGAAGTGAATCCCAATATTATACATAGAACAACCAATAAAAATGCATCTATAAAATCAATTAGGTTGGTATTAAAACAACATATCCCATGTGGAGTAAATTAATTGGTCACAGTAATTGATGAATGGAAATACTATACAATATCATTTAATTTTTATATGAAAATTTCCTATTCATTATGTAAATAATTTTTAAGATCAATTTTTTCGAAATCATTTTGCAAATAAAAATCATAAAAAAGGTAACATTTAAACATTGAAATAAAGCATCCAATAAATAATAGTGGGTAAATATGTATAGTCTTTAGAAGGTAAAAAATTAATGAGTTTTCAATGTAAAAAGGTTATAAAAATTCATTTTTTAGGAAGAGACAGGGTGAATAATTGGAAATCATGTGTAAAAGAAGAGAAGAATGAATATTACTTTAATTAATAATTTTTAAATTGTTAATAATTGTTTATATATATTTTTTTTTGAAAATAAGGATTTTAGTAGAGGATAATTTATCTGCAAAATGGTTGAAATTATGTCAGGTTTTCTAAAAAAACATTATAAAATATCTTGAGTATCAAAGAGTTGAAAATGGTAATATTAAATTAAAAATTTAATGAATAACCAGAGGAGGATAAAGTTAAAGGGATTATTGAACAATTATCAGATAATTTCCCCTAACGTAAATTTGAGTGTAAAAAATCCCAAACAAAATGAGATTGTGATGTAAATAGTTGAAAATACCATAACTCTAATGTGAGGCTCAACCAATAAATTTATAATGTGTACTAAATGTATATTCACATAATGGAATTATAAATACAAAACATTATTTTCAAAATCATTATACAAAAAATCATATAGTATTAACTAGAATGAGGAAGTCATATTACCTAATAAAAAGGAATTGGGTTATAAAATTTCATTGCCACATTTTTAAATTAAGTCTAAATTCACATAGATGAAATAATTTCATATAAAACAATAAATATCATATAGAATTAATTAATATAATATAAATAGTAAATTTTGATTTCCTGTACACCATATATAAGAAATTATGTTCAGAATAATAAAATATGTCTCAAAGAATGTAAATTGAGAAGAATTCTCGAAGTACTTGGTAAATTTTTAATTATAACCACCATGAAAGAAGTAATTTTAGAAGAAATATTAAATTAAAAGAAGATAAAATAATTCAGGATATAATCTATTATATGTGTATGTATATGGACACACAGAAATAAACATGTTGTATAGCTCAAAAAAATAAAACTGAGACAACAATCCCATACATTATATTTCTTTTCTGGTTAAAATCATTTAATATCCAGAATAATGGTATTAAAAATGAAAAATATAAATAAAAGAACTATAATAATGTTTATAATATAATATATAAATATATATCCTTATTAAAATATATTATTAACTGTTTCTAAAGATTTTTTCATTATTTTCATTATATAAGGTTTTAATGGCATATTTTCAAGTACATTTTGACTTTTTATTTTAATACAATTTTTGTAGATAAGGATTTTATCATATAAAAATGTAAAACCAGATGAAATTTTCTCATATATTCAGTATATATTTATTTATAATAATCCATAATATTTTGAGACATGAAATGAAATACACCATTCTATTAAAATAATATGTTGTATGTATGCAAGAACACATCTTTCATTTCATTAATGTAATAAAATAATTAAAAGTAAATGATATATATATATATATTATTTAAGTATGATATATATTAAATATATTTTTCATATCATTATCAAAAAACCCCCCCATAAATTCCATGTATACTATTAGTTAATCACATCAATTTGTGGAGGCATTAGTCCACACCATCACAGATGATGTTAACATATTCCCACAAAATTGAATGACTATTGGTATACGATTTATAACACATAAATAATCATAGATTAATTATAAATTTCACATATATAATATATAAATGGGGTTTCCATCATAATTACCACTATGATGGGTGGTAAAGGTAGAAGGAATAATCATCATTTTGTGAGGCGGTTGTCCATCATATACACATATGGTAAGTTCACTAACAATGAGACATTATATTTATAATATAAAATATTATCATAAAAAGGGAATTCCACTCGTGTATATTTCGTGAGGTGGTAGAGGAGGTGTTCCATTCGTGTATATTTATGAAAAGGGAATTCCACTGATGATTTTTCGATGAAATGTGGCACTAATATAAGAAATTATCATAAAAAGGGAATATTGGGTCGAAATATGAACATATAATGTCTTTTAGACAAGTTTATAGGTCATTTTTACCTTAAGGATAAGGATTAGTTCCTTGTTAAGCTATTTTTTTCTTTTAATAGTTGTAATTAATTTTAATAATATTGAATAATTTTTTTATAACTATGTTGAATTTAGTAGAAATTAAATATTATTATATTTCTAATTATAAAATACATTTTCTAAAATTCAAATAATAAGGTGGTTGAAATTAATTAAAATTTAATCTTCCTGATGGGATGACAAAGTGTGTTTTTCAAGTAAAAATGTCCAAATGTTTTGTACATTTTACACACAATTTAAATGTTAAATTGATTCAAATCACATAAAATGAATTAAATTATATATTTTTAATTTAATTAAGATATAGAACCTATAAAAAATATAATATATTTTCATAAATAAATTTAATGAAAAATCTTTTATGATTTTTATAATTAATTATTTCTGAATAAAAAATGTAATATTTCATAAAAATATCAACAATAACGCCATAACTAATGTTGATGTGTCTATTTCAAAAATTTTATTTATTTTTACATATAAAATATATGAACGTTCCAAATAGGGGATTTAAAATAGTACATACATTAAAAGGTGGAAAAAGGCCTTTTCGAAAAATATAATTTTTATGAATAATAGTGGATTGATTCATGTATTTTTTTAATATAACCTATTTTATGAATATTAATAATATCTGTGGGAGTATATTATATAAATATATATCATTAATATAATTCACTAATAGACATTATTTTATTTTTTTAGGATAAAACACAATTTTGAGAGTTTTTTTTAAATTCAATTGGTTTTTATATTCTTTTCTAATTAATTGGTAAACTATGCATTAATTTTATATATTAATAAACCATATATATTAAAAATTTATTTTATACTATTATTAACCTATATTTTAAAATCAATGTCATATATTATTAAATTAAATAATAATATTTTAATAATATATTCATGTTTTGTAATACACATCCTTACGTGTAACATAATCCACTAAAGATACTCATTTTTGCGTATGACAGATGATAACTCAGTATTACGTGCATTTCAAGCTATATCATAGGTTAATTTTATTGAAAATATTAAATATATTTTAATATTTTGAGATATTATATTCCATTATATGCTTAGTGTTTCATTTCATACCCGCTATCTAATACAATGTTTACACATTTGAATTTTGCGGTGTCACAATCGGAGATAGAGTGATGATGATGGGTTATTAATAGGCATGATAAAAAATATTGATTTAATAAAAATGACCTATTTTTTATTTCATGACTATTATATCATTTAAAAGGTAAACAACAAGATACCATTAGAAATCTAGGATCCAATGTTTTTCTGTTTTGGGAAAATTAGTCTCATACATAACAAGAAATAAAAAAATTAAAAATATAATTGAATACTTCATATTCTTCTTTATAAAATATATCCATATACATAGTAAATTTAATTACCTGATTATATATATAAATAAATGGGGTGAGCTAAAATCATAGTAATTGGATAAATGAGGATCACGAATCAATATAACATGGGTGAGCATAATAATAATCTTCATATCATAACCATTGAATCTTCATAAAAATCATGATGGAAGAATGTGATAAGGGAATGAAATGTGTCGATGAAAAAAAAGAATATTGTCTTAGGGATCATATTCCACAAAAACTTGTAAACAAATCTATCATTTTATTCACACATAACATATGCGAATAATCATAAATTATTCATTATGAACAATGTCAGCATCATGTTCATGCACAATATACATCATATAATGAGGTATATCCCATTTAACAATACATTTTATGGATATATAACCTCACTACCAACCGTGATAATGTAATATATTCATTATCATGCATTCCAAATGGAATATACTACATAATTAGTCTTTAATTAACCCATAGAAGTAAATGGGTTTATTAAGATTTCATCAAAAAAGAATTCTTGATTAAACCTGGGGTTCTATAATAAATAATGAAAAATAAATTTCCATATAATATGCATTATTATTGATATCAAAATAAAGAACTAAATAGGAGTAAAATATGTAGTTTTAAAATAATAGTTATTTTAAGAGAATATTTGTTGTTTTTGTCATATAAAGTTGCAAACATATATACACCTAAAAATAAAACGTGAAAAATAATGAAATTTATCATATAGACAATCATAATAATATCCATAATGAAATTTGTGTAATGTGGGAAAACCCATGGAAATTGGTTTAGGTTGAATAATCCGCATACCTTAATTTTCACCTTATTCCATTACATTTCAACCTCCTAAATAATAAACCAAGATTTATTAAAAAAATTATATATAACTAAGTAATTTATATATATATAACTATTAATAATTTACCATCATTGTATTCTACTTCATAACATTCAAATATAAATTGAATCATTTTGATGTAATGTTTTCCATAAAAATGTATCGTTTCGTTATGATTTTTCTATTTTCCTTTAACGTCATTTATAGAAATGTGTAATTAACTAAAGGGGAATATTGTAAATATAATTAAAATTTTTATATTATATAATGTTTAAAATATTCATCCATGATTTTGGGTAAATTTTTTGTTATGTAAATGTCTCGGAATGTGTTAAGCCAACCATAGACGTGAAATTACAAAGAGAGAGGGAAAGATAATTTTTAAATTTATATATAGAGTAATTATGACACATAACAGGAGTAAAAATCATTATTATAATGTTTAATTAATAAATAATTAATATTATCTGTTTTTGTTGTGAAAGGGGAGGTGATAAAAAAATTAGATGATGTGGAAATTAAAATGACTAATTAATCAAAAAAATCTTAGTCCTCAGTGCAGCTTCTCTTATTTTAATGGGTCACTTTTTTTAGTTTTGGTATTGGAAAGTTCATTTTAGGTTTGAAAATTAATTTTTTTTGTTTAGTGAATCATTTATGAAATAAATACATAGTGGAGCAACAAAAAGTCCTCTAAAGTATTTTTTCATTATAAAATGAGGAATGATGTAATTTAAGATACATAATTTATGTGAAATTTATTAACTATTCACATGAAAATCAAAGTATTTTTAATAATTAACAAGACATAACACTTTCCTAAGTTAAAAATTTTGATTTCAAAATTGATATTCATTTTATAAAAATATTTTTAATTAAAGATTCAATTTTAAATATATATAAAAAACTATGTCTGTTATGAATCACAATAAAATGTAGTTTATTATCAATTTTCATAATTTTAATTTGGGTTTTTAGTCAATATATATGTTTTTTGGAATTATAATAATTATATATAAATAAATTATTCATTATAAATATTATTTATATCATAATATATTATTTTGAGGTTAAATTACTATTCTAGTGACCATGTTAGTATTCTTAATTGTCAAGTTACTATTCCAATAGTAAGGTAACTATTCCCAACGGTCACAATTCTATTATAATAGTCCCTTTAACTCATATCAATTCCACTCCATCAATTCCCTCAATAATCAACTCAATTAATCTAATGGTTAATTAATTCAATTTTCTATGATGTTGATTGGTTTACTAATATTTGGTTTCACTTCTATAGTGTTATTTTTGGAAGGGATTAATCTTAAAGATTGGGGTGATCCAGTTTTACGATTTTAGATTTTCTATTTATATTTTTTACTATTTAAAATTTAAATTATAATTGTGTTTAGTCACTTATTAATGGAATAATTAATTCAATAATGTATTTTTTGGATTATATTTGTAATATATATATATATTAATAATAATGTGTAATAAAACTGAATATTATTTCAAAAAGGAAATGATAAATATAAACTCCCAACAACTACTATATTCCACCCTTTATAGATTTTATTTCCAATATTTCAACAAGTAGCATCATATGAGAATAGGTGATGGTAATTTTCTATCATTGATTCAGATATTTCTCATGTCACTATTGTATACTTTTGGTTCTTCCATAATACATCAACATGGTAATTTATTTTCATGCAAAGAAAATTGTCTCTATAGTCAATGATCTTCAACGGTTTCTGTTTATATTAGTGGTAATTCTCTAGTTATACCAAATATTGATTTAGTACATGTGAGCGGTCACGTATATACTTCCTCTTGAGTGATATGCAGAACATTTCATGATGTTCTTCCATACTTGGTAGAAGAGCATGTCGATAGGCCACTACTCCAATGTGATCTAGAATAAAAATGGGCTAATATAAATTATGATAAGGTAATCATTCTTTCCATACTACATAAATCTCTTCTATAATAACATTCTATGGAAAAAATTTTCTCATACTATAAATGGAATGTATCTTCAATGGTTTTCGAGATAAAAGTTTTTCTCGTCGAGAATAATATTTCAATAATGTTCGACTACTTGAGACTTCTCTATAATTTATTGAACATGATTAGGTTCAGGTAGATTTCATTCCCTAACATCATCCCAATAATTTTGAGTTCAAAAATGCTTCCCATAAATATCTTCATATGGATATATTTGATTGCTCATGTGGAAGTTGTTATATGAGTAATCAACTAATGGGAGATGATGATTCCAAACACCATTGAATGTCATTGAGAAGGATCTTATCATATACATCAGTGTCTGAATAGTTATATCATATTGAATATATATTTGGGGCTCATATTCAATGTATAACCATAATTTATTACTCAAATAATATTGAATACATCTCCTAGATTTATATATGAACATTGAATCATGATCAGAGATAATCCAAATCGGAACCCCATGAATCCTCACTGCTTCCATCATTTTTATCTTGGAATTTTTTCCAAGTGAGTCATTATCCAAAATTATAGAATAGTGGTAATTCTTATTGAGTCGATCCACCATAACCCATATTGCATTTTTTTCATTGGTATGTTTTTATAATAATAGTGGGAAATTACATAGTGATACAATTATATTTGAATGTGGATATATGCAGTGGTTTTATCATCCCTTTAGACTTTTATCCCTCTACATTTACTTTTTGACATAAAAGACACCATGATATAAACTTCAATATCCTTCTTCATGTTCTCAAACTAGAAGAGCTCTAGAATATCTTATTACATCTTGGTACATCCATGGTAGATAGAGAAATATGATCTATGAGAATTATATAGTAGATGCTTATATATATTACGTGATGAATGGACATACATCCTCATCCAAAACTGATGTACTCCATCATCTTTGATGTGGAACTCTTATAGCTTCCCTTCCATTACTTATTTTACCTTCTTTGGTAAATCGTGTGAATCCCATTGATTCTATTTTATCCTCTCTTGGATAAATGGTTCGAAATTAATTTGGGAACAATTGGATTTAAAACATGGCATTATGATTCCATGATAAATCTATTTCATATCATTTAAGATAAGTTCTCCTGCAATACACATGATGGATAGTGTATAAGATTATTATTATCTAAGATAACCAACTACCTTGTTCTTCTTTCATGTATGACATTTAATAGAGATATAATTGTCCTTGAATAGTAATGATGACATTCATAGATGTATGTTGAGATCATTGTGTGCCAACATATACTCTATAATCATTTGATTGATATATATATGTCACCCTTCATTCCATATAGATAGTTCTTCTACATCATTAGAGTGAAAATACTAGCTCCTAAATCTAGATCGTACATCAGGTAGTTCTTCCCAGGGATATTCAACTGCTGAGAGGCGTAGGATATAAATTTTTCATTCAACAGTAGTATATAACCCAATCCTTTATTTTAAGAATAACTATATATCACAAAACCATCTCAACTTTTGGGGAGTGTTTTTACATTGTAGTGTTTATCCTATTATTTCATCCATGAAGCATTCATCACATGATTTCATCCAGATATAATTTATATCATTACATTTAAAAAAAATTAGAGGCCTAGGTAATCATGAGTCATTCTTCAATAAAATTCTGTAGTAACCATCCAATCCAACAAGACATTGAATTTCAATGAGACTAGTGGTTATGGTCGATTCAACAATTGCATATGTCTTTTAAGGGTCCCAAAAAAATTATTTCACACGTGATCACATGCCTAAGATTGCATCTTGATCGAAGAAAAAGTTATAGTTTTTAAACATAAATTACACTATCTCATTACATAATGTTGTCATCACATTTATAGATGTAATTCATGACCGTCATTTATCATCGAGTAAATTATAAAATCCTCAATAAATACCACTACAAATTTAATAAGGTATTATCTAAAGAATGTATTCAAAAAATCCCCGATTTTTTCATTGAAATTAGTATGTAAAATGGAAATCTCTGTGCAATCATAATGATCATAAATTATATGAAAATTTTATGTTTTAATATCTTCCAATTTACATTTATATGATAATATCCAAAATGAACACCCAACTTTGAGATGTACTGTTATCATCTTATTTGATTAAACAATTTATCAAACAAGAGATGACACTAATTTATCTTCATGGTGATCTTATTGAGATCCCAATAATCATTATACATACTCATTGAAAAATCATTTTTAATAAAATACAAAATCAGAGCACTCAAGGTGATGTAGAACGGCGTATGAAACCTTTCTCCATATTCTGTTATAGTTTCTCCATTAACTCATCCAGTTTGATTTGGGCTATCCTATATGAGTATTTTGATATAGGATTGTCTATAGGTAAGTTATATATTGTGAACTCCATATCATGATCTTGGGGAAGTATGTGATACACTTTAGGAAGTACATCACTATATTTTCTAATTATTGTAATTTCCTCCAGGTTTAGACATTACTCTGACTCATCTTTTTGGGAATGATATGCTTTATCACCGAGTAACAACACCCACAGAACTGGGGTTTTTCCAATTGGGATTCATGATCATCCATGAATTTTTATAGGATTATTTTATGGTTTAAAAAATGAAAGAAGATTTACTTTTTCTTGAGAGTTTATGTGTTCTCTATATAATGAGAGCTAATCCAGGCCTAGTCTACCATTGAATTACACCATGGTAAGTACTAAGAGAATCACTAGAAGAATATTCCCACAAACAGTTATAAGATAAGAGTACAACACATTGGTCCAGATGATTGTACAAATAGGTGTTTTAAATGATATATCTACTTCAATGTATCAAGGATTTCATACAATAGTTATAGAAAGCATGAAATATTAAACGGAATGTGTAGTAGAAAAATAATGGAAAATTTTTCCATGAGTGATTGAACATGAAGTTTACCTTTAATTAATTTCAATTAATTTTCCACATCAATAGTAGTGGGGAAAAAGTAGTCCACATTCTCTTTTGGATTTGGGTGATGCTAATACTAATTACCCTCCATTACCCATGGTTTTGTGCACTAGCATGCATAGTGCCCTTACTCCCAATAATTGAACCATTGAACAATTGTTCGTTAATTAAGGGATTATCTACATTTCTCCATCATTTTGGATAGTTTCATAATATATCGTCCACATTCATGAGCTTGGTGTTCTCCTCTATAACACTCGATGCATTTTCCCAATAGTTTGAAGAAATTACAATCGAAAGTATTCAAATTTTTTTGACATGTTGTTCATTGGACCATCTTTAACCCTTTATCATTTTACGCACTAGCTTGAAAACCCAATTTTTTCCTTTCTTATCCACATTATCATGGGGACATTCTTAAATTTCTATATATACATTGAGATCACATTAAAAAACCTTTTCATAACCCCAAAATCCTCAAATAGCTAGATCCATTCGAAGGCCTAGTTTGAATCCACCTGATAATATATATATATATATATATATATATATGGTTTTTTATAATAAAACATGAGATGTTTCTTGAAATTCTTGTGACTTTTTACTTATAATCTTTGAAAAATTTATATTCATTTTTACTCCATCTCTATAAATTATCTATCCATATTTTTTTTTGAAGAGTATGAGGAATAACATAATAAGAAATTAATTATTAAGTCTTCACATTAAATCTTTTCTATTTCATCATTTTTCTAGATGTTGTTTATAAATACCTACAACTAATCAACTTATCCATGTAAAAAATATTTTTCTAGACTTACCGTCACTATCTCATGAAAATGGATCAAATAAAATATTTTCTTCGTGAGGATAGATAAATCATCGAAGACATTTAGATCATATGTTCCTCAAAAATACTCGTGGTCATTTCCACACCTTCTTAAGTAAAGGTTAATAATAAACATGGTTGAGGTTATTATTCATTTTATGTGCTAACTGAGCGTGAATTTTCTTTATTTTTTTAACTCATACACCAATGGTGCTGGAGAAGTCATTCCATTAATCATTGAATTGTCCATCACATGGGTTGTTGGCCTAGTTTATCCAAGTTTACATCATTTTATAAAATATAAATGATTTCAATAAATCCAAAGTCAATAAAGTATAAATAAATAATTTATTATTTTAGGAAATTAAAACTAAATCCATATCTTATAAGATCCCTTGGATTATCCTTTATCTTAAAAATGATTCATGGATTTTCACTACACATAGTAATCTATTACGGTTTATCCCTAATGTTTTCTTTTCCTAATTCCTAAATTAACTAATATATTATCTAATAACAACTATAGTGAGCCAATTTTTTCATACATGACTATTACATCTTTTTAATGATAATAAAAATAACAACCTAAATAATCATGGATATAAAGGTTTAATTTCTTGGGAAAATTAAGCTCATACATAACATGTATAGAATAAAACATAAACATTTAATTATCTCCTTCTTATTTATCCTTATAAAATATATCATTCTCTGTATTACATGTAATCACAAAATGATATCATCAACCCAATGAATGAGCTAAATGATGGGTCAGAGGTTGAATGCTGAACAAGAATCAATAAAACATGGGTGATTATAATCATAATCATCATATAATAATAATAATACCACAATAGATATCATGATGGAAACATGGGATAATGGAATGGAATTTAACAATGCATTAAAATGAATGAATATGTTTTAGTGGTCAAAATCAACACATACTTGTGATAAAACATAGCATAATGTTCACTATAACTTATGAGAATAACAATAAGATCATATTTTATAACAATGATAACTCTATGTGAGCACAAAATACACATCATATCATGAGATACATCATATAACCCAATGCATTGGAGTTCAATATAATTTCAAGACCACCCATTTATTCATAACTAGTACCCAACTTTGCATTTTAAAAACATAATCATTTAATTACAAAACCACTTTCACATAATCAGGATTTTCATCAATATTCATTACTAGAGTATAAATGTATATATGGAATACACTAATAGAACATAGTATGTTTAAATGAAACTGTAAAATGGAAAATTTTATATGGTATACATGGTTTTCATGAAGACAACTGACCCGTAGTGACATTGATATTTGATTTCATTACATGGATAATTTATCATGTTTACAATCAGAAGGTTACACAAATCTTGGTTCATTAGAATATCAAACTGAATCTATAAAACTCTATGATCTACTCATGTTATCCAATGTCTTTTTTTGTTCTATTGATATGATGCATTGGATGATCCAATAACCAAAAAGAAAAAGAACCCATGTAGGAATGGCCGAACTAAATTTTTTCTATATTATGGGTAAAGTCCAGAAACCGATCCCCTCATAGTATTTTTCTAAAACATCTCCTCATTCGGACGATTCATCAATGTAATTTTTTTTAACTAAAAATACAAAAATAGTGACATACAAAATTTTCAGAATAATGAAAATAATACAAAATATCCTAGAATTTGATGGGTTTTTATTATTACAATGTGCTTTAATAGTACCACACCATGCATAGAGATAGTGATTCATTATAATTGTATGAATAATTTAATTAAATATTCCTTAAATTTCTTAATTCATATATATAAATTATTTTCATAACTATACGACATATATCATTTGAACGAAATAAAATTCATAACAAATACAACCATAATAAAAAAAATAAACGGTGATATGTGGTAAAGATATAAAAATGAAGCAGAAATAGTCTACAGAAAGATGAAATCCCAAAATTTCAGCCATGTTGGTATGTCTAGCAGTAGGATGACAGATCGATAAATCACAACGCATATAAGTAGAGGATCTATAATGAATTAAAGATCCCCCTATGGCACTGAATCTTTATGTCTTTAAATGATAAATTTCTAAAATGTCTATATTTTCAATTTTATGAATATAATTTTATAGAAACTACCATCCCACAGTTTGTTTTAAAATCACCATCAAAATATAGTTGAACCAATAAGTGTTTTTACACATTTCCATATCATTATGAGTATATAAGTTTATAAGATGTTTAATGAAATTAAACACACAACACCAAAATCAAGGTGAATCTATTATCCACTAAACATAGTGTGACTATTCATATTTTTTTGTTATATTCCATCTATACGATACAATATCTTGAATATTATTTTCAAAAAAACCACTATGTTGAAAATAACACCGAAATGTATTTCATAAAAATAGTTCAACACCTTTGGATCAAAAAAATTTGAACCAAAATTTTTTTATTATTAGTCTCTACAATCATTGATATACACAGATTGAATATTATCATGAAACAAACCAAAAAACCTCAATCCCATTTATCCATTCTGAATACCTATACATAAATTGTAATAAAACAAATAGAAAACATATTTCTTAACCAAAATGAAATAAATATCTTAGAAATTTTCAATCCTTCATTTACTTCATCAGCCACCATAACCCAATATTAAAATAATTATATCACTTATTTCATAAATTTCAGTTTTTCACATAATTAAATAGTATTTATTTTCTAATAGGCAAACCATACACCATACTTCTTTTCCATGACCATTAAAAATGGTTAATTAACCAATTCCCCTCTATACTAGTGATGAGTTCCACTAATTTTTCTTTAACCATTAAAATAAACATCGATCCTCTAAAATAATTTATCTCACATAGAAGACACAACATATATTACCACACCATCACATTAAGATAACTAGTCATTTATTTAACATTAAATAGATTATTCATTTGTCAATTATAATTCCTATATTAATAATCTTTTTTCAGTATTCATGTTATACTATATACCGAGAAAATTTTAATATATTATATAACACCTAAAATAATAACATATCAACATTTAATCCATTAATAATGAAATAAAATAATTCAAAAACATTATTCAATATTACGAATTGTTATAACTAAACCATAAGGGAGCCATATAGTTTCTCACACTATTAATTGATATCCCCTAACAACCATTTTCAAATCATTTAATAAAGTGTAATATAAAAAATAATAAAATTTCACATTCAGCTGGAAAAATATTTTCACTAACTACCCTCTTATAAAAAAATTTGTTTTATTCACAAATACATCCCAAATAACACTATTTATTCCATGGTTTATTCACACCAAAGAAGATAAGTCATATTCTAACTGAATTGTATCTGTTAGATTGACTATATTACTTTATGGTTCTATGATCCATTTCCTATTTCAAAACCTATATCATACACAATGAGTGAGATAACACATTAAAAATAATAACAAAAAACTATGAATTTCATTATCCATTATTTCAAACCACCACAAATAATTCTTCCACTCAAATTCCAACTCTTGTCATCCCTTATCGAACCACATGAGTGTTAAAAAAAGGTACATAAGTCCTTCATTTTTCCATGAGTCAAATATATACCAATTGATATATATATGTTTAAAAATACTATTATTACACGTGGATTTTCATTAACTAATATGTAATGAAAAAAAATCTTTTTCCAGGACATTACACCATATCTTACGACATCACAGTTGTAGTTCAACCACATAGAATTTTCCATAATCAGTCATTGGTGAAAAACTTCTCATCCCTACGATATGTCATACATTAATAAAAACAACCACTATCACAATAAATGGGTTTTCATAATTTATATAGTTATATTATTTACATTCCAATAAATACTGAGCATAATAATAAAAATGGAATTCAATGTGTTTTCCTAGTTTTTTATAATATCTTATTTCTTTTCATTTTAAATTTTTTACCCATTTTTAAAATACCTCTACAGAAATCACAAAAAATTCAAAAACATTTTAAATATAAAATTTTATAGCCCAAATAGTGATTAAAACAATTTTTATTTTCAACCAACCCATTCCATGGGGTTTTTAAAAGAAAACCACAAACATTGAAAATGAAAAATTCTATCTCCAACAAACTAATCTCATCAAACCCTTCCAACATAAATTTTTTAATAACTGGTCAGACTATGTTTGATGTATTCTATACAAAACTCATCTTTAATATATTAATATTTTTAATGTATATCATGTCATGAACTTTATAGTGATTCCAGATGAAAACTACAGAACAAAATTAATTTTAAAAACACTGACAACACTTATCAGTTTTCGATAAACATAACCCAAATATAATGGACAAAATCATCCCTTTAAAATGGATAAAACAAAAAAATAAATGAATGAACCAAAAAACGTTGAGGAAATTGTATGTCAGGATCAGTTAAATCATTAGACTAACATGAACAAGCCCTGAGGTAAAGGAATTGTAGGTAGGGTGAGAATAATAGTTGTGATAAAAATAATAGATCTCTTTTACTAATATAAGTCGAGAAGAACATACAAAGAGATCAGATGAATTATTTTGTCATCAATGTATAACAAATAATTATATAATGGGGGGTGAAAATATTCCTGCAAAAAACATCAAAATAGATATATAAATTCATATTAGAATAATTTCAATAACCGATTTTAGAGAAGGGAAATGGTGAGAGAAAAATTTCACTTATTAGATAAAATTGAGAGACAATAAATATATGAAAGTGGTAGAAATACCATGAAAGTAAGATTGTATGATAGATAAGATAAATAATTATGAGGGATGAAATTAATAGGTGGAGGCCGAGTAGGAGGTGGTGGAGGCGTTGGAGGTAGAGGCTATGGTCGATGAGTAGATGAGTTTGGAGGAGGCATGTTTTTAAGAAAATGGTTTGGATGAGAAGTGTTTTTGTTATGATAAGGGAGGTGGATTTTGAGGCTATGAGTTTGTATTATATAGTTTTTATGGATATTGAAATGGTATTGGGTATGATAAAGAAGAAAATATATAATAATAATAGGTAATCATGGAGAAAAGGAGATGAAATAATTATCGTTGATGAGATAGAAGAATATATATTGTGATGTAGTCAGGAATAATGAAGAGATGTGGATACGAGAGAATAAAATATGTTATTGAAACATGGAATTAAATGGAACGAAGATAACTATATATTATATATTTTAGTACCAAAAATTAGAAAAGAGTGTTGTACTATATTATAAACTGATGGTGGTGATTTATTAGTGAAGCTTATTATATTGAAATTTGTATCAAAACAAACATCACATAAGAAAAAAAGGGAGAAAAGTGACACATTGCAATGAATTGTTTTTTTGATCAAATTATTAAATTAATTCATAAGTAATATAATGAAACTCAGATTTTGAAGATACAGAAAGTGCCCAATTATTGATATAGAGTCTAATTATACCATAATAATCAAATTATAAAATTTGTAATACCATGACAGAATAATGCTAATATCCTTGGAAAAAAATATTCTATACAGTAACAAGGTTTGTAACATCATTTATTGATGCTACAAATGATTTTTTTTCCATGAAAATTGTCTGAATTTTATACTTTAATGTTTCACTATGTCAAATCTTCTAGAATGGAAAAGTTTTTATTAGTTTGAAATAGATAATCATAATGATTTCTTATAACATTTCTTATTTTATAATGGGATATTTACAACCTATAAACAACAATGAGTGCAATTAAAATGATTGAATACAACAAACCATAATGTAATATACTTGATAAAATATATAACTAGTATTTAAAAGGCATATTATTAGGTTCAAAATTTTAGTTTATTTTCCTTCTCATGTTTCAAAAACAATAATTAACCCATGAATATTTTCATTTTGAGAAACTATATATCAATCATTTACAATATCCAAGGTTAAATTGAATATATAATTCTGTATAAACAATAGTCAATACACTAAAGAAACATTTAATCTGTAATTTTAGTTTTAAAAATCATAATGAACTGTAATGAGTGACTTGAAAACCATGATGTGAATTACAAGAGTTCCTCACAATAACCCCTATTCTTATCATAATAAAATACTTTTTTTAGGTTGACAGGTAACATAGTACCTCACCTGAAAGAAATTAAATTCAATTATTTATACCGAGAATAGTGCATAGAAAAATCAGAAACACTGACCATTGATTATTTGATATCTTATCATTTCATAATTTTTGTGAAGAACTCATATATCCATATAGAAAATTAAATTATATTAATAATCCTATAAATGAAAATAAAATCAATAGATATCAACATTTCCTTACATTCAAAATATTACATACACGATCAGAGTCATTTCCTCCACAATGCCCATGAGAAAATTCTCATCCCTAACATTTTTAAAGGAATAATACTTTAGAGGATGATTTAAAAACATTTTGTGGAACATGTAATCATATAGTTTCCACATAAATTATAGTTTTTCAAAAAAAATTATAATATGTTTGAACAATGAGAATTTTCTCCAACAGAATCTATAAAGCATTATGATGATGCATTCATTTCTATAAAATTCTCCCATTAATATTTTATACTCAATGATAGAATTTATTTCTCAATATCCAACATTGTACTTTAATAAAGGATTAGTGTTCATGTGGATTAATATTGTATGTAATCGATCCCACAAATCATTTATCCTTGTTCTGGAAAAAACTAACTAAAATTCAACAAATTTTGGAAAACTGGAGTTCTTTTTGTTTAAAAAAACATCAAAACATAATATTAATAATAAAATAAATACAATAAACATAATTGTCTATTAAAATACAAAACATTTATAATATTATTCAATTGTTTTTTAAAAAAACTATTTAAAAACTATTTATCCCATATATCACCATTGATAAGTAGTCCAAGAAAACATATTATGGTGTTATAGTTTTGAAACAATTCTTAGTCTATATCTCTTAAACAAAAGCATGAAAAAGATGTGCACCGATGGAGGGTGGAGTGGTCTATTTTGGAAATTGATGGGGAAGATGAAAATAAATAAACAATGGATTTACATACATTTATTTGTAATTTAATTTGATCTATAAAGGGTAAAATCTAATCACCTCAATATAAATGAAAGGAAAATATAAAAACGTTACCTTTAATAATGTGTTATCTTAGGTTTCAGTAGGAACCCTAGAAATTGAAAAGGGAAAAATTCATAATGTTTTTATATGTGAAAGAAAGAGGTCCGCATTAGACAAAAGAAAAAGGTTGATGAAATAAAATGAATTTTGTAGTTTTTTTAATAATGTTAATGTATGTTTACATGTGTAGGTACATTCAAACATTGAATTATGTGTATATATACATGATCATAATTTCAAAAATTTATTTTACACTATATTAATATTTTTTGTAATTTATTATTCTGGAAGAATAATAAGATAAATAATAAAATGTATACATAAAGAAGCATTTTAGTATATAATTAAATACTGCCTACAATATAATATATGTTTATAATTGTGTTAATTTTTGAAACAATGTATACTCATAGTATGTACATGGGTGTATGTAATTTAAAAAAAATGTATCCAAACCTTGTACGATCCTGTCAACATACGACATACAGAGTCCATATATTTTATTTGGACAATGTTTGAATCTAAAAGAGTCATGTGAGGTATATATATTTTTAAACAGTGTTGCCAATGTAAAATGGAAATGAATATACACATGGTAGTTATGATATATTTGACAAAAACATATTAAATAAATTCCATTTCTATGAGGATTTTTTTAGAAAGTATCTTTACAATAGCATCTTCCATGATCCATGAGTTCTACAACAAAAAAAAAATCAATGCTGGATTAGAAATTACCGGTGTAGATGAAATGTCTACTTCATTGATGTTAAAAGGAATATAAATTATTATTTTCCATATAATGTATCATACATTTTAATATATGAGATGAGGGAAATAGATTTTACCCATTTTGTAAATGTTAGGGGTATATCCTTATGTGGTTTCCTTAGTCTTATGTGAATAAAACATGGAATGGTATAAGTATTTTCAAAAAACTATGTTACATAATGTGACTGAATAGAACCATTCTGGACATATTAATCTCAGGAAATTTTTTTATGTGATCATACCATCCCATTCATAAGAATCAACATGATATATTGGTAGTTATTTTTATATCAACTTCTAAAAATATATATTTTCATTGATCAATGGTTCTATTAACTGATATGTTTCTACAAATAATTTAACCAAAATTACCTGATTTTAGTCAACAAATTCTTATCAATGAACAAATAATATATTATATGTTTACCTGCATTCAAATATTATAAAAATCACAACATATTAATTAAATTGAAAATAAAAAAATACAGTGGAAACCAAAAAAAAATACATTATTGAAAACTTAATGAACAATACCCCCTATAAATAAGGATTTTATAGAGATGGGTCAAGGCCCACAACAATGGAGGCATCCAACCACATGGGCATGTAAATTAAACCAACACTCAAAAAATCTCATGTGTCTTTTTCTAAGAAATGTAACATTAAAATAAATGTCACCAACAAAATTTGAAAGATAAAATATGAATTCGAAAAGAAAAAACTGGATGCATGGATTTAACAAAAAATAATCTGGGATACAATACATCTATAAAATTTTTATTCGAAAAATTGTTGTGGGGAAAATTTAAATGAACCCTAGATTACATGTCGGAACAACAACATTGAAGGAAAATGACTAAATGGAATGTAACATAACTTGAAAATAATGAATTGTGTATGTAATATAATGTGTACTAAATTAATAGTGAACATATATGTGTGTCATTGAATAAATTGACTTTAATAATATATTAATGAAGTCACATACATTGTAATTTTCATCTAATATAATTTCTATATGTAAATGAGGGGAAATAAGAAGACAAAATGATTTTCTGATTTTTTTAATTTATATGTACAACATCATATTCAAAATGAATTAACCCAAATTATGGAAATCATGCATGTTAATGGAATTACTAATTGAAGAATAAAAAATAATTTTAACATACATTAACCAAAATGGATGTTCTCAGAAAGGTATGAAAAATGAAAATGGGATAGACATACCTAGTATGAAGTAAAATGTCACATCACTAATTTTAAATTTTCTAGGACCACTGTATCCTGAAAAATTCAAATATCATAAAAAATTAATATCATGCAATGAGAAAAATTTAATAGGATGAGATTCAAGGAAGCATACCAAACCCATAGGGTTGTCTCATACCTATTAGACTGAGGAAGAATAATTGTTTTAGGAAGAATATGAAACATTATATGTAATTATTCAAATTGTAGGATGTTGTGTGAAACCATTTTATATGATTACATAAATTTCTCACCACATTCTTTATGAAAAGATTTACATGATACTATTTTTAACTTAGATGTATAATCATCCCGATATGATAAAAAAATTGAAAAAAATTATTATTCAATGATAAATTTTATATGTAAAATAATAATTAAATGCATATAAATTTATATACAATAATATACAATTGTTAATTTTTGACTAAAAAAATTTCACCGATCTTATAAAATATTTAATAGTACATTAATAAATATATAATAAAAATAACTTCTGTTGTAACAATCCACATTTATGTATTGATGTATCCAATTTAAATCATATAATAGTGCGGTTGTTGAGGGTGTCATACTCACTAGAGTCCATCATTTCCTTGAAACATTATTATAATGAGGGGATTTACGATGGAGATACATGTGGAATAAATTTTGGTTATATATGGGAATGTATATCTAGAATTTCAACCTGAATAGTTATGGCCTTCTTCAATCTATCTCGGGGCATGAATTTTAGTTCTGACATATCCCCCACTAAGAAGGTGAGACGAGGGAACAGAGGGTCATATTCTGATGGTGATTCATTGAAAAAAATGAAAATGAAGAATGTATATCGATATAAAGGCCACTCATTACCTCTGTGGGAAGAGTCGATGAAAAGCCTAATAGGCCAACATTATGATAGGGTGACCGAATACCTAAAAATAGTCTTCAAGGGGCCTCTAATACATAATGTGTATCTATGAACATTAGTGATTTTCCATTTCTGTTAATCATTTATACCTTGTGAACAAAATTTTAAAAACAATTCTTTATACCTTTGCTCTGTGAAGGCTAGTTAGTGAAGTAGGGTGTTGCGATTTTCCATAGGTTTGCGACTCAAGCATTTTACAACGAGGCCCCATGAAATAATGATAAGAGAACGTCATTAGTGAGTGGTCTCTTCGAAAAAGTTTAGAATAATTAAGTCAGAATTGGATTCCATGCCTATTTTAGAAGCTTCTTGAGAATACCATGTAGATTCTACCTATAGAGTGGAAATGGATAACGACATCATGATTAGGGGGTACATCTAGGGAAACTCTTCCCGTCAATAATTTTTGGATATGTTGTCAGAACTCCATAAGGACTACTCTATATGAAAGAGGTTGTCTTTGTATGACATTGGTTTTTGAGATGACATATTTATCCCATTTTCCATCATAGATGAACTACATTACTAGTTCAGATTCATACTAGGGCTTTTTGAATATCATAGAAATGTTGATGGCCATATCATGAAGGATCACTCTCCGATAATATTAGTCTATCTCTACAGCCATAACCACGACGTTGAAGGGAAAGAGTTGGTGGATGAGGAATATATGCCATAATAAAATAAAATCATTGAGGATATCCTACGAAACCTCAAGAAGGGGTTTACTGAGGTCTTGGACCTACCCAACAGAAGGAACATCATAGACTAATGTGAATTGACCTACATGTTATGTGTGTCATGATATAGTTTATGGAAGATTTCAGGTAGGCATGCCTCTGTTAAGTGGAATTGGATTCCCAATACCATATTTACCAAATAGATAAGATAATGATAGAACTTATAAGAATATGAAAATGAGATACCATACCATTCCATTTTCGTCATAGTGGCTTTGGAATTATCCTATAGTCCCTCCATCAGCCAATGGGATCCCCATCCTTGGGGGAATGTATGAAAAATTCATCCTTGTGGGGAATGAATGATATGATTAAGGGAATATGCCATGTCTGGTATGGTTGTGTGTCACGCCCATAATTTCGAATTTAATTATTTTATAAATTTTTTGTACGTCAGGTAGTTTGGGTGGAAACCTGACTTAAAATTTCGAGTTCTTTATGTTTTGGTCTTGATTGCATCCAACGCACCACGGTAGAAGTTGCATGGCCTCGACCAAGTCACCACTCAACCTCACTCGGTTAACCTCTTGGCCTGCTTGGTGTTCAAGGAGAGCATATAAATGAAACTAATAATGAAATGGAAATAAGAATAAGAATAATAATAATAATAATAATAAGTGTAATGAAAATTTAAGGAATTATTTTAATGATAATAGTAATAACATATTTTTAAATATATTATTATTATTTTCATCTTAATATTTTTATTGAAATTTTATTGGCTGCACAGGGTAACTGTGCTATTGCATGATTCTTAATATATATATGTATATATATATATATAATCATAATAGTAATTTTTATTATTATTATTGTTTTCGTTAATAATTTAATTTGGTTATAATTGTTAATTATGTTATGATTAGAATAAAATTTATTAACATGTTATCAATAAAAAATTTATTATTTTTCTTGTCTTATTATTTTTTTAGGTTCTATTCCATTGTTATTTTTAATCTGTTTTTTATTTTATTTTATATTATTCTTTTTTCCTCTTTTTTCTTCCCTTTTCTTTCTTTTCCCACATCTCCTTTTCCTCCCCCTCTCTCTCGTCGCACCTACTGTGTGTTGCGCTGAGCCCCTGCCCCGAAACCCTATCTCCATTCGTGTCATTTGCCGAACCATCCCCTATGACGCCCCACACTCCCTCTCGGTCAGCGCTGCGACCCGCTGCCCCTCCTCCGGTTTCTCTTCCGGCGCGGCCTCCCAGCGCAGCTCCCCTGTTGGCCGCATATTAGTCTGATGCACACCCATCCTAATCACGTCGTCCCCTCCTTAGACGACTCCTCCTGCACTGTTCCCATCCAGCGTCGCAGACCCCTCCGGTGACCTGCCGTCGCCACGACTTCCCTTACTCCGCCTCGCCTCGCCCCCTGGCCGTCCCTCCTCGACCCGCCAACCCCCTTCCACAGGTGACCGGACCCCCCCCCCTCTTGGCCGAGCCTTTTCTGAAACTCCACACCCTCTCTCCTACGGTATTACATTTTCTCCCCTTTGCTAGGTTTTTTTCCCTTTATTCTTGAGGTTTATTTATTTATTTATTTATTTTTCACCTGGTTTGTGTATTAGTTCTATAATGGTGTCATGTTTTTTTTTCATTATTTTGGATGGATCTTGACTCCTTAGGGTTTGATTGGGGTGCGTTCGGCGCGCAAGTGGAACTCGCACCAAATTTTTGGGTTTTCTTCATGCAAGGTCCTTTTCGTGTTTGTTGTGGTTCGTTGGATGAGCAATTGGAGTCGCTCACTAAATGTTGTGGAATCTTTGACACCTGAGGTAGGTGGTTCCATGCATTTGCATCATTTAGATAATTTAATTTAATTTTTAGTTTAATTTAATATGTTTTATGAATTAGTTGCATGGTGCGATCTATGTTTATAATGTGTTGGCGTGTTCGTTTGATGAAAATTGGGTTTCCGAAATAGTATGTGTTTGTTTTCTGTATGTGTGTTGTTGTATAAATAATTTTTTGGGTTTAATATGTTGTGCGAAAGGCATTTTTAAATTTGTTTGTCATGTGTGCATAATGAAAATCTCACTTTCTTTATAAATGATCATGTTTTTTTTCATTTTGACCTTATTGGGGTAAGTCCTAAATTTTTTAATCAATTGTTTATATGGTGCAAATGTGGTTTTAGAATAATTGAGTGTGAAATTGATTTTAAAGTGGCCTTTGCACCTAAAAATATGTTTTGTTTTGGTGCAATGTTTTCAAGTTCGGTTCTAGGTGATGTTTGGTTGGTGGAAACATTTTTTTTAAGGGTAATTGAATTTTGTGTGTCTAAATGTGGGTTTTTAATGTGTAGAGAATCATTTTAAGCGTGTTGTATTGGTTTTGTTTTTCTATTATGGTTTCTTGTAAACAATGGTGGCTTCTTCAAAGCGGTTTTTGGTTTTTTACAAGGGGTGTAGATGGTTCAGATAATTGTGTTGTTGGTGTGAAACTAGTTTTAAGGACAAATTATTAAGCAAGTGGTTTGAACGACTCTCTTCTTTGTAATCGGGTGTGTTTAATTGTGTCAGCCCTTGTTGTGTTATTAAAAATAATGCTTTCTATGTTGTGCGAATTGTTTATGTTCTTGTTTGAGTGTTTCTAAATGGGGTTTTTGCAAAATGATTAGGTAACAACAAATATATTTTTAGAAAGGCATTTTTGGTGTGCGTGAGTTTTTTTTAAATGTTGTTTGGGTGTGAAAATGGTGACTTTTGTGTGCAATATCTTGTTTGGCCTGCGATATGAGAATGAAATATACTATGTGAATGTGAAACTAGTTTGAGCACATAAGAAAACCCTGGGTATCTAGGTTGGCAGACTAGAACTAGTGCGCTTGTGAACTGGATGGGTATCGTCCCTATTTCACTTAGCTAGATTGACGATTGAAATACTAACTAAACATATGATATCTGAGGGTCTTGGCCTTCTAATCCATGTGTTCTGAGGGTTGTGGCCTTCTAAGCAACGTTTTCTGAGGTTCGTGGCCTTCTAAGCCACATTTCACCGAGACACGAGGTCCTAGGGTCCCACTCGAGCTAGATAAACCTTAGAGGAATTACCTATAGTGCTCTACCATCGATGTAGTGGTTCCTTCCATCGGTATATGGAGGACCACATGTGTGTGTGTGTGTGTGTGTGAGTATATGTGTGTGTGTGTGTGTGTTCCCATAATGAACCTTCCTCATCCACTATAAAAATCGTGTTTGTGAAATGAGTTCTTTTTTAGTGTTTTCTTTAGCAGTTAGCCTGTAAATGTTTTCTATAAAAGAAGTTTGAAAGTATAATTTTGAATAAGCACTTTGAATTGTCTTTTTATGTTGTGGAATGGAACCTTTTTCTCGGTGGAATCCTACTGGGCTTTTAGCTCACACCCTACATACACCCTTGGGTGTATGTACTTTCTGTTTCTTCTGTGTTCCAGGTGGTGACTTTGTGCTCAGTGTTGGTGGTTCGAGTTTTTAGTGGCCTTCTCATGTAGTTTGGTGTTGTGGCGTGCGGATTCTACACCACTCTTGTCGCTTAAGGGTTTGAGTTATAGTTTTATTCCCTTTTGTTGTCGTTTATTTTTGGACATTGGTTCTAGTTGTAAACCTTTAAATTTTGATTTCAGTTTTATGGTCTCCTTAGTTGTTAATTCAAAGATCCATTTTTATTATCTTGTTAGTGTTTGTTTATACCGTTTCGGGTAAACCGTTCCCATAGGATACTCTTGATACCTGGGTACTTGTGCCAGCCCATGGGGATCGGGAATGCCCTTCGGGCCTTGCCGCATACCGGGTCAGGCGCCAGGTCGGATGGCGACCCGGCCTGGTTTGTGACAAAATGGTATTAGAGGGCAAGGTTTTCTCTGTTGGGTCATTTTTTTGGGATAGAGTCATGGTAGACTTGGGTTAAAGTTTTCGAGGCTTGACGTCCTGGCTACGAGTAGGGTGCATGTCCAGCAAAACTCGTAGAGGGACTCAAGTTACCAAAGTAAGTGAAGGTTTATCTGAGTTTTTGGTCCTTGCGGATGATCGTGTCTAAGGGAAATGAAAAGGGAGTAATGTTAGTGGTCTTAGTGAGCTCGCAGGGTCTGGCAAGCCTTGTGGAGCTGGGCACACTTTCCTAAAATACTCTCTGTGGCCAACGGTGTGACTGGCATATGGCCGCCAACCATATGCTCCAATCACCCACTGACACTAGTTTCCTCCTGTATTGTTTCTCGTCTCATTGTTTTGGATTTGTGGAAATTTGGTTTTCAAGTAAAAATGTTTTGGTCTTGGAAAATGTTTTCAAATGAAGAACATTGAAAATGAAATGTCGTGTGAGTTTTGAAAAGTGTGGGTTGAATGTTTTGGTTTGGAAAAATGGAACGGTTTGGTTTTGATCATTGGCGCTCTCATGGAAAACCACATGCATGAGTGTATGCGAAAAGGGAAATGGTTAATGGAACGAGTAGATGAGTGATTGGATGGATATGAGGTGGGTGCCAGTGCGGCACGAGAACATGCATGTTCTAGGCTAATGGGACACCATTGGTGTTGGTGCAATCCACCGGGATGGCTTATTTTCAAAATGTTATGCAAATGGAAAATGGAAAATTTGGTGTTTTAGTAAACAATGTTTGTGTGGCGTGTCCTTGTGCATTGGAAATGTCGGATGTGAGGCGTTTTGAGCCTAGGATCCTTTCTGAATGACTTATGTTCTGAGTTTGAAGTTTTTATTTTTATGTTGGTATATTATCATGTAGTTAGTGAATTCTTTTGAAAGTTCTTTAGGAAGACCTTTCAGTGGTTCCTCCGCACATTTAGTGTGCGCTTCTGGTATGTCTTGATCATTGGACAAGTTTGGTTGGGTCCAAGGTTTTCTTTCATGGCTAGTGTACGCTCCCCCATAAAGTGTTAACATGTAATTGATGTGCGGCCACAGATAGTTCGCCATTGGCCGACCCTCCAGTTGATTAATGTAAGGACTCCTCCTTTTGGGTGACATTGCTAGGCCTTTTCCTTTTTCATTTCGGTTAAGTAGATCCTCTCACAGTGGGATGACATGTGTGAGGGGAGTTGAAGGGAGTTTCATTCTCTTTGAAGTTATCTGAGTCGTAGGGTATGAATTTTGACACCATTGCGTCTAAAGTTTCCCCCTTGAAACGGTGAAAGGAATTCCTTCAGGGAAAAGGTGAAGGCTGTTCAAAGTTATCGGTGCTAACCAATATCTTGAAAGGCTTTTTGTGCTTTTATTGGCCGCAATGGTCAGGGTTGGGTGAAATCTTGCAGCGTGAGGTCCCCTAGATAGTCAAAAGTTGTTTGGAAGCAGTAAAGGAGACTCAAGTGGGGAAACGGTGGAAGCAACCCTAAGTTGTTGGTGCGGTCTATCGTTCTAAATGACCTCTGGTCTTTGGTTTGTTTCCTTTAAGGAAAGGTTCGTGTTAGGCTACTAGTTTGAAAGACCCAGTCATATGAGGCTGCTATGGTAATTTGTAGGAATCTCGTGTTGTTCAAGACGCAGTTTAAAGTCTTTCTCAGCATAAAGTTCCTCTCAACAGCAATGTTCATGTTCAGGTGATGATTGGTGGTGTCCTGTTCTTGTTCAGTATGATAAAGGGTGATGCGCATGCACCATTTCAACTCGGGCATTGTTGAATGTTCCGCGTATGATCATTCAGATGATGTAATGTGTTTCATTTGATGGTGTTGCCTCGGGTGCAATATGATTGCGTGAGGCACCAAAATGAGAATCTCCACTTGGGAGTCTTCAAGGCCTGACTACGAGGCAGAAGATGCTTCAAACATCAGGGCTCCAGCCATAGGTTTCGGAGTGAAGCTGGCACGTGGTCAGGAACCCCAGGAGTGTATGAGACCCCAACATTGTTTCTGCCACCAGTGTTAAAACTAGAGGCAGTTTAAATTGTTTCCATGGTTCTTCCACTCTGAAGGAGTAGTCTGGTTGCATGGGGTTTTTGCGACCATGTGGAGGCGTGTTTGTCTCGTTGCTTTGATGGTCTTTGGGATTGCGTCCCACTGGATACAAGCGCTTTAGTGGTCCTTATGGGAGTCTGTTGTGTAAATTTGTCTCAAAATTGAATAATGCTCATCCAGGAATGTGGAAATGTTGGTTTGTCTTGGGTCATGCTTTGGACGCCCCGGTTGTCGGGCCCCTCCCTCCCCGCCCCTTGTGGTGGGGTGTTTGGTCACCATCAAGATTTTTTATGTTATGTACCCTATGTTGGTTCTAATGGCGGCGAGACCGATGATGGGTCTCGCACAAAGGTCTCTAGAATAAATTGGTGTTGGCCTTTCCTTAATGGCGGGGAGTTTGCCCAGACCCCCCTATTGGTTTTCCTGTCTCGTCCTGGGTGTTGGTAGGTTCTTAATAGTGGGGAGACCCACATTGGGTCTCGCATTAATATCTCTAGAATTAATCAGTGATTTACTTTTTATTAATGGTAAGGAGTCCGATCGAACATCCCTTTGTCAGTTTTCTAGTCTCGTCTCGAGCATTAGTGAGTTCCAAATGGTGGGGAGCCCCTCGGGCCTCCCCATGTTGAGCTATTGCTTCTGTTTTTAAATATGTATTGGTGAAAAGTGATAAAAGTGTTCCATGGACGTGGTTTGACCTTGTTGTTCTTTCTAGACAAATGGTGTGGTTTTTATTTTATGATGTTTGATATTTTTTGGCTTGTGAAGTTGGTTTTCGTAGGTACGTGGGTTCCCATCCTCGGTCAGTCAACTGGAGGAATTCTAGCTCTTCGGGGCAGGCGACACATATCAGAAAGTATTTTTATGAGTTTCATGAGGTTGTCTTTAAGTCACTTCCCTTCAGAATGATGTTTTGCCCCTTTGCTTGATGTTTGTGGGGATTCCCTTTTATCTATAAGGGAGTGTGGTTTTCTGCTTTGGGGTTTGGTTCTGGTTGTGGCTTTCTGGGGATGGAAAGCTTTATGGTGGGGAGAATTGTCGCACCTGTAATTTATAATTTATTTATTCTATCAATTTTCATTACGTCATGTAGTTCGGGTTGAAACCTGACTTAAAATTTCGAGTTCATTGTGTTTTGGTCTTGATTGCATCTAACGCACCACAGTCGAAGCTGCACTGCCTCGTCCGAGTCACCACTCAACCTCACCCGGTTAACCGCTTGGCCTGCTTGGTGTTCAAGGAAAGCATATAAATGAAACGAATAATGAAATGGAAATGAAAATAATAATAATAATAATAAGTGTAATGAAAATTTAAGGAATTATTTTAATGATAATAATAATAACATTTTTTTAAATGTATTATTATTATTTTCATCTTAATCTTTTTATTGAAATTTTATTGGCCACACGGGGTAAATGTGCTGTTGCTTGATTCTTAATATATATATATATATAATCAGAATAGTAATTTATATTTTTATTATTGTTTTCGGTAATATTTTAATTTGGTTATAATTGTTAATTATGTTTTGATTAGAATAAAATTTATTAACATATTATCAATAATAAAATTATGATTTTTCTTTTCTTGTTAATTTTTTAGGTTCTATTTCATTGTTATTTTTAATCTATTTTTATTATATTATTTTATATTATTCTCTTTTTCCCCTATTTTTTTCTTCTCTTTTTATTCTTTTCCCTCCTCTCCTTTTCCTCCCCCTCTCTCCTGTCGCACCTACTGTGCATCGTGCTGAGCCCCTTCCCCGAAACCCTATCTCCATTTGCGCTGTCTGCCGGACCAGCCCCTATGACACCCCCCACTCCCTCTCGGCCGACACTGCGACCCACTGCCCCCTCCTCCGGTTTCTCTTCCGGCATAGCATCCCAGCGCGGCTCCCCTGTTGGCCGCATATTAGTCCGACACACACCCTTCCTACTCACGCTGTACCCACCTTGGACGACTCCTCATACACTGTTCCCCTCCAGTGTCGCACACCCCTCCGGTGACCTGTCGTCGCCCCGACTTCCCTTACTACACCTTGCCTCGCCCCCTGGCCAGCCCTCCTCGACCCGCCAACCCCCTTCCACCGGTGACCGGACCCCCCCTCTTAGCCGAGCCTTTGCCGAACCGTCGCACCATCTCTCCTATGGTATAACATTTTCTCCCCATTGCTAGGTTTTTTCCCTTTATTCTTGAGGATTATTTATTTATTTATTTATTTTTCAGTTGGTTTGGGTATTAGTTTTATGATGGTGTCATGTTTTGTTTTTCAATGTTTTGGATGGAGCTTGACTCCTTAGGGTTTGATTGGGGTGCGTTCGGCACGCAAGTGGAACTCGCACCAAATTTTGGGGTTTTCTTCATGCAAGGTCCTTTTCGCATTTGTTGTGGTGTGTTGGATGAGCAAATGGCATCGCGTACTAAATGTTGTGGAATCTTCGACACCTGAGGTAGGTGGTTCCATGCCTTTGCATCATTTAGATAATTTAATTTGTTTGTTTAGTTTAATTTAATATGATCTTTGAATTAGTTGCATGGTGCGATTTATGTTAATAATGTGTTGGTGTGTTCTTTTGATGAAAATTGGGTTTCCGAAATAGTATGTGTTTGTGGTCTATATGTGTGTTGTTGTATAAATGATTTTTTGGGTTTAATAGGTTGTGCGAAAGGCGTTTTAAAATTTGTTTGTCATGTGTGTGTAATGAAAATCTCACTTTCTTTATAAATGATCATGTTTTGTTCATTTTGACCATATTGGGGTAAGTACTAAAATTGTTTAATCAATTGTTTATATGGTGAAAATTTGGTTTTAGAATAATTGAGTGTGAAATTTATTTTAAAGTTGTCTCTTCATCTAAAAATATGTGTTGTTTTGGTGCAATGTTTTCATGTTGGGTTCTTGGTGATGTTTGGTTGGTGCGAACATAGTTGTTAAGGGTAATTGAGTTTTGTGTGTCTAAATGCGTGTTATTAATGTGTAGCGAATCATTTTAAGCGTGTTGTATTGGTTTTGTTTTTCTTTTATGGTTTCTTGTAAACAATGGTGGCTTATTCAAAGAGGTTTTTGGTGTTTTACAAGAGGTGTAGACGGTTCAGGTAATTGTGTAGTTGGTGTGAAACTAGTTTTATGGACAAATTATTAAGCAAGTTGTTTGAACGACTCCCTTCTTTGTAATTGGGTGTGTTTAATTGTGTCAGCCCATGATTTGTTATTAAAAATAATGCTTTCTAAGTGGTGCGAATTTTTTATGTTCTTGTTTGAGTGTTATTAAATGGGGTTTTTTCGAAATTATTATGTAATGACAAATATATTTTTAGAAAGGGATTTTTAGTGTGCGTGAGTTTTTTTAAATGTAGTTTGGGTGTGAAAAGGGTGACTTTTGTGTGAAATATCTTGTTTGGCCTGCGATATGAGAAAGAAATATACTATGTTAATGTGAAACTTGTTTGAGCACATGGGAAAACCCTGGGTATCTAGGTGGGCGGACTAGAACTACTGTGCTAGTGAACCAGATGGGTATCGTCCCTGTTTCACTTAGCTAGATTGACGATTGCAACACTAACTAAACATATTATATCTGAGGGTCATGTCCTTCTAAGCCACGTGTTATGATGGTTGTGGCCTTCTAAGCCACATTTTCTGAGGGTTGTGGCCTTCTAAGCCACGTTTCACTGAGACACGAGGTTCTAGGGTCCCACTCGAGCTAGATGAACCTTAGGGGATTTACCTATAGTGCTCTACCATCGATGGCATGGTGACTTCCGTCGGAATATGGAAGACCATTTGTGTGTGTGTGTGTGTGTGAGAGAGTATGTGTGTGTGTGTGTGTGTGCCCATAATGAACATTCCTCTTCCTCTTTAAAAATCGTGTTTGTGAAATGAGTTCCTTTTTAGTGTTTTCTTTAGCAGTTAGCCTGTAAATGTTTTCTTTAAAAGAAATTTGAAGGTATAATTTTGAATAAGCACTTTGAATTGTCTTTTGATGCTGTTCCATGGAACCTTTTTCTCGGTGACATCCTACTCGGCTTTTAGCTTACACCCTACAAACACCCTTGGGTGTATGTAGTTTCTTTTTCTTCTGTGTTCCAGGTTGTGACTTTGTGCTCAATGTTGGTGGTTTGAGTTGTTATTGGCCTTCTCATGCAGGTTGGTGTTGTGGTGTGCGGATGCTACACCACTCTTGTTGCTGGGAGGTTTGAGTTATAGTTTTAGTCCCTTTTGATGTCGTTTATTTTTGGACATTGGTTCTAGTTGTAAACTATTAAAATTTGATTTCAGTTTTATGGTCTTTTTGGTTGTCGATTCGAAGTTCCATTTTTTTATCTTGTTAGCATTTGTTTATACCATTTCGGGTAAACCGTTCCCATAGGTTACTCTTGATACCCGGGCACTTGTGGCAGCCCGTGGGGATCGGGAACGCCCTTCGGGCCTTACTGAGGACCGGGTCGGCCGCCGGGTCGGATGGTGACCCGGCCTGGTTCGTGACATTATGGCTATATTTGGTTTTGGGAATAGATAATGACATGTAGAAGATGAGGGATGTCCACATCATGCAGTGGTTTGATGATATCATAAAACTCTAGGTTGTGGTGCCTGTGGAAGGGGAATAGGTACCCATGAAACTATTGACAATAGCCCGCACCTATCCATTGGTATCCAATTGAAGAAAACTAGACTCTTACTAGTGGACCCTAGTTGATATCCATCAGTATTTTCAGGGGTAAATCATCATGACTAAGCCTCAACTGGTAGTAAGGTTGTACATATTTATTAATTCATTTTTTTGTTTAGGGATGTTTCTAGCATGATATGTGCACAATGTGGTGTGGACGAGGATTCATTTCATGAAGGTGACTCTAGAAATTGGAAAACATGTCTATCTTGTGGTCCTAGTTATAGTGAAGCTATATAAGGTACTACAACATGTCAATAAGGGGATGAAGATACTACATGTGTGTGTGATGCTTCTCATTCTATTGAGATTGGTGGCTGCACACATTGGTGGATACCGATTCATTAATTCCCTCTCCCCTCTAGGCAATTTTTTTCCCAGTGATTATAAACATCACATGGTGTTTTTTTAAATATTGGTTTGAAAGACATACTGATTAGGGTGAGTAATGTAGATAGATTCTAATTTCACTTATTCCCTCAACTAAT
Source organism: Viscum album (assembly GCA_963277665.1). Taxonomy (NCBI): domain Eukaryota; kingdom Viridiplantae; phylum Streptophyta; class Magnoliopsida; order Santalales; family Viscaceae; genus Viscum; species Viscum album. The sequence continues at coordinate 1,219,127,205 of OY728159.1, forward strand.
GGGGGTGATAAATGATGATGGAATAGAGATCAAAGAGGACCAGTAATATCTCTTGGCCTTCTGAGGTGGAGTTTTTATGGTGAGGGTGGAATATTAACCAATCTATGAAACATAAAACCTGAAGCATTTTTAGAGACCAATTAGGTGTCTATAGACACTTAATCAATAGGTATATTTGGGATTAATCCATGAAAATCACCCATGTGTGATAAGGAAGATCTGAATCATTATAAAATCAAATACGTGAGGATGAATAATGACTCTCCCCCATTCAGTTCTGCATACATGCATGTTATTGATTATATGAGAAGCTAGGAGGATCCCTGCAATGGATTAATGTTGAAGAAGTGGACCATTTGATTCAATGAGGTATTGGTCCCTCTACCTCAATATTGAGGCCAAAAAATATCAATGGATGACCATATGGGAGGGATTCTTCTCATCATGATTATGGATATACAATAGTGAGTTTTATGATATATGGATTAGCACCGACCTGAGAGGAACGAAGAGGAGTAGCATCACTCAGTCCTGTTCTCCAACCAAAGAAAACTCGATAAGAAGGTGGGCCATTGATGGTTTTTGGAAGGGGGGCTTATCATGATTTTGGATGGTAGTTGTGTCATGTTGACATTAATACTGATTCCATTTATCATGAAGCCAGAGAAATCTGGAACATAAAGAACTAGTTCCCCGACACATGAAATCTATTGGATCATCTTAAATGGAATGGTATGGGACTAGTTGGGATCATATATTCCATAGATGGATTCTCTGTGTTTCAGGAAGAAGGGTTACAACATGTGATGAATTTGGATGATCTTGTGAACTCTTAAGGCAATACACATATAATGACAGATCATGGGAGGGTGTCTCTATAGATTACCTCTCCATTAAATTTATTAATGGACAAGTTTGTGAATCTCTATACCTTTCAATACTAATCAGATAGATCTTGGGGGGATGCCACAACTAAGGAATCCCTTATAGGATGTTGATTTTTTATCATGGAATGAATCCTTTATGTAACAAGGAGTAGATAAAAACTTGATGGAAACCACTTCAGATGGATTCCCTAATGCTTTTTAAGTAATTTTTAACTAATTAACTGCTAATAAATCATTCCTCATTCTTTATCTAGTTTCCTAAAATTTCATCTATTCTATACTTGAGTTTTTTTGTCAAGAGGACCCGATTCATCAGGATGGAGGTGTGGTAGTAGGCATAGTGGACCAACCCCTCTGACCTATGTCTATGGATATATAAGCAGCAGGACCCAACAGTATTGAAGAGGCTAGGGTGAATACCATGAATTCTCTAGATTCCTCAATCATATATGGCATTACACATCTAGGTTCCAAAAAACGACTATCTGATATCACAATATGCCACTTCTTGACTTTTGTATTTTTATATCAATTCAAGGCCACACATTTTGTGACTCCATTAGGTTGACATACATTATTTTTGTATAAAAATACTAGGATTAGTAAGGACTCTACTATTAGATGTGGTTAGAGGATCTATAATTACTTTTCTGATGGGGCTCCATTCCGTGTGGAGGTGCCTGCTCAGGATGAACGCGCCACAATTTCTAGTGGCGCCACAAGTGGGGAGTCACTTAGTACTATAATTGACAACCATATTGATATTGGATCATGTGACAAATATCAAACTCACGATAAGGATCCAATACCATATAACATGTTTCAATAGGGGGATACCTCTTCATAATTCATGGTCATATTTTTTGAGTAAAATCATGCTGACCTAAAAGAGATGGAAAGTTTGATTCTGAGGTGGTCGAGGATAGTTGGGCCCCCCGACACAGGGAGTGGATGTTGGTCATGTTATTTATCAACAAATATCCATAATCATAATGAATATGCTAAGTGGGATAACATTACCACTTTCTACATAGTATATGTGCTTGGTGGAGAATGTGCGGGGTCAACACACGCTAATCTAGGATTACCTTGCCAATATGTTTTGATAATGTAGTCCCTGTCTAGATGTAACATGGAATCAATTGATGTATATCATCATATAGATGAATCAAGTGTGTGAAGAATAATCCCACTTATATAATTGTAGATTAATTATCATTGTTCCTTTTCCTCTAATCAATTGGAATTGGTCACATGATTGATGGTCCACATGATGGAAGCTAGCGAGTAATTGAGACAAATATCTCATCAATTGGATGATCTATGAACTGTAATGGACCAGTAGTAGAGCAGGTTACATGAGATTCTCCTAGAATAAAATAAATAGGAATAGGAGATAAAGTGGTGTTTAATGATCTTGGAGGCCACACACCAAAAGGGGGTTGAGCTGAAGCACTCAATCAATGGGGAAGAACCATAAAGTCTACGATTTTCCAATCTTGTGAAACATAGTTTATTGTTTTTGTTTCATTGATTTTTGTGTGTTTATATATTCTTTTTTTAAATTATCACACAATATTATGTCAATGAAACAAGTAATGACCAATAACTACGCTCATGTGGGGCATGACCAGTGTGAGATTCAAGAGACTATCACATAATTGTTCACATTTTATGAGTGTCAGATAGTCATGGAATACTCAGGGTCTAATGATGTTGACTGAATAGCCAATGTGTTTGGTATGAGAGGGGTTGTGACTAAAGAATAAGGATATCAAATAATAAAATGTCCCCTTTCCCCACACACTAGTGCATGGATAGGATAATGTAAATGGAATTGGAATCAATCCGAATTATATGGAATGAAATGTGTGAATCACAATGCCTAAAATTTGGAACCCAGGGTTGATGAAATTATGACATAGCATAAAATCTCTCTATATTGAAAACCCAGTATTCATACCGATAGTCTTAAATGTGGACATAAAATGTGGGTTGACTAATGACCTTGTCCTAAACATGGAAACTAACTTTAAATGTTTTATGATGCCTCTTTGTTCATTGGTCTAAGATGATTGGTGAGACGATATGGTATGGGGAATCCATTTGGGTGTCCATTCAGACATGAAAGGGGATAAGGATCCAAATATAGGGCATGTCAATTGTGGGGGTGGAGTAATGTAATGTTTGAATGAATTCAAATATAATTGAAATTACCCCACCATGACGTATCACATATGGGTGTGGCCACATTGGTCTGAAAAAATATCAGACCCATATTCCATGAAGAACATCTGAAGTGTGGGCCTATGATGACTTATAATTTTACATCATGATGTTGAGGATGTTGAGAATATAGTTTATTATCATAATGTGTGGATGATGAATATTTTTATTAAGATAATACTGTAAGGTTGATCAATGTAACAATTTAACATTGTGTGATCAAGATGTGTCTCAATGTTTAGCAACATGTGATTTTGATTTTTCACGCTATTTTGGGTCATACTACATGGACCCTGTAAATGTCTGTCCTGAACAAGATTATCCAACATTGGGGAACTAAATGTGTTTTGAGTGAGCCAAAACGGGAAGAATTACCACAAGAATATACATAATCAAATGTGAATAAGGCTTCAAAAAAGAGGGTATGTGTTCATTGGTTGAGTGACAGGCCCAACACACCAAAATATCACCGTCTGTGATCTTAGTATATGTTCATATAGTTTGGAAAATATAAAATAGGTTAATGTTGTGTTGCTCGGATTATCTGATGTCTATTCGTAATGTAACTTTGGTGAACAAGGGAAATAATCCAAACATGAATGTGACATAAAAACCATCATATCACAGAAGTATTCATAAAAATATAGAATGAGTCACATGTGTATGAAAAAGGGAGAAATCCTAGTGAAGATCATAGTTTAAAGTCACTGAGTATAGACCATGGAATATATTATAATGTCGTGTTTCTCAGACTAATATAAAATTTTCAGTCCTTCAGATTGCATAAAATATATATGAGATAAAACCCAATGTGAATGAGGCCTTGGAATATCACATATTCAATACACACATTAATATTAATTGATTTATGTTTATGGTCAAAATACTTGGACTGTAACTGAGATTTAATGAAAAAAGGTTAATGATCATGTGGCTTGTCTTTAACTCATTTTTTGATGTAACTACATATATCATTTGGATGGGAATGATGAGTTATGTATTTAAGGAACACATTATGTTGGAAGTCTGAATCTCGTGGTGGAAATATGTTCTAGTGAGGATGCTGATGTATCCCACAATGATCATGGGGTATCATGAACTTGTTCACTACGGGATCATAGTTTAATTCCATGTGCTCAAAGAATTAACTCTCAATTTATGGCCAAATAATTGTATCACGAGGAATAGTTTGAAATATGTGTTTATATGGTCTGGTGTTATGATAAAAATTGACATGAATGATGACCATGGAGGCCCCCACACTTCACCACCACAGAGAGGCTTATAAAAAACATAAAGTCGTTATTCATGGATTTGATTGTATAGTTTAGGTCATAGATCTCAGACCATTGAGGGAAAATTCCGAGATGAATATATTAAATGTTGTGGTACAATAGAACTAATGAGAATGATTGAAATGAGTCTCACATAGACAACAAATCCATTCCTGTCGTAGCTCACATTCAACTTAATGTTCTGGTGCATAGAACAGCCTTATAGTGAAGGGTTTTGGAGTTTGGAACTAAGTGGACCTACCTGAAAGAAGTGATATACTACCTCTAAGACCACTTGGAATGTTTCTAGGAATCTCTATATATCCAAAAAAATGGGACTGAAGAAAAGAATAATTATATAGAATCTGTGAAATTTAATGTCAGGTGGTAATGGTAAAGATGAAAAATGTGAAGTATGGGTATTGTTGTGGCTAGACCTAAATAAATACACACATAGTTCTTAATTGTAAATATCCCATGTATATCTCTTACCCATACATAGTGAGTGAGAGAGATAATCATTTTGGTTCTTTTTTTCTCTTTTTTCAGAAGATTTTCATTTTCTATGGTCTTTTTCATTTGATCAGCTATACCATGATGGAATATATGGGATTTTCAACATAACCTATATAGAAAAGAATCAATCCATAGATAGATCTGGATAGGTGGCATGGTAGATGACTAGTGCCATGGGTGACTCCATGTAAGTCAAGAACACCACAATGATGTTCCATTTTCATCATGTGGCCAGTGAAATAATGATGTAGTTTAAGGATATATGTTAGGATTGTTCCATGCATTTCAACATCATGTTCTATGGGAGATAGTTATGTAAGAGGTATCTTAAAGGTCATTCCTACTATAATGAAAAATAATAGACCATGATAAAGGATTACAAAGGCCCTCCCCATACCACACACTCCCGAGGGAAAACTCATGATAAGGGGAAGAATGTGTTATATAATGGTCCGGACCATTGAAAAAATTTCCAAGCAATCTTATGTATCCCGGAATGATGGAAATTGTGCCATACCACTTTCTTAATGACAACATAGTAGATGAATTTTTCTAGAAGTGATATCTTCTGTGATAAGAACACCATGGTAGCACTATGTTGTTTGGTGTCATGTATCCCAAACTCTGAGGTTAATAGTTTAGTGTTATAGAATTCAGACTAGTAAAAATCATGTATCTCTTATAGATATATTCAGTGTGGATGAATGAAAAACATGTAATGAATGAGGAACATTGAGGGAAAATTAAAAAAAACCTTTGAGAAGCCAAGAGCGAATCGTAATTTAGGGTGATAGAGTTTGGATAATAGGGGCTCTTAGTTGACAGTCATAGTGTATGGACCAAGGGATTGTGAAACTCCTCTATTTGGGTAAACAATCTACCAATAATCCTTATACATCGTGATCCATGCTCAGTGTGGGAAACTAGGAGTGGTGTTATGATATCTCTATCACATATAGAGGCGTACAACAATGTTGATGAATTTTCAATTTGTGAATGTCCCAATGATAACATCATTCCCACAGAAGGTGTTAAGATGAAAGGGGGTGGGAGGGGGAAACCAGGGATGTTAGAGTTACACTAGAACATAGGAAGGTGGTAAGTGTGTAAATCAATGAATTCTCGGTGAAAATTATGAAAGGGGAGATTGATGGGTGGGATCCATTTTTCTATGTTTTCATAATAGTATCCACAACATCACCAATGACAGGTGTGGAATGAAAAACCTTAGTCGATTTTATACCAAATATGAAACAAATTATCCACTATTTTTTCCAATGATATTTTTGGGCATTTGACTAGAACGGGCGGTGAGAAAAATTATAATGAGACCATAACCATTAGAGGGTCCATATTAATGTTAATTAATTGGGGAATACAAACATAGAAAGGCATTTTATTTGGAGATAGTTCTTGAGAGTGATCGTGTGGAATTCGAAACATTAAGACACACACCCCAATGCATTATATAATTTCATTTATTAGACCAAACTGGACTCATGGCAAAAATACATGTCACCAATAATAGATCAAGGTCGTTTGTTTTGGACAAAGGGATAATTGTTTGAGGTCATATAGTTTTATCCATATGTTCAAAATTTAACATCATCTTCCTTGGATATATAAATGCAGTTTCCCACCATGAAGTATAGATGAAATGTAACAAGGATTATTGTCATGAAACTAGGATGCTGGTGAGAGAGAGGTATCCCATATAGGTTGTGTGTGGTGATGAAAAAAAACCCGATAGGAATGAGGAAAAAATATCTACATTGCACCATACACTTCGAAAGGGAAACTCTGGTCACTAGAAGAAAGGGTATGCGATAATACAACTGGGTCTAAAGAAAACATTTCTAGGTGCCTCTATGTTTACCATTATAATGGCAATCAAGACACATTATGTTCCTGATAATGGCATGGTAGATAGACAAATCTAGGGTAAATGTCCTCTCAATTGAGAACATAAATCCTATAAAAGATAGTGTCATGTACCAAAGATAAGAGAGAATATATCAACACAGAAAAATTAGAATAGAAGGAATAATATAATATGAATGAGGATTAGGAGCACTGATACACACTACATGATCTTAATGAGATTCAAACACTATGTGTAGTCATAATGTCAATACCAAGAAGTGAAGTGGAAATATATGACATGTTCTCACCCAGTGGGAATGATTCCCAAGAGACCCAACACCACAAAACATATTATTAATAAAAAAATACATATAGTTTTTTTTATAAGGATTTGTCTAGGATATTGGGATCAAAGATTTGGGGAAAGTGTAGTTTAGTAGAAAGATCCATATTTGAAAGATGACCAATTGAGGTCCATTCATGGAAACACATTTTCATTGAAAACTGGCACATAGTTTAAAGTCATCAGTCTTGGATTGGGGTGAACGGTTTAATTTCATGCACATGGGATGTTCCCTTTCATGTATGTGAAAGGGATCATCAGTGTTGTGTCATTTAATGTCATGCTTCTAAGATTATGAAGATACATTTTAACGTCATACTGTAAGTATGAAGGATCTTACATAGTATAACTTCATCTAACTAAGATGGTGAATCCCAATTTAACATATTGTTGAAAGGACATGAATCGTTTCATATTTTCATGTTATGGTAGTAAGAAAATTCATTGATTTTTAATTTAATGTTTCAAGGATGAGTCCATGAATATTATCCTTGTTCAGTAAGGATGGTGTTGCATAATGATTAAGGTCATTCTCCTTGGACAATTTCCTCAATGGAGATGAAGATCCCATACTCGATTTTAAGAGGAGGTTCCACCAAATCTAATTCTTCTACTGAGATAGGGGAAACATTGGGTATGGGATATTCCACTAGGATTACTAATTTAAGAGGAAATCTGGAATTGGCCTGAGATGTATAGTTATATAATGATGTTGGCGATGAAAGCGACATTTTCATGGTGAGATCATTGAAGAGAGACAAATATTATACCACTGACAGATACATGCGATGGGAATCGAGGATCCAGTGCATCGTACCCTTTAGGATTATGATCTTAACCTACTATTTTCTTGGCCTATCAATTACTGGAGATGAATTTAGATAATATTCTACGATTGGGTAACATCATGATTTAGAACCATAGAAGTGAAGGGTATTCAAACAAACCATTCACTTTGTTGGGTAATTCCTTTGGTGAATACAGTTCTCCCATCTACCATGGCACAAATTTTCTGGCCAGGGATACTTTTCAGTGCATGGAGGAACATCTTGTTGTTGGTTGATTGAATTGGGAGGACCTCCCATTTGATTTTTCAAGATATGGGGAGGAACTCTATATCAGTATTCACTGTAGATGGCAGGTCCTATTATTTGGATGTGGGTGAACAAGGAAGACCTTCATGTGGCTGGATATTTACATAGAATGGAGGAAATCAACATGATTATTTAAGGACATATGGGTGGACATCCAAGTCAAGCTTTAGTGGAGTATGGAGCTCCTCTACAATTATAAGGTCTAGAGCTGGGAGGTCCTCCGCTATAGCCAGTGATGACATGAGGAGGACCTTCATAAAAGCGGTTGGATACATGAGAATAACCCCCAAAATAAGAACCATTAGCACTATGTGGAAATCAATACCATAAATCTATATTGATGGGATGACCTCCGCCATTGATTTTGTTTGGAACATGTGGAGGAAATCCATGTTTAATTCTATAGTAGGGATGAAATCCACTCTGGATGGTGATGGCGTAGGGAGGGCCTTCATGGTGAGCCTCTTCTTTATAAACACACCCGTAATTTCTATTTGGGACATCAACGACTGAGAGTGTCAACCCAACTCTCCTAGTATGTGTTTGATGGATCGATCTAAAATATATGTTGAGGATTCATTTTTCTACAATAGTATGGACATGGAGGAGTTTTGCAGGGGTGGAAATGACACACATGATATATTGATGAAAACTATGGATGATTATTACCATCCTATGATTGGTCCGATGTAGGAATTAGGTGAATCTAACCAAGGATGGAAGAGCATGGGAATGGTCTACCTATTCCTTAGCATGAAGATCAGGTTGATGGCAGTGTTGATGTGTTTTGGTGTGATCCATCATTGTAGGCTCATAAGCTATATTTTTTAATATTATGAATCTGGAATCCCCTACCTCATAGGTAAATGTGAGTGAGTTGAATGATCTCTCTAGGGATAGAATCTTATATTGGTTCATTATAGGAGTTGGGAGAAACAGCTCCCTACACAACCCGAGTGGCAGTGGTGATAGTGAGGCAAAAAAGCCTTTAGTTCATAGAAAGTCATGTACCAGGTATAAATGACTCCATCCCACTCTTACTATTATACGAGGGTGTCCATAACCTTCCTATCCATCATCTCATAGGGTCATACGGGGCATGTGAACTCAATATATGATGATGTTATTTATGGTGTGGTGGAGGTGGGGCCACATGGAATTTTTGTATCGACATTTCTCATCACCCATCGTTGAATGGTGTTGGGTGAGAGGTATAATGTATATTGGGTCCAACAAAAAAGGTAGATTTAGCTATAAATATGTATTAAAGGTAAAAAATTCCCAATAACTTGTCATCGTCAAATATTATTTAGATAGAGAGAATTATCTATGATGAAAATGCCGTAAATTAAGATTCCAACGTTCAAAGACCACAACAACTATTGATTTCCACAGTATACTCATTTTTTTTCTTAGTAGGCCCTTATAATAAATATATTGATTCAGTACCACTCTAATATGATGAACTAAAAACTCAAATTCCTATAGTCCCCATATTATGTAAAATTGTTTAACGGTGGGTTCATAGTTTCTTTTTGTGGTTCTCTCCATCAGGACACGTCCTCCACACATGTATCTGATTTTTTTTCTTTCTAAAGGTATTTATTAGACCCCCCCCCCCATTCTGACCTTCTTATTTCAGGAAACATTCTTCACATTCTGTACTATGTATTATCCTTGATTGTAATGGGATGACGGGAAGTCAGTTCCTCCATCAACAGATTCCACCTTGGATTTTGTCACTTAGTCTATGTCTCCCAAATATATTTGCGTCATATATCATAATACTAATTTGAAATTTCATCAAAATTTGGGCTCTAGATAATTATGATACTTATGCTTACAAATTCCATTGGGTTCATGGCCGAGTATAAATGTTAGGTCAAGAGGGTAGTACCACTGTGAATCAGTAGAATTTATTGATGCTTGAACTCTAGAACACCATTATTTTTCCTCATCAGATGGATTCTCATGTCTGTGGAACTAGAGGAATCCCACTTTGATCACATGGTCTATTAGGTCGAAGTCATTTTTCAGATGTTTTCTTCAAGAATCCCAATTTTATCATAGGTTAGTCTGTATGTTTTCCATTTTTTCAAGACTGTGAGATGGGGATTGATCGGGATGCCAGATAATGGAAGACCAGAGAAGATCACCCTAATGAGGGTGAAATGTACAATATTAATTATATTGATGGATCAGTATCCCCATGGAGGTAAAAACAATGACAATTCATCTCTATAAGATACATTTTCATTCCATAAAGATTGATGTAGACACCACCGAAAGAGGATCACAGAGTTTCACCCTAATGATGGGGACACCATGGTTTACCATTGGCCATGATTTAACAACCTAGAGGGTCCCAACATAACATGAGACATGGAATAAAACCCACATATTTTGAAGGGATGATGTGGGGAATAAGAACTATAACTACTTGTTTTATGAGGGTTTCAGGTTTTTCGATGGTGTAGATTAAGTGGTTCTACATGCTGATATGGCCCATGTTCTAATTAGAAAACTGATGGGGATAATGGGGATTATGCACTAAAATGACCCAGATGGAAGGCATGATAACGCTAGGTTAAGATTGAGGCGATAAATGACTTTTTTGTGGAATGGAACCAATAGATTGTGTGTTAGTGATATTGATTCTGAACCTCATGGACATTTCATATATAACCAATTTAGAAAACCGGAACCAAAGTCCACGTAGTCAGAAATAGGGAGATAAGACACCTAGGAATCTGGACCATGAGGATAAAGAATATGGATTGATTTCTGATGGAAGTGATACATATACATGATGGAATAATGATCCCAAACATGGAAACATGAATATTTTTTAGGATATTAATGGAAAATGGGATGGATAATTTGGGATGCTTCAAATGTACAATGTTTAGATGAAAGGTATCAATGTACAAATAGTTTAGAAGATGAAATAGGGATTATGCACTAATACTACCCATTAGACATGAAAGTGATTATGCATTGGAGATCCCCAGATAGAAATTGGTAATGTGGTTGAATATTATTATCTTATAGGTATGTGGTGCACTTAGGAAAATCAAGATGAATGATGTATGGTGTTGGTGGTGGTGGATCGACAAGATTAACCCATGGTGCTGGATATGGGGGGATATATGCCATAAAGGGATTTGGTCACACCATGAGGGTAAATCACTAGGAGGGAGTACCTGGGTTTACCATTGTTTTCAATTGATCCTCAAGGGGGATTCTTATATACCTTATTTAGAACACATAGATCAAAATCCATGTTGTTCAGAATGGGGGACATGGGCCTTACACTTGGATGGATTCCTAGATATATATGGATGTCAGATTCATTACTAACCTCTAACACCATATAATTAATTATTGGTGTGAGAAACAATATGAAGTAGTAGACTGGATGATCATGTCAAAAAATATGTTTCAATGAGATATGGTGTGGGGATTTTTTATATGAGATAGTTGAAGAAGATCATATTCCCTCTGAGGAGGATCTAATTCCATGTGATAAAGATATAACTCACATAGAGATAAGTGGGAATGGAAGATTTCTGAAGCATAATACACCATGTTCATTGCATGGGGTCAGACGTTTTTTAATATCTTGTGATGAGGATGTTGCTGAAGGGATGTTTTACATCATTCTACTCGTATGAGGAGTAATCAATCCTCACCCTATGGAATTACATAACTGGTACCCATTATCCCTTGGGTGAGGGAACACAAAAGAAATTCCATATGGTGGCTATCTAGGGGATTGGTCGATTGTGGGGTCCAGGTTACTATGTCTATTATGAAATTGAAAATCAATTAGTGTGAAATTTCAAAAAGAAAGGGGTCAGACCACACAACATAGGACACAAAATTATTTACCAATAAATCATTGCGTAAAATCATGGAGTTCCACATAGAAGAGGATCTTGCGAATATGGGAGACTCAATGAGAGAGGATTTAGAAATCATTAATTCTTTGTGGTGGAACATGAGCTATGCGATGGAATGGGATTCATGAAGCATGGGGAACCTCCCATAGCATTGAGTTTTGTCTTAATAGAAGTGTTTTTTTTTGAAGTATGAATGCTCCATGAAGCCTCAGGTAACCCAAAGGGCCTCCTTCCTCTAAAAAAGTGTTAGACCTTCATGAAAGGAATCAATACTAAAGGAATGGGAACTGATGAACTGGGGAAGGGTGTATTGAAATGTTCCAATAACTTAGATGATCCATTATTTTATACTTCACAACATATAATTGCTTTTCCACTTGGGATATTTGAAGTCAAAATGTTGGGGTAACAATCCCATTTTGGTTGGGTGAGACAGATATTTATAAGAAATGGGATCTCGCATTGCGCGGAGGTGTGCCACAATGGAATCAGACCTTCACGAAAGGAGGTGACTCTATCAGTCCCAAGGATCAATCCATCTGGTTCCTTAGCATGGTTTTGGTCGGAATTAGTATATCATGAGTTTCTTATGTACTTGTCTCCAATGTAGTGATCAGTGTCTATGTACTAGAGAATCAGGAGGCAGCCCTTTTTTATGATATTTGGGCTCATTGAGGTTGAATTTCATCCCATATATTTATAACCTTCCTCAATATAACCCATTACACAAATTTTTGCACCAAAATATCAATTGGGGTTAATATTAAATGATCAATTAATTCCCCCATCAGAGACTTGAACGTAAATAATCCAGAATAATTAAAAAAATTCTAAAATAATACATTACCACCTACTCGGTTACATTTATTTATTTTAAAAGAAAATATATAAAATCACTATAAATATATTATATAATTAAAATCATATACATAATAACATATTTTATTTAATTATAAATTTTTACGACTTTTTTATAAACATTTATTTATTAAAAACAATGTTATGATTAATAGTTTCTTTATTTTACATTTATCTATTTTTTTCAATATGTTTTTTTCATTTATGTTGATCATGGTTCTATATTATGAAAAAATTAAATTACTATAAACATATAATATATGTTAATCATATAAATTAATAATCATCCAGGAAAATCATGTAAAGTGGAATCAATTTCATTGTTCAGGGAGATGGTATGTCTTATGTGTGAATTAATGATGGTTTCACATATCGATGGATAGAATGAATGAAATATAAATAATAATTCAAAATTATAGAATCAATTTTCTATCAGTTATGTCTTATATTTTCATTATAACTAATCTTATTATCATCCATGTAAATTGGAAATGAAAAATGAATGACTTATATTTGTGGATGTGTTACGCCACACTTACACACTAGTGTCCATATAAATTCTCATTTGATTGAAAATATGATGTATAATAGTTATTTCATAATAATAATTAAATTATAGCATATTTAAGATAAATATTTCAGTAAATATTTATAACTAAAATATATAAATAGGAGATAAAATAATATTTAAAATGAATGTGATCGATTAATGTGATTACAACATCTATGAATGATCTCTATTAGGTCTCTTATTAAGGGCCTGAGGTATGTTCTTACTGAACACTGGAACATCGAGAATGTGTACATGGATGCATTTGAGTGATTTTCGTATGTTGTTTTGGGTTAAATTCCTCCCTGTGGTGTGATGAAAAGGGATTAGGGGGTCCCATTAATAAGGAAGCAAATGGCAATACATGGAAACAAGATTAATATATAACCAGTTCATCCCAAATCAATATGATTATAAAGGACTATATATTTGAATACAAAGAGGATAACATAAAAATATCAAAAAATATTTAAATTTTTATATACACTTGATTAATTTTTATCCTTATCATTAGGTTTAACCTATATGTAATCATATTTTGACCATAACATTATTAACATCTTTTTCAATTATCATTGTTCATAATATTTCATATAATGTAATACAATTATCATAAATGAAACTTAGATGAAATTTTATACCATTTATGATTATAACTTTCATACTAAATGGGTTATTTAGAATATTATTTTCATAATATACTATTAATTTTAATCAATTTTCAATTAACACAACTAGAATTTTATGAAAAAATGCTAACAAATGTATTAAAATATAAAAACTTTTAAAAATATATAAACATGAAATTTTTATATAAAAAATTATTTTATCATAATAATTAACCCTATTAGTATTACATTAAATATTTTTAAAATTGTTTATTTTATTAATATATTAATTGAAGAAAAAATATATCAGCAATGAATAAGAATTTATGGAAATTATTTATTCACAAACAAATTAAATTAAATTTTAAAGATAAAAAAATTTATTTATCTTTTAAATAGTCATTTAAAAAAAATTATCGCCTTTTATATTTATTGTAAAATATTAGACGTATTATATTAAATATATTTATATTTTTAATGTAATCCTTCAATAAATTAATTTAAAGTAAGAAATCCATATAAAATAGAACCAAATGGTTATATATTCAATATATCTATTGTAATATACAAATTTCACCCAACTATTATAACAAGGGTAAGAGTTGAGTTCATTTTTGAGACCATATCACTTGATTTTAACCCTAATTTTACTACTTTACCCATAATAATGGGACAAATATTTATAACTATTATTAATCCAAATAAATAAAAAAGTTACATTCTTCTGAAATGTAGACCACCTAATTTTAAATATGGAATTTATGTTCAAGATTCAATTTATTAATTATTCTGAAAACAAATCTTCATACAAACATGATGTGAAATGAAATACTATTTTTCATAATTATGGCTTGTAAATATAAAAATGCTTTCATACCAAATTCTGCCATAAAATTGATTGTAATGAAAATAATTGGATCATTAAAAATATAAGTGAAATTATTATAATTCTAAAAATTTAAAAAAATGAACTTTTTAAATTCCTGAAAAAACTACATTCTATTATATTCAATTAAATTATCTACTCACTAAAAACATAAATATTTTTATAAATATATTGAAAATTAAATCTAACATAAATTAATAATGACGGTCACAAAAATTTAATAATTTTTATCAAAGAATATCCATATTATTTTCAAAAATTAATTATAAAATTCCCTAAAAATACCAGTAATAACACTTTTTTTTCACAATATATATTTAATAATAAAATGTCATTTAAAAAAATCCTTTCCATATTTCCTATGATTAAATAGAGAAATTTTTATTGTGTAGGTACAATATATATAAATATATATTAAAATTTCATAATTAGATTAATCATATTTCTACCATCAAATTCATGTTTAGTTTATAATGGTCATATAATATTATTTCATGGTATATTTATGCTTGGTATTCTATGTTGTCTGCACTATCCTGCAGAGTGTTATTTTAGAATCTTATGGTGTTAATGTTTTTACTATAGTAATACCATATAACACCTCATGCACTTCACAAGATGGATAGCTCAACATCAGATAATTAAATAAGTATTGGAACATGTTAATTTCATGTAGGCACATATCCATAAACACTCTTTACCTATGAGAAGGAACATGTTTCTGGCCAATTGGGGGATTTCATATTATTTAATTTCATTTGGATACTTTTCAATGGTTTGGTAATGGTTTTCGAATGCTCAATATGGATGATCAGGATTTCAAGGCACAACCACCAAGGTGCGATATGAAATGGTTGTGATGTCAAGAGTTAATGTCAATGAAGCATTATATGGTTCACAGAAAAAAACATGAATTAAAACCCATAATTTTTAAGTTGAACTATTTATTGTAATTTGAAAAGAAAATACCACTCTGTTTGATATAATTATATAAAGATTATAATTTCATGAAATGAGTGAAATCATAAATGATGAAGGTTCACATGTCAACAAAACTCGCAATCCATACATTTTTGTTGACATTAGTGATGGAATGAAGAGACATGTCTTACAAATATTAGATAAGAATAAGGTGTTGTATGAAAGTTGAGAGATCCCACATAGGTTATACACGTGAATATATGTATCCTAACACAATCTACACAACCACAGTAATCAGTGATCCCCAAATCAATCATAGTAGATGAATTTTTTAGATGATAGAGATTATTCATTTGATTATTTGAAAAGTATAATTCCACACCCTTCATAATAAAAAGTTCATAGTCATGAAATTTCATATATATACACGTGTGCTTGAATATTTCATAGGTTATCTTGGTTTAGAATTATTTATTCCCCAAATACACAGACAAACCATGAAATAATGTTTGGTGGAAGAAAACCTAAAATTTTTCCTTTTATATGAGATTCGATTAGATTTTATATTTGAAAATTATTTTTATTTACAATAATTATATCTTGAAAATAAATATTCTACAAGCATATCAATGGTAAGGTATTCATACAAGTTTTTTTTACACAAAGCGATGAAATGCCTAAAATGTTGTTATTCTATAAAGAATTTTAATCAATAAAAACAATGTATATGTTAATAATTTTAAGGAAATGATAAATTTTTTTCATTTATGTTTATCACAAGTTGGATCCCATTCTATTTTTGTGCTCACGTGACATGAAAAATTATGAGCCGTGTATACTAAGAGATATGGTGTAAAATCCCATATATTACATACTAAAAATAACATGTGATGTGGAAAATTATTATTCATTTTCTTATTTCCATGGATTTATTAGGAGAACCTAGAAAGTCCATAGGTTTTGGTTTCCATTGGATATAGACATACGTAACTCAGACATGAAATAACATAATTATGATTCTCTAAAAAATCCATTGTTGATTGTTTTCTTCTTTAATATTTCAAAAACATAATTTGTAGATCCAAGGGTAGATTTCTCAATGAATTATTTTTATTATGTTTTTAATGAATATTTTTAATCCAATCTTCATACATATGTTCATGTTTAATAGAAATTGAAATTGAATTTAAAACGGGATAAAATATTTTAGATCACTAATCATCCCTGAAAATTTTAGGAATAATTTTCATCATTCTAAAGTGATTAATATTTAATTTTGGAATACATTTTACATGTATCATGCATGGAATGGTTATATTAGTTTAATTTTTAGTCTTAATTAAAAGCATATGACCACTATATTTTAAAATACATTCAATGTAGCATTTTTTTAAAACAATAATGAAGATCTTAGGAAGAAAGAATCATGCGAAATTTACATTATGAATATTATAAATAAATATATTATTCATTTAGTAACATTAAAATGTTCCATCTCTTATTGAATTGGAGTTTTTTTGGAATTATATTAGCAGATAGATCAATTGATTTATTATATTTTTGGAAATACACATTTAATTTATTGGATTATACCTTGATTTTTTATTTTTTATTTTTTTTATCATTTTATTGTTCATGTTCATTCCTTAATGAATGGTTTATATTTGGTGGCTAACATTTATGACTACATAAGCATTCCAATTATTTGTTTTAATGTTCATATATGGGAGGATGATATTATTTGATATATTTTATACACATGGTTAATTGTTTTTTAGTATTATTTTTATTAGATAAAATCAATTATATGTTCCTTTTCTGATCTCTATAAAAGTGGAAATATTTTTGTACATTCTATTCATCAAAAGTGTGAGAATGTTGTGGGTGACACTTTGTTTATTTTTGTTGGGATTATTATATATCTATCACAAAATTATATTAAAAATTTTTATTTCGTTTTTTATTATTCAGTTTAAATTTTCCATTATTATTTTTATATTATTAATAATTTGTTATCATATTTTGTGTTGAATAATTTTTTTAATTTTGGATTTTTAGAAGTTCTAAATGATAGAAATATTGTTTTTGGAATAATTATAAAATTATTCCCAGTTCAATACTCATATTTTTTATCTGATGAATTTATATGATCTTTTATTTTTTAAGCATTCGATGATTTCACTATGTCTTCAACTAATATGTTTTTTAGTGACGTGAATTTCTTTATTATATTCAAATATTAAATAATTTCAACAATCTAACACATTTTTTAATTGTTATTATATATTTGAATTACATACTCTTTTGAATAGGCATTTATAAAATTAAAAAAAATAGAAGTATTATAAATTCATGATTATACTAAATTAAATAATACATATTGAAAGATAGGTAAGGTTTCATAAGATATTTAATGATTTAAAGTAGGTGATTCTTATTCTTTATAGGTAATGTGATTCAGTAATTATGTAAATTGTTTTATTCTAAAAATGATGTTAATTTTATGTACAAAATTTATATATAATTTTTGGTATCTGTATTTGATACGTAATCAGTCATTTTTTTGTGGGATATTTTTTCATGAGGAAATATCAGTTGATGTTTATTATGGGGTTATCGAACATATGAAATGACATATAATATCATGGATTTAATTTTTTTTATTCTTTAGGAATATTTTTTATATTTATTTATATATATTTAATGATGATATTTTAGAGATTATTACAATGTAGTAGTATATATGAATATCAAAGACAACCCTAGGTTACCCAAGGAAAAGGAATCTGAATTGGTCCATTAAAATGACCACATGGTACACCCCATCAACACAGGATGATAAATTTTTCCGTAGCATCAACATGTTAATGTTTTAACAGTTTCACCCTCATATTAGGGCAACTGATTGTAAATCATTTTCGATAAAAAGCATCTTGAAGAATTCATATATTGGTTACCCATGATGTATGAAATAAGATTATTTTATAAAAATATATATAAAAAAGATCCCCAATAAAAAATTATGACTAAACTCTTTTTTTAAAACATTAATCACATGAAAATAATTTCATTATTTGGATTCATAAAATGGGCACTAAATGAATGAAATATTGTATGTATAGAATTTACAACAATATACCGATGAAAAAAATCAAATGGTCTGATCACCTTGATGTAACATAAGGTTTCACCACACAATCCCCTCTAACTAACTTATAGCCCATGAAAGTGACAGGAAATTTTTAAAAGAACAAGAAACAAGTATAAAAATTTGTGTTATATAAAAATTGATTACTATTTATAAATTCAGTGAGATAATGGGACTCGTAATATATCAACATGGATTCTATTATATTTCATATATATATATAAATTGATATTGTTTGAAATAGAAAAGAAATGTGGTTTTATTTTTAAAACAATTTTGAATGAAATTGAAGGAAAATCCCCATAAAAGAAATAACTTTTAAAAACATATTTAAATAAATAAATGGTTATAAAATAATTTTATTTGAGAATAAGGGCCATCAATTTATGAGAAAAAATTTATTAACCATTTTACCCCATTTTGTTAATTTTTACATTAAACAAACCATTTCCACTTATATTTGAAAAATAACACAAAATGTCATATTTAGTTCAATTTTAAATCCATCATAAACTAAATCATGTAACATAAAATAAGAGAGAGAACCACCTTGTTAAAAAAATACAAAACAATGAATGAAAAGTAAATGCATATACATGAAAATAGTATCAAGGAGAAAATATAGGGATAAAATACACTTAAAAAAATAAAATAATGAACATGTTTCTTGTGAAATTATTAAGGGAATTAAGAGAGCTGACACAATATTTTAAGCCACAATAGGATTAATATTCATTTAGTTTTGTTCATAATAGTAACATAAGAAACTTAACTACCCCATATCATCATTTCTATTTTGAAGCATCCCATATATACCTATCTAGTAC
Source organism: Viscum album (assembly GCA_963277665.1). Lineage (NCBI taxonomy): Eukaryota > Viridiplantae > Streptophyta > Magnoliopsida > Santalales > Viscaceae > Viscum > Viscum album. The sequence continues at coordinate 1,219,147,108 of OY728159.1, forward strand.
TTTGTTGATGCTAAAATAATTAAAATGAGGTATTCAATAATAATTCAAGATATCAATCATTTTTAACAATATCTTATGTAACTAAATAAATTATTTGTGATAAAAAAGGAATAAAAACATACATTAATAAAGAATCAACTAAATAATACAACATATATTACAAACTCACATGAAAAATCATGTTTCATATTTCTGACCCATTAAAATTTTAGAAGTATCACATAATCTAGTGAAACAAGTACAATAAAAACACCATGATGGAATCACAACCATAAAATTAATTAGTTTGAAAATTTTAAAAATGGATTGTTTTATAATTTCCAACTCAAAAATCTATTTCATTGTAATCTCTTTTAAAATTAATTTCATATACCACTAGAGATATCATTTTTATGAAATACCTTGCTTTGAAATTATATGTATCCATTATAAAATGGTTTTCTATATATTGGAATCAAAATTGTTGTTTATCCGAATAAATTCACAAAACCCATTAAAAAAGGAATCATGTGATTTCCATTATACACATTTCATGAAAAAATATATCTTTTTTATATAATTACATTACGTAAAAAAATATTAATATCATGCAAAACTATTTTTAAAACACATTATAAAACATCATTCTATATGAAATATAATTATACAATAATAAAAAACGAATTTTAAAAAATCTAGAACATATTTTATTGAAACAATAACAATTTTTAGTTGGAAAACCTATATAAAAAATCTCACAATCAAGTAAAAATGTGTCCCCATTTATGGTGAACTCGCAAATAAAAATTATCCTCCAAATAATCATCTAGAAATAGTGAAACATTATGTTAGAAAAACCCTGAGCCACACATTTAATTTTAAAAATTCTACATTACAAATGGGAAAAATACATATAAGAGATGATATAGGGGAAAGGGAAGATACAATTATTTCAATGGTGATGGATCTACCTTCTAAACAAATTCACATTTGGATGGAAGAATCCATTAATCGAATTGAATGAAGAGTACTCTCCTCCAAGGGATATAATGTAGCTAGATGGAAATAATGGGAATATGAATATATGATATATGGAAATTAAAATAGGGGTATAAATGTAAATTCAAATTTGTTTTAAAATAATCTATGCAATTCGGCTACCCTACTTTCCCACACATGGTGTGTAGTTACCCTGGTAGATCCCCTATGGTGTTTCATAAGTATTATGCTATGTAAAACCAACAGTTTGATGACCTTGGGGTCCTAAACCCATTATTAATTATAACATTACCTATCCCCCATAAATAAATAGTGCCCCATGATAAACAAGAGAGGACCCAAACCGCGGTGTATCTCTTTTCCCCTGAGTAGTTTCATATAGAATTACGCTTGAAGAACCATCTCTTGTGGATACTATTACATAGTCATCAATTCTATGAAATAAAATCATCTTCTAGAATATCATAATGGAAAATAAACTCCCTTTTAATCATGGTACATCCTTTTCATGTTAACATAAATGCACCACTACTCACTATCATTATGTGGAACTCTAAAGGAAGACCATTACAACCCTCCCAAAACTCCCTTTGTGACAATAACAATCATACTCTATGGATAAACTTTTTAACATAGTTTAAAGAGAATTATTTCCATCCATTAGAGTGTGTCCCCATTTGGTTTTGGCATATTATTTGAGGTTACCCATATCTAGTGATAACCCACATAAGGATAACACTATTTACAATTATGAAGCTCATGTAGAGATTCCCCATGGTATATCGAATGGTTTTATATTGTAGACAACAATATTGAAAAATTAAATTGCATTATATGGTTTAGAAACAAATTAATTACACCAGAAACCCTTGTATAAATTATGATAACATACATGTTAACAAAACAACCAAAATAGTATAGTCAGTGAGTGAAAAATATCCCCACCATAAAACTTTTATCCCCTAGAAAATCACCAATTGGAAATGTATGATATAAGAGTATAAAACTCTACATAATAATTAATATGATTATGGTTCATTAATTCATTATAAGGGATTAACTACATGGAGAACATTAATCACTATATTATCATTAAAACCATATAACCAATGTCATCAAAACAACATGACTAAAATCCTCATCCAACATAGATAAATATAAACACCATGTAAACCATAACCAATTGACCAATAATGATATGAGATTTGAGACTTATAAATGATCTACCCAAAATTTATATTTTAAATAAACCGATCAATGAATGGTAAAAACTCCCTAAATGGAATCTATTATAACATATAACCATCAAGCTCTGAAAACAAATAATGGATTAATAATTCAAACTGACTAAAAAATTTCACCTAAGAATCTAATTCATTTTTATTCAAGACAGTTAAATTTAAATTAACGAACAAACATCAATATAATTTTACTCATCATGATTTGATCCAACACGTCCAAAAAATAGAAAATACTGAAACAAACTGAAAATGAAGTTAGTAAAAAATCAACACGTTCTTCCATCCCAAGTCAATACACTCTATATTGGAAAACTATGACTATAAAAAAAGTACACTATTTATGGTTGATCCAGTGAAATGAAGCAAAACACAATGCATACTGAACTTAAAAAAGTTAAATGCTTACTTATTATCCAATTATAGGCCAAATTGTCCCCCATGTAATGTTCTCACAAAAAAATTATTATCACAATAAGTATGTATATTCATTACTATAGAAACTAGTTTCCACAAACAATAGAGAATAACATGAATAGATTTCCTAATAACCCAAGGATAACAACCGATAGATACCAAAATAAAATATCCAAAACTTAATGTGGAAAACAATTATAAAATATATATAATAAAACCAAATTACACTAATGTAATCAATATATATTGAAAAGTATAATTCAATAGGTAACAGAAGATTTTTTCCACTACACTATTCAATAAATTTTCATTGTTTGAACTAAAAGGATCTTATATATGCAATAATATGATTCATTAGGATAATTTACTTTTAAATAATGGATTTTACAATATTTATAGAAAATTATATAATGAAATTAATATTTACCACAATTATTGAACAAATTAAATAGAATGCTAGTAAATTCTAAAGTAATGGACAACTATAAATTATGGGACACAAAAAGAGTCATTAATTCTTCCAATAATTAATCACACAATGTAAAACCACCTATTTTCATTAATATCACCAATTTTTATTAGTGAATATTAATACCACATTTCCAATGAATAAATTTAGAAATCAATGAACCATTATTCCTTTTAATAAATTAATACCGTATGATATACCTAACCCCATTTTAAAACTAAATGAAAACATAATAAATATTCATTACTATTTCTAATAATTAAACCTAATGACACTACTTCAAATCATTTCCATGTAAATTTTAATTATTTATACATATTTTTATAAAATACTATTTCCATCAAACATTTTTTTAAATTCCATAATGAAATGAGAAATATTGAATTTACATTATAATTTTTATCCCAATGTGGTTTATAAATAAATCTATTTTTAAATTATATTTTCCATCCTATTTTGCTTTTAAAATACTGTATATATGAAAATCATAAAATCCCATTACTAAGAAAAAATCCATTTATAGTATAAAACCAAGAATAATATAATGGGTTTTAATCAAGTCAATTCCTAAAAACACTTTTAACCCTACAAGACCACTCATACCATAGGGAACGAAAAATACAATATGGTTTGTCAAATAAGCCACACATCACTATAAAAAACAGATAAAAAACCTCTCTAATCCATTTCTAATAGGTGGATAAAACTTGGGGTGGAATTTATTGTCAAGAAAAATCTAAATTGAATCTCTAGATCTAATAAAAAGCAATGCAAGGGATTTCTTCAAGGATTCATGGACTATTTTCTATTAATACAATTTCTTTTAAGATTAATTATAGATCCTATGCTCATGCTTAACACGATATATCATACCATTTAAGATAACTATATAAATGTTGTTCAATTCCAATATTATACATGATTCATGGAGACACAAAAAAATCATTATTTTGATGATATTTGTGTTTAAAAAACAATAGAATAATCAAAATTGAAATCAATATCATGACATAAATCCTGAATATCTGCGGTACCTCATACATATTATCATGAAAGAGATCACATAACTCTCTTGACTCTTACCTATCATGTTTCAATATCATTATCTATATACTATCATATTCCCCAAATTAATATAAAGATCATATATAACCTATTATTTCCCTCAACCTAGTCTCTATTACTAGTATTTCAAAAAAAGAGGGATACCCATAAAATGGGCACCTAAAGTAGTCTCTAGAAAGGACCAAAGGGTTATATTAAACCTTAAGGGATGCAGACTACCTCATGTGAATCAACGTATTCACCGTTGGGATTATTTCAACAAAAATACCATGTGAAATATGGTGGATAATTTTTATTAAAATATATTTTGTATTATTCATATATCTAATGTCCATGAAATATGAAATAAGTGTATCGAAAAAAAATAAATACTAAAAACATTTCATTATTAAAAATTATTATTCAAAATAACAATATAAATATGTATTCTCTATGTATTGTCTCGGACACGGATGTCACTCAATAGTGCCCAATGCCTAGATGGCTACAAGGCCTCAATCGCATCTCTACAAATACTGGAGGCAGCTGAATTGAAACGAGGTCCAATATGGGTTTAATGGGAGACTATTCCCTCATTAATAGAGCATCACAAAAAAATTCCACATAAAAATAGTGAAAGTGAATTAAAGAACAATCATCTAAATTAAATAGGCACGAAAGACATGAATACATGTAATAATCAGAAGTATATCATATAAAAAATCATGCAGATTAAACATGTATCTAGAATGAATAAAAATTAGTACATAAAAATATAATACAATAAAGATGTCCTGAAAAGTAAAAAAGAAAAAAAATTATCCCAGTAGCATAGTAAGCCTCAACTTGGTCTTATGCTCCCCTATTCCAAAGCAACAATCAACAACCTATACCAATGAACATTCCCCTATCACCACCTCCACCTATATAATATATTTGGGTCCCCAATGATGCCAAAATATGGTGTCAGTTAAACATCATTTTTGGTGACCAACCAGGTCTATAAATCTCTAACCTCAACAAACAAGTCCTAGAAAGAGTAACGAATGCTGGATATAAATAATGTATTCCCATGGAATAACTCTACCACACTTAGTAAAATAAACATACATCAAGGATCCTTGAATAAAAAGTTTTCTCATAAACAATAATCTATATGAAAAGTAAACAACTCACATGGCCATGTTTTTCATCCATTTATATCTAGTAACCCACGACCACATGATATATTAAAGTATGGAAGACCACAACAACATTGTATAGTGATGAGTCGACCACAAGGGCTAGATCCAAGGTGTCATGTACTAGGTAATATATGTATAAATACATACCATGAAGGTCTAGATCTCAAGAATCCACATTGAGTCCCATGGATGTCCCATTAAAAACTTCTTCTAGGTAGTGGTTGGGGTTCTAGGACTATGTGTATTGACATATCCTACGTGAGTCCAAGAAAGTTGGACCGAAATGGTAGCAAGGGCAAATGAATCCCATGGAATCAAGACCCAAGGCTAAGAGTCAACCTAGAGAGTCCACAACCACGTTCCAGATCTATAGAGAGTATTCCATGGAATCTATCAAAATATACATTCATGCCTTTATACTTTTTAACAAGAAATCTTTTCAAATGCATGAGTATACCCCCCCCCCCCATGTTATCCACATTCATTTGATCAACCACTTGGGTATTCCACCCATTTAATAACATGTAACAATAACATTTATTTTAAAAAAAGAATTTTATAAAAATATAACATAGAGAAGTTTCCAGTACACCTCATATGTGAGCTATTCAATTCCATTTTTCCATTACAGGGACCTCTTTTACTACAATAGCACAATCACACACCTCTAGGGTTGTTTAAACATGCATAAATAGGTTATTTTATTAAGGAAACCCCCATAGGTGACCAAGAAATATGTAACCGGTGTCAAACCACAAAAATAGAACCTATAAGAATCCACACGAGGTCCAACTAAGCCTAATACATGTAGCTTACTAAAAAATGGGGCCACACCGGAATGTCTGATCGGTGGCATATCAGTCGAATGACTCAAAATTAATAGAAAAGTAAAAAGAATTTATATAGAAACTAAATCATATTGGTAGTAAAGATCTCATCTAGTATTTAGTTCTGATTCATCTCAGTTTTGAAGTTACTTGATCAAGTGATGAATAACAAAATATTAGGGCATATGAGCCTAAAATCATATATCAAAATTGTTGTTCTAAGGAATCAAGAATGGATACAATTGAATCAAGGAATTACCATTGTGGATCCAATGAGGTCAAAAATAATAAAAATAGAGTTTGGATGGTGAATAAATCCAAAATCCTAGGTTAGTTTCCTTTAAGAGCATTTCCCATGTTCACTTCTCTATCCCTTGAAAAAAAGGATTTATGTTTTAAAAAGAAAATTTTAATTCCAACATAATTTTTAAATAACACACACACATCAGGCTCATGTGGTTTACCTGCACAGTTTCCCAAATCCAAAAGGATCCATGCTAATCTCACTGTCTTCTAGGTGCACATCACACGGTTACCTTGCATGGTCTGACTAATAATGTTGTAACTGTGTGTCAACTACCTGTCAAAATTCAACAAAATTTTTTACTTACCGCATGGTCATGTGACCTCTACCATATTATTTCCCAAACCGTTTAGAATCTACTATCTCCACCGGAACAATTATCTTAATCCTGAAAAAACCATGCACCAGACCATTTTCATCCCATAATATTCTTCTAGGCCCCAAACAAGCCACATACACGTTGAAAACACTTGTGATCACAAAGGATATATATGTAAGGCCACATAAATGAATTTAAAAATAAAAGAAAAGTATTTGAACATATTATGAAAACCCACATTTTTTAAATCCTTCCCCCGTAGAGAAATTTGTCCCTAAATTTCCATCTTATGTGTTGTCAAAATTCGTCGGAGAACAACTCTCACCATTGAGCTCATACATAAGTCTCCTGCACCCTATTATCATCCTATAAATGGTCATGCATTCAGAACACCTATACTATAGGAAATCAAAAGTCTCATAGAACCTTCTTGCTCCTATCAAATTATATATATTAGATGCTCCTAAAAGGATGAATCAACCTAAATCTCGGCCTTCTTGTGTTGAAATGTGGGAGACAATTCCAAATAATTGAGGCACATCTATGATACAAGGAAGATGTTGTGCATGGCTCATCACCTCTAAAGTAAATACAACCAATAGTAAACTGCCACGACTATCTCCAGAATATGAAATGGCCAAACATATCATGGTGACAATTTACTATGTCTCTTGGTCCACATGTGTCACATCCCTTGTGAAGCATGAATGAAAACATGATCCCAGACTTTGAACTATAGTGGTCATCTATATCAAATAGAGTATATTTCTAATGAGACTATTTAGAAGCCATATGTGACTATATCATCTGGACATGATCAGAAGGCTCAAATAGGAGATGCATTCCCAATAAATCTTCATGTGGTGCCTCAATCAATCAATGGGGATAATGGAAAGCCAATCGTACAAAGACTCATAAGGTGTCATCTGTATCGTCGCCTGATAATTTATATTTTAGGAGAATTCAATCAGGGTAATATTCCTCTACAATGAGCCCACAAAATCTATTATTCAAACTCGAAACATGTTTTATGGTATCATTATAAAATGCCATAACTGACAATCAATCTGAGGGTGGAATACTGTGTTCTAGATCCCCTATATACCAAGATCCGTTAGAAAACTCAGCTAGAAACAAGACATTAAGTTGTCATCATTATTTTAAATTATTTAATGAGGGACCACATTTTGTCATACCACATCTAGTATATATCAAATTTTAATATCACCAACACTGAAGGTATCCATGTTCGATAAGAAATGAGTGACGCTCAAAATCATATCAACAACAACCGACACAACATCATTTCCTCGAGGAAAACATGGTAAACCAGCCTAAAAATCCATTGTGACATCATCCCATTTCAGCTCCAGAATTGGTAACACCTATAAAGGAATGTCTATTCATTGATGTTATACCTTCACCTACTAATAGGTAAAACACCCCGTTACAGAAAACTATTTCTCAATTCATACACATCCACAAGTACGAATGACCCAATTCATGATACATATTGGTGACACCATGATGCAATTCCCATGAATAATCATGAAACTCCCACATCAAATCTTCGTGAATATCCCAAGGAACACAAAAACATCTTTGAATGAACAAGATCTCATTTTCCCCTACTATATAATTGGATGGAGGGTCCTTAGTTTCTACAAACGTCAGGAGAACAAGGCCCTTTCAATTTGATAAATGCCTCACCCCCACACTATCTAGTATGGTTGAGGTCACAATGAGGGGTGATAGATAGAACTTACTCTATCATTCATGCACCTCTAGGTGCATCTTAGACAAAAGTTCCACAAACTGCCACTTGTTACTAGCATTCTTAACTACACGTGTCGTATCCCTCATGCTTCATGCATCTACCACTACATTCCATAACTAGACGTTTATACAAGCACGATGTTAAAAGACTCTATGTACTACACCAATGTTCTCTAATTCATATTCAAATCATGATGTGTAATGAAAAAATTTTGGACACTATGGATTGTGTACATCACTAAATGATATCTTAGTAAATAATATCACCAACAATGTAACCCATGAAAAAACTGTAGCTATATCCAGATCATGTGTACGCTAATTCTTCTCATGTGGCCTAAATTGTCGAGACTCGTACAACACAAATCTATCTCTTTAAATCCTCACTACTACCATCCCAACACCTAATGCATCATAATAAACATTGTAACTCCTTACGTGACCAGGAAGTATTATGAATTATGCTGATATAAACCTTCCATTAATTTCATGACAGTCTTTTCATATGAATCAGACCACATGAACATCACACATTTCTTAGTCTGGATCTTTAATCACAATTCTATGCGTGATGAATCCCATATAAAACTATTATAGTGACCCTCATTCCCAAGAAAACACCATATATCAAAAATATTAATATGCCATTCCTAGGAAACATCCATTATAACATTATCTAGGTTCACTGATATTCTTGTATCTATGATTATGTAAACTAGGAAAATAATTTGATCCATACAAATGAGAAAATTTGTGAGCTTAGTATATTAGTAATTTTATCTCAATGTATTCAAAACAATATGAAGATTATTGTAAGCTTTTTATATACTGTGATAACAGAAAAACATATTGTCCATGAAAACCACCAAAATATAATCAATGTAGGGATAAAACACTCCATTCATGAGAGCCATAATAACCACTAGCATGTTCGTGAGACTGAAAGAAATAACCCGATACATTTGTAGGTGGTACTTACAATGAAAGGTGGTGCATGGTTGGTCTTTAGGTAAAACACAAACATGATGACATCCTTATTTGAAGTCTATCTTTGAGAAAATTCGTGATCCTAAACTATTAAGAATAATTTCATCTATATGGGGTAAGGTAAATTGGTTTTTAATCAACAACAAGTTCAGTTTCCAATATTCCATACATAGACATAGTGTACCATCCATATTTTTCTCAAAAATAACAAGTAATCCCCATATAAAAGTATATGGTTTAAAAAATCCCTTCGCCTCAAAATATTTTAAGAGACTCTTGACCTAAAAGAACACCATCATAGCCATCATGTAAAGAGTAATGGATACACGCACATCTCCTAGAAATAGAAGGATGAAGAAATCCACCACTCTATCAGGAGGTAATGTAAGAAAGTCAGTGGAAATAATTTCCTTGAAGCACCCAACCAGTGGAGGGTAGTTGTCTTGAATCACTCCAAAATCATCCAGAAATAAACTAGTGATATGGGTTGTCATCCTGCATAGCCCACACTGCTCAGGCACAGCTCGGCTCACCTGAACATCCCATTCACCATTTTGAGTAAACATTTCACCATATGGTGATTTAAAAGTCACCCTTTAGTAATAGTAGTCAATGTACACTCTATAGACTACTAACCAATCCATCCTAATAATGATGTCAAACCCTTACATCTTGAGGAAATAAATATGACAAATTATGTGGACGAACCATCATCAATGGGAATCCCAATTCATAAGAAAATATCACCCCTTCTTTCTCCCAATGGTGTATCTAGAATCATAACACCCTCAATATGATAAAACACTAGACCGAGGATTTCTACCACCCATGTAGATATAAATCCGTGTGATGCATCTAAATCAAAAAGAGTAGATATAATAGTAGAATCTACATAGATCATACCTCACTGTAGACATTCTGAGAGCCTGCTCATATTGTGTGTGCAGAAAATCATAATTGTGGACTATACCGCAGTCTTGTGACCCTTCCAATGTACCCTGAGCTGATCCTCCATGTTGTCTCTAATAAACATGTGTTTTTCTTCCACGACCACATCAACCACATCCTTGGCAGGACCGACCTCGACTTCTGCAACTCCCAGACTCAGATGGATCTGATGATCATGTCTCGGAACCAGATGTGGGAGATGAACCCATACCATTAATAGTTAGAGGTAAGATCCTCAAAAACTATAGAATTTTCCTAATCATTACATAATCTCATAACTCAACAAGGTCATGGTCTCACTAATATTACAATTGGCCTCGATTACCACACTAATGGAAATACACCAAGCTTCCATCACCCATAGCCTGAATGGAACTCATTTTGTTAGAGTCCTCGAAGTATCTCTTCCTTACACAAGATATAAATCCACTAGGTTGAAAAAAAACACTCCCATACTTTGTACCCATAGAATCCCCCATGAACCACTCTATGATAAGCTCCTGATTAAAATCTCAATGATAGATATAAATATAAACACATTGACATTTGATTTGATAGCAAGACGGAGTGCTTCCTGGATGTGTCTCTACCTCAATATCTCATCAGTTAGATATATCACTGCAAAAAGATTCATCTTTATAAAGCGTGTAGAGTATTACATAATTGTCATCACGCCCTTATCCATATGAATGAACTCACTATCATTCTCTATTCGTAGAGACATTGGTAAAAGTATTCATAGAAATTGTTCAGAAATTATATCCAAACCATATGTCATAGCCCATCAGCCTAGTTCAAAATATCACACCATAAATTCACCTCCCCACATAGAAAATATTTATTGATCTTCCACCTCCACCTAAGAGGTTTTTGTATATGCATAAAAGTCACTAATATGGTTGAAGCCACAGATCTACATTCTGTGGACTGCCATCCCTTGAAAACATCGGAGGATGTGACTGCTGGAACACCAGGGTTAGCTCAGCTATATCCATATAAGATCGTGGTTCCCCATTTATGGTTTTCGTATTAGAAAAAATACATCACAAAACTATGACTCGACACCCATGTTGAACTTCCCATGGTGCCTCAGCTGACAGTAATGGTGGATGAATGGTTATCTCATAGACCACCGTCTCTTTTGTATGGTTATAGCCTCTCGTGTGGCATACCACTAGAGGTTTTCATGGTGGGATTTCTCTGCAATTATAAATGCATTCCATAGAAAACAACAAAAACCAAATCATATATCTTAAATGGGTATGATTGGTCAGAACCCTCTATGAAACCAAGCCAACAACCCATATTCTGCACCTAATCTATGACTGTAAAAGGAACATCCATCCAACAACTAGAAACTATGCCTATTTTCCACTAAAAATCTCTATATTGTAAAGTATATATCATAATTACCAGTTTTTATTGTCATTTTACATTTACTAATATAGGATTTTCCACCAAGGGTTTTCTAATTTAGAGTCCCTAGGGGCCCATAATAACACTTTAACCCAAAACCTGGTTCCCATCACAATCATATATATCATGTTCATTTAGGATATTAATTTTACTGGTGAATAATTTTCTAATTCATAGAGGCCCATACTCTTGTTGATTTGAATGATGGTGTCCCGCATTTATCTAATACACCCAAACTATCACTACAGTTGACACATCTATCACATCAATAATCAGAGTAGCATTCAATAACTAAAGCTTCCTAAATTTCATTGAATATTGCATAGAATGAGATTCTATCATGTGTATATATGATGAAAAAGATTGAATATCCTCATATCATCATGTTCCAATTGATAAAGAACACGCAATGTCACCAACAGTGACATCATAAAATGTGTGTGTCACTAAACGGTGAAATCAATCAATTGTAAAAGTCGAAATCCAAGAGTTATCATTTTCATTAAAGTATTTTATGCTTTTACCTATATTTAGGGAAGCTACTCCCAAGCACAAATTAGTACGAAAATCATTTCCCCATCCATCCTTAACTAATTTCTCCATCAATATGTCTAACAAAAAAACATACCTATTATACCACTTTGTAATGTCCCAGACCCAGATGCCACTTAATAGTGCCTTGACCTCGGTTGGCTACATGGATTCAAGCGCCTCTCCCCAAACTCTAGAATCTATCAAATAATAGTAAAGAACATGATGAGTTTATGGTCTGAATATGACCTCACTACCAAAGTATCAAAGTGTTAGTAAAAACAACTACTAGGGGAAGAGAATTTAAAAGTAGTCAACTAAAGTAAACAAGCATGCAAGAGAGGAATACTTATAATAACTACAAGCATCTCATATAAAAAATTATTTAGATGAAACACGTATTTATAAAGAATCCAAATAAGTACATGGATATACAATACAATACATATGTCTTAAATGTACAAAATACCAAAAATCCATCCCAATAACATCGCAAGAGACATGTCGGTCTTATAGTCACTTACTCCAAAGAAATATTCAAAAACATATACCAGGTTACATTCCCCTATCACCAAATTGAAACATGTAATCTATTTGGGTCACTATGGAGTCCCAAATAGGTTGTGATATAAGCATCGATGTAGGTGACCACCCATGGTCTATACAATTCTAATAGCATTAAAAAAGTACTAGAAAGTGTACAGAATGTGGTAAAGAAATAGTGTATGACTATGGATTAATTCTATTGAAATAAGTATAACATAAAATCCCTAATGACTCCCTAAAACAAATGTATCTCCTAAACAGGCAGCTATAAGAAATGAAATCATGTCACATGACTCTTTTGTACATCAATCCATATGATGTAACCCACATCCACACCATATAAACATGTGTAGAATCCCATGACTACACAATATAGTGAAGGGTGGACCACAAGGGAAAGAGTCTAGGTGTCATGTACCAGGGAATCATTGTAATAAATCTAGATAATGAAGGGACAGATCTAGGGAACTCATCCAAAGAAACCACATCATGTCCCATGGGTGTCGTAGTGGATACATGGACTAGGAACAAGTTTGGATTCTTGGATAATGTGTACCGATATGTATTATGTGAGTCGAAGCATTCCAAATCCACAAGGTAGAATGGCCCAAGGCATCCCAGGGAATGAAGACCCAAGGGGAAGAGTCCACCCAAGGCATCTAGTACTACATTCCATATCCATAGATTGCAGTCCATGTCTTCTATCAAACAATGAAATCAAGCATTCATAATATATAATAATCAAAAACTTCAAAAATATGGCTAAACCCACTCATGTAATCAACTTTCATATAATCATCCAAATGGGTATACTCATCCATTGATTTACATTTACTAATACCATTTAAATCAAATAAAAATGGTAGAACAAGATATCACAATGAAATGAGGTAGAACATTGCCAAGGTTAGCTATTTAATTCCATTTATACATTAATTGACATCCTTTATCTAAGTTAGCAAAAGGGAACACCACTTGGATGGGTTAAATAATGATCGAAATTTCATTTCATTAAGGTGCACCTCTTTGTTGACCTTGAAACAATTAATTGGTGAAAACACACCTAAAAGGAACCAAGATAGTCCATAGTATCATTGACTTTGACTACTATACATGTCTCTCTAAAAAATGGGGCCGCACAAGAATGAATTATTAGCGATATATCAATAAATTCATGAAAAGAAAATGAAATGTTGAATGAAAATATAGAATACCTAAATTATATTTTTAGTCAATATCTAATCCTTTATCGAGTCTTGATTCAGCCCGATTTTTTAATGATTTTAAGAGTGGTCAAACAACATAATGTTTGGGCATATGAGCCTAAAATAAAATAGCACAACCATTGTTTAGAGGAATCAATAATATCTAAAATTTATTAAAGGAAATAATTTTTTTGATCCAATGATAGAAAACACAATCGAAGTGGATGTTGGATAGTGATGAAATCATAAATCCACGACTATGCTCTATTGGGAGATTTTATCGTACTATTTTCATTGTCCATTAAAACAAAAAAGTTTAATGTTATAAAAATAAAATTGTAGTGTAAATTATAATTTAGAAAAAGCACACACATCAAGCATGAACAATTTATCCAAATGTTTTTCCAAACCATGAAAGAGTCATTTTCAACCGACAACCTCCATGGGACACATTGCACTATTACCTCACTTTGTTGAACTAACCATGAGATCAATGTGAAATAATGTTCTATTAAAAGTCTGCAACTATTCCATTATATTGCACGACCATGTGGCGTCTAACACATGGTTTCCATAACAATGTGGAACCAACTACCTCCACCTAAATGTCTTTATTATGTGTGTGAAAGCTGTACTAAAACCATGTTCCATGCCTTTTTCATCCCATGACATGGTTATAGGCTCTGAAAAGCCCCACACCCCTCCAAAATACCTGTTATCACAAGGGGTACATATGTAAGTCAAAAAAAATTTAAACTAAAAATAAAAGGATTTTTACCTCATTTGAAACCCATAGTTATTACACTCTCTACATAAGAAAATTCTAATAAAGGACAAATAATATAGATTAGTGTATATTAATATTGTGAGATAACATGAATTACAGGATATCACAATGGATTTTATCAAATTTCCAACATGAAAGCATTCATCAATTATAGTATGAAACAGAATGGAGAATACATTTTTTATAGTTCATAATGATATAATGAAATCAAACTAGAAAATATCAATTTAAATTAAAAAACATCACACCACATATGAAACATTATTAGGGTAATCTATATTATGTTATATTGTTTCATAATATAGAATGAGACCCTTAAATTTAAAAGAAATCATAATAAATTTTTTTTATTCATTTCCACCCTTCAACGTTGAAATTAAAACTATCCACTTCCATTTTAGAAAATAATCACAAAAAGTATTAATTAATTTGATACCTACACAACAATGGAGAAGAAATTATAACAAGACCCATCACCATAACGTCAAATAAATAAAAAAAATATATGAAAAATAATTTAAGGTCTACGAAAACAATAATAAGGGAAAAATGATGTAGTCTCCTATATAAATCCCAATTTAATTAAAATGATTCATTGGAAAATAACTAGGGACAATGGTGAGAAGAAAAAAACATCTGTATAACTAGGAGACCAAATAGTGAAAAATGTTTCATCTAATATTAACATAATACACATAAATATCCCAAAATAATATCATTAGGTGAGAACTCCTAATATTACCCTAACTCATACGAGAGGAAACCCTAGTTGAATTTTTACCATCTATGGTATCATAAAATATGATCTCCCACTTAGTTATTTATGGTCCCATAACAAATATCAGGTGGAGGGGAACTATCAATCATGAAATGATCAAGACATGAATTAATTGGAATAAACAGTATATATAATTTCACCTATAATACTATCACATGAAAAATCACCATTCAATAGTATATTTCCTAGAAATAATGATAAAAAATAATAACCGGTTGAATCTATTACATGTTGAAAATAATTATGTCCTTATAAACAACCCCAATTCTAGTTTCAAAAAAATCCATATGGGTATCTTAATGAATTATGACATGGAATTCGACATTAACACTATATATTTTAAAAATATATTTCCAACACTACTTTAGATGATCTTTAAGATATTCCCAAATATTTTAATAAAAAAGAAAAAATTAAATCATGAATTCCACTCTATAAAAAAACAATAGTTGGGTATATAGCCTATAATTATCACTATATACATTTAAATATACCCATTGGAAATTCTATGAATAGAAACAATTAATGAATAATTATTTTATATGTTTTTCATAATTTCAATTAGTAAAAAAATGATATTTGATGGAAGACTAATTGGGGATAAATTTATCAAAGCAATATCGCTATTACATATTATCATACAATAATTAAATTTATTTATAAATTTCAATCAATTATGTAATTTAAAAATATTGTGATTTCATAGAAACACCTAGCTCAGCAATTAAAAAACTCATTATAACCTTATGATGTTTGCAACATATAACCAAATAAGGATGTTCCACCCAATCGGATCCGTAATACCTCAAAACAACATCTCAAAACCAACACAATCATATATTTACATTATAATGTGATTTATGGATCATGGGGTAAATGATATCCAAGGTTATACATAAGGGGGTGAAGGAAAGATAAAAATCATAGATAGAGGATGTATTTACTTTTAAAATATATTGAAAAAAAATCCATGCAAAGAATATGAGGATAAAGGATGCCCTATGGCTTCAAGGGACTCTATTTCATCAACATGGTGAGGGATGTGGATAAATATATTAAATTTAACATGTGTGAAAGTAAAAATCCACATTCCTAAAAAAATAGGTTGGGAAGATCCAAGATGTATCCCGAAGGTGTACACTATAGAGCTCATGTTTGTAGGCCATCCTATAAAGTAGATTATTTTTAATGTCACAGAGCTTCTCTAATGGGGATAACATGTACTCACCCATAAAATTATATTATATTCCTAGTACCTTTTACTAAAAAGTTCCTCCGTGAAAAAGCTGACATGATGAGTAAAATAGGTTTCTCATGCCCCTCATTGTTTTAGGCATGATCACCACCAATGACCCCAATTGACAATATAGATAAGCTTTCCAAGATTTGACAAAGCGTCCCCTTTTAGTGATCCTTTAAAGAGATGGAATTCTATATGTTTCATGGCCCATCCATCTAACAATTACTTGTCACCACTATTTTCACTACCTTTACATATAAAAATTATGATTTTTCCATTATATCCTGATGAATCATCCGCCACAATATAGATCAATGCTTGTGTTGTAGAATACAATAACCAATCAAATCTAAGGACCTCAATTCCTGCCTCTATGATGTTTCCAAAAAATGATGTGATGTAATATTGTGAGTTAATTTTTTGAAAAATAAACTTATAATGTAATATCACTATGTAATCTTATGTTGTTCAGGTCATGATACCCCACCATTTTTTCAAATGCGAAAAATCATGTAATGTTATACAATCGGAGAAAATTCCAATGAAGTTAAAATAACACCTCATAAAAAATTATAAACAATGGAAATACTTAAATAAGCCAAAAGTAAACAAATGATGTAGGATAGTATTTTCATTTAATAAAAATGAAGATATTGAAGAAATAAAAGTCATTTTTTTGGCTTCATATTTCTATGTCAAATAATGTAGTTTTATATTTTATTTTCATTATATAATCTTTAATTATATAATTTTTAATTTTTATTTATTAATTTCCATCATAATTCAATTTTATTTGTTGTAACTCGATAAAAGGTAAGTTTATATAATTTTTAATGGCTATGGTAAAAATAGAAGGATGTGTGTTAGTTGTTTCTTGAAAAAGAGGAATATAACAAATGATTGATAAACCACTATCAATGATTGGTTATGTTTTTACATGTAATACCCATCCATAAGTATAAGAATGTGAAGGAAAAAATATGTAAATGTTCATTTAAACTATATCAAAAATGACATCTATTAATTTCTATTTCCTTCTCATTAAATTTTATTTAATATAATAATTATTCAATAATAACTTGTATCACATCCATCATCATGTATAAAAGATGATATTAATATTTTTAAAAATATTTATATTATATGAGAAGCATTTCATGAGAGTTTACTAATTTTATTGGTAAATTATATATATTTTTTAAGAAGAAAAATTGATAGCTAGATTATCAACAATATTTTTACCTTTCTGTTGATACGTCATGAATATAAATTATTATTGGTTATAGGAAATAAATCATATTCAATTTTCGAAAAAGGATCCATATTTATATAAGAAGTAATCAATGATAATTTTATATAAATGTAGTCACACATCAATTCCTACCAATAAAATTTCTTGATAAAGAAATTAATACATATTTATATTAATGTATTGTAATAATTTTCAGGATTGTTTCATTTATTTTATTAACTCGATAGCTATTTTAGGGTGCTAACATCTTTCAAAAACGTAATGGGATATAAAGATAGTAAAATAATCTCTTACAAATCATTATTTTCATTAAAATGAATTCAAAATCAGGTAAATCATTCATGTAAATTATTAAGTATAAATTCCCTAGAAAATAACATTGAATTTTATGGATATAGGGATAATAATAATTTTTTATCCAATTTGAAATAATTATAAAATAAAAATTTTGTATAAGAGTAAATAAACATTCTTTATATATAGGTAAGAAGAAGAACACCTACTTTATTCTATAAAAATACCTCAATCTTAACATTAGAATATCAGTTAAGTATAATTATATATATATATAATGAAACAGTGAAAAATTCCAGTTTCATGAAATTATATTTATTCATTATCTGATCACATTAAAATAATGTTATAGAACCTTAATAACAAAATTATATTACAAATTATATTGTTCATAGGTGAATATTATCATATTGAATTTGGTAATATATAAATAAATAGATATGATTGGGTTTGAAAAATGACAAATATTTTACAAAAGATTAATTAATGATTTGAAGTGACATTGTATCAATAACTCAACATTAACATAATATTTTATACTTTAATATTTATTAATAAAGCAAGATTAATAAACCAATATGAATAACATCTGAAAAAAATTAATAAATAATAAAATTTTGTGCCGCATGATACATATAAATTCAATATTAATATTTTTTATTATTAAAATTTCGAAAATGTTTGATCCCATCAATATTACACCACCAATCTATAACAGAACTAATAAATGATTCAATAATTCCCAGAGAGATAATCTAGTAAAAGACTGTAAAACATAAACGAAGAAGCCACTCAGTACAATTATTGGAAGAAAGGGTAAACTAAATGAACTATATAATGTTCAATGACTCAAATGAATTAAAAATGGTTACTATGAAATCTAACACCCAAAAATAAAGGTATTTGATGATGTTTGACATCAATAACCACTAATATGAAATAGAATTGAATGGTAAATACATCATCACTATTATGTGGCATAATAGAATGATATAGATAATTTTACATTTACTAGTCACAAATTAATAATTATTTTTTAATTGATTAAATATCCATGAATTTCATTATGTAATAAAAATTCTATATAACCACTGAAAAAATCCACAATTTCATTATTTTGATATATGTATTAAAATACATTGTTGTTCAATTAAGAATTTCAATTTTTTTCAATAATTTTTTTCTATAATTATTTAGGAAAATATATTAATTCACATATATATATATATATTATTTAATACAATATTATGATAAGATAGATGAAATTTCTATAGATATCATATCAATATTCAATAAAATTAAATTTCATTCTATATCATATCCATCCAATATTGAGCTACAATTAGAAGATAAATCATGAAAATCCATTTATAAATTATTCAAAATTATTGGTATTGAAAACTATGTAATAAACATAACTTCCTCAAATGGATATAATAATGGTAAATTTAACTCTTGAAGAGATATATATTATAATATAATATTCCAATTCCTTCATCAAATAATGGTTTATTATAACTCAATAATATGGGGTAAATATTAATTGAAATTATTCTATGTTAGAAACATATAACATAATGTCCCTATATTTTACCCCTGATACTATTATATGGAATAAATTAGAAAATGTAATAGTTTTTTTTGATAATGGGTTTGAACACCTTAGTGCATTTCTATAGTGTGAAACAGAACTCAAGGTCATGATGAAGGATAGATTAATATATCATTATATATTCCACCAGATCTAAACAAGATTACCATAACGAAATTTTTTCTACTACAATTACATCATGAATTAATGAGATAAACATCATGGATCATTGTTCTTAACAAATTTAGAATTTAATTAAGAATGTTATCTTCTAATGGTGAAGTGTCATAAAATTTATATGAAATAAATCAATAGTAGTTGTGGACACATTGTGTTCAAAATGGGTTTACTTAAATCACTGTGGGATTTATTAATAATTACATTGTAACTTTACCTTGGGATACAGCTCAGTGGTAACAGTCCTCTAACGTCCAATAATGATCTTGGGTTTGATTATTAATGAGTATGTACATGTGGAATTAGTGTATCATTTCTAGTATGCCTGCTTTGCAGAAGTGTTTTAATAATCTATTGGTTATTATATAGATAAAATTAAAGATTTATTTATTTATTAATGTCTTTTATACTCTGATACAAAATAAATACATATTGAACATCAATGGATTGTACTAAAATGTAATTTAAGTTAATGTTGTTTGAAAAAAAAGTAGGTTTTACATTTAGATATAGAATGTCACCTTATTTTGTATACTGTAAAATATGATAGAATTTCTATGGTCCCATCAATGACAATGACAACTTTTTTAAATCCCAATCTACCAAGTCTTACATATAACCACTGTTTTCTTATATTATTTGTTTAATACCTATTTTTTTGTTTTTAATTACTCAAAGATACCTAGTGTAATAACATTTTTATCGATGAAAGTGTAAATAACCTCTACATAGATGAATATGAGGAAATATTTATTGATATTTGAAAGAATCCTTAAATGAAACATATTCATATACTACCATAAAATTGTCAATATATTTTGATATAGAAAAATTTCAAAAAATAGGGATCAGGTTTTTTAGGAATAATGATAATGTGATATTCTATGAAACATGAATATCAAAAACAAGTGGGAAAACTACACACTATATGATCTTTAGTTAATATTGATGATCTTTAAATTGATGATTTATATGAACTACCACTATGTGGAAAAGTGTGATATATACATTGACAATATGATTCTTATGTATATGTAAATATTGATTGAGATAATCATGTGTCGATGATGTTGGTTAATTTTAATATTGTAATATCAAAACTCAAAACACAACCCCAATATGAAGGAATATTTTGTACAATATTCAAATGGTGGAAGGAAAGCTCATACCCTAATTGTTTTGAGGACTGATAAACACCTAATAATTATATTTATAGAATGAATGAATTTTGAAATCAAAATTTTTGTGGTGAACATTTTACATTCCTAAATACTTTTTATCCATTTATATATCATAAAATAAATAATTCATAAAATAATTATTTTGAAATTCATAAGAATGAAAATTAATTTATGGAGGGGAAATATTTGGAAATAAATAATTTTAATAAAGGAGATGCATTATTTGGAGGAATACTATTCACGAATTCACTACCTAAGATAATGATCTAAATATTATATAATTCCCATAGATCATATTTCTCTTTCCACGTGTGATGTACTATGATAATATTATACATTGAAGAGAAATTATTCTAGAGAAAAATTATGATACACATTTTATAGTACACCCCACAGTGTTTTATATGTCAGCATGACTATTCAATGTTTTAGAAATCAAAGGGTTTGATGCACCTAATATTTAAAATGATAAGGAAATACGAGTAAAAAATAGTAAATATTATATAATTTTTGTTTGATAATAATTGAAGGAAATAATTCCATATGGGATATTATTGATCAACATTTCCCAACATCTCACACTCATAAAATTATAAAATTTTTATTTTTTGATCTATACTAAAATATATATGTTAATTAATGGGTGATAAAATTGGGGGTATTATTATCTATCATTAAGTGTTGATATTTAATATACATACTATTTTATTATATGGGACATCAATATTCATAGAACATGGTGTTAAACAATAGTATGAACTATCACCTAGAATTAAGTGGTAAATTTGAAATGAATATTCACGATCTTGATGAAATTTTATGTTATTCCTTCAGAGTAGAAACTTTTTTAGGGATTTTTTTTGTTGAAATTACAAAAAACAGATTCCCCCTATTATGTATATTACAAAATCCAAATCATTCTGTGAAAATGGATATGAAACCCAAATGTGTTATTCCAGATTTATAAAATGGATGTTCCTAAGAATGAAAACTTCACTTGAACTATTGGAAAATGTTCATGAAATTATTAAGACATTAAAAAAACATATTGTTGATATTATTTATATATATACAATAATAAAATCCAATTAATGTTTAATGATATATATGCAATATTCCTTTGAATATATCCAAATTAGACATTATTGGGGTTTGGATAGATTAGAATAGAATACTCATGGTAGATATTCTATTTAGACATTATAGATCCCTAACGTGTCATTCCCAATAAATGAGAAGATCAATAAAATATGTGTCATTATCATAATGTATTCCATGTATATCTATTGATAAAGTACGTAACTTACCCCTAGTATGTAATAAATAAATAAGTGGAATGAATATAGAACTAACTCACTTATGAGTATTATCTATTAGTGATATTGCACTACAAGGAAAAATATTTAAGCAATAAGAAAATCCCTCTTTTTAAGGTAATTATGGAAATTAAAATATTATATAAATTGATATGGAAAACAAAAAAGTGATGAAATATTTATACATTCAAAAAGTGTACTCTAATTACATTAATATAATGAAAATTCCCTTCATAACACATTTTCATGGGAGAAATTAGTTAAATAATAGAACATTTAATGAATAGAAATCCCATAACATTTTAAATTAATACCAATTTAATAACTTAATTGGTCAAATTTTATATATTCGGTTAATATGTTCCATAAAATAAAAAACAGTACAATTTGATAACTAAAAAAAATAAACAACAAGACTAATATTTGAATTTAGGATTTATTATAATATCCCATACATTCAACACCCTCATACACCACTATTCAATGAAAAAATATTAAATGTAATTTAAATACTTTTAAATTATTTTTAAGGAAATTAGATATCATTATATATTATTGATGAGTGATTTTAACAATAAATATTTTATTTGATTTTAATGGTTATTTGAATATGGGAATAGTTTTATGATAGTTGGAATTATTACCAAAGGGTTACAATAGTATCCAGGTTGTTGGAGAAACAAATGTACTATGATGTAATATTTATAAAATAATAACATATATAAATAAAAATATATAAATTTGGTACCCAAATAAAAATATAAATGAATATAAATGAATATGTTTAATAGTAAATGATTTAACATATTTTTGTAACGTATTTTTTAGATATTTAAATATTATAATTTTTTAGGTATGGAAATTATTTATGTTAAGTTAATGAATATCTTTTAGTTAGGGAATCATAATTAGATTAGATTAATATTTTTGTATTTTTAGAAATATCATGAATTATAAATTGAATATAAACAATAAAAAATCTCAAATACGGTGTGTTTTATGAATTAATATTGATGTGAAGTTGGTGTTACTCAATATTGAAAAGTTTCTCAGAAAAAAAATTTATTGTATTAATATATATATTATATTATAAAACTATAAAATAAATTTTTAATATAAAAAATTCCTATGTAAAAAAAGATATTTTATATCATTAAATACTTACTTTTGGTTTTGTATTTATTTTCTTGATATTCATTATTTTTAGAAAAAATAATTCATTTTTTTAGAATATTTTAAATTTCATAAAAATATATATTATTAATTGAATTATTTACATATCCCTTGTAACACCATGATATTTTAAAAAATAATTTTTTTAATTTTTTTTTTTTTGAAAACTTGTATAACACACAAGACATATTCTTAATGAAACACATGCAAAAAATATTATTATTTAAATTGGATGTTATCATGTAGTTTTATGAATTATAGAGTTAAATAGGATTTAAAAGTTTATAAAAATTTATGGAGTAAAATTTTATATAAAATGAAATCATTGGTGATCAGTTATTAACATATTTTAAATGAAAACCATTTTAAAAAATTGATATATTTTTTGAAAAAAAATATATTTATATTCACACATGCATTTTCTTTTTATAAATTAATTAATTCAATTTTTTAGAAAATATTAAATATATCTATATATTATTTATTTATTAATTATTATAAAATTGTACATATATTTATTATATACATGAGATAAGACTAAATCAAATTTAAGATAAAAATGTATTTTTTAAACGTAATTTTGTCTCATTTTTACAACATATTTTAAAATAAAATATTAAACCCTTTAGAAAATATATTTAATAAAATTAAATTAATATTTATATTATAATGGAACAATTATATTAGGGTTAATTTTTGATAATTTTCTTAAATGAAATATTTTTTTAGTGAATGGGGTAAAATATTGATTTTCAATAAAAAAAGTAACATTCCATTCAACAAGTTTTAAAGATTAATAATATATTATTTTCGATTTCGAAGATAATTTTGTTCAATTATACATTTATAAATCAAATTTAAAACATTGTAATTAATTTCTTATTAATTTTATTTAAAAAATGTTTTTATACTTTCGAACATCTTCCCTATTGAAAACTATATTTTCATCACATCTAGAGGTTAAATTTTAATTTAAATTTTCCAGGTCAGTGAAGTAAATAGGACAAAAAAATTATGTATATGGAATAATCATAATATCTATTATAAATATCATTCAACACAATATTTTATCATAATGAATGGTGAAAAAAATTAATAGTTTGGTTTATTTTGAAAAGAGTAATACCGGGGATTAAACAAAATAGATAAGGGATAAATGACCTAAAAACATGTCTGAAATATATTTTTTGGACATATTTTATCATTATTTTTTATATTATCTATAATGATCCATTTTTGAGTGATGTGGAATATGGAAAACATCAGTACACCTTTTCAATTTTAAAAATTAACAGTTTTCCACACCCCTCACTTTAATATGGCCAGCCTATAACCTCTCGTATTCAATCATAAAGAAAAATTATATAGGAAATTACCATACAAAATTTATTCCATAATTCAGTCCCACATCCTATACTCTACATAGAGACCATAAATCCAATCTATGATGAAATTAAGTTAAACCAAAATATACTTTCTGATAAAGGAGTAATGTTTCAATATATCCATTTTTTTCTTATTATTCATATAAATTATTGAAATATTAATATTTTTTGTATAATAAAACCATTATATATCATTTATTTAAATGAAAATTAAATAATTTAATAGCCTACATGCATCCCCTCTTCCATCCTATTGGATAAGAAATCACCATTCCGGTCTACAGTGGACTATTTCTTCATAAACCTATATTATTTGTTTTTCATCAGAACCAATATTGGATAGATAAAACTTGGATTAATTTTTGTATATTATATGTATGGCATAAATATAAAAAATTTATTATAATATGGAAATTTCCTTCTTACCTCGCATCCCATTTGAAAAATAAACCTTTCTCTTGTGTATGACAAACATCAACCTTACGAACCAATGTGATGTGTTGTTCCATTTTAATTTGTCATGGATAATAATAAAAATACATTAAATGAATATATTTTATATTCTTAACGTAATTATACATATTTAATAATTATATAACTTACAACCTATTAATTTTCATCATGTGGGGGACATGATAATGTTAGTGGTGAGTATGACAGAATATCGCCTTGTGAGATGATGCGATTACTTTTTCCCAAACAATATTAATGTAACGTAATAAATGTAAATTTATTGAATATATTTTATATTCATTTAGATTATTTATTATATAATGTAAATATATCATTCACCATTCCTTTTTTCATCTTTCTAGAAAATGGAAATTGTGTTCATGTGGATGTAAGACCTACCTTCCCCATAAAAAGTATATTTCATTTTATTTCTCTATCATTTAATGAATACACTAAATATAGATAAAATATATTTAAATATATATAGTAAATTAATATAATTTTTGTTAATATGGACCTTTTTTGTCTTTTATTATTTTAATATAGATTCATAGAACGTATCAAACCATACATGAATTAGAAAGAGATTATTACGTGAAAAATGATTTTAACAAGGAATGGTTAACATATTGATAAAAAAATTAAGTAATCAAATATTATTACTATATATAT
Organism: Viscum album; assembly: GCA_963277665.1. NCBI lineage: Eukaryota > Viridiplantae > Streptophyta > Magnoliopsida > Santalales > Viscaceae > Viscum > Viscum album. The sequence continues at coordinate 1,219,173,596 of OY728159.1, forward strand.
ATATAGATTGTTATTTATTAAATTTATAATAAAAATATTTATTATTTTTGAGTTCTTAATGGTTATTAAGGATGTCAAAAAATTTGATAATGGATTTCTATCTCACATTTCAAATCAATGAGATACATTCAATATGCAACGCAAATTTATTTTAGGTGGTGTACATAATTCCAATGAATTTATTTTATGAGTATTCTATTAAAGATTATTTTGGTTTACATATCCATTTTTGGATATATTTTTCATAGGATTTATGATTCAGATGTTAACAAAGTGGTAACAGATTTCTGACTCAAGTTGTATTATTTTGGACAAAAGTTATGTTATGCACATATCTTAATATCTGATGTGTATATACTAACCATTTAAAATTTAAAACCAATTTTCAAAATATTTTAATGATAATAAATGTTTCATTTCTTTTTATTCACTATCGTTTTCTTTGATTCCAGAGACACTATAGTGGTACATCGTTGATGGTACAATCTCATTGTTGACCAAGAATAATTATTATTATGTTTCAGATGATAAAATCATATGATAGATTTATTTGAAGAATATTTAATTTAATTTATTATTTTGTTTTCATGAATATTTTTTTTCTTTTATTATTCTATTCCTTATTTTTATAGATACCAAAATATTGTTTTTAAGAAAAATGATTTTATTTTTCTCTTTTGTAAAAAACCATTATTTCATAAATAATCATGATTTTAGTAATGTTTTTTTAAATATTTTGACATTATAAATAAGATTTTTTTTAAAAAAATTATTCAGGGATTAAATTTTTTTAATTTTTTTAAATTCAATAATAATGCCTTTTTCAAAAAAAATTTCTATTTGAATTTTATCAAAAATATTAAAGGATTATTTATTTTAATGTGTTAAAAATTATTTAAATTTTACCCCATCATAAAAATTTCATTCATTAATAGTTATTTTAAATGTTATCATATTTGTATAAAAATTTAATTATTTCTACATAATTTAAAGAAATCATAATATTTATTAGCTTATTATTAATGAAAGTATATTTTCCTAAAAAATATTCCAAGCGATTTTCCTACAGAAGTCATTTTATAACTATGATTTCATCCATACATGATACATAATAATTACCTAGTATATAATCAAATGATACCATAATTATGCTTTGTAAATGTATTTTATGTAAGAGATAGATAAATATTTAAGAATATTATTTCATTTCTAATAGTTATTCTATGATAAAATGTTTTGTGAAGGCCATTTATTTTCAAGGGTTATGATTTGATGAATAATTAAACAATGTTTTCATGGTTTCTTAATATGATGAATGATTTATACTATTATGGAACACATTATTTTTTATTTTTAATATTTTATTGGGGAGGGGGTAATATATGTACCACTATGGATTGGGTAAATATTGAAATATCATAATCTATGCATGACTGGAATGGAGAGTGAATTATGATCAATAAGGGAAAAATTATAATATGTTAGTATTGGTAGTAAACCATGACTACTAAATTTGTTTTATGGATAGAACTAATTACACTATGATAGACATTGAACATGTCCATGACTACATTGGATTAAATTTTCTATAATTATTTTTATAACAAAATTCATTGCCTTTTTCTATTTTTATGCTCTCATGTCACATTTTCATTGATTACATTGTGATTAATTCAATATATACTACCAATAATTATTAAAAGACCTAATATTTTAGTCATCGATATATAGATATTGTTTTTTCAAAATGATATGATCTTTTTCACATACCATTATGCTTATGTTTTGTTTATGTGTGTCCAATGCTTTCCTTATTGAGTATAGGAGATGACCCAAGAATATGTTTATATTGATCAGGTTATGAATATATTTATTATTTATGAACTATATAATAGGGATAATATTTATGAAAAACATTTATGGGAGATTATTAAGTTAACATATGATTTTTTTTTATTTTTTAACATTTTTATAGGCATAATACAATTGTGATCCAATGGATTTACTTTTTATAATGTTATTAATGTTTGTAAAATAAAATTTTATATCTCAATAATTACATATTAGGTTATTATAATTTTCTTCATAGGAGAGTTTTGGTTATCCTTTCGAAAATAGTGGGTGAAATTATTATTCAGACACCTAGGGATATTTCTGAAGATATGTATACAGAAAATTATATGTTCATGAATATATCATATAATATTGGTGAATGATTGATCTAGTGGATTCATATAAATACATATCAATCTGGATAATACAAGTAGACTGAGATCTCGAATACAAATACCTAGGTGTAATAACTCAAAAAATGTTACATCATGTTTTAATAGAGATTTTATTAGTAGATGAGAACAATCCTTAAATTTCACCTAGTTTGTCACTCTTGAGAGATATAATTTTGTAATTTACAATCACTTTATGACCAATCATGAATAATTTTTTTAATTAACACGAATTATATAGCATAACCCTATGTTTTCATATATTTTAATTAATTTTTAATATTTAAAAATATTATAATTTATTTTCAATATTATATTTTTTTTCTCTATTAATATTTTCCTCACACTATGATTTTTGATTTTATTTAATGGTTGGAATCTTAAGAAGTTGGGTAAACATTGAATCTGATATACAATGTATTGACGATAAACTAAATATTTATCAAAAAATGAGTGAAATATGTTGTGATTATGGATAAACATGTATTAGGATAAATGATTAAAAACAAAAACATTATCCAGCCCTGGGACTCACTTAATAAGTGATGTAAATTGTTCTCTATGATCTTGGGTGGTGGATCCCATTGAGTAAATAAGATTTTGTTTCCAATATGTCAATAATTTGGAAATAATAACAAACTTTAATATTGTATATGAATAATATCATTCATTTAGTTTGGAAAAATGGAAACCAAAAATATAATTTCTATGGAAAAAATGATATTTTTTTAATGAAATTAATGAGAATAGTGGTCTACAGAGTACTTCATTAGCTATAGACTATTTTAATTTTCTATGTATTGGTGTTATATAATTGATATGAAAGAAGGATATCATTTAATGTTAATCAAGAATTTTGTATGAGTAATGGTTATACTATTTATTAATCAAATGGAATGTTTCATATTTTATATTGTATGAAAGAGGAATTATGCTACAATATAATGCGGCTTTTTAATGATTTATAATGAAAATGGGGTGATTGATGTTTTGATTTATTTTAATTCACGAGAAATGAAATATATAAATATTTTTGTACATATTTTTTACATCAAGGATTTTGACAATCAGGATTAATTGTATTGAAAACCTAGAAAATTAATTTAATTAAATGATTAAATTTTATAGAAAATACATTAATTTCAAAATATAACTATAAAAACTTCTTAAGATAGAGATGAACTGGTATTTTTTGGATAAAGAAATTATTTATAATGTGGAATTAAATTGTATATTATTGATAACAATTGAAAATAGTAATTATTTTTATCATAGTTTTATGTTATAATTATTATAGTTTAAAACATTATTGGATTTATGGAATGTATTGAATAATATTTGGTTTTATTCAAGGAATAAGGAATCATGTATTTTTTTGTTTTTTTTCTAATTATGTTATTTGATATTCTATAGATAATACAATCCTATGATAATCATAAATTTGGTATGTGGAAATGGAGATCTACATTTTGATATTTGGTAGGACTAATTTGTTTTTAGTCTAGGAAATTTAGTGGCATCATTTATAATTTATTAATTTTTTTGGGGATATAAAGTAATCATTTATAGAGATTTTTCAGATAAAATTTGAATGATGTATTAGATATTTGTGTATTCCATCACCATACGAATATTTACAGAAATTCAGATATCCCTTGTTAACAATTTTTAAATGTATAATGATAGGGAATGAATTATAATTTTACTATGGATATTGTGATCCTTTATTAATTGGGGATTAATAAATTTATATTCATTTAAATGGGTATGATTTGGATGTAAAATTGACCAAAGAACAACTAAATGATGATGTTAATATTCTGATATAATGGATTTCTACTACACAGTAATATAGGTAACAATGAAGTATTTTATTTATTACATAGAATAACTCGTGAAAATTATAGATGACAGAAAGAAATAGAAACTAAAAAATACCACTTATGAAGTCAATGTTATGTGATAATTTATGTGGAAGCCACATGGTTTCTTTAGAATATAATGAAACAAAATTTTTCTCCATTTTTTATAACAATATATGTATTTTGAGGTTGAAATTAAAATTATGGGTATAAGAGTATAAAACCCCTATACATTATAAAATATTTTTTATGAATTAATTTAAATTCTTTGATATCCTTTATTACATGAGACATTGTGTCTTGTCACAACACACTACTATAATATTATTATTTAATTTGATTATAATTTCTAAGCCTTTAGAACGATTGGAATTAATAGTATTAATATAATTATAAATATATATATTTTACGAAAATATCTAAAATTAACTCATTGGAGTCCAATTATTTACAATTATAAATTAAAAACAATTTAATAATAAAAAATTTATTTTCTAATAATTTATTTTTATGCACACAAATTAATTTAATATTAAGAAATTAAATACCTAATTTTTATGAATTATAATAATAAATTTATAAATTATATATTATGTTAAATTTATAACATTTATCTTATGTGTTACCAAGGCATGAGATAAAAATAAATCCAATTTTAGTCTTAGAAACTATATTTTTACAAAACAAGTTTTTGAGGCATTTTGATAAATTATTTAAAAAATTATATTTAAATTTATTTTAATTATGTTTTAAAAAATAAGGATAATTTTTTCCATAATAATTTCAAAATAACCCTATAGTGAATTTTTTTTTATTTTTCTGAAATTTAAATTTTTTTAATGAATAAATAAAAATACATGATTTCGTTAACAAGTTGTCTTTTCACTCAATGAATTTACATGATATGTTTTTTTAATTATATAATAAAAATAAAAGTTTTTCTAATTAAATATATATTAATAAAATTTATGTTTTTTTAATTTTTTTTAATTTTGATATAGAAACCATTTAAACATTTAAACAATTTTACTTTGTAAAGATACTTTGTTGTCGCGTCAATGAGTTTCATTTTAAGTTTCATTTTCTTGATAATTTCAATTGAATATGGATAAATGGATTATATATTAGGAATTAAAATAATTTATATTGTTTAATAATGTAAAAATAATTTTTACCATAATTAAGTATGAACGAGGAATAAAATAACTATTATGGTTAAGGTGACAAAGGGTTTACTAAGGATTAAACGAAAATGATAAGGGTTAAAATGAAATAAAAAAGTATCAAAAATATGTATTATTGAAATATTTTAACCCTTTATCAATTATTATTTCAATATTCCATATTAGATACTATTTAAATTTGATTAATGGTCGATACACAATTTTAATTTCATAATTATACATATATGACACTCAAATCACTTATAAAAGGACACCCACTCTCACCATTTCTTCCAAAATAAAAAAAATACACATCATAAAATAATAATTATGATTTATAAATAACGTCAATGAACACTTCATATATTTTTTGTTCAGATCAAAACATTAATCTATGATGGGTTAAGGATAAACATAATGGGTTTATCCGATGAAGATGTAATGTTTTAAACTTTGTGTTTTTATATTAATTATTATTCAAAGTCATCCAAATTTTTTTCAATTATGATAAAATAATTAAACTAATTCCACCATATATTTTTATTTTATTATTTGAATGTAGTAGCCTCTATAAATAACCTCTTCCATCAAATGGGATAAAAAATACAATTTGTGTGTTTGACCGACTACCGTCTCAGGAATTGATGTTGTTCATATTCCATCACTACGTATAATGGATTAAAATATTGATAGATTTAATGTATTATTGTATATTTAGGATTTTATTATTCCAAAAAATTTATAATAACACATCTACCTTATTTCCTCAAAACCCATTTGAAAATAACAATGTCATTCATTTGTACGACAAATAATTTCATGAAGAACTGATGTGGTGAGTTTTTACATTTCCATTTTAAATTGGCTTTAGAAAGGGATATATTAAATGATAATATATTATACTTTTAACGTAATCATATATATATATATATTATAACATATACCTTTTATATTTCCATTTTATGGCTCATTTGATAACATACATAGTGTGTTAAGGGCACTACTACCTCATAAAGCGATTGATTCATTTTTCAATAACTAATTTCATGGGATGAAATAAGAAATATTTAAGGAATATATGTGATATATAATATAAAAGTAATGTTGAAATCTGAATCTATAGTTTTATCTTTATTTAATTTCATACATCAAAAAATAGATACAACGTTCTTGTGTATGTACATCCTACCATATGCCAGAGTGGTGTGTTTAATTATATAACTCTTAAAAATATGAGATACAAAAAGAAACAATTGTAATGAATATATATTATATTTATATCTTGTTAAAAATTATTTATATTATCAAAAAAGTTATCAAATGAACGAGAAAATTTTAAAAATCAATATATACCTAAAAAAAGAAGTTATTACCAAAAAGATTATTTTAAAAAGATTCTATTAACAAATGGATAAAAAAAATTTCATATGTTGATCATATATAATTTATATATATATATATATATGATTTTATTAAATATTAATAATGAACATATATTAATTTTATATGAGGTTCAAACATGTATGGAGGATGTCAGGACCTATATTAAGGGGTATTTGTGTCACTTTTCACTTTTGTAACACACATGAAATATTTAAAACCAATTTAATTATTATGGTAGATATAATGAACCAAATTGTATTTTATAATTTTTCTAAATATTGTTATTTGGATTTATATGTCAACTTTACTATCTCTATTTTATAAATTTTAGGGTTCAAAAGTGACTGAAGTGGTAAGTTATTTTTTAATAAATTCACTTCTTTGGGAATAAAATAATGTTATGAAACTATCATATTATGTAAGGAGTGTATAGTAACACTTTTACTTGTTATATAATGAATATAATTATCTTCATGATATTAAATTCTTACTTGAATTCAATTTTTTTTAATTGGACTATTATTCGAATGATACAAAAGTAGAACTATTTTTATGTTATAATCTCATTGTTTTTTAGGCATGTAAACAATGACAATGTTATTAAAAAAATATTATAATATATTTCTGAATAAAAAAATTAATTATTTTACCATATTTTTATTTCAGTAAGATATATGTTCCCCTTTCATTTTTCACTTTGTATGTACTAAATAGGAAAAAATATTTTTTACGAAAAAATATAATTATTTAACACTTCAAACGAAACCCGTTTTTCATCCATATCCATATATTTTAAAATTATTTAAAAAAATTATTCAAAATGAAAAGATCGAATTATTAAATTAATTTAATCTAGTTCTAAAACAGTTTTTCAAAGTGATTTAGATGGAATATTTATTTTAATTTCCAAAAAAGAAAATTTATCATTTTTACTGATATTTGGAAAGGAATAATTGTTATAACATGTACAATATGGAAAAAAAGTATTCCATCATGAAAATTACATTAACTAATGCTTTAAATATAAGTATTTTTGGTTATTTTAAGAAAACATTTACATTATTTAATGAAATTTTAGTTTATAATATCTATTTTTCAAGGAGAAGATATTTTCCCCCAGAAACAGAACTAAAGATTTTTCTTTAAAAATAATTTTATATATTACATATAATAATCTGATGTTGCATAATTATTATTAGGGATATGAACATATTTGAGAATATTTATTCATTATCTAAATGGATAATTTTTATGATGATAATATTTTTATGAATCTCGTCTCATCATTAGGGGTTATTCTTTGATGAAATGATCTATAAACCTCATTTCATTTCATTGGTTATAATGTGATTAATTATTTTTAGAACATATTTATTTTCATGTGTTCTTGTATAATAAATATATTATTAACTAATATCACTCATTTTTTTATTTTAATTATTTGAGTGTTAGGACCTATATCTTCCTCTAATGTGTTGGGTAAAGATTAAAATCCCATTAGAACGTTAGGACCTGAATACGGGGTCATCCTATTTTAGGAAGGGACTATTTTCAGAATCATAGTGTTTGGAGTAATACTTGCCAAATAATAAGACTATGGGAGTGAACTAATTAGAATATTATAGACATATAAATGATCATTGAATATAATAGAAATGATTTTCTATACTTTTCTGTATGGAATAATTCCATGTTATACTTAATTATTATGATGTTATGGATATTGTTTTTTATTCCATTATAATTCACGTCCGATTAATAACCTATATTTATTCCATGATACAAGATTAAGTAATTTAATATTATTGGTATGATAATAATTATATGCTCACATTCTCATACACTTTGAATCATGTAAATTTTATATAACTTCTTAGTCTACCTTTACTAATAATATGATCTCACACTTTTATATATTCCATTTCCCTAGTCTAAAAATAAATAAATTATGTGTGGTTTATAAAATAAGGGTTGTAGTTATAATAAACATACTATTAGATTATGTAGTTATATTTGGAATTTTCAATTTATGTTTCAATGTTTTTTATTGCACTACACAATTATGATTCTCATGTGTGTGATTGTTTATTTTAAAAAAATATCATCAAGTAATATTTAATTTATATTGATGAATATACATGCATTTTACAATCATAAATTTGAACACTATGTGAATTTTATATCATTAATTGAATTTATATTCAATATTTTAATTAAAAATTTCATAACCCACCACCGGTAAATAACATCTCTCCCAGCATTAGAAAATCATTTCTCAAATTCATCTTAATATAAATAATTTTTATATATCCACCATTTTATGCCTAAAGTATCATTGAAAAATACAATTATGAATAAATTCAAAACCCAAAATAAATTAATCTGTTATAATTTACATATCATCAAATAAGAGGTGATGTAAGACTGATTACGCAAGATGACACCTAATGTTAGGTGATTACTTCATGATTGTATACTTCTTAAGGGTCAAAATTTAATTATTACCTATCATTTGAAAATTATTATCGATTGTTTCGGATTTATGTATTTTAAAAAAATAACCATTTTGAATGTTTATTTATTATCATTATATGGTTTATGTTAATACTAAATTTATTTAAAAATATACATTTTATCTTAGAAAACATATTTTGTTCTCTACATTTATTTAGAATATGTTTTATATTTTTATTGTAATATTAATTTTACCATTTAATTATAATTTTTATGGACACACATTTATCTATCATATTTATTTTATGGGTTTAATATTATTTTTACTTTTGTAAATATTTTTTGGGGGTATTTTCAATTATCCCTTTATAATCCTATGATATATACCAATGAGTTCATTTACATTGTAGATAGAATATAAAAATTCTATTATTTCAAATGAAATTATATATACATATATACTAAATGATTTGTTGATACATTATGTAAATCCTCATGATTATTTATATCTATTTCTAATGGCTATAATAAAATATTATTTTATACATTTATTTTTGAATCATGTTTCAATTTTATCATAGGTTATTCATATTATGACTATTTATTATATATATATGGATTATATATAATAATTTATATGTGGAGAAAATAATTTGTAATATATTTTACTGTGGTGGATTATCTTGGAGTTATATAACATATTAATGTATTTCTTTAATAATTACATGTCATGATATCATTATGTGTAGACATGAAGTGGATAGTATTTGAAATAATTTTTTCATATACATAATTTATCTTGCTTTGAAAATTAATGTGTCCTTATTTTTTAAAAACAATTAACTTCTATTTATAAAAATTTATTATAATTAATGTTCCACAATCCCAAACTCTATCTTTTAAATCCATTAATAATTATCATATTTTAATGATGTGATAGCATCTATTAATTTTAATATTTTACTTATGTAGATTATAGTCTCCAATAATTGTGACTGCATCAAGATTATATAAAATTGGGGTTTCTCATAGAATAATTTATATTCCCATAAGAAAAAATATATTAAAACATTCATGAATGTGTTGTAGTTTGAATTTTATGATTTAATTGAATATTTTCTGATGATGTATATGAATAAAGGGGATATGAACATATTCTTAAAAGACACTAAACCCTTAAATATTTGGATATCTATAATTATAGTTATTTTTTATTAGATATATATAATTGTTTATGTGATTTAAGGGTACCTATTGTACCCATATATCAATATTATGAAAATATATTTTCTATTTTTAATTCAATTATACTGACAATCATTATATAGACCTAGAGTAATATTGTAAAACACCTGAACTAAAAAATTAAAATTTATTTACTCTATTTTTTTAATTTATCTATCTGATTGGGGGTATGTTATTATTATCCCACTATAATAAATAAATTAATTTTTACCGGTGATGAAAAAATTAGTATATGGTGTGGAAAGATGGTTATTCACTCCATGAAGTATTTCAATGTCAACACATGTAAATGAAGACAAATTGAAAACAGAAAATTCCTTGAGTAACATTCCTTCTCCTTCACCGGGTTACATTGATCTAATGTATATTGTCTTTAATATTTTACTCTAAATCATTGATAAATCATTTTTTCTAATCTCTTTTTTTCTTTAATGTCTTAAAAATTGGCCACTCATAACATATTAATAAGGTTATCTACATATGAAAATATTTTGAATAATATTTTATTTATCAATATTAATTTTCAATCCAATATTAAAAGAATACATTATTTTTATATATTTTATTAAAAATAAATATAAATTCATCGGATGTGGTTTTATATTAAAATTTCTATAAAAATTACATGATAGATATTGAAAATTTATTCTATTTCAATCTGAATAAGTTATAGATTTCTTCATGTTATTAAATAATTATATGTATCAAAAAATAATATAATAAATAATGGTGTAATTAATACCCTATTAGAAATTTCCCTTTTCTCACTCAAATAAAAATATATATATTAAATATTAGTCGTTACTATTTAAAATTATTTCCAAGATTCATCATGAGTGAATAAATCCCATAATTGATAGATCATATTAATTACTATCATTTTGTCATAATTAAAACATATAATATCCCATGTAATAAAATCACTATAACATGGTATAGTAAAAATAATTATAGTGTTATCTTTTAAACATCAATTCATGTTGAAAAAAATAATTCATTGGGCTTAAGAATGATGAAAAGGTTTAAATAACTATTGAGTAACACAAGAAATTTTTGAATTGAAACATCTGATAAATTACCATATGATAAAATACAATTTTATTTCAATATTATCAATTTATTTCAAATAAATATAGTGTAAACACTATATATAATTTAAAATTTTATCTATATGGTTCTAAATCTCTAAATACTCATGAATAAATCTCAACAAAACAATATTATATATTTAAAAACCCAATTTCACATATAAGAAAAATCAACCAATTTTTTACGTAATTAAGTATATGTTTTTATATAAAATATGAGGGAGAATAATTTAAAAAATTTCTAAATATAAGTGAATTATATATTAACATTTATTTTTGAAATCATATATTTCAATGAAATTATTGTTCACTAATTATATTAAATTAAATTTCTCCCCAAATTTCAATTTATTTAACTTGATATAAGAAATATGTATTCCATATCACAAATTAATCATTTTTTACAAAACACATGGATATCATATCCATTCGATTGTATTCTTTAATCATTCTATCTCATTTAATGTCATCAATATTATACTTTATTATTACATAACAATATTCATAAAAGCCACAAATATATCCACTAAAAAATACATATATGAAAAGGAATTTTTTTATAAATATGATGTATGTTAGTGTTTCATGACCTCCTCATCAATGAAATAAACCATAAAATACACCATATATAGCTAAATTTTATAAAACCCCCATTGTGGAATGTGTTTTGGAATGATGTCCAAACCATGAAAAATATAAAATGTTCGGCAATAAAAAAAAATACATTGAACTCCACCATATGATAAAAATATATATTATAAACTATAATATATTCTTAAAACACCATAGATAACATGAAAAAACCATCCAAAACAATCTGATGAATTATTATATAATATCATTGATCTCATTCAATAGTTTCTCCTTATTTTATTTCCCTTCCCCCAATGACCGCATATTTACATCAAAATTTAACTCTTTTTATACATACAAAAACAATCCCCATTGATGAAATAAATCATATCAATGAATATCAAATATAGGATCCCTATATACAGAATGAAAATATATTATTCCCAAAATCAACGTCATCTTCTGAACATGACTGGGAATATCATGTCTTATATATCATATATATATCCATGTGATATTCATAAGATTGTTTTCTAATATATATATTCATGTCATATTCATTACAATGATATAAATATTTTCATTAATACAATATAAATAATATTTTATCCTATAATACTATTCATTATCCTCAATATCATTTGAATATGAATAGATGTGAATATTAAATCAATAAGGTAAATGTTATACAAATTTATCATTAATGGACTGTTTAAGAGTTTGTTATAGTATTGGAAAAGTAATAATATAATTCAATACATTGTTTATGAAGTGACATGGTATGTTAATTCAATATCACATATTGGAGGATAACATGTACATCTAAGATCATATTATATATGATAAAATTTAATTAATGAAATATATCCAAACATATATTCTCTCTCCCATTTACATTTAAAAGTACTGAATGTGACAATAAAGAAATTATAAAAATATGTTTTATATGTTAATTGTCTTATTTATTATACAAGAAGGGATTGACTTTTCAGATATCACATTATAGTAATTAGATTTAATTTATAGGCTAAAAAGGATAGTATTTTGGTAAATAAAACCCTTACATATTTTACATTTTATATATATTTCTACAAACAACATAAACGATCAATATTTTGGTTTTTTCTTTTATAATAATATAAATAAATTGTAAATTTTTAAAAAATATATAATGGGATAATAATATAATAAAATATTTTCAAATACAAAATAATTATTTTTGGATACAAAATGTATTTATTCTAAAAAAATATCATAGATATAAATATGGTGATATTAATTTCTATGATATGGATATCATTTTTTAATAAAATTATTTTTTATGAAATGTATAACTTCTTCAAATATACTATATAAATAAAAAGGATAAAGAATTAGATTTGATTACAAAATGTCAAAATCATTATTTCTATTGATATATAGATATCTGAAGTAATATTTCATCTTAAAACAAAATGTTTTAATATAAATTGATAATAATATATTTATTTCACAATATATGAAATAGAATTATTCAAATAATTACAATATTTATAAAATAACAAATATGGTTGCGTAAATTATATTATGTTGTCTATTATGTTACTATCTATGCTATGTAGTAGTTAAATGTTATTATTGTCTTAGGTCAACAAAATATATATTTTTGACAACATAGTTTGTGAGATATGGTGTATCAAGAGATTGAATATAGAATTTTATAATTAATTTTATAATTTCTTTATTTGTTATACAGGCCAATGGATGAAATTAATTCCCTAAATACCTCAAGATATCCTCTCCAGACAATACAGACTACCTAAAAATACATACATCTTATTTCAACCATGATGAGAATATAACCTCAATGATATCCCATGATGGTTAAGAAAATACTTACAAAGTCTCTACGAAAAATTTCTAAACCAAACAAAAGTTTATGGAATCAAAATATGATTCATAAACTAGTATCTAAAAAGTTTCTAACAAAACCACTAATATTTTAAACGATGTTTCATATAATACATTTAAATTTACTATAAAATTTTTTCCACAGTGAATAAATTTTTAAACAATCCATACCTAATATTGTATACAAATTATATATCATACAAAAATTAAATTATATTATTCATTTGTTTAACATAATCACTGTCACCTCTAGACTCATCAGTACATATGAAAATAGTTTTCCAAATCCTAAACGCTAGCTCAATTTATAGTATTAAAGCACAAAAATGACATGTGGACTTCAAAAGAACACACGATCTATTTTCATATTTTCATATAGAATGATAATACTAGAACATATTAGTTTTCTAGGATATCTATAGCTCAATATGTGATACATGTTTGGTGGATAAATGATTCTATTTCTGGTTAGTTTGAATATGCTTTCAAAAAATAATCCTCATTATTTCCCATGATATACGAATATATATTATTTCCATTATGGAGTTGACGACATATGAAAAAATAGTCTATACTGAATATAACATACCTATACTACCATGAAAATAGACATATCCAAGTAGTATTTTACCTAGGATACACATGTCTAAATCCCTCACAGGCATAAAATTCATATAATTATTACAAATAGGGATCTTATCATATCTACAAATTACAATCTCTCTTAGTTCATTATAATCATCATGAACAATCAACATGCTATGTTACACCATATTTTCAATTATAGTTACCATCTCTTGGTTAAAGATATAATTGAAAAATACAAAATGATTTATTCCTAAATTTTATTAAATCATATATTATCAATCATTATAAATATAATTTTAATAAATTAATTTCATATCATAAATGAACATTAAAACATTTTAATTGGTTGAATTTATTTTATTTTTTATGTAATTATTTATTTTTCAATCAATATTGGAAAAGATTGTTTTTTTTTAAATAATGACATTTCATATCATTTATGTACATTAAATTTCATATTATATTTTTTATTTAGTCTTAAAATAAAATATGATCCATTTTATTTATTAGAATATAATTTGAGTCATAAACTTGCAGGAATTTTAATTTACAGTTTAATTTTCATTAAAAAAACATTTTTTCAATATGTTTAATGCATTTATATTATATATAATTTCTACCAATTATATAAAATGAATTTTAAAATATTTACAAAATATTAAGAATAAAATGTTAAGACATAAAAATTCCATAATAGTTGTATTTATTTAATTTTTTTTAATATTACTATTCAAGAATACAAAAATTATAAATTCAATACAACTTTTATTTGATTATAACATTTACATTATTTGATATGTATATACAATGAAACAAATTGCACTATCATTTATATTATATCTATAAGGTTTTGTGATAGGGATAAGAAAAACTAATATTCAATTAAATAAATATATTTTAGGATTACAAAAAAATGTTATCATTGAATTTTTTATAATTTTTTAGTGATAAGATAATTAATATAAATGTTTATCTAATCTCAATACATTATTTACTCATGCAAAATAAAAATAATATAAATTATAATAACAACTCTAAATATAAATTTATTTGATTGGGTTATAATATATAATGAATTTCAAAAATTGATTTGACATTTTATAAATGATTTAAATGTTTAGATTTTGAATACATATTTGTGTTAATTTTGGTAATGAAAATTAAAAAATTACTGTAGATAATTACACCATTGATTTGTTATGTAAAATCATATTTTATTGAATTATATAAAAAATAAAACAACAACAAATTAGAATTGTAGTAACCTAAATGACAGAAATTGGGGCGAACCCTATGATGAAACCATCTCAAAACGGTACCCGAAATGAATTTCCTCATACCAAATTAATGTTACCAAAGCCCATGCGATGGACACTAGCACCACTGCATCAAAAAGATAACAGATGGAATGATTATTCAAAACCTAATAAAACATGTAATACATTTATACATAATAGAGGGAAATAATTTCAGAAATATATATATTACCTTACTGAAATAATAAAATATAATTAATTACAATCAAAAGATTCCATAACATCCCAAATTACAAGACCAATCATAACAGGTAAACCAACTACTCCATTTGAAAACATGGGTAAACTCTCAACATATCAGCTCCAACTACCCAGACATAGCTAATATAAATCCTCACTTCCTCAATACATCATCCCTAAATATAATGCATAGAATGACATAAAAAGGATTACAGACCACCAAAAGGGTGCATATGGTGTGAGTTAACAAGATCAGTAGGATCCCAGAAAATTTTAAAAAATACGTCTCTGTGAAATATCATAACAAACATATTTAACGAATATATGGATTGATAAAAACATTATATTATGTATATAAATATCCTCAAAAAAACATTTAATGTTCCATTTCTAACATTTCCAATCAATTCCTATTAAAATAAATTTCATAGAATTTCATACAAATATATCAACACAAATAAAAAAATAAATCAAAAGGAATCATGTTTCCCATATCCAATCCAATCAATTGAAGATCAACTAAAATAGGACAAGCCAAAATATATTAAACATCAGTCTAAGGATAAAACACGTTCAGGATAGCTATGAATATTATACCACCAAAATAGAAAATAAAACACATCCATATCTTTGATATATACACCAAATATAGGCCATAGAGGAACACCCCTAGAACGGAACCTTCTAAAAATTCTAACATGTCCTTACAATTGGATTCCGAGGGAGAAGCGGATCCCCAAATTAATGAACGTCCAAAATGTTTGAATGAGAAATACCTATTACAACACCTACCACATAATTAATTTAGACTTACTATGTGAAATATTTTCCAAATCAATTGTTCAACACTATCCTTGGATATGAATTTCATATATCTATTTCAAAGATATTATAGAATGCATTTTATTTTAACAGAACTAGTGGAAACCAATATTTTATCAGAAATCCATTTACAGAAACTGACAAATAAAATTATTTCATTAAATCCATTTCATTTAGAGTGATTTTATCCAAACCAATTAAATATAGTCCATCAAATGTAAGATTGAAACAACACCACCAACCACAAAATTGGGGGTTTATACTCTACTAGTGGGATCCAACAACAATGATGAATTAGATGACAATAAAAGAGGACCTTAAATAATTATAGACATATCAGAATTTATTCAATTTAGTAAAATGGTCGGAAAAGAAGAAGAAACTAACCATACTACAAGAAACCTAGATGAAGTTACACAATCAACAAAAATGTTTGACCTAGAAGAGAACGAACGTGGGATCTATTGAATTCAAGATGAATCCTCGTTAAATATGAATAAGTCTAATAAATAATTAGAAAAATTATTTCATGATCAATGAAAATTGAAGAAACTGAATGACTAATTACCTGGAGAAACTCAATGAAATAATAATAATGATGAATTACTGAACACTATTATTCAAACAGAGATGAGGTCCCCAAACCCTTAAATGAAATCCTCATGGTAATGGTCATGGAATTCTAATGAACAATTAAATTTTAAATCCCCCATACGAAACAGAAAACACTCAAATTAGCATTATTACAAGGAATATTATCCTAGTACATGTCAATTTATCATCAAATACCACTTATTCCAAAAAATTAGTTTTCATTTAAATAGAAACCCTACTTTACCATTACATGTTGTGAAACATTTACATTGCATGAAATAACTTCTAAATATATACACTAATCACAACATGTTCCATTCAACCATTACACAGAGTGTAAACAAATTACATGGAATAAGAACAAATTTCACAGTGTGTATCACCCTTAAAGAAAAAAATCTAGTTTTCAGAATAAAACAGGAAAACCACTATAGTATTCTCTGAGACTATGGAGAACCCAAGAAATCCATTAACATTTTTAAACCCAAACTCAATTAATTCCAAAAACATCATCATTGAACATTATTTTATTTCCCCCCATAAATTCTATATATTATAAAGTGTCCCAAAACACACCTAAATAAAGAGGGAAATGAATAAAGAGATGGGAATTACCGAAACATGAAAACAGGGTGTTAAAAACACCCCACATTAAAACAATCCAACCTCAAGATGTCATGAGAATGAACGAAGTATCGTAAATAGATGAGTCCACTGAACCCTCATCAAAGACTTTCTCGCCCTAGTAACATTATAATATGATCCACACCAGCATAAGAATATCACCAAACTGAGCCAACATCCATGGAATGAATATTAATTAAGACTCAACTACACCCACTGGTTTCACTACAATAGATACATTTGGTAATAACTCAGTATCTTACCATATCATAACCTGAAATGGATCAATAAGATATTTCATATGTTTTGATATGTGGAAAACATCATTAATATATATTTAGTTGATCAAAAATTCCATCTACTAAGAAACATGAAAATCCCACTCTATGACATCAGACAATCAAACAAACATCAGATACAAATTTACCTTTTATTCAATCAAATTGGAAAAATATTAAGGATATAGGTTCATGAAAAATAGGTCTCTTATAGAACACTCCAATGAATGTGGATGATAATCATCATAATATTTATCTTGACTATAAGCTGTTACCTGATGATAACATATACCATGTATCATAACTGATTTCCCTTGAACTAGAGTGGATCCCACGAAAGATAATTCTCCCACCTCTTCCCAAAAATGATGTGTCTTCATGGTTGACCATATAAATATTAAAAATGAGAAAGGCTTATAAAATAATTCTATGTTTTTTCATAATGAAACTAAATCATTCTTAGTAGGATATCCCAAGACCCCAAATGTACAAGATATAGACAAAGAAAATATCATCAACGACTACAATAGAATAATCTATCTAATCATATATATGTCGATGATAATTTTTACTCAACCTAATATGTGTCTCCATCACCATTTGAAAAATCCTCTAGAACCATAAGGTAATGAATTATCCATGTATGAAACCCTGGAAGATGGAACCCCGAGTAACCTCACAACCAAATTTACATACAACTTTCCCAAATCATTAACTTTAGTGTCGAGAATTATTGTAATGAAATGAGAAAACTTTCTTGACATATAAAATACCATTAAAATAGGATTACATCCTATAGAAGTCAATAGTAATTAAAAAGAAAATCCATCAATATCAATTCTCATTTACAAACCATCACTAAATTAGCTAAAAAACTAGAGGTTTTAGATGCTCTGGCTTTTTTTGGAATGTGTATCATTAGGAATCCTAATCAGAAATGGCACACTTCATATAGAGCCACTACAATCACAATATAAGGTCATAAAACATAATCACAGTGCCAGTAATAATGGATCACTATAAACTATGATAGTAAAATGAATAAGGCCTCCTTAGATATTTTGGGATGAGAAAACGATCTCTAAAATAGAGAATACCATCTAAAGAGGGAAACCAACCATAAATGGTCTCCCAAATATTACGAGTTTCTCAAATTCCAATTAAATAATCATCATTTTGATGACTCTTCAAAATATACTCATTTTTATATGATGATAACTAAATTATATCCAAAATCATACCTGAAACATCAAGCTACGTAAATAAGTTTATCTGAGAAAGAATCATTATAAGGGGCCACTCTTCCTAAGATTATAGAATTGCATGTGATGTTACATTCATGCTAAGAGTGTAACAACATTCCCCTTCCATGTGGTGTAAGATATTTCGAAGGAATAATATCTTAATGTATTCTAACAATTTACTCCATCAATGATTATGTTATTTATAAGAAAATATATAGCTAAATCTATTATGGTCATAAAATACCATGAACCAAACCACAAAAGATAGTTATTCCTGTAAATAAGCACATTAATGACTATAAAAATCCCTAAATTATGAGATGATAATTATTATTATTTAGTATATGATTAAGATATTTTTAATACAGAAAAATGCATACTATATAAGCACATGACCCATATCATCACGATAATCATAATTGAAACCCATATACCACATACCTCTGCTAGGTATGATCTAAATAAGAGGTTAAGTTTCAATTTATTACATCTAAAAAAACTATCACTCTTATTATTTATACCATTAATAATTTTGACCCATTCCTAGTTATGTCCATCAATTTTTGTATAATCTATATGAAATCCTTGACAACACATCAATAATATTCAGTAAGACAATGGAAGATATGAATCACAATGTTATTTCATGGATTATCCTAAGAAATAATAGGCATCATCTTCTAGGGATTAGCTGATAAGAAATTATTATAAATCTCATACCACATGTACATAAGTTACATTTTATAAAAAGTGAGTTTTGAAATCATCCTAAATAATCAGGGGATCCTTTTGAAATCTATTGCCAAACTCCAATAATGCTCATACTCATTCCAAAATCTTGAATAAAAGATATTCATCTAGGGGGAAAACTGCAAATTTTTTATGATAAATAAGGAATACATGTTTTTTGAAATCCATAAGAATAGTATAAGATTTTTTACACTAAAATGAATCAATTTAAAATTTTAATGTCTATACATTCTCGTAAATGTTGTTTTCAGTATATCATATTCTTGAACATTGAGCTAATGATAACTTCAATAATAAATAAACATTGAATCCCAATTTTATACTTCTAACTGATAAAAAAACAAATTCCCATGATCCAATGTATACTATTTATAAACTATTACCTTATTCAAATTATGATACCTCGACATAATCTGATTGGACTTTTTATATTATTGGAAAAAGATAATAGGGGTTTGACATGACCAGAAACTAGGGTAAAAACACCATTAACCATTTGATCAACTAACCAGATCATGGGATATTTCAAATCCATAGTCATATATGATAATATGTTATGAAAATTAATATTTTATCTAGTATAATATCATTCATGAACGCTACCTCCAAAACATGATTAAGTATGAAAAATTGTATGGGAAATGATAGGAAAATCAAAAACAATATTGTGGTGTTTAACAAAAAATTAAATATCACTAGGATCAACTTCTAAAATATATAAATAACTCTTGATCTTTGAGTAGGAATGTACTAACTAACTAGATCACAGAAACAACTCTCACTAACCATCTTTCATCTCCCATTGAACCTAATAAATGAGACATCCAATTCTAATAAAAATCATTATTATGATGAGAAACAATAAAATATATCCTGAGCATGATGTGAAATTTAAAATAATCGAGAGCATGAAAATACATGACTAACTATAAATTATCTATTGATGAAGCACAGATAAACAGAAATCCATATCACATTATATTCACAATAGGTGTATATAACTCCCAAATATGTTCTTTGTATTCATTGGTTGGTAAGTCATATAATCAAAATGGATTGATATAAAATAATGGGAATCATGAGTATCAAATAATGTTATCTCTATGAGATATTAAATAAATATGGTAACATTAACTACCACTATACCATCACCCAACATCACTATATAGTCATCTATTACATGATGGTGATTCAATCTTGAGGCCCATGGTTTGATCATAGATTTATCAGTAGCTTTAGACTGCACCACATTTTCTATTGGAGTGGATGATCCATATCCAGGTCTAGGTGGAAACATATCCTAATAGAAACACATTAGATGGCCATAATGTCTAATGAAACTACACATATTTTTAGATGATGTACACGAATGTTAGGCATTCCAATACATTCAATGATTAATGAAGATAATGAAAACACTACTAACTATAGATGATTGTACAATGGAGGACAACCACTAAGAACCACCTCCACCACTTCTACTATGATCATCACACTTTTTATTTTTCCCATTAATAGCACTGATTATTCAAGACGGTTAATACGAAGGGATTGAATAACCTACTATACATTCCATGTCCATATTTCCCATCATAGATCTATATACCTTCTACAGATAAGTCTAAATCATTAAATTATATACAAACTATCAGTTATATGACATCAAAACACTCTAGGTACTTTTGATAATTCATATTTTAATTCTCTTCCTACATTGGTGAAAAAAATCCAAGAAAACTAATTGGTGTTTGGTGAAATTTAATAATCCACCTTCTAAGAAGTGAGGGAATCCAAAATCATAACCATCATCAGTCGTTCTGGAAAATACTACTAGAAGTAGAAATTCTAGAAATACTTAAAGAAAAATCCCATGTGCTTATCCACCAATACCATTGAATCCCACAATCTCTTGTTTGGCCCTCAAGTCCGAATTTCACACACTTCACCATGATACTCACATGTGTATCCAAGATATGAAATATATTCTCTATCTTATAAAGCTATCCCTCCACCTCTGGATATTAATTAAAAACCATAACGTATGGTTTCATCACACATATGAACTCGCATAAATGATATATGGCTCTTTCTATTCTTCGTTATAACTCAAGGAATAAATTTTAGACCTGTGGTGCATTCTAGTTGAACACATGAACTACCAAAAAATAGATTTGATAAGATTCTAATATATTTGGGTATTCACTTGAGGATGTTCATCTACACCTTTAGGTGTAACTCATGGAACACATCCTGGCGGCATACAATTACACAGTGATATAGAAGATTTGATTAGAGAAAAGAAAAATCTTATTCCAAGATGAAAAAATAAAACAAATATTGAGATTTAGATCAAGAAATCAAAATATAGGACACATATCACAACATCCCATGGTAACATGAGTCTCATATTCATAATAGATGGCTATGTTCTCAGCACATATAAAATTTAAATTCTCAAAATCGATATTTATCGTCTAGAAAATGTCCCATAATAGGGAATATTAAATATATACCTCTTATGAAACAGAACTCTGACAATCCTGACCAGGATAATATCTCAAACCGATAGCCGACCCAAATTCCAATATGCCTGAAGGGAGATCCTGATTCCCAAAGGTTGAAAAATAGTTTCCATTAATCAAAAAATACCAAAGAAAAATATTTTTCAAACATGATGCAATGTTTTGTTTTATATATATAATAGAGTGATAGAGGGGAAGAAATAAATATATTCTATAATTAAAATAATATAATTGAAATAATTAAACAAAAAAGAAGTGAAAATATAAAAATAAAATTTCTAATAATAAATGGAAATATGAATATGAAACCAACTACTCATTGTGAAATTATGGGAAAACATACACCATATCACCACCAACTACCCCAACATAGATGATAGAAATTGTTCTTGTTAAATTTTTACACATTTCCTTCCACTAGATAAAAATAAAATAAACTTTTTATATAATATACAAGGGGTTCATAGGGTACTAAAAAATAGTATTACTTGGATACAACCCAGGTGTTCCACAACACGCCTTTGTATAATAATATAAATAATTCCCACATTTAATAAAATTAGGTCATGAAAAATGGTTTTCAATTTTTTATATAAAAAACATTTCAAAACAATTCATTTTTCATATTTCCAAATATATAAATGATTCCATGTAAAACTATTTCAAATAATTATATATATATATATATCAAAATAGATATATCAATTCAAACAAAATTAACCATGTATCACATATCATATAAAACCTGTAGAAGAACAACTAAAACAGAGCAACTTAAATGCACCATTAACATTACACTAAAGATAAATCCATGTCTGGATTACAAGGAAACTGATACCCACAATGTAGAAAATCATGTTCCTCAAGATGGTAAATATGTGTATCTAATCTATGAAACATAGAATGATTTCAGAATCAAAACCTCCCAAAAGTATTTATGTTTCCTATAAAAACATTCCCATGTAACAACAAAACAATACATTATCAAACACCTAGTGATTATTAATAGACATGAAAAATATCCACACCTTCCTCCTTAGTAGCCATGTCATTCCAAATTTTACAATTTCCAAACCAACTCAACCAAAACAATAATTGGAATCTATTTCAAAAATCATTTTCCTAATTATTTGAAATTATGTTTCCATTTTACAAAACATGGTAAAATAATTATTTAAAAAAATATATATTTTCAAACACACCTAAATTTATTTATAAATCATTCAATTTGATTAATAAATTAATTATCAAATCAGGATAAAATATATTTATCTTATATGGGTTATAGACAGAACTACCTACCTCAAAATTGGTACGACATACACTATATATATGATCAACCAACTAGTATGCACATCATAAAGATAAAAGAGGCCAAATAATAATTCCACACATCTTATAATTTATTAAATTTATCAAAAAGGTATATGAATAGGATGAAAGAACCTATAATACATAAACAACACAATCCCCACCACAACTAACACAATGGTTATCCCCAATAGGAAGACCAGACAATTAATCTTGAAAAAATTAAGAATAATCGTCAATATAGATTAATAGATCCAATAAGGAATTTTAATAGAACCACTATGATCATGGGAAATATTGAAACCAAAGGAATTATCATGTGGAAAAATTCATTGTAATCTTAATGATGATCAATAGATGAATGATGTAATTTGGACCGAGTGAAGGTCCACAGACATTCCCTTGAGAGCCTCTATGTAATGAAAAAGGTAGCCTGTAGGAGAATGTTATTATAAAACACTCATTCAGAAACATAAAACCATAATTTATAATGATTAAATGGATTTTAATCCCACTAAATGCTTTTTAATTCATTACACACAAGTATTCTAGAAAAGTATCCTACATTTAAAAAACTATGATTTATTCATTAGACAATGTATAACTATTACAAAAAATGTTATCCATTCAAGATGTTTACCAGAGTCAAAACAAATTCAAACAAACCATTGCACATCATTTCAATGTATTACATGATATTTATTTACCCTATAAGTTGGGAAAATATTGGTCCTTATAAGAAAAATACCAAACCACTAGAATAGTTTTCAAACCCAAGGAGAACCATGGAAATCCCTTAAAAAATATAGAAGGACTACATTAGTTTTGACAAATAGACATCCGAAAACTTTAAGTAATTTTTTCCATCTAATTTCCTACATCCTTCTGATTCCCATGATGCACCCAAATAAGTAGGAAATTAATTAATGTGGAATGATTTAAATCAAATCCTTCAACAAGATATGACATTAAAATCGAATCCTTTTACACTTATGATAAAAATTTTACTTATTATATAATATTATAATTTTTTTGAGAAAGGCGTTACATTGAATATGGATAAAAAAAATTAGTACAATGGTTAATCCAAATGATAAGGTTCAAAATACCACATAAACTATATCAAACTAGCTTGAGTACCCTAGTATCCCGATAATTGAGCTGGCTCAAACATCGAATGAAGGGGATTTTTTATCCTTATGGATTGGAGAGTAACACATGGCATCATACAATATGTATTTCAGAATGATTTTTTACACTATCAAAGAGGTTATAAAATATGGAAGACAATATGCATATAAAAACAAAACACCACTATGAATGATGTAATAGAATAAAAACAAGGCATAAATAGGTCCAAAGTACTACAAACCCAGTACTAAAATAGGGAAACACAACCCAGGTCACTGTGGACACAAATCTCTAAGACCGTGGTTCAACAGCTGGCTTAACCTATAGGTGAATATTTTTCCTTTTCGTGAACCTGTAAGAGAATAATCTACAAGAAAATGTTGTGAAAGGTCCTGTGTGATCTAAATATCTTTATAGGATACCCTGAAATATTATATAATACATTCCCAATTAGATTATCCAAATTCAACATTCCATCATTCAAAATATATAGAATTCAAAATTCAAAACCATATTTAAGAAAAACATGATATAAAATTTTAAAAAAATAGAAAAAACATTTAATGAATTTCCATTTACTTTACAAGTGATAGAATATTTAAAATAATGTCTTAAGTAGAATAGTTACATAAAACAGTTTAGGTAAATCTAAAAAATTCATGTAAGGTCGTTTTACAGCATTGGAATTCATTAATATATCAATTATAAATAAAAAAGAGAGCAATGTGGCCATCTTTCATGTCGTTACAAAATTATTAGCTTCCTATTGTACTCCAAAATCACTATGTGACCATAACAAAATTATTATACTCACGTCTCCTAAACAATGGCTACAGGTGACTTTTTCACCCTCAATCAGGGATTTTACACATGGCATGTATGTTTTAGAATGTTGTAATAACATAGAGTGTATCAAAATAAATCACCAACAACATAAGGATTAGATGCTCTCTTAATTGATGAGAAACTAAGTTTAAGAATTCATAATATACTATAAATCCAATTCATCCATTTTAAAAAATCTAATTTCATTCAATTTATAAAATAAATGCTTTTTAAAAAAAATCCCTTTCCACTAGATAAATCAACTCTGTTTCTGTCAAATCATATTTTTCCATTTTTATATGTTTGAAATCCACTCAAAACAATTCTATAATTTTCATAATTCATTTCCAAAATTAAATTGAACAATCTAGTTGAAACATTTTCCATCAAATCCAAAATTTAGGTTCGCCAACATCAAATGGCCAATTTCCATAATCATTCCCCAAATCAATGGAATCAGTTGTTTTTTAAATTTATGTTCCAACACCATTTTCAATATCCTAGTCCACAGTTTTTGGTTTTTATAAATTTTTTTGAATAAAATTTATAATATAAATTTAAATCAAATATTGAATGAAATCGATAAATTTAGGAATATTCAATTTGGCTAATCATGACAGAACCACCTCCATATTATCAAAATGTAACACTCACAACTACACCATTCAACGAGAAATAATTTGTGGTAGATCTTGAAATGCAACCTAGGATAACTATACAACACCATAGGGAATATAACCTTAAATTCCTATATTATCCATTTTATAACCCAAAAGTTTATAATGATTGATAGATTGAGAATGATGAAGAAAATTTACCCAGATATCACCCACCAAGGTTATGACGACCGAATGTAAAACGAAAGTCTTCAGAAAGGAAGGATATAATGGAGACCACTTGATGAAAGAATTAATTTGATGAAGTTTCCTTTGGAGTGGAGGGAAAAAATAACCAGTCTTACTACCTATTTAAAATAATGCATTGGGTGTATTACATTATGTGTAATCCCAATACTTGTCATAAACCCTTTGGTTTTTTTAATGACGGAATGATTTTTCAGATCACTATAAATTCTGATTTTCCAAATTAAAAACACATCATTAACTCCATCCCAGTGTGAAATGAATACTTAGGATGTGTTCCAATTATAATGTGAATCCATTAACAACATCTATGCAGAACCATTACAGGACTTGTAACCCTATTATGTGACATGTAGTTCTCTTGAAACATGCTTGAATATGAGGTTTTTAAGGTGAGAATCCAAAAAATACCTAACACCATCATTATGAGAATTCTATAAATTGAAACTCTTGCGTACCCCATTAATGAAAAAAACAATGAAATTTTTTAGGGAGTACATATTATAGGTGAAATGTGATGTTATAACCACCCGCACGTAAAATCTTTTTGACACCAAAAAGACTATGAAAAATATTCCATGCCAAAAAATGAGTCCTCTTCTCTCCCATCAGTGCCTAGTGTTCCCATGTCCTTTGATTATCAAACCTATGCTATCGTATAATAATAACCCAAGGAATCATCCTCACACTATGTACCCTGGCCGCAAAATAAACTATCTCAACTGGATGTTCAAAAAAAGATTTATCATGTTCAATCTCAATATAAATCTAACTCAAAACATGAGATAGATCATAGTGATTCATTATCAGCTATGATACAAGGAATACATTATGTATCGAAATATTTTTTGGTGGATGTGATAATATATTTGAATCTTTATATTCCTTTTGAACAACTTCAAAAGGTCCCATAAAACGTGGATCAATCATCATTTTCCTCCCAAGTCGTTGAAGGCCCAAATAGGTTAAAACATTCAAAAACACTTGGTTACCAACTGAAAATTACAGAGTTCTACGACAATGATCAGCATGAGTCATACATCAGCTTTGTGCAAGAAATATCCCCTGATAAATATGATAAATCAATATTGCCATACCTTTTACCAACATGTTATAACTAAGGACCATTCGCCAACCTTCTACCAACAAAATAGAGATTTATATGGTCGTTCATAAAATGACAAAACACATTCTATTCTGATCACAGACTAATATATTTTGCTACAAGAATACTCAACCATCCACAATTGATCATCCCATGTCCAATCAAAGATGATAACCCAAGAACAAAGAATTTCCAAATGAAACTATATAGTTATCAATGTATGACCAACCTACTGCGGATTGTAGGCCATTCTCAAAAAAAACACGAGGTCCCAATTCCTCATGAAGGTCTCTCCCAAAGAGATAAGAAAAATGAGTATCCCTATCTAAGACTATAGATAATTTTACTCCCTAAAAATAAGAAATATATTTCACATAAAGATTCCCCAACTCTTAAACGTCACTTGTGTCTCATATTTGTTCAATGTCAGTTGACTTGGTTAGCCTGTTGATCCCAACCCAAATTGCATTCTTATTTATCGAGGTATAAGGAATCCCAAACAAAAAGTCCATATATTTATATTATCCCACATTCATGTTCATAATGGATGTGGCTGAGTAAACTTGAATGTTTCTCATATTCAAATTTCAATTGTGGTTTGTATATCAATGGGAAACAATCAAACCAATACACCATTTCATACCAGGCCACCAGAACGTCCACCACACATCATAGACCATATTTTTTGTTCATGGGTTCACAGACCACTGGTAATATTGAAAATACCCCAATAAAAACTTCTTTTTTGAAAATTTCACAAAAATGTGATTCCAATAGCACAGAACACCCAATTTGTAGAATGACCACTGGGAATGTGTCTCCCCACAATAATGAATATATCTAACGATATAGAATTCCCTATCATGATATTTATCAGGATGATTCAACTCAAGAAGATTTTTCGATAACTAAATGGAGGCTATGGAATCATAGGCCCCATTCTTTTAAAATCTATTATTCAACTATGAAAAGCGATCCATAAAATACCACTCTTTTGAAGATTATTTCAAGGCCAAGTTTGGAAGCTTCTTCCTCAACGCATCAGTAATGACATTCCATTTCCCCAGGGTACATGTTATTTCGAATTCTATTGAATGTATGTACTCCACCCAACACTTCTTTCAAAGATTCAGATATTTTTTAGAGAAGATAAAACCCAATATTCTGTGATCTAAAATAAGATAAACCTCTTTCAATAGAGGTAAATCCACCAATAATTAAGTTTGTGAATCACAACTAATTGTTCAAGGACATGGGTAGGATAATTTTACTCATGTGAAAAAAGATGATGATATAGATATGAAACCAGATCGCCACCCTACATAATTATAGAAAAAAAGCCTGAATGGTTTGTATCATTGAAGCCCACGGAGCCCTGCCCAGCCTTTGGAAGAGCCAACACCGTTGCAGTTGTCAAATGATATTTCAACGCAATGAATGAAGACTTACATAAAGAAAACATAATCCCTTGAAATGTTAGAGTGGTTATCAGATAAGATATCTTATATAACTCATTAAAAAACCTGTGTTAATATATAGATAATCCAAATAAGCCCCTAATATTGAAGACATTTCATCATTGGTCTCAATTCATAATAGACCTCGCCTTATTACGATTAAATGATATATGATTTTCAGACACCACATGTCCTAAGAATATCACAACACTATTCAGAAAATCACACATAAAAAGGTTGGCATATATTTGATGATTTTATAGCCGACTCATAATTGTTCTCAGAAGATGCACATGGTCATCAATAGATTTAGAATATACAAGGTTGAATTCCATAATTAACACAACAAAGGTATATAGATACTTGTTGCAGAGCCTGTTAATATATTCCATGAAAGCGTAGGATAATTTTTCACACCAAATGACATAAGAGGGTACTTATAATGGGTATACCTACTATGGAAATTGTATTTCATAATTTTATTATATTTTATTCAGAACTGATTTCAATTGGATTGATGATAGATTTCTGAAAATCGCTTCTCACCTTTCAGCTGATCAAATAGATCATCAATCTATGGAAATTGATACTTGTACTATAAGGTAACAATATTGATCTTTCAGTGGTCAATAAATAGTTGAAGAGAACCAGTATACTTCTTTGTGAAGAGAACTGATGCCACTTAACGTGGCAAACTAGGGACTATAAATCCTTTCTCAAGATGTTGTTACAATTGGAACATTAGATCTTTTAGTTCATCTAGAGCCATTCTGTAAGAGGGAATGGAGACTGGTTGAGATATATGAATTAAGAAATAAAAAATTCAGCCACTCTCACCATTGGAATTCTAGATAAATCAGATGGAAACATTTCAAGAAACACAACAATGAATTGAGGGAGTTCATAATTAGAGGACTCCCAATATAGATCATAAGCGTACAATGATATCACATTCCCCTATTCTAGGAAATATGTTTTTACTCTCCTCAGCCTTGGGTCCCAATATATATGAATGAAAATTGACCCACCAATGAGTGTTGTAATGTAGATCCACTGAAGATATCAATCAATCTAGGATCTATTAGAAATGATTCAATCAATAACAAACATGATGTCATGATATTTAATGTTGAGCACAAGAAAACACCAAGAATGATTGAAATTTGATTTGGAGAAGATGCAACCAATGCTATATACAACATTATTTTTCTTTGAACAAAGAGATATAATAATAATAATTACATAAGATAAATTCTCTATAGATATATTAATCATATTAACAAAATGGGTTGAAATATAGGAGTGAGATGCACCAGTATCAAAAAGAGAAGCCAATAATGATGATGGTATAATATTGGTAAATATCACAGTCTCTAGACATGTGTATGAATACAATTAAGACTCATCCACTACGTGAAGTAGCTTATTTCTAGATGCCTATGGTTGGAACCATTTTAAATGTAAAGAATCTTCTTTCACCATAGCTTTTTGATGAGATAATGACCATGTTCAACTATGTGGAGTAAATAAGTGATATATGAATCTCTATAAGTTCGCTGAACATATGCAAGAACTACAGTTCTTTAGTGCCTCTATGAAAACCATCATAAAATTTACTATCATGATCCACTAATAGAAATCCAAAAAATTTCCTTCTAGAGATGTATGAAGTACTGAATGACACTATAGAAGAGAATTGATGGAATAATCTTCATGATTATATTTTCTATTGAAGGAATTAAATCATCCACTGGGAGAAAAAGGTATTCTGATCACCGTTGACATGCCAGCTAGTTAAATCTCAACAAGCATATCCATATCCATGACATTAGAGAATGTGGTAATCACTATCATGAAAAAATATGAAAAGAAATCTGAATGATGTCTCAATTCAATTCATTGTTCCATCATCCTTTCATTAAATTCTATCTCATGAGAAAACTACAACGAGTCAGTAATGCTATTTGAATACTCATTCAGAGTCCCATCAGCCGTCTCAAGCATGAAAAACTCCACAACCATAGGCAAATCCATTTACTATATGTTGAATTGGTTAGTGAAAAGATCCTTGAAGTCTTTACACCCCAATCCATCATATTTATCAGTAAACACCATCATGTCCCACCGTCCCATTAATAGTCCTCCATCAAGAAGGTGGTGAACATCCCCTTGATCATGTCCATTATCTCCATAAACTCAGAGAGACACTAAATATTACCCAACAAGTGCTCAGTATGTTGAGGGTTAGTGGATCCCTTGAAAATTGGTGGTATCTAGTGAAGTAACCCTTTAAAATGGTTTCAAGGAACATCCCCCAAAGGATCCATAGCTGGTGCCTTAGTGGTTATTAGAGGTGGTGCATCTCCTAGAACATGGAAAGTGTGTATGATGTCCTCTACCAACTTTGTATCCATAATAGGATTTTCATGCAGAGAATTCGCAGTAGTCTCATCTTATATTTGATTTACATGACTTCATAGAGGCATGATGATACACAATATTAGCAGATAAAAGGAATAAATTATATTAGCAATCAAACTCAGTATCAAGAAAAATTATTCTTAATATAAATATCAACCAGGGATTGGATTTCACTGTATCCAAATATCAATAGAGAAACCACTATAACTAATCAAGAAGATATCATTACACAACCACTTCCAAAGTCTCAAGATTCATTGGGGATGAGATCCATATCGACAATAAATTTCAAATACCTCATAATTCCCAAAGTTATTTCATGAATGCATACTGACTTTAAGACATAAGCAAGAAAATATCCCACTCATACCACATTATCATGAACCTGCTTATGTAACCGAGTCACCTAATAACTGATACAAACCAGACATGTCCTGAAGGGTATTCCAAACCAAAAAATTGAGTGACTAGAACCTAGAATCACACAACATGCAAGCGAGAATGAATTTTTCACTAAAAATGAGGATGTATGAGGAATAATAAAGTGTACATATTAAAATAAAACCCCACAATGATTATTGTACTAGAATACAATAAGGAATAAATAAAACCAAATGAACAACAACCAATATACCAATATAGGGAAAAAACATAGTTTTCTATGTAAAAACACATTAAGATCATGATTTAGCAGTTGGGTCCACCTCCAAGTGACTCTTTTCCTTTTCTTTAACCAAGATGAATATAATCTAGAAAAAATCCCAAGGGACTAGTAGGGTGTTCTATGGAAATTCAAGAAGGATACAACAAAGGATTCCATAACAGAATCAAAAAAAATATTATCCAATTAAAATGATTAAATTTTCCAAATAAACATCTTTGTAAATTTGGAATGATACTAAAAAAACAAGCTATACATTTTTAAAATGATGGAAAATACTTATAAACACATGATTTTACATTGCAAGAGAGTGAATATTTAAAACATTATATTAAAGAAAAGTGATACAAAATATTGTTTATGGAGGTCTACTAAAGGGTTGTAAATTTTTTTTACAACATTGGTATACATTTATATCTCAAATATAAATAATGAATCCAACAACATTATCATATTCCTAGTATGTAAGAGATTATTATCAAGATATAGGACTCCACACTATCAAAAATATCACATAAAAATTATTATACTCAAATCCCCTTCACATTAGCTATAGGTAACTCACCACCCTTTCATCGGGGATGTGACTTACTATTGGTATGTTTTAGATCATTGTGAGAGCCTAGAGTGCATCTAAATAACTCACCAATTACCTTGGGTTTTATGTTCTCTTAAATTATTATAAGATTATTTTATGATTACTTAAAATAAAATTAAACCATTCATCCATTTCAAAAATTCCAATATATTTTCAATTAAAACTCTAATGAGTTTTAATGAAAAAAACAAGCCCTTTTCACAAGTTAAAACCACAGGGTTTCTTTAAAATCTTTTTAATCCATATTTACAAGATTGAAATCCATTAAAAACTCATTTTATATTATTCAAAATTAATTTCCATAAGTATATTCAAAATTTTAATTCAAAAAATTTCCATCGAAACGAAAATTTAAATTCAAACTTTTAAATCATTCAATATCCATAAACACTACCCAATTCAATGAAATTGTGGCTTACAAAAATTTCCATCGCAAAATAATTTCTAACATCACTGTTCAACGGAATCAGGTTTTTAACAATTTAATTGAATGATAATTTCAGCAATTGTATTTAATAAAATATTGAAATAATTCATACATTTTTGGAATAATCAATTTGGCTAATCGGGATAAAACCACCTACATTGTCCCAAAACTCATCACTCAAAATGATATCCCTAAAATGGAATGTAGAGGAGGTGTATATCACCACCCAAACTATATTCAATATCTAATTATATATGGCACGTATCCACCAAATCCATGATGATCTATTGAAAACCCCAAAAGAGGAGAAAGAGAGACAATCAAGGAATGATGATGAACGCTTACCCAGATATCTCCCACCAATGAAATGATGACTAAAAACCAAATGAATTGATTCAGTGTAGTTTTAAAGATTTGATATCACCTAGGGAATGTATTAGGTTGAGGAGGTTAATTTAGGAGTAGAGGAAAAATAAATAACTAGAATCACAACCAATTAAGACAAATGTTGTCGGTGTATTACACGACGTGTAACCCAAATACATGTCGTGATCCATTTAATTTTTGTAACCACCAAAAAATGCATCAACTCGACTTAAATTTTGACCGTCCAATTTAAAAACCATTCATTAACACCATTTAAATATGAAACGATTACTCGGAACATGTTTCCATCACAGTGTAAAGCCTTTCACTACTTGTATGTATAACAACTACATGATGTGTAAGACTATTACATGACGTGTAATTCTATGGATGTATTCATAAAAATATCCATTAGAATACGAGAATACACAAAATTACGGATGTAACCATTATAGGAATCCACCCAATTCAAACTCAACACAACCCCATCATGAAAAAGAAAAAAAACAGATAAAGATTAAGGCATACATGTCATTGAGGTAACAGGATGTTACATGAACATATCAAATTTTTATATAATGGTGTTATTTTAACCAAAAACTATCATTGATTTTAAATTATAGACATATTGTGGCACTATAAAATTAATATTAAAATTTTATATTTATATATTTTTATTATTTCCATCTTCGTCTTTTTATTAAATATAAAAAGTAACAACTATACTCTCATAAATATATGAAATAGAGAATCATAACTCAAACCAACCCTAAATAAAAATATATTAAAAAAACTTGTTCAAGGTATATAGTTAATGGTGTTCCTAAAATAACCACACTTTATTTCAGCATAACATATGTAAACAATCTCTTTCGAAGAAGTGGTGATCAAATTTTCTGAATCTTCAAAATTTAATTATTCTTAAACTATGTCTAAATATATTGTAACAATAAAAAATTAAATACTATAGTATAATCAAAATAATAATATGATACTATTGTTATGGTAGAACCATTTTTTATTACTATTTAATTTTAAAAAATTAGAAATCATATTTCATGCATACATACGTTATATAACCTCCACATAGAAGTTAAAATTGATTTTCATCACCACTATACTTTGACAGATATATAATAATTCTAAATAATATAAATTATATATTTGACAGAACTATAAATATAGAATAATAATATCATTTATACTTTCTTTCTTTCTAATACAATGTAAAACAATAATCGTGATTGTACATACATGTGGACCACTATATCCAGTAAGAGACGTGAGTTCTTATCATTTACATATTATATAGAATATAATCAGGATAGTTTTAATTTATATATATTTTATATATATCATGACTACAGTATTTCTGATTATGGAAACAAAATAAAATTATGATGAATGTATCCTCGATAACTTAATATGTTTGGTAATATAATGTAGTTAACACCCAAAACTATGATAATAATAAATCATTCTTGAATAATGAGTGATAAGATATTTGAAAAGGATAATATATGATTTTAAAAATATTTTTTCTATTTTTTATATGTATTTATGTCATGAATAAAATAGTATAAATGAGTTAAAACCACATTTGACTAAGGGGAAATGTGTGGTATGGGATTTAACCTCAATTTACACTCCACATATACATATTTGGTATTATAAATCTATATAATTTTATGTGGGTTTCAAATAAACACTTTCAAGTATTCAAAAGTTATATAAATTCATTATTCTTGATTAATGATACAATTCATGATAAAATACCATTATGAATGATTAAATTAGAATCTGATCACATTTCTCTTCTTGATCGGGTATATTATTCTTCCATAACCATAGTTTTTAATGTTGATTTACAAAATTCATTTTAATTAACTTCAGTAAATTTTATTTTACCCTTAAATAATTATATATTATAAATGATATATTTTTAAAATATTCCTACAGGTTAATTTTCTTTAATAATTATTAAATGTCAAAATACAATTTTACAAGTACTATATTAATAGACTTTCCCACCACTATAACTATTTTATTCAATTTTTCTTATTTTACATGATTTTTTTGTTTCACAAAAATACACCTTTTTCAAAAAATAATATAAATCATCAACTAGTATTTACATATATTTATTAATATACTTGTTTTTACCATAAAATATATTTTTCTCATGGTCGTATCTCATATCTTGCTAAATTTTTAATTCGTTTAACCTCTCATAAAACAATCACATTCAATGAATAATAGGATATAATATTTCTCTTATATATAAATATTCATTGCATCTTGTAAATTATTATTTCCGAATACATATACCTATATAAATACATTGATTCATATTTAATCATATCTAAATATGGATGGGTAATTATTATTTTTCTATATACATTATTAAATGCATTCATTTACTAATAAGGATTAATTATATGTATTGAATTGATAATTCATTAGATGATGAATTCAATTAATGGTAGGGAGTTGAAGTATATTTCCCCTCAATGAATCAACATATGTCTTGAGTAAAATCTGTTAGCCAGAAGTATTAAATGGTTTTTTATTTAATTCTTATACATAATATGAAGTATATTGAAAAGGGATATTATAAATGAAGTATCATGATGTCTATGTTTCTGTCACCTAATATTGCAAATTGTTTTAGAATTCAGTCATTATTTTCAATGAGATTATTGTATTGATATTATCGATTAATCCGTTTTGTTCTAGTGTATTTGAATATATGGAATTAGATTCAAGTTATTTACCTTTCCATATTGACTATTATTTATTTTCTCAAAAAACTTCTTTTATACAATAACCTTACTTCTCCTTTGATCATGCCCGTATTCTTATACCATTCCTTAGTATATGATGAATAAATCTATGTATTATCATCATATATTAAAAAATTGTATTTTCATTCATTTATAGCTAATTACCATATATAAAATGTAAATAATGCTTGAATCTTTTCAATTTACTCAATTAATAAAATAGATATATTAGCATTAGATCATTTGTATCTAGTGAAAATTTTAAAAAGTAAACACTGACTCTATGTTACTTGAGTTTAGGTTGATACACATTTTAAACTAATTAATAAAGAAAAATATAATATCAAGGGAAATATTAGTCCTAAAACATAATTGATTATAAAATAGGAAAACTGAACCCATATATCAATTATCAATAAATATATTAAATAAAAATATAACATTCAGAAAAATATAACCCACAAAAATATAATATTTTATAATAACAATCATATAAAAATGTCAAAAAATGAATAGTTACTTTCCATAATATATTATCAGAGACCCTATCTCTTAAATCATTATCCATCATGTCAAACAATTACCCATAGAATTAATCAAAGTTATAATAAACATAGTGTATATTCATTTCTATCCAATGTATCAGAAGTTATAATTTTCATTATATCTACTATAAAATCTCATAGCACATGATTCTAAAATAATCTCTTAAAATGATAATTTCACAAATCATAGATATTATTATATCATATACTGAAGACACCACATAATAATCTTTTAAACAAAAAGAGAAAAAATAAATTTTAATTTTTCAATCTATATCAAAAAACCATAAAATTATCATTATCTATGGTATATCCCAATACCTGACTACATAATAATAGTCCATCCATAAGGAATATAATTTTTTAAGAGGCATTATAAAAAACAGTATAAATCACAAACAATCTATTTAATATCACCAATAAAAAACTCACATTCCTCTCTATGTTGGTCACAAACCCTATTGTATTCCTTGATGTCACCACTATTTTTGTGCTTCCCTTAAATTTCATCCTCAATTTTATGTTTACATGTTGTGTCAATTATTATTTAAATGAATAATACAATTATAAAAAGGAGGTAATAATATCTACTCTTATCTTATGATTACTTCCTTGAAAACTATTTATAAAAACTATATGTATATATCACGAAATTATTTTTTAATAATTGTTCAAAATCACTTTGTGTATTACCCACAAAAAATTTATCATATCCTATATATTTCATGGTGAATATGTACTCTGATCACATAGTAAATATAATGAGTGTCACATATTCCAAAGGTTCCTATCTAGCCATTCTAATGTCTTATTTTTGGTCAAAACATTTTGTCTCATGTAAATATGATAAATCATTTGAAATTAGTTGGAGACACCAAATTTTGATAGAATCCCTCATAATACTAAATAACCCATTCAAGTTCTGAATTAATAATTGTTCAAAAAATGATTCATCATCCATTTACACCAGACTGACCCCAATTTCAAGATAATATTTAATTGAATAACAAAACATAACATCATTCATCTTAATACAATGATGAAAAATCATGTAAAAAAGATATTAAATTTTGAGAAAACAACAGAACGTATAGTTTTTTTAAAAAAATCATCAACTCTTTAAGGTTCATTAAATATATTTAATTTAAAAATTGTATTGTTTTATCATTATTTAATTAAAATATAATTATAAAATACAACATAAAATAATAATGATAAATTCATATTAATATGTAATTACAAACCATGATAAGTGTAAATATATAGTTATTATTGACCTTTTCAATCAGTCATTTTTAATTTTAGAATGTTATTATAAATATATAATAATATAGATATTTATTATAAAATACATTCTCACTATATATCATTTAAAATATGATACAATTTTAATCATGAATCCATTTTATTTCATAATAAAAGGCAATGTATCAATATATATATCCCATGAAATATATCATGTGGGTGGCCAAAAAACCATTTATTCTAGGGTTGTGGAAGATAAAAATTTTATATATGATATATTATAGTTATTCAACCATTAAGCTGTTATAATGATTTTTATTTTATAGGGTCTCTTAGCATAAAATAATCATGATAATTAAAATAATATTAACATGAAAACATGATATTTCCATTAAGAAAACTAAATATCTCACACGAAAACAAAATTACTAATGTGTAAAGTCTAATAAATGTTTATTACAGTAATTTATTTCTATATAATCTTTAAATCATGTAAATAACCTTAATAAATAAAATATATATGAAAATATAGCATCCCACATAATTCTTTGAATAAATTATTAAACAAATATTAGTTTATAAAAGAATCTTTTATTCTTGGAATTAATATATCTGTTTGTATGTGTGTAAACATATATCATGTATATATATAAACATATAAAATAAATTAGGATATAATAATAGAACAATTATAAAAGAATTATAATATTAGTGCAATGTAATAAATTGAAATTGAAGTAGATATGTATATATAGACTAAAATATAAAGAACATAAATAAATATGTATGTACTAAGTGAGATAAATATAAAACAAAAAATAATGTGTGGTCTACAAAATCTGAAAATTGATCTAAATGGTCTTAACTATATATAAATGTATGCATAGTTATAAAAAATATATTAACAAAATTATTAAAAATGATTAAATTTATATAAATTTATACATTTAAAAATACATGTTTATATACGTTTATATACATTGTACAAGGAATGTTAATGAATAAACACATATATGTAAATCAATTTGGATTTAATGGATTAAATATTTAAAATAATAAAGAGTATGAATAATAGTTGAAGTTAAGATGTTTTCTTGTGTTCATATAGTCACACATTTTTTTGGATAAATATAAATAAATAAATAAATAATATATATATATATAGGAAAATTAAATGATCAAAATAAAATGTAAATGAAAAAATCTAGTGATTTTTAATCATCATCCTCATCCCAAAAAAAATGAAGAGACATTGTTGCAACTTCACCATCATTTTCTTCGTCATCCTCAATGAATCTGACACTAGATACCACTACTGTAGAAACCCCCTATCATCACCACCCTTAAACCAAGTCTCACACCCCAGTAATAATTTAGTTGAAATAAGGTTCCAACAAATGGAAGCATCGTATTATTAAGTAATATCTCAATGAATCCCAACAGATTTTGTACAGAAGATGTTTTGAAAAAGACTAACCAAAATTCTCCAGCATCCTTTTAGACATCAATAAAATTGAGGGTGGTAATTATGTTAATGTAATTTAGGATAACATTAACTAGAATGGAGAAAAAATATATAATAGATTTAGATTACCAGAATATAATTATATGGGGTGAAGAAAAAATAATGATATACACTTAAATGGGGTAAATTAATTATTATATGTCACTAGAATAAAATGGTCACATAATCACCCTATTAAAAAATGGGTAGTGGGGTACTCCATTTGGAATCCATTTATATAAATCTCACATCATTTATTACATGATTAGAAAATTTTCCAACATTTTTTTAGAGATTATAAGAGATGAGACAAATGAATTTCAAATGAGTTTTAATTCAAGATAGGTAACTTCAATGTTCTCCTAGGGAATTATTATAGTTATGGGACTATTTTTTAAATATATATATATTTTCAAAAGAAAAATTTCTCTATTATATTCCAAAAACATATTTTTTTTGTTTTTTTATACATCTCATTCAATGTAGTAGTGAAATTATTTTCAAAGTCACATAATCGTGTGTTATCATTTTTTTTAAACCACGTTCAATAATGGAGTAATATTTTCAAGAATATTTTTTCTAAACATATATTCATATAATGTAATTTTATTAAATTATTTTTTAAAAATAATTTATTCTCAAAATACTAATTTCATATTATGATATTATCCAGGTATTATTTAAAAACCATAAAATTATGTATTCCATTGTATTCCAAATTATTCAGGAATAAATTTCTTTATTAAAATTTAGTTTTTAATTTTAAAACCATGTATTTAAAAATATAATTTTATTCATATAATAGTTTATTTTCAAAATTACATTTATTAGGCATGAATAGTTATATAAAAGGTGTTGTGAATATTTTTTATAAGAAACTATATTTTCAGAGATAAACATTTAAAGTATATTAATTTGAAATTATTTATATTTTATGTGAATTATTTATAAATTTTATAATATTATTGTTTATATATAGCCAATTTATAAAATAATTTCATTCCATTATAAATGAATGTTTTTTTTCATGATTAATATTATGATTTTATATCAATTTAAATTTATACAAGTTCATGTGTTATTATTTTATTCCAAAAATGTTAAAAATTTATTTATATTGTACCTATGATTAAGAATTTGCATGAACTATGTATTTCACTAAAATCCAAAATATATTATACCTTGTTTCATTGTCATT
Organism: Viscum album; assembly: GCA_963277665.1. Taxonomy (NCBI): domain Eukaryota; kingdom Viridiplantae; phylum Streptophyta; class Magnoliopsida; order Santalales; family Viscaceae; genus Viscum; species Viscum album. The sequence goes on from OY728159.1 coordinate 1,219,214,837, forward strand.
TGATTTAATTTTCAGCTACTCAGTGATTGATTTACCATAGAAAAATATATTAAAATATTCGTTAATATATATTTATATATATTAATTTCCATTTTTATAATAGTTAAATACTATACTGAAAATAAAAATAAAAAATGAAAAGATCAAAATATTTTGGAAGAAAATTTTTTCATTTTATTTTGTAAATTTTATAGGAATTTGACGAGATAACACAAACATATTGGGCTGGTAGGGCACATATTTCCTTCAATGTTACATGTAGAGAGATGATTTTTTTTTATCAGGGGTAGAATTTTTTGAAAAAAAAAACAGAATTGTTATATTGAAAATTTTATTACCATGTATTTGGAAATTTTATAATATATTTATAATTGATAAAATAAAAAATGATATTTTCATGAATTTTTTTTTGAAAAATATATTATGTTATTATATATCTTGATAACCTCATAATTTTATTTTGGAATGGTATTTATCATGTTTTTTATGTTTTATATAAAATGAATTTTTTTCGAAAGAGTTTTCATATTTTATATATAAAAATGATTTTCAATGGTTTTTAAAACCCCTTATTAGGAAATCATAACCTCACATTACCAATTTTTTTTGTAGACTAATTTGATGTTATAATTGATTTTAACATCATTTTGGATTCGGAATGTGTGAAATAAAGATAAATGTTTATATATTAACTATTTAATAACTGATATGTTGTAATAATATTTCCTTTTCCACCGGAACCTAGAATAGATAAGATACTTTTTTTGTAAACGAATATATATTTTTCATTTCCTTTTTATAATTAAAATATAGGGTCCTTTTAACTATATCTAAATGTGTCGTACATTGTAAATTGGTTTAGAAGAATCACTTCGAAAAAATTATATATTAGGAATTTTCATATAAGTATTATATAAAAGATAATAGTATTATTTTGAGAATATCGGTGATTATATTTTAGATGAATCTTATGAATGTAAAATTTAAATTATTCTAATTTTTAAATTCAAAATATACATGTTTCAAATTAACCATAGGCATGAACATATAATTTTGAGTGAGAATTTAATTTTACGTGGAGAAAAATTAACATCCCTGAGAATATATAACATATTTTTTTAAAATCATTTCCTTATAAAATGTTTCTGTTATTCATAGAGTTTATATATATATTTATATATTTTTCTATGTATACTGATATTTGTACTAGATTTATAAATTTTACAAGAAACTACTAATAATTATAATAACACCAATAAAACATGAAAAAATGGGTATTGTTCTAAAATAAAATTTAAATTGATATATGAATAAAGAATGTAATAAAATTATCATATATATATTTTTATGCAATAAGTGAAATATATTAAAATGAAAAATAATGTCTTATAAAAACTATAAAAAATAAGTTCTAGAAAATATTAACCGATGATAATTATATGTTGATTTTAAAGGATAATTAAAAAATTAGTAAAAACTGCATTACAAAAATACATATATATATATATATTGAATGGAAATATTAATATATATATATATATATATTTATACATGTTTATTTAATAGATTAAATATTTACAATGAAATTTTGGGTATAAATTTAAATTCAAATTAAAAAGTTATTTTATTATATACACTCAGAAATGTGTTTGGAAAAATATTAATACATATACATAGATTTATATTTATGTAAGATAAAATAAAAGAAAAATGATTAAAAAACGTGTTGGTGGGATCTTCTTCACTAACTCTATATTTATGTTGAACCACGAAGGAATAATCACTGGTGTCTCCACGACCATACTCAATCATATTAACAGTAGTCAGCTCTACTATCCAAAGCCATTATCACCACCTACCTACAAGGAAGTCTCACCCCCATATTTTTTGAATGACATTCATTTTTTTCCTCAAAAAATACTAAACTATTAAAATGTAGTATAATATTGAATCCCAAGGATGTTTTGGACCCAAAACAATCAAAAATAGACAACTCTAATGTACTCAACACTTTTTGATAGATCAAGCAATGTGAGTAATTGAATGATGGAACTGTGAATTTGGATACCATATACTATCAAAGAAAAAAAATAAATAATAGATTTGGGCTGTTAAAATTGAATTATTTTAGTGGGAAGAAAGAATAATTTATGATAAGAAAAATGAGTAGATAAATTATTATATGAAAATAGAATATGAGTGTCAAGTAATACCCTTCTGTAATCAAATGGATATTTGGGGATCCAATTTGGAATATATTTTTATATTTCAAACCTCAATTGTTGAACCATTAAAATAAAAAATGGTTCACTAGTTATACTTAAAGGGAGATATAGTGTAGAGTTGAATCAACTCCTAATGAGTTTTAATTATGTAAATAGTACATCAATGTGGTTCTATTTCATATTTATGTTAAGGAGAACCTATTTTTAAAACTATATTTATTTTCAAAATAATAAATTCTATATCCTTTTTAGCCCATTTTCGTTATATATTTTTTTCAAAACATCTTTCTATGTATGGGATAAATTAATATCAAAATCCAAATATTTATGTTTATAATTTTTTAGAAGCCCATCCAATAAAGGATTAGTATTTTAATTCTTATTAATTTCAAAAATATAATTATGTAATGTGACTTCATTTTTATATGTATCAATGATTACTAATTTCAAATTTGTAATATAAAATCATGATACTATTAAAAGATGATTTCAAAATTAGAACATAAGTTACAAATTAAAATTTATGTTTTTTAAATTATAAATTACTTCACTAAAAATTAATATTTTTCCAACAACCACTTCTTAAAAAGTTATATTTTTTCATTTTATAGATTTATATAAAAATATATGCAGTTGAAATATTTAATTATACAAAATTGGTTATTATTTATTAAATGTTGAAACATTTCCTTGTAGTTATGTATTATGGGTGTATAGTAATTTAAAATTTCTATTACATTATGTAAATTATATATATATATTTTGAAAATATTATTTTATGAATGGCTTCTAATTATCAAACCATGTGAGTCTACTAAAAATGGAAAGATTATTTCACAAGATAAAGAATATCATATTATTTAACTAGAAAAATTTACATGTTCAACAATTATTATTTCATGTACAAAATGTCAATAAATCAATCAGTTTATGTTTCACATTTTTTCATGCATATCCATGGGATAGTTTTTTCACTAAAATCGTATTCATATATTACAATGTTTCACTATAATGTGATTATGTTTATTCCAGAATAGGGAATTATTTTACATTGATATAAAAATAAATATATTCAAATATATATATATATATATATATTCATTTCCATTATATAACAAGTGAAAAAATTAGTGAAAAAAATAGAAAACTCATAAAAATTTATTAATAAATTCATACATGGAATTAGAAACATGATATGCCTTTGTAGAGCGAACCCAACCATCCAAGATTAGTAGGCCCTCAAATTCATTCAATTTTCCATGTGGCCACATTCTTTTCATTTCTAATATTGCATAATATTTCCTTAAAAATCAATGTACTCTTTTATTTTTAGAAGTATTTCCATGTACATTTAAATGCTATTATATTTTTTAAAATAAAAATTTGTTATCAAAATAGTATTTTTTTATATTTTTTCAATATATATTTTATAATAAAATTTATTTTTCAAACCCCATTCATATAATTTAGAAAGGAATATTTTAGAATATTTATATTTTATATAAAATAAAATGTCATCCAATTTATATATACGAAGTGTTTTCATTTGTCTGTAAAAACCATAACTATAAATTTTTTTTCAATAACTAAATTTTAAAATGTTTTTCTCGTTGTCATTATAATTTCAAATAGATTTTATATTCATTAAAGAAGATAGTGTGATCGATGTAAAAACAATTTATGTATTAATTATTTAATCTATGATATTTTTTAATGGTTTTTCCAATTTAATATAAATACTCAACTAAAAAGTGTCCTCGTTTTTTTAAAATACTAAGCATTTTCCTGTTACATTTAAAATTATAGTATACATTTTTTTATCAAATTTGAATGTTAGGATCTCATGTTTCTATATTAAAGATCTAAATATTACATGATTGAATGTGTTTTCAAATAAATAATATTGAAATAAAATACTAAAATCTAATCAAGAATCATAAAAACTATAAATCACTGATTCAAATGACCCATTGGATTCACCAATAATAATATGAAGAAAATTCAAAAATATTATCTCAAATACGCTGAAAAATATATTTAAACTAAAATATTTATGAATATAAACTAATAAAATTACTCATAATCATAGAAAAAATGATAATTGATGAGTTTTATTCTATTTTTAGCTTTTATAGATTTAATAAAATAATTCATCTTCATTATGGATATGTTTTAATATTCATTGGTGAGGTAAATTGTGGAATATCTAACATATATACTCTATTCAAATAACAATAATATGATTAGGAATTAATTAAATGTAGAATATTCTACATCAATCCCACAAAAATAATTTTTCTTGAATAAACATGTACCAACAAAGAAATATTTAATGAAGAATTGGTGGAAGGATTATGTAATGTCCTAGAAATATCAAGGAATTTTTTTTCTAAAATTCATTGGAATATTACGAGTTTTTAGTTTTTTATGGTGCCTGATTTCGATACCCGGTTTGTATGGAATCGATTTTTGATGTTTTATGCAAGTATGTTCAGTAAACGTATGTGTGGGTTTTTCTATCTCTGAAACCATTGCTCAGAATTAAAATATGAGGGCACCGATTAACTTCCAACGCTGGTATTTTCTTAAGGAGACCTTTAGCACAGTTACATTTTGTGCATGTTGAAAGTTAATTTTGGTAATTTTTCTATTAAAGTAAATAAAATTTATGTGTTATATAAATTTTATAAGCATGGTAGTTAAATCCACCAAAGGGTGGTTGGAGGTGGTGTCCACACCCCACATAAAATCCCATGGGAGAATAATGTGTGGTGGGGCCTACACGAGCACCTAACCCCCTTTAACCCCTTAAGCATTTCGGCTACCCATTAATGTTCCTACATTCCATTAACTCCCCTTTAAATAATTTTTTCCAACTCCCCTATTTTAATGTGAAACTCTCCACCTCCCACTTGTTGTCATTATTATGACAACACCATTAATTAATTAATTGAACTCTACAATTAAATAATTAATTAAGTGTTTGAATTTTGAACAATCATGTGGGAATAAAATAATATCCTAAGCTATTTTTTTGGATTGCACTTGTAGTGTTCGGAGAACTATGGGAGAATTGGAAAGGGAGAGTTCTTCCATGAAAAATGTCATACTCTCTCGGCAAAAAACACTCCACAACATGAAGGATGAAAAGAAACTTCTCCTTCCTTCTTCTTCGTCTACGTCAAGGGAGAATACAGCAAGCCCGAGGAACGTCACCAATGACAAAAACTCTTCATCGAACGTTGACAGAGTGACACCGTTTTCCACGACTTCGATGAATAAACCATGATTTGAGGAAGTGGTTTTGAATAATTTATAAGTGAATAAATTATCTTGTTTGTGTTAAATTCTCTAGAATGTCTTCAGCCAACTTCTATCACCTAACATGGAGGGCGCGGGCCGAATGAACATGGCATGACGAACCTCCATTGATCCTTGTTTTTGTTCGCGATGTAGGTGGTTATAGAAGAGGTGACAGCGACAAGAGTTGATGACGACCGATGCCGGCGGTGGAAACGGCGGTCGCACGCCATCCCATTAGAGGACTGTGGCAACGGGTGCTGCATGGGTGAAGGAGACCACACCCCGCAACCAAGACAGTCGGCCGAAGATGAACCGGCCGACATTAGCCGGCCGGGCTGGAGAACTGCGGCCCCTCTTGGGAACCGTGTAGCGGTGAACCATGGGCTACGCTCCGCGGGGTGCCTCGACGGCGAACCATCCTGCCACCTGCTAGCCGGGCTGAAGGGAGCCGCGTGCGGAGGAACTGGCCGCTCACACCGGAGGAGTCCGGCCGGCAACGACCGGCCAGGGCAGGAGGGGCGGCGCAGCTCGACGTTGTCATTTAGCAACCCCCCCCCCCCCCCCCCCCCCCCGCTCTAACCTGCGGCCAGACTAGGGTTGGGCCATTCCCTACCGTGCCGGGCTATGTTGGGTCGTGTCCCCCTAGGCTAGGTCATGCCCCGCCTGGCTGGGCTGACCCCTCAGCCGGGTAGGACACGCTGAGCCAGGACGAGCCGACCCGCCAGCCCAACGGGCATGACGGGTCGGGCATGTTTCGCTTAAATGCGAATAATTTTTTGACTGTGTGTCTGATCGACGTGTCATCTACAGCACTATGACCCTTATGACAAGGCGGTCCTTTTGTGCTACTCTACGTGAGTTTTGGACAACTTGAAAAAATTGTTGGGTATGGAATGAGTGTAATTCCAACCGGGCCCCTGGAACGAAAAATCCAATAACTCTCAGACCAGGTGTCTGATTAAGGCACCTTCTATCGCGTTGGGTTTCATTTGATGAGAAGCAAGTTTGGGATACATCAACTATGGACTTCATCATAGTTGATGTATCGACCCCTTTCCTTGAGGGACAGATCGTCCCGGAATCGAGTGTGATGTGTGCGTGAACCCTAGAGCTGTCTGTGACTATGAAAACTACTGTACTAAAATCCTTCGTGGGATCAACATCGATGACTACTGTTTTTGTATCCTGTGTTAGTTCAGAAGTATACAGCGATAAATACTATTCTTGTATCATGTGTCAGTCTGGAAATTTGACCTCTCTACTTATATCCTGTGTGGGTCCGACAGAGTAGCTGGTCTTGTATCTTGTGTGGATCCCACAGCTTAGCTGATCTTGTTTCATGTGTGGGTCCGAGAGCCTAGATGAATCAGTGACTACATCTAATCATCTCTATCACTATAAAAAATATGTATACCTGTATAAGATGAGTCTTGACTTTATATCATTATCATCGATGGGATTGACTTACTTTCCTGTGTGTACTGGGTTGTGTTTGGTCTCGAGAGTTGGAGCCGAACTAAGACTGATAACATAGGAATATGTATGGGAATATACCTAAGCAGAGTTGATTGATACATAATGTTCGTATTTTTCTTCTTTAGTTTACCCTTCGTGGATTCTAGGATACCTTAATGGGTCTCGAGGTCCCTACTGAGTATCATATAGTCACCCCTGCACGGGTTATGCCCACACTACGTTGTGTTGGATGCAGACGACAGACTGGACTGATCAAGGTAGAGGCTTGAAGAGTTGGACAGTACTTGGAGGTGGACCATTGGCGAGACATTCACGGAGCATACGGGCAGAACTGAGGTTCTATGGAGGCTATCTGTACCCTCCCATCAGGTGGGATTCCCTGAGGATGACTCAGTGGTTGCTATTTTACATTACTTTAGTTGTACTAGCTTTTCAGTTGTACTGTACTTTACAGTTTGGTTTGTATACTGGCCCATTTTCTTTTTAGCACTTACTTTTTTATTCAGTTTTACATCGTGTTTACTTCTGATTGCTTACTCTATTGTCATTGTTTACTTTTACAAAGGAAATACCTTCCCAACATAGGGATTTACGCCTTTGGTGCTAGTCTCCAGCCCCTTGCCTATGGAAGATGGTCTTTGGGTAGTCACGATAGGGGTCCTGATGACGGGTCATGACAACTTGATATCAAAGGAGCTGGTTCTACTATAGAACTAAGGACTCTGATCATTATTTTTTTTTGAAGCAGTAGTGTTAAGAGTATTGAGTGTGGTTTTTAGTCCAGGGTGTCTGGTGTTGGTGCGGCGGCCGACGTATCCATACACTAGGGCCCTGACCTATGATTTCTGACTCAGTGCACGAAAACATAGATTTCTGGTGTGTTTCTAAAGTTTTATTTGTAATTAAATTGAGTCAGCTCACCAGGAATATTGTTTTGACCGTGGCACACCTATTTCTTTTCAGGATGGCTCCAAGAAGGCGACCAACTAGGGTTCCGAGTTACGTACGATATGGTAGAGCACCGAACGACAAGGCCTCAGTGATAGCCCCATAACATTGGAGGTACTAGCAACACCACTACCCACTAGACCACCGATACCACCAGAACCAAAAACATAGAGTGCACACTGCTTGAGTGCATTGCATGAGTTCCTACGACATAGGCTGCACATTTCTCATAGAGAGATGGACCCACAGGTAGCTGACGACTAGTTGGAGGCTGTCTTCAGAGTTTTCATTTGGTAGGGACACCAGCTGACCATATGGTGATACTTGACGCAAGTCTCCTTCATGCCATAGCTGGTAAATGGGGGAGACTGATTCTCTAGGTGCATAACGAGACATCTTTACTCTAGAAGAACATTGAAAGTCTCTTTTTCTTGAAGATTTTTTCAGCCACCCTTCATGCGGTGCAGATTCAGGAGTTACATCATCTGCAGCAGGGCAACATGATAGTAGCTCAGTACTCAGCGAGGTTCACCGACCTCTCACGCTACTTGACAGATATGGTACGAGACCCATTATTTAGGGCCTGAAACATTGAGAAAGTACCCAGGAATGGGATGAGTAATTCAAAGATTCCCCTCAGCATCCCGACACAGGCGGGGGAGCTGAAGCGAGTCCATCTAGTGGAGAGTTTTCTTCTGAGAAGTCACCAGTGGCGAGACCCACCGCAGGAAAACATGTAGTTGTGTCTTCTACAGGTGGCAGTAGACAGTTGACCCAGATATCCAAGCGGACCAGGCTGTCAGGTGAGAGACCTCAGGATTCTGGTTCGGTTGTGCGGGGCACATGAAACAGAGCCATCCTTACGAGGAGCATGCAGTGCTATTCATGCAGCGGGCAGGGCCACATGGCTCGTGACTGACCGACCCGCCATGTAGACAGGCAACAGACAGTAGAGGGACCTCCAAGGCAGAGGCAGAGGTTTGACATTGGTGGTCCACCGGGAGCAGGCGGACGAGGCAGAGAAGCTGGTCGAGCAGCGGGTGGTGGATGATGTTTCAAGGATCTGCCACCAACACCACCAGGAGGTCCACCCCAACAACAGGGATCTGGCAGATTGAGGTAGGCTCAGCTCCAGGCAGTCAAGGCCAACGACCATAGTGCACCTGATATGATTCAAGGTCCTATCATTGTCTACTCCACCCATGCTTCAGTACTTATAAACATAGGTGCGATTAATTATTTAATTTCCGCTACAATTTTTCGAAGCTCAGAGATTCTGACTGAGCCGTTGGCTCAATCCTTATGTCTAGAGACTCCTACGGGAGAAGACACGAAAAATACGTACTGGTGCCGGCAGTGTGAGATTACTCTAGGAGGTCAGAGCTTTAGCTGGGATCTACTTGTAGCAGCGTTGATGCCTTACGACATCATCTTGGGTATGGACTGGTTATCTATAGTCCATGATTAGATCGACTATATTAGGCGCAATGTATGGTGTGTCTACACAGATGGGACCGGTTTCACATTCACTAGCGATAAGGGAGCCTTTGCAGCACATGATTGACTTACGCAGAGGACAAGGCCCCGATCACACATCAGTTGTCTAGTCTCATAATCGGAGTTGTTGATGTGCAGAGTCCGAATTTTCCTATTATGGTGGATTATATGTGGATGTTTTTGCTGATAATGTTACAGGACTACCTCCTCGCAGAGAGGTAGAAATCTACATAGTCATGTACCCCAGGAAATCATTGATATAAACTCCACCATATTTGATGGCTCCCGCTGATCTTTTTGAGCTGCAGGTATAACTGGAGGAATTGTTGTGGAAGGGATTTATCTGACCCAGTTTTTTACCATGGGCATCTACAATTGTGGTCCCCAAGAAGGCGGATGGGAGCTTACGATTGTGTCTCAACTACCATCACCTGAATCAGGTGACCGTGAAGAACAAGTACCCCCTTTCGAGGATTGACGACATCTTTGATCAGCACAAGGGAGCATGATGGTTCTCGAAAGAGACCTCAGGTCAAACTATCACTAGCTGAGAGTTTGAGACAATGATGTGCATAACATGGCCTTTAGGCGTCAGTATGGCCACAACGAGTTCTTGGTTATGCCCTTCGGCATAACCAATGAACCAGTAGTGTTCATGAGTCTCATGAAAGAGATCATCAAGCCTTACCTCAACCACATTTTTGTAGTCTTCATCGAAATCATACTGATTTACTCAACTACTGAGGAGGAGCACACCTACAATTTAATTGAAGTACTTGACACACTCCGAGAGCACCTATTTTATGGTAATCTCTCGATGTCCTAGTTCCAGATTCAAGAGGTTAACTTCTTGGGACATATAATCTCGAAGGCTGGGGTATCAGTGGATTTAGTGAAGATCGAGGCAGTTCTTTCTTGTGAGCCACACAGGAGTGTGATGGACGTGTGAAGTTTTCTAGGACTGGATGGATACTATCAGAGATTTGTGACATACTTCTCCGGAGTTGCAGCACCGCTTTCAGAATTGAAGAAGAAGGGGAAACCCTTCGTGTGGTCAGAGAGATTCCAGTAGAGATTTCAAGAGCTGAGGCATAGATTGACCAGTTCGCCCTTCATGAGGCTACCAGAGGAGGGTACATGATACATAGTATACTGCGATGCATCAGGGACCGGACATGGGTGTGTCCTGATGCAGTAGCGAGCAGTGATCTCATATGGTTCACAGTAGTTGAGACACCATGAGCAGAACTACACTACCCATGATCGTGAGTTAGTAGTAGTGGTCTTCGCCTTGAAGATGTGGTGGCACTATCTGATGGGCGAGCACTTTACAGTCTACTCAGACAACCATGGTCTCATGTACATATTATCACAGAAGGACCCAAACCTGATACCACGATGTTGGATCAAGTTCCTCGAGGACTATGAAATCAAGATAGTCTATACTCATGGGAAGTGGAAGGTTGTAGAATATGCTCTCAGTATTAGATCAGACATTCAGTTTCAATGGTTAGATATTATTTAGAGGTTTTTATTCATTATAATTCCTTCTCATGGATTAAACCATTGTGATGTTGGGCATCAGATGAACCATTTATTTTTTGTTGGTTGTAGTTTCTAATGAAATAGGATGAATCGTTTTTACACTATATAGATGGAGGTTTATGAAATGAGTAAAAAAAATGTTATCTATTCATTTCAATCCAATATAGATAGTATCAAGGTGTTGTGGATGATTCCTTTTGATTTGATGGTTCGAGACATCATGATATGTTGTTTGTTAGAGAAATGGGGCTCAGTAAAACCCATTGTTTTAATTTAGAAATCCCTTTTCTATTTTTTTATCCTTATGTGTCTGACATAATATTTTTACCTGAGATTCTCAAGAAGTATGCGGTGTAGATTCATATAAATTTGGACGTAAAAGGAAATCAGACACTTTTCCCAAAGAGACATAGTTTTGTGATAATAACAAAACCTTGTGGGAGACTCTATCCCAATCATAGTGGATAATGGTGAGGTGTGGTCAAATTTTTTAATATACATTTGTATTTAGTGATGAATAATGTCCTGTTAAAAATAGTGGATTTTATTTTTCTTGAACCTTTTTTTCATGGATTCCATAGTGGAGGGATATAATTTCATAGAACTATTATTTTGTAATAAATGTGAACCCTATGAGGTTTCCTTATTTTGGGTTAGATTCTTACCGTCCTTACTCAGTTGAGATTCCACTAGTGGGTGTGGAAAGGGTTCTATTATGGATATTTGTGTTATAGACGGAGGTTCGTAGACAAAGGTCGTTGTAATGACCAATGTTAACACATCGGTGTCACGATTTTGTCTCATTAGTACCTTCTTGTGAAATGATTCAACCTTAAATAATTATTCATGGCAAGGTTATAGTTCTGTTTTTCCCAGTGTGGATGTAAACAGAAAAGTTAAGTCATTTATTTCATTAGGTTAGTGCAGTGGTGTACTGCTTGAAACAATGATAGCATATGGAATGTGGTGCTTAGTTTTTTCCACCCATCATTGTTGAGGAGGCATGTAATAACTTGTTCAATGAATTTTACTAGTTTGGAACTAGAATTACTTATAATTTGGCCTTGGTGGTTCACATGAATTCATTCTTGGAAGTAGTAAGAGATCCCTGGGTGAGCTCGTAGGTGTAGGAGTTCCAGTGGATTGCTATGTTTCATTCCCACCTTCCTAATATATCTATTTTAATGGATGAAAATAATTAATGTCGGGGAAAATTTAGTGACTTGGGTTTTGAAATACACTTCTTTTGAATGTCTCTTAGAATATTTTCAATGTTAGGTGAAGAGTCATTGTGGTATTTTTGGTCCTATAGAACCTTGATGAGTTGGTTTAAAAAATAATAAATATATATTTTCATATGCACTCTGTTTCTATAGAATCATTGAATATGTATTGAGAGGAGTCTCTAGTGGGAAATCTAAGGACTCATTTGAGTTCAAACATCATGTTTACACATGGGAGGACATAAAATATTGTGTTTCATGAGTTTTAGTCTACGGTGGGTTTGTAGGGATCTATATTTTGAGATTATCAATTAAATGAAAATTTTATAAAATAATTTACCCTAATAGAATTCCTCAAACTATATGATTTTTGATAAATACCCAAAGGTTATTCTCTCCCTCCTCTCCCCATTTTGATACTAATGGAAAACTAACTATTTTAGTGTGACAATGTGTGTCTAATAGTCATTCTCGGTTCCTATCATCATTATATTTAGGTGTATCACGATTTACAAATCATTCTACACATGATTATTTAGTGTTTCACCCTTCAGTTAGGAGGCTTTTATTTTTAGTCTTGATCCCACTAATATTTTTTTTAATGTTATAGAGCCTTATTACTATTTTTAGTGATCACGTATAATACAATCTATCAGTTTTGGGGTATACTGATGAAAATATGGAAAATTTGATGCTAATGCCCAACATTAATTACTCTCTACATGGAATGTTGCCGAACGAGACACATCATAATGCTCTTGATTTTTGGGTAAAATGACTTTTTGGGACTACATGACATGTATTGACAATAGATGATGTGTATTGGGGTTACATTACTTGTAGTTACCCCAAACCATGTGTCCAGAAGTCTTTTTCTAGAAATCCACATCATTGTACATAGATATGTAAATGTACATGAACAATGAACAAGTACAAGGCATCCTAGAAAAAAATATGGGAAAACCACATGACTAGGTTTCATTTATCCCAAACATGTTTTCTCGTATGGGATGCATAATGTGAAAGGTACACATGTGGTCTTGCCATATGGTAGAAGAACATTTTCAGGGGTCAGGTGAAGAGGAACACACCGTGTATGTGTTTTAAATGCTTTGTAACCCAATATGTATAGTGAATCAATGTATACTATATACACATGCATGTTCTAAGAATAATAAAATGCCATGTGGACCCTAGTGCATGTCATGTATTCTAAGATATTCTGGTGATCATCTTCATTACGTATCTTCTTAAAATAAACACATATTCAGGATTATGAGAGGCCTATCATGAGAATTTTTCCATGTAGAATTTGATGGTGGTCCTCATTTTGGAATATGAGATACTATGTGGCATGTTTTAGGAAATATTCTTATGTAGCAGTGTGTAACCCTATGTAGATATAAGTGTAGATCAAATGGTTGAAGATGGGTTTGGTATCTTTCCCTATTATCAAAGGATTTGGGTCCCCTACACTCTTTATCCTAGTAGAGTTGTTCTCCCCTATAGAGTCAGTGCATGTTCCCCTAACCATGGATGTGTTATGATAAAAGGTATGATAGGAGTGAGATTCATTTCTAAGGTGTTTGACTGATAATATAGAATAGTTTGGTTTGAGAAGAGATACATTAGGACTAGTGATACCCTATAAAATTAATAAATAAAACATTATAATTTGCTAGATATGGGACTCACCATGTTGTGGGAACATGTTCATGATATTTGGGTAGTTATTTCCTAGATTATAATCTAATGATGGATTTGGGTGTGGCATCCCCATATAATTATTATTGTTTTAGATTCCACTCCCCATACATTTTAGAATATAATCCCTCCATACTCAATGTATATATCGAGTAGTTACATCCCTGTTGGACCAGGAAGTTGGTCGACTATTCATAGATTTTGTTATCCCATTCCGTGTAAAGGAATAGGTCATCAGGAAATGATGTATATATATATTGGTTACTCCCCAATCATGTTGGGGTGAAAGTCCCCTTTCCTCGAATTCAGAACTCTCATTTGTTATTGGGTGAAGGCCCTCCATAAATTTTTTTCAAGCTAAGTTGGTACTCCCTAGTAGTACATGGGAATCAGTCCTCTATCTAGGGGTTGGTACTCGACTATCTTGTCACGGAGTGGGTCCCCCATTGTAATTGATATAGTAGAGTTGTACTACCATATAGATCTAGGGTGAAGGTTCTTTAGACACATATTTCTACTCCCCTGTCGTACCAGGGTGTGGGTCATCACATATAGAGTTGTACTCTCTGATCATCAAGTATAATCAAGGATAGGACCCTCCATTGCAGTTAGTGTTTAATCGTTTGTTTATTACAATTACATGGATTCATACCCTCCTCTAATTATGTTCTATTACTAGTTATTAAAATTTTCTCCATTAATTTGTTGATGTTTGGGACACTCCATACTATAGTAGAAGAGGTTTCATGATTTTGTTATGAGCTAGTACTCCCTCAACTATAAGGTAGTGATGGGGTGTGGGTACCTCCATACTCTATTTATTGGTAGGTTAAACATGGTTAATAGTTTTGAGTAGTGATCCCTCAAAAGTTTTCAGTGTTGAGGTGTGTGCCTCATAACTAGGGTTTTTACACACTTGCACAAGATGAAGGTTATCAATGGTAGGACCACTGGTTCAAGACACTAGAGATAAAAATATAAAGTTGTTCCTGATGGATCACTTCTCTTAGAAAGGTTCCACCTGGGATGGATGTCCTCATTGAGTTTGTTCTCTTTTTTCTATTAGAGCCTTGAGTATAATAATGTTACTGGATATGTGGTTGAAATCTCATGATACATGGAGTCTAGGATATGTAAATCCTGGTGTTTTTTGGGATTCTATGAGGGGTTTTAACGTTTCTTGATTAAACACCATGTGAATTGAAACTAATAGTCATGTTTAATCAAGGATGGTTCGTGATGGAGTTTCTACATCAATTGGGTTCCCTTTTAATAGGTCATTTGGACTGATGACTTTTAGTTTCTCCATTTTAATTTGGGTTTTTGTAGCCGCTATTGAGGTTTCTTATACTCATCGCTTCATGAAAATTGTCTGAACTTCTAGTTTATTTTCTAATCATAGGAATCTAGATAGAGACACCAGATGACATGAATTAGACAGAGCATAGTGATCTAGAATGATTGAGGTGTTTACCAGAGCTAGGATGAGGGGATTTATGATTGTTTCATTTGATAGTGATTCAATCATTCAGAGAATTTTCAACACATTAACTATTTTCATTTAATGAGAGTTTTTTTTATCTTTTTATGATTTCATAACATATGTTGTACTCTTTTTTTGGATAGTTGTATGCATGCATTTTAGTGTCCATATTTTTATATCTCTTCACTGTTTAATTGAGGTGTTTTTGGTTTCTTGTGTACATGTAACTTTGGAAAAAGCCTCCCATCTATGTGATATGCATACTCGACACTAGTCTCTAACCCATAATATCATGGTGGTGGGATTGGGGTGTTTCATCCTCGACCCCCAAGTTGGGTAATGATATATCCAATGATTTCAAAATTAGTACATTGGTTTAATGTATTCCACACTTATATGTTATGATCACTAGTTTTTTTATTAATATATATTTTTATCCTGGCTGTGAATATAATAATCAATAATTTAAAAAAACTGATATTAAATCTATATTGAAGAATTTCCATTAATTTTTTTTAAAAATATATGACATGACCATATAGATATAATGTCATTACAAACTGGGAAACATAACAAACTGGTTCATAAAAACGCATCATTTTCCACCACTTATTTATCCATAAATAGACTCTCTTTTGATATATATATAACATAAAACCCTTATTCATGATTTGGGGGAAAGAAACACTTGAATGTCTGAACACATATTCTCAGTAAGGGTAAACAAGAGACATATCAATCATATAACAATCATAATACATAAGAACATAACATTTGAAAATCTTATTCAACATATATAAGATTTTAATATCATTCCATGTGATCAATCATGAATGATCATAAAAATAAATGAAAAAAATCCAAATTGTCCAAACATAAAACATGATGTTTTTTGTAATATATACAAGTATAGAAATTCATTTCATATTAGTCAAGAATCACTGTGAATACCATCTTAGTCGACATAATTCATTACTTAACTGAGTTCACTCCTCATTCTAGACCTGTATTTCTCATCCGAGATCATTCACCATTCCATAAATGTATATCTAATGATATATAAATATTAACCAAATTTATTAAGAGGAGATATAGGTCCCACCAATCTCATAATTAAATTATTCTTATGTGTTCCACAATCAACGAAATCATTTATCATACTATAACCTGAGGAATAAAATGTGTTTCTTATAAATTATTTTATCATAATGTAATCCCTACAAGACAACCGGATTTCATAAAGTGATGTTAATAATAAAAAAAAATCAATCCATAGAAATAATATAGATACAATACATAAATACATTACATTATTAAATAATTCCATCGTATATGGAAAATAATTTTAATAAAACACATAAAATTAAATCTTGACGAAAATATCCTTTCTTCTTCAAAATTGTTTTCTTTTCAGAAAATGATGCACATATTTTAAAAAAATAATAAGAAAAAAAAATCGATATCATGTAGAGTATGACTCAAGGAAATAAGGAATTATTAATAAATAATAAGTTGTTCATGACGTATAAGTTAAAAAACATTCTCCCCGGTATTTTGTTGGAAAAGTTATCAAGTACTTCATCGAATAACAACAATTTTTTTATTCATATCGTTTATTAAATATTAACCAATGGGTAAAATTGAGTTATTTTTTTATAGGAATAAAAATAGTATAAAAATATTTATGAAATATGGATATGGAAGAAAAATACACCCCATTAAATACATACGTATTAAAAATCTCAGATAATAATGAGATTTAGAAATTATCCCTTACATTAGGTCCAATTTCCATTGTATGGATCTGAACTTCTTGATTGAAATTTAAATAATTTCATTGAACTATTTAATAATCATAGTTATATTTATGACATCATATATGATCAAATTACCATCCATTTGTTAACAAAATTTCATTATTACTTGTTATTCAGGTATTATCTACTTCATTTTCTAATGCATGTAATGTAGAATAAGTTATTGTTTTCATTCATAGGTCATAGTTATATCGTTAAAAATTTATATTAACATAATCTATAAAATAGTCAGTCATTAATTACAAATATATTTTAAATATTTAAAGAAAACCATGTAGAATGAATCAAATCATATCGTGGAGATGATATGCCATATATATTCCCCAATAATGATATCATAGAATTATTTGGTGAATGGTAATGGATTTTATGGTGTATAAAATTACATAATTAATATAATTGTATAAAAAGCATATGTAGTCATTATTTACTTTATTATACCGATCCATTTATGGTGGTGGTTGAATACAATTAAACTATGTCTTGGAGACTGAATGTCGTTCAAATATATGAGGGGTGATTTCATTTTTCATAGGATGGATAGATAATGGGATTTTCTTATTTCATAATGATAATATCATATAATTATATAATTTATAATAGATTAATTAATTTATAATGAATCAACTCATGATGAGGGGATAAGTGAAGAAAGAATTTTGAATGAATAGGTAGAGGATTTTACATATTCTTCAACGTGCTTCCTTTAAATATCTTTTTATAGCACAATAGTTGGTCTTTGTTGAAGTCCAGAAAGGCTAGAATGGAACTAGAGATGTAGATAACGAAAAATGGAATGCTATGAAAGAACATGATGGAGAAATTTAAGTGAAGAGGTGAGGGAGGAGGTGCCATTTTATAATTGTTGTGAGGGATTCTTTGAGGTTGTAGAAAAATAATAAATTATATCAAAAACCCCTTATGAAATACTCCAAAATGTATCAATTTATATGATGATGTTATATAGGGCTCTAATATCATCATCCAGTAAATTTTACATATGGTTCTGCATCAATTTAAACATTATCTTTTTAACAAACACTTAGTTATTCTATTTAATATTAATGAAGATAACAAATATGTCAATTTTAAAACAGTGAAGTATTTTTTTATTTTATGTCAATTAAAACATAAATAATTAATTTCAATCATTTTCAACCCTATCATAATTACTCTATATTTATATAATGTATTATGAATTTTTAAACAAAAAAACATTATTTTGATTAATAATCAACATGGTCAATATTGGCAATATTCAGTTAATTGATTATATAATATATTAATAGAGCTAGTTATCTTCTAACCAAATAATTTATTATATTAATAAGTGATCATCGTAATATGAAAAAGTCATTAGAAAAATTAATTAATCAAAATTATTTTTATTTTAATAGTATAGATAACATTTGTTTTTTAACTCTATGAAAAAAATTACTACATCAATATTGTGTAAATATTTAATTAGATTATTTATTTAAGAAACCTTAAAAATAAAATACTATTATTAATATAAATATTCTATATTTAATATAAATATTTTTAGTTGACATTATGTACTTCAAAATCCAACATTTTAAATGGTATACTTAATAAATTATAAATGTGACAGATTTAATATCACTTTAGATAAAATAACATAAGGGTCACAACCTCTCCTATGAGGACCCCAATTGACACTAACTCATACCATGGATTGTTTTGTTGGAGATATAATCAAACTATAATTTTTTGTCATGTTTTTGGGGATTTTGATGGATATTAACACATTAGTAAAAAGAAAATTCTGATTTGTCACCAATTAATCAAATTTTACACCATAAATGTATAATTCATTAAAGTTGTTATTAATTTAATAAACAAATAAAATTAAAATTAAAATGAAAAAAAATTTTGATTTCAAATTAATATTTATAATAAAATTTATTTTCTTTATAACCTTATATAAAAATGATATAATTATTAAAAATTGTGTAATTCATATTTAATTTATCTTCTTCAAAATAATAAATTAAATGTTCAAATCTCATAAAAGAGGCTTATAAAGGACACCATTTAGAAAAAATTCTGTATTAGGTCTAAAAAATACTCAACAAATGATTTTAATACTAGTGCTAGGGTAATGTTATAATAGTATTATTACACTTAATTACCAGATTTTCCCTTTTACCGTATTAATAAAAATTACGAAATCTACTATTAATATTGCCAAAAAACAATATAAAGTATTTACATAACTTGAACCTACTGATTATAAATATGGAATAAATTTCTAAAAATTCAAGACACAAGAGTTATGGTAATTAATTTAAAATTATTCTTATCATTTGAATTAGAGAACTAGTTTTTAAAAGCATAAATTATAATAAATATTGAATTTTTTTAGATCCTGATTCAACGTATGAAATGTGGAAAATTAAATATATTATATTAAATAATAAAAATATATTATATTTATACTTTAAAACTATTTAATATTATAATTTAACCATATAATGTTTGTTGATAAAATGTTTTTATCAATTAAATTTTAGTATATTTTAACTATTTATTCAAATCTGAATGTTATGAGAAAAATATGAAAAAATCAACCAATTTTACTTTTATATCCCTATTAAAAAGAACATGTTTTTTATTTAAAAATTATTAACATTTCCATATATTAATTTAAAAAGGGATATCCATTAAAACATTGTAAAAATTCTAATTTTAAATATATAATTTTTTATACATCAAACTGGGTCTATTCATATACTGTGGAAAAAGTTCATGTTGTGTTAATATTAAAAATATTTTATTAATAATATAACATTTATATTTAATTAATTTAATTTACAAATAATAACTCACAAAAATAAAAATATATAACTGATTTATTTTTTTAATAAATAATTTGTAGCAAATGATTTCGTCATAAATTCTAACAAGTTAGTTATATTTATTCCCGCTAACCGAAAGACTATGATTAAATAGTTAATTTCAATATAAGACATCTTGTGGTTCATTTAATGTCATGATTTAATTCCATGTAAGAATCTTTTAAATCAAAATTATTTATAAAAAATATTTCATAAAAACTTCTTAGTGTCACATTCTACCCCCAAAAAATAAAATTTCTCCCTCAAAATTCTAGACATGAAAAAAAAACAGATGGGTACATATCTCCTAATCATATACTCATGTTAACATCCAGCATCATGAAATTTTTGTTTCCACCACCAAACATCTACCAGCCATGTGGTTTTTTTTTTCGAAACAAATTTCAGTACGTTGTAGGATTTCAAAAGGGCAGATATACATAGTGCTCAACATGCCCTTATTTGCAAAACTAATTACTCTATTCTAGGGAGATATTTCTTAAAACACATTATCAAGCACTTTAAAATATATATATTTTATTTTGTTTTCAGCATCAATTTTGCTGACTCTAACCTGCTCTTATTTTCTGTTGAATAGATATAACCATTTCTACCATTACATCAAAAAGATCAGGTCCTAATTGCATTCTTTCCCTAACATCATCCTAGTAAATTGGAGTTCCTCACTTAAATACATAGAGGGATTTATAAATAACCATTTGAATACTAGAGATAATGTTATTGATGTATGAAAATTCCACCTAGTTTATGTGTTGATCCCAACATCATTTGAAATCAATAGAGAATGCTCTCAACACTTCTTCTAGAGTTTTAATTGTCCTATCAGGCTTAATGCCTATCTAATGATGATAAGTAGTGATGAAACATCACATTGTGTCTTGAGCCTACTAAATCATTTTACAGATATATGAGTTACTCATTGGATGTTGATCAAATATAATGGAAATCTGTACTCTATTGAAACATAACACATCCTTAACATATACATATAAAGCTAATCAAATGTCAAATCCTCTATAATAACAATGAAGTGTGCTGAATTTTTATGGTGTTAAACTATAACCCTTATATTATTTTGGAATTTAGATGATTTGGGATGTATAAATAAATTTGTACAATGATGTTTTCCTATTTCAATAATTGTATGGGTAATGGATGTAACATCCCCTTGGACTTATATATCTAAATATAAACTTGCTGAGAAACCATGCACTGAGAGATGTATTCAACGACATATCATTTCATTCCATCCCACCATAAATACTCTTTTATATACCTATACATCTTGGTGTTTCTAGGATTAATATAAAATGATAAACTATGAGCCACATGAAACAACTCCTTCATTAATTATGGCCTGGTAAGAATACAAACATGTTTTATGAACTATACTATTCTATCAGAATCATGTTTGAAATCATGAATATTTCACACTTTTTTTAGATATACATATTCCTTTTCCACATCCTTAAAATTAACTGATATAAATGTTTTTTAGCTATACATATTCCTTTTCCACCTCCTTAATGTATTGAGCATTCATAATCATTAATCAGCAACAAGAATAATCTATAATTCATATTTATATCACATTGTGGGAAAATATACTTTAATATTTTATTATCTGTATATATATCACACCATTCACCAGAAATATAATTCATCCATATATTTAGTGAATATATTATAGAATATAATTCTAAATCATGATTTGGGTAATTTCTGTCATGGAAATTCAATTACAGTGAGGCATATGGTATCACCATTTCATTTTTCATGAGAATAAATCTATTACCTTTTTGGATGAATCATTATAGATAAACAACCATTCTCCACTACTAGGTATTGTGAGTACCTGTGCACTTTCCAAGCTTCTATTCATCGCATTGATATTACATCCACATTACTCTTTCTACATTAACTTACCACCTTTTTATGTCAATATAGTGAGTGGATTAGATGACTGGGAAAACTATTTCTCAAATGCTCTATAATATACATCCAATCTATGAAATCATTGGATATGTGTTACTATTTTTGGTCTTGGAAATCTTTCAATAACATCTATTTTTATGATCCATAAATAAGCCCTCTTTTGATATTTTGTGACTAAAACATGGGATTTTCTGAAGAAAAAATTATCCCATTGTAAATTTTTCATTATGAGCTTGCTTTCTCTTAGACTTTTGAGAAATTATCAAAAGATATTAATGTTATTCCTATCTCTTTGAATGGGAATGAATATCATCTATAAATGCTTCCAAAATTTGATCAAGATAGTATCTAAAGACTCTATTCATTAGACCCATGAAGATAATGGGGTAATTAGTCAGACAAAAATCATCACTATAAAATCATAGTTGTCATACCCTGTATGAAATTGCATCATTGTTATATCCTTCTTCTTGACCCTTAATTGATAATATCCTAAATAAAGATCAATCTAGTCTATGTATTGAGCTCCACTTAGTTTGTGGAATAATTCATCAATTGGGGGAAGAGTATATTTATTCCTTATAATGATATTTTTATTTTCTCGACAATCAATGAAAAGTATCATTGATCCTTATAACTTATTAATAAATAGAACATGTTCAACCAATGGTGACTCACTAAGGCGTTTGAATTCTATGTGAAGATTCTCTGGGAGCTTCTTCTACATTTCATGGAACCCAATACAGGCTATTCTAAAAGGTGAATATGAAATATTAATAAAACATGGTGTGAGTTTTATTGAATAATAAAATTGACGATTTGGTGAATGACCTAGTAATTATTCATGAAATACATCATCAAAATCCCATTCAATGAGTGTATACTAAATTATGAGTTTCTCCGTAATTCTTTACATAGATATAATTCATTAATAGGTATCCATACCCATAAGATGGATGAAAGTTTGAATGGATTTCCATGCACATCCTTGCATCGATAGATGATCAATGATTGATCTCGAATATGAAATGTGATTTCCTATCATTGGCAATTGATATGATCTCTGTATATAGAAATTCAATCCAGGACAAGAATCACATAAAATTATACAATATGATAGATTAAATGATTTTTTAGGATGTAATTTACTAACAACATCTACCATTAAAAATTATAAACTTTTGTTGTGATAATTGTACAATTAAGAGTTTTCCCAACTAACTCAGCATCTAATAGTTGAGGTAATATTTTGATACCCCTATAAAATACATCATAAATAAGAGTGGTTGGATTTAGATTCAAAAAAAAACATTTTTTACTCTAGTTTTGATGGTATGTGTATCTTTCAACACTTCATTATCATACTACATGTCACCGATAGGGATTGCATGTGACATTATTATCAATTTGGCCTTATGAGTCTGTTTATATTAATCATCATTATAACCCATGGGGTAGGGAATTAATTGACATAATTCCTGAATCCCTTTCACATGTATCATTTATTTATAGGAGGTGAATTCTAGTTATCATTTTATTTATTCACTGCATTAGACATCATTGTCCCATAACTTCGGTATTCAACTACTTGATTGCCTTATTTTACATACATAAAAAATATTCTATAACCTTTATGAAAATTTGTTCCATGTGTATTTACACACATTTAGAATAAGGGAAAAACATTGTCTATTCAGTGTTACAATTATATAATCCCTTGAATTCTACTTTTATCCTCATATAAAACACAAATGATTAACGGGTTACTCCAATATTCATGTCAACCATGATATCACATCAAATGATGTCCACATTTCTATTGAATTCCATAATAGATCATGCCCTTCAGAGAAGTGGTTTTATGCTATTAATGAATCAATAAATTTTACTAGAAGGTTGGATATTAATTCCTGATGAATAAATTGACATTATTGTAAATATTTTGTCAAATGTATCTATTGATTCAATATCCTTTTCCTTAAATTCATGAATCTCATTCTCCATCTTTATTTTAAGAATTTGAGGTAAATACATATTGAAAAATAACTTCTTGACCAAATCTTATTCGATTGATACATTTTTATATAATTACCTCATATTCATAATAATGATCAACCATTGACAAGATTCACCATCTAAATGATAGATTACTTAGAGAAATTTATCATGTTCTAAAAATTGGTGATTTGAAAATATCATTATAGTGGTTCAAATACATTGTTCATCCACTAATAGATCAGAAGACCCAATGAGTAAAGGAAGAAGCTGCCTCAAGAAAGAATCTATAGAATATTGTTTCATCCATTACTCATTTTGATGTCCTACATGATTTGTAGCTTATGAATGTTGTGTGAGAATAGCTACAATATTTATCTATGTTCCTCCAATAAACTTTTTTTTCTCAGTAAGACAGTTCTTCCATTGCTTATTGTATTCAGATTTGACACTATTCCTTTATGTTCTATCCACTGGAAAAAACAAAGAAGTATAGTGTGAGAACCACTAATAATAATTGGAAAACCACGTAATAAAGAGTAAAATATATAATTAAGACACATTATGTTTTTACCTAGGTTACTAATGAACATTTTTAAATCCCTATGATAGTAACATATAATTCAAAATATCCTACGTAGTCATCCAAAGGCTTTCTCATACTATTTCCCAATGGTTAACCATAACATTCATATGATACCAAATATACTTACCCATATATTATATATGTAGCTATTATGTCAATTTTGATGATTATTCAATATTGAATATACCAAATCTATGACAGGAACTTATAAGAATAGTGTCTTTATAAACTATGAAACATAAAAAATGGCCCATAAGACATCTTTATGGTCTCCCACATATTTCCCAATAACTAGACCCTCTATGGACATATCTCACTTAATAACCTTATTTATGACCTGGGGAAAACATATGAAAGGGTGAGCTCATATTCTCATTAAGGTTAAGCAATGTAGATATAAATCACATCTTAATCATAATACATAAGAACATAACATTTGTATATTTTACCATGCATATGTAAGATTGGGATATCATGACATGGGATAAATCATGATAAATAATAAGAAACAATGAACATAATTCAAAAATTCAAAACAAAATACATGATGTTTCTTGTCATACACATACTCCTATAAAATCATTTCATATTAGTTAGAGTTAATTTCTAAGACCATAATAATTTTCAATGTTCATTACTGAACCTAGTTCCCTCCTCGTTCCTATCCTATATTAATGAAGTGATATCATTTTACATTTTATTCATGTCTATATAATGAGATAAAAATGTTTACCAAATTAATTGGAGAAAGATATAGGTCGCACCCATAAAATATTTAAATCATTCACATGTGTACCATAAATCAAAAATTATCCATCATAGCATATACTAATGTATATAATTGGATTCTTAAACATCATTTCATCACAACATAATCCATATAAAACAAACATATTGCATAAATATAAGTGCATAATACAAAAAATATTGGGATAATAATGATTTTATACTTAAAGAAACTACCATCATAGGGAATTCCATATTGGACGGAAAATAAATTTTATAAAATAATTGAACTTAATTCATGGGTAAAATACAATTTCATCTTCAAAAACATTTTCCTTCCTCAAAATTCCATGACATTTTAAAGGAAAAGATTTTATTTCAAAAATAGTAAGGAATATGGTATAGGATGATTCCTGAGAATAAGGTGTTATGTTGAAGTAGAAATCAATTCATGATGTATATGTTTTAAAAAACATTCTCCTCATACTTATATCAAAATTGTAAAAAGTACCTCGTATCGAATGAAGATAAAAGATTCCTTTCATACCATTTAATAAAAATCCAAAAGAGGATAAAATATAAATTAAAAAATTGTATAATATTATATATAATATTAATTCATTTAGAAGCATTACATGGATGATAAATATTTCCCAGTAAATACATATATATATACAATGTTTGATAATAACAAGATTGTGAAATTATCCACTACATTAAGTTTGATTTCCTTTATTGGTATTTGATCCTTCTTTATAATTATTTGAGTAATGTAATTGAATTATTTGAGAATAATAATCAATTATATGTTATCATATATGATCATATTATCATCTTTTTATTAAATATATTCCATTATGACTTGTTATTTGGGTACTAACTGCATCATTTTCATATACATGTGTTTATTAATTATGTTTTGTATCTTCTTTATAGGTCATGATTAAATCATTAAAAATTATATTAACACAATATATAACATATTTATTTATTATTTAAATTTATATAATCATTCATTTATTATGATTATGTAGAACGAATCACATCACACTGTGGTGATAGAAGGTCGTACGTTTGAATGAGCGATGATATCATTCCCATATTTGTTTAATGGTATTGAAATGGATGATGAATAATATATTAGAATTAATATCATGTTATAATAATCATATATATTTATTATTTCCATCATTATCACCATTCATGTATGGTGGTTCTGAGAAACAAATTACATCGCATTGTGGATACGATAAGTAGTATTTATGCACACGTAGTGATTTTATTTTTCGTAGGATGAATGGAAGGTGTAATTTGATTTTTTCAGAATTATAATAACATGTAATTATATTAGTGATACCAGAGTTATTAATTTATAATGAAAGATGTCATTAATAAAATTTAGATGATGGAAGATTTTTTATAGAATTAGTAGAGAATTTTTCCTCTTCATCGTCATGCTTGCTCAAAATCTCCTCTTAGATCACTACAATTGGTCTAGGAAGAATAAAAAAAGAGCTATAATGTAATTAGACAATTTTCAATGGTAAATGGAACGGTATTTTCTTATTTATGGCTCAATGAGAAGTGAATATGTGTGGGATGTGGTTCCCTATTATCATTGAGTTGAGGGGCACTTTTTGGATCTCTAAAAATATTAATTTATAATATCATAAAATCTCTTAAGAAACATCCATAAATATCCAATTTATAAGGTGATTTTATATATGTTTTTAATCTAATAAACCAATAAATTTTAGAAAATATTATTTGTATATTTAAAATTTTTTATTTTTATGAACACTTAAGTATTATATTTAATTTTTATTAAGATATGAAATATTAAATTATTAAAACGTGAAGTATTTACTTATTTGATGTCTACTAAACCATAAAAAATATATTGGAATATTTTTCACCATATTATAATTATTTTATATATATTTTAAAAATATATGAGTTTTTATATAATTAAATAAAAAATTATTTTGTTCATCAATAAAGAGTGCCAATTTTTACAGAATTAAATTCATGGATATTAAAATATTTTAAGATTAAATATAACCTTCAAACCAACTATTTTATTATATTACTAAGCGGTATAGGTCATTTAAAAATTTCATTAGACTTATTAAACAGTCCAAATTATATTTATTTTATTATTTTTAATTACATTTTTTTGTTATCTCTTTGAATAAATTTAATTACTACATCAATTGTTTTGTAATTATTATATATATATATATATATATATATAAAATAAAATTACATTATGATGATAAATATACTTGATTTAGTAAGAATATTTCTATTCGAATTTCTCTTCTGTAAAATCAAATATTTATAAAATTATACTTGTTAAATTAAGAATGTCACAACAGTAATATCACAATAAACAAGATAATATAAGTGTCACAATCTCTCCCATAGGGATCCAAATGGTCACTAACTCACCCATTGTATTTTTATGACAGGTATATTCCCAACCAATAATATTTCTTCATGTGTTTGGTTCTTTTGATGGTAATTAGAACATTAATAAATTTGATTTTATTAATTTCTCATCAATTTATTAAATATTTCACCATGAATGTATACATCGTTAATGAAATTATTTATTTCCTATAAATAATACATAATTTACAAAGATTAAAAAATTATAGTTAAAAGGACTATTTATAGTTGAATATATCTTCTGTATAACCATATATATAAAATTTTATAGTTATTAAAATTTGAGTAAAACATATATATTTTTTCTTCAAAGAAAATAAATTAAATATCCAAATCTTATTCATGTAGACTCCAAAGCACTCCATTTCGAAAAAAGCATAAATAAGTTCGAAATACATTTATCAAATGATATTATTACATTTTTTAGGGTGATTTTATAATGACATTCTTAAACTTAATTACATGGTTTTTACTTTTATCGTATTAATAAAAATTACCAAAGTTACTCTTCATAATGCAGAAAAATTAGATAAATATATTAACATAATTTGAAATTATGATTCCAAATATTAAATCCATTTTTCAAAATTCAATACATGGAAAATTCGGTAATTAATTTAAAATTATTCATGTTGTGAGAATGATTTAACATGTTTTTTAAAGTTAAAACATTATAAAAGATTGAATTGTTTTTATATATGATTTAAATGTAAAATTAATCATAATGACCTAAATTATATTTTTTGATAAAAATATATTCTATTTGTACTTTAAAACCATTTAAAATTATAATTTTACCCTATAAAAATTTTTGATGTATTTTTTTTCAAATAAAATTTATTATATTTTGACTATTCATAAAAATTTAAAAGTTTTTAGAAAAAATATTTGGAATTAATACAATGTAAATATTTATATCCTAATTCTAAAGAACTAGTATATATGTTATATAAATATTATTAATATTTAAAAATATTAATTTAAAAAGGGTTCTTTTGTAAATGGCGTTGAAAATTTACCTTTTAAGAATATTGGTTTTTATACATAAAATAGTGTTTATTCATACCCTATAAAATAAATATCTACCAGATGAATATAAATACTATTTTATTAATTATATAACTTATATATTCATTTAATTTATTTTAATAATATTAATTCACATAAATAAATAATAAATATGACTAATATTTTTCATCAATAATTGATGGCAGGGGTAACAACCCATGGTGCATCGCATATACTATCTGTATGTCTCGTTGTCTTATTTCCTCCGAGTTGGAGATTCATCACACATGGAGGGAGGGAAATAGAGTCACAGATTGTCTATCCTCTATGGATTTCCCTAGTGAAAATCTCACATGTTACTATAATCATGGATCCCTTCCACCTGGGAGCATGGTTTTTGTAATTTTGGATGCCCTCGGTCTCCATTACTTTAGACCCCCATGACTTCTCTCTTGTGTGGTGTATCTCATTCTTCCTATATGTTTCCTTAGTTTTTAATTAAAAACAATCTTTGGTTGCAATGAATTGACCCTAAAATTTCATAATTTAGTTATATTTTTTCCCATTGACTAACATCTAGGGATGAATTGCAATTGTATACTAAAGAATATTGTGGTTTATATAAACCCATGATTTCCTGAAATTAATGTAATTGAATAAATAAAATTATTTACAAAAATTATTTCATAAAAACATATTGTTGTCCCAATAACATTATTGATTCCAAAAAATCATTTCTACGATATTATATTTATAAATTCTGTTTTAGGGTTATCATAGATGTTATTTTTATCATTATTTATTATATTTATATCATTTAATATGTTGGCATTCAGGTTTGTGACCTAATACATAATGATATATATTTCCCTTAATTTGAGTTTCTGCTCACCCCTTCATTTTTTTTCATATTCCAATGTTGTAAATATATTTACATCATGTGATATGTCTTCAAAATGTATAAAAGAGAACTATGATTATTTTTCATAAAAATAGAGTACGATTAGAAATTTATGTCTCCAATCACCTTGATAATAAACCTTTCGGTCCATGGGCTTAGTGAAAATTGTGAGATCTATAATATAAATGATAAGATTAAAGTAGCATATAATTCAGTATTCATTTGTTAATAAAATTAGTATAGAAATATAGTTTATTTATATTCAATATTAATTTATTCATATTTAGATATTAGATTAGTGAACATTTCCTAATACACTATAAAAAATTTAAAACATCATATTATATGAATATGATAATGTCATTTAGTCTTTGTATATTTATATCGTGTTGTTTTAGAAGAAATTAAATAACATTATTCATAATAAATGTGTATAAATGCACTATCATAGATTTATATTGGGTAAATTACCATGAATATGGAATACTGGGTATCAACATGATCAACAACTAGTACACCTAAATGTGGGACCAATTTACCCCCGCTAAATAAAGAGAGTTATTAGATTAATCAAGTATACAATAAATGAATTGAAAGTATCATAGATTGTAATGAAGGATTAATTGGAGAATAAATATTAAGAATGAGAGTTCTTATTCATATACCATAAATAATTTATATAATATGTGTTTTTTAAATTTACTATTTTTTTATCATTCATAGGGAAATGATGCCGTGAAATACATTATACTAAAAATATTCAATGAGTTATATTTGGGAAAATTAGTTTGTTAGTCCTACTAATTGTAATTAAGGGGATATATCAGAATGAGATATATCATTTGGATTTAATGGATCTTCTAGATTAAACAATTATTAAATGAGAATTAAAATTTGAAAGATGCAATCTATATAATGTGTATGAGTATATAATGACTCACGATTTTAGATCCCATAAAATAAAAACAATGATATATATCTTGTCTCCCATGAAGCCCCCATTATAAAAATAAAACATATTATAAAGACATTATTAGTATATAAATAATGAAAACTATTATTGTATACCATTAATAGATTGTTACCATATGTAGATAAATGATTAATTTGTGTTATTCCTGAAAATTTTTATAATTAAATGTTTTTTTTATTATATTATATCTATATTAAAAAACTAAATCCATACATTATAAATTTTAAATTGGAAAAAATTCTGTTAATTTATTTGACAGAAATGGAAATATTTTGTGTATGAATTTTTGAATTGTTTATGATATTGACATATTCTTTGTCGCAAATTTGTTTTTTCTCATTTATCCCTATATAGGCATATCACAAAATTTAATGAATCATTTTTATAAATTAAATAGACATATTATTATTAATTTATTATTATTATTTTATTTAATATTATAAGTAAATTTCCTACATATTTAGAACTAAATAAAAAAAGTAGTGAAATAAAAATTTATTTGGGTATCCTCTCAGAATGAACACATTTTTAGGTGATATTTTGATGTTTCATTTATATAAATCCTCAAAAGAGTCCATTAAATACAAATAACTAAATATACATAATTAATGTAACTAATACTGATAAAAAAGTTATTATATATTTATTTGATGATGAAAAACTGAAATTTCTATGAATTATTTTTTCATAATTAAGTGTGTTTAATTAAAATTATATTTCAACACCTTTAAAAATTTCCTATAATAAAATATTTTAAAATAGTTACCCTGATAAAATGTAAAAATGGTTGAAATATTTTATCTTATGGGAAATGGAATAAAAAAGAAAAAACAAAAAAAAATTAATGAAGTAGTGAAGATAAGATTAAAATTTATCATTTCCTAAAATCCACTTTTTCATATTTTGATTCATAGAACGTTGATTAATGATATGTAATTATTAAAAATGATGAATGTTTCTAAATGTTCTATTTTATCTTCTTAAAAAAGATATTACTTTGAACCTTTAAATGTTACACATCACCTTTGCAATGTTACATAAATATAAGATAATTTTATCTCAATATAATTCTCAAAAACAAAAATAATCCGAAGTCCACTCGTTGTGTTCTTGGGATCATCAATTTTAAATGAACTTCTGATGAAAAATAAGGTCTCCAATGAAGATAGATGGTGATAAAATTAGAATGGATATAAACTAATGGATTTGTTTCTAGACATATATTCACTGAAATATTAGTTTTATTTCACAAAAATATTTATTTCATTATTCTATATACTAATTATATGATATATTATATTATTATTTAATAACTTATCCATGGAAATATATGATCAATTTAACAGTTATTGACATTTAGGTCTTCTGGTATTAATAGAAATTAAATCTTATAGATTTTTTTTCAAAATCATTTTAAAAAAATAACTCTCAAATGATGTTATCAAAAATTAGATTCTATATTATCATTTATTCTAAATCCTATAAATAAATTATCCTCCAGATATAATTCTTAACATTAAATTTCTATTAAACCTATGTTAATGTTGAGGTTTAATTTTTTTTTGTTATGTGAGATTTTAAAAGTAATATTTAAAATTGATATAACTTATTTTCCACCGTTTCTAAATAATAGATTTTATTATCTAATGCAAAAAAAATTTGATAAAATTTATACCTTATTTCATGTTTCTATTATTAATGAATATTTTCAAATTTATTTTTTCCAAAATATAATCACATTTTATTTTGAAAACATTATGACTTTTTAGGATTCTATTATTATTATTTAATTTTAAAACTAAATGTGTTCAATGTTTTATTAAATTTCATTAATGAAAAAATAGGCATTTTTCATTTCTCCATTATTAGAGATTATATTTAAAATAAATTATTCCAATCTGTTTTGACTTATAGGTTTAAGGAAAATTTATCTCCTTATAAAGGATATAACATTAAAGATTGTATAAAAATTTAATTGTTTTTATTTTTTTTAATATTTTTTTACAACATTAAGTAATTGTTAATTCCTTATAATTAATTATACATTATAAAATATATTGATATAAAATAATTTCACATTTTTTTTGAAACGTTCGGTTTTTTTAACGTTCCACATATTAAAAAATCATATTAATTGTATATGTTATCAATGTGTAATATCAAACCATTATTAATAATTTTTTCCTTATTAATCTTCCATTATAATGATTTTATTTTAAAATGTGAAATTTTTAAATGTATACACACTTATTTATTTTTTTCCTTTTTAATGTCAACATTTTTATACATTATTTTAAAACTAAATATTTTTAAATGTATATTCACTTATCAGTTTTAAGAATAATTTATTTTTAGGGGTTTTTGGAAATATATAAATTTATATTTAAATTTCTCATTTAATTTCCTCCACTATTTATTTTATGTAATTTGTATATTAATGTTTCTAAACATTTTTATAAATATTTTTCATTTTCAATTGTAGAAAAAATGTAATGAATATATAAAAAAAGATAATTGTTGATAAATATTTATAATTTAATATTTTATGATTTAAATCTAATAATGTGTGATTTATTATTCTATGAAACCATATGTTATTTTTATGTGATGTTATTGAATGTTTAATGATACCCATTCATTTTCTCTGGGTTGATTATGAGATGATGATTGTTCTATTTCCTTATGCCACTAAGATGTGGGAATAATCATTGTTGTGGTCTTATATCACAGTCATATATATTTTTTAATGATTTATACATCATGGAAAAATTATTTTTTACATGGGAATGTTATATTTTTCGTCAATTCAATCTTGTGAATTATTTTTGTTTCCTCAATAAAGTGTGGGAATTATTTTTTTTTTCACACCATGAAGCATATAAATATTGTTTATACACTCCATGTTGTGTGGTAATATATTTATCTCAAAATGATGAGTGGTAATTTAATTCCCCAACATAATGTGTGGGAATTTTTTTTCTCATCACGAAGAAATGAAATTTTATTATTTCCCAACATGATTTATTTAATTTTTTTTCATAAAAAACTTATAATTTATAAACATTATTATCTAAAATTTTAATTATTAATATCATGTTTTTACTTGTACTGATGGTTTTCACAATTACTAAAATATTACTAAATATTATGTAATTCTTATATATAATCATATATATATATATGTTCTTTTAGGTAGGTCATAAATGTTATGATTCCTTATTGATGTATTTATGATTTTAGGTTTCCTCGTCATATTTAATGATTATCATCCATTTTATTTTTAACTCATAGTAATATATTTATGTCTCAGTCACATTCTTCTTGTTTTTATGCTTTTATACATTATTATATGTCATTCACATAATGAGAGTTTTAGATCTTGCCTTTATGATATTATGAATCTATTTTTTATAAACATTATTTTATCAAGTTATTTTACATTAAAAAGTCTATCAGAACACAATTAAGTATAAATGTTATTAATTTTAGTAAAATATTATGTTTATATAGGTATTATACATGAGACTAAAACATTTGATCCTAGATTGTACATATGTTTTTAATTGAATCATTAAATTAATTCATTATTTATGTTATTTTTAAATTGGGTTTCTACAATAATACATGATTATGTGATCATGGAAAAAAATAAAATAAGAGAACTCAAGAATAAAATATTTCAAAATATATCGCCATAAATATTTTGTCAATTTGACCAAACAACATTAATAATTATATTATATTTCTTATCGTATTAAATACTGAGGGAAATGGTTCAAAATTAAATTTCTAAAATTCATTAAAAAAGAATATCATAAAACCATTGTTATATAAATCCCTAGGTGAAATATAGTAAAGAACATGTAATGAAAACCATTAAATTCACTCATTGAAATGATATTAGATACTTATTTATTTAATAAAATATTTCATTAATAATGACATTATAAAATGATTTATCAACATAATTTTATTAAAGAAAAAAAATTAGTTTGATAAAAACCATATTATTAATAAACTCACCGGACCCCTATTATTAATAAGGATGGATGATGAAAACTATTCAACTAGGCTTCCAACTAATATTTATTTATCCAATATTTGTGATGATTTTGTTAGAATAATGATTTAATGATGATGATCTATTTTTAAGGAACATAGTACAAAACTATATTATTTTTCTTAAAATTTACTGTACACATAAATTATATTACCAGACTGTAGGATAACACATCCTATAAAACAATAATTACTCAATAATTAATGTATACAAACCTCATACAGTGTTCATTTATTTGTAAATACAATGGAAATATGAATATAATAAATTTTCATATCTTATTAAAATTATTTATTATATTCAATAAAGTAATATTATAGGTAATAATATAATGAAATTTTTGAAGAAAATATAAATGTTACTATTTCAAAATAGTTAGAATTTTCATGCAATATATGATTTTATTCAAAATTATGATTTCAAACATTATAAATTTTTTAGTTTATAAAAATAAATAAAATTTATAAATTAATTATGTAAAAATAATGTTCATACAGATTTATGATAATCATTGGAAATGTAATATTTTTCATTATGTAGTGAAAATTATAAGTATTTATTAAAAAAAGTCATTCCTTTAAATATATTAACATTATTGAATTATATTTTGAATTATATTTAGTATTTATATATAATACTTTTATTATATAAAGTCAAATTAATTTTATTGGAAATAATATTTCACTATATTTTCATAAAATATTAGTTTTATACATAAAATGATATTTTTGGAAAAAAAATTCAATTGTGTTTTACTAGTAAATTTTGCATAAAATAATTCAAATATTATTAATAGAATTACATAAATTATATTACATATTTTGAATCATCATTATCATGACTATTTTTAATATTCAACATAATAATTTGTCCAAAATAATTGTAAAGAAATGTAAGAATTGATAGTATGGTTTCAATTTTTACAATTATATCAAGGGATAAAAATTAGATAATGGTTAAATGAAATAAAACATGTCTAAACCATTATTATAGACATATTTTTTCAAAATTACATTTCATATTAATGAATTATCCATTTTGGATCCATATGTCTTGATCAATATGTTAATAAATTTTAATATTTTTATAAATTCAATATGGGTCATCTCCCCAAGATGTAATAGAACTTCCCCTATCATATGTTAGACACGTATTTTTAAAACCTTAGTTAAAATATTATCTAAAATAATCCATTATAAAAATTCCTAACCATTACACAGAGTTGTTATTTTTATTTGAATAAAAACCTTACAGGAATAAAGTGTTAATAAAATTATGTTTTCTAAATTAGAGTTATATGGATTAAACTAATGTTTATTATATATTATTATACATATTTAATATATTTTTTAAGAATAATGAAAAAATAAACCATTATCTTCAATATTATAATTTTTTAATATGTAAATGGCATAAAATATATCTATCTTCTCTTCCAAAAAAATTGTAAATGCAACCACCATTCATGTTTATGGTTGACTACCAACTCTCAAAATGATGTTATATTTTTTTCTATCACAACCACTAACATAAAGTTTAATGGTTGATTTAATTTAAATATATGATGTTAATGAAATATTTATCATTATATTATTATTACATATCATCAATTTTATTACCGATCAATCCATTGAAAACTGATAATGTTGTTTACACATATGTTTCCATTACAACCTCCGACAAGCATTATGATTCATTTTTCATCAAGTCCTCAATTCGATGGTATATATAAGTTTATTTAAAGACATAATTTTATAATTATGAAATAATAATATTTCTCTAAAGATAAAATAATATATAACTTTTTTGTTTCATGATATTCAAAAAATGGAAACGTTACTCATTTGTATGTGTATCCTACCATGACAAACATTGTATCATAATTCAATTTTCACAAATATAATTCATAATATTTTTTAAAAGTATAATTAATATGTAAAAATGATAATTTTTTTATGATTATTACTCTTTAGATGATTGAACAATGATAATTTCATCCCTTGTTAACATACTGATGCCTTTTTCCAATTAAGATCCATGTATTTTTTATACTCCCAAATTTGACATTACTGATCATGTAAATATATATTTCATAAAATTGAAATATGTTATTTAAATTAATTGTATTACTAATTCAAAAATTTATTTTTAAATCAAAAAATTCATATATGTTAATTATACTGGATGTAATGGACATACACAAAAATTGACGAGTCGCGGAAGGTGATTTCATCTCTATTTACCATCACTGATACATATTTTACAATTATACACAGAATTGATTTTATATGATGTAAATAATTCTATTTTACAAGTCTCAACATGAATAATTAATATTTCATTGTGTTTTAGTTTTTATATCAAATTATTTCATTTAAATTCATTTTACTTTACTGTTAACTGGTGTAAAGTGGTACCTTAACACAATTTCAATTCATTGTCCAATACATATAATTAATTGAATTATATCATTGATTATATTTGAAATGATCTAAAATTTATTTATTTATGATGTATCAAATTTTTTTTGATATATATTTTCACATATTCCCTTCATAGAATAATTATGTATTCAATTGTTATGATCTTTGGAAGCGTAATCATTATCCCAATATCAAATTCAAGATATTGACTCATGTCATGAAACATCATTTATTTGTATTGTGAAATTAATAAATTCTGAAATAATATATGAAAATATTTTTAATATATTCATTGGTTATATAGATCCATGCAAACACCTTTCATTCCATTAATATTGATTCAAATGTTACTAATGGTGTAAGGGATTTCATATATCAACTTTATTTCATTGGTTTATATCAACATTTCATTGATTATGTTATTAAAATATAATTTGTAAAATGTCATTTTATTTATTAATGTTTAATTTTAACTTTTTTAGTTATCAAAATATGTTACATAGGATAGACCAATCGATTATTTCAAAATTTAGTGATATAATTTTTGTATGGGTTATTTTTTTCCATTTTCCATCCTTGGGATATATGTCGACATTTTTCACCATTATTATATTGAGACATGTATATAATACCAATTTATCAGTTTATATCACTATTATATTCATTTTAATGATAATTAGTTTTTTATATTAAATTATTATTTCATTTGTATTATGATTTAAAAGGAACTAAAATGGTAAGTAGGTTATATTTCAATATATTCTAAATATATTTTGTATATAATAATATTATAATTATGTAAATTATATCATAATTATCTGATTAAACCCCGAAAATATTATTATCATCTATTCATGAATAAAAAAATATTATTATTTACAATTTATTAGTATACATTACTTAAATGGATTAGAAATTTTTTTATTTAATGATGAACCTATTTATGCTTTTTCAGTCAAAAAACCATTTTCATTAAAATATTTTTATTAAAAAATCATGAATGTTTTTAATAGTTTTTAATAGATATTTAATGTCAATTATACATATTCTTTACATTTATTAAAAATCATTATAATTAATAACCATTTCGTTTTCTGAATAATGTTATTTTTATCAACAGTTTCAAAAAGATATATACATTTATGATTACAAGAATAATGGAAATTCAAAATTCTATAAATGAAAAATAACACATATCTTCACCTAAATGTCTAAATGTATATTTATAATGAAATTTTTTCCCTAATAGTATATATTATTTTAGTAATCAAATGTACTTTTCTATAAAAGAAATGGTTTTTTCCTCATGATGTTTCTTAATCATCATTTCATTCAACTTTTATTCAACGATTCAATAATCAATTTTTAAATTATGCTACATTATGGATATTTATTAATGATACCAGCTTTATTATTTCTTTATATGGATTAGGATTATTCTATAGAGATTTTCATGGAACACATTTATTTTCCATGTTTAAATCAATATATGAATGAAAATTGTAATTTTTATAATTAAAAATAATATGTTACATGTTTTATTCATTATGTATTGGGGCATGGGCATGGTTTATAGTTACAGGTGGGAATAATACAGTGCATAATGAAAGGTGTCCATAATATGTTTCTATAATTATCTTTATAAAGTGGTATAGTTACCTATTGTCATATTCTCCTTAGATACTAAATAAATTCGACTAGTAGTATATTCCATAGGTACGATTAATTTTTGAGTCATATAATAATTAATTTCTTAGTTAAATTTTTTTTATTGATTATTCATTTTATCTTATATCTTTTGTAAATGAATTTTTTCTGATGGCTCATGATTGTTCAGTTGTTCTACTGTTTCCTTATGTCAAAGATTCATTTCATGTAATAGTTTCTTTGATATAATATTTTTTTGAATGAATTGTATTATGTTTTTATCATGGAATGTGGTTATATAGGTATACAATTATACTCATTTGTTCTCACTAATTAAATATCATTGTTAATTAAGATGTTCACCTATATATAGTATTATAGATAACCATTGTAGTGTTTTATTTTACCATGGTTTTGATGAAATATTTTTACAAAGTCATTTTAATGAAGGTTATTAGATCAGGATAATTTAATTATAGATTACATAGTTATTTATGAAACCGTATTCTATGTATCTATGATCACATGTAAGAGTCTCTCATGAATATATAAACTCTAAACAAAAACATTCCATATGTATACATATAATACAATAATTTTTTTAGATGTTATATATTATGAAGGGTTAAATTTTGGCCTTTTTTTATCTTAATGAAATAAACTAATGATTATGTTTTATCACCAGATTTATATGGATTAGTTTGAGGATTTAATATTTTTAATCATTGAAAAGGTTTATATATCGTTTTATATTTTATGTATTCTTGTGAGTTTAACTTAATAACTATTCATTCCATCATGGGTTTATATATTTAATATTGATGAAATTTCCAATGGGATGGACAGCCATTTTTTGAATTATGTTATACTATTTTGTAGAAGTTAATGATATTTTCTGAGGTGATTTATAGGGTTGGGAAATATATAACCCCATTCTATAATATGAATGCTTATTTTAGGTGGATTATATCATATTTTTTGGGATTTGTAATGGATAGTATGAGGAATTTTTTTCAGTAAACAAATTCAGTGATGATGAGTTTATTGATGTGATTATGGATGTAGGGGTATTTAATTTATTGAATTATATAAGTGGAATTTCTTCAATTATTGTTCATTTTTATATAAGAATAAGTAATTATTTATTTAAAATCTATATAAATTGTTAGATATTATCCTTCCTTGTATTTATAATTTTTGGTTTTTCTTTATTTCTAAAGACTTGAAAAATATCTTAGTATCATTTTGTGGATTATTTGACCCTTTAAAAGTTAATTTTAATTCTTTATTATAGAAAATAATTCATCCAAAATTCTCATTATTTGGATAAATTGAATAAATTATGGATGAAATTTATTAAATAATGTTATTATATTTTTCAAGTGTATATAAATCCTTATGAGAATAGTCTATATAAAATTTGGATTATTCAACCCAAGGAAACTAATAGTATTATTTATCTTATATCCTTTTTTTATCAATATATGATCTTTATCAAACATAATCGATTCATGGTTTTTTGATCATTTAATTTATCACTGTCATTCAAATTATTTTGCAAAAATTTCTCCACTAGTCTCAAAATTGATATAGACACTACAATTTATCTCAATGTCAATATTTTCACTTCCCTCAAATAGTCTACAATTTGTGAATGAAGTTACGTGTTTTTCCAAAATAACTAAATATTTCCTAGTTTTTTATTTTTTAAAGTAAAATTTTATTATACAACTTTATGATTTGATTTTAAAAAATAAAAAATAAAATAATAAATTCGGTTTCCATTTGTTTATGTGTGTTTTATCTTCTATTCACAGTAATTTTTTTTGGAATTATTTTAAACCATTTAGATTATGTATGAGATTAAAATATTAGTAAACCATTTCAAAAATAGTGAATAATGAAAATTCTCATATAATGATAAGATAAATAATTTTCATATCTTATTAGAGTTCCTTAATTATATAATTTAGATTTATATATTTTATAACAATATTATGTAATTTTTAATTTAGAATGATATTTTTTCTTACAATCCAATTGGGTTTTTTTGTTTTATATGCTTTAATATTAAATAAATATTTTAAAGTTATTTTTTTTAATTTGGAAAAATTATCTTCATTTTTGTATTCACCGGGTCAAATTTAGAAAATGATTAATTTTCACCATTTTTTGAATTTTTTTAATGAATAATGAAAAATATGGATTTTTTATAAAATGAATCAGTTGATTTCATATATTTACAAATAAACATTAAATTTGTTATAAGATATAAATAATAATTAGTTTTATTTTTTCATTCATCAAATGGTAAATTTAATTGAATTAAAATTATATGATATTTTTATATAAAAACATTTTATGAATAAAATTCTATTTATCTAAAAAGTATTTTTCATCACAAAATTTGTGTTTAATAATAATATAAATTTTTACAGATATTCAGATGAATTTTATAAAAATCAATTCATTTGTTAATTAACAATAATTAATATTATGTAATATAGTGAACTTATACATTTTACATAATGAATACTGAAAATATTATATATTTTTCATAATGAAGATGGTCATAACATGTTTACCTGGGGGTTATGCTAAAGGGAAAAGTGATAAAAAAACTCTAAGTCATGTTTAAGATCCAATAGATAGCCAATATAGACCTTATATAATCTCACCATCGTATATTTTTCATTCTAGATCCTTATATAATGAGTAAGTTGTTAAAATATTTTATAGTTTATAAAAATTCTGTAGTTGTCCCCTCCCCCACTTATAAAAGAACAACCACTGTCCTCCCTTAGTCCATCCTTTAGTGAACTCAATTTCAACATTGTACTTCCAAAGTACCATCTTAAAATCCATACAGATGACTAAGATTACTTCTATTTGGAATTATACCGTCCTTATAGGTATTAATCTATAAAGAAAAGGAATATATACATTGATATGGTATTTCCTTCAATGGAATAATTAAATTTTATTTCAACATCTAAATTCTTAAAATATTACCCAAAAAGGTGAAATAATAACTTATGTATCATATATATACATATATAATATTATGTTTTTGTAATAACTTATATATATAACATCCTTTACGTACCGAAACGACCAGAGACATGATTTGGTCGCCCATCCAATATCCCCAAAAAATTTATTAAAGAAAAATGGAATAACAGTGTACACATGTGGTGTAATAAGCTTACACCATCAATAAATTAAGGGGAAAAGCAAACATTCTATTGTACGTAGGTCAGTGAAAATACCCTAAATGATGATTACTGATCAGCACCCACTACTGGTTCACCATTCTAGTGTTCGAAACAAGTCTTTGATGATGAAACCCTCCCCTTGTGTGAAGAGAGACTGAAACCAGCATCCCCCATGCACCCTTGGAGCTCCTTCCAACCGTATTCTTACTCCTAGCATCATGATCCATAATTCCAGCTGATATGAAAAGCAATATAAACCCAAAAGCATGGACGGATCACCTCACACTTGTTCAGCCACCCATTAAGTTCAACCACAATTTCCTATCCCTATGATCATCAATGAGATCGATCCCCTTTGAGGAAGGCATGATCGTTAACCCCCCTTTTTTGGCATTGTACCTAACCTTCATAAAATCATAAAGGATGGTAACCCTAATCATCTTTGGAAATGTGATCATGGAGCATCTTGACATCCAAGTGTTGTCTCAAGCAAGCAACAATTGTTGGAATCAGCATAGTATCCCATCTGAGAAACAATAGGTTCCCAAGAAAGCATAAAAGCCAAATAACATCACTTCAAGCTATCAACAACAACCCCCTCCTGAAATAGTGATCCAAAAAACACCATGTAGCAACCAAACTCTTCAACACCAAGACAAGAAACCATTACAAAATTAGAAAAAAGGGATTTTTCCAATTGTGAACTTCAAAATCAACTCCATGTGAGTGTCTTACATCGCTGAACCATATTATATTCCCAAGAAAGACGGAGGTAGTCAAAGTTGTGATCCCATTATAATCCCAGTTCAATTTTAGAAAGAATTCGATCTCTAATCTGTAAATATTCATGAGAAGTTATCTCCCCCTTTTGATGTCTTTGGATGGTCAAAGTGTCATGCTTTTCGACCCATGGTTAAATCTCTTAAGCCCCTTCTTGAAAATCCTGTAATTATTTTTTCTCTTGGGAGTAGCATCCAGGTTTTCATAATTAAATAGTGGAGGGTGATACTTGATAACATGAACCTATGGAGGAGGGTTCATTTTCTCAGTGCATCTCCCCATGTATCGAGTGACAATGGTTTGCTCTAATTTAGAATAATCCTTTCTCATCCTTGCCTTCATATAAAAAGGGGTTATGAAACCATACGGGTCCACCAATGGTTTTCTTCCTTTTTGAGAACTCGAGTGGAGGTAATATTCTTCAGCCTGACATGCTTTGTCATATACATCATGATGAGTTTTGAAAGATTCACTAGGATCCTCCTCGTCCTCCACCAGGGTGGGGAAATCAGTGGTGTCATCTAGTGTAATATGAATAGCATCTACAAAAACTGGGAGGTCTTTAGCCTCAATAGTTTCAGCGTGGTCTTTGACCAAACCTTGATTTTTAAACTCATCAGGCCTACCATAAGCTTCATTCAATCCTCCGGGATGATCATGAACTCCAGAAGGGTCAGCAACGACTGTTTGTGTATCATTTACATTCTTCCTGACCCGGCTTTTGCTTACCTTTTTCAACCCATGCCAGTTTATGAGCCTGAGGACGTAATTCCCTACTAGAACAATCCTAAGTAGTATTCCCAATATTTAGAAAATCATTGCAGTATCATGATCTACTTAATAGTTAATTAAATTACCACTATTTTATATAGAGGAATACTGCCTACCAAACTGATATATATCATTTGGCATCACTGCTATGATGATCAATTATAATGAAGTAAATAAACATTATAGATTTTATTAATTAATTTATTTTTATTATTTAATTATATTATTTCTTCAATTTTCATATCGTTAAAAAATTGTTAACATTTCACAAGGTTACATCTGAATTACCACCTCCAAGAAACGATGTGATTCAGTTATCATCAACAACTATCATGGATATTACTTATAAGTGTATATAAATTGGTAATATTTTATTTATTTCATTATTATAAAATTTTAATTATAAAATAATACATACCTTATTTTTAAAATTATATTTAAAAATAGAATTGATACCCATGTTTATGTTCAATATTCAATCTCTAGGTATATAATGTAATACATTCTTCATATATTCTGTTCAATATTTGATTAAAATGTATAATTAATGTCTAAAAACAATAATTATTTCATTATTATTATTATTATGGATTTTATGAAACCATTATCTTTTTTTCAATTTCCCAATATCAATTTTATTTATAATTATAAACCAAACAACCTCAAAACACCCAGATGTGGACATAAGTAATATTGTAATTCGATTTTCAATATTTATAAATGTAATAATTCATCAAA
This sequence comes from Viscum album, assembly GCA_963277665.1. NCBI lineage: Eukaryota > Viridiplantae > Streptophyta > Magnoliopsida > Santalales > Viscaceae > Viscum > Viscum album. The sequence goes on from OY728159.1 coordinate 1,219,259,146, forward strand.
TTATATGGTTGTAAAATAGAAAATTATTTATATAAATGAAAATTATTGATAAATACATATTATTTAGTTGGTAATGTTCATACATATAAATTCAAAACATGAGTTAAATGGTTTCATCTCAATTTCACATTGTCGAATCATGATTTAATGTTATACAAAGAATTTCTATAATAGAATGAATTTAATCACCATTTACTTGTTGTATCTTGAATCCTTTATACATAATTGTATATTTTTTATTTTAAATATTATTTTATTCAAAGGGATTTCACATAAATATTTTATGTGTAAAGGGGTTAATTATCTCAAAATATATTCAATGGTTACACTTTTCCATTGATTATATTATAACACAATAATGTTTTAATTCATCTTTAGATAGAATTATTATAATTTTCGACCATTTTTATTAATGTTTTAATAAGTTCACACAATGACTTCATGGAATAATTATAACATCAAGGGTTATCATATCTAGATGCATTTTCTTTTACTCAATCTCATTTTAATAAGACATGTTGCATATCATGCACCATTATTTCATCATATGGTTTACATAAAAAACGATTAATGATTATTAAAATATTAACTTATGAAATTAATTGGATTAATAAGTCCATATAATAAACTTGTATTCAATTACATCAAATTTGAATGTTACGAATGAAATATGTGTTTTCTTAAATAAATTTTATTTAGATGGGTTATATAATATATTCATTTACTATATCGTGGATATATTATGTTAAATATAAAATTTGATTGATATATATTATATTTAAGCTTTTTGGTAATTTAATGTTTTACACATAATCACATCAATATTCAATAAACACATCTACAATATTACCACCGTATGTCATATTAGTCTTGTGTTTTCATTCACTATGTCATTTGAATATGTTATGCCCCAATATTTTTTTATGATGTTTAAATAGATGCACTTTGACCTGATATATCATGTATATTTTGATGTTAATGATATTTAATGTCATAGAAACACCCACTAGGGATTCATAAATGAATAGAGTGAAATAATAACCACTGGAACGTGACTCTTGTTGGGAAAAATTTCGCAAATACCACTGAGGGTATAAAAATATCAAAAAAATGGGAGGGATTACATGACATATTGTAATCATGATTTGTGAAAATGGAAAAAAAACCACAATGATGCTCGAGAACTAATATATATTAAACCCGAATAAATCATGAAAATTCTTTATTAATGTAAACATATTCATATTAAAGAGTCCATTGTATATGAATAATGAAAATTCTATGGAAATGAATAAACAATAGCTCCATCCTAGATACTAATATGTAGATCGATTCCTAATGTGTTCCTTGAATCATTATAAATAGTTTATATTTTTTGGTTAAGCAAATAATTTTATTTATTAGTGATATATCTATAATATCATGTATACATTTGAAAAGTGATTGAAAATTAACCAATATTCAAACAATAGATGCAAAAACCCCCCTAAACATGTAATCTAACTATACCGACCACAATATGGACCAATCATCATGTCATGAATCCAATATAATAATATATCATCGATTTAATAATATTTAAAGTAACTTCATTTCCACATCCTTCATAATTTAACTCTCTCAAATCCTAACACCAAACATCATATGATCCCATTCCTTCCTTGCCTACCACATCATATCATATAACACATAATACCATGACTCTTCCAAACACACCTAGTACATATCTGATGTGTGTCAGCTTTATTCCGATCCTACCCCATTCATGTAAGGTTTAGAATCCTTGAAATCTCAGACCTAGATGCGACATAATAGGTTCCTCATTACCTCTTGGCTACGTGGACTCAAGTGCTTCTCCATGAATTCCAAAGGATTTAAACAAGTATTGAAGTCATATGGTGTTCCCATGGGGACATTATTGACACGTTAAAAGAGTTTATTACATTAATAAAATATAAACAGAGTAAAATATTGAATTCAATATATTTAAATAGAATGCATAGTTGAAAGATACATTGATACAAAACTATTATAAATTGAATAAACTAAGACACCAAATGATGATATTTCATGTGTATGGTATACAGGAAAACAAGGATAAAAATTATCAAGACTATATGAAAAACTTAATGTAGAAAAAAGGAAATACAAAAAATGATGGAAAGTATCCCGAGATACAACATGGTAATATACTACAAGATCCATACCAACACAACAATCAATAAACTGTTTGAGGATGTATGCTTCCCTTTATCAAGGTCTGCAATCATATAGTTTGATCGGGTACTAATGGTTCCATAATAGGGTGTGACATAAATCATATAGGTCCACCAGAAATCGTGTCGATAACATCAATACAGTGTGATGAAAAGGTAATATTGTTCTAGAATGAGTATATAATGTAAATCAATACAATGTAACCAAATACCCAAGAAGAGACTTCATCCCAAAGTTGGTGTTCGAATATGCAATTGGTTTATTATATGATTATTACAAGTTCATAAATATTTCACATGTTAGATATTGTGAATGTTACATGATGTAATATAGAATCTTTTAATGATATATAAAAATGACATTCCAAGATAACAACTATTGGAATATACACCTCAAGGGGTTACAAATTAGTAGTTACTATAAAAAGGGTATGTTTAAGAGTTTAATATAATTATTATAGTACATTTCATTTGACAATAATACAGATACTGTGTCCAAGGAGGTCATCCAAGGTAAAAAAGGTCTATGAAATGATTGGGCCTGATGGGGTTCAACCATGGAACCTACTAGTTAATGTGGGATCCAAGGAGTGTATCTAAGTCATCCTATAGTAATTCATGTGGGGTCATATTATATCATATTATACAACCAAAGTTATATAATGATCGTGTTCTGGGTGGGTCTCAACCCAAGTAAGTCGTACCATTGAAATTAGAATAGGGAGTGCTCTAGGAATTCCCTTAGGAAGAAAAGGTGATCCCTAGTCATGCCACTCTAATTTTGCTGATGAAGTAATATATAATTCATAAGGATCAATTTATTATCTTTCAGTTTTATTAAATGGCTATTGTAGCATGTAAACATTTAATCAAGTCACAATAAATCAAAAATTCAATTTTGTTCAAGCACTTCCATTCGTTAGTGTGACAAGTCCATGTGGCATTCAACCATTAATTTAATCCATTTAAGGAATTTTCATAACAAATCAAGGTTCACTCTACTATCATCCATTTTAATGGTAAGGGTTGAAACAACTATGAATCGAATTATTCTATTACATTTAAATATATAAAGTCATTTACATAGTGTACCTTTCAATTTACATTAAAAATTTCATTATCATATTTAAAAAAAATACCATTGGTGGGTAAAGTGTTGAGTATATATGTTAATTTACTTTATGAAATCCACAAAATTAAACAATCCATATATTATTAATAAGCATATAGATATAATGAGACATTCAAGGCACAACAGAATGATGGCTCAAACATGTCAATAATCTAATTGAAAATGATGAAAACACCTACAATTTATGATGGATGAATTTATTGGTGTAAAAAAAGTATCACATATTTGGAATGATAATAACAATGATTTTATAACGATTTTATGCATTACATTTAAATTAGACAAATGACACCCGACGAAATTGGCGGTCCGTACACAAGAATTCAAAAATCCCAAAACTCAAAGGATGAGTTATAGAACACCTTCCATCGGATTGTATGACTCTAAAAATCTTTTATTTTCATCTCATTCAGTTCAAAATATAATAAATATGAGGAAAAGTTAAGAACACTCACTCCTTGATTACTAGGTCGTGGGATTGAAGAACGTTGAATGACTCAATGTGACTCAGGTACTTACCATGATGCATTCAACATGATGAAAAGAAGCTCGATCGGTTCCCAGATGATGTATATTTCTTGTTCCCAAGGATTAGACTTTAAAAATATAAAAAAATAGATATATGGAGGTTAATCCCATTAGAAATTGGATTTGGTAAGTATGAGAGGATTAATTAAAAAATTAACGGGAAAAATTAATAATTACCCAAAATTTAGCTTGTGCATGGTTTTTGTGTATGGTTTTCCAAAACATGTGATGACCATGAATAAGTACCTGGAGAAAAGGGGGACCTCTCATAGTTTGGATACATGTTTAGATAAACCATGGGACAATATTTAGGTAAAGCTATATCCAAAAAGGAATGCCACCATTATGGTTTTCTCTTATTGTGCGTCCACCACACACTATTTACTACAAAATGTGATGCAATCCTTGTTATTCAAAAAAACATTGGTTTGTGGATCATAAAAATCAATATACACCCTTGAGAGATTTTCAATAACATTAGGCATCCCTATTAGGTCTAATATACATAATTAGACAAACATTTTAAGGGTCCATAAGTGAGTGAAAAAATGTGTTCTTATAGTATTACATCCTTAAAAGAACACATTCTAGACTTCACCATAAAATGGTGGTAAAATTTTGTCATTTAGAAACTCTAGCCACTGGGAATATATGTTTTCCTCTTATCCCACTGTATTGTCGTACAAATGGTTGTGCTACCAAAGAACTCTTACTAGTGGGATATATAAGCCTAAAAAAAGTGTCAGTTCTCCTTTCAATGATTCATACTGAAAAATCTTCAAATATAGAATCAACATCTAAATAAATACCGTTGATGTCATTATTATGATATGTGTTAGAATGATATAGGAAAATATGTGAAACATGGATGACGTCTTGCATGGATCAATACCATTGAGGTAGTAGCAAATGATAGGATACTAGCCCGATTCCCTCTAGAATACTAAATGAAATTATGTAAAGAATTTAAATCATCTATTTCTTCTAACATAATATATTGCATTTCATAGGTGATACAAAAATGAAAAAAAGATCCCCGACCTCAACCACCAAAGTTCATCGGCAGTGATCAGTATAAGATTTCTATCTAGACATTGACGTATTCATAAACTTCCTGATCATTTAAACCTGCTTTGATATTCCCTAAACGAGATTAGGATCTATTAGGGATGCCTCACCTAAATCGTTCCAAAACGATGTTGATGAAATTGACCTACCATATAATTACTCAAAAGGATCCATTTGATTTTTTTATGGAAATAAATTATTATAGGAGAAGTCGATGTGAGGAATCAATTCTCCGAATAAAAACGAAAATCCAAGACACATGATCTGAACATGTCCTCTAGACCATGTATTTTTCATTTCGACTATCCATTAGTCTAAATGAGAAAATATCTAATTTGAATCACATGTATCAAATAAAGAAGAAACTATCCTAGATCGTAGTAGGACAGTACCCCATAAGTAGATGGAAATGTAGCATATTCCTCAAGTATCAGATGTATTGAATGAATGTGTCATGATCCATGAATCTTTGCAACAACATTAATACCATGATCATATCCACTTTTTTGGAACTACATGTGATCTGTGGTCTATCTACCATGGCCATGACCAACTCCAAATCTAGTCATGCTTGTGCTTTTCCAGATCCCTACCTGATGTGGCCCAAAAGAACTTGCATGATATAGTGGATTAAAAATGATACTTTTAAACTAAAAGAAACTATAAAGGCCCTATTGAATCTCAAAATATTACCCATACAATTGAAACCCCAACACTAATTTGTGTCTCTATCACAATGAGGCTTCAGATGCCACTGTCGACCAATCTAATGACACACCATGGAGTTATCAAAACTGGTACTCTGGTTGTCCTTTACCAGACGAGAAACCTCTAGGGAACATTTATGGCCACCTAAAGATCTATTTTCCTACCCCAGTATTCATCTTCTATGCATAGTTCTATTTCAATTCCTTATGTTCTAATAGTTGAAATATATGATTTACTAATTCAAAAAAATATCTAGGAAAAATACATTATCATGTGTATTTGTATGGTGTACACAAACCTATACATGAAGCATATATCACAAAAAAGTTTTCAATATATAAAATAGGTATAAATCACTGTATCACATTAAATCACATTGAATATTTAATAACCATTGTAAAACCCTACTTGAGATTAAATAACTCTGTGGCTATACTGTCTCTAAGGGTTTCTATGGAGAAATTATCATTGAAGGAAATATGGAAATACTACCATTACAGGCCTTGATAGTTAACATCATGAGTGATCATATACCACCAATTATTGGATTGATATGATAGTATGTATATGAAAAACATAACCCTACAATTTAGAGGTGTATCTTGATTGTAATAGATAGACAGGGTTTCCTCTATAAAAGAATATACAACCTATATACTGTCAACCCTAAATATTTAGGAGGACGATGATGCTGGAACTTGAGTGTCATGTCTTCCATTTTAGTTGCAGATCCTCGAGAACCATGTATGAACTCCATCAAAAGTAGAAAACTATCATTAAATTAGGCATCTGTTGCCATATAACGTATAACATGTTGTTCCTCATGTGACTGTATGATTGGCAGCTCTAGGGGCACCATGTATGGATCATGGTAAATGTCATCATCCTGGAGTGAGATAAAAGGGAATTGTTGTGGCATTGGTCTAGAATTGACAATAACACACCTTTTAACATATTTATAATTAGAATGATATAATCACAAGAAAAATATGAATGTCAGAAAACTCACTACCCATGAAATACTACCCCAAATACCCACATAGATGGCATGGTATCTGTATGTTCTCATATAGTAGTTTCTTGGGTTCTAATATATGAAGGGTCAATAGTACCATGCCTAATTATTTTCTAGAAACTGTTTCATTAAATTTGACATTTAATTACTTGATTTATTCATTTCTCTTTCATAAACATTACATAGACAGGTAAGGTTATGTAACCATTGAACTTTTATGTTTTAATTTGTTTATAACTTTTATTATGGATCTTTTAAAATGAGTTTCACATCCCATTCAATCAGGTCCCATACTACTTATCACAATTACTAACACCGTACTGAATTTATAATAAATTTCTTGATTCAGTTAATTACTCATTCCATAGAATGAGGGACCATAAAACCACACGAATTGAAATATAAAATCACTAAATCATGGGCCTAATGTAGCATACACATATATAAAATCAATGATCCCATAACACTCACATTTGTATCAAGTAATTGAAGTAGAAAAATGCACCAATATGGCATGGAAATATGAATGAAATGTAACTTATAGGTGTTTATAGTGATCGAAGTAACAATTTTTATTTCACTCATATCATCGCGGCAGGTATGATGTAAAAAACATAATAATAATAACAGCCAACAACTCCAAACAACATGTGTATCATCCAACACTGAATCGATATCAACTATAATACAAAAAAGTAGAATATAAATTATAATATAAGATACTGGGATTTTACTCATAACATGTTTTTGTGACACCCATACATTACTTATTACCATGTCTCAAACATTCCTAATCCCCAGATTATTGCCTCAAATTAGTAAATAAAAATTGAATTTCCATATTTAACACCTTGTGAAATCCTTGACCTGGATGCCCCTTAATAGGTGACCTGAGCCTGATAGGCAACATGGGATCAAACGTATCTCCCAATATGATAGAGGTTGTCAAATATCAGCAAAATAAAAGTAAGTGTCTATGCGGATAATATTCTTTCATTATTAGAGTGTGGAATGGAAGAAATATATAATCATAGGTAAGAAGAAGAAGGGGTATAATTTAAGATAATTCCTTGTTGAAAGATACAAGGATCTCAATTACTGGAATAACTATAATATCATAAAACACCTGATTATGAAATGTCATCTATATAGTAATCTAGAAGACATGTATACAATGTAGAATGAATACACAAAAACATAATATAGAAAAAAGGAAATACATAAACTATCTTCAAAATCCCAATAACCGTCACATCTATCAGCTACTAGCTCAGTAATAACATAATAAGAAATCAATTTTTCTATGATGTTTGCTTCCTTTTATCAAAACCTACAATCATGTCATTTTACCAGGTACCAATGGTTCCTATATATGGTGTGATAAAAATATCAGTGGGGAACCACCAACAATGCCTATAACATCATTCCTATGTGATGAAAATTCAACAATGTGAAACCATGCTAATATAATTTAAATAATTAAAATGTAACTAAATACCAAGGTACCTGATCTGGACCTTAGTTGGTGGCTAAATATGTAACCATTTCATTATTTCATTGTTACCAATTTATAAAGAAGTCACATGTTAGAATTAGTGAATGTTCCAATATGTAATATGGAAACCTATAAATATATTTAATAATAAAGTTAGAAGGTAATGACCAAGGCATCATAGACCAAATGGGTCACCAACATAGTAATGACTATATCCTGGACAGGGGTAATTTTGTCATCCAAAGATCATAGTCCAAGTCATTACACAATAAGATGCATAACGATTCCCATAATTTCATCCAAGGTAAAATTAGGAAAACAGATGACTGTGATCAATTGGCATTAACAATAGAACATACTTGTTAATTTTGGTCAAAGAATAATATACAAGGAATCTTATAGTTCTACATGAGGGCTCTTATGGTGTTATATCTAGCATCAAAAGTTAGAAAAGGATTATGTTCTTGGTGGGGCTCATCAAAATCAATCCATATCCTTTAATTATGAATTGGGTCCTTGAGTGCTCAGGGTATTCCCCCCATAATTCACGACGCAATCAAGTTAGGCCACACTTATTTTGTTAATGTATTCATATATAATTCATATTGTTTAAACAATTGAATCTCATTGGTGTGATATTGGTAATTTAGAAATAAACCATTTAATCAAGGCGTAATTAACCAAAAAATCCATTTGACTTAATCCATGCATTTCATTAGTGTGATACGGCCATATTTCATGCAACCATTAATTATGTCAATTTAATGCATTTTTAAATGTAAATAATGGTTCACTCCAAAACCTTCCATTATCATTGAAATGGGCTCTATTGACTTGAGTCCAATTATTAAATTACATTTAAAATGTAAAATTCATATATCTAGTAATATTTCCAATTTCTATTTAACATTAAATTTTAATATTGATGCACTTACCTTAGGAGGGTATTGCGGTGATAATACATTATACATATTATTTTATAATTCAAAGTTTTAAAAAATCCATATAATATATAATACAATACCCATAGAAAGGTATATCCAAGGAACACCCAAACAGAAGCTCAAATGTTTTAAAACACTAAAATGAAAATAATGGGAAAACATCATAGATGGTAAGGAAAACGTTATTGGTGAAACCACTATCATGTAATAAAATAAATGGAAATAGACAGACCATACGGTTCTAAATATTATAAGAATCATGTATAAAATTGATAAACAACACCCGATAAACATTGTAGTACCCACAAATAATTCCAAAATCAATAAATCTAAGGATTAACATACAGACCACCACAAATTGAATTATAAGTCCCTATATGTTTATTATTTTTCAAAACCTTGGCTCTAAATGATGTAGATATAAGAAAATGGTAAAAATTTTCACGACAACAAAACTAGGTCGAGATTAAGAGAGATTAAGAATCGAACAAACTGACACAAGTTCCTACCGTTGCGCATCCAACGTGATGAATAGAAGATGAAAATATTCATTAGTTAATGATATATCTTGACCCCTAGGTTAGGACTTCAAAAATCCATGATATGGGAGAAATACATGTCAATACCACTGGAAATTAGATTAGGGAACAAGGAGGGTCTTAAACAGATCATTATGTGTAAACATGTAAAATTACCCCAAATGTAGCATGTGCACGGGTTGTCTACATAGTTTTCTGAACTGTTAAAAGACCATACAGGGGTTACTATAAAAAACTGGGATCTCGCATGGTTTTTCCATACTATTATGTAAACCGTGCACCAACATTGTGTTGTGGCAATGTCAGAAAATCATGCCACCTACATTATTTTTTCTAACTATGTGGCCACCCCACACGGATTTCTACAAACCATGCTCCGTGCCTATATCTCACGAAGAGATATGTTATAGGATCTGAATAAGCCTCAGTAAAAATTGAGAAGTTTTTTTTATCAAATTAGGCATCCATATTTGGTCTAAAATAATCAATTAGAATGAAATATAAAGGGTCCATACCTATGTGAAAAATGGGTTCTTACAGAATCTGGTGCTAGTATAAAGTACTATCACATCACGTCTCACTAGAAGACACATGGTCCAAGAAATATCACCTCTCATGAAATATTTTATAGAAGCACATCCTGGATCCTCATATCTATAGAACCCACATCTCAATTAAAGACAACGAGGCCAAAACAAAATCTCTCTCACGCATGATCTTAAGCCATCATAGTTTATGGATGGGTGGGCAAAGGGGGTGGCCAAAAAATTTTATCACATCCATAATAGATGTTGTGAAAAAACCTAGAAACCCAATACATTGATAATTCTTTATGTCATTTAACTCAGGTAAGGAACATTTTCAAACAACACAATCATATAAGACATATAGATAGAACCCAATACCCAAAAATTGGGTCACATAAGTAACACTAACACCCATCACATCACCACCTGCATACCAAACATCATCCATCATAACTTCTTTGACCAATATATGCAACATTCCACACTAAACCCACAGAACACATACATCACACATTCAATTATAGGTGTTAAAAGATTACAATTATAAAAACATAAAAAATATTCAATTTACAGTGACAGTTAGTTCTTATTTAATTATGGAATTTTTTTCAAATTATATTATCTGTTTGTGAAATAAAAATTTATAGAAATTCATATTAAATAAACTATTAATATTTATTCCAATGGTAATAGGGAAACTAACATCCATGGTATTTCTGAACTATCATCATTGAGCCATAATGAATACACCATCCTTGTAACATCCATGGTATTTATAAAATAATATATTTTAATATCTATTAATATTTATCAATAATATATTAATTATACATTAAATTTGAAGCTTTTTCATATATCTTACTCAATATTCCAGAACATGTTTCCCCAAAATCATGTGTTTCACTCAACATTATGTTACATGGAATAATAATACAATAATATTATTATTATTTTAAATGGTACTCAACTCCTAGATTTTGTACAGGAGGAAATTAGTAAAACTCTATAAAATATTATTATAAATGTTCAATAAATGTTTGTAAATTTATCCAATAAATTTTAGTGGTTTAAAATGAGAATGAATCTAATTTTAATCATAAAATAATATAATATATTTAAAAGTTTGTTTTACCACCTATCGATTGATAGAAAATTTTAAATCTAGTTTATATACCTATTATATTTTATATTTGAAAAAATAAACTACATATTTAGATGTGGGACCTCTGAATTTACTTCGGACGAAATTTTTGTATTTTTCTGATAATATCCATACACTAATGAATAATGAAAAATACTGCATTTTAATTCAAAACTATGTTTACATCTAATTTATTTATATGGATATATTTTATTTTTAATTATTTTAATAATGTAATTGGATTATATTTTTATTATTTAAGAAAATTGTTTTCTTTCGAAATAATTTCATATTTAAATATGAAAAAAAAACAGATTTCAATCTTTTGATAGTTTTTACTTCTTAAAAAACCTACTTTATTGTTTTGACAACATGAATTAATTTTAAATTAATTTCTGCCAATTATATTTTTCTAATTTTGGAAAATATATTCTATATTGGGAATAAAATGGTCAAAATTTTGTAAATAAGTTTATTTTTTATTTGGACATTATGAATTATAAGTTCAGTAATTATTTATATTTACAATTGTTAAAGGGTAAATCAGGTAAATAAGTATAAAAATATTATAAAATAAAACCACCCTAAAATGTGTCATCGTCCAACTAGATGGAAATTTTCTAACAATGAGAATCCATGGTTCTATTTTAGGACCCCATTGATCCACTTTTCTGTGATAATGACATATCATAATAATTAATATAGTGTAAAGAGAAATATAACATAAACATGTATCATCTACTAATATATTTTTAATATAGGAGTATATATCTAATCTATTTGATTATAAATAGGAATAAAAAAGATAAAAATATTTACTATTTCGTGGTATTTTATCTATTATTTTTAGACTTATGATAATTAAATTTATTTTTGAAATAATGATGATGGATGATTACCTTATTAATGGATGATTCAAATAAATTATATTATAAATATAATAATAAATTTAAATTGTACATTTTGATGACATACAAGAATATTATGGATAATTATAACATGTTATATTTGATTCAATGCAGTTTTTTTTAATGAATCATTTTTGTATTACTTTAACAAAAATCAATTACTAAACCGAATCAAAATTAACATAAATGAGTTTAAAAAAAATAATATTTAGTTAAATGATATAATAGTCCTAAAATACAAGATTCAACCAAATGACCAATATAATGTTAAAAATCTAAGTAAATATACAATTGTGGTTCTATTAACATCTTATTTTAACTATAGTAACTATATATTATGAAAATATAAGAACACGTTGTAAGAGTTAATGTTTTTTAATAAGGGTTATATATTATAGAAAAGGTTATATATGTGACCTAAACTTGTTTGAAACCTATTTGCTGATATTATTCATACTCATAAACATATTATAATATAAATATATCAATTTGGAACTATTATAATTACAAAATCAATTTTTAATAATATAATATTTTAAGATGTTCTTAAAGTTCGCCTCCTCTCTCATATAAAAGGAAACCACCTCTTCTCAATAATTCATAGCTCTCTAGCCCCTTGGCACATTATAAATATTCACAAATAACCTCCCAACATCCCTACCTTACTCCTAAAATACTTAACTTCTGTTGATGGAAACTCAATGAGTCATCTTGGTTCAAAACAAATAATTACCTGATTTAGGTAACATTATCTCTCAATCTCCTTTCATTTATTTTCGTTCTCCAACACCCTCTCTGATATTTATCCAATTAATTTATAAAAACACCAATATATTTAATATACTAGGAATTGTTTTCATAGGTGTCAAAATACACTTATATGAACTTCCATCTGATGGATATAGAATATACTATTTCGGTGTATGGAAAACATGTACCTCACAAAACGTTGATTGTTCATTTTTCTCCTTCCACCTTTCATGGTACCCATTTTTATGGAAATGTTTTAATTTATTATATATATTATATTTATATTTACTTTATTCTTCTATTATATTTAATTACAACATACCTATATGATAACCCTAATTTTTAAATTCAATAATTTCATTGTCACAAATGCAGACTGCCTCCCCCTCAAAGTTATATGACTCATTCATTCAATACATTGAAAATATAAAGTATGGTATTATTAAAAATATGATAAATAAATTAAATAAATATAATACTGATAATATAATATAATTTTATTGCATTTGATTTTTATTATTATAATATGACAAAGAAATTAATGTAGCCTTTATACGTACGTGCATCCCACCATATCCAGGAATAGTGCTTTTAATTTCATATCTCTAGTATAATGATATTATAAATACATATATAATAGATATTTATGATATTTATTTAATGAATAATATTGTAGAGTAGAATTAATTTTTACTATATGGACAATTTACATCAAAACATGTTCATTTTTGACTCAAGTACAAAATATCGAAAAAACAATCGATATGAACTGAAATAATTATGTAATCATCAAAACAACACAATTATTAATATGAAATGAATAATAAAAATGAACAAATGGTTTTGAAAAAATTATAAATAAAACTATGTTTATTATTCAATAATATAATGAATAAACTAGACATGTCGATTTTGAGGTAAAGGACTTCGTCTCAGTCACCTTTCCATGAGTCATATTTTTTTGTTATACACCACCATCTCATATAAAGTTTATAATAAAACCCAATGTATTTTAATTTCATTAAAATGGAATCTTTTTATTGATTTATTTTACTAAATTACAAAAAATTTTGTTTTTAATGTATTATGTGACAACTAATCCTCAACCGCTGTAACAGTTATTTCATAGCGGTCTTCCTCTATAAATCATAATGTTTATAAAAGGAATAAAAATCCATAATTCACTTTTTTTGGTGTTTTTGGTATTGAATATGGTTTTTAATGTATATTTACTATTTCAATGTCTTGAAAAATGTATTTTGATTGGAAATGAAATTTTATGAATGAAATGTTGATAAATTAAATCTCTTACATGTTATGATTATATAATGATACTTGTGCTTTTGATGGGTGGTTATGTGAAAAAACCAAATATGGGTTGTTGCATGATAATCAAAAGATATGTGGTTCTGTGATAAACCAAGGATGGGTGGTTATGTTTTATACTCGATTGCATTTGGTTAGGAAGCCGTCCGTATAGCTATTCTATTTATGATATGTGTGGTAGTTGACCATATGGTTTTTAAATTTATGTATGTTTATGTACAAAGAATCCGTTATATGTTATATTTTTCATTATAAGGGATTTGTGGTAATCATTTGGTATCAAATAGGGTAATCAATGAGCTTTTATTTAGAGAAGTATATTTACTACTTCTAAAATGTGCAAAGTAGTACTTTCTGAAAAATTATTCATGGATTAAATTTTTTTGTGAGACTAATAGTTTGCGTTCCTTTTGTATCCCTTAATGAGATGTTTATTCTTTTCCCATGTTTTGAAATTATATTTCATAGGGAATAATTGGGAATATAGTAAAGGATTGGATAATAGAAAAGTTATGCTGTTTGAAATTGAAACAAACCATGTTTTTTAAAATGATTCTATTTTATGAAAAAATTGACAGTTAATAGAAGTGTTTCTTTGTAATATTTAGGTAGTTCTATATTATTTACGACCCACTTATCTAAATTTATAAACTTTAAAATATATTCAATGTGAATTAGAGTTAAATTATTGACTTTTCTCAAGAATAAGTAAGGTATAAGACCGAGGCCTTATTTTTGGTATTAGTGGTTAGTTTGGATAAATTGAGAAGTTAGAATATTGTTAATAGAATATCCATAAAATATTTTTAAATTATGGTCAAAATGATATAGAATTCAAAGAATACCATGTTTCTTATTCTACTATATGTTTGTTTAGAATGGTTTTCCTTAGAAGAAATTGGGAAGCTATGATGGGAAGGAAAATAGATGGAGATAACGGTCCAAAAAATCATCATGAGATGGTTAGAATTAAAACTGAAGAATTTTATGTAGTGGTGGATTAGATGAATCATGTGATAAACGGTGGTGGTGTCAATGCGCGAGATTAACAAGAAAAAAATAGTGTAATATATCAATTATAGGGCATTTATTAAGGTAATGTCACCCATTATTCATGTGATCATCTAACCCTATGCAAGATTAATGTTTGATTAAACCCCTATGAATGATTTTTGTAATAATGGGTTATTCAAATAATCCAAAGGATCGTCCATTTGTTTTTTATTTTTGCAAGTGAACCTAATCAGTAGTAAGAAATGATTAAAAATATGAGAGGATGTGAAGAGATTGATGTTGTTGAATGGATGAGTATAAGAATATATTGCATGAGAAATATTCTTTTAAGTCTTATTATCATAGGAAGGAAAATAAATTCATAGAATTGTGACAAATAGAAGAAGATTGTATGGATGCATATGAAGAAAATTTGACATGTTTGTCAAGATATTTGACATGTTTTATCCTAGATTTTGATAGTATGGTAAATTTTTTTCACATAGTATTGATTCAAAAATATCAAAGGGTGTTATCTTGTTGTGAGTTTAAAAGCTATGAGAAACTTTGACGATATTCAAAGAAGATAAAATAGAGTATTTCATCAGTTTCTGGATCACTGTGTGGTTATGTTTACAGATGATATTTTGGAATATTCAAAATATCATGAGAAACATGAATGTCACAAAAGGGCTATTTTGGAAAACAAAAAATAAAATAAACTATATGGAAAGTTTAGTAAGAGTGAATTTTGGTTTCAAAAAATATATTTTCAGGGTAATATTGTATCGAAATATGGAATAACTTTTGACCCTTCTAAAACAAAAATTGTTAAAGAGTGGACAATACCAACCAATATCACATAGTTTCATATTTTTCTTTGATTTACATGTTATTTTTGATGGTTTGTTGAAAATATTTATCAGTAATCTATCCCACTACCCAAGCTAACATGTACTGTATTTAAGTTCATTTAGATAAAATAATGTGATGATAGTTTTCAAGAACTAATATGATGATTGGTAAATGATCTAGTTTTGGCACTCCCTTCGAGGAATTATGATTTTGTTAACTACAGTGATGAATCACTGAAAGGATGTGGTTGTTTTCTTATGTAAAATGATTGGGTTAAATTATTATGCTTCATGTCAGTTGAATCCTCCGGAGTTAAATTTCTATACACAATATTTGGAATTAACTACTGTTGTTTTTTGGTTTAAAAAAATTTGGAGGCATCATCTCTATGTCATAAAGAGTGAAATAAATACTGATCACAAACGATTGAAGTGTATATTCACTCAGAAGGAATTAAACATTATACATAATAAAAGAATGGAATTATTCATGGATTATGATTGCATGATTCATTACTATCGAAGAATGTGAAATAATGTGGCTGACACTTTGAGTCAAAATAGAAATTCTACATTAACAATGAATCATTTGGAATAAGATCCTTTGGTTCTAATTTGATGAATTTTGTATTAGACGGTGCTGGTGTAAAGAATTATTCTATTTTTTACCATGTGGTAGTGAAATAATCTTTATCAGACAGAATAATTCAAGCATAGAATGAAGATAGAGATTTTCAGAAAAATGATGAATTTGTTAAGAAGGGTAATTTACTTGAATTTAACATTGATAAATTCTATGTTTTGAGATTGGTAAAGAGATTATTTGTGGATTTTTATTCAAAATTGAATAAAGTGTTGTTATGTGAATCACACAGTTCTCCATTTTCAGTTCATCCTAGTAGTAATAATAATTATAGTGATATTTAGAAGTATTATTAGTTGGATGGAAAGAAATTATATGTTGCTGACATTACTTTCAAGTGTTGTAATTTTCAACCATTTAAAGATGACATGTAGTCATTAAGAGGGATTCTTCATCTTTTCCAGTGCTGGAGTAGAAATGGGAAAATATATCCATGTTTTTTAGTAGTGAAATTACAAAAGACTTCTCAAGGAAATAACGCTACCTAGGTTATAGTTGATTGATTAACTAAATCATCTTATTTTCATTCAATTTATGAAACTATGTCTCTAGATCTTCTTTCTTGATTGAATATTATAGAGATAGTTAGGTTACATGGATTTAATCCCACTATTGTATCGAATCCTAGTACTAGGTTCACTACTATCTTTTGGAAAGGCCTTCAGAAGTTATTGGGAATTGAATTAAATTTTAGTTCAACATTTCATTCTCATTACGATGGTTATTCAGAACAAAAAATTCAGACCTTGGAGGATATGTTACATGAATTTTCAATGGATTACTAGGGATTTTTGGAACAACATATTTCTTTGGTTGTGTTTTCTAATAATAACAGTTTTCCTCCTATTATATAGATGTCACCATTTGAATAATTACAATGAAAGCAGTGTTGAACTCTAGATTTTTGGGATTAAATAGAGGAAAAGAAGTTTATGGGACCACTATTTGTATAATATATTGTTGGAAAAGTTCAGTTCATTCAAAAGGACATGGGGGTATCAAAGAGAAGGAAGAAAAGTTGTGTTGAAACTTAAGGAAGGATATTTTTTTCTTGGTAGGTGATCATGTCTTTCACAAAGTTCATCATGAAAATGGGTGATGCGTTTTTGTAATAAGGGAAATACGAGTACGCAGATTATTGGAACCAATTAAATCCTGGAAAATATAGTATTAGTTTTCTATATGGAGGATTAATCTCCATGTTTATCTCAGGTAAAAAATGTTTTTCATGCTTCAATATTGATGAATAATATACCCGATCCATATGATATGTTTAGTCAAGAGGTAGTTTAGTTGGAAGAGAATATTACTTATAAGGAACAACCAGTATAGATTCTTGACCGTAGAGAGCATGTTTTATGGAATAATGTAATTTTTTAGGTAAACTTTTGGTGAAAAAACCATATTGTTGAAGGTGAAATGCTGGAATCTGAAAAGTCCATGAGGGAGAAATACCTCAACTTACATGTTAAGTATATAAAATTACAGGGATGAAATTTCCCAAAGGGGGAAGGATGTACCATCCTTATTATTTATATAATAATAAATATTCATATAAAATAATATTTATTAATATGATGTTAATATTTTCAAAGTGGAAAATTATTTTGATTGTATAATCGACACGCAAAAACAGGTTTCTCTGAAATCAAACGTTTTCACAAAACATTATGTTATACCCAAAATTATTCAATAATATTATTATTATTTTAAATGGTAGTATCTCAATGTAATTTTATTGGAAGGACATAATAGAAATAATTAAATAAGATTATACATGTTGTTAAATGTTTTTACATTTATCTTGCAAATTTTAGTTGATTAAAAATAGAAAGAATCCAATTTTAAGCATAAAATAGTGTAATACTTTTAAAAGGAAATTTAACAGCCTTTTGATAGAGAACCATTTTGAAATATACTTTTTGAAATGAATATATTTTCAATTTGAAAAAATTAAATTCTTTTTCTGAGTCAAGACACAAAAAAATTCTTTGGTTAGAATTTCGGAATTTTTCCTATAAAATTCATATTTTATTGAATAGTGAAAAACACATCATTTTAATTCAAAACTGACGATTCATCGAATTTATTTATATAGTTATATTTTCCTTTTAAATGGTTTTAAATTGTAATTAGATTAAATTTTTATCATTTAATTCAATGTTGGTAATTACAATTATTTTCACATTTCAATTGGATATAAACACATGTCAGTCTTTGATTGTTTTTACATCATAAAAAACATGATTCCCTTTTTATGACAAACTGAGACCTTTCCATGAAAATAAATATCCCTTATTTAGAAAGAATTAAAACATACACAATTCTAATCGAAAAATATTTACAAAGCTTCTTCCTAACAAGAAGAAGGAGATCCCCAGGAACATGATCAACCCAATAAAAATCAGTACCATTGACTCCATTGTTTGCAAGACCATTAGCCAGTGAATTTTCCTCTCTATAAGAATGGGTGATAGTTTTCAATCTTGAGTAGAAAAATTCCAGTAATCTTGTTCACTGATTACTGAGTCTCCATGAGAGATGTAAAGAACCTGCTGTAAAGGAAAGCACCACTACTCTAGAGTCACACTTGAGCCACAACTTGTTCCAACCCTATTGTTCAGCATGTTCAATAGCCACAATAATAAAACACATTTATACTTCATTTGTATAGGAAAATCAATAAAAAATATAAACACAAACAAGATAAAAACCATGATAATCCCTAAATATAACACACAATTTAGAAGGACCCGGGTTACCCCAAAAAGAACCATCAGAATTGATCTTAATCCTTCCATAAAAAGAAACATTCCCTACATATTCTATGTGCCTAGGGGAACATGAAATTTTACAATAATCCTAAACCATGTAAGAACAGATAAATCATGTATGGAGTTATGACAAAACATACCACTGGGGAATTCTCCCTCACACACATAACATCAAGCAGGCCAGACAAAGTAGCCCCAGCTCGAAAAGTCTACAATTCAAGAAATGTCTTATTCCTTGTGGTATATATGATACGAATAATCTCTTTAGCATAAACATGAAAGAGATTATAGACCTGTGATGAAAAATTGAGAGTAGACCATCTATTTATGAAATCACATATCGAGTTATCATGAGGTAAAAACACTTAAAAATGTCAAAAACTGCTTTCCACATTGTTAAGGCAGCAGCACAACTGAGAAAGGGATGACTCATGTCATCTCTATGCTGATGGCACAATGGAAAAATGGAGCATAGGGAAATTCTAAAAATTTGCAGGAAGTCATATATTGGGATTTTTTAATTCAATCTCCTTGTAAGAATAGAATGAGATGACTTCAGGAAATTATAATGTAAATCACCCATCCATTTGAATAATGATGGGTGGCTAACATAATTATTATAAAACCCTTTGGACGTAATAATCCCATCATGTGTAGGTTACCATCCCCAGAAGTCACCCATAGAAGAGAAGAAATACCATTCCATATTTGACCTAATGTGATCCAGAATACATTCCATATCATCAAACTGATATTTAATTGATAATTTAAAATCCCGATTTAGACCCCCTTCCAATACCTGGTCGATCAAGTGATTTCCAATCTAGTATCATTTCCAGAATTGAAGAGAGGTTTTCGTAGAGACCAACCATCAAGATTAAACATCAATTTAAAAGACAATGCACTTGAAGGAAGGCCACGCTGAAGAGTTAACATAATTAAAATTCCAAAACCTAAACCTTTGAGTGAATCTGGAAAAAGGAATCAATGATACTCCATGCACCCATTTAAAATCCTCTAGATAAAACCATATTTCATTGAGTCATTAAAACCCTGTTTATTCTTAATGCATAAACCTCCATCATCATAAATATTATATACAAAATTCCATAAAACTCTTCCTTGTTTTCATTCTGTGATGCACCCACTAAAAATGATGTTCTTGATTGTGACATTTATGCTCCTAATTAAAGAAACAATCCACTTATACACCATGAAAGAATATAAATATTTGGAGGGGATGATGTACTTCACGAGGAAAACCCTATTATCCATGGAAAGAGACATTCTTTTCCATGAAGAATGTTGTCTTCTAATCATGCCTACAAAACTAGAGAAATGAAAAACCATCAGTCTCTCCGAAAACATGGGCACCCCAAGGTACGTGAAGGAAAGAGATCCCTCTTGAATTCCCATCTCTCTAATGATGTCATTTTTCTTGATAGAAGAAAGGTACTTCCAAAAGTAAACATAAAACCTTTTCAAACTAGCCTCTTGTCCAAAAACCATATCATAATGCAAAAGAACTTGCTTAATATTTTTGATGTTACCATTTTATCCTTATGTAAAGAGAATTATATCATTCAAATGGAAAATTTGAGAAGGGGAAACAAACCCCCAACTGTCCTAGAGGAGATTTATCTTTCCATTTCCAGCCATGATAGAAAGAATCCTACTGAGATAATCCTCATCAATAGAAAAAATGATTGCTGATAAACTGTCACCCTTTATGACACCCCTTGAGAAGTCAAAATATCCATCATGGACCCATTGTTAAGGACTGAAATGTGAGCAGATATCAAAATAATGTTTACCCAATTAATGAAATAATAATTAAAACCATACATTGTAAGAATCATGTAGGTGAAACCCCAATCCATTGAATCATATGCTTTCTGGACGACCAATTTATGAGAAATATTAAAACCTATGATGGAATTGTTGAGATGATTATAACACTCTGAAGCTGCGATAAAGCAATCCTAGATAAATCTTCCTTTGATGAATCCAAACCGATTTTCAGAAACAATCATGAAAGAAATAGATGATATCCTATAAGCCAGATTTGTTCAATTGATTGTGTATGTGGTATTTACCAAGGAAACATGACTGAATAATTGTATTTCATTCTCATTATCCACTTTAGGAATAAGGGAATGAAACTAAGCATTCAAACCCCTATGGAGAGATCCTCCTGTGATAAATGGAGGGACCATCCAACAAACATATGCATGAATGACGTCCCAAAAAGATTGAAACAAGATGTTACAAAATCCATCTGGGATAGAAGAACATTCAGGATTGAGGCTGAAAACATCCTCCTTAATCACTATCTCAAGAGGGAAAACAATAAGAAATTAATTGTCCTCCTGAATCACATGTCTTGGAATGACACCTTCCACCGGATCATCGGTGAGATTTGAACCATTGATGAAATCTGTAATGTATGATATGTGATTATTTGAGATATCCTCTCTGTTATCAATAAGACTATCACCATTCTCGATGAAGGAAAGAGTCTTAGAGACTTTCCTTATTTTCTAAAGGGAATTAAATTTTTTTGAATACCTCTCACCATCCATCATCCATTTATCATTAAAGGAGTCCCTTTGTAAGGAATCATTTATGATTACGAGTTTGTTGAGTTTGGGAGACAGCTCATCATCAACAGAAATCCCATTAGAGAAGTAATTGTGATTGTTGAGTTGTTGAACATTTTGTAGGGAGGCCTCAAGAGAAAATATATCATGGTTCAGGGAGCTAAAGAGATCCTTGCTCCACTTTTTTAGACACATCTAGAGAATTCTGAGTTTGGTGGTACAAGAATATGCATCATCCCAGTAATTTAAATAACTCCAAAAGATCTGAATAATTACCTTGCATTCAGGGTGAGAGACCCTAGCCTTGTTGAACCTCAAATGGAAAGGGTGTTTAGGTTGATTCTTAGCAAGATCCACCATGATATGATGATTATTGTAGTTTATCCCTGATAGGGTTGAGCATGATATAGAACCCCTTTTGTCCAGAGTATCCCTATTGAAAAAAGCATGGTAAATGTTAATAGGAACACAACTAATAAAGAGATTCTTAACCCATGTGTATTTATTGTAGATTTTTAAATCACTAAATTCACTAGATTAATTCTAGATACTAAATTATTAACAATAGTCTGTATACCAGAAGGAAGTGAGTATGGATTTTCTTAGATTTTCGGGACATCTAAATTAGAATCATCCTACTCTTACTACATGAGCTGAACGAAGTCATAGATTTCGTTATAGCGCTCTGGGAGGATGATATATTTCTCCATTTCTTTTTGGAGGGTAAAGGACAAATTGAATACATCATTATAAATTTCATGAAATATGACACGTGCATCTTGTAAAGGAATCTTGGTAGGGGATCAAAAAAAGTTATTCTTTTTCTCCTCTACCTCTCCTATGTCATCCCGTGAGAAATTCATTGTAGAAGGGGGCCCACCTAGTGGAAGAACATGGGGAAATGAAATAGGCTGATCATCGATGATATATGAAGGACCATCCAGTTTACTATTGGAAAAAAATTCAACCATAGCACTCTTGTTCTTTTTGTTCCAAATGATTCAGTCAGGATTGAGACCTTATGATCAACATTGAAATTATTTCATATCACCCTACTGTTTGAATTAGAATACCATACTATCATCCAAACATCCCAAAATGATGGAACATTCTCATAATAAACTTTCACTTATTATGTTCTACCATTTTCATGTAATGAGATAAATGAAGGCATATTTCTTTATATATTATCATCCATTATCATTCTAGTATAGAAACCAAAATCACCGTCTAGAAGAGTCCTATAATCTAATCTAATAGGAGTACCAAAGCACAAGGAAATGTCATAAAGGACCCTTGTGTTCCAGTATACCCAATTCAGACCATGAAACCTAACCCATTGTTGAATATTTGACAAAATGAGAATTAATGGATTTTTTACCTTCAATTTAGATAACCATAGAATTCCAGGTTTGAGTTGAATATTTCCAAAGTTCCATGAAATTTTCATTTAATCCTTGGAGTGGAGTATGATGTGGATTTACCCTCTCCTAATCGGAATTAACTTCCAATCCTTATTTCATCAACAATAAAAACCCTATTTTGTGAGATTTGTGAAAGGACAAGATCTATCACATGTTGAATAGATGACTTGACCTAGGATTAAGAACTTACTATGATTGATTCATCCTACAAGGCCTTCGGATCATCCACCAACACAAATCCTCCATTTGTTGAGATTTGTGACATTGGAAGTCCTTGTTGATTCATTCGTCCCTAGATATGAAGAAACAATACACAACTCTGCAAAAGATAAACCTTTCTGTCTCAAGATTATGGATCTGTGAGAGTCTGAAGCATTTATTAAATCCCTGAACAGGGTTCAGAAATATTTATAATAAAATTCCAAATCATGGTTAAATGAATCTATGGCTGAAATGGATTCCATATTTGAAATTAGTAGGTATAATTCGGTAAATATGTACCTTTTATTTTTGGACATTACAAATAGTAACTTTAGCAATTATTTCTATTTACCATGGTTAAAGGGTAAATTAGGAAAATCAGAGTAAAAAACAATATTATACTATAAAACTACCCGGAAATGTGTTATAATCCTATTTGATGATATATGTTCTTCCGTGATCATCATTGGGTATATTTTAGGACCCCTTGGAGCCACTTGGGATTGATAATGACATGTTAAAGAATTTAATTTATTGTAAAGAGAAGTATAACATGAACATGTAACTTTTATTAAAACATTTTTAATTTATGGTGATATAACCAAACTATTTGACTATAAATATTCATCGGAAATATAAATCATGTTTTTATGACGTAAAATATCTATTACTAAATAATGTTAAAATTGATATAATTGAGTTTTTAAAAAAAAATACTATATTATTAAATGATATAATAGACCTAAATATACAATAATATGCCTAATAACTAGTATAATCTTACCAATTTCATTAATGGTCCACCTGTTGTTCACCTGGTATTTTATAGTAAATATAGTAATAATCTATTATGAATTTACCAGTGGATATGTTAAGAGTTAATGTTTTTATATGAGGGTTAAATCTAAAAGATAAGGTTATTTTTGGGAACTATAAATGTATAAATCCTATTGGTTGAGAAAATTTCAACCCATAACAAGAATATCCCCAAACAATATCATTGGAATGATTATAACTAAAAAATAATTTTTTAATAAAATAATATTTCAAGACATTCATAACGTGCGTCTCCTCTCTCTTATAAGAGAAAACCAACTCAACCCAGTTACTCACACCTCTAAATTTCATTGAATCATCCAAATTATTCTACTATAAGTTCCCTATATCCATACCTTACTCTTATATGCCTTACCACAATCATAATGGAACTCATGGAAGCTTTTTGGTTCAAATCAATAGGAGTTAACTGATTTAGTTGTGACATCTTCTCTCAAGCTCCCTTTATTTATTTTCATTCTCCAACCTGATAACCTCTCTTTAATCCATTTCATTATAAAAAATTGTATTCTCAATATACATGGATTTTTTATGTTAATGGTTTGACCTAGACTAACACATCCATCATTTAATGGGTACAAAACATACTATTTCTTCGTACGACAAACTACTACTTCACGAAACAATGATTTTTCAATTTTCTCCTACCACTCTCATTGTGGACCTTATAATGGAACTATATTTAAATATTATATACATTATTTTTATACAGTCTCAATGTTTCTATAATTATTTTTACGAAAACCTTTATGTTTTCCTTAATGTGTTAATATGATAATTTCATTTGAGGAAGTGTGGAGTACCGCCCCCTCAAAGTGATATTACACATTCATGATATACATGGTACATACATAGGATGGTATTATTAAATCTACGAGACATAGAAGGCATTAATATAATACTAGTATTACAATATACTATTATATCCTTTGATTATTATTCTTTTAATATGATAAAGCAATTATAGTGTCATTCTATAATATGTATGGTCTACCATCTCTATGAATGATGCATTTCATATCATATCTCAAAATATTATGATATTATAAATACATATATTCTACATATATATTATATTTAAATCAGGACTAATATTTTGGAGAATATTTACATTGGACTACATGGAAAATTTACATCAATACATAGTCATTTTCGACACATATATCGAATATCGACAAAAGGACCAATATAGACTAAATTAATATTGTAATTCTTATAACATGATAATATGTAATATAAAATTAATAATAAACAAGAAAACGGATATGAAGAAAGTAGAAATTAACCTACTTTTATTATTCCAGAATATAAAGAATGAATGAGACATGTCTGATTTGTGGTAATTGACATCGTCTCATTCTCCTTTCATTGAGGAATATTTTTACGTTATACACTCCCTTCTTTTATATGGTCTATATTAACAACTGTTAACATTTAATTTCATTCAATGTGAATAATATTTCTATAAAACAATTAACTAAATCTATAATCTATAAAGATCATAATTTTTTAAATATCAAAACATGAAATATCCTCAATGTAGAAGTGCATACGTGTAATATTTAAGTAGTAATGTATGATTTATAAACTAATTTTCTAATCCCCTAAACCTAAAGAGATCCTAAAAGTGATTTAAAGTAAAAATATTGATTTTTCTGGTGATTATGTAATGTTTAATTCTTAGGCCTTATAATCTCACCATGAAAACAAAAAATCAAACCAACTTCATGACCCCAACCATAATAAAAGACATATACTTCACATCACATCCACTATTCATCACATCAAATTGAACATCCATTGAACCGAACTATGGCATGTTACACAGAACAACCAAACTATATCACGGGAGAAAAGACATATCATTATTCATCCCTGCCAACTATCCACAAAATCACCATTGCATATAAGAAATATCCTATCTAATATCGACTGTCACAATAAAACTACCCATCAAACACAATGAAACACAAAAAGTATGAGAACACACGACTTAAATTATAATGAAAATAAAATTTATTCATGGTATTTAATATCATTAATTCACTAAATATAATGTTTATTATCATACACACCATGTTCCATGCAAAAATAATTTATTATCCATATTTATTTTCACAATGCTTTATTTAACATGTCATGGAAGAATGAAACATCACCGCAACAATTCTTTAAGGGAGAACATAAGATAAAAAAGCTAAAAAGATGAGATATACCCTTGGATATTAAGAAAACAATAACTAGTACTTATGGTCTAAAAATGTGGAATAATGGATTAGTGGAAACCCAATGGAGCCATGAGTTTTTGAAATAATAAAACAAATTAGGAGGAATGAGAGAATAGTATATTATAAAATCATATATGATAGCTAAAAATATCATGATTAATCATTTAATTTACATGATTTTTCAATAAATTTCATGGGTACATATATAAAATTCCATGAAAAAATTTAAATATTGGAAATCCATATTCTCTGAAAAGATAGTCACATCGTGATGGAAGTAATTTCCACCGTATATTCCACTATTACAGCTTAAACCCATTTTACATTTTTACCATATATTCAAAGGCCATAAATTTTTATAAATAGATGTTGTAAAACACTATATTTATCGAAAACCACATTTCTTATTTTCAAAAAATGACTGATGTAATTTTCTGTCTGTCTAACCTCCCAAAACCTCTTATTTCCTCCCCTAAGAACTCAACAACTACCAAATAATTAATGTAACTTGATGAGAAGGCCCAAAACACTGGATTAGGTTAATTAGAATACATGTTCACTGTTAAAAAAACAATCTGGATAAAATATATGTGTTTGAACATCCTCCCTAGGAGATACATCTCTAGGATCTCATCAGATTGTAAAAATTATAAATTTCTAGACATACCAATTTAAACGACCACAAACATTACATAAACCAATTCATTATACAAAAAAACACCAAACATCCACATGACCATCTCATAGTAGGAAAAAATAATGTATCATGGTACTATACACATTCCACAACATTCATATTGCAACACCAACCATTTCCATAACAAACAAAAATAAAATATAGAGAACACAAATAAAGGACTTCCATCTTCCATGACATGTTATTGTCGACATTGGGAATAAATGACTAAAACATATAGTTTCAATCAAATAAATGTATAACCCATCAATATTATGATTCATTTACTCAACATTCCATATGTTGAAATATTTAGAACACACCACATAGCATGAAAACATCTCATCATATAAACCATCAAGACCCATCTTCACATCATCCAGGAAGATCCATGTAATGATAATAAAAAATAAAATATCACATGCTATTGGGAATGAATTTTAATCTTTCACTTCCAAGTACAATGGTCTATAACACTATTCAAAAATAATAAACAAACCAATGGAATAGACCAACTATAATTAACATTCTTTGGATGACCCGAGATCTCCATTGTATTCTCTATACATTTCATGTTATCCACAATATCCAACACTTCCATGTAAATTATTCTTGAGTTAGCATGAAGATATAATGAAAATATTGGAAACATAAAGGTTTTCAGGGAGACTCACCTATTGGGGTGGAAATTTCAACTAATATACCACTTATACAATTTTCAAAACATCTATAAGGGACCAATAAACATAGGAGAAATATTACATCAATGTATAAACCTCTAGTAACCATTATAATGGGTTAATTTTAATAACAAATGGTCTCTAACCTTAAAATATAAATTCCTTATCCTTTTTTAATAATATTCCTTCTAAAGGGAAATTGACCACCCTCATCCTTTCTCATATAAACTAAATATTCATCAACAGGCCTGACACTACATAAGGCCATGAACCACAAACTCTACAACCACAATCCATCAGTATAGATAATAACCCAACCACCTACATAATTCCTCAAATAGAGTTATTCCAATGTACAAAGGATAGTTTTTTTTATTATTAATACATGAAAAAGCAACATTCCTCACCCATTATCCACTAACATAAAAGACTCATCTTCACATCATATTCTCCAACATATGGATGTTTCTCTCCATCTTCCCATATTTTTTAGGGTGGAAAGCATTGCTATGGGGAAACCAAGACACAAAATAAAGATGTATTCCACTCAAGAACCTAATGATAAAAATGGATGTTGATCAGAAAATATGGTCCATAATACCCAATCAATCCAAAACATATCTCTCACACACCGTCTTGTAAACACATTAGTGGCACGCAAATAACGAATCTCCCTAAAATTAGAAAACTTTTTGTCGGTTCTTTATAACACAAATGACTTCACAAACACAATGACATTAATCTAAAAGTTTAATGAAATATATAATAAATAATTCCCATTTAAACTGATTCATATAAAATTAATTAAGGACAAATACTCGAAAAACGGTGATCTATTTTCTATTAATTAGAAACTAGACACTTATCAATAATCTCTCCCATAGATTATTTCATAAATTTTCACCATATATGTCTCCATAAACAATCACACATGATTTCCTCATAGATATTTTATGATAATTTCAAACAATGAATCTAATTGAAAACATCCACATGAATCACATAATGAATTAACAACTTTATTTAGTACACTATCTTATTCTAACCCACCTTCGACTATCCCTCAAGATCATAACCATGGCCAACATGGGGACACATTTTATCTACCTTGGACTATATCCACTAGGACTCCCCTAACTACTATATCATAGATGAATTAATTATCATCAAATAAATAATTCAATTTTCACATTCTTGTACACATTAACATGCATCACTCAAAGATACTCTATCCACTTCAAAACATCAAAATACTCATGAACAACATATTCTCAGAACATATGGCTCAACTCATTATAAACATCATTCCCCTTTCCTACACTATAAGAGGAGAAAAATAATATTCATAAAAGAACTCCATACACCTCCTCTAGCTATAATTTCCATCCTACCATGAGGAAATATATTTTATAGATCATCTGGTCCTTTAAAACCAAAAGAAATTTCTAATTAAGGAATTTATCCACAACTCTTTGTCTAATAAGGCTACTGTCACGACCCATCCTTGGGGCCTGTGCCGTGACTACCCCAAGCCTGCATTCCATAGGCCAGGGGCTGGCGACTAGCACCAAGGTGTAATTCCCAGTAAAAAGAGAAGCCATTCCCATTGTAAATTAAACAAACACCACAGAGCAAGCAAGAAGAAGAAAACAGTAAGTTAAAATGGGTATAATAGAAAGTGCAGTAAAGTAAGTGGGCCAAAATACAATCCCAAAATGAATGTAAAGTACAACTGGAATGGGAAAACATCAGCTGAAAAGTAAATTCGTTGCCTCGAGCCATCCACTGGAAGTCCCACATAAAGGGTAGGTACAGATAGCCTCCACGGCTCCTCAGGTCCAGCCGTCCGCTCTGAGTACGTCCCACCTAGTGGTCCACCACTAGGTACTGTCCTACTCCGCAAGCCTCAACCACGATCAGCACTGTCTGTCATCTACAACCAACACAACAATGTGCGGGCATATCCCGTGCAGGTGTGATTATAAGCTACTCAGTAGGGACCCCGAGACCCCTGAAGGTCTCCCAAGAATCCACAAAGGAAAGATACAATCACGATGTAACATCTGACACTACTTAGGTATATGCCCATACATATACCTAAGTCAACAATTCTCATTCGGATCCAACATCCGAGCTCAACTACAACCCAGTCCACACAGGAAATCACAACCCGATCCACACAGGTTATCACATCCCAATCCACACAGGAAAGCATAACGTAATCCACACAGGATATCAAGCCAATCTTATCAAAGATAAGGATTGAATGTTAAGATTCAGCTCAGACTGGTATACTTCTTCATAAGACTATAGAGATGATCAGTTGTAGCCACTTATTCATCTAATCTGTCAAACCCACACATGATCGATAGGTACTAACCCCCGCAATGACCCACAAAGGATCGATAGGTAACTAACCCCCGCAATGACCCACACATGATCAGACCCACCCATGATCTGTAGGCGCTGGCCCACACTGGACCACTAAGCGCTGACCCACATAGGATAAAACCCACATAGGATCGGTAGCACTGATCCACGTAGGATCACTAAGTGATGTAGTCATTGCTGTCGGATCCACGGAGGATTTTTGTACAGTCATCGTCGTTGTCGCAGTCGCAGCCAACTCTAGGGTTCCCAGACACAGAAAGCTCGTTCGGGAGGGTCTGCTCCATGAGCCGAAGGGATGATACATCAACTGACACATAGTCCAGAGTTGATGTATCCAAAAGTTCCATATCATCAACAGATACTCAACGTCAAAGACGACGCGTCAATCGGACGCACGGTCTGAGATTTTTGGCTTTTTCGCCACATGGGCCCGATTGAGCTTTAAGTAAAAACAAACCCGACCTACTCCAACTGCGTCCAAACCTTGAGTGGAGTAAGCGAAAAGGTCTGTCCTACTTAGTGGAATCCAACAAAGTCGACGAAAAATCAATCAGATGTCCGGAGCTCAAGTTATAAGTGTTTCCGCTCCGAGGGCCCAGTTGGTTTCGTGTACTAACCAACTCGGCCGAACCCAAAGTACTCCGAAACCTTGAGTGCGATATACTGAAACAACTATCTCGATCCAAGGATCGCATCATAGCTGACGGTGCATCGATAGAAGGTCTGCATCACATGTTATTGGCAAAAGACTGTGAGGGGTCTGGTATTAGGGGGTTTGAGCCCGGTCCGACCCGACCCGATACCATCTGGGTCGGCCCGAACCGGATCGACCTGTCTCGTGTCCGGGTCCGGCCCACTTGGGCGCGGCCCAGCCTGGCTGGCGCTGTCCAGCCTGGGCAGCCGGCCCGACGCGTTGGCACCTGCCAGGTGGCTTGGCCATTTTAGCCGAGCGGATTGGGGGGGGGGGCTTCCCCCTGTTTCGAAACTGCGGCCCCCATGATGGGGGGCCGCTCAAGCTGGAAAGCTGAGGGTCGTAACCCCCGGCTCTTCCCCTGTCCGGCCGGCCCACTCTGGCCGGCTGGTTGTTGCCGCCACGTGGCCGGCAAGGGCCGGTCCCCCTGCTCCGACGCCAGCTGGCCCGGAACCGGCCGCCGGTTCTCCTGCTCTGCCACGGCTTAAGCCGTGGCCTTGGACCGTCCGGCGCGGTGCGACGGCGCCGCGCCCCTCCAATGCGGCCCCACTCCGGCCGCGGTGTCTTCAGGTTTTTCGGCGCGGCGCAATGACACCACTGATTGGTTCGATTATCAAATGCTCAGCGCTACAGCGCCGCGCATCCTTGATGCTCATTCCTGCGCGGTACGACGGAACCATTTCATTTTTCCTTCAAACCGCAACAACACAAAACGATAAGCGAGGAGGGTCGGCCGTGTTTGTGTGGTCCGGCCCCCTCCTGTTAAACGATGGCAAGCGGTCCAATTGAACGAGAAT
This sequence comes from Viscum album, assembly GCA_963277665.1. Taxonomy (NCBI): domain Eukaryota; kingdom Viridiplantae; phylum Streptophyta; class Magnoliopsida; order Santalales; family Viscaceae; genus Viscum; species Viscum album. The sequence goes on from OY728159.1 coordinate 1,219,291,232, forward strand.
AGTTGACGGAAGAATTCATGAATAAAAACACATAAAACCCCTACCTCGTCGAATTCATTGAGCGAGGGTTCATCATGGAAATAACTGTCACCGAAGAAGACATCACGGAAGGAGAGAGTCGTGTCACGATGAAATGATTTGTCGGTGTTGCTTCGTCGTTCTCCGAGGAATCCGACATTCTTCATGTTCTTCGCGTTCTTCATCGAATAAGAAGAATAAGTTCTTCAAGCTCCTCAACTTTTCTCCAAAGTCTCACACAACAAGATTCCAACCTAAATAAAATAATTTCATCACTTATTTTATTAACATAACTTAAGCATTTGAATTTCAAATGTTGAATTAGTTTCCTCAATTAATTAACTCAACATGACCTAATAAATGGAGGGTTATAGAAGGTTAGGGAAGATGAAGGGTTGGAGTTCTTGTGGGCCCCAAAACTCTCATAACCTCCCATGGGATGTTGGGTGGTTACCCCAACTTCCACTCAATGGACAAACCACTTAAAAGAAATAAAAATTGTAACTCAATTTTTATTTTATATTCCAAAAATTTTTAACAACTTCTCCCGTGAAAACGAAACTCCAGAAAAAGTTTTCCTAAGAAAATACCGGCGCTGCGAATCCATCAATGCCCTCGGAATTCGATTCTGAGAAACGGTTCAAAAGTTAAAAAAAACATGCTCGTTCGTTCACTGAACGTACATGAGCTAAAATTTGGATAGAAATTCTGGGCACATCGGCCCTTGGAATCAAGTGCTGCCAGAAACCGCGTTCTTGTAAAATATCAAAGAAAATTAAGAAAACATTTCCCTTGAATTTTACGGGTCTTTACATTACTCCCACCTCAGGGCTTTACGTCCCTGTAGAGATAGATCAAAAACTAAGGGAACAAATGTGGGTACTGTGCATGCATCTGAGCCTCCCGCTCCCAAGTGCTCTCCTGTAGGTTCTAGTGCTGCCACCTGATGCGCACCAGAGGAATCGACCATCCACGTAGGACCCGCTCCTATCGATCCTCAATCTCCACTGGGACCTCCGAAAAAGACACCACATCATCAACTTCCAACTCCCCATGGTCAATGATATACGTCGGGTCATGCACGTATCTCCTCAGCTGGGATACGTGGAAGACGTTGTGCACCCGGTGCAACTGAGGTGGTAGAACCAGGCGATAAGCCACCTCGCCAATCCTACTGAGGACCTAGAATGGTCCGATGAAGTATGGAGACAACATGCCGCATCGGCCAAATCTCCATAATCCACGTCGAGGTGAGACCCGCAAGAAGATGTGGTCACCATCCTCGAACTCTAGTGGCCTCAGTATCTTGTCAGCATATGTCATCTACCGGTTCTGAGCTATCCTCATCCGCTCCTGGATGATCTGGACCTTCTCTGTCGTGTCCTGGACTATCTCCTGTCCCAAAAGTGCAGACTCCCCAGGGTCTATCCAGCACAGAAGAGATCTGCAAAGTCGGCCGTACAACGCCTCGTATGGGGCCATCCCGATGGTGGAGTGGTAGCTGTTGTTGTATGAAAATTCCACCAAGGGTAGTTGGTCCTCCCAGCTGTGACCAAAGTCGAGGATACATGCACGGGGAATGTCCTTGAGAGTCTGAATGGTCCTCTCAGTCTAACCATCAGTCTGTGGGTGAAAGGCGGTGCTCAGACGTAGCTGTATCCCGAACGCCTCCTATAACCCCTTCCAAAGCCAAGAAGTAAAGAGAGCATCTCGATCGGAGACAATAGATGATGGCACACCATGAAGCCACACAATCTCCAGAATATATAGACGTCCCAAGCTCTCCTCTGATCCATTCTCTCTAATTGGTAAGAAGTGAGCCAATTTGGTGAGTCGGTCGACAATCACCCAAATGGAGTCGTGATCTCTGGAAGTGCATGGATTTCTAGTCACGAAGTCCATAGATATGTTGTCCCACTTCCACTCTGGGACCTCCAAGGGAAGTTCCAAGCCTGATGGTACCTGGTGCTCTGCCTTCACCCACAGGCCTGTGAGGCATCGAGAAACAAACTTCGCCACAACCTTTATAATGCCCGGCCACCATTGTTGTCGTCTGAGATCCTGGTACATCTTCGCCATGCCTGGATGTACCGCCAAAGTGGAAGTGTGAAACTCTCTCAGCACCTCCTCCCGTAAAGAAACTGGTACCAAGGTACATCCTCTAAAAAGGACGTCGTGCTCTCCTCCTATAGAGAAACCATCTGGTTCCTGCCCTGAGGATATCTGCACAAACCGCGTCTCACAGTCAGTGTCCCCACGTTGTGCCTCTCTGACCTGCTTCAGTAGTGGAGGAGTGAGTGTGACTGACTGAAGGAAGGCCGCTCCATCTCTATCCATGAAGGATATCTGCAAAGCGGATAGCTGCTCTGTCTCCTTCCCAAGTAGCTGAATGCCCGTCCTCCTGCTGAGTGCATCGGCTACTACGTTCCCCTATCCAGGAGCATAGACTATCTCAAAGTCATATTTTGGAGGAACTCGATCCATCGCCGCTATTTCAGGTTTAGGTCCTTCTGGGAGAAGTTGTAGCTAAGACTGTAATGGTCATAATAGACTGTAAAGTGCTCGCCCATCAGATAGTGTTGCCATGTCATCAGAGCGAAGACCACTTCTACTAACTCCAGGTCATGGGTAGAATAGTTCTGCTCATCCATCCTCAACTAATGTGATCCATACTCTTACATCAGGACACATATGAGTCCAGTCACTGATTCATCGCAGTAGACTACGTACCCTACTCCCTCTTTCAGTACCCTCAAGATAGGGGTGCTGGTCAATCTCTGTCTCAGCTCCTGGAAGCTCTGCTGACATCTGTCTAACCACACAAAGGGTTTCCCCTTCTTCATCAAATATGAGAGTTGTGCTGAAACACTGGAGAAGTCTGGACCAAATCTCCGGTAGTAACCAGCTAGTTCCAAGAAACTCCGCACCTTCGTCACGCTCTTGGGTGGCTCCCAAGCTAGCACTGCCTCGATCTTCGCATGATCCACCACAACTCCCGCCTCAGAGATTACGTGTCCCAAGAAGATGACCTCACATATCCAGAGCTGAAACTTCGAGATATTTCCATAAAGCTGGTGCTCTCTGAGTGTGTCTAGTATAACCCATAAGGGGTAGGCGTGCTCCTCCTCAGTTGTCGAGTATATCAAAGTGTCATCGATGAAGACCACGACAAATCGATCTAGGTATGGCTGAAAGATCTTGTTCATGAGGGCCATGAACACTACTGGAACATTGGTTATGCCGAATGGCATAACCATGAACTCATAGTGGCCATACCGGCACCTGAAGGCCGTCTTCTGCACGTCCTCGTCCCGAACTCTGAGCTGGTGATAGCCTGGCCTGAGGTCTATTTTCGAGAACCACTGTACTCCCTTGAGTTGATCGAAGAGATCGTCAATACTCTGTAGAAAAAACTTGTTCCTCACATTCACCTAGTTCAGGCGATGTTATTCTACACAAAGTTGCAAGCTCTCGTCCACCTTCTTGGCGAACAATATCGGGGAAGCCCAGGGTGAATCACTGGTTCGGATGAATCCCTTTCCCTGAAAGTCCTCCTACTATACATGTATCTCTCGAATCTTATCGGGGGCCATCCGATATGCTGGGGTGGATTTCGGGGCTGTACCGGGGTACAGGTCAATATAAAAGTCAACCTCTTTGCGAGGAGGTAGTCCTGGAACGTCATCGGGGAAAACGTTCGCATACTGATCCACCACTGCAGGAAAACTAGGACTCTGCACGTCAAATGCTCCTAGGATGAGGCTAGCCAACTGATGAGTGATGGGTTGTCCTCTCCTCTCCGAGAGTCCATCCTGTGTTGCGAAGGCTCCCTTCTCTCTGGTGAAGGTGAACCTTCTCCCGTCGGTGCGTACACATTTCACCCTTGCGCCTAATACAATCAATCTGAGAATAGACTGTAGATAACCAATCCGTGCCCAAGATGATGTCGTAAGGCCTCGACGCTGCTACATGAAGATCCCAGCGGAATCTCTCTCCTCCTAGAGTAGGCTCACACTGCCAGAACCAATGCTTAATCGTCGACTCTGCTCCCGTATGAGTCTCTAGCCGTAAGGATCGAGCCAACGGCTCTGTCGGAATCTCCGAGCTCCGAACAAGGGCAGTGGCTATGAAAGAATGACTCGCTCCTATGTCTATAAGAACTGTAGAAAGGGTGGAATAGACACAGATAGTACCTCGAAACATCTCGGGCATGCCGTGGTCATAGGACTCCGCTACATGAAGTTGTGCCTATCTCTACCCGCCAGCTCCCTGTGGTCAGGGTGGACCTCATGGTGGTGGTGGTGGTAGAGCCTCAAAGCGTCGCCCGCCACCTGCTGCTCGGCCAACTCCTCTACCTCATCCGCCTACTCCATGCGAACTGCCACGGTCGACCCTCTTCCTCTGCATGGTGGTCCCTCAACCGTCTGCTGCTCCGCTGCATGGCGGGTCGGGCAGTCACGATCCATGTGGCCCTGTCCGCCGCATGAATAGAACTATCTGCCTCTTGAAAGACTGGCTCCACGTTGAGTGCCCCAAACCTCTGAGCCAGTGTCCTAAGGTCGTCTTCCAGAGGTTCTGGTCTGCCGAGACCCATGAGTCATCAGTCGACTACCTGCTACAGATGACTCTGCTATGTGCCGCCCTACGGTTGGTCTCGCCGCTGCTGTAGGCTCAGTAAGGAAGCTATCGATCATAAGGGCTTGCTCCAGTACCCCTGCATAAGTCGGAATACTGAGGGAGATCAGCGATGCCCTGATCTCATGCCTCAATCCCTGCTCAAAGGTTCGGCCACGGAATAATGGTTCCTATACCATGTATGTCGAGTAGCACGATAGATCGGTAAAACTCGCCGAGTACGGGGCGTCCGTCAAGCTGCCCTGCAACAGCGGAAGAAACTCATGGATGTGCACTGCATGGAAGGTGGCTGGAACGACCTCCGAGCAGAAGAGGATCTCAAAGTCCCTCCAAAGGAGAGATTCCTCGTCGTGCACCTTTAGCATCAAGCTCCACCATCTTCCTGCTACCGCGTGCAGTAGGCTCACTGCAAGGATCACCATGAGGTCCGCTGGTGTCCTCACTAACCTGAAAACTCATAAAACAGCCTCCAGCAAATCCTCGGCTGCCTGTGGGTCAATCTCCCTATGGAACCTGGGTGGTCACTGACACTGAAACTCATGCAGTGCACTAAGGCGACGTGAATCGTCAGTGGCTGGGGCTGGTATCATCGGTGGCTCGGCGGGTAGAGGTACCGCTGATGCCTCTACTGTCAAAAGGCCATGTACCGAGGCCTCGTCGCTCGGTGGGCTGCCGTCACGCACAACTCTCGGAGCCCTAGCTGGCTGCCGTCGTGGGGCCATCCTGGAAAGAAACAGGTGTGCTATGGTCAAATGGTATAACTGGTGAGCTGACATAAAATAATCACAAAGAAAACATCAAAAACACTAGCAATCAATTTTTCATGCATTAAGTTGGAAATCAGAAGTTAGGGTCCTGGTGTACGGATACATCGTCCACCGCACAAAAACTCGACTCCCTAGACTGATAACCACACTCAATACTCATAACACTATTTCTTCACATATAAAAAGTTCATATTCCTGAGTTCTGCAGTAGAACCGAACTCCGTTTATACCAATTTTTCACGACCTGTCCTTGGGGGCCGTGTTGTGACTACCCCAAGCCCGCCTTCCATAGGCTAGGGGCTGGTGACTAGCACCAATGTGTAATACCCAGTAAAAAGGGAAGGCATTGCCTTTGTAAAGTAAACAAACACCACAGAGAAAGAAAACAGAATTAAACACTAAGTAAAAACTAAGTACAATAGAAAGTGTGGTTAAGTAAGTGGGCCAAAATAACAACCCAAACTGAAAGTAAAGTACAACTGGAAAGGGAAAAAACAACTGAAAAGTAAATCCATTGCCTCGACCCGGCCATTGGAAGTCCCACCTGAAGGGTGGGTACAGATAGCCTCTACAGCTCCTTGGGTCCAGCCGTCCGCTCCAAGTACGTCCCACCCAGTGGTCCACCTCTAGGTACCGTCCTGCTCCGCAATCCTCAACCACGATAAGCGTTGTCCGTTGTCTGCAACCAACACAACATAGTGCAGGGATAGCTCGTGCAGGGGTGAGTATAAGCTACTCAGTGGGTACCACGAGACCCCCGAAGGTCTCAGAGAAGCCACAAATGATAATCCACAAAGGAAAGATACAATCCCAAAGTAACATCTGACACTACTTAGGTATATGCCCATACATATACCTAAGTCACCAATTCTCGTTCAGCTCCAACATCTGAGCTCAAGTACAACCCAGTCCACATTGGAAATCACAACCCGATCCACACACTAAATCGCATCTCAATCCAAACAAGAAAGAATAACGTAATCCACACAATATATCAAGTCAATCATATCGAAGATAAGGATTGAAAGTTAAGATTCAGCTAACACGGGTATACTTATTCGTAAGACGATAGAGATGATCATATGTAGCTACTGATTCATCTAAGATGTCAGACCCACACAGGATCGATAGGTACTAACCCCCGCAATGACCCACAATGGTTTGATAGGTAACTAACCCCCGCAATGACCCACACAGGATCAGACCCACACAGGATCTATAGGCACTGGCCCACACGGGACCGTTGAGCGCAGACCCACAGAGGATCGGACCCACATAGGTTCGGTAGCACTGATCCACATAGGATCGTTGAGTGATGTAGTAGTCGTCGTCGAATCCATGGAGGATTTCTGTACAGTCATTGTCGTCGTCGTAGTCGCAGCCAGCTCTAGGGTTCCCGCACACAACATGCTCATTCGGGAGGGTCCGCTCCATGAGCTGAAGGGATGATACATCAATTGACACATATTCCGAAGTTGATGTATCCAAAATTTCCGTATCGTCAACAGGAACTCAACGTCACTGACGGTGCGTCAATCGGACGCCCGGTATGAGAGTTATAGGCTTTTTCGTCCTAGGGGCCCGGTGAGTATTTAAGTCAAAACCAACCCAACCATACTCCACCAACATCCAAACCTCGAGCAGAGTAAGCCAAAAGGTCTGTCTCACATAAAGGAGTCAACCAAAGTCGACTACATGACAATCGAACGTCTGAAGCTTAAGTTATAAGCGTTTCCACTCCAAGGGCCCGGTTGGTTTTGTGTACGAACCAACCCGGTCGAACCCAAAGTACTCTAAAAACATGAGTGTGATATACCGAAATGACCGTCTCAATCCATGAATCACATCATAGCTTACGGTGCATCGATCGAAAGTCGGCAACACATGTTATGGGAAAAAGACCGCGAGGGGTCCGGTATTAGGGGGTTCAGGCCCGGTCTGACCCGACTCGATACCCTCTGGGTCGGCCTGAACCGGGTCTGGGTCCAGCCCGCTTGGGCACGGACCAGCCCAGCTCGCGTGGCCCGGCCTGGGCACCCGGCCCGGCGTGCTGGCGCGTTGGTTCCAGCCAGGTGGCTTCACCGTTTCGGCCATGCGGATGGGGGGGGGGGGGGATGCCCCCCTATTTCAAAATCGCGGCACCCATGATGGGGGGCCGCTCAAGCTGGCCAGCCGGGGGTCGTAATCCCCAGCTCTTCCCCTGTCCTGCTATTGCGACCATGGGACCGACAAGGGCCGGTCCCCCTGCTCTGACACCGGAGGCCCGGAACCGACCACCGGTTCCACTGCTCTGCTGCGCCCCTCCGCAGTGGCCCTGCTCCGGCCATGGTGTCTTCGGGTTTTTCCGGCGCCACACGCTGGCACTGCGGCTTGTTTCGATTATCAAATATGTGGTGTGATGGTTTTACGCATCCTTTCCGCTCGTTCACGCGCAGTGCGATGACACCGCATCCTTTTTTCCTTCGAACCGCAACAACACAAAATAAATAGGGAGGAGGGTTGGTCGTGTTTGTGCGGTCCGGCCCCCTCCCGTTAAACGATAGAAAGCGGTCTAATTTAACGAGGATAGTTAATGGAAGAATTCACAAATAAAAACACATAAAACCCCTACCTCATCGAATTCTTTGAGCGAGGGTTCATCGCAGAAATAACCGTCGCGGAAGAAGACGTCGCTGAAGGAGAGAGTCGTGTCGCGGAGATATGATTCGTCGGTGTCGCGTCGTCGATCTTTGAGGAATCCGATGTTCTTCGCGTGCTTCACGTTCATCATCGAAGAAGATGAAGAAGTTCTTCAAGCTCCTCAACTATTCTCCAAAAACTCACACAAAAAGATCCCAACCAAAATAAAATAAGTTCATCACTTATTTTATTAACATAACTTATGCATTTGAATTTAAAAAATGTTGATTTAATTCCCTCAATTAATTAACTCAACTTGACTAAATAAATGGAGGATTTTGGAAGGTTAGGGAGGATGAAGGGGTGGGGTTTTTGTGGGCCCCACCTCTATCATAACCTCCCATGGGAAGTTGGGTGGTTACCCAAACATCCACTCAATGGACAAACCACTTAAAAGAAATAAAAATTGTAACTCAATTTTTATTATATCTTCCACAAATTTTTAACAACTCCTCCAGTGAAAACGCAACTCTGGAAAAGGGGTTTCTAAGAAAATAACGGTGCTGCGAATCCATCGGTGCCCTTGGAAATCGATTCTGAGCATTAGTTCAAAAGTTAGAAAAACCCGCTCGTTCGTTCACTGAACGTACCCGAGCTAAACTTCGGATAGAAATTCCGGGCACACCGGGCCTTAGAATCAAGTGCCGTCAGAAACCGCGTTCTTGTAAAATCCCAATTAAAATTAATAAAAAAAATTCCTTGATTTTTACGGGTCTTTAGATCTACCACTAACTCCATCAAATTGGGGGAATAGTTATAACTTTGGGGATGTGTCTATATATCAACAAAACAGATAACCACTCACTATTCCATCAATATGAACCCTAATCACAAATAATATCTATCATAAAAACACTCAAATAGAACAGCCACCATAGAAAACCAAATAACCAGGGAACTTATTAAATTAAATATTAGTTAGGAATATTATTCTTATAACTAATCACTCTACACAAAATATTGGTCGTTCATGGACAATGCAGTTAGTGGTGCTGTATCCATAGTGAAATAGGGAACAAACCATGGATAAGAATGGGGAAAACAATGAATCTATACTAAATTGTTTTTGTTTCTCCCATAAAAAAACATTCTATTAAAATCAAAATTCAATGGAAATATCCTTCTATGATACCACATGTGTGATAAAACTCACATATCGAATCCTAAAATTCCACAAAGAGAACAACTGGTGGTTTTGTATGTGAAGAACCTTTGATGCTGATCTATGATTCCCCACATACTCATAATATGTATATGGGTAGATCAATACATCATTGAGGAACATGACAATTAAAAAAAATAGATAACATAAAAAAATAGATCAGGAGCCCCATGAACATGGGTGGTTCATTTATAACACTGAAAAACGTCACTACAATGTTAAACATCCCATATATTCATTAGATGGATGTATTTTGAATATAAATGTTTAGTACCCTAATCTTATGACATAATGAATACATATAATTATTCTAAAATAATCAATCTCTTCTCAGATTGATAGAGCTATTTCAATCCAAAAATGCGGGTAATGGTTCAATACCATCCACTGATTCAACCCCATAGAGACTATAGAAAACCATAGGAAATTACCCCACATAGAATGTAACAATAGTATACCACACAATGGACCCACATTGAAATAGATGGATCCCCTATGCATCAGATCATCCACTTACATCATCAACTCAAAAAACATTATAAGAATCATTTGATATGTAGTAATCAAAATTATTGATTCACATGGATGTAGGTCTAACCTAAATTAAACAACATGTTTAGTGGTTATACATAACATCTTCTATAATACCATCCATATAATCCTCCACAATCCTAGGAAACCCTTGACATGTTCTTCCACTAAAGGATCTATCAAATTTGATAAAAGGGGCTCAACATGCATTCCGCCAATATGAAAAGCCCAATTCCCAATGAGCAACGTTCGTTAACACCACACACTAAATAAAAAATGTCCTCTAGAAGTTTTTTATGTCTCAATTTTGGGAATACATATAATACATATCATGAATAACATCTTATGGTATTATGTAAAGTAATAAGAAATTTTCCCCAAACTGATTCATCTCTGACACCTACCAACATCCCCAGCATCATCTGACAACATATTTAAAACCTTCAAATTATGCAGATAACCTCATGGGAACATTATTTTTATCCACATCATTCCAAAACATATGGAAAACAGTATTATTAAAATTTAGTTAAATAATATTTAATAAAACAAATAACACTAAAGGGTATTTGATAATGAAATCATAAGTTCAACAATCCTTGGATTTATTGTAGCGGTTTATCTAATTCATGCATCTGATCTATCCTAGATCCACTATTTATCTACTATTAGAATCCACAACCATGAATTATAATTTTCAATGAGGTATAGATCACCATAGGGCTACCATCTTCCAACACCACATACCCACGACAAATGAATAAACACTGACAATCCCTCTCGCTAAAAATGCTTTATAGGCCACTATTACTACTTCTGCAAAAAAGGGGAAAGGCCACCTACCTAAGACTGGATTCCTAGCGATGATGGAAAAAAATTCCAAATGACTCAAATGGAAATAAAATTCATAACAAAAAAATTGAATCCTTTGAATGGGGATCAAATACACATTCCTTGGTTGAATGGTGAAGGATCTTCAATGGAAGGTTCCCCACTAACCAGAAAACAGACTTTTGAACAGACATGAGCAACTTATGGAAGAAATCATTCCTAAGACACCATACTTCCAACTAACTCAGGTATCAAATCCCATATAAGACATCCTCCCAATAAAAACATCCTTTTTATTTACATCAAGATACATTAGGTGTGTAAATTGAGTGACTACAAACTTAATAAATGGTCACCAAACCTCCTCAAATTCCATAATCTAGAATCACCATCTAGAATTAATTCCGTAGAAATGTTAATACTTTACATAAACTTAATCTCATCCTCATTCACACTCATACTCCAACACTGAAGTGGGGATAATCGACTACCTCTTGGATTCATTCATCATCATTGATTGAAACACTACCTAAAACTACGTTGGGAATTATCACAACAACACATATACGTCATAATGGTCTCCATGAAATTGAATCCATCACTTATGTAAAACGCCTAAAAACATTCTAAATTTTAGTGGACCCATAATTAAGGTTGATCCCATATTTGAAAAAATGTGATCTCTATCACATACAGCATGGTCTCCACCACAATGTCTGAGACTCTCCACTCATACATCCCTATACTATAACATTGAAATTATTGTAAATCACACTCAAAAACATTATCCACATTTTAAAACCCCTAGATTTTTTGAGAAATATTCTTTTAATATCATTGATTTCTTGTGTTGTATGATACACAAATATTACCTTGTGCTATACGCAAAACTGTATTAGCTTGTAGTATAAACAACACTATTCTTGGATTGAGTTACCCACAATTTCAAGTTTGTTTCTACACAACATTGAGTGTGTGTATATATATATATATATATTAAATTTATAAGTAAAATATGGTTGGATTTTGAAATACATAACAAAAAAGGAGTCTTCCACAACACGTAACCTTGACATGGCTTACATTACACGTAATTGCGACCTTCCTCGATAGCATGTGTAGTACATAATATCGGGTTTCACTAAACAATGATATATTGTTATAATATTATTATAGACTATACATGATGAATAGTATTAACTAAATTTTTAATTTTATAACATTATTATTCATCTTACTAATTTTTCAGAACATGGTATGAGAACAAAATCAATTTTGCGAGTAAAATAAGTATTTTCTTAAAAATGTAGTTTTGCCGCCTTTTGATGGCGCAACCACATTAAATATAGTTTTTGACATATTTATAAGTTCAATTTGACAAAATAAAATTATTCCTTGGAATCAGGATATAAAAATTTAGTTTGGATAAATTTTCCATATTATTCTGAAAACATTCATATTTTGATGAATTGTAAAAACATGATATATTTTAATTAAAATCAAAATTTTTCATTTCAATAATTTATATGGATATTTTATCTTTTTAATTTAATTTAAAGTGTAATTAGAATATATTTTTACCTTTTAATCAAATACTTGTAATTGAAATTAATTTCTCTTTGAAATTGGACATTAATAAGTATTAATCTTTTGATAGTTTTTGTTTCTTAAAAACAAGTTATTTGTTTTGATAATAAGATTTACTTTTAAAATTAATTAATACTACTTAAATGTTTTGAATTTGGAAAAATAGATATCATTTTTGAATTCTGAATATCAAATATGGATTATGCTGAATTTTTGATATTTTTCTGAAAAACATCAATTTTTGAAGAATACTGAAAACATTGAGATTTTTGTTAAAACCAACTTTTTATTAAAATAATAATTTATTTGGTTTAAATTTATTTTAGGTTAAAATATGTACATAATACTAATATAATTTAAATGTAATTCATTTGAGTCATTTTATAATAATTTTAGATATATAAAAATTGTATTGAACTTTTCACCGTCTTTTACCCACCTCATCGGAGCTTTTGCAATTGTTCATAAAAAATAATTTTACTGCTTCAGTGAGTTGAATTTTGAAAATCCAAGAGACACGGTTAATATCAAGGGGTATAATGTGGTTCAATTAGATAAAAATAATTTTTGGTGAATTGTAACTGTTTACTTTTATTTACTGTGGTTAAAAGTAAATAGGGTAATTCAAGGTTAAAAGAATATTATAATAATTCAAAATTACCTTAACAATTTTCCAAACCTTATTGGATGAGTATTGGCCAAACATTGGCATCCTTGGGTATATTTTTGGGACCCCGTGGATCCACTTATGAAAGAGAATGACTCATTAGATTAATTAATTTAATGCAAAACAAAATTGGCATTAAAAAAATCCTTTAGTAATTAATTTTAATAAGTGGATATATAAATTATCCTTTCGACTATAAATATTAATTGGAAATCTAAAATTATTTCATACATGTTGGTATTTTATTATAATTTAGACATCATATAAATTAAATTATTTATGACACGATAATGATGCAGTGTTTACCTCATTAATAAAGGATTTAAATAAATAAGATTATAATGATTAAAATATTATCCAAACCATTTCCAATTCTGATTGGATGATTTTATTTCGACCTTGATTCATCTTATCTTTGACTATAATGTATTTTGGACCATTATAAACTAAATATCATAATATTATAAAATAATATTTTCACTCTTTCCTAAAGAGCCCATCCTCTCCCTTATAAAAGGAGACCATTTGTATCCAATTCATCACACATATCAAGCCAATTTTCTCATCCAAAATCTGCCCAATTAAGCTCCCTACATCCCTCTTCTCCCCCTAAAAGCCTTAACTTTGGCAGAGGGAACACCAAGAAGTCATTTTGGTTCAAACTAAAGGAAGTTACCCAAATTAAAGGTAATAGTTTCTCTTAAATTGTTTTCTTTTATTCTACTTATCCAACCCCAAAACTATTTTTAATACATTATTTTGTTAAAAAATATTATCCTAAATATACTAGTATTTTTTATGATAATTATTCTAACTACACTTACACAAACCTCCATCTAATGGATGAAGAACATAATGTTATTGTCGATGGAAAACTAAGGCCTCACGTAACGATGATTGTTCGATTTTCTCATACTGGATCTCATGGTGGCCATTATTATAGCACTGTATTTATATATGATATATTTTATGTTAATGATTTTCTTATTCTTCTCTACTTCCCAATTATATCAAGCCTTTATGTTTTCCATATTGGGTAAATACGATGATCTCATTTGAGGAAGTGCGGACTACCGCCCCTCAAAGTGATTTGATTCGTTAATGCCTTATGTGAGATGTATAAAGGATGGAGTTAATGATATTATATATGATATTATACTGGAATTTTAATATACCTATTCTATTAAAATAATAAATAGAGATGAATGTAGTGTTCATGCGTACGTAAAACTTCTAATCTCCATGAATGGTGGATTTCATTTCTTACCTCCATATGTTATGTACTATTATAAATACATGTATATGCTGTATATATAATGAATATATATGATATATAAATATAGATTTAAATTCTAGAATTAAGTAAATCATGATGTAAGTAATACTAACTTCAAGAAAAACAAGTCCAAACATGTACGATATATAAGATGATTTTAACCAAAACGTTGCTTTAACATGTGATTTACAAAAGAATGGGTAATATATATTCATAAGTAAACCACATATGATATCATAACAATGAATATGATTCTGTAATAAGTTAATGACATTATTTAAATCCTAATACAAGAGTATTGGAAATGTATGAAGCATATCAGACCTAAGGTAAGGGATAATTTTTCAAATCTCATTTTTATCCGAGATTTCTTATATGTAAGTATTTACTGGGGTTATTATTTTCATCTATGTACATGCTTTATAAAAGTGTTATTATGTATGTTTAATGAATTTTTTACCCATTTTGACTTTTACTACATGGTATGTAAGGAATCATTCTTTTTTTTACGTTATGGGGTACTTTTTGACTTTTCCGACAAAAGTACGAGGAGAATGTTTTTTAAACATATATAGCATGAAATGATTTTTACAGTTTTATAAATCCTTAATTTAATGAATATTCCTCCAAAATATTTCATTACTATTTTAAACGAAATATTTTTGTTTTAAAATTACATGATTTTTTTTGAAAATAAATTTATTTTGAAGAAAAAACGATATTTTCCTCAAGAATTCATTTCAAGTGCTTTATCAAAACCATTTTTCATCTATGATGACATTATTTAATATGTGTATGTTTCAAGTATAATGTCTCTATGATTTACATTATTTCACTTTTCTTATGTCGAAATGATATCCATTTGTTTTATATGGATTTTGTTATGATGGTATGATGATTATGAGAGGCATTTTTTTTCTTTTGGTTATGATGAATGACTTATGTTTATGTTTTGGCACAAGTAAGAATGATTTCATTATGAGATGCGTAGGACATATATCACCCTCCAATTCATTGGGTAAAGATTTATATCTCATGTGTTTGACATGGATGAAATGACAAGTAAATCTAGATCAGTAATACAGGGGTGGAACGACAAGTAAACCCGGTTCAGTAAGGGACTTTGTCCACTAAGATGGTCTTGGCCGTAATGCCTTGGCTACTATGGAAATAATTACATGTGCTTAATGGGTGCCACAATTAAATGTTTTATTCCCATGCTATTGTATCATGATTGATGATCCATTCTGATCTATTCCTTACGTACGTCCATGATTTATGTCATTGCACATGATCTTGATGTTAAAACATTGTGTTCATGTTTTTAAGTTCAAATGTATATGATTTGTTTTATTTTATCCATGCTTACCCTAACTGAGAATTTTAGATCACCCTTTATATGTTTTATTTTACCCAGGATATAATGAAATGTTTTAGATAGGAAAAAAGGGGAAGATATTTATGGGAGATGTTGAAGATCTTTCACCATGATTAGAAGATTATTTTTCTGGGTTTACAAAGACACTAAATTATTATGGTCCTTATGTGTCTGTTTTTGTTATGTATTAAATAGTCTGAAAATGTAATGTAATTTCCATGTACATCAAGCTTTGGGTCTCTATAGTTGGTATCAGATGAAAGGTTTAGTTAACCTTTGGAAACTAGAATGCAAAAACATTAGATAGATCCCTAGAGATATTTATAAGGTATGTCTAGGGATGTAACAATGGTTAAGTATAAGTATAGGTTATAGTCCTAGAATTATGGAAACAGTCTTCAAATTTAACCTAAGATCATAGATATTTATGGTTATCCCCATTGATTATGATTTTGGTCTCTCACACTATTCTTTTTGGGTTTTAGAAAATGGCTCGAAACAGGAAGATTCACGATAATGGAGGATATGATGGACAATGGAATGATATTATTCATGAGACACCAAATGAAATTTGATCTGAAAGTTCAAAAATCATTACTATTCCTAATAATAAATCTCATAATATGATCAATAATCTCAAATTTGGTAAGTATCCTGACTCAGCTAATAAGAGAAAGATGCAGTTTCATGATGATCATAGGGGAGAGAACGTTCAATTCCCCTCATGTAAATCATGTGGGAAGAGGCTTCAAGGAGAATATTTCAATGGAACTATAAGATGCTTTGGTTGTGGAAAAAAAGGACACAAATCCAGTAAGTGAAAAGGAAAAGGTTCAGTTAACACCATGGAGAAGGATAATGGTATTTCTACGACATCAACAATGATTTGATGTTTTAAATGTCGAATGTATGGGCATTATGCAAACCAATGCCCTAAGGGAAAATCTCATGAAGAGAATAAGCATGGTGATATAGGGAGTATTTATGTGGATGATGATGAGGAGACTACAAATGATATATGAGATGAAAGATGTGTTGAAGCCCAGTTGGTTGTTTAAGAAGGTAGTGGAATGATTATATGTTTATCAAGAGTTATGTTGTATAGGTAATGGTACAATGGAATAAAGAATCATCTAAGGATTGTTAAACTATTTTTTTTCCTAATGTAATTGAAAGTATATGTTGAATGGTACCAGTAACCATGAATGGTTATTCAGATATTTTTGGAAGGAAGATGATATGCAACTAAGGTGAAAATAATATGTTTGCTAGTATTTATGATATCATGATTGATATAATGACTATGTGATATCATGGTTTCAGTATATAGAATTTTGGGATTTTGGTATGTGAAAAGAGTTATCTTTTAACAGTATTCATGTTTTCACTAATGTTAAATGGGTATTCATTTTTCAAGAGAATACATGATTAAGGTATTCACATGATTGGAATGTGATCAACAAGATTTATTGGGGATAAATGATGGTAATCACATGCTCGATAGATGACATTTCTAGTAATTGTTTTCTTTATAATATAATCTTGGACAGAAGTATCTTGGATAACCCTAAAGATTTGAAATGGATTATGTTGAACATAAGTTAGTATAATGCTAGAACTATTTTCAATATTATCGATGGAATGTCATAATGCTGTAATTTTAGAAAAAAAAAGGACAACCTACAAGAGGGGTGACAAACCATCGCATTGGACAAGGCTGTGGGAATAGAACCCACAACCAAAGTGCGACAGGCCTTTATCACTTACCACTGGCCTACAGCAAGTCCCTGTTTAGTAGAAATCAGTTTTATTATATTAAGTGGTATGATATATTAAGTATAAGTCCATTTTAGAAACCATATATGATTAATCTCACCGTAGATGGAATTGTGTATATTTAATAACTTATGCTAACCTTTTTGTGAAAAAAACAGATGGGATGACTTATCATTCTATCGCATGATCTGCTAACACTTCATGAATAACAAATTCAGCATCATTTCATTAAGAGATGAAGTGGTAATTGTTCATGGAAAGAGAAATAATGAGATTGTACCAAAATCAAGTAATATTTTCTTTTAATTCAAAAATACTTCAACATTAGGTAAATTATCTTGAAATCCAAAAATGTTGTCCTTGTATTCTTATATCTGAGGAATCAGATGGTACCTTAGATCATCACAAATCCATGTCTTTGTGATTGTTGGATTTTTCATAGCCATGTTCTCTACCACTCTTCATCAGAACATGATGGTTTGATTTTTCTTCCATATCTATATTTTCACCTATGTTCTCCTATGTGGAAACCCAGTGATTAGATAATTTGGGTAACAGTTACATTTCATACTTTAGTTTTTAAAGATAGGTTTTGGTATTCTCTTTTTACGATGTGGGTTTCTATTAATGAAACTTTCAAGTATTAAACCATTTATAACCCCGAATATTTTGAGGGAAAAAATAATTTTAAGGGGGGTAGAATGTAACACCCCTAGATTTTATGAAAAACATTCTTTTAATTTCATTTATGTTATGTGTTGTACGCTACACCAAGATTACCTTGCGCTATATACAACATTGTATTAGGATGCAGAATACGCAACACTATTCTTGGATCGTGTTACTCACAATTTCAAGTTTGTTTCTAAGAAACATTGAGTGTGTATATATATATATATTCAATATATAAATGAAATATTGTTGGATTTTGTTATACACATCAACAAATAAGTCTTGCACAACACAAAACCCTGACTTGGTTTGCATTACACGCAATCACGACATTCCTCGATAACGTGTGTAGTACGCAATACCGGGTTTCACTAAACAACAATACATTCTTATTATATTATTATGGACTAGATGTTACGAATAGTATTAACTAATTTTTTAATTTTATAACATTATTATTCATCTTACACATTTTCTAGAACATGGTATGAGAACAAAATCAATTTTTCGAGTAAAATAAGTATTTTTCAAAAAATATAGTTTTGCTGCCTTTTGATGGCGCACCAACATTAAATCTAGTTTTGAAATGTTTATAAGTGGAATTTGAAAAAATAAAATTCTTTCTTGGAATCAGTATAAATAAATTATATTTGGACAAATTTTTCGTATTATTCTGATAACGTTCATATTTTGATGAATAGTAAAAACACGCTATATTTTATTTAAAAACAACTTTTTTCATCGAAATAATTTATATGGATAGATTATCTTTTTATTTGTTTTTAAAGTGTAATTAGAATATATTTTTCCCATTTAATCAAATTTTGGTCATTGGAATTAATTTCACTTTGAAATTGGACATAAACAAGTATCAATCTTTTGATAGTTATTGTTTCTTAAAAAAACTTTATTTGTTTTGATAACGGGAATTACTTTTAAAATTAATTAATTCCACTTATATGTATTGAATTTGGAAAAATAGACATCATTTTTGAATTCGGAATATAAAATATAGCTTATGCAGAATTTTTTGTATTTTTCTGAAAAACATCAATTTTTGATGAATACTGAAAACATTGAGATTTTTGTTAAAACTGACTTTTTATTTAAATACTCAATTATTTGAATTAAATTTATTTCTGGTAAAAATAGGTACATAATAATTATATATGTTCAATGAAATTAATTGGAGTAATTTTATAATAATTTTATATGTATAAAAATTGTATTGAACTTTTCACCGTCTTTTACTAACTCCTAGGAGATTTTGCAATTGTTCATAAAACTTAATTTTACTACTTCTGTGAGTTGAATTTCGAAAATCCGAGAGACACGGTAAATATAAAAAAGTAAAATGTGGTTCAATGAGATAAAAATAATTTTCGGTGAATAGTAACTTTTTTTTATTTACCACGGTTAAAAGTAAATATGGTAATTCAAGGATAAAAGAATATTATAATAATTCAAAATTACATAAACACTTGTCCAAATCTTATTGAATGATTAATGGCCAACCATGGGCATCCTTGGGTCGATTTTGGGACCCCATTGAGCCGCTTATGAAAGAAAATTACACATTAGATTAATTAATTTAATGTAAAGGCAAAATTGGCATTAACAAAAATCCTTTAGTAATTAATTTTTATAAGGGGATATATAAATTATCATTTCTACTATAAATATTCATTGGAATTGTAAAATATTTCCTACATTTTGTTAATTTTTTTTATAATTTTTATACATCAAATAAATTGAATTATTTATGACATAATAATGATGCAGTATTTACCTCATTAATAAATGATTTAAATAAATAAGATTTTAATGATTAAAATATAATCCAAAACATGTTCAATTCTGATTGGATGATTTTATTTCGACCATGAGTCATATTATCTTCAACTATAATGATTTTTGGCAAATTACAAACCGAATATCATTATATTATAAAATAAAAATTTCACTCAGTCCTAAAGAGCCCCTCCTCTCCCTTATAAAAGGAGACCATTTGTATCCAATTCATCACACCACTCAAGCCATTTGGCTCATCCAACCTCTTCCCAATTAAGCTCCATACATCTCTCTCCTCACTCTAGAAGCATTACCTTCAGCAGAAGGCACTCCAAGAAGTCCTTTTGGTTCAAACCAAAGGAAGTTACCCAAATTATAGGTAACAATTTCTCTTAAATTTTTTTCATTTGTTCTATTTATCCGACCCCTAAAATCTTATTAATACATTATTTTCTAACAAAAAAGTATCCTTAATATACTATTATTTTGTTATGATAAGGATTAGAACCACACTTACACACACCAACATCTAATGGTTGAAGAACATAATCATTTTGTGGATTGAAAACTAATACCTCACGAAACGATGATTGTTCAATTTTCTCCTACCACCTCTCATGGTGGCCATAATAATGGCACTGTATTTATATATGATATATATTATTTTTATGATATCCTTATGCCTCTTTAAATTTCAATTATATCAAGCCTTTAGGGTTTCAATATTGGGTAAATACGATGATCTCATTAGAGGAAGTGCGGACTATCGCCCCCACAGAATTATTTGATTCGTTAATGCCTTATGTGGGATGTATAAAGGACGGAGTTAATGATATTATATATGATATTATACTGTAATTATAATATATATATATTCCATTAAAATAATAAATAGAAATTAATGTAGTGTTCATGCGTACGTACGGCATTCCGTCTCCATGATTGGTGCATTTCATTTCTAACCTCTATATGTTATGTACAATTACAAATACAGGAATATTGCAAAGTCCCAGAAATTTCAAGGATTTTTTTTTTATTAATTTTCTTTGGAATTTTTCAAGAATGTAGTTTCTGAGGGAACCTGATTCCGAGGCCTGGTGTGCCCGGAATTAATTTCCAAAGTTTAGCATGGGTACGTTCAGTGAACAAACGAGCGGTAATTTCTAACTTTTGAACCGGTGCTCAGAATCGAATTCCGAGGGCACTGATGAAACCACATCACCGGTAATTTCTTAGAAACACCTTTTCAGGAGTTTCGTTTTCATGAGAGAGGTTGATAAAAATTATGGAAGATAGAATAAAAATTAAAACTACAATATTTTTTTATTTTAACTAAGTGGATTAGGCTTTGGGTGGATGTTGGGTTACTACCCAACTTCCCAAGGGAAGTTATGAAGGTGGTGGGGCCCACATTAAACCTACCCCTTCACCTTCCCTAACCTTCCATAACTCTTCACATTCTTTAACCCCCCTCAACTCACATTTAATATTTGACAACTTAAGTTTAATAACTTATGTTATTAATTATGTGAGTTAAGTGTGGTTATTTGAAATTTAAACTCTTGAAATTCAAATATTTGTTATGTTAATAAAATAAGAGGTAAGCTTATTTTATATTGGGGTTGGAACCTTTGTTGCTTGAATGGTTTGGGTAGAAAAGCAAAGGAAAGCTAGAGTTCTTCATATTCTTCGTCGAAGAACACGGAGAACGCGAAGAACGCGAAGAACGCATCGAACTCCGTCGAAGAACGCTGAGTCCACCGAGACCGACTACACGATGCCTTTTACCGCAACGGTTCTTCCGCGATGTCTTCTTCCGTGACGTCTCTTTCCGTGATGAATCCTCATTCGACGAAGCTATGTTCAAGATCGCACGAGGTAGGGGGTTTACATGATTTTCCTTACATGATTCTCTTCCCTCTTTTATCCGCGACATTTGGACCGCATGATATCAGTTAACGGGAGGAGGCCGGACCGCACAAACACGACCGTCCCCCTCCCTTTTTGTTTTTATTGTTGTTGCAGATCGAATGAAATTGACGCAGTGCTGTCACACGTCATGGGATCGAGCGACAAGGATGTGCGACATCGTCACGTCGCGCGGGATCGGGTGGCAAGAATGCGCGATGTCGTCACGCTGCATATTCAAATTTTAAACTCTCGTGTGTGGGTTTTAGATTGAAATGAATTCGTATAATTTATATTGGATAAATTATAACATCGTCAATGATTAAAATCATGTGTTTATTATTAGCCAATTGAAAACACCTAATGCGGAGGACGCGGGCCAAACAAACACGGCCTGACAACAATCCGCAGCTTGTTTATCGATGTGCGGATCAACGGACGATGACGAAGCAGACTGCTATTGCGTTTGAATCCCTTCGCAGTGAAGGTCGTGTCCTGGGAGGACCGTTGGTGAAGACGGCAGGAGAAACGGACCACCGAAGCGCGTCCGGTGGTCCACTGATGGCGGTGCCAGCGCGCCGCTGGAAGGTTGGCGGCGGCGGTTGCCACCGGCTTCAATTAGCGGCGAGGGGGGGGGGGGGCGCACCCCGCCAGCGGCTTCCGCCCGGCCGCGCTGCGGCCCGCCGGTCGGGCCGGACTGAGCCGGCCGGGCCGGGCCCGGCCCAGCCGGGTCGGACGCCGGTCGGGTCAACCCGGTGCGGGCCAACCCAGGGGGGTCGGGCTGGGTCGGTCCGGGCCCAGACCCCCCATTTTCGGACCCTCTTGGGTCTTTTGCTCATAACATGAGCTACGGTCCTCCGAACGACGCGCCGTCAGCGGCGATGCGATCCTTGGATCGAGGCAGTCGTTTTCGGTATATTGCACTCATGTTTTTGGAATACTTTGAGTTCGGCCGGGTTGGTTCGTACACGAAACCAACCGGGCCCTCAGAGCGGAAACGCTCATATCTTGAGCTTCGGACGTCCGATTGATGTGTCGTCGACTTTGATGGATTCCTCTATGTGAGACGGATCTTTTGGCTTACTCCGCTCGAGGATTGGATTCTGTCGGAGTATGGTCGGGTTGGTTCGCTCACGAAACCAACCGGGCCCCTGGAACAAAAAAGCCAATAACTCACAGACCGGGCGTCCGATTGACGCACCGTCTGTCTCGTTGAATACCTCTTGATGAGATGGAACTTTTGGCATACTTCTCCTGATTTTTGGTTGCAGTTGGATAGTGGCCGGGTTGGATTGCACCCGAAATCCAACCGGGCCCCTGGAATGGAAAAGCTGATATCTTTCAGACTGGAGGTCCGTTTGACGAACCGTCAGCAGCGATGGTGATCACGTTGAGAAACGGTCCCTATGAGTATACCCTATGAGAGTTAGGGGTATAGTTGAGACACGGCCGGTTTGGTTCGCACACGAAACCAACCGGGCCCCGGAGATGAAAAGGCTAGTAACTCACAGACCAGGTGTCCGATTGACGCGCCATCTGTTGCGTTGAGACGCCTATGATGAGGCCGTCCCTTGAGATACTACTTCGTGGGACTTTGAGATACTTGGAGTATCAACCTGTAGCTCATGGAATGGACCCTCCTCGAGACGAGCGTGCGGAGTACGGAGACCTTGTAGCCGACTGAGACCTGACGACTGCTTGACCGACTCGACTTGGAGTGAGTCGACTAGCCCAGTGGACGGAGCACTACATTGTGAGGTGTAGACCCATGGCGGACGGAGCACTACCTGTGTGATAGTGCAAACTCGTGGTACTCATCCGGAGAGTACCTCAGCCAGCTACTAGGGGGTGTAAACTACTGTGTTTGGGTGACATACCCCGGCAGGAAGCATTGTTGTGTTTGGGTGGTTGACCCGCGGTACTCGACAGGAGGAGTACCTCAGCAGTCTTAGGTTAGTGAGCAGTATCTCGGAGTCATGATAGGACCACTGTACACTCTAGATACGGGGCTCTTCAACAGTTACGGTTTCGATAATAAAAATCCTGGTTTGAGCTGAGACTTTTGACTTTTGTGTTTTCCTCATGATTGTGATGGGTCACTTGATAACTTAGGTATATGTATGGGCATATTCCTGGGTAGTGGGAATCCGTTGATTTCATGATCTTGGTGTTTTCCTCATGATTGAGATGGGTTACTTGATAACTTAGGTATATGCATGGGCATATACCTAAGTAGAGGTTATCTGTTGAGATCTTCTTTTTGGTTAACCTTGTTGGTTTTAGTGAGACCCTGAGGGTCTCGGGGTCCCTACTGAGTATCATTATACTCACCCCTTCATGGGCTATGCCCGCACCTTGTTGCTTTGGTTGCAGACGACGGGCAGTGCTGACGGAGGCCGAGTGTTCGAGGACAGGACGGTACCCGGAGGTGGACTACATGACGAGTCATTACCTGGAGGTGGACTTCACAGCGAGATGACACTCGGAGGAGGCTGATGGGTGAGGGCGTTTTAGAGGCTATCAGTAACTACCCTTCAGGTCGGATCCTTGGTGGACGATCCAGGAGATGCACTATCTGAACCCACCCTTCAGGTAGGATTCGTGGAGGACGACCCACGAGCCGTTTCCATTCTTCTAGCTGTTGTACTTTGTTCAGTAGTAGTTGTACTTTCATTTGGGTTTGTATTCTGGCCCATTTACCTTTCATCACTTCTCTTTGTACTTAGTGTTTTTCTTCCACTTGTACTCTGTGGTGTTTTGTTTACTTTTATAAAGGAAATACCGTCCCAGTTATCGGGATTTATGCCTTTGGTTCTAGTCGCCAGCCCCTGTCCTATGGACGGCGGGCTTGGGGTAGTCACAGCATGGGCCCCGAGGACGGGTCGTGACAAATTGGTATCAGAGGAGTTGGTTCTACCGTAGAACTTATAACTTTGATTTTTCCTTTCTGTGAAGAAATAGTGTTAAGGGTACCGAGTGTGGTCTTCTGTTCATGGAGTCCAGTGTTGGTGCGGGCGGTCGACGTATCCATACACCAGGACCCTGAAAACTAATTTCCGACATTGTGCACAAAAAAACTGATTGCGTGTGTGTTTTCAAAGGTTTTCCCTTAAAACAGCTCAAACCAGGTCAGCCCACCAAGTATAATCATTTGACTGTGTCACGTTGTTTCTTTCAGGATTCCTTTTCATGGATGACCAGCTAGAGCCCAGAGGGATGTGTGTACTGACAGCCAGTCGAGCGACGAGGCTTTAGTACAGGGCCCTCTTGCAGTTGAGGCACCAGCGGTACTACCATACGTTGGGCCATCGATGCCACCGGCCCCAGCAGTAGGCGATGCACGCCACATGAGTGTGCTGCACGAGTTCCAGCGCCGTAGGCCACCCAGGATTCTGGGAGAGATGGACCCACATGTGGCTGAGGTTTGGCTGGAGGCTGTGGTGAGATTCTACAGGCTAGTGAGGATTTCTGCAGACTTCATGTTGATATTTGCTACCAGCCTTCTTCAGGTAGTAGCAGGCAGGTGGTGGAGCCACTTGTTCCAGTTTTGTGACGGGATGACCTTCGCATGGGAAGACTTCATGACCATCTTCAGGGTGGAGTTTGTGTGAGTAGCTCTACACCCCGAGCATGTTCAGGAGTTGCTGCCTTTGCCGCGTGTTATTCGATCAGTATCTGAGTCATCTGTGGGCAGTAGACAGATGATGCAGAGGTCCAGGAGGACCAGACCAGCAGTTGGGCGATCTTGGGTTTTAGGATCGGTGGTGCGGGGCACCCGGAGTGGGGATAGAGCTAGGCGTGCCAGAAATAGACAGTGTTACTCATGCGGTGGAAAGGGTCACCTGGCATGTGACTGTCTGACTCCTCGTATAGTTGATCCACAGGCTTTGGAGGAGCCACTGAGGCAGAAGCAGCGGCGGGTGCATGAGCAACAGCCGAGCAGTGGACAAGGCAATAGAGCTCCGGGGTCAGGAAGACATGAGAAGAACTAGTGGATACGTCCCTTGTACTTCTAGTTCCATGTTGCTGTTTTATTCGTGTCTTTGTACTATGAGCTGCAATAACAAAAAGACACTTATCATTGTTTTCTTTCCTGCCCGTTTGTTTGGTTGATACTGATTAGTATCGGTTAAAACTGTTGACTTGAACCTCACTTTCAATATTTCTACTGGAGGAGACCCAGTGACCTCACACGGATGCCGACAGTGTGACTCGACCCTTGGAGGCGAGAGTGACAGTTGGATCTCTTAGTAGTTACGTCGAGGCCTTATGACGTCATCCATGGCATGAATACGTCATTCATGTCAGGATTGACTGTATTAGGCAATGGGCGTGGTACATCCAGGGGATGAGACCGAGTTTCTCTTTTCGACAAAGGAGAAATTTTAGCAGCTCTTCCAGATCATAGGCAAAGAAGGTGCAAATCATCCAGGAGCGGATGAAGACTACACAGTGTAGTAAGAAACAGGAAACTGGCGCCAGTCTTAGAGACTCGAGCGTGTTAAATGTTTCAAGAAGTGGAAGCTTTAAGGAGAGATGAGTCTGCGAAGCAGCAGACGTGGAGGCAGAGCTAGGGGAGCAGCATGAGGTGGTGTACATTTTAACATGCTTAAACCACCCGCCTTAGTTGTCCCCACCAGGCTCAGGGAGCTGGAGGGAAGGGGAAGTGGGTAGCTGCTTGCGGTCAGGGAGAGTGACCCGATGGCTCTACGAATGATTAGAGGGACAGTCTGTGTCCACTTCTAGCTGTCGTAGTTACAGACGTTGATACAAATAATTCTTTCCTTCCACGAATCATGTCCCAGACCTAGAGTTTCTGGTAAGTCGTAGACTTGACCCTCACGTCTGAAGATACCTTGGGAGAATACTTGATAATCACACTTACGCTGACGGTGTGGTCAGACCCTCGAGGCGAGAGTTTCGGTTGGAATCTCTTGGTTGTAGCGTCGAGGCCTTATGACATTGGTTTGAGTATGTACTGGGCAATCAAAGTTCATACACAAATTAACGGTATTAGGCAAAAAGTTTGTGGTTTAAATACGACGTCGTAATTGGTTTTCCTCGTTCGGCGAAAAGTAAACCCCAGGCAACACATGATAAACTCATGAACAGGAGAGTGCGACTGATCACTCTTGAGTCGATAAAACTTACCCCCATGGCAGCAGTCATTTTTAGTTTCATTTATAACAAGAATTGGAGACCTCTAGAGTTTTAGGATGATGATCATGTCCTTATATGGGTCTCACCTCGATGAGGTTTATGGAGTTGTGGGCAAGGCGGCAAGTTATCTCCGAGGTTCAACGGACTTTTCTAGGTCCTCAACTAGGAAGGCGAGGTGGTTTACCGCTTGACCCATCCACCTCAGTTGCACTAGGTGCACAACTATTTCCAAGTATCTCAACAGAGGAGATACGTGATCGACCCTTCGCATATCATCGACCATGAGAAGCAGGATGAGGGTGATGAGGGTTACTTCCACGGAGGTTCCAGTGGGGATCGATGATCGAAAGGAGCAGATCCTACGAGGATGGTTGATTCTTCGGGTGCACTTTCTTCGGTAGTACGGGAGCCTCTAGGTAAGCACATTGGAGCGGAAGGCTCAGATGCATGCTCAATACCGCTTTTGTGACCCTAGTTTGTGTTGAAACTTCACGGGGACGTAAAGCCCTGAGGTGGGAGTAATGTAAAGACCTGTAAATTTAAAGGGAAATTTTTTTCTTAATTTTCTTGGGAATTTTACAAGAACATAGTTTCTGACGGCGCCTGATTCCGAGGTCCGGTGTTCCCGGAATTAATTTCTGAAGTTTAGCTCGGGTAGGTTTAGTGAACAAACGAGCGGGAATTTCTAACTTTTGAACCGGTGCTCGGAATCAAATTCCGAGGGCACTGATGAAACCGCAGCATAGGTAATTGCTTAGAAACACCTTTTCCATAATTGTGTTTTCACGAGAGAGGTTGATAAAAATTTTGGAAGATAGAATAAAAATTTAAACTACATTTTTTTTTATTTTAACTAATTTGATTAGGGTTTGGGTGGAAGTTGGGTTACAACCCAACTTCCCAAGGGAGGTTATGAAGGTGGTGGGGCCCACACGAACCCTACCCATTCACCATACCTAACATTCCATAACTCTTCACAATCTTTAACCCCCATCAACTCACATTTAATATTTGACAACTTATGTTTAATAACTTATGTTGTTAATTAAGTGAGTTAAGTGTGGTTATTTGAATTTTAAACAGTTGAAATTCAAATATTTTTTATGTTAATAAAATAAGAGGTAAGCTTATTTTATATTGGGGTTGGAACCTTTGTTGCTTGAAAGGTTTGGGGAGAAAAGCTAAGGAAATATAGAGTTCTTCATCTTCTTCGTCGAAGAACACGAAGAACGCATCGAACTCCGTCGAAGAACGTTGAGTCCACGGAGACCGACTACGCGACAGATTTTACAGTGACGGTTCTTCCACGATGTCTTCTTCCGCGACATCTCTTTCTGGGACAAATCTTCATTCGACGAACCTCTGTTCAAGCACGCACGAGGTAGGGGGTTTACGTGATTTTCCTTACGTGATTCTCTTCCGTCTTTTATCCGCGACATTTAGACCACATGATATCAGTTAATGGGAGGAGGCCGGACCGCACAAACATGATCGTCCCCCTCCCTTTTTGTTTTTCTTATTGTTGCGGATCGAATGAAATTGATGTAGTGTCGTCGCACCGCGTGGGATCGAGCGGCAAGGATGTGCGACATCATCACACCGTGCGGGATCGAGCGGCAAGAATGCGCGACATCGTCACAACGCATATTCAAATTTTAAACTCTCGTGTGTGGGTTTTTGATTGAAATGAATTTGTATAATTTATTATGGATAGATTATACCCTCTTCAATGATTAAAATAATGTTTTTATTATTTGCCAATTGATAACACCTAACACGGAGGACGCGGGCCGAACAAACACGGCCTAACAACCCTCTACAGCTTGTTTATCGATGTGCGGATCAACGGACGATGACGAAGTAGACCTCTATGGCGTTTGAATCCCTTTGCAGTGATGTTCGGGTCCCAGGAGGACCGTTGGCGAAGACGGCAGGTGAAACGGACCACCGGAGCGCGTCCGGTGGTCCGCGGAAGGCGGCGGCTGCGCGCCGCCGGAATGTTGGCGGCGACGGTTGCCGCCGGCTTCAATTAGCGGCGAGGGGGGGGGGGGGGACCGCGCACCCCACCCGCGGCTTCCACGTGGCCGCACTGGCCGAGCCGCGGCCGGGCCAGGCCCAGCCGGGTCGGACCCAGGTCGGGTCGACCCGGTTCGGGCCGACCCAGGGGGGTCGGGCCGGGTCGGTCCGGGCCTAGACCCCCCGTTTTCGGACCTTCTTTGGTCTTTTTCTCATAACATGAGATACGGGCCTCCGAACGACGTGCCGTTAGCGGCGATGCGTTCCTTGGATCGAGACGGTTGTTTCGGTATATCGCACTCGAGTTTTTGGAATACTTTGAGTTCGGCCGGGTTGGTTCGTACACGAAACCAACCGGGCCCTCGGAGCGGAAACACTCATATCTTGACCTCCGGATGTCTGATTGACGTGCCATCGACTTTGATGGATTCCTCTATGTGAGATGGATCTTTTGTCTTACTCCGCTCGAGGTTTGGATTCCGTCGGAGTAAGGTCGGGTTGGTTCGCTTACGAAACCAACCGGGCCCCTGGAACAAAAAAGCCAATAACTCACAGACCGGGCGTCTGATTGACGCGCCGTCGGTCTCGTTGAATTCCTCTTGATGAGACAGAACTTTTGGCCTACTTCGCCTGAGTTTTGGTTGCAGTTGGATAGTGGCCGGGTTGGATTACACCAAAAATCCAACAAGGCCCCTGGAACAGAAAAGATGATATCTTTCAGACTAGACGTCTGTTTGAAGAACCGTCAGCGGAAATGGTGATCACATTGAGAAACGATCCCTATGAGTATAACCTATGAGAGTTCGGGGTACAGTTGAGATACGGCAGGTTTGGTTCACACACGAAACCAACCGGGCCCCGGGGATGAAAAGGCTAGTAACTCACAGACCGGGCGTCAGATTGACATGTCGTCTGTTGCGTTGAGACCCCTATGACGAAGCGGTACCTTGAGATAATTCTTCGTGGGACTTTGAGATACTTGGAGTATCGACCTGTAGCTCCTGGAGCGGACCCTCCCAGAGACGAGCGTGCAGAGTACAGAGACCGTGTAGCCGACTGAGACCTGACGACTGCTTGACCGACTCGACTTGGAGTGAGTCGACTAGCCCATTGGATGGAGCACTACTTTGTGAGGTGTAGACCCATGGCGGACGGAGCACTACCTATGTGACAGTGCATACCGGCAGTACTCGTCTGGAGAGTACCTCAGCCGACTACTAGGGGGTGTGCAGTACTGTGTTTGGGTGACATACCCCGGCGGGAAGCACAACTGTGTTTGGGTGGCTAACCCACGATACTCGACAGGAGGAGTACCTTAGCAGTCTTAGGTTAGTAAGCAGTATCTCGGAGTCATGACAGGACCACTGTACACTCCAGAGACGGGGCTCTTCAGTAGTTATGGTTTCGATAATAAAAATCTTGGTTTGAGCTGAGACTTTTGACCTTTGTGTTTACCTCATGATTGAGATGGGTCACTTGATAACTTAGGTATATGTGTGGGCATATGCATGGGTAGTGGTTATCCGTTTATTTCATGATCTTGGTGTTTTCCTCATGATTGAGATGTGTTACTTGAACATTTAGGTATATGCCTGGGCATATTCCTAAGTAGAGGTTATCAGTTGAGATCTTCTTTTTGGTTAATCTTGTTGGTTTTAGGGAGACCTTGAGGGTCTCGGGGTCCCTAATGAGTATCATTATACTCACCCCTGCATGGGCTATGCCCGCACCTTGTTGTTTTGGTTACAGACGACGGGTAGTGCTGAAAGAGGCCGAGTGTTCGAGGACTGGACGGTACCCAGAGGTGGACTACACGACGAGTCAATACCTGGAGGTGGACTTCATTGCAAGATGACATTGGGAGGAGGTTGACGAGCGAGAGAGTTATGGAGGATATCTGTACCTACCCTTCAGGTAGGATCCATGGTGGATGATCTAGGAGTTGCGCCATCTGTACCTACGCTTCAGTTAGGATCTGAGGAGGACGACCCAAGATCCGTTTTCGTTCTTCTAGATGTTGTACTTTGTTCAGTTGTAGTTGTACTTTCATTTGGGTTTGTATTCTGGCCCATTTACCTTTCATCACTTCTCTTTATACTTAGTGTTTTGCTTCCTCTTGTACTCTGTGGTGTTTTGTTTAGTTTTATAAAGGAAACGCCTTCCTAGTTATCGAGATTTACGCCTTTGGTGCCAGTCGCCAGCCCCTGGCCTATGGAAGGCGGGCTTGGGGTAGTCAGGGCACGGGCCCCGAGGACGGGTCGTGACATATATGCTGGATATATAATGAATATATATGATATATAAATCATTATTTAAATTCTTGAAGTAAGTAAATCATGATGTATGTAATACTAACATCAAGAACGACATTTCCAAACACATACGATAAATAAGTTGATTTTACCGAAAATGTTTCATTAACATGGGATTTACAAAAGAACAGGTAATATAAAGTCATAATTGAACAACATATGATATAATAACAATGAATATGATTCTGTTATAAGTTAATGTCATTATTTAAATCATTATATTGTTGGTTCAAATATGTACGAAGCATATCGGACCTAAGGTAAGGGATAATTTTTCAAATCTCATTTTTATCCGAGATTGCTTATACGTAAGTATTTATTGGGGTTATTGTTATCATTATGTACATGTTTTATAAAAGTGTTTTTATGTATGTTTAATGTCCTTTTTTACCCATTTTGACTTTTACTACATGGTATGTAAGGAATATTTCTTTTGTTTACATTATGAGGTACTTTTTTACTTTTTCGACAAAAGTACGAGGAGAATGTTTTTTAAACTTATACTGCATGAAAGGATTTTTACGGTTTTATAAAGCCTTATTTTCATCAATCTTCCTCCAAAATATTTCTTGACTATTTTAAAAGAAATATTTTTCTTTTAAAATTGCCTGATGTTTTGTGAAAATTAAATGATTTTGAAGAAGAAAGGATATTTTCCCCAAGAATTCATTTCAAGTGCTTTATCAAAACCATTTTCCATCTAAGAAGACATTATTTAATATGTGTATGTTTCAAGTATAATGCCTCTATGATTTAAATGGTTTCACTTTTCATATGACGAAATGATATCCATTTCTTTTATATGGATTAGGTTATGATGGGATGATGTTTATGAGACCCATTTTTATTCTTTGGGTTATGATGAATGATTTATGTTTATGTTGTGCCACAAGTAAGAATGATTTCATTATGAAATGGGTGGGACATATATCTCACTTAAATGCATTGGGTAAAGATTTATATCTCATGAGATATACATGGATGAAATAAAAAGTAGATCTGGTTCAGTAATACAAGGATGGAACGACAAGTAAACTAGGTTCAGTAAGGGACATTGTCCACTAAGATGGTCTTGGTAGCAATACCTTGGCTACTATGAAAAATCATTACATGTGCATAATGGTTACCACAATTACATGTTTTATTCCCAAGATATTTTCTATTGATTGATGTTCCATTATGATCCCTTCCTTACGTACTTCCATGTTTTATGTCTTTGCTCAAGATCTTGATGTTTAAACATTGTGTTCATGTTTTTAAGTTCAAATGTGTAAGATTTGTTTTATTTTTTCCATGCTTACCCTTACTGAGAATTTGAGATCACCCTTTATATGTTTCCTTTTCCCCAGGATATAAATAAAGGTTTTAGGTAAGAAAAAAAAGGAACATATTTATGGGAGACATTGAAGATCCTTCACCACGATTAGAAGATTATTTTTCTGAGTTTCCAAAGACACTAAACTATTACGGTCATTGTGTGTCTGTGTCTGTTATGTATTAAGTATTCCGAAAAAGTAATGCAATGTCCATGTACGTCAAGATTCAGGTCTCCACACATATTTATTGAGTAAACCCTATAATAATCAACCAATTCAATTCAGTAAAACAAAAATAGCTAAGTCACTCATAAATGTTGAATACGGTCCAATATATATAAGAATGAGGAACAACCAAAGCCTTGTAGCATGGAATTTTATCAATGTTTTTTTAGTTAATGGATTTTATTTTAAAAAAAATGCCAATCTCATAAAAAAAGAATCATGATACATTTTCATATACTAGTTCTATACCTAGCAAATATTTTCCACCCCCATTGTATTTCAATAATCACTGAGTATGTGCACTGGATCATGATGGCCCTATCTGGTCACCCATGACCATGTCACATACCCACGTAAAATAGCATAATCTATATAGAAACCCCTTAATCCCTCCTTATATCAAACATCATGATCCCTCCTATATCTTATATAAAACATTGAGACTATCCAATTATGACCCCTCACAATAATGATGTTGCAATGAAGTGAGTGATAGAAAAAACCCCAAGTGCCTCCACCAATAGAAAACTGATTGTTATCTTACAACATCAGAATAAAAATATCCAAAATTAAAATATACAAATATATTATAATCTCATACTTATAAAAGAAGACAAAGTAAATTCCAAAATATATATACATGGAACCGACTCAACAAAAGATCGAATCCTCTTTTTATTATCCAGAACAACCCCCAATGTCCTCTTGAAAACTAGAACAATATATTATATAAATTCTTTGAGAATACATGAATAATTAATCAGGAATTTACAATGTTCATAGGTAAAAATTAGAAAATATCATGATATTTCACCATTGAATAAAAAAAATGATAATAAACTAAACAGATCAACTAACCATCCAAGCCACACAATGGATCACTATCCAAATCATGATGCAATTATAATAATATATAAGAATGATCCTAATAATGAAAGTAGATTTTATTCCACTTACATATTTCTTTTCCACTCTCAATCCCTAATTTGGAAGGTCATGTTCTCCCATTCCTTTTTACATACCAGGTAACATCACATAACACTTCACATCACACCTTTCAAATAGACCCATGTTTAATTTCTAATGCAGAGAAGGAAACATCCATAACTACCCCATATTGAGAAGGTCTCTATTTGGTTCTAGAAAAAGGTACCCTCATATAACTTCCCACTTAAAGAAACATGAGAGATCAAAGAAAACTGTGGATGAAAACAACTGGATCAACACATCATGTCCCATCACAACAATGATGTAACATCCTTAACATGATACCACGAAATCGGTTATCCAAGATATTTTTTAGACGGATTTAAAAATGAATCTATATATGCCAGAGGTTTATGACTAGAAGTGATGGAATATGGTGTGTAGGTGGAGAGATTATTCTATCATATCTGAGTAAAAACATATTAAAAAACATGATATCATCCAAGAAGTAATAAAAAGAGTGAAAATTAAATAAATAAACAAAAATGGAATGTAACTGAATAAGAAATGAAATCAAATCAAAGCCATAATAACTATTTCATACCCAAAACATTGCTCACCCACTAGGCTGACCATACATGTGGGAGTATATAATGAAACTAAAATTTAGTACTGTGATATACTACTAGCTTTTCTCCCAACCAAATGCTCGATCTTAAGACATTTTCGAATAACCTCATCCCAAAAATCAGAATCCACATGAGTGATTTCCCATGATCATGTAGTCATGGGCCTCATCATAGTCCACTATAAATCCACGATCAACAAAAAAATAATACATAAGGTCTACATGCATGCCAATGAAAACATACAAGAGTGGGATGTAATCAAAATAGAAAACCCCAATGATGAACCTATATAATGATTCAATTTGTTCATGCTCATACAACATGATCACTCAATTATATACCGGAAAAAAATTTTAAAGGAAAAAAATATAAAGGATATAAAGAGATCTAGTACATATTCATGGGTTAATGACCCACAACATCTAGAAACAACATCGTATTATATGTGTGTGTGTGTGTTAATAAATAAATAAATATATATATATCTCCCAATATATATATATATATATATATGAATGTTCTCATATTCATACTTATAAAATGAATTTTTAAAACCCTAAACAACTCAATCCATTATAGATAATTGTAATCCAAATCTTATTTGCTTGAAATCCTATAAAAAGGTCTTTGAGTTGGATATCATACCACTTAATTTTTCAATATTTATCTTGATATATGGGGAAATTATTTAAATAGATAATACCTATTCTATCCAACAACCAAAAATGTATCTTGGAAATATATACCACCCCATATGGATACATTTATTAACCCTATGGTCAACCACACTCTCCTCCAATCAATTTAATTAATGTTACCATACAATAATGGTAAATAATGTAAATAATAATTGATGTGGGCATCATTCCACTCATTCAATGTAAATCCAGTCCAGTTTCAGAGCCTGATTTCATGGTACGTTGGTTATCACGAAAATGAAACTCGGGTAAGCACTATTGGATGATCCCATAGGCTATTTATAATGATATATCACATGTGAGATGTCATTCAAAATACCCGAGGTCTCTGAGAAATGATAGATTAATCATACCAATCACTCTGGAGAGTATAATCTTCCACTAGTATTTAAAAATATTTACCATAAAAGTCTATACAAGGAATACCTGGAAGAGAATCCCCGTATCACTAATGTTGTGTATGAATTAATCAATCCTATAATTCCATTTATATAATTCCTATAGGGGAATCCAAGTACCTCTCAAGGTGTATATAATATTATATATCATAAGATCCTTACAAGTAATTTCTACAGGGGAATCCAAGTATCATTCAAGGAATATATAAATCCATCCTACCTAAGATTCCATTAATGTAATTACAATATACGAATCCATGAATCACTCAAGGTGTAAATATTATCTTTAATCGAAGATGTTGGAAATCTAAGGAATCTTATTCGATTGGATACAATGAATAGAATCCTCTAAGGTATCCTATAATTTAAAATTAAATTTTGGAATCTAGAGAAGTATATCTAGGTAACATAGATAAAATAATATTAAACCTTGTAGGCTAATTATATAGATACGAGGAATCATGTCTAGGAAGACCCATAGCTAAATGTTGCATAATGTCAGGATCAGCCGCCACACGAAGAAGAAACTAGATCTATCATTATTGCATCTGTAGTAAACAACAAACATAGTATAAATAACGAGTGAGGATGGAAAAATAGATAACCCACCACTACTATCATATACCCTCATGATGAAAATATCATTATGGCTTATAAGGGGATACCTACTATGATTACAACCCAATTTTCCAACACTGTATCTAACGATCTGTCCATCATCAGCGTACCCACTGGGACCCTCATATAAAGAAAACTAGAGAGAAAACAAACATTGGATCCACATCATCTATTCATAACTGACAGAATCTTACTCAGGATCCTCAGAAATGAAATAAAAAGGGAGGAATCCAAAAAGGGATACTATACTTCTATGAAAATAGATGAATATGACCTGAGATTCATTAGGTTAAAATGTGTTCAAAGGAATCCTATAGGGATTGAACATTAGTATCTATGTGAAAATACACTAATGTGGACTTTTCACAAGTCCTATTTGGTCTCCATAGAGTAACGATACAGAAAAACATATATTGGTACAGTGGAGAAGTACCATATATGCTTACCCAATACATGTTGAGTACCCCAAGTCTATATATTTTAATGTACCACACCGAGACATGGCAGGAAATAGACCATGTACGTGGAATGTAATAAATTTATATGACATGGACCATAAATAGGGTAGCTTCCATTGTACTAAACATGGCCTAAAATTTTACTTCTCCTAAATGTGTACCTCTATATGGCATGCAACCTGAGCATGGACTGACTGTGTACCCTATTTGACTAAGTTCTGCTACATAGTTTCTATGGATGGGTAGTCGATCACAAAATTGAGTCCTAGAACATAGAGTACATACCCCATATATAGAATATACAATGAAAAAGATCACATTCCCCAAATAATAAGAACTCATGATGTTTTCTATAGAATCTAGAGAACATGGGATCAAGATTCCTGAACAAGAAACCCCTAAAAAAACCTTAGACCCAGATTTTCAGAAAAAATAAACATATTGGTCCAGAAGGGTTCCGAAATATTCATAATAACAATTAAAAACCTATAATTTTTAATTATAGTGGGATTTATGAAAAAACATAAGAAAATAATAACTTTCCATTGAATTTGTAGAATATTTTCATGTTTCCACTCAATAAGTCCATTTCCTGCTGATTTGGCTCGTCTAGAGTGCCATAGCGGTACAAATGTCCCCCTCCTTAAATTTATACCTTTCCCTAATTCTTTTTATTTATGTCATGATGATGGATATACCATGGGCGAATGAGTGAGATGATCGATAGGAACAAAAGAAAAGAATAAATGAAAATGATAAAATAAATGAGAATAATTGGGGGCCAGCCCCACCCTGATGTCCGAACTCAGTTTACGCCCATAAAAAATCCCATTTTGAAATCAAAAGAAGAGACAAAATATCAATTCGATGTTCCGTTAAATATAATGTGAATAAATTAATATTTAATTAATTAAATTTTAATTATTAATTATTCTTCTAGAATTTTAGTGGTTTGAATTTCCACAGAACAATTCTCTTAAGGTAAAAACAATATTTGATAAAAAATAGAATGGGGATTAAAATTATCTAATGTCATCATCTTGGGTAAACATTCCATTTTAAACATGATAAACATCTTGATGATGAAATTCAAATTTATTCTCAAATTTACATCCAAGAAAAACACAATTCCTTATTCTGAAAACATATAAAGACCAAGGACACATGTACTAACTCCACACATCATACATGTAGATAACTAGTCCATCACAATTAAAAGAAATAAATATATGTGGGTGTATCCATAAATTTTTGTCGACACCATCTTGGATATTAAAGAGATCACTCAAAACCCATAATCTATGATCATTGTTATGTTCATAAAACATGAGTGGGGTGAATATAGAAATAGGATATACAAACATTATATATATGTTGATGAAAGTAATGAACCGTAGTTCTTAACCCAATAGTACCGGTGCATGTCACATCACAAATAACATACCACAAATCAAACATCAGAACTTCTACCACCACTATATATATCACCCCACACCACCACAAAACACCATATGCTATCACGTTAAATTATTGGCATAACCGCATTACAAATATTTAATATTAAACTGTCAAACATTAAAAAATCCACTTCATCTATATTAAAATCACTAATTTATTTATTTAATTTATTTTTTCATTTTCAATAGAAAAATTCAAAACCATTCAAATTTAACATCAATGTTACTATTATTTCTTTTTTAATACAGAAAATAGCAAAACCAAAAAAAACAATTAGAAAAATAGAAAAACAACAAATCTAACCATACATACTTTTTTGCTAGTACACCACATCAAATAAGGTATCAAACCACAATAAACAAAAAAATGCAACACAACCAAATGCACTGTGAACCATAGCTACTACACATTATAAAAATATCACACCAAATTGTATACCAACTACTCAATATTCAACTCCACCACATGTCACAATGCCAAAACACACAATTGGAATATCATAACAACCCATTTTGCATCCTTAACATCAAATAGCCACATCACAGAACCGAACATCAAACATCATATTTGGTCTTAATCATTACCACACAACAACCCAATATACACATGGAACCAAAAAATGAACCAAAAAAACAAAAAAATATGCCAACACCCACATTTATTCAATGTAATTTATCACATTACGTCTCTCCATATAATTGGTACTATAAAAAAATAGGTTCCATGGGAAAATAAGTTTTTAGCAATATAAAAGTCATTATCCTTTTATTAATTGCTTGATTAGACAAAAATACATATAGGGACTCATAATATTTCATCTATAATGAAAAAACCCATCCAATATTATATATTTCTTTGTATTTTATGTTAAAAGAAAAAAGAACAACAAAAATAATATCAAATAATCTAAAAAAGATAGAACTCCACCAAACCCCTCAAATTTTATAGAAAATTATTTATCATTAACATTCAAACCCTAACTATCAACAAAAATAATTAGAATACCTAGATAATATAACCCATATAACATAACTAGAGTGAGATGGAGGATCCCCTAAATCAAGAAATCCTTCATATCATGATATTTACCAATGGCATAGGAATAAAATACATAAAACCATAACTGAACCTGGATAAACTGGATCATCCTATGTCACATCAATGGTGTATAAAAAACATACCATACAAAATCCTATAACCAATTAAATTTATTAAGTAGATATTGAAGGAATAAAAAAACATAAACATTGAGGGAAAATTATTAAACTTTCCATGGGTTTAAAATACAAAAGCATCGAAAACAATGATCATAACATGAGGAGAAATGATTGATAATAATCCTAAAACACAAAGTGAAAATTAAAAAAATTGAAGGTTACATGACTAAAAGGGGGAAAACGGTCAATGAAAACAAATATATAGGTTACAACTCACACTATCTAAGGAATAAATTATATTTTTATCCTAAATTTTCAATTGGAAAATATAAATAGCACTATAATACCAATTTCCATGTCAAATTTTTTTTCACTAAAATACATGGATCATTGAGCATGAAATTTATAACATAGTTTGATCTATATCTATAGAATAAATCAATATTATGGTATTCACTTCTTCCACAAACACGCCATAAAGTACATTACATACAATTCTTAAAAAAACATTTTACACTACAACACACTCTATTACTGTGTACAAATCGTGATGTAGAACTTATGCTAATCCATCCTCCAATGTGCCTCCTATATCCTACTATCATCACTCATCAACCACAAAACAATTATTTAATGGTATGTTAAGGAATAAATAGTTCATTTCAGTGTCATATATTATCTAATTAGTTATATTGTATTTCAGTTGAAATGTTACTAATGTTTTATGGATTTTATTTGGAAATAATATTAAATCAGTGTTAACTATGATTTAATTTACATTGGGCAGATTATTTGATTATAAATAGATAAATCCCATTAAATTTATTTCTCCTAAAATATTTTATCAATATTTGATTAGG
The DNA here is from genome assembly GCA_963277665.1 of Viscum album. Taxonomy (NCBI): domain Eukaryota; kingdom Viridiplantae; phylum Streptophyta; class Magnoliopsida; order Santalales; family Viscaceae; genus Viscum; species Viscum album. The sequence continues at coordinate 1,219,331,142 of OY728159.1, forward strand.
AAACTTTTTAAATAATTCATTAAAAAAGGATACAAAATGATTTTAATAAATGATGAACCTATTTATTTAATAATATTTCCAGAAATATTTTTTTTCAACATCCATATTTACAAAAATTCTAATTGTTTTTTTTATTTTGATTATTTATTTTTTTTACACCAAATAGGTTCTTTATTTTTTAAAAAAGTTATTATAATTCTGTTGTAATTTTATGAAATGTCACAGTTAACTGAACGTGCGAGGAAAATATTTTTTCAATGAGTATAAGATTAATATAATTTCCCACTATCATTACCACTCAATGCTTTGAACTATATATTCCTTATTTCCTTGGATATTTTTAATGAATGTTTTTTCCATTACTTGAATAAATTTTATATTATCAAATGAGATTTTATTTTCCTATGAGATATTTTATTCAATAAAAAATTATAATATTTTTATTGTATTTCTATTAATCAATGAAAAAAATGATTATTTTTTTATATTATATATGGGAGATGTTATAATGTTTCAATATTTATTCTTTAATAGAATACATTATATTTTTTTCAATGATAATGTCAAGGAATCCAGTTTAATTCCACAAGTAAATCATTATTTGAATGAAAAAATGGCTATTTCCACCTTAAAAAATGATGTTATGTAGTTATTATGTTTATATAATGGTTCATGGAAACATGTTACGGTTATTTTTGATAAAAACAATATCTCATGATTATAGGTTGTCGTGACATATCAATGTATCACATTAGATAATGGAAAAAATAAAAATAAAAATTGGTTTATTCTAATATATTATTTTAATTTAATAGATCAATTAATCCATTGAAAATGGTTATATTAAGAGTGATGTGAAAATTTTGTTCCAAGATACTATGATTTTTTCCTTTTGTTTGCATTATGTTCTAATTTACCCATTTCCCAATGACTATTTTCACAAGGACCGTAATTGTCGACTTTTATGAATCTTTTAATATGTTAATATTTATTCAAAGTTTAATTTTTTTTGATCTAGGATTTGGTTTGTGTGAAATATATCATGTAATTATAAAGAAATTTTATCATTTCATCATATTATAATGTTCATATTATGATAAATGATGATAAAAATTTCTATTTCATATTATTACCCTTACAAAAAATTAAATCTAATATTTCTTATGATTAATTATTTAATGTTTATGAAGACTAGTTCTAATTATTAAATGCCTAATAAGATATCTAGATTTGAAGAACACTGTCACATATGATGTTGATTTTTTCATCAAATTTTTTATGTATCCAATTAATTATGTAATTTTTTGTAAATATTTTAAAAAATAAACATAAAATATACGTTGGTATTTATGTGTTCCAAAATATCAGATTGATGTTTTATGTTTTTATGGGTTAAATTTGGATCAGGTTAATTTGTATCAGTTCTTGAAATGTAATTATTTTGTTTTATCAATAGATTTTTGAGTAAAGGCTTCAATATATTGTAATTTCATTGAATGACCATATTATATATACTTAACCCCAATGAAAACACAATATAAAAAAATTCATTAAATATAATATGAAACACAATTTATGTAAATTAAAAAATTTGGTAAAAATTATTAACAAAAAATAGAGTGTTATAATATCCATAAAACCATAGACAATGGGGTACATCATGGTTATATAATTCACCATGTAATCCTATGTTAAAATTTCTTATATTCAAATTGGCAATTTTCTAACTTTCATACTTAAATATATGACATTTTTACGTATTCTCATTAACACCCTTTTCATTTCCAAAATTATCTTCAATTACAATTTTTCACCCTTAAAAATCATTCAATAACCACTTTACATTATATCCTCTTATTTATAAGGTAACTTATCCATGATTTAGTGATTTAATAAAACATATCCTAATCAAAAAAACCAAAATCACAGAGGAATCCAAATGAAGATTATAATTACATGAATATGATGATTAAGTGCCCTATATACTGAAATGATGTGATGTATCAATTATGCAATACCGTAATGTATATTGTGGATAAATAGAGGATTCCCATAAAATGTTTCATATCCAATACTCGAATCATAATGAAAAAATGGCCATTTTATGATCACAGAAATGATATATAGCCACAACAATCCCATCTGAACACATAGTGTAATGTAACCAAGGTCTCAAATTTTTTATCCTTCTCACTATTAACCATCACATGGGAATGTTTAAAATTTTCAACACAAGGTCTTATATATAATTTTTTCCTGTGCAACTATTCAAATTAAACTCCCTAATAAAATAAAATTTTAACTTTGTTTGAATACTAGTCATTAAATTCAATTTCATGATATGTTGTTTGAACTAATTTATATCTCCTCTTAATTTCATACATTTAGAATATATGTCCACATTAAATATGTGACAACATGATAGTATTGTTGTATTCCCATGACCAATCAATGTGTAACATTAAATTGAACTAAAATTTTCATCAGAATTTAGCATCTAATTAAATGAATTATACGCAAAAAAATATTAAAACATAAGATAATTAAATGATATAAATTATTTCCATCATAAAAAAACAATATTAGACCTGAAATATATATAATAGGAATCCTATGTTTCTATATATATTTTAAATTTTAGAAATATTATTTATTAATTTATCAAGACACTATTATATAAAATGATTTCCTATTTATGATATAAAACTAATGTTTAATATATTTATGTAGTGTGTTTAAATTATTATACATTGAATTGTAAATTATATATATTAATTTAAATTTAATTATAAATATTTTTAATGACTAAATATATATATATAGGCAAATTTTTTTAATATTTGATTTATTTATTTAATTAACTCTAATTCTATTAATACATGTCATTGAAATTGTTATATTCATAACATTTATATAATTTAACATAGTGTATAAAAATATAGTCTAAATATAACATAATATTTATTTAAGTATTGTCACATTTGGATTTAAATTTTATTTAATTTAATTAAACCATAGTTAGTAATATATTTTTTCCATTTTAAATCATAAGTTTTTTTGTAATTATTATTAAATATATTGAATTAATATCATTGTGGAAATATTATATTTATTTTTCATAATGTTTTTTTAACAAAGGCACTTTGGATCAAACATCCCAAAATAATCATTAAAATGATATTTATATAAAATTGATTTTTAACTACTTATAACCGCATACATTAAATTGGTTAGTATTTTATTTTACCTGGGTTATAGAAATTTAATGTTAATATTTTTATACTAAATTTTATATTTTTTTCTATGGATGTAAAATAAATATCATTAATTAAATAATATTTATACATTAACATGATTGAAATACGTAAATTTAAGTTCATATAGAAAATATATGAAATCAAAATCATAGGATGAATTCATACATAAATTAAAATCATTTGAAAAAGTATAAATGATTTTAATTAAAAATATAGTTAGTGATATCATTTAAATTTTATAAAATTACAAGTTTTTATATGTAATCTATTGTAAACTCTCATGAATAAATCAATATATTATTATATGTGTCCCTATAAATAATTGGATTCCCTATATTATCATGTGTAATTCAAGAATGATAGTATTAACCCTAAGAATTATGTAACTCTATTCATCAATCATATTTGTGGTAATCATTCATGGGTAAGCCTAAAATTTAGATAAATATGAAAATTATTTTGGATATTTATTATATATATTTTTGTATGTTGTTTTCAACATTCCAATCAATGATGAATATAAGATATAATTTAAATTCGGGTCTAAATATATAGTTATTCAATGAGATGACGACTAAAGAAAAATCAATCATTAGAGATATATGTATACATACCCACTAATATATATGTTATAATGGATCACAATTATATTTAGTTTATATACAAAAAATTTTTAATTAATATTTTTATAATTACATAATCAAATATAAAAATAGATTATATATTAGGTATATTTCAGGATAATTTTTTTAATTAAAAATATTAAAAAGATTTATATTTTCAATAGAATATTTCACTAGTATAAAATTATGACATTTCTTGTGTTAAAAATTATATAAATATAAAAAGGTTTACCATGGTTTATTGGGGTGGTGAGGGTGGGTTGGGGATTGGGGCGTGATCACAGGGTTCAGTCCCCATGCCATCATGTTTCTTTATAGTTTCATAGAGCATGTGTGAGCTATCGTTGGATGTTGTACCTCATATAATATATAAAAATAATAATTGATTCATGTTATGAATTAATATCTAAATATGTTGGTAAGTGGGATTGAAATATTACTTCTTCTAATTTATGGGATACATCCCATCATAAGTGGTGTTATATGAGTATTTATCAATAAAAAATTTTGAAAACACATTTTCAAACAATATATATTATGTTTTATTATCAATAGGACTTTAGATAATGTCAACAAATTTATATTTAGATGGAATATAAATACATTTTAAGAACATAAGAAATGGTATTTAATATATTTGTTTAATAGGTAACCCTATGAAATAGTTATATCCATTCTATTTATCCAAATGATATATTGTAATTAAAATTTGGTTCGGGTGCTATGTCGATTTGTGTAGAAATAAATTTTTAAATGTTACTATTTCTATTAATTTAGACTGAAAAATAAATTTCTCTCATAAAATTTAAATTTTTTGAAAGAAACATTTTTTACAAATATTTGACATATTTTTCATAACGTTTCTAAAGTCTAATATCAAATTTATCCAGAAATATTATTCAAAAAATTTCAGAATATATATTTCAGTGAGATAATGTATGTAAAAATTATCACAAGACTAAACTTATATTAGTGGTTTATTGATGTCTATATATATTTTTTAAACCCTGTGGCCACTGGTAATTAATAAATTTTTTTATTTTCATTATTTATTAATATGATGGTAGACATAATCATCAAAGAATAAAATAAAATAAAATTTTATAAATTATCACAGCGATATGTTAAACACATGGATAATAATAAGAATGCTCCAATGATGTGGGGACAGTGTGGTTTTCATTGAGGTGTGGATAGCTATTGAATGATTCCATAAACCATTTATCCAAAAAAATCTAGACAACCTTATTTATAATGGATTCCATCTAGTGAAAACATCTCATTTTTTCTAAATATTGATCGAATACGATGATGTCTACCACGATATTTTAAACTATAAAATTACATCTACACCCACGTATTTTTTAATAAAATTCATCCATAACCCATTAATCAAACCTATAAATTTATCTATTATGGTTCCATTTCATACCAATTTTTCATGTGATCTTATTTTAGTTTTCAAGAATTATTTCAATATAATTTGTGATCTTTTTTTTGGTTTATTCTCTACAGATCTTCTATTAATGTGTTATTATATTATATTATTTTGATATTACCATAGTGACCATATTAATGACTATATATGATTTTTAACATGAATCTATTGTTGATTAAAAAATTGGAATATCCCATTCTATTAATTATATTAGTATTTAAGGAGTTTTTATCACATATGTTGATTGTGTTGTTATTGTCTCAAAAAATAATTCTTTTAATTGGAATTCTTTCAGTAATTGATTTTCTTATGAAAAAAGTCATCATTATATAAAAATATTAGTTTTTGAAGACTGATATATCTCATTTCTTAATTTTTATTATCATTTTTATTGATAAATTACATAATTTTATGTACTTGAATTAACATTTTTAAAATAATTTTTATTATTTTTTTGGTTTGATAAAAACAATTCCCTAGTCTTTTTACTTCAAATTGATATTATAAATATTATTTTAATGTTCATGGTTTTATGAATTATTATTATTAATGTGAAAATATATTTTTCAAAAAATTGATTCTTTTCCATCCTCATAATTTCTTTCATTGACATTATAAAAAAAATTATCAGGATTTTATAACTGATATCATTTCCAAAACTTATTGATATGAAATAGATCCATTTCTCACCAATAGCATGTCTTTTGATTTCCTTGTGATTTAGTAACAGATTCAATATTTAGCTGTCCTTATCAATATTTGTAAGGGATAATCTCGGTATGAGTAGAAAAATTCCATGTAGTTTTGTTTTAGGAGTTAACATTACACATGATAACACTATGATTATATTGTATGTCTCTATTAATGTAATATACATTCATTTTTAAATTATGGAGGATATTATATAGGTTTAGAATTGTATCAAACTGGTATTTTCCCTATCAACCTAAATAAATTCCATGGGAGTTTCTATACATTGTTACGTATGATAAATGAAATGCAATATAGAGAATGAATTAGAGTGGAAAATTATGGTGCAACCATCATTCATTGTATGGTGGTTAGTGGTGACCATAGGTCCCAATGACATTTCCCATTTAAAAATTATATTGGGATAAATAGGTGGTTATTTGAGGTGTATTATATATTATACTCTCTAACCATATCTTTATTTTGTATTCTTGTATATATATATTAATGGGAATTTATAACTTTAATATTTTTTTATTTTAAGTAGTTGGTGGGATATTGTGTATTTTTTCATTCTCATTAACATTTTTTGTTATTTTTTAAAGTATTTTTTTATTTATTTTCATGGATTCACTAATTTTTAATAAATACCATTTGGTTATTTTGTGTAGTAAATGCTAAAGTCAGTGTGATATAAAAGGGTAAATCATTCAAAATGGTTGTGTTTGATATGCTTTGTTCTTATCTCTAGTCTGTGGTGATCATGAACATGGGTCAAAACATATTGAATAATATCTCATGTGATTTTTCTTGTCAACCATTGAAAACTCACAAAATGATTGTAGAGCCTTGCTGTTATTTTTGGGAATTTTTGTAGTATGTTTGTAGGACCATAATTAATAAAGATGTGGTTAAAAGGGATTTTCAGGATATATCTTCTATGTTCTTAGAATTGAGTTAACATTGTTGGTAAAAAATAATATATTATACTATATATTTATTCTTATTAATGTTATAATATGTTTCTATGATTTTATATTACAACTGTATTTAGTGTAAATCTTCTGAATTATTTTTAGAAATTAATAATTTTTTTGGAGGGGGTAGGAATGAGATGTGGGATGCCTAGGATCGTTATCTAAATACCACGTGTTTTCTATGATACTAGGACTTAGATAACTTCTATTTAGAACTCACATGGTTAAAAAATAGTTAGGCAAACAATGTATCCAAAACATGAGTGATGGGTACATTCTTTTTTTTTATTTTATACTTCAATAGTATTTCAAAAGGATCATCATAATAATGATAATTTTAATAATTAATATGGTGAAAATTATTGTTTCCCCATTGTATATGGAGTATAATTAGGTTATGATGGAGTATTATTAGTCATGTTTCATAAAAAGTCTTCCTCAATGATCTAAAATAAATCATAGAGAGTGAAATATAATGAAACATCAATTAGCTAAACCTACAGGGGCCCTTATTCATATTACATTGTTTATCAAAACAATCCTATATCTAGTTCAAGATGGAATATGATATCAAGATGTAGTAGTATACTATGATCAGGAGTTTTATAATTTGAATCCATTTATTTTATAGATTGGATTTAATTCATAAGAACTGAAAGAGTTCGTAGATAATATTGAATGTTTTTTTCATATCCTTTGGACTATAAAAATATATATGGATTATTATTTCACTTTTAAACTAAATAGACATATTGTTAAATATATTAAATCCATTTTTAAGGATAAAATGTGTGAGGATCCCACATTGTCTATATTCATGGGTATATTGATCCATAATTTTTAACTAGAAAAACTGGGGTTAGTGAATGCTATATAATTTTTGATTCTAGAGTATTGAAATCATTCGATGATATAATATGTTTTCTTGTTCATGGAAGTATGGAACCATACCCTTTGGTATATCAAGAATTATTATTTTAGCTTCAAATGACATTAGATTGGTTTTATACCCAAAGATAGATCTATAATTTCAATTTTCAAACCTAAGACTATGATGTGGTTATAGATTTCTAATAAATGCCAAAGAAATATAAAATAGGTTTATCATGTTTGAGTATTTCTACTAGTGATACCATATTGACATAGATTTCATTAATAATTCATATGATGAATCTTTAAAAACATAATAAGGTATAATTGGTATTGTGAAATTAACTTCTAATTCATTTTTTATAAGACATTAGGGACATAGTTTTATAGTTTTCTACATTGATGGGGATTCTATTAACAAGAAATATAATTTAAAATTTTTAAGGGGTGATTACATATACATGGTAGTATTCCTTATTTGTTGTTTATTTGTAAGAAAAGACATTATAAAAATGAAATGTTATATTTTTATAATTAAGGTTTTTAGGTATAGTGAGATGCATCTAATGTAATGGGATGACATCCTTATATTATGTCAGATTATAATCCAACCATGAAGTCATAGTGTGGTCCTATATCATGAAATTTTTATATGGAGGATCATCATCCATATAAAATTTATGATGGACTAGTGATTATGATTTATTTTTTCACTATTTTTCTTCAATGATATTTTTTATATATAAGCATATCCCCTTTCTTTATTTCATTAAAATTAATTTTTTGAGATATTGATATTGTTTGATGTTATATGTTATGTATATTTATACTCATTTTGGAATGAGAAACGAGAAATTGTTAAAATTCCCTGGGTGTGATGGTATTGTGGTTGATGATTCAATTCTATTAGATTTTATAGTTCATGATATAGTCTTCGATGATATTATTTTTCCTATAGATAAGATGGTTGACTATAATTATTTGAATGGAATCTATATCTACAATGATTTGATCATTCTCCTAATGGAAACACTTATTACATTATGATGAGTTGGATCCATCTTTATGAAATTCAATATATTCTTTGTATCAAAACCAATATTTTATAATACAATTCAAATTAATAAATAAACGTGGTCAACAGAATGCAATCTAAACAAACATGATCAGATGTAAACAGTTATTATACATTATAAAATGTAAAATTATCTTGTAAAACACTCCTTAATACTCTTATAATGCATCCATCCATCCTCAATCCTCACTCACACAATCAATTTACTTATCCAAGGTAGAGACACCATAAAACCTCCACCCACACCACTAATTACTGATTCTATTGAACCATGCCTTTATTGGATAACATGTGACAATCCAATGTGGTAAAAAAAGAAATTGATATAGTGGTTCTATATACTATTAATATTGATGATTTGATCATGGAGACTTATTCCCAATGTTCATTGAGACATATTATTTAGGACCACTAGGATATATTTAAATGTTTGTTATATTTTAAAAAAAATATTTCAACCTAGAAGTGGTTTAGATTTCATTTATCATGGGAAGAATGTAGTGGGTCTTAAAAATAAATGAATTTTGTTTTTTTGTCAGATTTAATGTAATTACATAATTTATATTTTTTTCTATAGTGAATTACATCATGATCTGAAAAAACCCACCAAATTGTCTATCAGAAACTTATAGTGGTATAAATATCTTCCAGGACCCTGAGACATCTCAGTGAATATGGATGTCTGAAATTGGTCATGGAATAGTTAATTATTCTCACACCCACACATGGTTATCCCAATGTGATTGAAAAGGGTTCATGATCTTGTTAAAGTATATGTTTTATTACCAATCAATGGGTTCTATGTTATTCAATATAAATTGTTAGTATTATCTTTACTATTATTAGAAAAAATGAAGACTTAGGGGATGGTCATTGGTTGTAAATTCATTACGTGACTAAAATTAAAATTTTGAGTGTATTATTAATCACAAATCTTACCATTATTAGGGTCAATGAGGTTCATTGAAAATTTTCTTTTGGCACAATATGGGCTATCATACGATTTTTAGAATATAGTAACAATGGCAGACTTTGTAAACTAATAGTTCTATGGAGGGGTGATAGAAGGGTTAATATAGAGTGAGTAAATTACTTATTGATGAAACTAATTATTGTACTTATAATTCTTATAATTTTATTCCACATTACATAACCCTAGAAAATTTTATTCCTTACTAATGAATGGATATTTTTTCTATATTATCAAATCTATATTTCATAGAAATTGGGATTATGATTCATGGATCCTTCTCCACCACCTCATTCACTATCACATGACAGGTGCACTACCACTAATATTGGTATCTCAATATTATCTCATAGTACCACTAATTTATAATCGACAAAAAACTATTCACATGATTCCACTATAATAATTCCGCACATCGCCTCCCATATACACCAAGTTATAGAAATTGTCTATTCCTGAAAAGTTTATTAATGAATGTTTACATAAGGAAAATGGCTCCACTTATGATAGTTATCAATATATACCTTTCATAGATTTATCCTCTAAAATCTAGGGAAACAATGTTAAATTATTATTATATTTCATACCTAATAACTTGCACAATCAAAATGAGAATCAATCGTAAAGATCATTCTATCACTGAGTGGGGGAGGGGGAATTAGTGATATATTTTACTTATCTGTTTCAATATTTTTGAAACAATCATTTCATATTATTAAGGGGTTATTAATTTTCCAAAATCCAAACCATCCCACATCCATGAAAACATATGATATTATAAGGCACACTACTAAAAAAATTGTATCTACAATTTTTGAATGGTTTTCATAAAATCCAATTCCACAAAATCTATTAGAAAACAATCCTCTCGTATAGATACAAACTATTAGGATTTAAATTTAAAATTAAGTATCACTATGATCAATGAAATAGTGCATGTGATCAGGCATCAAATGATGATGTAATACAATTTTTTCTAACAAATCATGAAACAATTTATTTTACTTTCTTTTCCAATTTCACAAACAAGATCATCAAAACAAATATTCACATTTATACCCACTATCTAAAATGAAATTATTTATTGCATCATAATGATAGTCATTCTAATTTCATAGTTTGAATTTCTTATCAAATTTATCAATACAGAAATAGAAATTTTTCAGAGTATCAGGGAAACGTTTTTAGATGACTTTTGTCCCAATCTTTAAATTTCAGTTTGATTGCACAGTCTTGACTGAAAAGTCTAAATATGATCTTCAATATTCCTTTTTTCTTCAACAATATGACTAAATACTCCATAAATCATGATTTAAAAATATCTTCTGCAACAAAATATTTAGTAATAATATTTATCTCATCAATAGTTAAAATTTGTCAAAATTAATAAAGTACATCCTTTATTTGTAGATGAACCATACGTCATTTATGATGGATTCTGAAAAACATCGCCACTAAACCAAATTTTTTGATTCCTAAATTTTTATTTAATGATATATACATATTTCCATTCGTGTGTGCTTATCAACTATTCTATAACCTTCTCTAATAGTATCAAAACCGCATCTCTATTCATACATTATAAAATTTCATTATTATTATTATTTTGATTTCAATTCATATTTCATTATTACAACTTTGGAATAAGTATAACAAATTTTTTTTCATTTCTGTGAACCCCACTAATTAAAATATTAATAATCCATTTTATATTTATTCATTATGATGATGAAATCATATTCATTATTTTGTTTTTCTACCACCAATGAAATATATAGAAACCAAACGATCTTGTATATCACCCCTATCCCAAAAGCCCGGAGATGGTGCATTATTTTATCACATTAGTATGATTATATGAAATGGAATCTTGATAAAACAACCAATTTACTTGGATTGAAAAACTAAATTTTGTATATGAAGCCAATAATATACTTGTTAATAGAAATAAAATCATGATAAATAAAAATAAAATAAATTGAATCCTTCTAGACTGATTAAAACGATATCTTTTTCATATACTAGGGAATAAAACCATAATAAGGGTGATCTCAAATGCTCTGTATGGGTAAGTAATGCAGATGAAATAATTAATCGATGGAAATAAACCATCATGGAATTGTAAATAATGAAGGACAAATTGTATTCTAATAAAAAGATAATTCAAATTCATTATCAAAATGTATGAATCTAAAACATATTATACTTTATTAATGAACTAAAAATTAAATGTTTTCATTTATTTGTGTCAATGTAAATTATCTTGGATGAATAATAAATGAATTATCAATAAAGGAAATTATTAATTATTAGATGACATGTATTAATAACATGATGAACTATAATTTAAATATCCATCATCTGTATAGTTGAAAACTAAAGGTAGAAACGTATTTAATATGGACAACGTAATAATCTCATGAGAAGCTGAAAATGTATAAAAGAGGTATACAATGTTTGGGATCTTCCATTCATTTTATTTCCAATGAATTATTTATATTAAATGGTAAATTTAATCAATAGGAAATATTCCTTATTAAATAACTATATTAAATAAAAGATATATATTTATCAATATTCCCCAAGATAATTAAATATCTATCAAAGTAAACATCGTATGTTAAATGATATACGATTTAGGAAACAATAATTTCCATCTCATGATAATATTAATATTCACGAAAATTTACAATGAAAAATTATTACAATAAATTTCACTTTCAAGATAAATTTATCAATTTTAAAGGACGCGAGGTTTCAAAAATATTCATTATGATCATTCTTGAGGAGAATAATATTGAATCATTTTATAGTTTCCCATGCCATATTGAAATTTTTTTATTATAATATCAACGAATATATAAAATTAAATGAAACATATAATATCATGGGAATATGGATATAAATTTTTTTATATTTCAAAGTAATTATAAACACTATATGAAATTGTGCTGGTTTATAACAACAAATAAGTCTCAATGGAATATAAATTGTTATAGAATCCCTTACCTTAACATAAATTTTGTTATATGGTATTTAATCTCCATTATAGTGGTTTAAAATATGTAAATAAATTATATAAGAAACATAATAATATAATTTATATCATATATTGAAATATTATAATATCTTATTACATGTATGTTAACATTCTGTAATTATTATGAAGATTTAAGTTGTAAATTGCCCAGAATTCCCAAGTCTTTTTAAAAAAGTTATTTATTGTTCTTATTAATTAGATCTTAGATTCACCATCAACAGATTGTCAATCATGATTTAATTATAATATATATTTACAATATATTTACATATTATAAACTATATTGTATGCATATGTGAAAGGGAACACACCATTAATGGAGACGGTACGCCGTACTTATGTGTGGTCAAATCATTCTTTTCATTTTCATATTAAATGAGTTAAAATTAAATGATCTATATATATAATATAATTACATTATGATATATATTTCAGACATGTCACATTTTTTATTAAAATTATCCTAAATATGTTCCCTGTATAACATGAATGAATCATGTAGCATTGAGGATACAGTAGCCCACACATCCACAGATGATGTTATTATATTTATAAAGAATGGAATGAATAATGATATGTTTTATAAATGATTTAATTAACTATTAATTAATTATAAATATAATATATATCATATATATAAATATATTTTAAATCATACTGAAAACCATGAGAGGTAGAAATGAAAAAATGAATAATCATCATTTTCTGAGGTGGTAGTTCGTCATATAGGTAAACATTACATATGTTACCCATTATATGGAGGTGTCTGAAAGTGTAGGCATAACCCTTAGAATAAAAAAATACATGTATATTGAGAATAATTTTATATATATAAGAATATCATAATTATATTTCAGGTGGTGTAGAATGGAAATGAATTTAGAGATCTTGAGAGAAGACATTACCTCTAAATCTGGTAACTCCTTTTGATTTGTACCAAATGGATTCATTTGATTTATTAAATTTAAATGTAATATTTCTTGGATTATGAGAGTTATTTTTTTGATCTATTTATATAATGTTTTATTGAGAAAATTTGGCTTGCGGTTTTTGAGGAAGTTAGAGGATAGGAGGACATTTTATAGCATTGGAGAAGTGTTAGGCTTGTAATATTTTGAAAAATATTTTCATACAAATTTTTTACATTTAAAGTAGATCCAATAATGTTATAAACCCAATGGAATTTTTTATAGGGTCTAAATATGGAAATATAAATTGTTCTTTTTAATTTTTCGATGTTATTTGCAACCATAAGATTGAGGATTAGTCCATTATTGAAAATAAATTTACCTTAATAATTTTAATCAATTGTAATCAATTTTACATATATTCTTTTCAAAACATAATTTTAAAATATCAGAAATTAGAAATTATTATAATTCTGAATTTTTAATCAATTCATAAAATGTCAAATCATAGTTGTGGTAGAAATTAATTTCAATTTAATCTTTCAGAAGGGATGATAGTGTGGTTTTTAACGAAAAACGTTTGAACGTTTTCTATGTGTTAATAGTCAATTTCAATGTTAAATTGTTTTTATTCAAATCCATTTAATTAATTGTTTAAAATATAAAATAATTAAACATTACAACCAATATAAAACATTATTTATCCTTAATAATAAATTAGATGAAAAAGTATTTTTCATCTAAAATTTTGTATTATTCAAAATTCATTAAAAAATGAATCGTTATAGAAAATTAAGAAAAATTCATCATAATATAATTTATCAGTTTCTCACCCAAATAATAATTTTATTTCTACAAATTATTTTTAAGAAGTCTTCAAAATTGTTTATAAGGTGGGATCTTCATCAAACAATTGAAAAACTACATTTATAAACAATAGTATCATATATGTTATATTTGGCTTGTTCTTAATTTGAGAATATAAAATATATTGGATCATTATAAGAAATATTTTACAGAATATATTTTATATAAAATATAATTATACCACCCAATAATTGAAATTAATTTAATTTATTAGGGTAAAATAGATTTATGATCATAAAAACTGTTTTCTATAAAAATATTACCTTTACATTCAATTGGGTATTATATTAATTCATAATTAATTTGTAAACATTGAATTCATTTTATATATTTATAAACTAAATAATTTAATAGTTTATTTAATATTTTTTAAAACCATTAATTTAACATGCAGGTTATGTCATTTTGCATAATAAAATTTGCATATTATATTATTGTTTAGTTAAAACATGGTCTTACGTGTAACCCAAGATACCAAACAAGGTCATTATTTCGTGTAATGAAATATAACATAGTGATTATGTGAATAGAGATATGTATAATATATCAAATATATTTAAAATATAATATATCATTTAATGTATCAGGGTATATAATCTCTTATGCAATCAGTGTCACATTTTATTCACGTAGTCAAATATAAGGTTTGTACTTTAGATTTTTCGGGTATTAAGTTCATCCCACCTTCAGAAAATGTTTCCCTATAATTTTAACATTATATTTGTGATATAGGTAGTGAAAATTTACTATTTCTTAATGAACAATATCATAAAAAGTGGTAATATTAAATATTTATAATAAGAGAGAAAAATAATGTACCAAGGTCACATAAATGGGTTCCCTAGTCAGAGAATATATGTTGGAAATGGAAAAATGGATATAGAAGAATTATATTGATATCATGTTCTAATGAAATGTTCTAGATAACATGTTTAGATGAATTTGTTTTCCAGAAATCCATAGACCACAAGTGTGAATAATGGTCATTGATATCAACAAAAAATGATGATAATAGGACTACCTGTTTGTTACCAATCTTTTAGAGGAATTCATTATGTCTCTATGAATATAAGTAAATAGGTTTTCCTATAAATATAATATTTACGTGTTGATTAATCATTTAACTATTTCTATATCATATAATATCACATGATGAATCATATGGTGATATAATACCTTATCCTTCAAAATCTCATCAAATGATCATCATAAACAATTTTATAAATGTATACCTCTTACAATAGATTTAAATCCAACACATTATATGGAAGTTAACTGAATTTACAAAATGAATATATAATTATAAATTTTTCATCTTGAATCAAATCTAAATTTTTACATTACAAACAACTGAATAACATCATCATGAATTCTCTAGAAATATGGTAATGAGTCAGATAAAGATAAAACCTTCTTGAAAACCCAAATTCTTCCATATTCCTTAAGTAAGAAAAACATAATTGGATAAATTACATAAATATAAAAGTTTTTTAAACTATATCAATAATATATATATATATATTTTTGAAAATTCATTAATAATTTTTGAGGTAGTAAAAAATTATCTAAAACAATCATTTCTTCATCATTATCTCAGTATTGAAAACATGTTAAGGGTGGCCTTTCCCATAATCATGTTATTCCAATAATATTATCATTAATTAAAAAAATTTCTTGGTACCATTCAACAAAAGATCTATAATATTTTTGGTAGAAGTAATATAGAACAATCCTTTTATATTTTATAATTCATATTATGAGAATATCATCATTTTAATGATTTTAAAACATAATTCATAGATCCAAATACAGATAAACATTAAAGAAGAATTTATCCTTAAATGATATCAATTCTATGATTTCTATTTCCTATTACTCCCAAGAATTCTTGATCAATGACAACCATTGACTAGTATGACCTTGAGGAAAAAACATCGCAAGATTAACAATTTCATTTTACTACACTCCAAGACAGTAAATATCCTCTAAAGAGAATTAGATCATTAATGAGCTAAAATTGTATTCTTAGTCCCACTGAATTATGGGGGATAATATCGAATAAAGAGATCTAGAATATGAGTTTCTTTCTATAGAATAGGTTTCTCCAAACTGGAAAGGTTATTTTTTTCATGACCTAATTGAGCTTCCCTAATATATCAATAACATTCTTAGTTACAATACAAGCAACATTAACAATATCAGTATGGAAACCTCTACTTAGTCCATGAGTACTGATTCCATTATTCTTTCAAAGTACCATTTTCAAAAAATCTTATATACCATATTTGCATATAAAATTATAAATAATGTATAACAATAAACATTGTATAACACATAATCTAATTTTTCCATCATAAATCCTAGAATTGAAAACATTGATTTCTCTTGGTAAATCATTACATTAAAATCCATTATAATATTACAATAAGAATATATGAACTATCCTATAATTATACCTCATATGTGCCAAAACAAGTGTGCAGTATGACCTATTGTTGTGAATCCAATTTCACTATTTCTATCACGACACACATTGTTGGAGTTGATACTCCTAGGTATGTCTATGCCAAAACCAAATTCACCAGTAATATTGAAATAGTTCTATATTTCTAGAATACCAAAATAATAAATATTTTCTACTATTATAGGATGTTATTATATACTTATCTTCAATATATATCTTAGGTTTATGTTTCTAAATCATTGTTTTTAATGTTGTTTGTAATTTTTCTTCTAAAACACCCATTGATACTAACTATAATGGCCTGACCAAAAATCATAAAGCTAATGCATTATTTTATTATATTATCATGATTAAAAGGATGGATGTCCTGAAGGACTGGTCATTTTAATAGCATTCATATTCAATATTACATAAATTAAACCCATAATAAATTTTGAAATATGGAATATAAAAATCTTATATAAAAATAAATTAAACTCTATCCATTATAGATTACTCAGATATTTATTCTTCATAACTAGGAAAAATTAATCATAATAAGGGGGACCTGAAATTCATTGTTTGGGTAGCTAAAGGGAAAATAATAACGAATTAATAAAACAATATAGAGGAAAATGTAAATAACTGGTAATAAATTACATTCAAATAACTAGATATGGAAAATTCAATATGGAAATGTATGAAACTAAATAACATTCCATTAAATCAACAAAATGAAAATTAAATGTATCCATAGATTTCCCAATGAAAAATATCATGGATTAATAATATCTAAAATATCAATGATGGAAATTCATAATTATTAGATATCAATTATTAGGTAGACATGGATATATACAATAAACATCCATGTTAAGGATTGTTTAAAACATCTAGTTGAAATCTATTTTATTTGGCCAAATTAAGTGTTGTATGGGAACCTGTAGTAGCATCAAGGAGCTATATAATTTCTATGTTCCGTGAATCAGTGAAATAACTAAAAATTATTTATATTGAATAATAAATTTAATCAATCAACAATATGCCTTATCAAACAACCATGTTTAATATAATACGATGATTTATACATAATTCCATAGAAAATCAAATAACTTTCAATGTATACACCGCATGTAAAATTATATGCATTTTAGGAAATAATAACATCAATCATATAAAAATATGGATATTAAAGAAACGTTTGATTAAAAAATAATTATAATAAAATGAATTTTTTATGATACTATTTACAATTAAAAATGTAGTTTATATTTCAAAGATAAATATTATGAAAATTATTGAGGAGAATAATCATTATACATTACAAAGTATCTCATAACGTAATGAAAAAAATTAATAATTACCACCATTATGTTATGACGTTAAAGAAATCATATTAAATAATTATAATTAGTAGATTCATGATATTAGTTGTCAATGGACATTATATACACAATATAAAAGTGACTTGGTGCATAACTACCAATACTTCTCAATGTAATGTATTTTTTACGGAATACATTATATTATCCTTTCTTTTGTTGTCCAGAATTTATCCTCACATATAGTCATTTAAAATAGGATAGAAAATTAAACCTGATAAAAAATTTAATTATTAATATAATATAATAACTTCTTATAATATTTTATTAGACATTTTTTAATAGTCTTTTACTAAATTTACTATTTTAGGTATTAATTTGATATTTTTTCTAGTGTATTTTATCTTGTTATTTTCTGTTCTAATTAATTAGATAATAGTTTCATAATCTCCAAAACTTATTTATAACAATGTATACGTTTTGGAGATAAAAACTATATGCCTCGTTCACATAGACGGTATTTTTTACATATGCATCAACACAACATTCATTTCTATGTCGTATTAGAAGAATGAAATGTAAAAGGTAAATATTTAAATTATCATTACAATATCAAATCTATGTATAATATGTTACCTATCTATATAAAAATTAGAATTAGTACGTTCATGTATTGTATATATTAATCACATTGTTTTATGGATTCGGTCGTCCACACATCCACAAACGACGTTATCTATATTACACATAATTTAGGGTATAATGTTTGTTTTGTAGAATAAATATAGAAGCATAATGAAATCATAAATATAATATCTATATAATATTAATTTTATCCATAATAATGGGAAACATGATACAAGGTAAAGAATAAATCAACAATCATCGTTTTCTGATGCAGTAGTTCATCGTACAGGTAAACAGTATGTTTGTTACACCTTAGACGGAGGTACATGTATCTGCAGGTCAAACTGTTAGCATTTAAAAACCCCAGTATATGGAGACTAATTTTTTTATATAAAAATATAATAATGGTATATGTTTTGGTGTATAATATATATTAAACTAGATAAATTAATAGAATGGGTTTCCTCTTAATTGGGTAAATCCTTTTGGTTTGTACTAAAACCCATCGACGTATTGCTTCCATATCAAGGATATGAATCTAGGAATAGTGGAAGGATGTTTGACATATTATTCGGTAGTGCTCAGTTGATCCATTATGTATTGATAGTGGTGAGGAAATGGGTATAGAAGAGGCCTTTAAATATTGGAAGAGGAGTGAGACTCTTGTATTATTTTTACAATTGAATTACATATAGGGTTTTCATTTTGAAATTTTATAAAATAAAATAACAAATTCTAGAAAAAAATAGTATAGGGCCTAAATATTCACTTATAATAACTTTTGGAATTGTTTTTGTGAAATTTGGGCCCTTAATATTGTGGTTTATTCCCTTAAAGAGAATAATTTTACCATTATAATTTTAAATAATTTTAATTACATTCTCTAATATTTTTGGTCAAAAAAATTTAAACTATTTAGAAATTATAAGTTATTTTAATTCTAAATATGGAATCCATTTATACAAATTAAAATGAATAAAATTTCAACAATTAATTTAAATTTAATCCCATATACGAGATGACAATAATGTTTTTATGTAAAAATGTTCCCAAGATTGCTATGTTTTTATAGTTAATTTCAAAATCAAATTGATTCTAATGAACTAAATATTAATTAATAAAAATATAATCAATTTAAAAATCTAAAAATATATAAAAATAAATTTATCCATATTAATAAAGTAGATTAAAACATAGTTTTGAACTAAAATTCAATATGTTTAACTATTGAATAAAAAAATGAAACATCACAAAAATTAATATAAAAAATGTCCCCTAAGATAATTTTTATGGTTATATTAAAAATATTATGTTTATATTGACATTTTATATTTATGATGGTGTCAAATATTAGATTTCATATTGGTTTTGCATTAGAAGGTGGACAACTACAATAATAATGTTATTGTATTCTATGGGTAATATTGAGTTTTTTCTTATATTGGGACTATAAAATATATCAGATTATAATAATAAATAAATGAATATATATGTATATATATAATTAGTACTTCACCCTAATTGAAATTAATTTAATTTATCATGCGGGTACATCTTTGTGATCATAAAAATAGTTTTCTATAAAAATATTCCCCCTGTATTAAATTGGTTATTATATTCATTTATGATTAATGTTTAACCACTGAATTCATTATATATTTTTATAAAACATATATTTTCATAAGTTATTTAATACTATTTATTAAAAAACATTTAATGTCTTCTCTATTCCTTATTATATTACACAATAATATTTCAAAACTAGATTATTGTTCAGTTAAAACATGGTCTTACATGTAACAGAAGCTATCGAAAAAGGTAATTCCTACATGTAAGGAAGTATAACCTAGTGTTTATGTGTATTTAATGATATATAATATATAGAATCTATTTAAAATACAAAATTTATATTAATGTACTAGGGTATTATGTTCACCAATGTGCGTGGTGTTGTGTGTCATGCATGATATCCAATAGAAGGTCCGTACTTTATAAGTTCGGGGTGTTACATCTATAATTTTAGTGATATGAACAATACGATCATTCATATTCTTTATATCTTCTGAAAAAATAAATAAATCAAAATACACATCAAACTTATTCAAATTCGTTTATTACCTTCCTTGAAAACACTTTGATAATCCAGAAGCAAATTATTCAATTCTTCATTTTCCCATGTCTAATGAACTTACATCCTATGATGTTGTTGCAGTTAGATTGTACATGATTATTAGTCTTTACATTACTCTGACATTCAATGTCAGATCATGTCTGGTAGCCTTGACCTGATTGTTAAAAGAAATTAAGATCATTGTATTATTTTTATCCAAATGAAAACTACTAAAAGACCCTTAATGTGAAAATAGATGACTAGATTGTTGATCAGTATATGGATTTATTTATCACATCTATTTAAATAACTCTACTTCTATACATTTTAATTGGTCCCATAAATTCATTCTTATTCCTTAGTCCAAAAAAATTCATATATATTGTCTTCCTTTAATTATCTTTTTCATCCATCACAGTTCATGATGATTTGTGTCTAGGTAACTCAAAATATCAGTGGCACACCGCATCTCATGGACGAGTGTCAGCGGATTTAACATCTGTGACATCTTCATATTACTAACTATGACACATAGAAATTTATTTCTCCATGTATTTTTCATTTTTGTTTGTTGGTCTGAATGAAAATAGGTATCTTTACCTTGTCATGTTTAAAATCATTCCTCCTACCCATCAAATAATTTGATTTCAATTTATATAACATCGATGAGCTGAGATCGATGAACTTGAACTTCAACCACATCCTACCTTAGACAAACTTCTACATGTATCAATAATTTTCTCATAACTTTAAAAATTTGTAAAATTTTATTTATAAAACTTCTGAGTTTCATTAGGTTGTATATTATCTTCACATTCATCTAGATATATCCTAATTTTCCAATATAAAGAACAATCCAATTTGCAGCACTAGTTCTCCCCCATTCGTTCATAATTTTTTCATCACAATATTTATAGAGTAAATATTATTTATTAATTAGAAAAATCAATGAATGATAATTTTTTCATATGATCAAGGCATAAGTCAATATAGATTTTCATTTAAATATTTCATTAATTATTCCATAGAGGTGAGTCCATCAAACCATTTCATTTTGAAAAAAAAACTCCCCAATAGGTCGAAATTTCTTATACATTTTTATTTCAATCATGAGATAATGATAATGATACAATCAATAGATTATACAAAGTGATGTTATTTCATTCTTCTTAAAAAACTCCTTAACAAAATTGTATGTACATTCTTCGTAAAAATATTTCATTTTCTACACTCAAATTCAAGCCATCCTAGTCCCAACAATCTACCCATTTAGATTTTTTTCATCCAATGTAACTAAATCACTAAACATTGTAACCTCATGCTATGGAGTACATATAAAAAATTGTTAGTCTACATGAACTACATCATATTTATAAATAATTATTATTTATTCCAAAACAATGTTGTCCAAAAATAGTGACTCGTGAAACACCATAATCATTTCTTCACATAATTATTCACCTCATCAAATTTTTCAATCATATAAGTTTCTTACAATGAGTCCAAATTTTTTTTAACATAGTTCACAAATTTATAAACATTATGTGTTTCTTAAACACAACTCCATTTACATACGTTCTCCTTTTAAAATGTTTTGAAAATATTTGATGGATAAAAATATGAAAAAATTATTCCCCTTTGAAAATACTATATAAATACAAATGAGATAGAAAACTAAATTTCATTTCAAAAATATTACGGGAAATATACTATATATCCTTATACATCCTCCAATTTTAAAAATATTATTTCAATAATGATATTTTTAAAATATAATTATCTTGTTCCCATATAAGAACATAATTTGTATTCAATTAATTAACCTCTACAATCTCTTTGATTAAATGATATTTGATATAAATATGTTTTTAATGAGAATATTATATTACAATAATCATTACTTGGATTGAACATTAGTTATCAGAACCCATGTGAAAGGGTATCATAAATTGAACTTTTAAATCAACCAACTGAGTCTTTATCCACATAATTTGGGAAACATATTTACTAAAAAACATAATCAATGTAACATCCCACCACTTCTCATTGGATTGAGAAGGAAGATGGGAATTACCTAACTGTTGGAAGTTTTTATAAGTCACCAAATACAGGAAATAAATTCAAATAGAATCCTTAATATTTGGGGGATGATTTTATCTTTTTAAAATAAAACCCAGAAAAACATGTCCTTAAAAAATAAACCAATACATGATGCATGGAATAAATGAAATTCGCCTAAAATAAATACCATTCATATAAATACCAAATACGAAATTGTACCAATGTGGAAGAATAAAAAACATCAAAATATAATATGGAATTCATATAAAAAAACTGAATGATTCCAAAAAAAGAAATATTAAAATTCCACAGGTGTAGTGATCTAACTCCCAAGAACATCCCTTGAATCACTCTACACTGATAGAGAAATTTGATACATTTTCTTATCACATATCCAAATAAAAAATATATAGAAACGCTCAAATGTTCCATTGTAGGGTTGATTATGAAAACAAAGTATTATTTCCCAAAATGACTTCCATACTCATGCCACTACAATATGACATGTTATCATATTCATATAAAAAATTTATATAAAACCATTTTCTCCTTTAAATAATTAATCTCAATGAGAAAAAGTACATACCAAAGTAGTTATCTAAGAATCGATGTGATATATAGATGTATATTAAAAATAAAACCTATCAAAACAACCATAAATGTTGAATTACTATGATATATGGACTTCAAAACACCCATAAATGCATCTAATTAATTTTATAATCAATGGAGAAGGGTTCAAGATCTTGAGAGTAAGAGAAAATTTTATTTGGACTTAGTTTGGTGAAAATTGAGAGGATAAATGTTGATACAAACATATAACCACTTTTGTAGGTAGTTTTTTAATCATGCACGGTTAGTTGAATAGTTATGAAAATAGTGGGCAAACCATGTGTCAGCCTCTCCCTTAAGGATGGCCTCACATTGTAAAACTGCAATGTTAAAATCTATATGCACATACTATATAAAATCTCACTTTACTAAGTCACATGGTTCCTCCTTTGTAGCCACATATTTTTTATATATTGTACACCATCACCTACTCCTTCCTTGTAGCCTATACCCAATTTAAAAAGTTTCCTATAGGCGGGATGGAGTTACCACCAAACATTCACTAACCACACACCGTTAGAAAATTCCTAAAACATTTCAATGGTTCTTAAAACCCTCAAAATATTTACCAAAACATAATATATACATAATTACATAAATGAAGGGTTACATACTTGAAATAGGTGGTCATATGTTATCCCTATAAATGGTCTTATTTCCTCTAAAAGTATAAAAAATCTTTTTCTTAACAATGCTCTTTCAATTTCCCTTTCATCTCCTTCTCTCGATCCCAATTACCTTATAGATTCACACCATGATTCCACAATACTTGCACTAGATTGATGATTTTCAGATGTAGTACATTCACTTTCATATACACAATTTGAACTATCAGAAGAACCAACAATAAATCTGGATCTATGTCATCATGATCCCCTCAGATCATATTGTTAGGGTTATGGTTATACATGTTCAACTGATATACATGGAAGACATTATGATCAAAACAGTACAATGGTGCTAATTAAAAATGATATTATATCTCACTAAATCTTTACGGAATAACAAAAGGGATTGTATCAATGATATAAGATTTCTTCCTTCTAAAAATTAATATGCTCAAACCATGGAGAGATATTCAAAACGACATGATCACTCACAAAAATAAATGTACAATCATCAACAATGATCTACATACGATTTCTGATGAATCTAAGAAGTCTCTATATGTTTCTTGATCATGTAAATCATCTATGTAGTTTCATGGACAATGAATGGTTGAACTAGTGAAGTATTACATGTTTAAACCCAAAAAAGGTGGAGAACAACACATAAGCCCCCACAATTTTTCAAAAGGATCCACATATATTGTGTAATCATTGTTTTTTATTTATGAGAACTTCATTAATGTCACATTATACTCCCATGATCCACCAAACACCATTACACAAGGCAACAACTTGTCTTCAAATGTTTGAATCATCTTTTCAGATTGGCCATCTATCTTAGGATGATATACTATACTCATACACAACTGTGTCCGATGAATATATTTTATGGATTTATAGAAATGATACATATTTCATGGATCTTTTAATGATATTATTGAAATGTATTTTCTATTCCTATTTACCAATTCACAAATATAAAATTTTGAAAATTCATTCACCGTTTGATATTTATGAATAGAGAATAAATGAGTTGATGTTGTGATCTAATCCACTATCATCCATATGGAATCATCCTTCCAAACAATTTTGTGGATACCTATTATAAAATACATAACAATATTTTTTGATTTAAAAATATAGAATTGTATGGACTCAAAAAATCATTTTGATCAATGATGTTGTTCCCTTCTAAATGTTTATGTATCTCAAATCAAAACAATCCAAAAAATATTTTTATTTTGACACACGAAAAATATTAATTCAAGCCCAAATATAACTCTTGTATTCTAGGACAAATACACCATCTTGAATTGTGGTAAAAATTAAAATTTTTTCCTAGTAAGTTATATGTACTAGAATCAAATTTCTAAAACATAGCACATAAGTTGCATCCAACCAATATCGCATAATGGTATCCACACCATTGTCTTTTTACCTCATAGTTATGATTTTTTCATCATATGTATGTCACTCTTTATCCATCTCCACATAATATGGAATGAATAAAGCGGGAATGAAGGATGTGAAATCACTTCAGTCTCTATATTCCATGTGTTTGTCAGCTAGGACAGACACCAAATACAACTTAGCTGAAGCTCCATTTTCCAGCAATGAATATGAATTTCTACATAATGCATCATCCAATAAATTCACCTTTCTGGTTGTACACATCAAGACAAAGTAAAAAATTTGGAGATATTCCAGCAATCATCTATTTCTCTGATTAGAATCCAATTATATGAAAATATGATTCATTCTATTATGATTAATAAACAAAATAAAGTGATCACCAAAAGTGTAATTAATCGATGTCTTCAAATCATGGACTATGAAAACTACCTCTAAATAATATGGTAGGTAGTTTTTATCATTAAAATATAATTGTATTGATCCATTAGCAACAGTAACATCTCCGTGCATGGGAACACATCCTAACCTTTTTTTTGAAGTATCACTCTACACCCTGTACCCTGGACCTAATTCTAGAAAAATCATGAGTGTAGGTGGTGTATGGAGACCATTCATCTCTTGAAAAGACATATAACATTCCTCATTCCATTCGAATAGGATATTTATCATTTTCAATGTATTCTTAGGTGAGAATAGTAATGAGACATCATGAATAATGAAATGGTAATAACTAGCTAAACCATGTATGCTGCAGATCTCGAAGATATCCATTGGTATTTTCCATGTGATAAAATCAAATTAATTTCTAGGATCTATAGAAACACCTCATTTGGTGATTACCTGGCCATGAAAATGTCACTATTTTTTCTAAAAATGTATCATTGATAGTTTTTAATACAACCGATGATCTCTCAAGATTCTGAACACTGTTGCCAAAAGATTCTCTTTCTCATCTTTTGTCTATGAATAAAAAAACATGGCATCTAGAAACACCCCTGTGAATTAATCTTGAATCCTAGGAATGATATGATTAATCAATTCCATAAAGACAATGGTTGAATTCATAATAACCAAATTCATCACCACAATTTTTTAATGGTCATATAATCTCTTGAATGTTTTCTTTGGAATATCCTCCTTCCAAACTCACAATTATTGATATCATGAGTATAATTAATTTTAAGATAACCAATGAGATTCTCACAATAGATCGAGCATATAATCAATACATGGATATGGATACCGATTAATTATAGTTACTTTGTTAATCTTACTATAATATATAGATATCTTTAGAGATTCTTCCACATTTTGGGAATACAAGATCAGAACTACCCATGATGACCTGCTCGACCAAAACAACCATTTACATTCCAGAAAACCCAACCACACTTTAGATTACATTAATTTCACTGGAGAAATTTGATAAGATGAAATGGAAATAAGACTAGTCCAATGAAGGTGATCAATAGTATATAGTAATTCTATCAAATGTGGAATCCCAGAGAAATATGTGTAGAAACATATCTCGAAACTAATCAACCACATCCACAAAACAACAATTTCTATTCTCTTAATTTGATTCCAATGAAAATTCCACCATCTACTATGAAATATTTAAAACTACTTGTTTTAATATAACCATTACACATTTATTTTCATTTAAGCATGCTCTAATGATGTTCTTGACATCAACATCAGTCATAAAACAATCCCAACAAGTATTATAATTGATTCGATCCTTGAACATGGTCATTAAATCCATATCAAGTATTATTTCATAGACATCCATTTATAGAACTAATAATTCCGATATTATCTTAACTCTATCAATAGTTATAGAACATGTTCTAGACACAGAGGCTTGACATTCATTTTGAATAATGGTAGTTTTTAGTTTTAACACAGATGGAATCATCTAAACTTATAAAAAAAATCAACAGAATGATAAGAAATAGATGAATGGTATTCACCATTATAAAAACCACCATTCATATGGGTAGAGAAAATAAGAATCATAAATTTCAAAATTTATGGTTTAAATTGGTTATCTATAATAATCTGTTTTACTCCATTTTTTTCTCATGACACTTTGTTGATTAATGCCAAATTTTGATTGCACTTATAGAGGATTCACTTTATTCCTCGAACCAACATCGATATCTCTATTTTTAAGAGATTTATTTTTCTCCCCTCATCACATCAAATCATATGTCACCTGAGACAGATATGATGTTTTTCCGTACACCTGAATATAGATCATTGTGAGAATAACACATAAGATGTTCTATTTAATTGAAATTGTAACATTCTCTGCGTGTTTACATAAAATACCACTTTATTTTTGTAAGAGAACCAATTTTGAGACATCATGAATTTCTCTTAGGACTTTAGAGAAGATTCATTGATCCATCAAACCAATTCTAAATCATTATCCTACCATTGAAATAGGAGTCCATATTTTTCATATTCAAAGTATTAGATTTTCCACAATTTCTCATAGGTATCAAAAACATCTTCCACCCATAGCTCATGGTATTTCAGTATCCACCACCATCTCTTAATTCACTATATTTGTATAATTCATTACATAGTGAATAATAATCATCGATAAAATATCCTACCTCAGCACCAATTCAAGTATATGTGCCTTTAAGTATAGACTATGAGAAAATTCAAGTCATAATGGGTCTAAATTCAAAAAATTGTATATGTGATCCATGAAAGAAATATTTCAATACATCATGTAGAATATGTCCATAAATCTCTAAATTATGAATGTGTGTAGTAGAATTTTATACATAATAGTTATTTAAAATGAACTCATGTAGGTATCATTTCAAATTTATTTTGTATTTCTAAATCCCACCATTAGCATCCAGTTACTCCTGCATATAATTTTCATGATTGACATTCAAATATGATGGTGTGCGAATGAAATCCATGATTCAATTCATCATTTTCAACAACACCTATTCATTTTACAGTTCTGAATCACCCTAAATCATGGGGGGATTTTACTTATGGAATTGAATGGAATGATCTTCTTTACCCGGTTAATCCATTTGGTTTCCTGTTTCGAGAAACATATATTCTTGGAAAATACTTTTAACTATGTATTGGATCCCACGTGGTTTACATACTATCATATACTCATCATTATTATCTGGTTGGTCCTATGATGTTACTATGTGCCATTTTCTCTACCGAACAAAAAAATCCATTACTTTAACTATCAGTCAACTGAAGACTTAACAATGTAATATTCTATCACAACACACTACCATAATATTTCATCCCAAAATTAAACTTTTACCATGTTCATACATTTATGAAAAATATCATCTTTCTTTAGAATGTAAAAACATGTTCCAAATACCAAAACCATAATTTTTTTGAAATTAATTCTTATAAAAACATTGTTATAATAATTTTTTATAAATTGACATGATGAATCGAATAATATATCACTACTCAAATTAGGATATGAAATTTTAGTGTGATTTCATTTATATATTTCATTTCATTCTCATATCATTTGATAATTACATGATAATAAAATTATAATTCATATAAGTTTCTCCAAAATACATATGTACCTAATTCTATCATTATATGATGTTCAACATAAAAAACAAATGATATATCGTTTTATTCTATTTTTCTGAATTCTCGATGATCCTACTCTTTTCCACCAATCCCATGCTATTAATATGTAATAATTAATATCATCATTCGGACTAAGATAACATAAAACTACTTGTTTGGCCTTGAATGAAAAAAATGATACCACTTGCATCATCTCACACCTCTTTAAATGCATAAGAAGGAAGAAGGACATTACATCACCTCAGGTATCATTCCCACAGTGAAAAACGTTGGAAATAAATTCCAGGTGATAAATAAATAGTTGTGGAAAATTTATCTTTTGGAAATAAAAAACCCAACCATTTGTTCTTTACCAAATAAACCACCACTTGCTTCATGATATAAATGAATGAAAACTCAATGAAAAACAATTTTTATCAATACAATAAAAAACAATGTACCATATTGTATGAATAAAAAACATCTAAATTAAATGTCGAAGATGTATCAAACTAAACCAAATTTTTACCAAAATAGATATGCAAAGCTCCAACAGGCTCCATGCTCCAATTCCACAAAACAACTGAAGTATCAATAGGTACCATAAAGGAATATTGATAGCTTACATTATCTCGTATCATGTTAAATGGTAACTGAAAAATAGGAAAATTACTAATGTATGGGTGAGTAGTAAAACATATTAGTCATTCTGCAATTTACTTCCCTACACACAACAAAAGGATAAAACACGTGAAAACATTTATAAAAAATTATATAAAATATTTTTAATACATTAAAAATTTATCTCAATGCCAATAAATAACATGCCAAAAATGTTTTTTCAAATATAATAATTTTCAATGAATAAAACTGAACTTTTCATTCTAACCATTTCATAAATTTAATTTGAAATTACCCATTACATATAAATTAGAAACATTCTACTAAAAAACACCACATTGAAGCTTAGTGTTACCATTAGTGTGGAACATCACATCCTTAGCCCGTACATAATGATGGCGGTTCTTCACTACCATTATTCATCCATTCCATGCAATATTAACCATTTAGTATAGGTCACATTCCAATAAAAAAATTCCAAACAAATCCAATCAATTTAATTAAACATCACTTTTAGTGAAAACCATAATAATTACCCATTAATTTAAAATGATCCAATTATTAAAAACATATTCCCAAAAACCATTTAAATAAAATAGAAATTTTATTGAAAACAATTTTCCAGGCATCATAACCAAATTACAATTTTAAAATCATCATTTTAAAATAATTTTACTAAATTCATCTCTGTCCAACTCAACCAATTTTACACAACATGACTAACCATCAAAAATGATGGATTCCAAAAATAATTAATAATACATCTAAAAAAAGTAATATGTAATCATGACTTCTTGTTATAATAATAATAGTCGATAATGAATCCATCTACCCTGATATTTTTGGCAAAACAAAAGAAACTAATATTCCTATGAAAATGTGTTAAATATCCAATAACCCACCTTTAATCTTTTCCATTAACTTCAAAACAAATAAGAATATAAACCATACAAAATCATTGATCTATTTACATTATTTGTATATATATGAATCTGAGAAAGTGGGGGATTATATATTAGGAAAACCAAGAAATCCGACAATATATGATGACAATTGCGACAGTCGGGCATCAATGGATGATGAAATTTATTTAAATAACAACTAAATCAATAGATAAAGGGTTAAAATCATTTTGAACATATAAAAATCATATTAGGGTTATTTTGGTGAAAATGAGGCAGTAATGGTTGATCCTGACCAATATCTAGTTTTTGATGATCTGGTTTTTAAAACATGCAAGGTTAGTTTCATAGTTAAGAAAATTGTTCACTATCCAAGAACAATCCTCTCGTCAAGGGTGAACTCCCATTCTTGGCCAACACATTTTAAAAATCTTCCAATATCCATGAAAAATCCCCCAGTCTCAAGTGCAATGGGTTCTCCTATGTGTCTATATAGTGTGGAAAAAGCGTACGCCTACCTGTGTTTCTTCCCCTAACCCTCTATCTCATTTTCCATTGTTTTTAGTATTAGTTTCACGGATACTACTATCCCTGGTCCATAATAAAATCCCATGAATCATGAAAAATTGTATCCAAAACCTGCAAAATAATAAAAAAATGCATTATACTCTTAAAATACATTAATTACGGTTTACGTACTTTAAACTAGGGGTGATACACTCATATTAATATTAAATAATATTCAATGACTTATATTTCATTACAATAAAATCAACACATATTTTACCCAGAATGAAAGCCTAACCTGATGTGGATCTTCAATCATTGACATTTCATGTAAAATCAGTATCTGAATACCAAAACAATTCAATAATTTTTAAAATATGAAACATATTTCAGAAATTTTTTATGCCTCTGATAGATCTCAGAATTCATTTTTCTTCTAATATGTGTGTTTATTTTGTTTAACATTTAAATATTGCACATAAGGTAACAATATAAACAATATCAGTTCTGGAGGTATCAAAACAAAAAAAAAATTCATCAAGCTTCTGGAACTATTTAGAGCCAACATCATTAAAATATCCATATTTAGCCATCTTTCTTCCTACTAAAATGGTTCTGAAAACTAGTTTCAAATATTCAATTATGATATTCTATAGATTATACATAGCACAATATTCATACGATATAAAAATCTATATATTATTTTTTATTATTTTTAACCAATGAAAGTATTTCATTTCACCCAACATTGACATCTCAAACTACTTTTTCATCTCCTTAGATAATCTTTCACGTATATCATTCTTCATTATCAATAAAGAAAATATCATAAACATGACTAATTATATCGATGGAGAAATACGGTTATTGTTTGGTGAAATGATTTATATCAATTATTCCTTTCTTAAAACTCATCTCCCTAAAATTTTTCTAATTAGTAATATCATTTTCTTATTGATTATTTATGGAATAAAAGGCTATCTTCAACACGAAAACATAAATTTAGTCTTTCCCATCAACAGATACACATGGTTATTCTATATAAAAATACTCTTCAAGTTACCCACACCGAATTGTGGACATAACATCCATCTAAAATATTTTTTGATACATCATTGTAATGAAATCTGAATAATGATTATGATTATCTATAAACATTCCACTAGAGAAAAAGTATCATCAAAATCAATGCCTTTAGTTTTTTAGTATCCATTTCATGTTAATCTATATTTTTTTATTATGACATCACATTTTTCATTCAGACTGTTCTGGAAGTCATATTTCTGCCAATAACATTTTTTTGTCTTTCATATTTTTTAGTTCCTAAGGATCATTATTATCAAGCTGATAAAGATTTTTATTAATATCTTGATCCCATTTTTATGTTCAAAAGGTTCTCTCACATAATTTATCTAAACATTTGAATTAATAAATCCAATGAAAAACTATTAATGGTTTTCTTATTTGAACCTTAATATGTAGGCCACCAAAAAAATTATGATCCAACATATTCATCACCACCCTTGGATGAGATTTTTTATATTCATCATCATGACTATAAATAGTTGACTTGAAATATTCTTCTTGAGTAGGATCATTTTTCCTGACATCCTTATCAAAACTTTTAATAAATATTCTTTCATCATTTTCACCTAACTTATTTCAAAGTGTCTGTTTGTATTCATATCATTTTTCAATAACATTCAAATAAATTGTTTCAACCAATATTCACGAATCTTTGTTGGAACATATGTATAGTCTCCCTTCCATAAAATAGACATGAATAATTATATCATCATCTTTGTATTAAAAAAATTTCATGTTTTCACCTTTAATTTTTATGATGCATAGAATCACGAATATAATTAAGTGTTTAAAACTTGGTGTTTTGTAATAAAACCATTCATATAGATTTATATGTGAACATGGTCTATAGAAACATTATTTTTTAATATACACAACAATACCCTTGGTTTTCTTCCAAAATTAATGGGATATACTATGTTCAATAACAATGTTTTCCCCATATGAACCAAGATTCAATTTTCCCATTCAACAACACCATTTTGTTGAGGAGTGTATGGTTTACTGAACACTTGAATTCAACATACACAGAATAACATTGTTAAATTTCTCATGTTTCTATAACACATGTGGACCAACTGTTTACAACTATTTCTATTCCACCATTCCAATGAAATTATAGTTTTAAACCTCACTGACCTAGAAAAGTTTTGCCTTTGTTTGTTAGAATCTTGTATCTATATTTCCATGTTCCCCTATTTTCATAAAAATGAATCTTTTCTAAAAATATGTTTTTATCCTTTGTAAAAATGTTGTGAAACACTTAACATGTTGTGTTTTATCCTATCAACATAGAATTATATCATGGTGTTAAACATGTCTTTACTTGGGATGAATAACCCAACACCATTAATTTTGAGGGAATTATCATTCCAAATGACATTGTTCCTTCATTTACCTCTTTTAAACTCTTCATAAACAATATTTATATTCTCATATTAAAATAACAACCAATTTCCAAGATCCATGGTCATTCTCTTCTTATAGAATTGAGAAATGTTTCAACCACAATGGTATTTTATTTCCATTTATCTTTCTTCAAATTCATATTTTAAAAAATGTTACGACTTTATTTTTCTAGTAACAATAATTGAAATCCATTTTCTTAGTGTTCATGAGGATATCAATTTTCTAAAAACCATTTCTGATGTTTGAATCTATTTTCAACTTTAACACCATCATTCTCATTTTTCATTTGAACATCCTTATATAACTTCTTACTTTTAGGATATTCCCCCACCACTCACTAAAAAATATCATTTTGATATTTTAGGAATTTTAATGATATTTTTATTTATGAAAATCATATTTTTATATTCATGAATCCCCCAAATACCTTCATTATCCACATAAATATTTTTTTCCATTGTAACTTCCATATAGACGTAAGTTGTGATCATGTTTCTCAGAAGTCCTCTTACATTTCTTATCATATCATTTTTAACTGTCAACATTTTTATTATCAATTAGAATTTTGTTTTCCAAATCAATTATAATTTTAGTTTAATAGGAACCATAACAAATAGAATCATTATCAGAATAATAATTTTTATAATGTTTTTACTTTTAAATTTTTTTGATCTATGATACATAAAAAGTGTTCCCATCTTTCTTATTCATAGAATTTGTTCAAAATTTCTTCCAAAAATTTAATTAATACTTTTTATCTTTCGTAGGTTTACCCTTTCTAAAATATCACCAATATAAAAGATACAATTTTTAAAACTTATAAACCTCATTTCAAATTTAGAATGTTTTGTTAGAAAATGTATAACTTTTATTCTTCCACTGTATTTTTTACATGAATATGATAATTTACATGAATTTCATTTTGAGGATAATTATTCAAACCATTAATCTCTTTTTCATATTAACATTATCTTCAGGAAAACAATATTGATTCAATTGTTGATGTTTTTTCACATTTCAAAATCACAATTTCTTTATCATGCCTCCCAATCTTCCTAATACATTATTTAAAATATTTTTTTAAGTTGAAATTATAATATAGATTCTTATTATTAATAATTTCTACATACTAATTCATTATTGTTATCTCCGTCTATGAAAGGATCAACACTAAAATTTTTTCTAGATTTTTCTGATTCATCACCACTGTCTTCTTCTTAATAATCATTTCACAAGAATCATATACTTTTATATTTGGATAATTACCTATTCTTACCTTTTGAAATATATTTCCCATTATCAACTTGTTTCTTCTATGACATTCATTGTATTCTTTGAACTTTATCACCATACACTTATTTCATTGTTTGTGTATAATTGTTTGTATTGTTCTCAACCATTCCACATTCATAACATTTCAAGGGTTGTTTTCCACTATAATTTATTATACCCATATTTACATTTTTAGAAAAAGGATAAAAATACATTAATATTTTAACATAAATCATTTTGAATATTTGAGTTCGAAACATCTTCTACCTCAAGAATCCTCTAGGACATTCCGTGGTTGGAATTTTTGAATTTTATTTCTAGATCATATTCTATTTATCCTTTATAACATTATCCATTCCAATTTACATAAATAATTACAATACTATGAAGATAATCGAGATAAAGAGTTTTAGGATCTCTTTCTTCCAATAAGGAGACATTGTCATAAATTTTGTTATGAAAAATCATTTTTCTATTTCTAAAAATATTATAATCATCCAACCTTTCCTATGAAATTTGATAGTGATAAAGATGTCATTAACCCCTTTTAAAGATGTCCTCAATAATACATAATTACAAATATCCAGATCTTCATACCTCAACCTCTATATTATTATTTTTCCCATATTTTCTTTAGTATATCCTTTAGATTTGTTTTTCAACATATCCCATATTCCATTGGATATAGCAGCACCATCCACTGTTAAAAACAATCATTAATAATGTGATGAGAGTAAAGCATTATTAACTCTACTATCATTATCAATCTTGTTCTTATCAACATATGTAAGAGGAATTTTATAATCAATAGGATATAAATAATTTTTTCTATTTTCAGGAACATCATACCAATGATATATTAGATAAATAAACATTATATGATTATAGATATTATTGTTATTTGCATTGAAGAACATGAAAATTTTACTTTTTACACTATTCATATTCTCAAACATATATTCTCCCAAAAACATCATCAAATATTTATTTAAACAAAAGTTCAATCATGATACTATATTATATTTCCCAATAAAGATCAATGTATCATTTATAGGGGTGAATCATTATATCATTTTTTATGAATACCAATTTTCAAAACAACCTTATCATCCATTTAATGTGTTTTTTCCTTATCAATAAAAAAATCACACATCCACTGGGACATTAAAATTTTCTAGGCTCACTGCTTTAAAAAATTAGGTACTTTCATGGTATGGTTTGGAAAAAATCTAATTCCAAAAAATCCATAACAAATTAATCCTTTTGTGTGGATGTAAATAAGTAGGATATTCCCTAACACTTGTGTAGAACTATGAACAATACATCATTCCATGAGTTCAAGTAGCACAATATGACATAACAAAATATTTTGTAACAAGTTATGAAACATCTCACTGTAAGTTCCTTGTAAAAATTTAGAAATAAGATCATAAATACAAATATATTCAATTTTAATCAGAATTATGAAAGAAATTATTTTCGAATTCATATTGGAGGTCAGATTGATTTCACATTTTGATTTGTGAGTATAAATTTTCAATAAAAATATGTTATTTTTTCAGAATACTTATAAAAAATTTAGAATGGCATATATCTCAGTCTGTAAATCCCATTATGATTTCTCAGTTTGATCTAGAAGCACTGAATACAATTTTATTTCTTCTTCATTCCTTCTTATTCTCATAAAATATGCTTAATAAATCATGATCCATAAAATTATTTTCTCTACATATATTCGGTGATCGACCTACAATATTCATCATTTTATCTATTTATCAAAAAAAACGTATAACCATTATTTATAAGTGACCCAAATGTGGTTTTTATGGAATAATGGAAAATGTTCTTTCTCAACATAATTTCTTGAATCGTAAAATTCAGTTGAATTTCAGATATTTCATTGAAATATTCAGCGCATAAAAAGTCTTCTAGAACCTTATCGATCTTCGTACAACACAATATTTCTTCATACCTTATAACCTTTCAACATTTTGATTCCAATATCCATTCTGATTTCTTCAATATGATGATGGAATTTGTAAAACAATATATTCATCATTACATTTGTCCGCATCCGTTAAAAAAATATAATTCTTATTCTGATATAATAATTATGAGGAATAAACCACATTATTCATTACTTTTCTACCCAGAAAAATAGGCATATAAAAACATATGATCTCTCACAATGGTGATATGAAAATTCTTCTCATTCTGTTAGTCCATACCAATTGAAAAAGTGTTCATTTAAAACCATTCGTCAATATTATTAAAGTAATTTTATTATCTAAATTGAATTATAATTTACATTCTTCATGGAACTCTTCTTCTATCTTATTTCCATTGGTTGAAGAACATGTTTCCAATTACGTTTTCAGTGTTAGGCTATATCTGATTACTAGTCACTACTTCACTCTGACAATCGAAGACATCTCTTGTCCAATGTTCTTAATATAAAAATTCTAAAAAATTTAAAATCTATATTTTCTATGGACATAATTTGATACAACAAAAAATTCATCATCATGAAAACGTTTCACTGCATTTTTTATTGTTCACTTATATTCTTCCCTACATCAGTTTCGACAACTTCATTTATTCTCTTTTCAAAAGGTCCCAAAAAATTTATTAATCATTTGTCCCAACAACATTACAATGATTTTTTTCATTGGATTATATTTTCATAACATCAAAAATTCTTATGATCGGTGTCATGATAACTCCCAATATAGGTGGAACACCGCCTCTAATGGACCAGGGATAGTAGCTTCAACATCAGAAAAATTTTCTCTTTTCTGTTTACGATACACACAAAATTCATTCCCCAAATATATATTTAATGGGATTCAATGGCTTGACTGAAAACTAGAATCATCATCTTTTCATGTTTTCATCAATCCTTGCTAGCCTTCAAACAATTCTGTGTCTATTGATCTCACACTGATTAATTGATACTGGAGAACATTAACATTAGTAACTTCCTACATTCAAAAAACATATTCTTGTAAGCATGAATATCTCATAACCATGGAAAAATTTATGATTGTCTATAGAATAATATATCTTTTAATATAAATTATTTTTACTTCCCATCCCTCAATATTCTTCTTCCATTCTCCAAAATAGTCACCAATATGATTGGAGGAACTGTTTATTTCCTATCAATCATAAGGTTTTCATCACATGTTTTACAAAATATTTTTGATTTATAAATTAATAAATATCAATGTAATATAAGGTCTTCATTCGATATAGTAAGACCTTGAAGATGATTCTCGTTATGATCATACCTTAATTCTCGATCTGATTTGAGTTTGATGAAACTTTTCATCCCGAATATATATCCCCAATCCGATAGGCTTTTATAATAATTATGAGTTCAATCATCTATTTATGAATAAGATTTTATTACATTATATTGTAAAGTGAGGTGATTTATTTCTTCATCGAAATTTACATGAAAAAATAACACCTATTTCTTAAAAACATATTTATCTTAAAATTGCATCTTCCTGCAATAATTGAGATCCCTTCTCCAAGATACCCTTGGTTATAGGAAATTTTGGTTCCCAAATTTTGTTTATTTGTGGTGGTTTCCATAAATAAAAGGGATCCACCTTTGTCTGTAAGATATCAATACCTTCCATGGATACACCCTCCAAAATCAAGGAAAATCATATAGATATGTGATTATACACTAGACCAATATATATCTATATCCTTTTTACCATTTATGGAAGGCTGCATACTGCTTTATAGTTGGATGATAAATTGGGCTCCCAACCTCATCCTCAGTGTGTTATTGGTTTTATTTATACATTAAAGCTTATAAAATATTCCAACAATTATGAAAAACAATACCACCACTTTATTAGATGATTTTATAGAATATTATAATTTTCCTCATTATTATACAATATTATATTTTCACATGTTTTGTGACTCAGTACTGTAACCCATTTTGTGGGAATCATTATATTAAAATCTCACAATAATAAAATGAAAAAATAAGGATTCATATTTATACTTATATATTTTTTCATATATTGAATATTTATTTTGACGTTATTTTTTCCAAATGTATATAGTTTTTTATACATATATTTCAGGAAACTATTATTTCACTATGGATCATTTTTCCCCATGAACTCTACTTTATTAAGCGATTTTTAATACGATTTGGTTCATTTTTTTAATTTTCAATATTCCTTTTTTCTCACCAATTATTCTATCAATTATTCATGGAACTATTCATTATTATTTGGGTGGTATTTAGTAAGATTCATTAGAATCTAATTTTTCTGTTCTATATTATCAATGATAATGGAAAAATATTGTATTTGATAGAAGTTATTTACTATGAAATTATATTACAACTATATAAATTTAAGTTGGATATTATGATTTAATTTTTAAGTCATTTTTATTCGTCTTTTTATAAAGAATCTTGTAAGATCATTTTGTTGGGTTTTCAATTTCTAATTCAATATTTCCTAAAATTATATTGAATGATCTAATATGTTTTAGTCATTTCTTGCATTATTGACCGATGTCAAATTTATAATTCTTTATAGAAACATAAGCCTAATATTTTCCATTATTCTTTAAATATTTCCTATGTCATACTTATGGTATATAAATCTAGTAGAAATTATATTTTTATATTTTTTAATATATGATGGAAAAAAATTAACATTTAAAA
This sequence comes from Viscum album, assembly GCA_963277665.1. Taxonomy (NCBI): domain Eukaryota; kingdom Viridiplantae; phylum Streptophyta; class Magnoliopsida; order Santalales; family Viscaceae; genus Viscum; species Viscum album. The sequence goes on from OY728159.1 coordinate 1,219,371,138, forward strand.
TGATTGAGTCATTTTATTAATTTGATCGTCATCCTTTAGAATTAATTATTACATCAATTAAATATAGTCAATAGATTATTTTAATTTCCATGATTTCGATATTTCACAACACAATATTATTCTATCCTTCCCCAAAATAATGTTTCTATTATTCAAGAAATTAAATAGGTCATGGTTGAGAGAGAGGGGGTACTGAATTAAGGGTATATTTTAGAGATGAATGTTCTTGGGTGCAAAATTTTGTTGGGTATTGGGGAGGGGATTGTGATTAAATATAAATTTTCATCATTATTAACCCCCACTAAAATTAAATAATGAAGATAAAAAAGTTTTATGAATCGGGATGGTCCAAAATAATTAGTTATTGACCAATTATCATGATCATTTAGTTTTCAGTGGTCAAACTGAGACGGGTCCAAGCTATATAATTCATGGAACAAATTAACTTGTGAATGAAAAGTAAAATCGGTAATCCATTAATTATTTATTAATTGTTTTATGTTATTTACATTGAGTTTGGGAATGGGTATTTGGGTCAATGTCATATTAATGTGTACTTTTATAGGGTTTTTATATTATTTAATGAACAATTCATACAAGGATAGATTCATTTTATGTGACATTCCAGATTCTTATATCCTTACTAACATTCTGAAAGTCGGAATTAACATTTTATCCCTAATTAAAGAGATTATAATTCATTGTAATTTTTTTTCTTTTTGTGTCAATTATTTTATATCTATTGTAATCATATGGGAAGAATAATTTATTCATGGTTGGAGTGTAAATATATTATACTATTACTATGCATGATGGGTGGGGAATTCCTTGTTATTTTCAAACACAAATTCATTTTATTAAATAGAAGATGATATATAATTAAATAATTGGTTGTCAAATTATATTATGATACCTAATGATGATGAATTAAAATGGGTTATTGAGGCCTAATAATTTTTTTAATACAATTTTTATGGACATTATTTCTTCATACATATTCTTTTATAAATATATTGTAATATGGAATGACTATTGAGAAAATTTCCTCATGGGGGTAAGAAATTATTCATCTATGGGTGAATTTGAATTGATTAATATGTATTTATAGTTGCGAATCAAGTTTTAAAAATTTACAAATCATTCATAAAAAGATTACTAAATATTCATTCCATGTAATATTTTGGTTTTGATAAAAAAATATAATGTAGTTATACTGATGGATGTAAATAGCTATAGATCATTTATGTCATGTATACATGATTTATGATATTAATTTTTTTAGAATTTAGATAAATTTGATACAAAAATAACCAATCAATACTTGAACATAATTGAAAATATTAAATATAATTATGTATTAAAACCCATTCATGTTTTCAATATTTAATGTCATAATGACCAAAAAAGTTGTTTTTAAAACCCATGGGAACTCACATCTATGAATCATATATAATACTAATATTGATTATTATAATATTAATTCATATCAGGAATAATAAATTAATGAGAAAGTAATTTATAAAAATTACATCTATAGGATATCCTATGAATTTATGCTCTAAATACACAGTCAATTCATGAATGGCGATGGAATATTTATATATAGTTCTTAAAAACAATTATTGTTCATGAAATTTTACTACTGGACACATTTTATTATTTTATCCATGGATTCCAATAATATTTTTTGTATTTCCAATTTTGGAATAATATTTTTTCCACCTTTAATTCAATTGGTGTTGTTTCATGATTTCCTTGTCTCTAGTATTTTTTCCCACAATTTCAATATATTTTCAATTATAATATGTGTTCTCCCCTCAATAACATTTCTTCAATTATGATTGGTCCTCCTTATATAATTTTTTATATCAGTTTGAAGTGGTATGTAATCAATAATAGAGGGATATAGTTACCAATTATATGAATCTTATAAAAAATTAAAAATCAAATTTTAGAAGAATTATATTTGAAATTTATTATCTCATGTAGATTTGTATGATCTGTGTCATGAGATTTACAATGGAGGAAAACTAGTCTACTTGATTTGATTTGGTTAAAATAAATAAAATATATTCTATAACATAACAATATATGAACATAATGTGGTAATATTTTTAGTTATTACAAGACCATGTAATTTTCAACAATTTGGGTAATTAGTTTATTTTACATAAGAAATTGTTAATGTTGAAAAAAATGCACGCATTAGTTAGATAATTACATTAATAATAGAAATGATATCATATGAATAAGACCCCAAAAAATGAACTTCCATCCCAACTCAGTCATGAAAATCTTCCTCAATTTAAATTTTTCTCTTCACATTATCCCAAAAATGATGAAAATTCAATCTCTTGGTAACCATTTCTAATGATACATAGAATTTTAATCACTATGTGAAAACAATTGACATCCATCAACAAGAACATTTATGTTATTATATGTCCATGAAACATAGTATAAATATTTATATTTGTTTCTCATTTTTGAATATAATGATGCTTTGAGGGAATGTCACTCAATTTGGTATTAAGATTGATTTTAATACAATGTGATTTGTTTGTTGATGAAAATATGGCAGTGGGGGGAGTATCAATTCCAGCATTCTATTAAATTGTGTTTTATATTGTGTGAATTTAGGAGTTGTCATCTTTTTTGGTATGATCATGTGCTGATTATAAAATGATGAATTAATAACTGATTTCTTGGGATTAGTATGTGATACAATAATAAAATTTATTTTATGTGTTGGTAATAATTTGTAATTAATATAAATCTTCTATATATATATTGTAAAATATACTGAATTAATATAAATATATATGTCTGTTGGATGTTTCAATGAACTATATATTAGATTATAGAATATATTAATAAATTGTGGAAAATTATATGATAAATATGTGTAAATTTGGTTTCAACAACACATGTGTGATTATTTATTTTCTTTGAGGTGTTTCTTAAGGATGATAATCACTATTATGGTGAGTTTAGTTAAAAGAAAATATTCATAGGATTCTTTAGGAAGTTAAAATAATAAAAATTGATTTCATTCAGGGATATATTTTTAAATAAAATAATTTTTAATTTTATGTTTTTTAATTTAATTAAATTATATTTACTAAAACAAAAAACATATTTATATTGTTCTTAACATTTAAAGATGGTCATTTTCAGTTGATAGGGTGAAAATGTAGTATTTGGGGAATATAACATATTCAAATTAATGAGTACGACAACCAATATATGTGATTTTTGGGGGATTAATAATACCAAGATGAAATTCATAGATATTACTATAAATGTAACAAAAATGATACAAAATAAGAGTTACCCCATCAATGGAACTATTACACATTAAAATATATAATGTATTGGGAACCTATAGTATGAGTTTATATTTATCATGGTAGTAAGAAAGGTAGCATAATTACGTGAATTATATAATTGAAATCCAATTTATGGTTATTTTTTTGGTTATCTTAAATAGAAATTACATTGATCTCAGTTTTTTATCCTTTTATTATAATACATTATATTTTACATGTTGTCACGACCCGTCCTCGGGGCCCGTGTCGTGACTACCCCAAGCCCGCCTTCCATAGGCCAGGGGCTGGAGACTAGCACCAAGGCGTAAAATCCCAGTAAACAGGGAAGGCATTGCCTTTATAAGTAACAACCACACAGAGTCAGCAAGCGGAAAGTAAAGTGCAGAAAAGTAAAGGGGGCCGGAAATACAAGACCAACTGTAAAGTACAACTGAAAAGTAAAGTACAGCAACTGAAGAAAAGACGGCGGCCTCGTGTCGTCCACTGGCAATCCAACCTGAAGGGTGGGTACAGATAGCCTCCAGGCTCCTCGGGTCCCACGTCCGCTCCGAGCACGTCCCGCCCAGTGGTCCACCTCCAGGTACCGTCCTGCTCCACGCCCCAACCGCGATCAGCGCTGTCCGTCGTCTGCAACCAACACAACAAGGTGTGGGCATAGCCCGTGCAGGGGTGAGTACAAGCTACTCAGTAAGGACCCCGAGACCCCCGAAGGTCTCCCGAAATCCACAAAGGATATAGCACAAAAGAAAGATGCAATCACGAAGTAACATCTGACTCGACTTAGGTATATGCCCATACATATACCGAAGTCCCCATTCCTAGCTCTGCTCACGAGCTCGAGAACAACTCAATCCACAAAGGAAAGCAAGACTCAAATCCACAAGGAGAGTAAACAGTAAATCCACAAAGGATAGTTCAACACAATCCACAAAGGAGAGTAAACAGTAAATCCACTTAGGATAGTTCAACACAATCCACATAGGAGAGTAACATAAGATTCAGCTCAACCAGGTATACTTTTTCAGATGACGTCAAAGATGATCACTGATCCATCTAAGTCGTCGGACCCACAAAGGATCGATAGGTACTAACCCCCGCAGAAGACCCACACAGGATCGGGCTCACACAGAACCTGTAGGCAGTGGCTCACACAGAACCGGTAGTAAGGACCCACATAGGATCGGGCTCACACAGAACCTGTAGCACTGATCCACGTAGGATCGCTGAGTGCAGTAGTCGACGCAGTCCACTGAGGATCTCTGCACAGTCGTCGCCGCAGTCCACGAAGGATCTCTGCTCTGCCGTCGTCGCAGTCCACGAAGGATCTCTGCTCTGTCGTCGTCGCAGTCCACGAAGGATCTCTGCTCTGTCGTCGAAGTCACAGCCAGCGCTAGGGTTCCCGCACATAGCGAGCTCGTTTAGGAGGGTCCGCTCCACGAGCCGAGAGGCTGATACATCAACTGACACGTAGTCCGAAGTTGATGTATCCAAAAGTTCCGTATCGACAACATGATCTCAACGCAACAGACGGCGCGTCAATCGGACGCCCGGTCTGAGAGTTATTGGCATTTTCGTCCCAGGGGCCCGGTTGGTTTTTAGGGAAAAACCGACCCGACCGTACTCCGCCTGTATCCGATCCTCGGGCGGAGTATTCCAAAAGTTCCATCTCACTTAGAGGAAACTAACACAGCTGACGGTACGTCGATCGGACGTCCGTAGCTCAAGTTATGAGCGTTTCTGCTCCGAGGGCCCGGTTGGTTTCGTGTACGAACCAACCCGGCCGAACCCAAAGTCTTTCGAAACCTTGAGTATAATATACCGAAACGACCGTCTTGATCCAAGGATCGCGTAGCCGCTGACGGTTCGTCAATCGGAGGTCCCAGGCCCAAGATATGGGCGAAGGACCGAAGAGGGCCCGAAACGGGGGTTCCGGGCCCGGGGCGACCCGGCCCGAACCCCCCCCTGGGGTCGGCCGAACCGGGTCGGCCCGAACCGGGCCGGCCCGAACCGGCCCGAACCGACTCGGCCGGGTCCGGTCCGGCCTGGGCGCGGCCCGGCCGACCGGACCGGCCGGCTCGGCTTCGGCCGAGCGGCCGAGCAGGCCGCCGCCGCGGGTTTGACCCGCGGCATTTGGAGAAACGCGGCCCCCGCGGGGGGCCGCCTGTCACGCGGACGCGGCCGGGCCGCCGCGTCCGTTCCCGGTTCCGCGCGGCCGCGGAACCGGCCGCCGCCGCCGCGGCTTCAGCCGCGGTGGAAGATCTCCACGGCGGCGCGCCGGGCGCCGCCGCCTCCGGTCGCCGGCGCCGCCGCGCCGGCGACCCGCGCCGCCGCCTCCTTCCGCGGGCCGCCGGAGTTGCTCCGGTGGCCCGTTTCCTTTCCCGTCTGCGCCGTTGCTCCTCCCGGGGGACGATCTTCACTGCGGAAACAACGGATTGCCCTTGCCGCCAGGTTCGTCGTCGTCCGCCAAATCCGCACAAAAAGGGAAGATCGGCGGAGGGTTGCCGGGTCTTGTTCGTTAGACCCGCTCCCTCCGCGTTAATCATAAACAACGGGAGAAAAGAAATAAGATGATCAACACATGATCCAACAATTTTATTTAAAGATAAAATTGTTCGCTTGAAACCGGCTTTTTAAATTTTCAAGAACGTTCACGAGAAAATTTAAAAGGGGTAACTTTTCCAAAATAAATCCTTACCTTGAAGTCGTCGTCGGACGAGAGGTCGTCGCGGAATCGCTCGTCGCGGAAGAAGGAGATCGTCGCGGTATCCGGCGTCGCGTCGCCAATCTCCGGATCAAGAACAAACAGATTTAATTAATTAAATCCGTTGTTATTGAAATTAAGAAGGGAGAATTTAGAAGTTTCGATTCTCACCTTTAACCGTCGATCGCAGGTTCGCCGCGGAAGAAGAGGCACCGAAGAAGAAGAAGAAGAAGGTCGCGGAAAAGCTGTTGACGTCGCGGATCATGCATCGTCGGATTCCGGTTCCGGCGTTCTTCGCGTTCTTCGCGTTCTTCGCGTTCTTCGCGTTCTTCGCGTTCTTCGCGTTCTTCGCGTTCTTCGCGTTCTTCGCGTTCTTCGCGTTCTTCGCGGAGAGGGTGGAGGCTCAGAGGAATTGCACAACGATAGCAATCCTCCAAAATAGACAAGTTTGTCTATTTTATTATTTTGCCAACAAACGTAAAACGCATAAGTGACGACCCAATTAATTCACGAAGAAACAGTCCATTTAATTCACGAAATAAACCGCCCAATTAAATGGTCTGTTAAGAATTAAAGAAAACGCGTCGGTTGACTTTTCAGTTACTTTGACGGGTTTTCGCGGGTGCGTTACTTAGCGAAAGAAACGGCGGGGCTCGTGCGGGTCCCACCGCACAAATATCCTACCAAGGGGTAGGATATTTCTGGATAGCATCCTATCCAGTTCAACTCAGTTCAAGCCGCCTTTAAGTGACTTTAAGTGGCTTCCAAGCAGTTTAAGTGAAATAAAATAAAGTTGTCGCACAAACTTTATTTTATTTCTGACTTAAAGCCGCAAAATTTAAAAACCACGTCTGAGCAAACGCAACTCCGGAAGAGGCGTTTCTAAGCAAATACCGGCGCTGCGATTTCATCGGTGCCCTCAGAATTTGATTCCGGGCAAGGGTTCAAAAGATAGAAAAACCCGCTCGTCCGTTCACTGAACGTACCCGAGCCAAACTTCGGAAATTGATTCCGGGCACACCGGGCCTCGGAATCAGGTGCCGTCTGAAGCTGCGCTCTTGTAAAATTCCAAAGAAAATTAAAAAAAAAAAATTTTCCTTGAAATTTGCGGGTCTTTACATTACTCCCACCTCAGGGCTTTACGTCCCCGTAAAGATACATCAAAAACTAGGGGAACAAATGGGGGTACTGAGCACGCATCTGAGCCTCCCGCTCCCAAGTGCTCTCCTGGAGGTTCCCGTGCTGCCATCTGACGCGCACAAGAGGAATCGACCGCCCACGTAGGACCCGCTCCTGTCGATCCTCGATCTCCACTGGAACCTCCGCAAAAGTCGCCCCATCGTCCACGTCCAGCTCCCCAAAGTCGATGATGTGCGTCGGGTCGTGCACGTATCTCCTCAGCTGAGACACGTGGAAGACGTCGTGCACCCGGTGCAACTGAGGGGGTAGATCCAGGCGATAAGCCACCTCTCCTATCCTGCTGAGGACCTGGAAAGGCCCGATGAAGCGTGGAGACAACTTGCCGCCTCGGCCAAATCTCCGAAAACCACGTCGAGGTGAGACACGCAAAAAGACGTGGTCGCCATCCTCGAACTCCAGTGGCCTCCGCCTCCTGTCAGCATATGACTTCTGCCAGCTCTGAGCTGTCCTCATCCTCTCCTGGATGATCTGGACCTTCTCTTTCGTGGCTCGGACCATCTCTGGTCCCACGAGTGCTGACTCCCCAGGGTCTGTCCAGCACAACGGTGATCTGCAGGGTCTGCCGTACAACGCCTCGTATGGTGCCATCCCGATGGTGGAGTGGTAGCTGTTGTTGTACGCGAACTCCACCAAGGGTAGGTGGTCCTCCCAGCTGCGACCAATGTCGAGAACACATGCACGGAGCATGTCCTCGAGTGTCTGTATGGTCCTCTCCGTCTGACCATCCGTCTGAGGGTGGAAGGCTGTGCTCAGATGGAGCCGCGTCCCGAACGCCTCCTGCAACCCCTTCCAGAGCCGGGAAGTGAAACGAGCATCTCGATCGGAGACGATAGATGATGGCACACCGTGAAGCCGTACGATCTCCTGGACGTAAAGACGTCCCAAGCTCTCCACTGAGCCCTGCTCTCTGATGGGTAAGAAGTGTGCCGACTTGGTAAGTCGGTCGACAATCACCCAAATGGAGTCGTGACCTCTGGAAGTACGTGTAAGTCCAGTCACGAAGTCCATAGATATGCTATCCCACTTCCACTCCGGGACCTCCAAGGGCTGTACCAAACCTGCTGGTACCTGATGCTCTGCCTTCACCTGCTGGCAGGTGAGGCATCGTGAAACGAACTCTGCCACAGCTTTCTTCATGCCCGGCCACCAGTGCCGTCGTCTGAGATCCTGGTACATCTTCGCCACTCCGGGATGTACCGCCAAGGGAGAAGTGTGAAACTCTCTCAGCACCTCCTCTCGTAAAGCAACTGGTACGAAGGTACGCCCTCTGAAAAGGATGTCGTGCTCTGCTCCAAGGGAGAAACCATCAGGCGCCTGACCTGAGGATATCAGTGCACGCCGGGTCTCACAGTCAGCGTCCCCACGCTGAGCCTCTCTGACCCGCTGTAGAAGTGGAGGAGAGACTATGAGAGACTGAAGAAAGGCTACTCCGTCTCTATCCACGAAGGATATCTGCAAGGAGGCTAGCTGCTCCGTCGCCTCCTCAAGTAGCTGAATGCCCGTCCTCCTGCTGAGGGCATCGGCTACCACGTTCCCCTTCCCAGGAGTATAGACTATCTCCAAGTCATAGTCCTGGAGGAACTCAAGCCATCTCCGCTGTCTCAGGTTCAGGTCCTTCTGAGAGAAGATATACCTGAGACTCTGGTGGTCAGAAAAGACAGTGAAGCGCTCGCCCATCAGATAGTGCCGCCAAGTCTTCAGAGCGAAGACCACTGCTGCTAACTCCAGGTCATGAGTGGCGTAGTTCTGCTCATGCGGCCTCAACTGACGTGATCCGTAGGCGATCACGGCCCGCTCCTGCATCAGGACGCACCCGAGTCCAGTCCCTGATGCGTCGCAGTAAACTACGTATCCAACTCCCTCCTCAGGCAACCTCAAGATAGGTGCGCTGGTCAATCTCTGTCTCAGCTCCTGGAAGCTCTGCTGACATCTGTCTGACCACACAAAGGGTTTCCCCTTCTTCGTCAAGGCTGAGAGTGGTGCCGCAACTCTGGAGAAGTCTGGCATGAATCTCCGATAGTATCCCGCTAGGCCCAAGAAGCTCCGCACCTCTGCCACGCTCCTGGGTGGCTCCCAAGCTAGCACTGCCTCGATCCTCACGGGATCCACTGCAACTCCCTCCTCAGAAATGACGTGCCCCAAGAAATGGACCTCACGTAACCAAAACTGGCATTTTGAGAGCTTGCCATAAAGCTGGTGCTCTCGGAGTGTGTCTAGCACAACTCGCAGGTGGTAGGCATGCTCCTCCTCAGTCGTCGAGTATACCAAAATGTCGTCAATGAAGACAACGACAAATCGGTCGAGGTATGGCTGGAAGATCCTGTTCATGAGGCTCATGAACACTGCTGGAGCATTGGTTACGCCGAACGGCATAACCAAGAACTCATAATGGCCATACCGACACCTGAAGGCCGTCTTCTGTACGTCCTCGTCTCGAACTCTGAGCTGATGATAGCCTGACCGGAGGTCTATCTTCGAGAACCACCACGCTCCCTTGAGCTGATCGAAGAGGTCATCAATCCGTGGCAGCGGATACTTGTTCCTCACCGTCACCTGATTCAGGCGACGATAGTCGACACATAGTCGCAAGCTCCCGTCCGCCTTCTTGGCGAACAAAATCGGGGAAGCCCAGGGTGAAACACTGGGTCGGATAAACCCCTTGCTCTGCAAGTCCTCCAACTGTACCCGCAGCTCCCGAAGCTCGGCGGGGGCCATCCGATATGCTGGAGTAGATATCGGGGCTGTCCCGGGGTACAAGTCGATGTAAAAGTCTACCTCTCTACGAGGAGGTAGCCCTGGAACGTCGTCGGGAAAGACGTCTACGTACTGGTCCACCACTGCAGGAAAAGCTGGACTCCGCATGTCCACTGCTCCTAGGATGAGGCTAGCCAACTGATGAGAGATGGGCTGCACTCTCCTCCGCGGAAGTCCATCCTGTGCTGCAAAGGTTCCCTTCTCGCCGGTGAAGGTAAACCTGCTCCCGTCGGTGCGAACACATCGCACCTTGCGCCTAAAACAGTCGATCTGGGCATGAACCGTGGATAGCCAATCCATGCCCAAGATGACGTCGTAAGGCCTCGACGCCACTACAAGGAGATCCCAGCCGAAGCTCTCGCCTCCTAGAGTAAGCTCACACTGCCGGCACCAGTGCGTAATCGTCGAGTCTGCTCTCGTAGGAGTCTCTAGCCGTAAGGATCGAGCCAACGGCTCAGTCGGAATCTCCGAGCTCCGAACAAGGGCAGAGGCTATGAAAGAGTGACTCTCTCCTGTGTATATAAGTACTGCAGCAAGGGTGGAATAGACACAGATCGTACCTCGAATCATCTCTGGCAAGTCGGGGTCGTAGGCCTCCACTGCCTGGAGCTGGGCCTGTCCCTGCCCGCCAGCTCCCTGTGGTCGAGGTGGCCCTCCTGGTGGTGGTGGGGGTAGAGCCTGGAAGCGTCGCCCACCACCCGCTGCTCGGCCAGCTCCTCTGCCTCGTCCGCCTCCTCCCTGCGGACCGCCACGGTCGACCCTCTGCCTCTGCCTGGGTGGCCCCTCCACCGTCTGCTGCTCCTCTGATCGGCGAGTCGGGCAGTCACGAGCCATGTGACCCTGCCCGCCGTAAGAGTAGCACAACCTGCCTCTCGAAAGGCTGGCACTCCGCTGTGTGCCTCGTACTGCTGAGCCGGTGTCCTGAGGCCGTCTGCGTGGGGGTCTGGTCTGCCTGGACCCGTGAGTCATCCATCGGCTACCTGCTGCCGAAGACTCAGCTACCTGCCGCCCTGCGCTAGGTCTCGCCGCTGAAGAAGGCTCTGCCAGGAAGCTCTCGATCAGGAGGGCTCGCTCCAGCACTCCCGCCTGGGTCGGAATGCTGAGGGAGATCAGCGACGCCCGAATCTCCTGTCGCAAGCCCTGCTCGAAGGTCCGGGCCCGGAAGAAGGGGTCCCGTACCATGTCGGTCGAGTAGCGAGATAGGTCCGTGAACCTCGCCACGTACTGAGCGACCGTCATGCTGCCCTGGCGCAGCTGGAGAAGCTCCTGGATGCGCACCGCTCGGAGGGTGGCCGGGACGAACTCAGAGCGGAAGAGGCTCTCGAAGTCCGTCCAGAGCAGGGATGCCTCATCGTGAACCTGGAGCATCAGGCTCCACCATCGTCCTGCCGCCGCCTGCAGGAGGCTCGCTGCGAGAATCACCATGAGATCCGCTGGTGTCCTCACTAGCCGAAAGATCCGTACCACCGCCTCTAGCCAGTCCTCGGCGGCCTGGGGGTCCGCCTCACCGCGAAACCTGGGCGGTCGCTGGCTCTGAAACTCATGCAGTGCCCTGAGGCGACGTGCATCGTCTGCGTCTGGTACTGGAAGCATCGGTGGCTCGGCGGGTAAGGCTACCACCGGTGCCACTGCTGGCAAAGGGCCCTGCACCGAGGCCTCGTCGCTCGGTGGGCTGCCGTCGCGCCCTACACTCGGAACCCTAGCTGGCAGTCGTCGCGGGGCCATCCTGAAAAGGAGAACAAGATCACCACAGTCAGAACAGTATACCTGGTGAGCTGGCACAAGTAATCACAAGGAAAACTTGAGACTTTCATAAAGCAGATCAGTATACCCGGTGAGCTGACACAAGTAATCACAAAGAAAACTCGAAACACACACGCAATCAATGTTTTCATGCATTAAGTCGGAAATAAGGAGTCAGGGTCCTGGTGTATGGATACGTCGGCCGCCGCACCAACACTGGGCTCCCTGAACTGATAACCACACTCAATACACTAAACACTATTGCTTCACATAGAAAGAAAGGACGATCAGAGTCTGCGGTAGAACCGACCACCTCTGATACCAATTTGTCACGACCCGTCCTCGGGGCCCGTGCCGTGACTACCCCAAGCCCGCCTTCCATAGGCCAGGGGCTGGCGACTAGCACCAAGGCGTAAAATCCCAGTAAACAGGGAAGGCATTGCCTTTATAAGTAACAACCACACAGAGTCAGCAAGCGGAAAGTAAAGTGTAGAAAAGTAAAGGGGGCCGGAAATACAAGCCCAACTGTAAAGTACAACTGAAAAGTAAAGTACAGCAACTGAAGAAAAGATGGCGGCCTCGTGTCGTCCACTGGCAATCCCACCTGAAGGGTGGGTACAGATAGCCTCCAGGCTCCTCGGGTCCCACGTCCGCTCCGAGCACGTCCCGCCCAGTGGTCCACCTCCAGGTACCGTCCTGCTCCACGCCCCAACCGCGATCAGCGCTGTCCGTCGTCTGCAACCAACACAACAAGGTGCGGGCATAGCCCGTGCAGGGGTGAGTACAAGCTACTCAGTAAGGACCCCGAGACCCCCGAAGGTCTCCCGAAATCCACAAAGGATATAGCACAAAAGAAAGATGCAATCACGAAGTAACATCTGACTCGACTTAGGTATATGCCCATACATATACCGAAGTCCCCATTCCTAGCTCTGCTCACGAGCTCGAGAACAACTCAATCCACAAAGGAAAGCAAGACTCAAATCCACAAGGAGAGTAATCAGTAAATCCACAAAGGATAGTTCAACACAATCCACAAAGGAGAGTAAACAGTAAATCCACTTAGGATAGTTCAACACAATCCACATAGGAGAGTAACATAAGATTCAGCTCAACCAGGTATACTTTTTCAGATGACGTCAAAGATGATCACTGATCCATCTAAGTCATCGGACCCACAAAGGATCGATGGGTACTAACCCCCGCAGAAGACCCACACAGGATCGGGCTCACACAGAACCTGTAGGCAGTGGCTCACACAGAACCGGTAGTAAGGACCCACATAGGATCGGGCTCACACAGAACCTGTAGCACTGATCCACGTAGGATCGCTGAGTGCAGTAGTCGACGCAGTCCACTGAGGATCTCTGCACAGTCGTCGCCGCAGTCCACGAAGGATCTCTGCTCTGCCGTCGTCGCAGTCCACGAAGGATCTCTGCTCTGTCGTCGTCGCAGTCCACGAAGGATCTCTGCTCTGTCGTCGAAGTCACAGCCAGCGCTAGGGTTCCCGCACATAGCGAGCTCGTTTAGGAGGGTCCGCTCCACGAGCCGAGAGGCTGATACATCAACTGACACGTAGTCCGAAGTTGATGTATCCAAAAGTTCCGTATCGACAACATGATCTCAACGCAACAGACGGCGCGTCAATCGGACGCCCGGTCTGAGAGTTATTGGCATTTTCGTCCCAGGGGCCCGGTTGGTTTTTAGGGAAAAACCGACCCGACCGTACTCCGCCTGTATCCGATCCTCGGGCGGAGTATGCCAAAAGTTCCGTCTCACTTAGAGGAAACTACCACAGCTGACGGTACGTCGATCGGACGTCCGTAGCTCAAGTTATGAGCGTTTCTGCTCCGAGGGCCCGGTTGGTTTCGTGTACGAACCAACCCGGCCGAACCCAAAGTCTTCCGAAACCTTAAGTATAATATACCGAAACGACCGTCTTGATCCAAGGATCGCGTAGCCGCTGACGGTTCGTCAATCGGAGGTCCCAGGCCCAAGATATGGGCGAAGGACCGAAGACGGCCCGAAACGGGGGTTCCGGGCCCGGGGCGACCCGGCCCGAACCCCCCCTGGGGTCGGCCGAACCGGGTCGGCCCGAACCGGGCCGGCCCGAACCGGCCCGAACCGACTCGACCGGGTCCGGTCCGGCCTGGGCACGGCCCGGCCGACCGGACCGGCCGGCTCGGCTTCGGCCGAGCGGCCGAGCAGGCCGCCGCCGCGGGTTTGACCCGCGGCATTTGGAGAAACGCGGCCCCCGCGGGGGGCCACCTGTCACGCGGACGCGGCCGGGCCGCCGCGTTCGTTCCCGGTTCCGCGCGGCCGCAGAACCGGCCGCCGCCGCCGCGGCTTCAGCCGCGGCGGAAGATCTCCACGGCGGCGCGCCGGGCGCCGCCGCCTCCGGTCGCCGGCGCCGCCGCGCCGGCGACCCGCGCCGCCGCCTCCTTCCGCGGGCCGCCGGAGTTGCTCCGGTGGCCCGTTTCCTTTCCCGTCTGCGCCGTTGCTCCTCCCGGGGGACAATCTTCACTGCGGAAACAACGGATTGCCCTTGCCGCCAGGTTCGTCGTCGTCCGCCAAATCCGCACAAAAAGGGAAGATCGGCGGAGGGTTGTCGGGTCTTGTTCGTTAGACCCGCTCCCTCCGCGTTAATCATAAACAACGGGAGAAAAGAAATAAGATGATCAACACATGATCCAACAATTTTATTTAAAGATAAAATTGTTCGCTTGAAACCGGCTTTTTAAATTTTCAAGAACGTTCACGAGAAAATTTAAAAGGGGTAACTTTTCCAAAATAAATCCTTACCTTGAAGTCGTCGTCGGACGAGAGGTCGTCGCGGAATCGCTCGTCGCGGAAGAAGGAGATCGTCGCGGTATCCGGCGTCGCGTCGCCAATCTCCGGATCAAGAACAAACAGATTTAATTAATTAAATCCGTTGTTATTGAAATTAAGAAGGGAGAATTTAGATGTTTCGATTCTCACCTTTAACCGCCGATCGCAGGTTCGCCGCGGAAGAAGAGGCACCGAAGAAGAAGAAGAAGAAGGTCGCGGAAAAGCTGTTGACATCGCGGATCGTGCGTCGTCGGATTCCGGTTCCGGCGTTCTTCGCGTTCTTCGCGTTCTTCGCGTTCTTCGCGTTCTTCGCGTTCTTCGCGGAGAGGGTGGAGGCTCAGAGGAATTGCACAACGATAGCAATCCTCCAAAATAGACAAGTTTGTCTATTTTATTATTTTGCCAACAAACGTAAAACGCATAAGTAACGACCCAATTAATTCACGAAGAAACAGTCCATTTAATTCACGAAATAAACCGCCCAATTAAATGGTCTGTTAAGAATTAAAGAAAACGCGTCGGTTGACTTTTCAGTTACTTTGACGGGTTTTCGCGGGTGCGTTACTTAGCGAAAGAAACGGCGGGGCTCGTGCGGGTCCCACCGCACAAATATCCTACCAAGGGGTAGGATATTTCTGGATAGCATCCTATCCAGTTCAACTCAGTTCAAGCCGCCTTTAAGTGACATTAAGTGGCTTCCAAGCAGTTTAAGTGAAATAAAATAAAGTTGTCGCACAAACTTTATTTTATTTCTGACTTAAAGCCACAAAATTTAAAAACCATGTCTGAGCAAACGCAACTCCGGAAGAGGCGTTTCTAAGCAAATACCGGCGCTGCGATTTCATCGGTGCCCTCAGAATTTGATTCCGGGCACCGGTTCAAAAGATAGAAAAACCCGCTCGTCCGTTCACTGAACGTACCCGAGCCAAACTTCGGAAATTGATTCCGGGCACACCGGGCCTCGGAATCAGGTGCCGTCTGAATCTGCGCTCTTGTAAAATTCCAAATAAAATTAAGAAAAAAAAAATTCCTTGAAATTTTCGGGTCTTTACACATGTGTCGGAATGTAATCCCTCGAGGAAGAGATGATTTCATAACCCAATGTGGCATGTGGATGTGTGTGATTTTTTATTAAATTATATCCATATATAGTAATAGTAATTTTTATTATATAATATTGGTGTATAGGGTAAGAGTCTAATTTTTTTCTCCTCCCTTCTCAAAATTACTTATAATGATTTGATCTAGGATTAATATATGGTAGTATAATATGGGAATTTTTTTATGATATGGAATCCAAATATTATATGTTTACCTCTATATCACTACATCATTAATGTAAGTCATCATATCATTTTTTATTATATGTATATAAAGATATTGGGATACTTTTGGGAGGGTTTGTATAATATTTGAATTTTTTTTTGAGATTTTCATGTGTTGCGTGGTCTAATTATGGTTAGTACAAACCATAAATCTCATATAGGAAAACATAAAAATGGAATTTGTGGGATGCGGAAAAGAGAATGGTTAGGTTCATAGTTTTAAATATATTATGACCACCAAGGAGAAAGCATTATTTTTTTTGAAAGAGTCATTTTTATGGTTAGCCCACAGTTTACATAATCATTGGTATAATAATGCACAATTACATGTTAGATACCAAAAATGAATCTAACTAATATTTAACCCAAATCCACTATTTATTTTTTTTATTTCAAAAAAATCAATGATTTTCATCCTCCCAATGGATATGGATACTCTCTCATTCGATCATGATGTAATACATTATAAATTCACCAGGTGTTAATGGTCATATTTCATGGTAAGCCACCATTCATTATGGGTTTCCTTTGATATAATCCTCTTACCTCTGTTGGATTCATATATATTATTCATTTTTGATATATATATTTATAATTTTTTTTTTATTTTATGATAATAATTATTATATTTGGCATGGTTGATTTTAGGTAAAGAGATCTTTGGAGGGTGTTTAGAGATTCGAAATGGTTTTGTTAAAGAATTTCTTTTGTTCAAAATATTCTTAACAGTTTCCTTGGTATGTGGATTAAATGTTGAATACATTTATAAGAATTGGAAGCCTTGATATAAAATTAATTTTTTCTCGAAATACATTGTAATGATTCTGAGAAGTTCTTATTGGATCCTATCTTTAGTAAATATTTGTGAAATTGTAAAAATTATGTTTAATGGTGGATGGTGAATGTGGTAACATTATTTTAAAATGATGATTTTTATATGGTTGTTTCATTTGGATACATGGTATTTTGTTTTCTATATATGAATGGTTTTATATAAATTGGTTGGCATAAAATTGTCATCATTGTTGTTGTCTTAAATGGTTGTGCCTGAGTTGAATGTGATGAATAATGGTCATGAATTACCTCTATCAAAAGGATGGGTTATTGAAATGAAGTTTCACCATAAATTTTAAAACCCAAACATGTGTGGTTGAGTGTGTGTGTGTGTGTATGTGGATATATGAAACATAATGTGTTATGCTAATTGAATTTGATAAATATCTAAGCAACATGTATAGTTTATTTCTATGATAATATTTTTGGCTGTAAGAAATTACTCTGGTTGTATAATCATTAAATTTGAAGTATTGTGTTCAATTTTTAAATGAGTTTTGAAAAAAAAAGTTTTATATAAATTTGAAATCATGTTCTATACTAGTGGTGAGAGAAGGGATGTCATTTAGTTAAAAACCTAATAGGTTTCAATACAGTCCCCTTATTTTTCATGTTGGCGATTCTACATACATTGTTTATCCAGACACATGTAAAGGGAAATTATCACATTTTATTCCTGTTATTCTCAATATATGGGATCTATAGATGTGTTGGAGAAAGTAGCATGTTTGAAGATACAGGGTTTTGTATCTAGATACTTTTATCATTTTGGTTTATTCTCCCACATTGGTACTCTGATGTTGGTGACAATGTAGTTTGGTATTGTTTTCTTTTTGTATTACATTATGCATTATTACATTAGTATCAGATATCATATAGTAGTTTTGGTTTTGGAATGTTTAAATGTGGTTTTTTATACTTTCAATGGGAAAATATACATGAATTGAATTCAAGTCCATTCTATTTTTTAATCCATTGGAACCATGGGGATTTTTCCTTAGTCTAAGTAAAAATTCCTCCATGACATAACCTTATGATACATGGCACCAACAATAATCAATACATAATCCTGAGTTTTATTTAATAATTTAATTACATTCATCATGAGGATATTTTCAAGATTATATTTATAAATAACTAGGCTATCATTAATACTTAACATACAATGTTCATACAAAGTTGTTACTACTAAACAAAATACATTTTTTACAAAATTTGAAACAATCAAAATAAAATCTGATTCTTTTTCCTAAAAAATCATTGTATCATTAAACTTGAATTCCTCATTTATCTTACCCATCCTTATACCATATGATAGCTTTTTAAAAAATGGGATTAGTGGAAAAAACTATATAAGTTTAAGAAAATAAATAATGAAACTGTCAGTCCATCAATACATTAAACCCTTGGATCCATTTGTGAAAATATAAAATTTTCACCCATAAAAAATAACACTTTATCGTTCATTATGTAATCATAATAATTCAGTAAAACTCTATCGAAAATATAATTCATCAAGTTAAATTGTGTACCTAATTCAATATCACTATTACATTTACTATAGTAGTCATGGATACATAGGAATCAAATAGTCTGCTTACATTTGGAATACCCATCTTTGTATATTTCATTAATCTGTTGGGAGAAACCATGTATATTAAGTTTATTTCAATACCTAATAAATTCTAGACATATAACATGATCACTTCACCTCATATTATCATTGAAATACCAATAATCATAGACATTCCCCATGAACATAACCAAAATCATAACACATCGATATTGAATAAAAGGAAAATAACCTTTCCACTTTAAAATCACATTTTATTTTTACAATGCCACAAATAATAAATGAAAAAAATTTACTTTAAAATCAAATTTTTAAAGAGTAAAGGTAGAAAAGTTAATAAAATAAATGATATATTTCTCTTTTTTGTTAAATATTACATTAATAACATATATAATGGTTAAATTACATAATTATAAAACTTATTTAGTGTCTATGATGGAAAATTAATTATATCTATTCAAACGATTGTAGTCCTCTGTAATCACGAATGATTAGTTATTTAACAATTTTTAGAAAATAAATATGGATTTAGGTGCTGATATTAAAATAATAAATTCTCAGAAAATAAAGGATATTTCATTTCTTATGTCAACATAATTGGATAAAATTTAGTAGAAGTGGAAGAAGAAACCAAACAAATACAATTTATTAAAAATGATACATTTTCTTAAAACAATATCCTTTGATTAAAATATTAACACCACTAAGAAGTGAGTTCTATATTAGATACAGACTCTTGATCATGGGGAGAGATTATAGGAAGGTATTTGGGGTGATATTGGCTGACCAATATAGTGTTTTATGGGTGAAAAAAATATAATAATATGTTCTCTTTAATAAGAGAAGAGAGGGGCAGACATAGATTTCTTTAAATTATTAATTTAATATAAATTAATATTCTATTAAAAATGGATGAAAATGATTTAATTTGAATATAGAAAAAATATGGGTCAATATAAATTCATACAATGAAAATTTCAAAGATTTTTATTGTTTTTTCTATTAGTGTAATTTTATATTAAACCACATTTAACAATTTTAAAACATTCTTTGATATCATGTAATTTACAATTTTAGGTTTTCTAAAATTAAAATAAAATGGAAAATGAAAAATAAAAGAGTAATTCATGAAATTTTATGACATATCTAAATCATGTGTCCTAATTTGAGATGTTTATTGAATTTATATGATTAAATAAATTATTATTTATTTTAAAATATCATTAACGTAAATTTTTAGACAATTAATTACATTAGTTTTTAAAAATATCACTAAAACATGATAAATTTGAAAAAATACATATAAAACATCACAAACATGTCAAAAGAATCTTAAAAATTCATTTATGAACATAATAATATCATATTATATATATTTTTATACAATTAATCTAATTTATTTTATATTTCATTTTACTAAGAAATTTTGTATCAACTTTTTTTCCAGCCCTTAATTGAATTATTTCAGAACTAAAAATTACTAATAATTTATCATGATAAATATAAACATTTTATCTTTAATATTAATATTTTCATAACAATATATCCTATATATAATAAAATATAACATGTATTTAAATTGTTTAAAACTATAGGGGAAAACTGAGTTTTTTAATATAATAATATAAATGTGAGAATCCCAACCATGTGGCCCACAACGGTTATAATTTCTTCCTAATGATTTTTTTTGTAGAAACAAACACATAAATGTAAATCTGGATTTTTTAAGAATAATTTTATAATATTTATAATATTATTATGACCCTTGAATATGTGATATACCATTAACTATTTCAATTAAAAATTACAACTGTTTTTGTTCATAATGACCAAAAATAAAAGGTATATCATTACTAAATTTGTAACTTATTAATAAAAATATATATTTCATTATTATAAAATTAGAAAACAATAATGGCTAAAATTAATTTGTAATTATTCACATTGATCGGGTGAGAAAACATGTTATTAATTTTAAAACATTCAAAATATTGAATTGTATTTATATCAAAATTAATTATGAAATATATTCTAATGACCTAAATTTTATTAAATTATATAAAATTGACCTATTTATACATACAAATATGTAAAAATAATATTATATATTATATATTATAAAATTCATATGGTTTGTTACTTAAAAATCATCATTTTCTTCTATTTATTCAAAATATTAAACATATATGACCATAAAATTTACCAATGTAAATTTTTATATAATTATTTTGAGGAAGGAGTTTATTTTTTCAAATATAATTTATAGACCGGTAAAAATATAGATTTAAAAAATGTTTTCAATTAAAAGGTGGAAGAACTACATTTTTTGAAATATACGTTATTTATGAAAAAAAGGATTTATTCTTATATTTTGCCTATAAATTTTGTGGGATTAATGTAAAAACAATTTTCAAATTTTTGTAATCTTATTATATCATTACATTTGTTTCTACATCCCGACAATGGAGTTTGTGTCGTCACAATTTTATTCAATCATTAAAATAACCATCCATCAGTTATCAACATAAATTTCATTCCTTCTCTAACTCATCTTCATATGTAACTAAATCAACTAATCCTTGTTTTTTGTTTCCTCTACCAATTCGCATCCAATAAACATATTATCAACAAATTCATCAATAAATGGTGGATTTTGAAACTGGTTTCTATATAATTCATCCAATGGTCTATCAATATACTAGAATGAAAATAATTATTATAAGAAAACTAAATTAATAAAATATGGAGCACCCAATATCCCTAGTAATTCATTGAGAAAGGACATTGAATATCGACCACGATATGAGTATTCTATTTGTAATACCCATCTAATTGAGGATGAGATGTTTCACTAGTATTTACATTAGTTCCAAATGGATTTATAATGGATTTAAAAAAGATATAAGTGAACATGGTATAACAATCAGATCTAGTAGAGAGAGGAACTCCATGGATCCTAACAATAACATTAAGGACATTTGATAATGTTGATAAACATTTATAGTTTCTCTAATAGTAATAAAATGTGAATATTTTGTCAATCGATCAATAATTCAATAGATTGTATTGTTATCTTGGTAAGTATTCCGTAATACAACTTGATTTAAATGGATATATTTTCCCATTTCCCCTCATACATTATAAAAGGATAAAGAATTCCATTCAGAAACATTTATTCAACTTTATCCAACAAAAAAGTCAATAATTTCATGTTAATGTTAGTAATATATATTTTCATTCAATCACGCATTTAATAGTCATGATTTTCTATGTATATATGAGTGTTTCCCATGTAAAAGGAAAATAGATAACTATGATCTACACAAAATAACTCTTTCTTTAACTATGATTCTAAAAAACACATGATATCTTCCCAAATATCAAATTATATTCTTTATCAATGTTAAATTAATGAAACATAGCCTATTTAAAAAATATATATTTTTTATGTAATTCATTTCCTTTATTTTATGCTTTCATAATTATATTTGATTGAGATTATTGAACTGACACCTGAAACAAAATAGAGTACATTTTATCACACAAAAACATAATCCAAATTCATGTAATCATTTTCCAAAGGTTCATGCTTCAATTGTATCACTATTAATTTATCATTACCTTTTATACTCAATAGATTAGACAATTTTTCTTCTATTACCCGATGGTAATGAATCCTGAAATCATAATCCATGATCACTTCCATCCATCTTCCCTGTCTCACAGTAAATTCATTCTGATCGAATATTAAATTTAATATTTTATTATCAATATGTACTTAATATTTTAGTCCACAAAATGGATTCATCGAAAATTATAATGCGAATTTTTTTTAGCTAATTTCAAACAACGTTTATGGAAGTTTAACTCATGTGTCTTCAATTTAAAAGGATAATAATCAATTACATGATCAATATGTATTAGAAAAAAATGTTTCTATTCAATAGAGTATCTCAATAAATAAAAAATTCGATATTTTTTGATGTTATGTATATGATTAATGAATCAAACATTACTGTTTTCAATTCTTGAAAAAAATTACATTCTTTTATTGTGATGAACATAACATATTTTCAATTTAACTAATTAGTGGGATATATAGCCATGTAATTTTTTCAATAAACTTCATGTAATTGAAGTATAATACAAGAAAACTATGAAGATTTATTAAATTATTGGGTCATTGTAATTCTTATACAAAATTCATTTTATAAATATCATTGGATATTTCATTGTAACAAACAATTTAAACATGGAATTAAATTTGTGGCAACCCAAATTCACACATAATAATTTCTAATAATGTTTATTTTGATTTATGGTTTAATAAAAAACACTAAGATGACTTCCATTAAATTATTTACTTTTATAACATACCAAAATGTCAACAATAAACATAACCCCAAACCTATCCAAGAACTCCTTAAATATTCTATTCATTAGATCCATGAATACATCAGGTGAATTAGTTATCCCAAACAACATAAATAAAAATACAAAATGTATATATATATTATGGACATTATTATTCATAATGACTTATTCCATTACTATCAACTAAAGGTACCCCGACATGAGATCAACTATCTAAGAGTATTGTGCTCTCCAGAGGTAACCAAAAAACATCGATGTGATAAAAATGAAACATTTACATAATTTTGATATTATTATACTCTCTATTATCTATGTAAAGCATCATTTAACCACAATTATTTTTAACAAAAAAACAAGAGAACCTCATGCTGAAGTGATAAGTTGTGTGAATAATTTATCTACAAACACCTATAACTAGTTTTTCAATTATAGATGTTCTAATTGAGAAATTTGATAATGGTGTTTGGAAATTATCTTAGAATCAAGGAACATTTCAATTGTTAATTCAAATTTTAGATCATCTATAATATCCATAAACTCATCAGGGAAAACATCAAGATACTCATTTATCAACATCCCATAATTAACCAAAATAGTTGTTTGGGTTTCCACAATATATGAATAATGACATTCATTTCAATATTTTAATAGTTTCTATGATTCAATTTAATTTATCAATGTTATCAGTTAATTAATGTACCAAAATTGAAAATCATTCAATAAAGAATCGTCATTATCTTATTAGTATATCATATCTGGGTAAAAATAAATCCAATTCATTCATAAAAATGCGTCAAACTACACTAGAGGAAAAACAGAAAATATTGTAGTTTCATTATATCTATAGATAGTAAAAAATAATATTCTTATAATTTATTTTATTTCCCATTAGGTTTTACCAATGTGTTTTTAACATATTCTGAGGTTTCATTTCATAGGGTTGATTTTTTGATTTAGTAATATTTTTTTCTGAAATGAAATATTGAATAGACAATGAGTAAAAAAACATAGTAACATTGTCTGAATAAACCCAAAATTCACTTGATACCACATCATTTTAATGAAAAACATATTCTAATGTATATTCATTTTATTTAAAAAAACATATCTCTATATAGTTTGGTTGTTTCAAATCATTTAGGTTCCTCTTTAGGAACTCATTTTTACAATAAACTTTATCATTAATTATAAAAATTTTAATAACTATATACTAAAATTATCTTTACAACTAACATGATCATTTTCATTGTAGTTAAAAGCTTTATTCCATTTTTCTCACACTATAAAAACATAGAAGAATTCTAAAGGCATTCCCCAACGTATTTTAACTACAATTATCAACAACAATAAAAACAATTTTCATTCCATCAATCATATCAATGAATTATTCCATTTTTCTTTCCATCCCATCCTCAATTTATAATGTTTGTGAAGGAATACATGATCATCATAAAACTCCATTTACACTTCTATGGAAAATGAAATGTTTTTAGTAACTTTTAAAATCACAAGTATCCAACAACCTTTGATATGTTTTCATTAATATTGATTAAAAACTATTTATTTTATTATCAAGCCCCTCGATGGAATTTTTAGTAAAAAAATCCAATCGAGTGAATAATTATTCATATATAGCCATTGATCCATATATATACATTAATTCTATTAATTATTATTCCATCTTATGTTGAATTTCATTAGGTAAATATCTCTGAAAAAAAATATTTTTTAATTCAACACAATCCAAATCCTCAATTTCTTCATTGTACATGATATTAATACCAATCATCTGTCTTAAGGATGGAATTTCATAATATCACTGATGAAATTAATAGATATTAATGTGAGAATAAAAGAGATGAACGATATCCCTTTTTTAGAGTGTAGAGGGGAACTCTTAGAATTCATCAAAATATTAAATAATTTTAGATTAGTTTTCAATTAAAAATGGCTCAAAATTAATTTATTAATAATAAATGATGATTATGGATAGAAATAAATATCTAAAATTAATAATACAGAGGTTTTTATTATATTTTTTAATCTATATATTTATTTATCCCTTATTTAATCCTTTTAACTTAACCACAATATAATATAATTTATACATTGAGGGTAAATATAATTACAATAAAATAGAAAACGAGGAATTAATGAGTCATTAAAGATATATTAACACATGTAGAAATTAGTTTTCCAAAATTTTATGTTTTGATAAATTTTATATCTTTTAATAAAACATTATTTACATTAGAATATCAATAATATAAATTTTTTACACTATTAATTACATGAGGTTTAAAAAATATCCAAACACAAATATTATTTTGAACCAATAATTATAAGACATCAGTAACATGCCAAAGTAATATATTTTTTTTAAGAATTTAATTGTCAAAAATTACATATATTTAAAAATTTGAAATATCATTTATTATATATTTATTTTAATTAAATAATAATTACATCATTATTGGTCATGTAATTGATTTAAATATTTCATATATAAAATATAAAAATATGTTGTCATTCTAAATGTAAATTTTTTATCTTTTTAAATACTATTTATATTAAAAAATGTTTCACTTATATAACCCCATATTAAAAATATATCACTTCATAAAAACAAAAGTTTAACCGAATTTAACATTTTATTCATTTAATATTATAAATATCATACTCATATCAATGTGACATAAAAATATTTTATTTTTGGGAAAATGAGTAATTATTAATAAAAAACTATTTTAAATAAATTAAGACAAGTGTTAGGGTGATTTTATAAAAATTGTATATTTAATTTAACCCAAATTGATCGATTAACCTTTAGGCGTGCTGATATAAAATTACTAATATAACTATTCGTAAAGTCTAAAAACAAAAGATAACTATTGGATTAATTTTTTCACTATGATTTCTAATATTTATTAAATTATTCCAAATAAAAAACACAAATGTGGATGAAAGTAATTTGAAATTAATCCTTGTGGATAGGGTGAGAAAACATGATATTAATGTGAAAACATTCAAAATATTTAAATTGTTTTACATTCAAATTTTATGAGATCGTAATTCATCCAACCTAAGTTAGATTAAATGATATAGAATTTAGTTATTTATACATTCAAAACAATATAAAATATAATTTATCAATATAAATTTCAACGATTAAAATTTTGGTTTTAATTAAAATAAAATAATATTGACTATTCAATCAAAACAAAAAACATATTGGAAAAATAACAAAAATTAATCCAACATAAATTATGAAGTATAAATTTAAAATAATTTGTTTATTTTTAAAAATATATTTTACTAGAGTTTCAATACTAGATTTATAATAAGTGTTCCATCAAAAGGATGAAAAACATCCTCCCTTTAATAATACTTCCTTTATCAATGAAAATATAATTAATCTTATTTTATTCTTACAATATATATTGGATTAAGGTAAAACAATAATAAATTAGAGTAATACTATTATATAATTTCTTATGTTGCTATAAATGAGTATGAGAGGGATGTTACATGGGGTATCAGATTGTTTAATCCTTTACTTCAAGATGTTACTAGTGTGTTCTATCTTTAGTTATTATTTGTGGATGTATTATTGTTGAAAATAATTTTAGTTTATCAATTGATTTGGGATAGTAAAATGTTTTTTTGATCATCAGGAAATTATATTTATTGAATAAGATGAATTATCTATCCTATTTATGCTGATCTTCATGTTACAAGGGAGTTGGGTACATATGTTTTTGGGATACACTTTTAGAATTTTTAATCTATTTATCATGGGTCTATCCAATGAGAAGAAAATAACATGAATTTATTGAATTGAAATCCAAATTAGAGTAAATATTTATTTTTAATTAATTATTTATGATTTAGTGTAAACATGTTAATTTTGAAAAATTTAGAAATTGTTTTCAATTGTTTGATTTTCAGAACAATGTGGTTGTTAAATATTGAAAATCGATTAATTTTCAAGAGCATAGAGTAATTTTCAAATATAGTTGAACACGGAAAATGTTGAATTTCGGTGAAATCCTTGTTTTTCTCGTTGAGATTTTTTAGTATTTAATACCATCAATCATTCAGTTTCTTTTATTGAGACATGTGACAATTGATGTGATTATAGAAAATAGAACCCCATTGGCATCATAGAATCCAACTTGACACGGCTACTAATAATGTGATTTCGGATGAGCCATAGGTGAAATAAAATCTAGATAACATTATTTAACATGCTTGTCAAGATGTATATATATAGAACCTACAGGATGATCCTTGATAAGTGGATCATTACATTCAGTTTATAGAATCTGAATCAATTATTATTTTAGGGCGATTTGGAACTAGTGATAGAAGAGGGTGGCTATAAAGGATGAATCTAATCATAAATTTCCTTATCACACTATTAGATTTTAATATAATGTTTTTGATTTATATTCTAGAAGATCATGCATGACAATGGTGGGATTTAGTATTTGAGGGCCAATTATACCGTGGAATTGCATTAGATTATTTTTAAAATAAATTAAAAAATTTTTAACTCCATACATTAAGGATTGAAAGGAATTTACACTTTTCCATATTAAAGTTGTATAATATATTTGTGACCAATAAGGTGGATAAATTTATAAATTTATCCCACTTATAATAGATGTTTCTTCTTGTGTATCCTTGATGAGACACATTTTTAAATCAATGTTATTGTAAAATATTCATTCAATTGATAAAATGAAGTTTATGGAAGATTATAGAAAGGTGGTCAATTGAGATAATTATAAGATTCAATGAGATAAGTGAATCAGTCTAATTATACATTTTCAACATGATGGGGAAACACAAGTTCCATTGTCGTAGTTCTATAAGGCCAGGTGTCTGAGAAATATCTAATGTGTCACGGACGTCATATGATTCAATGAGATAAGTGAATCAGTCTAATTATCATTATAAGAACATAGATTTCCATGTTGATTCTAGGAATACCATGACCCCTCAGACATGGATATATCAATGGGGAAATAATGATTAAATTGTTGTGAGTTAGAAATTATTGGAGAAGAGAATGTTGTTTCGGTTGATCAATCTATACCATGGATGGTGATATGCATGATTATTTTCAATTATACACTAATAAAATATTTATTCTATAACGGTGAAATGCAGTCGTTTATTTCATCTCGTGTTATTGATCATCTATATTTAAATGTTGAGATGATTATTTTATGTTGAAATATAAAACTCTTCTTGGTAGAAAGTTAATGTCAAACCCTTACGTGTAGATAATTCTCTATATCTGATGATAGAGAAGAGTTTATGATATATTTCTATGTTATTTATATGGGTTACCATAATAAAATCATGTGTATGTATTTTTTGAAAATGTTCAAATATCATATCAATTTATATTCTAAATGGGTTAGTTTAATGATTGATGATGGTGTTGAGTATCTCTTTAGAGAATATCATAATGTAACATAAAGTGAATTAGATTATATGCCCAAGTAGATATAATGATATCACTCTAGTTGATATCGATTACTTTTTAATTGATGGTATAAATTGAAAATATAATATTTGTAGTGGTTATTCATTAGTTTTAGTATTATTATCATGAAAATTTATCAGGGTTTCCACCCACAAAAGAAGTATAGTCTAGTATTAATCCATTCTCAAAGACAATACACATTTTCCTTCCTTATTACTAGATTATACCAATATAATTAAGTGTGTTTATTGTATAGTTGGAGGAGAAATAATGAAAATGTTTCATTTAGAATAACACGTCTTTGTGGGAAGCAACAATATTTTTTTAAAAAAACAGCGTATTTAGCTATTTTTTATTGTGTGAATTATCATAATCATAACCATATAATGATAAAAAATCAATATTCACTTCCATTCATTGATTATATTTTGATAAATTTATGGTAGCCCAGTGGTTAACTGAAATTGGAATGAAATCAGGATATCATCAATTATGAATTTTGAAGGTGGATATTTTTGAAGACAAGAAGTAGATATTTTCATTGCTAGTATGTGGTAATGAATTTCATTCAACTTAATGAACCAATGATTATTATGGAATCTATAAATCATATTTTTGGAAGGTGTATGTAATCTCATTTGGTGGTTTTTATGCATCACATATTGGTGTATTCATGTGAATGAGAAAAGCCTGAAAACCACTTAGAGACTTTATTTGGAATCTTATGGGATCATTGTTATAATTCCATTTGTGTTTTCTGGATTTAGTATTTATGTTTCCATTTCTATGTTATATCCATAAGAGGTGTTTATGTTGATATTGAAATGATAAATAGTGTTATCTTTTGGAAACCTCCAGTTAATTCCTTTGAGATACATGGTTTCCTTGTATATTGAAATATATTAGTATCATTTTGGTCTTGATTTTTCATTCATAGATTCAAATGTGATAGATTTGAAAAGTAAGAATATTAAATTCCATTGGAATAAAATATTTTAAAATAATTATAATGATATTAACATTTTTCATACATCCAAATCGATATTGATATTTACAGAATCCAGAAAAAGAAATGCTGTGTATTTGGAAACTCTGGGATCAGTATTGCGATGCGTTCTCATGAAGGTAAATCATGTTCTGGATTATCACTTATGGAAATTAATGTTTTATGAGAAGAATTACCCCAAAATTATTTATATTTATATTCTTTAGTCCATGATGTGAATACACGGCTTCATTAACTCATTAAGGGGAAATTTACTAGGCTTACATAGAATACGAGTTGGAAATAAATTTTCTCATAAATGTATTTGAACCTAAAAAATTATAATTGATGGTGTATCTATAAATGTTCATATTTGACATGACATATACATCAGGTAATGGAAATTAAATTGAATTTTCATGATATATAAATTTGTTTTCTATATTTTCAAGAGAGGTTTCAGATCGATGGTAATTTATATCAGTGGTCGTTGAGATGATCATGGAATGTGAAGACTGAAATGATGTTTTGATTATCATTTCTAATTTTAAATATATTTTTTGATATAATTTAAGAGTCAAAGATGTATGATTCTTAATTTTTTGGATGAGGATAAAACTCAGTGGTGGGGAGACCATTAAGGGATAAAAGATAGATGGCGGTTCATTTTTTTGATTTCAAAATAAGATGTTCAAACCTATGGACTTTTAGGAACAATTTCATCATGATTAAAACAATTCAATATGGGATATTCATTTTTCAATATAGAATATGTATTGTTTATTTTAATAATAGTTTTCCTGGGTCGTTATGAAATTATTGGTGGTAGATTTCGTTTCATGATGCTCAACATTTTGGAAGGATAAAGTAGATAATAAATGAACAAGAGTTATATTATAGTCAATAACTATTTCAATACAAAAACTACTTTATATAGATATAGATTTTGAAATAGGTCTCCCAAAAATGAGTTAAAATTATGATTCCATATTGTTGATAGTGGATAACCTCAATATTTTGGACCATTTTATCCATATTCTTGAATCTCAGATAGTGGAGTACTTGTAAAAAATATGAATATGAGAAGTGTGAAAGGGGAATGGTATACCAATTGTGATAGAATACGATTGAGATCTAAGGCTTACGTCTCATTTCGAGAAATAATTTTAGATGGCCCTTGTTACATTGTTTACTATGATCATGGAATATCATATTGAAAAGGATAGAAAAATATGAATGGAAAATAAAAGTTTTGCAATATATATCGTTCTCTAGTTTAATAGATTTTAGTGGATCCAATTAGGATCACATACAATGAGTGTAGTTATCATATAAATATTGTTATTAGGAAAAATTATAGATGTCTACCATTGGATGATTTTTTGGGAATACTTATATTTCTCAAAAAGTTTAGTGGAAACAAATTAGACATCACCTATTGGGATGAGCTTTCTAGAAGAGACAATATGGATGATTTAGTAGATTAATAAATCGATGGAGATGACCAAAATTCATCATAAATTAAATGATGATTATTTTTATGGCTATTTTTCATTTGAGGTAAGCTATCAATAGATTTTATGGAACTATGGAAGGCTTAGACATAATTAGTTTTGGATGTAGAGAAAGTTATCTCCTTAATAAAAGGCCCTTTAGGTGATTTAATGGGTTAGAGAGGTTTCATATATGTTGGTAATGTATGGATGCAACAATTTCATTACAAATTTTACTTATTTTTAAAACAATAAATCATTTTGTTTTATAAAATATATTTTAGGCCTACAGTTTTAGAGGATTAGGAAAAACAAATACATAGTAGAACACTATATTATAATTGAAAACTTATACTCATTATCCTTTTTTATCAAATGAAACTTCTTAAAATTATTCATGGTTTCCCTTTATAAAAAACCATCACAATTATCTCCTTAATCTCATCCTTTCCACTATTTCCACTAAAATATTCATAACATTTGAAAACATGTGATTATCATTAATGATCAATAAGAGACATAAAATTCAGGAAACCGTTAGTCCCGTAAATTTGAATAATCACACTTAATTAATAATATAAAATTTTCCCTTAAAATCAATCATCATATAAAAAAGTGCATTATTACAACATTTGAAAATTAAATGATTTTCATGAAATATACATATGAAAGCATATAATATTGATGTACATAACATGGGTAATTGTTATAGTAAAATTGAATAACCATGTGGTCAATATTCATGCATGTAAAAATTAAAATTGGAATAACCATACGATAAAATCCCATATCCTATGAATTGGAGATTATAATGTTCCACCCATCCTTGTTTTATCATAGAACCACCTAAATTTTTTTATCATGTAACCACATTTAAAATATTCATGTAAAAATATATTATAATAAAACATACATTATTTTTATTTCCAACATTTCACTATTAAAATTTCTTATGATCTCTTATGAAATCATTTAATGTTATAAAAATAATCAATCCCTTTCCCAGATTATTTTTAAACATTTTAAAAAACAATATATTTTTTAATCAAATGTCTCATACCACATAGAAATATTTGATATAAAATTTAAAATTACTAATTTAAACCATTCATGTATATATAAATAAATTTAAAAAACTATTTTAAAAACATGTACATTGAATATGATGAATTAAAAAATAAATATTTAAAAAATTTAAGTCTATTTTTTTGTTAAAAATTCATTCATATTTAGTATGACACATTAAGTACAATATATATACTCCTTAATAATAAACAAAGGATAATTTTTTACATACCTAAAAAACATTTTCAGGATTATTATTCACATTATATCACATATTACAATGTAATAAAAATTAGGTAATTATTTAGGATGGCATTGGATGACTTGATGATATTTGGTACATGAGCCCAAAATAAAATTTTCATGATGTCTCTAGTCCAACATGGACATTATTCCATCATGTATGGAAAAATATTAATGAAAAATTATAGTTTTTTTCAATTAATTTTTCATTTAAATAAAAAAATATGTATGGTTACGATAAATTAATTATGTTATAATCATAGAGACGATATGAAGTACGTACACATGAGTAATGTTTATATTATTCAATAAAAAAATTTAAAATGTAATATATTATTTTATATATTCATAATGAAAATAATATAAATAATTTCATATTAATAAATTTAATACACTTATATACACCATCCATTTGTTATGGTTAAGAAAAATTAATCACATGGCTTCATAATGATTATTCATCAAACGTACGTATGAACGACATTATCATTTTTTTTGTGCATAAAAAGGGAAAAAATAATGTATATATAATTATTTAGTAATTATAAATATATCATTGATGTAATATATAGACATTAATTCCATAATTATAACTATTATTCAGAGATGGTGATGGAAAATGATTAATATCGGTTTGTGAGGTGGTAGTCCACAATAAAATAGAATGATTAGTTATTTTACCATTTTATTCAAGTGGAGATGGATTTAGGTTATGATATTATCATAATGACATTTAAATATATTTAGGATACTTATTTTATTAGTTAATTAATTTTTAATAATACATTAATGAACTTTATGAATAATGAAAATGGTAATACATAAATAAAAATGATTCCTCTTCCTCAGACCACATCATTTTATTAACGCCTTAAAACCGCTAAATATGGTGTTGTTACAAAAATAATAGATATATAATATTTGTAGATATTCTAGTACGGTATTTTGGTTGATATTTTTTTAACTAAATAAGTTTTGAGGTGTGAATAAAATAAATAAATTGGTTCCATTTTATAAGAGATGGGATGAGAACTCATTGAATTTCACAAAACATAAAATTAATATAACATGATTTCATATTAAAAAAGTATCCAAACTTATTTATTTAATACATAGGATTATTATGTTTAGAATTAAATTAATTAAATTAAAATTACACATTTTAAAACTTTTTGCTGTCCTTTTATTTAGGTTTTAAGCATTCCTAAACCTCTTTAATTCTTAACATAACAACTAATGTTTTTACTCATTGAAGATTAATATTGTCACTATAAAATTTAAAACGAACTATAAATGGAAAATTTATTTAATTTTCACTTTTATCATAATAAATTTTCCTAATTTTATATTTTTCATATTTTTTCTATTTTAATAAATATTATTTATTTTAATAACATCATAAATGTCAATTTAGACACAAACCAATACTAGACATCTTAAAATTACCATAAGAACATGATATCTTCAAAAAAATCCTTTAATATCATAAATAACATTTAATATTCATTAATAAAATTATTTGGTGATAGTAATCATATCTTTTAAAATTTAATATAATATTTTTTATTACTATTTTTTATAATCCCATTAATTAAACAATCGATGCACCATTAGTGGGAAACCCTTTAATTTAACATTATTCTCTAAAAAAATTAATTATAATAATCAATCTAAACATTTCATATTCACAAGTATGATTTATAGTCAAATATGTATTCTAAATAATATTATAGTAAAAATACATTAGTTTTTAAAAACATTAGCATGACATCATTGACATTTAATCAAATAAAAAATTATATTTTTCAAACTCTTATATAATTGGCATTGAAATGATTTTATTTCGGTATAAGGATTTTTTCCCACAATAACTCATCTGTTAAAATTATGCTATGTGTAAAGGTTATTTTATAAACATTAAAATAGTATTTTTATCCTTAATTACCATATTTCCCCATAACCAAGTAAAAATTTACAAAATACAATATGCATGTTATAAAAAAATAAAAGGAAATAATATACATAATTTGGATCTTAGGATTCCAAATATGGAATCATATTTTCCATATTTAATTCAAATAATTTTCATAAATTAATTTAAAATTATTCAGGTTGGAAAAACGTACAAATGGGGTTTTAATGTAAAAAATGTTTAAAATTTAAAAACATTTTCATACAAGATTTCAAAGTGAAATTGATTTCAATGAACTAAATTATATTATATTATATAATATTAATATAATTATACTTTTAAAATTGTTAAATTTTATTTAAACCATATAGATTATTTATAGAAAAATGATTTCAATTAAATTGCACTATTTTTTCACTATTCATAAAAGCGAGAAAAATTTCATAAAAATAAAAACAAATTAAAAAAAGTAAATATTTATATTAAGAATTAAAATAAGTAGTTTAATTTTTCAAATATATTATATAAATCTATAAAAGGTAGATTTAGAACAAGTGCGCCATCAAAAGGATTAAAGACTGCATTTTAAAAAAATACTTTTATACAGAACAATAGGTTTTATTCAATACCATGTATTCAGAACCCATTCAATAAATATCAAACATTACATTGAATATTATATATATTTATATTTCTTCATATAATCTAAAAATAATGATTTTCTATTTCATTGATATAAAACACATGTGTACACATTTAAATAGTTTTTCAGACGAAACTTTTCAGTTTATTTTCTAATATAATATTACTTTCATTTATAATTTATTTTTCAAATAATTATATATTTATTTATATAAAATATTTTCATAATTTAGTTATTCATTTTCATTTCCATCTTTTTATCATCATCTAAATAATGATAACATTTATATGATAATATTTTTTTTTCATTAAATAATGTTGTGTCCCATCACATGGGCAATAGAACATAGTATTTAATTTTAGAAACACATTATTTTTATGTAATTTCCTCTCTTGTTATGTGAAATACATAATATGACTCATTTAGCAGAGTGGAAAATTAATCATCCTCATCTTGATGATTTTATTCAATTGTGTCCTGTTGACATATATTCGGATGCATAATTTATGCAGATGCCATAGTGAATTATGGATTGGGAAGAAAATGTATTTCATAGAAAAGTAAAAGGTCTACATAGGATTTTGTGGAAAATTATTTATATTTCAGAAGACACTATGAAATAATAGTGAGAAATGATTGAGTAGTGGCCCAAACTCTTTCGGGACAACTGTGGGTTTCTACTTTATAGGGATGGAAAGACCAATGGTGGGGTCAATGTAACACCCTGAATATTTAATTAAGTAACAAAATATTTATTTATTTTATTTATATAATGTATTATGGTGAATTTTTGAAGTGTTTGAAGGAAAATTGGAATGTTTTTTGGGATTTTTAGAGGTTCATTGTCTAATAATGGTGATTATATTTCTCACAACTTCTATATGATATCATGAAAAGATACGATGTTGGATCTTGGTTGGAACATTTTTAGTAACATAGAAAAACCACTAATCTATCTAGGTGAGCCGATGATTTTGGGTACTTAGTCCTTTCAATGGTTAGGACATGTTTATCATAATCGTGTTACTGACCATGCATTGATAAATTTTTTATCCGAAAATAAAGATCTTTTATTTATTTACAACAATTCCACTAATTTTTTCACTATATAGACTATAAATAAAATTTTATTCTGCCTATATTTGTTATGTCTATCGCCTTCAAACAAAATGTATTACCATGAAAAATCATAATTAGTTCAAGGATGGATTTCTAGGATTGACTCAATTCAAGAATGATATCCGTAGATGTTATCTTCCTCCCCATATTGGATTCATGGAACTAGTCTATTAGCCATAGATATATGATAGTTTATAAGAATCATAATTATTGATGGATGTGATGATTTTAGGGAAAGAGATCTAATTTATGTTACTGAAGATTCAACATAGTTGTGATGAACATTACAAAAGTTTCTTCACATTTTCCATAGTTTTCAATGTAGGGGGATTCCCTCAAGATTTCTATTTTAATAAATAATTGTCCTTATTTAAAATATATTTTCCCACTCCAAATTATTTTGAAATTTATTTATCAATACTTAATGGAATCCCTCTTTAGTGAATGTTTCTGAAATGGATGGAATTGTGTTTTTGTTATGGAAAGGGAAAGTGATAACATTCTTTTAAAATGGTTTTTTTATATTTTGGCCTGGAATTTTTTTTTCAACATAATTATGGTTTTATTTAATTGGTTTTGAATATGTTTTTTGGAATAGTTGTTGGATTAAATGGTTATGCCTACATTGAATGTCATGGATAATGGATGGATTATGGATGTGAAGATCCACCATCATTTTTAAACACCCAACATGTATTGTTGAGTGCATGTATATGTGGCTATGTGAAATAGAATGGGGTTTTTCAAATGATTTTTATAAAAGGATTAAATATTTTTTGGTTTTTATCCTCAAAAATTATATTGGTTGGATGAACTACCTGGGGTTTTATATTCTTTGGCATTGATATAATTTGTTAATATGTATAAAGTACTTTTATATAAATTATATAATATAAATGTGATGAATTGGTCAATCCTAGTGCAATTAAAAGGAAAGTCATTTTATAAGAAACCTACTTAGTTTCATTGGTCAAAATTTTCTTTAGAACATATTTGTTTTTTGATATTGTTTACTAAGACACATAGAAATTGAAAAAGTGACATTTCATTAGTGGTGCATCAAGATAATTGAGATATATTTTTATATTTTATCCTGATGTAGGTTTTGTGGGGTGGATTTATTACACTGTTGTATATGAAATTTTTTGTTTAGTCTTCCTATTTTGTAATAAATGGTTGGAGATGGTGTAGTTTTGTATTGTTTTCTTTATAAATCACATTGAGTTGTATTATATTTGTATAGAGAATCATATAATGGTTTTTCTATATGTTTGGTTGGGGTTATTTTTATTTTAAACAATAAAATCATCCACCAATAGTTCTGAATTCCATTATTTTTTCTTATCCATTGGAACCATGTGGATGTCGCCTAATGACAAGATGAAATTCTTCCTTGACTCAAGAAAATAAAGTGGGGCAGGATATTACAACCCCATTGTTTCCTCATGGTATATAAAAAATACATTTTATGGGTATTGTTGGGTTTTTATAATTCCTATAATATTTTTGATTCTCTAGAAACATAAAAGACTCCCAAAATTCCAAATATTGAAGGATAGAAGGAAAAAATAATTATTAATATATCTATATGATAATATATGGTGTCATAAGTATAAATCATATAATTGAAAATTAATTACCCTATATACATGAAAATTTAATCCACCCAAATTGTTTAAAAAAAATATCATTATGAATCGAAATATTTGATAACTCAAATTCCAATAGATAAATAAATTATTTCAATATATTTAAGACACTTGTTTTATTAAAAGTGAAAAATAAAAAAAAAATACATCATAGTAAAAAGATTCCACAAAAAGAAATATGGAAAATAATAATGAAATGGATAATATAATATTAAAATCAGTCCATGATCTCTAATAAAATTGTTCACATTCCCATATATTATTTAATGAAATCAAATCTATAAATATAAAATACAATCAAATTATTCATTATGGTTCATTGGTAGTGGGTGATTATAATGTATTAATTTTAATAAATTCCCAATTTTTATATATTATTTTAAAATAATATTAAGCAATAATTTATGTAATTATTATAAATATATTAAATAATAATTTTTTTAGAAAATCTAATAAACATAAGAATCATTTTATAATACTAAGTATTTTAAAAAATTATCATTTATTCATCTAAAATTTCAGTCATCCTTGGTGAAAACCATCATTTTCACACCCATAACCTTCATTTAGGGTACTTTTCACTATTTTATTCTTTCCCTAACTTTCCCCCATTATTTTCTCCTTGTCCCCACATGAAATTGATGTTGTTTGGACAGTTATTGAGTAGACCAAAGGTGGTGTGTAGTTTGGGAGCATAGCTTGCGAAACCATGCAAGAAAAAATTGCAGCATTGTCTATCTCATTAAAAATTATTTAAATTTAAATTTTTTCCTACCAATATTTATCCAAACTCACCCATTTCTTCCCCCATTCAACCATTATGTACATTTCATCCTCCCAAGGACCTAGACCCCCTGGACCACCATTTTAAAGGGGGATTTGGTGGAGAAACATCAAACTTCCTCAAGTAAGTGAATCTATTCCTTAGTTCTCTCAATTTTCAGGTTGATCCTTCCACTATTCCTGAAGTTAAATGTGTTAAGTAGGTATGTTTTCTATCTTGTGTGTGATCTTAATTTTCACGGCTAATTATTTTGGATTTAGGCTTGATCTATGTCCCTTGTGGTGCGGCAGTGTTATGGTTGGATTATCACACAAATATTGATGTGTCACAACACCTATGTTAGTTTATTACATGTTTAATAAATTCTTTATGATTTATCTTAGTTTAATTTCTATTTTTATAACACTTATCATCTATTCTACATGATGTTAAATCAGGTTTTGATGACGTTTATTGTGAAAATGATTTTTAGGTACCAATTTGGTGTTAAATTGGGTGTTTTACAGGTTGATTTTATGTTATTCCAAATCGGGTTGTTTCATAACTCATGTAATGGGTTTATAGAAATTTTGTTGGTGATGAAAATTCAGTTTGGGTGAATATGGTTATGTCCATTTAGTTAAAAGTGGGATTTTAAATTGATTTTGTGTGTAAAGCATTGTTAAATTTTGTGATGTTGTTTATTGAAATTCAAAAAGATTTATTGAGTGATATAATTGTTGAAAAAAGGTTTACCTACTATTTTGAGATTTTTATAATCTTAAACGATGTTTTAATGTGATATTTTCTTTTGGTTTGGTGAGATAAGTATTTGAGCATAAAGGGGGAAGCTCAGGTACCTAGGCGGGTAAATATGTACTGGTACGCTAGTGATGCGAATGGATTTTTTCCATGTTTCACTAAACAAAATTGATAAATAAAACATTAAAAACAATATAGATGATTATTGGGGACCACTAGGTTATGGGTGTATTCCCTAAGAGTGTATCATATACAATAATGGTTTTTTCTATGGTTACTTTACACTGAGGTTCAATTTACATGAGGTGTGAGACTACCTATAACCTAGGGGTGTTCCCAAGATTAGTGCTCATTAACTATTGTGTGTTACTCTATGGCATATGGTTGGTTTTTCTAGAGAATATATTGGCTTACATGTTTTATTGAAATGAAATCTTTCATGGAAAATTACCTTCAAAAACTATTTACATTTATAATTTTCATCCTTTAGAAATTATTTCCACTTCCTCTTGTTTATCAAAATTAGAATCCATTTTATCTTGTATGGTTTACTTTGTGGAATATCATTTTGATATCCTATAGAGATTATATCACACCCTATTAAAACTCCATGGGTGTAACTATACTTGGTCATGTTTGACCCATGCAAATGAAAGGATTTGGGTTATTGGGATTTGGGGTGTTAGTTTCCATCCATGGTGCAGAGTTATAGAGATAGTTTGTGAGTCATGACCCCTTGTGTGGTGGAGTCCGTGGGGGATGTTTTGCTACTGTTTTTATGTGTCTTTGGACCTCTAGAAATATGATTAGACTTATGTATTCATATCTAGATTTTGCATAAACCTTGTTTGGTATGAATTTTTCAGATACATTTTATCGAATTTTTTGATGTTTAATTAATGTATCCAAATTCTGATAAATCATTCCCAATAAAAAATAAATGACACTTGGCCACATTTTCCAGCCCATGGGGATAGATAATTCTCTTTGGGCCTTGTCACAGGTAGTATGTGGCACTGTTTTTTTGGTGACAAGATTTTATTCATGAAAGAACTGTTCAAAAGAGGTTCATGTTTTTGGGTTATATCATTATTTTGGGATTAGTTCGGAAAGACATGTGGTAGGACTTCAGGACTCAGATTATTGGTCATGAGTAGGGTTCATTTCTAGCACCACTCTTGGGTGATCGTGACTCGCCATGGGGCATAAAATTGTTTATTTGACTTCACTTCTAGGTGAAACATGTGTGTTGTAGACTACACATGGGCATCAGGAGGGGGTGATTTAGTTTTATATTCAATTGTTGTAATGTTTTTGGCATTGCTGTATTTTATTATATTGATTAAATGTTTCATAATTTTTGTACTAATTGTATTATTATGAAATTTTGATTTTTTTAGCGACATGCCTCCCTAGAAAGATCCCATTCTCCCATAAGAGGAAGCCAGAGAGAGTTCCCCCACACCTCATTATTAGAGGCTTATAGAGGTGGTGGTTTGGGTTGTCTAGGCACATGGACATGAACCAACTTCACTTCTAGCTCAGATTAGAGAAGATCAGTCTGGTCATCGAAAGGAAAAGGCTGATTAGTTTTATAAAAATAAACCTCCTACGTTACAAGGTAGCATAGAACCCCATGAAGAAGAGGAATGGCTCGAGATGATCAACAACATGATCGAGTTATTGGATTCACCCGAGTTGCATAGGGTGATGAGTACATATTTTCTGTTGGAGGGTCCCAGCCGTAGGAGGTAGGAATCGGTACTTCCAACAGGGAAGAATGAGTAGATGAGATGGGAGGATTTCAAGGTTGTCGTTAATAAACATTACTTCCCTAAGGATTCGGCATATGATAGGTCCTGATAGCATTGGGTTCTTGTTCAGGGGGATCTTTCTATGATGGAGTATGCCACATATTTCACTAAGCAGATTTGGTATGCTCTGGAAATCATCTCTAATGGGCAAGCGAAGGCCTGGAGGTTTGAGAAAGGATTACGACTAGATTTATACTCCCAAGTTTTCTTGGTTAAGTTGATAACAAATGCTATGTTGGGTGATCTGACATGTTTTTTGGAGATTGAATAGAAATGTTTGGATGGTTTCTCCCAGATAGTATTAGTAGTGGGTAGTGGATGTTATTCAGTGAGGAAACAGAAGTGGAAGGATCAAGTGAATAAGAGAAGTGGTAGTTCAGGCCACTCTTCTAGGCAGTTTTCATTTGTAGCTTATGAAGTGATATGTGTTTTGTGTCACTATTGTGAGAGACTGGGGAAAATACAACCAATATTACCACTACTTCCGATTCCATGTAATCAGTGTAGATGGATGGGTTACTTATAGCACTTTTGTAGGGTGGCATGTCCACTTCAGAGTGGGGTAGGGTGAGTGTCTTAAAGATGAGTTACATCTCAATACGAGCCATCATGGAATGGGGGTCTCTTTATGGTGTCCATAGTGGTATGGATGTGTAATGTTTTGGGTAGATCTAGTTTAGGGCATAACCACAATCTAGTAGTCAACCTAAGGTAGAGACCTGACATCTCCATGCGGTGGATCAAGCACCAACATGATCAGAGGAGGGAATATCGGCAGATCGAGGTAACATTTTGATTGATTCTTCTATAGATGGTACTATTTTTTATATTGGTTACTCTATTTCATTCATTTCATCCCTTTTTTGGACACACATAATTTTCCAAACGAGTTGTTGTCTTTTTCGATGGAGTTGGTGATGCCTTTGGGATTAAACAAGTAGTCGGGTTTCATGTGTCTCTCATGTACACTATTCGTGTTAGGGGTCTAGATGGAGTGGGACCTATTGGACTTATATAAGGATCTTCTTGACAATATAATTGGCATGTATTGGTGATCACATTATTAGGCACATATCTATTGTTATAGGAGGTGGGTCAGTTTCACAAAAATGGATGGGAGTCGTTAGGTTATTTATGGGGAATGCGATCCTCGGTCGAGTCGTGTGGGAAATCCACTCCAAGAGTTGGGATATTTTGTTTTTTATTTAATGTCACATGTTATAGAGTAATATTCCCATTCTACCATGTGTGTACTACCTCATGTATTTGATTATTTTTCGTAGGTATTTTCGTTTAATTTTTCAGGTCTACCCCTAGAGCAGGTTTTGGAGTTCTTGATTGATATGGAACCAGGAGCACATCCAATATATCACTCATCATATATAATGGTCCCCAATGAGTTTAGAAAATTTAATATGCAGTTAGATGACTTAGAATCCAAAGGATTCATTCTCATATGTGACTCTCCTTGGGCCGCTTCTATGTAGTTCGTGAAAAAGGCTGACAGACCCCTTCTGTTGTGCATTGTCTACCTTAAGAAGAATAAGGAAACATTCGAGAATTAATATATGTTTCCCAAAATAGATGACATATTCGATTAGTTGTAGGGGGAATGGTGGTTTTCTAAAATCTACTTGAATTTGGACTACCATCAACTCATTGTGATAGAGGTAGATGTCCCAATTGTAACCTTCTGAAGTAGGTATGACCAATTCGAGTATTTGGTCATGCCCTTCGGATTGACCAATTATCCGGCGGTATTTGTGGAACTCATGAATATGGTGTTCCATCAGTATCTTGATTCTTTTTTTTTGGTATTTATGGATGACATCCAAGATTATTCTGCATTGGAGGAGGAGCATGAGAATAACTTTTGGATCATTCTGGGAACCTTGTGAGAGCATATACTTTATGAAATGTTTTCCAAATGTACTCTATAGATCATGGAAGTGGAATTTATGGGGCATGTGATATTAGAACAGGGTGTTTCTGTGGGCCACAAGAGGATCAGTGCAGTCATGTCATTGGATTAGTCGAAGAACAAGTTCGAGATCAGATGTTTTCTTAACCTGGTTGGTTATTACATGGTGTTTTTTTGGGGTTTCTCTCGACTTTCATCACCGATGACCACACTCACCCAGAAAGGGGTGAAGTTAGTATGGGGACCAAAATGTCATGAATCCTTCAAGGAGCTGAAAGGAACGTTTTCTTCTACCCCCATTCTAATATTTCATGAGGATTGAATGGGGTATGTGTTGTATTGTGATGATTCAGGTATGGGTCTTGGGTTTGTGCTTATGGCTACTGATCATGTGTTGGTGTATGGCTCTAACCAACTACAACCACACAAAAATAATTACCCAAACCAAATCTGGTAGTTAGCATCTATGATGCATGATATGAATACTTGGTGTCACTACCTATTTGGGATGAAGTTTGTGGTTTACTCAGATCACCAATGCATGGAAAATATTTTATCACAGAAGGACCTCCACAAGAGGCAACATGGTTGGATCGAGAACTGGGTGGGGTTCAAATATGACATTTTATATACCGCAGGAAAGAGTAATTTGGTGGATGGTGCCTTGTGAAGAATAGTTCCATTGAATGCTTTGGGGAAGTCCAGTGATGAGTATAATTTTATGGGACTCATTGCGTAGATGCATGTGTAGACCAAGGGGAAAAATATGGGTGCATTGTTAGAGAGTGTTTAGTGGAATCCTTCTCTACCTTTGTTGATTCAGAAGGAATGTCCTAGAGATGTGCTTGGTTAGTGGTTGAAGTAGTATCTTCATTGTGGGGAGATGTCCTCTGATTGGTCATCGTCGCATGAGGACATTATGTGCATCAACGGCCGTTCAATGGTGTCGTTATCTCTAAAGGAGGTGTTAATGTAGGATAACGACCATTATCAGTGGTATGTCCATCCATGTGCCACCAATATGTATTATGATGTATTTCGGAAGTTCTGGTTGCTAGTTATGAGATCAGAACTCACAGACTTGGTGTCGAGATGCAACACGTGCTAGGAGGTGGAAGAAGAGCACCAAAGGCCCTCTTGTTTTCTCTAGCCATTACCCATTCCTACTGAGAAGTGGGATGAGGTCTCCATGGACTTCAAATTTGGATTTCCTCATACAACTCAAGGTAATAATTCCATTTGGGTGGTGGTTTATCATCAGACCAAATCAGCCAACTTCATTTTGATCAGATATTCTTCTAAAGTGGATGAGTTGGGCCGCTTGTATATTTAAGAGGTGGTAAGGCTTCATAGCGTGTCATCATTAGTTGTTCCTAATAGTGCCCCATGTTTCACTTATTGGTTATGGTAAGGACTTTATAAGGACTTGGTGTCTTAGATTAAGATGAGAATGACATGCCATCCTCAAACTAATGGTCATATTGAGCGAGAGAATCAGATTTAGAAGGACATGATCTCTTCATGTGTTCTGGACATTGGAGGTTATTGGGAAAAACATTAGCAATTGGTTGAGTTTTTATTTAAAAACAGTTAAAAATCATCGACATGAATGGATCCATGTTAGTTTCTCTATGGTTTTCCATCTAAGTCCCCCTGTGAAGGGCAAAGGTAGGTGAGGCCTCACAGATGGGGTCGAGTGTGG
Organism: Viscum album; assembly: GCA_963277665.1. NCBI lineage: Eukaryota > Viridiplantae > Streptophyta > Magnoliopsida > Santalales > Viscaceae > Viscum > Viscum album. The sequence goes on from OY728159.1 coordinate 1,219,415,368, forward strand.
TGCAAGAGACGTCTGAGAAGGTCAAGTAAAATAGGCAACACTTATTGGCTACTCAGAGTCACCATAAATCTTATCCAAGCTAGAGGAATCCTGAACTAGTGTTTTCTGGGGGGGATAGGGTATTCATGAAATTGGCCCCTCGCCCGAGCCATCGTCGATTGGCCAAACAAGGGAAGATAATGCTGCAGTATGTCAAAACTTTTATATCACCATGTATATTGGGAAGGTGGGATACATGTAGGCTTTACCATCTTATTTGAAATCCATCCATGTTTTTCCATGTATCTTAGTAGAACAAATACAACTCGGATCCATCCAATGAACTGATTTGAGTGGAGTCAGATATTGAGCCTCATTTATCTGTGCTTTACCTGCTAATGTGAATAGTAGGGTTCTATGAAAATGGTAATGTCTAGGACCTATGAAGCCCATTAATATGTGGAAATGTGGTGTTAGAGGTGTTTTGGGAGATGAAGGTGGCTGGGAGGTGCGTTTGGGTGGCCTTTTTAAAGAAAACTGGATGTTCTGTAGCTTTTGCATGGTTGGCGCACAGTTTGTCTAACCATACGGCCAAACCCTACGAGATGGGTTTGATGGCAGTAGAGACATCATGGGAGGAACATGGTTTTTCTAAACCATTCAGCCAAACAGTGCTAGCTGGGTGGCCAAAACAGGGGCAACAGCACGATTGGCGCACGGTTTGTCTATCTTGCTCTATTAATCCCCTATTCGGACATAAACTGGGATTACCTTTCCTAGGAGGTAGTAGAATCTCTCCCAATCTTTTTAGAGGCAATCTGGAGGCTTCTCTTCGCGAATTGATTCTGGTTTCTCAAGGTATGTGATCGTTTTTGTTTGGTTTCATAGATCTACATAGATCTACTCCTCCTTATCTCTCAAGATATTATATCTATGCCCGTTATGGGTATATCTATTTTTGTGGATGTCGTTAATGATGAGCTTTGGTCTCAGTTGTGTTAGGAAAATAGATCTCGGGAGGATCCTTGGTGAATCGGCCCGGACGTCTTGGGCGTTCTTTGAAAGTTGTGGTTTCTGTCAAAACCATTGTGGTAGGGGATTCGTTGATTATCATTATTGTATGTGTAATGATATCAATAGCTTATGGAATCCCACTGGACTATAAATGAATTGACCTAATAAATATATTTGAACTGGATAATGAAATTTCATTGATCATTTTTTATTTACTCTTATTTTCTAGATAGTGTAATATCTATGCCATTCTAGTTAAGCATGTTGTTCTTGAGGAAATTGATAAAGAACAAAAATATGGAATTAATTTATAATTGGTTGGCTAAATATAAAGAGTCATGAAAACAGACCAGGTTCTTGTTGTAATTTGATATTTATTAAATTTGGCATAGTAAGTATGTTTAATCTTCTGTGATAGCTTACTGAATTGGTTTATGATGTTTGTACAAACGAATTGAATTTTTTAATTCAATATGGATTAAAGAACATGATTGATTGAATTCCATGAAGGGTTCTGAGTTAACCTCTTTTGTGAATTAGGGTTAAGAGCTATTTGATGTGGTGTTGTTTTTCTTGCTGCTTGTGTTGTGATGTGACCCTAGAGGGGTGTTGTGATATGTTGAGGTAGGGAGGCCTTTAGGGTGTGCTAGCGGATAGTGCCTAGAGTGGAAAGATGCATCGGTTTATGCATGTGGGTGTCGGGGAGTACAGCAGGGATGATGGTATGGGGTGGATGTTATGGCTGGATGTTTGGTGGTTTTATAGGTTTTTTATCTACATTACATCTCCCCACTGCTCAAGGCAGCTGGTCTTGCTTACCCACCTTCCAAAGGAGGGGAAGAAAAGTGGGGTATGCCACATGATTTTTGGGTTTTTCCTCTCTAGGGAGAATGGGTCTATGCTCATTCTATAGGCGGAACAGAATCGACGGGTAGTATGTCTACTCACCATGTTGAACCTTCTTGTGTTTAGTAGCATAGGATCCTTTTCTATAATGCCTCAGATTATGGGAAAGTAATTCTGTAATGAATGTTTGAATAAATGATGTTAACCCATAGGGTTAGTGTTTGTTGAATCTTAGTGATGAGGTTGAGAACTTTAAAAGGGACAATGGTTTTTGGATGTGATGTTAATGGAATTTAATGTGGAATTTTTCATGGTTAATTAATGTTTGATTAATTAATTAATGTATAGTGGAATTGAAAAAAAGGGAATGAATCAATCTAATAAACCCCTTAAATTTTTTTTTGCTTATAGGATACCTAGGCCTGGAAGTGGTAGCTCAGAGTTCGAGAGACGTTAGCTGCAATTGTGTCTAAGACTAGGTTATGCCAATTGTGTGGTTGTGAGTTATAATATATTCAGCACATTTTGTGTTTCTATACGCTACTCCACCCTGTCAGTAAGGGAAACTAGCACCTTAGGGATTCTGAGCCATGGGGGGTGTTTTCCCTAACATTTTGATGGGATGGTGAATGGATAACTACCCCGTTTGACCCTTCTCTCTTCTCTTGGTAGATACTAGTGCCATTAGGCACAGTGGATAGTTTTCCCCATATATGTGTGTAGAGGGATGTATTTACATGTGGTTATTCACACACATATATTCTCGATATTGTATCCTATGGACTACTATAGGTGTGACGTGTATAGGTTGTGATTACTTGAGGATCCTTACTCGGTTTATGGGATGTAATGGCATGAGGTATACTACCCGACCTATGATACACATTATGTGAGCTGTAGTGGCTCCCAGAAACTACTTGACTACATTTGGTAGTGAGGATGGTGTGGTTAACACAGGTGTATGTGGGAAACCCTTTTTGGTGCATGTGTTGCAGATTATGGAGCTTAGCCCAGGTGTATTCAGGAAAGCCTTTGGAGAGAGATGCAAAGGACATATGTCGTTGGGGAAAAGCGGCAAACTAGTGGGGAAGTAGTAGAGGGGTACCCTTGATATTATTTTATATATTCTACATTCTTGTATGTGTTACTTGGTTAGAGTAGCCATGGTGAGGTTTGGAACTTAGTATACCTGTTTAGGTGATGAGTTAGTTTCATTTATTGTTCAATGTGCTTTAGCATGCCTTCTTTACTTTTTCACGAGAGACTTCGGGGGGATCCAAATAAATATACTGTTATACTCACCCTACGTATATATAAAATATTGTTCAGGTCACATGGAGAAGTATGGAGATCAGCCTGATTACTACTAGATTGTGGTTGCAGGAGCTATTCGGACTTTTGGTTTCTACTATTTTCCATTCTTTTCGGTACATGTAGCTTTTCCCATCCAGTTGTCGTATTTTTTCATAAAATTTCATATGTGTACTTGGGTTGATTTTATATTCCAGTTTTGAGATGGAGTTGATTGGTGTCTATCTTATCTCTTTCTTCCACATGTGTTCTCTTAGAGTGTAATTCCTCTCATTTGTGTGTTTACTATACCCTTGGTGCAAGTCGCCAACCCAGGGCCTTCTGGAGATGGGACTCGGGGGTCATTATCTCCCGTATCACATTTCCGTCCCGGGAGGGGTACACTTTGTCAGGAGGGGGTTGTGATAGTGTGGTATCAGAGGTATGGTTGAGGGATAGGATAGAGTTTGGCGTTATGAACATGTGAGGTTGCATGGGTTGGTAAGGCAATAGTGTCATTCATGGTTAGAAAGTGAGGTAAACACTGGAAACCGGTTGAGACATAGGCATTTAGGGAACCCTATGAACTGATGTACATACCATTATGATTACAATGAATACTAAACAAGGTGATATTGGATTCAGGGTAGAGACCTAGGAAAGGATCACAACTATTCTTCTTTGTTCCTGTGTTTGAATGGGTAGACCTTGGGATAGGTTAACATAAAATGAATATGGGTAATTAATTAATTAATTAATGTTGAGTCTTCCATATTCGATGATAAGGAACTCTAACTATCTTTTCATTTACAGTTATGGCTCCAGGTCGATGTCCTTGTCAGGTTTGCACCAAAAATATCCAGCGGGACATCTTAGCTTGTCTTCGTAGGGCAGAGGTCGACGACGACGATACATAGTGGAAGAAAATATAAGTGTTTAATTGCTAGAAATTTCAGAAGTACGAGTGATCCATTTCAGATGCAGTCATAGAAGACTGGTTATAGGAGATCGAGATCGGCTTTAGTTCAATTCATTCTCAGAAGGAGAAATGGGATTCATTAGCTATGACGATGCTACGTGGAGCAGTAAGGTAGTGGTGGTTATTATTCCTCGATGATCGTGAAGATTCAGCGTTCTCATGGGAGGAGTTTCGAGACAAGTTCAGAATTGAGTTCCTTTCATTGATTGCAAAGGCGTCCAGCCATCAGGAGATTCTTTCCCTTCGACAGGGGAGCTCCAGTGTTTTATAGATTGGAATCCATTTCAAGAACCTTCTACGATATTCTTCGGACCAGTTACCCGATGAGGAGGCTAGGGTGAGGCATTTCGATGAGGCTTTGCGTCCAGAGATCCAGCGTCACCTCACCCCATTTAGGGTGAAGACATATCATCAGGTGCTGGTGAGGGAAGAGGTTGTCAAGATGTCTTTGTCCAGGATTGGATAATCAAAAGAGGGTAAGCATCATGATTCCTCACGAAGAGGAGCTGTGGTCCGGGGTTCCCCGTTTTTAGGGAAGAAGAGTTTCTCTTCAGCTGGGGGTAGGTCCCAGCCCTTCACATCTCATTTTTTCGGAGGCAGTAACTATCAAGCATATGCCAAGGTTTCAAGCGCTTGTTTCTCTTCTTGTGGTCATGGTCATAATCAGCAGGAGTGCCCAACCATTTTGAGAAATCATCGTGCACTGGGAACTTCGCTCCAGGTTCCTCCGTTGATGCAGTTCTAGATGAGGCAGCAGTAGTAGGTTTCACCATCATTCGATCAATAGGGGGTAGATGGGGAAGGCAGAGGACAACCCATGACCCTCCACATCTTCCGAGAGAAGAGTGCAGACATTTTGGTGGTCATCATCAAGGTCCGAGAGGCCTGGGTCAGCTTCATTCCTTAGCATTGCAAGCTCCAGGTGATCCAGATGTCATTTGAGGTAACCTTTTCTTCTTTCCCTCATTGGTGTTTTCCTTGTTTGATTCAGGAGCGACGCACCCCTTAATATCACCTACCATTTTCCATGATTTGGGACATGAGGAAGAGAGGCTTCCAGTGCCCTTGGCATTGACTATTCTTGTTAGAGGTCAAACTGACTTGTTTGAAGATTGTTGAGATTGTGAGCTAGTGTTGGGGCAGCACCGCTCTTGGGTAGATTTCTTATGTTTACGAATACATCCATATTATTTCATCCTCGTCATGGATTGTTTGTATTCGGTGCAAGATATCTTGGATTTATAGAGGAACATGGTCATTTTCGTTGATGTAGATGGAGACAAAGTAGTTTTTGTTGGTGAGAAATCTCCTCGGATTGGTCATAGGAATGTTTCTTCCTTATGGTCCATGGTGGCTAGGATGATTCTGAGTCCTTTATAGGATCATTAGTTGGTGTTTCCTAGGGTCGTGGAGGAGTACCCTGATGTCTTTTCATAATAGGTCAAAACATTACCCCCTCGATGAGAGATCGAGTTTGGGATCCATCTACAGACATGAGCATATCCTATATTTATTCCTCCTTATAGGATGTCCCCTTATGAGTTGCGAGAGATACATTTACAACTTGATGGTCTGTTGCAGTGCAGTTTTTTTCTTCCAAGTGTGTCACCATGTGGTGCACCAGTCATGTTTGTGAAGAAGGCCGACGATAGTTTGCGGTTGTGTTTCGATTATCATCCCTCAAGAAAAGTGATAATAAAGAACCGCTATCCTCTACCACATATGGATGACTTATTCGATCAAAAGAAGGGTGAAATTTTTTCCTCAAAGATTGACTTTCGGTCAGGATATCATCAGATGAGTGTGATGGATGAAGATATCCTGAAGACTGCTTTCAGTTGTCATGATGCGCATCAGGAGTTCGTTGTAATTTTTTTTTGTGTGATGAATGCTCCAGTTGTTTTCATGGGTTTGATGAAAGGTGTGTTTTGTGAGTTCCAGTACAAGTTTTTTGGTAGTTTTCATTGACGAAATCCCGGTGTACTCCACAACCCAAGAGGAGCATGAAGAGCATCTATGATCCGTTTTGGGATTTCTTCGCCAATATCACCTATTTGAGAAGTGGTGGAGGTGTGATGTTTGGGCTCGAGAAGTCCGTTTCTTGGGGAATGTTTGTCCCTAACAGGGACTGGATATGGATCCATCTCATATAGAAGTAGTTCTGTCTAGGTCATCCCCCAAGACAGTTTCAGAGGTGCGATGTTTCTTTGGTCTCGCAGGCTACTACATGAGGTTCGTAGAAAATTTCTCCTGGGTTGCGACCCCTTTGATAGCTTTGACTAGGAAGGATCAGGCTTTAATATGGAATGATCAGTTTCAAGTAGCTTTCGAGTATCTAAAATAGAAGTTAGTAAGTGGTCCAGTCCTTTGTCTTCCAGCTAAGGGAGTTCAGATTGATGTCTTCTGTGATGCTTCACATATGGGATTACGCTATGTTCTCATGTAGAAGAGGGCAGTTGTTTCTTATGGGTCTCGACAGTTGTGTCCCCCTGATTGCAACTATGCCACCCATTATCTTGTGTTGGTAGCCCTGGTGTTTTCTTTGAATTTGTGGAGACATTACCTCATATGTGAGGGCTTTTTGATTTTCAAAGATCATAATAGTTTGAGGTATGTTTTCTCCGAGCGCGACTTAAACTAACGACATTGTCGGTGGATGGAGTTCTTACAGGAATATGACTTTTTTATATCTTATACACCTAGAAAATGGGATAGTTTGGCTGATGCGCTAAGCCAAAAGTCACATAGTGATGTTGTGCATGAATCCAGTGATTCTTGGAGAGTAATGGAAGGGCTGTCAACATTACACCTTGATATGGGAGAAGTTGGGGGTAGAGGTTGTCTTCTTCAAATGATGGTGTAGTCATCCCTGGTGCAGAAGGTGGAAGAGCCCTAGTTGGGGGATCTTGTGGTGGAGGTCTGGAGTGACCGAGTCGTTTGTGGTGAGGCCCCTCATGGTTGGTATGAAGATGAATAACATAGAGTGTTGTATCCTGGAAGGCTTTTTGTTCCCTGGCAATGTGCGATATGGACCTAAGAGAGTTCCATGATTCTCCATTAGCGGTTCATCCTGGTGTGACAAGGATGTACAGATCCATGAGGAGTCAGTTTGGGTGGCCTAGGCTGAAGCGTGCGGTTGCGGAGTTTGTGTCTCGATGTTTAGTCTTCCAAAAGGTGAATGCCAAACACCATGTTCCTGGTGGTCTCCTCTAACCATTAGAGATTCCTCAGTGTAAATGGGAGGACATCTCAATGGACTTTGTTACTAGTTTACCTCGAGCTCCGGGAGGTTATGATTCTATTTGATTGGTAGTGGATCATTTAGTGAAATAATCCCACTTTATAGCAACCAAGGAGTCAAGCTCAGTGGAATTTTTGTCGAGGCAGTATCTAAAGGATGTGGTGATACTTCATGGAGTCCCAAGGATGATCATTTCTGATCGAGATCCTAGTTTTTCCTCAAGGGTATGGAGAGGTCTCCAACATGATTTCATTTCTCAGCTATGCATTAGCACTGCTTTTCATCCTCAAACAGAGGGTCAAACAGAACGAACCATCCATTCTCTTGAAGTCATGTTGCACTCTTGTGTTCATGATTTTGGAGGTTTAAGGATGAGTCACTTACCCCTGACGGAGATTGCCTACAATAATATTTTACACTCCACCATCGGTATAGCGTCGTTTGAAGCCTTGAATGACCGACCTTTCCATTCTCCGTTGTGCTAGACTAGGGTCGGAGAGTTAGAAATTCTCGTACCGAAACTACTGCAGAATACAACATAGATGGTTCACTAGATTTTCGAGAAGATGAAGGAAACACAAGATCATCATAAATCACATGCTAATCAACAGAGGATACCCTTGGAGTTTAATGTTGGGGATCATGTGTTTCTGAACGTGACTGCCCGTAATGGGCAGAGAAGGTTTGGTCATGGGAGTAAGCTTTCTACCCACTTTGTTGGGCGTTTCGAGGAGTTAGCTCATGTAGGAGTTGTGGCATATCGAGTAGAACTTGCCCCTCAGATGAGTCAGATACATGATTTTTTCCATGTATCAGAGCTACGTAGTTATCTTCATGATGATTCCCACATCATCGATTTGGGAGAGATCAATGTTGATGATAATGCCACCTTCAAGGAGCGACCTGTCGAGATTAGAGACCACAAGGAGAAGGTGATTCACAGGTGTTCTATCCCTTTAGTTCATGACATATGGTGACACGGTGGCATGAGGGAGAGTACCTAGGAACGTGACTCACAGATATGTGCTCAATACCTAGAGTTTTTTGATGTTTGACTCATTCCATGTATTTTTGTAACTAATGTGGTTATGAAAATTTCATGTTTATGAGATGGCTTCATTTTTTTCTTTGGTGGCTTGCTCTCTTTTGAGAGGTATCTCGGTGGGAGGTTTTTCAGACCCTGTTCATTTTCTCTTTAGGTGGGTTTTGGATTCATGAGGATGAGAATGTTTTTAGGGGTAACAGTTATAATGGCCCAGACATATCGAGCCCATTAATTTGTGGAACTGTGGTGTTAGAGTTGTTTGATCAGATCAAGGTGGTTGGGAGGTGCATTTGGGTGGCCTTTTTAAAGAAAACTAGAAGTTCTGTAGCTTTTCATGGTTTTTCTAACCGTGCGGCCAAACTGTGTGAGCTAGGAATGATGGAAGTGGAGACCGCAGAGGAGGTGAACGATATGTCTAAACCGTGTAGCCAAACCGTGCGAGCTGGGTGGCCTAGGCAGGGGCAACCACATGGTTGGTGCACGGTTTGTCTAACCGTGAAAAAAAACCATGTGGGCATTTAATGTTACATCATTAAATTTAGGATCTTGACTTTTCAGCCTCTATCATTCTCGTTTAAGCCCCTAATCGGACATAACTCGAGATTACCTTTCCTGGGAGGTAGTAGAATATCCCCCAAGAGTTTTGGAGGCGATCCAGAGGCTTCTCTTTGCGAATCGAAGTCGGTTTCTTGAGGAATGTAATCCTTTTTTTTGGTTTCATAGATCTACCAAGATCTACTCCTTCTATTGTCCCAGAATCTTAGATATACATCCATTATGGGTATATCTAAGTGTGTGGATTACTTTTATGACGATATTTGGTCTTGGTTACGTGAGGAGAAGAGATCAAGGGAGGATCCTTGGTGAATCAGCTTGGTCTTTTTGGGCGTTCTTCGACCGTGGTGGTTTCTGTCAAAACCGTTGAGGTAGGGGATTCATTGTATCTCTTTCTTGTATCTGTAATGGTATCGATAGCATGTTGAATCTCACAGGATGATAATGGAGTTGACATAATAAATATATTTGAACTGGATAAAGAAATTTCTTTGATCGTTTGTTATTTCCTCCTGTTTACTAGATCATGTAATATAAATGCCTAGCATGTTATGCTTGATATTAATGAAGATATCGATAAAGAGCATAAAGCCATAATTAATTGATAATTGGTTGGATAAATATAAAGAGGCATGAAAATAGACCTCATTCTTGTTGTAATTTGATATAGATTAAATTTGGCATAGTAGGAATGTTTAATCTTCTCTGACATCTTACTGAATTGGTTCCTGATGTTGGAACCAACGAATAGAAATTTTTAAATCAAGATGGATTAATGAACATGATTTATTGAATTCCATGAAAGGTTTTGAGTTACCCACTTGTTGTGAATTAGGGCTAAAAGCCCATTTGATGTGGTGTTTTTTTCCTGCTGCTTGTGTTGTGATGTGACCATGGAGGGGTGTTGTGATATATGGATGTAAGGAGGACTTTTGGTTGTGGCAGCAGATAGTGCCTAGAGGGGGGAGATTCGCCGTTTTATGCATGTGGGTGTCAGGGAGGACACCAGGCATGATGGTATGGGGTGGATGCTATGGCTGGATGTTGGGTGATTTGATTGGTGGATTATCTGCTTTACTTGTCCCCACCGCGCAAGGTAGATGGTCTTGATTACCCTTCATCCGAAGGAGGTGAAGACACGTGGGGTATTCCACGTAATTTTCATGTTCAGCCTCCCTAGGTAGAATGGGTCTATGCTCTAGCTATAGGAGGCACATATTCGACAGGTAGTACAGCTACTCACCGTGTTGAGCCCCCTTGTCTTTAGTAGCATATTATTCTTTTATAGAATTCTTGGCAATATGGAAAGTAATTATATAATGAATGTTTGTATAAATGATGCTAACCAATGGGGTTGGAGTTTGTTGAAACCTAATGATGAGGTTCAGAAATTTTGAAGGGAAAATTGTTTTTGGATGTGATGTTACAGGAATTTAATGTTTAATTGTTCATGGTTAATTAATGTTTGAAGAATTAATTAACATACAATGGAATTGATAAAAAGGGAAAGATGAAATCTTATAAATCCCTTAAATGGTTGTGTGCTTATAGGATACCTAGTCTTAGAAGTGGGATCTCGAAATTCAAGAGACCTTAGCTGCAGTTGTGTCTATGACTAGTTTATGCCCATAGTGTGGTTGTGAGTTATAATATATTCTGTACTTTTTGTGTTTCTATAGCCTACTCCACCCTGTTATCAAGGGAAACTGGCACCATAGGGATTCTGAGCCCTGGGGGGGGGGGGTGTTTTCCCCATAATTCTGATGGGAGGGTGAATGGATGACTACCCCCATTGACCCCGCTCTCTTCTCATGGTAGATACTATTTCCATTAGTCACAATAGTTAGTATTACCCATATATGTGTGTAGAGGGTTTTAATGGATTATGGTTATTCAAACTCATATATTCTGGATATAGTATCCTTTGGAATACTATAGGTGTGACATGTATAGGCTATGATGGCTTGAGGATCTGTACTCGGTGTATGGGATTCAATGGATTGAGCTATAATACCTGATGTATGATACACGTTATGAGAGATGTGGTGGCTCTTAGAATCTTCCTGGTTAATTTTGGTTGTATGGATGGTGTGGTGCTTAGCCCAGGTGTCTGCGGGAAAGCCTTTGTGGTGCATGTGGCCATGATTGTGGAGCTTAGCCCAGATGTATTTGGGCAAGCCTTTGGAGAGAGATGTGCATGATGTATGTCATTGGGGCGAAGTGGCAGACCAATGGGGAAGTAGTAGTGGGGTACCCATGATATTCTTTTCTATATGATACATTCCTGTATAAGTTACTTGGTTAGAGTATCCATGGAAAGGTTGGGAATATAGTATACCTGTTTTGTTGACGAGTTAGTTTTACTTGTTATTCAATGTGATTTAGCATGCTTTCTTTACTTTTTCATGAGAGGCTTCGGGGAGGAGCCTACTGAGTATACAGTTATACTCACCCTACATATATATAAACTGTTTTCTAGGTATATAGGTGCAGGTTGGAGATTATGATGGTTACAACTAGCTTGTGGTTGTAGGAGTTGTTCGGGCCTGTGGTTGCTGCTGTTTTACTTTCTTTGGGGTACTTGTATTTTTTCCCTTCCAGTTGTAGTACATTTGCATGAAATTTCATATGTGTACTTGGGTTTCTTTTATATTCCATTTCTGAGTTGGAGTTGATTGGTTTCTATCTTATCTCTCTCTTCCACATGTGTTCTCTTAGGTGTCAATGCATCCCATATGTGTTTTTAGTATACCCTCGATGTTAGTCGCCAGCCCGGGGCCTACTAGAGGTGGGACTCCGGGTCATTATCTCTATTATCACATTGTCGGCCCAGGAGGGGTACACTTTTTGGGGAGAGGGTCGTGAAAAAAGGTAATTCATGGAATTTATATTCCACTTGTTTGAGTTTTTTGGCTATATGGGAATAATACTCATGAGGCATAAGAGTGGAAATCATGGGTAGAGGAAGAGTAACAATTATTGTTTTCTGATAATGCTTCAGTTAGACATTTCATGACATGTTGTTTTCATATTGGGATGAATTGTCACACCCATATCCTTTATATAAATTAAATTTATCAATTTTATAATTGGAATAAAGTTCCACCTTATGCTCTCCATAGCCCCCCAGAATTTGAATGAGTTTGAACACTTTTTGAGTGGGAAAAGGGGGCATATGGTTTGGGATCATTGTTTTCTATACTGTGCAAGAAAACTATACTGCCTTGTCAAGATCATTAAAGATGTTTTTAATATCCATTTTTTCCTCCCAGGAATTATCTAAATACTCCCATTTATTCCCCCATCAGACCATTTCAACCAGTTCATCCTCCCAAGAACTTCAAACCCTAATTGGAAATCCATTTTGATGGGGAATTTGGTGAAGATACTTCAAACATCATCAAGTAGTTGAAGCTCTTATATAGTTCTCTCTTTTTTCATGGGATTTCTTCCCCAATTCATGAATTTACATGTGTTCAGTAGGTAGGGTTTTGGACCAAGGGATTGATCCTTGTTTTCTTGAAAAATTGTATTTGTTTTAGGCTTGGTCTATTTTTCTTGCGTTGCGGCGGTGGTGCAGTAGGATTTTCACAAAAATATTTATGCGTTTTAACACTTTTGGTATGTGATTCCATGGGTAATCAATGATAAATGAGTTATTCTTGGATAATTTCTATTTTTATCACTGTTATAATGCATTATCTTTATTAAAAAATTTGTTTTGGGACACGTTTGTTGAGAAAATGATTTTTATGTTAAAATTTCGTGTTAAATTTGGTGTTTTACATATCGAAATTATGATACACAAAATGGGGTAGTTTTATAATTCATTTAATAGATTTTTAGAAATGTTTTGGGTGATGAAAATTATGTTTTGTGGAATATGGGTATGCCCAAGGTGTTTAAGGTGGGATTTGGAAGGGATTTTATAAGTAAATCATTGTTAAATTTTGTGAAGTTGTTTCATTGAAAATCTATTAGATTTATTTAGTGGTGTAAGTGGTGAGAAACATGTGTAGTTACTATTTTTTTTATTATGACCATAAATGGTTATTTTTCTTTATAATGGATTTTGTATCATTAGATAATGATTTTATCACAAAGGGGGAAGCTTGGGTACCTAGGAGTGCAGATATGTACTAGTACTCTAGTGAACCAGATGGGTTCCGTCTCTCTTTCACTATGAATAATAGACACCGACCACAAAAAAACTATATTAATGATTATTGGGTACCACTTGGTTGTGGGTATTTTTCCAACTAGTGGATCATGCATGGGAATGTATTTTTCTAAGGTTATATTACAATGCGGTATTAGGTACATGGGGCCCGAGATGACCTAGTGCATACGGGTGATCCCAAGATTGGTACTCATTGACTCATGTGTATTAATATTCGGCATATGGTGGTTCATTCAAGAAAATAATGTAGCCTATATGATTTATTTAAATGTTCCCTTTCATGGAAAATTACTTTGGAATGCAGTTTATATTTAAAATATTTATCATTTAGAAATTATTTCCATTAACTTGTATTTTTCCATAATGGCTTGATTTTTATCTTTTATTGATTAATCTACAGAATCTCTTGGTAGTATCCTATTTGGGCATAGAATCACACCCTAATTTCACCCCTTGGTTGTAATTAGACTTGGCTATTTTTACACAAGCAAAGGAAAGTCTTTGGGTTATGGCAGTTCGGGGTGTAAGATCCCTTTCATATTACAGATTTGTGGAGATGGTTTGTGGGTGACGACCCCTTGTCATGTAGAGTACATGGGGATGTTTTAATACTATTTTTATTAGTCTTTGAGCCTCTTGTACAATGATTTTAACTATGTATTATGTTCTATATTTTGTATATACCTCATTTGGTATGAATTTATCAGATTCAGTTTATCGAATGTTTTGATGTTTTTTATATCCATATTCTGGTAAATCATTCCCAAAAGAAAATATATGATACCTGAGTAGTTATGCCAGCCTGTTGTGATAGTGAAAACACAGTAGTCCGTGTCACATTCCGAGTTTGGTGCTGATTTTGATATTGAACATATTTGGATTGTGACTATCATAATGACCTATATACTACTCAAATGAAAAATAATGATGATAATATATATACATATCTCACTAATGCCAAAAAAATAGTTTTTTCTATACTAGTTCTCACTAAATAGGTCATAAGAATATACTTATAGTCAATATATACATTATTCAATACTCAAATCTTGGTTAGATTACACTTGAGAAATTAATTGCAATAAACTCATGCCTGATGAATATTTTAATGCCCCATGGCTTAAAAATTTAGTTCAAGTAATAATTAAGTAAGGTTTATTTATAGATTTTAAATGTCCTTTGATGAGTTATTGAGATAAATAATTTAATTCAAAATTTACAAAATCAACTACATCACATATTATTCAAAAATAGGCATTTCAAACATTCAAGTATTTCATAAACATGGAATTACCAAAAAAATTGTAACTCATATAAATTAAAATTTATAAATAAACTGAAAAGAAATCTATAAAATAATGTATATCTTTTTTATAATTGAAGTACAAAAAAATTATTCAAAAGTTATAAATGAAATAAAAAATTTATTATAAATCATCTATATATATATATGTCCCAAATCCCTGACTACCAAGATAATTGTTCTTATAAATGTTTTTTAAAATATAAAAGATCAAAATTTTTAATTATTTATTTTTACCACAAAAATAATAACATTCACATAGTATAACACCCTTTTAACAATGTATTAACATTTTAAAAAATATAACAACCTTATATAACCCACTTAATTCTATGTATATTTCAAAACTGACCACATTGGGAACATTTAATTAATATTTTTCATGAAAAAAATAATTTTTACATTTTACTATAATGAAAATATATAGAAAATAATTTTAGAAAACATTCCTATGAATTTAATACATTTTTACATTTTATTCCACTAATTCATTGTCTAAATATTTTAATAAAAATTGCATACACTCATTAAAACTGTAGTTTAATCATATGATTAATATCAGAAAAATAAATTTTAAAATATGAAACTAATTTTCTCATGTAACAATACTAAGAGGTTCATGTAAGAAAAAAGCAATAATGTTTCAAAAAATCAATATATTTATTTATAAACCCATATTAAATAGAGAATATTTGGATTAAATGTGTAAGAGATAACCAAAACCCCTATAAAAAAATATATGTTTTCATTAAATAAAAAAGTTTATGGTCCCATGGAAAATTTATAATTATAATTAAATTAGGAACATCATATTTCAATCCATCAAAAATTTTAAATCCATATTATGAAACAAACACTTATTTCACACACCAACCCTGATTTAATGAATCCAATGAATGTAATAAGTAAAATATTTCTAAAATAAAATAAATACAATTTATATCTTTCAACCAAAAAAATTTATATATTAAATGGATTACCAAAAATCTCCAACCTCAAATAAATTTATAACTATTATCATTTTTGTTTGTTTATTTGTTCTTATAGATACATAAATAAAAAAATAAAAACTTTTGTATATATTTTTATGTTCTATAATAATCCCACTTTCCCAAAAAAGATGTTTTAATATAATAGTATATCAATTCATCATTCAAATATTTTTGTTCGATAAGAAGACGAGTACATCAACTTTATATCACGAAATATATTTGGAAGTCAAAGGTTTCTAATGAATTTATATAACTCGTACTATTCAAAATCACAAAACAACTCATATAAAATGTGGGGAAGAAGAAAAAATTAATATTTTTAAAAATTCACAAATAGATAACATGAATCTAGCCATTAACCATGGTGATTTTCAAATGAGATAGAGAAAAATTATGAACCACTTGGAAGAGTAGTGTAAGAGGATGTAAAACTAAACTAATGTAGTCGGTCTTGTGATTTGGAGGACATGGTGGATACTATTCCGTATTTATTATCCAACAAACATTGTTTTTAATGATAATATTAATTTATATTATTTATATGTAATATGGAGACTAAACCAAAATATTATTATATATATGCTGATAGGAAATGTAAAATTTTTAATAAGATTAAATTAATAATTTAAATACATTATTTTATTTTAATAATCCAAATCCCAATTATTATAACATGTGACCAAAGAATTTCTGATCATATAGAAATACTAGTTAGTACCGCATGACCTAGATTAAGATCCTCCTCTAACACCATGTGAAGTATGAATGTCTATTATATTAAATTTATATGCATGTTACATGCCAGATTTACATTAACATCTACAAGAGATATTCTAATTTTTTATATAATTATCACCTAACCCACATGATGTGACTGTGAAATGTAAAAACCACCATGAAGATTCCCCATAACACATGAAAATAAAAAACATAAAATAATTAAATAAAATTTGATATTTTTTTTGATGCCATCAATTTTATATCCACTATCCAAAAATCATTAGTTTAGTGGATAATGTCCAAATTAAAAGAGACTACTCATAAACAAAATTTTAGAAATATTTATTATGGAAGAGGTGAATACAAACCTACAACATACACACACCATAGGTACACATCTTTTCATTTATTATCCCCCAATACATTTTTTGAATTAACCATTTGTTACTATTACAATTTGATTCCAAAATAGACATATTGATTAAAACCCATTTAGATCGACCAAATTCCAAAATTATTGGAAATAAATTCCACTAGTGAAGAGTATAACTGTACTACATATACATAAATTTAACCTGCATGACTATTGTATGTGATATAATTAAATCATCTATTAAAATTATATTATAGCTATAATATCGGATTGTATACTAGTTAATGAAGCCACTAGAAAAAATATGCAATCATTTTAGTTGAGTACATTCAATTTCATTCTCTACATATATCTTATAAATTGGTTTTATTCATCACAAAATATAATTATTAATTACCTCATTGTACATATTTATTATTATGATTATGAAAACAAATATTTATCGCCACTATTCAATCAAGTTTGTAAGTGATAGTGTTGCTCATTATTACTTGTGAGTAATCGACACCACAAAGAGATTAAATTATTATTCTATAATCTCATATCATGTATGTTTATTATAATGTGTTAAAATATGTTATATAATACTTATTATGAAATTAGGATTTAGGACTTATAATATCATATCATATTTCTTATGTTGGAATCTATAAGAAATTATAACATCACTCATGTGTATGTATGGACTACCATATCCATAACGCATTAATATTTTTTAATAATATATACATTTCTTGAATTGTAATTTAGATAGATTCAATAAATATATATGATATATATTATAAAATATTTACTCTTTAATGATGAAATATTATTACAAATTCATCATTTCAACCATAAAAATGAAGTCATCATTCTATTTTACAAATTAAAAACATTCTCTATGAATTGTTAAATTTACTATACCATTTATACTGATGATGAATGGATGTAAATATACTGATAATGAATAAAATTTTATTAATATAATGAAATTAATTTACTATATGATGGAATAATGGTCAATTTAAAAAGATTGGAACTACTGAATGAATATTCTAGAAAAAATTGAATTTTCAAACAGATGTAAATGAAGAATTTAATATGTAATAATTAATAAATCAGAGTTAAAATGTAATTTTTGGGTAAAATATTATATAACATTTCATAAAATTATTTTCTTATACATGTATAGTACTTTTAAAAATGTTATACTGTAGTTTAGAGTACTTTTGATCAAACTCCAAAATGATATAATGAATTTTCATCTCACATTTATTTCTACGAGACACAATCCATATTCACTAAATTTTTATTTTATTTTATTTATATACAACCGATGAATGATTATTATGATTATTCTAATGTAAATTATATATATTTACATATAAATCTATATTTATAATATTCATGATATTTTTATTTGGATGATACCAATATGGTAAGTGATTTATCTTACAATGGGATTAATTAATAGAATTCACCTTGATTATGTTTATGATGATTAAATTTTATAACCTATCCATTATCAATACATTAATTTTTCTAATCCTAATGTTATTTTTTTAGAATATATATCTTCCTTTAATTTTACTGTCTTTATTAATATAGGATAAAAATAAAAGTTTTTAAGTTAAATCATCCTTATTTCAATCATTGGTCGAAAATCATTTTTCATAAAATTCCACATGGTCTAAAATGGTCTAAAATAATGTTTATATTATTCCATAGATATTTTTCAAATTTATTTTTACAAATTCTTGACTTTGTTAAAAATGGTTTTCAGAAGAATGTTCTTGTCATTTTCAGAATGATATAATTTTTTATTTTTATTAATTCATTAAAAGTTATATGTCCCATGGATACTATCATTTTTCATTATATAGATGGATTGTTTTTATTAAGGATAGATGATTATAAAATACATTTTATTTTCTATGGGTTTTGATATGATTTACTGTAGAGATATTAAAGTAACCCAATTCATTTTTATGGTCTATGATATGAGGATTAATGTTTTCTGTCCTTAGGGAAAACATTTGGAAGAATTTATTTTTTAAATAATTTGGTCAAAAAATTATATAAATGTATAATTCTTTGGATAAATATAGATAGAGACAGAGATTATTATAATTGGAATATAGAGTGTTCATATTTCATTAAGGTACGCCGACAACTATGACTACCTTCAGAGTTACCATTTATTATAATATGATGAAATAGTGAGTGGAACCAATACATTATTATATTATTAGTAGAGTTCCATTTAAATTAAAATGATTTAATATTATTATTTTTAAGCCAACATGATAATTATTATATAATGTTTATACTCTAATGGATCATTTTCATAGTATCCACTACAATTCATGTCTTATGAACTAAAATTATTTTTTCAATGAATCAAGACTATGACCTCTGATATACAGGGTACGGTTTTAAAAAAAGTTGATCGTATTATTATATCCATATAATCATTTAATGATCATGTGATTAGTGATATCTCTCTTTTATTCGTACTGAGCATATCGTATAATCCATTCATCTGTTCCACGTCCCCTAGTTTTCTAAAATAGTTTAAAGTAAGACGTGTCTAAGAAGAGTTCTATTTATTAAGAACATAGCGGTGGATAGTATATTCTAATTAAGAAAAAGAGGTTTATGTATACAATTTCACAATGAAACATTAACTATATGATTTAGTGAAGTATTGTAATTTTATCTAATGAATATAAACTTATTATGTTGTATTATTTATGTTTTAAAATTTTGGGTATCTATATATAGTATTTGATAAAGGATTAGTTTACAATTGAAAATATGATAATAAGATGTTATCCCATAATATAATAATAAAATTAAGAGAACGTTGTGTTTTAATTTAAATAAGGGGATTTTGTTTTATTACAAATAGTACCATACATTAATTCTACAAGTAGATGTGGTTTTTGGAAAATAATCATATAGGGGGAGTTACCCCAAAAGGAGTTCATTTAGTATATCTCTGCTACATTTCATGTGCAGTATCTGTGTAACTTTACTATACACATGTTTCCACACTTTTGGGAGATATACATGGTATAAGTCATTTTATCTATAAGACCCATTGGGAATGATTTTAGAACGTAATGAAAATGAATGGCCTATGTTAATCATATGTTTATATATTAGGAAATGAGGGTCACGTGTGTTAGAAATAAAATAAATATTTTTTCATGAGTATATTATTTCCCACTATGATTATTATATCTCACAATATGATTTTTATTTATAGTTAGTCACCAGAATGAATATGTATTTTATAAATGATAAATGTGATGTACAATATAAGGAAAAAAATCATGGTAAACCATGAGTAAAAATACTAATAACCTAAAACCAACAGATTATTTCTAATATTCTATATGAGAATATGAAAAAATATTATCTAGGGTGAGTTTTAAGTGAAAAAAAAATTAGAAAAAAATTGAGTTTCATGAACACTATTGAGGGTATAAGATTTAGATTCCTCAATGTAATATATATGTGAAAAAAAGAAATAGGGAAATGAATTAGTGGACCAAGATGATGTATTATATGTGGAATATAAATGCATATAGTTGGTAATTATTAAGGAAAACTGAATAGTTCAACACTGGTATATAAAGTTAAATTTTTGTTACAATTTACAGTTCAATGTATTTTAATAAGGAATATATAAATTATTCCTATCAATGTACAAACACAATGGTTAAATAATATACATAAGATGACCCTTTTTTAGTTATATCAATAATGTTAATGGGTTGAATTGTTTTTTTATGAATTAGGAGTTATGTTTTATTAGTGATTTATTAGTCATATTATGGTTATATCAATCATGAAACTTATAAGGATGGTAAATGTGGGGTTTAATTAAGCATTAGTAAGAATAAATTTAATTTTATATATATCAAAGATAATTAATTAAATAGAATATTGTTATTTTAGGATGAACATAAGTTTGAGGGAAAATTAAACCTTCTATTGTGATTAATGATGAGATAATAATTATTAGTTCAAATAAATTGATTTTGGAAACTCAAAAATTAAATGAGACATTTTTGGGATCCATGGAACTAATTATTCATTTGATGAAAATGTGGATCATGATATATTTGATGATTTTCAATATATTTTTGGACATAGTTAATATGGATGATTATATATATATATTATTTATTGAGTAATGAGAGAGTTAATTTTAGGAAGCATGTGTTCTTTTATTGATCTTCAATGGTGAATCGTGCTACTAGCATATTGTAATAAAATATAGGATTATTGTATTAATGTATGTAGTATCTCATATGAATATCCCCTATAGGTTATTCAGTGGACTAATGTTATGGTTATTATAGAGATTAAGTGACCATCTTTATAAATTTTTGGATTTTCAATTTAGTCAAACTAATTTTGGATGATTTGTTAGAATAACTACCTATGAAATGCTTTTTGTTTTGATTTAGGTAAAATTATTATATATTTGGATATTATAGTTTTTTATAAATTTTAGACATGTTATTTTTAAAAAATTTGATTTGGTAAATAAATAGATATATAGAGAATGAATTTTCATTATTTTTCCAATAATTGATCTATTAAATGATATATTTTTATCAATAAAGAACCATCAACCTTGAATCTTCATTTAATAGAGTATGAGATGATAAACAATTGACGAATTATAACAAACTAAATTAAATTTTCATATGATTTGGAATGACATCATAAAAGTAAATTTTTTCTTATTATATATATTATTATTAATGAGTCGTTAAAATTTATGAAATGGATTTTGACACAAAAAAATATTATTATACCTTCCTTTCTGATGAATTTATTTTCTTTTTAACCCTCATTAAATTATGGCATTATGGTAATTAACATTCTCATTAACATGTTTTTATTACCCTCTATTTTCATCAGATATTTCTATTCTTCCCACTGCCTATTTTTTTCTACCCACAAAATTTATACTTTCCTATGATCCTTATTATGTGTCATTTCAAATAACCATTATATTTCCAAAATTACATTATTAATGGATTCTAATTATCCCTGTATATGATGAGGGTTTTAAGAAAAGTTATATTCACACATTAATCCTTTGACAAATGAAATAAACATGAAATTTATTGTGTGTTTTTGGGGGATATATGTTAATACCAAATTACACTAAATAACATTAATAATATTTAAAAAATTCTTAACATACATGACTATGAATCATAAGAATTGAGATATATTATAAAATTATTTTTATTGAAATATAACAATTATAAAATTGTAGTGAATTAGAGTCGATGAAAATGAAATTTTTTCATTTTTATGTAAATGAATAATTTTCATAATCAACAAAAATATGTAGATTAATTATTAGGAAATAAGAAGTTAGTTATTGGGAAAAAATCATTTCCATCCAAAATGCATATTAATAAAAAGGTTTTTATATAATTATTTTCTGGTAAATTATAATTTATCAATAAATACAGTAGAAAATGAATTTTATTATATGAAATTAATAATTTTAATCAATATATCAATATTATCATAGGTTGATGTTTTTAAATTGTTCTAAAATGGTTTATTTTTCAGTTTAAAATTGAAAATTCATTTTCTTTTCAATCATTCTCAGTTATTTTTAATAAATCGAAAAATTTAAAAATCCCTTTATGTTTCGGATTTGGTCAAAAAGTGATATATATTTCATTTTATTTTTTATAATATAATTAATTTAATATCAAATATAGATACTATTAATTTTGATAGAAGATAAATATAATACTTAAAATCATATTTTTTTTAAAATAGTTTTTATTGCATTAAATACATTTATATTAAAGTTAATTTTTATATACTTCTAAAATTTATTCTAAAAATTTACATCATTCTATATTTTTGTATTTAATATTTCTCTTTTTCTTAAATTATGATAATTTTATACAATTATTGATATTTATGTTGATAGTAATAAGTATTTAATTTTAATGAAAACATACTTTTCATTTAAAGAACTCACAATTATCCAATTAATTCTAAAATTGTAAAAAGAGTATAATTCGGAATATAATATAATTATTATTTGTATTTATTTAATCGTAATCAATTTTATGTTGAGAACTGATATAAAATTCATGTTAAAATTAAGAAATCAATTTTTGATAAACAAACATTAAATATGATTTTCACATTTAGTTTTAAAATATATTCATCCCCATATATGAATTTATATTTATAATGTGGAATATTTATTTAAAATTAAAATAATTAATATTATTTAATTTGTTTTAACTCAATTTTTTGTCATAATGCTTAATAAAATCTATACCAAATTTTACAGTGGTAAAGAATAAAATGAGTTTAGTTTGGGATAAACAAATTTATAAGGATATTTTTTCAAATTTATATCAATGTATAATATTGTGTGGACATATATAGTACTCATCGTATCCAAAATTTTAATTTATTATATTTTTAATTATCTTTATATGGATTGATTTCAATATATTTTAATCTTTCAAAAATACATATTATTCCCCCTCTAACAGATTTAAAAGGACACTAACCTATTATATTAAATAAACAATATTGTTATATATATATATATCTAATGAAACTGTCAAATTATATTATAAATTACATAACAATTATTTAAATTTTCATTTAGTCATAAAAAATAATAACATGTTCCCATATAAAAGGATCTAAATGAGGCCTTCCAAAGAAGAGGGAATAGATTAACCTAACTTCTACCAATTTCATTATTATTCAAACATATATAAATATTTCTTATTTATAATAAAATAATATCCATAGAATCCTTAGAAGATTAATATAATATTGTGATTATTTAACCACTAATTTACACCCACAATCAAATCAAATGTGAAGTAAATGAATACATATTCCATATATGTAGTCTACCACGTCAATATAATGATACAATTAATTTTCCATCACTATTATTCACGGATGTATAGTATTATGTGTTTAATTTATATATATTCTAATTATAAATAAATATACACTTGATATTATAATATCATGCATAAAATCTTACATTCTTATACATTTGATATGATAACGTCACTCATGTACTTGTGTGTAATACCACCTCCAAGAATCGATGTGTTTCTATTATCATGTCCTAATTACATTATTTTTAATAATGATATATTTAATGGATATATATTATATAAATGATATAATAATTATTCTCAAAATTGGAATTATTATTTATCATTTGATCATTCCGTCTAGAGAATAGGGGAAACAATGTTCAGGCGTACATACGTCCAACCATCTCACACAAGGTGTAAATAATTTATTAATATATAATTTTTATGGATGAATTTAAAATTTAATTTTATGAATATATATTATATTTATTTAATTATTAAAATTATGGGTACTATTTTAACATCTTTATACAATAACATATAAGAACTACTTGTTAAAATTATAAAGTACAAGGAGGTAGTTAACACGCTAAGATGATGATTTAAATAAGAAAATATTATTTAATGGGAATTAAAATGTTATTATTGGATAATGTATGATATTAAATATATTTATATTATTATAATATATATGTATTTTTTAGTATTTACTATACATGTATCTGAAACCCATTTGAACTAAATGTATATTGAGGTAAGATATTTTCATTTAATTTTTCATTTTTTGAGACGCTTGAAATATTCATCACTTTTTTCTATGATGTTACATGCATACATCCCAAGATTTAATTTTTTTGGTTATAATCATGAATATTGTTGTGGCATACATATTTTTATACCATTATATTTTTCACATGTTTTTTTCTAAAATTACTAACGCTGTAAGGGTTTTTGTTATAATTTTATTGTTTATCGACATTTTTTATGATTATTTTTATAATGATGATTTTTTCTCAAAATTATCTCAATAATATGATGCAATTATTAT
This sequence comes from Viscum album, assembly GCA_963277665.1. NCBI lineage: Eukaryota > Viridiplantae > Streptophyta > Magnoliopsida > Santalales > Viscaceae > Viscum > Viscum album. The sequence goes on from OY728159.1 coordinate 1,219,439,829, forward strand.
AATTTATTTATTCCAGGAGATTATATGTTTTTCTTTTATTTTAATCTCTTTAAGAACTAAATATTCTAATATAGTGTTTTTTATAACCATTTTTATTTCAACATTTGGTCAAAAATCTCTTTTATTCTATATCCGTGTTTTCAATGTGGTTCCCTCAAAATAACTAATGTTCTAAATTAATTTATTAATGTAAATTTTACCCTTGTTTTTCTTTTTTAGCAAATGGTTTTAGTGGAATATTATAGTCTTCTTCCAAATTATACACATTTGACTTTTTCGAAAAATGTGGAAGGAATTTTTATATTAATGTATATGAACTAAATTGAATATCCTTCTATAATTACATGAATCATACATTAAATGTTTTCCATGGATATTTTCATCGAAAACTTATTCCATAATAAATGCGAATATTTTATATTTTGAAGATGTGATTTTGAAATGAAAATGATATATTCCTCTAGAAATATTCCATGTTATATTTTAATATAATTTTTATTTATTATAATATTAAATTATGTTACAAATTATTTATTGGGAATATGATTCATGTATTCCGTCAATATTAATTATGTAGATTATTTATTATTAGTATGATGAGATGTATATGGATCCCGATTATGTTACATTTTTTATGTTTTTTTGAAAGATGAAATATCTTTAAAACATATATAATTCCAAGGGTTATGATATATAATTAATGTATTTGGATTTTATGGAACCCATGTTAATAGATTATGATAATGTGATGGGTGGGCCCATACATATATAGTCCTCTTCGGCATTGCGTAATGACATATAACTCATAATAGTATAATAAATACAGTTTAAAGTTATCCAATACCATCAAGGGAATCAATAAAATATATTACACTTGGAAGTTAATAATTAATAAGGATATAATGTGATATTGGGATAACATAATCCACTACATAATCATCAAAGTAATTATTGACAAATGAAGTTTTCTTATGAGTATGTCTCTACCAACAACATTTTTATTGTGACAATTTAGACTCTCCTGGCGAATGTTCATTTAATTATTTATGATTAATGTCTAACGAAGATATAAAACATTTTCCATGACTTGAGATTATGATCTTTGACATTCATTATAGAGATTTAAATTGTGATTATCATTTTCTAAAACCTACATAATCATATTATACTTTATTATCATTGAGATACCAAATGACTACCCTTTCTGAGCATCTGAATACACCATTCCTTATGTTTATTTCCTCTGGTTAGGAATCATTATTTTACGTATGACTTTAATATAAAGGGTGATACGTATGATTAAAATGTGTGTGTTTATTTATATCTCAATGATTAATTTGAATATATAAGAATGATTCTAAATATAGTAAAAAAATAAGATTCTAGAGTGTATGATTATGTCACGTATTGAATATTGATATATTTATATATATTATAAATTTATAAAAAATGGCTCTATTGATAACTACCAACATATAAATCATGGTCTATTAATGATTATACCAATGGACACTAAGACAAGATGATGTGGCATGTGCCAATCTATTAAAAATATAATATAAATCATAATGAATATAACGAATATAATATTAATATTACTAATGATGATGATATCATTTGGTTAAGATTTGATATGGATAGACCACAGAAAACCCACAATGGGTAAAAACTGTCTCAGGTTAAACCTTCTGCACCCACTCATTGGTAAATTGAAACACAAAATTAACCCTTGTTTTCCAATTATCATATTGTAAAATCTATCTACCAGACCATCATGATGAAAAAATTTATCCACAATAGAATATCACCACACAATATTTTGTTTTTTGGAATTACTCACTAAGTAGACAACTCATTTGAAATAATATAAAACATATGACCTCATTTTTGGATAATAAAAACTATTAAACTTATATTGAAATAAATACACCCTATAAATGTGGATAATAAATTATCATGTAATTAGACCTCAAAAACATTCAAATTTTAAATCCACATCATAAAAATTAATAATAACAATAAACATAATACTAAAATTAATAATAATAATAATAATATAATTATTTATTCATGGTATAATGTACACGTAAAACATCATGAGAAATATATGTGACCTAATATCACACAATAGGGATACGTAAAAAAGGATGAAATTCTGTTAATGCAGGTCTGTGACAATGGGAACAATTTTAATGTGAAAGTCCTTAAGTAACATCAATAAAAAAATACATTGGGAATAATGTTATAAATTATAAATTTCATCTGGAAAAAATAGGCTAATTAATTAAGATATTGTTAACGTTATAATAAATGACATAGTGGATGATCATTCACCTTTTATGAATTCACCACAATTTTTGTTTGAGAAATTAAAAATGATAATGGCTAATAATGATGTTTTCAAATTGTACCCCATGGAAATAAATGTGATAGAAGTATAGCTCTCGTCTTAAAATAACTGTTATAACAAGACATTAGGGGTGAAACCTATAAATATTTTACCAATATGATGATTTTCATTATTGTTTTTTTAATATTAATATATCGTTGAATTGCATAGCCATATATTTTGTTTACACATTAGAGGAATGTTCTTTGTTATTTGACCCTTTTTCAAACTTGGAAATTTTTTTATCATCAATAGATTGTGGTATGAGTGTTTTTTATATTTCTTTTTCCCATTATTATTATTATTATTAATATTATTATTATTAATTTTATTACAAATATAATTTGAATTGTAATATCATTTATCCACTAAACCATTTATTATTACAATTTTTTTTTTAAAATTTAACAATCATTATAAAAATTAAATTTTAAATTATAATTTTGATCCTGGGAGTTTAAAATGAAACATTCATATATTATATTTCATATAATATATTGATAATATATTATGTTTTTATAAATAACTATTCATGTAATAATGAAATAGTTGATTGGATAAATCTATCCTTCTATAATGGTAGAAATATCTACAGATAACAATGAACAGAACCTTGTGACACCCAAAATCATACAAAAAACCTCACATTTTCAAAAATAAAATAAGACATTATATAAAAAAATTAATAAAAATAATATATCAGTTTTTAAATTCAATCAATAATTCATGAAAAATATTAAATAATTTTTTTCTAGGTAGTTTATGACATTTAGGGAGAAATAATTAGTATTTTTTTGGATAAACTATTTTTGGTAAAAACCCTTATTTATAAGACCTATAATGGTTGCATTTAATCAAAAATATTTATCTACTAATAGATTTAACAAAATAATATTATTATAAAATTAAGGAAAAATATTCTGTTCACTTGGAAAGATATCCTCTCCATTTTTTTCAGGATTTTTTTGGAACGTTAATAATATAGGTAGGTATGTGATTTTTTAATGTAAAAAATAAATTTTTGATTCCTAATCTATTATTGTTAATCCTTCTTCATAATGAATAATGATTAATGGGTTTCTGTTGAGTGGTAGACTCACATTAATTGAATTTTTGAATTCTTAAAGAATGGTTCCAAAATGTATAACTCGGGTGTTCATAATTTTTGGAATAAATTTATATACACTAATATGATAGACAATAGCCTTTAACTCAATATATTTGTAACACCCCAGGAAAATTAAGAATATGAAATCTTTATATTTATCCATATTTGTGAATCAAATATTAATATTACTTTAAAGGGGATTCTATGCTCGATAGCGTACCCAATACGCAACAACGAGTTTCTTGGAAATCTTACGTTACACTCTAATAATAAAATAATATTATTTTAAATGGTAGTTAACGCCTAGCCATTGTAATGGCGGGAATGAACAAAACTAACTACCAAATGATTATATATGTTTGTCAAATATTTTTACTTTTTACAATAAATGTTAGAGGATGAAAAATGCGAATGGATCCAATTTTAAGCGTAAACATTCTAATATTCTATAAAAGGTCGATTAACCGCCTTTTGATGGGAAACCTCTTTTAAATCCACTTTATGACAATTTTATGTGTTAAATTTTACAAAATAAAAATCTTCTTTAGAATCGGGACATCAAAATTTACTTTCTGTAAATTTTTGGTATTTTTCCGAAAAAGTTCAATTTTTAATGAATAGTGAAAAATGTTGTCTTTTAATTCAAAACCTATTTTTAATCTAATTTATTTGTATGATTATATTATCTTTTTAATTGGTTTTAAAGTGAAATTAGAATATATTTTTACCATTTAATCCAATAGTGGTCGATGGAATTAATTTCACCTTCAAATCGGACTTAAACTAGTGTCAATCTTTTGATACATTTTGTTTCATAAAAACACGCTATTTGTTTTGACAACATGAATTAATTATTAAATTAATTAATGCAACTATTATGTTTTGAATTTTGTAAAATAGACATCATTTTTGAATTAGGAATATCAAATATAGTTCAGGGTGAATTTTTGGTAATTTTCTGAAAAACATCAATTTTTGATGAATAGTGAAACCACTAAGTTGTAATTATAAAAACTGATTTTCCGTTTAAATGAAATTTTGCCACCTTTGTGTTTTGAATTTTAAAAATCCGACATACATGGTTGTCATTAAGAAATATAATGTGGTTCAATGGGATTAAAATAATTTTTTGGTGAATATTAACTTATTATGTTTTTAATCGCGATTAGAGGTAATTAGTGTAGTTTAATGTAAGAATAATGTTTTAATAAAATGAAATGACCCAAACACATGTTGTAATGTCCCGGACCTCTCCGGTCCATTACTTTGTTGTATGTTGGTGTTGGAGGTGTTCTGGGAGGTCAAGAGGACTTATCCCCAACACTATGCCAATTTTCCAGTTCTGTGAACAGTGTTTCCAGTTTTATGAACAGTAACAGATCGGTCTCACCGATCGGTCTGACAGATCAGTTTCACAGATCGGTGTGATAGATCGGTTTCACAGATCGGTGTGACAGATCCATTTCACAGATCGGTGTGACAGATTGGTTTCACAGATCGGTCTGATAGATCGGTTTCCCAGATCGGTGTGACAGATCAGTTTCACAGATCGGTCTGACAGATCGGTTTCACAGATCGGTCTGACAGATCGGTTTCACAGATTGGTGTGACATATTGGTTTCACAGATCAGTGTGACAGATCAGTTTCACAGATCAATTTCACAAATCGGTTTCATAGATCGGTGTGAAAAATCAGTTTCAACGATCAGTTTCACAGATCGGTTTCACAGATCAGTTTCACAGATCGGTGTGACAGATCAGTTTCACAGATCGGTTTCACAGATCGGTTTCACAGATCGGTTTCACAGATCAGTGTTACAGATCAGTTTCACAGATCGGTTTCACAGATCGGTTTCACGGATTGGTGTGAGAGATCAGTTTCAAGGATCGGTTTCACAGATCGGTTTCATGTACAATAACGGTGGGTGAACAGTGTTTCCAGACTCCTACAGTTTTTCCCCTTTTGACGTTTCTTTTGACGTAAAATACTTTTAAAGCCTTATTTTAAGGGCTCTTAAGGCCAATTCAAATTCCATAAATCCTATATTAATTATTCCTAAGGCTTGGAATGTTTTACTTGGTCAAACCGCGTGGGTTAATGCGATCCGTTTTTAATGGAGAATTAACCGGATCTTAAACCGCCACCTCGTTAAATCTTAAAAAGGGATGAGATATCATTCTCCCTTGTTTTTTCCCTTTGTTCTCAACTAAGTGGTGCTAGAACCTTTAAATCCTTTCCGTAGGAGTTGCACAATCAATCTTTACTCCTAGGATTGGTTCTGCTTTGTTTTGATGCAACCAAGCTATGTCGATCATTCTTCCACATAAGTTGTCGTGAGAGAAGGATTGTGGCCCGCTTTGTGGATAAAGGACGTCAAGAACTCTTCGAGGTAGGGGATTCATGGATTCTATAAATTGTATATGTTCAATCGTAGAATTAGCATGATTTATCCCTTTGGATCACAATGAAATTGACCTAATTAAATACTTGAACCGGATTAAAAGAATTGGTTGATCGCATGATGTTGCTTTATACCATGATAACGGTTTGCCTCATGTTTTCCTAGATATAGTGATATCCATGTTTTCTTTGATTTGTTGTTCGTTCATGTTAGAAATTGATAATGAACGTAAAGCCGGAATTAATTGTTAATTAATTGGCTAAAGATAAAGAGGCATGTAAATTAATCTGGTTATTTTCATTGTTGTAGTTGTTCTAATTTGAGGATAATCAAACTAGGGAAGTAAGCATGGTTATTTAATTGTGATAGCTTGCTGATTAGGTATCCATGATTGGAACCTACGAATAACAAATCTGCCAAATCCATATGGATTAGAAAATAGATTATGTGGGAATTTCAAAAGGGTTCTGAGATACCCGCTTTCATGTAAGGCTGAATGCCTTGTGGTTTGGAGCTCTGAGTGCTCATTTTGTTTGAAGGCTGAATGCCTTGTTAAAGGGCCGAGAGCCCATTTTGTGATGTTTGTTTTCCTGCTGCTTGTGCTGTGATGTGAGCCTGGATGGCTATTGTGATATGTGGAGGCATGTAGGCCTTGTGGTTGTGGCATAGGATGACGTCTAGTGGGGAAAGATGCATCGGTTTATGCATGTGGGTGTCGGGGAGGACACCATGGGTGATGGAATGGGATGGATGTGGTTGCTGGTTGCATGCAGTTTTATTGAATGTTAATCTGCTTTACTTTTCCCCACTTCTCAAGGAAGCTGGTCTTGCTTACCCTCTTTCAGAAGGGGGCGAAGACACGCGGGGTATGCCACGTGCTTTCCGTGTTTAGCCTCTCGATAGAGGATGGGTCTATGCTCTTTCTATAGGTGGCAGAGACTCGACGTGTAGTATATCTACTCACCGTGTTGAGCCTCCTTTGTGTTTAGAAGCCTAGGATGCTTTTCTAGAATGCCTGGGAATGTGGAAAAGTAATTCTGTAGGGAATGTTTGATTAAATGGTGAAAATCCATGGGGATGGAGATGCTAGAATTTAAAGGTGATGTGAATCTTAAAAAGGAGCAGTTGTTTTTGAAAGTGATGCCAGTTCAGTTTAATGTGGAATTGTTCATTCTTAATTAATGTTTAAAGAATTAATTAATGTACAGTGGAACTGATAAATGAGAATAGAGTAATCTAATAAAGATCTTCAATTGGTTGTGTGCTTGTAGGATACCTAGTCTTTGAAGTAGCAGCCTGGAGTCTGAGAGACGTTAGCTGCAGTTGTATCTAAGGCTAGGTAATGCCCATAGTGTGGATGTGAGTTACTTATATATTCTGTACTTTTTGTGTTTCTATACGCTACTCCACCCTGTCGGTAAGGGCAACTGACACCCCGGGGATTCTGAGCCCTGGGGGGTGTTTTCCCCAACATTCTGATGGGAGGTTGAATGGCTGACTACCCCCTTTGGCCCCGCTCTCTTCTCTTGGTAGATACTTGTGCCATGAGGCACATCGGTTAGTTACCCCATATATGTGTGTAGAGGGCTGTAATGGCTTGTGGTTATTCACACACATATATTCTGGATATAGTATCCTACGGACTACTATAGGTGTAACGTGTATAGGCTATGATGGCTTGAGGATCCTTACTCGGCGTATGGGCTGTAATGGCTTGAGGTATTATACCCGACGTATGATACACATTATGCGAGCTGTGGTGGGTCCTGGAAATTACCTGGTTACTTTTGGTTGTGAGGACGGTGTGGTGCTTCGCCCAGGTGTCTGTGGGCAGGCCTATGTGGTGCACGAGGTGCAGATTGTGGAGCATAGCCCAGGTGTCTGCGGGCAAGACTTTGGAGAGAGATGCACAGGACGTATGTCGTTGGGGAAAAGCGGAAAACCAGTGGGGAAGTAGTAGCGGGGTACCCTTGATATTCTTTACTATATGCTATATTCTTTTATGCATTACTTGGTGAGAGTAGCCATGGTGAGGTTGGGAACATAGTATACATGTTTAGGTGACGAGTTAGTTTAACTTGTTGTTCACTGGGCTTTAACATGCTTTTTTTACCTTTGCACGAGAGGCTTGGGGAGGATCCTACTGAGTATACTGTTATACTCACCCTATGTACATATAAACTGTTTTTCAGGTCACTTGGAGCAAGATGGAGATCAAGCGGGTTACTACTAGCTTATGGTTGGAGGAGGAGCTGTTCGGGCTCGTGGTCGCTGCCATTTTTCTTTCATTTGGGTACTTTTAGTTTTCCCTTTTAGTTGTAGTACTTTTGCATGAAATTTCATATATGTACCTGGGTTTCGTTTATATTTCAGTTCTGAGTTGGAGTTGATTGGAGTCTATTCTATCTCTCTCTTCTGCATGTGTTCTCTTAGAGGGTAATGCCTCCCATTTGTATGTTATTATACCCTCGGTGCTAGTCGCCAACCCGGGGCCTACTGAGGCGGGACTCGGGGGTCATTATCTCCCTTTTCACATTGCCGGCCCAGGAGGGGTACACTTTGTGGGGAGGGGTCGTGACAGAGTGGTATCAAAGGTCTGGTTGAGGGATAGGATGGAGTTAGGAGTTAGGCACAGGTGAGGATGCATGGGATGGTAGGGCAACGGTTTCATTCATGTTTAGCAAGTGGGGTAAAAACTGGAGACCGGCAGAGAAATAGGCATTCAGGGCCCCTATGATCTGTTGCACGGACCTTTAAGTTTACAATGGCTACTAAACAAGTGATACCGATTGCAGGGTAGAGACCTAGGAAAGGATCATGCATCATTATTCTTTGCGCTTGTGTTTTAATGGGTAGACCTTGGGATAGGTAACCTAAAATTAATAAAACAAAACAATTAATTAATTAATGTTGAGTCTTCCATATTCCAAGCTTAGGAGCTCTAACAATTGTTATTTTACAGGTATGGCTCCAGGTCGACGTCCTCCTCTGGTTTGCGCAGAAGATGCCCAGCAGGCTATTCCAGCAGATCGCCGCCGGGTAGAGGTTGACGACGATGACACTTGGAAGAAGACACTCCGAGAGTTCAAGCGCCAGAGTCTACAGAAGTACGAGGGCTCCGTTTCAGATGCAGTCACAGAAGACTGGTTGGAGGAGGTCGAGATAGGCTTCAGTTCGATTCGTGCTCGGAAGGAACACTAGGTGTCCTTGGTTGTGACGATGCTGCGTGGAGCAGCGAGGCAGTGGTGGTTCTTGTTCCTCGGTGATCGTGAGGAGTCAGCGATCTCATGGGAGGAGTTTCAAGACAGGTTTAGAGTCGAGTTTCTTTCATCGACTGCGAAGGCGTCCAGTCGCCAGGAGCTACTCACCCTTCGATAGGGGAGCTCCAGTGTTCGAGAGTTTGGAATCGGTTTCAGGAACCTTCTACGATATGCTTCAGACCTGTTACTAGATGATGAGGCCAGGGCGAGGCATTTTGAGGAGGCTTTGCATCCAGAGATCCAGTGCCAGGTCACCCCATTTATGCTGAAGACATATCTTGAGGTGCTGGAAAGGGCAGAGGTTGTTGAGAGGACTTTGACCAGGACAAGATCGTCACGAGAGGGGAATCGTCATGATTCCTCACGAAGCAGAGCTGTGGTCCGGGGTTCCTGGTTTTCAGGACAGAAGAGTTTCCGTTCACCTGGGGGTAGGTCCCATCCCATCCCATCTCGTTTCTCCGGAGGCAGCAACTCTCATGCCTATTCCAAGGGATCCGACGCTTGTTTTTCTTGTGGTGGTCGTGGTCATAAGCAGCGGGAGTGCCCGAATTTTCAGAGCAGTCATCATGCACCAGGTCCTCCACTCCAGGTTCCTCCGTTGAGGCAGTTCCAGCCGAGGCAGCAGCAGCAGGTTGCACCAGCTTTAGATCACCAGAATGTAGATGGAGCAGGCAGAGGACAACCCCATGACGCTCCCCGTCCTCAGAGAGCAGAGCGCGGCCGTGGTGGTGGTCATCATCTGGGTCAGAGAGTCCATGGAGGTGGTCGTGGTCAGATTCATGCTCTAGCGTTGCCAGCCCCAGGCGAGCCAGATGTCGTTCGAGGTACCCTTTGCTTGTTTTCGACCTTGGTGTATGCCTTGTTTGATTCAGGAGCGACACACTCCTTTATATCACCTACCCTTGTCCATGCTTTGGGACTTGAGGTAGAGAGGCTTCTAGTTCCCTTGGCATTGACTACGCCAGTTGGAGGTCGAGCTGACTTATTTGAAGTATGTAGAGACTGTGAGCTACTGTTGGGGCAACACCGCTCTTGGGGAGATTTCCTATGTTTGCGAATACAACCATATGATGTCATACTTGGCATGGATTGGTTGTATTCGGTGCAGGCTGTTGTGGATTGCTACAGGAAGAAGGTCGTTTTCTTTGATGAAGATGGAGAGAAAGTGGTGTTTGATGGTGAGAGAGATCCTCAGATGAGTCATAGATGAGTTCCATCCTTATCATCCATGATGGCTGCGATGATGCTGAGTTCTTCAGAGGTTCAACAGTTGGCGTTTCTTAGGGTCGTAGAGGAGTACCCTGACGTCTTTCTAGAAGAGGTTGTATCCTTACCCCCTCGACGAGAGATCGAGTTTGGGATCGAGCTACAACTGGGAGCATCTCCTATATCTATGTCTCCGTATAGGATGGCCCCTTATGAGTTACGAGAGCTAAGTATACAGCTCGATGGTCTGTTGCAGTGTGGTTTTGTTCGGCCAAGCATGTCACCATGGGGTGCACCAGTTTTTTTTGTGAAAAAGGCTGACGGCAGTTTGCGGTTGTGTGTTGATTATCATCGATTAAACAAAGTTACAATAAAGAACCGTTATCCTCTCCCACGGATTGATGACCTATTTGATCAACTGAAGGGTGCAAGTTGGTTTTCAAAAATAGACTTGCGGTCAGGATATCATCAGATGCGTGTAAAAGATGAGGATATCCCAAAGACTGCTTTCCGCTGTCTTCATGGGCATTATGAGTTTGTTGTAATGCCATTCGGCGTGACAAATGCTCCAGCTGTTTTCATGGGGTTGATGAATGCTGTGTTCCATGAATTCCTGGACAAGTTTGTTGTGGTTTTCATCGACGACATCCTTGTTTACTCCACATCTGAAGAGGAGCATGCAGAGCATCAACGAGCCGTTTTGGGAGTTCTTCGCCGACATCGGTTGTTTGGGAAGTTGTCCAAGTGTGAGTTCTAGGCTCAAGAAGTTCGTTTCTTGGGACATGTTGTCTCCCAACAGGGAGTAGCTGTGGATCCTTTGAAGATAGAAGCAGTGGTGTCTTGGCCAGCCCCCAAGACCGTGTCAGAGGTGTGAAGTTTCCTTGGTCTCGCAGGCTATTATAGGAGATTTGTAGCCAATTTCTCCCGAGTTGCGACTCCTATGACAACTTTGACCAAGAAGGATCAAGCGTTCATATGGACTGATCAGTGTCGGGCAGCTTTCGAATATCTAAAGGAGAAGTTGGTAAGTGCTCCAGTCCTTTGTCTTCCAGCGGAGGGAGTCCAGTTTGATGTTTTCTGTGATGCTTCACATCTGGGGCTAGGCTGTGTTCTCATGCAGTAGAGGTCAGTTGTTTCTTATGGGTCTCGGCAGTTGCGTCCCCATGAACGCAACTATGCCACCCATGATCTTGAGTTGGCAGCCATGGTGTTTGCGCTGAAGTTGTGGAGACATTACCACATTGGCGAGCGCTTTGTGGTTTTCACCGATCATAAGAGTTTGCGGTATGTTTTCTCCCAACGTGACTTGAACTTGAGGCAGCGTCGGTGGATGGAGTTCTTGCAGGAATACGACTTCGAAATATCGTATACCCCTAGAAAAGGTAATGTTGTTGCTGATGCACTGAGCTGAAAGTCACGTAATGATAATGATGCAACCTTCGAGGAGCGACCTTTGGAGATCCAAGACCGCAAGGAGAAAGTGTTGCGTGGTCGTTCTATCCCCTTATTTCGTGTCTTGTGGCGACACGGTGTCATAGAGGAGAGTACTTGGGAGCGTGAGTCACAGATACGTGCTCAGTACCCAGAGTTGTTTAATGTTTAACTCCTTTCATGTAATGATGTTTCCTCTCTGGTTAGACCATTCATGTTTTATTTATGTACCTTTGATGTGATGTTGTGAATGAATTATTTGGGTATGGATTGTTTGTTCCTGGATGTTAGAGTTTTGTTCTAGCTTTCGAACAACTCATGGTGGTTTTTCCCCTGAGAGGTATCTTATGGGGTGGTTTTTCGGACCCCTCCTCTCTTCTGGGTTGGTTTTTAATTCTCGAGGACGAGAATGTTTTGATAGGTATCTAATGTAATGGCCCGGACCTCTCCGGTCCATTACTTTGTGAAATGTTGGTGTTGGAGGTGTTCTGGGAGGTCAAGAGGACTTATCCCCAACACTTTTCCAATTTTCCAGTTCTGTGAACAGTGTTTCCAGTTTTATGAACAGTAACAGATCGGTCTCACCGATCGGTCTGACAGATCAGTTTCACAGATCGGTGTGACAGATCGGTTTCACAGATCGGTGTGACAGATCAGTTTCACAGATCGGTGTGACAGATCGGTTTCACAGATCGGTCTGACAAATCGGTTTCACAGATCAGTGTGACAGATCAGTTTCACAGATCGGTCTGACAGATCGGTTTCACAGATCGGTCTGACAGATCGGTTTCACAGATCGGTGTGACAGATCAGTTTCACAGATCAGTTTCACATATCGGTTTCACAGATCAGTTTCACAGATCGGTGTGACAGATCAGTTTCACAGATCGGTTTCACAGATCGGTTTCACAGATCGGTGTGACAGATCAGTTTCACAGATCGGTTTCACAGATCGGTTTCACAGATCGGTGTGACAGATCAGTTTCACGGATCGGTTTCACAGATTGGTTTCACAGATCGGTTTCATGTACAGTAACGGTGGGTGAACAGTGTTTCCAGACTCCTACAGTTTTTCCCCTTTTGACGTTTCTTTTGACGTAAAATACTTTTAGAGCCTTATTTTAAGGGCTATTAAGGCCAATTAAAATTCCATAAATCCTATATTAATTATTCCTAAGGCTTGGAGTGTTTTACTTGGTCAAACCGTGTGGGTTAATGCGATCCGTTTTTAATGGAGAATTAACAGGATCTTAAACTGCCACCTCGTTAAATCTTAAAAAGGGATGAGATATCATTCTCCCTTGTTCTTTCCATTTGTTCTCAACTAAGAGGTGCTATAACCTTTCAATCCAATCTGTAGGAGTTGCACAATCAATCTTTACTCCAAGGATTGGTTTTGCTTTGTTTTGATGCAACCAAGCTGTGTCGATCATTCTTCCACATAAGTTGTCGCGAGAGAAGGATTGTGGCCCGCTGTGTGGATAAAGGACGTCAAGAACTCTTCGAGGTAGGGGATTCATGGCTTCTCTAAATTGTATATGTGCAATCGTATAATTGGCATGATTTATCCCTTTGGATCATAATGAAATTGACCTAATTAAATACTTGAACCAGATTAAAATAATTGGTTGATCGTATGATGTTGCTTTATACAGTGATAACGGTTTGCCTCATGTTTTCCTAGATATAGTGATATCCATGTTTTCTTTTATTTGTTGTTCGTTCATGTTATAAATTGATAATGAGTGTATATCCGGAATTAATTTTCAATTAATTGGCTAAAGATAAAGAGGCATGTAAATTAATCTGGTTATTGTCGTTGTTGTAGTTGTTCTAATTTTAGGATAATCAAACTAGGGAAGTAATCATGGTTATTTAATTGTGATAGCTTGCTGATTAGGTATCCATGATTGGAACCTACGAATAACAAATCTACCAAATCCATATAGATTAGAAAATAGATTATGTGGGAATTTCAAAAGGGTTCTGAGTTACCCGCTTTCTTGTAAGGCTGAATGCCTTGTGGTTTGGAGCTCTGAGTGCTCATTTTGTTTGAAGGCTGAATGCCTTGTTAAAGGGCCGAGAGCCCATTTTGTGATGTTTGTTTTCCTGCTGCTTGTGCTGTGATGTGAGCCTGGATTGCTGTTGTGATATGTGGAGGCATGGAGGCCTTGTGGTTGTGGCAGAGGATGACGCCTAGTGGGGCGAGATGCATCAGTTTATGCATGTGGGTGTCGGGGAGGACACCATGGGTGATGGAATGGGATGGATGTGGTTGTTGGTTGCTTGCAGTTTTCTTGAATGTTAATCTGCTTTACTTTTCCCCACTGCTCAAGGCAGCTGGTCTTTCTTACCCTCTTTCCGAAGGGGGCGAAGACACGCGGGGTATTCCACGTGCTTTCCGTGTTTAGCCTCTCGATGGAGGATGGGTCTATGCTCTTTCTATAGGCGGCAGAGACTCGACGGGTAGTATATCTACTCACCGTGCTGAGCCTCCTTTGTGTTTAGAAGCCTAGGATGCTTTTCTAGAATTCCTGGGAATCTGGAAAAGTAATTCTGTAGGGAATGTTTGATTAAATGGTTAAAATCCACGGGGATAGAGATGCTAGAATTTAATGGTGATGTGAATCTTAAAAAGGAGCAGTTGTTTTTGAAAGTGATGCCAGTTCAGTTTAATGTGGAATTGTTCATTCTTAATTAATGTTTAAAGAATTAATTAATGTACATTGGAACTGATAAATGAAAATAGAGTAATCTAATAAATCACTTCAATAGGTTGTGTGCTTGTAGGATACGTAGTCATTGAAGTAGCAGCCTGGAGTCTGAGAGACGTTAGCTGCAATTGTATCTAAGACTAGGTAATGCCCATAGTGTGGATGTGAGTTACTTATATATTCTGTACTTTTTGTGTTCCTATACGCTACTCCACCCTGTCGGTAAGGGCAACTGACACCCCGGGGATTCTGAGCCCTGGGGGGGGTGTTTTCCCCAAAATTCTGATGGGAGGTTGAATGGCTGACTACCCCCTTTGGCCCTACTCTCTTCTCTTGGTAGATACTTGTGCCATGAGGCACAACGGTTAGTTACCCCATATATGTGTGTAGAGGGATGTAATGGCTTGTGGTTATTCACAAACATATATTCTGGATATAGTATCCTACGGACTACTATAGGTGTAACGTGTATAGGCTATGATGGCTTGAGGATCCTTACTCGGCGTATGGGCTGTAATGGCTTGAGGTATTATACCAGACGTATGATACATGTTATGCGAGCTGTGGTGGCTCCCGGAAATTACCTGGTTACTTTTGGTTGTGAGGACAGTGTGGTGCTTCGCCCAGGTGTCTACGGGCAAGCCTATGTGGTGGACGAGGTGCAGATTATGGAGCTTAGCCCAGGTGTCTGCGGGAAAGACTTTGGAGAGAGATGCACATGACGTATGTCGTTGGGGCAAAGCGGCAAACCAGTGTGGAAGTAGTAGCGGGGTACCCTTGATATTCTTTACTATATGCTATATTCTTGTATGCGTTACTTGGTGAGAGTAGCCATGGTGAGGTTGGGAACATAGTATACCTGTTTAGGTGACGAGTTAGTTTCACTTGTTGTTCACTGGGCTTTAGCATGCTTTCTTTACCTTTGCACGAGAGGCTTGGGGAGGATCCTACTGAGTATACTGTTATACTCACCCTATGTACATATAAACTGTTTTTCAGGTCACTTGGAGCAGGTTGGAGATCAAGCGGGTTACTACTAGCTTGTGGTTGGAGGAGGAGCTGTTCGGGCTCGTGGTCGCTGCCGTTTTTCTTTCTTTTTGGTACTTTTAGTTTTCCCTTTCAGTTGTAGTACTTTTTCATGAAATTTCATATATATACCTGGGATTCTTTTATATTTCAGTTCTGAGTTGGAGTTGATTGGAGTCTATTCTATCTCTCTCTTCTGCATGTGTTATCTTATAGGGTAATGCCTCCCATTTGTATGTTATTATACACTCGGTGCTAGTCGCCAACCCGGGGCCTACTGGAGGCGGGACTCGGGGGTCATTATCTCCCTTTCTACATTTCCGGCCCAGGAGGGGTACACTTTGTGGGGAGGGGGTCATGACACATGTCCTACCCTCATTTCATGTGTCATGGACGACCAAGATAATCCATGGGTCAACTTGGGGACCCCATGTAGCCACTTTGGTTGGAAAATGACATAAATATCTTTTTATTTAATGTTAAAGTAAAAATGACACAAACTTGTGATGTTTTACTAAAAGAATTTTTACATGGGGTTATACAAGTCATATTTTTTACTATAAATAGTAATTGTAAAGCTAAATGATTTCCTACATCATAGTAGTTTTTTTATAATTTTTAGACATTAAATAAATTAAATTATTTATGACATCATGATGATGCAGCGATGACCTCATTATTTAACGATTTGAAAACAAGTAACGATAATGTAAAATCTAAGACCTACACATGCTCAAAACCTATTGTATGGGTGGATTTCGAACCCTTATCACATAATCTTCGCATTATATCAATTTGGGACCTTTTAAATCTGAAACCCATTTTCAAATAAAGAAACATTTCATTACTTTCCAAGAGTGCCCCTCCTCTCCTCTTATAAAAGGCCCCCACCTCTACCTCCTTACCCACACTTCGAAATCCTTTGGCTCGGCCAACCCTTGCCCTTGATGTCTCTCCACATCCCTCTATGACTCTTTGAAGCCTCACTTTGGGCAGAAGTCTTCCCAAGGAAGCCTTTGAGCTCAAATCTAAGAGAGTTACCCGATTTTAAGGTAATGTCTTCACTTGAGTCCTTTTGTTTTATTTTGCCTCTCCATCCCC
This sequence comes from Viscum album, assembly GCA_963277665.1. Lineage (NCBI taxonomy): Eukaryota > Viridiplantae > Streptophyta > Magnoliopsida > Santalales > Viscaceae > Viscum > Viscum album. Next base: position 1,219,456,466 of record OY728159.1, read on the forward strand.
CTAAAATCTTATTATTCATTTCTTTTGTGAAAAATCCATTATCTTAAATATACTAGGATTTTTTTATAAGAAGGATTTGAGCTAAAATTACCCACACCTATATCTAATGGTTAAAGAACATACTGTTTTCGTCGATGGCGAATTTCTGCCTCCCGAAACGATGATTGTTCAACATTCTTTTAACACCTTCAAAGGTGTCCATTAAGATGGAACTATATTTATATATGATATATAATATGTTTATGGTTTACTTAAGGTTCTTTATTTTACATTTATGGCATACCTTTATGGTTTCCATTATGGGTAAATGCGATATCTTCATTTAAGGAAGTGCAGACTACCGCCCCCTCAAAGTGATTTGATTCGTTAATAACATATGTGGTACGTATAAAGGATATAATTAATGATATTATATATGATACCATACTGGAATTAAAATACTATTATGTATCATTATGTTTTAATTCCATTAAATATGAAATAGAAATGGATGTAGCGTTCATGCGTACGTACGGCTTACCGTCTCCATGAACGGTGCATTTCTTTTATTAACTCTAAATTATATGTAATATTATAAATCCATGTATATTCTGGATATATATGATATATATGATATAAAAATCATGAATATATTTCTATATATAATGAACCTTTGACCACACGAACAACATGTAATTATAAGAAGTCCACTTTCGACTTAAGAACCAAATATCGACAAAACAAACATTATAAACTTAAATGATTACATAATGTTTATAACATGGAAATAAGTGATATAAAAGGAATAATGAACATTAAAAAGGTTCTTAAGGAAGTATAAATTAACAGAAGTTTATTATTCAAGATATTAAAGAATGATCGAGTCATGTCGGACCCGAGATAAGGGAATGCACTCTTCTCTTTCTTTTTAAGTACACTCTTTTATGTCATTCATTCTAAAGCCCATCTTTCTTGTGATTTGGATGCTCTTTTATATTACTCTTACTATAATTTTTATGTATATATGATTAGAGACCCTATTATCTCTCATCAATCCATTTTGGATGTTTTGAGTGGTGTCGTTAGGCTGCCGAATTTTCGTAAGAGATCTAACCTCTCTCTTTCTTTTTAAGTACTCTCCTTTATGTCACTTCTTTTAAGATCCTCTTTGTTATGTTGGGGGATGTTCTTTTATATTACTCTTTCTGTAAACATTATTTTGGTGTGATGAGATACCCTATTTCCTCTCATCAATCCATTTTGGATGTTTTAAGTGGCGCCGTTAGGCTGCCGAGTTTTCGTAAGAGATTTTTTATCTCACTTTTATTCCTGTGAGATTTATGCTACAATGGCCACAATTTCATTTGAGTGGTTTATGTAATGCCCATTATTACACTCCTTTTGTAATATAATTACATATATGGGTATTTACATATTCATTTTATGACACTTCTTCAATGGGGTGTACTTTTCGAAAGTTACCCAAGTCGGTAAGGGAACCTTTCACCCTCCTCTTTTTAAAAGACTTCGTTTGTTATGTCTTTTAATTCACATACTTTTATGTTGGGATATGTTATTCAATATCCTGATTGATGTAAATTTTATGTCCAAGTGATGATATTACCTTTTTATCTCTCATCAACTCATTTTCTGAATTTTTGAAGTGACGCCGTTAGGCTGTCGAATTTTACCAAGGGCAATTTTTAACCCAATTTCGATTTCTTTGGGTTCAACATGTAGTTATTGAATATTTCATCCTTTGACTATGTGTGAATGACCTTTTATTGTTTTACACTTAATATCCAATTATATTGGGTGTATTTATATTTGTCACACATAATTTTGAGATTGATTTATCCTTAATTTAAGGATACCTTTTTTATAAGGGATTTCATCACATTTTACATCTCTATTGAGACATCATTGTTGTTATGCACCAATTCAATCTTATATGGTGTATATACTGTCCTTTGGAATATTATATCATGAATCAATTTATTCTCATGATATTATAATGTTCTGATTAAATGTTATTCCTCAATTATTGTATTCAAGTGTCTCTAATTTTGGTAAAAACCCTTTAACCAAAATATCGCTTTAAATGTTTTAATGATTTGTTATTATTAATATCCATGTTTTAAAAATGGTTTTAAGGATTTATTTATATGGATATTAATGGATTAAAATGTTAAATGCTTCAAGGTGGTATGGGACACTTTGATTCAAAAATCTCTTTATTAAATGTTTTAAATGGTTTTGAAAATGGTTTTTTAATGGATTCATTATTTCAATATCCTAAAATGTTATATTGTGATTGAAATGTCGAAATGTTATATTTCCTTTATGAATGTTTTATGTGAAACATTTATGTTATGGTTCTTGGGCATTGTTATGAAAACGGGTGGTTCTGTGATAAACTAAGGGCGGGTGAGCCCGATATAGCTCTCCAATGCATTGGGTAACGCGAAGGGGTTAAACCTTAAGGTTTCTCCAAAGTAATTTAGGGAATATTCGGTTGTGGGTGTTCCAAATGTAATCAAGAGGGTTACTCACTATGTAAGAATGTTTTGAATGCCTCAAGTTACCTTTATGTCTTTATGATTTCTATGATTTATTCATGATTTTATGAGGTATGTTAGAGTGCCTATGTTTTATGGGTAAAGTATGATTTCATTCTTATGTATATATGAACTCGTGTTTCCTTTCCATATTTTTATAACCCTTACTGATCTTTTTATGCTCATCCCATGTTTTTTAAATGTTTTCCACATGTCAAGGGAAAGGTACATGATGTGATGATAGTGTCAAGGATGTGTCAAGAAAGAATCAATGTTTTATTTTAAATATGTTTCTGTTGATGGGAAGATTGAATACTATCCTTTATGTAACAACTTTGATTAAATGTGGAATGTAATGCAAGTTTCATGATCTAATTCTCTAAAACTCTAATCCTGAAAAGATCCTCAATGTGTAATCTTTTAATAACTCAATATTAAGTAAGGTTTAAGGCTGGGGCCTTATAGTTGGTATCAAAGGTCGGTTTAGATAACTTTAGTGGTTAGGGTATTCTTTAAGCATAAGTGACATTACAGTAATGGTTAGGATTTCAGAAAGAGGCCTAGTTTTAGAGAAAGTGAATGAGTAAGTATATAATAGTGTTTATCTTCCTTATAAGTACATGATGGTTTTGTTGATATACTCACACTGACTTTTCTGTTTTTAGTGAATGGATGGATCTAGCAGGCACCAAAGAGACAACAGGTTTGAAGGAAACTGTGGTGGTTCTCTGTTTAAGATAATAGATAAAATGGGGGATTCAATGAGGAAACTCATGGTTGTTCTAAACAAACTATCAAGGAGTCATGATCAACCACTTGAACCATGGTATGTTCTGTAATGCATCATGTATGAGATGACCAATCAATGTGGAAGTTCAGGTAATAATAATAAAGGTAACCATTAAAGTTTATATGATCCTTACTTTTGAGGTAATTATGGGTTATTATTTGATATGCTGGAAAATGCAAGGCATGAGATAAACTTGAGGTTAAAATATTTTATGATTATTTTTGAAGATTTTTTCTCATTTTCCGGAATGTTTTAAGAATTATATAGTTTGGGAAAAAGGAAAACACACAGACCATGTGACAACCCATCACGTCGGACAAAGCTGCAGGAATCGAACCCACAACCAAAGTGCGATAGATATTTATCGCCTACCACTAGACTACGTGAAGTCCCTGGTTAGTTTGACTGATTCTTTTTAGTTAGATAATTTTATGAATGAAGAGTAAGTTGATTTTGGGTTATCTATGGAAATTTATTAACCTATCATGGAGGATATGTGATTAGGTTTATTACTTTTCAATATGAGACTTTAAGAGCAACTGATGTTGTTTGGAGATAAATGTTACGATTTAACTTGGAAGACTATGTGACTAAATCCTTCAAATATTTGGGTTTCAATATTAGTTTGGTTTACATTGAATGATTTTATGGACAAATTGTGTATCGAATGGTCCTCGTTGAACTTTTGGTTTGTTGGACAAATTTTGGAGATTAAGAATAGATTTATTTTTATAAAGGGTTATCCTTTTCTGGATTTTCTAATCTTGTACTAACCTTTTTGGTTTTGGTTTTGGTTAAAGTCTAAAGACATGGGAATTATATAGTTCTCTTTTGTGGATTAGGTGATTCTCTAGAAGTTGATTATAGTACTCTTAATGTGAACAAGTCTTCCTAAATACTCATCTTTTGGGGAAAGTATGAGTTTGTGTAATAATTATAATAAAAGTTGAAAGTCAACATGATAAGTAATTATGTTTCCTTATGAAAAAATTCCTCAATAAAAAGTAACTTGGAAGAAAAATTTTTTCTATTATCTTTTCATACTGGGGAATCGAATACTGTTTAACCCATCACAAGTTTGTGATTTTCTTGTGGTTAAATTTCTCCTAAACATGTTTTCTATCACTCTCCATCAGAACATGACCCTTTGATTTTTCCTCCATTTCCATATATTCGTACTTGGAATCCTAGTATGGGTTAACTTGGGTGTCCTTTGTACTTATATTTCTTTATTTTAAAGTTATTGTTTTACCGACTCTTGTTTTGATGTGGGACTTTCAAGGATGTTTCCAAGCCCAATTTTAAAATTGTGAGGACGCAATTCCCAAAAGGGGGGAAGGATGTAACACCCAAGGTAAATAAATAATATGACATCTTTATATTTATCCATATTTGTGAATCAAATATTAATTTTACTTTAAAGGCGATGCTATGCTCGATGGCCTACCCAATACGCAACAACGTGTTTCTTGGGAATCTTACGTTGCCCTCTAATAATAAAATAATATTATTTTAAATGGTATTTAATGCCTAGCCGTTTTAATGGAGGTAATGAATAGAACTAACTACCAAATGATTATATATGTTTGTCAAATATTTTTACTTTTTACAATAAATGTTAGAGGATTAAAAATGCAAATGAATCCAAATTTAAGCGTAAACATTCTAATATTCATTAAAAGGTTGATTAACCGCCTTTTGATGGAAAACCTTTTTTAAATCAACTTTATGAAAATTTTATGTGTTAAATTTGACAAAATAAAATTTTTCTTTAGAATTGGGACATCAAAATTTACTTTGTGTAAATTTTTGGTATTTTTCCGAAAAAGTTCAATTTTTAATGAATAGTGAAAATTTGGTATTCTAATTCAAAACCTCTTTAATCTAATATATTTATATTATTATAATATCCTTTGAATTTTTTTTAAAGTGAAATTAGAATATATTTTTACCATTTAATCCAATAGTTTTCGATGGAATTAATTTCACTTTGAAATCGGATTTAAACTATTGTCAATCTTTTGATACATTTTGTTTCATAAAAACACGCTATTTGTTTTGACAGCGGGAATTATTTATTAAATTAATTAATGCAACTTATATTTTTTGATTTTTTTAAAATAGACATCATTTTTGAATTCAGAATATCAATTATATCTTAGGGTGAATTTTTGGTAATTTTCTGAAAAACTTCAATTTTTGATGAATAGTGAAACCACTAAGTGGTACTTATAAAAACTGATTTTCCGTTTAAATGAAAATTTTCCACCTTTGTGTTTTGAATTTAAAAAATCTGGCATACATGGTTGTCATTAAGAAGTAAAATGTGGTTCAATGGAATTAAAATAATTTTTTTGCTGAATAGTAACTTATTACGTTTTTAATCGCGATTAGAGGTAATTATTAGAGTTTAAGGTAAGAATAATGTTTTAATAAACTGAAATGACCTAGAAACATGTCCTACCCTCATTGGATGTGTCATGGCCGACCAAGAAAACCCATGGGTCAACTTGGGGACCCCATGGAGCCACTTTGGTTGGAAAATGACATAAATATCTTTTTATTTAATGTTAAAGTAAAAATGACACAAACATGAGAAGTTTTACTAAAAGAATTTTTTACATGGGGTTATAGAAGTCCGATTTTTGACTATAAATAGTAATTGGAAAGATAAAAATATTTCCTACATCATAGTAGTTTTTTTATAATTTTTAGACATTAAATAAATTAAATTATTTATGATATCATGATGATGCAGCGATGACCTCATTATTTAACGATTTAAAAAAATGGAAAGATAATGTAAAATCTAAGACCTACGCATGTCCAAAACCTATTTGATGAGTGGATTTAGAACCCTTATCACCTTATCCTAGAATTATATCAATGTGGGACCTTTTAAATCCGAAACTCATTTTCAAATAAAGTATCATTTCTTTACATTCCAAGAGTGCCCCTCCTCTCCTCTTATAAAAGGCCCCCACCTCTACCTCATTACCCACACTTCAAAAGTCTTTGGCTCAGTGAAACCCTGACCATGTTGTCTCTCCACATCCCTATCTTACTCTTTGAAGCCTAAATTTGAGAATAGGTCTTCCCAAGGAAGCCTTTGATCTCAAATCTAAGAGAGTTACCCGATTTTAAGGTAATGTCTTCACTTGAGTCCTTTTGTGTTATTTTGCTTCTCCAACCCCCTAAACTCTTTTTATTCATTTCTTTTGTAACAACTACAGTATATTAAATATACTAGGATGTTTATATAAGAAGTATTTTAGCTACACTTACACACACCTACATCTAATGGTTAAAGAACATACTGTTTCCGTGGATGGCGAATTTCTGCCTCCCGAAACGACGATTGTTCAACATTCTTTTAACACCTTCAAAGGTGGCCATTAAGATGACACTATATTTATATATGATATATAATATGTTTATGTTTTACTTAAGCTTCTGTATTTTTCATTTATGGCACACATTTATGGTTTCCATTATGGGTAAATGGGATATCTTCATTTAAGGAAGTGCGGACTACCGCCCCCTCAAAGTGATTTGATTCGTTAATACCATATGTGGTACGTATAAAGGATATAATTAATGATATTATATATGATACCACACTGGAATTAAAATACTGTTATGAATCATTATATTTTAATTCCATTAAATATGAAATAGAAATGGAAGTAGTGTCCATGCGTACGTACGGCATACCGTCTCCATGAACGGTGCATTTCATTTCTTAACTCTAAATGTTATGTAATATTATAAATACATGTATATTATGGATATATATGATATATATGATTTCAAAATCATGAATATAATTCTATATATAATGAACCTTTGACCACACGAACAACATGTAATTATAAGAAGTCCACTTTCGACTTAAGAACCAAATATCAACAAAACAAACATTATTAACTTAAATGATTACATAATGTTTATAACATGTCAATAAGTGATATAAAAGGAATAATGAACTTTAAAAAGGTTCTTAGGGAAGTAGAAATTAACTCAAGTTTATTATTCAGGATATTATAGAACGATCGAGTCAAGTCGGACCCGAGGTAAGGGATCTTACTCCTCTCTTTATTTTTAAGTACACTATTTTATGTCATTCCTTCTAAAGCTCATATTTCTTGTGATTGGGATGTTATTTTATATTACTCTTACTGTAATTTTTATGTTCATATGATTATAGACCCTATTATCTCTCATCAATCCATTTTGAATGTTTTGAGTGGCCCTGTTAGGCTGCCGAATTTTCGTAAGAGATCTAACCTCTCTCATTCTTTTTAAGTACTCTCCTTTATGTCACTTCTTTTAAGCTCATCTTTGTTATGTTGAGGGATGTTATTTTATATTAATCGTTCTTTAAACTTTATTTTGATGTGATGATAGACCTTATTTCCTCTCATCAATCCATTTTTTATGTTTTAAGTGGCGCCGTTAGGCTGCCGAGTTTTCGTAAGATATTTTTCATCTCACTTTTATTCTCGTGATATTTATGCTACATTTGCCACAATTTCCATTGAGTGGTTTATGTAATGCCCATTATTACACTCATTTTGTAATATAATTCCATTTCTGGGTATTTACATATTCATTGTATGACACTTATTCAATGGGGTGTACTTTTCGAAAGTTACCCAAGTCGGTAAGGGAACCTTTCACCCTCCTCTTTTTCGAAGACTTCGTTTGTTATGTCTTTTAATTCACATACTATTATGTTGGGATATGTTCTTCAATATCCTGATTGATGTAAATTTTATGTCCAAGTGATGAGATTCCATTTTTATCTCTCATCAACTCATTTTCTGAATTTTTTATGTGACGTCGTTAGGCTGTCGAATTTTACCAAGGGAACATTTTAACCAAATTTTGATTTCTTTGGGTTCAACATGTAGTTATTGAATAAGTAATACTTTGAATATGTGTGAATGACCTTTTATTATTTTACACTTAATATCCAATTATATTGGGTGTATTTATATTTTTCACACATAATTTTGAGATTGATTTGTTCTTAATTTAAGGATACCTTCTTTATAAGGGATTTCATCACATTTTACATCTCTATTGAGACTTCATTGTTGTTATGCACCAATTCACTCTTATATGGTGTATATACTGTCCTTTGGAATATTATATCATGAATCCATTTATTCTCATGATATTATAAAGTTTTGATTAAATGTTATTCCACAATTATTGTATTCAAGTGTCTCTAATTTTGGTGAAAACCCTTTAACCAAAATATCGCTTTACATGTTTTAATGATTTGTTGTGATTAATATCCATGTTTTCAAAATGGTTTTAAGGATTTATTTATATAGATATTAACGATTTAAAATGTTAAAAGCTTCAAGGTGGTATGGGACACTTTGATTCAAAAATCTCTTTATTAAATGTTTTAAATGGTTTTGAAAATGGTTTTTTTAATGGATTCAATATTTCAGTATCCTAAAATTTTATATTGTGATTGAAATGTGGAAATGTTATATTTCCCTTATTCATGTTTTATGTGATACATTTATGTTATGGTTCTTGGGCATTTTTATGAAAATTTGTGGTTCTGTGATAAACTAAGGGTGGGTGAGCCCGATATAGCTCTCTAATGCATTGGGTAACGCGAAGGGGTTAAACGTTAAGGTTTCTCCGAAGAGATTTAGGGAATATAATGTGGTGGGTATTCCAAATGTAACCAAGAGGGTTACTCCCTACATAAGAAAGTTATGAATGCCCCATGTTACATTTATGTCTTTATGATTTCTATGATTTATTCATGATTTTATGAGGTATGTTAGAGTGCCTATGTTTTATGGGTAAAGTATGATTTCATTCTTATGTATATATGAACTCATGTTTCCTTTCCATATTTTTATAACCCTTACTGAGCTTTTTATGCTCATCCCAAGTTTTTGAAATGTTTTTCACAGGTCAAGGGAAAGGTACATGATGTGATTATAGTGTCAAGGATGTGTCATGAAAGAATCAATGTTGTATTTTAAATATGTTTCCTTTGATGGGAAGAATGAATACTGTCCTTTATGTAACCACTTTTTTTAAATGTGGAATGTATTGTAAGTTTCATGATCTAATTATCTAAAACTCTAAACCTGAAAATATCCTCAATGTGTAATCTTGTATTAACTCAAGATTAAGTAAGGTTTAAGGCTGGGGACTTATAATATTAGTATTGGATTATCCAATTATTTAGTCACTAATTTCATTTATACCAGGTATTTTTAATATTTGGAACTAAATGGGTTATTATAGTGTCTATAATTTAATAAACATTCTAATTTGTAGTTGTCTTTATGATATTTTCATTCATTCATATATCATTAAGACCATTTACTAAATTTTCCCACGTAGTTTCAGATATAGATAAAATAAATAACAGTTTAAATAACATTAGTTTTTTTTGAAATTTATGAAATGAATTTTTTATTGAGAACTGATGATTATATTTTTCATTTAAATATTCTTCATCATAATGTTTTTTCAATACTTTATTTTAGTTAGATGAAATTTCATGGGAACTATAATGGATATTGAGTGATTCTACATCTTTTTTAACTATTTTAAATATATTACTGTAGATTTAAATACTTTGTAAGATTATGTTTTGAAATTCTGATATGAATAAAAAATGATCACCTCTCTTTTCATGAATTGTAATTTACAATTTTTGTTTACAATTATATAGATAAAATATTATTTGAAAACTAAATTATATTTGGCATGTATCATATGTCATTATAATGTAATTATATTTGTAAAATTTCATTTTATGATTACTGTTTGATCATGTTATGATCAATGAAATGGTTTCAAATATGATTCGGGACATTTATTATGACTTTCCTAAAGGAAGAAATATTATATTGACTAATATAATTTTATTTCAATATAATATATCAATCCTTAACAATTAATAAATTTTACCATAACTTATATGAAATTTCTATACCCAATATTGATATAATACAATAGGATATTAAAATATACCTAATATTTTTTCCATTTCGGCTATTATAAAAATATTGTAAGCTAATTAATGTATTGTTTTTGTTTTTTAATACCATGTAATAGTTTTTAACTAATATATATTACATACCACCTATGGGATTAATAGTATAACCAGGTTATCTATAATATGATAAAAACCACCCTGTCCTATATAAGATATGATTTTATCATATATGATTTAACATTGGTCAAATGGTATGTTAACACTTGTAATAATTAGATATTGATAAAGTTTATTTTATCCTCTCAATTGTACAATTTTATATTCAATTATTCATTCTAATTCGTAATATGGTAAGTTCATACACAATTTTTTCCAACAATTACATGGAAGCTCCTATTTATTATTAAATTTTTATAATTAAATAAATTAATTTCATTATTATTTATAATGATCATTTATGTCCATTCACAATAATGTTATGGTATATTTTATTGAACCACTGATGTACATTATATAATTAGTTTTGAATCACACATTGTACACACACCAAAAATGATTGTTTGTATACACTTTGTCTTAATAGATAGTTACCCTAATAAAACATACAAATTATATGTTGTTCTAGAGATTTAATGACACATGCTATTGAGTGAGGGTTTATATATGAGATATTGTCTCTTATAAATTATTCTTTTTATTGGAGATTTTTATTATTATCTCATGTATTCATATTTTATATTATTAAACTATAATGAAATGTTTTTCAACATGAATGACTACCTCATCTAACATGACATGAAAGACATTAATATATATATGATAAATTATAAATGGCACAAAATTTTCATATAATAAAAGCTATTACTTTTAGTTATTTGTCTGAATTATGTAATTATTTATTTTTTTATTTTATATTGGGGTAAAATATACATCCTAAAAAATAAGATAACCCTAAATCCCAGTCTAATAAATATGAAAATAATGGAAGGTTCATAATGTTATTTTGAGTTTCAATTTAGGTCATACAGTTGGTGTCAATCATTAAAATTATGATTAAAAAAATTAACAGATAATAAAAATGATTTTAAATCACTACAAATATGATTTAGAAAAATATTCCCAATATAATTTTTTTCTTGTTAAAATTAATTTCACCATGAAATTTGTGATTGAGGGAATCAACCCTAATATCTATATAGAATCATTATTTGTCCATTAATGGTTAAAAAAATATATTTTCTCAGTACATAAAACATAAACCGATATCCATGTTTTATTATCATATTTTATGTCATCCATCATTTATTATGGATATCAAAATAAAATTTCAAATTTTTTTATTTTTAGTATTTTATTTATGAATATTATATAAATTATAACAGTGGACATAAAATTGTTTGTTAATTTCATATTATAATAAACTATATTAATTCATATATATTTTTATTATATTAATCTCATTAAACAGGAACATGTGAAATGAAATTCAATTAAAATATATTTCTCTGCATGATATATTTAATTAAATTATGAGTTAACAAATGATACGATTTTTATATTTTGTTATTTAAATTATATCCCAATTATATACATAAAAAAATTGGACTGTATAACCATTAAGATTATTTTAATTTCCTCAAAATAATGTGAATTTAGTATCATTATCTATAATAACACATATCATGGATTTTGTCTATAGATTTGTATAAAATAATAAATGGTTCTTATTGTTGAATTGATTATAAGACTATAAACCTATCTGTCATTATAGATTCCATTATGTAAGTTAGATTATTCAAAGGCATCAACATTTTAACACAAATGTGTATTAAATTCCAACCACTAATAAATATTCTATGATGTCTTATAACCCCGTCTATATTCTAAATCAATATAAGAAGGTAACATGACCTCAAACACATACATTTATTTCAAATTTTTGATGATTATAAACAATAGTTTAGAAATCAATCATTTTAGAGAAATTTAGCCTCAATATTATTTCACCAATATATTGTAAAAAACCATTTATATATAACTAAAACTAGATTTGAAGTTGAAATGGAATTATTTTCAATATTCTTAAAAAATTGAATCCTATCATGCAAAAAATATAAAGATTCATGTCATAATATGTTTTATAATAAAAATTAAATATATGATTAAGATCATCTAGTGGAAAAATAATGTATTTCTGAAGTCTAAAAATGTAATAAAATTAAAATAAAATCGTTCTATCATAAAATATTATACCATCATTACCTTATTAATCTATCAACTATAATAAACTATCCCTTATATATATCAAGAGTCATGAAATCTATAAATACATGTAATAGGTGCATGAATCATGAACTAACAATCCTATTTTCTAAATTTTTTATACTATTTATGTACTAAATTTGTCCTTATGATGTCTCTATTAGTATGTGTCATGGAATTCAATAATATATTATCAATAATGATGTTACTATTAGTGTTTTTATATAGATCTCGAACACCTATAAATCATCATTAGGAATAATTTTGTATAATTTTCCTAGATAATATCATTGTAATTTAAATAATTTTTCAATATCAAAGTATAAAAATTAAAATAGATTATTTTTTAGAGTGATAATGTTTTCTGGATTTATATTTAACAACACAATACTCCATCGTCTCACATAACAATTGATTTTATAAATTATTTCCCTGATCAATACTTAATACTTGGGTAATTCAAAACTGATAAATTCAATTATTTTAGAAGGAAATGATTACCAAATATATATTAGTCATTAATATATCATTGAAATAGATCAATTTAGACATACTTTCCACCAAAAAAATAATTTATCTATTGTATATATGTTTAGGTAGGGTCTGATAATGTCAATTCAGAATTCATTGAAACTAAGTGTTGAGAATTTGGTGTTTGTGAATTGAATTCTCTTTCTAACGTCCCCTAACCATTGGAATAAATAATATCATTTCATAAATTCCATTGTATATTTGGAGATATTATAAAAAGATATTATACATTGAAATATCATCAACCCCATTATATTCTATTTGTGGTTTCCTTTGATGGTTGATGAATGTAAAGATTCCTCTATTCTAATTGCAACAAACTCATGAAAATATAATCGGAAAAATTTCTATCCATAATTAGTTAATTATAATTGATCATCAAAAAAATAATGTATTATATTAATAAGTAATTATTTCATTTCCTTTTATATATGTTTAATTAGACTATTTTTAATGTAATTTTATATATTGTAAAACCATACATAAACATGGAAATCACTAAAGACAATATTCTCATGTGAAAAATCATCATTAATGTATGTCACCATACATTCTTAAATATTATCTACTACTGTCATTAAAAAGTGATTATGTATAATATTAATTATTTTTTATAATTTATTTATATAGGATAGTCTTGTAATAAAATTATTTTGAATAATCCACAAACATATATCCATTAAAATATAAATAAATATATCATGGGTGTGTAGTTAGTTCAATAAAATACCATATAGATTAAAAAATATCGTCTAATCGTATTAGTATGATGTAAATTACATTAATTACTTTTTATATGGTAGTATAAATGATTTAAATTTCATTGAAACTGTCACATTAAAAATAAATGATTAAAAACTATATCCTGTTTTTTTTATAATGTAATACCCATATTGAAATTTCTAATTTAAATCATTAATTTAATATTATTTTACCATTTATAAGTGATCGTGATCAATGTATCAACTTAGTTCCTTTTTATATATATAAAAAATTCCTATATAATTATTCAATATTAAATAGAACATCATTTGATAATACATGGTTGAGTTGTTAATATGTTAAAGATAAATATTTGAATAATTTGGTGGATTAATAGAGTATGCCTACAGAATATTTTGACCCCATACGTCATGTTTGTGTGGGGAAGTGATTTTTTCACAATTATTTCTTGGGTAAACCTCAATTCCATTATATGATATCTACTAACCAGAAACAATTCCATCCTAAACCATGAAATAACACTTCTCACAATCACGTATCATGAAATTTCCCCAACATGTTTTGAGAAGATACAAAATATATAGATGGAATACATTAATGAATACCCCAATTAGGAAATAAATTACATGGATATCTCATGAAATTATTCTTTCATTTCATCATAGATATGTATAATTCAACATTAATTTTTTTTGGTTTCATTAAATATGTCAAATAATATACATTAAGACAACAAATTTCTTTTTTAGAATCAATTTTTTCATATATTTCTAATTTCTATAAATTGATATTCCATAGTAGTCATGGTATCGTTAAGAAATGAAATAAAAACCATTTTTGTATAAACATTCATGAATTCATCAAATTATACAATTTTATATTTTTTAAAATGAACATTATGTTTATGTGTGAACCAAAATGTAATATGAAATAAAAAATAACCCATAATTAACTTTCATAGCATATTTAAAATGTGAAATCCAATATAATGAATTTTAAATTAAAACAACCCCATGTAGCTAACACTATTTTGTTTTCATATTTTCTGATATGAAACAAGTCAAAAAGGTATTATGTCACTAATAAAATAATGAAAAGTTTTATATGTTACCATAAGTAGTATTTCATCATTATTATATTAACAAAAACTAGATAAAACTTCATATTTATCAAATGAACCCATCAATGTCATGGCTTCCATTTGTCCTCAATTTCCAAAATTCTGGATGAACAGCTCCAATCAAGAGTACTATTAGAATCACAAAAAATCCTCCACCATCAACAAACTAGAAATTAAAGAATTAAAAAGGAATGTAATCATGAATCCATGAACCAAAGAAATCATGAATGAAACATTTCGACAATCATATTGATGTATGTTACGATAACCCATTCATAAGTCTAGGATCCATAAAATCCATAATATTCAATGAAACTAGGACATCATTCCTTATTAAGGATGAAGTAAGACAATCATAAATGATTGAAGAAACAAGAAAATTGGAAATGGAATGTGATTATAAATAAAACATGTATCTTTGAAGTATGAACACCCTAGTACATTGTCAGCTGACCAAAATAACACATCCAAATGCTACTGAAACAGCCACCACAAAATAACTAACTGAGTAGTAGTGATTGATAAGGAAACAATATAATTATTCAAAGTGGGGTATATCCTCAACGGGGAACCAAAACATTTTCCAGAAATAATAACCCTTACCTTTGGAAGTATATTATGTCAACCAATAATTCAATATAATATCATATCTATATAATACCATCAATAAGATCTATATCAACAGCTAATTCAAAACATGCAATTTTGGATAGTTTTCTGCTCCTCTAATGTCACCAATGATAGCTAAACCAACTAATCCCAATAAAAATGAAAAAATATTGATCCTAAACTAAATTATTATGTACTTATTTAATATAGAAAGGGAATATGATGAAATTTTTAAATCCATAATAGGAATAAGAAACTAGAATGGACATACATGAGCTCCAGTAGACTAGGTCCCAAAATATGACATAAATAAAACCACACCCCCCCCACAATGTATGTAGGGAAAAATGTAGAACATTAATAACAAAAAATATAAATCCTATCAGAATCATAGGAACAAAAAATAAATGGTAATTTTAATAAAAGTGTATGTTCGGTAGAGAATATAGTATGACAAAAAGTAAGAGAGTGGGAGGTGATTCAAAAGAGAAAGCTCAGTAGGCTTAAAAATTTATATCTCAGGAAAAGTGGACTCATTACTGATAGGTGTGAATATTATTACCTTATAGAACCATAATAATCATATTATTCCTTAATCCATATAAATTTATTTAACATTTTAATACATGATTCTATAATTTAAGTAGATTCTTTTCCACAACTATTTACGTGTTTGACATTAAATAGTCATCAAATACTAAATTCCATACAATTTTAATTTTATGGAACACTTTTTTTACCACATTATTGATCACTACAATTTATCACTTCCTTTTAATATCATAAAGTTGGATTACAAATTTAATATATAAAATATAAGTGTTGACTTTCTAAAATAGAAGATTCAGGTGATTCCTCCTCACTACCTCCTTTTTTGAATTGGTAATTTCCCTTTTTAGTTATTATTATGTTTTACATCCTCCTGTACATAATGTAATATATATATAAATGGTAGGGTTATTAATTTTTATTCATTTGATACCCTAATATTTTTTCCAATATTAATCAAAATTTAATGAAATTTATCTACGAATTCCATCATTATTTAAAAATTTATTTTAATGAAATAGTTATATCATCTTTAAAATGATTACAATATTGCTTTTAATAGTTTATTTAATGACACAAATGGTGGAATTTTAGTTTAACAGGCCAACATTGGTTAATCATCAGTTGAATAATTTACTATCCAATTTAAAACTTTTGAATTTTTTCATTGATTGAATTTTTCTTATTTATTTTATATCCAAAATATAAATCACAACATACCTCCCCTTATAATTTTTTTTAGCCATGGAATAAATGCGACTTGGTCAAAAGTGAAATCATTAAGGTGAAAAAGGATTTCAATAAATGACATTGCCCAAAAAAGAAGTGGGGTTGATTTTTCCTTTTTGATTAAAAATATAATCCAAGAAAACATGAAATAAAAAAAGAAAAGTGGTTGGGTCTTGATGAAATTGTAAAATAACTCAATTTAATACTATTGATTTCCAAACCAAACTAAAATAGAGTACCATAGAGTAAGACTACCAATATCAAAGAACAAATTGTAAGAAAATATCAATAAAACTAAAAGAATGCAAGACATAACTCCAAGATACATACATGATCCATTATCCAAATCCTAAATAGATTTATAATATCATTATTATCCCCTAAAGAGTTGTAATTATTTACCTTTACTTATTTCCCGAAAAACAACATCATTAATTTTTTTTTCCAAAGTAGTGGTGAGTAATAAAAATTGATAGGTTTTCCCCAAATTACGTCACTACACACCCCACGAGGATAAACCATGTCAGAATAATTTCATAAAACAATTTATGTAAAAAAATTATATAAAATAATTAAAAATAGATTATGTTAAAATAGAAAAAAATATTATTTGGAATTTTTTCCAGAAATCCAAAAATAAAAATTCAGTGAATCAATAGAGAAAGTTATTCAAAATGATTTTATTTTCCTTTTTTCATATATCCTATTCCAATGCATAAACCTAATGATCTAAACATGAGTTGACATTAGAAAATTTTATACTCATGATTGCTTTATCTTAAATTTAACATTTCAGAAAAAGGTAAAAAAATTCCCATGTTATGTTAAATCATTGTAATAAAACAAAAATTTATATATCGACTGTTTCTCTGAAAATGAAATATGAACATCTGAAAACCTATTATGTGGAACCATTCCAAAATAATTTCCATCAATGTTTTTTTATTTGTATAATTTCCAAAAAAATTCAACAATATATTCAAAAAATTAAATTTTATATTCCTCATTTTATTACCATTTGTCAAATATTCTTTACAATAATTAAAAAATTTCCAAAAAACTAAAATCCAACACTAAATATGATTTCTACCACGATTTGACCACAAATTTCACAATAAATTTTAGATTATATAATAAATGTGAAATTAATGTTTTTTAGATAAATAGGTGTCATGTTTTAATCCTCCTACAATATTATTAATGTAGAAAATGAATAATAAAAAAATTGCCCACAAAAGAGTCTTAAATATATTTTCACAGAGAAAGAGCATAATATGTACCATAGAAGATAGATAGTGCTCATCAACGATTAGGACTATTCAATACATTACCACCCTGGGAAAGTGAACATGGTGGTAGATGCCCTAAGTAGAAAGGACCCAGTGATTCTATCAATGATGAGAATTAAGAAGGATCCAATATTCATAGACCTAATGAAGAGGGAAATGGATATCATAATGAAGGGAACATCATCAATACTTTCACAAATTATTTCTCAACCGTCTATTTTGGAAAGGTTAAAGAATGATCAAAAGGATGATGTGGGAATTCATGGAAATGTGGAAGCTATCGAAAAAAGAAAATCATCGGTGTTTAATGTAAATGAAGAAGGAATTGTGCGATTTGGGAAAAGACTATTTGTTCCCTCAAGTTTGCAGATGATGAATGAAAATTTGGATGATGCACATAGTTCAAATTTCTCTATTCACCCAGGGAGCACATAGACGTATTCAGATCTCCGAGAAAACTTTTGGTGGGATAATATGAAGAAGGAGATCACGGTATATACATCAAACTTCCTAGTGTACCAGCATGTGAAGGCAGAGAGGCAGAAGTCTAAGGGGATGATGCAACCATTGCCCATTACAGAATTGAAATGTGAGAACATCAACATGGACATTATCACTAGACTTCCCAGGACATCCAAAGACAACAATGCAATTTGGGTTGTGGTGGATTGTCTTACAAAGACTGCGCACTTCATTGCTATTCGGGAGGATTTCTCATTCGATCAACTGGCACAGATATATATCAGGGAAGTTGTAAGGCTGAATTTTGTATCACTGTCTATTATGTCTGACCGTGATCCATGATTCACCTCTACCTTTTGGAAGAGTCTTCATCATGCTCTTGATACTGAACTAATCTTCATTATGGCCTATCATCCTCAAACTAATGGACAATCCGAGCAAACTATCCAAACACATGAGGACATGTTAAAAGCGTGCTCAATGGACATTAAAGGAGGACGGGATCAACATCTTCCACTATTTTAATTAACCTACAACAATAGTATCCACTCAAGAATCCAAATGGCACCATATAAAGCCCTATTTGGGAAAAGGTGCAGAACACCGGAATGTTGGGATGAGGTTGGTTAATGTAAGCTACTTGGACCAGAATTGGTCGAAGAAATGGTGGAGAAGCTGAAAACCATTCAGCATCATATCAAGGCATCTCAGAGTCGATAGAAGAGTTATGTAGATACCCATCAACGAGACCTTCAGTTTAAAGTTGTAGACATGGTTTTTCTATGCATATCTCCGTGGAAGAAGGTCATGAGGTTTGGAATGATAAGGATGTTAAGTCCAAGGTACACCAGCCCCTTCGAGATTCTTGATCCTATCGGGGTTGTGGCCAATCAACTAGAACTTCCACCTACCATGGCCAACGTACATGATGTATTTCATGTATCCCTCTTAAATAAGTACATAGTAGACCCTTAACATGTACTCTCTTCTGAGATGGTACAATTGGAGGATGATATTTATTTTGAGAAGCAACCAGTAAAGATCTTAGATCATATAGAAAAGGTTCTATGAAATAAGACAATTCACCTCATCCAGGAGTTGTGGTGAAACCAGAAGTTTGAATAAACGACTTGGGAATTGGAGGAAATGATGAAGCTCAGTTACCCACATCTTTTTTTAGTGTGGGAAAATGAAATTCCAAGGGTGAAATTTCTTAAGGGGGGAATATTGTAACGACCCAAAGATTCATTAATGGATATACCACTTGATCAAATTAAATGTCACTTTATGTAAAATGTTTCTATAAAATGTAAAATTCATTGGTTTTATGATAAGAATTTTGATCATTTCTAATATAGTCATTGAATAGAGATCACATGATTAGTATAAATATAAGGCTTTAACAAATCCAATTTACTCATACAAAAGAAGTGATGACCTCATCCAGTAGAATTGATCTATATGAATCCCTTTTGTCGGATCTCAGAAAAGTGGTGGCATCTTTGGTTTTCTCTCATGACCATGCCCAAGTTGAGCTTCATCATGTCTAGCTCGAACGGGACCGTCTACGGGAAAAGTGGAAGTTGATAGAGATTACCACACTAGCGATGTTATCTGAGCCACCCCAAGAGTCTTTCACCATCACACACCTTACCCTTAGGAATTATGCAGCTATTTTAAGTGGAAATGTAACAAATCCCTAGTACTATGATCATGTACATAATTTTTGTACATAATATTGAATTTACTTTCTTGTCATTATTGATACATTATAAACAGTTTTTGAAGTACAAATAGTGATTTTAGTTATTATTTAATTAAGAAATATATTTTATTAAATTAATGGATTTTTAAATTAAATAATTTTGTAATAAAATATTATTATTATTATTAAATTAATTTTATTATATACAAATTATCATATAATTTTATTAATGTAATTGTAATTTTTATTATGGTTTGAAAGCCATTTTTGTCAAAACCTGTGAATTTTCGATAAATGTCGGTTTTAATTTTAAAAGTTAAAATTAACATATTCAGAACATTATTTAGATAAATAAATGTTATTTATGACATTATGATGTCGAAATTATCCAATGGTGAATTTTTCATAATTTTCTAAGACAGTCAAATATTTGGGTAAAAATTATATATCGTTTAAATATATAATGTGTTTTATGACATCATAATGACCCAATAGTGATGTAATAAAAAAAATATAAGCTTTGTGTTTGACCAATATATGTTTTACCATTAAAATAATGCGATTTTGGGTTTGTTTTACTTACTTTTCAAAACATTAATGGACCCTTCAAGGCATATTAAACATCTTGTCTTTTTAAATTATTTTCCATGGGAGTGTGACTCACCTCCACATAAGCAACCACATTATTTTAAGAAGTTCGGAATATGCCCTTATAAAATATTGTTTTCCTCTTCCTTATTCCAAATACCATGGTAAAAAACAATGATATGATTTGTGGTTTGGATTAGTTTAATGTAAGGTGTTCCAAACATAAATAATAAAGAATTCACTCACCTTTCCTATATAAACCCACCCAAGATCGAACTTCCTCCTCACACAAAGTCTTTTGAGTTCATCCAACCTCTGACCCACTCTCTCTAGAATCCTCCCAAGGTGCCTCAAGCTCCAAATAAGCCTCTCTCAAGACTCTCTCAAGCCTTTGGAAGCACACTTCCAAGTAAGGGGATTTCATCCTATCACTTTTGGGTCCAATTTTCTCGATATTGTAATGCCCTTTTAATTTCAATTCTAAAATATGTGGTACGGATTCTCACCACCCCCCATACTTCCATATTATTATTTTAATGATGGGATACCCCTTTATCTCTCATTAAATTCCTCCCATGTACACCAGTTACTATGCCGACATTCCGAAAGGATGTTCTCTCTCCTCATTTACATTCATGAAATACTTTTGTATAATGAATATAAATTCCATTAAAATTGTTGGGACATGTATCTATATGAACCCCTTACTTCACATTTCATGTAGATATGATGAGACACCCATTTCTCTCTCATAAATTTTTTTTTGAATTATTATATCACACAGTTACGTTGCTGACATTGCACAAATTTTCTAAGCCAATGCCATTGGGTAGTGAATACCATGACCATTTATCCATCAAGGGTATTCACCATCATGCACATTTAATTATTGATTATAAATATTAATTCCATATTTCATTTTTGTGTAATAAATGATTATGTTATATGAATCCATGTTTTATGATCCATGTGGAACACTTATGCATGAAATGAAATGTTTAAGAAGGGTGCGCTCTTATAGCGCTTCAATGAATTGGGTAAAGTATTGTATCATGATACATCATGTGAAATGAGTGTCGACTGATTCTAATTCATGTAAAATAATAGTTTAATCATTCTTCATGTTCAATGATTATTTACTCATGATTCTTGTGCAATGGGCCTTGGCTCTTGCTAATTCCATGTTAAGTGTTCTTGCCACATTTCCATGTTATGATTATCATGCAGTATCATGACTTTATGTCCATGTTTCTCTTGTTCTCTATTGATATTCCTATTGTCTAACATGTACTGGACTCCTCATGTACTCTATGTTTATTCACATAATGGGCTTCATAGCTCACCCTTTTCTTATGCATGTCCTCAGGTTATCCCATGTAATGCTAAGTACGAGGTAATGTAGTGGTCATGTAAAGGATGTTTTCAATAAATATGTTGTATTTCATGTTTTATGTTTTTCTGTAATGATCTTAAGACCCAAAAAAACAAGACCTATCAATATTCCTTGTTGTATCACATGAATAGTTTATGTAATAAATCATGTTTAAGTTTGTAATAAATGCAGGGTTGTCACATGATGGCAGTAAAAATGATATGCTCAGAATTTACCGTTCTGTGGTGTAACTGTTCTATTAGGGGTGATATTTATTAAAATAGTACATGATTTCCTAGGAGCTAATATAAATGACAATGCATTCTCAATTATTAAGTCATCATATCTATGGGAAAAATTTATCTATTATTTAATACTATGAATTTGAGACAAGATTCTACTTCTTCCACCCATGATTCAGCAACGGTACATGAGATTTCTAAGTGGACGTTAGATATTGGAAAATGTCAAATTAGAGAGGCTAATGATGGTGAATCACTCATTAAAATTCTATCAACATATCATCATATGAACACCAATAATACCATGGCTACAACTGGTAACCATACATATCTAGGGTTCAGTGAAAAACATTTTTAAATTTCCTATCTGAAAGAGCATTAAATTTTAGCACTGACATTTGTTGTTGTAACTATGTAAATCAATACATGTTGACTCTCACAAGCTCAAAAAAACTACTCTATATCAGACACTATTTTCAATGCATGTTTTGATACAGTCATGCAAGAAAACATTTAAACATATTAAATGATAAATGGTAACAACAACTATGGGATTTCTGCCAATAAAATTACTCTAAATCATAGTGTTCCTATTATGTTACTATGAAATGTAGATCAATATTTTTTTTCTAATGGGACTCGTATGGATGATACACACAAGGGTGAGAATGTTATTGGATCACTAGTTTTATGTGGCTGTCATTCGGGGAATTCTGCATTCATTCTAAGAATAACTATAACACACTCTGATGTTAGATGGAAACTGAAATCACAAGGAAGACAATATCCTATCACAGTTTCTTATATGATGAATATTATAAAAGTCATGTAAAATAATTTTCATATGTTGGGTTATGTCTTCACAAGACTTTATTCTCTCATGGTCAATTATATGTTGTAGTTTCTAGTGTCACAACTGCAAATGGTTTTAAAATATTAGCGATGATAACAATAACACATCCTGTGATAACATAAAGAATATTGTGTACAATGAAGTATTTTATAATCTGTCATAGGTATCATTTAAATCAAATTTTATTCATTGCAATGTGTTATGTATTCCCTATATGTTTTCTTTCATTACTTATTTACCTACTTAAATGTTTTTGTTGTACTCTAATTGAATATGTAGAGTACACAAAATTCCCCAGTTAATAACCATATTAAATGAGATTTCCCTTGAGGACGATGAAACACTAAGGATACAGATTCGTGTGTTGAACATGTGGTTTAATTTTTCATCCAAATACCCCAATGAATATATTTTTATATATCTCATACTATGCGTTCATCAGGTGGGTTTATGTTACAAAAAAAATGTGGAGTGTTTTGTTGTTGTTTCCTAGATATGTTCAATACAGGTTAGAGTATATTTATATATACTGCCTACATTATCTGTGATATTTTTAATTTTCATATTAACCAACATTAAATCATTCTATCTGCGTGGAACAAATTCAGAGTGTTTTTTTCATTATTTCTCAACTATTTTCTATATGTGCTACAATATATTTACAGGTATATATATATATATAAATTCTATGTCGTATGTGAACTATTTTCTTTTCATATTTCCCAAATTTTTAATATATTATTTGTTTGGAACAAAATCTTACTTCCTTTTTCATTATTTCTGAACTATTTACTGAACATGTGTTAGTATATATATAAATATATTTTCTAAATAATTTTTAATTTGTTTTCCTGGCATATTGTCAATAATTTTAACATAATATCACCAGCGATACATTTTGAGCGTTTCATTCATTATTTCTCAACTGTGTTCTTTACAAGATACAGTATATATATATATATATTGTATTTTTGTTACCTATCATGTGTTTTATTTGCATATTATCAACCATTTTATCATAATATCTACAGGGATCCAAGATTCATTGTACGATTGCGATCCATTATCATATATCCATATACAAGGACCTCTATTTGAAGGACTCTACTATTATATAAAAAACAAACAAATATCATCAATCCAAGGATGTTATATGGAAACAATAAATCCATGATGAATCATGTTCACATCCATGTCATTTTTTATCCATGAGAAGTACAAATACATATTTTTAGTTTTTATTTCACTTCATTTGAGGACATTATTTATTAAAAAGTTCACAATGAATATCTAATTGTAAATCTCAATAACTCCTCAATGCTAAAGTTATGTATACCTAATTAGAGTAAATTCATGGTTATAATGTGTTTTAATTCAATTGTATATTATTCAAATTATTTTCCTATATGTCTTTTATGTTTTAGAACTGATTTGAATTCTACATTACTCACATAATGTCCAATCTGTGGGTAATTCAAACCATATTATGCATATTAATATTGAAGATGATAGGTAATTTATGTAGACTTATTACATTACATGGCATAAAAAATACATTTAACTACGTCATTAATTTCTTTCCCCACAGCAGGTTGCAAGTTACTTGAAATTTATGTGGTTAATTTTCAAATTCAATATCCTGATACATAGAAAATAACAGAGACCAATCTACCATTTTTATATTACAAAAAATCCAGGTGATGAGATCGAGTAGTATGGTTTCTATCTACGTTTATCATTTTCTCTCTTTCTACTATGTTATTTGAATCTCTTCCTTCAGTATTACACTCTCTAATATTGGATTCAAGATCTTATAAGCCTCTATTATTGTAACCATAAAAATTAATTAAAAAAACATCACTACAATGATAATCAATTAGTTGAAAAATTTAACAGATGGTGTAATTATAACTACTAATACTTGTGTATTTCTACTTCTTTTTTTTCCTGTATGACAAAATTGAAATATCCTTAAGTTGTTACTATTTATTTCCAACTCTTTTATTCATAATTTTTTTGGATTGGGTTGATAATAGCATCATAGTTACATACTCCATAACTAATAAATCATAAACTATACAATGTATTAATATATTTTAATAATAATAAATCCATTTCAGATTTGAAAAACTATCATTAAATCGGAAATATATCATTATTTTTAAATTCCATTAACTGTTCACTTGTATCATGTATTAATTTATATTTTAATATGTAATCTATCTACTTTATCCAACAATGATCTTAATTGCGTCTACAATTTATAAAATTAAATGCACCCACATATGGTTCTATGAATCATGAAACTCGTGCATGAAGTATGCATAGATTTTGATGGAAGAATTTGGTTCCACTCAGGAAAAAACAACCCCTTATAGCATTACTCCGAGGTAAAAATATATTTTATTCCTTTATAAATTACATATTATCGCATTTCTACATCCTCAATATTGTTGTAATATGTTATATAACATTGATATTTTGATCATAATATTAATTAAAATATATTTTCAGTTAAACTAATTGTTATTGACAAGACAGACCCATTTTCAGTTGTCCTAATTGTGAAAAATGTCATCAAATATATACCTAAAATAGCTTTTGAATTGAGAGTTTATCTGATACAAGTAATTACAACCTCTTATATTAGGTCAAAATTTATTTATGAAATATTACATATAAAATTTCTTCTTAATTTGTAATTAGAATTATGACGAGGTTTGTTTCCCTCAAGAGTTGAGCTATATCTGATTAACGATACTTCTATTAGCAATTGATGTAACAAATTAAAATATTCTAAATCGTCATCATTATTTTGAAAAAATATCTACTACGTGGTTTTAATCAACGATAATGGTGAGTACATAGGCTTCATTAATGACACCATAGAGCACAATCATGTAGATGTAAAAATATTACTAATTTTCATTCAAAACATAAATCTGAAAACATTATAGTTTTCCTCATTACTAAATATGAAGATCAATGCAGTGGATCTTCATTATATTTTAGTGGCATTGAATATATCTAGGTATAATATCTTCCAATTTTTTTTAAAAAAAAATTCTTACAAATAAATATCACAATACCGATATATTCCCTTTAACATTGAATGATAGGACCTTAAAAGTGTTATGTCTTATCTGAGGACATTAATCGTTGGCACTAGATTTGATACATTAACCTGATAATGTGTTATACTCAATTATATATGTGTTATCATTATATACTTCTAAATTATTTCCAATATTATAAGAACACATGATATAACTACAAGGATATAGTGTATTTTAATCTTTTAAAAACATTTCATTCATTATTCAATAGTGTATTGTTAAATAAATATCTGTTGTTAATTTAATGATGTGTGTTTCAGCGATTTCAACAACTGTAAATACAAGATTCAAATTCTTCAAAAAATATTCTCAATATAGAAAAATCTATAACATGATTTTGATAATAAGGATATACTGAAAGATAATGTCCTGATATAATGATACATTATAACTACAACAAGTCAATCTACTACGTTACTCACTAGAATGAATTTAAATATATATAGCGAAAGTTAAGACATAGACAGAAATATAATGCTGCAAATGCAAGGTAAACCTACATGTTATCAATTTAATTATTTTTCATTACTGTTTTCTAAATTCCTATTTGATGCAAAATCTGTATTACATTCTGTAGAAAATAGAAAATCTTTTTGAAAGTCTATTCTTCTCCTTAGTTTGTCTCTGGATATGATTAATATATGAATCTTCTCTGTAGAAACCAATTAACAATGTGCATTTCCTTTTTTAAACCTCTCTAGTTTACGTTTCTTAATTTTGTATACTGTACAAAAATTCCATGTTTTATAACTCTATTAAATTAGTTTTCCTATTTTTATATTGTAAAAAATTCCACCTGTGTTTGTAATATAGAAACTCCAAATGTTTCACTTTTATTAGAACCCAATGTTTGAATTGTAATAGTTTTTTAAACTATGCAGTGATGAAATAGGTAATAATATATTCAATTCTTATGTTTGGCGGAATGTGAAAATCTATAACAAAATGTTCTATTAGACATACAATGTTGTCTTTCATTGTTTACTTGTTTGTAATCATCTTCCAATATTCTGTTTCATTTCTTGAATGTATCAATTACTATTCTAATGTCATGTGCCAATGTTATGTTTCATTGGTAGGATGTATCAAAAAAGTGACATTTATATTTTTATTTTACACCCCTTCTTTTTTACAGTGACAATTTTTTGTATACTATATAAATTCTATGTTTTATACCTCTTCTTTTTTGTTTCCTATTTATATACTTTATAAACAAAAATCATTTGTATACAATTCAAAAACAACATAATAGTCTATTATATTACAACACTATGTTCGGATTTTTAATAGTTTGATATACTGTCCAGGGATAGAATATGTCACAATAATTGAAATTCTATTTTCTGTATACGATGCTATTATAGAACAATAATTTTTATTACATCTACAATATTATGTTTCTTTGCTAGATTAGACTTTCATTTAAAATATTCATTTCAATTTATTAATCTATATATTTTTTTCTATGCTCAGAGTACATTTGCTGGACTTTGATGATACTGAAGACATATTTTAACAACACATTGTTCCTGACAGATATTGCAACTTCATTCAGCTGAAAAACTTATACAATCATCAACTTCATAAATTATGGGGTAATTAAAGATTAGGTTTTAAAATTATGTATAAAAATTAATCCTCGTCAAAGATCAAATTATTTATTTTTACATCCACTCCTATAATATATTTTTGTTTTGGTTCAGATTACACTTCACACAATACTCTTTCTATGGTGATTGATTGCATTATTGGTTAGCCGATGCCAGTGATGGTTTGTAGTGAAGTGGAGTGAAAGTGATGGCCCACTATGGCTATCAAGCATGACTTTAATGAATTTGAAAATTAAATTCAATCTCTCTAAAAATTTTGATATTACAAATTCTATGTCCTTTCATTTTTCTAGTATTTTGATGGTGTGTCAATAGTTTATCCACTCCTATTCCATTTTTAGTGTCCAATACTTTGTGATTAAAAATTATTAAACATTTCTATTGGTGTGTAAGTTTTACAAATACCATTCTATTTTCAACTAAAGACCATTAATCTAATATGTCATGCGTATGAACGAGTGGGTACTAGTTATTATTAATTTGTGGTGTTTTGTAAAAATTTGCTGAACATATTAATAAATAGTAATAAATGTTTATATTTATTAATAAATATTTATAAATAGTAACATTGAGTCATAATTATTAACAATTTGATATAATAATGAATAATTGGAAATAATTAGTAATATTTATAAATAATTATTAACAATTTGTAATATATAGTAATAAATAGTAAAAAATATTAAAAAATAATAATAATTAAAAATAATTGGTGGTAATTCGTAATAATAAACAGTAATTAGTAATAATTTGTAGTAATTAGTAATAATTAGAAATAATATGAGGTTATTTGTTATAATTTGTAATATTTTCCTGTAATTCAAAATAAATAGTAGTAATTAGTAATAATTACTATTAATTTTTAATAAATAGTAATAAATATGAATTAATAGTATAAAGTAGTAGTATGAATAAAAAAACTAGTTATAATTATCTATAATTAGTAATGATTATTAATAAATAGTAATAAATAGGAATAAATAATAATGGATAGTAATAAATAGTAAAAACTAGTAGTAATTAGTAGCAGTTAATGATAATGATCAGTAAATAGTAATTATTAGTGGTAAATACTAAAAATTTAGTGGTAAATATTAATAAATAGTAATATATAGTAATAATTAAGAATAAATAATAACAATTAGCATTAATTTTTAAAACATAATAATAATTAGTAATAATTAGTAATAATTAGTAATAACTAGTGGTGATTAGTAATAAGTAGTTTTAATTGGTAACAATTATTATTAATTAGTAATAATTAGTGTAATTATTAATAAATAACTATATGTTGAACTAAAAACAATAATTAGTAATAATTAGTAATAATTCATTACAAATATTATTATATAGTAATAGATGTAAATAAATAGTATAATATATTAATAATTAGTAATAAATAGAAACAAATAGTAATATTTAGTGTAAATTAGTAATAATTAGCGGCAATTAGTAATAATTACCAGTAATTAGTGATAATTAATAATAAATAGTCTTAAATAATAATAAATAGTTATAAATAGTTATAATTTTGTATAATTTTTTATCAATATTAATAAATTGTTAAAATTATAAATAATTGGCATTAACTAGTAATAATTAATGGTAGATATTAATAAAGAGTTGTAAATGGTTACAATTATACAACGTTGAGGTCATCTATTTCATTTATTGGACTCTATGTAAAAAATGTGGCCATGGGAAATTCGATACAGTTGAAATCATTGGGATAATCTATTTCATT
This sequence comes from Viscum album, assembly GCA_963277665.1. Lineage (NCBI taxonomy): Eukaryota > Viridiplantae > Streptophyta > Magnoliopsida > Santalales > Viscaceae > Viscum > Viscum album. The sequence continues at coordinate 1,219,486,282 of OY728159.1, forward strand.
TTGGGATTTAATGAGATTATGTTTTTTGGTATCCACATGGTGAATTGAGTTCCATTTAAGATACTAATAATTTGGGTCTATATCCATCAAGATTTCAATATTTATTATGCGATATGGTAGGTCAGTTTTTTCATCAATCTAAATCATGAGATGATATTGATTTAACACTTCAGTTAGAAGTAACTAAAATCTATAAGTTGTTGCGGTCTACCGAGGATGAATTATTTCTTAGTTGCAATTTATGAATTGTTATAAGCAGTTGAATATTTTATAGTTGTTATGTCAAATAATGGTATTTGAAATAACTATTTTTAATGAGATAATCTATTTTTTAATGTCATATTAACTTAATGAAATCTATTTCTTACAATTTTCTATTGGAGAATGAGATTGGTCTATAAAATGGGACTTTATTAACATAAGATTCATCCATTTTCAAATGATTTCTTCTTATATTATGGTGAAAATGCATCATTTCATAGTTGTCTGGCATTTGGAAAATTGAGGTATAAAGAGGCTCAACTATGGAAGTATAGATTGATTCTTATAAACAAATTGATGTATTTCTACCTACACCCATATTGCAGTGTTTATTTATGTAACTGAACACAATGCCATTGATTTCATGTCACAAAACCAATATTTATACTAGTAAAACTATAAATCATACATCTGATGGTGATTATTAAAAACATTATGACCATGTATATCTATCTTTTTTTATAAAAATACTGAAACATACGAATAATTCTTCATATTAATGGTTTCAATCCATTTAAATAGTACGGTAGTAAATACACTTATTGGACAGTCTTTATAACTCCGTACACATTAAATCCATGGATATTAATGAAAGAGTTATATATTTTTTGGACCATATTAATTTCAGAACATTCAAAACATAATATTGATATAAATTTAAATTATTTAATTGAGGAGTTAAATTTATTGTAGAGAAAATATTTCAAAAAATATGATGTTGCTAAAAAAACATTTCTTACTGATAACTTCATTGATGTTGACATTTAGTGACTTCCCTGCATATGGAATGTTATCTAGATAGAGTACACATGGTACCAAAACATGTCAGAACTATATGAGAGATAATAAATCAATCTATGATCATGAATGGAAAAAATCATTGTTTTTTTGAATTTCATCATTGATTCCTTCCAACAGATCATTCCATTGGGGGAATATATATCATTTCAAAAGAGGAATAATAGAATGAGATAGACCAGGAAAAATGATATCAACGATGGAGTTATAATAATTTTTCTCTTCATTACCAGCCATTATATTTAGACCAACTATAAACCAAGAAGAAAATTGACGGCACTGAGAAAGGTCACAATTGGATAAAATAGTTCATTTTTTAGGATATGCAAATTTGGTATATTGGTTGGTTCACCGCATTTTGGATTACTTGTATATTGAGAATATATGCTTTGATAATATGTTTTATATAGTTTTGGAAACATCACCTAAGACCAATGATAATGTAAATACACTCTTTGATCATTCTCAAATTTGCATGTGACCTGAACTTGAGTAGTTTTAAGATGTAAGGTCACATATGTTAAATAAGAAAAAAGAAACTTACACAATTTTTTTTAGAAAATGAATAATTTTTTGGATAATTGATTTCTAATTTGAGTCTTCAAGATTGTTATGTTTCAAATTTCGGTAGATGTATCATAAATGTTCATATTATAGGATTAAAAGGACATGATTATCATGCTATAATAGAAATAAGTATATTGATTTCATTAAGTGGTTTAATGAATTTAATGATTGGGGATGTGTTGAATGAAATATCATAATTTTTCTCAGACATTTATGTGTAGACAACAGACTTTAATATGAGATGTATATTGCAAGAATATATTGTTTTAGTTTTATGTAAATTTTTAAAAAACTCTACTGGAATTCATTGAATCAATGGAATATTTGATATTAAATTTTCCACATGAGGCAAATTGGTGAGGTCTCACACAGTTCTGATGGATATACCCATTCGAGAGATGTATGTAGAAATTGATGAAAAAAGGACATAAAAACATAAATTAAAGGATTATTTGTAGAAGATTTTTTAAATGGGAAATTATGTTTTTTCTACTCTAAAAATTCCCAATATGAATATCTCTAAAAACAAAACTACATGGGTCATAATAAGGAAAATCTTAACAATGAAATGATCATTTATTTGCTAATTTTTAATCTTCTCAAACATGGCTTTGTTGGAGTTCATGAACGATGTATTTAATATGATGAAAACTATAGATCATGTACATATATTCTTCTCAAATCTGAAGAAGTGACTCCATTTCTACTATCAGTGTTCCTTTCACATATCATATAAATTTATTACATGTTATATCTGTATTTATAGATACATTTTTAGCTATGTAAACATGTAGATTAAATTGATAATCTATTTCATGTATTGAGTAACCCACCATTTAAAATTGTTATATACTACAATGCATATATGGTAAATGGTTTTTGATTTCATACACATGCATACGGGGAATCAAAAGAATAATGAATAGTTAGGTTTTATTGATATGATCTAATTATAGGGAAATTGATGTATACTTTTGAAACATTCTAGAAGAAATAATTCAAATGTGTTATTTGGGATAGAATTACATAATGATGATTAAATGTTAGTGGTTGGATAATGAGTAAGGATTCCAAGTTTATCTGAGGGAGGGAATCATTGATATTAAAAAAATAGACATCCTATATTAAATGAACATTTTTTATTAGATCGTAAATGACATAAAATTCAATAAACAAATTGATGTTCTAATTTAAAAGATTCGGTTGATTGGTGTAGCATAATAAAAATGAAATATTGGGAAAATTAGTCTAATGATTGTGAATATGGATCTACTGAAGTGAATGAAACTGAATATTTTCCATAGAATACACAAAAATCATATTTTCAATTAAGAGACACAAATATTGATGATAAATACCCATAGTTTTGGGTTTATGGTGAAAATAATTTTATTGATGTAAAAATTGAATTTCAAAGGACAAGAGATAATGAAATAAAAACTCTTACAAATATTGATGATATTAAGGAGGAATATAATTTTTTTTCCATTTTCATATATGAATACGATTATGGAAATGAATATTGTCACATTTTAATTATTGGTATAATAATATACAGTATATATATTTCTAAAATATATTTGTTTATAACAATTTTCATGTAAAATTAATTTCATTCTTTAGATGGAATCAGATCTATTTTGTGAGTTGGAGGGGGATGATCTACATGATGACAAGAATGATGTTAGAACAAATGACCCTATGAATGATGGTGGTTTAGGGTAGACATAGAGGTGTCATTTCAATTCAAGATTGATGATTCCTTCCCCTGTATATGAGTGACTTCCAGGTCTTGGCTTTGATCCATTCTTGTATAGGAATATTTACATGTTTATTTTTTTATTTTTAATTAATAAATGATTTTTTAATTACATAAAAATTTTCAAGGATTATTTTTGTTATTTTCTATAGATATTTTCACATATAATAATTTTACATGAGATTTCTATATTGTGAAATTATATTTCTGGAGAATTGGGAATAGGGATCAAATTCCCAGTGCTTTTCAACACTGTATGATAGATTGTTTAGTGTTACATAAATTAATTACATTTTTTTTAAAATTGGTTAAATTAATAACTTGATATTTTTAATTGTTTTATATTTTATGGTATCCCACCAATGTGATCATGAATAACTCTATATGGAAGTCATGAAAGGTTTGTATGTGTGATCATTGTCCTTAAGGTTTTAATAATTTGATGAGGATAACAATGAAGAGAGAATGAGTCATAGTTTTGGATCAGCCTTGATGCACCCACTGATCGGAAAATATTTCATCTCATGTCACAAATGGCTTATGTTCAAACTTGCTCGGAGGTTATGGTCAGTTAATATCATCACTAGGTCAACAGTAATAGGGGATATATGAGGTGACACATTGATCTGGTAGAACAATATTCAGTACGCATAGGGAACATATGGTAGTTAAAATATTTAAATTGAAATATATATGTATAAATGTTATTAATTAATTCTATATTCATATAGTCATTTCCACAACCCAATATTATAGACATTATTGTTTATAGGGGGATGTATTGTAATCCTATCATTTGAGATATTATATTTTATCTGCATCATCATATTAAGGTAAGTATAATTTTTTAATTTTAATAGTAACTGAAAATATTATTTTAACTATGTTAATTTTAAATTAAAATTTAGGGAGTCATATGAGGTTACGGTGTCTAAAACAATATTGAGAGTGAGGTTGAGACCAATGATTAGACTTGTGAATTAGGATTTAATGAGGCAAAATCGATTTAGTCCACCTAGTATGCCTTCGAAGAATGACGAGTTTTTGGTATCGGCTCTCGATTGGTGACTAAGAGTTATTATGGAACCATTATGATGTTAGTGTGCTTCTCGAATGGAGCTCATGGACAGTTATCATAATATATTGTAAGGTATTACGAGAAGTTGTGAGATCATTATGTTCTTATACAGAGTATGTATATATAGAAGGATGAGCTCCATCAATAATAGTAGTATCAGCAAAAGGAGACACATGAATCCAAACAACAACAGCATGAGCAGAAGATGGAGTACATGCGACGTCATACACTTGGTTTAGAGATGGAGTTCTCTCCACCATAAACTCCAGCTCAACCAATAGCTTTAGAAGACTCTCCCCCTTAGTGAGGTATTTAAATTTTATGATAAATCCTTTAAATGTTTTTTTAATAATATAATATAGTTAAATTTATTTATAAATAATTTTTACATTTTGGAAAATACAACATTTTTTATTGTTTATATTAATTTAATTTTTTAATATTTCATGATAAAAATATTTATTAATTTTTCTATTAATTTTAATAATTTATTATTATTTTTATTTAATAAAAAATTATAATATTTTTTTATATTTTATTTATTACTAATATTATTATTTTAATATTTTTGACAATATTGATGTTTATATTTTTTTTATATTTTTGATTTTATTACAAATATTAATAATTAAAATTATATTATTATTATTATTAATATTAATATTAATTATTTTATTTTGATTATTTGTTAATTTTATTTTAAATATATCAGTACTATTTATAATAATAATATTATTATAATAATTATTATTCAAATATTTATTTGTTATTATTATAATTATTTTTAATATTATGTGATGAAAATTATTATTATTATTATTATTATTATTATTATTATATTTCATTTTTTTATGTTGTTTTCGACGAGTAGGTCTTTCCATCGAAACATGTTTTTGAAAAATGTTAAAGAATATATTTGTGATTTCATATTTACCACTCACAAATAGTTTTCCATATGATTGACAATCGCAAAAAAACTATTTATGATGCCATTTTCTCCAATGGGGCATTTTTGATGGGACCCCATCATAAATTACTCAATTTAAACTATTGTGAAGTTCAACAGAAAAATTTTTGATACACTTTTTTATGATCTACAGTTCATGTCTTGGATGTCCTACTCCTTTCAACAATCCTAACTCAAGAATAATACCGTAATGAATTTCAACTCCAAGAATGATAGGAGTGAAGACCAATCATTAGTAATGGATCAAACAAAATGATAAAATGTGTAACATCCCCCCCTCTACTTGTTGGATTGAGTCAAGAAATAATTACTACTTGTCTTTCAGGGACATCCTCAATTGGTTAAATGCTAAAAATAAATGAAAAGTGTTTTAATACAAGTGGGGGATGATTTCCCCTATTTGAAAAATAATACAATCCAACAAATCATACAATAACATAATAGTAATTCATTATTTAGGATAAAAATGTAAAAAGACTCAAAGTAATACCATTGATAAAAAATAGAAAACTAGAATAGAGTACCAGAACGTAAGACTACAAATATAAACAAACACATTGGATAAATATATCAATAAAACTGAAACGATCCAAGAGATTAAACCATGTTCCCAACATACTCCATAATCCAACTCCACAATACTTCTTAAATATCATGACACACCTCTAATGAAGTGGAATGTTTTACCTTTACCTACGTGTCAATAAACAACATCTAAAAAGAATGAATGTTCCCAAGAATGGGTTAGTGAGAAATCATAGTAGGAATTTTCAAATTGACATTCATTCTACCAAAAATTGGATAGAACAAGTAATCACTTTTATATAAAACAATTTATATAAAAAAATATTTTAAACAATTTAATATAATTTTCAATGAAATAATAACTATTTCTATAAAAAAAATTTCTCCAAAACCCAACTGTTTTCTATGGAAGACTACAAAAAAGAGGGATTTAACAACACTAGAATATACCTTTATCAGAGTTAAAAAAACATCTGACTACCAAATAACATCTTATATTCCATGGAATAAATCATAAATATAAAAGAATTAATAATGGGGTGATATTATAGTAAAAAAATTTATGATAAATCAAACTTTTAGAAAGAAATATTTTGTGTTGGTAGAAGTCATAATTCATTTACGCATTTATATATAGCTAATAAGGTAATGATTTATCATTTCTTTTGGATGTGTTGATTACGAAGTCAATTATCGGCGTATTAATAAGCATTGATAAATGGAAATATAGTAGAGTGATGTTGTAGCACACTACAACACTATAAAAAGGGAATGACATGTTCTTTAATAACACACTAAATCACCAAAACTAGAAAGAATATTTTTCAAAAGTATATAAAAGTCAATATTTATATGAAACAAAAATTTCTAACACAGATATAAGAAAAATATTAAAGTGTACGTTAGTTAATTTTTTTGACTAACATTAATGACAATTTTGAATAAAAAGGTGCAGATGAAGTCATATTAGACACACCTTGAGTCGGATTGAGGGGTGGCTGATTCCTACAAATCACAAATGACATGTATTGTTTTACCAATTATCCTAAGAAATCAGAATTGTTTTCTTGGTTTTGAGTATGTCAGTTGTTTTTGTAATTAAATTAATGTCAAATTTGAATAAAGAGATACACATGGAGTCATACCAGCAACACCATTATTTATATTGTGGTTCTTTTAATTCATACACATCTTAATGTCCTTATGGTCCATTTTACCTAAAGTATCAAATATATATATTAATTTTTTCCCTTAGTGTTAAATATGCAACATTAGTTTTTGTTCAAAATTATCCTTTTAAAATGGAAACATTCACATTGAGTCATTCAAGGAACATTGTGTATCAGATAGAGTTTCCCTATTTCAGTTAAAAAATTCGATTGTGTTTCCTAGGTTTTGAATATATCATATTTTTTATAAATAAAATTTATGTCTTTATTGAATAAAAATATACACATGTAGTCATTCCATTCACATTTTCCATCATTTTTAGTTGTGACTAAGTAATAAAATATTCAAGGGAAATATTGATTATTTTCCTTATGTATCAAAAAAATTCTGAATGTGTTTCCGCAGTTTTTTTGTAGAAAAGTTATTCTTTTTCTAAAACATCTTTACACCTAGAAACATTCACTTTTAAAAATAAATGTTTCATCATTTGTGGGTTTTATATGAGATTGATTAATAGGAACAAAAAATGATTTATTAATTGTATTCCAAAAATATCAAGATAATACATGTTTGTTTTTAGGATTTTCAGTCAGTATCTTTTCTTTACTAAAATGTAAATTTTAAACTGATAATAGACACGTTGAATAAAACTCAGAACATCATGTATCATATTAATGTGTGGATCATTATAACACATATGAAATGAGTTATGGATCATTTTAATAATGTTAAAAACTATTCCAATTTGTTTTCTCATTTTGGAGCCTCCCAATTGGTTTCACTACAAAATTTCAATTTGGAATACAAAGACGGACATGGTGATATATTAATCACACCATGAATCTAATTTATGTGTGAGAGATTTATATTCATCAAAAATTACATATGGGTCATTTCATAAATTTATCAAATATGTTTTAACATGTTTCTTAGATTTTGATTCTGCAAGTTGTATTTATTACTAAAATGACATTTTAAACTAGAAACATTTACTTTTCGTTATACAGGTTGCATCATGTGGGGTTATGAAATGAGGCTAATTCTTGAATGTCAAAAATGAATTATGAATCATTTTAAAAAAGTGTCAAGTCAATATGAGCACATTTTATCATATTTTAGTGATTTAGTATTTTTCTATTAAGAAGTATATTTTAATATAATAACAAAAACTTTGAGTCATAATGGTCACATCATGTGTCAGATTGAAGAAATGCTTATTCTTACACATAAAAAATGTATTATGGATGATATTACTAAAGTAAAAAAACAATTTTATGTCATTATTTCAGCTTTAAGTATGATAGTTGGGTTTTTCACAAAAAATAATGTCAATATTGAATTAAAAGACACAGTATGACTTTTACAAATCAAAAAATGGGTCAAACATAGTAGAATATTTTTCCTACATGTCTAAAATGACATATGAATTATTTTCATAATATATCAAAATAATCGTAATGGTTTTTATATGTTTTGAGTATTCTACATCTTTTTTGTTCAAAAATCAATTTTTAAATCGGAAACGGTCACTATGAATCGTATAAGTTTCTTCAGGTGTTGGTTTTTCATGAGATTTATTCGTACATTTCCAAAAAATATTTAAAATTTATTTTCCAAAATTAAAAATAAAATCAACATTTTTCTCAATTTTTATTATGTGACTATTTTTTTACTAAAATTTCATCTTTAAATAGATTATTGATGCATTGGGTGATACTGTGCACATCGTGTATCATATTTAGGTGAGGATGATTCCATAAAATAAAAAATGGCTTATGTAACATTTTCATAAATATCTAAAATAGTTATAATGTGTTTTAATTGTATTTTTAATTTATTTTTCCTCTAAAATTAGTTATAAATTGTAAGAAAAAGACTCACTTGTATTTATAATGATAACACCATGTGTCAAATTAAGCTGTGGGTAATTCCCAGACATCTCAAATGACATATTGATCATTTATATAATGTAACAAAACAATATAAACGAGTTTCCTCAGTTTTGACAATACCACATGTCTTTTAACTAAAATGCCAATTAAAACTAGAAATAGTAACATTGAATAATATATTATTCATCCTAGGTGGGACTGAAGTGACACTGTATACAACACATCTTTAATGAATTATAAATAATTTCCCAAAATTATAAAGACAATATATGTATGTTTTCCTAGTTTTCAGTGAGTGGTACATTTTTTTAAATGTCAATTTTTACTGATAATAGAAACATTTCCACAAGAAATCCTCAATGACCATGATATATCTATGATGGTTTTCCACTAATATTTTTCTCAAGAACATGGCGTCTTTCATGGTCTATTACACAAATATTTATTTAACGTTTTATGATGGATTGTATAACTATATGATGATTGGGAGTTGTAAAAATGATTCATCAATAACAATAGTGGATAAAATGAAGCTTCCAGCATAGAATGATCTTATAGTTGGATTATTTCCATGTATAAAATCACATAAACATGCGTTGAAAATCATTATTTCAATCATCCAACTGAAACTCATTCTCAATGTATCTTATCATAATTTACAAGTGTTGTGGGAATAGTTCAAAAATGTTTTTCAAACAAAATATTTGTATGATCCTCATTACACATCATTTTCCAACAATTATACTATTTCCATGTTAATGTTTCATCTCCTCCACTGCATCTTTCAACAACTCTATTTCTATCTTTTTTTATTCTCCCCACTAGTCTCTGAATTCCACTCTACTGTTGCCTCTACCTTTACCTTTTCCCCTGTTTTCACCTCTACCTATTTAATTTCCCAATTGTTTTATTATTTTCATGTCAGCGGTTCTAAAAAAGTTATTTAATCCAATATAATTCTTAATGATGATGATATTAAAAATAATATAAAAAAGATTTAACACTAATTCTTCACAACCCAAATATATTCTGGTGGCCATAAATCATACTAGATCACAAACATAGTGGGTAATCAACAAAATTTTCTTGTTGGTATACATTTAGACAAAATGTACATTTCCTAATTTTCCTTAATCAAATTTATTTCTTCTTTTGATTATCTAAGATTTTGTCAATATTCATTATTCAACGAAAATATAGAATAAAATGATTATGAAATATATTTAATGAAATTCTCATTATCATTTGAAATTAACTGTTGGGTAATGTTGGTATTTTCATTTTTTATGATATCTCAGAAAAAAAATTCAAAAATGATATCCTCCATCGATGCCATTTCTTGTTTGGAACATTGTAGAAATATTCACCAAAATATGTTAATTTTTTTTGAGATTTTTGATTGTAAAATAATTTTATTTATTCCTTCCTTTTTTATATTTTTACTGATTCACAGGCTTTATAAATTATGATATTGACATTATGTGATGAGTTATCATTCATTTACTGACTCCCATATCATAAAAAATTTATTGCAAAATCATTGACTTGTACATATATTTCAACATTTATCTATAAAATTTGGATAAACTGAATTATATATTCCCAATACACACCATTTGTGGTTGGTTAGTGAGATATCTATTAATTATAAACAAAATATAAATATTCAAGATGTACAGATTGATTGTGATCAGAATCCAGTGGTGCCTGAAAAAATTTATATGAAATTATTAAATAAAAAATTTACATTATTTGATTACAATGTAGAGTTATTCTTTTTCATTTTAGGAACTGAAAAATTTATTTCATGTTATACTTATTGAATAAATTATGACAATAAGTTTAATTTTTTCTTCTTAATTTTGTCACCATCCAATGTAAGTTCTGTTTTATTAATGATATATTGATTAATGAATCCCAGTAATTTTTCAGATGATCTTCCATATTTATTATTTTAATATAAATTAATATAGAAAATATGATTAGCAGTATACATTAATTATCATATAAGCTCAATATTGGAACATGTGTATTATGAAAATGTACCTTATTCATGTATTCATGATTGAGATTCCCATCAATTTATGATTAAGAATTATATTTTCAGTCTTGAGACAAATTCTATTTGTCAAAGTATTTGCACATATTTTTTTATTTAATGTATGTCTTATATTTACCAATACATGTGGTCTCCACATTAAGATAAAATGATAATAAATGTTTTTCTAGAACTAGAGGGGAGAAGATACTCTTATAAGAGAAATTTTTTCTTAGTCCATTCACTATTTTTTTACTATACATTATGTTTCTCCCCATCATTATCCATAAATAAAATAATACCTCACATTAGTCTTTTTATCATCATAGGTTATAGGTTTTTTCATATGAATAAATTGGTTAAACACATGTATCAGGTATCTGTATAAGATTAAATAACCATGATATTAAATATCAAATATCTTCATTGAACATTCTAATATCTGGACCATCATGTGGAATAAAGAACTCTTTATTCAGGTCATGATATACCCAAATCCCCTCTGTAACACCCTGAGATTTTATGAAAAATATTTTTTTTAATTTCATTAATGTCTTGTGTTGTACGCTACACCAAAAGGAGCTTGCACAACATGCATCCTTGACATGCCTTGCATTACACGCAATCACGACCATCCTCGAGAGCGTGTGTAGTACGCAATACCGAGTTTCATTAATCAACGATATGATATTAAAATATTATTAAAACTAGCCGTTATGAATAGTAATAACCACTTTTTGAAATTTTGTAAATTTTGTTTTTCCAAATGGACTTCATTTTTGGATTTGGAATATCGAAATTATCTTAGGGTGAAATTTTGGAACTTTTCAGATAACTTTCATATTCTAATGAATAGTGAAAATTCATAAATTTTAATTAAACACAACATTTTTAATAGAAATAATTAATAGTGATAAATTATTAATTTTAGTGGTTTTAAATTATATTTAGAATATATTTTCACAATTTAATACAATGATGTTCATTGGATATAATTTCACATTTAAACCAGACATAAACAAGTGTCAATCTTTTGATAGTTATTATCTCTTAAAACACGCTATTTGTTTTGAAGATGTGAATTATTTTTTAAATTAGTTATTGTAACTGATATGTTTTTAATTTGGTAAAATAAAAATACTTTTTTAATTCATAATATCAAATATAGATTAGGCCTTATTTTTGGTATTTTTCTGGGAACTTTCATTTTTTGATGAATAGTGATACCACTAAGTGATAGTTAAAAAATTGAATTTTTTTCATAAAACATAATTTTACCGCTTCTGTGAGTGGTATTTCAAAAATCCGAGATACACAGTTGATGTTAGTAAGTAAAATGTGGTTCAATGAGATGAAAATAATTTTTTTTGAATAGTAACTTTTTACTTTTTTTACCACGGTTAAAATTAAATAGGGTAATTAAGGGTAAAAATGATATTATTATTACCCTAAAACATGTCTTAATTCTATTGGGTAAGTTTAATTCGACCAAAAACAACCTTAGGAATAAAATATGACCATTTAGGCTCATTTGGATTAGATTATGACATTTATTATTATTTAATTTAAAGAAGAGTTAAAGAGTTAAAATCAATGTTTATTTAATAAAACATTTTTAATATAGGGTTATACATAAGATAAATTCAATTGTAAATATTACGTAGAAAGCTAATACGATTTCCTAAATAATAATATTTTATTTATAATTTTTAGACATTAAATAAATTAATTTATTTATGACACAATGATGATGCAGTAATTACCATAATAGTGAAAAATGAGAATAATTGATATTATAAATACCCAAATAAATATAATTTGTGACTTTTTTTGAGTTACACTAATTTTCTAGGTTAATATGGCATGTTAGGATTTATTTATTTAACTTTGGTCGAAGTAATCATTCTGTTATGAGTTTCACAAAAATCAACTATTGAATAGTGTCAAAATTGACATAAAATAATTTTTATAACAAATATTATATTATTGATAGTTATTTTATTTTTAAAAAAGTAAGGTTCGGCCAAGATACTTATATAATGATAGGAGTATCCTTAATGGACCCCTTGGGGGTCTCTCGGATGTATATGGTAAGATTAGTAACTATATAATATAAAAATACAAAGTGACATGGTAAATGTCAATCTAATTAACTAAGAGTTAAAACTAAAAGATAAGGTTAGTATAATGACCTAAACTTGTATAAATTATATTGGATGAGATTATTTCGACCCATACCCACCTTATCTTTGAAATAAATCTATTTGGAGCTTTTTAAAACCGAATTTGGTTTTATAATAAAATAATAATTTTAGTTATTCCAAAGGTGCCCCTCTCCTCCCTTATAAAAGGGCACCTCCTCCCCCTCTTCCTCTCATCACATTGAACCTTCAATCTTGGCAAACCCCGTCCAAATTCTCTTCTCCACTTCCCTAGAAACATTCTAGAGGTTCTGGTCTTCCTCAAAGACCAATTTTAGTGCCCTAAAAGGAGATCTCAAATAGGCACTTCAAAGAAGAGGTAATGTTCGTTACCGATTCTTTCAACTTTATTTCTTCTTCCACTTCTTCTTTTTAGGTTGTTTCATTATGAAGTAATAACATCAGTATCCCTCATATAATTATATGTTATTATAAGTATGAAACAACACTATTCCACCATCTATCCATCCTACAGAAAACGAAATCAACGCGCGTGCGTACGTACAGAATACCGTCTCCACGCCGTGGTGTAATCTATTTTCCATCACCACCATACTTGGATTGGTATAATGGTGTAAATAATTACTATATATGATTATTTTAATGTGATATAGATTCTGAAAAAGTATACATACACATCAATACAATTCCATGATCATGATAATGATATCATCGCTCGTGCGTACGTACGGATTACCGTCTCCACGACGCGATGAGATTCATTCTCCACGATAACCATTCATGAATAATTATAAAGTATATATAATAAGTAATCATGAAATTTATGAAATAATTATGATACTGGATTTATGTGTATATATATGTATGTCATCTACATAATTCCATTCAACTCAATAAGGAAACGAAAACAGCGGCCATGCGTATGTACGACCTACCATCTCCATGAACGGTGTATTTCTTTCCATTTACTGATCTATTATATATATATATATATGTATATTCTGAATATATATAAATAATGTTTTATATTCTGGAATTATTTAATCATGATCTAAGTAATCATATGAATAATTACAAGTCAAAACACGGACGACAAATGAAACGATTTTACCCAAAACGCTCTTTAACATGGAATTTACAAAAGAACGGGTAAAATAAAGTCGTAAGTGAACCATATATGATATCATAACAATGATTATGATTCTGGAATAAGTCAATGACATTATTTAAATCATTATACAGTAGGTTCGGACATATATGGAGCAAATCAGACCTAAGGTAAGGGAAATATCACAATCTCATTTTTATCCGATATTGTTTATACTTTCATAATTACTGGGGTGTATTTTATCATCCACATCTATGTTTTTTTAAAATGTAATATTATTTCCATCCACCCACATTTTTTTTAAAATCCAATTTTACCCATAGGTGACTTTTTAGTAAAAGATATGGAAGGAATCTTTTGTCGTTTTTCATACGAGGTACTTTTTGACTTTTCCGACAAAAGTACGAGAAGAATGGTTTTTTAACTTATACGGCATGAAAGGATGCTTACTGTTTTATACAGCCTTGTTTTCATGAAGCTTCCTCAAAAATACTTCATGACTATTTTCAGCAATATCCTTTTCTTTTAAAATTTCATGACATTTTGTGAAAAGAAAATGATTTTGAAGAAAAAAGGATATTTTCCTCAAGAATTCATTTCAAGTGTTTTATCAATACCATTTTCCTTCTAAAATGAAATTATATCATATATGTATGTTTTAAGTTTAATTTCTCTTTTATTTACATGGTTTCTCTTTTCTTAATATGAAATTATATCCATTTGTTTTATATGGATTATGAAATGATGGGATGATGTTTATGAAACCCATTTTATTCTTTGGGTTATGATGAATGTTTTAAGTTTATTTTGTGGCACAAGTAATAATGATTTCACTATGAGATGGGTGGGACCTATATCTCCCTCCAATGCATTGGGTAAATATTTTATATCTCTTAATATAGACATGGCTGGAACAGTTTGTTAATCTAGTTCAGTGTTACAGGACTGAAACGAGGAGTGAACTCGATTCAGAATGGGACTTTGTCCACTAAGATGGTCTTGGAAGCAATGACTTGGCTACTATAGAAATCATTGCATGTTCTTAATGGATTCCACAATTACATGTTTTATTCCCATGCTATTTTATCATGGTTAATGTTCCATTATGATCTATTCTTTATATACTTCCATGTATTATGTCGTTACTCAAGATTTTCATGTTTAAACATTATGTTCATGTTTTTAAGTTCAATTGTATATGGTATGTTTTATTTTATCCATCCTTATCCTTACTGAGCATTTGAGCACACTCTTTTTATGTTTTATTTTCCCTCAGGATCAAAATAATGGTTTTATGTAAGGAAACAAAAAGTGGAATATCTTTATTGGAGATTTTGAAGATCTTTCACCACGATTAGAAGATTACATTCCATGTTTCCAAAGACACTAAACTATTATGATCCTTATGTGTTTGTTTTTTTTATGTATTAAGTATTCCACAAAAGTAATGTAATGTCCATGTACGTCAAGCTTTGGGTCTCTACAGTTGGAATCCGAGGAAAGTTTTAGTCAACCTTTGGAAACTAGGACACGAAAACGTTAGTGATATCCCTAGATATATTTCTAAGGTATGTCTAGGTATATCCTTATGGATAAGTATACGTATAGGATATAGTCCTAGAACTACGGTAACAATATTAGAATTTAACATAAGTTGTTAGATATTGAGGGTACTCCCACTTTACTATTTTGTTTTCCCTGGCATGATTTTTGCCTCTAAAACTATTCTTTTTGGGTTTTATAAAATGGCTGGAAACAGGAAGATTCATGATAATGGAGGATATGAAGGACAATGGAATGATATTATTCATGAGAAACCAAATGAAATGGGATTTGTAAGTCCAAACGTTGTTATTATGCCTAATCAGAAATCTCATAATATGATCAATAATCTCAACATTTGTTAGTTTCCTGACATAGATAATAAGAGAAAGATGGAGTTTCATGATGATCATAGAGGAAATCAAGTTCAATTTCCCTCATGTAAATCATGTGGGAAGAGGCATCGGGGAGATTGTTTCAAAGGAACTGGAAGATGCTTTGGGTGTGGAAAATAAGGACATAAATCCAGTAAGTGCAAAGGAAAAGGTTCAGTTAACACCAGGGATGAGGATAATAGTATTACTACGACATAAACAATGGTTAAATGTTTTAAATGTGGAATGTACGGGCAATATGCAAACCAATTCCCTAAGGGAAAGTCTCATGATGAGAATCAGTATGGTCGTATGGGTAGAATTTATGTTGATGATGATGAAGAGACTACAAATGATATGTGAGATGAAAGAATTGTTGAAACTCGGTCAATGGTTTAAGAAGGTAGTGGAATGATTACATGTTTATCAAGTGTAATGTTTTATAAGTAATCTCATGGTACTATGGAAAAAAGATACATCTAAGGATTGTTACACTGTTGTCGTTCCTATGTTCTGAAAGTGTATGATTAATGGTATTAGTAACCATGAAAGGTTATTCAGATATTTTTGGAAAATAGATGATTTGCGCATAATGAAGGGATAAGGATAAAATTAAATGCTTGATAGTATTCATGAGCTCATGACTGATATAAGGAGAAGGTTATATCATGGTTTGAGTATATAGAACTTTGAGGATTTTGGTAAGTGGAAAGAGATAATTTTTAACAGCATTCATGTTTTCACTAAGGATCAATGGGTATTCATTCTTAAAGAGAAAACATGATTGAAGTATTCACATGTTTGTAATTTGACCAACAAGATATATCTTATGATATATGGGGGATAAATTATGGGATTCACGTGATTGTTATGTGACATTTAAAGTAATCATTTTCTTTATACTATGAGCTTGGACCGAAGTATTTTAGATAAGCCTAAAGATTGGAATGGATTATGTTGGACATAAGTTAGTATTGTTTAAGGATAGAACATTTTTCGATATTATTTATGGGATGTTATTGTAATATAGCTTTATAAAAAGGACAACCAGCAGGACGGGCGACAACCCATTGCGTCGGACAAGGCTGTGGGAATCGAACCCACAACCGAAGTGCGACTGACCTTTATCGCCTACCACTGGCCTACAGGAAGTACCTGTTTAGTATAAACTAATTATATTATATTAATCAGTATGATATATGAAGTATAAGTCCATTTTAGGAACCATATATGATTAATCTCACTATAGATGGACTTATGTATTTTTTTCATAACTTTTCTAACCTATTGTTTGAAAGAGAAGGAATGACCCATCATTCTATCACATGATCTGCTAACATAACACGAATGAAAAATTAAACTTCATTTCTTTAAGAGATGAAGTGGAAATTGCCGAAAGATAACCAATAGTGAGACTATACCAAAATCACGAAAGTATTTCTTCTAATTCCAATTTCATCAACTTTAGGGACATGATCTTGAAAAACAAAAATTTTGTTCTAGTTCTCTTATATCTGATGAAGCAGATAGTACCTTAGATCGTTAAAATTTTATGGCTTTGTGATTTCTTGATTTTCCATAGCCATGCTCTCTACCACTCTCCATCAGAACATGATGGTTAGATTTCTCTTCCATATCCATATTTTCACCTAGGTGGAAACCCAGTGATTAGTTTATTTGGGTAACCGTTAGGTTTCATAATTTTGTTTTTAAAGATTGGTTTTGGTATTCCTTTTTACGATGTGGGTTTCTATTAAATAAACTTTCGAATTGTAAACCATTTATAACCCTGAGAAATTTCGAGGGAGAAATTCATTTTAAGGGGGGTAAAATGTAACACCCCGAGATTTTATGAAAAATATTCTTTTTGATTTCATTAATGTATTGTGTTGTATGCTACACCAAATGGAGCTTGCACAACACACATCCTTGACTTTCCTTGCATTACACGCAATCACGACCTTCTTCGATAGCGTGTGTAGTACGCAATACCGAGTTTCACTAAACAACGATATGCTATTAAAATATTATTAAAACTAGCCATTATGAACAGTAATAACCACTTTTTGAAATTTTGTAATTTTTTTTTTCAAAATGGACTTCATTTTTGGATTTAGAATATCAAAATTAGCTTAGGGTGAAATTTTGGTACTTTTCGGATAACTTTCATATTCTGATGAATAGTGCAAATTACTAAATTTTAATTAAAAACAACATTTTTAATCAAAATAATTAATAGTGATAAATTATTAATTTGAGTGGTTTTAAAGTATATTTAGAATATATTTTTACAATTTAATACAATTTTTTTCATTGGATGTAATTTCACATTTAAACCAGGCATAAACAAGTGTCAATCTTTTGTTAGTTATTATCTCTTAGAAACACGCTATTTGTTTTGACGACGAGAATTAATTTTTAAATTAGATATTGTAACTGATTTGTTTTGAATTTGGTAAAATAAACATGATTTTTGAATTCATAATATCAAATAAATCTTAGGCCTAATTTTAGGTATTTTTCTGGAAACATTCATTTTTTGATGAATAGTGGAACCACTAAGTGGTAGTTAAAAAACTGAATTTTTTTCATAAAACATAATTTTACCGCTTCTGTTAGTGGAATTTCAAAAATCAGAGAGAAACTATTTATATCAGTAAGTAAAATGTGGTTCTATGAGATTAAATAATTTTTGGTGACTAGTAACTTTTTAATTTGTTTACAACGGTTAAAAGTAAATAGGGTAATTAAGGGTAAAAATGATTTTATTATTACCAAAAAAATATGTCCTAATTCTATTGGATAAGTGTAATTCGACCAAAAACGACCTTAGGAATAAAATATGACCATTTATGCCCACTTAAATTAGATTAGGACATTTATTATTATTTAATTCAAAGAAGAGTTAAAGAGTTAAAATCAATGTTTATTTACTAAAACATTTTTAATATAGGGTTATACATAAGATAAATACAATTGTAAATATTCATTTGAAATCTAATACTATTTCCTCCATAATTATATTTTATTTATAATTTTTAGACAATATATAAATTAATTTATTTATGACACAATGATGATGCAATAATTACCATAATAGTGAAAAATGAGAATAATTGATATTATAAATACCCAAACAAATATAATTTTTGACTTTTTATGAATTACAATTATTTTCTATGTTAATATGGAATATTAGGATTTATTTAATTAACTTTTGTCGAAGTAATCATTCTGTTATGAGTTTCACAAAAATCAACTATTGAATAGTGACAAAATTGACATAAAATAATATTTTTAACAAATATTATATTATTGATTGTTATTTTATTCCTAAAAATCTAAGGTTCGGCCAATATTCTTATATCATGATAGGAGTATCATTAATGGACAACTTGGGAATCTCTTGGATCTATATGGTAATTTTATTAACTAGATAATATAAAAATACAAAGTGACATGGGAAATGTCAATCTAATTAACTAAGAGTTAAAACTAAAAGATAAGGTTAGTATAATGACATAAAATTGTATAAATTCTATTGGATGAGGGGATTTCGACCCATCCCCACCTTAGCTTCGAAATAAATAAATTTGGAGCTATTTAAAACCGAATTTGGCTTTATAATAAAATAAAAATATTAGTTATTACAAAGGTGCCCCTCTCCTCCCTTATAAAAGGGAACCTCCTCCCCCTCTTCCTCACACCACATTGAGACTTCATGCTTGGCCAACCCCTGAAAAATTCTCTTCTCCACTTACCTAGAAACATCCTAGAGGTTCTGGTCTTCCTCAAAGACCAATTTTAGTGCCCTAAAAAGAGATCTCCAAGAGGCACTTCAAAGAAGAGGTATTGTCCGTTACCGATTCTTTCAACTTTATTTCTTTCTTCCACTTCTACTTCATATGGTGTTTCATTATGAAGTAATAACATCAGTATACCTCATATACTGATATGTTATTATAATAACGAAACAACCCTATTTCACCATCTATCCATCCTACGGAAAACGAAATCATCGCGCGTGCGTACGTACGGAATATCGTCTCCACGCCGTGGTGTAATCTATTTTCCATCACCACCGTACTTGGATGGGTATAATGGTGTAAATAATAACTATATATGATTATTGTAAAGTGATATAGATTCTGAAATAGTATACATACACTCTAATATAATTCCACGATCATGAGAACGATATAATCGCTCGTGCGTACGTACGGACTACCGTCTCCAAGACGCGATGATATTCATTGTCCACGTTAACCATTCACGAATGATTATAAAGTATATATAAAAATTAATAATGAAATATATGACATAATAATGATACTGGATTTATGTTTATATATATGTATTTCATCTACTTAATTCCATTCAACTCAATAAGGAAACGAAAACAGCGTTCATGCATACGTACGACCTACCGTCTCCATGAACGGTGTATTTCTTTCCATTTACTGATCTATTATATATATGCCTATTCTGAATATATATATAAATCATGTTTTATATTCTGGAATTATGTAATCATGATCTATGTAATCATATGAATAACTACAATTCAAAACATGAACGACAAATGAAACGATTTTACCCAAAATGCTCTTTAACATGGAATTTACAAAAGAACGTGTAAAATATAGTCATAAGTGAACCATATATGATATCATAACAATGATTATGATTCTGGAATAAGTAAATGACATTATTTAAATAATTATACAGGAGGTCCAGACACATATGGAGCAAATCAGACCTAAGGTAAGGGAAATATCACAATCTCATTTTTATCCGAGATTGTTTATACTTTTGTAATTACTGGGGTGTATTTTATCATCCACATCCATGTTTTTTTAAAATGTAATATTATTTCTATCCACCCACATTTTTTTAAAATCCAATTTTACCCTTAGATGAGTTTTTAGTAAAAGATATGAAAGGAATATTTTGTCGTTTTTCGTATGATGTACTTTTTGACTTTTCCGACAAAAGTACGAGAAGAATGTTTTTTTGAACTTATACGGCATGAAAGGATGTTTACGGTTTTATAAAGACTTGTTTTCATGATTCATCCTCTAAAGTACTTCATGAATATTTTCAACAAAATCCTTTTCTTTTAAAATTACATGATATTTTGTGAAAAGAAAATGATTTTGAAGAAAAAAGGATATTTTCCTCAAGAATTCATTTCAAGTGTTTTATCAAAACCATTTTACATCTAAAATGAAATTATTTCATATGTGAATGTTTTAAGAATAATGTCTCTTTTATTTACATGGTTTCACTATTCTTATTATGAAATTATATCCATTTGTTTTATATGGATTATGAAATGATGGGATGATGTTTATGAAACCCATTTTATTCGTTGGGTTATGATGAATGTTTTAAGTTTATTTTTGTGGAACAAGTAAGAATGATTTCACTATGATATGGGTGGGACCTATATCTCCCTCCAATGCATTGGGTAAAGATTTTATATCTCATGAGATAAACATGGATGGAACGGTATGTTAATCTGGTTCAGTGTTACATAACTAAAACGCGGGGTGAACTCGATTCAGAATGGGACTTTGTCCACTAAGATGGTCTTGGCAGCAATGCCGTGGCTACTATGGAAATAATTACATGTTCTTAATGGTTACCACAATTACATGTTTTATTCCCTTGCTATTTTATCATGGTTTAGGTTCCATTATGATCTATGCCTTATATACTTCCATGTTTTATGTCGTTGCTCAAGATTTTGATGTTTAAACATTATGTTCATGTTTTTAAGTTCAAATGAATATTGTATGTTTTATTTCATCCATCCTTACCCTTACTGAGAATTTGAGCTCACCCTTTTTATGTTTTATTTTCCCTCAGGATAAAAATGAAGGTTTTAGGTAAGGAAAAAAAAGTGGAAGATCATTATGGGAGATGTTGAAGATCTTTAACCACGATTAGAAGATTACGTTCCATGTTTCCAAAGACACTAAACTATTACAATCCATGTGTGTCTATTTGTGTTATGTATTAATAATTTTTCAAAAGTAATGTAATGTCCATGTACGTCAAGCTTTGGGTCTTTACACCCTCTATCATATTATCTATTGGGAGGTTATTATGGTGTATCCCATCTCCTAGGATATAATACATTGTACCCATTGGAACACGGTGATGCATGGGTTCGTCGAGATAAAAATTGAATGAAATTGTTCCCTATATAATTTTAGTAATATAATTTTATAGGATGTTATTTTATACATATTTAGAAGAAATGTGTATTGAAAAAAATGATTACCATAGTTATTGTATTGGATGGGGGAAGACCAACATTAAAGGCAGTGTGATCATGTGGTTCATGTGATAATATTTAATCAACTACCAGTTCGATTTGATCTTTTCTCATAAATTGGTAATCCAAAATAAACCAAAACATAATTTATTTTAGTGAGTGTACATGTCTCTCCAATAATCTCACTATATTATATGTATCATCATGTAATTTTAACTTCATTAAATATGATCAAAGATGAACTCAAAAAACAAATCCATTAATATGACAATATTGTTTAGGCTGCTTCAAACCTAACAATGTACCTTTTGTAGTATGGTATATTCTGATAATTATTTATAAACCTTATAAAAATATGATCATAAATATATATTTTTATGTTTTATTTTTTAAAATCATAATAAATTAAAATTATTTCATACTTACACTTCCTTATCATTTTTTAAACTTAATTTCCCTCTTAATTTACATGAGCCACCTTCTGTAACACATGATGTGGTATGAAAGTGTCTTTAGATTATAATTCAAAAATATTTACAAAAAACAAGAAACATATTCTTTTTCATAAAAAAATAATTAATAATCTATTGATAGATTAAAATACATACCAATTTTTTCACTAATGAAGTATACCCCATCCTTAAATTTTAATAGAGGTACACTTATTTTGATGCATGTTATTTATTTTCATATCTATTTTTCTATTTCATAAATTATAGGATATGATTATATTTGGATAAAACAAAAAAATTTAAATAATAATTTATTATCTCTAATGAACCAGAAATTATTTCTCATTGCATCTAGTGATTGAAGAAGTATATGATATGAAATTTATAATGTTTTTCTAACTAATGGGTGGCTGTGGATTCACCTTCCCATCAACATCCCTAAGATGTAACATTTTATGAAGAGTATATAGGCCTATATGGGATATTCCAGTGTTCAATAAGACAAATTTATTACTAAAATCAACAAAAATAAATAAACTGTATAATTAATATTGAAAATAAAATCAATTTATCATTACATTATTTTTTATCGAAATAGGTAATGTATATAATAACACTATCGTTATATATTTATGGAGTATTTAATTCATTAAATGTTCAATGATATGCTAAGAATAAATATCAATCAACACATTCTTCCTCAATGTTACCCCAATATAATTAATTAACATTGAATTATTCAGGTATATAGGATGGTTGTGTTGATTGAATCCACCCTCAAATTTTATACCCTAACATTATGTATTAACAATATTATTCTACACTAAAATGTTGGGTCATTATTGTCGTTTTGTCAATAAGATATAGATCCTCCATTAATTACCCAGTTTCATCATCAATAGTCTATTCGTCATCATGATTTTTAACATCTTTATATTTAGAATAAATTTTCTTCATGAGTAGTCAAATATTTAATTTTCATTGAATGAAAACAATAGAAAACACTTCATGCATAAAATTTCACTCTTTTTGGCATGTATCAAGAATAATTATTTTTTCTGTAATAAATATATAATACATCAATACTCCAATACAACTAACCATCACTACATTTATTTAATCCATCTTAAAATTCCTAATTTTCATCCATCTCGTTATGATGAATCGACTACCTATTTCAAACTACCCTTCCTCCAATCACTTGGGTTCAAATCTTCCATGATTATATTCCTCCCTACAATTATTTTCCTGGTTTTAATAATGAAACATGTCCCCCATATTTTATTTACATCCACCGTTTTTTCTTGAACTAATCTATCCAAAATCCATCCCATATGATGAACTGGTGATCATTTAGGATGACTACATATTAGTGTAGTTCAGACAAAATATAAGATATGGGGATGAGTCTAAAGAAATAAAATGAAGTAATAACTAGATGGGAGATAACATCTCTCAAAAACTACCAAAAGAAATAAACTCATCCCTACTGAGCTAGTATTGGTCTGGACCTTCAGGGTCCATTACATTGTCAAAATCTATTGATTGGGGTGTTCACAGAGGCAATGGTAGCTTATTTCAAGAGTTTTCACAGTTTCTAAATTTTTCATTTGTAGGTCAAGGTCGTTGATTAGTAGAGGCATTGGTAGGTCAAATGTCACATTAGGTCGAGGGCATCTGTAGGTTGAGGCATTAGTAGATAAAGTTGTCTATTAGTGTGGGCGTTGAAGAGTCATGGTGTAAGGGAGTCACGAAATCAATGAGTCGGGGTGTTAGTGAGTCAGGATGTGGGTGAGTTAAGGTTTCAGTGAGTAAGGGTTTCAACGAGTCAGGTGTTGGTATGTCGTATCAGTGGCACAACATTAGTGGATTATTATCTGTGAATCTTTTTTGGGGACTCACTATCGGTGTCAGTGACTGACCCACTAGTGACTCACTGTTGGTCTCTGTGACTCACCCATCTAGGACTCATACTTGGTGTCGATCTCATTAGGGACTCATTTACAGTCATTCATGTTTTTTCAGTTTGTCCACTAATACATTTTATTTGAAAAAAATCATTTTTATATCCTTGTTTGGGCATTTCCGAGGGGTTTTTAAAGGATATTAATTATATCTTTAGTATCCCAATACACATCGGACTTTGATATAGTCAAACTATGTGATCCTTTCCATGATCCAAAATTAATGGTCCTTGAAACTGTTTCCTATTCTCTTGATATAAGATATAGATTTTATAATTTGAGACCTTATCATACATGTGTGTTTTCTTTATCTCTCAATACACTTAGATGATTTCTATCCCATGGAGTTTTGTGTTGTACCATAACTATCAATCCATTTCTATTGGAGTTTTCTTGCTAATTGTGAACCACTCTATATTTTACACAAGGAATAATAATTGTACATCAACTTTTTACATTTGGTATTTCCTTCGTATCTCTTTTAGTTGTGTATCATTCATTGTGGGAGATATAATTTTTTTAAATCATCGGAATATATCTTTTAAAAAATAAAAATTCTAATACTAACTAGATAACGTGATGGTAGTGTATTGTTGTCCATAATCTATTTTATTTATTAACTTTGTTGATGATGTGATCTATTGTGGTAGTTTGGATTCTAAAAAACATGTTCGCTGGTGGTTTTTTTCAATGAATGGGTGATGATTAATTACTATTTTTCTTGTTAATTATTTTGGAAAATATCAAACTGATTATTCATGTACTGTTGGTTTAATAAATGGATTCCCCATGATGAAAACCCAAGAGTGATGAACCATATTTATCAATGTGGATTAAAAGATCAGTGTTTTCCAAATCCGAATAATGTCTATTTGATAGGTGTGGTTGTGTGGTGTGTGATGTGTTCCATTGGGTTTTGCGACTTCTGTGGGTTTTTTGGTGTTTCTGTTGGAAGCATAGTTGTTGGTGTAGGTGTCGATAGATGGGTTGGATCTATGTGTTGGTTTGGTATGTTTTTTGCAGTGGGGCTACAAATGTGGTGGTTGTAGTTGTGGGATTTGTGTATGGGGTGGTAAAGGAAGAGTGGTGGTATGATAGGTTAAGAGTTTGATTGATTGCGTGATGGTTGGATCTGTTATGCATTAGGACTGCATTTGGGTAGTGGTTGGGAAGTGAGGCTGGAAGACCATGTTCTGTTATTTTTTTATGTTTATTGGTGTGACGAGTGTGGTGTGTTTACAAAAAAACACTGTAGAGAGTGGTCATTATTAGTTGTGTTGGGGATTATCTATTTTAAATGAAGTATAAGTTGGAATTGTATTGAATAATTATGGTTGTGGTTTCTATGAAAGGGTGTTTGGTAGTGGGACTGCAATCAAGTTCTCTATGTTGTTTTATGAATGGATGTTAAAATGGATTCCATTACCTTTGTCTGTATTTACTTGTTTGGATCTATAAGTGTTTGGTGTGGTTTCTTCACCTTATAACATGTGTAGTGTTTAGTATTTTCCCAGGTAGGGATGGATATAAATAAGAACGTAATTTAAAAAAAATCAATTTAATGATATTATAATGAAGATAGACAACTGATTAATTAATCTAGATGGGGGCATGTTTTGATTTGTGGTTCATTGTGACCGTTTTTCATGGAGGTGTGTGCATGTAGGGGTTGTAGAAAATGTGGATTTTTTGGGATGGTTGTATGTTTGGGAACATATAAAATGGGAAAAGATTTTGGTACCTATATATATACTGGAAGTTCCTTGTGACTTATATACGCACCCCATAGGTGACGATAACAACATATCGAAAAACCCCCATTGTTATGGGGGAGGGTGTCATTTTCCATCATCCCAGTGCGAGGATGGATGGACGATTATTTGATATTATCTTCTCCCTATTCTAGTAATTTATCACCCAATCCTATTCAGGAATTCTATAATGGCTTGAGGAATATTATCGCCCAATAATTATTCAGGGAGGCTGTAATGGCTTGAAGATGAATAATAGACTTATAATATTGGCTGTGTTAGATGGGGTTTGTTTCAAAAGTGTAATTGTGATGAGGACAATGTGTTTGAAGGCAGGATTTTGGTGTTTTAGTTTCCCATGTTTCTATCGATACAATGTGGTGTGATTTTTGGCCCTTGTCCAAGTGGGTAGGTTGTGACAGTGGGGCTTATGGAAGAGTGAGGTAGCATCGGGATATTCACTATTAGGGATAAGATATTATACTATTGAATGTGTCATGGGTAACAAAATATATATGTTATTGTTACATTAATTTACACGATTTTCATTATTTGGGGAGTGTGGTGTGGTGGGGTTGGTGTGGATCGGATACCTTTTTAGGTGGTTTTGTATTTCTGTGGTATTCTGACAGCGTCATTAGGAATCTTCTCCCACTCATGCACGAGTGACTTTGTTTTTTCCCTACGGAGTATAATGGAATGATCCCAATACGTATATAAATATGTTTCAAGTTTCTAGGTATATTACTCGGACCGTGCTAGACCTTAATAGCTCGGATATTGGGTACAGTTTTTGCGTCACTACATAGTTTTATATTGGTACCTAATTTGGAATTTTCTTTTTATATATAGTAGTTTTACTTTAAACATTCATCTGAAATGGATTTTGGTATCATTATATATATATATGTATATATATATCTTGGATTTATTGAGGTTGAAACATCTCATCTCTTGATTTTGGTAACTATAAAAAGGGTAATGCATCCCATTTTTGTGAGATTTCATTACCATTGGTGTTGGTCGACACCCTAAGTCCTTTTGAACGAGGGACTCGGGTGGGGGGGGGGGGGGTCATTATCTATCCCTCATATTGAGGAGGGGAGGTCTTGTCAGGTTTTTATCCATTTCATATTCATTAAAGATGTGGTTTGTAACAAAATGGTTTCTCAAGATGATTGATGTGAAATTTAATAAAGTTTGGAGTTAGGAAGAGGGAGGATTTCATTGGTTGGTAGGGAAATAATGTTAGATTATCTTGGTACATGAAATAGACCATTGAAGTCTATCTAGGATAAAAATCATTGGTCCCCCCATGACATAATGCCACGACTCTGAGCATACTGAATAACCAATTGATGTTATACAGTTTGTACGGTAGAGACCCTTAGAAAGGTACATTCATCATTATGACTTGTGTTCTTGTTTATTTTGGGTGTTTTTGGAAAATTAAATGAAACAATGAGTTAATATGAATCCTAAAAAATTACATGCTATATGAGATTAGGAGATCCTTATTTTCCATTCATCTTTGGCTCGTGAACATTTCCAGCATGTGGTAAACGCAATGGAGGGTGAGAAGGCTAACCTAGTTTATAGGCGGACGGTTGACCTAGTGTTGGAGGACAATCATTGTTAGAATATGCTTTATGCCTTCCAATTAAAAATAAAAATAATGTTCAAAGTAAGTGTCTAAGACACGAAGATGAAGAGTTGGATTGAAGAGTGGGTGATCACTTTTAGCTTGATCCAGGCTCTAACACGTACTGGGTTCCATTGGTTGTGAGACCAAAGAGGGGAGTAGAACATTAGTGGTGACAACATTTGCTCGGGGAGAGAAAGGAAACTAATGTTTTTTGGGATTACATTGAGAAGGTGTTTGGGGAGGATTTTCTTTCTTCCTTACTGAAATATGATAATAGGCATGATCTACTCTCCCTCTATGGGAGGGGTATTTTAGTGACGGAATTGGCGATCAAGATCAAGGATCTCCTACAAATTTCTCTGGATCTCTTTCCTAATTTAGAGTCTTGGGTTTGGTGCGTAGATCAGGCACTCCATCCTCCTCTTTAGTATGATAACACTCCATTTACCCTACTGACTTACTTAAAGGTTCCAAATAAGGATGTTGTACTTGAAGGTATTCAATCATGAGAAGGTATTCTATGATAGAGAAGTCTACTGTGTTCTTCAAAGGGGAAGGCCTCGAGTAACAAGTCTCATGTATTCGGGGCTTCTACATTTCATCCAACAGGGAGCCAACCCTAGTCGTTTTAGTTTTGACCGCCCGTTCCTCGCCCTTTTCCCATGATCCTATGGATGATTTTATTTTCTTTCAGAGGTTGTGGGAACCTCTGGGGATAGTTCCATACTCGAGCTCATTATGGAGGAGGTGGGTTGGGTCAGTCCCCACCTCAGCCACAGTTTCCAGCTAGGACTTTCCAACAGTAGGGAAAACATGCCCTTGCTCCACCAAGGGTGGAGGGTTCAAGAGGAGGCCGACCTCAAGGAGAACTCTAGGGACCTTTACCATGGTGTGATCGTGGAAGAAGCCAATAGCCGAGGGGAAGAAGAGATTGGCGTTGTATATTACATGACACATAGGCTGTAGTTCCACTGGGACCCAAGATCAATCGTGGTACGATCATTTTCATAGAATGATTCTTTTCACTTTTTCTAATTCAGGATCTTAAAACTCCTTTTTTTTTGCACCCAATCTGGTCCATTCCTTGGGACCAGACATAGAGAAAATTTTCATGCCCTAGCTATTGAGTACACAAATTAGAGGTTAGACCAGCTAGTTTGAAATATTTTGGGGATGTAGAGTGATGTTGGGGCTGCATTTGTCCATCATGACTATCTGTCAACAATAGATGAAGTTGTATGATGTCATTCATGGAATAAAATAGTTGTTTTTTTCATGTGGTTATTGACTACTTTCATAGAATAGTCTTGTTTTCAAATGTGAAAGGATGTTTTGTAGATATTTTTGAGATATTAACTTTCAAATGGGTAGATAATGTATAGAAACACATCATTTCTTTTTAGATGAGATGTTAGTGGGATTTATGGATGTTGATATGGGGGAGGTTTTCGGTATTTTAGGAGAGTTTATTTACTTTTCCCTGAGGAGGATGTGACTCCACCCCCTCGATGTGACATTTATTTTGTAAATGAAATGCAATACGATGTTAGTCAGAATTCAATGGATCCTTATCACATTGAGCCTTATGTGTTGATGGAGTTGGGGATTCAGATAAACGATCTGATGAAGAAGTTTTTCAACTGAGCTAGTGTGTCTCCATGGGGTGCTCTGATCTTGTTTTCATATAAAGAAAATGGTGGTCTAAGGATGTGCATAGAAAATCTGGGATTTGATCAGGTAACGATCAATAACAGAAACCCTCTCACAAGAATAGATAACATTTTTGACTTGCTAAGGGGAGTGAGTTTTTTTCCAAGATCGATCTATGATCTAGAAATAACTAGTTGAGGGTAAAGGAGGGTGAAATCCTAAAGGATTCATTCCGGTGAAGGTATGAGCCCTTCATGTTAATAGATGTGTTGTTCGGTGTTACGAATGAACTAGCTAGGTTCTTGGGGATCATGAACTACGTCATTAATGAGTTTATAGATCAGTTCTTCATCATATTCATTGATGTCATCCAAATCTACTCGAATTCAGAGGATGAGTATACTGAGCATCCCAGGACCATCCTAGAGGTCCTTCGTCCACAACATCTCTATTAAAAGCTGTCCAAGTAAATGTATTGGACATTGTAGGTCCACTTACAAGGACATTTGCTCTCTCATCCGGGTGTAAGAGTGGACCATCAAAGGTCGAGGTTGTTATTTCTTTGTAATAACCCACAAATTTTGTAGAGGATCAGAGTTTTCTCAGTCTAGTAGGCTATTATTGGAGATGTTTACTAGATTTATCCTATGTATAATCTCTATTGATCACTCTGACATGTTAATTATATGCTTTTGTGTGGAGAGAGAAGTTCCAAGATTCATTCAGAAATCTAAAGAGGATTTCTTTTTTAGTGATCTGTTAATCATGATTTTAGTGGAAGGGGTGATGTTTGAGGAGTTTAGAGAAAATTCCTATCTAGTAATCGGTTGTGTGTTGATGGTACAAAAGGGAGTGATCTCTTATGTATCTAGGAGATTTCATTCCAACAAACAGAACTATTAAATAATGATTTGGATCTAGTAGATATAGTGTTCACACTAATGATGTGTTGACATTATCTCACTGGTGAGCGCTTTGTGGTCTTCACAGATCACATGATCTTGATGTACATATTTTCCCATTGATATCTAGAACATCATGTAAAATAGGTAGGTGGTGTTTCTACTGGATTACGATTTTTAGATCACAGATCCCTTTGTAAATGGGAACGTTTTGGCCTCTTTTTTGTGAAGGATGTCGTGGAATGAAGTTGTTTAGGAATATGCAGATGCTTGGAGGGAAACTGAGGAGTTAGATGCACTGTACTTAGATAAATGATGGGATGGCGACAAAGGATGCTTGTTTACATTGACGGTATAATCATATATGAGACATAATATAGAGGAGTCTCACTAGAGAGACTAAAAGGTGGAGGTAATGCGTGATCACATTTACTAGGTTGATGTAGCAAGATATTGTCAATGTATGGTAATAATCAGAGTTTGTTCCATGGGATGGTTTTTATTCAAGTGTAAATGTTTAATAATGTTATATGTGAGTTTCATATCTCAACATTATTTGTACACAAATGATTTTTTATGATGTAATGAGGCTTTAGTGAATAGTTTTGGTGGCCCGGGATAAATCAGGTAGTGGAAAAGATTGTGGAAAATTGAATAGTGTTCCACTGATTGATGACTGAGAACTATGTTTTTGGTGGTTTTTTGTTGCCACTATATGTCCCTAAGTGGAAGTGGGATGAGATATATATGTATTTCATCACAGGATTACCCATATCTGAGGAATGATGCAATGCTATTTGGGTACTAGTGGATCAATTTATGAAATTGGCTCACTTATTAGAAATAATGGAGTCGAGTGTAGTGGATGATGTAGCATGAAGGTATGTGGATGAGGTGGTGTAGTTTTATGGAGTTAAGATATCTATCATCTTAGATCGGGATACATATTTTACATCACAAGTCAGGAGTGTATTGCATCGTGATTGTTTCACTTAGTTAATCCATCAAAATTAATTCAACCCTCGGACAGATGGACAAATAGTGAAAGCCATCTAGATGTTGCAGGACATGTTTTGGGCATATTTTTAGGATTTTACTGGATCTTGGGTGTGAAATTTTCTCTTGGTTTTTTTTTCATAAAATAAAATATATCACACATCCTTCAACATGGCTCCAATTTGTTCTTTATACAGAAGTCCTTGTGATTCACCCTTGAGATGGATAGAAGTTAGAGAGGCAACATTTCATAGCCTGGATGCAGATCATAGTTTGACAGAGAAGGTGTAGCTTATATCTAAGAAGATTTAGGATGCATAGGACTAGAAAATGTCTTATTCTTGATTGTAGGAGTATGCCCTTGGAATTTAATGTGGGGGACCATGTTTTTATGATGGTTTCCCATCTACATGGGAAGTGGTGGGTTTAAAGAGGGAGTAATTATTCTCCTTGGATCATCAAAATATTTGAGGTGTTGGGAATACATTGAACGATAGAATAATAGTTGGTGTTTCCACCACAATTGATATGGATCCACGCTTCCTTTCATGTATCACAACTTTATTAGTATGTTCATAATGAATCACATGTAATTTATTTGGGAGAGTTGGATATCGAGGGTGACACAACATTTGTGGTAAAACTATTGGTGAACTAGGATTTTCATTAAAATGTGCCACATGGAAGGAAAATTCACTTGATTTTCTTGTCCTGGAGGCATTATGGCCTGGATAAGAGTATATGGGAGAGAGAGACACAGATGTTTCCCTAGTATCCAATGTTGTTTGGATTTTTTCTTGTGTGTTTTTAATATGTGATATAGTTCTTGAACATTGATTGTTTTGAAATTGGTTGTTTACATATTTTCAAATTTGGGATAAATTAAAAACATGTGGAAAGGGAAAATATGATTTATAATAGAGATTAATTAATGTGGATGTGATTAAACCTGTGTGGTAAAGTTAGTGCAACCATAAGTGGATAATAATCCTAACATGGTAGAAGGAACTCCATAATTTATGTGTCTAAAGAGTTTTTGTTTATTTAAGGTATCTTGGAGATTTTTTTATTAAAGTAAATGAGAGGAAGTGTTCATGGATGGTCTATATTCACTTCGTATCTCGAGAAACAAAAGGTGGTTTTCCCTATAGAGGTATAATAAAGGGTGTTAGTTTTGACCCCTCTTTCTTATAATAATGGTTTTGAAATCGCGTGGGAGAGAATAGATTGATATGTATATGATGTAATGTGATGGACCTATATGGTCCATTATATTTTCAATATAAATTGTTTGGTGTGTTTTTAGAGGCATTGATTGATCATTTCTAGAGTTTTCCAAATTTCCATGTTTTTTGATAGAAGGTCGAGGCGTTTGTGAGAAATGGTGTTGCTTAGTCAATGCATCGATGAGTGAGGGAATAATTGAGTCTGGGATGTAATGATTCCAGTAATAGGTGAGTTAGGATGTTGGTGAGGAAGTGCATTGGGGATTTTGGTATATAGTGAGCCAAGGCATCAGTGACGCAACGACTGAGTGAGTCGGGGCTTTTGTGAGTCAAGGAGTTGATGATTCATGGCCTTAGTGAGTCAGGTGTCAGTAGGTCGTGTTAGTGGATCAGTGCTAGTGTATCATCATCAGTGACTCGCTATCGGTGATGGTGACTCCCCAATCCATGAATCCATGTCTGTATTGGTGTCTAACTCATCATTGAGTCTCTCTCAATGTCAATCCCATCTGTGACCCATTTCCAGTTTGGCTTGGTTTTTTTATTTTCATCCATCTTATGAATTATTTAATTTAAAACAAGTTGAAATACATCTTTAGAAATTTATATGGAAATTTCGATGTATATAAATTATACCTTTAGTATGAAAATACTCATGGGATGTTGATATTGTCAAATTTTGTGATCTTGGCCACGATCCAAATTTAATGGCCCTGTAAAATGTTTCCCATTCCATTAATATATGATCTAGCTTTTATAAGCCATACCTTATCTTTACATTGTGTTACCATTTTATCACAGTGTTCCTATTATCGACCATTCATGTGGAGTCTTTTGTTTTACAATAGCCATCAATCCATTTATCGTGGAGTTTTCCAACTACTCGGGAACCCCTCTATTTTGGATATATTAATAAATTATTGATCACCTGCTATTTATAGTTGATATTTATTCCAACTCTCTTTTAATTGTGATTCATGCATTCTTAGTGTAGTAATGTTCTTTTTGGAAGTATCTTAATCAATCATTTAGCAATGATAAATTAAAATACTAAATTGATAATAGGATGGGATCATATTGATGTTTCTAACCTATTTTATTTGTTAACATTGTCGATTGTGTGATATGTTGTGGTCATGTGGCTTCTTGAAAATCCCAATTGGTGGTGGTGTTTGCCTGTGCATGGGAGTTGATTTATAATAGTTGTTGTTTCGATGTAAATAATTTCCAAAAATATAAATCATATTAATAACATACACATGGTAAAATAAATTAACGCCACTGGATTAAAACACTTTTGTGATCACCCTTGTTTATCATTGTGGATTTACTGAATAGTGTTTTCCAAATAATAATACATCGTGTTGGATCTGTGTATTTTTGTGCTGTGTTCTGGTTGGTTTTTTTTTTTGAATTATGTAGGTTGTGTGGTGCTTCTATTGGAAGCACAGTTGTGGGTGGAAGTGTGGATAAAGGTGTTGGATCTTTGTGTTGATTTTGTATATTTGTGTAGTGGGGTTGCAACTTCGTTGGTGGTTGTTGTGGGCATTTTTATGGGGTAGTACGAGTGGTCTTTTTCTATCTCAGCATAAGATATTGATTTTTCATGGAATGGATGGATGTGTTTTACTTTGGAACCGTATTTGGGTAGTAGTTGGGAACTAGGGCTATAGGACTAGGATGCATCATGATTTCATGTTTATGGGTATGTGGGGTGGGGTGTTGATTTGAAGCAGGGCGGAGAAGGGTGGTAATGATGAGGTGTGTTGAGGATTTCCTTGTTGAAAGGATGTACATATTGATATTACTTTCCAAAATAATTGTATTAGTGTCTATGAATGTGGTGTGTGAAGAGGTAATGAAAGATGGTTGTCTCTGTTGTTTTGTGAATAGGTGATAAAATGGATTCATTTTCCTTGGTCCCAATTTCCATGATTGGATTTGGCAGTGGGTGGGGAGTTTTTTCATCCGTATAATGTTTTAATGTTTATTATTTTTCTGAGTAGGGGTAGAAATAAATAAATTAATAATTGAAATGATTATGCAGAATGGAAACTAAATAGGTGAACTAACTGGGGTATGTTTGAGTAGTGTCTTAAAGTGACCATCAATCATGGTGGTATGTGCAAGTAGGTGTATCCGAAAAGGTTTTTTATGTCCGATGGCTGTATGTTTGGAATTCCATTGGATGGGATGAATTTTTTGTACAAATATATATACTTGTAGTTCCTTTTTATTTCCTAAAGCACCCCACCTATTCTGATCACTACATAACGAACACCATAATATTTAGGGGCGAGGTTGTCCATTCCCAACATCCAGGTGGGGGGATGGATGGATGGCCATTAGCTCTTCACTTCTTCGTCTTCTAGGCATTTATCACCAAATTATATTCTTTGAGGTTGTAATGGACTGAGGTATATTATGGCCCATTACATATTTGGGAAGACTGTAATGGGATGTTGTTTAACAACAATCATATGGTATTGGATTTGAGAGAGGTTTTTTACTTCCCAGGTGTCTTTGGGATGATTCCGAGGTTTCTTCGGTCATGTTGTGGTTTGTGAGAGGCCTATGTGTCTATGGGAAGGATTACGGTGTGGTAGTGGCCTAGGTGACTATGGGTAATATGTGGTGTGATTTGTATCCTAGGTGTGTGAAAGTATATTTTGAAACTGGGACATGTTGAAGCGTGTGGTAGCATCAGGACGTTAACTCATAGGGATGAGAAATAAACTAGTGTGAAGTGGTGCGGGGTTCTCAAATATCAATGTGCTTGTTACATTACATTACATTACATGAGTAATTTAGTGAGCATACCTTTGTGAGGATTGGGTGGATATTATACCTTGTTAGGTGCTTCTATGTATCTATTGTTTTCTCATAGGGAAAATAGTCTACTTCACCCACTATTGCATGGGTGACTTTGGATTTTCCCAACTGGTTAAACTTTTATGCTCACCCAATGTATTTAAAACTATTTTTTGTTTCCATGGATATTATGTGGACCATGTGGGACATTAGTAGATTATATGTTGGGGATGGTTGTTGTGTCACTACATAGTATTATTTTGGTACATACATTGGAGTTTTCAATATATTTCTAGGAGTTATATTTTAAAATTCATATTGGATGGATGATTTTTCATTTATATACATCTTCTTAGAATTTATTGAGGTTGATATATCTTATCTTCTGATCATTGTTACTATGAACAGGGTAATTCCACTTGTTATTTTGGATGTTTCTATACCACTGGTGTTTGTCGACACCACGGGGCTATTGGATGTGTTACTCGGGGGGAGGGGTGGGGGGTGGGTCATTATATCTCCTTCATCTTGAGGTCAGATAGTATCATCATCTTAATATCCCATCCACCATCTTGTAAAAGTATGGTCATGATCGAGATTCACCAAATCTACCCTATGTTACATGACCTTATTCTTTACATGTAACTATAATATAAGAGTATCATATCCAATGAAGATAAAAAAATAACCTAAATGAAATTTTAATTATGGATTCAATCAAATTAAATTCAAAAATAAAAAAACATATGTTCAAAACACCATGACGTCTATTGACTGTATTTGGCATCCCCTTACAAACATTTATTGTCTTCCACTTTTACTAAAATGTTTCTCTATTTTCCAGGTGTTTTGGAGTGAGGTGGATGGGAGATCTTGAAAATCATCCATTTCTCCATTCCTTAAAGGGAAAGTATCATGAATATGAAGTGAAAATCAGGGAAAATTATCTCTTCTCATTGTTGGAATAATAGATTTTAGAGTTATATTGGAAAATTTTTATAATTTTCAACATATAACAAGAAGATAATCCAAAGGTTCACCCATCCTAGTAGTATTCTCAACCAAGTATTCCTCTCTGAAGAGTTACAAAAGAATACAATTTCATTACACAAGGATTAAAAGTAATTTTTAATAAAGTGTTTTCAAATGTAACTGCATGATTCATATAACAATATTTACTTAAAGATATAGAGAAAATTATTTTATTATGTTTTGATAAAATTTTAGGTCACAGTTTTTGTGTTCTCATTATGCATTAAATGAGGTGGAATAAAGTCTCAATGAGTTGAAGAATGAGTTTAAAGATGAATTATTCAATGTCATTGTAATAGCTTTGATGAACATTAATGAATAAAATGTGACCAGGCGGTATGTCATTAAGGAACATTGGAACAAAAATGATTGTAGAAATGTTAGTTTGAATGGGGAGTCCAATCCATAATCACTATATATATGGAAAACAAGTATCTGAGGATGGATTAAATAAATGTTTTGACAATTATTTTGACATGAATTTTTATGTATTATATCTCGGTTGTAGAAAAAAAATTCATGAATGTTGCATAAAGATGAGGACTTTCATGCGTGATGTGTAGTGTATTGTATATCTATCATACCAAGATGAATTCTTATGTACAAAAACATATTTTTGAAGCTCAAATTCATTTTTTATGAAAAGTTATTTATGTTGACTATGACTATTATCTGTTGTTTAATTAATTCAATTATCATACATCCAGTATATTTTCATATAATAATAATGAGATAGAAGGTCATCATCTGGACAAGGGGGATGAAAAATCAATAGAGAAAAACATACTAGTTTCTTTACTTAACAACACTATGTTCATCCTAGGGAAATTTAACTGATGCTTCTTTGGGTTTATTATTGAAAGGGTTGATTATTTTTTTCAATAAATAGATTATAAAATTTAATCAAGTGGGAAATTGTGGAGTTTGTTTCATAAACAGTAGGTTGGTTATTTCAATAAGGTTTTTACCTTGGATTATTAAAATTGTTATTTATTAGGCATGTTGGTATTTATATTCATGGGATTCTATTATGTTCTATTTTACATAGATTCATATTTCATGTGAGTTGGTTTTTTAAAAAACATCTCATGGATCATGTTTAAATGTACATATTTATTATAATCCTTTGGAAGCTAGTAGATGGTTCTAGGGGTTGATTAACATTTTGATTTAGCTCCAGTAAAGTTTTAAATAGTCAAAAAATATTATATTGTTAAGTTTTATAAAAGATAAATATTTTGATAAGATAGTATATACCAAAAAATTGTCAAAATACATATTCATAAAATCAGGATCATCATAAAAAATCATATCATTCTTGGAGAGGAATTAATTTAAAAAATTATTTTAATGAAAAATAAACTCATATATAAAATCATCTATGTATAGAAACAATTCATGTGAAATATAATACGGTGTTTTTTTCACTGATATTTTTTCATTTAGTAATGTAAAATTGAGTTAATTCATAAAATATATTTTGTAAAAGGTTATAATATTTCAAATATTATTTTATGTAATTATAAATTTAATTTTTTTTGGAGATTTTGGGAAACCATTCATTGATAATAAAAGTAAATATTATCCCCATTAATAATGTCTCAAACCCATTGAAAATCACCATATGTCATAAGTGATATTTTTAGGTCAATATATTTTTCAATTAATGTTATAATATTAGGGACCTAT
This sequence comes from Viscum album, assembly GCA_963277665.1. Lineage (NCBI taxonomy): Eukaryota > Viridiplantae > Streptophyta > Magnoliopsida > Santalales > Viscaceae > Viscum > Viscum album. Next base: position 1,219,524,924 of record OY728159.1, read on the forward strand.
CAATCTATCCTACAAACACCTCTTATTAAAATTAAATCACAACTGTGGAGTTTGGATCAAATAGAAAAATGATAAAGTATTCCTATATTTACTTCAATGAAAATATAAATAGTTTGTTTCTTATTATATAATATATCTATATAACACATTTATAATTTTAAACAATATAAATTGGAAATTTTAAACTATAAGACCCGGATAAAATTAACCCATTCACAGAAATACAACATGTATATTAACACACATTTATTTAAACATATCAAATAACAATCCTTCTAGAAATAGTAAAATAAAATGATAATAAATTTTTTATCTACATGTTCAGGTCATACTATGGAAATAATATTCAAAAAATGACAAGCTACACTCTCTAAAATGTAACAAAAATAATATAATAGAAGAGAAAAAAATAACCATCAACTATATTAGCAGATAGGGATTCAGTTCATAGTGGATTCATGTGAAGATGGAATTCATTTACAAAATATTGGTGGTGATAGGTAGGTATATGTATTTTTGAGATATATATATATATGATATGTTGGATTCTTCATGGATATGAATAGTGAATAAAATGAAACCACGAACCCCAATAAGTCAAACAATGAGAGTGGAAAAAGTGTGAATATTATAAAATGGATTCTAGCATTGATTCATTCCAGAAATCATGGAGGCGTTTCACTTAGAGAAGGGGAGTTCCAAAAGAGGTTCATAATCATGACTAAATTAGACATAATTAGGGTCATTTTTTATTGATCGGGGACTATTTTATCAGCACATTAAAAAAGGGCTGATAAAAATCCTTTTTATTAGTGCTAAATTGATAAGCACACAAAAAAAGGAATATTTAGAAACGCCAAAAATGTTCTCATAAAAACATTTATCAATGCTAAATTGGTTAAAATTATAATTATAAAAATAATTAAAAAATTAAATAATTATAATTATTTATTATAAATATCTAGTTATTTAAATATGTAAATATAGAAATATAATTACATTAATTTTATTTAATTTTATTTTTATTTTATTTTTATTTTAAATATATATATTTTTATATATAGTAAATATAAATTTCAAAATAAATTTATAATTATTAATTTATAATTTTATTTTCTTATTAATAAATTATTATTATAAATACATTTATATCATTTTATATTTATATAATTGTATATATTTAATAAATATATATAAATATAAATAAAATAAATACATTTATTATATATTTATTATAATTTTATCGTAATAAATATATTTATATTATTAGATATTATATATAAATATAAATTTATATAGCAAATTTATATAAATATAAAAAATTTATTATTTAAATATATTTTTTATATATTTATAATTATTTAAATATATAAATATTTATTGACAAATATTTGAATAATTCATTTTGAATAAAATAGTTATATATTTTATATAATAAAATAATTATATATAATTACCCCACAGGGTGCACTTTAGTGGTGTTTTACCCTGTCGGTGTCGGTGGGTTCTCCAGTTCAACTCTCCTTGAGTACATTATTTAAGTATGTTTATAATAGTTTATAATTATTTAAATATATTGAATTTTTTGTTTATATTTATATAAATAATTTTTAAAAAATTAATATTTACTAAATAATAATTAATGTTAATTTATAAATTGACAAATATAGTAAATATAAAATTATAATATATATTTATAAATAATTATATAAAAATAAATATTTAACTTTATTAATGCAATTATATTCATAAATACAGGCATTTAAAAAATTACTAAAATTGAATAATTCAAAATGACTATATGTTAAAAATATCAAAAAAATTGATAATTGTTATTAATTAAATATAAGTTATTAAAAAATAAAGATATATTTTGAAGTAAATATGAATATATATTGAAAATACTTCAATATAGTGTATAAATATAAATAAATAAACAATAGGATTTGATCAATTTCAAAAAGAAAATAAAAAATAAAAAATCAACAAAATAAATAACTATTTGATAACATTAGTAATAAAAAAATAAATAAGTAAAATTAACTGATTAAAAACGTAATATATTAAATTTTTCATGTAATAATGAAATTCAAAAATATAATATACTTTGAATGAATTATATCAATATTAGGTTTATGTGTCTCTTTTATGTGTTTAATAGTATACATATTTTTGTTTGTGTGTTGTATATAAATATTCATTAGATACATATATGTATTCCAACTAAATGTACACAACGATAGTTAAATTATAAAATAAAAATAACATTACAAATGAAAAAGATAATAATATGATTATAGTTTTAAAATATTATTCATTTTCAATATATTTATATATAATATATATTATTTCTTTCTATTTTTAATATATATATATATATATTAATTATTATATTTAATCACTAATTATTTAGTTGATTTTTTTTAAATTGTTTTTTATTTTATTCAATTTTATTAATATTTATTAATTATTATAATTTATTAATTTATTAATATTTTATATTTTAATATTTTTAATATATATATTTATATAATAAATTTTATCTTATTTATCTATATTTATTTAATTAATAATTTTTTTACATTTTTCTTTAGTCATTTATAATTTTAATTTTTTAAATTCTTTCATTTTATTCATATTATGAATATACATATTTAATATTTACAATTAAATTATTTTAATAATTATTATATATTTTTTCCTATTTAATAATTTTTAAAAATAAATATTTTATTAATAAAATTTTTAATAGTATTTTTTATTTTTTATTTTTTATTTGTTTTATTTTTCTCTCAACCCTTATTAGCTCTAAAAGTTGTCTGATAATGTATAAACTTTAGCATCATGAATAATAAGGTGTTGATAAATGGAAACCATTGTTAGTGTTGAAAGTAAAGTGCTAATAAAATATATTGTTTAATTGGGATTAATGAATACCCTAATAAAGGGGAACCTTTATCAGTACTAAAAACGTGTCGATAAATGGTACTCTTTATCAGTGTTTTTTTGCATTGAGAAAAGGATACCATTATCATCTCATCTATTTGAACAAATAAATCTGTCTTTATCAGTGATTTTTTCTTGTTGAGATAAATGATAGTGTGGCTAAAGACAAGTTTTTTAGTATTTGAAAAAACCAAGAATGTTCTTCATCCTTCTTTCATATTCACTTTTTGGCATATCCCATTCTAATTGACAAACATACACATCCCCATGTGCAAGGCCATGTTAAAATTCAATACTAATTTTTTATTACTAACTGATATAGAAAGTCATCACACAGTAATTAAAATACCATGATCCATTACACCTTCAGCACCGATAACCAAATCATATATAGACCAGGCCTCATATATTCATTTTGAATATATTTCAACAAATTTTGGAAAATCATGAATAATCTATTTCAATATTATTTTTATTAAAAACCATCCCATAAAACAATTTTCCTCAAATCCATCAAAAATCTATTGTTTTTAAAATAATCATTTTAAAACAATTTAACACATCATTTTTCACTATAATTTCACAATTCTCACAAATCCACAATCCATAACTCTAGTATGTTTCTAAAATTGTTTTTCACCAATTTCACAATCAATTTAAATCAATATAAATAATTCAAATCTAATCCATCACATTCTATGAATTGTATTTAAATGTGATGCCACATACCTTGGTATTTATGGAAGAAATTAGGAACTAACTGAAAACACCAACAAAACTGGGATGAATATCTAAAAAGCCACATTATATAAATTCCCCTAAAATCAACAAGGACAAACATAACCATTATTGGAAATAAAAAATCTTTTATTGCTCTATGATGGAATAGATATAATCATCCAAGGGAGGGAAGAATGTGGATGTAATGAACATCATATTGAACTTCTATAAACATAGAATTACCTTGAAAATAAAGCATCAATGCACTATGAAATACCTCCAGATCATATATGATTTGAAGGGGAATGGAATCATATAAATTGGAGGAATAATTCCTGATTTTGGATTAAATTGTGAAAAAAATTAAATCTTAACCATGAAAATTATACTTTTTTAAGGATCCTGTTTTTAAACAGTGTATACTTAGTTTCATGGTTTGACAGAACTATGCACTAACAATGTTCTAGCCTCTTCCTCATGGATAATCCCAAATGTTCCACCCTCATTGTTTCAACAACCATGAATTGACGTTTTAGTATCTCAATATCCATCACTACATAGTTTCTCCTTGATAGATGCACAGTTTTTACAAATAGTAACCATAAAGGCATGCCTTCCTGTGAGGCCTTGTGTCACTATGCATGGATTCCTTTAATATTTTCATGGTTTCCACTAACAATAAACCTACCAATAATCTTTATGAAAACCAAAAAAACATTCTAAATGTCTTTTTAACCCCCCCCCCCCCCCACAATCACTATAAAAAATTACTAACATATAAAAGCTTATGTAAATCGATACATAGTACAAAACATGGGTGCAATATTAATAATGAGTTATATCTTGTTTTCATTCACTTCAATTTAAAATCACATGATGTTTTATAACTATTCAGTATAATGGACATTATTTATATATTCTAGTTCAACAATGTGAATTATGATATTCATAATTATAATAGAGAATTTGTTATCATAACCAATAAAAAAATTAGATTTTTTGATGTAATAAATCAATGATGTATCCACAAAATTGAATCCTCCCCCTAGGATAATGTGAACCTCCATTTATTCTACCAACTCAAGTAAAAAAGAATGATTATTTTTTATATTTTTACATGTTTAACATCATTTATATGAAGAGGGTAAATTACTAAATTGATATAAAGTATCCATGTGACTCATGTGATTTTATGATCATATAATCACAATTTTTTAAACACACTATATGGTTTCATGTTTGCACAATCATACCAGTCCCATAATAAATTCCTAAACTAAAATAATCTAATTTATCAAGTGATGGTTAATTATACGAAATATTTATAATTAGTGTGTTATTTCATAAAAATAAGACAAGTATTTCCATGTTAGAGATACAACATAAAGCTACTCAAATTGTTAGTTTTTAAATAAATCCTTCTTTAGTTTTTCACACATCAACATTTTATATATATTATTATCAAGGGGGTATGTTTTTTAAGTATTATTAAATATATTACTTTATATATTGTACCAGTTATCTATTAATCCTTTCCATATCCACTCCAATAGTAATAGAGGAGTATTTTAATGATTTTATTTATTTTCTATCCTCATCTACTCTGCTTTAATATTCTTGTATAGTTCCTACCATATTTAAATATAATTTTTACTAAGATAATTCCATCACTCTACTATTTATTTTTTTCCTTTTTGAGCAATATTTTTATCCCTATTCGACTCCCTTTAATATGAAACATTAACGTTTAAAAATTTCAAAGACTTTAATGCTTGACATTTAATATTTATATTGATAGAGAGTATACCATTAAATTGTATCAACTTGGTATGTGAAATTTATCAGAAATAATTTTTATGGTTTCAATTATTATAATTTTTATATATGACTAAATTTTCTTTTTAAAAATTATTAGATATACTTATTTCATATATATAGTGATCAATACCTCAAAGATCATTTTTTATAGATATGGGTCCTAGATGATTGATTTTTAGAGTTTGTTTGAATTGAGATATAGAGGGATGGAATCTATGATGGAATTCTCCAAGACCATGAGATTAAAATATTTAAATTGGAAAACAGTGTATTTAGTTAAAATTTTAGCCATATTAATATTGATTCAATCATGTATTTTGGTTTCTGAATTAATATAAATTCCTACAATGGTTTTATATATATCAAAGTTCAATTTTGTGCTAGTTATAAGTGACATAAAAAAACTATTATGATTGGATATCTTATAATCTATATATATTTGGACACATAAATTCACCAGACTATTAGAATCATTATAAATTCATTGATATGGGGTATGAGTCTTGGAATATATTTTATATTACATTCCACTAAGGAATGATCATTATCATCGATTATAATGAAATAATAATTTATAATTACAACATTATCATAACCTCATGTTAAATAATCATATTGTATAGAATTAATTGAAAATATTATGATTTGAAAAGGAATTATTGCATTCATGATACGACCTAGACAGTTGGTGATTTCATTTTCCATTAATCACCATGGAATGTAATGAGAAGAAATCTTCAAAATAAATTTGATAAATAAAAAACATTTCATGAAAAATTAATAACTATACCATAGAAAACAAATACTCAATAATTGTACCAAAAAGATTCCCAAAAGAAAAAATATGGAAAAACTATATTTGAGATGATGTTCACCTCTTCTTCTCTTCTATAGACAATAAATTTTTTAACTACCACTATATAAAAGCACTACTCTTTATTTCACATGTATACAAGATTTATTACACAAGACTACACTTAATACAACCCTGATGATAGAGATGTATACTTTCTTTGGGAATTGGGAACACTATACATCATCAAAAAATATGGAATACAATATCATTATAAAAAAAGTATTTAACATAATCCAAATACTTCTTCGAATATAAAATAGACTGGGATAACCAGGGGACATACATAAGAAAGGGGTGAGATATAAATCCTTTTATGACAATAATAATTTCATAAGTGATACATGTTAGAATATAGGAATATCAATGTGGAATAAACCAAACATGAATAATAAGTCATAAAATATCATGATAAATAATGCAAGGGAAAATTTTAAACAATACCAAAAATTGAATCATACACATAGGTCAATGATAAACACGTCAAAGAATCAGGGTTAAAAAATTATAATCATGTAATTAGGTTCGCTCCCTTTCCCAACATGATGTATCATGATACTAAACACAACCCAATGCATTGGAGAACAATCTGGGTGAACCCATCATATTCATTTTATTCTCATACTTATGTGGGCCAATTAGATCATAATAAATGGATGTATTTTTCATCATAATTTTTGTATTATAAGTCAATAATGAATAAATAAATGTAATCCCCAATAAGTAAGTATATATCAGTAAATTTTATTACCCTTGGGATCAAATGGGTATTGTATAGACTTTATAGTTGTTTTTTTTATTGAAAATGTTGAGAAATTTTTCCAGTAGAATAGTGTAACAAAAAAACTAATAAAAATTGTTTATGATAGATAATTAGGTCTCTAATATTGTTTAAATTAAATGGGTATTAATTGGGACATTGGTTGGAATTTCCCCACATTTGGAAATTAAAATAGAATGCATAAGTTTTTAGGGAAACTTGAATAAAGAATAGAATATAAGAATCCTTTATGGAATATTGGCATAGTAACGGCTTAGGTAAGGAAAAAAATGAGGGAGGATAAATTATCACAAATTAATTTATCAGAATTTTGGGAAGTAAGGTAATTATTTTAAATGAATGAATATATAACCAATTGTATTTAAAATAAAAAAATTTCGTGAAAGTGCTTAAATTTTAAAGGAGGGTGGAAGGTGACGATCCATTACTTGAGTGTGTGACTTCTAATGATTATAAGGGGGACTATGAAGAGATTGATTAACCTTGTGAGGTATCTTGAGAGTTGAGTGCAGTATATGGTCATGATACAAGGAGTCTTATTGATGAAAAATGGGATACTATGTGGTATTATTTTGAAAAAATAGGGGGATTTTATTAATATTTATGTTATAGACTCTAAATAATAAAATATCCAAAACCAGAAACTATCCCATGGGATTTACCATGATTTTCCCATGTTTATATCCAAATTGAAATGGTTTTATTATTTTACAAGGCCATTGGATGACCATAAATAAATATTTTCTTCATTTATGTGGAGGTGAGTCACACTCCTGATGAAATTATTATAAAACCATAAAATAAATTATTGGATTTTGGGCATTCATAATGACTTTAAAAAAATTACTTGATTTTAAAGTTATATCATTTATTTTGTTGTGGATCCAATTAATAGTTATTATTATATCACTTTTGCATTATTATGATTTCATAAAATGCAATTATTATTTTTACGATATCAAATTTCTACATGAAACATTGATTTCCAAATAAATATATAAAAATGTCACAATTGGATAATATCAAAATTATGATTCCAAAAAAATATCAATTTTTTCAAAATAATTACATATATATGTTAATTTTAACTTATAAATAATTACTCACATTTATTTAAAAAGATGGGTTTTTTAAAACAATAATATTAAAACCCATATAAAAATGAAAGTTGACCTCATAAAAATTATATGATAATTTATATTAAATTAAAATAATTTTAAAATAATTTTTTTATCAAAATATAACTTATTTATAACAAATAAATGAATTCTTCAAAAGAATTGTCTTAATTGAAATTCCATTTTACTTAAAAACAATTTCTGTTTTATTTTATCAAACATATTACATAATAAATAATAATGATGAAATAATAATTAATAAATATAATATAAATATTATTAAAAAGGAAAATTTAATATCTATTATATTAGATCTATATTGTTTCTAGTCTATGTTAAATTATTTTTTCCCTTAATTAACCTAGTTTAATTTTTGCATGATAATTTATATTTTCTGCATTTACAATTTCTATATAACAAAATATTAAGTTGAAATTATTACAAATTATTAATTATTATGATTCCAAATTTGTAATAAAATTTATCAAAAAACTCACATGAGAGGAAGAATATAATTTAATTTTAAATCCACAAACATTATGGAAAATAGTTTTCGGAAAAATACATTTTATAGTGAAACATGGTATTACATTAACTATATAATTAATATTATTCATTATATGAATTTATATTTATAAAAACAGAAACATAATATAAAATGTTTCATTTATTTAATTGATTCAATAGGAGTTATGTTAATTAATTATATTTGTGAAACATTATTAATTTTAAAACAGTTCTATGAAAAATGCATTTTATAATCCAAAAAACAAATATGAAGTAATGTTCATTATAGAATTATTAATGTATTTAAATATATCCAAATGATACATATTATTCATTTAAGTAAAAATTAAAAATTAATTGTTATTTTAAATCAAATCATTCATCAAAATAAATGATTATTTCCCATAAAAATGAAATTTTCCATTTTTCAATTAAAATTTTATATTTTATGAAAATACCAAAATTTTCTATCTAAGATAATTTTGATATGGTGATATAAAAAATGGGGTTATTTTTATCATATAATTTTGCTGTATTTTCTATAAAATTTTATTAATATTTGAAAAATATAAAAATCATTTTTGAGGAATGAATAGTTTTTAAATGAAAAAATGTCATTATCAAAATTTGATTGAGTATATAACAATAATTTATCAATATAATAAGGACATAATTATATATCATACATTAGTTAATTATTTTCAAACAAAAGAACATAATGCCTGTGATATAACATTCTTATAACATTAATTAATTTTTGGTTGTTTTCATTGTTATATATCACATTCTATATGAAACATAGTTTTCATATAAAAAATATGATGTGTTACCTTCTTCGCTCGTTTAAAAATTTTGAAAATAGAAATATAAAATTGGACTTAATAAGAAATGTTTTTAAAATAGAATTTACATTTATGGAGAACCCACATCATAAAAATTGATTTATAACACATCCTCTGGAAATGTGAGAAATGGAAATATGAATGTCCTATCATAACTTGGTTTCTATGTAGGAAAACATTAATGGGAAATGAAAACATAGATATGGAATATAAAGATAATACAAAATAATTAATTTATTGTGATATAAATGATAGATCAAAGAAATTCAATGGCTACAAAATCATATATTTATGATTGGCAAAGATACCATCAATTCATCATAAATTATTTTCCATTGACTACATTGTTTCATTAATATTATTTTCTTAGAGTTAAATAATTCCATTAAAATATATCATAAGGATATAAATAAATATAATATCTTGATATTTATAATTTCATCCTTTAATAAATTTTAACTATAATATAGTATTTTATAAAAATGACATGAACAAAAAAACTATAATACACATAAAGGATAATTCTATGATATTAAAGGGATAACTTATAAATTATTATTTTCTATTAACATCTGAATTTATAGTCTTCAATATATGATTCCCACAATATATTTCCTATATTATATTCCTATGGTAATGTTTATTTCTCCCTTAATAATAGTCAAAAATGAAATTATGAATTTACAAAAGTATATCCCTTGGGAGTATCAAACCAGTTGTGCAGTAAGGCCCATTTTCATGTACTAAGTTACATCGAGATAGGCATTAAAAACCATGCATGAGTTGTTACTCCTAGGAATATATATTCTAGAACCAAGCTCACATATAATAAAAATAAATTCATTTATTTTCTTGGTAATACTATTACTCTTTACTAAAAAAAATTAGGGACACATTCTTATACATAGTTTTATCCAAAATACTTTCATAATAGTTTACTAATCCTAATCCCTATAGTAAATAAACCTCTCTATGATACCAAATACAATAACATTACTCTTTATTTCATATCAATACATGATTTATTACATAATTCTGCACAGAATACAACCTAGATGATCAAGAATATATAGTCATGAGAATTGGGTACATTTTATATCAACATAAAATAGGGAATACAACATCTTTATTAAAAGAATCTTAACATTCTAAAAATACTCATTCAATTTTAAAACTGGATGGGAAAAATTTTGTACATACATATGAAATGGATAATAGATAAATCCTTCTAATAGAATAAACCTTTAACATGGGACATAGGTTATGAAATATTTAAATAAATGGTTAATAAAAGGATAATTAATAATAAAAAATTACATATTATGATAATCATAATATTAAAATGTTGAAACCACTTAAAAAACTGAATTATAAACAGAGTACAATGTTAATCCTTCAATGATATCATGGTAAATAATTTCCCAGAAAGTAATCTGGTTGAATCTCTATCCCAATGTAATGTGAGATGATACTAAAAATTACCCAATTCATTTGATTAACATATATAAATACTCATAATTTTTCTTTCAATTTCTTACTTAATTGTGCCACATATATCCTACTATTTGGATTCATTTTTCCTCATTATTTATTGCATGATCTAGGAATTTGGAATAAATAAATTTTATTCCCAGTCCAATAAGTATATGTTCATAATGGTGAATACCCTTGATTGAAAAAATGTGTATGGTATTCACTACCCAATAATTTTTCATGGAAGATCATAGTAAAATTTCAGTAGAATAAGAAAATTTTTAAAAATTATTAAAACATGTTTTTGAGAAATAAACGATCTCTAATCATTTTAAAATCAAATATTCATTAAAATTTACCTAGAAATATGTCACCCCCAGGTTAATCATTAAAGATACTTATATTTCATATATTTTTGTCCTAAAATCCCTCCTAATCCCCCCTTAATCACCTACACGTTTTTGTGGATGTTGGAGATGTTTTTATGGGAGAAATGAGGGTGCACGATTTTCCAAACCGTGCACAAAAACAATGCCCCCATGTCTATCTCATTAAAAATGATATATATTTATTCTTTTCACTCCCAATATTTATCCTAATTCACCCCTTTATCCCCATAATAGATCCTAACAGCCATGGAATCCGTCAAATCCTCTCAATCCCTCATTGGAACTCCATTTTGAATGGGGATTTGGTGGGGGAACTTCACACAATCACATGTGTGTTTTTCCATCATAGTTCTTCCCCTTTTTATAAATTTTCATCCAATTTCCTTGAATTACGAAATAATCGGAGGGTAGGGTTTTAAACCTAGGGTCTAACATTGGGTTTTCATGGTCCAATGTTTTTTGAAGCTCAATCTATATTCTTTGTGGTGCGACAATGGTGAGAATGAATTAAAATAAGGATTCAACGTTTTAACATTTTTGGTAGGTTCTTCCATGTTTTTTAAATACTTATCACCTTGATTTATGTGTTTATAAAATTTTAATGTTTATATCATTTTATAATAGGTGAAAAAATCGGTTTTAGCAGTATTTGTAATGAAAACGATATTTAAGTGTCGTATTTATCAGAAATTTGGGTTTTTTCATATAAATATTTTATTGGTTCATTTGGGGCTGACCTATAACTACGTAGTTGATTTTGATGAAATTTATTAGTGATGAAACTCATGTTTTCATTGTTTATCTCTTTTGTTTTTTTCTATTAAAAAATGTTGAGGGTGTTTTTGAAGCATAAGAACATTAAGTGACATGTTTGTGTGAAAATGGTGGTTTTAAAATGATATAAACTATTGGTTCATAAGAGGCTGACCAAAAACATATTTTTTTGTTATATTTCATGGTAATGGCTCTAATTTTTGTTGTGGGGAATTATAAGTGTTCACATAGTGTGAAATTTGGGAATTTCAAAGTGGTTTGGTTGAAAAAAATGCGATATTTTGAGAATTTGTTTAATTGAAAATAAAAATGTTTTGTTGTGTGTTTTAAGTGGTATAAAATTTATATATCTATTTTAATTTTTTAATGTGACTGGTAGTTTTTCCTTATTTGAAAATTAATGTATGTAGCATTTTGAAATTGTATGACACAATGGGGAAACTCAGGTACCTAGGTGGGAGGATATGTACGAGTACACTAGGGATCCAGAGTGGTTTTATCCTTGTTTCACATAGCATTTTGAATAACGATAACACTAAATAAACAATGTGGAAGATGTTTAGGGACGACTTGGTTATGTTTATGTTGTGTAAATGTGGATCATGAATGGGAAATGAATGTGACATGGTTATTTTACACCAAGGTATGATGTACATAGGGCCCAAGACTATCTAGTGCATATGGGTTATCCCGGTTTTGGAACTCAATGGATTTCTGCTATTTACCCTTGTATTAGGTTGTGTGCGGCTATATATTATAGTTGATAATAAGTCTTATTCAATTTTTCTATCATTCTGAATGTTATATTTTGAAAATTGTTTACAATAGAATGTTTATTTCCCTTGAATTTATCATATCTTTTCCCTTACATATTACAACTTTGTGTTTTTTACCTTGTATTGAAAAATAATTAGAATCAAGGAGTGGTAACCTATTGGAATTTGTATAATACCCAATATAAACCACTTATGTGTAAGAAAACATGATTATGTTAGACACAGGTAAAGGCAATGACATGAGTGAAGGAGGTTTGGGTTGTTAGTCACCTCTTATACAATGATGTTGTAGGGACAGCTCGGGGGTGATGACCCCATTGTCGTGTGGCGTATTTGTGAAAATTTTTTTATTTTTTTTAATGTTTTTTCCTCTGATACTTTATTTAAAACGATGGTTTCATATTTTTTTTCTTTTATGTCTTGTTTGGCATGAAAAATTTTGATACAAAATTTTGATTGTTTTTAATGTATTATGCTTTCATAAAGAGGAAAATGTTTCACAAACCATATTTATTAATACCCAGGAACTTGTGCAAACCTGTGGGATTGGGAATGCCCTTAGGGACATTCCATCTGCTATATTTTGTGCTGGTATTAGTGGAAACCAGATTCAGGTCATGAAAAAATGGTATCAGATGCATGTTAAAGTTTTTTGGTTATATTACTATTTTAGGATGAGTCGAGATAGACAAGTGCTAAGAATATTAGAGTTGGTGGTTTTAGTGATGAGTTTGGTACCTTGCCCACATCTCTCGTGGAAGACCTGGAGTCACCATGCGATGTCAGAATTGTCTGATTGGCATCACTTCCATGTGAGAGGGGTGGGCTGCAGACCACACGTGGACATCTGGAGGGGGTGGAATATATATTTCTTTTATTACTGTAAGGTGTTTAGATTTTTTATATATTATTTATTAGACTAAAATTTTCATAATTGTTGTATTTACAATTTTTTATGTGACCATACATTTTTTAGCAACATTCCTCCCAAGAAAACTCCCATGCACCCATAGGCGGAAGCCTTAGAAAGTTCTCCCACACTGATTGATTAGAGACTAGACAAGGCTGTGGTCCGGGATGTCCATGATTTGGGAGAGAGACTGGATCCTATTCAGATTTCTGGATGTGTATAATAGAAGAGTCCTAGAAAAGATACTCCATAGGAGTTCTTAAAAAACAATCCTCATACATTTTGTGGTACCACTGAACCCCGGGAAATAGTGGAATGGCTCGAGAATATCAAGAACATGTTTGAGTTAATATAAACACCTGAGGGGGTCATGGTGATGTGTTTCCCTTTTCTAATTGAGGTTACTAAAAACAAGTGGTGAGAGTCATTACTTTTGAATGGGAATAATGATCAGAGGCACTGGGGAGATTTAACGACCATCTTTAATGACCATTACTGCCCTGAAGTGTTGGCATAGGACATATCCAGATAGTTCATGTACCTTGTTTAGGGGAATAAATATATGATTAATTACGCAAACCATTTCACTGAGTGGGAGTATTATTCCCATGGAATCATCTCGAATGAACAAGAGTGGTTTGAGAAAGGCTTGATACAAGAGATAGACTCCCTAGTTTTCAGGTTCATGCGAATGACTGATGGTGAAGTCGTTCACCGGTCATGTACGATGAAGAATGACTGTAAACCAAGGGTTGATTTTTATTGAACTATTTCAGCATTGTTCAGTGGATGTTCTTTAGATAATAAAAGGAAGTGGGGAGATATGTTGAAGAAGGGAGGTTCCAGTTTAGCCCACACTTCTAGGCTGTTTTCATCTATGTATTTTGATGCGATATCGGTCATGCGCCTCCTGTGTGGGAGACCGGGGCACATCCAACTAGAATGACAACTTCCTCCTAGTCTCTTTTACCAATGTGGAGGTATGGGTCACTGGAATTAATTTTGCGGGGTGGAACACCCACTTTAGGGAGGGGCAGGATCAGTGGATTCATGAAGAGTACCTACTTTTTTAGATTCGTTGAGGACAGAGGTATTTCTATTAAGTGTCTGTGGTTGTATATTTGGCTCATATTTTTGGAAGAGCAATTTTAGGACATAACCACATACTAGCGGTTGTTTTTAGGTAGATACCAGATATCCCCATGCAATGAATTAGGCACCAACATGATCATAGGGTTGACCGTTGATAGTTCGAGGTACCGTTTCGATTGCATCTTGAATATCTACTACTATATTTTATACAGGTGCCTTTGTTTCCTAAAGTTATAACCATTTTTTATAGGTTTATTTTTCCAACTGAATTTTTGTCTTTTGTGATGGAGTTGGTGACACTACTGTGAATGATGGAGGAGCAGGGTCTCAGGATCCCATCGTGTGTGCTTTCCATGTCAAGGATTGAGATGAAGTGGGAACTCTTGATTATAGATACATAACTATTTTTCATAATACATGGAATGGATTGGATAGTACACTTCAAGGAACACATCAATTTCTATATATGTTGTGTCAGTTTCAAGGCACCTAATGGAAGTCGTCGTGTTTTTTGTGGGGAATGGGATTCTCAGCCAAGTCGTGTGGGATCTCCACTCATATAGTAGGGAGATGTTGTTTTTCAATTATCATCACTCACTATAGAGTACTTTTTTCATTATTTTAATAGTGGGATACCTCATGTATTCAATGAGATTCCTTTGGTATTTCTAGATGATTTTTCATGATTGTGCCCGGAGAGAAATCCGGAGTTCAAATTGATTTGGTGTCGGGTACACAGCTGATATCTTGTCCCTCATATAGCATGACCACAACCGAGCTTAGGGAATTGAAGATTCAACTGGAAGACATAGGATCCAATGGATTCATTCAACATAACATCACTCCTTGGGATACTCATGTGTTATTTGTGGAAAGGATTGATAGATCACTCTCTTTTTGCATTGAGTAACAGAATATTAATAATGTGAAAATCTAGAAAAAATACCCCCTTCCCCTAAACAATGAGTTTTTTGATCAGTAGAAAGGATAAAGGTTGTTCTCATAAATTTACTTACATTCAATCTATCATCAAATTATGGTGAAAGAAGCATATATTCCACAGATAGCCTTGTGAAGAAGGTACATCAACTTTGAGTACATGGTCATGCCCTTCGCATTGACCAATAATACAATAGTCTATATAGAAATCATGAACATGGTGTTACATCAGTATCCTAATTCTTGTTTCATGGTATTTGTGGATGAATCTAAGTTTATTTGGTAACTGAGGAGGAACATGAGAATCATTTGTGGATCACTCTGGGCACCTTTCCAGAGCATCGCCTTTAAGAAAAGTTATCCAAAAGCACTTTCTGGATCAGGGAATTGAAATGTTTGGGGCACGTTATCTCGGAGCATGGGGTTTCAGTGGAACTCAAGAATATTAATGTGGTTATGTCACAGGAGTATCCAAATATCATGTTCAATATCAGGTGTTTCCTTATCCTAGATGGTGATTACAGGTGGGTTGTTCAGGATTTCTCTCGGCTTGCTTCACTGATGACCATACTCACCCGGAAAGGGGTGATGTTTGTATAGGGCCTAGAATATTAGTAATCCTTTGAGTACATGAAAATGAAATTTACTACTACCCCCATTCTAAATTTTCCAACAGCTGGAATGTGTTATGTGGTGTACTGTGACACTTTTGTTATAGGTATCAGGTGCGTTCTTATGCACGATGATTAGGTGGTGGCTTATGGATCATGACAACTCTGACCACATGAAAAAATTACCCATCCCATGACTTGGATTTGGAATATGAGCTGTATTTCATTCTTTGATGACTTGGTGTCACTACCACTTTGGGGAGAATTGGGTGGTCTACTATGATCACAAAATCGTGGCCTACATCTTCTCGCAGAAGGACCTTATTCTCAGGCAACATCGTTTGATAGATCACATGAAGGGGTTGAAATTTGACCTTTTTTATACCCCAGGAAAGGGAAATATAGTGGAGGTTTCCTGTACAGAATAATTCGACTGTACGATTTGAAGAAGACCATTGATGAGTGGAAAATTATGGGGTTCTTTGCTAATATTTATGTGGAGATCAAGGAGAATATTGGTGGTTCATTCCTCAGAATTGTTCAATTGACTTCATCACTTTTGGAGTTGATTCAGTTGTAACAACCTAGTGATGATATTTTTCTAGGGTAAAGGATGTTTTTTCATGGTGGGGAGACATACCAAGATTGGGTGTCATCTCCTGAGGGAATCGTTTTCTTCAAGGGTCATTCATAAGTTCCATCCTCTCTACAGAAGGTGGTGTTGTAGGATAGACACTAGTCTTAGAGGACTATCCATCCAGGTACCACCAAGATGTATTATAATGAATTTCACCTGTTTTGGTATCCGGGTATGAGATGAGACATCATAGACTTTGGGTCAAGATATTACACATCCCATCATGTTAAAGTAGATAATCAAAGGCCCTTCGATTTTCTCCAACCACTAGCCATTCTTACCTAGAAGTGGGAAGACGATTCCATGGACTTCACTGTTGGTTTTCTTCATACAACATAGGGTAACAATTACATTAAGGTGTTGATTGACCTTATAACCAAATCATCCAACTTCATCCTGATGAAAGATATAATTAAAGTGAATGATTTGGGCCATTTTTATCTTCTGAAGGTGGGGATACTCCATGGTGTTCCATCAGTTGTTTCCTTAGATGGAGACACTAATTTTAGTTCATCTTTTTGGGAAGGACTATATTAGTCATTGGGGTCATAGATCAAGACGATCATAGCATACCATCCTTAAAAATATGGTTATATAGAATGGGAAAACCAGATTCTTGAGGACATGAATCGTGCTTGATTTTTGGACTTTGGAGGTTCTTGGGATAAACATTTCAGATTTCTTAAATTTTCCTATAATTATAGTTTAGAACCCTCGATTCGAATGGTCCATTTTGAGGTGCATTATTGTTGGTCATGTCAGTCCACCCTATGTTTTCCTGAGGTTAATGAGTCTTTAATGTTGGTGTTGATCCATGTGCATGATTGTTCTTAGAAGGTCAAATTGTTCTAGGACAAATTTTTGATAAATCAGATTTATCATAAATCTTGTGATAACCTGAGGAGACATGACCTATAGTTTTCTTGTGGGTGATAGGGTATTCTAGAATGTTTCCCCTAATTCAGGCCATCATCCATTGAGAAAGTAGGGAAAGATGATGTAACGATATATCAACCATTTTGTGATAACCTATAGTATTGGGTGGGTGGAATATATGATGGCCTTACCTTCTCAGTTGAAATAAATCCATGAAGTCTTCAATGTCTCCCAGATGATGAATTACAACCTGGATCCATCCCCTGTGCTATGTTGGGAAGAATTGGGGATAGATCCTTATATGTTAGTTTTTGAGGGGCAAGTGCAAATGGTGGACTCCCTAGAGAAGTTTCATCGAGGGAAGTCGACTCCACCTGTATGGGTTCATTGGAAGCAGGGTTGTGATCCACATGAGGCCTAGGAGTAGAAGTCAAGGGTTTAGGAAGATTACTCATTCTTGTTTTCGGATCATGCATCGAGTATTCTTTCTGAGCCGGAATATTTTCATGGTGGGGAAAATTTTCACAAAAAAAATTCATTAAAATTACTCATATTTCATATATTTTTTTTAATAATATCCACCCTATGTCTTTATAAGACCCCAAAAAAATTTGTGGCATTGGGAGATGTTTTGTGGGGAGAAATGAGGGTGTACGGTTTAGGTGCACAATTTTCTAAACTGTCAACACATATAGTGTAACCATGTCGAGATTGTTAAAAATGAGTTAAATGACCTATTTTACCTATAAAGAGTTAAAATAATTCTCCCCTTTCTCCCCAAATCAATCCTAATATCCTTTTCATCCCACATTTCTTCTCAAACCCACATTGGAACTAAAATTTGAAGGGGGTTTGTTGGAGAAACATCACACAATTCCAAGTAACTATTTCTTACTCTTAGTTCCTACCTTTTTGGTGATGTTAATTACAATTTATTTAAATTCCCTAAGGACCATAGGGTAGGGTATAGATCCAAGGGTTGATATTTTTTTCTTGGTCAAATATTTTTATTTTAGGCTTGATCTTCCATCCTTGAGTTGCGGCGGTGCTACGATTGAGTTTTCACACAAAGGATTCAATGTTTTATCAATTTTGGTAAATGATTCTTTGTGCATGAAATCCTTGTGGCTTGTATTTCTCTCTATATTATAAGTTCGTGTTTTTCACATATTATTATTGGTTCAAAAAGTTGGTTTTACTAGTATTTTTAAATCATGTGGATATTAAGAGCTATTTTATGTGAAATTGGGGGGGGGGTTAGAAATCTTTTATTGGTTCATTTGGGGATGCACTATAACTCCTTATTTGATTTGATGGAAATTTTTTAGGGATTAAAATAATGTTTTGATGCATTATCCCCTTTTTTTGTTGCGAAATTTTTTAAATGGTGTTTGTGAATCATATGAACTTTATGTGCCATGTTTGTGTGAAAATATCAGTTTTACAAAGATATCACTTATTGGTTCATAATGGGATACCATATAACTAGTTTTCTTGGTTTCATTGAATGGTATTGGGTTGAAATTTCTGCATTAGTGACTTATTAGTCTACACATAGTTTTGAATGTGGGGATTTCAATGAGTTTTGGTTGTAAAACAATGCGATATTTCGAGAAGTTGTTTTCTTGAAAATAAAAATGTTTTGTAGTGTGTATATAGTGGTATAAAGTGTGTATAGATACTGTATTATTTAAATGTGACCAGTTATGGTATTTTATCTAAAAAGGGATTTATGTATCTTGTTCAAATTGTGTGAGAACAAAGGTGGAATCCCAGGTACACAGTTGGAAGGATATATACTAGTATGCATGTGATCCATAACTCTTTTATCCATATTTCACTTAGCATTTTGGATAACTGCAACTCTATATAAACTACATAGATGATGTTTGGTGAAAACTAGGTTATGGTTATTTTCCCAAATATAAAATAGTTCATGGTATAGGATTGTTAAATGGATATTTTACAATGAGGTATGAGGTTCATAGGTTCGGAGACTATCTAGTTCCCAAGCGTGTTTCCGGTTTTGGTTGTCATTGGAATTGTGGTAGTTACCATTTTTTTAAAGTGTGTTTTGATGTTCATTAAGCTATCTAACATGTTTTATTAAAAAACATTAACATTATGAATGTTTTATTTTGAAAATGTTTTACAATTTAAATTTTCATTTCTGGTTATTTTTCACCGCTTTTCTATTACATATCAAAATTGCATGCTTTATCACCTTGTATTGCATACTCTTTGGAAACATTGGATAGTATCCTATTTTGATTAGGATCACACCTGACATACACCCATTGGGTGTAATTTTACTTGATTATGTTTTACATAGGTAAAGGAAAATCCTTGGGTAATGGTGGTCCAGGTTGTTAGACCCCTCCTATGGTGCGATGTTGTGGAGACAGCTTAGGGGTGAGGACCTATTTTTCGGGTGGATTTGTAACTAATTTGATGATGTTTTTTTTGGTTTGGACCTCATGTACATTATTTGAAACCATGTATTTTTATCTGGTTTCAGTTGACGCTTGTTTGGCATGAAAATTTAAGATTCATATTATTGATTGTATTTATGTTTTTATGCCTTCATAGTCGGGTAAATTGTTCCCAAACCAAATTTATTGATACCTGGGAACTTTTTCCAGCTCGGGGGGATCAGGAACTCCCTCCAACCCTTGATATAGGCTGGATTAGGGTCCCATATTTGTGACAACCAGAATTGGTTTGTGACAAAAATATATTTCCCATCCTGAGAAAATGGAAATAGAATGCATATGTTCATAAAAAGACTTATATAAAGAAGAGATTGCGAGGATCCCTAATAGAATTTTTTTATAGTATCAACTTAGGTAAGAGAAAAAATGAAGGGGGATAAATGAACCATTTTTGAAATTAAATTAATTTCATATTAAGATAATAATTATAAATGAATCAATATAAAACCAATTCAAATTAAAATTATTGATTTCAATGAAGGTTCTTGAATTTGTAAGGTTGATTGGAAGGAGAGGATCCCTTACTGGTGTTTGTGATGTCAAAAAATGGGAGGAACTTATTTAACATTTTTTTGGAACTTAGGAGGACCCTATATAGTGGAGGGTATAGTATGGTTCAACACCATGATGTTTTATTGAAGTGAAATTATGGCATAGATGAGGTTTATAGGAAGAGGTGGATATTTAATTATTATTTAGTTTTTGGAATCAACATAACAAAATATCTAGAACCACATAAAATACCATAGTTTTTCCCATGGAAATTATCATATAATATTGGATTAACGTTTTTATAATGGGGACAAAAATAACAAAATACTTTCATTTTCTAGGTTGGGATTAGTCACACTCTTAATGAAATGAATTTAAAACCGTAAAATATGTTATAGGTTTTGGAAGAATCAAAATGGATTTAAAATATGAATTAAATAAACATAAAAAAATTATATTAAATAATAAATAATTATTTTTAAAGGGAACCCATTATTATTAACTGTGAAGTCACATTTGGGACAATATGATTTCATCAAATTGATGCAATATTTATATGATATTTAATGTTTACTCAGAAATTTGAAAGTCTCATGAAGTTATTAAGAATTCACCATTGGATAATTTTGATGAAAAGATTCCAAAAATATTATTTATTTTACATAAATAATTTTCTACTTATTATTATTTTATTATTTAAAATATTATCCGATATTTATTGAAAATGAATGGGGTTTTTACACTAAAAATTTACAAACCCTCATAAAAATTATGTCTAACATCATTAAAATTATATGATAATTTATAATAAATTTAAATATTTAATAATAATATTTTATACAATTATAAATTGTTTAAAAAAATACCGAAATTCTTCATAAGGAATGTATTTATTGAAATTTCATATTACTTTAAAATACAATCTATATATTGTCTTATCAAAAAATAATTTTATCAAATGGATTACATAGTCATTTATAATGTTAAAAAAAATTAAGGAATAAATATAATAATTATTCCATTTAAATGAATTATAAATATTCACACTATTATAATTACATTGTTTATAGTCCTTGTTATACTATTTTTACCATTAATTAATATATTTTCACGTTATAGTGGTAATTTATATTTTCTATAGTTTCTATTAATATTTTAAGATAATAATGATAAATTATAACCAAATTATAATTAAGATGATTAAAAATATGGAATAAATTTTAAAAAAATAAATTCACCAATGAGGATTTTTTTATTTATTATACACCCTGTAAAAATGATGGAAATAATTTTCCCAAAAAATGATGGGAAATGTGATTTTCATATAAGTATATAATAATTAATATGAATAATTTGAATTTAAATTTATAAAAATATATATGTATTATAAAAATAACATTTAAATAATTTTTGAATTAGGGATATTTTAATTACTTAAAATGAAGAAACATTATATATTTTACTAGAGTTCACAGAAAAATGTGTTATTCATTTAAAATGATAAACTGGCATTAAAATTCATTATAATTTTGAATATTATATATATATATAATATATTTAACCTTATAATAAAACTAAAACATTAAATTTAATTTTTAAATAAATCTTTTCTTATAATGAAATAAAATATTACAAATAACTGTAATATTTTAAAATTCAATAAAATAGATTGTTTTTCAAAAATCCATATTTTTTCACCTTACATTAATTTTGATAGGGTTATATATGAAATGGAGTTCATTTTATCAAATAAATAATATAAATTTTCTTTAAAATAATTCTATTATTTATTAAATTAAAGAATAATATATTTTTTATGAAGGCGTATCTTTTGTTGGAAAAATGACATTACCAAAAAACTTTTTGATTATTTAATAATGAATTTAAATTTATTTTATGTATATAATTTATTAGTTAATTTAATTAATAAATAATAATTTACTTACTATGTTATAATGGAGTTGTTTAAAAAATTATGGTCTGTTTGGGTTCATCATTATGTACCATATACACCACAAAAAGGTTTTCCTTGAAAAATATTGCGGCCTTAGACAAATCATGAATAAAAATTCCCACAAAAAATCATCTTTAAATCCTCACAAATAAATGGTGATCTTATTATAATTACACATTGATCAGAAAAAATTCCAAAAATTTCATTTTTCATAAAATTAAAATGAATTTGTTTTTAGTACAAACCATTTTTTAATATCAAATTATTTCAAATTTATAAATTTTTTTAGTGAAGAACCTTTATACTTTTAAATTTTTTTCATATTTCTCATGTACTTCTTCTTCCTCTATTACAGCTCAAAAACATATGATATCAATCACTCTCTCCTCATTTATTAATAAATCCACATTTCCAATATAATTTATATTTTTTTCAATTTTAAATTAAATAAAAAACGTCCCCATATTGTTAATTGCAAATAAATACCACCTATTATTTCAATTCATCCATTTATGTTTCCATTTATATGCATTGGTGAATTTAGAAATTTTGTAGTAGTAGCCCTTTATTTTCTCTTTGTGACACGTCTTCAAAATCAATATATTTTTTTAACACATATTAGGGTGAGATGTGGGGAAGCATACTACAACACATATGGTTCCAACTAACTACTCAAAAACTGTTCTCAATGGAAGAAATATAATTTTTTTGTGTATTTATTTAAAATTTCCTATCCACTTAGATGAAAAAATATATTTGGGAACCAAATTCTCTAAAACATTGAAAATAGTTCATATCCCATGTGTTCCTCATGAAACAACATTCCTTGCAGGGAAAACAAATTAGCTGGATAAAAAATTATTGAAAAGAAAAATTATTGATTACTCTTTCCTTTATATAATATTTTATTAGTTTGATATTAATAACATATAAAAACTAAATCGATAGTTCGAAACAATTTCATTGTTTTAATGTATATTATTTCTTTCAAACACCTTAAAACATGTTGTTCAAATTGAACGCACTCTCTAACAACCATAACAACTTATTATCATTTTATTAATCTAAATATAACACTGATTAAATGTGATTGATGTATTGAAAAGTCTTATGTCATGAAAATGTGATAGATATTCCAAAGTAATTTCATATCTTACATCCATTGAAAATATTCTCTAATGAACTCCACCATTGAGAAACAAAATCCATATATTAAAACATAAACATAAAATAACATCAATGTCTCAATATCCAATATTTAGATTGTTTGTTTCAATATGAAATCAAATATTACAATTAAGATATATATGATTAATTATTAAATCATTTTATACCAATGTGATTACAATTGAAGTAGCAGACATTATCATCGATCATTGATATCAAGGGTACATGTTATGGAAACTCACTTACTCTTAAATATAGAACCCCACATATCACATTCTATATTTGTACTATAGTAAATTCAGTGTTGATATTCCAAAAAAATCATGTATAATTACTTCATAATACATTTTGAACCATTTACAGACATAAATATCTCTCAAATATTAATTAATATCATTTAAATTTAAAAATACCAAAAAAATATATAAGAATCCACATATTTAGATTCATCAACAATAAAGTAAAATTATATAATTGGGATTGAGTTTTTATTTTTTCCACTCTGAAAACAATATCCAAATAACATGTGAAAGAGTGGATGGAAAATTATACCATTATTGTGTGAATCATGATTTTCAACTCTAATCATTGAACTCAACCATCAATATGAATCCTTTAGAAATAGGTATGTAATTTCACCCTCTATCTGCATTATTCAAGGAAAATACTCTATCATCAACACCACAATTTGAATAACATGAATTTTAATGGACATTTTACTTATTTTTTCTAAAATATATTTAATACTATGTTTATGAAAATATTAATCAAAATATTATTCTCATTTCATGGTAGAAGTTACAAATTATCTAACTCATTGAGTACATAGAATTATGTTCTAATCCACGTCATCTATGTTGTTTTTTTGTTTTACAATAATTTAATCTACTTGAACTATAATTTATTTAATGTGATGGTAATTTTTTATGTCCTAAGGTAACCACCCACCTCAAAATAAGAATACTCTATTATATATATTATTCATGACATCAAAACATCCTATGTAATATGTATCTTAAAAATATAAAAATTTATAACATTTATTTGTTTTGTTTTGCTAAGAAAAATTAGTTATTACATTGAGGTACAATAGAATATAATTTTTTGAAATAAATTGTGATTTTATTGGCTCACATTGATACCTTACACACAAGATGACTATATATATGATATTCTGTCGAGTTGAAATCAAATATAATTGAATTTTACTGATTTCTTACACCATAAATAATTCACCCCATTAAATCCACAATCATATGAATGTTTTTTCCCATTATATATGGGTTAATAACTAATTTTTCATTCTCAATAGCAATTTTATACAATATCATAATATAATAATTTCCTAAGGAAAGGGTAATGTAATCCTCATCTTGGTAAATTCGGATACAAAACAAATACTTTGTTTTTCCAATTTAGGAAAAAAAACAACATCATTTGAGTTGAAAATATATTTAAAACTCATTATTTATTTACAATAAATATAACTTCATATAAAAAATTACATTTAGATAATCATATCCAATATCATTGATATAGAGGTTAATTTCCTATATAGTTTTGTGAAATTTACTGCCTCTAAATACTGTATAATATTATTATTATTTACAAATTTATATTTTTAACCACTCTGGTTCGTTTTCCAATAAATATATTCATTCATCGTATTCTCCATGTACAAAACCTATAGAATAATCTATATACACTTCTAATTAAATATGATCATTATTGGTATATAAATTTGATTCCATTTATATGATCTTTTATCATATTACCAAATTAATAGACTGAATAATATTAGTGTTATTATACACTCAAACCAGTTAAAGCATGTCATCAAATTCAATTCCTTCAACAAGATAAATATTTTCGAATAGTAACCATTATTTATAATCATTTAAAAAAGTTAAATTAATCGTATTAAGCTACGATAAAGTAATTCTAGAATACTTCATGTTAATTGTAACCTATTTGGGGTTTGGCTTTGTTGTAAGAACCATGTACTACTAAATCTTGAATGGTGGTTCAAACCCCATTGGTTTCATATTACTATATAAGAAATGTAGGGGTATTGTAGAATAATTGTATAATTTTTAAGACTGTAGCACCAATGAAACTATATGATGATAGACAATGTAGTTGGTTCAATAGTGGCGATGATACTATAAATGTGCGGGTAATGTAGTAAAACTATTCAATGAAGGTACTTTGGGCCTAATAATGGGAAATCTGTGTGGTGTAATGGGAATCAATTCATACTTGTCATATGGCCTATGCAAAGGGACTACTATACCAAAAAAGAGTTTCATTCATATTTTTAAATAATAATAAGCCATCGGCCTGAACATTTAATTCATAGTAAAAATAATTGATCGATAAGAGAATATGTTTTTTCTATTATGTTCAATTTAATTATTCAATAACTTAATCAACCCATTCATGATGCATTAATGATCTATCAACACTTCTTCTTTTTCGATTGCTATATTTATTATGGTTATTCTAGAATTATTACATTAAGGATGTTAAATATATTCCTCATTTCATAGGTAGAGATATGGTATCATCTTTTATTCAGTTCTTACCAAAGAAAAATTACGTCATCAACTATTTTGTCAAACATTACAAAATTATATCAATTGATATTCATAATACAATAGCTTCAAAACAACCTAAACTATAATAGTATAGGATAATTATTTCAATATAATGTGTTGAGAATAATTTAAAAAAATTTGACAATAGGAATATTGGTTTTTGATATACCCCATTATCATAAACACCATTTTCTGAAAAAGGAAGGGATGGATTCTTCTCCACCAGTATTATTGAACCATTATTATAATAAAAATTATTCTTATATTAGTTACACCACTGTTTTGAATGATATATGTTTAAATAAAATCATTTTTAATACCATAATATAATTTTATTCTACCCGAAATGTCTTCTACTAATAAAAAGAACACTATTATCATCGACTTATAATCAGCATGTCCATCCAAAATAACATAATTAAATAAAAATACATTTATTTGAACATGGATATAAATTTAAAATCATTATTTAAAGTTACATGATTGAATTAAATATTAATACTTACTGATATGATATAGGATTTAATGGGTTATATTTTATACCATACTCAAATTTCAACTCCATAGATAATATTTTCTATTAATGCTATCTTGTATAGAACACTCTGAATAGTATTTTAGAACATATTTTTTGGGAAATAAATTCTATAGTAATATTTAATAAGCTTGGTTCATACAATAATTTTTGTGAAATTCATCATTACATCACATATGATATACATCATCCACAATATAGAGGCCTTCTACTCTTATAAATAAAAAATCCAACCACTAATGGAATTTTATGTCTAAATAAGTACATCATTAAAAAAATAGATAATTAAAAAATAACCTAAATTCTTGTGGAAAATTCATTAATTTTTTTTATTAATGAAAGTGATAGTTTTTAAAAATTGGAATTAATTATTTGTATTCCTTCACCATTAATTGATTTATAATTTATTGCCTACTCATTTTTGTATAAATTCATGTGACATTTACAAAGAATCAAGAACTAAATACTGCTATCTTTGAAGTTTTTGGGGAAAAAGTAAAAAAAAAAGAAGAAAATATATATTTAATCATATCCAATTGATTAAAATATAAATTCTACAGTGTACACTTCCTTATCATGTTATCCATTTAGAATTGTTGAATTATTTTTTTATCTGTAGTTATAGTTGAAAAAATATTTTAATAATAATAATTGAATCTATATACAATATCTCATCATAGATATTTTAGTCTATAAGATCATTTATCTTGTATTAAATACTTGATGTATTCATCATTAATTTTACATTATTAATCTACTTTGTTTGAAAACCTATGTTTTTACAACAAGAATCTTTTTAATCATCTGATGACTCAGTTATGTTTTATGGAAATGATCTTATTCATAATTTTTGGAAATGATTCATTTGTTATTATAATATTAAATATACACACATAATTATTTAAAATTTAAATTAAATGATGGGTGTGACGTTTTTTTTTCTAAATAACCTCTATATGGGAACAAATTATACAAGATCACCGATAAATCCCAATACATTACATTACATATTAAGAATTATTTAAATTTAATTACTATGATTAACCATACAAGAAATATTTCATTTCATATAATTTTCATGCCTATCACTCACACAAACCAGATATTCGTGATTTTCTACACGATATTGAGTTAATTATATATTATCTGTAATAAATTTGATATGTTTTTATTATTTTTTACATCCATTAAATGAGTGTTAAAATAAAATAAAATTTTTTTCCTAAACCGCCATTTATAGTCATTTATATATTGGTGATATTTAAATTTATTTGGATGATATCCATGGAAAATTTTGACAAATAATCTATTCAAAAAATTTCATTTATTTTAAACCAATTTTTATGTGGATACCAAATATAATTAGATACATTTATATTTGTGTCGTCATTATATTTACACTATATATGTAAATTTAAAATATAAGAAAATAAAAAAAATAATGTTTAAAATTTTCCAAATCCCTTGTCTCTTATGAAAACAAGAATTTCAATGATCCACCAATATGATTTGAGTCGTCTTATTAAATTATTTATTAATAATTTGTACAACATAATTTTATTCATGGGTATACATTGATCTATAGACTCATAAAATAGTATACATTTTTAAAAACACATTAAATATTTTTTATATTTATCTACATTACTAAATCATAATCTCAACGAGGAATAAGAACACTGACTTAATATAAGTGTCATAAAAATACTAAACAACATGTTTAAATATAATTTGACCATCATGATAATGATGAAAGCGATATGATTACATAATCAATGTAAAAAAATTTATTTTCCATTATTAATTGTTTTCATTATCATCAATCATAATAAATCTCAATGTATACATTTCACTATAGACAATGTTTCAATTTCAACTCTATTATGTGAAAAGTTTATAATATTTCAATTAATCTCGTTATGGACCCATTTTATTTATGTCATTCACTATGGAATATTATAATTTTTAAGTCCTCGTGTGAACATTTAGATTAACTTTTATATATCACTGAAAATCAATCAATGCCCTAACATCATCTCATCCTTCCTGGTTAAATAGAATTATGTTCACAATATATTAATTTAAATATGTTATATTTTAGTCCTTATCATTATATCATAACATATACATCCATTTTCATCATACACGAAAATCATCCATTTTAAATGAGCACTTCATTTTCATAATGGGGAATTTGAATAACATTAAAATATACTATTTTAATTCATCATGAATGAGATTTCACAAGGTCTAATCATTATATCTCCAAATTAAATAATGTTAAATACCATAATAATATTTTATTTACAATTATAAACTATGGTAGGTCCTTCTACTCCCTTCTCAATTAATATATCATGTTTCATTTCACATATAATATACAATATACACACGTTTTTATATGTCAATGGGTAAATAATTCATGATGTTTTCAAGAAATATAAATTTATGATAATTTAATATTATCAAAATTTATTAATTTTATAAAAAAATAAATCATTTTAAATAAACAAATAATCTTTAAAAATAATTTTGTATTATAATTATAGGAGAAATAATGACCATATAAACCATATAATTCATTGAAAAAATGAATTGGTCAAAAATTTTAATATCATGTTTCATTGTTAACATGTACTAATTAAGTGGATTTACACCACTATAATTAAATTTTATAAATATCAATGAGTTCATTTTAATTTTCATTAATATCATAATTTTTTGAAGAATATAATAGTTTAAATTCAATATATCATACATTTTGACTCTAAGTTTTTTGTAATAAATGAAATTATCAATCTCCTGTGGCTTTACCATGAAAATATTAAAGATGAGGTAACATATAGAATTGTTTTCTTCTATATTTTTTTCAATTTTAGGGATTAAATTATACACTTTTCCTACAAACACTAATAATATATATATTTATTCATCATCTCCTCTGATAGATAACACATTATCTTTTACCATTTAATTAAATAACATACCATGTTGATCAATAGTTGACAAATCCTATTCACTTTGATTTCATTAAATTTATAGTCCTGCATATTTGAAAAAAATATTATCTTAATTTATTAAAATTCCCATATGTTCTTTATGAATATAAATTATTACTATTAAATATTGAATAATATTTCTTCTATATATTATTTGATGACCCTTCTTTTTCATCATAAAATTTTTCCTTTATTTTAGATCAATTTATATAAATATTTCACTGAGGTGAAAATATCTACCTATAGTTTTTAAAACACTTATTTAGATGAGTAATATGAAATTTTCAACCATAAAATCAACAAATATATCAATATTTGAATCATTATCTTATCCGTCAACAAATTTATAAATATATTCATTTCATAAAAATTTTATTTAAATTTGATTCTATTAATTAATTATCTTCTAAATAAAAAACAAAATAATTCTATACTCCACCAACATATTCGGAAAAGCATCTAGTGGAAAAAAAATGTTTAATAATCATCTTTAATAGTTAAATATTTATTATCATCATTTTATTTTAATATTATATTAATCCCATATTTTGTCAAACAATCCACTATATTTTATATAAGAAATATAGCAGAGAATATATTTTCAAAATAATGTTATCAAATTTTCTTTTCATTTTAATTTACTCATATGTATGTATACAAAATTTTCATTATATATTTTATGTTTTTCCTTCTTTACTCTAATATGGGATTCATTATTATTTGAATAAATCTACAATATTTTTCTTATTCCTGTTTTCACAATAACGATTTCATATATAGTTTTACTGATGATACATTTAAATAGAATTCCTTTCATTTGAAAAATTGTTTATATCACCCCTATCATATTGACTATTCATCACACTAACTATAATTAGTGGCTAAAAATCAGATACAATGTCTAGTAATTAACCAAATAATGAGAGAATATAGTGAATGAATTTTTTTATGATAAATTGTTATTTTTCATTTGAAATAAAGGAAAAAAAATTTAATTTACATTATTATTATAATGTATAATGAAAAATATACAAAATAAATAATAGATTCAAATTTGGGAAATTCTTAAACTATCATCAAACAATAATGATTTTTAAAGGACACAGGGGATTGATACAGTTATATATTACATTACAATTAATATTAATGTGTTACTATTTGTGTATTCACTATAATGTGGGATAATTAGTAAATAAAAATAATCTACAATTCATTAAAAATCATCCATCATCACCATTTATGTTGATCTTTGCTATGATTTAACTAACATTCATCTTAAAAACCAATAAAATAATTCATATCCAATTTAGTTTAATGATTTCATGTTTACATCCACATATACGAAAAAATAAAATATAAAGTTAACATTTTTAAATAAATTCAAATGACCACAGGATGGAATGGTATAATCTTATCTGAAAAAATAAATTAGAAACACAAAAATGATTACAAACATTGGTGTTTATTATGGATGTTGATTTGAATTATAGTACTGTTTATGAAACCCCCACATGAACCTAAACTCTCACACTCAACTGTTGTACATATTTTTTCACCCAAATTTGGTTCTCTTATACCATAAATCAAGGAATAATATATCCTCAAGTAATGATTGGACCCCTTATCTTTGAAACGTAATATTATAGTTATCGAGTTTGATATATTGGGTTTAGATAATCTATGGGAGGGTCTTTTGTTGGACTATCAATGTATTAATTTTAATTGATATTTTACAAGCACTACTGTTCATTTATTGCTAGTTTATGATCAATAAATATATTTTGTAGTATTTTGGAAACTTTTATCACTTTATTTTGCTTGGAAGTGTCAATGAACATCTCTATGGTGAGACCCTATGATTTTAGGAGATAGATTTTTTAATTTCCTTGATGTATTGTGTTTTACGCAAAACCATTATTAGCATAAACTATACACCACACTATATTAACTTTCTTTATACGTAACACTTTTCATGGATTCTTTTGCATGCAAGAGAAACCTCCCCTGATAGCTTGTGTTGTATGCAATACTACGTTTCACTAAACAATGATATATTATTAAAATATTTTAATTTAATGGTATGTATACTAGACTTTATAAATATTATTGACCATATTTTGAATTTTATATCACATTAACATTCATATTATGTATTTATAAACATGATATAAGAAAAATTCATGTTTTCAAATAATAGATGAATTTCTTAAAAAATGATGTTTTTTGACTTTGGATGGCACATCCATTTTAAATTTATGTTTTTACACATTTATATATTCTATTTTTCAAAATAAACATATTCATTATAATCAGAACAGAAAAATTTATTGTGGTTTTTTTGGTATTTTTCTGATAAAATTCATATTTTAATGAATTGTTAAAACTAATGAATTTTAATTCAAACCGTCCTTTCATGTAATTTATTTACATTGTTAGATTATATTTTTTAATTATGTATAATCTTTAATTGGATTTTTTTTTAAATCAATATATTTTATTTCCATGGATTTAATTTCATAATAAAATTAGACATAAACACATCACAATCTTTTGATAAGTTTTTACTTCTTAAAACCCTACCTTTAGGTTTTAACAACATGAATTTATTTAAAACTAATTTATGCCAGTTCAATGTTTTGAATTATGAAAAATTGATTCCATATTTGAAATAATTGGGTCCAAATTATGTTAATAGGTTACTTTTATTTTATTCCATTATATATAGTAATATATGTTATTATTTTTATTACCATGTTTAAAAGTAAATCATCTAATTAATGGTAAAATTAATATTATAAAATTATCTTCACAGGTATCAACATCCTATTTGATGAATGAATTCGATCCTTATCATCTATAATTTGAAATGGGGTCACCAAATTTCCACTTTCCCTAGAATACGACACGAATATAAAAAAACTAATGAATGAGAAAAAAATGTCACACTCTCATTTTATATATGTTTTTAATATTAATTTATTGCTTACAATGTTATAAAATAAACTACACGTAGTTTTTGAAAATCTAATAAAATCAAATACATCATATAAATTTATTTATAATTTTAGATATTAAATAAGTATCATTAATGATGACTCAATAGTGATGTCTAAATTTTTTTTATTAGAAATAGAAAATAAATAATATTAAAAAAATTAAAAAATTATTATTTGAGTGAATTAATATCATCCACTAATATTATGTATAAAATTGATTTTCTAACATTTAAAATAGATTTTTGGAACATATATATATATATATGTTCTAATATTTCTAGAAATTCAACTAATGAATCGTGTCAAAATTGACACGATAGATATTTTAAATAAATAATATTTTATTGAATTATATAAAATTCACAAAAATAGAAAATTCTGCCAGAAAATGAGGACGAAGGTAAATATTTCACCAATTGTCTATTTATGGCTCCATTGTAATTTTTTACTGATTATATTATCACTATGTAAATAAAAAAGATATGTTTCTATGGTAAGAGTTAAAGAAATTAATTAATGGTAAATAAAATTTATAATGTTTAGAAATAAAACAAAATATTTCCTAAAACATACTAGATATATAACATTCATTAATTATAATAATGTGATCTATTTTGAATAGTTTAATTTACACTTGTATGTGAAAATAAATTTTATATTATTTAAATTATAGATAGTTACAAAATATCATGATCTGATATTTTAATACTATTTATGTGTCCATATGGAGCCAAAATCAATCTACGAATGAATATAAATATCTAATTTTATATTAATGATTCCATTTTCAATATATGAATTTAATTTGAAATTTTAGAATTTATATAATTACCTTAAAAGTCATATTAATTATAAAAAAATATTTATTCAATTAATATTAAAATAGAATAAACGAGTTTAATAATGTTTTTTTAATATTTTTGATTATTTAATGTTCCAAAATAATTTCCAAGATCTCCAATATATATTAGAGTTGTGTGAATGTTTTTTATTCTAATTCCCACTTTTTCTTTTCGTATTTGAAGTCAAATTTAAGGAATATTTTTAAATTTGGTAATAATAATATCTTATTGAATTAATTTATTATTAAATTTTTTAAAAGACACGATAATATTAAATAATTACAACGAAATAACACATGGTCGATCATGTATTATAAATTTCATTTATATATCCTTTTTTATTATTTAGATTGAGAATTGTATTATTATATTTCAATATTTTTAGAGTTTCTTAAAGTTCCCCTCTCCTATCTTATAAAACATAATCTCCTACAATATTTTATAACACATACATGAGCCTTATATCTTGACCAACACCTAATCAATTCTCCTTTAAACAATTTTAGTTAACTTCTAGAGGTCCATGTTTTCCAAAAGGTCAATACTTAGTGTCCTTTTGATGAAATCCAATGGACTTCCAACAAAGAAGAGTAGGTGACCACACGCTCAATTAATGAAAAATACAAGTTAAGTGCTAATTTTTCAATCTCCTTTTTATATAATATTGTTTACAGAGAATTATTTAATTGTGATATATTTATCATCCATGTCCATGTTTTCTAAAACTGTTTTCATAAAATTTATATTATTCTTCTATGAATATTTAATGTCATTCTTACAAAATTTTATGACTTTTAATATATTTTATGGGAGGAATATTTCTTTTATTTACCATACGAGGAACTTCTGGAGATTTCTGGAAAATGTTCATAATGAATTTTTTTTAAATTATATTGGATGAATGGATTTATATGGTTTCATGAAAATTATTTCCATGAAACAACCACTAAAATATTCAATGTTTATTTTAAACTAAATTCTTTTCCTTTGAAATTGAGTGTCATTTTTGTAAAAGAAAACATTTTTGATGAAGAAAGAATATTTTGCTCATGAATTAAGATTGAGTGTTTTATCAAAATTTATCTCATCTATGATGATTATATTTAAAAATGGTTCTTTTTCAATCTCGATTATTAATATGATTTTAGTACGTTAATGGTGGAATAATATATTATATTGATTATGTTATGATGGAATTATGTTAATGAAACCCATTTTATTTATTGGGTTATGCTATGATTAATGATTTATGTTTTTCTGAAACATATAAGACTGATTTCAGTTTGAGATGGATGGGACCTATATCTTTCTCCAATGCATTGTTTAAGATTTATATCACATGAGATAGACATTAATGGAACAAAAATTAAATCTGGTTTAGTAATATAATGTTGGAACAACGTGTAAAATTGATTCAATAATGGAAATTGTACACTATGATGGTATTGGAAATAATGCCTTGGATACTATAGAAATCATATTATGTTATCAATTAATTTCTATGATTCTATGTTTTATTCTAATTCTATTTTATCATGATTAATGTTCCTTTGTGTGCTATGAATTATGATTTGTGACAATTTTTTTCATGACTCATGATTTTTATATTTAAACATAATGTTCAAGTTATATACATTTTTATGTTTATGGTTTGTTTTATGTTCTCCTTGTTTTCCCATACTGAGAATTTCATCTCACAATTTTTATTTTTTATTTTACTGAGGATATAAAAACTGTTTTCAGTTCTGAAAACAAAATGGGAATATATATATAATGGTGATGTGGAAGATAATTCACCAAGAATGAATATTATGATACATGTTTCCAAAATGAATAAATCTATACGGTCTTTAGGGATCTGTTTCTGTCATGCAGTAATTAATCCTCAAAAGTAATGTATTGTCCATTTACACTAGTAATGGGTCATTATAGTTGGTATTAGAGTGAACATTTTGTCAAAATTTGGAATATAGGCTGAACAAAATATAGTGAGGTACATAGAGATATTTCTAAGGATATGTCTATAGATGTACAAAATATAAGTCAAGTATAGGTCACCATACTATTTTTTTTTGTGATAATAATGACAATAATAAGGTTACATTGAATATATCATGATAAAAATATTATAATTAATTTTATGTACTTATGTGTTTCAAATATCTAAAAATAAATCTCACACTTTTCTATATATTCATCGACATAACAAAAACCACATTGAATAGAGTTAACCATTGAATGTTTTAGATGTGAAATGTTTGGTAATTATGAAGATCGATTTCTTGTTTGGAAACATCATGAAGTGAATTAGGATGATGGTATGAGTATTTTTCATAATACCGATGATAAAGAGATTATAAACAACATGTGAATGTTATGTGGTTTTCATTTAATATTTTTTACATTAAACCTAATAATCTTGAAATTGGAAAACATTATGATGTGATTCATATTTTATGAAATATTATATTGATGGATACTAAGTAATGTTTAATGAATAAATTTGGATGAATGGGGTTTATATGTTTCACAATTCAAATATTATGTTATATGAATCATGAAATATATTATTGTTTTTAGTATATGTTTTTCATTAAGGATTTGAATGGATATGTTGAATAGATCTATTGAGCCAAAAATTTATTTATGTGTAAGGTGACATACATGGATAAAACATGATTAAGGGAAGGATAACCCCTTAATATGTATCATATGTAAAGATAATGATGTCTGAATAATGATTTGTTAGATTTGAATAAGTATATTGGATGATTCTTGTTTCTTGGGAACTAAATATAGAGTTGTTAACATGATGGTTATGATATCTTGTGTGAGGTATAAAATGTATTAGGACTCCCGAAATATATCCAATATGTTTTGGAATAAGGAAATAATCATTTTTTCAATAATGATATATTGTAATTTATGATATTACCATGAATCATGAAAATTAATGATGAATTCATTAAAATTATTAGAATGTGACCAAAAATAAATATCTTATGATATATGGGGGATAAATTGTGGTATTCACATGATTGTTATATGACCTTTAATGAAATCATTTATGTACAACGAGTTATGACATGAGTATTTTTGATAAGACTAAATGACTGAATATATTATGTTGGATATCGAATAATAGTTTTTAAGGATAATTTTTTAAAATTTTATTTCAAGAATTTTACAATAGAGTTGTTTTAGAAAATGGACAACCAGTAGGAGAAGCCACAACCCGTAAAGTCAGACAAGGCTGTGAGAATCAAACCCAAAACCAAAGTGTGGTAGGCTTTTATTCCTTACCACTGGACTACGGGAAGTCCCTAGTTAGTATAAATTAGTTATATTTTATTAAATATATACAATAGAATAAGTATAAGCCCATTTTTTATACATATATGATTAATATCTCCAAATGTGGTCATATGTATATTTTGATAACATGTTATAACCTGTTTGTTGAGATAGATGGAATGACTTTTAATTCTATCGTATGATATGCTACACATCCAGAATGAAAAATTCATCTTCATTTCAATAAATAAGATATGAAGTGGATATTCTTTAGGGAATGACGAATAATGGGATTTCACTGAAATCGTGAAAAATTTTCTCCCCCAGAAAAAATTAATCACCTTTAGGAAAAAGAATCAAGAAACAAACTATGTTATCTGATTACCCTATTATCGAATAAATCAGATGGTCCCTTTAATCATCACAAATTTATGTTTTTATAGTATTTAACTTTCCCCAAAACTTATTCTCTATCACAATCAACCAGAACATGATGGTTACATTTCACTTTCATATCCATGTTTTCACCTCTCACATATGTTCTATGAGGTGGAAACCCAATGATGACTTAATTTAGATAATTTTTATGTTTCTAACATTCCATTTTAAAATTTAGTTTTAGTATTCTTTTTTGATCTGGGTTTCCATTAAAGAATCTTTCCAATATTAAGCAATTTATAACCTAGACGAATTTCGAGGGTGAAGTTCATTTTAAGTGGGGTAGAATGTGACGCCCCAAGATTTTTTGAGATAGATTATTTTTTAATTTCATTAATTTATTTTTATGTAGGCTACACCAATATTATCTTTATCAACATGAAACACTGTAATAACTTGTCGTATACACAACACTTTAATTGTCTTTCGTTACACACTATACCGACCTTCCTCGTTAGCTTGGATTGTAAACAATACCAAGTTTCACTTAACAAAGATATATTATTAAAAAATTAATATTTAATGTAATATAAACTATCTGTTATGAATAGTTTTAACCACATTTTGAATTTTATATAACATTAACTTTAAACATATGTATTTTCTAGGCATGAAAAAAATGAAAATTCAATATTTTGGATAAAAAAGTATTTTTCAAAAAATACATTGTTGTCATCTTTTGATGGAACACACTTTTTGAATTTATATTTTAACAATTATATATATTAAATTTTAAAAAATAAAATTCTACTTTGGAAGAAAGATTTTTTTTAATTTTTTCGATTTTTTCGTATTTTTATAATAAAATTCATATTTGAATGAATAGTGAAAAATAATGTATTTTAATTGAAAACATCATTTTAATATAATTTATTTATATAGTAATATTATATATTTAATTGATTTTAATGTTTAATTATATTATGAATGAATCACTTAATAAAATTTGGGCCATTATATGTAATTTCCCATTTAAATATGACATGAATACATGATAATCATTTGAAAAGCTTTTACTTCATAAAGTCCTGGGTTTTTTTTTACCACATGAATTAATTATAAATTAATGTATTAAAATTATGTGTTTTTACTTAAAAAAATTTCTTCAATATTTATAATTAGTGGTTCGATAATATGTTATTAAGTTACTTTTATATTTCGTCACAATGAATAGTAAAATTGGTAATTATATTTATTACCATGGTTAATTGTAATCATGAAATTAAAGGTAAAAAGAATAAAATTAAATTATCTTAGAACCTGTCAAACTTCTATTGGATGAATAAATTCTAGCCTTATCATTTATGGTATATAAAATAATCACTAAATGTCCACATTCCATTGAATATGACATTAATATAGAAAATTAAATGAATGACACAAACTCTCACACTCTCTATTTATATATGTATATTAGTATTAATTTATGGATTACCATTGAATAAAATAATAAATAGGTAGTATTTGGAATGATAATTGAACTAACTACATCATATATATTTATTTATAATTTTTAGGGATTAAATAATTGTCATTAATAATTACTCAATAGAGATGCATAAATTATTTTTAATAGAAAAATTATGAGGAAAATGTATTTTAAATTTATAGGGAATTAATGGATTTTAATGGTTTCCTGACACTGAATTTCCATGAAATTTTTATACACTATTTCATGTTATTTTTCAACTAAATTCATTTCTTGTGAAATTTGTGTGACATTTTGAGAAAAGAAAACGTTTATGAAGAATAAAAGATATTTTCCTTAAGAATATTATATAAGTGCTTTATCAAAATTATTTTTTGTATATGATGATTCTCATTCTATTGTGTTTTATTTAATTCCCTATTATTTCTATGATTTGAGTGTGTTAATTATGGAGCAATATTTTATATAGATTATGTAATGATGGAATGATGTTTAAGATATCAATTTTATTTATTGTGTTATTCTATTATGAATGACATATCTTTTTATGGAAGATGTAAGAATGATTTCAAAATGAGATAGGTGGGACCAATATATCTCATCCATGCATTGGATAAATATATATATTTCTCATGACATATACATGACTGGAAGAACATGTTAATCCATTTCAGTAATACATGGGTGGAACGACATGTAAACCCAGTTAAGTCGTGGAATTTGTACACTATGATGGTTTTGGAAACAATAACTTGGATACTATAGAAATAATATTATGTGATTAATTGTTTTAAACAATAAAATGATTTAGGAAAATTCTATTTTATAAGGTTTAATGTTTTTTATGATATATGTCTTACAAACTACAATGATTTTATTCCTGAATCCTTATTAAGATATTTAAAAGTTATGTTTATGTTTTTATATTCTTTTGTTTACGGTTTGTATTATGTTCTCCATAATAACCCTTATTGATAATTTGATCTTAGCCAGTTTGTGTTTTCTTTTCCCTGTAAATAAAGAAGTGTTTTTTGTCAGAAAACAAAATGGGATGATATTTAGGGTACATGTTGATGATGGTTCTCTATGATAGAATATTATGTTCCATGATTCCAAAGACAATAAACTAAATCTATATTTGGGGTTCTGTTTTTGTCAGGTATTATGTATCTAACAAATGTAATTAAACATCTATGTGCGTCATGATTGGGTAGTTATATTAGTTCAAAACACCAAATCATTATGTGTTCACTGTTTCGTATAAGGGGACATATATGGATCTTGCGATAGGTTAGGGTGGGTGTGGTGGAAAATAATAATTTTATCCACATAAAATCGTTCATTGACAATAAAATGGTCCGTGATTCAAGGATAGTGATGGGTTGGGGTAATTATCATGACTTCCCCTTATTTTTGATAACTTATATTCTAGAGTGACATTGATGAATAATTTGGGACATCTAACTAGACTGAAATGGCTAGTCAAATAATGAATCAAAAGGTGGAATCATAGGATTATATTTAAATGGAACATTCATCACCTTTCAAATAGAAAATTATGTTTTTAGATGGTTTAGTGATCTCTTCTAGGAAGAACCATTCCTACAATAAATCTGTCTATGTCAACTCAAAATTAAAAACATAACGGAACTAAAAATAACAGTGTTGGGGAGACATGTGGATATTAGAGTTTGGCCCCTTTTATGTCTCATCCTCCTCTTGATATTCTATATAATGGCCCTAAGGAAGCTAGTAATGTACTCTCAATGAACCTATTGATGATTAATAAGTATAAAATTTTGGTATAATTAGCTATGTTATAAATGGTATTTACGTTAATGATCATGAATAAAGTACCTAAAAACATAATAAAGGAATTAAGAGTTCCCATAATGGTATAATGAAATTTTTTTAGTTATACCCATCCATAATTATTGATTATTATGTGGAATAGATAGAAATATAAGGGTGTGGTATTTATTTTAAGCCCCATGGGTATGGTTCTACAAGGTTTTCTATAATGGTATGATAGTAGGATTCCTAGAAGGAGGTAGTGAATTTTTAATTGTCTCCTATACTAGATGTTGTAGAGTATATCTCACAAGGATAATCACATAATAGCCATATCATACTAGTAATCCTTAAGTATATGGTCTTTATTGATGTTCGAAAACCATATACCCATATTCCAAATAGATGGGAGTAGGTTACAGTAGTACACAATTATAATGGGATACTAGGTAAATGTGGTTGAACCAAAAAAATTTATAGTATGAGCCAATAATTTATACTATATGAAAGATAATATTTAATAAAAATTATCAAATTCTAGTATACAAGGAAAGGGGTATAATCATAATATCTATGTCTAGTAGTATTTTATTTCGAGATCTATCTTCAAAGAATGGTATTGGGAATACTTACAACATGTTCATTTCCTTTCTAATTTAATGATTTCTATTATTATATGAGAACATGCAGGGATATTTTCATTGGCTAATTGTCAGTATCTTATTTTAGAAGAAGGATCTATCTTTGTTTCATTTTATATGGAATTAGAACTATAACATTGGATCGATAATAGGATAAACTTTTCCACATGATATATAGGGATAATTTTTTTCATGTATTCTCATTTAATAGTCACATATTACTCTTATATAAGGAATGAATATAGATTTTTCTTGTGTGAACTAATAGTCAACTAATTAATATCTGGAAAAAAATATTATATGAAAACCAACTATTAATGGCATAAGAATAATATTTTTTGGAAAAAATAAATGTTCTATAGAGAAACATGGGAGACAAAAATTGATATATATTCCCTTTTTTGTGTTTTGTTTCAACCAAATTATAGTCATGATAGAGTAAAATTTTAGTAATGAGTATAACCCCCCAGGATTTTATGATGGGGACAACATGTCCGATAGAATGTGTGAAATGTTACATTGAGCATAGATTTTAATTTCACAATATGATATGTTATGATATATTTATTTTCTAATAAATCTAATCTACCTGATTGCATATAGAACATTCACCATTGATTCCAGATGTTCTTCAATATTCTATAAAAAAATTACATAGTGGATAAATATTTGTGTATGAAGTGATTATATAAATTATGAACTGTTTATGTTTTACAAATTTTAAAAAATTAATTGGT
Organism: Viscum album; assembly: GCA_963277665.1. NCBI lineage: Eukaryota > Viridiplantae > Streptophyta > Magnoliopsida > Santalales > Viscaceae > Viscum > Viscum album. The sequence goes on from OY728159.1 coordinate 1,219,567,390, forward strand.
TATATATTGATTAGATATAAAATAAGAATCATTTTATTGAAAAAGAATCATTTAATGGATGATAAATTTTTCCAAAACGTAGTATCAACACATTATTTTCACCGATAATTTAAAATTAATTTTGAGGAAATAAATTTTTTTAAATTAAAAAAATTCATAAATATAAATACCAAATTTCTTTTATATTGAATTTTATATATATTTATGTAATGTTTAATTTTTGGATGAAAATTGAAAAATACTTATTTTAATTGAAAAATGAATTTACATCAACATTATTATATAGGTTAATAAATGTATTATCGGTATTTAAAGTAAAAAAAGTACATTTATATTAAATTTTATCAAAAATAATTTATTGGAATATATTTCATACTTAATGATGATATTACAACCATTTTTACTTTTTAGAATCTTCTCATTTGTAACCCTCCTTTTTGTCATGTCTTTTAGTATCCTTTTAAATTGGATTCAACACATAATTGAATTGAATTTTTGAAAAATTATTCAATATTATGAATGATTAAAATTTATATTACCTAAATATTTGACATATTTTATTACAATTATAAATCATAACAACAATAACAATTATTAACTGTGATTAAGGTACAAACATAATAAAATGGGGTTAAACTATAAATATAAGGTCTAAAATGATATTAAAAATTATTAAAATAATTATTTATTGTATATATATATATATTGTAAATCCTATAAGTTTCATGAATTTCCCATTTTGGAGTCCTTTGGAATGTTGAAAATAAGGGTGTAATTGATTCTTATAAAAAATTACATGCATTTCATCTCTCAAACTTATAAAAGGCCACCCACTCTATTAATATATTAATATATATAAATACATTTGGATATAAAAAAAATTCTTAATATCTTTAAAAATCATTATTCACATTATATAGATTATGGTTTTCTAAAGTAACAACCTGGGGTCACTATGTGGAGATAAAAATGAGTGCTTTATAAGTGAATGTAATCGTCGTAACAAAGATCATTCATATTCATTCTTCATTTTTCACAATCAATTAAGACTTACCAATTACATATAATAAAATAAGTATATCCAATTTAAATTATAATTTTTTTTATTGAATAATGTTTAGCTATATCATACTCCATCAAACAGGAAACCAAATAATCGATTAGTGGTATGATAGAGAATCTCCTCATGAACCGATGTAACTCATTTTACGTCAACAAATTTAATGATTGTATATAACGATATATTTATGGTATATATATAATATATATGATATAAATATAAAAATAAAATTATAATACACATATACCTTCTTAAATTTCATTCGGTTAAGAATACAATATTGTTACTTGTCTGTACAGTAGAAAACCACCTCATCAGGTGATTTATATCAATTTTCACTTTTATATTACACGAAAAGTAAAAAGGATAAGTTAATTAAAATATTTCATATATGTGAAATGATATTTATTCAATGAAATTAATATTACATCCAATTCCTTAAGCATTCTCTCAATAAAGGAACTCTATCAGTTCTCGTGGGTATGTGCAACTTACCATCTCCATTAAGAGATGTGGTTCATTTTCATTTACTAACCCTTAATTATGAATGAAAAAATGTATCAAATAAATAAATATGATATTAATAAAAAATCAGTCTATATATTATTGATTTATATTATATGATCAATAATATAAACATTCATTGCACTGAATGGATTAAGAACTAGGAAATTAACACAATAAAGAATGGATATAATGAATTATTATTAACCAGTATGTGGTAAATTGTTATAAGATAATCATATATGAAGTACACGGTAGGGGATTATAACTCAATTACTCTAAATTTTGTCATATTTCATTTCTAAAAACCTATTTTATTTTTTATTATGTACATATGGCCTGTTTTATAAGAAATATAATGAATCCTTTCTTATTAATTTTAATTTGAGTTCTGTCATGGACTAGTTCATCAACATCGATTAAACATGAAACTTACTAACTTGTAAAGAAATTCAAAACACTACATATTTTAAATAGGTTATATTACTTATACATTCATTATTATATTAATATATTCTTAATATAATTTATTATTATAAATATATTTTGTATCTACACCATTTAATGTCATTTGAAATTGGATAAGCATAGTCATTCTAATTAGTAATTCATAGTACAATGGTATGATCATTATATAAGATTTCATAACAATTTACATTTCCATGGTATATATTTTTTTAATATGAACATATTCACTTTTAAGTGTATATCATGAGAAATTTATGTATATAAAATGAACACCTATTTATTGACAATTTTATGGTAAAAAAATACCCAATGATGTGATTGTCACCACTCATTTCATGTTAACTATTGCAATTGTCAACTTTTTCATAAAAAATAACTACATAGTGATCTATTTTTATTATATATTACATTTCCCATAAATATCAATATTCGTTATCTCATGGATATTATTTTCTCCAACACTGTATATACTTTTTCATTAGGTGTTTACTTTGAATGTTATTTAATAATGTGGGAAATATTAATAAATCTTAATTCTTCACCCAATATATATATTTCATTATAAGGTAAATTATTTATAATCTAATTATATTATTTGAAATATGAGGAATGCGATGGAAATACTGTTATTTGTGGGCATAGTTAGAGTTATCCTCTTAATTCATCAACAACCTCTTGAGAATAATCTTTTGGATAAATATAGTTAAAAGGGGTTTTTCGTGTACAACTACCCTTCCATTTTTAACTGTCTTTTGGAAGGCCTTGATTAAAGAGGCATCATGATGCCTGAGATCATGAAATTCAATAATGTAGATATTCCCTTATTAAGAATTTAGTTATTAGTATCCGTGGGATTCTTCCATTAATATTTCATCCAGATTAATATCATTCCTATCTATTGATAGAATAGATTGTGTGTTCATATATTTACCTTTACCTATTTATTATGCCTTATCCAATCATTATTGTCAAATTATTGACTTAATGTCATTTGTCACAACCCCCTCCCCACACAGTGTACCCCTCCTGGGTCGGAAAGGTGAAAAGGGAGATAATGACCCCATGTCCCGCCTCTAGTAGGCCCCAGATTTTTGACTAGCACCGTCGGTATAATAAACACCAAAATGGGATGAATTACCCTCTAAGAGAACAGATGTGGAAGAGAGAGATAATATAAACACCAACCAACTCCAACTCAAAACATATGTATAAAATAAAACCTTAATTCACACATGTAATGTCATTCAAAATTACTACAACATGAAGGAAATGAACTACAAGTACTCATAAGAATGTAAAAATAGCATCAACCACAAGCCCGAACAGCTCCTGCAACCCCAAGCTACTAAAAACCAACTTGATCTCGAACCTTCTCCAAATGACCTGAAAAAGACAGTATATATACATAGGGTGAGTATAACAGTATACTCAGTAGGATCCTCCCTGAAGCCTATAGTGAAAATTAAAGAAACCATGCTAAAGCATAGTGAACAACATGTGAAACTAACTCATCACCTAAACATTTATACTGAGTTCCCAACCTCACCATTGATACACTCACCAATTAACGAATACAAAAATATAACATATAATAAATAATATCAAGGTTACCCCACTATTACTTCCCCACTGGTTTTCCGCTTTTCCCCAACATTACACATCCTGATCATCTCTCTCCAAAGAAGGATTGCCCGCAGACACCTGGATGAAGCACCACAATATGCACCCCATGCAACAAAACCACCACGTCCACACACCAAAGTAACTAGGTAGTTTCTGGGAGCCACCATATCTTGTATAATTTTTATCATACGTCGGGTATTATACCTCAATCCATTACTTCCCATACACCGAGTAAGTATCCTCAAGCCATCACAGCCTGTTCACGTTACACCTATAGTAGTACATAAAAAACAATATCTAGAATATATGTGTGTGAATAACCACATGAAATTACAGCCCTCTACCCACATATATGCGAAAAAATAACCAATGTACCTACCAGCACCAGTAACTAACAAAAGAAGAGAGTGGGGCCAAAGGGGGTAGTCAGCCAACCATACTCCCACCAAAATGTTTGGGAAAACACCCCTAGGGCTCAAAATCCCCAGGGTGTCAGTTTCCCTTATTGACAAGGTGAAGTAGCGTATAGAATCAAAAAAAGTACAAGATATATTATATCTCACAACCACACTATGGGCATTACCTAGTCTTAGATACAACTATAGATAACGTCTCTCAGACTTCGGGCTGCTACTTCTTTGACTAGGTATCCTATATGCACACAACCATTTAATGTGATTTGTTAGAATACTTAATTCCATTTTTATCAGTTCTAGTGTACATTATTTAATTCATTAAATATTAACTAACTATGAATAATTAAACATTAAATTTCATTAGCATCACACCCAAAGACAACTGTTCCTTCAAAAATTATAACATCATCATTATGTTCAAGTAACTTCATCCCATTGGTTTAACAACATTTATACAATTATTTATTATAGAAATAATATCCCACATTCTCAAGAATTATAGAAAAACATTATATGGTACTAAACACATGGGGGCTCAACACGTTGAGTAGATTTACTAACCGTCGATTCTTTTCCGCTTATAACAAGACTGTATACCCATCCTTACTGGAGAATCTAAACACGGAAAGCACATAGCATACCCTGTGTGTCTTCACCTCTTTCAAGAGAATATTACGTAAGACCAGCTACATTGAGCAGTGGGGAAAAGTAAATCAAATAAATAAGCAATAAAAAATACCTAGCATCCAACAATCACATCCACGCTATTCCAACATCCCTGGGGTCCTCCCTGACACCCACATGCATAAACAGATGCATCTCTCCACTCTAGGTGTCATCTGCTGCCACAAACAAAAGCCTCCATTCTCCCTCATATCACAACAACCATCTAGGATCATATCACAACACAAATAGTAGGAAAACAAACACCACATTTAATTGGGATCTTGGCCGTTTAACAATCAATAGGGTAACTCAGAACCCATTAAAGAATTATCAAACAATCATTTCGTTAATCCATATTTAATTAACAGATTTATTATTCTTATGTTACAAATTCAGGAAACCTAATCAGTAAGCTATCACAAATAATTAAACATGCTTATTGTGCCAATTTGATTAACATAGAATTAAAAACATAACCAAATTCATTTACATACCTCTTTATCTTTAGCCAAACAATTGTCAATTAATCCCAATTTATGTTCTTTACCGATTTCCATCAATAAAAAAATATAATCAAAGCAAGGATAGATATCACAATATCTTGCATAACATGAGGAAATAACATATCATTGATATAAATTTATTTATCTGGTTAAAATATTTATTATGTCAATTGCATTTTCATCCAGTGGGATTAAACATGATAACAATATGGTTGCATGTAAAAGAAAATAGAAACAATGAATCCCCTACCTCAAAGAGTTATTGAAGTTCTTTATCCACACATTGGGTAAGGATCCTCCTACCGCACCAACTGTATCCACCTGAAGATTCCACAATATGACTGCACCTACCAAATGTAACACCCCGAGCTTCCACGATACGCTTCTCATTCAATAATGCAATAGCTTGCAATGTACGCAACTTCGAGTTCTAAAACACCGCGACTAATCAAAGTAGCCGTTATGAATAGTAATAACCACTTTTTAAAATTATATAAATTTTATATTTCAAAATGGACTTCATTTTTGTATTCGTAATATCGAAATTATCCAAAGTTGAATTTTTTGTAATTTTCTGAGAACTTCCAATTTTTTATGAATAGTGACAATTACTTAAAAACATCTTTTTTAATCAAAATAATTTATAGTGATAAATTATACTATTTAGTGGTTTTAAATTATAATTATAATATATTTTTACCATTTTATCCAATGGTGGTCATTATAATTAATTTAACATTGAAATTAGACATAAACAATTGCCAATCTTTTGATATAAATTGTTTCTTAAAAACACGCTATTGTTGTGACAGCGGGATTTAATTATAAAATTAATTAATTCAAATTATATGTTTGGAATTTTGTAAAATAGACATCATTTTTGAATTCGGAATATCAATTATAGCTTAGGGTGAAATGTTGGCATTGTTCTGAAAAACTTCAATTTTTGATGAATGGTGAAGCCACTAAGTGGTAGTTAAATAACTGATTTTTCGTTTAAATGAAATATTACCACTTCTATGATTTGATTTTCAAAAATACGACATACATGGTTTTCATTAAGAAGTAAAATGTGGTTCAATGTGATTAAAATAATTTTTTTGGTGAATAGTAACTTTTAAGTTCTTAATCGCGATTAGAGGTAATTAGTGTAGTTTAAGGTAAAAATAATGTTTTAATAATATGAGATGAGCTTTACACTTGTACTACTCCAATTGGATGAGTCATGGACGACCAGGACAACCCATGGGTCAACTTGGGGACCCCATGGAGCCACTTTGGTTGGAAAATGACATTAATATATATTTATTTAATGTAAAAGTAAAAAATGACACAAACATGAAATGTTTTCCTAAAACAATTTTTACATGGGGTTATACAAGTCTTATTTTTGATTATAAAGAATCATTGGAAAGCTAAAAAGATTTCCTATATCATAGTAGTTTTTTATAATTTTTAGACATTAAATAAATTAAATTATTTATGACATCATTATGATGCAGCGATGACCTCATTATTTAACGATTTTAATAAAATGAAAAGATAATGTACAATCCAAGGCATACACTTGTCCAAAGACTATTGGATGGGTAGATTTCGAACCCTTATCACCTTAGACACTAATTATATAAGTGTGGGACCTTTAGAATCTGAAAATCATTGTATAATAATGTAAAATTTCCTTACTTTCCAAGAGTGCCCCTCCTCTCCTCTTATAAAAGGCCCCCACCTCTACCACCTCATTCACACTTTCAAGCCATTTGGCTCGTCCAACCTCTGCACAAATACTCTCCCAACTTTCCCCTCTTACTCCTAGAAGCCTCACTTTGGGCAGAACTCTTCCCAAGGAAGCCTTTGGCTCAAATCAATAAGATTTACCCGATTTTGAGGTAATGTCTTCTCTAATGTTGTTTTGTTTTATTTTTCTTCTCCAACCCCCTAAACTCTTTTTATTAATTTATTTTATAACAAAAGAAGTATCCTCAATATACTAGGATGTTGTTATAAGAAGTATTAGAGCTAAACTTACACACACCTACATCTAATGGTTAAAGAACATACGGTTTCTGTTGATGGCGAATTTCTACCTCACGAAATGATGATTGTTCAACACTCATATAACACCTTCAAAGGTGGCCATTAAGATGTCACTATATTTATATATGATATATAATATGATTTTGTTTTACTTATGCTTCTGTATTTCTCATTTATGGAATACTTTATGATTTCCATTATGGGTAAAACACGATAATTTCATTTTCGGAAGTGCGGACTACCGCCCCCTAAAAGTGATTTGAATCGTTAATTCCATACGTGGGATGTATAATGTAACACCTGAGATTTTTATGAGTAATATTTTGTTTTTTTATATATCATCAAAGAAATCTTTCACTACATACTAGCTTGGCTTACTTTACACGCAATCGCGACCTTCCTCGATAGCTTGCGTCGTACGCAATACCGAGTTTCACTAAACAATGATATGCTATTAAAATATTATTAAAACTAGCCGTTATGAATAGTAATAACCACTTTTTGAAATTTTATAAATTTTATTTTTTAAAATGGACTTCATTTTTGGATTCGGAATACCGAAATTATCCTAGGGTGAAATTTTGGTATTTTTATGAAAACTTTCAATTTTTGATGAATAGTGAAACCACTAAGTGGTAGGTTAAAAACTGAATTTTGCATAAAACTTAATTTTACCGCTTCTGTGAATGGAATTTCGAAATTCCGACAGACACAGTTGATATCAGTAAGTAAAATGTGGTTCAATGAGATAAAAAGAATTTTTTGGTGAATAGTAACTTTTTACTTATTTTACCGCGGTTAATAGTAAATTGGGTAACTAATGGTAAATATGATATTACTATTGCCCTAACACATGTACTAATTCTATTGGATAAGTTTAATTCGACCAAAAACAACCTTATGAATAAAATATGACCATTTAGGCCCACTTGGGTTAGATTAGGACATTTATTATTAATTTATTTAAAGAAGGGTTAAAATAGTTAAAATCAAAGTTTAATAAGTAAATCATTTTTAATATGGGGGTATACATAAGAAAAATTCGACTATAAATATTCATTAGAAAGCTAAAAATATTTCCTACATAATTGTATTTTATTTATAATTTTTAGACATTAAATAATTTAATTTATTTATGACACAATTATGATTCAGTAATTATCTTATTTATGAAATATTGACATAATTGATGTTATAAACACCAAAATAAATGTAATTTGAGACTTTTTATGAATTACACAAATTTCATAGGTTAATATGATATATTAGTGTTGATTTAATTAACTTGGTTCGAACATATAATTCTGTTATGACTTTCACAAAAATCATATATCAAATAGTGTCAAAATTGACACAAAATAGTTTTTAAATAAAATATTATATTATTAATTGTTATTTTATTCCTAAAAATCTAAGGTTCGGCCAAATGACTTAGATAAGGATATATATATTAATAATAAACAATTTGGGGTTCGTTTGGCATCTTATAGTAAGTGTATTAACCATATAGTGAAAGAAAACAAAAAGACATGGTAAAAGTTAAATTATTTAACTTAGAGTTAAGTCTAATTGATAAGGTTAAAATAATACCCTAAACTTGTCTAAATCCTATTGGTTGATAGGATTTCGACCCTTCCCCACTTTAGCTTAGAAATAAGACCCTTTGGAACCATTATAAACCGATTTTGACTTTAATATAAAATAATATTTTGAGATATTCCTAAGGTGCCCCTCTCCTCCCTTATAAAAGGGCACCTCCTCCCCCTCCTCCTCACACCAAATTGAGCACTCAAGCTCGGTCAACCCCTGCCATTTTCTCCTCTCAACTTCCCTAGAATAATACTAGAGGTCCTGGTATTCTTCAAAGACCAATCTTAGTTCCCTAAGTGGAGGATTCAAAGAGGCGTTCCAAAGAAGAGGTAATATCCGTTACCGATCTTTTCAAATTCTTTCTTCTTCAACTTCTTCTCCATTAGTTGTTTCATGATAAAGTAAAAACATCAGTATTACTTACATACTGATATTTTATTATAAATATGAAACAACCCTAATTCACCTTCTATCCATCCTACGGAAAAATGAAATCACCGCGCGTGCGTACGTACGGAATACCGTCTCCACACCGTGGTGTAATCTATTTTCCACCATCACTTTAAAAGGATGGGTATAATGGTGTAATGAGTAACTATTTATGATTATTATAAAGTAATATTGATACTGAAATAATATATATATATACTCCAATACAATTCCACGATCATAGGAACGATATCATCACTCGTGCGTACGTACGGAATACCGTCTCCACGATGTGAAGCGACTCGTTCTACATGATCATCATTACATAATAATTATATAAATGAATTGAATGAATAAATATGATATATGTTACACTAATACCATTCTGGATATAAGGTATCTATAACCGTAAATGAAGAATAAGAATTTATTCGGCAAAACACGTATAAGAACAAAAGGCAATAAAGACCCGAGTAACAAGTAACAATGAAATATTACTAACAAGAAGATAAGAATATGACCATATATGATATCATATCAATATGTATGATTATGGAATAAGTAAATAACATTATTTAAACCATTATACAGGAACTTCAGACACGTACAAAGCAAATCGGACCTAAGGTAAGGGAAATATCACAATCTCATTTTTATCCGAGATTGTTTATTCGTAAGTATTTACTGGGGTGTATTTTATTATCCACATCCATGTTTCATCAATATGTAATATTATTTACATCCACCTACAATTGTTTAAATCCATTTTTACCCTTCGGTGAGATTTTAGTAATATGTATGAAAGGAATCTTTTGTCGTTTTTCGTACGAGGTACTTTTTGACTTTTCTGACAAAAGTACGAAGAATGTTTTTTTAACTTATACGGCATGAATGGATTCTTAAAACATTATTTCCAAGAAGCTTCCTTTACAAGTATTCAAGTTTATTTTTAATCAACTTCTTTTAGTTTAATGTTGTATGACATTCCAAGAAAGGAAAAATGTTTTTGAAGAAGAAAGGATATTTTCCTCAAAAATGGAGTTCAAGTGTTTTATAAAAATTCCTTTCCATCTAAGATAATAAAGGGTTATGTTTTTATCCCTATTATTACATTGATTTGATTATGTTTTGAGGGAATTATTTTTATGAAGTCATTTACCTTATATGATTTGTTTTATGATGTCATGATTTTTCAAGAATCCCATTTTTGTTACATGTGTTATGTGATGATGTATGATTTATGATTATGTGGCACACATAAGAAAAGATTCATTATAAGATGGGTGGGACATATATCTCCCTCCAATGCATTGGGTAAAGATTTTATATCTCATGAGATAGACACGGCTGGAACGGACGGTTATTTCGGTTCAGTGATACAGGACTGAAACGAGGAGTGAACTCGGTTCAGAAAGGGACTTTGTCCACTAAGATATTCTTGGCAATGAGTCATGACTAACAAGAAATGATTTTCCATGATTATGTGTGCATGCCACAAAGCTTCAAGTTTTATGTTATGATTATGGGGATCTCGATTTCACTTCTTTGATTTGTTCTATGTTAAGATATTATGATCTCTTTTGGAGGTTATGATTTTCAAAAAGATATGATATGATTTTTATTTCCTTTATTTTCCCTTACTGAGCATTTGAGCTCACCATTTTATGTGTTCTTTTCCCCAGGTCAGGAAGATGGATATTAAGTAGAATATACTAAAAGGGACCCTAGATATGATGAAATAAATGGGAGACACTGTAGAAGATTTATGAACCAGTTGTTTATGTTTCCCAGTTTCTAAAGACACTATACCTATACGGTCCTTTGTGGTTTTGTCATATGTTGTAATAAGTGTGCTTCACATTTGAAGTATTAACAATGTATGTAAAGTATGGGTCGTTATAGTTGGTATCAGAGGAAAGGTATAGTCAACCTTTGGAAACTAGGATGTGAAAGCCTTAGTAAGAACCCTAAGGATAAGTCTAAGCATAGAACTCAATATTAGTGTTTTAGAAATGGCCATGAATACCCTAGGATAAAACCTTAAGTGTGAAATTTTATACTTGATTATGTGGTTTTCCTATTATAATTAGTGTTGCTCACACTATTCTTCTTGGTTTTCGTTAATGGCTGGAACCCGAAGGAACCGTGTTAATGCGGAATGCGATGGGAAATGCAATGATTGTCCCCCTGAGCAACCAAACGATATGGGAGATGGAATGCAAAATCTTGTAGCCATGCTCACACAACTTTCTCAAGCTATGAATCATGCAGGACATCCAAACGAGCAAAGGAAGGAGCAACATTCTGTTGAATCCTTCATGAGGCAGCCTCCACCTTCTTTCAGTGGGTCTACTGATCCATTAGTTGTCGAACAATGGATTAGTACTACTGAAAAGATATTTTCAGTTCTTCAATGTTCTGAACATGATAAAGTCATCCTAGTAGTGTATCGTTTGGAAGGAGATGCTGATCAATGGTGGAATCTTATTAAGAATACGAGGCAAAGGGATGAAATTGAGTCTATGGAATGGGACGAGTTCAAGAACTTATTTTTCAACAAGTACTTACCTCGTATTCTCCGAAAAAATATGGAGAAAGAGTTTCTTGAACTGAAGCAAAGGGATGATGAATCTGTTGGTACCTATGAAGCAAATTTTACAAGACTTTCAAGGTACGCTTCTGGTATTATTATCCAACCTGAGAGTAAGATCGATCTATTCTTTAGTGGCTTAAAACCAAGTCTTCGAAGGGCGTTAGCCATAAGGGACTTCAATAGCTACGAGGAAATCATTCGATGTGATCTCAAAGTCGAGATGGATATTGGAGTAACCCATCAGTCACATGGGTTTGATAAGAAGAGGAAGATGGAATTCAAAGGAAAATCTAAAGAGCACACTGAAAAGAAGATGAACTTTCCCTTATGCTCAAATTGTGGAAAGAAACATGGAGGGAGTTGTCTTAAAGGGACAAGTAAATGTTTTAAATGTGGAAAGGAAGGTCATCGGGCATTTTAATGCCGCGATAATTGGAAGAAGATGTCTAATGACGCCAACAAAGGAAGGGATACACAGAATGAACCTACTACACTTCAATGTTTCAAGTGCAAGGAGATGGGTCATTATGCCAATCAATGCCCAAATCCAAGGGTTGATGATGATGGTCAACGTCAACAAAATCTTAAGGCTAAAGACAAAGGAAAGTCACATGCAATTTCTATCAGCGATGTGGAGTACGATAACAAAGTGGTGAAAGGTACACTTACCATCCACTCTAAAGTAGCAAATGTTTTATTTTATTCTGGATCCACCCACTCTTTTATTTCTGAAAATTTTTCTAAGGGTATCACCATACTACCTCAACAATTAGATGTTGAGTTAGCTGTGACAACACCTAATGGCACAACAGTCGCATCAAAAGTTTATAATTCTTCTCCGATCGAAGTTTGTGGGAAAGTGCTTCCTGCAAATCTTGTGATCCTTCCTTTACTGGAATTATATGTGATTCTTGGCATTGATTGGCTTTCTCTACATGGAGCTCATATCAATTTCCAATGAAGGGAAGTCACATTTCATATTCCAGATCAATCTACGATCATCTATCAATGCAAGGATGAACATAACCTTCCAGTGGAAATTTCTTCCATCTTATGGGTATTGATTCCACTAAATGAAGGTTATTTATCTCAAATGGTTGGTGAGAAACTCACGATTATGAATATGCCCATTGCACGGGAGTTTGATGATGTATTTCCGGAGTAATTACCGGGTCTTCCACCAAATCGTGAAGTTGAGTTTTCAATAGAACTCGTACCGGGCACATTGCCAATTTCAAATACACCTTTTAGAATGGCCCCAATTGAGTTGCAGGAATTGAAGAAGCAACTCCAAGAGAATCTTCATAAGGGATTCATACGCCCTAGTGCGTCACCTTGGGGAGCACCTGTTCTATTTGTTAAGAAGAAAGATGGATCAATGAGACTCTGCATTGATTATCGAGAACTTAACAAGATCACTATCAAAAACAAATATCCTCTCCCACGCATTGATGACTTATTTGACCAACTACGCAGAGCTCAATACTTTTCCAAGATTGATCTTCGTTCAGGGTATCATCAATTAAGGGTCAAAAGGGAGGATATACCAAAGACGGCTTTCCGTACAAGGTATGGACACTATGAATTTATAGTGATGCCATTTGGTCTTACTAATTCCCCTGCTATCTTCATGGATCTAATGAATAGAGTCTTTAGAGACTATCTTGATCAATTTGTGGTAGTTTTTATAGACGATATTCTTGTCTATTAAAAGAGCAAAGAAGAGCATGAAGATCACTTGAGAATTATATTGAAGACCCTGAGAAAGGAGAAGCTTTATGCCAAATTTACCAAGTGTGAATTTTGGCTTCAAAAAGTTGCATTTTTTGGTCACATAATCTCAAAAGAGGGGATATCTGTGGATCCAGCAAAAACAGAGGTTATCGAAAGATGGTCAAGACCAACAACAGTAACTGAGATCCGAAGTTTTCTTGGTTTGGCTGGATATTATCGACGTTTTGTAAAGGATTTTTCACGATTATCTAATCCACTCACCAAGTTGACTCGGAAAGGAGTTAAGTTTGTTTGGACAGAGGAATGTGAAGAGAATTTCAAGGAGTTGAAAAGAAGGTTATCCAGTGCACCTGTGCTCACACTGCCTTGTAGTGGAGAAAGGTTTGTGATCTACAGTGATGCATCCAAGAAGGGATTGGGGTGTGTTCTTATGCAAAATGATATGGTGATAGCTTATGCCTCACGACAGTTGAAAATCCATGAGCAAAATTACCCAACTCATGATTTGGAGTTGGCTGCGGTAATCTTTGCATTAAAGATTTGGAGGCATTACCTTTATGGTGAAAGGTGTGATATTTATACTGATCATAAATGTTTAATGTATATTTTCACACAAAAGGAGTTGAATATGCGTCAAAGAAGATGGTTGGAGCTGATTAAGGATTACGACTGCTCAATCCATTACCACCCTGGGAAAGCAAACAAGGTGGCAGATGCATTAAGTCGACAAGACCATGCTAGTTTATCCATGATGAGGATCACAAAGGATCAAATATTTATGGATTTATAAAGGATGGATCTTGGAATTATAATGGAAGGGGAAAATCTTATATTTCTCAAATGAATGCTCAACCATCTATACATGCGAAGATTAAGGAGGCACAGAAAGAAGATGTCGAGTTACAAAAGAAGGTGAGAAATGTTCCTGAAATCAACCTTGATTGTGATGGGATAATAAAGTTCCGGAATCGGGTCTGTGTTCCTCCCATCCCCAAATTAAAGAAGGATCTGCTGGATGAGGCTCATAGTTCTTCATTCTCTATTCATCCTGGAAGCATGAAGATGTATATGGACCTAAAAGAGTACTTCTGGTGGGGTGGCATGAAAAGAGATGTTTCTGAATATGTCTCTCGATGCTTGGTTTGTCAACAAGTTAAAGCTGAGAGACATAAGTCTAAGGGGATGTTACAACCATTACCCATACCCGAATGGAAATGGGAAAACATCACTATGGACTTTGTCACAGGACTTCCTAAAACATCCAAAGGCAATAATGCTATTTGGGTCATAGTTGATCGTCTTACAAAGTCTGCACACTTCATTGCTATTAGAGAGGATTTCCCTGTAGATCAGCTTGCCAGGATATATGTAAAGGAAGTAGTAAGATTGCCTGGAGTACCACTTTCTATTATATCTGATCGGGATCCGAGATTTACCTCGAAGTTCTGGCGAAGTCTTCAGCATACTCTGGATACAGAGTTGAGTTTCAGCACTGCTTATCATCCCCAGACAGACGGTCAGTCTGAGAGAACAATTCAAACCCTAGAAGATATGTTGAGAGATTGCTCTATGGATATCAAAGGAGGTTGGGATCAACACCTACCTTTGGTAGAATTTTCTTATAATACTAGCTTTCACTCCAGTATTCAGATGGCTCCTTATGAAGCTCTCTATGGAAAGAAATGCAGGACTCCAACTTGCTGGGATGAAGTTGGGGAAAGAAAGCTGTTAGGACCTGATCTCGTTGATGAAATGGCAGAAAAGGTTAGATCTATTCAACAACACATAAGAGCAGCTCAGAGTCGATAGAAAAGTTATGCCGACAACCGAAGAAAAGACCTAGAGTTTGAAGTGGGTGATAAAGTGTTCTTACGAATATCTCCCTAGAAAAGGGTTATGAGATTTGGAAAGAAGGGGAAGTTGAGCCCTAGATATATCGGTCCTTTCGAAATACTGGATCGTGTTGGGAAGGTAGCATACCGATTGTCACTTCCACCGAATCTCTCTCAAGTTCACGCTGTGTTCCATGTATCTCTCCTGAGAAAGTACATACCTGATCCTTCACATGTACTCAGCTCAGAAGTTGTACCGTTGGAGCAAGATCTTTCTTATGAAGAACAACCGATAGAGATTCTGGATCATAGCAAAAAAGTCCTACAAAACAAGACCACTCGATTGGTGAATGTTTTATGGAGGAACCACCAACTTGAAGAAGCTACATGGGAGCTTGAGGATATGATGAGGGTGAAGTATCCTCATCTGTTTGTTACAAAGTGACGAATTTCGAGGGTGAAATTCTTTTTAAGGGGATAGAATGTAACACCCGAGATTTTTATGAGTAATATTTTGTTTTTTATATATCATCAAAGGAATCTTTCACTACATACTAGCTTGGCTTACTTTACACGCAATCACGACCTTCCTCGATAGCTTGCGTCGTACGCAATACCGAGTTTCACTAAACAACGATATACTATTAAAATACTATTAAAACTAGCCGTTATGAATATTAATAACCACTTTTTGAAATTTTATAAATTTTATTTTTTAAAATGGACTTCCTTTTTGGATTCGGAATACCGAAATTATCCTAGGGTGAAATTTTGGTATTTTTCTGAAAACATTCAATTTCTGATGAATAGTGAAACAACTAAGTGGTAGGTTAAAAACTGAATATTCCATAAAACATAATTTTACCGCTTCTGTGAATGGAAATTCGAAAATCTGACAGACACGGTTGATATCAGTAAGTAAAATGTGGTTCAATGAGATAAAAATAATTTTTTGGTGAATAGTAACTTTTTACTTTTTTTTACCGCAGTTAATAGTAAATAGGGTAACTAAGGGTAAATATGATATTACTATTACCCTAACACATGTCCTAATTCTATTGGATAAGTGTAATTCGACCAAAAACAACCTTATGAATAAAATATGACCATTTAGGCCCACTTGGGTTAGATTAGGACATTTATTATTAATTTATTTAAAGAAGGGTTAAAATAGTTAAAATCAAAGTTTAATACGTAAATAATTTTTAATATGGGGTGATACATAAGATAAATTCGACTATAAATATTCATTAGAACGATAAAAATATTTCCTACATAATGGTATTTTATTTATAATTTTTAGAAATTAAATAATTTAATTTATTTAGGACACAATTATGATGCAGTAATTATCTTATTTATGAAATATTGACATAATTGATGTTATAAACACCAAAATAAATTGAATTTGAGACTTTTTATGAATTACACAAATTTTTTAGGTTACTATGATATATTAGTGTTGATTTAATCAACTTGGTTAGAACATATAATTCTGTTATGACTTTCACAAAAATCATATATCAAATAGTGTCAAAATTGACACAAAATAGTTTTTAAATCAAATATTATATTATTAATTGTTATTTTATTCCTAAAAATCTAAGGTTGAGCCACATGACTTAGATAAGGATATATATATTAATAATAAACAATTTGGGGTTCGTTTGGCATGTTATAGTAAGTGTATTAACCATATAGTGAAAGAAAACAAAAAGACATGGTAAAAGTTATATTATTTAACTTAGAGTTAAATCTAATTGATATGGTTAAAATAATACCCTAAACTTGTCTAAATTCTATTGGATGATAGGATTTCGACCCTTACCCACTTTATCTTCGAAATAATACCCTTTTGAACCATTATAAACCGATTTTGACTTTAATATAAAATAATATATTGAGATATTCATAAGGTGCCCCTCTCCTCCCTTATAAAAGGGCACCTCCTCCCCCTCCTCCTCACACCAAATTGAGAATTCAAGCTCGGCCAACCCCTGCCATTTTCTCCTCTCCACTTCCCTAGAATAATCATAGAGGTCCTGGTCTTCTTCAAAGACCAATCTTAGTTCCCTAAGTGGAGGATTCAAAGAGGCGTTCCAAAGAAGAGGTAATATCTGTTACCGATCTTTTCAATTTCTTTATTCTTCAACTTCTTCTCCTTTAGTTGTTTCATGATAAAGTAATAACATATGTATTACTTACATAATGATATGTTATTATAAATATGAAACAACCCTAATTCACCTTCTATCCATCCTACGGAAAAATGAAATCACCGCGCGTGCGTACGTATGGAATACCGTCTCCACGCCGTGGTGTAATCTATTTTCCACCATCACTTTACAAGGATGGGTATAATGGTGTAATGAGTAAATATTTATTATTATTATAAAGTAATATTGATACTGCAATAATATATATATATACTCCAATACAATTCCACGATCATAGGAACGATATCATCACTCGTGCGTACGTACGGAATACCATCTCCACGATGTGAAGCGACTCGTTCTACATGATCATCATTAAATAATAATTATATAAATGATTTGAATGAATAAATATGATATATGTTACACTAATACCATTCTGGATATAAGGTATCTATAACCTTAAAAGAAGAATAAGAATTTATTCGGCAAAACACGCATAAGAACAAAAGGCAATAAAGACCCGAGTAACAAGTAACAATGAAATATTACTAACAAGAAGATAAGAATATGACCATATATGATATCATATCAATATGTATGATTCTGGAATAAGTCAATAACATTATTTAAACCATTATACAGGAGCTTCGGACACGTACAAAGCAAATCGGACCTAAGGTAAGGGAAATATCACAATCTCATTTTTATCCGAGATTGTTTACTCGTAAGTATTTACTGGGGTGTATTTTATTATCCACATCCATGTTTCATCAATATGTAATATTATTTAAATCCACCTACAATTGTTTAAATCCATTTTTACCCTTCGGTGAGTTTTTAGTAATATTTATGAAAGGAATCTTTTGTCGTTTTTCGTACGAGGTACTTTTTGACTTTTCTGACAAAAGTATGAAGATTGTTTTTTTAACTTATACGGAATGAATGGATTCTTAAAACATTATTTCCAAGAAGCTTCCTTTACAAGTGTTCAAGTTTATTTTTAATCAACTTCTTTTAGTTTAACGTTGTATGACATGTTAAGAAAGGAAAAATGTTTTTGAAGAAGAAAGGATATTTTCCTCAAGATGGAGTTCAAGTGTTTTATCAAAATTATTTTCCATCTAAGATAATAAAGGGTTATGTTTTTATCCCTATTATTACATTGATTTGATTATGTTTTGAGGGAATTAATTTTATGAAGTCATTTACCTTATATGATTTGTTTTATGATGTCATGATGTTTCAAGAATCCCGTTTTTGTTACATGTGTTATGCGATGATGTATGATTTATGATTATGTGGCACACATAAGAAAGGATTCATTATAAGATGGGTGGGACCTATATCTCCCTCCAATGCATTGGGTAAAGATTTTATATCTCAGGATATAGACTTGGCTGGAATGGAAGGTTATTTCAGTTCAGTGATACAGGACTGAAACGAGGAGTGAACTCGGTTCAGAAAGGGACTTTGTCCACTAAGATAGTCTTGGCAATGAGTCATGACTAACAAGAAATGATTTTCCATGATTATTTGTGCATTCCACAAAGTTTCAAGTTTTATGTTATGATTATGGGGATCTCATTTTCACTTGTATGATTTGTTCCATGTTAAGATATTATGATCTCTTTTGCAGGTTATGATTTTCAAAAAGATATGATATGATTTTTATTTCCTTTATTTGCCCTGCTGATTGTTTGAGCTCACCCTTTTATGTGTTCTTTTCCCCAGGTCAGGAAGATGGATATTAAGTATAATATGCTAAAAGGGACCCTAGATATGATGAAATAAATGGGAGACACTGTAGAAGATTTATGAACCAGTTGTTTATGTTTCCCAGTTTCTAAAGACACTATACCTATACGGTCCTTTGTGGTTTTGTCATATGTTGTAATAAGTGTGATTCAATTTTGAAGTATTAACAATGTATGTAAAGTATGGGTCGTTATATATAAAGGATGGAGTAAATGGAATTATACACTATATTATACTGGAATTATATTATAGATTTATATCATTATGATTTCATTCCATTAAATACGAAATAGAAATGAAAGTAGCGTTCATGCGTACGTACGGCTTACCGTCTTCATGAATGGTGCATTTCATTTCTTACCTCTAAATGTTACGTAATATTATAAATGAATATATATACTGGATATATATGATATATATGACATCTAAATCATGAATATAATTCTGGAGATAACGGATATTCTACCACATAAACAACTTGTAATTATAAGAAGTTTATTGTTGACTCAATTACCAAAGACCGACAAAACGACCGTTATTAACTTAAATAATTACATAATGTTCATAACATTGTAATAAGTGATATAAATAGGTTAATGAAATTAAAAATGGTTCTTAATAAGGTATATATTAACTCTAGTTTATTATTCAGGAGGTTAAAGAACGGTTGAGACAAGTCAGACACGAGGTAAGGGAATTTCTTAACCCAACTTCCATTCTTTGGGTTAATCACCTACTTTCAAATTATGTCATTATATTATTATGTCCTATTTTGTATATTTACATTCTATATGTGTACCTATAGTGAATACACATAATAGTTCTCTTTTATTTTAAAAATGATCTTTTTAAGGAATTCATCTCAATCTCATTTCATTGAGGCATATTTGGTTTTATACACAACTTTCTTTTATATGGTTTATAAACCCCTTTGACTTTTACGTTTATTCAAAAGGAATCTTTTTTATATGAAGCGTTTTACTAAACGACAAAAAGGGAATGTTTTTCTTCCGTACATATGCGGCGACAACGACTTCTCCTCCGCTGTGACCATTATTTGAGTTTCGGCTTCCTCTACAAGCCATCACGTTTTTTTTATGAAAAATAAATACAAAGTTTTAACTTTCTTTTATTTTGGTATTGAAAATGGGTTTGAAAGAATTTTTATTATATCAATGTGTTGTATTGATATATTGTGATTGAAATGTGGAAATGTTATGTTTCTTTTATCCATGTTTTATGTGATACGATTGTGTTATGGTTTATGATATGTTTAAACCTGTTCATATGAGGAATGCATTGGTCTTAATAAGTGACGGGTGGAGCCCGCTATAGCTCCTCGATGCATCGGTAGGTCTCATGAGACAACTATACATGGAATTGGCCGAGGGCCTTTCCCAATTTGACTTATGGTTTTATCCGAGGCCTTAATCATTTTAGATGTCTTGGCCGAGGCCTTGACAAAATGTTTCAGAATGTCTGGCATTATGCATTCCATCATTATGAAAGTGGTTATTGATATTGCATGTGATTATTCGACCAGTAGAATATCCATGAAAATAAGTAAATGGAATTATCTCATTTTACTTTTGCCATATTATGTTGAAGTTCATGTTTAAAAGGATTTTGTTTTATTTATACATTGCCTTAATTGTTAATGTTTATTTATAAAAGATTCCGCAATATTGTTATCCTTACTGAGCATCAGAGCTCACCCCTTTCAATTTTTTAATATTTTCCAGGATGTGAAGAAGTATTTTATGAATGACCTGCAGGGATTGTCAGAAGAGGATATGAGTGTGGACTATGGAGACATTGTTATTGTAGTTTTTCACTTTATGATGTAATGTAAGACTTATGAATGTATCTAGTGTATCCAAGGCTACTAAACTAATCGGTCTTTCGAGACTTGATATTTTGTGATCATGCCAATGTTACGAAGTAATGCACTGACTCTGGGTTGCTGGGGTCGGGGCGTTACAGTTGGTATCAATGGCAGTTTAGTACTAACCTTGGAAGATAGATTTAGATAAACTCTGATTAGAGCACATAGCCCAAAGATAGACTTTGAGGATTAGTATAGAAGAACATCCTATAATTTTGTTATTGTAGAGATTTTGTGAGTTTTCTAAGCAATAAATCCCTATCTGGATACGAGCAGGTAGAGGCGGCTCTGCCACAGATGTACCTAGGGGTAAAACCTGAAAACACCACTTTGAGCTAGACTCGAACGGGAACTGGTGCACGACAACGGGCCTTGCTGCACTCTTGGTTACGACACTCCTGGGAGATATGCTTAGGATAGTTCTCATTTTCTTTACAAACCACTATGAACTGTTATGAGTATATACTTCCGCAAATAAAACCTTTTTATTATTATGGATTATATCCATAAATAGTTCAATTTATGTTAAGTATTTTACAAGTATGGAATTATGTATTTTGATTCATAAACTAATCTAGTTTATGCCATTGTGTAGAAATGGCGCCTAGTGGAAGGAATGGAAACCGTATCAATGCATGCACTCCATGTAGGGATTTCCCTCCTGCTCAAGATAATTATGGTGGATCTGGAGATACAACTGGTGCTGATCAACTTATTACCATACTGGGACAACTCACTCAAGTTATGAATAATAACCTTACTCGTATGGATCACCCTGATCCACAACGTGGAGGATCAATGTTAGACCACTTCATGAGGCAACAACCACCAACATTTAATGGGGGTACAAATCCGTTAGTAGCAGAGCAATGGATAAACTCCTTAGAGAAAATATTCCATGCCTTGGGGAGTAGCGAAAGGGAGAAGGTTGTCATGGCAGTTTACCGCCTCACTGGAGATGCTGATCAGTGGTGGTCGCTGATTCAAAACAAAAAAGGAAGATGATGATGTATCGAATATGGAATGTTGGGAGTTCAAAGAGATTTTCTTAGAAAAATACATTCCTCGTGACCATCGAGCAGATATGGAAAGGCAATTTCTGAGTCTGAGGCAGAAGGAGGATGAGAATGTCACAAAGTATGACGATAACTTTACAAGGTTAGCGAGGCATGCTACCGATTATATAAGTAACCCAAGGATTAATATTGATCATTTCTTTGATGGGTTAAAACCATTTCTCCATCGAGCTTTAGTATCACAATCCTTATCATCATACGAAGATATTGTCTCGTGTGCTATTAAGACAGAAAAGGAATTCTCTAAGTCTTATGACAACAATGTATAGCAAGAGAAGAAGAGAACGGTGGAACAAGAGACAGATAAAGGGAAAAAGGGAAAGAATGATTTTCCATTATGTGATACTTGTGGGAAGAATCACCCTGGAACTTGCCTAAGAGGAATGGGATTTTGTTATAAATGTGGAGAAAAGGGTCACCAAGCTCGTGATTGCAAGGGAAAGAAAGAGGCTATCAAAGTGGAATGCTACAATTGTAGAGAAATGGGTCATTATGAAAATGAATGTCCTAAGCGTCAGGGAAACTTACCTCAGAAAAGGCCAAGGGATCAAGGACAATCTTATGCTGTTACTACAGTTGAAGCAGAATAACTAATGTATTGGTGCTTTTGGACTCATGGATTATATTCTGGTTATTAGAATAATGTGATATATATATAAGGATTGTACTGCAGTACTTGTTGTTTCATTAAGGTTTTAATATGATGAAGGTAATCATATTTTTAGTATATGACAATAAGAGAAACTTTACTTTTTTTGGGGGATCTGATAAATTGATTTTGGAATTAAAAGACCTTTTAGAGAAAGTCTGGACAGAGGTATTTTGGATAACTATAAAGGTTGGAGTGGATTGAGTTGATCTTTGGATAGTATTGTTTAAGGTTAAAAAATTTATGAAGATTATTTTTGGAATATTATAATACTATAGTTTTAGGAAAAGGACAACCTGCAGGGTGGGGCATAACCCGTCGCGCCGAACAAAGCTGCAGGAATCGAACCCACAACCATAGTGCGATAGGCCTTTATTTCCTACCACTAGCCTACAGGAAGTCCCTGGTTATTAAAAAATAATTTTACTAATCTAAATTGTATGTGTTAACATTTGGAACCTTATACAATTAGGATAAGTATAATATTTTTGAGTTCTATTATCTTTTTGAGTGAAAGATGAGTTGAAGGTTGAAACTCTAATTGTCAAGCATAAATATATATATACCTATCTCTTATTCAATGAATAAATTAATTCTTAAACATTCGTAAAGGGATATTAAAACAAAAAAAATGTGTTATCCTAATACCTTATGTCTTGTTGAACTATTGATATTTTAAATCAACATAGATTGAAGGCTTTGAGGCCCTCAATTTGACAGTTGATTGTGATTGATGACCTCAATCACTCCCTACATATATTTACATTTTTCCTCCAATTATATGTCTCTAATTGCCACCAATGTTCTCCTAATCGAGATCATAATTGGGTGGTGACTTTTTCATATCCCTTTCCCTCTTATTAAGGCTAAATTTTATTATTCTTATTTCCGATGTGGGTTTTCCTCAAAGGTATTTTCTCTTTTCAACCTTTTATTTTCAAAGAAAAATTTCAAATTGCGAGGACGCAATTTATTGAAGGAGGGGAGAATGTAACACCCCGAGCTTCCATGATACGCTTCTCATTCAATAATGCAATAGCTTGCATTGTACGCAACTTCGGGTTCTAAAACACTGTGACTAATCAAAGTAGCCGTTATGAATAGTAATAACCACTTTTTAAAATTATAGAAATTTTATATTTCAAAATGGACTTCATTTTTGTATTCGTAATATCGAAATTATCCAAAGTTGAATTTTCTGTAATTTTCTGAGAACTTCCAATTTTTTATGAATAGTGAAAATTACTTAAAAACAACTTTTTTAATCAAAATAATTTATAGTGATAAATTATACTATTTAGTGGTTTTAAAGTATAATTAGAATATATTTTTACCATTTTATCCAATGGTGGTCATTAGAATTAATTTATCATTGAAATTGGACATAAACAATTGTCAATCTTTTGATATAAATTGTTTCTTAAAAAAACGCTATTGTTGTGACAGCGGGAATTAATTATAAAATTAATTAATGCAACTTATATGTTTGGAATTTTGTAAAATATACATCATTTTTGAATTCGGAATATCAATTATATCTTAGGGTGAAATGTTGGCATTGTTCTGAAAAACTTCAATTTTTGATGAATAGTGAAACCACTAAGTGGTAGTTAAATAACTGATTTTTCGTTTAAATGAAATATTACCACTTCTGTGATTTGATTTTCAAAAATCCGACATACATGGTTTTCATTAAGAAATAAAATGTGGTTCAATGAGATTAAAATAAATTTTTTGTGAGTAGTAACTTTTAAGTTCTTAATAGCGATTAGAGGTAATTAGTGTAGTTTAAGGTAAAAATAATGTTTTAATAATATGAGATGAGCTTGACACTTGTCCTACTCCTATTGGATGAGTCATGGCCGACCAAGACAACCCATGGGTCAACTTGGGGACCCCATGGAGCCACTTTGGTTGGAAAATGACATTAATATATATTTATTTAATGTAAAAGTAAAAAATGACACAAACATGAAATGTTTTACTAAAACAATTTTTACATGGGGTTAATCAAGTCATATTTTTGACTCTAAATAGTCATCGGAAAGCTAAAAAGATTTCCTAAATCATAGTATTTTTTTATAATTTTTAGACATTAAATAAATTAAATTATTTACGACATCATTATGATGTAGCGATGACCTCATTATTCAACGATTTTAATAAAATGAAAAGACAATGTACAATCCAAGGCTTACATTTGTCCAAAGACTATTGTATGGGTAGATTTAGAACCCTTATCACCTTAGACACGAATTATATAAGTGTGGGACCTTTAGAATCCGAAAATCATTGTATAATAATGTAAAATTTTCTTACTTTCCAAGAGTGCCCCTCCTATCCTCTTATAAAAGGCCCCCACCTCTACCACCTCATTCACACTTTCAAGCCATTTGGCTCGTCCAACCTCTACCCAAATACTCTCCCAACTTCCCCCTATTACTCCTAGAAGCCTCACTTTGGGCAGAACTCTTCCCAAGGAAGCCTTTGGCTCAAATCAAAAAGAGTTACCCGATTTTGAGGTAATGTCTTCTCTAATGTTGTTTTGTTTTATTTTTCTTCTCCAACCCCCTAAGCTCTTTTTATTCATTTCTTTTGTAACAAAAGCAGTATCCTAAATATACTAGGATGTTGTTATAAGAATGATTCGAGCTACACTTACACACACCTACATCTAATGGTTAAAGAACATACGGTTTCCGTGGATGGTGAATTTCTGCCTCACGAAACGATGATTGTTCAACACTCATATAACACCTTCAAAGGTGGCCATTAAGATGTCACTATATTTATATATGATATATAATATGTTTATGTTTTACTTATTCTTCTGTATTTCTCATTTATGGAATACTTTATGATTTCCATTATGGGTAAAACGCGATAATTTCATTATAGGAAGTGTGGACTACCGCCCCCTCAAAGTGATTTGAATCGTTAATGCCATATGTGGGATGTATAAAGGATGGAGTAAATGGTATTATACACTATATTATACTGGAATTATATTATAAATTTATATCATTATGATTTCATTCCATTAAATACGAAATAGAAATGAAAGTAGCGTTCATGCGTACGTACGGCTTACCGTCTCCATGAACGGTGCATTTCATTTCTTACCTCTAAATGTTACGTAATATTATAAATGAATGTGCATACTGGATATATATGATATATATGACATCTAAATCATGAATATAATTCTGGAGATAATGGATATTCTACCACATAAACAACTTGTAATTATAATAAGTTTATTGTTGACTCAAGTACCAAAGATCGACAAAACGACCGTTATTAACTTAAATAATTACATAATGTTCATAACATTGTAATAAGTGATATAAAAAGGATAATGAAATTAAAAATGGTTCATAATAAGGTATATATTAACTCTAGTTTATTATTCAGGAGGTTAAAGAACGGTTGAGTCAAGTCAGACCCGAGGTAAGGGAATTTCTTAACCCAACTTTCATTCTTTGGGTTAATCTCCTACTTTCAAATTATGTCATGATATTATTATGTCCTATTTTGTATATTTACTTTCTATATGTGTAACTATAGTGAATACACATAATAGATCTCTTTTATTTTAAAAATGATCTTTTTAAGGACTTCATCTCAATCTCCTTTCATTGAGGCATATTTGGTTTTATACACAACTATTTTTTATACGGTGTATAAACCCCTTTGACTTTTACGTTTATTCAAAAGGAATAATTTTTATACGAAGAGTTTTACTAAACGAAAAAAAGGGAATGTTTTTCTTTCCTTACATATGTGGCGACAATGACTTCTCCGCCGCCGTGACCATTATTTTAGTTTCAGCTTCCTCTACAAGCCATCACGTTTTTTTAATGAAAAATAAATACAATGTTTTAACTTTCTTTTATTTTGGTATTGAAAATGGTTTTGAAAGAATTTTTATTATATCAATGTGTTGTATTGATATCTTGTGATTGAAATGTGGAAATGTTATGTTTCCTTTATACATGTTTTATGTGATACGATTATGTTATGGTTTATGATATGTTTAAACCTGTTCATATAAGGAATGCACTAGACTTAATAAGTGATGGGTGGAGCCCGCTATAGCTCCTCGATGAATCGGTAGGTCTCATGAGACAACTAGATGTGGAATTGGATGAGGACATTTCCCATTTTGATTTATGGTTTTGGCCGAGGCCTTAATCATTTTAGATGTCTTGGCCGAGGCCTTGACAAAATGTTTCAGAATGTCTGCCATTATGCATTCCATCGTTATGAAAGTGGTTATTTATATTGCATGTGATTATTCGACCAGTAGAATATCCATGTGAATAATTAAATGGAATTATCTCATTTTACTTTTTCCATATTATGATGAAGTTCATGTTTAAAATGATTTTGTTTTATTTATACATTGCCTTAAATGTTAATGTTTATTTATGAAAACTTCTGCAATATTGTTATCCTTACTGAGCATCTGAGCTCACCCCTTTCAATGTTTTAATATTTTCCATGATGTAAAGAAGTATTTTATGAATGACCTGCAGGGATTGTCAGAAGAGGATATGAGTGTGGACTATGGAGACTTTGTTATTGTAGTTTTTCACTTTATGATGTAATGTAAGACTTATGAATGTATCTAGTGTTTCCAAGGCTACTAAACTAATCGGTCTTTCGAGACTTGATCTTTTTTGATCATGCCAATGTTACGAAGTAATGCACCGACTCTGGGTAGCTGGGGTCGGGCGTTACACCAAACCCCAAGAAAAACCCCTATTAGAAGCATGGAGATTACATGTTATAACATGGAAAGGAGAAACATGAGGAGATGATCCCAAATAAACGATGATAAAACATACCTTGTATAAAATATTGATCGATAAAGCTTGGTTGCATCAAAAAAGAGCAGAATCGATCTGAGGAGTACAATTTCATTGTGAAACTCCTATGGGTAGGATTTAAATGTTCAAGCGTCTCATTTCCAATAATAGAGAGGAAGAACCAGGGAGGACGATATCTTCTCCCTTTTTAAGATTTAAAGGGAGACGGTTTACGATACACTTAATTCACCATTAAAAGAGGACCGCATTAACCCATGTGGTTAGACTGAGTAAGAACATCTCGATCCATAGGAATAATTAATATATGCTTTATGGTCTTTGAATCATCTGTCTTAATTTATGGGTTGCAACGTCACAGACGGTTCGTCATTCCAACACCGTATGAGGGTGATATGCATGATACAAGATTTGGTAATATTATTATTATTATTATTATTGGGTGTTTCGTGGACCCAATCCATGAACCATAATTTTATATCCCACACCACACTTCAATCGATCATAATAATGATAGGATCACATCGCCACTGACGAAAAGTCAATCGGACGTCGCACGTGGGAGTTATGGAGGGTCAAATATTTAATCTATGAATTCCCGAATGTTTCAGGTACCCGATCCAAAAACCCTAAAAAGACATCCAATATTGGACTCATAAATTCTGTCTGGATGTCTGGGTCACACTGCTACTGATAGTTCGTGAAACAGAGTATGCACGAGGAGGATATCGTCAAAATTCTGTTTTCCCAACGAAAATAAAAATTACATTAGTATATTATTATTATTTTTTATTTTATTTCATTCTCTCAATTCTCACATTCAAAATCCACACAAAAATCACTCTAATTTGGGGCGCATCACCCCATTCCACCTTGATTGATTTCCTTTTTTTAACTTATTTATTTTATTGCTTTAAATTTTAAATATTTATTTCCTTTAAACTCTTTCTCTCTCCAACCTCTATCTCTCTTCCTCAATTCCCTCATGCTCCAACCAAAGTGGTGCCTCCCCTTGATTTAGTCCTCTTTTAACATATTTATTTTATTTTAAAATTATTTGCTTTAATATCATAATGATTATAAAAAGTGAATAAATGTTCAGTCACTCACACACTACTCTATTTACACAACTCCTCCTTCCCCCCCATGCGCTACTTTTATGTGGCACCCAACTCCACCCTCACATCAATGTAATTATTAATAAAAGTAATAATAATAAAAACCATCATTAATATTCTAATTTAATCCCATTAAATTAGTTTACCATGGTTATTCTCAAATTAAAATAAAACCATTCCATTTAATTAATCACACACAAAAATCCACCATTACCATTTATTATTTAATATAATAGTAATAAACCCTCTTTCAATTTCATCAACGTGTCACCATCATTACCATTAATAATAATTATTATTATTGACTCCCATTATTATCTTCTAATTACTCCCTCTGTCTCATCAATTAAATCCTTCTCCCACGAAACTCATGCGACCTCTTTTAACCCTAATTTTCACCAAGTAATATACCGAAGAGGTCCGGGCGATTACATCAAAAACCTCTCAAAACATTCGCGTCCCTAAGAATTCAATACCAACATAAAGATACAAAAAAATGAAACGGGGTCCGAACAACCACACATCAAGATACCTCTCAAAAGACAGAAAGTCACAAAAGCAACAAAAGAAATTCAAAAATAAAACCTGAAAGGTCTAGCCACAAAGGGAATATCATTACATGAACATAGTTAAAAATCAAACAACTTGGGGTACTGAGCATGTATATGTGACTCATGTTCCCAAGTACTCTCCTTCATACCACCATGTCGCAACAAGGCCCAAACTAAGGGGATAGAACTCCTAGACAACACCTTCTCCTTGAGGTCTTGGATCTCTTTAGGTCACTCATTGATGATTGCATCATCATCAAAATCTATCTCTCCCCAATTGATGATGTGAGATTGATCATGAAGACAACGATGGAGCTGTGATACATGGAAAACATCATGTATCCAAATCATCTGTGGGGGATGTGCTACTTGATACGCTACTGCTCCAACAAGAGATAACAGCTCGAAAGGCCCATCAACTGGGGATAAAGCTTGATTCCACAGCCAAACCATCACTGACCATGATGGGGAGTCACTTTCATAAAACACATGATCCCCAACATTAAACTATAATGGAATCCTTCTTTGATCAACATATGATTTCTAGAGATCTTGTGTTGTATTCATTCTATCAGAAATCTCCGGAACCGTCTTTGTTGTACTATTGAACTAGTTCCGGTCCAAGAATTGCTGACTCTCTGACCCAAGTCCCGCACAACGGAGAATGCCAAGGCCGGCCACACAAGGATTCAAACGGTGCCATACCGAAGGCGGGGGGAAAATATTATTTTAATAGAGCTCCACCAAGGGTATGTACCTCATCCATGAGCCTCCAAAATCAAGAACACAAGAACGTAACATGTCTTCATGATTCAGGATGGTTCGCTATGTCTGACCATCCTTTTGAGGGTGAAAAGCAGTGCTAACGCATAATAGTGAATCAAAATCATGTTGGAGACCTCTCCACACCCTGGAGGTAAAACGAGGATCTCAATCAGAAATGATCATCCTAGGGACACCATGAACACTCACCACCCCCTCTAGATACTACCTCGACAAAACATCCACTGAGCTCGACTCCGTGATTGCTATGAAGTGGGCTGATTTTGTTAAACAATCCACTACCACCAAAATAGTATCATATCCTCACGGAGCTCGAGGTAAACCTAAAAGAATGTCCATTGAGATGTCCACCCACATCCACTGAAAAAAAATCTCTAATTGGATGGAGAAGACCACCAGGAACACGATGTTCGACCTTCACCGTCTCGAAGACTAAACATCGAGACACAAACTCTGCTTCCACATGCTTCAACCGAGGCCACCATAACTGACTCCTCAAGGATCAGTACATCTTTTTCACGCCAGGATGTACTGCTAAGTGATAACTACCGAACATTTGGGGAACCGTCACATGCATCGTCAAGGGAACAAAAATCCATCCATGATACAACAATCGATGTTGTTCATCCTCCGACCAACCATCAGGGGCCTCATCACAAACAACTCAGTCTCTCCAAACCTCCACCTCTAGATCTCCCAAATCCGACTCTACCACCTTCTACACCAGTGATGATTGAATCTTCATATGAAAAAAACAACCTCTACCCTCACCTTCTCCCATATTTGGATGAAATGATGACAGTTCTTTCATTACTCTCCACGAATCACTAGATTCACACACAACATCACTACGTGACATTCTGCTCAGCGCATCAGCTAAAACATTTCCATTTCCATGATTTTACGATATTTCGATGTCGTATTCCTGTAAGTACTCTATCTACCTTTCCTGTCATAAGTTCAAGTCACGCTGGGAGAAAATATACCTCAAACTCTTATGATAAGTGATAACCAAAAAGTGCTCATCAATGAGGTAATGTCTCCAAAAATTCAGAGAAAACACCACGGATTCCAACTAAAGATCATGGGTGGCATAGTTTCATTCATGGGGATAAAACTGTTGAGACCCATAAGAAACAAATTTCCTCTACCGCATGAGAAAACAGCCTAATCCTAGATTTGAGTCATCATAGAAAACATCAAACTGGACTCCCTCATATGAAAGAAAATGGACCAGAGAACTTACTAACATCTCTTTTAGATACTCAAATTCTAGATGACACTGATCTGTCCATATGAATGCATGATAATTATTGTTCAAAGCTATTCGAGGAGTCTCAACTTGTGATAAATGGGCTACAAACCTCCTGTAGTAGCCTTCGAGACCAAGGAAACTTCACACCTCTAACACTGTCTTGGGGGCTTCCCAAGAAACAACTGCTTATACCTTCGATGGATCCACAACTACTCCCTGTTGGGGAACAACATGCCCCATGAAATAGACTTATTGAGCCGAAAACTCACACTTCAACAACTTCTCATATAGCTGATGTTGGCAAAGAACTCCCAAAATGGCGCATTGATGCTCTGCATGCTCATCTCAAAATGTTGAGTACACACTGATGTCGTTAATGTAAACTGCCACAAATTTATCTAGGAACTCGTAGAACATAAAATTCATCAATCCCATGAATATAGATAGAGCATTAATCATGCCAAATGTCATTACAACGAACTCATAATGCCCATGACGACAACGTAAAGTAGTTTTCGGAATATCCTCATCCTTCACACGCATCTGATGATATCCTGTCCACAAGTTGATATTTGAGGACCATCATTCACCCTTCATTCGATCAAATAAATCATCAATTCACGG
The DNA here is from genome assembly GCA_963277665.1 of Viscum album. Lineage (NCBI taxonomy): Eukaryota > Viridiplantae > Streptophyta > Magnoliopsida > Santalales > Viscaceae > Viscum > Viscum album. The sequence goes on from OY728159.1 coordinate 1,219,599,529, forward strand.
AAGATGATAGTGATTTTTTATTGCCTCATTTCTTACGAGACGATAATCGACACACAAAACAAAACAACCATCGGCCTTATTCATAAACAAAACTGGTTCACCCCTTAGTGACACACTTGGTCGAACAAAACTGCACTGCAATAGACCATCAAGATGTATTTGTAGCTCTCTTAACTCAGAAGGGTCCATCCTATATGGAGACATAGAGAGAAGAGACTCTCTTGGCTATAGCTAGATCCCAAAATCGATCTCTCGTTGAAGGGTTAACGCTACAACATCTTCTGGAAAGACATCAGGGTACTCCACTACGATCCTAGGTTACGCCAACAGTAGAACCTCGGAAATAACTAGCATCATCTCAGAAATCATGGATGATAATAATGGAATGCGACTATGAACCATCCGAGGATCTCTCTATCCAAAAAACACCACTTGCTCTCCATCCACACAAGTGGAGACAATTTTTTCCCTCAATCAATCCACGATAGCCTGTACCAAATATAACCAATCCATTCTGGGGATGACATCACATGGAAGTATTCATAATGATAGGAAATCTCTCCAAGAGTGGTCTTTCCCCAATTCTAGCTCACAGTATCTACAGACTTCAAACAACTCAGCTCGACCTCCAAATGGCGTAGTAAACTCCATGTGCACTGGAAGCCTCTCTACCTCAATTCCTAAAGCATGGACAAGGGTAGGTGATATGAATAAGTGTGCCTCTCCATGACCTGGAATATGGAAGTCTCAACATTAATTAATTAATTTTTTTATTTTATTCATTTTAGGTTATCCCACCCCAAGGTCTACCCTTTCAAACACAGGAATAAAGAAGAATGAGGAATGATCCTTTCCTTGGTCTCTACCCTGCAACTAGTATCACCATGTATAGTTTCCATTGTAAGAATAAAGTTATGTACATCAGATCATAAGGGGTTCCTAAATGCCTATATCTCAGCTAGTCTCTAGTGTTTACCTCACTTTATATACATGAATGACATTGTTTCCCTACCAACCCATGCATCCTCACCTATGCATAACTCCGAACTCCATCCTATAACTCTACCAGGGCTTTAATACCACTCTGTCACGAGCCCCTCCATAGAAAGTGTACCCCTCCTCATTCAGCAATGTGAAAAGGGTAATAATGAGCCCCCGAGTCCCGCCTCTTGAAGGCCCTGGGTTGGTGACTAGCACTTAGGGTATAATAAAAACCCCAATGGGAAGCATTACCCTCTAAGATAACACAATCAGAAGAGAAAAATAAGATAGACCCCAACCAACTCCAACTCAGAACTAAAGTATAAAAGAAAACCTGAGTGAACACATGTTATGTAATAAAAAAGTACTACAACTGGGAGGAAAAAAACTACAAGTACCCAAAAGAATGTAAAAATAGAATCTACCACATGCTCGAATAGCACCTGCAACCCCAAGCTAGTAGAAACCAGCTGGATCTCCAACCTACTCCAAGTGACCTGAAAAATATATTGTATATACATAGGGTGAGAATAACAGTATACACAGTAGGATCCTCCCCGAAGCCTCTCATGAAAAATAAATAAAGCTTGTTAAAGTAGTGTGAATAACAAGTGAAAACTAACTCGTCACATAAACATGAATACAGAGTTCTCTACATCCCCATTGCTACTCTCAAAAAATTCAATCAAGAATATATCATATAATAAAGAATATCAAGGGTACCCCGCTACTACATCCCCACTAGTTTGCCTCTTTTCCCCAACATCGCACATCCGGAGCATCTCTTTCCAAATAGGCTTCCCGAAGACACATGGGCGTAGCACCACAATATACACCCAATGCAACAGAACCACCGCATCTACACACCAAAGTAACCAGGTAGTCTCTAGGAGCCACCACAGCTCGCATAATGTCTATCATACTTCGGGTATTATACCTCGAGCCATTACATCCCATTCACCGAGTAAGGATCCATGAGCCATCACAACCTATACAAGTTACACCTATAGTAGTACATAAAACACTATATCTAGAATATATGTCTGTGAATAACCACAAACCATTAAAACCCTCTATACACATATATGTGGAAAACTAACCAATATGCCTGCCATCACCAGTAACTACCAAGAGAAGAGAGCGGGCCCAAAGTGGGTAGTCAGCCATCCATCCTCCCACCGGAATGTTGGGGAAAACACCCCCCAGGGCTCAGAATCCCCAGGTTGTCAGTTTCCCTTACAGACAGGGTGGAGTAGCTTATAGAAACACAAAAAGTACAGGATATATTATATCTCGCAACCACACTATGGTAATTACATAGTCTTAGACAGAAATGCAGGTAATGTCTCTCAGACTCTGGGCTACTACTTCTATGACTACGTATCCTATAAGCACACAACCATTTAAAGAGATTTATTAGATTACTTCATTTCCTTTTTTTTATCAATTCCAGTGTATGTTTATTAATTCTTTGAACATTTATTAACCATGAAAAATTCTACATTAAATTTCACTAGTATCCCACCCAATATAAATTGCTCCATAAAAAATTACTACATCATCATTATGTTCTAGTATCTTCATCCCCATGGAATAACACCATTTATTAAACTATTTATTATAGAAATAATTTCCCACATTTTCAGGCATTCTAGAAAAACATTATATTCTACTAAACACAAGGGGTCTCAACACAGTGAGTAGATGTACTACATGTCGTGTCTTTACCTCTTATAGCAAGAGCATATACCCATCCATCCTTGAGAAGCTAAAAACTGAAATCAGGTGGCATACCTCGTGTGTAATCGCCTATTTCGGAAGAAGGGTACATAAGACCAGGTGACTCGAGTATTGGGGAAAAGTAAAGAAGATAAATAAAAATTCTAAATTACCAAGCATCCAACAATCACATCAAATCCATTCCATCATCCCTATTGTCCTCACTGACACCCACATTCATAAATTGATGCATCTCGCAACTCTAGGCGTCATCTGATGCCACACAAAAAAGCTTCCATGCCCCCTCATATCACAACAACCATACATGATCACATCACAACATAAAAAGAAAAAAAACACCACATTTAATTTGGATCTTGGACCTTTAATAATGAAGAGGGTAACTCAGAACCTTTTAAGTAATTAGAAAAAAAATCAGTTCATTAATCCATCATGAATTAACAAATTTATTATTCGTAAGTTCCAAATTCGGGAGACCTAATCACGAAGCTATCAAAAATAATTAAACATGATTACTACGTCAGTTTGATTAACATCAAATTACAACTAGAACCAGATTCATTTTCATGCCTCTTTATCTTTAGCCAATCAACTAGAAATTAATCCAAATTTACATTCTATACTGATTTCCATCAAGAAAAAATAGTTAATCAAAGAAAGAATAGATATCACACTATTTATAAAAACATGAGACAATGACATACCATCGATATCAATTTATTTATCCCATTAAATTATTTATTATGTCAATTATCTTGTCATCCAGTGGGATTAAACATTCTAGAAATACATTTTCACGTAAAATAAATGATAAACAACGAATCCCCTACCTCGAAGAGTTCTTGACGTTCCATATCCACACAATGTGTCACGATACTCCTCTCACGCCAACTACATCAACCTGAGGATGCCATACTACGACCACAACAACCAAACCCCAGAAAAACCCAATTAGAAGCATAGAGATTACACACTAATACATGGAAAGGATAAACAGAAGGAGATGATACCAAAGGAATGACGATGAAACATAACTTATATCAAAGATTGATCGATACACCTTGGTTGCATAAAAATAAGCGGAACCGATCAGAGGAGTAAAGTTTGATTGTGCAACTTTTATGCGAATTATTGAAATGTTCTAGCACCTCACAGCCAAGAACAAAGAGGAAGAAAAAGGGAGGATGATATCTTGTCCCTTTTGAAGATTTAATGGGCTATGGTTTAAGATTCGCATAATTCTCCATTAAAACAGGATCGTATTAACCCACGCAGTTTGACCGAGTAATAAAATCCAGAGCCATAGGAATATTTAATACAGGATTTATGGTCTTTGATTCATCCATCTTAATTTCAGTGTTGCAGCATCACAGACGGTTCTCCATTCCAACATTTAATGGGGGAGATATTTTGGATACAAGATCCTGTAATAATAATAATAATAATAATATTGGGTGTTTCGTAGACCCGAGCCACGAACCGTAATTTAATATCCGACATTTGACTTGAATCGATCGTATTAATGACAGGATCACATCACCACTGACGAGAAATCAATCATACATCTCAAGTGGGAGTTATGGCGGGTCGAAGAATTTATCTATTAATTCACGAGCGTTTTGGTAACCCATTCCAAAAACCCAAAAATGACATCCAATATCGGACTCATAAATTTTGTTTCGAAGTTTGGGTCACACTCCCACTGACGGTTTGTGAAACTGAGGTCGCACGTGGATGATACCATCAAAATTCAGTTTTCACAACGAAAATAATTATTACATTATTATATTATTATTATTTTTAATTTAATTTAATTCCATAAATTCTCACATTCAAAATCCACTCACAAAATATCTCCAATTTGGTGCACATAACCCCATTCCTCCTTTATTGATTTCAATTTTTTTTATTTATTTTATTGATTTAAATATTATATCATTATTTCCTTTAAACACATTCTCTCTCCAATCTCTTTCTCTCTTTCAAAATTCCCTCACGCTCTACCAAAAGTGGCTCCTCCCCTTGATTGACTCATATTTTACCTTATTTATTTTATTTTAACATTATTGGAATTAATATCATAATGATTATTAAAAGTGATCAAATGTTCAATAACTCACACACAACTCTATTACCACACCTCCTCCATCTCCTGATGTGATACTTGTGTGTGGAACCCAACTCCACTCTCACTTAAATGTTATTATTAATAAAATTTATAATAATAGCACCAATCATTAATGTTCTAATTTTATCCCACTAAATTAGTATACCATGGTTATTCTCAAATTAAATTAAAAACATTCCATTTAATTAGTCACACACTAAAATCCACTATTACCATTTATTATTTAATCTAATAGTAATAAATCCTCTTTCAATTTCATCAACTGGTCTCCATCATTATCATTAATTATTTTTATTATTATTGACAGTCATTATTATCTTATAATAACTCCATCACTCCCATCAATTAAATCCTTCTACCACGAAACTCATGCGGCCTCTTCCTAACCCTAATTTTCACAAAGTAATGGACCAGTGATGTCTGGGCCATTACATAATGTTTTTTATTATATTTATAGTTACATATTTAGTGTTACTTATTTAATCACTATTTTAATGTTATTGATTAAATGTAAATCATGTAAAGTTATTTTCCATTCCATATTAAATATTCCATATATAGTCGAGATATTATAATTATTTAAATGGTTTTTTGTTATCTTACAAATCATTACATTATGATTATTCATGTTAGTACATGATAGACTCATAATTTTATAAATATATCTGAAAATAGGAGTTAACAATTATTTTTTTTCCTTTTTGAGGAATCCAGAATGTGTATTATAAATGATATGCGAGGATATGAAAGAGGAATTAATAATATTATCATAAAAATTTATGTTATAACATTATCATTCCAACATAATATGGTTGAATTTTACATTCTATTATATAAATACTATCAATCTATTTAATCATTCAGGATCTAATCACTTCTATCTAATGCCAATTAATTAATTTAACCACCAAGTCCAGGATACCATGGGTAGGTTCTTAATAGTTGGTATCACAGATGTATAATTTAATTATATGGACATAGATTTTGGGGAAAAAATTTGTGGAACATAGTACTAAAATTTATTACAAGTATAATTTTATTGGAACATACTAAATTTTTGACAAGTATGATATTATGTTGTTTTCCTATAAATAAAACTAAGTCTACGTACTACATGTGGGAGTGGTTCTAGAATAGTTGTTTCTAGGGTAAATAACTATAAAATGAGGGTTTTTATGATGTGAACATTATTTGGTACACAACTATGATCCTTATTAGGCTCCTATTTAGATATTCCTAGGGTTTAGATTTTGGATAATTCAATTTTTATTAACAAATAATTTTAAAGGATATTAATAGAAGATGAAAATGAATAACCTAGATTAAACTTTTTTTTTATTTAGATTTAAATAAATGTGGCATAATTTAGACATCCAATAAAGAATCATATGTATTTCCCTATATGAATATTTTTTCTCAAACTTTGTTTTTTGGTTTTAGTTACTAGCTAGAACCCAATATAATTTTTTTGAAATAGAATTTCAAGTATAGTGTGGTGAATATAAGAGACTAAATGGGGGTGGTGACTGGAGTAAAAGATATTATAATTATTCCTAATCATTAATCTGGATATATGATTTACAACATATATTTTAATAAACTCTAATTCCCACAAAATATGATAATGATGATGTTTACTAAGATCTAAGGAAGAAGATTCCATAGATTAATGAATTAGTAGTTTTTCATTATGTTAAATGGTTTAAAGAAAAAATATTTAAATTTTCATAAAGTTACAATAAAAAGTTTTGTATATGTATGATAAAGGTGTTGAGGAAAATAAAGAGTACAGTTAAAGAATATCAATTCCATAAAATGGATATGTTTATAGTTTTTTCCCTAATGTGGGGAACCAGGGATTTATTTTATCCCATACACTCTTATTAATTTTAACCCCTATACCATGGATGTAAATATTTTTTAATTAAACGGTCGAGGTATTTGAATATTTTTATTCATGAATTATATTGTTGATGTAGTTTTACCCAATTTTATATTAGATATATTAACAATTAATCCTCTATGGATTGTGTAAAATTTTAGAAAAATATATGTCTTTATTATCTTAAGAATCGTTGAAGCCTTCAATAGTTATTGATTTTATGAATTTTGATAATTGAAATTCAATAATTACACCATTTTATTGATTTAATGTGATTAAACTTGAACAATATTAAGGATATACAATGAATAATTTCTTTAAATAAGTCCCATTGGTTTTGTTAATATTTTAGGGAAAATATTATTCTATGAGGAATTTCTTACTTATTGAAGGATTATAATAATGGTATTGATATCTTTTAGGGATCATGTTCTATTTTATTTTGAGGGAAGGATTATTTAATTTCTTGAATTTCCTAAACATTATATTAACATGTTTATAGAACTTGATAACCCACATACAATGCCAAAAACTATCACATTTTGTAAAGTGGTAGGGCATGATCCTATAACCTAAGGGAAATAGGATTTCAACTCCTACTAATAAATATGAGATGTTCTATTTAATATGTCATTATTTTTACTTAAAATATATTAAAGTTAAATAGTAGTATTAAACCAGCTGTGCTACTATTATGGTTTAGATATTTAACATATTATATTTTATTATTTGTGTTAATGATATTGAATTTTTAAAATGTTTAGAGAGATACTGGATGAAATTTCACAATATTAAGGATTTTAAAATCCATTAAATTTTAATCTAATTTCTTATTTCATAGAGATTTAATATTTGGATATTAAATTTCATAGTGTATGAAATGATGTGAAAATTGATCAATGAGAAAAACAAATTTGAAATTGGGCTTATGAAATAGAATGATATCACGTATATATATTCCATTATGATAATTCAGACGCTCATAATGTTGTTCTTAAACATTTAGTTTAGGATCATGAAACAAAAATGCTACCATGTAACCATAATATATGTTGAATAAAATTCTCTTTTAATGTAACAATTATTCATGGATTGCATGTCTATATCATTCAATTAATAATTGAATTTCTGGAGATAAATGTGCATTATCGCACTATACAAGTAATTAATCGTCTTATTATATGTCTATAACTTCAAATGTGACCATTGTTCCCCTATTTGGAAACCAGTAAAGTGTTATTCAAAATGTCCATCATACGTATCTTTCTATCTTATAAAGAGGATTTTTTATGAACCCATGTATGATGTGGGTTTACAACATGTTATTTTCTGATATGAAATCGATAATTTATATGATCAACATTAAAATGCAAGGGAAAAATTATTTAAGGGGGTATAATATGAAACCCCATGATTTTAAAAGATGAAAATCACATTTAATAGCATCTATAACTTGAAAATAAATTATTTGATAACAATTTAACACCCCATAATTTATGCTATATTTATTTTTTAAGAAATTTTATCTCTTCGATAGCTTGCACAACACACAAACTCAAAGTCCAAATAAATTCTAATTCAGTAAACCAATATAGTTGTGATGTAAAATTGGTGGACATAAATAATAATTAATAAATATGAAAACATTATAGTCAACACATTTAAAAACACACATTCATTCTAAATTTATTATTAGTAAAATTATAATCACTTGAAATAAAAGGTATTGTATTTGGAAAAACTGCATTTTTTTAATAGAATATTCATCAGGATTTGTAGAGATAATTTAAAATTATTGTTTATAAATGTGACCAATATTATATTTAAAAATATAATTATTCTTTAAAATCAATATATAAAAATAATCATCTACTGGTTTTTTGTGATTTTTTCAAACTGATTCGTTTTTCAGTGAATATTAAAAATTAAATTTTTTTTAAAAAAAAAATCATTTAGTTTAAATTATATAAATATTTATATTATTATTTAATTTATCTATAATTTAAAATTATTTATATAATATTAAAATTTATCTAATTTTGGTCATTTAAATCGATTTTATATTGAATTATCATATTAAAACCATTTATAATATGATAATTGCTTTTTCGAACCCTGATTTTTCATCATGTTTGTGGTTATGATTTTTAATTGGATTATAAAAAATTTATGAATTTTACAAGGAGGAATGGATCCCTTCTTTTGAATAATCATAATTTATATTATATAATAATATAAACATTATTTATGACCATATTAAATACTAAAAGCAGAACATATTTATTAATGCAGCTTTGGTAAAAACAGATTTTTTGGGGATTAATCTGTAATAATAATGGTTAGAATGACCTACCAACTAGTTGAAAACAAATTTTAGAGTCATAGATCAAATGTACCTCGTATAGTGGTCTATAATGTGAAATTTTTTGTCTCATATCATGAAAATAATGTGGCTGTATTTTATTATTTAAAAAATTATAATTTGTGTCCTCTACCCCACTTTTAGAAGGCGACTATCTATTCACTTATTCATAACCCTGAAGCCATTATTATCATCCCAAAATTGAAAAAATATCTCCCAAAAATATGTGTCTATATTTTATAAATTCTTTTATTCCCAAAATACTAAAACTATGGTGCTTAAGAGGATATCCAAAAGAAGATTTTCAAAGAAAAGATAATTGAATTAAAAAACATATTTCATTTTATTTATTCCCTTTCATTATCAATTATGTAATAAAAGTTACGATAAATAAACCATTTATCTATCATATATAGATATGTTATAATTATGATGTAATAAGTTTTATCCATCTCATCATTCATCTAATGGGAAAGAAAATCTTCTATCTTGTGTATGGAAGACTAGAACCTCACACACCATTGTAATTCATTTTCCATAAAATCAGATAACGAACACATATAATCTTGATTTATGTTTATATGTATTGAATGTATGATTTTATTATATTTATGGAATTAAAATATCACATATATCATCTCAAATTCACTATTATTTAAAAAATGATAAGGTCACTCTTGTGTATGGTGGACTACCACATCGTGATGCGATGTGATTCATTTTTCACTTTTGCATAAAATGAAATGTAATTATTATAAATTTAATGAAAATGTGTTATATATATGAAAAATTAATGGGTTTTTTAATTTAATATAGAACCCACCTCTTTACCCTTGGACTCAATAATGGGAATGATATCATCGCTCGTGTGTATGTATGACCTATAGTCTCCAAGAAGAGATGTGGTTCATTTTCCTTGCCTAACCTTGAAAAATAACTCTAAAAAATAATATAATGGATAAATATAATATTAATACAATTTTTATATTTTATATGTCATTTATACATATCCCATAAAAAATATCAACACTTTAACAAAAATAGAAGCTGAACAGAAATGCCAATAAAAACCAAAAATAATGAATATAATGAAATATTATAAAATATGGATAAATGTCTTAATAAAAATATATAAGATATTAAAAATATGAATATTATTCGTGTATAAGTTAACAAAATTCATTAAATTCTTAAATAGGAGGTTAAATCTTGGTCAACCAAAGGGATATTTTCGGTATGGGACTTCATCTAAATTTCCCTTCATTGAGGTATATTTTATAATTATGAGCCTAATTTATTTTATATGGTGTATATAATACCCCTTTTACCTGTGATATAAGGAATCCAACATATTTTGTGATAATTTGAGTTATAATTTTATTATTTAATTAAATGGGATGGGACATGAATGTTGCCATCTTGTAAGGAATTCCATAACTCCATTTACTTTTAATTGGTAATATTAATTCCTTATAGTATATTATATTATAATTTTGTATGTGTAATATATGTTTTAATTTTTATTTTTATTTCCACCATTTTTATCTTGATTTATATTTTACATCCATAATAAATCTATTGATTAATCCCCATATCAGTGGTACGATAATTATATGTGATTTCATCCTAATTTCCATTTTCTAGAGACATATTTTCTAAAATTAACTTATTAAATTTTATGTTCTTTATAATCTTCAATTTTATGTATTTAACGTGATTAAATTTTTATTCATGGTTTTTTGTTAAAAACCCAATATTCTGGAAGAACTGATTGTATCCTCTCATTTATTGTATTATTTTGTGACTGTTATCATTTTTAGAGACAATCAATTTATTGAGATGATTTTTTATTAGACTCCAAATTTACCTTAAATATAGATATTATTTATAAAATTTATATGATTTTTTATACTCCATATAAATTTTTTAAACATTATAATTTATATTAATGTTATTTTGTTATCTAGGAAAATATTTATACATGAGTATTATTTATGAAATATCTATATTTATTGATAAGGAATATAATTAGTGAATTTAATTAATTATTGGTTATATGATGAATATTTTGGGTATACAATTACATTTGGTCCATGGTAATGGACATCCAATTGATGCACTATTACTCTAATGAATTAAATTATATTACCAGCCTTAGAAAAGTGGGTTTTTATTGTATGGATACCAATCAGTTTTAAACATTATTAGACAGTGGCATTATACTAGAGGGATAAAAAAATTTGTGACCAGGTTAACTAATAATTTAGAAGTTATATCATAAAGAGGCCATTTTTTATATTTTATTATATTTTTACAATGATTTTATATCACGATTAACATTATTATAAATAATTCAAAAAATATATTATTTTTTTAGATAATTAAAATTCTAGATTTATTATTCTTTACATATGCATGATAGTGATATCAATTAATTAAATGTAATGTATTTTTAGATATATAACATGAACTTTTATTATTTCTAATCTAGTCATGAGAGTCAAATTATTGATTGAATAGAATTTGTGTCAAGATATTTACCTTTCTTTTTATATTTACATATGTATTATAATGACAATGTAATTATTTAAATGGAATGTGTGTTTAGTTATTTACCATCTCAAGATGATTATTCGTAATTATTGCAGATAGAGTATTCCTTGGGTAACTTTTACTATGCTTCTCATATCACATGTTATATGATCTTGATTTTTTTTGGATATTTATTAATCTATTTATTAGGTACACTCTTTCCTTGTTTTGAGAAACTTTTGATTTGGAGTGGCCTTTTAGTGTTATTGGTGAATTTTGAAAATTATATATGGAAGATAGGCAGTTTACTATTAGTGCATGGTTTTCCCAAACTGTGTGTATAGGCCTAGAAAACCTTGCAATCCTCGATAGGGAGGAAATGAATGTATGCAACATAGTTTTTCAAAATGTTCACCCTTATCGGAGAACCCATACATCCCCTCCTTCCAGATTAGGCACATGGTTATGAAGCATAGTTTGGTAAACCTTGTACCACTTCCTAGGAAATCGTGTATATGCATTAATTATCACAAAAAGTTGATTTTAAAATTTTTAACCCACTGAACATCACCCCATTTTAACCCAACTCATAACTAAATTGTTAAAAAAATTTATCTAGGATATCAAAATATTTCCAAACCCTCATTTCCTTCCTTTTTGATTATTCAATTCCATGGATGGATGATCTGCATCACTCCCAAAAAAGAGGTTCTCCTCCAGATTGGTTTCCTATCCTTCTCTGGGATTTATCTCAACTTTTGTGAGGAAACATTATTTTCTTTTGGTGGATATAGATATAGTCCAATTGAACAAGATCTTATTCATCATGTTTATATGATTTGATTCCATATTTTGTTCTTTGTCACATGTTTGACGTTTTTATTTCCATTTTGTGATTTTTTTGGCGATCCATCAACATTATTTCAAGGTATTTAGAATGTTATTTAATTAAATTTTTCATTATTTTGAATATTTTTATATAATTTAAATATTTATAATGAAAATCCATAAATTCATGAATATAATTAATTTATATGTTAAATTAATTAATCATGGGATTTGTTATTTTATTGTAGGATAGAGTTAAGAAAGTGTTCAAATAATGGGTTCGTGTAAATGTTCAATTTTTTATATTGGGTTAATTAATTGTGAATTATTTATTTGGTTATTTGGATTGTGGAATTAATAGATGTTGGGATTTGTGTAATTGGAATATTATAGGGATAGTTCAATACAATAAATGGGAATAATTAACTGATGAATTAATTATTGGTGATTGTTGTGACAATTCAATTAATTAAATTCATGTAATTTATTGATGAATTAATTGAGGGAGTTTGTTGTTATTATAGAATTTATTGAATGGGATTAATTAATTGTGGAATTAAATAATGGAATATTGTGATGGTGAAAACTGGTTAGAGGGTTAATGTTTATTAACACTAATTGATGTGATATATGTGATGTTTTGATATGTTTTATAAAATTTCCTAGGAATTTTTTAATGCTTCAAAAGACCAATAATGATAAATAGATATATGAGGGTTGGTCAGGGAATTATTATTCAAAATACCATTGGGAATAATTAATATATGAATAGTGGGATATGTCATAATGCTCCAGAAACCCATGGGGTTCTAGGCGCGGCGTTCTACACACATGAGTTGGTCGTGGACTATGGTTAAAATTAATTGTTATATGAATTGAGATGATATTATAATTCATCACCATGATATTATGATATGTTTTGTAATGGCCCAGAACCCCCTAGCCATTACTTTGCCAAAAATGAGGTTCCACCAAGATAGTGGAACTGTGATGGTGGCACCGTAAAGGTGACACATTGACAGTGGCACCATTTCCTCACCTAGCCCTCCGTTTCATTTTCTAGTCCTACTCCCACAACATCTTTTTTTGACGTAAATTAATTATTTTACCCTTTCATGGCCATTGGAAGCCCATAATTAATTCCTAAAAATCCCAAGAAACCACCCTAATGGGGGATATTAAATTACGTCTTAATGACATCGTGTGAAACTACTGAACCCCGTAGGAAACCACGATCCAACTTTCGAGGCGTTCAAAATTCCCAAATACCGTAACAATGGGATCTTATATATTTATTGCATGGGAAGTTCTTTTTTCTTTTCTTCCTTTTATTGGCTTCGTTCTCCCCCCTGTTGTTCCTGGAGTCCCTTCTTCCCGTGGCTTGTGGTGTGCCTCTACTGGAGCCTTCATCACCCCTTGGAGTCCACAAAATTCCTCCCCTACAAGGAATGCATCCCATGTCCTTGGTGTGTGGAGAAAATCATCGATCCTTGATCAATCATGTAGGGAATTTTCCTTCGCCTCTCCTTTCTGTGTATCATGCGGGATGGTTACGGTTTTTTCTCTGTGGGAAATTGATGAAACCAAACGTAATGAAGATAATGAAAAGACCATTAATGAATGAAGGGGGTGTGATTGATATTCTTCTATACTCTTTTATGTTGATATGTGTTGTGAAATGTGTGGGACTATGCTCACTAAAAATCATGGCAGTTTGTGGTCTTTTCTTTCACACTAATGAACCATGTCTACTATGATGATTAAATGAATTAACATGAAATTTGGTTAGTCACTTAAAGTCAACTGGACTAATGGACATTCAGTAAAACAAGAATCCCTGTGTGATCACCCCGGTTAATAAACAGATGAAAGAACTTAATGAATGATGTGTTAAACAATGATGTTTCCCTACTCTATTTTGGAAATAGGCATTTTGTTCTATTTGATTTCTTATGGAGTGATGTGGGTGAGGATGGGATCCTCCATTGTGTTATAGATGTTGTTTGTGAATCTAAAGCACTGGGGTTGCTCTGCTGTGGCATGAACTCTGGTGGGATCTACTATTGTTGAGAAGTCGTTGGTTCCTGGTTTTGGGGATATGGGGTTGTGTATCAGGGTCTTCATTGTTTCCAGTACTTCGTGGGATCTCACTTATAACTTTTGTGAGGTTTTCTTTGGTTCCAATACTTTGAGGGATATCACTTATCCCATTGTTGTTGTTACTTTACAAGATAACCAGGTGTGAATGCCTAAATTGTTGTTTGGCTGTTTCTCCTTTCCTACCTTGTGTTTATGCCTGTTAGTTGCCCGGTAGTGCAGAATTCACCCTAATGGGATCACTTGAATATGAAAACAAGAATGGTTGAGTGGGGAATTAGTTTGTGAATTATTTGTGACTTGGCCATGAGTGTCGCGACTTTTTTTGTTAATGAATATTAAAAAGGGTGTCTGTGTTTAGGTTTTGAAAACCATTGGTTTGGATGATTGTTTAATACCTATACGTATATTTGTAGATTTTATGTTTCTTATTCTTCCCCACACATGTTGAGCACTTAGTACCGAACACACCATTTCATGGGGAGGGTGTTTTTCCCAACACTCCTATGAGTGGCTCGTTATTAGCTCATTTTATGCTCCCTTTCCTGAATATCCCAATACATTTAGAGTAGGTTGTGATGGCCTGAAGTCCATTATCATCCCAAGAATCTTCGGGCATGACAGTTGTGGCAGTTCATCGAGGTGTTTGCGGGTAGGTTGTTCCCAATTTTATTCGGAATGAGGCCTATGTGTCTTTGAGCATGGTAGTAGTTTTTCTGACCCATGTGTTTGAAGGTGTGGTTACGCGTGGTGGTTGTGGCCCAAGTGCCTGCAGGCGGGATATCCGTTATGGACCAGGTGTCTTTGGGTGGGGTTTGGCAGTGGGGCTGTGGTGAGTTTATGGCCCAGGCGTGTGCGGGCGGGGTTTGGTTGTGGGACTGCGGTGAGAATGTCGAGATTGGTTTGACGCATAGGATGTATTCAATAACAAGTGGGAAAGTGGTGCGGGGTACCCAAATATCGATGTTATAATACTATACTTTACTTGCCTTGCATTATTTGTGGAGTGTGCCTTGGTGAGGCTTGAGTGGACAGTTGTTCCTTGCTAGGTTCTATGGTTTTTATGTTCTCACAGGGAATTAGAATACCCCTCCACATGTGCACGTGAGTCTATGGATTTCCCTACTGAGTGTACTTGTATAGTCACCCTACGTATATAAAACTGTTTTTAGGTTTCTGGGAGAACTTTAGGGATCGTGCAGGGCCATACTAGCTCAGAACATGGGGAAATTTCTATTGTCGTTTTCCATTTTCTTGGTACTGTACCTTTGGATTTTATGTGGCTTGTATCTTTTAATTTTGTTCATGCATATGGGAATGGTTTACTTTTGGCTCTACCATTATTTTCAGCTTTGGTATTATTGGTGTTTCTATCTTATATCTTGATCCTATAAAAAAATAAAAAGGGTAATGCCTTCCATTTTGTGTGAGATTCTATACCATTGGTGATGGTCTCCACTATGGGACATATTGAAGGCGAGTTTCAGGGGTCATTATCTCTCCTTCAACTTAAAGAAGTAAGGCCTGGTAATCTGTTGACCCTTCCCTCCTTTTGGTGAAAGCGGGTCATGAAAGAATGGTATTTGAGGCTAGGGTTGAGAGGTAGGATGGATTCTAGAGTTAGGCATAGTAAGGATCACATGGGGTGGTAGGGAAACCATGTTTGGTGACCTTGGTGCATGAATTGGGCCAAGGAAGACTAGCTAGGACGTGAGATTTTAGGGTCCCCCGTGATCCGATGCAAGGACACTGGACCTACCAAATGACCAAGTGAGGCTACACTAATTGTAGGGTAGAGTCACTAGGAATAGTAAATTCATCATAATGTATTGTTTTATTATGTTTCATGGGAGTCATGGGTATTCAAAATAAATAATGATGTATAAGAAAATTTAAGAATAGTATTCTACACTACTCGGGATTAGGTATTCCTTCTTTACATTGCAGCTATGGAACCTGGGAGGCGACCACGAGTAGTGCGGGTGATCGAGGCCCAGGAGGTTGACTTGGGAAATTGGAAGAGGAACGACCGAGGGGAGGAGGATGATCAATGGAAGATATCACTTTGAGCCTTTCAGCGACAGAACCTTGGAAATTACAAGGGCAACACCTCGGATATAAAGATGGAGAGTTGGCTTGAGGAACTAGTTATAGATTTCGGCTTGATTCGGGCTCCGACAGAGTATTGGGTTCCTTTGGCCGTTAGCCAGATGTGTAGAGCAGCACGTCAGTGGTGGTTGCTTTAACTCGTAGAAAAGAGGGAAGCTGAGGTTACGTGGGCCGACTTCGAGAACGAGTTCCAGGCAGAATTATTCTCTTCCATGATGAAGGCCAAGAAAATGAAGGAGCTACTCTCCCTCTAGTAGGCAAGTATGTTAGTGAGAGAGTTGGGGATCTAGTTCAAGGATCTCTTTGTCTTCTCTCCGGACCTCTTTCTGGATGAGGAGTCTCAGGCGACCCATCTAGAGGAGGCACTCATACCTTCTCTTCAGTACGTCGTTACTCCCTTCACCCAACCGACATACTTAGAGGTGCAGAAGAAGGCTGAAGTGGTGGAGAAGATGCACACGTTGGGAGGTGTGTCATGAGAGGGGATTCAGTTGGGCTTGTCAAAGGGGAAGGTCGTCAGCAGCATGCCTTCAGCATCAGGGCCCTCGAGGTTCTGACCAATAGGGAGAAGGCTGCAACTGTTCCAGTTCTGGTCTCCTGGTCCTCGCCCTTTCCCTTTGGTCCCAGGACCGAGGTTCTTCATCTATGGAAGCCATGTGATCCTTCGAAACCAGTGACCAGAAAGAGTACAGTTCTGTGGGGGTGGTCAGGTCTAGCACCCACCTCAGCAGTAGTAGTTCCCGACTAGGCCCTTTCAGCAGCAGTAGGGGCAGCGGGCTCCTGCTCTGTCAAGGACAGACGTCGCAAGAGGTGGCTGGCCTCTAGGTTCTCCTCAGGGACCTCAACCCGGGCATGGTCGGGGAGGTGGCCGACAGCCGAGAGGTAGAGGACTTGGGCATGGACAGTTGCACACAGTGCAGGTAGTATTTCTAGTAGGGCCATATGTCATTTGAGTTATGATTAGCTTGTTTAGTATCCTTTCGTATTCTTTATTCGATACAGGAGCTTCAAACTCCATTTTTACAGCTTGTCTGGCTCATGCAATGGGTTTAGATTCCAAGAGACATCTAGTGCCCTTGGTGCTGACCACACCAGTCGGAGGTCAGACTGACTTGTCGTATGTTTGTTGAGGATTCAAACTGATGATAGGGCCACATCAGTAAGTCATGGATCTTCTGCTATTGCAGATACAACCATACGATGTCATCCTAGCCATTAACTAGTTGTTCCTTGTATGTGACACCATTGACTTTTTCCGAGGAAGTGTTTTGTTTTCAGACTTGGGCGGCTGATGGGTGACTTTAATCGGAAAGCAGAGTTTCCAGGGAAGTAACAGGAGAGGGGAACCCCTCTTCTCCTTGCTGGCTGAGCTATCAGTGGAGTCGGTAGATGTAGAAATGGGGGATGTCTCAGGAATCTTCAGTGATTTTATGGGCATCTTCCTTGAAAAGGTGGAAACTCTCCCCCCTCAATGTGATGTTAACATCAGGATAGACTTGAAACTTTGTTGTTGTCTGATTTTGATGGCTCCCTATCGGATGGAACCTTCGGAGTTGTGGGAGTTATGGATCCAGATTGACAATCTGATGGAGAAGGGTTTTGTTCGGCCAACTTCTACACCGTGGGGTGCTCCTGTTTTGTTTGCGAAAAATGCGGATGGTGGTATAAGGATGTGCATAGACTACAGGAGGTTGAATCAGGTGATGGTCAAGAATTGCTACCCTCTCCTGAGGATAGACGATCTCTTAGACCAACTGAAAGGATCTGGTTGGTTCTCGAAGATTGATATGTGGTCCAGATATCACCAAGTTAGGGTGATGGAGGGAGACATCTCAAAGACTACATTCAGGTGCAGATTTGAGCAATTTGAGTTTGTAATCTTGTAGTTAGGCATTACTAATGCACCAGCTGTGTTCATGGGTCTCATGAAAAACAAATTCTAGGAATATCTGGACCGGTTCATAGTTGTGTTTATTAACGACATCTTGATCTTATCACGATCAAACGAGGTTCATGCTGAGCATCTACGAATGGTTTTAGTGGTCCCCTGATTGCAACAACTCTCTGGGAAGTTGTCTAAGTGCATGTTCTGGGCGTGAGAAGTGAATATCCATTAGCACGTGGAGACCGAGCAGGGGATAGCAGTGAACCCATTAAAGGTTGAAGTCGTTGTTTCTTGGGAAGCACCCATGTACGTGGCAGTGGTTCGTAGTTTCCTCAGGCTGGCAGGTTACTACCGGAGGTTTGTGCCCAACTTCTTCCGAGTTGCGGCACTCTTGACAACATTGACCAAGAAGGATCATGCTTTCATATGGGATGATCAGTGCGAGTCAACCTTTAGCTATATGAATAAGATGTTGGTTAGTTCCCCAGTGCTGGGGTTTCCAAAAGAAGGGGCATCATATGAGGTGTTATGTGATGCTTCCGGGAAAGGCCTCAGATGTGTGTTGATGTAGCGGCAAGGGGTGATCTCCTATGGGTCTAGGCAGCTACATCCCCATGAGCGTAAATATTCCACCCATGATATGGTTCTTGCGAAGATTGTGATATCACTAAATATGTGATGGAACTACCTCATTAGGGAGCACATCGTGGTCTTCATCGATCACAAGTGCGTGAAGTATTTCTTCCCCCAGCAGGACCTGAACTTACGACAGAAAAGGTGGATGGAGTTCCTTCAAGACTACGACATTGATATTTCCTACAACTCAGGAAAAAGGATTTTGGTGGCCGATGCCCTGAGCAGTAAGGCACAGAAGGGTGCAGTTCAAGAGTCGGAGGATACTTGGATGGTGATGGAGGAGTTGGTTGCCCTGCACCTGGATGCAAGGATGGATGGTGGTAGGGGTTTCCTGTATCAGATGATAGTACAATCTTCTATGTTATGGAAAGTAGAGGAGTCTCAATGGGGAGACTCAGAATGCAAAGTGGTGCGTTACCAGGTTTACCAAGGTGATGCTCTGAAAGGATGGACAGAGGATGGTCAGAATCATATTCTTTTCCAATGGAAGTTGTTCGTTCCGGAGGCGATGCAGGAGAGAGTTCATGGTGAGTTACACCACTCACCCCTTGTAGTGCACCCAGGAGTTTCTAAGATGTAACTGGGCCCGAGGAGATAGTTTTGGTGGCTTGGGGTGAAATAGTTAGTAGCATAGTTCGTACAAAAGTGCCTAGTGTGTCAGCAGGTGAAGGCTAAACACCGTGACCCAGGAGGCTTGTTGCAACTTTTAGATTTTCCCGAGTGTAAGTGGGACAACATCACAATGGATTTCGTCACGGGACTACCCAAGGTTCAAGGGGTCATAAACACTATCTAGGTAGTGGGGCACCAGTTGATGAAATCGGCTCACATTCTGGAGATCATGGAGTCCGGCGCATTGGATGCCTTAGCACGGAGGTATGTGGATGAGGTTGTGTGGGAGCATGGTGTTCCAAGTTCCATAGTATCAGATAGGGATGCACAGCTTACCTCACTATTCTGGAGGGAATTGCAGCACACATTTGGCACCTAGCTACGACTTAGTACTACCTTCCTTCCCCAGACAGATGGACAGACAGAGCGCACAATCCTGACCTTGGAGGATATGCGGCAGACATGTGTTCTGGACTCGGGAGAATTGTGGGTGAAACATTTACTGTTGGTAGAGTTTTCCAACAATAATAGCTATCACTCTACCATTGGCATGGCTCCATTCGAAGCCTTTTACAGGAGGTCGTGTCCCTCACCCATGTGATGGACTGAGGTTGGGGAAGTGAGTGTTCGTCTCCAAGAAGATGTACAGAGCACGATAGACAATGTTCAGCTTATACTGGAAAGGTAGATGGCGGCATAGGACCGACAGAAGCCATGTTCCAATAATAGGAGGAGACCATGAAGTTCGGGGTCGGGGACCACGTTTTCTTGAAGGTGTACCCTCAGTGTGGACAAAAGAGGTTCGGTAGGGGGAACAAGCTCTCTCCCAGATTCATCGAACCCTTCGAAGTGTTGTGACGGGTCAGAGAAGTGTCTTATCAGCTTGTGTTACCTCTGTCGCTCCTAAGGATACATGACATCTTCCATGTGTCCCAGCTCCTTCGGTATCTGCATGATGATTCACACATCAATGACTGGGGAGAGATGGATATCAAGGATGATGTGACCTTTGTAGAATGACCAGTGAGGGTCGAGAGTCGTTAGGAGAAGGTGCTCTATGCACATACCATTCCACTGGTTCGTGTCTTGTGGAGGTATGGTGGGCTCGAGAAGAGTACCTGGGAATGAGAAGAATAAATGCACGCCCAGTACCCAGAGTTGTTTTGAGTTTTGTGTAGAATTATTTATACTTTTTTGTGATAGAACACTTTACATCATTGATAGTGAAATATGTGGTTTTCCCTATTCTCTGAATGTGTGTGAAAAGTCCTGGCTATGGGAAGGAGAGGACCTGATCCCTAATCAAGACGCATTTAGGTGGATGCGATTAAACCCGTGTGGGTGAGTTAGTGCAGACCAAAGTGGATTGTATCTTGACATGGAGTAAGATAATCCCCAACCCATATGACTGGGTAGTTCGATCCATGTATGTTGACTGGTTTCTTGAGGGAGAGGTGTTTCTAGATGAACATGAGGTTCACTCCCGAGTGGAATATTTCAAGGTGGCTGTTTAGACCCTCTCCATTCTTCTGGTTTGTTTTTGATTCTCAAGGGAGAGAATAGTTTGAGAGGTATCTAATGTAATGGCACGGAACCCCCTTGGCCATTACTTTGCCAAAAATGAGGTTCCACCAAAACAATGGCACCGTGACGGTGGCACCGCGACGGTGGCACCGTAAAAGTGACATTGTGACGATGGAACCATGAATTTTCCCAGCCATCTGTTTCCTTTTCCAGTCCTTCTCCTGCAATGTCTTTTTTTTTGACGTAAAATAATTCTTTTACCCTTTCAAGGCCATTTATATCCCATAATTAATTACTAAAAATTGTGAGAAACCTCCCCAATGGGGGATATTAAACAACAACTTAATTCCATCGCCAGTAACTCCCGAACCGAGTAGGAAACCATGATCCAACATTCTAGGCGTTCAATATTCTCATATCCCATAACAACGGTATCATATCTATATATCACATGGGATGTTCTTTTTTCTCTTCTTCCATTGGTCAGCTTCATTCTCACCCCTAGTGCTCCTGGAGTCCCTTATTCCTATGGCATTTGGTGCGCCTCTGATTGAGCTTTCTGCACCCCTTGGAGTCCACCGAATTCCTCCACTGCAAGTTGCTCATCCCATGTCCATGGTTCATGGAGAAAAACATCGATCCATGATCAACCAAGTAGGGATTTTTCCTTCACCTCTCCTTTCTCTGTATCATGCGAGGTGGGTATGCTTTTGTCTCTTTGGGTAATTGATGAAACCAAATGTAATGAGGATAATTAATAGACCATTAAAGAATGAAGGGGGGTGTGATTGATGTTCTGTTTTACTAGTTTATATTGATATGTGTTTTGAATTGCGTGGGCCTATGCTCACTGAAAATCATAGTCGTTGGAGGCATTTCCATTTGCACTAATGAACCATGTCTTCTGTGATTATTAAATTACATAACATGAAATTTGGCTTATCACATAATCTCGGCTGGTTAAATGGACATTCAATAAAACAATAATCCACGTGTGATCACCCCTGTTAATAAATAGAGGAAAGAACCTAATGAATGATGCTTTGAACCTGGATGTTTCCCTGCTCTGATTTGGTAATAGGGAT
This sequence comes from Viscum album, assembly GCA_963277665.1. Lineage (NCBI taxonomy): Eukaryota > Viridiplantae > Streptophyta > Magnoliopsida > Santalales > Viscaceae > Viscum > Viscum album. The sequence goes on from OY728159.1 coordinate 1,219,621,930, forward strand.
GTTGTTCTGTTTGTTTTCCTTTGGGGTGATGTGGGTGAGGATGGGATCATCAGTTGTGGTATGGATGTTGGTTGTGAATATGAAGCTGTGTGGTTTCTCTTCAGTGACACGAACATGGGTGGGATCCTATATTATTGAGAAATCATTGGTTCCGGGTTTTATGGATATGGGGATGTGTCTTGAGGTCTGCATTGTTTCTAGTACTTTGAGGAATCTCACTTATCCCTTTTGTGAGGTTTTCTTTGGTCCCATTACATTGAAGTATCTCACTTATCCCTTAGTTGTTGTGACTTTACAAGAGAACCTGGTGTGAATGCTTAAATTGTTGTTTGGATGTTTCTCTTTTCATGTCTTTTGTTTATGCCTGTTAGTTGCCCAGTAGTGCAGAATTCACCCTAATGGGATCACTTAAACATGAAAACAAGAATGGTTTATTGGGGAATTAGTTTGGGAATGAGTTTTGACTTGGCCATGAGTGTCGTGAGTTCTTTTGAGAATGAATAGTAACAAGGGTGTTTGTGCATAGGTTTTGGAACCCCTAGTTTGGGATGAGTGTTTGTTACCTATACATATATCTTTGGATTTTATTTTTCTTATTCGCGTACCACCCAAGTTGAGCACTTAGTGCCGAACACCACATTTCATGGGGAGTGTGTTTTTTCCAACACTCATATGAGTGGCTGGTTATTAGCTCCTTTTCTGCTCCCCTTCCCGAATAGCCCAAGACTTTTCGGGCATGCTGTGATGGACTGCAGTCCATTATCGGACCAAGAATATTTGTACAATACAGTTGCAGCATTTGGCCCAGGGGTTTGCAGGCTGGTTGGTCCCAAGTGTCTTTGGGATAAGGGCCAGGTGTCTTCGTGCGTGGTAGTAGTTGTTCTAACCACGTTGTTTGTGGGTGTGGTTACACATTGTGGTTGTGGCTTAGGTGTCTGCCGGCTGGAAAGTGGTTACGGCCCAGGTGTTTGAGGGTGGGGTTTGGAAGTGGGACTACGGTGAGGTTATGTCTCAGGTGTGTGCATGCGGGGTTTGGGAGTGGGACTGCGGTGAGAATGGTGGGATTGGTTCGATGCATAGGATGTCTTCAATAACTAGTGGGAAAGTGGCACGGGGGACCCAAATATTGATGTTCTATTACTATACATTACTTTCCATGCGTTATTTGGGTAGTGTGCCTTGGTGAGGTTTGCGTGGATAGTTTTTCCTTGCTAGGTTATTTGGTTTTTCTTTTCTCACATGGAATTCGAATGACCATCCACTTGTTCACGAGAGTCTTTGGTTTTCCCTACTGAGTGTACTTGTATGCTCACCCTATTTATATAAAACTATTATCATGTTTTTGGGAGGACTTTAGGGATCGTGCGGGACCGTACTATCTCGGACCTTGGGGCAGTTGCTGTTGACGTTTTCCATTTTCTTGGAACCTTACATTGGGATTTTTTTGGCTTGTATATTTTACTTTTGAACATGAATATGGGAATGGTTTAAATTTGGATTTACCATTACTTTCATCTTCAGTATTCTTGGGGTTGTTATCTTATCTGTCGATCCTATAAAAAAATAAAAAGGGTAATTCCTTCCATTTTGTGTGAGATTCTATACCCGTGGTGCTGGTCGCCACTCCGAGACGTATTGAAGGTGGGTTTCAGGAGCCATTATCTTTCCTTCAACTTAATGAATGAAGGTCCTGGTAATCTGCTGACCCTTCCTTCCTTTTGGTGAAGGCGGGTCGTGACATGTGTTATCACTTTGGGAGAGTTCAGACTATTCCATGGGATGATGTAACTATTTATGGTTTGGGATTCTGCTAGAACCTAGGGGTCTATTTGGCTAAATAAAATGTAATTTAATAAAGGACACTTGTTCATTTATTTATTTTAAATTATTTTTTATACAACTTCATGAATTGTTACTGACTATATACTATTCTATATGATATTGAAAGTTGCCTACAGAGTTGCAATCACACCCTACTCAAGATGCCTAATCAGTTACCGAATATATTTCTTAGTTTCATGAGAGCATAATGGTAAGGACTATGTGTTAGATGTTTAATTCAGATGGATCATGGATAAGGGAACACGACATGATTTCAGACCATCTTGGGATTTCATAATATCTTCATTTATTTTGTGATTTGTATATTTACAGTTGACATGTATTTTTTATAAACTATATATTAATTATTTTTTGATATTGTATTTCCTATTTTATTCATCATTTTTCACTCGTATTCCTAAGGGTGGGGTTTAATTATTGTTTTTTATTTACATTGTTATAATTTATAGATAAAGTTGGTATAGTCAAAATGTCAATGATTAAAGACCATTTTTATAAGTTGTTAGCCTCTATAATACATGGATTTATACTTGAGGTCATGTAACACACTATATCCAGGAACAGGTGTGTGGAACCAGGGTTAGGATATTAAATTGTTTTACTAAAAGCTATTTACTTTTATATTATTTTTTATGTACTATTTTTCAAATGTGTAAAGGAGAATAAGATGAGTTTGGCCTTGGATGAGATTTATAGAATAGTATTAGAGAATCCTTTTACGTTTTTAAAAGACAAATTCAAAGGGTGGTATTATTAAAATTATAGGGTGTTGTACTTGTTGATTTTATTTCAACCTGGGTGACCCACATTGTCTACGATGTGGTTATTTTTTCTAATATTTTCATATAATTGAATTGGGGCTCAAAATAGAAGAATAGTTGATTATACATGCATCATCCTATGAACTTGGGATTATTATGACATGCATAATTTGTAGGAATTCACATGAATATAGGCCTTGGTTACATTGTTGGAATTAAAATGTTTTTCCTTACTTGTGTAATTGATATTAAAAAGGTTCCTAAAAAATGAAGAACATTGGAAATGATGTAAGATATGATAAATTAGTGTCAAATGAGACATGGATAATGAGAATAAGTATAACCTTTTGTAATCTATATACCTGATATATGATAGTTAATGTTAGTGAAAATTACCATATTCTGAATATAAGGAATCATTTGTGTGAAATGACTTGTTATGGATAATTCTGAATCCCTATTATGTATGATTGTTAATGATGTATTACGTGTCATAATATGTGTGTTTTTTAATATAGTTATATGAATCTATAAGGACACATGTTGAGAGGATGATAAGAATTCATTATTGGAGACGATCCTCCAGTCGTGGAACCCAGGGCACTAATAGATCCAACTGAGGATACAAGAATGAATTTATGTGAGAACATCTCCTGATTTATATAGTTTATGGTAATACATCTATAGAATATTATAAAGAGTATGTCCAACCCTACATGGTAGTATTATTTGTACCACCCTCCTATGTTTATAGACGACATGGGACATGAGGAAATAGATTTTTTGATTGAGTCCTTCCAGATTGTATTTGACCATTTAGAGACTTATTCCTTGACAATGGATGTGTTTTCTTTTTATATTGTTTGAGGATTAAAAATGAAATCCTAGTATTTTCATGACTATACTTGTAAATATGATTATATGTTATATAATTCATTTTAGAAATTTTTATGGAACACTTTTATCCGGATATGCTGAGGTAGGAGAAATAATTTGATTTGATGAGGTTGACACATGGGAGTATGATTGTCATGGAATGTGCTAAAACCATTAATGATTTATAGTGTGTTTCTACAAAATTAATCGATGATGAGGATATGACAATTATGTGGATTTAGGATGGGCTTAATTGTGAATTAATTTCCAATGTTAATATCTAAATGATAAAGAATTTGTTACAACTGGAGAAACATAGTCTCATATCTGAGGGAAACTTATGGGGTATTCCGCTGGAGGTGGGTGGTTCTTTCTAGATTTTAATGAGGTGTGATGTCTAGGATATATATGTCTTGTAGTGAGATTTTTTCCCAGGTTCACAGATTGATGTGTAACCAAAGGGTAAGGGTAAATCACACATGAAAATACCTGGATCAGTTTCCACCCATGGGGTTGGTTGAGTAACTTCTATTGACAGTTCTGAACAAGGGGTTAAGTACCAATCATATTGTAGGATGAATCTTCTATAGTGTTTTGTAGGAACTCGTGGCATTTGGGTAATGATGTAGCTCTATGAATGACACAAATTCATTAATTAGGTCTTCTACACCATTCCCTTATGGTAGTTATAGATATATAGGCCATGGATATCAAGGAAATGGACATGGTATAAATGGGAAAGAGTTGCTAAATTAGAATAGAAGAATATATCATAGGACTAAAATTACATCGCAACGAAGTGGAGAAAGAATGCTATAGGAAGTTCATTGTACACTAGTGGATAGTAAATCTAGACCATCGTCAATTAAATAAACTATTCATGTAGCTTTTAGGCTTTCTATGTTGTTTTATGATACTAGTAACTATGAGTATTTTTTTTCCTAGAAATTTGTTAATTGATTGATTTTGGAGGTTGAGTTCATAAGAAGATTTATAATGATAGAATTCAATTTCGGAGTATGTTCTAGAAAACTATCTTTCTGAAGGGATTATTCTCACAAGGATAGGTATTATCATATTTTTTGGGATCTCTACATTCTAGAACATTCTGTATTTTACCTAATTTTTTTATGGATTATTTTTTCGATTACTGATATTACATATATAATTATTCATGGATAGTTATTTGTATGTATCTTTAGGGTAGACATAATTTTCACAGTAGAGAATGTGATATCAATGCATTTCATGTAGGTCCATTTCATCAATAACAAGTGGAAATCAACGCCAAGTTGTCTAGTCTATTTCAAGATGATGGGTGTGTGAAGTATAAATTCATTCTACCCATAGTTTTTAGGTTATATTATTTGTTTCATGAATTATTTATATGGATACCACCTAAGATATATGTTGATGTTTAAATTGAGTTGATTTTGGGTGTTGAGGTAGTTTTTATTCCACTATAAAATAAAACACAAATGGAGCTTCATGAGTTAAATACTAAGCTATAAGAGTTCAGGGGAATGGGGATTATCCATCCATGTATGTCAATTGTTGTTTCCGTAGTGATGTTTCCCAAGAAATTTAATTGGCCCTTTCAATTGTTTGATGACTATAGTAGGGTTAATCAGACAATAGTATAGAACTGGTATCCTCTTCTGCATATAACACTTAATTTGACCAAATGAGAGGATCATGAATTTTATCCATGATTGAATTGTTACAAGAGTATGACTCAATGGGAGTTCCACCATCTGATATAGTGTGGATTTCATTAAGATGTTGGTATGCACTCTATGAGTTTTGTGTGTGCAGTTTTTTTGGTTTATGAACACCAGAGTAGTGTTTTTTTCCTTGTTAATCAAAATCATCAATTTGTACTTGGATCTATTTTTTGTTTTTATTCTGTATGATGTCTTTATATACTCGAAAAATAATAGAGATAATTCCCAAAATTTTGACATCATTATGAGTACTCTTAGAAAGAACCATCACTACATAGAGAAATATATGTCTCCATTGTGGATTGTTCATGTATACTACATGGGTCACATCATCTCAGATGAAAGTGTGTAAATGGACACATATATGGTTCATGTAATTATATCTTAGGATTATCCCAAAAGCATTTTTTTTATTTGTATATTAACTCGGATTGAATGATATAATCATAGGTTCATTTAGGAATTATTCCATTTGAAAACAACAGTCTCCTTCTAGAACATGAAGAGAGTACTTTATAATTCGTCTCGATCATGTGAGATCAAATTATAGGAGATGAAAAATAATTTGTCATCGGTAGAAATGTTGATCATACCCGAGCCAAGTTAGAAGTATCTGTTTTGTTATGATTCTTATGGGATTGGTATTGGATTAGTGTCAATTCACGTAGAATGATTCATGGGATAAGGTTCATAGATGTTGGGTCCAAATGTACAGAATTACATGATGCTTGAATAAATGTTTAATAAAGTAAGTTAGGCCTTGAATTATTAGAGGCACTGTCTATTGGGTGAGTATTTTACTGTGTATACTAACCATAAGATATTGAAATTGATATTTTATCCATGAGATAAGAATATATGATATTTTAAATGATTTTATTATATGTAATCATTTTATTTTTTTATAATATATTCCATGTAAGGGAAGATGTGTTGATGATTTTTTTTTGTGCGAAAAAGAATCAGGATGTTCATTAGAATATTTTTGACTGGAAGATGAGGAAATTACTTGATGAGATATATTTCATGGTATAGAAGAGTTTGGAGGAGATGAATCTCATATTAGATTTTTTGGAGAATTGACTTTTGAGATGGAATAAATATATATAGTATAATGATTCGAAATGTCTGTCCTTGAGTGAAACCCTTGAGGGTGGGGAATCACCATTGGACTACTATGTAGGTGAGTATGAGATAATATATTTCAAGAATCAGGAAGTTCATCTTATGAGTATGATGGAGGAGATTGTGTGTTCATTTTATGGCTCAAATTGGAAGGTGCATCCCGGTGTGAAAAAAGTACCATGATGTAAGACGATAGTATTAGCAGTTGATCATGAAAAAGGAGATAACAATATTTGTGACAAGTTGAAACACCTGTCAATAGTGGATGTCCTTGAATTAATGAATGGTTTTTTTTCTACAGCCATTTTCCATTCTAGAATGGTTGTGGGAGTATGTTACCATGGAAATTGTAGGCTATATCTGGAGGATGTATTAGAATAATGAAATTTTTGGGTTGTTTTTGACTATTTAAACAAAAGTAGAACCTTTATTACATTGGCATAAGACCATATCATGGGATCAGAAAATTGATTTGTATGTTCGGAAGGTAGTCTATATGTAAAGGGTGCCCCAGACTATAGTTTTAGATGAGGAATCACACTTCACATCAGTCATCTAGTTGGGATTATAGAAAGTGATTGAAACATTGGTTCTATTTTGTATGAAATTTCATCCATAAATCGATGGGATGTTGGAATGTACTATAGAGGTTCTTGAGGATATTCTACGAGAATGTGTCATTGAAATTGGGGGGCTTGGGAAAAAATAACTATATTCAGTGGGGTTCATCAATAGAAATATTTATCACCAAACTATTTAGATGAAACCGTATAAGGATCTTTATGGAAGGCAATGCAAATCACCTATATTCAAGATGGAGGAAGGTCAGTTAGAACTGTTGGGAACAAGTCCCTTATATGAGACATCAGATCATGTTCAATTGATTTGGAAATGTATTGATAGGTTTTAGAGTAGATATAATTTGTATGATGATATACATCAATGTCTGCTACAATTTATATATGATGATTGTGCAGTCTTCTAGGTGTCCCCTATGTTGATTATCCACAGGATAAAAAAACAAGGAATGTTGGTTCCTAGGTTTGTTGGACTATTTGAGGTTGTGGATGGAATCATTATGGTGGCATACCAATAAGCTCATTAAAAATTGAATAGTGCTATGCTGTTTATTTTTGAAGTTCCATAGCATTGGTCATATATCCCCAACCCTTATCATGTGAATAATGTATATGATGATGACTCGAGACTGATGCATCCATTGAGGAACACCTAATACATGTGCTATACTGTAATAAGAATGTGTTGTTGGGAAATACCATACCAATGGTTTCTATATTATTGCATAATTGGGGTGTGAAGGTGGAAACAAGGGAGAATGATGTGGGAATGTGGGATCATAGGACCATCTTATTGAATCATAAATTTATAGATTCATGGGAGTATTTATTGAGGATATGTTTGTATTAGTAGGGGAGACTGTAAGATCCCCACCTTTACTGGAGATGTTATGAGATCATTTTCACGGACACGATTTAGTTATTTTGATAATTTTTTATGGTTACCTTGGATAATCATGGGTCAAATTGGAGAATTTTGGATTATTGAGGGGGGGTGTACAGTTGCTTCACAGTATTCCCAAACCAGCTTCCACTTCCCAGTATACCAGGCCACCCTCTATAGATAGGGATAGCAAGGCTACTGCACAGTTTGTCAAACCGGGCACACAATTAAGAGAAACTGTGCACTCCCTCCAGAGGAGTCACATAGTTAAGGTGAACAGTTTGGAAATCCTTCCACTGTTGCCTAAAAATACGTCATGTGGTTTTAATTACATAAAAATAGATGTTAAATTCATGAACTCACCTGAATTAACAATAATTCAACAAAAACTCCGCGTGAATTTATTTCTATAATTTTTTTAGGTTCTAGGATTGATTTTAGAACTTCCATACCTATGTTATTGATGATTTAAATTTCATATTTTAAAAATTCATCCCTCTTAGTAATAGGTTAGCATCCCGATTGGTTTCCTAACTTTCTCTAACCATTTCTAGTCATTACATGGGATGTTTCATTTGATATAGATCGTCATTTTATAGATCGTGATCCATTCCTTTTTTTACAAGATTTGATTTAATATAAAATTCTTCATTAGGTGTATGATCATCCTTGTTTCTATTTGGGGGATTTCAATTGGGATATCACTTGAAAACATTTTGTGCTGGATGATCTCATATTTAAATCCCAATGTTGTGATTTTAAAAAGATTTATATAATATTATTATTTAAATTTTTTATTTAGTAGTTGAATTTCATGCATTGGAATAATTATTTTGGCCAATGAATTAATTGAATGATTATGGATTTGATTGAATAATGGAGTTATGTAATTGGTTAAATAAGGGGTTCATGTAATTTTTTAATTTAAGAATTTGTGGTAATTAAATTGTGATTTAATTAATTAAATATTGGGATATTGAAATTGATGGGAAATAGATTTTTTAATTGGCCTCTTATTTTTATTATGAAATAGATTGAATTTTGTTAATTAATTTATTAATAAATTTGTAGAGATTTTTTTGACTATGAAAATAATTTAATTGTAATAATGAACTGATTAACTAATTATTTTCTTTTTTATGATTATGTAATTTATGGAATTGGATTAAGTAATTTTTGAAATAACTAGTGGAATAGTATGATCGTAAAATTTGATAAGAGGTTTAATGTTGATTAACCTTGATTTATGAAATATATGTTGCATTTGGATTTGTGTGATAAATTCTTTTGGGATATAGACAACTATTTTAAAATACCACAGAGATTAACGGATATATGATCCTGGGTTAGGGACTACACCATCAAAATCCATAGTGATAAATTGATATATGAGGTTTGGTACATAGACTATATCACTAAATACCAATAGGGTACTAGTCACGATGTTCTACACCAATGAGTTGGAATTGAGATATGGATCCAAAAATGAGTTTTATGAGTTGAGATCTTATTACATGAGAGAACCATCGAATGGGGTTAATTGATGTCCCTTGAAGATAGTTCAGAATATGGCATGGTCTAATGAAGGTATTGGGGTTTCAGTTGCCTCAAGAACCAAAGGGTCAAGATGGATAAATTAAGAATAATTGAATAATTTTGATTTGGTTAATTTATTCTTTATACATTGTTGTTTATAAATAATCGAATTATTTTATTGACATTATATTGTTTTAGACAAATCTTGTGGTAAACTACAACATTTTACTCACACCCTACATGATATTCCTAATGGGTACCCAAATTGATTTCATAGTTGCAAAAAAAAGATAAGGGGAATAGACCTATGTTAGATGACTCATTGCAATGATGCATGGATGAGGGAAACCTGCATTAATCAGGACCCACATAGGAGTTGTAAGTGTATTTATTTATTATTCTTATTTCATATTAACACCGAACATATATTTTTAATGTCATATTTACTATTTAGTTCAGATGTTGTAATTATAGTTGTAGTAATCATGTGTTCCTAGTATTCTTATGGTAATCGATATTTATTTTTCTATAGTTTATTTTTTCCCGCAATTATGAAACTATAATAAACATGTTATAGTCTACCTAAGTTCTATATTAGAATATCAAGACATAGTGAGAGCCTATGTCATATATGGAGGGGTGAATTAATTCATGTAGCTGACTGGCTAATAACACTAGTGTGTGTCGCCAGGGTCAGGATGTTACAACTTTTTTTCCATTCCTAGAAATATAATGATTGTACTATTAATGATATGATAGAAAGAGATATTAGCAATAATGATATCTTGTATAAAATTGATTTTTTTTTTCAATTGTAATACTAAAATCTAGTTTATATCTAATTATCAAGACTATTTAACTATTAAATCCTTTAAGATATATTCACTTGAATCTTATTACATTTTTTTAATATATCCACCTACTGTGGGATATAGGGATAAGGGTTTTTATATTGTGTTCTCGAGTAAGGTTAGGTATAATATAAACATGATTCAAGTGATTAACCTGTCATTAGACTATTGACTCTTATTAAATTATCTTACATGGTGTAATAAGAATTGATATTATAATATATCCTAGGGTTATAATGATATGAGTCTCAATAATGTATAAATAATTTAAAATATTATAAACAATTTTGTTACCCATCATACCCAATTTCATTTAGACCATTCCCTACTACAACTCTTTCTTTAAATCTCTTCAGTTCGATATAAGAACTTACACCTTTATAAAGGATTTCTCAATTAAAAAAATCATTTAATTGTTTGAAACATGTCAAGGAATGATTATATTCAACGTCACACATAAAATATTATCTAGATTAACAAGTGATGTCACAAGGATTTTTAAGTTAAGATTTTAGAATGATAAAAAATATATGGGTTTTTCTGAGATGATGATAATTTCCATAGCCCATATACTCTAGATCACATTTCGAAGTTACTAAATGGGTATAGATTTAGATGTCTATGGGGATACCAATAACGGGGTTCCCAAAACACTCTTTTAAAATAAAGGTCTCATGAATATTAACATTATGATATTATTTTCCTCACTACATACACAAAAGAGGAGGAAATATAATCTGCTACTTATATCTTCTATATGGAATGATAAATAATCCTTGATAGGTTCACAAACATATTCTTTTTGTTTGGCTAGGACAATGTAAAAAATGACTTCTGTTTCGATATTCCATATGTATTCAAGGTTGAGGTCCTTAATTTGGTTGTTGGGGTAACATCCTTGGTCCCATTATAATTGTTTTCTTCTACAATTCAATTTCTGAATTTATCATAATATTCATCCGTAATTTATCATATAACATTTTTATTATTATCTAAATCAGTGACCCCATAAAACTATTTTTAGGATAATATCAATAGAGTCAAATGAATTTTTGAAGGGAAGACACATTTTTTAATCCACCACAATTACTCATGTCATTGTTATGGATTTGAAAAAGTTCATTGTTGGATTAAAAATACTAATTAAATAATTATAGAAATGAATGTAAATGATTTATTTTTATTTAATTAAAATATCCATGATGGGAGTGTGATTTTCAATATTGACATATGAACATGTATTTAAACATTTTCCTCATCTTATTTCCCAACATATCATATGTATATATGATTCAACATCATTAAATACATTATTGGATTGAAATATGGTGACCACATAGCACTATGAATCTTAATACTTTGGGAGGATTCCATCTTTATAATCCCCAAAAATGTAGTCTTAATAAGATATAAAAACATGTTTAATTATTATTATGGATTTAATTTTTTCAATAATTTTTTTTTAAAATGGTAACATATTGATTTTACTTAGTCATAGAGATATTAAAATAAAGGAGTTTAAATATATTAGTATAAGGTCTTTGGAATATAGTATGCAAAAGGATAATCCCTAAAAGTGAAATATGCACATCTCATTCAAATTATTTCAATGTAGATTAATACATATGCAGAGTCCTTATGGTGATGATAGAAGAAATGATTCTATAGAATATCATAGAACTCTACTTTCTAATGTCTATAGAATGATTCAGCTCATAAAGGTAATAGAGGGAAGAAACATTATGAGGATCCCACACTATAATATTAGGATTTATTCATTTAGTGAAATGATAAATATAATCATTACCATCATATCTTCAATACCTGTGAATGTTTATATGGTATCAAATACCCCATAATAGTTCTTATGATCATGGATAATGTATTCATAAACACCTTGGGGATTCTGATTCACAACGATTGTGTCATTAGGAAAGTTAGAAAAAATATTTTTACATGATCTTTGAGGGTGGAATAAATTTATAGTGTATTAAGAATTTCATGAATTCTATATTGGTTTAACTAAATCGATAACTGATGTCAGGCCAGTCATTATTAGAGATTGTCAGAAGAGGTATGTATGGAAATCTCCTTTATGTGATCAACATAAATAATCTCACGTCATACTCACAATAGTGTAACATTTTGGAAAATATAAGAGTGTATATTAAAAAAAACATTATGAATTATCATGAGGTTTGACAAATATTTAGTGAAAAATAACTTGTTAGAGAGAGTATTGATTTTAGTTAAACTATTAATTAGACATAATATTCAAAGAATCACATTATAAAATGAGTTTTATTGGGGATTTTTATGATTTTAATTATAGTGATATCTTTAATAATAACCTTTTGATTGTTAAATTTTTTTACTACATGTTTCTCGTACATCATTAGAAAATTTCTTTGTCTATTATTACTACAACATCAACTATTAACAACATATATTTTATTTATATGTGGTATCTCGTTGGGTGGGTTTCATACAACATTTTATAAGTATCCTTTTGGGGAGGATTAGATATTTCAGCTTATAAATTGGTAACAATGATAAACATAGTGGAATAACTATTTCTTCCAGATTTCTACACAGCTACAACCTATTAATATATAAAGAATAAATTCTATTTTTTGAGTATTATAATGTTATGAATTTTGTATCTTATTTAGTAATCAATGAGTTATATGATTTCTTTTATTTCATTTAATTAGATATTGGTTGAATAGTCTCAAAATATGTTGAATTTCTCCCTATACTGAATTTTCTATTACATGATTGTGGTGGTGATGTGACAATGAAAATTGGATACATGAACCTCATCGAAACAAAATGCCTATAGAGAACATCCAAAGAAGAATATTACTTCATTTTACAAGTAAATATTTGATATCAAAATTGAAATTTATCATTAAGATGGGACATTAATTATTTCTATAAATATATGAGGGTGTTTAATTATATAATGAGCCAAATATAGTTGGATTTGTTTTAGTTTAATGTCAATGGTATCCATCGTATCACATATTCCTGAATGCACTTGATTAAGCTGACTATATGCAGGGATTAAAAAATTAGTCTAGTTTTGGTTGAGATAGATTCCTCAATAATGGTCTCATTATTAACAGACACCTCCCACTCTCCATGATCAATTTTATAATCCAATAGGAGTAGTAGGATCCTGTTAAATCCTAATAAATTATATTGACAAAAATATAATAAAAAATTCAACGAAGCCTATATATTGGAATTGAACGGTGGACTAAAAAAACATGTCAAAATTTACCAATCTCTCTATTCCCATCCTATGTATGGTAGAGATAGAATCAATAATTATAAAGTAACATTATCATTATCATCTCAATTGTTATTTACAACTATGGATTAAGGTGTTAACATTAAATATTGTTTTCAATTGAAAAATAATGAATGTCTTCAAAATAATTGATTATCATTCGAAATTGATTATTGTATTAATATATCCTGATCTGTAAAATTTTCTCATTCATATAACAATATGGAGTCACATATTCACTTTAATATTGATTATAGAGGTTAAAAAATAAAAAAAATCATTTTACTAATATTCATATTTCCCCTTTTATATATAATAAATATTGATTTACAAAAGAATATATCATTGCGAAATTATAAGAACGAAATCATAACTCACAAAAAATTCAATTCACTGTAATGTTTCACATAAAAATACAATTATCATCACTATTCAGGGATTAATTTTATAAGCATTTATTAATATCAATTATTATCCTTCTTCTTATGTGTAATATCATTATTTATCTATTATCACCATCCTATTTTAATAATTTCACTTTCACAAAAACAATATAAATTTTATCCTTTTCATTGAGCACTGAATATAAAATTGGAAATCTCAAAACAATCTTTTACTTTCCCATTACATTATTTAATATCATCCATTAAGTTATTCTATATTTCTTACTGGTCTAAGATATACTTTTTAGACATAATTCTTCTCATTATAGTATCAGATGAAAGAAATCCAATGATATATACTAAAAATCACCCATACTATTAAATTTAAATAATATCTGAAATGTTCATGGATAAATGTGGAGTAATCAAAATTACTAATCAAAATTACTTTCAAACATATCTAAAACCATTATAGTATGATAAAATATACTATATTATCATCAGAAATTACATTGTCCATATATAACCACTATTAATATAATACTAAGGTTTAGAGAAACATGATGACAAAAATGTTCAACCACCTCCAATAAAAGTTAACCATAATTTAATGGCTACCTTATTATTTAATATCATCTAATTTTCTTGAATATATCTATAATTTTCATTGTATACTAACTGAACAATGATCAATTTAGTCATGACACCATGAAAACTTATATATGACCTCAAAATAATGGATATATATTAATATTTATATTTTAGTGAATATTAACATACTGAATGGTTTTTTTGGGATATTAAGAAAACTATTATATGTGTTGGAATAGAATATGAAACCCAAATGAAGATCTTGGTTGATGTTAAAAAACATAATTATTCAAGAAATTAAGCACTAAAAAAGTGTATACCTTAAACAAAATTTATAATGTAATTATCATAATCATTTTATGGTTAATTAAGATCATATACGAACAACCAAAAGAATATTAATTAGTGAGGTTTATAGTTGATAAAATGAATCAAATGAAATTCCATAAAGAATCCAATTCATACCATGAAATATTGGTACCTTCTATGACAAAGGTAGAAAAATAGAGAGAACATTGGGTTTCATGATTTTTTGTGCCAAACATGAACAATATAAAAAGATAATTTTATATTAGAAATATTCTTATATATATATATATATATATTAAATTCAATCATTGAATGTCTATGAATTTACTCAATAATCATAAATTGTTTCTAAATTTCCCTAACTTCACTATTTATACATGAATGAATGTATCGCCCACCTATTATATCTCATGGAATGAATATATATTGATAACTATCAAATGTGATTTAGTAAATTATTAACACTTTATGTTCAACATACATTTCTCTTATATAAAATCACATCTAATAGGTTATCTTACGATATATATATATATAATGTAAATTATTATTTTCTATTAGACGATTTATTTAATCTATATCCATGTATTATGATTTACCTTATATGATATTATATTATAAAAATCAAATCCATAAAAAATAATTTTTAAGAATAATAGTCATATATTTTCATTTCTTATATTATAATATAACATATACAAAAAATTTATCATTAATATAGTTTTTAGGGAATATCTCCTTCAATAATAAACTAATATTATTTCATATAGACATTTTTTAGATTTTCACTCTATATCGTTTCATTTATAACATAATATAGAACCATATTAAAAAATATTTTGGATATATTAAAAAACAATTTTTGAAATCAGTCATCAACATTAATATGTATCAGAACATATATAATAAATATTAAACAACCATAGAAAACTAATTTTTATTAACTCTATAAAACTTTTAAAGGTGCAATATGAGGGGATCTCAATATTTATTGGGTCAACGAAAATGTGGGACCATGTGCTCCACTATGTAATTGAAAACCAATTTTATTGTTTAGTTAAACAAATTTAATAAAAAAGAATCCTCTAGTTCTGTATACATGTTTCTAAATTAACGAAGAGATCTAGCCTGATAAACATTAAAAATAAATATATCTATTACTGTGTCCACCATCCACATAAAATACTATCATGCACTCTAATATGTTCCCCTTTTTCAATGAAATCAATTTTCCATGGTTTATATAATATTTCAATCTGATATAGCTAACTCATACATCATCAATTCCTTGTATATAGATATACAATTTTGATGAATACAACACATTTTCATTCATTATTATGAATGTGGATGTGACAAGATTCCATTAGAATGATATAATAATGTTATATATATTATATAGAAGAAGTTATACACTAAAAAATATATAAAAATTGAGTTACAAGATGTCATACTAATAAAAATAGAGGAATAATACCTTCTTTGTTGAGAAATAATAGATGACATGATCAACCCTATACCAAATCACCATTAATTAGATAAGGATCAATTTTTATTCAAAAATTTATCGAAGTGTGAGGGTTATCATTTTATCTATATATGTCCCCATATGTAACTTTGAATATAAAGTATGAACACAACATGTATAAAAATGATTTTGTATATGAATCTCTATGAAGAAAATATAATTGTTTATCCATTATAGAAACACACTATTTGTGTCTCATGAGAATATTTAGTTTCTCTATTTCCAAATCCAGATCATTCAATCCATAACATATGATTGTTATTTATAATACACTATCTCAAGAATCATTTTGGGATATCATTATTTCATAAAATCATATGCATATTATCAATACATTTCAATCTATGCATATAAATATACACATGTATAAAAGTAACATGAATGAATTTTAAATTAAAAATTTACTTTTATATGATTGTTTTTTATAATAATATTTAAATAATGTATAATTTACAAAACTATTTATAACTTATTTTAAACCATTTTATATATGATAGTCTTCCAGTTTATCATCATGTTTGCTAAAATTATAATTTTTATTATCATATGACTTATATATCTATACCACCTAGATCTCTTCGAGATGACAAGATAAGTCACTATAACTATTTTCATTAGTGAGTTTCATATATATATAGAATGAATATTTGAATATTATGAGATTTAGGAATCTTATTTTTATTGATCAACTAATTAAACATATTAAAAATTTATAACTCCATAACATCAATTATTTCAATTTTATTGTATAATATTGTGCACAGAAAAAAAATTACAATGAAATTTATACATACATGAGCTCTTTCAGAAAATTATTTTACTTAAGTAATTTTTTTAGATAAAGTTTTTTGATAAATTATTACATAATTGTATATCCAAAAAAAATTTATGGTAAACATTGATTCACTTTTTTATGGTATCAAGTTGTAAATATTTAAATTTTTTATTATTATAAAACACAAATATCATTATGGATATTTAGGGTAATATTATTTTCTCATTTATTGACATAATTATTTAAGAATAAGTAATATTCAAATTATAATGGTAATTAATAGTAAATTTTACATTTTCTCTACCATTACACATCAAAAAATCATTAAGATATTAATTGAATAATTAAATTAAAATCAAAATAATATAATCATTTATTTTTAGTCATTTAAAATTTCCAAAATTTTAATATACATAAAATAAATTCATAGACATTATATTCTATTTAGAGTACAATTTTATGATACCCAAAAACCATTTTGTTTGAAAACCCCCATTATTTTTATTTTAATTTAATATTGATAAAATGAAATACTATTTTCATATCATATATAATATTATATTTCTTTAGAGGAACATTACACCGTAAATGAATTTATTTTTTAAAATTTACTAAAAATTAATAGAATAAAAAAATTTCAAATATCATAACATTAATATGGAAATATATGTTATCCTAGATGAATTTATTTTTTACTACATAAAATTTTTAAATAAGTTATAAAGTTAATAGTTATTAGACATTGAATATTTACCTCATTATATGATGATAACTATTTTTTAGAGTAAAAATTTGAATTATATAATATAATCAATAAATCGATACCAATTGTTTATTCAGATTCATATATTCTTGATAATGGTATTTATGTTCAATCTATTTATAGTGAATCATCATTCATCCTCAAATGGGTGAATATTTCATTCTCATTCAATTATTATATAGAATCAGATCTCCTAATACTCGTGATATTTTTAATGTTAACCTTATGAATCAAATATGTAATTCCATAGGAGTTTCAAAGAAGATAATTGGGTTCAATATTATATATGACATGAGACACCAATCATAGATGATAATATAACAACCAGAGAAGTTATGAAATACTTTTTTTTAAATAAATTCAATCACTTCAATAATTATAGATTCCTGTAAGACTTGATTTTAATGAAACCCAATACTATATTTAAAATTATGATTTAAAACATGTTCATTATAACCATACAGTTACGTTGGAAAATGTAAACACTAAAAACAAAATTGTAAAAATAATATTTTTTTTGTATTTATAAAATATATTTAATGGATAAATATTTATTGGAAATATAATATGAATTATTTGAAGGAAAAAAATAAATGGTCTTTAAAAAATTATATATTTTAAAAAAAATTATAGTTGTTCCTTTCATGCATAATTTAAAATAAATTCATAATACATTATGAATGTTTATTTGTAAAAACAAAATATTATTTTCTAAAATAAATTTCCAAAATATTCATTAGTATATTTTATATTTTTCTTAATATATTTATTTTTTAAAGAATAATGAATAATAAGAATTTTGATTTGTATAATAAATTTTTATATATAACATATAATGTAAAACATTATATTATATTTTTTAAAGTATCACTAGATACATTATATTACAATTTCACTAATTTAATTCAACAAAATTAATTTTGTGTTTATATTTGATGTAAAAATGTTCATGATCTTTTGAACGTTTTTACTTTAGAAAAAAAATTCATTTATAGTGGGTGTAATTTTAAACTAAATTTTGAAACATCAATGAACTGAATTTGAAAAAAAAAATATTTTCATATTTTCAATAATTATGTTTTATATTAACTAATATAATAAATTTAATTTTTTAATTCTATGTGAGAAAGAATAATTAATAATTAATTACCATTGTTAATGTAAAAACTTGTTTACCCATTTTTTAAATATAAATTTATGATTTAGAAATGACATAAAACACTTCCAAAATCCATTTTATTTCCATATATATACAATAAAAAACAATGAGGTTCTATAATGGGAAATTATTGAGACTTTTGGAATCTGAAAAGTGTCAGTACCCTTTATTTTTCTCCGAAATACATGAGTGTCCCCTTGTCCACCCCATGTAGATGTACACTCCCTCCATTAACTTATTGAAAAAATAAAATCCATCAATCACTTACAAAACAAAAAAATAGCACTCCAAAAAATAATTATATACATTTTAGAGGTGATGGTCCTCTAAAAAACCAAAAAATATATTTCTTATGATATTTTCTGAAGGAAGTTTCTTTAAGAGATAGTAATTTTTATAAGTAATCTCGTTTATTTTTATTTTTATTTATTCATTAAAATTATTTCATAAAATAAAAAAATATATAATAATCATTATTTCCCTTTATAATCATATTTTTTTACATTGATGTAATAATATTTATCAATATACTCCTCCATAAAATGTGAAACTAAACTTTTGATTTGGTGCACGATGGAATTCCACCCCAAAATTCCATATAACCCCTTTTCCATCATCACATAAAAAAATTTCCTATAATATAGAATTATATATGTATAATATAAATTATTTTATTATTCTTTAGTAATTATAATACCACATTTACCACATTACATTTCATGTCATTTAAAATGTTACAATGTCACTTTTGTGTAGTGCGGACTATGACCTCATGAAAAGAAGTGATTATTTTTTCACATAAACATTAAATGGAATATATTAAGTGTAAATTTAATGAATATATAATATACATTTTACATGATACTAATTCTATAAAAATTAGGCACTATCTAATTTCATTCCCTTTCACTCGTTAGGGTAATTATGTCATCGCTAATTCGTATGAGGAGCCTACTATCTCTACAAAGTGAGGTGATTGATTTTCCATGTCCAAATGTGAATAATGAATCTTTTTTTATAATGAATATTTATTATATGAATTAAATTATTTTTTTCTAGATATGATGTATCCATATACTCCATGAAAAATTAAAATCATCAATGAAAAAACAAGGCTGACAAAATAAGGGAATTGGAAAATGAACCAATTAATATAATGAAATAGTAGTATTAAATAGGTGGAAAACCATTATAAAATATTCATTTATGATATAATAAATAATAATATGAATCTGTTATTAATAAATAACATTATTAAAACCATCGTATACAAGGTTCAATCATGTTCAATGAAAATGAATCTAGTGGTAATGTAGTTCGATTGAATTTCCCTTTATTAAGGAATCTTTGGTGGTTACACACCTAATTTATATTATATAGTACACATACCACCAATTTTGAGGTATTGTCACTGATAATTCAAATAAAATTATAATTTATGTTTTTAATTGAATTATTTCAACCAACGGTGTTTGAAAATATTGTAATCAAGTCATAAATAATTTTATAACTCGATTTTTT
The DNA here is from genome assembly GCA_963277665.1 of Viscum album. Classification (NCBI taxonomy): domain Eukaryota; kingdom Viridiplantae; phylum Streptophyta; class Magnoliopsida; order Santalales; family Viscaceae; genus Viscum; species Viscum album. Next base: position 1,219,642,430 of record OY728159.1, read on the forward strand.
CATTATTTTTATCAATTACTCATTTCCATTGATATTATATGATTACATGTTAAATGACAATTTTTTACAATATACAGTTTTCTATAATGTTTTATGTGAATTTACATTTGATACTCATATTCTATCCATTTAATAAAAATCACTTGAATGGTATATACATTCTATGACATTTCATCCAAATATCAATTTCCTTAAAACATATTTTTTAATATATCTATATTTACTTTTATAAGTTGTATATAATTACCAGTTTATCTATATAACATGAATAACTATTTATTCAAATTTTTTGTGGAAAAACAATATTCTGGATGAAGAGATGGTAAACTATAATTTTTTGTTTAATTTTTTGATTACTAATATTATCTTATGACAATAATTTCCTAAATCATAATTTATCAATAGAAATAAAATTTCCCAAAAAAATCTACATTATATATATCACTTATTTGATACTTCCTTAAACAATATAAAATTTGTAAATTTGTAGTCTAATATTAATTTTATTATATTATATAAGTAAATATTTGTAAATATGTAATAATTAATAAATTCAACTATTTGTTCATAAGGAACATTGTTCATGAAATTAATCAATTATTTGATAATTGAGGAATGTGTTGGACATGTAGTTACCCCTGAGGCCTAGTTATAGTTATAACTATAATGAATTTGTTTTGTCAATAGGTGAGTTGATTGGCTATCTTATATTATATGGTATTTTAGTGTATACATAGCTATCATTTTTAATATTTATTTTGAATGTTCTTGATAATAGAGGTATTGTGATATTTGATATCATGATGTCCAATAGATAGAAATTTCCTTCATTCTGTAGTTTATTTTTATTACCCTTGTTATTTTCTTAATAATATTATATTAAGAATAATTTTATTATATCTTATCTGTAATATGGAATTTTTTTTAGATATTTACACTTCAATGCATAATACACCATATATAATAAATATATTCAATTTATTGATTAAATAGAATTTGTGTTCAAATATTTACTTTTACATATAAAATTTTCCTTATAGATTCATGATTTTAGAATTTTTTAAATGAAATAAAAGTTCATCCATTTAACATACCATTTTGATTTTGCTGATTGATTCACGATGGATTCCACGTTACAAAACTCTTAGTTGGTTTCTAAGATCATTGTTATATTTTATCCATTGCCAGAAAATCTACGAAGTACACTATGAATTTTATGTAATGATAATATAGAGTAAATAATGATATTTTAAAAAAATTATGATTTACTCTAGGGTTCGAATAGAAAAAGGAAATCAGGTATTTATTTAGATTAAATAAGACAACAATACAATTTGGTCCTTCAATACAATCCAATGAATTTTTTTCCTCTGTTGAAAAGTAACCATTGTATAATGGACACCATTGGAAATGTATTTATAGTATACATCATAGATTTTTAGTAGATTACATGTGAACTATATTGAGAAAAATATATAATATATAACATAAGCATCATAGAGATTATGGAGATAAGTGTAGAAGATCATCCTAATGATTTCTTAAGTAAGTGGTATGTAAATTTCCATTGAACATATCCTTAACTAGAAAATATATGTGGATGTTGTTTTAGAATATATATAACTCAGCATTATAACAATGAAAAATTTACATAAACCATGATTCTTTAATTACATGGTATACAACAACATGACTTATTTGAAACCTTGTTTCAAACAACAAAGGGACATGTTATTTGTAATTTATATTTTATATTCAAAACATTATAAAGGATATTAATATATGAAGAAAATGAATACAATAGGATAAAAATATGGTGCCATAGATTGAAAAAGATTCATGAATTATAAATCATCATAAAGTTATCCCTCAATGATTATTGTATCCCACAATAAGATTTTGGGATATTGTCAATTAATGGAAACTCAAAGAATATTGTTAACATATAATATGAAGGACTATATGGTGCCTATGAAAAAAAATTATATGATAAAATAACAAAAATTTATCCTCAGTATATATAATCATATATCCTGATATATTATAAAAACATATACAATAACTAAGTTTCAATCTGTCCAAAAAATTAATGATAGTGTTCGATAAGAGATTGAGTAGTTGAGACAATAAAGGATGGATGACTCAATATTATTAATGTTATAAAAATAGAATGGGAAACATAATAATGTTTCTCAAAGAAAATTGAAAATGTATTTTTTGTGAAAAATAATGGCATAAATAAATAAATTGGAAAGGAAAAAATATGTTTATGATGGAATGAAATAAATTTCATCATATGGATAAATTTATAATTAGTTGTCTTAAATTTGGGATCCCATGAATTATCTGATTCAACAACCACTTCTACCAGTCAACCACATGATAAAGGAAGGATATTTATGGTAATAAACTATAGAAATATTTTGTATTGGGAATATATAACTAAATTTAATAAGTATTTTTACCAATATAATATTGGATAATAATAATTAATCATTTAAGGATTATATAAAATTTTAGAGATGTATATTTCTTCATTAACATAACATTTATGGATACCATCTTGGTTTTATTATTTTAAAATTGACTATATCTTCATATTTATGAAAACCGCTTTTTAGTTTTTATATAATAATATTCTATGAATATTATTTTTATTTTTTGAAGCATTTATTGAAATAAAACCTAGTATTTTAGTATATTTTTTTATTTAAAATTTTATTTATGGAATACTATCCATAATATTTGTGGAAATATGTTTAATGACATTGGAGACCAATCGGGATTTTATTATTCTTGATGTTAAGGATCTTATTCGTTATTAAACTTTTTAAATGTTATTATAATTATATTAATATGGTTTTAAAAATGGGAACTCAACATGTCGGTTGACAACCTATCACATCATCCAAGTTCATGCGGCCAAAACCCATAATCGAATGACAACGATGGTGAAGTTCCTAGAATGTACCTATGTGATGGTTTGATTAATATATAATATTTAAACATAAATAATTGGATGGATAAATATTAATGACGAACCAGTGGAGTTGAAATGGAGTTTTGGATATTAATGTGTAATAATGGATAACGTGTCCTATAAATATCAATTTAGGAAAAAAGATAGAGAATGAAATCAGGAATTTTCAGTCTTTTATTGATTTTATGATCTCGCAATTGTTAATTTTATTAGAGTATCAATCATTTTTGATATTCATATGTTTTTGTGATGGAGGAATATGAAATTAATTGCATCATATAAAATTTAAAAAATTCTGCATACAATATAGAAAGATATCAATTATAAATATTTCTTTATGCTCATATTAATGATACAAATGAATTAAACAACATTAGGGAAAATGATCATCAATATAATATGTTATACTATTACATTAATATCTAATGAATGAGATTGTATTTTAAATCATCATTGATTTATGGTTTATAGATCATTTAATACTCAGGATATATCTCTTTCATGGGATAAATGAATTATCTCAGTTTTTTTTAATTTTGTTTATTATTTTCTAAAATATTCATATGTTTAATATCCACCAATGTTCTCATATTTAGAAAACAATAATGTCTTAATATAGTTGAAATTTAAAAAATAACATTCTATAATTTTAATAGGATGTTTCATTAAAACATTTAATTATCTGGGTTTACAAAAAAGGTATTTTATAATTTCAACTTCATGATTACGGAGAACAACATCAAATTTATATGATTTGTTTTATATATCAGGGTAAAATTTGACACCAAATGATTTTAATAGAAGAAAAGTGGGACTGATCAAATGTATTACACAAAATCCATGATTGTATGAATATATACGACCTTCATTATTTTTGAAATACTTATTGATTTTGATAAATATAATCAATACTATTGCTTTAGATTTATGCAACTCCCGGATTAAATGAGTCAAAATATATCATTAATATATTAGTATTTAAAATGTGACCATTATAACTGAATTTTTATGTTTGAAGGAATGTATTGTAATAAAAAAATTGTTATAATTATCTTTAATTCACAATTATACAATAAATTTACTGTATATTTGTTTATTATTAATATAATAAGCATCATTTAAATGAAAAAGAAATATTTTAGGAAAATTATATTTTTCCAAAAGGAAGCTTTGTAGTTCTTTGAACGCGTAATTTAAATTAAATATTTATTAATATTAGAAAATTAGATTTTTTTTTTTTGAAATCTACATTTCAATTTTATCCTTTATTGGATATTTTTAACAATTTATAAATGCATATTTTTATACTAATAGTAAAAATAAATTATTTTTACTTAACAAATACCTTTTGGAAAAATTATATAGAAATATTAATTATATTTTAAATTTTATTTGAAGTAAACTTATTTCATATATATTAAAATTTAACTATTTTAGGTCTGTGGAATATATTTCATATTTAATTATCATGTGAAATCATTTTAACCATTTGAAAGATTATACATTATAGAACTTATTATTCCTCCAATCAATGAGATTAATTTAAAAATGAATTAGTCGAATACATTTAATTATAATTAATTAAATGACTAACTAAATGGGATAGTCATAAATTAAATTATATAAGAATTGTTTCTTTGTTATTTACTATTATGGTTTGTAGTAGTAGTTAAAATTAATGATCATGGTTAAGGTAAAAACATGTCTACTAGGTGCTAAACTAAATGATATGGGAAAAAATATTCTAAATCATTTAAAAAAGAAATTAACGGAAACATATACCAATAATTTCATAAATTTTTTTAAAATTATCCATTTTCTCATTATGACCTTTAAAAAATATGGTTACACTTTTTCCTTTTCAAAAATTCAATTTGTGTCCCCTCTCCCAATTAAAAAAGGACCTTCCATCCCATCATTTAATCACACCTCTCAAGAATATTGGATTGAAAAATAAATGAAAAAATATATCCCCAACATCTATATACACATTCTAGAGAAAAACATCTTCCCAATAGACAAACCATATGGTTGTTAAGAGGATATACTAATAAGGCTTCCCTAATATAAGATAATTTTCGTAACAAAAATATTTCAATTTATTTCTTATTCTTTCAGTTGAGTAATTTATTAACACTTCCATATTAATAATACAAATATTTCCCATATACATAGTTAATATTATGTTGATGTAATATTGATTATAACCTCATATTTTTATAAATGGTATGTATAATTGATGATCACTTGTTTGATCGACTAAAACCTCGTGAACTTATGTAATTGGTTCTCCATAAACACATCCAAAAAATGTATATAGTGATGGAATTAATATATATATTTAATATAAGTGATATTATTTTACATATGGATTATTATATTAAATATACATTCTTAAATATCATTCCACATGAAACATGATAACTTCACACGTCTGTATGATGAACTACAACCTCACAAAGTTAAGTGATTCACATCTCACATACAATTTCCATCGAAAGTAAAAAAAATAAAAAAAATAAATTAATGTGATATATGATATATGAAATATATTTAGTATAATTAATATTCAATCAATTTACTTTCATTTTCACACATTAATGAATTGATATCATATCATGTGTAATCATATGACCTAATGTCTCCACGATGTGATGTGGTTCATTTTACATGTTAGACCATTAAAGTTATTCTAAATACGTATACAATGGGAAAATATTGTATTCCTAAAATTATAAAAATTCATTATATTTAGTATATATATCCTATTCAAAAAAACCAATACCTTAATGACACAATAGGAAAGAGAAAACAAGTCAATTAACAATTGAATGAATGGATATAATGAAATTTCTAAAACAATCTTGGACCATATATTATATTTTAAAAATTAAAATGGTTGTGGTATAAATTAATACATGTTTAAAATAATTATATTTAGATTCATATAATGTTAAAATAAAATGATGTGTTATGTATGTGATTTGTTCACAATTTCCCTATATTTAATCACATTTTATTGTAATGAAGCTAATTTAATATATATATGGTGTACATATAACCAATGTTTTCCTGAAATAACATGAATCGTTATTATTTATTGGTAATATGATATTTATGTTGAATAACATTGTCAAAATAGATTGGATTTATTGTTACCAATTTGTAAAGATTATCATTATTCAATTTTTTTTGATTGGGTTATTTTATATCTCTATTGTCTTTGAGTTTCTATGATTAAGTGTCTGATGTTTAATATTATATTATTATTTATTTAATCTCAATTTATATATATTAACATTTAATTCACATAATCATTCCATTTATTAATAATCACTTCAATAGTATGATCTTTATATGGGATTTCTATTCAATTACCATTTCCATGAGACATATTAGTTCATATGCACCTATTATCATTTATGTGTTCTATATTCACCCCCTTTTTTGAATATAACATTAATATATAGTTATTAATGGTTTCATGGAAAAAATAATATCCCCAATGAATAGAATATCACATTCATATAAATGTTTAATTTTGTGATGGTAAAATTTATCTCAAGTGAATTTCTTTCTTTAGATTGCGGGTCTCTTAATCATTAAATGCCCCTTAAATATTCATAATGTATCTATCATGGATGTGAATTCTTCATAAGAACTTTTCCAATTTTACATATAGTGTTTACTTGTAATGTTATTTTAATATATAGGGTAATTTTGATTAATATTTATTCATTAATCAATACCAATGTCACAAACCGACCTACAGGTGCTTGAGTGTAACTAACCCTTGCCTGCCTCCATAATCTTGGGGTCAAAAAATAACATTGAATGAAATATCAAGCATTGAGATATCCTTACCTAATTTTATATTACACACACACAAACCTGACTATATCAATTTTTAAGTCCATAATAATAATAATATGAAAAAACTAGAATATAAACAAAGAATGAAATCCTCTTGGGTGATAAAGTTTACAATAATGAATAATAAAATGTAAAGAGGAGAAATACATGTCCAACCTGATATATGTCCCAACCTAAAGAATTGTAGACTATAATTATGAGAGATCCTTACGCTTGAAATCCATGTTTTGACATCCGTACTTGGTACAATATACCAGACATCCTAAAAAATCTTTCTACTCATCAACAACCTTTATTTCTTACTTATACGATAAAATGCATGAATGAATGTCCCATGCATTCATGAGTATATATATACCTAGTGTGATGCATAGAAAGTAAAAATTTGGATCACTAATATTCACAATAATAATATATAAATAGATGATATTAAAAATTAAATATGATGAAGCTTAACTCAATTAAAGATAAACTAACCACCTCCAATCACAAGTGGATCAACACGACATGTAGGTGGACTGCATGGAAAGAGTTTTCATCCCATCGCAAGAGGGTTTCCTTAGTTGACCATTATAAGATTAAAAAACAATGAAGGTGGACTACCCAATGTTTTGTTTCAACACATGTTAAGAGAGTAGAAAAACAGGAGGTATTTGTACATATATATATATATATATATGCTCAATATAAATAATCTCATATGAGAATGAAATGGGATCCCTATATCACAGCCTAGCTCAGATAGGGAATCTCCACTAGTTTCATAATTCTATCAATCAAATCCATCATATCATAGGTCTACCCCACAGAAAACATCAAAGAAAATCCTCATATATCTACGGAGATGCACAGTAAGGGAGAAAAAATTTCGAGTTAGAGAGACTATGCCTTGGTATAATAAAATGGTTCTACTCATGGATTGACAGTGAACATGTACGCTATTATAAAAATTGGTTTCCACTATAATATTCGATAGAGGACTCTTCCCAATTTTGCAAGAGGATTCAACTCAAATGATAGAGGACCCATTCCTTATATCTATAGGATGGTTCTACTTTATTAGTTTATATAGGACTCTTTCCCAACATAGTAGGATGGTTTAACTCGTAGTAGTAATATATGACCAATACCCTAACCTGTAGGAGGTTTCCCCTCTGTTAGATGGTGGACCCATTCACTACTCCATTATGAGGGTTCCACTAGGATGTATATAGGGCCTATGATATTTACCAATAAGAGGGATCCACTCTAGAAGATGGAGGTACCATTCCATGCCCCAATAGGAGGGTTTGACTACGATGGATAGGGGACCAATTTATTTTCCCAATAGGAGGGTTCTTCTCATTGATGCAAGAGCACCCATTTCCCAACACTCTATAAGGGTTTCTCAATAAGAGTATTTAGAGATCCCATTCACAACATATATAGAATGTTTAACTCCAGTCATTGAGAACTAAATCCCATCATATTGTAGGGTTACACTCTAGATGCCTTTGGTGATCCTTCCTAATAAGTTCCATCAACCCGAACTACACAATTAAGTGTCTTTTCCACAACATCTGGTATCATATATCAAAATACATAAGATATTTTCCAATCATGTTCTACATAGGAAAACACTTGGGAAAATATACTCAGTTTCAAAAAGCCAAGTCCAATTGTAGGTGATATGATTGATTAAAGATGCCTAAAAATGATTCAAGGGGTACATGGGGTTTATAGAACCCATATGTCAGGTGGTCCAACCCTTCCACCTAATAGTGTCCTTAAGAAGCCCATGGATTCCAATACTTTGAAAAGCATACACTATGTAGGTGGGCTTCACGGTGTATCCAATCTACCTAGGATCATGTGATATCCTTTTAGTCGTGTCTATGTAATTTAGTAATTCTTATGTTCCTGGTTGTGTTTGTGTACACCAGAACACCATGTTCTTCTGGTCATGTCTTCCCACATGAGGTCCTTCCCATGTGCTACGCAACATGTCTTAGCCACCTTTGGATCTAGTACATGGAATGTATGAGGGATTTACATTGTTACAACCTTAAAATTCCATAGAACACTAGCCTCCACAGCACAGGGGATTCACACTTTGTGTTCATCATGACACATAAAGTGTAGTCATGTTTTTCACAAAAATGTTGATGTCTATTCCATTCCCTATATCTTATTCATTACATGGAATATAGCCTCATATCCTCCAAAAAGTTTTGATCATGTTGTTGATCATCATTTCCAATTATCTTCATTATAGAAAATTGTGATTTTTGGTCTTCTTTGGATTTCCACATGTCCCATACACCTCTATCATTTCTACTTGGTCTTTATTCACAAATACATTGAATAAAACATCCATCCTACAATGATTCAACCCCAAATATGACATTAAACCCTGATTAGTTTTTTCTTGTGTAAAATTGATGTGCATATGGGTGCTTGATCTAGTTCAGTACCACATTAAATTGGTATATATGTGCATACAAGTTTTAACAATTGGTGAAAATAAAGAAAGGGTTGATTTTGATAATTTAAATTAATCAAAATATATATAATATACAATTAGACAGTTCCCACATGGATATAAATATGAATTATCATAAATAATATATTAAATTTATTTAAAAAATTAACTAAATAAAAATCATAATGTATCCACTAAATGTACATCCAATGGAATTCATATCCTAGTTCTATATGTCAACCTATTTTCAATTGTGCATAGGGAAAACATTGAATTATAGACTCACCCATAGTCTTGAATTTCTGATAAAACATTCATTTTATGATTTTTCCATATTATTTATGAAACTACACATGAATAATAAAAATATATATTAAATATTTTTATTATACTAATTCAAGGGGAAAAGTTTCTCAGAATCCCATGCTATATCTATTACAAGATCTGAAAAAAAAATATGAAATATATATTTCAAAGTCTTTCATGAAAAAAATATTTTCTCTACATCATTCCATCATTATCTATTTTTATCCATGAAAAGAAATACCAGACAGCCCACTCAGGATACTAAGTATGCATCTGGGTCTCCCAATCTCAGGAGTCCAACTATAAGTTAACGTACTGATAAAACATCTAAACCAAGGGGATGGTCAATCCATGAAAGGTCCTCTACTATTATTTCTATATCACCACCTAGTTCTATAATGTATTATCCTCATCCTTGATTTATATTTTTCACAATTCAATAATGTGGGTATGGAATTGAATGTATGTCCTCAGTTGGGACCTATAAATGACAATGTAAACACGATATAAATTTGGGGATAGGTTGAGGAAGTAATAAACCTATCCAACCATTTTCATGATCTCAAAAGTCCCAATAATCCTTTTGTGTAGCATTCCTCCCAGTTGGAACCTTTGTGGTCCTCATTTTGGGGATACACTCGATAAAATGTTGTCCCTCTAATCGAACTCAATGTGCCTATAATTTCTAACTGTAAAAGAGTTCATATTTCACTAAGTCTTCCTATTATTCTTAGAGATGATTTGGGCCATCTTCTCTATTGTATTCACTAACTATGTACCAAAAGAAATGTCCCACCCGTCGTTGTAAAACATAAGGGTTACTTTTATGTTATCATGTGTATGTAAACAAAAGGTTCCATGCTAATAGTATATTGATTGATATTTCGGAACACAATGTCTACCAAGGTAATGTGACATTCATAGCTCTGACTGAATTATAACATTCAACCCCTCAACATATCCTCCATCACATTTATATTGTTTTCGATATTCCCATATATCTATGGTGGATGGATATACACATTCTCATCAAGGTCCTGAATGACTCTTTTAGGCCTCCACACAAGTGGGACATAAGCCATTCATCTAGATTAGAGAAAATAGTCAATGGGACATGTGAAGGATAATAATCATCAATAGGTTCCACTAAATAAAAAATGCACCCAACTATTCTCCCTGATATAAAGGAAGTGTTTTGACATTCTTAGTCAGTAAAATTTTACCGTGATTGAATCCTATCATTTCACTATATGTACATCCCTATCACAAATTACCTCGATATTACAACCCAATTTCACTCTGGGATCTCAAGGGGGTACAACAAACCTACATGAATCTAGTTCTCAACCTTCATGTGCTAACATGTGAGGTATCTAGATATGAACTCAACCATATTTTACCTTATAACGGACCACAAAAATGTCAGTTGAAGGTAAAAATATGTCTTTTTAATTATAGTATGTATAGCTAGGGTAGAATTTTGGCGTTCATGTATCACCTCCTCTGACAAAATGACTAGGACTACCATCCATCACTAAAAATGATGAAGTGATATCCTACTTATGAATATAAATCTGGTTAATCCCTTTGGATATCTAATCATGAAATATCTCAATGTCCATTTCCTCTAGTAGGGACTCTCTCAAATGCATGAGAAGTAGAAGATTCTAAGTGATCAACTGATTAAATGGAATACCCCCCTCCTTCACTAAGATCGGAAGTAAGGAATACATCTTATCAGAATCCTCCTGCACCAAGAGATTGTGGCATGGCCTGTTATGTGCATATTCTAGTACATTTTATTTTATAGGCATATATAATATATCGAATTCATGGAAATATATGAACACTAACCAAATATATTTTATATTGTTAAATTCTATCTCTATAAAGATGTGCTTAAGACTGTAATGATCTGAGTAAATAAAAACAACCTCCCAAAGAATATTGTTCATCCACATCATCATGACAATGAATACCCCTGAAAACTGTAGGTAATTAGTTGTGTGGTTATGCTCATTGTGTTTTAACTTCCACAACCCATAATAAAAAACATCATTCCACTACATCAACACATAGATGAAACCATATACTGAGGCATCACAATACACCATAAACTCCATGTCAACCACTGGTAGAATCAACACATGAGAACATGTCATTATTAGCCTCAAATCTTATAAGTCCCTTTATAACTGATTAGTAATATTAAAAGGACTACCTTTCCATGTTAGGGAAGTCATTGAGTATACAATCATGGTGAAGAATTCCCAAATACACATGTAATACCCATCATAGAAAATAAATATTTTCACCTTTGACATGATATTTGGAGGCTCCCAATAATTTGTTGCATCGATCTTCACTTGTTCTATTTGTATTCCATGATCATAAACGAAATTCATCGGCATGTGAACCTCATGAATCTAGAATCAGAACATCAAGAGATTAAAATAAATTTGGTTCTCTTAAATAAAATATTGGACCATCCCCAAGTGAAAAACATTCAACTCTTATACCGTACATTATATGAGTATGTTTTTGATGAAAAAAACCAAAAATGGGTCCACATATTGAAATAATAGTTTTTTTACAAAATCCATAAACATTGTGTGGACATGGAATGAAAAATGGAATCAACTAGAACTCATAGTTTCTTTAGTGATATTTTAATTCTAGTTTTGGAATATCAGTTTTGTGAACCCAGAACTGGTGGTAGGAAAAATGGATATCAAACATTGAGAATTATCTCATGCCTTACAAATAGTGAAAGAGTTCAAAAATCATCAGCAACATGTAATTATTCTTTATTATGGTCTATTTATAGAGAGGATAATCATTATAATGCCTCTATATAACCTCCTCACATTTCTTGAATAATTCTTTTGCCACATGGGGGGACATAGTAGGCCTGATAAATACCGTATATAGAATGTATTTCAATTGAATCATCATCTCACCGATCTCTGTAGGGTCCATACAATATTCCATTGACTATATAATATTATTCACGAGATGCAAGTAAAAATTACTATCAATCTCCCACCACAAAGGTAGTCTAAAAATTTCCTTGTGAATGATGTCCAAGAATTCCCCAAAAACATAAAGATTAAAAATTCTAGAATATTCATTTACAACAAACTATATACTTTCCAATTGATTATTGATTTATTAAAACCTCATTCTTATCGAATCCACTCATCTATCCATGAGGTCTCTTTCGCTCACAAAGAAGAATCATGTCCCATGGTTTTGTATAAATTTGACTCATCCATAATGGAAATTAGTATAGGAGCATAACATGGATTAATAGTCTATACCAATGATGAAATCATAGGGTTTGATCAGGAAGACCTAAAGGTTCCACATGAACTTCTCTCCACCATGTTATAACTGAAACAACATGTACTAAAATATTAATAAGAAGGGCTCCCTATAGGAACCTCAAAAGAAGAATTGAGGCTAAATCCTATACTATGAGATCATGATATCTCACATAGTTTATTGGGATGAAGGAATAAATGATAAATATATAAACCAGTATTGAAGGAAAATTATAATTATCATCAATCATACCTATGATCATCTCATGTGTCGTGTGTTAATAATCCTCCAAAGCATGCAATTGTCAGAATCCCCAACCACCATCTCCATAATCATGGAATAAACATCCAAGATGTGGTGTTGGAGGTATTTGATTGCATCATCCTCCTACCATATATCAACCCACTCCTCTTCATAATTCACATCCATGTGGTCCTACCATCCCTTTCCTAAAAGATCTCACATCACAATGATTTCTCTAACATATAATCTCATTTTCTATCTACCAGTTCTCATCAGCATTTCTGGTTGGAAAGAATCAATATATGTGACCTAAGAAATTAAAATTATTGCACATCCCTATATGGGACACTGTGGTCCTCTACATGACCCCTATTTTGTATGGCCACATGTAAGAGTCTAATCATGAGTTGACCTTATATGTCGTGATCCTACCAATTGGCGCATGCTAGATGTTGAAACCAACTCATCTATGTTACACTCATTACCAGCCCCAGATACCAATAATCCCTATGAATGGAAAATCCTTACCATTAGTCTCTTCACTGACACCCCATAATATGTGGTGGTGTACAAGGGTACTACGCTCATATCTCTCAATGTAGTCCCCACTCAATCTTCCATGCTCGGATGTATCCATCTTGGATAATTTAAAGGGAATACCATGTATTATCTATAAACATCGACACATAGTCAAAAAATTATCATTTATCCCTACTATAACTCTGGAATCCCATAAATCAAAACCTGGTGCAAGTCGGATTGGTAGTACTCATCCCAGAATAGATGTTGGAAGTCTGGCCATGGGTATTTCGACTCATCATGAATTTGGGAAATAAGAATACAAAAGAACTGATCTACAATATGGAAAATGGTAGCTACCAGTGAAACCACTTGATCCACTAGTGTTCAGATTAGTCCATCAACATGGACCACTATATCTACCTAATACTGTGTTTCATAAGGAAATGGTTCACTATTGTACTTTAATATCATATGGCACCTCATCTCATGGGGTGTGCTCAACAAACACAAATTCTCATCCCACTATGATAGGATGATCTTATTCTGGGAATGTGTTGGTTCTAATACCTATCCCCCTAGATGAATAATCACATGGTATGGACCTTGGATAGGGTCCTTCTTACTCACTAGATCATCCACATGACCCAAAATAACTATACTGGCTAGATTTTTATTGGAGTCATCCTAAATGTAATAAATATATACGACGTTCAGATGATAAAAAATATATATATATATGTTGTTTTGTAAAATCAAGATAGATAATAAAAAATCATAAATTATGCTTGTACCATTGATCCCTACAATACATGTGTCAATTTTTTTAGTCAACAATATGGTTTTTGGACTTCATGTGAATTCATACGTCATCTGCCCATACAAACACTTGGTTTGATGGATTGAATGTTGCAATAAAAAACATTTTATTTTATTTCACTAAATCTCAAACAATTTCTAATTAGGGTATTACACTTAACACTATCACAAGGATTAAATCCCCTTTGAATGTAGTCTATCATGACCAAAAAGAGGTGGGATCGAGCCCCAACTACCCCAAACCCACCTCCAAAGGACAGATGATATCAACATTTATTGAAAGGCATATCTAAATGTGTTTTCCCTTACCAATTATACCTTTATAGACACAACAAAAAATTTAAATTAGGAATTGTATAGGATTTATAATATATGGATTCAGTATCTATAATATTGACCATCAATACAAAAACTCAAGGGTGTAAAAGAGTAAGATTATGAAAACTGAAAAGTATTTGAAAAAAATACCCACCCCCTAGAAAGGTGTCTGAACCTGAAAAAAATAGAAATTAAAAATCTGAGAGAGACCACCACTTAATCACCCGCCTATGAAAACCACACACTGTCCAAAATAACAAGTATCCCAAAGCTCTATTTGTAGTAAGTATCGACCGATCTGTAGTCTACATAAGACACAACACATGAACGAAAAGACCATATTGAGGTGATTATATACAATCCTAGTAGAATGCCCTAGAATCTAAAAAGGGTTGTCGTAAGAGATGTTTTTGGAATATATAGATGGAAGATATAAAATAAAAAATATGATGCATTTAAACATAAATAAATTGAATTTATCTCCACCCAAATAGAATGGGATTAATACAGTGTGTATGCGGACTACATGGAAAGACTTTTCCACCCATATTAGGAGAGTAATATCATAAGAACATTAGAATATAGACACCTAAAGGATATGGATGAACCCACATGTCTGAAAAAATAATGGAAATAGAGTTTCAAAATATTAATTTATTAGTATATATACATAGAAAAAATAATCCCAAATAAGAGATAATGGGGATTTCCACCTCATAGTCCATCTCAAAAAATGACTTTCCGCAAGTTATTGATATCCAAAAATGATTCCAATCATCTCACGGTGCAACTAATTAGAAAAAATATAAGAAACAAACCACATCACAACTATTTCATATAGTCGAGGGAAATAATATATTTTTATAAGACCCACACCCTATAACACTAGGAGTTTTACAATTAGTAAATAGGAACATTACCCATACCTTATTCAAATAGGTAAGTTATAATTCTATAGTAGATTGATGTAACATTCTATTACTAGTATGTGTTTTCCAATGCAATCGGAGAGGATACATGCCTAGGCTCTATAGAAATTGCCTGCTCATGTTGCTGAGAGAGAGTCCATGCCCAGTGCTCCTGGAGGGTTCCACTCTGAAACTCAATTGGGGACCCTTTCCCTGCCTTGTAGGAGTGTTCAACTATGATAAATAGAGGACCCATGTCGTTACTTTTTAGTATCGATCCACATTAATGGATAGAGATCCCATGACCTAACAAAAAATTAGATATCCACTCTTATGGATAAAGGACCCACACTCTACCCCAACTAGAGGGTTCCATATTGATACATAGATGACCCATGCACTATCCCAATAGGAGTGTAACACAATTATATTATAGAACACCCATGCCATGGATCATTGTAATGGTTCCACTGTAGGTGTCTATAGAGGACCCAAGACCATCTGAGCTATAGAAATAAAAACGAGTCATCATGGGACTATTCCTAGCTCTGTTGGAGGGTTATACTTCATATGCCTATGTTGATACTTCTTGATCAAGGTCATCATCATACACCCCCTAAATAAGTATCATTATTGAAATATATACCATCATATCTAAAAAACCACAAAGTAAGAACCATAAAATTTCATATGGATAAACAATATGTATAGTCTACTCACATGCCAAAATAAAATTACAAATGAATGAGATAAGAGAGATTTATGTGTGCAAATATTAAACAAGGGGTCCAATATATATAGAAGAACCACATGAGATGTGGTCCCACATTTCCTCCTCATTTTTTCCTTTCACAGGAATGTATCCCACATTATGAATTAGTACACACCCTGATGGTGGACAACAAAATGTGTCCTAGCTACCCTATAATAGGCTGTGTCTATGAACTACAATATAGAACCATGTGGAAATCCATGTCTCACTACTCTAGTGAATTTTGTTTCATTTACCATATTATCCCTCATGTGATCCTTCTATTGGGATCCAACACATAACATTTACAATAAGGTAATTAGTAAATATGATGTTTGAGGGATGGATTTTATCCCATCCTTATAAGTTCACAAAACCATACCTGTTATAATATATCTTTTGCATGACTTATGTCCATCATGTTACATGGAATTTTGTAACGTTATTAACAAATACATATCATTGTTTCATTTTGTATTTATAACCTCATAACAATAAATAATTCCACATCTACACCCCAAAAGGATGTATTGTAATGGGGTTCTTCATTTTTTCCATTAACTGGATAAGAATGCTACCCATTTATTGTTGAAGGTTCATCGCATGTCTCGCATGCCACCATCAATCACTACAAGATCATGGTATTAATATCATAAAATGAAAACAATCATTCTTGAATGATACATATTCAATGTCTTCAGTGATCTCCAATTTCTCAGTCACCCATGAATCTTGTTAGAATATGAGGTTCCAATCTGGTTCTATTCAACCCGGTCATGTCGAATCCTGACCCTATGGTCCAATGATGAATAAAAAGAAGAAAAATTTTGGTAAATAGAATTAATTAAATATTTATCTATCATTTCCATGAATTACTATATAAATATTATGATTGAGGATATCCTTATTTATAACAATATCAATCAATCAATTAAACGAATACATAGGTGCATGAAAGGTTCATTAATTGGCATAAATTATACAAGGGATAAATCATCCAAATCAATTCAATATGAAAGGGTATAATTAATAATTTTATGACTCATACTTAAAGATTAGTTCATTATTCATTATAGAATGCAGTATACATTGAACTAATGATGTACTTGTGTTCATTTCACTCTGATATTCTCTAATATTGTGAATCATCGTCATTTGATGTGAATCAAAAAATGAAGGAATTGCACTCTGGGATCTGCCTAGTGTTTTTGTGGTTAACCCTGGATGATTTTCCCTTATAGTTATTTTGATTAAATAATCGATTTCATTTATTTCATGAATAATTTATATTAAAAAATTAATATAGTAATAATACCACCAACATCCAACTTATCAAAACTCCCCACACTAAATTTTTTTTGACCTCCAAGTGTAAGCGTCACATTCCTGACACAACAAACATATCTAATTTATTATTTGAGCACCGATTAAAGAGTTATCCAATTTTAGGTTAAGAAACTCTTTGTGAGTAATAAAAAATTACATATTTTTATAAAATTAATTCCTGGCAGACCGGGCCTTAGAACTACATGTCTTCTCAATTCCTAGATCTGATGTCATATATAGAGTATTTCAACGTCTAAAAGGATACAAATGGGTCTCTATAACTAATATTTGAATATAAGTAACATTATTCTTGAATAAAATTTGTTATTTCAAATGAAAAGAATGTGTTTGAAATAAATTTATGTGTGTGACGTAGTTATAAATAGCCTCTCTATGCCATAGTAGTCTCATGAGATGGATAAGATGAATTTCCATTTTTAAATGTTTTTCTTGTGTACAGAAACCCATTAGTTTTAAAATGATTTTTTATAGATCTTAGAGTATATGTATAATGATGAATAAGATCTTGACATCAAATAATAATGATGTTCCTTCATTATGAAATCACTTACTATTATCGATGATATTTTTTAATTATTTTATCTCGAGATGCATTTCATTCTCATTTATTGAATAAATTGCAGGAGTGTTCAGATATATATCATTCCATATTGGTTATTCGTTATTTAATAATGTAATTCACATTAAATATTAATTTCAATGTGTCTTTAGATGTTTATTTTTTTCGTATTGATTATGTGTTTTCTAATCATGATAGCAAAATTATATAAAAGTGAAGTGTGTTGAATAACATACAATCCCATGTTGATTATGCTTATTGATTCACGATATCTTCCTATTAAGAAAAATCAAATTGAGAATCTAAGATCACCCTAAAATTTTCCAATTACTTGGAATCCTTGAAGTTTACTACAAATGATATGAAAGGATATAATAGTGGGAATAATGATATTCTTAATAAAAAATTTGTTTTAATTTTTTTTCATATATATTACGGAAATCTTGTATTTATCTATTTGAGCCAGAAAAAAAATATTTGGTCTATATGGATTTGACAACTTGTATTTTTTCCGTTTTAATAATTGGGAAATGTGTACCATTTCACAAGGGTTGGGGTCCTTACAATATACCTCTCAAAACCAATGATTCAATTTTTATGTCACCGATTACTGAAATTAAAATTTAATGGAGTTATATAAACCAATTAATGTACGATGATATTTATATCCTATGGGATAATTATTTTTCCAACATGTATGTTTGAAAAAAAATTCTAAATGAAATATTGATGGAAATTATAATAAATTCTCATTATTAATTTTTTTTCTTTTTCCCTAATATATTTTCTGTATAAAACTTGAAATGAACATCTTATTCCCAATTAAAATTTCCTCAATACATTTATAATGTTAGGAATAATATTCCTCAATAGACTTATATTGTAATAAAATTTTCATAGATGATAATAAACCAAATTCCATATCCAATAGAACCATTTAATGTTGTATTTCAACTAAACATTTACTTACCTTATACAATCATATTAAATATAATTGAAATACCCAATCTTATTGAGTATATGAGAATAACATTGCATAGATCATTTTGTATATAATTCCATTAAAACCCAATTGGAATCATTAATTCCTTATGTCAATAATCTAGTTTCATATTTTTAATAAAACATCAATTAGTTACTCAAAATTATGTATCACTAACACATTAAATCATTATAACATAATGAAATTTTTTATGTAACCATCATTAGGACAACATCCATAAATATTATTCCTCAAAAAGATTCATTTCTAATTTATGTTTCATGATGATGATGATGTAATTATCTAAATTAAAAGGATTTGTCAGATAATTTTCTTGTTTAATAAATGACTTTTAAATACTTTTAATAAATGGGCTTCAATTACTTTTATGAACAACATTGAATTCTCCATACCAATTAGGGGGCCATGATATTTATTTCAATTATCTGTTAGTATTCATCGGGTTTTGTCAAAAAATATTATTATTTATTTTGGAAATTATTACAATCATATCAAATAATAATATTATATAGTTGTGTGGAAATATCTTTATCAGATCCACCATATAGAAAAAAACATACATATTCCTTTTTTATAAAAAACATTCTTGTTTACTAGCTATGTGTAACATAAAAAACAATAAACCTCTAACCATTTTTTAGTTGTATAACATAATATCTTGACCCATGAAAATCCCAAGACACCCAACATTGGAGTGAAGAAACCTAGCTGGACTATCAAGGTCCTGAAAATTGATTCTTTGGATGGAAGATAAAAAAAATTAAATTCAATGATTATTTAATCCTAGTATCATACCACGTGTCATTATCATTATGAAATCAAGATTCTCGTAATGTTTTTTGGAACATTTCTCATACTAAGTTAATATTTCCAATTTATGTTGTGTGGATATTTTTACGAAACACATAGTGTGTGATACTCACCCAAATAGAGTTTCAATATATCTTAGCACGTATCCCAATACATTTCATACATTATGAAAACCCACATTATGTAGTGTATTATAATTTTTAGAAAATAAAAATTATCAATATTAGTAATCTCGAAGCCATAGATAGCCAACCCCCACCATTTTAGAAAATTTGATAAGACAAAATATATGATGGATGTTTAACACATATCCCATTACATGTGGAAAATTAACAGAATATAAAATAAAATTCATTATAACAATACAACATATTATCTATAAAATATTTTCAACATCTAAATTCTATTTAATAAATTTATTTACCAATATAAATCATGTGTAATTGAAATCAAATTCCATTATCATATATATTGTGATACACCTTTGATACATATATAAAAATATATTGATGTTGTTTAACAATTAACAAAACAACACAAAATTCATATTATAAAAACTTAAACAGTTATAATGTAGGTAATAACCACAAAATAAATGGGCATTTCTGATATTTATTCATGAAAAATAATTTTTTAAAAAATTCATTAAAAGAAGTCATATTATAAAAATTGAAATTTTATATACCTATTATGGAAAATCCGTAATAATGAAAACACACATTTTATATTCAATATAATACTTGGAAAATTTATAATTTATAATGAATGTATGTTCTTATCAATACATGATATTTTAAATTGACATTGATTTTTTAATTCTATTTCTATTATGTAATCTATTTAGATAATATATATAAGCCACAAATAACATTATTTAATTTGTGATCATATCATTTTTCAAAACTCAACACAATGATGATTAAATAATTTCTCAAATCAATGAGTTAATTTAGAAAAATTAATTAATATTTTTCAAATATTTATAATTTAATTTTAAAAATATATAAATTAAAACTATTTTTTAATATATAGAATGTTCCTAAATTATGCTTTTGATTTATAAATTACCAAATTATTTTTATTCCCTAAAATATGAAATATATTATTTATACATTGTTTTTAATATTAAGAAACAATATTAAGAAATATTAAAAAATATATTTTATAATCATTTTTAAATTCCATTTGAACAACTGTATTATTAAAAAAATTATAATAATATTATAAAAAATATCATTAAAATAATTTTTTAAGTATTTATAAAAAAACGATAAATAATAAAATCCAATTAATAATTTAATGGATGAAAATTAAATTTTTATCAACCAGCCATTTTTTAGGATATGGTTGGTGTTGTAGTTTGTTCTTCAAAATAATAATTTAAAGCCCATGAAATATCGTAGGCTATGACTAATAATCATCAGGAGTAAAAAATTTAATCTGTATCTGATATATTTTATTATGAATGTTTATGTGATTTTCAATGAAATGAATATCATATTTTAAGATATATGATGATATTATATTTGAGTTAAAATAGTTGTTTTTAATGTTAAATAATATTGAAAATATATTTAATCATAGCTCAATATCCTATGATATGAACTAAATAAATCTAAGGAATTAAAATTTTACATTATTGCATCCACACATTTAAAAAGGAAACACTGTGTTTGGGAGTGTACAAAATACTCCAAATCAAGAATAGATGAACAATTAAACATTGTTATTTAATATTGAAGATATTTCCAATAATTTATAATAGAGGGTATAAATATGACTAAATATATAATTTTTAAACATGTTTATAAAACGTTTTAACAATCATTCAAGTTATTTAATAGGTAAAATTTAAGAAAAAAAATCCATTTTACTCATTAAAGATATGTTTTTCTAAAATGTAATTTTGTGTCCTTTTAATTATAGAATTGTTTTGAAACAAAATTTTAAAACCTTTACATATTTTATTTTAAAAACTAAATTATTTTGTCAATGAGTAATATCGATAATTAATTTGTTTGAAATTTTCATAATTTTATGATAATTTTAATTCATTGATGAATAGTCAAAATTCTATATTATAATTGGAAAAAAATATTTCATTTAAATTATTTATAAGTTTCTGATATAATTTAAAATAAAATTAATTTAAAATTATGTAAAATACGCTTCAAGTAATCATTTTTTTATTATAATATTTTTCATTTTAAATTAGGATTTAAAAATTATTGAATCTTTTCAATATTTTCATTTTAAAAACACATTTTCTCAGACCATCTATATGATTAATATCAAATTAAATTAATCCACTTTTTGTTAATATATTTTCAATAAATTTAAATATTTTTAATTATATAATTTGTATTTTTTGTATTTTTTTACTAAATTGTTTACAAAATTAATAATAAGCTTAGTAATTGGTGTCACCACACTAAAGTGTGAATCATATACATTAAGGTAAAATTAATTACAATAAGGACTAGAAAAATACAATAAACATATATTGAATTTATTTTTTTATTTATTGTGGAGAAAAAGAATCCATGTTGTGAATTTATGGCCTCTTAGAGCCCCTGGGGTGATTTTAACCCCTTATAGTATTTTATTTTTAGGAAAGTCATGCTTTTCAAACTAACTTTTTTAATAAGTATATCATTTATAATATGATTCTATCTAGATGATATCTTCTACTACAAATAGTATTTAAAAAAATTATCTTCATCAGGGTGATTTATTTTTATTTTTATGTATGAAATATTAACCTTAATCGCATCCACAACAATGTTTCATTAATTGTTTATTTAATGGAAATATAAAATAAATGTGTTTAAAGATATTAAAATAAATATAACTTGATTCAATTAATGAAATACCAGAATTATATATATATCAACATTTAGTTTTATTGATGTATTATATGATAAAGTTATAATTTAGTTAGTTTTTATTAATGTCACTATAATTAATTATGTCAAAATTTACATTGATGGCATTTTAAAATATATAATATTTTATAAGTAGATATAAAATCCATAAAAACATAAATTCTTCCGACATCTTGGGCTATAGTTGGAAATTTTATCCAAGATTCATTTTTAGGATTTTAGGAACTATATAGTTTCTATACTAACCTATAAATAGTAAACAGTATATTGTAATTGTAAGAATAAATTTAGTTAAATAAGTGTAAAATCCATATTATTAGGAATAAAATTTTGTAAAAACATATCTAATTTTTTTGGATGAAGTTATTTAAACCATTAATAATCATACAATAGTAATAATCAATTTTTTAATATATTAGGAATAGTTCATTAATTTATATTAATTTATTATTTTGAGAAATTCCTGGAGTGCCTCTCAACTCTCTTATAAATTTTATCCTATTATTCACTTATCTAAACACTAAAAATCCTATTTTTTCATCAAATAAATATCCCTATACCATCCCATATAACCTCCCCAAATATTATAGGTGTTATTCTAGGAAAACAAAACATCCTTAGTGGTCTTAAGGTCTTATTAGAAAGAAAATTTATGAAGAAGGGGGTCAATTTTAATCAATCCTTTATGTGTTTTTTACTTCCACATCCAAATAATATTATTCAACCCAGATAAATTAATTTCACTAGTATCCTCAATATAATAATATTTAATTTTTCGATGAACCATATTCATATCCATTTCAATCAAATCAGAAAATAATTCAGCATCTGTTTGTACAAAGGACTAACTACTTGTAAAAAAATGTTGTTAATTTTCCATCACCATATCCCAATTCAAATTATAATGATGAAATTAAGTATTATATATGATATAGATTATGAAATAAAAATTGCTAAAAGATAATATTTAATTTTTGGTCTTACATTTCCATGCACATAAAAATGATAACATTATTTGTGTGTATGTGTCAATCATCACCTCCAAGAAGCCATGTGATTCGTTTTACATCACCACATCACCTAGATAATATATATAGGTATATTTATAGGATTAATATGATATTAATTATAATTTTGTTTTTATGTAATGGTATATTTATACTTAACTAATTTCTATAATGATCACTAATAAAGTAGAAATGTTGCTAATGCATATATATGACTTACCATCTCCATGATTGCAACATAGAACACTTTTGAAATCAACATTTAATAGATTTATTTAAAAGTATAATTTACATAAGCTCTAATAGTATAATGATTATTTTAATAATGATAATTTACTAATGGCCACATTGACTATAGACATCATTCCAATGTCATTTGGGACTCAATTACGGAATATCATCAAAACATCTAATGTGAACCTAAATAATTAAGTATTTGTTAACACATTCTAATAAGCGATATAAAAGGATTATTAAACATAAAAATATATCAAAATAAAATAAATAATTTGCATAAATTTATTATTATGGATGATAAAGAATGTATGTGTTGAGTCTGACTAAATGTAAGGGTCTCTTTAACTAAAAAAATTTTATTTTAAAAGATTTATTTTTATATATATGTCTTTAGTTTCTATATTTTTAAAACAAATATTATGAATATATTTATATGGATAAAAATATTATAAGGGAACATTCTTATTTATCTAAAATTTCTTAAAAATTTGTTCTTTTAAGGTTTTATATAAGGTGCATTATTTAAAACGCTATTTAATGTTTTCTATTTGATTTATTTTTTAAAAGGGTTAAAAAGAATATATTTTTAACTTATACAACCTGATTAAAATTTTAAAAATTCATGATTCACTAATTTTTTAAATTTTAATTTATAAGATTTCTTTTGTATTTCAATGAAAATGGATTAATTGTTTGGTTCATAAATGTTATATTTTCCAAATGATATTTATAAGAAAATAAAATTTTTACATCCAGTATCATTTAAATCATGGGATTGAAAGAGAATTAAGTTGTATTATTAATTATATGTTACATTAGAATTATGTGATATGGATGATCTTGGTATATCTTATATGAAAGTTTAAGACCCATTATTGGTCATGGGTGTACCATATATGGAATTTATAAAGGGGTGAGTCCCATAATAGATCAATAGGGATCCCAATATAGCTTATACGAAAGGTTGAACCCCATTATATCCCACATGTGATATTGACATAAAATATAGAAGTGGTTTCTCTAAATTATAGCTCACAGGTGAGAAAAATAATGTTTATACAAATGGTGATCCCCATTTTACATATCAGAAACATTGGGAAATGATTATATTAGACGTCAGGCATATGTTAATTCCAACTAAAAGAGTTTTTAATGGGTTTTATGTCTATTATACTATAAGATACCAAATATGGTTTCTAATTTCTAGATATGGGTTTGATATATTTTATCTGATAGAAACACGTCTATTTTTTTCATTTTCAAATATTTTATTTCATATAATAAAAGAAAAATGAAGGTAAATGTCAATTTTATATGAATTTACTTTTCTTCTAATAGAATAATGTCTTTCATTAATTTAGTTCCCTTTAATAAGATTTTGGGGATCATTCCATGTTTTAAAAGTTTCATTCACTAGGTTTGTCGATTATTTTTTTGAAAAAGATACGATAAAGGTAGATATTACGACAATTATTCATAAATAGAAACCATGATTTTTAATAAAATTCATTTTTTTTTGTTTGAAAAAATGTATATTGTCTTTACGTTTTGACTTATAATATATGGTTTTAGTATTTAGGGCTTTATCCAAATTCACTAAAACACTAAACATAAAATATATTTGTGAAAAAAAATTGATTTTTTGTTTTAAAATGACTAAAATATTTGTTTTTTATGGTTGGTTCATTATAGTCATGAACTGTGAAATCCTACATCACATTTCATGATAAAAAACCCCAAATAAAAATATAATGTATCTTTTTTATGTTTGTATAATGATATGAAATATTATCTAAAAAACAAACATTTTTTTCATTATTTCACAATTCTATTTGCATTGTATGATTTCATAAAACATTAGGGTATTTTTGGAAACCAAAAAAAATTGTACAAGAAAAAAAATGTAATGAAACTAAAACCATTATATCAATATATGACTAATTAAAGCCTTAATAATCTAGAAATTTTGAATGTAAATCATTTTATAATTTACAAATAATCCCCCAGTACATCATCTATATGCATTTTTGGGTGAGGAATATCTCATATGAACTACTAAAGGGATTTTAATCTTTAGGTGTCCACACATTTCGATGAATTTCAAAAAATATGATTGGGGAATCCCATCTTACAAAATAGTGAGAGAACCATTTTTTCACATTAAATGATTATATAAGTGACAATCGAGTTTCATGATTGTTTCAACCTATAAATATTAAGAGAAAATAGTCCATAAAATTGTAGTGGGATATTGATTTTTTTTAATATGGTAGTCATTTGTTCTCACATTTACAATGTCAATATAATGAATGAGTAAATTCCATGGCAGACTCATGTAACACTTATAATGATGCGTCTCTCATCTATTAAAGATATGTGATGTCTAGTTATTAAGAGATATCATTGGGTAAATATTTAAAAAAACAGTAATTGTTTTTCAACAATTTATGTCATAAATATGAGAATGTAATAGGGCATCATTTTATATATATAAAACATTCCATACGATTTATTTTTTAACGTTTCACATTATCTCATTCAATGTGTTTTGATTTTCAACGAATCATATAATATGATATTCTTCATTTATATAAACAGAACTATTTTCTAGCACGCATTATGTATTCTTTGATTTGTTATACCATACCATACACAAAAATATATATATAATATATAGAGTCTATATAGAATACGTAAATCACAAAAATTAGTAACCACAATTTATTTAGGAATCCTAATGGAACATATTTATATTTTAATAAACCACTAGAAATCATGATTAAGATAACAACCACATTCTATTATCCATAATACATTTATTTGATTAATTAAATAATGAAATTTTTTTAATGAGATAATGGAATATTTTCACTTGTGTTCTAACAATCATCTCTAAAATTTACTATAAAGTTAAAATATTGTACAAAAAACTCTAAAAATAAAAATTTCGTATAGATAATCCAAAATAACCTATTTTATTAACGTAGAAGTTTTATTAATGTGTTTATAATATAGTACAACACTATTTAAAAAATATACATCCAATTCTCAACCAAAATAATTTATACCAATTTTTATATCAATAATCATTAATTTAATCACCCCACAATATAAACAAATCATAGAATCAATAATTAAACTATTTTTTTAAAACAAATATTGATATATCTTTTCATAATGAATACAATGCAATATGGATATCATATTTCTTTGATCTAATATCCATTAGCGATTTTATTGTCAGTTTATTATAAAACATATGATATCAATAAATTTAAAAAATATAAAATGACAGATTTGCAATAGACATTACCAACTATCATTAGATGATTTAATAAAAATTTCAAAAATACCCAACTCTAGGATCATGAGGGTGAATTTTTTTTGAAAGAATACATATATATATATATATATATAACATGTACATGAATAAATTATAATAATTTTAATAATAATTATGACCAACTAAATCCTTCTAATGTCCAAAAACATCATATGATATCCTATTGAATATATATAAAAGATTCCAGTTATAAAGAATACCAAGGGAAAAGGCATGACAACAAAGCATAACAAACGATTCCAATAAAATAACATGATATCATAAATGACAAGGATCGGGAATAATATCATAGAGAAATAAATTAATTAATATTGATTCATCAGATCATTGAAACATTGAAATGAGGAAAAACATAATATATGAAATAAGCAGAAATCATGGCTAACCACCTTGATAATATCACATCATGAATAATGTCACATCATTTAATAGGATTACTCTTATTTTTATAAATATAATCTCATGATAAAAATACAATTTCAAATTCATTTGAGAAATATCTTTTATTTACATTAATATAATGTTCTTGAAAATTTTTTCTATGTAATGTAATCATCCAAAAATAATAATCATCCAAAAATCACAAGGATGGTTAATGGGATACATAATCTAGTTTTATTACATAGACAAAGAGCATATAGTAATTAATTCATTGAAAAAAATAAAAAATAATTCTTGTTATTCTTTAGATAAATAATGACGAATAAGTCCTCAAAAAGAAGCCCACGGTAAGTAAAGATAAAAAATTCAATGGGGGAATAACTATGAAAATATTCTATCTATATCGTGTTTTAAGACATATTTAAATAATAATTAAAGAGTGTTAGGTAATAATAATTATATCTTATCAAAAATGCACAAATATGGTATAAAATAAAGAATTGCAATATTTAGAATCTATATATAGTTTAACACATTTAATTTAGTGAAACATTAAATGAGGAATGAAAAAAGGGAGGTCCCCTTTGGATCAAAAAAATAGATAAAAGATATATGGGAACCATAAAAACATGTTTATATCAATTATATAATGATGATTTAAACTAGGTATATATGTTTGTGAAATATATGTATTGAATTTATACTATGTAAGTAATTATAATATATATATATATATAATGTGATTTAAATAATGATAATGTATAACCCAAAATAATATGTTTATTTGGAGTGATCCCTTAAAATCGGTCTAGAATCGATCGGTACATGCAATTAACCTCTCGAATAATTAAATTTATTTAATATTATATGATTGAATATATTAATTTATTATATTACATTTATTATCAATATTTTATGTTATTTTTTAGTCATTTAATTGAGAGATCATATAATATTCTATTATTAGGAAATCATTTGTTTCATGGATCCATGATCATATTAAATTTTGGAAAATTATTAGAGATCATATAAAATGGTACTATGACTACATATATGACATGAAATAATATTAATTTCTTTAAATAAATTAAATTTATTAAATGTATACATATCTTTCCTGACATATATTTGATTCATTTAGTCTAAACAATACCATTATAGGATTAGTTAATTTAGGGAGTTTACTGACGACCACCAACTAGATCGATTTATCTTATTTATTGTTTATTAGTTCATTATATAACATGAAGTATGTTATAATATATTTATTTTCATAACATAAATAAAACATATTATTTCTATTACAATCTTTGAAGGAGGTGGAGAAAAATGATTTTCATTGTTTATAGAGTCGGTGCTCTATCACTATAATGGAAAATGATTTTGTTATCAGAATTATAAAAGAATTAATGATGGTTGATTATATATATCCTGATTAAAAATCACATTATAGTATATTTATTTTACTGGAATCATTATTCCATGTTTTATCAAATTTCATTAGGATGGTGAAGTGGATGAAAAATTAATTGGCTCTGTAGAGGCTATTACCTTCTCCACTAGATATATCCACTTAAGATTACACATAATGTGTTGGACCAGGCATGCAATGGAAGCCTCAAATAGGTGAGTTTTATAAAATTTCAATCAACGATCGATGTAAACATGTCGACGTCAGTGTAGAGCAGCCTGATTAAATATGAGGATCTCATGTTTAGTGTTTTATGAACAAAAATAAACTCTAAAAACACATGGTTTAATACTGAACCTATGCATGATGTATGGTAATCTTTGGCTATTTCTTCTTGAAGAATCCAAATTCGAATTCCTCTAGATCATCCACAGACGCTTCAAGGAATCAGTGTGAGTGTCGTTCGTTTTAATGATGGAGCTATCTTAGAATTTCCACGACACCTTCGACACTCCAATGATCATCACACCACTTTGTTGGAAATTCCTAAGAGAGTTCTTGATCCATTATCCATGGATCCAGAGCATCTCTCTTTAGATTATAGGAGAGAGGAGAGGAGAGAGAAGCTCTATGAAATATTCTTGGAAAAAGCCCCACCTCTTCTATTTATATTGGTTAATTAAAATACTTGGTATCGCCTCACTGGCCTCGAATACTTAACACAATATCAACGACATTTTATGACTACTATTATGAGTCATAAATATTATTATCACATACTTGTAATATATGAAAATATATTACTTGATTAAAATAGAGTCATTAACTCGACTAATCACTCCCATAAATATTAATTGAACCATGAATAAATAAATATTCGTTAATTAATAATTTATATTTAATTACTTAAAACTCAAAAATACATTTAATAAATAAATTCAATACTCAAAATAAAAAACTCGAATAAAAGGAATTTATTTAATACATTGGTGATCTTTTAACTGTGGAGAAATATCAGACCCTATTGATGGGGCCCACTATTTCCAAATCTCTTATTCAACTAAATAGGGCAAATTCTTGAATAAACTATTGTGTTGGACCCTCAATGCCCTTATCTCGACAGCGGTGAATAGTATTTAAAGACCAAGAGTGGGATCTAAAATCCCCTCAGGGACCCTGAAGAGAAAAGGATTGTCACTAAAGCAACAACCAACCTATGAACACAAACTGTGTAATAATAGCTCTTTGTCTGTAATATCTCATAAAGTAGGATTCACTAATGTGTCCTCACCCTTTTTTTCATTATTGATTGTCGTTTTAAGTAGATGGATATACCCTTTACTACCATGGCAATTTTCTTATAAAGGTACTTCCATCCATATCAACATGGCATGAGATATATTACTTAGATGACCCAAAAGAGAAAAATATTTTCATAACCATTCAACTAATGTCATGCCACCAATGACGATCCCAACACAAACTTCTTCCCCACGACTTCATTTCTATGGTTTTCATCGTGAATCAATGTGTGTAATCAAATGAAAATAATTGGTAACGAACTCATGTCTAGAGACCATTACACATTCTCATAGATAGGAACATCCAATTACACCCTAAACATGTAGTGTTCTTATTGGTGGTCTGCCCTCATGATCTCACTATTGATGTTCACCATGTGCAAACTTCATGAGAAAAAGCCTCAATGCTTATGATCCCTCAGTAACTAATAGTCTAACATCTACATGGTCCAATCAGTAAGAAGTGTCTAGACTATAAAACATATATTTATGATTAATGTCATAGTATCTAGAGGTTCTAATTATATCATGGGAACTATTATAACCTTTCGATGAGACTATTAACCTTTTGGCATAAAATTTCAATTGTGGATGAAAAAAATCAACACTATAATGGTAAGATCACATCATGTATATCTAACTATATACATGATATGGTAATCAAAAGAAATGAATAGTAGGGTCCAGGGCACCCACTATTTCAACAGAATGTACCGTTGACTATTATTTTGTTACGACTGATGCAACTATTGATTTGGGGGGTACAATGAGATAATTAATTATATCTTTTATATGGAATGGATTTCAGAATGTTTGAAAAGAATGGATTGGGTTAGTTGGATTTTATAAGGTGTTCAGAAAAGAGTGTTTTGAATATTGTATTCATTATGTTTTTAATTTTTATACAAAAAATCATGTTGTGATAAATATTCTGAAAATATTTAGAAAAATGTGTTTGTTATATAGAACCAGTAGCGTATTTCAACACCCATTAAAAAATTTATCATTTATTTATCTTCTAATGTTAATTTTTCATATTTTGTTACTTTTTATTTAACACTATAAAAAGCATTTATTTCTAACAAATTCAAAAAAAAATCAACATAACCATTTTATTATTTTTAAATTCAAAAAAACAATTCTATTGTGTAAAAAAATACATATATAGAAAATTAAATATGCAGTTAAAGAGATTATTTATTTAAAAATACCACAAATTTTAATATTATGATAAATTTTTACACCTGGAAAAATATTTTTATATATCCTAAAATTAAAATGTTTTAATAATTCAACAAAATTTTATTTTATAAATTTTTTTATTGAAAATAATATTGATTTTATTTTTTATAGTTTTTATAAAAATTATACAAAATATATATTTCATGTCCCCCTACCCACAATGTGTACCCCTCCTGGGCCGTCTATTTGAGAAGATAGATAGTGACCCAGATTCCCACATCTAATGGGCCCTCAGATAACAAGTAGCACTAAGGGTATAATAAACACGGTGATGAGAGGAATTTCCCTCTAAGAAAGTCCATGAAAATGAAAGTGATGATATGGACACCCACCAACTCATGATTATAATTTTACATAAAATAAAAACATGTTATTATATATAATTTTTGGTATAAGTACTTTAAATTAAATGGAAAACTACATGTACCAAAAGAATGTAATAAAAGAGCAACGTCGAAGTCGGGACAACTTACGAAATCCCAAGATAGTAGTAACCAATCAAATCTAAAAACTACTCCAACTAGCATGAAAAACATTTAATATATACGTAGGGTGAGTATAAATGTATACCCAGTAGGATCCTCCCTAGATCCTATCGTACAAAAGAATAGAAAGAATGTTAAATCACAGTGAAAAAAAAGTGAAACTAACTAATCACATAAACTTGTATACTATATTAAGGTTACCCTACTACCACTTCCCAATAGGTTTTCTGATTCTCCTCAATATCACACACCATGATCGTCTCTCTACAGTAGGCATGCTCGAAAACACCTGGGAAAAGCACCCCAACCATCCCATCATGCAACTCACTACCACCACATCCATATAAAAAAGTAACTAGGTAGTTTCTAGGATCTAACAGAACATTCATAACTTTTATAAAATGCCTACTATTAAAATTCACCCAAAAAAATCCCATACAAGAAGGATCATCAAACCATCGTAGATTATACACTTTATAAAAATAGTAGCACATCATAAACTATATCTAGAATATATATGTGTGAAATAAACACATTCCATTAAATCCCACTACACAAATATATAGGGAAAAAATAACTGGCGTGCATACCATCACTAATAACAACCAAGAGAATAGAGTGGTGCCAAATGGGGTATTCATCCATCCATCCTTTATCTAGGGTGTTGGGGAAAAACCCATAGGGATCAGAATCCCAATGGTGTTAGTGTCCCTAACCAAAAGGTTAAAGATCCATGTAGAAACAAAAAATTTATAGAATATTATGTAGACCACAACTACACTATGGGAATAACATTTTCTAAGATTGTACTACAGATAATGTCTTTCAGAATAATGGATTACTCTACTATGACATGTTATTGTATTACCACACTACCATTTATAGAGATACATCACATT
Organism: Viscum album; assembly: GCA_963277665.1. Classification (NCBI taxonomy): domain Eukaryota; kingdom Viridiplantae; phylum Streptophyta; class Magnoliopsida; order Santalales; family Viscaceae; genus Viscum; species Viscum album. Next base: position 1,219,675,842 of record OY728159.1, read on the forward strand.
ACAGTATCCCTTTTTATCAGTTTCACATTTCTTTAATTAATTATGAAAACATTAACTAACGATTACCATTTCCACTTTACAATTCATTAACATCAAGAAAAGTTCCCTGCCTTCTAGGCATAAACAAATCAAGTCCATAGTTCAATTAAATTATTACCTCATCATTTCATCCCCACATGTTTCATCCCCATGGGTGAATATCATTTATTCAATAATTAATTAACATCATTATCAATTTTCCATAATTTTATGTATTCTATAAAATATTTCTATGTTTCTAGACACAAGGGGTTCAACATTGTGAGTATATGTACTACATGTAGAGTCTTTTCCTCCTTTATATAGAGAGAAGGCCGATCAATTATTGTGAAGATAAATACGAAAAGAATGTGGCATAGCCAACACATCTTCGTTCCTTTTGGAAAGAGGTTAAGAGTGACCATCTTCCTCAAGCTGTGGGAAAATGAAAATAGATAATTAAACCTTAGATTCAACAACATCCACGTTCATATCAATGGTTTGTCCCATCATCAACATGTTCCATCATCCAATGTGTCCTCCCAGACACCCACATGAATTAAATGATGCATCTCGCCACTCTAGGTGTCAACTTCATCCACCACCACTAAGCCTCCCCACCCCCACATACAAAAACATACCTCCATGATAAACTATCCCATGTTCACACCACAAAAAAAAGATACATTAAGCGTATAACAATGTAATTGGCCCCTTATCCCAAAATAATGCATTCAACTTTCACACACAACGAGCACTCAGAAATCCAAATCATATAGATACCAGTATTTAAAAATATGGTAACCTAGAACCCATGAAGGCATTATCTTTATCACACAACTGGTTCTTTATTCCACACTGATTTAACCAATTCAATCAAACATGAACAACTCCATCCATTTGATTTATCACCAAGAAAAAAGCACCCATATTCATTTAATATGACTCTTTATCTTTATCCCATTAATATTGACTTTATATTCTTTACCAATTTCTATCTGGAACATAATTTTAAACTATCAAATCCATGATATCACATAATCTACCATGTCAAGTGGCAATTAAATTAGTACGAAATTGATACCTATTAAATAATCAATTTAATTTATTTATTATGTAACATTCATTATGATATTTTGGATAAAACATTCTATCATTTATAACCTACATGAAATAATATAGATTCCAGGAATCCGCAACCTCAAATGGTTTTTGACGTTCTTTGCAGGAGAACAAGACAACAAAATAGATCATGATTGGCTCTTTTGTAACGACTAAATCCACCTAAGGACTCTACGATACAACCTCATCAACCATCACCCAGGAATTGTCCATTAGAAACAAATATTTCACATTCCATATAATGAATAGGATAATGGTAAAAAGTATATTGTTGAACCTGTAAAAAAGGAGTTATATAATAAATTCTATCAGAGACAAATCGACACTACCTGGTCGCACCAAGACAGGGTGTGCACATGCAAGAGGAAAAACTTCACAGATAAATGATCTATTGATAGAATAGTCACAAAACATACAAGGAAAAATGGTTTTGGAAACATCACATTAATATAATGGAGAATAAAGAACAAGGATTAATGTATCTTGACCCTTCTGCAAATCTAAATGGAGTAGCAGTTTAGATACGATTTAGATTTTCCAATAATGGTGGACCAAGTGAAGACTATGAATTTTGACCATGTAAAGGAACCCTTAAAATTAGTAATATTAAGATAGGTTTTATGGTTTATTAATTATACATAGAACCATTAAAAAGGCATTGGATGAGTTTTAGGGTAGAGATAAAGTCAAAATGAAAAACTACAAGATGCTGAAAACTATGTACACTGATTGATCTGGATACACTGTAGCACCTACCAATAGATGGTCTACTGATAGATGACCATCCAATATAAGACCTAGAAATAGATGAATTACTAATACATGACCTACCAAAAAAGGAAATATCGACAGATGACAAAAATGATAGAAGACCTACCGATATATGACCTTCTGATATAAGACGTACCGAAAATGACCTACCAACTGATGACATACCAATAGACAACAGTCTAATAGATGTACTACCAATAGATGATCTATAGACATATGACTCACTAACAGATGACCTACTTAAATCTGAATCATCGTTGTGATTCACCAAATGAGCCATCGATGAAACTCCCTGATGAAACATTTCACATATGTCACACGGATGGCGCAATTCACATAAGTATCAAAAATGAAACTGTTTAAAGTACTGGAAACAATATTCAAATAACTTGAAATTTTGAAATGTTTTTGGAATAAGTCACATTGACCTCCCAAAATGTCTTAAACATTAGATTTTTACTAGGAAATAAACTGAAGTGGTCTAGTCCATTACATCACTTACCTCTCAAAACAGACTCTTCCTCAGGAATACAAAACCAACATTGATAGGAAACATGAGAAGGGGTCTAAACACCCAGCATGTGAGATACCATTAAAGGCTGTCAACACCAATAGATATCAACCGCTTCATCAAATGAACAATTTGAATCAATCAAAAAAATAAAAACATCTCGTATCCACTATCATAGCAGAGATACCTCTCAATATAAAGAAACCCACTTGATGAATGAATGTAAATTCATCTCATTATGAGGAATGGTATTCAACCAAAAAATGAACATTGTTACAAGATAATATATAAACATCAAATAGAATAGGGTATTGAGTGCGTATCTACAACTGATGTTCCCTTTTACTCTCTTCCCTACCAGCATGCTACCACAAGTCATGATCCAAGATGATATCATCCCCATAGAACACTTTATCCTTGGTGTCTCTGATCACAATAGGTTGCTCCTCTATGGCCACTTCATCTTCAACATCCATCTCTCCCCAATTGATGACATGAGAGTATTTAGGAAGTTAATAATGGGGATACGACAATTAGAAAACATATTTTATCTTGCACAATTTTAGTGGATGTTACAACCAATACACCATGACTCCATCATGATCCAACACCTTGAATGTCCCAAAAAACATGGGATAAATCTTACTCTCATGACCAAACTGTTGCTACCGACAATTAGGAGTCACCTTCTTAAACACATTATCCACGACATCAAACTCCAATAGTATCATCGTCTGATCAGCCATGCCTTTTGGACGATACTGCACTTTCCTAATCCTCTCATGAATCATCTGGACAATAATTATCATATTCTATACAAGTTTGAGACCAAGATTAGCTAACTCTCCAACCCCGGTCCAGCACAATAGATAAAGAAAATTTTTTTCATACATGGATTCAAATGGAATCCAACTGATGGTGGAGTAGAAAATAATTTTATAATTGAACACTTAAAAGGGTAAGTGAATCATCCATAAACCACCAAAACCCATGAAAAAAGTGTGAACCTTGTCTTCAAGAGTCAAGATGACCTATTTTTTCAGACTATTCTTATGTAGAAGAAACGTATATACCAAGAATAACTGACAACAAAAATAATTTTTGATACCTCTCCACACCCTATAGGTGAAACGAGCTTCTCGATCCAAAATTATTGTCCTGGGGACTCCATGGAGTCTCACCACTTCCTCCAAATAAAGACATGACAACCCATCCACTGATCTTGACTCCATTATTTCTATAATATCGTATGATTTTGTCCAAGGATCCACTAGTACCCATATAGCATCATATCCTCCATGAGATCGAGGTAAATTGGTAACAATTTCCATTGAGATATTCTCCCACATCCACTGAGGAACAACAAACAGGTGATGAAGACCACCAAGAACTAGTCAATTGACCTTCACCTTATAGAAGAGTAGACTTCATGAAAAAAACTGTATAATAGAAATCTTTAACCCAAAACCCCAAAAGTGGATCCTCAATGTATGGTGCATGTTTTTAATTCTAGGATTTACCATTAAAGGTGAACGATGGATATCCTGGAGAACCATCTAACACATCACCAAAAGAATGAAAAGGATTCTATGAAACAACATTCGGTGTTGTATATCCTATGACATTTCATCAATGGCTTCTACACAAACAACTCATTCTATTCGAACCTCTATCTAGAAATCCCCCAACAGGGAATCTTCCACCTATATCACTAATGAAATAAGTACCATCATCTAAAAAAGAAAACCTCTTCCCTTAACTTCACCCCTATAGAAATATAAAGATGATTGTTATTCCATTACTATCCATGAATCACATGATTCACACGATACATCACTATGTGACCTATTGATAAGTGAATTAGGTAAAAAATTACATATACATTGTGTATATTACATTTCTATGTTTTAATCCTATATGAACTCTATCTACTGATGATGTCTCATGTTCATGTCCCAGTCGGAGAAAACATACATCGGGATTTTATAATATGTGGAGACCATAAAGTATTCTATGATGAGGTAATGTCTCCACAACATCATGGAAAACACAAGTTTTATGAAATCCATATCATTGGTTACATAGTTAAACTCATGGGGACATAACATCCGAGGCCCATAAAAAACAATCAATCACTGTATCATACAATCACATCATATCCCCAGAGGTGAAGAATAACATATAACCATAAACTAAACTCCATATACTGGAAGACAAAGATTCATATCAAGGGAAAAAGAATCAAAATCAGATACTTGAAGGACACCTGAAACTGATTAGTCAACATGAATGCTTGATCTGCCATGGTCAATACTATTAGATGAGTCACAACTAGAGAGAAATTAGTTATGAATCTCTTTTAATAGCATGAAAGACAAAGAAATATTCACACATCTAATGTAGTCATTGGGGCTGCCCAAGAATCCACTACTTCCATTTTTGATGGATCAAGAGCTACTCCGTATTGGGACACAACTTTCCCCATGAATCATAATTCTCTAGACCTAAAATGAAAATTTTACAATATCCTGAATAACTAATGTTGACGATGGACTCCCAAAATGGAATTAAGATGCTTGGCATGATCCTTCCTAGACGCGGATTACACAATGAATATTCTGATGAAAACCACCAGGAACAAATCCTAGAAATCATGTAACACAGAGTTCAATAACCCCATGAACACAACTATAACATTCATCAAACAAAATTATATCACCAAGAACTCGTAATTCCCATGAAGACAACATAAATAAGTCTTTAGGATGCCCTTTTCCTTCACATGAAACTGATGATATACTCACAACATGTCGATTTATGAGAACCAAATTATATGTTTAGTTGATTGAATAAAATATCAATTAATGTAATAGGATATTATTTCTTTAATGTAACTTTGTTAAAGAGATGAAATTCATCACATAACAACAAATTTCCTTCAGCTGTCTTCACGAATAAAAGAGGATCACCCCACGGTGGCACACTCGGCCAAACAAAGACACACTATGATAGAGAATTTACCTATATATGCATCTCCTACATCTAAGAAGGAAACATCATATATGAAGACATCAAAAAGAAGGTGTTCCTAGATATATCTCGATCACTAAAATTATATCTCGTTAAGGGGAAAACACTACAAAATCATCTAGAATTTCATCAGTGTACTCTTCTACGAACCTAGGAAACAAAACCGAAGGAACCAATGATAAAATCAACATCATCTCATCCATCATGGATGAAAATAATGGTACATGCCTCTAACTCATCTTTGGGTCTCGCTCACTAACAAACATCATAGCCTACCAATAAGAATGGATGAATACCACTATTCTCCCAAATAAATATGTGATAGCCTATACCAAATACAAACAATACACACTGAGGATTACATAAAATGATTTTATATGTAAATTTTGTGAATCTCCTCATGTGTGGTGTTGTTGAAGTACTAGAATTTAGTCTATACATACTGAAAAGAAGTCATCTTGACCTCCAACAAGTGTAGTAAATTCCAAGGGAACTAGAATCCTTTATACCTAATGTCCCCTTGCACGGACATGGGTTGGTGATATGTATAAGTGTGTCGCTCCTAAATCAAAAAAGGCATACCCCCATGTATAAAAGTAGAAAATGATGCCTTGAATGCTATCTGACTCTCCAAGCACTGAAAACATTAAATAATGATGCTGACCACAACCTTCACCATGGCCTTTCGGACCCTACTAATGACCAACTCTACATACAAATACTTCTCTAGCAGGATGAGGTAAACCATGAGCCTATCCTCTATGTTCCCAATTTTCATGACCCGTACCCCGGGGCCCATGCCGTGACTACCCCAATCCCGCCATTCATAGGTCAGGGGCTAGCGACAGGCACCAAAGGTGTATTCCCTAAAACTGGGAAGGCATTGGCTTTATAAAATATAACTCACGCAACTAGGAACACAGCAGGATTTAAACACAAGTAAACAGAATAGTAAAAAGAGTGTGTACAGTATGTAAAAGGGGAAAGAATGCAAGCCGAACTGAAAAGTACAAGAAAATGGGAAATTACAAGTAAATTGGACAACTCCTGTGAACACCTGCCAAGGGTCATTCACACTACTACAAATACGCCCTTTATCAGTGCTAAAAAGGCCCTTTACCAGCAGTAGGGAAAACGCTGTTAAAGTCGGCGAAGATAAAGGGGGGAGGGTCCCCTTTATTAGTTCTAAAAAAGCGCTTATAATGACCCCTTTTATCAGTGCTAAAAAAAGAGCTGATAAAAGTACCCCTTTATTAGCGCGTTTTTTAGCGCTGATAAAGGGGTCCTATATCAGCGCTTCCATTATCATCACATTCGTTTCAGCGCTGATAAAGGACTCATTTATCAGGGCTTTTAAAAAAGCCCTGATAAAAATTAAAAAAAATTAAAATTAATAAAAAAGTAAAAAAAATTACAAAAAATTACAAAAAATCATGCCAATTGTGGGGGGGATTTTATAGTGCTTGATCCCCCCTTTTAACAGTGCTTTTTTAGCCCCTCCAGCACCCGCACGCACCCCCTCCACCCTTTATCAGCGCTAGCCCCCAACATCCACCCCCATGCGCGCACCACTGCCTCCAGCAGGTTTTGAACTCGAGACCACCCCCCTGCGCGCCTAAGGCCTTACCACTACTCTATTTTGATTTGTTTGCTATTTCATGATATCTATATATATATAGTTATATTTATTCGTATAGTAATATATATTTATATTAATATAAATATATATAGTTATATTAATATATATATATATAGATAGATATATTAATATATATATATATATGAATATATATATAGTTATATGAATATATATATATATAGTGATATTAATATATATAGTGATATTAATATATATCTCTATTTATATATATATATAGTTATATTTATTCGTATAGTAATATATATTTATATTCATATATATATAGTTTTATTAATATATATCTCTATTTATATATATATATTTAGTTATATTTATTCATATAGTAATATTTATTTATATTAATATACATATATATATAGTTATATGAATATATATATTTATAGTGATATTAATATATATATTTATACTGATATTAATATATATATATAGTAATATTAATATATATTTAGTTATATTAATATATATATATATATATATAGTTAGATTAATATATATATATAGTTATATTAATATATAGTAGTTATATAAATATTCATATACTGGTATTTTAAATAAAATGGATATTATTTATTATTTAGATAGAGAGAATATATTTTATATGTAAATATGTTTAATTATTTATTTTACAAATTTAATTTTTAGGTGTGAATATATAAAAAATATGTACATATAGTTATATATTTGACTATAAATAGCAGTTAATTATAAAAAATGATAAAATTTCTACGACATAATAAAAATATGAATGTAATAACTTGGAATAAATTCAGTCCCCTCCAAAAAATCCAACAATATCCCCTCAAACGAGGCTGAAAACCCAAAAAAGGTTAAAAAATCCGGGCACCCCGACTAAAAACTCAGTTTTGGAGGCCTTTTGGCCCTCCTTTTTCCTCGAAATACACTTGAACAGGGTCCACCTAGACAATAACGCCATAGAGCTCATCGCATGCTTCGATTTGATATGTGGTAGAGCTCAAACGGACACCCGGATCAATAGTTATGGATGTTTGAAGTATAAGTTGCGTTTTCAACTTATTTTGGATAATTTTTAATTTTTTTTAAATTTTTTTAGTCTTCAAATTGTTATTAAATGACTACTACTCCATAATAATTAGATAATTATTAATTAAAAATATTTTCTTTAATTTCTTATGACGCCATTTTCACTAAATATATTATATATTAAGTGTTAATATACATTAATACTTATCTAAAATATATTTAAAAATTATATATTATATCTATATCAATATAACTATATTTATATATTAATATATTAATTTTTTTTGAATTCGACCCTTTATCAGTGCTACTAAACGAGCGTTGATAAAGAGGGTCCCTTTTTCAGCGCTTTTTCGTTAGCGTTGATAAAAGGGAGGGTGCTGGGAAAAACTATTTTGTGATAGTGACATGAAGTGTAGGTACAACTCTCGAACTGTCATATATCTAGTACACTGTGTTTATGGTCCACCTCAGAGCTACCTTCAGCCCTGGTACCCTCGTCTTTAGTCAGCGATGTCCATCGTCTGCACCAAACACAACAAGGTGTTGGCATTGCCCGTGCAGGGGTGATTATAACGATACTGAGTAGGGACCCCGAGACCCCCAAAGGTCACAAAAAATCTCAAAAGGATAAACCACAAAGCAAGAAAATAATTGTCCTACCTAATTAGGTATATTCCCATATATATACATAAGTTATCAATTAAACCCATCTCATTTGTGAGGAAACACAAGGCCCAAATCCATAGCCCAAGGCTCAACTATTCCACAAAAGAAGGAATACAACGAAGGTAACACCACAAAGGTATGTACCACAGAGGTAACACCACATTGATGAATACCATAAAGGTTTCACCATGATGGAAAGTACCACATATGTATTCCACACAGAAGAATACCACAAAGTTATCACCACGAATGTATGTACCACACAGGTATGCCACACAAAAGAATACCACCAACATATCACCTCAAAGGAAATTGCCACATAGGTATGCCACATATAGGAATACCAAAAAGGTATCACCACAATGGTAAGGACACATCTCACACTAGTTATAAGATATGTATATTAGTTGAGATGATTTGATGTAACAATTGAATCATATATCTCTATTAAGAGGAAAACCCACGTAGGATCTTAAATCATCAGACCCATACAGGATCCTAGTACATCATAAGACGCACATGAGATCCTAGTACATCATCATAACCAAATAGGATCCTAGTATAGCAGACCCACAGAGGATCCAAGTACATCATCCGACCCACACGGGATCCAAGTACAGCAGACCCATGTTGGATCCTAGTACATCATCAGACCCACACAGGATCACAGTACAGCAGACCCACATAGGATCCTAGAGTTGTCCCACATGGATTCCTAGAGCGGATCCAAGTTAGAATCTTGAATATAGACCCACAAAGGATCCCAAACATAGACCCACAAAGGATCCCTTTCTCATGTTATAGCTATCTACACGGTTCTCGCACTAAGAATGCTTGATTATACGAGGATCCCCTCCTCATGCCACAGGTCGAATACTCCAACTACCACAAAGTCCCATGATGAAGTATCTCAAAGGACCTCCTTGAAAAAGGGTCTCAATGTGATACACAGTGCATCAATCAGGCACCTGATCTATATTTTATTGGACTTTTAGTCCCGAAGGCTCAAATGAATTCGTGTTTGATCTAACCTGGCCATTCCCCAACTTTATCCAAAAATAAACTAGGGTATACCAAAAGAACTTTCTCAACCCAAGGACTCTGGTGTCATAGACAATTCATCATTTCGACACCATATCAAGGAGATATGTCGAATACAATATCCCGAAATAATAATATTAATAATAATTTTGGGTGTTTCGTGGACCTGAACTAGGATCTAGAATTTAATATTCATCATTAGACTTAAATCGACTGTCTTAATGAAAGGATCACATCGCAGCTGACAGTATGTCAATCGGACGTCGCATGCAGGAGTTATAGATAGTAGAAGAATTAATAATAATAATATATTATTATTATTTGAGAGTTTCAGGTTCTCTATACAGATACCTGAAAAAGACATCCAATATTGCAATCATAATTTCCATCTCGAAGTCAGGGTCACACTACCACTGGCAGTTCGTGAAACAGAGGTTGCAAAGATATGTTAAAATCGAAACATAGCTTTCCCTAGAAAAATAATAATAACATTATTATATTTTTATTATTTTTATTTAATTGTTTTTCTCATCAATACAAAATCCCACCTTCAATCTACCAAACCTCTAATGTGCACCACACAACCCTCAATTGACTCCTCCTTTATTTATTTCACTTTTAATTTTATTTCATTTCATTTCAACCCTTTCTCTCTCCAATCTAACTACTTTACATTTTTTTCTCGTCCTCAAATTCAGGCATATTCTAACACCAAAACCATGCACCACATACACCATATTTTATGCCCCCGACCTCACTCTCCTGAACCATGAACTGCTGCACTGGTCACCCATTCGGACACTAGCTGCCTATCCTAACTCGAACAATCCGAACCCTTCGGCCTCACTGCCTCCGCTCGACCACCGAAGCACGTCGCCCCATCTACCTCGCTCGGAGCCACGCCCTGAAGACTCGCCAGAATGTCTCTATCACATAGCCCCTTTCGTGGCCCTCTATATCTTCATTCTAAACCCAAATAATAAAATGATTGCATATTCGTGATCCTCGGGACGAGGGCTCCATGTCCATTTGTCACACTCAATAGAATATTTTTTTCCCGCCCCAATAAATATTTGGATGCCTTTTTCCGCGAGCCATTGAGGCTTCATTCCATGCCTAAAAAAATAAATGATTGCATATTTGCGATCCTTGCATTTAGGGCTTCACATCCATATATCACGTTTAGCAAAACTCTGTGTTTCCAGCACCACTAAATATTAGGAATTAGAGAACGTACGAAGAACACGCGAAGATTGAAATAAAAAGATCATGGAATATGAGCGGATCGATGTCCATGTTTGTTTGGCCATCATCATTGAGAATCAATAATATAGGGAATCATCAAATATATATTTTTCATAATTTCAAATAAACCTCGTACCATGATTTTCATTGTAGATGACATGAGGAAGGAGATGAAGACTCCGATATTCATTTCTCCCACACCACACTCCTAATATGATCTCATGTGTCAACCTCATTCATGATCCGGAGGACATTCTTCATTGGAGGCTGTTCTTCCACCAACCAGAATCTACCAAAATCTCTCAAGAAGGCTCTCCCAACGGATCATCCAAAAATCTCCCTTTTGACAACGATCCCCCCAACTAAGAGGTGAGGACCCACTTTATTAATTAGTAGATGAATTAATTGTTGGCATAATAAATTGGGATAATTCCATGGGTTTCAACACATTAAAGGTGAGTTCGGGTGTTCCCCACCACCAAGAATTAATAGGAGAGGTGGGAGGATATTTAAAATAAAATATATTTATTTTATTTAATTCTCCACAAAAAGTGCACAAAAAAACTTTTTATCCAACCCACTATTGTAGAGGTTAAACCTCCCTTAAACGAATCCCAATGCAATGAGTTCAACAGTTTCTTCTTATTTTTAATTTGAGCAGCAGTTTAGATGTTAAAAAACACCACCCACACATTTACTGAACGATCCTGAATGTAATTTCAAAAAATTATTATCAGTCACCCTCAACCCGCGCTGGTCGTGTTTAGGCACTGCATAGGTGAAAAACTCCCAAATGAAACCAACAGTACTCTCGGATTTCCAATCTGATTTACCTTATAAATGTTTTTGATTTTACAATTAAATAATTTTCACATAATTACTATATTTACGACCAAAAACATACTTTAATTTGTGGCCCACGCTAGCCAAAGTTAGTATCTTCCGAAATAATGCATACCCTCATGAGTTCAGTAGTTGTCTTGTATTTTCAATCCTAGTTACCATTTTTGAGTTATATGCATTGGAAAAAGAAATAATTTATTTAATTATTTTATTTTTCATTATGACATATTGGGGTTTTCTCACAAGAGGCCCATGCCAACCAATCTAAAGTCATACTAAGGGTAAACCTGTCATTCTAAATGCAGTGGTGCCCTCATATTTCTGATATAGGAATGTTTTTAACAGTTATTCCACTTTTTCAGGAAAACATCTTACATGTGATAATTTTAGCATAACAAAAACTTCGACTGATCATTCCAGGAACTCCGGGCCTCAGAATCGTACATCGTCATATATTATGGTCTTGTGATTATTCCATATAAATAAAACAATTATAAAGAATTTATAGGACAATACATTCTCACCACCATAGTGCTTTTCATCCTTGAAAGCCACGTTACCAAAACTTGGAAAAATAGTTGGGGTACTGAGCACGAATCTGAGCCTCCTGCTTCAATGTGCTCTCATGTAGGTTCAGTGTGGCCAATACACACACACGAAAGGTATCAATCACCCAAAAAACAACTCTCTCGTGTCGATCCTCAATCTCCACTAGAACCTCTGAAAACGTCTCCCCTTCCTCGATGTAAGGCTTTTCATGGTTGATGACGTGATATGGGTCATGCATGTATCTCCTTAGCTGGAATATGTGGAAGACTTCATTCTCCCGATGAAACTAAGGGGGATGTTCTAGGAGGTATGCCACATCACCAACTATTGTGAGGATGGGGATATAAGGCCCCAGCCTTAAACCTTACTTAATCTTGAGTTATTACAATATTACACATTGAGGATCTTTTCAGGTTTAGAGTTTTAGAGAATTAGATCATGAAACTTGCATTACATTCCACATTTAAAAAAAGTGGTTACATAAAAGACAATATTCATTCTTCCCATCAACGGAAACATATTTAAAATATAACATGGATTCTTTCTTGAAACATCCTTGACACTATCATCACATCATGTACCTTTCCCTTGACCTGTGAAAAACATTTCAAAAACATGGGATGAGCATAAAAAGCTCAGTAAGGGTTATAAAAATATGGAAAGGAAACATGAGTTCATATATACATAAGAATGAAATCATACTTTACCCATAAAACATAGGAACCTTAACATACCTCATCAAACCATGAATAAATCATAGAAAATATAAGACATAAAGGTAACTTGAGGCATTCATAACATTCTTACGTGGGGAGTAACCCTCTTGGTTACGTTTGGAATACCCATCACAGTATATTCCCTAAATCTCTTCAGAGAAACCTTAACGTTTCACTCCTTCGCGTTACCCAATGCATTGGAGAGCTATAACGGGCTCACCCGCCCTTAGTTTATCACGGAACCACCCGTTTTCATAACAATGCCCAAGAACCATAACATAAATGTGTCACATAAAACATGCATAAAGGAAACATAACATTTCCACATTTTAATCACAATATAACATTTTAGTATATTGAAATATTGAATCCATTCAAAAAGAAACCATTTCCAAAACCATTTAAAACATTTAATAAAGAGATTTTTGAATCAAAGTGTCCCATACCACCTTGAAGCTTTTAACATTTTAAACCATTAATATCCATATAAATAAATCCTTAAAAACGCTTTTGAAAACATGGATATTAATAAGAACAAATAATTAAAACATTAAAAACGATATTTTGGTTAAAGGGGTTTTACCAAAATTAGAGACACTTGAATACAATAATCGAGGAATAATATTTAGTCAGAACTTTATAATATCATGAGAATATAAGGATTCATGATATAATACTCCAAAGGACAGTATATACACCATATAAGAGTGAATTGGTGCATAACAACAATGAACCATCAATAGAAATGTCAAATGTGATGAAATCCCTTATAAAGAAGGTATCCTTAAATTAAGGACAAATCAATCTCAAAAATATGTGTGACAAATATAAATACACCCAATATAAGTGGATATTAAGTGTAAAACAATAAAAGGTCATTCCCACATATTCAATGGATGATATATTCAATGACTACATGTTGAACCCAAAGAAATCGAAATTGGGTTAAAAAGTTCCCTTGACAGCCTAACGGCATCACATCAAAATGAGTTGATGAGAGATAAAAAGAGTATCTCATCACTTGGACATAAAATTTACATCAATAAGGATATATTAGAACATATCCCAACATAACAATATGTAAATTAAAATACCCAACGAAAGAAGTCTTTTAAAAAAGAGGAGGGTGAAAGGTTCCCTTACCGACTTGGGTATCTTTCAAAACATACACCCCATGAAAGAAAGACAATAGGTCATACTCATAAACGAAAGTATATTACACAAAGAGTATAATAATGGGCAGTACATACACAACTCAATGGAAGTTGTGGCGAATGTAGCATAAATCTCACGGGAATAAAAGTGAGATGAAAAATCCCTTACGAAAACTCGGCAGCCTAACGGCGCCACATAAAACTTCCGAATATGGATTGATGAGATCAAATAGTGTATCCGATCATATTACAATATAATTTAAAGCAAGTGTAATATAAAATAAAATCCCCCAACATTGCAAGGAGGAGTTTAAAAGAAGTGACATAAAGGAGAGTACTTAAAAAGAAAGAGAGAGGTTAGATCTCTTACGAAAGTTCGGCAGCCTAACGGCGCCACTCAAAACATCCAAAATGGATTGATGAGAGAGAATAGGATCTCTCACCACATGAACATAAAAATTACAGTAAGTTTAATATAAAATATCACTCCAATAACAAGAAATATGATCTTTAAAAGGAATGACATAAAAGAGTGTACTTAATAAGAAAGAGAGTTGTAGGATCCCTTACCTCGGGTCCGACTTGACTCGATCGTTCTTTAATCTCCTGAATAATAAACTTGAGTTAATTTCTAATTCCTTAAGAACCTTTTTCAAGTTCATTATTACTTTTATACCACTTATTACCATGTCATACACATTATGTAATCATTTAAGTTAATAATATTTGTTTTGCTGATATTTGGTTCTTAAGTCGAAAGTGGACTTCTTACAATTACACGTTGTTCATGTGGCCAAATGTTTATTATATCCATAATTGTATTCATTATGTAGATATCATATATGTCATATATATACATTACATGCATTCATTTATAACATTACATAATCATTTAGAGGTAAGAAATGAAATGCACCGTTCATGGAGACGGTAAGCCGTACGTACGCATGAACGCTACTTTCATTTCTATTTCGTATTTTATAGAATGGAATAATAATGATATAAAGGTATATTATAATTACAGTATAATATCATATATAATATCATATTTCCATCCTTTATACATCCCACATATGGTATTTAACGAATCAAATCACTTTGAGGGGGCGGTAGTCCGCACTTCCTTAAATGAAGATATCGCGTTTACCCATAATGGAAACCATAAAGGTATACCCAAAATGAAAAAAACAGAAGCTTTAGGAAACCATAAACATATTATATATCATATATAAAAATAGTGACATCATAATGGCCACCTTTGAAGGTGTTAAATGAGTATTGAACAATCATCGTTTCGGGAGGCAGAATTTCGCCATCCACGGAAACCGTATGTTCTTTAACCATTTGATGTAGTTGTGAGAGTGTAGCTCGAATAAATCTTATAAAAACATCCTAGTATATTGAAGATACTTGTTTTGTTACAAAAGAAATAAATAAAAAGAGTTTAGGGGGTTGGAGAAGCAAAATAAAACAAATGAACATGAGAGAATGAATTACATTTAAAAGTGTAACTCCTTTTGATTTGAGCCTAAATGCTTCCTTTGAAAGGATTCTGCCCAAAGGGAATACTCTAGGATTAGGAGAGGGATGTGGAGAGAGTAAATGGGCTGGGGTTGGCCGAGCCAAAGACTTGAGGAGTGTGTGAAATTAGGTAGAGGTGGGGGCCTTTTATAAGAGGAGAGGAGGGGCACTTTTGGAAAGTAATGAAATATTACTTTATTTGAAAATGTGTTTCGGTTTCAAAAGGTCCCACATTGATATAATTCGTGGATAAGGTGATAGGTCTTTGAAATCCACTCATCCAATAAGTTTTGGACATGTGTAGTTTATAGATTTTACATTATCTTTCCATTTTATTTAAATCGTCAAATAATGATGTCATCGTTGCATCATTATTAAGTCATAAATAATTTAATTTATTTAATGTTTAAAAATTATAAAACAAATACTATGATGTAGGAAATCTTTTTATCTTTCCAATTAATATTTATAATCAAAACTATGACTTTTATAACCCAACTTAAAAATTGTTTTAGTAAAACATATCATGTTTGTGTCAATTTTACTTTTACATTAAATAAAATGTTATTTATGTCATTTCCCAACCAAAGTGTCTCCATGGGGTCCCCAAGTTGGCCCATGGCTTGTATTGGTCTTCCATGACTCACCCAATAGGTGTAGGACAAGTTTCATGGTGTTTTCACATTCTTATAATATCATTTTTACCTTAAATTACACTAATTACCTCTAATCGCGATTAAGAACTTAATAAGTTACTATTCACCAAAAAATTATTATAATCTCATTGAACCACATTTTACTTCTTAATGAAAACCATGTATGTCGGATTTTTTTAAATTCAAAACACAATGATGGAAAAATTTCATTTAAACGGAAAATCAGCTTTTATAAGTACCACTTAGTGGTTTCACTATTCATCAAAAATTGAAGTTTTTCAGAAAAATCCCAAAAATTCACCCTGAGCTATATTTGATATTCCGAATTCAAAAATGAAGTCCGTTTTACAAAATTAAAAACATATTAGTCACATTAATTAATTTAATAATTAATTCCCGCTGTCAGAGCAAATAGCGTGTTTTTATAAAACAATAAGTATCAAAAAATTGACACTAGTTTAAGTCTGATTTCAAAGTGAAATTAATTCCAATGACCACTATTGGATTTAATGGTAAAAATATTTTCTAATTTCACATTAAAACTAATTCAAAATATAATCTAATCATATAAATAAATTAGATTAAAAAGAGGTTTTGAATTAAAATACAACATTTTACACTATTCATTAAAAAATGAACTTTATCGGAAAAATAACAAAAAATTACACAAAGTAAAATTTGATGTCCCGATTCTTAATAAGAGTTTTATTTGGTCCAAAAGAATGTTTAAGAGTGAACAAAACTATATTTAATGATAGTTCTCCATTAAAAGGCGATAAGTGAACCTTTATTGAAAACTAAGGCAAATACGCCTAAAATTGAATTCTTTCCGTATTTTAAGCCTTTAGCTTTTATTGGATAAATGTAAAAACAATTAAAAAACATATATAATCATAATTTAGTTATTTCTATCCATTCCCGCCAATACAACGGCTACATGTTAACTACCATTTGAATTAATATTATTTTATTATTAGAGTGCAACGTAAGATTCCCAAGAAACTCGTTGTTGCGTGTTGGGTACGCCATCGAGCATAGCGTCCCCTTTAAAGTCATATTAATATTTTATTCACAAATATGGATAAATATGAAAATTTCATATTCATTATTTACCTGGGGTGTTACATCCTTCCCCCCTTTTGGGAATTGCATCCTCGCAATTTTAAAATTGCTCTTAGAAACATCCTTGAAAGTCCCACATCGGAACAAAAGTCGGTAAAACAAACACTTTAAAATAAAGAAAGATAAGTACAAAGGTCACCCGAGTTAACCCATACTAGGATTCCAAGTAGGAAAATATGGACATGGAGGAGAAAACATAGGTTCATGTTCTCATGGAGAGTGATAGAAAACATGTTTAGGAGAAAGTTAACCATGAGAAAATCACAAACTTGTGATGGGTTAAACAGTATTCGATTCCCCAGTAGGAAAAGTTAATAGACAACATTTTTGTTTTAAGTTACTTTTTATTGAGCAATTTATTCATAAGGAAACATAATCACTTATCATGTTGACTTTCAACTTTTATTAGATTCCTTAATCAAACTCATATTTTCTCCAGAAGGCGAGTATTTAGGAAGACTTGTTCACATTAAGAGTACTATAATCAACTTTTAGAAAATCACCTAATCCACAAAAGAGAACTATATACATCCCATGTCATTAGACTTTAACCAAAACCAAAACCAATAAGGTTAGTACAAGATCAGATAATCCATAAAATGATAACCCTTTATAAAAGAAAATCTATTCTTAACCTCCAAGATTTGTCAAACAAATCCCAAAGTTCAACGAGGACCATTCTATAAACAAAATTTTCCATAAAAATCCCTCAAAGTAACCCAATATAAGATTGAAACCCAAATATTTGAAGGATTTAGTCGCATAGTCTTCCAAGATAAATCATAACATTTTTCTCCAAACAATATCAGTTGCTCCTAAAGTCTCATTTTGAAAAGTAATTAACCTAATCACATATCCTCCATGATAGGTTAATCATTTTCATAAATAACCCAAAATCAACATACTCTTAATTCATAAAATCATATAACTAGAATGAATCAGTCAAACTAACCAGGGACTTCACGTAGTGCAGTGGTAGGCGATAAATAAAAGTCGCACTTTGGTTGTGGGTTCGATTCCCACAGCTTTGTCCGACGCGACGGGTTGTCACACGGTCTGCGTGTTGTCCTTTTTTCAAAACTATATAATTCTTAAAACATTACCCAAAATGAGATAAAATCTTCAATAATAATCATAACATATTTTAACCACAAGTTTATCTCATTCCTTTCATTTTCCATCATATCATATAGTAACCCATAATTACCTAAAAATTAAGTATCATATAAACCCTAATGGTTACCTTAATAATTATTACCTGAATTTCCACATCGAGTTGGCCATCTCGTACATGATGCATTAGAGAACTCACCAAGGTTGAAGTGGTTGATCATGACTCCTTGATATTTGGTTTAGAACAACCACGAGTTTCCTCATTGAATCCTCCATTTTATCTAGTATCTTATTCAGAGAACCACCACAGTTTCCTTCAAACCTGTTGTCTCTTTGGTGCCTTCTAGATCCATCCATTCACTAAAAATAGAAATGTCAGTGTGAGTATATCAACAAAACCATCATGTACTAATGAGGAAGGTAAACACTAAGATACACTTACTCATTCACTTTATCTAAAACTAGGACTCTTTCTGAAATCCTAACCATTATGGTAATGTCACTTATTCTTAAAGAATACCCTAACCTCTAAAGTTATCTAAACCGACCTTTGATACCAACTATAAGGCCCCAGCCTTAACCCTTACTTAATCTTGAGTTATTACAAGATTACACATTGAGGATCTTTTCAGGTTTAGAGTTTTAGAGAATTAGATCATGAAACTTGCATTACATTCCACATTTAAACAAAGTGGTTACATAAAAGACAATATTCATTCATACCATCAACGGAAACATATTTAAAATATAACACGAATTCTTTCTTGAAACATCCTTGACACTATCATCACATCATGTACCTTTCCCTTGACCTGTGAAAAAAATTTCAAAAACTTGGGATGAGCATAAAAAGCTCAGTAAGAGTTATAAAAATATGGAAAGGAAACATGAGTTCATATATACATAAGAATGAAATCATACTTTACCCATAAAACATAGGCACCTTAACATTCCTCATCAAACCATGAATAAATCATAGAAAACATAAGACATAAAGGTAACTTGAGGCATTCATAACATTCTTACGTGGGGAGTAACCCTCTTGGTTACGTTTGGAATACCCATCACAGTATATTCCCTAAATCTCTTTGGAGAAACCTTAACGTTTCACTCCTTTGTGTTACCCAATGCATTGGAGAGCTATAACAGGCTCACCCGCCCTTTGTTTATCACAGAACCACCCGTTTTCATAACAATGCCCAAGAACCATAACATAAATGTGTCACATAAAAAATTCATAAAGGAAACATAACATTTCCACATTTCAATCCCAATATAACATTTTAGTATATTGAAATATTGAATCCATTCAAAAAGAAACCATTTCCAAAACCAATTAAAACATTTAATAAAGATATTTTAGAATCAAAGTGTCCCATACCACCTTTAAGCTTTTAACATTTTAAACCATTAATATACATATAAATAAATCCTTAAAAACCATTTTGAAAACATGGATATTAATAAGAAAAAATAATTAAAACATTAAAAACGATATTTTGGTTAAAGGGGTTTTACCAAAATTACAGACACTTGAATACAATAATCGAGGAATAATATTTAGTCAGAACGTTATAATATCATGAGAATAAAAGGATTCATGATATAATACTCCAAAGGACAGTATATACACCATATAAGAGTGAATTGGTGCATAACAACAATGAACCCTCAATAGAAATGCCAAATGTGATGAAATCCCTTATAAAGAAGGTATCCTTAAATTAAGGACAAATCAATCTCAGAAATATGTGTGAAAAATATAAATACACCCAATATAAGTGTATATTATGTGTAAAACAATAAAAGGTCATTCACACATATTCAATGGATGATATATTCAATGACTACATGTTGAACCCAAAGAAATCGAAATTTGGTTAAAAAGTTCCCTTGACAGCCTAACGACATCACATCAAAATGAGTTGATGAGAGATAAAAAGAGTATCTCATCACTTGGGCATAAAATTTACATCAATAAGGATATATGAGAACATATCCCAACATAACAATATGTAAATTAAAAGACCCAACAAAATAAGTCTTTTAAAAAAGAGGAGGGTGAAAGGTTCCCTTACCGACTTGGGTATCTTTCAAAACATACACCCCATGAAAGAAAGACAATAGGTAATACTCATAAACGAAAGTATATTACACAAAGAGTAGAATAATTGGCAGTACATACACCACTCAATGGAATTTGTGGCGAATGTAGCATAAATCTCACGGGAATAAAAGTGAGATGAAAAATCCCTTACGAAAACTCGGCAGCCTAACGGCGCCACATAAAACTTCTGAATATGGATTGATGAGATCAAATAGAGTATCCCATCATATTACAATAGAATTTAAAGCAAGTGGAATATAAAAGAAAATCCCCCAACATTGCAAGGAGGAGTTTAAAAGAAGTGACATAAAGGAGAGTACTTAAAAAGAAAGAGAGAGGTTAGATCTCTTACGAAAGTTCGGCAGCCTAACGGCGCCACTCAAAACATCCAAAATGGATTGATGAGAGAGAATAGGGTCTCTCACCACATGAACATAAAAATTACAGTAATTTTAATATAAAATATCACCCAAATAACAAGAAATATGATCTTTAAAAGGAATGACATAAAAGAGTGTACTTAAAAAGAAAGAGAGTTGTAGGATCCCTTACCTCGGGTCCGACTTGACTCGATCGTTCTTTAATCTCCTGAATAATAAACTTGAGTTAATTTATAATTCCTTAAGAACCTTTTTAAAGTTCATTATTACTTTTATACCACTTATTACCATGTCATACACATTATGTAATCATTTAAGTTAATAATATTTGTTTTGCCGATATTTGGTTCTTATGTCGAAAGTGGACTTATTACAATTACACGTTGTTCATGTGGCCAAATGTTTATTATATACAGAATTGTATTAATTATGTATATATCATATATGTCATATATATCCAGTACATGCATGAATTTATAACATTACATAATCATTTAGAGGTAAGAAATGAAATGCACCGTTCATGGAGACGGTAAGCCGTACGTACGCATGAACGCTACTTTCATTTCTATTTCGTATTTTATAGAATGGAATAATAATGATATAAAGGTATATTATAATTACAGTATAATATCATATATAATATCATATTTCCATCCTTTATACATCCCACATATGGTATTTAACGAATCAAATCACTTTGAAGGGGCGGTAGTCCGCACTTCCTTAAATGAAGATATCACGTTTACCCATAATGGAAACCATAAAGGTATGCCAAAAATGGAAAAAACAGAAGCTTAAGGAAAACATAAACATATTATATATCATATATAAAAATAGTGACATCATAATGGCCACCTTTTAAGGTGTTAAATGAGTATTGAACAATCATCGTTTCGGGAGGCAGAATTTCTCCATCCACGGAAACCGTATGTTCTTTAACCATTTAATGTAGTTGTGAGAGTGTAGCTCGAATAAATCTTATAAAAACATCCTAGTATATTTAAGATACTGGTGTTGTTACAAAATAAATAAATAAAAAGAGTTTAGGGGGTTGGAGAATCAAAATAAAACAAATGAACATGAGAGAATGAATTACCTTTAAAAGTGTAACTCTTTTTGATTTGAGCCTAAAGGCTTCCTTTGAAAGGATTATGCCCAAAGGGAATACTCTAGGATTAGGAGAGGGATGTGGAGAGAGTAAATGGGTAGGGGTTGGCCGAGCCAAAGGCTTGAGGATTGTGTGAAATGAGGTAGAGTTGGGGGCCTTTTATAAGAGAAGAGGAGGGGCACTTTTGGAAAGTAAAGAAATATTACTTTATTTGAAAATGTGTTTCGGTTTCAAAAGGTCCCACATTGATATAATTCGTGGATAAGGTGATAAGGCTTTGAAATCCACTCATCCAATAAGTTTTGGACATGTGTAGTTTATATATTTTACATTATCTTTCCATTTTATTTAAATCGTCAAATAATGATGTCATCGTTGCATCATTATTATGTCATAAATAATTTAATTTATTTAATGTTTAAAAATTATATAAAAAATACTATGATGTAGGAAATCTTTTCAGCTTTCCAATTAATATTTATAATCAAAACTATGACTTGTATAACCAACTTAAAAATTGTTTTAGTAAAACATATCATGTTTGTGTCAATTTTACTTTTACATTAAATAAAATGTTATTTATGTCATTTCCCAACCAAATTGTCTCCATGGGGTCCCCAAGTTGTCCCATGGCTTGTCTTGGTCGGCCATGACTCACCCAATAGGTGTAGGACAAGTTTCATGGTGTTTTCACATTCTTATAATATCATTTTTACCTTAAATTACACTAATTACCTCTAATCGCGATTAAGAACTTAATAAGTTACTATTCACCAAAAAATTATTATAATCTCATTGAACCACATTTTACTTATTAATGACAACCATGTATGTCGGATTTTTTGAAATTCAAAACACAATGATGGAAAAATTCCATTTAAACGGAAAATCAGCTTTTATAAGTACCACTTAGTGGTTTCACTATTCATCAAAAATTGAAGTTTTTCAGAAAAATCCCCAAAATTCACCCTGAGCTATATTTGATATTCCGAATTCAAAAATGAAGTCCGTTTTACAAAATTCAAAACATATTAGTCACATTAATTTATTTAATAATTAATTCCCGCTGTCAGAGCAAATAGCGTGTTTTTATAAAACAATAAGTATCAAAAGATTGACACTAGTTTAAGTCTGATTTCAAAGTGAAATTAATTCCAATGACCACTATTGGATTTAATGGTAAAAATATTTTCTAATTTCACATTAAAACTAATTCAAAATATAATCTAATCATATAAATAAATTAGATTAAAAAGAGGTTTTGAATTAAAATACAACATTTTACACTATTCATTAAAAAATGAACTTTATCGGAAAAATACCAAAAAATTACACAAAGTAAAATTTGATGTCCCGATTCTTAATAAGAGTTTTATTTGGTCCAAAAGAATGTTTAAGAGTGAACAAAACTATATTTAATGACAGTTCTCCATTAAAAGGCGATAAGTGAACCTTTAGTGAAAACTAAGGCAAATACGCCTAAAATTGAATTCTTTCCGTATTTTAAGACTTTAGCTTTTATTGGATAAATGTAAAAACATTTAAAAAACATATATAATCATAATTTAGTTATTTCTATCCATTCCCGCTAATACAACGGCTACATGTTAACTACCATTTGAATTAATATTATTTTATTATTAGAGTGCAACGTAAGATTCCCAAGAAACTCGTTGTTGCGTGTTGGGTACGCCATCGAGCATAGCGTCCCCTTTAAAGTCATATTAATATTTTATTCGCAAATATGGATAAATATGAAAATTTCATATTCATTATTTACCTGAGGTGTTACAGTGGAAGGGTCCAATGAACCTAAGAGATAACTTGTTGCCCTAACCAAATATCCACAAACCTTGTCGAGGTGAGACCTCTAGAAAGACATGGTCACCAACCTCAAACTCAAGAGGTCTCTGTTTTGTGTCTGCATAAGAAATCTACTGGATCTGAGCAGTTTTCAGTTGCTAACAAGTGAGGCATCGTGATAAACAATCTGCCACTGCTTTCTTTGTCCCTTGCCACTGGTACTGATGCTAAATGTCCTGGTACCATGGTATGTACTGTGAAGATGTCGACGTGATCCCCACAATTTTAAAATCCATCATGTTCCTTCCATAAGGATATATGAACATGTCGAGCCTCGAAGTCAATGTCCCCATGATATGCCTCCCTGACTCACTAAATAAGTGGGGGAGTGACTGTGAGAGACTGATGAAAAACTGATCCATCTCTATCCACAAAGGATATCCATAAAATAGCTAGATACTACATAACCTCACCTAGTAGGTGTATACCAGATCTCCTACTGGGTGCATCCACTACAAAGATCCCCTTCCATGGTGTATATACTATCTCGAAGTCATAGTCCGGGAGGAACTCGATCCAATGTTGTTTGTCTCATGTTCAGGTCCTACTGAGAGAAGATATACCTGAGACTCTTGTTTCCTTATTAGACTGTAAACAATTCACCCATCATGTAATGCCCCACACCTTCAGTGCAAAGACCACATTTTTCAACTCCAGGTCATGGGTAGTGTAGTTCTACTTGTCAGTCTCTTACTCATCTCATGAAACCTTCGCTGACACTTCTACATCCATATGAAAGGATCCCCCTATTTTATCAATGCTGACAAGGGTGCCTCTACCCTGGGGAAGTCAGGTACAAATATTCATTATTACCTTTCCAAAGCAGACATCCATCCCCCTTTGGGGAGGTAATCCTGGAAACATCATTCGAAAATATTTCCCCATGTTCTTCCACTCTTGTTTGGAACTGAAAACTCAAATATCCTGCTGCCATGTGGGTATATATGGCTGACCAATGAGTGATAAGCTGCACCCTCCCATGCATGAGTCCATCCACTACTACTAGGGTTTAATTTTTGTTGTCCAAGGAAAACCTCATTGCAACGTTTAAGAGAAACCACAACGTTTTTTCTTAATACAACCCATATGAGTATGAAATGTGGATGTCCAGTCCATACCCACACTAATGTCAAAATCCCTTGACTCTGCCACCAAGAGGATCCACTTGAAACTCTCAACTCAAGGGTTAGATCACACCTTTGGTGTAAGCGTGATTATCGAGTCTCCTACCAAAGGTATTTCTAGACGTCAGGGTGAAGTCAACAGATTAACCAGAAAATGTAGGTGTTGAACCACATTTTTCAAAAGATGGAATGATTGGTACCTATGTGTATTTATATGTCAGCTAGTTGTACACACATACCATACCTTGAATCATTCCTAGAGTCATTGGGTCTCACTTCTTGACCACATCCAGCTACACCCTTCCCCTGTCCTACATCTCCCTAAGGCTGGTGAGAACCACATAGTGGGGTTTTTGTAACATGTTGAGATTTACACCACCTCAAGCTACACTCCTAGCTCTACTTCCACATCTACAACCCTGAAGAATCATCTATCCATAACACTACTTCTTCTCGATACATTTTTTCACACCCAAGTCTATGAGACTGGTGCCAATTTCTTGTTTTCCCACTACTAACATTCACTGGTTTTATCCGCTCAGCCAAAGAACATTCAACCAAAAAGGTACACTATATTAACCCAACATACGTAGGAATGTAAATATGAATGGTGATGGCTCAAGCGTCTATAAACAGACTATTCTCAAAAGTCCGAGCCCCGAAGCACTGATCGTATCATATTCACCGAGTACTCGGAATGATCGGTATGCCTCTATGAATTGTCAGCCATCGACATGTCATCCTGCTGAAGCTGTAGAAGATCCATAGAACTTAATTCCACCTCCTCATGCCAGTCCGATGTCCCCTGTGAGTCGGGATCGCCTCAGATCCTGAGGAGTATATGATACTGAATCACGCATAAGGCACTAAGCCTATATGTTTCATCTATTGGTACCGCCAGTTTTAAATGCTAACCAACGGGTAGAGATATAGTGGAAACAGTACCCGAAGGTACTATCTCGAGTAATGGTCCATGTACTGAAGAATTATCACTATGTGGACCATCCTCACGACCTATCACTGAAAAAGTCAAGTAGATATGATCACCATATGCTCTACTGGTTTCTCAATTAAGCAGAAATCTCTAGCTACCACCTCCATCCAGCCCTCAGCTATGTGGGAAACTATCTCACCTCAAAACAATAGAGGCCTATGCTGCTAGAACTCATGCAACATGCTTAGTCTACATGAACTGTCCTCCAATGCAGTTGGGGTATCAACTACCCAATAGGTGGGGGTGCTGTTGGTACACCACCCGAAGGTGTCAACATAGTAAGAGGGCCCTACATCAGAGTCTCGTTGCTCGGTGGGCTATCACCGTGTACTCTCTTGGTAATCCATGCTAGCTGTCTACGCAGCGGAATCCTGATAAAGAACCGGTGCGCCATTTTCATTTACTTACACTTAGTGGGATGACTCAATAAATCTCATGAAAAATATTCAAAACACACACGCAATCAGTAGTTTCGTGCACTGAGTTAGAAAGCATAAGTCAGGGTCCTGGTATATGGATATTTCGTCCACCACGCTAACACTAGATTCCCTAAACTGATATCCACACTTACTAACCTTAACACTATTTCTATTAAAAATATCAGTGTCTAATTTTCTATGATAGAACTGAATCCTCTGATACGAATTTGTCACCACCAGTCACCCGGGACCCGTTCCGTGACTACCCCAACCCCTCCTTCCATTAGCTAGGGGTTGGCGACTAGAACCAATAGAATATTCCCTAAAACTGGGAAGGAATTACCTTTATAACCTGTAACTCACCAAACCAAGAAAATAGCACTTTACAAACACAAGTAAACTGAATAGTAAAGATAGTGTGTACAATATGTAAAAGGGGATAGAATACGAGCCCACATTGAAATTATAAGAAAATTGAAAGTACAAGTAAACTGAACCCCTCCTACAAACACCCAGTAAGGATCCTTCCTGAAGGGTAGGTACAGCTCTCTAATGGTAATGTTTTTGTAAGCCTCATCTATGGTCCACCTC
Organism: Viscum album; assembly: GCA_963277665.1. Classification (NCBI taxonomy): domain Eukaryota; kingdom Viridiplantae; phylum Streptophyta; class Magnoliopsida; order Santalales; family Viscaceae; genus Viscum; species Viscum album. Next base: position 1,219,703,174 of record OY728159.1, read on the forward strand.
CTAGAAACCTCTAGTCCTAGTACCCTCTCCATTAGTCAGTGGTATCCGTCGTGTTCACCCAAAAAACAAGGTGTGGGCGTAGCCCGTGCAGGGGTGAGTAGAATGATACTTTTTAGGGACCTTGAGTCCTGCTAATGGTATCTCCAAATCCACAAAGGATAAACCAAAAAGGATTAAAACAGCTATGAGCCCAACTTAGGTACATGCCCATACATATTCCTATGTTATCAAGTATACCCATCTCATTCATGAGGAAAAACAAGGCCCAAATCCATAGACTAAGGCTCAACTGTTCCACAAATGAAGGAATACCAAGAAGGTAACATTCCATAGGTAAGTACCATAATGGTAATGCCACATAGAAGAATACCACACTGGTTTCACCATGAAGTAAAGTACCACATAGGTATGCCCCACATAAGAATATCGAAAAGTTATCACCAGGTAGGTAAGTACCACACAGGTACGCCACACAAAAGAATACCACCATGGTATCACCTAGAAGGTATGTACCACACATGTATTCCACACAGAAGAATACCACAAAGGTATCATCACCAAGGTAAGGACTTATCTCACACTAGGTATAACATATGTACATTAGTAGAGATAATCATATGTAACTATTGAATCGTCTTAGTCTGTTAAGAGGCAGAACCATGTAGGATCCTAAATCATCATACCCACAAAGGATCCTAGTACATAATTAGACCCACATTGGATCATAGTACAATAGACCCACATAGGATCCCGATACACCATCAGACCCACACAATATCCATGTACAACAGGCCCACACAGGATCCTAGTACATCATCAGGCCCCCACAGGATCCAAGTACAACAGACCCACATAAGATCCCAAAGTAGTCCCAAGTGGATTCCTAGAGCAGATCCAAGTGTGACTCCCAAACATTGACCCACAAAGGATCCCATGCACAGACCCACAAAGGATCACTTTCTAATGTTACAGCCATCTACAATGTTCCCAAACTACGCTTTCACGATTCTGGGGGGATCCGCTCCTCAAGCCACAGGTAGAATTCTCTAACTAAAACAAAGTCCAACAATGAAGTATCTCAAAGGACCTCCACGTAAATGAGGTATCAACGCGACAGACAGTACATCCATTGGATACCCGGTTTATATGTTATTGGGCTTTTAGCCATGAGGGCCCTATTGGATTCGTGTTCAGTCCTACCTCACCATACCCCTAATTTATCCAAAACATAAGTGGTGTATACCAAAAGAAACGTCTAGATCCATGGTTTTTGTTATTGTAGGAAGTTTTTCATTTTAACACCGTATGATGGAGATATGCCGAATACCAGATCCTTCAATAATAATATTAATAATATTATTGGATGTTTCCTGGACCTAATTGTTGAACCAAAATTTAATATTCAACATTAGATGTAAATCTACTGTCTTAATTACATGATAGCATTGCTACTGACGGTAAGTCAATCGGATGTCGCATGCAAGAGTTATATAGGATCAAAGATTTAATAATAATAATAATATATTATTATTATTATTTGAGTTTTTCAGGTACGCGATCCAAAATCAAGAATAAAAAATCCATTATTGTACTCATAACTTCCATCTTGATGTCAGGGTCACACTACCACTACAGTTCTTGAAACCGAGGATGCACGGATAAGTTACAATCGAAACACGGTTTTCCCAACAAAAAAAATAATAACATTATTATTTTATTTTTATTTTTATTTTACCGTTTTTCTTCAATCCCCAAACCCACGTTTAATCTACCAAACCTCTCATGCACACCACAGAACCCTCAATTCACTCGACCTTTATTTATTTCTTTTTTAATTTTATTTCATTTCATTTCAACTCTTTCTCTCTCTAATCTAACTCCTGAAAATTTTTTCTCCTCTCAAAATTCTAGCATATTCTACCACCAAACCCAAGTTCCACATCCATCAGATCCTCCACCTCAAGCCTCAATCGCCTGAACCTTGCACCACCGAACCGATCACCCTTTCATCCACTGACTGATCTCCTAACTCACACCAGCCGAACCCTTCTACCTCGTAGCCTCCACTGGACCACCACAGCATGTCGCACTATCTACCTCGCCCAATGCAGTTCCTTAAGGACTCGCTGGAATCACACCATAATGTTTCCCCTTCGGAGGCCCACTGAATATTCATTCTAATCCCAAAAAATAAAATTATCACATATTCGTGATCCTCGGGTCAAGTGATCCACTTCCGTATGTCACGCTCAGTAGAATATTGTGTTTCCTGTACCAATAAATATTTGGCTGCCTCCTTCTGTGAGCCATTGTTTCATAGTTCAATTCCTGAAAAATTAAATGATCACATATTTGTGATCCTTCCTTTGAGGGCTTCACATCCATATATCACACTGAAAAAAACTCCATGTTTCCGGCGCAAATAAATAATACGCGTTGAATAGTGGATGAAGAAGGTGAAACGAACGAAATAAAAAGATCATGGAATATGTGTTGATCGATGGCCATGTTTTTTTTGCCATCATCATTGTGAATTATGAATATGGGTAATCAATAAATATATATTTATCATAATTCAAAATAAACCACCTATCTTTATGTTCATTGGAGATTTAGCGAGGAAGGAGATGAACACATCGACGTTCATTTCTCCCTCACCACGCTCCTAATTCGATCTCGTGTATCATCCTTCTTCTTGATCCGTAGGACGCTCTTTAGGGGATGATGTTATTCCACCAATAGAATGCTCCAAAATGCTCTCCCAAAGGCTCTCCAAAAAATCTCCCATATGCCAACGATCCCCCCATGAAGAGGTGAGGAGACACTTCATTAATTAGTAAATAAATTAATTGTTGGCTCATTAACATGAGGAATTCCATGGGTTTCCTCACATTAAAGGTCAATTATGGTGGTCCCCACCACCAATAATTAAAAGGGGAGTTTGGGGATATTTAAAATAAAATATATTTATTTTATTTAATCCTCCATGAAAAATGTATAATCTATTATCTTTTCTTAACCCACTACTGTCGAGGTTAAACCTACCTTAAGCGAATCTAGATGCTAAGAGTTCAATGGTGTCTTAGGATTTTTAATCTGAGCACCGGTTCAAAATTAATAAAACACTGCTCACATGTGTACTAAACATTCCTGAAACAATGTTTAGAAAATTATTAGCAGTCAACCTAAACCCGTTATAGTTGAGGATAGGCTCAACATAGGTGAAACACTCCCCAACATACTCAAAGGTACTCTCAGATTTTCAATCCGAGTTACCGTTTAAAAGTCATGGATTTTACAATAAAATAAATGTCACTTAATTTTTTATTTATGGAAAAAAACTAACTATCACTGGTGGCCCCCGTAGGCCAAAGATATAATCTTCCTAAATAAAGAACACTCTCACGAGTTCATCAGTTGTCTCATATATTTAGTCCCGCCTACGGTAATCCTAGCATTCTGAACGCAACGGTGCCCTCAGATATCTGATCTGGGCCACTATTTAAGAGTTATTCCACTTTTTCTGGAAAATTGCTTATGTATTCTAATTTAAGCGTAACATAAACTTTGAATGATCATTCCAGGCACTCCAAGCCCCGGTATCACGCACCGTAATATTTAATGGTCTCGTAATTATTCCGTATAATTAAAAAAATTATTCAGAATTTTCAGGACATTAAACCCGTCTAATATTTTCTGATCCAAAGATGGGGAACCCCCCAAATGGTACCTCAGATGAAACTTCTTCAAAATGGGAACATGAAGAAGATCACCTAGAGGATGCTAACTACTCGGAATGTCTGAAACTCTCACTTTTTATGATCTCAACTTTTAAATGAAAAATATGAAATTGAACCCTTTCCATAGATATGAGAGCCTCATCAATTTGGGAAATGCTATACAAAGGGTTGAGACCTAAACATGTCCAAATAAAAACCTTTCTTCCTAGAAAATTAGTGACCATAGACCACATCTCTACATTGTGAGAAATCATGATGACTCCTCTCCCATGATGATCTAGTTATGGATAAAATCCTCTGAAGGGAATTTTACCTATCCAGCACTTGAAGATACATCGTCTACATCAATGGGGTCACCTCATGTTGAATCTCTATATTTGAAGCCTCAACTATATGCCTCACCCTAGACTCATCATCTGGAAGGAGGTTTGAAGCATATCACAAGAGGTTCCTGAAATGGATCTGGAACAATCGGACATAGGAACTCCCATATCTAAGGGTAAACAACTCTTGGGGACTGGTCGCATTCGCCATGAAAGAGAGAATCTAGACTCTAAATTGATCCAAAAACTCCAAACCTGAGACTTCTAACTCTTCACCACTCCTAAGAAACATGAACCTCCACTACCTTGCTTCCCCCACACTGCATTGACATAAACAATGACACCCCATTATTTTTTAGAGCACAGATCGAACTGAAATCTATCTCAGCCTCATCCAACTAGTCTTCTGAGACTCAATTTAAACGAATCCCTCATAATTATATATACTATAGCACTAAAACTATTAGATTTTTCTCAGCCATGTTTTTCAATCGTTAACATCTATAATGTCATGATCGGGTGGCACCTCATTCTAAATGACTTCTCTGTGAAACTAACTATGACATCACCCTTGAGATATACCATCAAAAGAAGAAACTTTTAGTGATCATAAAATATTAATATGGATGACTTATCATTAATTAATTAATATCATTATTTTAGTCATCTTAGATTAACCAATCAAATGGTCAACCCATTCAATCGTCGTAACAAATAAGAATGACGCATGAACCTTTCCTAGTTCACTACACTACAACAAGTATTTCCTGATTTTTTAGACATTGAAAACATAATAGTCATTTTATCAAATCATTGGCAGGCCAAAATACACGTGTCTCAGCAAGACTCTCATGATTAAAATCCATGGTAAACTTAGTTGATGTCGTTTCTCTACCAATCCATACGAAAACACATATTCTTAACACGAAAATCCATCCTATCCCTAAAACAAACCATTGACAACACTCTGTCATTGAACCTCCCAACAATGTGTACCCCTCATAGGATGAAAACCTTATAATATAGATATCTTCCCCCACGTCGTACCTCAAGTAGGTCCTTAGTTGGATACTAGAACTATGGGTATAATAAGCACACTAATGGGAGGAATTACTCTCTATGAAAAGAAATACAGAAGATAGAGATAATATGGATACCAACCTAATACAAATTAGAGTAAAGTATAAAATAAATTTATTTTCACGTATGTAATGTCATGCATAACATGTATTAAATAAAGACAAAACAAATAGTACCAAATTAAAATAAAATGAAAGCGACTATGAAGACCAAATTGATCTTCCAACTCAAAGATAGAAGTAGAAATATTGATCTCCAACATTATCCTAGCTACCTTAAATTAAATTTATTTATACATAGTGTGGGTATAATAGCATACTCATTAGGATCCACCTCATAGTTTCTCGTGAAAAAGTAAGGAAACCATGCTAATGCTTAGTGAACAACAAGAAAAACAAACTAGTCACATAAATAGTTATAATATGTTCATAGCCACACCACGGATACACTAATGAAGTATATCTTGGAACAGTATATAATATAATACAGAATAAAATGGTTACCCCACTTACACATCCCCACTAGTTTTCCAGATTTCCTAAGCATTGCTTGTCCTGAACATCTCTCGAAAAAAAGGCTAGCCTGAAGACACGTGGGAAAAGCACCATAACCTTCACCTCATTCCACACTCCACCACCACATCAACATAACCAAAAGTAGATAGGTAGTTTTAGAGATGCCCCCAAATCCCACATAACATGTATCAAGCATTCGCATTATTCCTCGATCCACAACATCCCATTCACTGAGTAAGGATCCTTATTCCATCATACTATATACACATTATACATATAGTAGCACAAAAAAACTATTTTCATAATATAAATGTGTGAAATAACCAAAATCCATTAAATCACTCAACGCGCATATATTGTGAAAACTAACTATCATGCATACAAGAACATATAACTAACAAGATAATAGGGTGGGGCCAGAGTGTTTAGTCATCCATCCATCCCCCCAAATAGTTGTTGGGAAAAACACCCCCGGTCTCATAATCCATGAGGTGTTAGTTTACTTAACATAAATGGTCAATCATCATATAGAAACACAGAATGTACAATTTATAATATAGCTCAAAACCACACTATGAGCATTACCTTGTCTTAGACTAGACTACAATTAACATCTATTGGACTCCCAGCTACCACTACAATGACTATGTTTCTTATAATCACACAAACTTTTAATGAACTACATTAGATTACTTTATCCCTCTTTATCAGTTTAATTTTATGTTATTTAATTATTTAAAAAATAATTAACCATTATCATTTCAAAATTACATTTAAATATCTTCAAAAGAATGTTCAAAGACCTCCATGAAAATTCCAACCAGGTACATGGTTATTTTAAACTGTAACCACAACATTTCATCCTTGGAAACTACACCACCATATGAAAAAAATCTTTTATTCAATCATTTATTGACAGAATTATCAATTTTCTATAATTATAGGAATTATTGATAAATAATTATAATATTCCAGATAAAAGGGGATCGACACCCGGAGTAGATGAATGACCCATCGTGTCCTTTCCACATATAGCTAAATCATAAGACTCTCCATAATCAAGAAGATAAACATGGAAATAATTGTGCAAAAAAAACTAAAAATTTAGGCTATTTCCACGGTTCTAAACCATGGATATAGGCCCAAAAATCGTGGCTATAGGTTATAGCCACGGTTTAATGAACTGTGGCTGGTATTGGCGTGGCTATAGGTCAAAGCCTATAGCCACCGTTGGAAACCATGGCTATAGCCCTATAGCCACAGTTCAAACCCTAGCTATATCCCTAAAGCCACTACTCCACCTGTATCTATAGCCACAGAGCCATGATTTTCAAACTATGGTTGTAGGGTCAGCCCTATAGCCATGCCAATAAAGGCCACAGTTGATAGAACTGTGGCTATAGGCCATTCCACTGCATAAAAAACAACACGGTTCACCGTGAAGGCTTTTGGGAGGACACTACCAACTCCCCCCTCCCCCCACCCTCATCTCCACCACCCTGCACAAGCACCCCCTACTCCTGCACACCTCCCCATCCCGACCCCCTGCACCTAGCACCCCACCCCCTTCCCCCTCTTCACTTTACACCCCACTCCCCTAGACTGCCCCCACCCTGCACCAGCACCCCCACCCCTTTCTCCTGCACACCTTCCCTGCACCTTACACTCGACCCCCATGCCCCCTACTCACTACACACCCCCTTCCCCCACCCTACACTAGCACCCCCACCCCCTGCTCCTCCACACCTACCACAAAATTCAATTTGAAAATATTAACCTGATGTAACATGTAAACAGAACAAGTACCCTAAAATTATTAAAACAATCTGTAAACCAATCATGCATTACTAGAAATCAAACATGTAAGCCTTTGTAAACATTGAAAACAATATGTAAAACCCCCAAACCTGTAATCTAATAACCTAAAAACAAACTATAATCATGGAAAACTATAAAACAATCTTTCATACCTTAGAAACATTAATACATGTAAACCAATCTTTAAAACATGATAAAACATGAAAAAAATAATAAGTTCATCCTTAAAACAATAATAGCTTCCTGGAAAACCGATAATCTTATAACCTCTAAACATACAACCTGTAAAAAAATCTGTAAACCTGTAAAACAATCCAAACTGAGAAACTAAAACCCACAAACCTTAAAACGTCAAAAATTAATAAAGCATTAAAGCAATCTATAAACCTGTAAACCAGAAAAACAATCTGTAAACATGTAAAACAATCTTTAGAACGATTTGTAAACATGTAATCTTATAACCTAAACACATTGAAATATATAAACATGGAAATATTTTAATATCAATCATGAATACCTTAAAAACAAGAATACCTTCATCTTGTAAACATAGCAACTAAAACCCTTCCCATTTCAAAAAAACCACCCCCTGCTGGACCCCCTTGGACAGCAGCCCCCCACCCCCCTACTGGACCCCCCGGACAGCAGCCCCAGCCCCCCTGGATAGCAGCCCCTACCCCCCCTTCTCGAACCCCTGGACAGTAACCCCCTTACTGGACCCCCTGGACAAACAGCCCCCCTATTGGACGCCCCTGGACATCCCCCCAACTAGACCCCCTGGAAAGAAGCCCCCCCTTCCATATCCCTTGCACATACCTTCCCCCCTTTCCCCCCTAGACAGATCCCCCCACCCATACACACACACATCCCTTGCACCCCCTACTGGACGCCTGGGATAGTAGCCCCCCCACCCCCCTATTGGACAGCAGCCCCAGCCCACCGGGACATCACCCCCCCCCCCCCCCCCCCCCGCTGGACCACCCTGGACAGCCCCCCCTACTAGACACCCCTGGACAGCAGCCCCCCCGGACAGCGGCCCCCCTGGACAGAACCCCCCCCCCCCCCGCTAGACCCCCCAAGACAGAAGCCTCCCCTACTGGACCCCCAGGACAGCCCCCCCCCCCCCCCACACACACACACACATCCCACGCACACCCCTTTCCCCCCTACTGGACCCCCTTGCACCACCCCTACTGGACCCCCCCCCCCAGAAACCCATAGGGCACCCCACCAGCACCCTCCCCCTGCCCTGCAGACCCCCCCCCCCCCACTCCCAGACACCCCACATGCACCCTCCCCCTACACTGCAGAAACCCTCCCGTGCAGACATACCCCCCAGCCCCCCCCCCCCCCCCGGACAAACCCTGGACACCCGCCTGCACCCTCCCCCCTGCCCTGCCGAAACCCCTCCCCTGCAAATAGACCCCTTGCCACACCCACCCCCCGGACAAACCCTGGACACCCGGCTGCACCCTTCCCCCTACTCTGCAAGAACCCCTCCCCTGCAAACAGACCCCCCCTGCCCCTACTAGTATCCCCCTGCTAGGTCCCCACCAATTTACAAACGGATTTATTTTTGTAAGTTATCATTTATAGCATGAATTTTACTGATACATGGGGATATACAGTGGAAAGTTGTAGACCTGGTTTTTCCTCTATCCTCTATTTGGGAATTATAGAATTTAAATGTGTTTAATTTGATCGAGTATTTTTCGACATTCAGTTTCCCTCAACAGACCTAAAAGGACAATCCTGGAGCATTGGATCACTCAACCTAAGGCCGAGTACCTTGCAGGTTTATGACTAGAAGCTAAAATTTAGTTCCAATGACTTTAATGAAACTTGTGCATAGATCTAGTTTATGATTCATAGGATTAATTGGGTACCATGGCACTAGGAAATCATATATGACATCGCATTCATGATTTTCATTCCAATCAGGATGAACTATTCCACTAAAAATGTAATTTTTGTCATTATGTGTGTGTATTGGTAGAAGTGGATTTAGGTTACACACTAATTGATCTAGTTTCTCTTTCCACTCAACAATGTGAAATCTCACTTAGAATTGAATACAAGAAAATTCATGTGTTCTGTGAGTCCTGTAAAATTATTTGTCACTCGAAATCAATATGAAGAAGTGATATGTGCTCCAATTGTCAGATTAGAGGTTATGAGGTTCAGAATTGTTGGAGGAAAGGAAAATGTTGGACCAACTAAATAATTGAGGTTCAGGTTCAACATCAAGCAGCTGAAAATTCAGGGCATGTCCCTGTAGTAGCCCTAGTTGATCATGTTCCAGATAAAGATAGGTCTATTATTGCTCAAAAGACATCTTCTATGTGTTTGATTGCTAGAGGCTTTTATTATCCTATTCTTGGATCATCCCCCCCCCCCCTATAGAGATTCTTGTAATTCTGTTTCTCCTAAAAGGTTTCAACTGAAGAGTTCATGGGCTGATATAGAAGAGAAATATCTTGCTGCCACTACAGTTTTCTTTGTAATGAATATCTATCAAGGGGTATAACGGATAAACATGAAGAGGAATTTGATTATACTCAAGCTAAAATGGAATTAGATGTGCAAGATGACATATATTTCAATTTCAATAAAGAATAAATAACAATCTCTTCAAAGTATCATAAAAGAAAAGAAAATAAAGTGGCTACCACTTCAGGGAAATTCAAAAGTCTTGAAACACGAATTCTCTTGTGATAGTTCCTTCTCTAGGTAAATCTGCTTCCAGTTTTCTATGGATTTCTAATGAACCTATAAATATTTCACATCCAGATCACTCTAGGGGTGTGAAATGTATTTGTCTATCTATATTGACTATGTTGGAACATCTTAATAGGACCAGTGATGAATCCTAGCCTCTTTTTGAGGTTGTAATCAGATGTTCGAATGGCTAAAATAGAATGTATGAATTTTGTAATAATGTATAGGGAAATCCTTCAAATACTAGATCTTCCCTGTCTCACACTTATACATGTACTACTTAGCTGGACAGTGGGTCTGCACATGGGTATCCTGCCAGTATTACTATTGAGAAAGTGCATGACAAGAGTTACTGGGCTGATATGAAAGGATAAATATATAATTCATAAAGGTGTGGTAATAATTTGATTTATTTTAATAAATGGATATTAGTTATGGAAGCCTTGACTATAGAATGAACCACTCCTTAGTGAATTTGGATAATCCCTAATGGATATGAAAATATTTAATGTGGATTTGTTATGTGTATTTTAACCAGAGTTCCAAAATTTGAATCCTATCTATAGGAAACGATGAAAATCCCCAGGATATGATTATCTTGTACAATTCATTATGTTCAGTGATGAGAGTAGTGAGAAAATTGAAAAATTCCAAGTGTGCATAATGTTCATTTTTAAAAAGTAAAACAATGAAAGAATAAGAGAGAAAAATGATCCATCCCTAGTTATCCATAAGATCTAGTATTTTCCTCCATGAGGCAACGACTACGCTTAACTTCAACAGTAGTATATGTATCATATTGAGTGATGAAATAGTGGATGTCTTCACTAATGTCTAATGCGGGACTCAGAAATAGTGTCAACAAAGAGTGGAAGACCACCCCATGGAGGATATGGGATATTCTCATAGTGGATAGAAAATGGATAGTATTTTTTCACCATGTCATGGTAAAACTCTTGGATGTAATGTTTCATTTAAATGATTTATAAAATAGTGGAATCATGATCATTTTTCAGTCCATAATCGAAGGAATAAAAATGTATAGATGATTCCTAAATCTCTTTGTGGAGAAATATTTAGAGAATTTATGTGAATTGAAGGAAAATGTTTGGCCATACTAAAACCATACTAAAACCATGTACAAGATATTCCATCCAAATACTGATATTCATATAGTGGTGAATTGGTCAATATGGGAAAATCCATCTTAAAAGTATAACGACACTTAAAGGGTGTCTTTGTTCAAAAAACCATTTTAATAAAAAGAGGGAAACCCCCTACAAGGAAATAAAAAGGGTCAAGTATCATGTGTGACTTATGACTAACAACAAGATCAATTATAAGGAAAAAATCAATTCAATAATGAGAAGCAAGATATACCACTGTGAGTTTTCACAGACAGCACACCTCTGTTGCAGGCTGGAATGTTGGTGGTAGCGGGCTGAAATGAAGCTGGAAGGGGGCTGGTGTTGGCTGGATGTGGCTGGAGTAGAGCCAAATCACGGAATTACCGCGGCGTGACCGCGACATGTTATCCCGGTCCAGTGACATCCACGGGGGAGCATCTTCCCGCCAGGAGCGAAGAGAGTGGGAGGAGCCGGGTAAACATTCCGGTCATCGCCCCGCTGGAAGAAATTGTGATTAGTCAGTCTCAACACAGATCACAAGACTCATGGAATTCTATTATTGTGAACTGCCGCAGGGTTTCATCTCGAAGCAAGGCCAAATCACGAAATTACCATGGTGTGACCACGGCGTGGCCCCATCATGACCGTGCCTTGACCGCGGCGTGACCGTGGTGTGACCACGGTGTGAACGAGGCATGATCGCGGTGTGTTGGCCTAGTCTAACGACATCTGCGGGGCATTATCTTGCAGCCAGGAGAAAAGAGAGATGGAGGAGGCGGGGCAACATTCTGATCATCACTCTGCCAATATAAATTGTGATTAGTCAGTATCAACATTGATCAGAAGACTCATGGAATATTATCACTATGAAATATCGCGGGGTGTCATCATGGAGGAGGGAAAAATCACGGCGTGACTACGGCATGAATGCTGCGTCACCGCGGCGTGACCACAACATGGCCACTGCGTGTTGGCCCGTTCCAGTGACATCTGTGGGGGAGAATGTTCTGGCCATGAGAAAAGAGAGTGGGAGGAGGCATGGAAACATTCCGGTCGTCACCCCACCGGTAGAAATTGTGATTAGTCTATCTCAACCTTGACCACAAGACTCATGGAATACTATCACTGTGAACTGCCACAAGGTGTTGTCCTGGAGTAGGACAAAATCACATAATAACTGCGTCATGAATGCTACGTGACCGTAGAGTGACTGCAGCATGTTGGCCCGGTCCAGCGACATCCGCGGGGCAACATCTTCCGGCCAAGAGCGAAGGGAGCGGGACGAGGTGGGGCAACATTCCGACCATCCCCCCTCCATGTGCCCTGCCCTGCAGACATCCCCCTAGCCCACTTCCCCCTGCCCCCCTACACCCCACCACCCTTCCCCCTACCCCCCTCCACGCACACCCACCCTCTGCCCTGTATACCTCCCCCTTGCCCCCTGCCCCCACCACCCTACCCCATGCACCCTCCACCCACCCCATCCCACCTTCCACCCTCCACCTTCCCCCCTCCCCCCTCCCCCCACCCCCCACACATGATTATATTTCAGACTATGTGACCCTAAACACACATGGGATTCTTACTTAATAGGTTCCATAGTCTTCATGGCCAGATAATCTTCAACTTCATTGTATCTTATCTCAACTGTGTCATGATTGTTGATTACAACCCTTGAAAATATCTTAGGTACTGTGGCCCCTGATTTCTAAATAGAAAAAGAAGTAGGAGACACTCTTCCCTCATTAGGATTAGTTTTATCTGAAGCACAGGGGTGTTATACTTGATGATCTTCAAAACATTCTGAGAATTATACCCTTATCGAGTTTAAAGGAAAATGTGACTAGATGATCCTCCTCACCTTCCCTTAATGTGTCAATGGACCCTTGGTATCCAGTGACTCACTCACTAGAGAAGGATAAAACACATGTTCCCCATCAAGATGAGTGCTATATTAGGCCTTGAATATACCATCGGACCGAGACTCTAGCAGTTCACTATGGAATTTCCCTAAAGAAAATAGGAAGAAATGTACTCCTCTTCTGATTCCTAGACAATGGGTTGTTTAACATTGAACTTTTTTCAGTAATGAACCAAATAAACTCTAGATGTTTCTTAAACATTTCAAGCTATACAAAAAAATGAATGATATGTTTCCCTTTAAGAATCATCTGATCAACCTAAAATATTTCCAAGAATGCTGCAGAAAAATAGTAAGAAAAGATGAATTTTAAAAAGTAAGATGAAATCTGATAATCTAAATCCATTGGGATGAAAACTGAGAGTCTATCCTAGAGTGAACAATTATGTTCCACTGGTAGCGGAAACATGGTTAACAATTGAAAGAACATGAATACATGGAAAAAGACAAAGCCAGATCCACTACATCAAGCAACCTGAGAAAGAATCAATGAGAACTCAATTCAGTACACCTATGGTGGATCAATTATTCTATTAGGGAAGTAAAAAATTAGCAAATTTGAGGGAATACTGTTTGAAGGAGTAGGCCCGAAGGCAGCTCCAAACCCCCGAAACCTCAAGTCAACTGTGTTGCATAATAATGTTTCTCATGGATGAGAAATCATATAGTGGATAGACTATAATGACTATGGATTTCTTTTTTGGGTTCTTAAAACTTAATTTTGGGGATTTATAATTAAAATGAATAAGTTTTAATTGAATTTTTATGTTTTGGAGGATGGATTTAGTAAAGGGGGGAAGAAGTGTGTGTTGTTCCTAAAAAGCAGTAGATCGGGCCAACAGTTAGCTATTATAAAGTACCATAAACATATTAATAGTGATAGTTGGGGAGTATTGGCTCTAGACTAACTACTGGATGGATGATGGTTGGAACCAAAAAGTTTGTGTCCATTGGTCGGTTGGTGGTTTTCCACTGGGTAATCAGTGCCTACCTTGACCTTGTTTTTTATAAGGGTAATTTATGTCATTTTTATCATGGATTTGGGAGGTGGATTAGAATGGAATTGAAGTATTTTTTAAACATAGACTCAAATAGGATGATATGGATGGAATGAGAGGAAGTTTTCTCATAATATTTGAAGAAATTAATGCTAATCTATGATGACTAGAAGATTGGATGACCCCTAATATAGCTTATTCGGTGAGGTTTGGAGATCTAGCAATGTGTATGAATACCTAGATGAATACCCCATGGGATCATGAAAATCACTAGTTAAATAACATGTAATATGACATTACTAGTTCTGTGGGACGCCTAGGCTGTGGAACTGGACTTTTGGTTGGATTTAAATATCACATGCCATGTGACATGGTCAATGAACATGGGACCCATCTTAAAATTATAACGGCACGTAATGAGTGTCTTGGTTCAAACAACCTTTTTAATAAAAATATGGACACCCCCTACAGGGATATAAAAAGTGTTGAGTATGATGTGTGTTTTATGACTAACAATGACATCAACTATAAGGAAAACATCAATTCTATAATTTTAATCAAGGTATACAACTACGAGTTTTTGCAGACAGCGCACCTCTGTTGGAGGTGTTTTATTACAAAACCATGTATTGTGTATCAAACAAAACAATTATCTTAACTAACACTTATTAAAGAATTTCAATTTAATATAAACATGCAGAATTAATATGGCAACTAAATGAAATTTAAAACATTCTTGAATTAAATATTCTAGGAGAGGGACTATACATCAACCACAAGGCGCATTCGCTTTTGATGATGACAACTCTAATCTTCATTTTTTCCGATTGCATGCATATGAAACATAACACATTTATAAGGACACCTAGACCCTATGTACATATTTGCATGTCCAAAGACACACAAGGGAGTCCTTATATATATGTTTATACATCCATACAGCCCTTTACACTTACACGTGTAAGCATTTTTCATATCTATATATAAGAACACCTAGCCCCAATATATATAATCATATTACCGTGAGTTAATATATATAAAGAGGGATCTTATATATGAATATTATTGCATATTCATACACATGTAAGCCTTCATCAACGGCAACTCGAATCCACCTCAACAAAATCCAAAACACACAACAAAAATATAAGGATCCCAAAAATCATAAAATCCCTAATTAAAATTTGGACAATGAATAAAAACAAAATAAGCCTTACCCATATCATGAACTCATTTCCTTTGATGGTGGTGGATAGAACCTATCTTATCATAAGAAACCACCTATAAGAAAATATCTTGAAAATAAATGAGATATACCAACTTCATATATATATGTGATCTGTGTGTCACCTGTACATGATAAATGATACATGAATCCATAACCAACAATGAAAAAATAATATTCAAATTGATAGTTACATCCCGATACTAAATAACATCATCATTAATAAATTTGTTTATTTATCAAACAACACCTTCAATTACCTATTCAAAAATTAAAAATCACCAAAATATGAGAATAAAGTAAACCTCCATCATCACTTAAAAGTGAGAAATAGGGATTAGACATTGTTCTTAACCTAGAAAATCCATTCTGTGAATGTATAAAATACGTAAGACTTCTCATACCTATATCCTTATTAGTATTCTAGATTGAAACTTCATTTTTAGCATGTTCTTCTTCTGGAATTAACCTTTATTCATAGTTTATATAGCTTTATCAATTTTATATTGTAGATAATTTTCCTTCTTTTATTCTTACTCATTCCGCTTGGATTTTTCAAACCAGTTTGCTAATATGATTAGACAATCATTTGGTGCATGATCTTCCTTCTTATTGATTGTATATTAATTCTTCGTAGAAACTATTTCTGAACATGCGATAATTGGTTCTTTCCTTTTATCTTTCAACAATTATTATTATTATGGAATCTATGTCATAAATTCATAACAATTTGGACTACTTGGTTTGCATTCCACAGACACTTTCAACGGCCTTTAGAGTACCCTTTTTAGGGTACCTTCCAAATTCTAAACTAGAATTGTCAAGAACAAGCCCAATAAAATATAAATTATTGATACTTAACCCAACACATTGATCTGAATGACATCCTAGAAATATAGATGCTCTAAATTGAATATTTACCAATATAAACTCCTCCTAATTAACTGAACACACTCACTATACCAACCACTATAGGTAAATCATTAATTTGGTTGCAGTCTTGGAACCAAATATGGTTCATCCAACATCCAACTCCAGACACTAAATTCATCCATTTACTATCTAAGTTCATACATTTCACAACCTTGATAATGATCACCATCCCTTGATACAGATTTCACTGAAAAAAGACGAGTATGAATCTCCCCACTATATTATTCTGGATACCATCATCAATCCTACATACACATGCCTAGTTCCTAATATCACATTATGATCACTATAGAAGATCCTAGACCAATAATGATATATCTCCATGAATTCCCAAAACATTCTCTTATTCTATAAATCTACCATAGCATCTCATAGAAGTGGGACTGAACTGAGATCTATAAAACCTCCTTATTCCTTATTTTATGATCAAATGAATTTATGTATTTTGATTTATCTCCTTTGAATTTTGAAACATCTAATTTCACATATTTATCCTTTAGAGTTCCAACCCTATAAAATAAGAACTGAACTTTCTTCAACATATTCTTAACATCCTACGATCCCAGGTCACTACTGAGAATTAGATACTACTACTCCTAAAACTCATGGATAACTTAGAAAACCATTGTTTTTCCATTTCGAAGGCCATGGTCACTGGATTAAAGTAGTTGTAACATAATATGAGGGAAATAAACACATGATCATATTTCCCATGAGAACGCAATGCCATCATAATTAGATGTTTTGTTGATGAATTTTGACTCAACATTATTTGGTAATAAAAACATTAATGATTATAAACCCATCGCACCACAATCCTAAGCATGAATTATTACCACAAAATAATGAAACTACCTTTTATCCGTACTTCATAAAGAAATATCATTTCCAAAACACAAACCCCTATGGTTTATCATATAACCTAAGGGTTATTCTCCTACACACCAAGAATAACAACCAAACCCCACACATTCACCCCTGATAATAATAAACCATCCAACCCTTAAATAATCTAACAAGAAACAGCTTAATAAAAATACACAATCAAATCACCCAAAAATCACCAAAATTACCTATATCGAGAGTTTTACATGAAAACATCAAGAAAACCCCCAACAAGATCCACTAACTTGAGGGATTACCACCAAACGAAATCCCAAAAACAAATCCAAACCATTCCCAATACAAAACCATCATACTCCAAACTACCAGGAATCTAATATTCTAACAAACCAACTAAATGTTTTCAACTACCATATAAACATGAATAAGATATCATAAATCAAACAAAAAGACATGAAAACACTATTTTAGAATCTATTATTTAATTCATCTTCAATTGGGTTTTATAGAAAACACCAATTCATATATTATTGATGTTTTAATTAATAAAAACCACTTTAAATTTAATTTTCCAAAAACATGACCACAAATATTACATTCTCAAACCCACTTTCTATAGAAACATTCATTTTTTAAAACTATTTTTTATAGAAAAGTATTCATGAACATGTAGAAAAATACATATATATCTACTATGATTCATGAACTCAGATTATATTTCCACCCCATGACAAGTGTCAAACAAAAAATAACAATCTCAACCCAAAAGTAATACTTGAATCAATATCTCAATGATAACTGTGTAAATATATAATGGAAAACAACACCCTTTGTGACTTGGGTTTCCACCGTACAGGTGTTCTTGATGTATACAACAAGTGTACATCCTAATATCCAACCATTAGAGAAAATACACATGAGTGAAATTTGAGGGGTTAAAACCCTAAATATCTTCGAGTTTGTAATTAATTGGTCTGACCAGCCGAGCAGGATGATGATCTGCGGAGGTGGGGTAGCCACATCAGAGGCGCGCCAGAGGAGAAGGTGGGCGGCTATTTAGGGGCAGTGTCTGTAGGGTGGCAGAGTTGGGTGGCAGAGTCAGGGGAGGACGCTGCGATGAGTATTCTGCCATGAACATCATGAGAGGTTGACGGTTCGGAGAGGAGGGTCGTGGTGAGAGAGGTTGACGACATCATAGATGGAATTGATAGGAAGAGTCTGGAGGAGGGAACCATGGTGAGAGATGAAGATGGAGAGGAGAATAGGGTCGTAGTGGATCGGGGGAGGAGGAGAAGAGAGCCCGATGTAGATTGCAAAAAAAAAAGAGATGAGAACCCGATGTGGATCGAAAAAAAAAATGAACTGAGATGTTTAGCCATGGTTGTGTAATTAAATCATGGCTATAAACTACCTATATCCACAGAATGATAAAACTGTGGCTATTGGTCTGTGGCTATAGCTTAAATTTCTAGTAGTGATACCCTGTTCATATTCACCAATTATGGAAGGAGGGTAATCAAGACAATATATCTCAAGAAGCTAGGAAATAAAATTTGATAAAAAAATATCATATTGAACAACAACCACTTACATATTAATGTGTAAGCCCATATTAAACCTATTCTATCATCCACTGTGTCATCCCATATAATAGAATACATAACTGATGCATCATGCCACACTATGTTTAAACTGAATGCATCATAATTGGGCCTCCCGGCCCCAACATAACAAAACAACCCTCAAGGATCGGGAATCCCTACCTCACACCACAACACATGAATTAGGAAACAGATTGCATAACAACTGGTCTCTTGGCCCTAAATAAGGAATTGATCATTAACAAACAATACTGACTCAACGCTCTAGAGAAAAATGATCATGGAAAGTTAATATAATAGGGTAACTCAGGGCCCTTCTAGGGATTATATTTACCGAACAACTGGTCATTTATTCATTACTGAATTAACCAATTTAATTAAACATTCTGAACTATATCCATTTTATTTATCATCATGAAAAACAACAAAACAAAAACAATATTAGTTAAAACTAGAACTTTATTATTATAAAATTAATTAATAATTAATCTTGGAATTACATTTTCACCAATTTCAATCAATAACTACATGATAAACATGAAAAGAATAAATATCACATGATCTATCAAATCAAGTGGAAATAACATTGCTATGAAAATAATACGTATTCTTTAATTGGGATCATGTATTTATTAGGTCAATTTCTTTGTCGTACAGAGGATAAATGAAGATAAATTTACCACTGCTTTTAAAAGAATATATAATCCATTAATACCTTACCAAAAAAAATTGTCATTATTTTAATGAGAATAGTCCAACAAAACAGATAATGATCACCTCTCTTACAACTATGTATCCACCCAAGGATATCGTAAAACAACCACATCGACCAACACCAAATACTGGTCTATTAGAAACATGGAACTTGTCTAGTATAAAAGTAAGAAACAAATCATTGAACCCATAATAACTTAGGTGTTTCATACCTTGTATCAAAGAGAAATCAACACATCTGGGATGCACCCTGATAGGTGGTGTGTATGGAATATGATAAAATCCAAGGAGAAAAGACCCATGGATAGAAAAATCACACAACTCCATAGGAACAATGGTTAAGGGTGCCTCATTCTAAGGGAATGGATAATAAACAACAATGAGGAATGTATCTTGGAACTTTTTAAAATCTAATTGGAGTTGTGGTTTAGATACAGTTTAGATTTTAATTTAAAATCAGATCTGTTCAAGACTACACAGTTTGAAAGATTAATGGCACCAGAACACATAGGATTATTAATATAGGAGTTATGGGATTTTTATCAGCCATAAATCTATTGAAAAGATTTGAATTATTTTTATGTTAGGGATAACATCGAATGGGGGATACTATAGGATGATAGAAACAATTTCCATTAACCGTTCTCTAAACAATGTAGCAAATAACGATAGATGACCAACTGAAAGAAGACCTATTGACAAATGACCTACTAATAGATAACATACTGAGAGATGACATACTGAGAGATGACATACCGACAAATGACCTACTGATAGATGACTTACCGAAAAATTATCTACTAAGAGATGACCTACCTTTAGAAGATCAAACGATAGAGGACCTACCGACATATGGCTTACCGATATATGGCTTACTGATATATGACCTACCAATAGACGAAATATTGACTGAGGATCTGCCGAAAAAATGACACACTAATAGTTATCCTACCAACAAAAGACATACCAACATATGACCAACCAATAGATTACATAATGATAGGTGACTCATTGATGTGATTTACCGATGCTAATCACCAATGATATAGTATACATCTGTCTCATCGATGAAACTATTCACATATGTCTAACCCATGAAACTATTTAGCGAATTGGAAACATTGTTTATTGTATTTAAATTTTTTAAATGTGTAAGGAATTGGTCACCTTGACCATCCAGAACACCTCAAACACCATATATTCACAAGGAAATGGACTGGAGAGGTTTGGGGCATTACAATATGTGTTTGATGAAAATAAAAAAAAATTATTTTCTCATTTAAAAAAATTAATTCTTTGATGGTAAAAATTTATTTAAAATTCTAAGATAAATAAATCATATTTTGCTAATAATTAGGTGAGAAAACTATTCAGTTAGCTATATAACTATTCATAACATTCAAATTACTATTCTAATGGCCATATTATAATTTCAATGATTAGATAGTAAATACTGAAATTGATTCCCTTACTTCAATAAATAATTTATATTTCATTAATTAATTATTAAAATCTATTTTCTAATACACACCAATATATATATATATTTATTATATATCCTTTTTAAAAATTTATACGTATTTAAAAATAATTTTTTCATTTATACTATGCAGTTCATGAGTATATATGTTCTACGGTGATATGGTTATAAAACTTTTCTTATCATAGTTATATTATTTAAACAAAATTTCTATATTTTCAAACATTAAATTCATATTTCTATATTTATTCTATAAATTTTATTTCTAAATATCAATTATATATTTTTACCTCTACCATGAAGTGAATGTTATTTATATAATACTAAAATACATAATGTCCTTTGTTTTCATATGAATAAAAATTACATTGATAAAATTATAGGTTCTTAGAAGGAAATCCATGATATAATGTTTTAGTACATTAGAAAATTTCCTGCGTTAACTAAAATTCATGGGGGGTAAATGTATAAAATAACAAGTATATATAAGAATATAAAGAGGAATATATAACTATTAAACTATATTTTTATTATAATTAACATATTTCATATTTAGATTCTATTATTTAATTTTGAAGTGAATAAATTTTTTCACATGTTAATAAGAGGGAGATGAGGTAATTATTCTGTCTTTTAATTTCTGTTAATAAGGATCTTTTTTACCACAGTCATGTGATGTTTTATTCAGATCCTTTGATGTTGTTTGTGATAGAGAATTCATATAATGTCTAAACCCCAATTTTCATGGAATCCACGATGTCATCAAATTATATGTGATAAGAAGGTCATTTATAATGTTGTAAAAAACTAAATCAACATTTTATATAAAAATTAATTTATTTCTTCATATACACTATGAAGTATCATTTTTTAGAAGATTTGAAAATTAAACCAGAATTATAGTAGTTTTTTTTTTCAAATATGGCCTATTGATAAATCACAAACATAGAAATGTATGGATAGAAAAGTAATATACAACTATGGATCTATATTTTGGATAATGTAATGAAAATTCTACATGAAATATATATAATATAATATAAATTTATAAATGATTTGTTCTCACAAAGAAATTTGTGTGATATGGAATATAAAGATTTTGCTTTTAGTAATGTTGAGTACCTTTATGGATAATTTATTAATATAACTTATGAAGCTACATTGATGATGTAGATGAAAACACAATTGTTAGATAACATTGTTAATGTAAAAATATCACATCTCATTATATGTGATTTTCAAATCGCAATCAATTTATCCAAAAATTTGGCAAGGAATTCTTAATCTATTAACATTGATATAAAATTGTACATTATCATGGTCTTAGTGTTACAAGATGTATTAATTATATAGTTTCTTATAACCATGGAGAAAATAGAAGACATGTTTACCAATACACTATTAAGAGATGCATTTCCTAAAATATAATTGATGATCATATTTCAATTTGTATTATTTTTATAAAGGGAGATTTATATAGTTGTATATGTTTTCTCAATATATGGACTATATATATTTATTATTTTATCAATGTTAGTTATTAATTTTTGTAAGCACTTAATGTGATTTTACTCCAATGTAATAATGAATATTTTTATGATGTGTAAGAATTTTTTAAGTGTTTATATTTATATTATAATAATTTTAGAGTGGTTTTAAAGATAAAATGACTCACCCTACTGAATATTTTTCATATTATCATTCATACTTATAGTTTACCACTATGAAATCACTCATGTAGTATTCGGTTGATTGATTATTCTCATCTAGTAAGAATAGTGATTTTTATTTTACAGCTAAAATATATGTCTTGAATTAATAATGTTAATGTAAATCATTTACAAAATAAATAAAAAGTGGATGATTATTGAGAATGGTTGCGGGGGATTTCTGAGCACAATGAATTTTTGAGTATTTTTTTCTGAAAAATATTAACCATGTATCATTATAAAGACATTAAAAGGGGAATTTTTCGGTTCAAATAATGAAATGTATACGGGTATATGATTTATTTTATTTTATGTTTTGGATAATTTTTTCCAAATAATTGGTCAATATATTAATAATAGTTAATACCACAAGATTCAGAATGTTTCAATTATAGTGAAATTTGTTTTAATCAAATATTATTTTGGTTGAAATATTCAACTGGGAATTTGAAAATTTATAGAAGATCTAGTCATAAGGAGTACATCCCCCAAAAAAGATGTTGGTCGAATAAAAATTAGTGATATTTAAGATTAAAAAATACATAATAGGGATTGATTAATTCCATACTGGAAGGATAAACGATTTTATTGATGTCAAATTATGAAAATTATTTTGAAAGTCTTCTCTATTACATGAAATTGAGCATATAAAATACTTGATTAATAAATGTTGGTCCTTGTTCTTATTCATTTGGTTTTATCGTGATTGAATGTATCACATAAAATGATTTTATCCCATTGTTAATATTATTGGAGATTAAAATGAAATTATTAATTTTATATAGATTATTGGGAGAAACAAAAACTACTAAAAATGAATAATGAACTCCAAAAATCATATATAAGGGTCATTATATGGTGTTGATTAATCTAACATAACAAAATATGTAAGGGAATTATTGAATAGGATTTATGTATTTTAATATGAATTTCGAATTCATATATCAAAAATGTAACTGAAGAAATTCGATTGTAAAAGTATGAAAAATGGATGAGGAATATAAATATAGAGAGAGTGGATGAGTGAATTGGGAATGAATTGGGAATAGATTGAAGAGTTAGTGGAATAAAAGGTGAATTCTATAACGAGAAATATGATGATGTATGAAAACCTGAATGATTTATAATTAGGTAGATACTCTTATGTCGATACAACATCATGTTGTTTTTCATCATCAATGATGGAGAAAATTACACATGTTGGAATAAATATTTTGAATCAGGATATCAAAGAAAATTATTACTAATTTATATTCCATTTTGAGTAGCGTATATTGTGATCATAGGTTCCTCCATATCAAATTTGGGATCTTTTTATTCTTCATTAGTAGTGATCCTTGAGAAATATGTATTTTAATGTTGTGATTGTTAATATATTTGTGTACATTTTGTGTAAAGTGTTTTTATCAGAAACTAATTCAAGAATAAAATTATGTTTGATTGAGACATTTTGAATGACTTTAATTCACTTATTCAAGCTTCCTTTTTTGAATTATCTTTGTTGGTCTTTATAATTGGGAATTTCACTTTTTTAATATGTTATAAAATTTATTCTAATGATACAAGCTACAAAATTATACCCCATAAATTGTAAATAACATCCCATTTTCATTACACAATAGTCTGATCCTATATTGAATAATTATTTATGTCATATTATTAAATTTTGTATCTCTATGTGATACCCTAATCACATTGATCTGGTTATATCATCAAAAACCACATTTCTCTACCACAATTTATGACTAGGGATAACGTTGTGATTTATCCATAAGGGATTAATTTTCATTCATATAATATCCCATGTATTTATAGAATATGTTTTTTTATATTAATTAGTATTCTTGAATAAAATGGATAAATACATTATGTTTTTCCATTTATAAAAAATTGAATATATATTATTGTTCTTTTTTGATAAAAAATAAATGTCTAATTTTTGAATTTTAATTTAAAAAATAATATTTCATGAATTCATGAGGATTAATTTATTATAGTATGAATTGTTAATAATTTTATGAAAATGAATATTTTTTAATTAATAGAGAAAAATACTTCACTATATTTCAAGACATCTTTTTCATATAATTTGTTTATATCATTAGATTACATTTGTAATTTGTTTTAATGTAGAGTAAAAAACATGCTCTTATTAACTATTCCATTGTATGTCATTGAAATAAATTTCACGTTGATATTAGACATAAAAAATTTGTGAACATGAGAACGTTTTGAAATTGAAAACCACATTCTCGATCCAACAACAAGATTCATTTTATATTTATTTTGGATTCTAATGTGTTTTGAAATTTGAAAAATGGGCATAAATTTCTCTAATTAGAATGATATTATTTTCCAAATTATAGACACACTATTTTTTGTAAAACATTAATAGTATCTTTAGTAATTATTTTTTTTACCTTGAGGTAATTAAGGGTAAAAATAATATTATATGAATTAAAAATATACCATAAAACTAATCTGAATTTCATTGAATAATTGTTTTGAACCAAAATATTACATTTGTAGATTTTAGGTCCACTTAAAACCACTTGAATGAAATTAATTAATTTATATTAATTTATTCAAAGAAATGTCAATATAAAAGATTAAAAAAAATCTTGACATGGATATAATTAAATATACATAAATAAAATTTAAATTATTATTTTGAACCAAATTTATTTATTTTCATGATGGTAATTGTTTTAAATTTTTAAATGTGAAATAATTAACGGTAATGGATGTACAAAGCTGATGATATGTTTATGCAAGCATAATTAAGATAAATAATTTCTTATTAAAATTATAAGATTTAATAAATGACCAAAATTTGATATAAAACCTTCAATATAGGAATATTCCTAGAAGTACAATGTTTTTCTATTAATTTGGGACTTTTTGGACCCACATGATGCATTTTGACCCCTTATAATATTTTATTTAAAATTAAATCTTGTTTTCACACTCTAAATTTTAGTTTGTATAATATTTTAATATGATATTTTCTTAAATTGTATTCAAAATAAGTAGAGTATGGAAATATATCAAATTTACATTTTTCATAGAATATTATTTTTATATTTATGAAAACAAATAACAACCCTAATAGATTCCCCAATAATGATGCACTAGTTATTTTAACGATGAATTAATATAATTAGTTATTTTAAAAATAATAAAATAAATAAAATTGGATATTCTTATTATAATTTCAGAATATTATAGATCATTGTTTTTTAAAGGTTGAGGCTGAAGCCTCATTTTTTAGTAAAGAAAACAGAATACCTCTTTAACTGGGGAGTGGAAGACCTATTAAATATCCCAGAGTCCTAGATGAAATTTATCCCAATACATGGGCCATAGGACCAAATTATTGGCCCAAGTCCCATTCTATGATTAATACTTCTAAAATACCCACCTTCTACCTTTCCACAGAGTACCCATTATTACTACAGTGCCATGCCACCGCTACAGTGACCTACCACCTCTATAGTGCCCAATGTTGTTAATTATAATATATAGTTAGAAAATGGAGTTGAATATGATTCATTGTTTATGTTTTTAAAGAAAAATATTATAAATAGTATTTTATTTGAAAAACTAATTTTAAATTATTATAATATTTAATTAAAATATTTAAAAATAACAAATTTTTTAAAAATAGGTCAAAATTTAAAATATTTTGTCAATAATGCAATTATTCTATTAATTTTATCCCATTGGATATTCTTTAACCCTATATTTTACTTCATATAATATAATGTTTTATATTTTTCCTAAATTACCCCTCTTTTAAATTTTTAAAGGGGGATCATTCCATCAGATATTTTCATTACCTTGAAACTCCCAGAAAATATGTCATATTAAAATTTTTCTAATAATCATTCAATTACACTATATTGAACTTATAGTATAAAAGAAATTCCCCTTATGTGATCAATAAATAGGTTCTCAATGAGATCATTTCGAGAGGTAAAATTCAATCTTCTATGCTTTAAAATTATTTCCATCTTCTAGCTTCATCATCCTCGTAACCATTTTTTCATTATTACTCTAGTATCACATGTATTAGGAAATTTTATTATGTTAATGGTGTATTAAACATGGAATCTCTCATTTTATTATTTTATTCAACAAAATGAAATCGACGTTCATGGTGTGATAATTTACAGCCTTCGTGGATAATGAGTAATCATTTCCTAATACCACAATCATTTGAAGTTTAAATTCATTGATAATTATATAAAATATCATATTATATTAATTTTATCACATCTTTAGTGTTATTTCCATTGTATATGAAATATCTACACTAAATCGACTATGGAAACAATGAAAAGAACTCACTAAAACTATAAAAATAACTTAATATTTAATAGAAATTGGTAGAAAGTGTTATAATAAGATAATATTAGGTATTATATACATGAGTATATAATGGTAATATAAATATAAAACTTTTCAAACCACAATATTGGAGGTTTGAACACATTTGATGTTATATGAACCCGATTTAATTGTCTTTCTAACCAAATTTCCATTCATTTGATAAGCGTTCTAATTAATTGATATTGTCATGATATGATTATTTTTGAATTATTTTTTTATAATATTTGGTTTTATTATTAATATATACAATGTAAATACCTATTCCCTTCATTTAATTTATTTTTTCTTCATTTATATGAGATTGGTATGGTAATTTTATTTTAAAAACAAATTTTATGATTGTGTTTTAACAAAATTCCAAGGGAATGTTTTTATGATGCATGAATAATTATTTTGTTATAATGTAATATTTCTTGTGAATTGAATTTGATTAAGATTCAAATATATATCATTCTCCAATTCATTCAGTATGTTTGTGTTGGAGGTCGATAGTGTAGTTTCTCCATGTGTAACCATGATGGATACACAATAAACTAGAAATGAGGTATACATTGTAATGTAACCGTGAGGGTTAAAAATCATATGGTAGCAATGAGGGTTAAAATCATTAGTATTTAATGACCTAATATACCTGAATTGATTTATTTTTTCTTTATATATTTTTTGAAAATATCTTGTTTCACAATTAATGTATATTATACTTTTTAGATTAGAAATATGTATTGGAGGAAATTATTTCTATGCATATAATTATTCTTGGAATATTTATTTCATTTCATATTTTTATATTCATTATTAATATTTTTTATCATCATATGTTTTAAAATGTTTTCCATAGGTTTTATGGATTGTTAAGTGAAATGAGTAGGTGAAGTTGAATGTTATGAATATCATTCATGAAAGGATTTCAGTTTTTATTAAAATATTTTTTATTATGAAGGAAATGGATATGATTTTAGTGGTACCAACATTGTATGATTTTTTGTATATTTTAATGAATTAATTAGTAATTCACAATAAAACCCTAAACTGAAAAGATCTCTTAGTATGTATGAAGGTAAATTCTAAAATAATTTTTTAGATTACGTAATGTTTAAGGTTGTGTTCTTATAGTTGGAATTAGAGCACAATTTAGAGAACTTAGGAAATAAGGATGATAATAATACAATACCATAAATGATTATTACCATAAATTATATTGGAATTATATTTAATTTGAATCTACCCATGTTTTTTCATCTATGATATTCCTATTTAGAATGGTTTTCCATTGATGAAATGTGGAATATGAAGATACAATGAACCGAGAAGATCATATCACCCTGTATTGAGAACCTGGAAGGGTAAGGATTGAAATTGAACATTTTTTTATAGTAATGAATCAATTAAAAGAGGATATAAATGGTCTGTGAATCCACAAAAGATAAAATCCAATGATACCATAATGGAACATGAGGATAATTGACCATTTTATTTGGAAACAACATCCTGATTTCGGTGGACTGTATATCCCAATTGAGGTTCAAGGATGGATTAAAACCATTCAAAACATATTTAATGTTATGGAGTGTTCAAATAATCAAATGTTTAGTTTATTGGTTTATCATTTAATTGTGAAAATGACCAATGGTGGTCAATGAGAAAAAATATCAGAGATAAAAAACTAATTGATCACTTTTATTGGGATAAATTTATATGTTTTGTATTTGAAAAAAAATTTAATGTACTGGTTCGATATAGGATGGAAAATTAGTTCCATTAATTAAAACAAAAGGAGGAATGTTTAAGGTCTATATATGTAGAAAAGATCATTTTTTTGTTAAGTAATGGTTGAAATATTATTCTAGATATTGACAGTAAAATCAATCATTTTTACTTAAGAATGAAGCCACTGTATCAAAGTGAATTTTCCAATCAAGAAATCAATGTTTACGATAAAAATTCTTGATTCACATAGAGGGTAGAACTGGATTTTTCTAACAATTATGTGAACATTGAAAACAAAGACAATAAATGGTCCATATTGATATAAATGGGTAAGAATCAACCAAATAAATATGACGGTAAGAATGTGAAGTTACTAGATTATGGGATGTGTGGTAAAAAGAAGCCATGGTAATGCATTAAAATTTTTGGGGAATAATTTAAAGGAGGTATGATTGGGCTAATGGCTAGAGATTTTAATGAAAATTATCATAAGATTAATTTTTATAAGAAAACAGAAATGTGTTTCCAATGTGTTGATATGGGTAATTTGGAAAATACACATCCAGTGAAATATTATATTTCTAGTAAGAATAATGATTATAATAATAAAGATGAAATGTCATACTTTATGATTATGTATATAGATGTTGTGACTTCCAATGAAGTGATATTTGGTACTTTGTTTACTCCGATTTCTCTAATGTCTTGATTGATATGGGGTTGGCATATTAATTTTGTTCTGAGCTATTTTTTTCTAATTTTGAAATATCACCTCCTGAGATTACATTTGAAGTAACGGTTAAAAGACAAGGTGGTAAATATTATAGAAAAAAGTAATTATAAAAAACATCAAATTATTTTTTGTGGAATTCCATTATAGAAAAACCTTGTTGTTGTTTCCATAGTAGAGTTTCATGTTATTCTGGGTATGGATTATTTTTCCATTTATTTTTCTATGATTTATTTTAGAGATGAGACATTTTTTTCATAATGAATTTCAGTTTTTAAAAAATAATGAACCCATATAATTGATAATATAGTATGAATCTTATAAACTATTAAATGAATGAAAATAATTTTATCACTATCATATTTTTAAGATAATGGTACTAATCAGTTAAATTTTGTTCTGGTGGTAAATGAATAATGTGATGAATTTCCTATTGACATACCTAGTCTTATACCTGATCAAGAAGTAGAATTTACTGTTGAAGTTGTTCCTAATTCTATTCAAATTTTAAATCTCCATTATCGAATGGTTAAATTTGAACTTATTGAATTAAAAAATATATTCCATGATTTTTTTGATAAAGGATTCATTCATTCTAGAACATCTTAATGGGGTGATAATATTTTGTTTGTTAAAAATATAAATAGATTCTTGAATCTTTTCATTGTTTATTGATCTTTGAATAACAGTAGTGTTAATATAAATTATCATTTTCATCATATAGATGACTTATTTGATCAGATCCAAAGATCTCATTATCTTTCAAAGATTGACTAGTGATCTATGTACCATCATCTTAAGGTGAAGGAGGACAACATCTTGAAAATAGATTTTCATACTAGATATGGGAATTATGAATTAATGTTTTCCCATTAGTTTTAAAAATTCAAATCATGTATTCATGGATCTTATTAATAAAATTTTCCATGAACATTTGGATAATATTTTTATTTTATTCATTGAGGATATTAATTTTTTAAATATTTTTAATATCATGAATATTTTTAGCGAATTTATTACAATCTATCAATGAGATGATGTTATAAATGAAATTAAGATAACATGGTTTTTGGTTTCCACATATTTCATTTCAAGGTAAAATTATATACAAGGATGGAATAATAGCTGACCCTTTCAAAAAAAAGTTGTTAATGAATGGAAAATACAGAAAAATGTTACATATATTATAATAATTCATGGATGATTGGGTTATTAGTTATATTTTGGGGAAAATATTACATTTTTATCTATCCCACAAATTATGTTTACAAAAAATGGTTTAAATTTATTTGGATAGATTACTATGTTTTTTTCTAGATATAATGATGTTATTTGTGAATGCTCCATTTTTTGGACCAACCTTCCAGAAATGGATAATGTTTAATCTATGGTGATGATTCATTGAGGGACATGGTTGTCTTCTAAGGCAGAATTACATTGTAATTTCTTATATTTATAGGCAACTTAATAATTTTGATTTTAAAATATCCCACACATGATTTGGAATTATCATATGTCATTTCCCCTTTGAATATTTTTGGTCATCATTTATATAGTTCTAAATGTGAAATATATAATAACAATAAATTTAGAAGTATATATTCATTCAGATGAAATTAAATATGAGGAAAAAAAGATGGTTTGAAATGAAAAAAGATTATGATTTCATGATAAATTACCTTTATAAAATAAAAAAAAGTGGAATATTCCATAAGTCAAAAACATTCTTTATCATTAATTATGATACATTTGGAATATAACCCCCTGATTAATGATATGACTAATTTTTGATTGGAAGATGATGTAATTTGAAATTACACTGTCTTGTTTTAGGAATAATTATTGTTTTCCCTATAAAACAGAATTACATAAGTGCATATAGATGGTGAGGAGTTTAAAAAATAGGTTTAATTTCTGAAAAAGTGTATGTTACTAGAATTTAATATTGATAAATATGGTGTTTTGATATTTGAGAAGATGTTACGCGTGTTTTTTGATTCACAGTTGATGAATGATTTATTAAATAACACTCATTGTTCATTATTTTTAGTTCATCCCGGAAATACTAATATGTACCATGATCTTCAAGAGAAATATTGGCGGGATTGAATGAAAAGATATATTTTTTATTTTACAATGAAATGTATTACTTCTCAATATTTTAAAAAATATAGACTATTACCAAAGGATATTATATATCCTTTTCAAATGAAAGACTATAAATGAGAAATTATATCTAGGGACATTGTAGGTGGGTAACAATGACTTCTAAATGTAACAATATAATTTGGTTTATCATTGATTGACTAAATAAATATGCACATATTATTACTATTCAATGAGGTATTACTCTAGATCATCCAGGTCGACTGTACGTCAACATGTTTGTCTGGATTCATGGAGGTCCTCTATCAATTGTATATGACCATGATCACAAGTAGAAAATTGGCCTATTTAAATGGACCTATAGACATGGTTTTCAAAATATTTTATATAATCCATTTTAGGGATTTAACGACAATTTTACTATTACTTTGTCTATAGTCAAAATTTATTTCCTTGGTCTTCTATACCGTGGTTATAAGTCTCCCACACTTGCATGGGAAAAACAATTCCCATTAAAAATAGAGTGTGATGCTCTATCGCCACTATTTTTATGATACCAACATGGTTTAAAAAAATACATATATATATATACCTCAATCATTTCATAGTGTAGTGTTTATTTAGAATAATCCTATGGGTTATGTACATAGATCGAGTTTTACCGGTGAAATATTATTTTTGGGCTATTTCCATGGCTTCTCAGGTCAATACCCAGGGTTTTGAACCATGGATATTGTTTAAATTGAATTATTGACAACAATGAGACCTATTTCAAGGGTTTTGATAAGTGTGGAAATAACCCATCTATTTCCAAAGAGATAACACCCTCAGTTTTTACCCTATTTCTTTTATTTCATCCATTGTAGAAGGCCAGTTTTCATGTTGTCGATCCTTTGGTCAAATTGAAATTTTGGAATGACTACCAAGAGTTGGAGATAACAGTATTAAATTTAAAAACTATTTTCATCATCAATATTATGGATATTCTGAGAAAAAAATTCATACATTGGACGATATGAATTGATCGATTTCAATAGACTACAAAGGATGTTGGGATCAAAGTCTTTTTTTACTTGAATATGATTACATTAAGTGCTTTCATTCTTATATTCGTATGGATCCTTTTAGAGAATTAAAAGTAAATCGGTGTTGAACTCCATAATTTTGGGATGTAGTCCAAGAATGGAAGAAAACATGACTATAATTAGTAGTGTAAGTGTCTTGGAAAGTGAATATGAATTAGAGGAACACGAGAACAACTCTAAGTAGGTAGAAAATTTATGTAGGTAATAGGAGGAAAGAATTTTCATACAAGGTATGTGACCATGTTTTTAGTAAAAATCAATACATGTAAAAGTTTTATGCAATTTATTAACAAAGAAAAACTAAATCCACAGTTAATTGGGCCTTTTGAATTCTAGAGAATGTTGGACCAGTTTCTTACCAAGTATCATGGCATCTGATTTTGTATTGTGAACACTATGATTTTCATTTTAAAATTTTTAGAAAATATGTTCCTAATTCCAAAAACTTTTTGATCCCAGAATTAGTTTAGTTTGAATAGAACCACTCATATGAAGATACACCTATTCATGTTCTTAATCTTATTGGGAATTTATTTTGGAATATGTTAATCCTAAAGTTTAGGTTTTATAAGAAACCACAAGGTTTAAGAAGCACCATGTAAATCTAAAAATTTTATGATGGAAAGGTGTCCTCATTTTTTAATATTAAAATAATCATTGCAGGGCCATAATTTCCAAAAGGTGGGGATAATGTTTCAACCCAATTATTTATAAATTTTTTTCTATTATATTGATTAGTATTCATGAACTCCATAATAAATATATGACCATTATAGTGTTTCCATTTGAATTTCAGATATTTTGGTCCCACATGATGCACTTTATGATATTAATATTATTTTATTTAAATTCAAATCAGCTTGTTCGAAATAAAAATTTTAGGTTTTATAATATTTTGATATTCATTTTTAAATAATTTTCCTACAAATAGTGTATCATTTTTAAATATAATAACATTATCATTTTCATGGGATCTTATTTTTTATTTTTTGTGAATAAATAATAAGCTTAATGTATTTAAAACAAATGATGCAGTATTTATTCGATTAATGAATAAATCAAATAAATTATAGTAAAGATAAAAAATACAATTTGAATTTATTAATATAATTCAGGAATTCTCTAGAATAATTTTATATGATTAAGATATAAAAAAAATTATTTGAATTTGAATCATTTTTTATATTTTTAATGTCAAAAGTTATGAAGAGTGTTTTATTTGACAAAATCATCAATCATGAAAACAATATTTAATTAAAATGTTTATTAATCGCAATATAATTAAACATGAGAAGAAAATGAAATCATATGGTCGAAAAAGTGATAATTAAATTATTTATATCCCATTTTTTAATTTTGAGCACAATATAATACATAATATAATTTAATTTTTTATGTAATTCCTAAATTAAACCTCACCTCAATTATATAATAGGGATCATTACTTCACAAAATTTAATTACTGTTAGCCATGTTGATTTACTATACAAAAAAAATTATCATTTCATTGTTCATCCCTATATTATAAATCATCTGGACTCAAATATGTCAAATTTCAAGAGACCTAATGATGTTCTTAATGAGAAAATATGATTAGGTAAAATTATTTCTTCTCCAATTTAAAATTATTTATCTCATCTTCATTAATCATCCCCTTGTTTAATGATTTAGGGTTAGTAAAATATCATATATATATAATGGATTTTTATTCTTGTAAATGTTATTTTTATCTTTTAATATTGTGTTTTTTTTCTTTTATACTTAAACAGCAAATCAATGTAAGTGGTGTGTCAATTCCCCAACTTCATTGATGATGAGTTCTCGTTTCCTAATAAAAAAATTATAGGATGTTTAAATTATCTAATAATTGTTTATAATGGATAAATATTTATATTTTCTCACTTATGGAGTTTTATTTTTATTGGACAAGAAAAATCCAAAATGAACATACTATAGAAACCCTGAAAATAAAGCACTAAAACTATGAATATAACTAAATATTGTTAATAAATATGTCTAAAATTTTATATATGTCCATGTATAATATTAGAGACAATATTATAGCTATATAATATATCAATAAAACTCTTATAACTATTATAATTGATGTTTTAACATTTTTCAATTAAGGTGAACCTGAGGTAATAGAATTACAAACCCAATTTCTATTTAATGGGTTAACCTTATACATCATTGATTTTTTCATGATTATATTATTTATGAAATGAGTTTTTATTATATTATTTTTTATATTTTATGTTTATAGTGAAAATACCTATTCTATTGATTTTATGAAATATTAATATACCGATATTATATTTATAAAGGACTTTTTTTAAATCATCTTTTATGTTTCTGTTTTTGAAAAATAAAAAATTACTGTTTTTGTGATACAAGTATCATTGTTTTATGGTTAATTACTAATTAATGGGAATTTTTTTTATTATTGGTGGGAACAATATATCCCTATAATGATTTGGATATGTTTATGTTTGATATCGATAGTATAGTTACTCTATGTGCAACAGTGATGTTTACTTCATAAGGTATCTATGAGGGATACATTTTAAGGTTGATGTGATGGTTAAAAATTATATGGTATCCGTGAGGGTTAAAATATTTTATATATTATTCCTCATGTAATATTTATTGTTTTATTTATTCTCTCTATGTTTTATGAAAAACATTGGTCTCCATGATGTAAGAATATGATACATTATTGGAGAGAAGTATGTATTTGTGATAATCATTTCATATTATTAAAAGTTCTCATGGAATAATGGTTTGATTGATTCATTTGTGTTCCATACCATGAATTTGGTATGATCCTATACTTTAATATTCTTTTCATGTGGTTTAAGCATTGTTAAAAAATTGAATATCTGAAGATGACTATTGTGAATATTAATCATGAAAACATTTCAGGTTTTATTAAAAAAGTTATATTTTGGAAGATATGGATATTGTTTTAGTAGTTACCACTTTTTACACTTGTGGGTTGAAATGTATGAATTATGTCTTAATTATCTAATACTCTAAACACAAAATGATCTTTGGAACTGTAATAAATATATTTCTAAAATAATTTACTATATTTTGTAATGTTAATGGCCGTATGATTAAATACTCACTCAAATGATATATAAAACAGATATAAATTAATTATAAATTAAAATTTTATATTATTACCTGATGAATTTATATTGTGTCAGAAAATTTTTATGAATATACAAATGAAACAATTAAATTAATTGTTATTCACACAATATCATTTTATATATAGACCCCATATGATATATATTTTTAATTTTTATCATTTTTCTGTAATCATATCACTTTCATATTTAACACAATCCAAATCACCAAGAAGTAATTTTAAAAATTAACCCTTCACATAAAAAATTATGTTAAATTACAATGAAGAGATATTAATAATTTTGTAATGGAAAAAAAATTATTCATAAACATTAATTTTAACACAAAATCTTTATATCTTAAAATATTTTCATAAAAATATCTACCATCATAAAAATATAATAATCATATTGTTCAACATTACTAAAACCCTAAATCAAACCTATGAATATGAGAATAATTTTTAGATAATTATTAATAAGGAATAATATAATGACAATATTAAAATTTTATCTATACTAATAAACATCCTAATAAACTTCTATAGTATATATAAAATTTTTTCAATGCAATTACTCTATTTCAGACGGTATCTCAGAAATCAATATTTAAATAATATTTATTTTTTTAATAAATAATAAAAATTACTTCAATCACTCTAGCGGAAATCCAATTATTAAACAAGAATAACATATATAATAATTCAAATATTATGACATAATTATATAGATTGATGATTAAAAAACAAATTAATATATAAAATGATGTTATATATTAATATTTTGGATAAATCATTTTATTTAATTATTAGTTAAAAAAATAATACATTAATCAATTAATTCATATAAAAAATTTGATATATGCTTAAAATTATAATATTATCGATGTTCTTCCAAAAAAAATTATTTTGTTCAAAAGAAATTAATTTAATCAACATAAACAGTTTATGACTATGAAAAAAGAAGTATAAAATAATGTTCAATAATATTATCAATATAATAGATCCAATATATATTAATTAATTCATTATAAATAAATGTATAGCTCCGACCACTAATTAATTCCCATTTTTTAACTATCACACATCTTGAAATAAATTTATAATGCTAATTTTTTCATATAAACGTCCCAGAATAAATTCTCAAATATCAATTATAAGAAGAGATATTGTCAAAACACCTAGATTTTGATTAATTTATTCTTTTATTATTTGAAAGTTATTTTTTAATGATTTTAAATTCAATAGTTGAAATAATTAGTGTAATATTTTACGAAACAATTCAATTTAGAATATTTAGGTTTTTGTAACTATCCCAGAGTATATCATTCTAATTTCTAATCATATTATATTGTTTTATAACATTTAATAATATATTATAATACAATTAAAACATGGAACATGAATCAAACAACAAAAGTTTAGTTTATGAATGTGACTATTTGACATATATGATAAATTCATCCACATGATTGGAATATAGTGCAATATGACAAAAAATAGAAATAAATATAACAAAATGATAAATAGTTGAATATGACAGAACGATGATAATTCACACAATAAAAAAACACATTATAGAAGAAAATGAATGTTTGAATTGTAATATTCATCATGAAAATGGAAATATAAATAAAATTTGATAAAATATAAGTGATTGAATGAGGAATGATTTTTGTGGGTTTATATAAAGTAAAGAACCCATATGACCATTGGAAATTATATATTACAAATATTTTTATAACTATTGAATACGAATCTAACCATTAGAATAGTGTTTTTCCCATATAAATTGTATCTTAAGCATGAAAACATTATCCCCACTAATTAATGTGTAAAATAATAATTTTTTATCGTTCCAAACGAGAAGATGACATATTTATAACATGATATCTATTATTTTTTTAAAATAATTATAAACTAAATGATTTTAGTTTTGAAAAATAATAAATTATTAATTTTATTATTATAATATATAAAGTCATTTAGAAGACTAATTCTATTTATATAAGTGGTTAAGAAATAAATAATTAGTGTTATTATAAATATAATATAATTGTATTACACTATTATTAATTTTTCAATTGGTCTAATTTTTTTCATATTATTGAAAAATTTATAATTTAAAAAATGATAGTATTTTGAAATTAATATTATTATATATATAATTAGTTTCATATAATGGATTTAATTTATTAAATCTAAATATTGAAAAAATTTACAGTGTATTTTAGCTTATTTTAAAGTGGAATTTCTAGTGAATAATAAAATATAGTTAAATATAAGTTTTAACATCAAAATATAGTCAATTAATTAATTCCATATGGTATCATCTAATCAATAATTCGTTCAAAAAATGCATGAACCATTTAATTTAGGAATTCATATGAATCAATAATATATGCATTATTTTTTATAAATAACTATGGAATATAATATTAAAACCACCCCTCCCTATCTCATAAAAATACCACTTATCACCACTGCATCTCAAAACATATTCAAAGACATAGTGATATAAATATTTATTCTAAAATATATCCAAATATCTTTACTTGTGCTCTTATATTGGTCTTAAATCTAAAAATCAAATCCAAATGTTTCATAAGGGGTATTTTAAGAGAATACATTCAAGAGGTAATATCATTAATCATTACCTTATGAATTATTTTCTTCCTCTACCATTTCCTTATTAAACCAAAAAATTGATATAATGAATCAAGTAATATAAATAAAATATATTATTATTATTTTAACGGAACATCCTTCTTCTAATGTCCCTTCAGTTGTTTTGGAAATGAAAACATTATTCCTAATAAGGATAGGTGAACAGGATTGTACCCGAGTGGTAAGGGCGCCTACTTGGCATCCAAGAGTCCCAGGTTCAAAACTGGGTGGAGGCGAATTTCTGGTTATTTTATTAGTACAGTAGTAGTACTATACCATGTATAGTTTGCTATTGTAGTAGCTGGAACTATTCACCTGATTTGGGCCTTTGGACCCTCAGTTTGGGCCTACGGGTGTCAAGGGCCTTCGAGCCATCAAAAGCCTTCAGGACACAAGGCCTTCGGGTGACAGAGACAATGATGTAGCTGATTTCACAAAGAGAAGACCCCAGAAGAGGATCAGATCAAGAAGAGAACACTATTAGAAAAATGATTTTTAACGTCGGTTTTTTTCTTCGACGTCGGTTTTTAACCGACGTCGAAGTCTCCGACTTAAAAAATAGGAATTTTTACGTTGGTTTTTGTAAACCAACGCAATAAATGAATAACATTTGTTTTTTGGTGCCGGTTTTGTAAAAAAATGATGCCAAAAACACTATTTCATATCATTTTTTGCATCAGTTTTCATAAAAACCGACGCGAAAAATTAAAAAAAATAGTTTTGGCGTCGGTTATTTAAAAAAACCGACGCCATAAAAGAAAAAAAAAATATTTTTGGCGTCAGTTTTTATAAAAATCAACGCCAATAAGAATTTTTCTTTCTATGTTTTAGATCATTTCCTATGCTTTGATTTTACAGGTTGTGGACCTCAAACAGATTTACGGTTCAAAAGTTATGACCGTTAGAAGTTGAACCTATCAAAGTTTTGATTGATACAACTTGTTTCGAAGAAAACATGATAAACATAAATTAAAATCATATACACCAAATGAAATAAAATAATCATAATTCATTAAAATATTTCAATGTTTTTAGGGGATTCCATCTAAACAATATGTTTTTTATCATCATATAACTTGTATTTAGAAATGAGAATTAATCATCATTATAAGAAAGCTAATCGAGTTGTTTAGAAATGAAGGATAATAATCATAAAGAAAACAAATGAATAGAATATATACCGTGTTCAAATTAACGATTGATGTCGCATTGAAATATTGATTGAATCGAAGATGTTGAAAATGATGAATGAAGGAGAAACTGGATATATATGTAGTAAATGGAAATATTTTCAATTGTGTTGTACGAAATTGTAGGCGGGATTTTAAAATTTTAAACACGCATTGTGAAAAAAATTGAAATTATGATCCCGCGTTACTCTTTGGCGTCAGTTTTGTTTAAAACCGATGCAAAATAGTATTTACATTGGTCTTTTGGCGTCGTTTTTTTAGAAAACTGATGCCAAAAATGTCAATCGATATCCTTTTTGGCGTTACTTCTTAAAAAAACCGACACCATAAAAGTTTAAAAAAAATATTTGGCATCGGTTTTTTAACAAACCGATGCTAAAAATAAAAAAACCGACGCGAAAAGATAAAATATATTTTTGGCGACGGTTTTTATGAAAACCGATGCCAAAGAATTAAAAAAAATTTACAGTGTTTTAGATATTTCTCTAATCTTTGATTTTACTGGTCATGGGGCAAAAACGGAGTTACGGATTAAAAGTTATGGATGTCGGAAGTTAAAATTCTCTAAAAGAAGTCTTAAAGATGGTCAACTTTCAAAGGCCATAACTTTTAATCCGTAACTCTGTTTTAGCTCCAAAACCAGTCAAATCAAAGATTAAGAAATTTTCTAAAACACTATAAATCATTTTTTTAATTTTGTGTCGTCGTTTTTCATAATAATCGATGCCAAAAAAAAATTTTGGCATCGGTTTTTAAAAAAACCGACGAGAAAAGTAGTTTTTTTTTAAAATTTTAGCGTCTATTTGTTAAAAAAACGACGCCAAAGTTTTTTTTTAAAACTTTTAATGGCGTCAATTTTCATAAAAACCAACTCGAAAATATATTTTTTTTAGTTTTTTGCATCGGTTTTTTTAAGAACTGATGCCAAAACAATTTTTTTCCCTTTTTGGCGTCGGTTTTTAAAATAACCGACGCCAAAAATTCACCGCAAAAATTATCTACGTCTGTTTATAAGAAATCGACGTCAAACTGGCGATGATAAAAATCATTTTTCTACTAGTGGTAGTCACTAGAGGCAGAGTTAACTGGATTGAAAGAAATAGAGTGGAAGGCAACCGCCATCGGTACTATAACCTGTGTGTCTTTTTATATGGAAATTATAGCCAATCATTAATTTAAGGTGGGGAGTTTGATTAACATTGATGAAGAGGCATTGGAAGGGAAGTTCTCATGGGATGGCCCAATGTACCACGTATTGGGCAAGGTATGCCTCTGGGACTTCAGGTCATGTATTGCAGGTCATGTCGGGCCATGTTCCTTTGGCATATGGGTCATGTACGAGTTCCCCTTCATCCCTTAAAAGGGGGATTATCCATAATTAAAAAAAGAAGGCCTTTGGGGAATTCGGGTAATAAGGGTAGTTCCCCAACTACATCAACAACATACTTCATTTTTATCCCCTCCAATCAATAATGTTTATATTATTATTATTATTATTATTATTAATTATGATGACAATAGGCATAATATATGTTATTTAATTATTTTTAATTAATTAAATCTAATTTAATTATATATAATCATATCTTGAAAATCTATAATACCATCTTAATAAATTAACCATGTTGTATTTTTTACAAAATTATTCATAAATATTTCAAACCATATATAGATATTTGAGGCCATTTCAATTTTAATAATTTCATAGATTCTAGTAAATTTTAGTTATGATTTTTATGATACACATTATAATAACATTATTTGTAATCCACAAGTGATTTGATGTTGGAATCATGAAATAAGCACACACAAAATAGTGTAATTAAATAGCATATCTCATTCAATGATTTTAAAATAAAAATAGTAAATATATAATATATAATATATAGATGTTAATGTTTACAAATTATTTAAATAGTCAGTCATTATTTAATATTCCTGAGGTTCGGAGTACTAGAATAATGGTTTTGGACACAAATGTAAGAGATCTCTTTATACCACCATGTTTTCATTGGGCAATGACCAATATATCATTAACTAACATTATCTTTATATATAATTTAGAATAAATATTTTAATATATATATATATATATATCATTAACATAAATATCTATTTCTATATTACATTAATGTGATTATGTATTCTATATTACGTTTTTTGTGTAGCATAATTTTATATTAATCCTTCATAAGGGGATCTTTGTTATCCACTAGTCATTTTAGATAAAAAAATTATTAATGTCTTTTTTGCATTAATGTTTTAATTAAATATATGTAAATTTTTGGTATAACCATTATGGTTTATCTTTTTATTTCATATAATACTCAATATTCATTCCTTCATCCAATTTTATTAAATAATTCCATATAATAATTTATTATAATCCATTTTTATTCCCAATTTTATTTCCATTTTCACTTTTTTTAAATAATCCAAAATTACAAGACCTATAAATATTTATTTAGATATAAATGACCAAAATAATTAGTTCCTTAATCTATATGGACTAATTATGATTTTTACTTTTATTGTGATATAGGCCAATATTATTCAACCAATTACCCACCATCGCTAATTTTCATAATTATTCCATACTTCATATTTCCATTTATAGCACAAATAAGCTTGTAAATGTAATCATGGGTTCACGTAAATAGGCATATAATTAATGTTGTAGTGTTTATGTCTCATGAAATGATAAATAAATGTTTAGGGGGTAATCCTATTCAAATATATGACTTTTTCCACAATGTAATAATTTCATAGAAGTTATCCTGGAAATAATCATATGTTAGATTTTTTATTGAACATAAAAAATTATTCCTAGATATTATTATTAAATTTTTTTATTCATTACTCATATATTATTGGTAAAGTGACTAATGTATTATGATACGAATTTTTTGACTCATATTTTATTCTATATTTTTAGTTTTTATTCACTTGGTGTTCATTGTAGATCAAACCTTTTTTTTGTATTCCATAGGTTATACAATATAGTTTTTTGGATATTAATTGTATTTATTTTATTAATATGAATAATGGAATAAATATTATTCATTTTATTTTCATTTATGTTAAATTATATACCATGATTATAAATGGAACTAGTTATCCCAATCATAGTGAAATGTGTACAGGATTTAAATGTTAACAATGTTTTAATAATATGTATAAATGACTTTGGGAAATTACATGAATTTTTTATTGAATAAATGGATGTGTGAGGAGAAGATTCACCGAGAGGTGATAACCATCGAAAGGGAAGATTGGGTTCTTACAAGATTATAACCTTATTTATGGCAAAGAGGCCTTACTATAAACATTGTATGACACTCTTGGCAGATATTCATCAGTGAACTCAAAAACATTTTATCAACAAATAAAAAAGACTCATAATGACTGTTTTGTTATAGAATCTTTTAGGAAAACTAAAATATAGAAAATAAACTTAAAT
The DNA here is from genome assembly GCA_963277665.1 of Viscum album. Lineage (NCBI taxonomy): Eukaryota > Viridiplantae > Streptophyta > Magnoliopsida > Santalales > Viscaceae > Viscum > Viscum album. Next base: position 1,219,746,389 of record OY728159.1, read on the forward strand.
CTACAAGCATATACGAAAAGATTTATGTTTCGATTTTATGTTATTTCAAATATATTCATAGTTTTTTATGAATATTTTAGTTAGATTAATTTCATCCCTAACTAATTGTCATTTATTTTATATTATGTTGGGAAATATGATGGGTTGTTCTAACAACAAATGTCGAATAAAATTTTATGATTCACCTAATGAACTTCCAGAATTTTTGGGGGTAGGAGATGAGAAAATCATGTTTGTTTTAGCTCAGTTGAATCCTATTAATAATAATAATATAAATCATGAGAAATTTATATCATCTTGTAAGATAGACAATGTTATTATTAGTTATATAATATAAAAAATGCCTCCACTCCCCTCATTGTGAATCAACATATTAACCCCACTAAGAATATATTATATAAACTCCATTGCATGAATCAGTATAAGATAACACATGATGTTTATCACATGGACGGGGGATTTAGTTAGTCATAGACATTTATTAGGATCATTAATAACAAATAGGAACTTGATTCCATGAAATTTGAAGCACCTATGAAATTATTAATCAAAAAATATTTTTCTGAAAAAAACATCTAAAAATGATATAGTAGTTGTTTAGATTGAAGAAGAACAATGATATATATATATTGAAATCGGAGGCAATCACAACCAATAAATCACTATTTGACAAAATAATTTTCTTCAACTTCAAAATTATGGTGGAATTATAATTATAATTGAATTATTTTGAGTATCAAATAACATTTGTAATTAATGAATTTAATGGAAATGAATAGATTGTTTCTTGTTATCTTATAGACAATATATAAACAAGAGACTCTCGGTAGTTTTTTGTGGACTAAGATCAAAAGAAGAAAATATAGATTAATTATGGAGTATAAATGGGTATATCCAATCTTGGATATAAAACAATACCGCATTCATGACTTCAATTTTTGGATATGTATCCCATAAACCATCTTAATGTATTTAGGATATCATTTAATTGTTTAAAATAGGGAAATTATTCAAAACAATACCAAATATTGATGTATAATTCCACTAATGCGATTGAGGAAGGTATGGTTTAGATGTACCCTCACTCTATGGTATAAATTTTTGTTATTAATTAAAATGATGATCATCATAGCCAATGCCTTTATATGGGGAGTGTCAAGGAAAATAAACGAAAACATTCTCTATGTCCTGGAGAGAATATAATAAAATATTTTATCAATACTTTTGAGGTGTATCCAAAAAATATATTATGATATGTATTATTTTTATCAATTAATTAATACAAATCATATTATTTCAATATGGTTTTAAAAATTCATTCAGATCTAGAATAATTAGTATATTTACTGAAACACGATATCAAAACATAGTGGTTGAGCTATATAGGTGAATAAAAAATTAGGAAATTAATTAATACCAATTATATAATTATTCTATAATAACATATATTTTAATAATACTCTAATTAAATATATTACTATGTTCTTTAAATAATTTGGATACAATATTTTGTTTGGAATGTGTGTCCTTAAACTAATCCATCATTAATTCTTCTGAGATGGATACCACTCTTAAAATCAAGTGTCATCCTTGGAATTTTTACATGTTTATAGAGGAAAAAGACCCATCATGGGAATATAATATTAAATCACATATATTATTTCATTATGGTAAAAATATATATCACAAGTTGTTATGAAAAATTTGAAAATCATATTCTCTCACTAGGCCATTATGAGGGACTATATGATGTATTTCCACATGTGTTTTCTAGACATCCCTAGAATGAGAGTCTATGTTCAAAATTGTGCTTATTTATATATCCATAACCATATGCAAGACTCCTTATATAATAGACCTTATTATTCTTTAATTGATGAACAATCACATACAAGGGAATTTATAAAAAAATTATATGGATAATTCATTCAATTTGGGGAGTGCTCTTCCTTTTATTCAAGAAGAATGACAGGTCAACGAAACTCAACATTTATTTTCATGAACTCAAGAAAATCATGATAAATAATATATAAAACCTTAAATTTATATATGAATTTTTCAATATACTATATGGGGACCGATATTTCTATATGGGGATCTTCAGTTAGGAAATATCCAATTATTAATAAATAGGTATTATTTTCTGAATACTACCCTTCAAAAAAGGTCTAAAATGACATGTTCATAGCGGTGATATTCATGATAACAATTTACCCATAGAAATTTATGGAATTAATGAATAACGTATTTAGAAATTTTATTGTAATTTTTATGTTATTGTTTATAAATAAAATTTTTATATACAATATTTTCTAGGAGGATTCATTTCAAACACTTTTAATGGAATTTTGAAAGGAGAATCTATATGAATAGTATAAAATATGTAGGTTCTGTATTGAGGATTTATCATTATTGGGTAATTTTACACTTGTAATTGGATATCATTAGACCCATATAAGGAAAATATAATTTTGGAAGGGAATATAATATCATCTATATCAGAAATGCATACATTCGATGGACTAGTTGGGTATTAACAATGCTTTGTGAGAAAGTGATCATGATTTTCAAACATGGTTAACCCACAAGACACAAATGGAGTGATACATTCTTCAGTCCATGTAATCAAAATAACGATTCATGTAATATAATAAGGGATCTATAATTATTCCATTACTCACACTTCTCTATTAAGGAGCCCTTGTTAGGGAACAATTTGATTTTTAATGATGGTATTGGTCAATGTATTGATGAAAATGATAATGTGATAGCTAAGTAGGAATGAAACATCATTTCAATGAGCCCAAGTATCCAACACATGATATTGATTTAATTTCATTGATCTTTACATTGATAATATGGTGAAATTATCTCTTTTCGGTGAATTGTGAAATATATACATATCACAATATCCAAAAATATATATTCACACAGAATTATTTTAATATAGGCCATTGATAAAGGTTATATATGATCAATGAATATGAATGTTCAATCCATAATCTAAATGAAGAAAAAATAATGTGGTAGGTTCACTATTTGGAAAGGATATATCAACCATTTCACTGATAGAATTGAGATTTATATGATCATTTTAGAAGTGAAAAGGATGAAACAAGAATATTAATGGAAAACAAATCATCATTCATTTCACAAATAATTGATCAACTATATTTTCTAGGGAAGATAATTAATTCTAAATGAGATGATGTGGAAATAAAAATGACGGTGGAAAATAAAATAAATTTGAAATCATTTAGTTTTAAAATTTTTGAAGGTTTAATAATATTGCAATAATGACAATGTGTACCATCAAATTCTGAGATAAAGGATTTGTTTGATTATTCAGAAAGATAGTCCATATTTATCCACAAATGGAGTAAAACGATATATTGAGTTCACTGAGTTAAATAATAGTTTTATAATATGAATAAAAAGATCTTTGAATAATCATCAATGAGTGTGATGTGTCATTGAGAGAAGGAATAATGGAAATAATTAATGGGGATGTAGTAACCATTACTTATACTGACATGGAAATGGGAAAACGACCAATAAAATTTTTCAACAGTATTTTTAAGAGATATATAATAAAAACTGTTTTATGGGTTATGGTGGATCAATTTAAAAAATGATATTTTAATAGAAATTCATATGATCATCCTACTTAATATACATTAAATTATTTAAATAAAATAATTAGTGGGGTTGAGTGGAACTCCCCTACATAATGTATGTGATCAAGATAAAAGGATTTCCAGCTTGTCGTAGAAGAGTCTCTAACATACTCTAAACATTGATTGGAAACATATTATGTCTTATCCCGAACAAACTAATTTTGGATCTGACCTAAAAATCTATAACCAGGAGTACATGGTGAGTGTTTCACCAATCGATATTAAAGAATGATGAGATGAATATATTCATCTATCAAAGTATTCATATCATTTTTTTCAAATCGTTCTCCAAAATGGATTCATATAAATTCCATTATTGATAATAATGTATAACACTATAATGTAGGGAAGATGTTTAGGAATGTGAGATTGTTGGAATTGAAATGATAGAGGAAATAAAAGAAAGAGATGAAAACAATATTTAAAAAAATGGTTATTCAATGTCAATAAAAGAGATATGTTTAAAATTAATTAGGAGTCATAGATATGTTGGTTATAGAAAATATGTTGTATTACGTATCTCTATGGAAGAGATTCCTGAGTGTTATGAATAATGAAATTGTATGTCCTAGGTATATCAGTCCCACTGGGATTTTTGATCACATTAGAGATATATCATGTTGATTAAAACTATAACCAAACATAGCCCATGAAAATGAAGTGTTCCATGTATCCCTCTCGATGAATAACCAACCAAATCCACACATGTTGGCAATCCATAAGATGTATAACTATATCATGATCTCTATTATGAGGATAATATTCTGAAATAATTATAAAAATGGGCCAATGTTTAATAGAACACGGAAACCCATCTAGTTAATGTTTTATGTGGGAACCTTAAGTATAAGGAGGAGGCCTTTTATATGGATTAAATGATAATTCATAATTACTGTAATATATATATTTTTTTACAAGGGAATATAAATTCTATGGATGAAATTTATTAATGAGTAATAATGTAACAACCAATAATACTGTCAATTCAATTTCCATTCTCATTATACATATATATATTCTTATATATTAATAAAATTTTATGTAATGCAGATGCATGACATTATAGAATTAAAAAAAATTAATTATATGGGTTTAAACATTTAGTTTTTATAATACAGATTTACATTAGAATTGTAAATATTATAACCAGGTTAAAAATAAGGATTTCTAGAATATTAATAAATTTATCTTTTCCACCACCGAGAATAAAAAACTCTTCAAAAACACTACCAAAATAATTTAAAATAATGTTACTATAATAGTCATAAGGAATATAATGACATATAAAACCCTTATTAATAATGATAGTGAACGAAGATCATAAGATCGAAAACTTTTTCGGAGATATATCGTTTGCGATATCAGGAGAATTTTTTAAATTTAAATAACATTAGATGGAGTTATATCATGAGGTATGTTTGGATGATGTCTTCAAAAAATATTGGAGAAAGTGGTTTTGCAATGTTGGCACATTGTATTAACAAACTGTGTAGCTTCATAGGAGAAAGTGTTGTCCCTCTTGTTTTTTAGGCAGTAGATTTAGCATTATAGGGAGATGATTTTTGAGGTTGTGCAAGGTAGATATTAAAAGTTACCCTTGAAGTAGTGGCTGGAGTGTGGTTAGGACCTGACTTGTCAACCCATGCAACTAAACCAATTTCTGGTTGAAAGAGAGATGCTAAAATTGCGGATCTCATTTAATTTCATGTTTTAATTAGTAATTTCAACTCTTATGTGGATCTTACAAAAGAGTTTACCCAAAAGGTTTTGAAGGCCATACAAACAACATTCATTGAGATCAAAACCCAAATTAAAGAGGAAATTTACTCCAGGTATGTGGATTTCATCCCGATGCATCTCAAAAATAATTTTCTACAATTCATTTATCCTTTCATTGGGATATCCTCTATATCCATGGATCTAATGCTTTGTTGTGATATCTAGATCTATGATTCTGGAACTGGATACAGATTTATGAGATCATTGTGTAATTGATCTTGAATTTTGTTTCGGGACTATAATCCAGAACATTGATCAATGTCGTTGTGGTGCTTGGATATTGGGGATTTCGGTTGAGTGACATTCTATAAAATAACTAACATGGGTTATCAAAATCTAATTTCTTTAGTGATACATATTATATGTATTTTTAATTTTATAGAATTTATATAATCCTTTAAATACATATTTCACTAATTTGGGTATATTGTTTTGACAAATTGATTTATCGAACAATTTTTTTAATAGGTGGTTAAGTGGTTAATTAATTATGAGACATTATTTTGGATAAGACGATATAATTAATTGGGTAATAATTATTTTATTTGATAATATTTATTAGATGATTAATTGTTGGATTATTTAGGAAGAGTTTATATTTTGATTGAGATAATTAGTTCTTGAATTTTTTTAGGGGTTATGAGTTGTTATATTGGTTAATTAATTAATGAAATAATTAATGGGACTGAGTCATGTTGGTCAATTTTTTGTCAACTAATGGATTTTTTATATTTAAAAAATTTTTGAATTAGTAATAGTATTGATGTGGATAATTAATTTATTAATGAATTTTTTGTATATGAAGGGGAAAGTGGTCATTAAAATGTGATGTATAAATGGAAACATGGTCATCATACTCAATACTATGAGAATGGGAAAACGATCATTCTAATGTGATGTATTCTAGGTTACATGATCAATATTCTTATGTGTAAAGAGAATATGAACATGGTAATTTAATTAATGGGTATGCATGCTAACATTGTCATCTTACATACGTATTTTATATTTTGGTATCTTTTGATATATGGCTTATAAATATTAAATTAAAAAATGTAAATAATGGAACTCCATGTTATGGCCTCAAACGAGAATATTTGAACTCCGATATGAGTCATATAATGTATTATGATATCACACAACCGTGAATACTTTAATCATTGGAATAAATCATGTATCAAGATAACATATTACCTGGGGAATACATCAGGCACTAGTATGAGATGAAGTTAGTATTGAGGTATGAGTATCCTTGGGAACCTTGGAGTTAATGCAGTTAGATAAGAATAAATAAAAATTTGATTAACTGTTTATTATTTCATTTTATGTATTTCCATAAATATCGTCATGCAATATATCCTGACTGGAATTTCATTAAACACTGTATCTAGTGATCAAATGAGTAGTACTCACACCCTATTTGGATTTCCTGGAGAGTTCAAAAATAGACTACGTTGTTACGAGGCTAGATATTGTAAAAGGCCCTGAGATTAGTGGCGTAATTGGGATGGATAATGTAGGAGGGAACTTGAAATTGTTTCAAACCTTCTTGTATAGTCATAGTTTCATTATTTTTAGTATCATATTTGACACTAGACACTAGTTTTCTCATAACTTGTTTTCCATTTCATTTGAGTAAGGTATTTGTTTGTTTAGTTATTTTGTGACATGAGTATAATCTTAGTTATATACAATTACACAACTATGGTTTATTTTGACTACTGTTTTAATTTGAGAAATGTTGTTATAGTGTCGATATAAATGAATTAACAAACCTTTGCTACTATTCAGCAGCCTCTAGTGTATGTAGAGGCATACTTGAGGTTTTGTGGAAAAATGGATCGGGGCAATGTCGTGTGACTCCCAGGGTAGGATGATTCAATTTCTTAGTAGAGGAACATTTTCATTTTAATTTATTTTTTCCAATGTTTGTGGAATGATAGATAATTGACAAAGAAGATTTGAGGATTTGTAATGAGCTCATCCATGGGAGTTTCAAATCCATGTGTTTCAGAAACCCGATGTACCCAGGGTGGGATAATTGTTGTTGTTTCAGTTATATTTGAATATTATTTCACAATGGGTGAAAAACTTGTTGTGTTATGTGATTATTGTTTTAGATAATTTTTAGAATTGATTTTTGGCCCAGAATTGCACAATCATGGAATCAAAATTCATCATTCTCGACACTTTGGTAATTGTGACATGCATCATTTTAGGCATGCACCTGAAACTGGGTTATTCCTAAGTTGTGAAACATGAGCTTTTTTCTTTTTTAGATATTTAAATGCAATTTTTTTTACTAAAATTAATTGAGTAGTATTTTAAGTTAAATCAAAGTGATGATAAATGTGAGTCTAAATGTGGAACATGATTATGAATGTGTTTTTACCATGTTAACAAAAACCTGTGAGAAGGATGGTTAAGCGTAGTGATAGTGCCTCAATTTTGACCATGTTTAGCAGTGGTGTTAATGGACGTGTTTGGATTATTTCCTCTTATTTAAATGTTACATGGTTGTGTTATAAGACCTGAGACATGTTTTGGGAATTTTTGGGAGTATGTCACCATGGATATTATTGAGGGGACGAATTAGGGGAGTGCCAAGTAATGACTTTATAGTTAGGTAACATGAGGCACCAATCATTCCAGTTGAATATGAAGGGGAGAAATTTATGGAGAACATCCGTCTCCTAATTAAATTCATTAAAGGATACCCCAAACCTATAGTGAAAAGTATTTCAGTGTTGACAAGAGTGTTTTAGTTACATTACCCTCCAACAATTACAATATATGGTGCACCAAATGTATATGAATTAATTGATGATTCTATAAAGAAAATACTAGACCATAGGGATACTTTGGATGAGAGGAGGGTCATGTTGGATTGTTTTATGTGATTAGGATCCACAAATCACTAGTGGGACATTTAGTCATGAACTAGAAAAACTGACAGTATGTTATTGAAGGTCTTCTTGGAGAGGTTTATAGGGAACTATTATCCAGAGATGACGAGACAAGAGAAAGAAGACGAGTTAATGCATCTGAAATAAGGGATAATTTTAGTGTTATATTAGTATGGATGCTACAAAGCTCTGGAAAGATTTTCCCCAGTCTTAACAGGATATTAGGTTTATACGGTAAAACATTTTTAGGATGGTATTATGTGTCAGATTATTTCCTAGGTGAATATCATCAATCTGAATATTTTATTAATGTGGTGGATCAAGATCTCTTAGTTGATGGGTACCTGAGGGAGGATTCCAATGATGGGAAAGTAGTTGTTACTGGCCAATTAGAAGGTGTGACTACCGAGAGCAGGAAATGTAGTTATGACATCTTTAGCTAAGGTAGATGGAAATAGAGTACAAAGACAAAGGGTCGGTTGGATAGGACCTTGCAGGGGTGATCTGTCATCACAGCAGTAGGTCGGGACACTATCATCGATAATGTTCCAAACAACCAGTAGAGTTTTGATCTTGTGGAATGAATTGACATCTATAGTTGCTCTACAAATCACAGTGACTGACTAGTACTGAAGGAGTATCATGGCATAGTTTGACTATGGGAAAAGTATCTTCTACACCATATAGAGTTGGATGTTCGGGTTCTACTAGCTGAGGATGTTGTGTTAGTGGACTTAGTTCTTCTGTGTAGGATCACCAGCATAATAATAGTGGTTTTACCCAAGGGAGTCAGACAACACCACATGGAAGTTGGGAACACAGTTACATATAGTTCATCCTAAACATGTGGACACTAAGGTTATACTATAGATTGTGAGAGGTTCTATACTAGAGTGTTTAACTATATCTAGTGCATTTTTTGAAACTAGTTCCTCTAATTAAATTATATCTTAAAAATTTGTAAAGGGTTTGTTCATATAAATTTAGTTTCTGATTGGGGTAATGAATATATATACACCATTGGGAGTGCGGTCTAAGGATATCTATATATGAATCGGTATTTCACAAGAGGTTGTGAAATATCATTTCTTATTAGATCTCTATGTTCTTTTTATAATAGAAATTTTTTAGATTATGTGTTTCTAATGATTAGTCATGTTCCAATCACACATTTATTTTTACGACAGGGTAGTGCCCATTGTGTCTCTTAAGGATTACAAGTATAATCATTTTGGATAGTTTGATATCAATGAAGTCCAAGCAGGGCCAATTACTCAGCAACTAGAACACACATACCATGTTTCTTGTCTTTTCTAGGATGATAGGAATTTTTTGAGAGATGTACTTCCACTAGTAGTGGAACTATTTTAGGATTTATTTCATAAAGACTTCTCAAGGCTACAAAATAATAGAGTTGTAGAATTAAATATTTAACTCATGTCTGGGGATAATCCATTGGTTATTCCACCATATATAATGGCACGGAATGAGCTTCAAGAGCATAATACTCAGTTAGTGGAGTTGGAGGATAATGTAATTATCCATCTAGGTATGTCGCCTTGGGGATCACATGTTTTTTCCATACAGAAGGATGATAAGAGATTAAATTAATGGGCCAATTAAAAGAAGATGAACAAAATGATTGTAAGGAAATAATATCGTCTTCCTCATATAGAAGACATGGGTGAAAAATTGAATCAATCTTGTGAGTTCTTAATGATCTAATTGAGATCGGGATATCATCATGTGAGATTTCGGTCTTCTGATATACCAAGTACTGCTTTTTGAAGAAGGTATGGACTTTATGATTTTTTAATTGTGATGTTTGGTTTTAAAAATGAACTAAAAATGTTTATGGACTTGATGAATATGATCATTCAACTATATCTTGTTTAGTTTTTGTGGTTTGTGGGGATCACATATTACTGTAATCCAATACTCATGATTATCATTCCCAAAATCATTACATCATGCTCTGTATTGTGAGAGAGAATTCTCTATATGACAAGCTACCAAAGTGTAATATTTTTGATTTAATAGGTACACATCTAAAGGAAAATATTCTCGATAGATGGTGTGTCAGTGAACCCAGAGAAGGTTTGTGTATTGGGTTCTTGGGAGCATCCCATGACTGTTTTTGATATCTGAAGCATACTAGAATTAGAATAGTAATATCAATGATTCAACAAAGAATTTTCTAGTTTTGAAGTTCCACTTTCAATCATGACCAATAAGTGAATAATGTTTGAATTGATAGAGGATTTTAAGAGAGAGTTTTAGATGTTGAAGAAGTTCTTAACATCGGTACCAATTTTAGTCATATCCGAGTATGGTGAGATATATACTATTTATTAGGACACATTTGGATCACACATGGATATCTAATGATCTAGGGGGATGAGGTTTTGGAATATGGGACTTGGAATTTGGGTAATCATGAACAAAATTATGCTACACATGAAATTTATTTGATAGGAGTTGTTTATTCTATTCTGTATTAGGGAAACTATCTTTGGGGAGAAAAGTTTAAAATTTATATATATTAATTGAGATTAATGTATATATATTCACATAATTATTTGAATATTAAAAAACATATTTGGGTTGAGTATATGAAATATTTTTATTTTTAAATGGAATATATGAATGGGAAGAGAAATAGTGTGGGTGATACCTTGAGAAAGAAAACACAGACTCATTTGGTTCAGGAGTTGAGTGAAATGTGGAATATGATGACCATTATAGAAGAAATGAATGTGGAGGTTCTGGAGAGTTAGGAGAAAATGATAATGGTTTAAGTTGTAGTGGATTCTACAAATAAGAGATGGATTAGGTATAGAATATATAAGGATCTAGAGTGTTTTTCCATGAGGTAAATATTTGATGGAGGTGAGGGAATTTTATACGGGATGATTCATGTGGTTGATATCATCTATGCAAATAATTGAGTTGGGGTACCTAAATGAATGTGAGAGAAATTCATGTAGTAATTTAATTCCCTGATGTGTGTGGTGCATCAATGATTGAACAAATTTTACTGTGATCTATGATGATATTTTTGGTGTCCATAAATGAAAAGGGAAGTTTCAGGGTTTGTAATAAGATTCTTCACCAAGAATAAGGTGAAGGTGGAGCATCAACAACTTTTATGTTTTCTATAGTAGTTTGCAATTCAAAAATTGAAGTGGGGTGATGTGACCATGGACATTTTGGTGGGTCATCCAAATACAGTTAGTAAGAATGATACTTTTTTGTCATTGTGGATCAGATTTCTTAGGCAGTGCATGTATTTCCTATAAGGGTAACTAATACATTGGAATAACTGGTAGGACATTATATTTGTGAGATAGGGTGTCTTCATTGAGTTCCACATACTATAGATTTAGTTATTGATTCACAGATTACTTCATGATTCTGGTAGGGCTTTTAAAAGAAAAAGGAACCCATGTATAATTGATTGCGTCTTTCCAACCATACATAGATAGACAATCAGAGCGGACTATATAGGTGCTTGGGGATATTATAACGGCATGATTCCTTGAATTAAATGGATCTTGAGAAATGAACATTTATTTGTTGTAGTTTTCATAACAAAACCATTTATGAAGAAAATATACAGATGGGACCATTTGAGACTCTTTATGGTAAGCCATGTTGATATCCTATATGTTGGATGGGGGCATCTGAGTCAAAGTTTGTGGGACCATATCTTATGCAGGAGACATCATATATGTTATATATAATTTAGAAAACAATCATTATTCCTCAGAGTAGACAGAAATCATATGCTTTAGATGGAGTTTTCACCTAGAGTTTAAAGAGTGTGATCATGTATTCTTTCAGGTGTCACCCAGTTGGGTCAATCAATTTTATAGAGGCATGTGATTTCGGCACAGAGGTTTGTTGTACCCTTTATGATAGTGGAGATAATTGGGCTAGTGTCATACCAATTGGAACTTCCACAGATATATTTCACTATGTATGATGTTTTTCATCTATTAGAACTATGGTATTACAATCCCAAACCTTCTCATGTGACTGATATAGATGAGGATGACCTTGAGATAGATTCACCATTTGAGGATCAAATCATATGTGTGTAGGATCATTGTGAGGATGTTTTGTGGGGAAATTCAGTTTAAATAGTTCATGTTTTATAGAAACAACTATGTGTACAAGTGGAAACATGTGAATGAGAAACAGATATTGGGGATCAATGGCCTTATCTTTTTAGTTTGGAATCTTATAAAGGATTGGTTGTGTAGCATGTGGAAGAGTTTTTATAAGGGGGGATATTTTAAGATCTCGTCATTTTATGAAGTTATCTCTGGTGTGATTTTAGTTACATGTTATTTTTACTAAAGTATATTTGGTTGGAGTTATTGATTGGGGTCTATTTGGGTGATGTCAAGGAAATCATGGAGAAAATCGGTTTGGCATAGTTGGAACATGGTTTGAAGAAACCATGAAGCTAATTATAAAAAACATTGCTCCCACATTTTTATTTCAGTAGCTTCATCACAATTGGCACATGGTTTTAGAGGTCATATGAGGTATTCACGAGATATTCCCACTTGATGTAGTGTCTAATCCATGGTTTTTCAAATATAGCATCTAAACTGTGTCCATGCCAAAAGTGAGATCCTAAAATTATGGATATCACTTGATTTCATGTTTTTATGTTATTTTATCAACTTCTATGCATCCCTAACATGTTATTTTACTCTTACATGGGTAGATAAAGATTATACCCTTGACCTATAGGTATTCTAAGTCCTTACGAACACCATTATTTGACATAGAAGGCATGAATTGAAAATATGTGTTTCTCCTACTATGTGGATTTCATCCTGATGCTTCTCTAATTCCTTCTTCCATATATCCATGATATTTTCATGGTGGTATCCTTTATATCCATGAAAAGGAATCTTAGTTGTGATATAATGATCTAGGATTTCATAATTAGATAAAAATTTATTATATATTTATGTCTTTGGTCTTGATTTTTTATTAGGTGTTTTGATCTGGAACATTTAACAACATCGTTGTACTACTTGGATTTTTGGGGATTTTTGTGGAGGGAACATCCTTCAATGAATTGTGGTGGGTGGTATAAATCTTGTTCGGATTTTTGTGAATTTTATATGTGCATACATGGTCATTGAAATTATAGCACCCTTTAGAAATTTATTTCCTTTAATTTGGTTTATTTTATTGAACAATGGATTTATCGAATCATTTTTGAAATAGGTGATTAATTGGGGAATTAATTATGAGGTTTTGTTTTTTATAAGTAGAGATAACTAATTATGAATTTATTATGTTATATGAGATTATGAATTTGATGATTAATTTTTTGATTAATTATGAAGAGTTGAGATTTAGAATGAGATAATTTATTTTGAAAAATTAATTATGGGATCTGATTTGTGATATTGGTAAATTAATAAATGAATAAATTAATTGTACTGATGAATTTAATTAATTTAAGTGCTAACATATAGATTTGATGTATGTAAATAATTGATGAATTAATATGATTATTGTTTTTGATAATTATATGTTGAATTATTTATGCATTTAAGAATGGGAACATGGTCTTTCTAATTTGAAGTACAAATGGTAACATAGTCTTCATAGTTATGAGTAAGAGAATGGGAACATTATCATTATCATGTGAAGTATACCTGATAACATGGTCATTATAATTATGAGTAATGATAATGGTAACATGGTCTTTCTATTAAGTGGTTATAATGGTTACATTTTAATCTTACAAACATGTTTGAAATAATTGTATATTTGGAAATGTTGACTATAACTATAAAATTATGGAATTGATATAATGGAACTACGTGTTATGGTCTCACATGAGAATATTCAAACTTTGGCATGAGTTGAATCAAGTATTGAGATATCATAGAATCTTGATTACAATGAGATTCTGAAATAAGAAAGTATTATGATATTATATTAACTTGGTAACACTTCAGGCTCCTGTACGAGATGAATTTAGTATTGAGTTACTTGTAACCTTGTGAGCCCTTGAGATAATGTAGTTTGATACGAATAAATGAAAATGAGATCAAATTATTATTATTTCATTGTACATATATACTTATAGAAATAAATTCAATATTAAATGATTGGTCTTGTTTTTGACCCCATTGGTCAGGGCCTACTGAGTTATACTCACACCTTATTATAATTACCTTATCTGTACTTCAATAGATTATAATGTTGTAGGACTGGATAAAGGAACAGGCCATAGTATAGGGGTTTAATTGGGGATGGGTTTTGGAGGATATAAATAGAAATGGATCAGAAATATATTGGGGAGTCGTAGTTTCATTATTTATTAGATTAATATTTGACACATGACACTTATGTTTTCATATCATGTTTTACCTTTCAGTTAGTATTGTCTTTTCTATTTTTCTATATTTTAACCTTAGTATTATTTTGGTTATAAAATAATTTTCATTTATTATATAATTAAACTTGTTTTTTAATATGATAAATGAGGTTATAGTCTCACCAAGAATGACTTAGAAGACCCTCACGACTAGCCGTCAGCCTCTAGTGTATGGGGAGGCGCATTAGAGGTCATGTAGAGAACCTGCCCGGGGCACTGTAACGTGGCTCCAAGGGTGAGATGTTACAAATATGGAATAGAATATTTTGAATCAATATAGTGTTAATCACAAATATTATGGTTATAAATTGGCCATTTGAATTTAATTACTATGGTTAGAACAATAATCTAACCTTTGGAATAGTAATCTAACCATTATGAAATATAACATGTCTATTAGAATAAATTCCTCACTTATTATTTTTTAAAATTATCTGTAGTTAACTTATAAAATTAGTACATAAAATATGTATGACAGGATACATGTAAATAAATGGTTTAAAAATTATCAAATAAGATAATATATTTAAAAAATAAAAAATATTTTTATTTATTCTATATAAAAAATATATGATTTTTTAAAAATCTATATATTATTAAAATGTTTTTAAAATTTAAAATTTTGAAATATTATAATGATAAAATCTTTTCATCATACCGTATGAGATTTTTCATAGGGTATGAAAAGTTATTTTAATATTTAATTTTGTATATTAATATAAATATTTATTTTTTTAAACTTAATTTCTCATTTATAGAAAATTATATTAATATAACAGATTTCCAATATTTATTATACAAATCATAAAATTTTTGGGCATAGTATTTTTTGTTTTATTCTAAACAATTATAATATTTTGTGCAAAATATACTACGCTAAAATATGGTTTAATATTTACTAGTTAAATACAAGATTAATTGAAAGGTTGGATTATGTAACTACCTGTTAGTTTAAACTCACATGAACTATTAACAATATATAGTCTCTAGAATAAATACTGTTAATAGTCAATAGAAAAAATAATTAACTAGTGTTTACAGAATTGGAAAATACCATGTTCTCCATATTAGAATACCACTCCTCACCACCACTTCCTCTAAAATATTATAAGCCTTAGAGATTTCCAAATTTTTGAAAAAATCTTTTATTACCTACATCCCTATATTCCTATTATAATTTTTTCATCTGTAGTGTCCAATCCCAGTGTACAATAATTATTATATCAAAAGTCTCCATTAAATATGTGATATAATGAATCCATCTCTTTTGAATTATTTTATTGTTATATATTCTCATCACCTCACTAATAAAAAATGACAATATTTCTATAGTATTGTAAATATATTCGAGTTTTATTAAGATAATGTAATTAATCCAATTTTCAACCCTTTTACAGCACAAATAAAAATAGTTTTTTCGCAACAAGGTTTGGTCAGATCCTCCATGACAAACATAAATGTTTCCCACTATATAAATGGTTATTTATAAGAATACATTTAGGGTTAAATATGATTATAATTTGTTTAAAAATAGTATTATAATATATATAATACTTTATCTATCAATTAATTATATAAAATGGATATAGTTTGTGATGGTTTTTAAAACCGACTGAATGATTAAACTAGGTAAACATATTGTTTTTACAAAATAGATCTTCATTCCGTTTAAATAGATATCAGGTTTTTGGATATTATAAATTAAATGTAATTAATTTTTTTCTTTTATATTCATAATCTTTTTACCAATTTTATAATAAAATCATTTTTTATCCCCAACTAAACCAACTATAAAACTATAAAGCAAACTCCATTAGAACAACAAAATGAAGCATTGTATATATTTGAAGTAGTTGTAACATACCAAAAAACATTGTACATAACATAATAGTGCTTTATAAGGTTACTTTTAAATTAATTATGTAATAGAATTTTATTATTATATATATTATTTGAAATATTATAATGATTTTGGATACTATGGTAATGGTTCTCTCTAAACCAAAGTTTCATCTTTGGGTTTTTACGTTTCTATCACTATAACAAATTATATATCTATTTGATGTTATATAATTCTTCTAAATATTGTTAATATGTATCTTTTACATTTTCTAATGATTGTTCTACCTTCCACTAATAGGGTTATACATTCTTTAAGGCGATATTTTATATTCCTTAACTCTTTTTTGAATTCCTCATTTAAACTATCTAATACCATTAATTTTTTAATTTTATATATGAATATTGTTGGGATATCCGGTATTTTTTACCTCTTATTCTCAATGAAAACACCATAATAAAACTTTCTTCATTAATGATTAAATGATACATTCAAAAACAATTTTTATTATTGACGTTGTGTACAATGTTATGTACCCTTCATCATGAATTTTTATAAATGAACATGGAAAACGAGACATGGGTTTATTTATTTACATTTGAACATCCAAAATATTTAATTATATGATATATTTGTAGTATATATGAAATATAATTTTACTATGACTTCTTAAATTATTATGCAGCCCATTATTCAATGGGTAGATCTTATATATATGGAATATATTATATTCAGATTTTCTAAAAAATAAAAATGTCCATGTTCTGATGGGTGATCCTAGATAGAACTCTAACTTGTTGGAAAATTATTATATATCATTATAAAATATGTGTGGTATTATGGAGGAAACATAATCGATGATTGGACTCACTGCACCATGTGTGTTGTCTTGGTAAATAACATAGAATTATGTTCATGTCATGTTTCATATTGCTTAAATGTTTAGGTGTTCACATGATGTTATGCTTCCATAATCTATATGTTTTCACCCATTTTATTATTTAAAATCCACGACTTTTACAACTCTTATTAGGTTGTATTACCCTTATGATATGTTAGATTATTACTATTTTTCAATTAAGTGGTTATTGATAAAAATAACATTTTTTTAAATTATTCTCTTGATGATCTTGTATAGTTTATGTAGATATAATTTATGTAGGGGCACTTTCTAGAGAATAAAAAAATATTATTTGTTTTATTTTCATTATGGATGTATTATAAAACTATTATTCTAATGAATATAGTCCTCATAATAATGTTGTTATGTTTGAAGGATATTTATTTTAATAATTAGGTAATAATTTATTTAAAACTCATGTGTAACTAGAGTTTTGACTATATGTATAATTATTTTATTTATCCATTGTTGATTTCTCGTACACTACTAATTTTTCATTACCATCATTTTTATAAACTTTATAACTATCATATCCAACTAAGATACCATAAACGGATTATGATGTTATGGTAATGTATTTTTATACAAATTCTTATTTTATTTGATGATTATATGAAGAAATATATCAAAGAAATTAAATTTCATATGTTACATCCCTATATAATAATATTATTTTTCTATGTATGACAAAGTTTTATAAAGGAGTATCAAATGTTATTTTTACTCATTGTATAAGGGATCGAATATTCTATACTCTGAATCACTTAATGCTATTATAGTGTTAATGAAATACATTAAATATACATTACAATGGATGACGGTTAAAAACATAACATACTACTTGGATGGGTGGATTAAATTAATTAATTGATCAATTTATATTCAATAACACAACATGTTATTACTAGTTATAAAATTATCACATTCCTACTTCATGTGATATTTTATATTCATTTAATGAGGTGGGATTTTTGATCTATTATGTATATAAAATATAGAAGGGAATCACTGATACATTTACTCATATTGTGGGATTCTAGAAAGATCACTATGTGAGTATGATAAACTATGGTTATTATTATCATAGATTACAAGTTTTTTATTATAATAATAATATTGGTCCAATTGCCTGATTTAAAATCTTTCAATAACATTGTAAATATCTCATCTGAATGAAAAAAATCAAGGATATTAGAGGTCCCATTCGAGTAAAGATATCTACAATGAAATGGAATTCCAATTCATATTAAAATTCCATCTTAGAATGTACAAATATGATTTAATGATTTCAGTTTAGGCTTCTGAAGGTGAAATTTTATTTTTATATTATCCCAAGAAGATCAATATAATTTAAATAATCATAGTAATATTTTTAGGGTAAGAATGGATTTTAAATATAAATATGTAAAAGGTTTAATATTTTCTATTCCAAAATATTATTGATATTTTTACTTTAGGGTTGGAATCGATCGAAGGTGGAAATCTAATTTTTAATGGAAAAGTAGATAATTTTAAATTCCATTGTGAAGAAAATACAACAAATAATTCATCGTATTTTTCAAATTCTTAATGATGAAATTTTTAAATCTAATTTTAGTTTAAATCCTTCCAATGAGGGAAAAATTATTTATTTTCCCATACATGGATTGTAAAAGATATATTGGAGTATATAATATTTTACTGATCCAGCTAATTATTTAATTATTTTGGTACAAATATTAAAATTCAATTAGATATTTAATGCATTATAAAAATATTAATTAGGAATTATAAAAACTAAATAGAGTTGTGTAAGTATTATTTGTTATATATTAGCTAAAATACCTTTCTTTCATTCCCATGATAGCATTCCACAAACCTTATGAGTGTTCCCGATCACCTTCTGATAAACAATGTGCTACTGGAATCACTTGAGTTAATTGGAAAAATTTATTAGTTATTAATACATAAATAATAATAAAAAAACATATAATAACCATTTACTACCTAAACTTTTAATTATACAATATATATAATGAAAATTTAATATTGGAGAGAAATATTAAATTATTTTTATGAAAAAATAATGACATGAATAAAAATATAATTATGCAAATGTAATATATGATAACTCTAAATTCATCTAATTCCATAGTATCATTAGTGACTTCATGGTTTAATACCTAATAAAAACAAGGTTGATTAAAATACATAAATTATATAGTATGTTTCCAAAAATACATCAACATTATGATGTACATTCAGTGTATGAGTGATTGTCTTATATGCATATAATATAAATTATTGTAATTCATTTTATAAATCATTTCTAAAAAGAACCTTTGATACAAATTTTGAAAATATATTATATCCTATTATCCAATTCTCAAAAATACACAAAATAATATTTTTTTCAAAACCATATAACATTATTGAAAACATATTCATGAAATATGTGTTTATAAGTCCACGAAAGTTATATATTTGTATATAATATCCTAAAATATTTCTTAATTAAAATAATATTATGATATAATTCATAATAATGGATTTCAATCTTATATATATATATATTGGTTTGACTAATGACCACAAGAAATGTGGATTTACACACCAACCTATGATAAGATCCTATCAGTCATTCACCTTATCTAAAACATATTGACATTATATAGAAGTATTCCTTAGCTAGGGTACAATCTAAACATTGGGAAGCTAGCTAGTGAATAATCTAAATTGGTTCTCACTCTTCAATGTTTTCGAAAATAAACACCCACCGATATAATGTAAATATAATAAATTCTAGAAACCATAAATGTGATTTTTAATTTTATAAAATCCACCACAAAATAATAAGTACCACCATGTAGTAATTAAAAATACGGTATTAATTAATATATATATATATATATATAATATTACCAAAATTAATTTAAAAAATATAACATAATTCATATCAATTAAATTAAATGTATAGTGAAAATTGTTTCCCTAATTATCTCATAAAAATTTCTTTTATTAAATAAAATTATCAATTTTATTTCCCTGATTTTCATTCTTGTAAAATCATTACATTTGATGAAAATAATTTATAATCATCCAAATACCATTTTATATTACTCAATAATTATAAAAAATATCAATAATTTTTTTAAAAATCGGTCTCTTACACACATTTGTATATACATCATATAAGCATAAAAGGTGTTTTATGTACAAAAGTAATTTACTCTTGAAATATTTTTTAAATAAATATTATAAGTCATAGTGAAAATTAGGAAAAATTATATATTCTTCTATATAAATTGATATAAAAATAAATTTAGAAGAATCACTAATTAGAAAACCCATGTAAAATGGGTTTTTCAAATAAATTGATGTTACATATAAACACATATATATAATACATCACAATGAAGGAACTTGTAGTATAAAATGACATGTCAATGTATAAAATGTGGTTTCTATGACATATGGATGATAAATAATATAAGAAGAATAAGATAATTCATATTTTAATAGATATTAGAGTTGAAAAAATTCTTGAACCTGTCATTGTGTATTATAAATAAATCATAAAACATCGTTCATTATAATATTATAAATAATTTCCAAAAAATATTTCTTAATAAATTAAATTTTATAATCGATGTAAAACACTTATACCATTTTATAATATCCTATAAAAACATTATAAAGTTACATTTAGATTGTGTAATAAAAAAATATTTATTTGTAATTATAGAGGTTTGCACAACTAGTATGAATAGTTTCTAAAACCTTGTAGTAATTGGGATTTTCTATCTTTATCAACAATCAAATAATGTATGATTACTATTAATCATATTAAAATTATCCTATAAAAGATGTATTATTGAATACTTTTAAAAATATAAAATTATATTTATTTAATTTATAAAATTATAATTTTATTATGAAATTTATTGAATTAATAAGATTTGGGTGTCACATGTTTATTGTTTATTGTAAGAAAATAAAAATAAAATATATCTTTTAGGGAGAACCATAGAATAATACAAACATTTTTTGGAGCATCATAGTAATCAATATGTATTATCTATGAAACAAATTATAGTGAAATTTAAAAATAATGGGTGACATTGATATTGGGATTAATATAGAGAGATAAATGATACATATATCAAATAATGTGATTTAAAAACAACATTATTAAGAAATATTTTAAAATATTTTAAATCATCCTAAAAATGTGAATAAATTTTCATTATGATGTGATGGTTTGAATTTTAAGCATTATAATAATCTCATAATAATTTTATTTTACTCATGTGAGTAGTGTATAACATGAAAAAATGACTAAATAATTTACCATTTTTAAATTAAAGACATTATAATAATATAATATTTATTTTTGACATGGAGGATGAGTGCATAACATAGGGTGGTGTACAGTGGTCTAAAACCATAAAAATTATGGCCATGTTGTAGGAAACAATGAGGTTTATAATTTACTAGGGTAAATCCTAATATAAATTTTTCTTGAGTGTCCTACATTGAAATGGAATTCATAGGAGAAGGATATGAAAATTCATATGATTCTTAAGGAGAACACCATATGTAATGGTAATTGTATTCATGTATTAATAACAAATAATTCTTGAGTAGGGTTGGACCTATGTAGATTTTTTTTTTCAAAATCACCTTCATGATAAAGAATTATTATATTCGAAATCACATTTTTGAATATATAACCCTGATACAAAAATGTTTTATGCAGAATGGATGATGAATGTTACAATTATTTTTAGAAAAAACGAAAAAAATAATTCATGGCTAAGGGTTTCATGTGATGCTTTAAAATTTTCAAAATTTTTAATGGACCATGTTGTAATTATACGATAAATTAGAATCACATTGAAAATTTCAATTTCTATATAAAAAATATAACCTGAGCTAATAAAATTGAATAATCCTATGTAAATAAAATTATAATAAATATATTATTTTAGTGTGATTCCACTAGGATACCTCATAATAATCAATTGAATATTCAATGTTATTAATAATAGATAATATATAATAGATTTATTTCTATCAACATTTATAAATTGAACGCATAAATCTTGTACCCTAGGAGTTTAACGTATCGTCAAACTATTTTCAATATTTTGTCGAAAAATAAGTGAATTATATATGAAATTTCAGGGGTGTGTTAGTTGTATTAATTCAATCTATATGATCCACATAAATAAAATTATTAATAAATTATAGGAAGCATTTAATGACGATGAAAAAATTTTCTAATTAAATATCCCAAAAAAATAAACTATGATTATAGTTCTTAATGCATGTCAAAATGTATGTAGTTTTAATTTAGATAATAATTTAAAACAATTATAACCAATACACAAAATTATCTATAAAGACTCAATGATTTTACCAAGAATATTTTTTCACATTATAGATGACATCTTTGAAGTTAGATTATTACTATAAAATTATCATCATATTTTTTTTTTTAACTTTCAAAAAATTTCAATATTGGAATTTTCGATGTTATTTTTCTATAAGATTATATTGAACCATGTTGTGGCCAAATAATGGACCATGATCTACTATTTTCTTCTCTAAATTCTATTCGTTATAATTTTATCCATTATAGATTTTTATTGGTTTTAGATTTTGGTCTAGCAGAATACATTATTACACAATTATTAATTATTCTTAAAAAATATTTTTTTTCAATTTGTGACAACTCAATCAATTTATTGGTTAACATAAAAATTTATAGTCAAGTTATATTAAAATTATAAATATAGAAAGATTGGTACATATGGCCCAATACATGGAAAATATCTAATCATATATCTAAAAAATAAATAAAAGTAAAATAGAGGTCTATATAAAATGTCTATCAGCTAAATAATTAATCAAAATTATTAATCATTCAACGATATATATTACGATAAAAAAATTTATATTTGGATTTTTTATCAGATAATTAGCATATGATATAAATATATTTTAAATGTATCTAATATTTTTTAAATAAAACCAATATTAAATGTAAATTACATAAATAATTATGTAAAAAAGTGATATGTTTCTGTACAATCACACTCAAACAAAAAATAACTTCAATCACTAAAATTATCATTATATATGATTATTATGTAAATTATTCATGTTATGTGATCAAATTTGAAATTTTAGTTTAAATCCACATTATTTATTCATTTCAAACTATATATTATTCAAATTATTTGAAATATTAAAATTGGGAAATTGAATTTTATTATTTATTTATTTAAATTTGAATTAGGTGAACCCATTAAACGTGAACATCACCCAACAAGAAATTGTTTTATTAAATCTATTTATTCTAGTGTGTATCAAACATTTATATATTTATTTTACAATTTTATATTTTAAAAATATATGTTTAGTAATACCTTCCAATATCCTTGTCTCATCCCAATAGGACTAATTATTACTCATCATAAACAATGTTAAATAAACAATTTCACAATGATTTTTAATGGGCTTTAAAAATCAATCATTAAACTCTATAAAAATTTATTCTAATAGATTGTCATTATTCAATATTTTACTAAATTTATATGCATATATATATGTCTATTTTTTGTGTGTGTGTAAATATATATATACATATAAAATCCTAAACATATATTTAATGATTATTTTAAATGGTATAAAGTATTGAAATAATAGTTATTCATAAAAATTAAAATTGAAAATCACATTAAATAATGATCACATATTTCGTGTAAGATAAACAAAATTTGTTTATAATATTTTGTGTTGCATCATGTATTTATGATAAAATTATTTATATATCAGTTCATCAGATAATACTACCCAATCATCGACCTTGAAATGATTTTATTTAATAAAAAAATTATGAGGTGGAGGAAAATCTAAAATGTTAGTAATTTCCCTATACTGATATAAGAAACACTTTCAATAATAACGTTTACCACTTACAAATTTTTTTAATATAAACACAGTGAATATTTTCACTCTATCTCAATGTATATGAAAATTTTATACCACCAATGACTTAAATATGAAATATTTTTTTCAAAAAAATTCATTAATGGCCATGTATATTGATAAAAAATTTTATCATTAAAAAAATTGTGATTAAATCTCTAAATATTTATAATAAGAAAAAACTATGAAGAAAATGATATTTTTTATATATATTATTTATATTGAACATTTTTTCTTTTCAACATATAAATATAAAACAATATTTTGACTATATAAAATACCAATGTTATAAAATGTCCCAACAGTAACACCCATATAATATTTATGAATCATATCTCCTAAAATATCATAATTTCCATTATATCATATGTAAAAAAAGAGTTTGAGTTTATAAAAAGTGAATTAAACTAATAATATATTATTATTAAAAAATGTTATCACTTTTAAATAAAATTTGTGGTTTTGAGAAAAAAATAACTAAATTATTAAATATTTATTGGTAAATTTGAATAAAATTAATTAATTGGTTAAAAATATATTATAATTAAAAATAAAAATAATTCAAAAGAGAAAGATATTTTATGAAAAATTTTCCCATGATGAAAATGCAGTCATATCTATATATATGAAATTATAAAATATTTATGAATTATATTAATTAAAATTATAAAATTTTTAACATGTCAAAATTTTAAAAAAAATTCTTGGCGTAATATAATTATAAATCAATCATTTTTCTTGAAATTTTATTTTTTTCTGAAAATATATTTTTAATAATTTTTTTACCATAAATTGAAAATAATTTCGTCAGTTCACACATTTTGAATTTAACTAAATTAATTTATTATATATAATATAGTGGTACATATTTTATAACTAGGCCCATTTAATTTTTTTCTATATGAATAGTACTGTGGTCAGATTTTAAACATTAGTAAATGGTAAATTTGGTTAATTTTTTATGGTTTTTTTCTACAAAATATTGTCGATAATTTATCCCTTTTTTAATGTATTAAATAGGGCACCCCTATATTATATCATGAGGTGGTTGGAGAATATTTTATAAAATTAGAAATTTATTATTTGATTATATATATCTCCAATCTATATTGTGATTAAAATTTGTTAAATAAACATAAATTAATATAATTTGTACTTCAACATGAAATATATGTTATAGATACCAAATAAAAAGATTCAAGGATAGCAGAAACAAACTAAAGAAGGTAATGGTGGAAAAAAATTGAATTTTGGAGACTCGCTTTATAATAGTAAATAAAAATATTCATATTAAGTTTTAAAATTTATACTATAATACACCATGGGGTTAAACTATATTGACCAGAAACATTATCAAGATGTCAAATAATTGTTTTTATCCACTTATGATTGGTATTTGGTTACCTAAAGACCACCATGAAATTGAAACTAATTGGCGTTGTTTTGATCAATCGGGAAACCTCACCTAATTAATTTACCTAAAAACAACAAATAAATCTACCTCCTTCAATAAAAAGTCAAACTCTAGGATAATTGAAATGAAAGGAGTTAAGATTTTAAAGAACAAACTCAAATGGTTAAATGAAATTAGATCATTACTTACCCCCACCACATTGAGTTTAATAATTAATGGGTTGTTTATATTCAATATATATCCTATTATTTTTAATATCGTCCTGTCACATCCTATACTATTAATTAAACCATAATCAACCTCGATAACTAATGGATATGGGAATATATAGAAAATCATGTGTGGGAAATGTTTTTTTTACGATCATTTTCTAGAATTTATCCCTTTACCTAGTATAATATCTATAAGGGTACTCTGGAATGCAATTTGAATATTTATTTTCCAATATCATTCAAAATAACAATTTATATGGTCATGTGTAAGAATAGTTAATGATAATTTATTAATGTTCACTTTTTTACTTGAAGAGTCCTTTCAACTTCATTATCATCGAAAAAATTCATAGACTATCTTAGTGAGAAAAAATTTCCTCAATAGATAATAATAATTTTATCGGTTTAGTATTATGTCCTCTCAAGTTTGAATTACATCATATAAATACTTGAATCCAGATATTTACATTAGTTAGTATGGTGGGTTAAATTTTTTTAGCAAAACTTGTTTTCCACAAAGAGTATTTCTTCAGCCACAATAATTCCAAATAAATTCATGGACCATTTTATGGAGACCAATTCATAAAATTTAGGATTCCTCGAAAATAATACTCAATTTGGATCAAAAAATAATAATTATGATAAAATTATAGATGTCATTTAAAATAGTTATGATTCAAAAATTGATCAATTTTCACTTTCAACCTCCAAAAAAAACCAATATCCATGACCAATGAAATTAAAAAAAATAGTAAATTAGTGGGATTATAAATCATTCCATTACAGATTAAAATCTATATAAAAATTTTCAATATTATAAATATTAATTAATAAAAAATAATTAGGATATAATTATTCCTCAAAAATCTTATTTGAAAAAGGGGATAGTAATCTTATAAATATATGCTTAAAATTTAATTGTTTAATGGAAACATTTCTATTAAAATATATAATATATTTTCTAAATAATATAATTTTACAAAAAATCAATCAATTAGACTTAAAAATCATGAATATGTTCAAATAGGGACAAAACAAGATATTAATTAATTTTAATTGTAATATTGTTCATATGGAATATAAATTAATGATGATTAATTAATTATAATTTCTAGGTATTATATATTTTCCTTTAATTCGTAGAAAATTCCTAAATAATGTAAATTAATTTCCAGAAAAAATTATTTTGGAAGGAATTAAAAGTTGTATAATTTGAGTAACAAATAGTTATAATGAAATTTTATAGATGGATATGACATATTTAGGATTGTGAAATGATTATATTTGAATTCTAGTGTTATAATTATGATTTTTAAAATAAAATAATTGAATATTTTATGAATTGGGCATAATATTATTTTATAAAAATTGAATTTTTTAAAAATTCATGATATAAGACAAGGTGAATATTATATGGTGTAAAATGTATTAAAATGGATCATTGTCATATAATTTACACCATATATGTAAAAATGAAAATCTTTATTATTTAAATAATAGTTATTATAGTAAAAATAATTTTTCTAAATAATGGATATTCAAATTGATAATGATTAAATCTAATCAATAACATGTATAATTTTATTGTAAAATGTGATTACATCCCAATCATACCATTTCACTGAACCCAAATGAATTTTTCATCATTTATCTTCTTAATAAATTTATTATAATTTATTCTGTTGATAACATACTGATGTTCCGCTCACCACAATTATTAATGGGAACCTAGTAACTCAATTATTTACACTATATTAGGCCATCTAGATTGATTAATATATATATCAGTTTGTTATATATAATTATTTGGACACTTAATAGAGGTTATATTCTTCTAAAAATTTCAACCATATATACGTTTAGATGATATATAAAGGACTAATTTTCAAGATGAGATAATCACCTCAACCGATCATGTTCATTTTTAATCTTCATTACCTCAACCATATTTATGGTATTTATTACACATTAAAAACTAGATTGTCTTAAAAATTATAAATTTAATAATTAATATGAAAATTACATTTTACACCATATGTTCTTGAACATTTTTGAATCTGACACAAACATGATTTATGGTAATCTTTATTCCTTATTTGATTATTTTGGGTTATGACATGTGGTGTGTTGCATGTTGTATTGAAAAAAAATTAAATTATATGGATGTACAAGTTTGGAATACAGTTTTTCCCTATCGTGTACCAAATCCATCCAAAATATGGGACCTTATTTTAGGGGATTCTCACAAGTGACACATGGTATGAAAAAATGTGATCCATATTATGAGTATCCCTCCTCCACAAAAATAATAGGTGCATGGATTTATAATAGTTAGAGGGAAAGAAATGTTTTCTTACCCCAAAAAATCATGCATGATTTTAAATATTATTCTACATTAATTTTTAAAATCTCATGATCTCCCAAAACCCATTGATTTCATCCACCCTTTGACCCTAGTATGAAATTAAAATTGTAATAGATATCCAAATGAATTAAAATCCCTCATGACCACTATTCATAATGATTTGAATCCTAGATGGAAGATTCCCTCCTCTCTCGGTATGTGAATCCAATCTTGGTTCATCTCTCATTATTCTCACATTCATCTCACATTCATTTAGCGATGTAATCATATATTATGGTTAGATCTAAATATATTTGGTGAGATGACGATCTATGAATCTCGATTTAGATATAGATTTATATGATTTTGATTTTCATTAATAACGATTTATGGTTTTCAAAGAGGTATCTAGATATAAGTCATTGTGCCACACAATTTTAGGGGATTTCCATTGAATGGTTATTCTTCAATTTGTTTAGGTATGTGATGTATTATTTATTTTCCATAATTGTTATTTTGATACGTGAATGGTAATTGTGGAATTTTTAGAATTATTTTGCAATTGTCATTCATAAATTTTGTTAATTAATGTTTCCTATTTATTAAATTACCTATTATTTAAAAAATTAATTAATATGAGAATTAATTATGATATTTTTTTGTTGCGATTTAGATTAAAAATCCTGGAATTAATTATGAGACATCAAATTTTTTGATTTGTGATTTTTAATTGTATAATTAATAATGATATTTTGATGTCATGAATTGATATAATTAGTTTTGTGTTAATTATTTGATATTGATATCATAAATTGAGGTAATTTATTGAGGATTTAACTATGCAGAAATGATATTTTGAATATGATAATTAGTCTAGAAATTAATTATTGGAGATTGATTTGAGAGGTTTTATTAATTAATCATTAATTAATTAATGGAAATTACATACTTTCATAATTTGGAATTATTAAGGAAAATTAATTTATAATTAAAAAATAATTAGTAATTATATTTATGTTATTAATTAATTGTTGAATTAATTAATATTATTGATATGATTATTTAATATTTATATTAAATATTGGAATTGTTAAGTCTTACTAATTATTGAATGAATAATTTTATTTTAGTGGATAATTAATTTTTGAACTAATTATGTGTAAGTGAATGGGAACATAGTCATTTAATTCCGAACTAATGAATGCAGACATGGTCATTATAATGAGAGACATGTAAATGGCATGATGTTCATTCCATTATGAAATATTAAATGAGACTATTATCATTATATTTTCTATATCATGAATTATAATGTGGGATTTTAATTACTAGTTAATTAATATGAACATTATAATTCTATTTCACATGGTATGAATTATAACATGCACATTCATGTATGTATTAAAGAACAGTAATAATAGAATTATGTGATATAGCCTCACATGTGAATACATTGGGCTCTGGCATGAGTGAAATCCAGAATTGAGATATGATATTCCACGAAAAATACATTGGGGTTTGTTAAGAGATGAAGCATGTATTAAGAGGTCATATCACCTATAATTATTTGGATTCTAACATAGGATGAAATATGTATTTAGGTACTTGTGTCACCTGGAACCTAAGTAATGTATATTTTCAAATAAATAATAGTTTGATAGTGGGTTAAATGATTATTTATTCATTGTTTATATATGTTTATAAAACCGCATACACTATTATTCAGATTATTTGGTTTAGACACCATTGATGGTGGCCTATTGAGTTTTACTCAAACAATACACGAGCATCATAATTGGCACTCAAGTAGACATTATTATTTTATTATAGGTGAATTAAAAAGGCCCATTTTTATATGTATGACATGGGATAGAGCATGGATGAGGGAACCAGATGGGGTCTGGGATGCGCATTGGAGGCATCAGTGTCTTTATTTTCATATTTACCATGAGACACTTGACATTTACCTTCATGTGTCATGTTATTTTTCTTTAGTTGGATAATTTATTTTCATTAATTTATTATATGGATATATTTTTATTGTTTATGGTCATAAATTCATGAAATAATAATTTGTAAAGACCTGGGAATTCAATGTAAAATTATTTCTTAAATACATGGGAATTTTACGAGTCTGTAGTTTCTGACGGCGCTTTATTCCAAGTCCCAGTGTTCCTGGAATCAATTTTTGAAATTTTGTTCGGGTTCATTTAGTAAACCTACGAGCAGGTTTTTATATCATTTGAACTGGTGCTTGGAATAGAATTATGTGGGCACTATTGAACTCGTTGTGTCTGTGATTGCATAGTAAGACCTTTATCGCAGTTCTGTTTTATCGTGTTTAGAAGTTATTTTATAGGGTTTTAATTAATTTAAATAAATTTAATAGTGTTACATTATTTTTATTTGTTGGGGTTTAATCCTCCAAGGGGAGGTTGGAGGTAGTGCCCACCCATGAAGAACCTCCCTTGGGATGATATGACTAGGTGTTTCCCACACGAGCTTTAACCCCCTTTAACCCCTCATTAATGAGGGGGATGTCTCTTAAACTCCCCTTGATTTTAATGAAGCCAACTCTCCCGTGATTTATTTTTAAACATTCCACCTTCCCTTATAAGTGCATGAAACCAAAAATTATTTATGAGCATTAATTAATTAATTTGAAATGGTTTGAATTCTTTTGCCAAAAATAAAATAATTGGTTGGCTAAACACATTATTTTTCTTGGCAATTCTTTTTTGTGGAGCTTTGGAGATTTCTTGGAAAATGACTTTTGCCAACGAATAACACCCACTTTCCACTGAAGAATGACGAACACCGTCTTCGATCATCGACCAAGCCAAAAGAGAATGATCCGCCAGTGAAGAACATTGATGACACTTCTTCCTCGGACGCTTATCGACGTCAATAAATCGACGATACCTTTTCTTGCGACTTCGTCAACATTAATCGAAATGAGTTTAGGGTTTGAGTGGAATTCTTATCCTTGTTCATTGTCATTCCAACCTCGGTGTAATTATTCCAATTGTTAACAACGTAACAAGGAGGGATCGGACCACATGAACATGGTCCAACCCCCCCCCCCCCCCTCTTTCTGTTGTTCTCGTTTTGTTGATGATGGAGGAAGAGAAATGGTGGATAGCATCAAGTCGACCACGAATAAGACCGACAACGTAAGGCCACCGGGTTGACAAGAGGGCGTGGCATCATCATTCCCCACAAACAGGGGAACCGTGACCATGATGGGGTGTGGCGGAGGTGTTTGCCAACGTTGCGCAGCCTAGAGCCATCAGAGGGTCACGCCCATGTTGTGCCGCGGTGGAGGGGGCTTGAATCCATCGTGTAGCGCAGAGGAACTCGAGGCTACAAAGAATGAGGCACGACGTCATCACACCGCGCGGAGGGTAGTAGGATCACGGCGCCGTTACGCCGCAGCGGAGAAGCCGGTCTAGCCTCCATAGGAAACAGAGGAGAGGGACCCTTATGGTCCCGCATGACCTGGACCGGCGCCACCTAGTACCAGTTGAGGTTATGACCCAAACGACTAATTCATTCATGTGCCAGGGTGTGTTGGCCTCCCCCACTAGGCACGGCCAGGTCGGGCCCCCTTCAGCTGGGCCATCCTCGGCCAGGCAGCCATGGGTCGGGCCACCATTAACCAGGCTGCCATGGGTCGGGATGCCCTTGGTCGGGCCACCATGGGACGGGCAGCCTTCATCTTGGGCGCCCTCGGCCAAGCCGCCACGGGCCGGGCCGCCCACGGCCAAGCCACCCTCTGCAGGGCCACCACGGGCCTTGCCGCCATGGGCCATGCCGCCCTCGGTTAGGCCGCCCACGGGATGGGCCGCTTTCGGCTTGGACACCCTTGGGTCGGGCCGCCCCTTTAGGTCGGTCCAGCCCCTCGGGCTAGGCCATTACATTGGACTGGGTGGGACAAGCGGACCAGGTCGTATCCCGGTACAGACAAGGTCGGGTCGGGTCGGTCAGTTTGTGACGGACCAGACCGGGACCCAGTTGACCCTTTTTCACCTTTTCATACATGTTTTGGACAACAGGTGTTCGAACGATGAACCGTCTGTGGAAATGGAAGGCTTAGAGATTGACAGATCTTTTGGAATACATCGCTCTAGGTTTGGATGCAGTTGGGGTACGACTGGGTGGGTTTGAACCTAAAAACCAATCGGGCCCTTAGAACAGAAATGACAATAACTCACAGACCGGGCGTCCAATTAACGTATAGTCTGTCGCGTTGGGTTCCTTTTGATAAGGCGGAACTATGGGATACATAAACTCATGACATCGTGGTAGTTGATGTATCGACACATGGCTCGAGGCGCAGACCCTGCCGGAAACAAGCGTTCTGTATGCGGGAAACCTAGAGCTGGTTGTGACTGAGATGATAGGATCCTACGTGGACCTACTAATAACAAGGATCCCCCATGGGTTCAATAGCGAAGATATTATACCAGGATCCTCTATGGTTTCGACAGTGATGACTTATGTACAAAAGTTCCTCTGTCTGTTCGACAATGATGACTTCTATACCGGGATCCTCTGTGGGATTGACAGCGCTGATATTGTACCAAGATCCTACGTGGGTTCGACAGAGGAGTTGATTCAGAGGCTACATCTAATCATCTCTATACCTCTTCATGTGTTATATACATGTGTGAGCTGAGTATTGTCTTTCAATCATTATCATCTAGGTGGTTGACATTACTTCCTTTGTGGACTGGGATGTGCGTGGGAACAAGAGTTGGAGCTAGACTGTGACTGGTAACATAGGTATATTTATGGTCATATACATAAGCAGGGTTGGTTGGTACTTCATGATTGTATCTTTATTTTTGTTTTATCCTTAGTGGATTCTAGGAGGCCTTTGTGCGTATCGGGGTCCCATACTGAGTATTGTTATACTCACCCATGCACCGGTTTTTCCCGCACCTTATTATGTTTTGTGCATACGAATATCAGCAGTGATCGAGGCTGAGGAAGACAGACGGGAGGCTGCTTGTAGGTGGACTAGACGGGATGCACCTCAGTTAAAGGTTTTTTGAGATCTGTGCCTACCCTTCAGGTATGATTCTCCGACATACGATCTAGGAGATGTATTCCATTTTTACTTATACTTTTACTTCATGTTCAGATTGTTTTGTATACTGGACCACTTACTTTCAGCACACCTTTCATTTCTATATTATTACTTGATGCTTCTACTGCTTGTGTTACAGTTATAAATTCAATGCCTTCCCTTTTTACCGGGGATTCACCTTTGGTGCTAGTCTCCAGCCCCTGGCCTATGGAAGGGGGGCTTGGGGTAGTCACGACACGAGCCCCAAGGACGGTTCATGAAAAATCGGTATTAGAGGAGTCTGTTTTACCGTAGAATATGAACTCTTATTCTTCTAACAGCATATTTGTTAAGTGTTCGGGGTGTGGTTATAATTTTAAGAAAACCAGTGTTGGTGCGGCGGACGACGTATCCATACACTAGAACACTGACTTCAAATTTCTGGCTCAGTTCACGAAAATACTGATTGGGTGTCAGTTTCCTTTGAAACGTTTTCTTCTGGATTACTATGTGTCAACTCACAAGGTATATTGTTTTACCATGGGGCACTTTATTCTTTTCAAGATGGCCCCACATAGGCATCTTACTACAGTTCTGAGTTTCATACGAGATGGTAGCCCACCAAGTGATGAGGCCTCAGTGCAGGGCCACATCACAGTGGAGGTACCAGTGGTTCCACTACCCACTGGGTCGCCGATACCACCAGATCCATCATTAGAGAGTGCATTCCTTCTTAGTGTGTTGCACGTGTTCCAGCACTAGAGGCCTCCCATGTTCAGGGGAGAGACATACCCACATGTAGCTGAGGATTGGATGGAGGATGTTGTGAGAGTTTTCAAATTGGTAGGGGCACCAGCTGACCTCGTGGTGATCCTTGTCGCAAGTCTTCTGCATGCAGCAGTAGATAGATGGTAGTGTCTGATGACCCAAGTGCATGATGATTCCTCACTACTCTAGGAAGACATTGACAGTCTCTTCCGGTAATAGATTGTTCCATCCACCCTCTGTGCAGTGTGGATACAGGAGTTACTGCATCTACAATAGGGTAGATTGACAGTATCTCAGTACTCAGTGTGGTTCACCAACCTCTCGCGCTACTCCACAGATATGGTACATGACCCATTCTTGCAGGGCCTGGACCTTCGAGTAGGGACTCAGGAAGGGGATCAGGGCTTCAATGATCTCACTCAGTATCCCAACGCAGGCGGGGGTGAAATATAGAGCCCTTCTTTTCGAGAGTTTTCTTGCTGAGCAGACACCAGCAGCGAGACCCACCACTGTGCAACACGTAGCAGAGTCTTCTACAAGCCGACTGTAGACAAATTTCGTAGTGGTCCAAGAGGACCTGTCTATCTGGTGGGTGACCCCATGACACAGTTTCAGTTTTGTGGGGCACTCGAGACACAACCATCCATATGAGGACCAGGCAGTGCTATGCATGCGGTGGGCATGGTCAATTTGTTCATGAATGCCTGACCCACCATGCAGATTAGTAGAATACAATAGAGGGACCTCCCAGGCAGAGGCATAGGTTCGACAATGGTGTTTCACCGTGAGCAAGCGGACGTGGTAGAGGAGCTGGCCGAGCAGCAAGTGGTGGACGATGTTTCGAGGCCCTACCACCAACAACACCTGGAGGTCCACCCCGACAACATAGAGCTGGTAGACATGGGTGGGATTAGCTCTAGTTAGTCGATTCATATAATCACAGTGCACTTGAGATGATTTGTGGTACTATCTGTTTCTAATCTACATTGTTGCAGAACTCATTGACACGTGTGTGAGTCATTATTTTATTGTCACTTCCTTCGTTCGGAGCTTGGAGAATCCGACAGAGCCGTTATCTCAATCCTTACGACTACAAACTCCTAAGAGAGAAGACTCGACAATTGCGCACTAGTTCCAGTAGGGTGAGCTTACTCCAAGAGGCAAGAGCATTGGCTAGGATCTCCTCATAGCGGCGTCGACACCTTACAACATCATCTTCAGTATGGACTGGTTATCCATAGTTCATGCTCATATTGACTGTATTAGGCAGAATGTGTGGTGTGACCACGATGATGAGATAATTATTACCTTCCCCAGTGATAAAGGAGCCTTTGAAACATATGATGGACTTACCTAGAGGAGGGGGCAGCCGATCACACATCAGTTTTCTAGCCTCATTCTCAGAGCGGTTGATGTGCGGATTCCGAGTATTCCTTTTGTGGTGGATCAGTGATCAGATGTTTTCACTGATTATGTACCAGGACTACCTCCTCATAGGGAGGTGTACTTCTACATTGACATGTACCTCAGGTTGGCACCGATATCTACTCCATCATATCAGATGGCTCCCACCGAGCTTTGTGAGATGCAGGTAAAGGTGGAGGACTTGTAGGGGAAGGGATTTATCTGACCTAGTGTTTCACCCTAGGTATCCTCGATTCTATTCACCAAGAAGGCAGGTGGGAGGTTGCATCTGTGTGTTGATTATCGTCACCGGGACCTGGTGACCTTGAAGAACAAGTACCCACTTCTAAGGATTTAAGACCTCATTGATCATCTCAAGGGAGCATGATGGTTATTGAAGAGAGACCTTAGGTCTGGCTATCACCAGCTTAGAGTTCGAGATGAGGATGTGCAGAAGACAACCTTCAGGTGTCGTTATGCCCACTACGAGTTCTTGGTTATTCCCTTCGGAATATCCAATGCTCAAGCAGTGTTCATGAGTCTCATGAACAGGATCTTCGAGCCTCATCTCTATCATTTTGTTGTAGTCTTCATCGAAGATATACTGATCTACTCGACTACTGAGGAGGTGAATATCTACCATTTTTAGGTAGTAGTGGACACACTCCGAGAGCACCAGTTTTATGGTAAGATCTCGAAGTGCCAGTTTTGGGTTCGAGAGGTTCTCTTCTTAGGACATGTAATCTAAGAGGATGGAGTGGCATTGGATCATGTGAAGATTGAGGAGGTTCTTTCTTGGGAGAAACCCAAGAGTGTGACAGATGTAAGGAGTTTTTTGGGACTGTCTTGGTACTATTGGTTATATTTGTTAAACTTCTATAGTGTTGTAGCACTACTTTTAGAACTTACAAAGAAGGAGACACCCTTCATGTGGTCAGAGAGATACCAGTAGAGCTTTCAAGAGTTGAGGATGAGGTTAACTAGTGCTCCCATATTGAGGCTATCAGAGGAGAGAGTTGGGTACGTAGTTTACAGTGATGCATCAGGGACCCGACTCGGGTGTGACATGATGCAGGAGCGAGTAGTGATCGTGTATGGTTCTCGGCAGTTGAGACAAAACGATCATAACTATGCTACTCATGAACTAGAGTTAGAAGTAGCGGTATTTTCGTTGAATATGTGGTGGCACTATCTTATGGGCGAACGCTTTACAGTCTACTCTGACCACCAGAGTCCCGGGTACATCTTCTCATAGAAGGATCTAATCCTGAGACATCGGCGTTGGCATGAGTTCCTCCCGGAATATGACTTCAAGCTAGTCTATACTTCTGGGAACGAGAATGTAGTAGAATATTCTCTCAGTATGAGATCAGGCATTCAGCTGCTTGGAGAGGTGACAGAGTAGCTGGCCAGATTGAAGATATCCTTTGTGAATAGTGATGGAGAAGCCTTTCGATAGTCTCTCACTGTCATTCCTCCACTTCTCTAGTGAGTCAGAGAGGCAGATCATGGTGGATTTGACTGTGAGATGTGACGTCCTCAGATATCCACAGGGTAGGCACCTGATGGATTTTCTAAAGGTGGGGAGCACGTCCTTCTCTTCAGAAGACGTACAATGGTACCAGTTTCACTTTAGTAGGATGTGTTGATTAAGTTCCACACATCTCCTTTAGCGGTACATCCAAGAGTGGGGAGGATGTATCAGGACCTCCGATGAAAGAACGGGTGTCTAGTTATGAAGAAGGCAGTAGCAAATTTTGTCTCATGATGCCTCACATTTCAGCATGTGAAAGAGGATCACTAGTTTCTAGTAGGATTTTTTCATCACTTAGTGGTCCCTGTGTGGAAGTGGGACGAGATATCTATGGATTTTGTGATGGGAATTACATGTACATCTGGAGGACACGACTCTATCTGGGTGATTGTTGACCGACTCACCAAGTCGGATCACATCCAACCAATCAGTGAGCATGGTTTAGTAGATAACTTTGGATACCTCTACATACAAGAGATTGTATAGCTTCATGGTGTTCCATCTATGATAGTATCCAATAAAGTTGCTCATTTCCCATACTGTCTATGGAAGGGGTTGTATGAGGATTTCAGGATGCAGCTTTTCTTGAGCACCGCCTTCCATCCTAAGACATATGTTCAGACTGAGAGGACTATTCTGGCTCTCAAAGACATTCCTTGTTCATGTGTCCTCAACATTGATAGAAGTTGGGAGGATCATTTAACCATGGTAGAGTTTGCATATAATAAAATATAATACTCCACCTTCAAGATGGCACCTTTCAAGGCATAATATGGTTGACCATGCAGATCGCTTTTGTGCTAGTCTAACCCAGGGGAGCCATCACTTATTTGACTAGATATGGTGTAGGCTATGAAAGAGAAGATTCAAATCATCTAGGAGCAGATGAAGACTGTACAGAGTTGGCAGAAGTCATATGTTTATTGGATATGAAGACCCCTGGAGTTCGAGGACGGTGACCACATATTTTTATGGGTCTTCCATCGACGAGGTCTACTGAGATTTGGCCAAGGCGGCAAGTTATCTCCATGATTCATACGACCGTTCCAGGTCCTCAATAGAGTAGGTGAGGTGGCTTAAAACCTGGACCTTCCACCTCAGTTGCACTGGGTTCACACATTCTTCCACGTAGCTCAGATGAGGAGACACGTGCACGACCAATCCCACATCATCGACCACGGGGAGATGAACATCGATGATGGTACGACTTCCATGGAGGTTCCAGTGGAGAGTGAGGATTGATAGGAGTAGGTCTTGTGTGGACAGTCGATACCTCTAGTGTGCATTCGCTGGCAGCATGTGAACCTCTATGAGAGAACATGGGAGAGGGAGGCTCAAATGAGTGATCAATACCCCCATTTGTTTCTGTAGTGTGAGTTGTAGCTTACGAAGACGTAAAGCCCGGAGGTGGGGAGAATGTAAAGACCCATAAATTCTGTGGAAAATTTTTTCATAAATACATTGGGATTTACAAGTATGCATTTTCTGACGGCACTTGATTCTAAGACCTGGTGTGACTGGAATCAATTTCTTATGTTTTTTTCGGGTACGTTCATTAAAGGTAGGAGCAAGTTTTTATATCTTTTGAACCAGTGATCGAAATAGAATTTCGATGGCATCGTTGAACTCACAACATTAATTATTTCTTAGTAAGACTGTCACCGCATTTTCATTTTAACATGTTTGGAAGTTAGTTTTTGATGTTTTTAATTAATTTAAATAAAAATAATACTGTTACTTTATTTTTATTTGTGGGGGTTTAATCATCAAAGGGGAGGTTGGAGGTGGGGCCCACCAATGAATAACCTCCATTGGGAGGATATAACTAGGTGGGGCCCACACAATCGTGAACCCCCTTTGACCCCTTTTTTATACTGGGGAAGTCTCTTAGACTCCCCTTGAGTTTAATGAAGCCAACTCTCCATTTATTTAGTTTGAAACTTTCTACCTTCCCTCATAAGTGTGAAAAACCACAAATTAAATACGAGCATTAATTAATTAATTTTAAATGGTTTGAATTCATTTTCCAAAATTAAAATAATGGGTTGGATAAACACATTATTTTGGTTGGCGATTCTTTTTGGTGGAGAATTAGAGAATTCATAAAGAATGAATTTTTCAAACGAAGAATACCCACTTTCCACCGAAGAATGATAAACATAGTCTATGGTCTTTGAAGAAGCCAATAGAGAAGGATCCTCCCACGAAGAACGCTGATGATGCTTCTTCATCGAATGTACCTCGATGTGCACGAATTGACACCACCTTTTCCCAATACTTCTTCAACATTCATCGAAACGAGGTAGGGGTTTGAGTGGAATTATTATCCTTGTTCTCTATCATTCAAACCTCTGTTTAGTTATTCCAATTGTTAACAACGTAACAAGGAGGACTCAGAATACAAGAACACGGTCCGACCTTCCCCCCACCCTTGTTGTTGTTCTTGTTGGGTTGATGACAGAGGCAGAGCAATGGTGGCCGGCATCGGGCCGACCGTAAATAAGACATACGGCACAAGGCCGCCGGGTTTCCAAGATGGCATGTAAGAGTTGTGCCACACAAAAGGGTTGAAGTGGCCAAGACGGGCCGGGGCGGAGGCGTGCAACACTATCACGCCGCGAAGGGGCAGCAGGGGGTCACGACCATGCCGGGCCTCGGTGGAGGATGCCCGGTGCCATTGTGCTGCACAGAAAAAATAGAGGCTGCGGCCAGGCCAGGTCACGGCGAAGGAGGCGCGACGCCGTTGTGCAACGCGGAGGGCAGCAAGACTATGACACCGTCGTGCTGTGGTAGAGAAACCAGGCAGCCAATCCCGGCCGGCCGCAGGGGGAACTGGAGGAGCTGGACCCTTAGGGTCGTGCATGACCTGGACCACCGCCACCTGGCTACGGTTTGGGTTACCACCCGAACAGCTAAGCCATTCAGTTGCCAAGGGTGCACACCTTACCCCTGTGTGTGGCCAAGTCATGTCGGCCTTGGCTAGCCCCCGGCGGGGCCGACCGCCCTCACGCGGGTCGATACGGGCCGGGCCACCATCGCCCGGGCCACCCTCAGCCGGGCCACCACGAGCCGGGTCACCTTCACGCAGGCTGCCCTCAACCGGGCTGCCATGGGCCAGGCCGCCCTCGTCCGGGCCGCCCACGGGTCGGGCCGCCCTCAACATGGCTGCCCATGGGTTGGCCACTTTCGATCGGGCTGCCCTCGGTTCAGGCAGCCCCATTGGGCCGGGCCACCACCTCAGACCTAGTCATTACCTCGGACTGGGTCAGACCCGCTGACTGGGTCGGATCTTGGTGCGGTCTAGGTCAGGTCAGGTCAGTCCAGGTGGTCCGGACTGGACTGGGACCCAGTTGACCATTTTTCACCTCTCCGTCTGTCTTTTGGGCTACCGGTGTCCGAACGATGAACCGTCTGCAGAAACAGATGGATTAGTGAAGGATGAGACTTTTGGAATACCCCGCTTGATGTTTGGATGTAGTTGGGGTATGGCTGGGTTGGTTTGAGCCTAAAAACCCACCGGTCCCCTAGAATGGAAATGCATATAACTCACAAACCGGGCATCCGATTGACATGAATTCTGACTCGTTGGGTTCCTTATGATAAGGAGGAACTATGGGATACATCAAATCAATACTTTGTGGTAGTTGACGTATCGACACATGGCTCAAGGAGTGGACCCTCCCAGAATCGAGCATGTTGTGTGCATGAATCCTAGATTTGGTTGCGACTGAGATGATTGGATCCTATGTGGACCTACTAATGTACCAGGATCCTCTGTGGGTTCGACAACGAGGATACTATACATGGATCCTCCGTGGGTTTGACAATGATGACTTCTATATTGGGATCCTCTATGGGTTTTATAGTGATGTCTTCTGTACTGGTATCCTCTGTGGGTTCGACATCACTAATAATGTTTAAGGATCCTACATGGGTTTGACAGAGGAGATGATTCAGAGGATACATTGAATCATCTCTACCCATCTTCATGTGTTGTATAACTATGTGAGATGAGTCTTGTCTTTAAATCATTATCATCAAAGTTATTTTCTTTACTTCCAATGCGGACTAGGTTGGGCTTGGGCTCGAGAGTTGGAGTCAAACTATGACTGGTAACTTAGGTATATATAGGAGAATATACCTATGTAGGGTTGGTTGATACTTTGTGATTCTATTTTTCATCTTAGGTTTATCCTCAGTGGATTCTGGGAGATTTTTGGGGGTCTCGGGGTTCGCTACTATGTATTTTTATACTCACCCCTACACGGGCTTCTCCCGCACCTTGTTTTGTTATATACAGATGATGGTCAATAGTGATCAAGTCTGAGAGTGATGGATGGGAGGCTGCTTAGTGCTGGACTAGATGAGACGTATATCATGGAAGATTTTTTTGAGATCTTTACAAACCCTTTAGGTAGGATTCCCTGGGGGACGATCCAATAGATTTTTTCCCTTTTTACTTGTACTTGTACTTGTTAATCAGATAGGTTTGTATATTGGCCCAGTTACATTAGGCACACCTTTCGTTTCTATATTAGTACTTGTTTCTTCTACTAATTGTGATCAGACTGTGTGTGTTGCCGTTTTAAAGGCAATGCCATCCCATATTATTCGGGATTGACATTTGGTGCTAGTCGCCAGCCTCTAGCCTATGGAAGGCGGGTTTGGGGTAGTCACGACATGGGCCCTGAGGATGGGTCGTGACATGATTATTATTTTCACTTGTATATTATTCGGTTAAAAGAGTGTATATTCTCCCCATTATTGACTTATGAAACCATCATTTCTAGTTGGAATCCACTTTCATATGGGGATGTGTTCATTAGGTCTTGTCATAGACTGACACATGGCATTTGTGTGTGGATCCCATGCTGGGACCTTTCAAAATAGTATTATATTAGATATCTTTTATTTTAATTTTTTATAATATTTGTGAATGGTTGAATCGAGACTTCGTAGAGAAGGGAGTTGGACATGATTTTCAATATTAGAGTTGAAAACCCATGTATTGGAATTACCCAAGGAACTGGGGTGGGATAGTTTTTCTTTCAATTTTTTTATAGGTGAATATTATTTCACATGTGGTGATTCACTAGGTGTGTGATGTAAAAGTTGTAATTAAAATATTCTACGAATTTACACATCGCCTAGAATGGAATGATATTTGAGTCAACATTCATCATTCTAGAAACACATGATTATATTTTACCATGCATAATTTTAGACACACACATGAAAATGATTTTTGGAAATTTTTTGGAACATGAAATCTTTTTATTTTATTGTTAAAATGAAATGAAAAAGGAATGTAACATGAAATTGATAAACATTTATAAGTATTATTGATATGAATAAATGGGTGTCTAAATGTGAAAATTAAATAATGATAATGTTTTATACCCTTCTTAAGCAGGACCTAGGTGTAGGATGGTTAAGGTTAGTGAATGTTCCTCAGTTTTGACTGTGTGGAAGGGTTTGGGAAATTAAATATTACGAATTCTTGTGTTTTATCTTCTACGCAAACATTTTAATTTTTTGATATGTTTCCTAAGGTTTATTTTTTCATTGAGGTAGTATACCTCCATGAAATAAATGTTTATAGGACAATCAGAGTTCATGGATAGGGATGAACCTCCAATGGTGCAACCTAAGT
The DNA here is from genome assembly GCA_963277665.1 of Viscum album. Lineage (NCBI taxonomy): Eukaryota > Viridiplantae > Streptophyta > Magnoliopsida > Santalales > Viscaceae > Viscum > Viscum album. The sequence continues at coordinate 1,219,789,282 of OY728159.1, forward strand.
CACTGATTTGGTTAGGTAAAGAATCATGGAAGAATATTCAAATGTACTTTTCTCACTTTTCACAATTTATAGAATGAGACCCAATGTTTGTTGTGGAGAGTATGCATGTACTAATGAGAAATGTTCTGTTGCAGAATCATCCAAATTCAATTGGAGAGGGTGGACTTAAGGGAGTTGAGTTCTGTGTTGGGTCCATTGAGATGATATATGACCATTGGAAGACAATTACTAAGAGGAGGGTCATGTTTGATAATTTTATTATACGAGGATCCAAAAAGAACTAGTGGTAAATTCAGGTGATTTCTAGAAAAACTAACAATATGTTACAAAATGAATTATTATAGGGTGCTCGGAGAACTTCACTTTAGAGATGTTGTGAATGGAGAGAGTAGTGAAGTTCATGTGGTTCACTAAGGGGGATATGGTTATAATGGATTGCGCTAGATGATTTACAGACCTGTAACACTTTCCTTTATAATTTGAATGAATGAGGCATCTATGGAGAGATTCTTCTGATATGGACATATGTGATTGATTATGTCCTAAGGTAACCACTTTTTATTAAATATTTTATCTTATGTGGTTGATAAGGGTCTCTAGCAGAGTGTAACATGAAGGAATATTATAGTACTAGATTGATAAAAGCTACTAGATGATCTATAAGTGTGAGTTCTGAAAGAAAGAAGCGCAGTTATTAGAACATTATGTTAGGATGTGGGAAGCATGGTGCATAGATAAATGGATCTGTTGTGCACTACAATAATATTGTGATATTCCATCAGTACAATCAACCGCGGCACAATTTTTGAAACTGTCCCAGACCATTATTTGGGTGAATATATTGTGGTTGAATTGGAGATATATAGATGTTTTATTGGACATAATGATATATAGCCAATGGTGGATGAGCTAGAAAAAACAAGGGTACAGTTATGGGATATTTTTTACTATATAATCCTAGAATCAATAGATCTACAGGCCAAAGAGGAAGAGGTAGTGGAAATGATTTATTTATGAAAGAGAGAACATATCTGGAGACTGGTGAAACATAAAGGATTGAGACTACATCATAGGGAATAGGGGAAAGAAAAATATATTCAATGCATTATACACTTGTGGTTACGAAGGTTGGACCATCGTTAAGGATATTCAATAATCTTGTACCATATACATTAGAAAAGTCCTTATTTGATAGGGATGCCTCTCGTTCCATTATATCATCATAACATATAAATGGATTGATCATTGTGATGTATTTTGTGTGCAAAATAATAATAATCGATATATTTTTTGGAGTACATTGTAGATATTTCTATTTGTGAAATTTATTTTCTATTGATATAAGAGAGCATCATTTTCTATGGGATCTCTATATTCATGATATATATTACTTTGAAATAATTATGGGTATGTAGTGGATATTCACAAACAGATCCCCAATTTATTTTTATCCTTGGAGAGTGACCTTTAAAACTCATATGGGTAAAATATATATTCATAGTGGAGAGTGGGATATCAAGGAAGGCTGGGAATGGACAAATACTCATCAATTGAGAGATCTCAAAGGAAATGTTTCTAGTTAATTGTGGGATGATGGAAGAGTAATGCATGATATATTTCCACTAGCAGTGGAATATTTTTAGAATTTTTTTCATAATGATATCTCGGGGTTTCTACCATAGTGATATGGGGAATTCATTATTGAGCTCATTCCCAATTATGATCATGTTTTTATTCCATCGTATTAAATGGAATTAACAGAGCATCAAGAAATCGATAATCAGCAAGATGGTTTTTAGGATAATGGATTTATACATCCATGGACATCACCTTGGGGTTATATAGTTTATTTTCTACAAAATATTATGAGAATCGATATTTTTTTGTTGATTACCAAAAGATGAATAGGTTGATTATAATGAACCGATACCCTCTTCAATGTATCTATATTATATTTGTGTAGTCTAGAGGAGCATGTGTTTTTTCACATATTGAAAATAGATTAGGGATTTATCAACTATGATTTCATAATTCTGATATATTATTTACTACATTCAGAAGAAATTATGGGCTATATGAGTTTATGATAATACCGTTTGTGTCGACAATGTACTAGTAGTTTTTTTTGGATTTGATAAATAGAATCTTCCACCCATACCATGATCTGTTTTTTGTAGTACATTTAGATGAAATATTCATGTAATAAAAGACTCGTGAAAATCATTCATGACACCTTGATGTCATCCTAAGTACAATAATAGAGAATCTATTATATTCCATGATATCGAAGTGTTAGATTTGGATTGATTAGGTACACATCATGGGACACATCACATAAGAGGTAGGTGTGTTAGTGGATGTAACAATGTTTCTGAAGTGGTTTATTATGAGAATCCAAATATTTTATTTGGTATCAATTGATTTCCAGGGTAAGCTAGATGTTATCAAAGATTCATCCTAGAATTTTCTCAAATGGGATGCACTACTTTTGGGCTAGACCGAAAAGGGCATAAGGTTTGATTGGATAGATTCATATAAGAAGGACGTCTAGGATTTTAAGAGTCATCTGACATATTCCATGATCATGATGTCACTAATTCCATTTCAAAAGTACATAGTTCATTGTGATTCATATGGGGTTAGGCTTGAAGCTATATTGATGTAGGCAGACAGTGATGTTGCCTATGGGTATCAAAAGATGAGGCCACATGAATGGAATGACCCTCTGAATGACATAGATAAAATATCTATTGTTTATAATTTAATTTTTGGGAGTCATAATATTTTGGGAGAGATGTTTATGGTGCTTACCAATCACAAGAACTTACATTATATCTTCTCTCTATGAGTGTTTGATCTCTGGTAGAAGAGATTGGTTGAGTATATTCAGTATTTGGATTTTTATGTAGAATATACACATATGAATGTAAATTGTGTGGGTAATTCATTGAGAAATAAATCAGAGGCACATATTTTTTGGGAGTATATTTATGAGTAGAGGATGTTGACTTTTCCTCATGAGATGCATGTGTAGGTTTTTTTGAGTCGCGAGAGGATGCCTATCATATATGTTTTAGTGGAGTTTATACATTTTAGATGCATTAGAGTCATGAAATATGACGTTTTCAGATGTTTTATGTAACGCAATGACCCCAGTTACCCAGATTTGGTGCATTATTACAAAACATTGGCATGATCACAAAAGTTCAAGGCTCGAAAGACCAATGAGTTTAGTATCCATGGAAAAACTAGATATATTCATATGTATTACATTACATCATAAAATGATTAAAAAAACTACTACAAAATCTTTTCGTCATATCACATTATATTATCCTTGAAGGTGATTCAGAAAATACTTCTTCACATCCTGATAAAATATAAAACATTGAAACTGGTGCGCTCGGATGCTCATTAAAGATAACAGTATACCAAAAACTTTCATAAATAAACATAAACATTTAAGGAAATGAATAACTAAAACAAAATCCTTTTAAACATGATCATCAGCATAATATGGCAACGATAAAATGAAATGATTCCACTTACTTATTCACATGTATATTATACTAGTCTAATAATCACATTCAATATCAATAATTAATTTCATAATGATGGAATATATAATGTCATACTATCGTATCCACATAGTCAATGCCTTGTGCCAAGACTACAAATAAGATTTTTTCAAGGCCTTGATCCAAGACACTAGTTTGTCTCATTATACCTACCGATGAAAAGAGAAGCTATAGAGGTCTCCACATATCACTTAAAAAGTCCAATGCATTCCTCACATGAACAGGTTTAAAAAAACACAAACATTCATATTAAAACTAGCATAAAAATGTAAACACTTTCTCCATAAAACATAAATGGTATAAAAATAAAACATCCACATTCAAACATATCACAAAACCATCAATACAATTAATAAGTTTTGAATCATAATAAATCAATTTCAAATAAGTTTAGAATCCATAAAAGGATGTTGTCATAGATGAAATCAAAACTATTTGGGAGAAATATCTCTTTTTTGGAAATCATTTAAACGTAAAACAATTATAAAAGAAAACATTTACTTTTAAAATATTACTATAAAAATTTAAACAATGCTTTGAAGATTTTATAATTGTAGAAAATAGCCACACCCACTGTATATGTTAAAAAAGACATTCTTACCGTAATTTTGTCGAAAAGGTTAGAAAGGACCTTGTTTGGAAAATGACGGAATGATTCCATTATAAAAATCTTATAAAAATTAAAACAAGGCTATACTGACTTTCACCCATAGTCTATAAAATAGTAAGAATGTTTGGAAATACATTTTTATGAAACAAGGATGTGGATGATAAAGAGGTCCCAATAGATAATTACATATAAACAATCTCGGATAATGAAGAGATTTTGAAATAAACCCTTACCTTGTAATTTTCCGTGGAGAAGGGTAGGTTAATCTCCTGTATAATAGTCAAATAATTTTTATTAAATTATATAAGAACCATATACATAAATATGATATCATATATGATCTTTTAATATTTCATTGTTAATAATATTTTAGTATTATCGTTATTTCGGGTGTTCACTAACTCGTTTTATTTTATATGTTCTGTTACATAAGACATGTTTGTTATCCATAGGTTCTATAATATTATTATCGAAAAATATATCAATTCCTTAAAAATTATTCGTAATCATCATATGAAAATTTTCTTGAATGGATACGATGGGGAATGAATCTCATCACGTTCGTGGAGACGGTAGTCCGTACGTACACATGAGCAACAATATCATTCTTTTGATATTAAAATAATATATAATTGGATGGTGTATCATATATACAGAATCATTATCATGTTATATTGATTATTTACATGAATTTGAAATCATTATTATAACCATCCAAAAAATAGTGTATTGAATAACAATTACACCACGACGTGGAGACGGTAAGCCGTACGTACGCACGTATGGTGACATGTCATTCAAAGGATGGATAGAATAATGAATTTGGTTGTACCTTATTTATAATAACATACTAGTATATAGAATATACTTGTGTTATTATTTTATAATTTAAACAACAAAGAAAAAAGAAGTGGAAGAAGAAAGGAACATGAAAGAGGTGGTGAGATTTTTACCTCTTCTACGGGTTCTTCATTTTGATTTGATCAAAAGGGATCCTTAAGTAGGGTTTATGAATAAAAAAATTCCTATAGGTTGAAGTTAGGGAAGTTTAGAGGATATTTGGGCAGGCTTTGGTCGAACCAAAAGGCTTTCAAGGAATGAATTTTAGAGAAGGGCGAGTTCCCTTTTATAAGATGGGTGAGGGGCACATTAGGAAAAACTTAAAATATTATTTTATAATAAATTAATATTCAGTTTATAATGTCTCCAAAGTGACTCATTTCGAGGATAAGGTGGGTATGGGTCGAAATCCTTTAAAATAGTAGATTTTATATAGCTTAGGGTCACTATATTAACCTTATCATTTATATTTATCTCTTAGTTAAATAGTTTGACATTTACGATGTTTCTTTGTATTTTCATATTATATGGTTAATAAACTCCATATAACTAGCCATGTGAACCCCAAGTGGTTCATTTTTAATATATATATCCTTATATAAGTCATTTTTCCAAAACATAGATTTTTAGTAATTGAATTTCAATTAATAATACAATATATTATTTAAATACTCATTTATGTCAATTTTGACACTATTTTATAATTGATTTTTATAAAGTCCTATCTAATTTATTGATTCGAAATATATTAATTTAAGAAATACTAAAATGACATATTAACCAATAAAAATCGTGTATGGCATCAAAACTATAAATTATATTTATTTTATCATTTATAATGCCAATTATATGATTCTTTCATTAATACTGAAAACACTATATAATAATTGTGTCATATATAAATCTAATTATTCAACGTATAAAACTTATAAATAAAATAAAATAATGTAGGAAATATTTTTATATTTGTAATGAATAAATATAGTGGAATATATAACTTATATAACCCTATTTAAAATTGATTTTCTAAAAGGTATATGCTTACGTCATTTTTGTATTTAAATTAACAAAATTAATATAACGTGTCATTATCACTTACAATTGGATCCATGGGGTCCCAAAATCGACCCAAGGAATCCCATGGTCAGAAATTCATCATAAAATAGGGTTAGGTCATTTGTTATGGTAATTTTATATTATTATAATATTATTTTTTAACCCTTATTTACCGGATTTACCCTTTAACGATGGTAAATAAAATATTTACCGAAGTTTTTATTTAAAATGTCTAAAAATAAAAGTAACCTATATACACAATTTATACCACCTAATTATAATTATGAAATCCATTTTTTTAAATTCAAACCCTAGAAGTGTATGAAATTAATTTAAAATTAATTCATGTTGTTATAACAAAAAACATGTTTTAAAAAAATAATAACTATCAAAATATTGACACTTATTTATGTCGAGTTTAAATGTGAAATTACATCTTAAATGGTAAAAATATATTCTTATTATACTTTAAATCCAATCAATTTTATAATTTATCACTATAAATTATTTTGATTAAAAAAGTTATTTTTAATTAAAGTTTAGTATTTTTCAATATTCATAAAATATTGGAAGTTCTCAGAAAAATACCAAAAACTCATCCTAGGCTAATTTCATTATTCCTAATCCTAAAATGTAGTCCATTTTTAAATATAAATTTTATAATTTTTCAAAATGTGGGTATTACTATTCATAATGGCTAGTTTGTTTGGTTGTGGTGTGTGTTAGAACTCGAAGTTGTGTACAACACACGCTACTATATTATTAAAAGGTAATCGTACCATGGAAGCATGGGGTGTTAAATTTTACCTTGAGCGAAATCCATAAAGGAGGGGAGTCACCTTCATATTGGACCACTGATGAGTGTAAAATCATCTATGTTGGGAATCAAGTTGTTGTTCTTATGAGTATATGTGAGGAGTTGTTGTGGTAATTTCATGCCTCCAATTGGGTCTTACATTCATGTGTAACCAAAATTTACAGGGACCAACAATGAAAGTTTGAGTGTTATGGAATGAAAAAAGAGATATATGGTTTCATGACATGATGATACACCTTTCATTATGTGAATGTAGAGAATCAACGACCTGAATGTTTGCGGCAGACCATTCCCATTACGGAATGGAAGCTGGATGATGAGACTGTGGATGTTGGGGTGGTAATTCTAACGATTCCAAGGATGAATGACAATATCAATGTTATTGCGAATTGACTGAAAAATTTATCACATTTCTTACCTATATGAGATACCTTTTATGTGGATCAGGTAGGAAATTTTTATGATCGGGAGATAGTATGCCTGCACAGGGTTCCATGGACTATAGTTTCATATTTGGAATCAAATATGACTTTAAATGTTTTGAAGGGATCCTATATTTCACATAGTACACATGTATTGTTCAATACATCATTTCAACCATATAATTATGGGTATTCAAAGCGTACTATAAAATTGATTGATGATATTCTATGGGCTCATGTTCTTGAATGTAGTGGGTATTGGGAGAAACACAAGAATTTACTGTAATTATCCTATAAGAGAATATATCTAGGAAACAATAAAAATAGAAATATATGGGGATTTTTTGGTAGGTAATTAAGATCACCATTATGTTTTATGGATTTTGGTGATTCTATAATATTTTTAACGAGTCTCATTCAAGGGACACCAGAGTTGGTGCTGCTATTTTAAAATACTCTAACTACGACATAGAGTATACAAAAGTCATATACTGATAGAAATTGATGACACCTAGAGTTTATAAACTGTGATCATATAATCATTAATTTGTTTCATTGAAAAAATAACCATATGATAAGGAGACATGTAATATTGGTGACCATGTTATTCATACTATTTGAGTATAATTTGATAATCATGACATTGTCATTCTAATTAGCTATTTTAAAAAAATACATCTCGATGATTGATGTTTTACATGTATCCCAACATGAGTAGTATAACATCAACCCTTATCATTGATCTATGTGGATGATGTTGATATTGAGGTTGATGTGTCATTTGAGTAGAATCAAATACATATGTTGTATCATGGTGAGAATGTGTTTTGAGGAATGATGGTGTTGAAAGATTGAATATTGCTGAAATAGGGGCGTGTAAAGGAGGATAAATGGGAAATGAAAGCAGATATGCAGGCTCAGTGTCACAGAATTTTTTTCTATGAATATTATGGATGCTTGGGAGTGAACCTAGAAAATGATATGTTATACAGTGGGGAGATTATAAGATCCCAACTATTTCTAGAGATTTATTGAAAATGAATTCATCTATTATTTTTTACATATTTGAATACTTTTTTGTGTAATGACATTCTAAGTGTTTGGGTAGTTTTCTTTGAATAACGAAAATTATATTTCACTACATAGTTGTGGTATATTTCTCCCTAACATTGGTCCCTATCCTAGAAAATCGAATGAACCCTTGTGGAGGGGATTCACATGGTTAGTGAACATTTTCAAAAATAGTTATCCTCTTAAGAGTAATTGTTCTCCCCTGAAATAACCTTCCAATTATTTAGGTTTCTGGTTATGGAAAACTGTGTTCCCCTATTAAACGAATAGTTTATGACTTAAAATGTGTTTAAATAATAATTTTTAAAATACCTGATCCCCTGAAACATGCCAATTTTAATCCTCATTCGACCCTAGGAGGTCTTTCACATTTTGGCTCAATATAGTTGAATTGTAATCCCTACAAACCGTAGTTATTCATTATTTAATTCATTGATCGTTGGTCCACACCTCTCCGAGATTGTGATTCCTATTATAATTCCTCTGTCTTTCCTCTACCATTCTTTTCTCTTTCGTTTGGCGATGTAATATTCTATTATACATAGATCAAAATCTTTTTGGTTAGATCTAGATATATGATTGTAGATAAAAGACTATAAATATAAGATCTTCAGTTTTTTTAAAATTTTGATAAAGGGTTTTGATATTCGGTTCTCATTCTATGTCATTGTCCTCTCAATTTTTTGTGGATTTCCATTGATAAATTATTCATCGATGATATGGTGTAGGTTGTATAATATTCAATTCTAATATTAATGATTTTGTTATGGGTATAAATGTAATAGAATTTATATAATTCATTTGCAGTTGTAATTCCAAAAAATGGGTATTAATGCATCCAATTAAATAATAAATGTATTTTGGAAGTTGATAAATAATTTAGGAATTAATTATTCAATTTATGATTGTAATTTAGATAATTTATTGGGGTAATTAATTATGATATATTTAATTATGGAATAAATTATGTTATTTCGATGTCATGATTTAAGTTAATTCATTTTGGGATTAATTTTGTTATGCAGAAATCAATGATTTAGATTATTAATTATGTAATTAATTAATATGATTTTATATTGTGAATGAGACAATTAATTTTGAAAATTAATTCTGGGAATTTGATTAATGAGGATTGATTAATTAATTATTAAATTAATTATTGGGAATTATATACATAAATAAATGGGAAATTAATTACGGTAAATTATGTGATAAAATAATTGTTAATTTTAAATGAAATTGGAGTTATTAAATAATTATATAATTAATTAGTATTATTGAAATGATTAGTTTATTTAGTAGACCGTCACAGCTATTTGGAAGCCTCTAGTACAAAATATAGCACACTTGATGTCATGTGAAAAACTAGCTTTTGGAAACTATGTTTGGAAGCCATGAAAAGACATTAAATATACCCTCGTTCTCCTAAAATGAGAAATGAAATTATTTCTCCTTCGTATTTACATATTATTGTCTCCACGTAGAGATGCAATTCAATTTTAATCCCCATCAATTATAGATGGATATTATGATGTGTTTATTGTTTATATATGTTATTTATATAAAAAATATTATTATTTAATTATAATATCATCTCTATATTCGTATCATCAAATTAATTTTTGAAATGACATCATCACTCATGTGTACGTGTAGACTACCACCTCCATGAAGTTATGTAATTTATTTCTAATGTATATTTTAACTGGATGGAAATGAGAATGAATTTTATAAATATGATATATATAAATATATAAATATATTATATAGTAAATATATTTAATTTTTGACCTAAAATTTCCTTATATTTTATTCCATCCTTTGAATATTTTAAATAATCCCCACGTATACGTTTGACTTACCCACTATAAAAACAATTTAATTCATTTTTCTTTCAACAAAATTTATATGAAGTGAAATATGTATATATATATATATAATATGAACATGTATGATATTCATATCCTAAAAATAATATAGAGAAAAATCATATGTGATTAATGGAAAAACATATGAACTATAGAACAGAAATACTCATGGTATGATACACATTTAACCCTCATAGGTTATTATTTTAATAATGAATTATTTACAAAACACAGCGACACAATAGTATAAAGGGAACATATATTATATTATAACTATAAAAAACACCATTGAACATAATTATAATAAATATACATTAATTATGTAGGTTGTGAGAGTTAATTCGAAATAAGGTGAACTAATGTTAAGGGATTCATGTTACAATTTCACTATTTATTTTGAATGTTTATGATTACATTTACAAAAATGTTAAAATATGATATATGTCTCAAAAACATCGATTTTTTCAATCCATCATGTTCATTATCATCAAGTATTTTTATTTTCAATGAATGAGGCACACTAATCACTAACAATCAAGGTTTACGATGGCCTGATGTAGTGACAACTGAGAGCATCCCCTCTAATCTAATTAACCCCATCGGGTTTCAAAGATATCACATTATGGTGGAAATGGGGGTTGGGGCCTGAAAAATCAAGGAAAGAAAGGTAACCTGCAACATTGTTCCCCTCTCACCACGCGTGCAACACTTTAACATTTCATTTGAGAATTAATATTCACTTCCTGATGATTTATGAAATAGAACAGGGGAGGGGATATGTAAAAGAATTTCATATACAGGATCATGCAGTCTTTTTCGTCCTCCAATAAATTGATATTCTTCTGGTGGCACAAATTGATTCCTTGGAACAAATCCTTGGACACTGCTTGAAGGGAAGATCCATGGAAAAGTTGGGATGTGTAAGCAAGGATAACTATCCCTTTGTCATCATTAACCATTCCTCCACCTCAGATGACCCCCATGCAATAAGAAACATCATAATTATGATAGAGGCAACTAGAGGGGGGGTGCCATCAAACCTAGTGACCTTCGATAGTGTTAATACCTTACAGGGATTTATGGGAACTTGATTGGAGAAAACAGAGGGATGTTTTTTCTTGGATGTAGTTCAAGATGTTTTTAACGTCCGGACCGTAGTTACCTAGAGTCTTTTCATTATTAAATAAAATTTTCATGATCTCAACAGATCAAGTCTTGAAATACAGATTAGATTTATATCCTTGGAAATACTAGATACACACATAAGTTTTAAATTACATTATAAAATAAAAAAATTTACAAAAACATAGTTTACATAGGCCACAATCATATCCCTCATACTATCCCTATAGTTCAGTTATAGTATACTTATACACATCCTGGGAAATATAACACATATAAAGGGGTGAGCATAGATGCTTAGTAAAGATAAAAATATAGCGAAAACTTTAATAAATAAGCACTAACATATAAGGTAATGTAATAATAAAATAAAAGCCTTTTAAACAGGAAATTCAGCATAATATGGAAATGATAAAATCAAATAATTCCATTTACTTATTCACATGGATATTCTAGAAGTCGAATAATCACATGAAATATCAATTAACACTTTCATAATGATGGAATGCATTATTCCATACTTCATAACCACATATTCAAGGCCTTGTGCCAAGACTACAAATAAGATTTTTTCAAAGCCTTGTGCAAAGACATTAGTTTCTCTAATGAGACCTAAACATGCATCTAATAGATATAATAGGCTCCACCCGTCACATACTAAGTCCAATGCATTACTCATACGAAAAGGATTAAACTTAACATAAAATTCATATTAAAAAAAGCATATGAAATGTCAATACATTATCCATAAACGATGAATGGTATATGTATAACACATCCAAAGTTAAACATATCACAAAACCAACAATACCTTATGGATGATTTGTGTCATAATGAATCCACTTCAAATAGGATTAAAATCCATCAATGGATGTTGGCATAGATGAAATCAAAAATTTTAAGAGAAATATATATTTCTATTTTGAAATCAATTAAAATAAATATAATTACAAAATAAAAAATTAATTTTTAAAATATTGTTAAAATATTGTAAGGGAATATTTGATGATGTTATAGTGGAAAAAAATTTCCTCACCTGCCATATATGTTAAAAAAATACATTTTCACCTTAATTTTGTTGAAAAGGTCATAAGGTACCTTGTTTGTAAAATAATTGAAAGATTACTTTCCAAACATTTAAGGTCAAATAATGGTATAAATGAAATTAACCTGTTTTCTATAAAATAATAAAAATGTTTTGAAATACATTTTTATGAAAACACGGATGTGGATGAAAATGAAGTCCTAGTAGATAGTCACGTAAAAACAACCTTGGATAATAATGACATTTGGAAATTAACCGTTACTTTTTACTTTTCAGTGGACGAGGTTTAGGTAAACATAATTTATAATGGTGAAATCATAGTTATTAAATAATAAACGAACTATATACACTAATATGATATCAAATATGATCTTTTAATATTTCGTTGTTAATGATATTTTAGTAGTATCATCGTTTTGGTTGTTAAAGGATTTATTGTCCAATAATTCATGGATACGTATGACATGTTTTTTATGGATATGATGTATTTTATTATTATAAATAATGATATTATGTTTATATAACATAATTTTTAATTATAAAATGAAAATTATTCTTGACTGATTATGACGGGGAATCAATCTCATCGCGTTGTGGAGATGGTAATTCATATGTATGCATGAGTGACGATATCATTGTTTTGATATTAAAATCGTTTATAATTTTATGGTATATGAAACATACAGATTCATAATCATGTTATATTTATTATTTACATTATTTATACACATTATTATACCCATCCAAATTATTATGTGTTTGAATAACAAACTACACCAGGACGTGGAGACGGTAATCTGTACGTACGCATGTATGGTGACTTTGTCATTTATAGGATGGATAAAATAATGAATATGGTTGCACAATTTTTATAATAACAATAATTTTTATATATGAAACTGGAGTTATTATTTTATAATGGAAACAATAAATAATTAGTATGTGGAAGAAGAAAAGAACTTGAAATATGTGATGAAATATTTACCTCTTCTCCAGGTTCTTCCATTTTAGTTGATCAAAAGGGCTCATTAGGTTGGGATTATGACTAAATGAAGGCCTATGGGATTAAGATAGGAATGTTGGGAGTATATTATGGATGTTTTTGGATGAGCCAAATGGCTTTGGAGGTGTAAAATTAAGAGAATGGGAAGCTCCCCTTTATAAGAGAGGTGATGGTCACTTTAGAAATAGATTGAAATATTATTTTATAATAAAATCATTTTCAGTTTAGAATGGCTCAAAAACTAATTCATTAAAGGTTAAGGTGGGGATGGGTCCAAAACCTCTCATAAAATAGGTTTTAGACTGGTTTCGTTCATCATATTAACCATATCTTTTAGATTTAACTAATAGTTAAATAATATGACATTTACCATGTCTCTTTGTATTTTTATATAATATGGTTAATAAACATAAAATAATCTTCTAAGACATCCTAATGTGTTTAATTAATGATATATAATACTATTTGAGGTCTTTGTTTGATCCTTAAATTTTTAGGAATAGAATACCAATTAATAATATAATATTTGTTTTTGAGAAGTCTTTTTTATAAATTTTGACACTATTTGGTATTTTGTTTTTGTTAAAATTATAATAGCATTATTACATAGAAAAAATATATTTAATCAACCCAATATTTTCATATTAACCTATATAATTAATTTAATTCATTAAAAGTCTTAAATTATATTTATTTATATATTTAAAATTTCAATTGTTTTAATCATTCATTAATAAGTTAATTACGATATCATCATTGTGTCACAAATAAATTAAATTATTTAATGTCTAAAAATTATAAATAAAATTAAATTAAGTAGTAATTAATTATATTTATCTAATGAATATTTATAGTCGAATTTATATTATGTATAACCCTATATTAAAAATCGTTTATTCAGTAAACATTGCTTTTAACTCATTTAACTCTTCTTTATATAAAATAATAATATATCTCATATTCTAATCCATGTGGACCAAAGGGGGTCATATTTAATTTATAAGGTTTTTTTTGTCAAATTACACTTATACAATAGAATTATTAAAGGTGTTGGGGTAATAATAATATCATTTTTAACCTTAATTACACGATATACTTTTAACTGTGGTTAATAAAATTAAAAAGAAAATTTTCATCAAAAATTATATTCATATTAATGAACCAAAATTTTCTTTTATATATCCACCATTTCACTTTTCTTTTGGAAATTACACTCACAAAAGTGGTAAAATTATGTTTTATGAAAATTTTTAATTGCTCCTAGTAGGTTGGTAATTAACGGTAAATAGTTCGTTAAAATTCTATATATCTAATCTTATTATAAAATGACTCCAATGAATTTCATTGAAAATATTTATGTTTTATTTATCTATTTTGACCTAAAATAAATGAAAATGAAAGAACTAATTATTAATATAGAAATTTTGTTTTAACCAATAACACGTGTTTTTTAACTATTCATCAAAATTTGAAAAAATGCAGAAGAATATGAAAAATTCACCCTAAGCTAATTTCGATATTAAAAATATAGAAATGAATTCCATTTTGATAGATAAAACTTATAAAATTTCAAAAAGCATGTTTTACTATTCATTGCGGCTAGATTGATTGGTTCTGATGTGTTTGAACTCAATGTTTCTTACAATGCAAGCAATTGCATTATTCAAAGAGAAACATACCGTGGAAGCTTGGGGTGTGACATTATTCTATCCTTCAAATAATTTCATCCTCAGTATTTCTATAATACTAATTCCCAAAAATATTTGGCTAGTTCTTTATCATAAGTTCCCCTAGTACCCACGTTGCCTCTACCATCTTATGGTTTCTCCATAGAACTTTTACCAGACGAGTCGTCTAGTTTCTCATCACATGTTATCTTATATTAATAACTTTTTCAGGCTCTTTACAATAAGAAAAATTAGGTTCCAGTTCAATTTTCTCATTGAAGAGTACATGCGTTGGGTCAGGCATGTATTTTCTGAACAATGATACATGGAACCCATCATTAAAATTGAGATACTTGGAGGCATTGACAAACTATAATTAACAAATTTGATTTGTTCTAGAATTTTGAAAGGTCTGATGTACTTGGGACTCAATTTACACTTATTACTGAAACATATAACACCCTTCCATGGAGATAACTTCAAGAAAACACAGTCTCCTACTTGAAATTCCAAATCCTTCCTTCGGTTATTAAAATAGCCCTTTTTCCTACATTAGGATGCTTTGATGTGGGTTTGGATAACCTTAACATTTTCCATTGTATCATCAACATGTTTTGGGCCTACAAGTTTTCATTCACCAACATCATCCCACCAAGTTGGTGTGCGACATATCTTCCCATATAACTCTTTATATGGGGCCATTTGAATACATGAATGGAAGCTATTGTTATTGGAAAATTCTATGAGAGGTAAATATTGATCCCATGTACCTTGAATGTCATGTTTGCAAGATCTCAACATGGATTCTTTGGTTTGAATAGTTCATTCTGATTGTCCATTTGTTTTAGGGTGGTAGGCAGTGCTCCAACAAAGTTCATCATCCAGGGCTTTCTGATGGCTTTTCAAAAATCTTGATGTAAAATGGGGATCAAAATCATAAACAATCGATAAGGGTAATCCATGATGTCTTACAACATCATTAATATATAGTCTTTCTAGACATTCATGTGGTAAATCTTCTCTTATGGCAAGAATATGTGCTGACTTGGTAAGATGATCAACGATGGCCCATATTCCAACACTTCTTCGAGAAGTCTTTGGTAGCACCATGACAAATTCCATCATAATATTTACCCATTTCCACTCACATAAGAAAAGAGGTTGCATGACTCCTCCAGGCCATTGCCTTCCATCATTCACTTGTTGAAAAAACAAATATCTTGACACAAAATCAACAATCTCCATGTTCATGTTGTCCCACAAAAATGTTCCTTGAAATCCTTATATAGATATTTTCTACGAGGGTGTATAGAGAAATTGGAGCTATTAGAATCTTCAAAAAATTCCCTTTTTAGATCCGGTATATTTGGAACAAAAAGTTTTTTCCTAAATTTTAAAATCCCATATTCATATATTAACTCACTCAATATCCCATCATCTACAGCTTTAATCATCTTTTGAAACTCCTCATCATCTTCTAGAGAACTTTTTATCCTTTCTAGTAAATATGGTTTCGATACCATTTGAAAAAGTATTGACGTTTTAGCTTCCATAATTATTCCCATATCCATTTCCACTATATCCACAAAAATATGATCCCTTTAAAATGTCATCTTGTTCAGAACTCCATGATCCTTTCAGCTCAATGCATCTTCCACCTTATTTGGCTTCCCCAGGTGGTAGTGTATAGTGTAATAATAATCTTTGAGTAGTTCTACCCATCTCCCTTTCCTAATGTTGAGTTATTTTTGTGAGAAAATATACTTCAAACTCTTGTGATCAGTATAAATATCATATTTATTACCACAGAGATAGTGCCTCCATATGTTCATAGTAAAGATTACGGCTTCTATCTCAAGATCATGAGTATGATAGTTTAACTCATGAATTTTTTGTTGTTGTGATGCATAGGAAAAAACTCTATCGTTCTACATAAGGACACAACCAAGTCCTTTCTTTGAACCATCACTGGAAAGAACAAACACATCGTTCCCTAATGGTTGAATAAATAAATAAGAATTCTCTAAACATCTGTTTAGTTCATCAAAACATTCTTCAATATCATTTTTCCAATATAATTTAACCCCTTTATCTGAAAGCTTGGTTATTGGGCTAGCCAATTAGGTGAAATTCTGGGAAAAATGCAAATAATGACATGCTAAACCAATTAAACAACATACATTAGTTATACTAGTTGGTTCTGGCCATTCGTTGATTGCCATGGTCTTTAAAGTATCAAAAAATATTCCATCCGTAAAGATAATATGAAAAAGGAAAGAAATGAATGGAAGCCATAATTCGCACCTGATAAACGTCCCATATAATTAATTTCTTATTACAGTTTTTAGAATGGTATGTAATTGATTTTTGAGATGTTAATAGATTTTAGAGTATACCAGGATTTCATCAATAAATACCACTAAAAAGACAATAAGATATTTTTGGAAAACATTTTTCATTAGATAAATGAAAACAAAGGGTGCATTATTCTGCCTAAACAGAATTATTGTAAACTCATAATGTACATACCTCGTATGAAATTCTATTATTATAATTTCTTCATTCTTCACAAACAACAAATGATATCTAAATCAAAGTTCAATATTTGAAAAATATTTAACTCCTTGATGTTGGTTGAATAAATCATCAATTTGATGTAGGGGATAATTGTTCTTCATTGTTATAGAATTGATTCCCCTATAGTAAATACACAACCTCATAGATCTGTCTTTATTAAAATCAAAAAGGACAGGGGCTCCCCTTGGAGAAACAGAAGGCCGAATAAATCCTTTATTACTCAATAACACAAGTTTTTTCTTTAGTTCCACTAATTCCATAGTGGCCATTCTATAAGAGGTCTTCGATATGGGCCTTGAACCATTAATTTAATAAATGGAAAACCCAATTTTTCATTCTGGATGATATCTAGGTAAATCCTTTGAATACACGTCAACATATTCTTGCACAATTGGTATATCCTCTGTTCGAACATTCTTTTCCTCTCACACAGTTATTTCATTCTCTTCTTATCTAATAATTTAATTTAGTATTGTTATTGGGGTTGGATATAAATAAGAATTAGGTGGAGATCTGTCTTCTCTAAAGATAAGGAACTCCTTTTCATTAAAGAAAATTGTAACCTTCTTCTTCATTCAATAAATTTTCATATCTTGGTTTGAAATCCAATCCATACCAAGGTTTATATCAAATTCAATCCTTGGTATGATGATGATATCAACATATAAAGAACATTTATATGCTCTAATGGGAACAGATTCACAAATATTTTTTGTGATGATACTTCCCTTATGTGTTTTGACTAAAAACACCATTGTTATGTAATAAAAAATATCTAATTTTATTATCAAAATGGGATGATATAAAACAATTTGATTATCCAGAATCAAACTAATAATTGGCTGAAGTTGAAGAAACAATTAAATTACCTTCCACCACATTTTTGCAGATTTATCCTCAGCAGTAGTGATCACTTATGCTTAGCCTTTCACCCTTGGCCTTTTCTAAGGTATGTTGCATTGTTTCTTAGGACATTTATTTGCATGACGCCCCTTTCTTCTACAATTATAGCATTCAATATTGACTTCCTCTTTTTTCCCTTGCAATAATGAGCTTGGTGTCCTTTTCACCACACTTGTAGTAGACTACTATTCCCTTCAGGAATGTACTTGGTTGTTTCTTCCCACATTTACCACATGATGGATATTCAACTTTTCATTTCTTCCTCTTATTTCCATTTCAAAAATTTTATGAAGATATCTTCTTTTCATGCTTTATATAATTTCATAAAACATAGATAATTCTTTTTATATCATGATATCTCAAGAGACAATATCATCATATGATGATAAGGATTGTGAGACTAATTCTCGACAATGAAATATTTTATTCCAATAAATGAATCCATATATCATACTCCATGGGTTACATATATAATTTGTTTCATGCTTAGAAGACCATGTAATATTAGCTTCATATTTGGATACATTTTAATACTCTTTTTTCCTCAGACCCAGAAGTTTCCTTTCCATATCTGCTCAATGGTCACGAGGAACGTATTTTTCTACGAAAAGATCTTTAAACTCCCTCCATTGAATATTTGATTCTTCATCATCTTTCGTTGTGTTTTGAATCAATGGCCACCATTGATCTGCATCTCCCATGAGGTGATAAACTTCTACGACAACATTTTTACTTTCACAACTCCTCATAGCATGAAATGTTTTCTCTAAAGAATATATCCATTTCTCAACTACTGATGGATTTGTAATCCCATTGAACATTAGTGGATGTTGCCTCATGATGTGGTCTAACATTTATCTTCCGTGTTGTGGATCAGGCTGCTCTATACGGGTATGGTTATTATTAATAACCTAAGTGAGTTTTTCCAGTATGGTGATAGGTTGATCAGCACCAGTTTCATCACCAGCTCCACTAAAATTATCTTGAGTAAGAGGTAAATCCCTAAATAGATTATGTGTGTTGATAAGGTTTTCATTCCTTCCACTAGGTACCATTTCTATAGAATGGAATACATTAGATTAGATTATGAATCACAATACATAAATCCAAAAATGTAAAACACTTAACATAAATTGAAATGTTTATGGATACAATCCATAATCATAATCAAAAATTCATTAAAGAATTTATATACTCCTAAACCCTCTATAATTGTTTCTAAATTAAATGATAATTATCCCATGCATATCCCCTGGGAGTGTCATAACCAAGAGTGCATCAAGGCCCATTGTCATGCACCAGTTCCCTTTCAAGTATAACACAAAGCGGTGTTTTGGGTTTTACCCCTGGGTACATCTGTGCTAGAGTTTCCTCTACCTTCTAGTATCCAAACAGGGATGTATTTCATGGAAAACTCAAAAAATCTCTAAATTACCTAAATTATAGAAAATATTTATACACTAATCCTCAATGTCTGTCTTAGGGTAATGTTTTCTAATCAGCGTATTAATAAATCCAGATTCCAAGGTTTGTATTAAACAACCTCTGATACCAACTGTAATGCCCCAAATCTAGTTACCTAGAGTATATGAATTATTACATAACATTTGTATGATCAGAAATGATCATGTCTCCAAAGACCGATTAGTTTAGTAGCCTTGAAAATACTAGATACATTAATAAGGTTTACATTACAATATAAAATAAAAAACTACAAAAAAATAGCCTCCATAGGCCACACTCATATCCCTTATAATATCCCTGATGGTCAGTCATAATATACTTCTTCGCGTCCTAGTAAAAATAAAACATTGAAAGGGGTGAGCTCTGATAATCAGTAACGATAATAATATAGAGGAAACATTCACAAATAAGCATAAAAATTGAAGGCAATTTAAGAATAAAACAAAAGCCTTTTGAACTTGAACATTAGCAGAATATGGAAATGAATATAAAAAATAATTCTGTTTAATTATTCACATGAATATTCTACTAGTCAAATAATCACATTCAATATCAATATCCACTTTCATAATGATCGAATGAATAATGCCTGACTTCATAACCAAATAGTCAAGGCCTTGTGCCAAGACTACAAATAATATTTTATTCAAGGACATTTTCCATGACACTAGTTTGTCTCATGAGACCTACCAATACATCGAGGAGCTATTGTGGTCTCCACACGCCACATACTAAGTCGAATGCATTCCTCATACAAAAAGGATTAAACATAACATAAACAATCATATTAAAACTAGCATACGAAATATAAATATTTTATCCATAAACCATTAATGGTATAAGAATAACACATTCGTATTAAAAAATATCACAAAACCATCAATAGAATATAGAATATTTTTATCATAATAAATCAACTTCAAATAAACTTAAAATCAATCAAAGGATGTTGACATAGATGAATAAAATAGAAAAATTTCTCTTTCTATTTTGAAATCATTAAAAATGTCATATAATTAAAAATGAAATCATTTATTTTGAAAATATTATTATAAGCTTGTACAGGAATTTTCAATGATGTTATAATAGGAGAAAATAGCCACACCCACTATATAAGATAAAAAAAGATATTTTTACCATTATTTTTTTGAAAAGGTCATAAAGTACCTTATTTGGAAAATGGCAGAAAGATTCCCTTAAAAACATATATGGTAAAATAAGTGTAAAAATGACATTAACCCATTGTCTAGTAAATAGTAAATATGTTTTGAAATAATTTTTTATGAAAATAGGGATGTAGAAGACAAATAGGTCCCAGTAGATACACATGTAAAACAACCTCATATAATATAGAGATTGTGAAATTAACACTTATCTTGTAATTTTCCTTGGTCGAGGGTATGTTAAACTCTTGTATAATGGTGAAATTATTGTTATTAAATTTTACAAGTATCATATAAATAAACAAAAAAATCATATATGATCTTCTAATATTTCATTGTCAATGATATTTTAGTCGTATCATCGTTTTAGGTGCTAACTGATTCGTTTTCCATTACATTCATGGTTACGTAAGCCATGTTTTTTATGGATAAGATGATTTTAATTAATATAAAGAATTATATTAGGTTCATAAAAATTATTTTTCATCATAAAATTAAAATTATTCTTGAATTATTATAATGGGGAATGAATCTTATCGTGTTTGTGAAAAATAGTAATCTGTACATACACACGAGCAACAACATCATTCTTTTGAGATTATAATTGTATTTAATTAGATGTAATATCATAAATAAAGAATCATCTAAATGTTATAATTATTATTTAAATCATTTATACTCATTATTATACCCATCCAAATTATTATGTGTTTAAATAACAAACTACCGCATGACGTGGAGACGGTAATATGCATGTACGCTCATATGGTGACATTGTCATTTATAAAATGAATAGAATAATGAATATTGTGGTAATTTTTTTATAATAACCTAAAATTATATAGAATATATTGAGATTATTATATTATAATTGAGACAAAAATGAAATATGAAGTGGAAGAAGAAAAGAACATGAATGTGGTGATGAAATATTTTACTCTTCTTCGGGTTCATCCTTTTGATTTGACCAAATAAGCTACATAGGTTGGCTTTATGACTAAAGGAATGATTCTAGGATTATGGGAGAACTGATGGGAGGATATTTGGGCTGGATATAGATGAGAAAAATGGATTTGAAGTTGTTATATTTAGATAAGGGGAAGTGCCCTTTTATAAGAGAGGTGACAGTCACATTAAGAAAATATTGAAATATTATATTATAATAAAATAATTTTCGGTTTCTAATAGTTTATAAAGGAATTTATTAAAGTATAAGGTGGGAATGAGTCCAAAATATCTCAACCAATAGGTTTTATAAAGTTTTAATTTATCATATTAACCATATCTTTTAGATTTAACTCTTAGTTAAATAGTTTGTCATTTTCTTTGTCTCATTAACTTTTTATATGATATGTTTAATAAATTTACTATAAAATTCCTAGAGAAATTCAATTTGTTAAATAATGACATATATAATATTATTTATTCGCTTTGGTGGAACAATATATTTTTAGGAATATAAAACCAATTAATAATAAAATATTTGTTTTAAAAACTATTTTATATCAATTTTGACACTTTTTGGTATTTTTTTTAATTCATAACTACATTATTAAATCAAAAAAAGTAATAATATAATCAACCCTAAAATGTCATATTAACATAGATAATTAATGGAATTCATTAAATGTCTCAAATTATATTTTTTTTGGATATATATAATATCAATTATTTTAATCCTTCATTAATAAGGTAATTACTTCAACATCATTGTGTCATAAATAAATTTAATTATTTAATGTCTAAAATTTATAAATAAAATTACATTTTGTAGAAAATATATTTATATTTCTAATTAATATATATATTTTCTAATTTATCTTATGTATAACCCTATATTAAAAATGTTTTTGTTACAAAACGTTAATTTTAAATCTTTTAAATATTCTATAAATAAAAAAATAATAAATGTCCTAATCAAATACATGTTGACCAAAGGAGATCATATTTTATTCCTAAGGTTTTTTGGCCTAATTAAACTTTTCAAATAGAATTAGGACATCTGTTACTATATTAAAAATATCATTTTTACCCTTTATTACCCTATTTAATTTTAACCATGGTAAATAAAAGTACGTATTTAATATTCAACAAAAATTATTTTCATCTTATTTAACCCAATTTTTCTTATTGATATCAATCGTGTCTCTCAAATTTTTAAAATTCCACTCACTGAAGCGGTAAAATTATGTTTTATGTGAATTTGGAGATGCTCCTATAAGGTGGGTAAAAGATGGTAAATAGTTCAATAAAACTTTATATATCTAAACTTATTAAAAAATGACATCACTTGATTATGTTGAACATATATATGTATTATGTATCTATATTGACCTTAAATAAACTAAAATAAAATAACTTGTCATTTAAATAAAAAATTGGTTTTAACCAATAACGTAGTGATTTTTCACTATTAATAAAAAATTGAATGTTTTCAGAAAAATAGAAAAAAATAACCCTACTATAATTTAGATATTTCAGATCAAAAAACGATACCAATTTTGAATTATAAAATTTATAATTTTTTAAAAGTGGTTATTAATATTCATAACATCTTTTTGTATTGGTTGGGGTGTGTTTGAACTCGAAGTTACATACAGTGTAAACTATTGCATTATTCAAAGGGAAATGTACTGTGGAAGCTTGGGGTGTTACAATATTTGCCAGATCCAGAAGTATTTATTTGGTTCTGATGATGATTGTGCTACTTGAGGAAGATTCCACATTGTGTCTTGCCTTGTCACATTCAATCCAGATGCTCCAAAACCATGTTAGTAAGATAATGGTGTTGGCGTCCTTCTTCGGGACCATCTCTCCCGAGCCATTAAACCACCTCTCCCGAAACATGATGTTTCCCAATAAGGATTCAATAAAGGACATGAATTCACGAAGGGAACTACATACACCACATGCCCAATCATCATAGAAGAAAGGGTGATCAATAATTTTCTCTATTCAATTCCTACAAAAGGGGTTATGGAAAACCATAGGTATACAACAATGTTTGATATTATCATTCGTAAGAATTGCTCTGTTTCAGATTCCCCATGAAAGGAAGTTGTAATTTGAGGGAAGGGACATGGGTCAGAGGATTTAATTCCATGATCTCATGTTTTTATTGAGTAGGAAGAGTGCTATGAATATCCTAATATGAGAAGGATCCTGAGGAGGATGGAGCATAAATACAACAATTAGGCTCTGGGGTGAGGTCAGTGAGCATAAAAGTGTCCTCTTTATCATCATCCAACACTGCGTTGGTGATGGTCATGTATCATTTAGCTTATCTGTAGGATATACGAGGAGCCCGGAATCCAGGAAACCTTATTATCTCCCAATCGTAGTTTTTGTGACTGAACAAAACCTATCCCTAAACCAAATTTCATCGGGAGTGCTGATAGAGGCTAACAAAGAGGGGGGGAAAGACATAACATAGTAGATATTCCTGACTGTCCTCCAATGAGGGTTTACATAAATTAAATGAGTGCATTGTTCCCCTTACATCATTCGTTGTTCTATAATTTCTCAGGTGAGTTTCGCATGCAAGAAGAGGGTGGTGTCTTTGGGAGAGCGTACATTGATGCCAACTTCCCTGACCAAACATTCAACCTACCTCTAGGATTCTAAGTGGCCCTGCCTATCCAAATCAAGGTCCCAGATGAATCCTTCCCTGATCTTGTATTGTTTTGAATAACCATTTGTGGGACATTTATAGATGTAATAACACGAATAAGGGTTGCGAGGAGCACACTGTAAATGACAACAATACGGCCTCCAAAAGAAATATAATTCTTCATCCAGTTGAGAATGTGATATATGATCTTGAATAAAATAAAATATAAATATTTGATGATAAGTCTTTCGAGGGACACATGGGCTCAATGTTATTCCATGGGGAAGACTACCATGTTCATATCAACGGCTTGCTGGACAGTCGTGGTATGGTTTGGATTGTTGTTGATTAATATATATATAAGGTAATTTTGTCTTTACCGATCTCCTAGTAGCTCTCATGTGTATACTCCTTTAAATGATTCGTAAGGCTCTTGATAGATTTCATCTCTACATTTATGAATCTGAGGATATCATATGCGATCATTAGGTGGGAAATGGGATTATTTTTCATGCTTATTTTTATGGAATAATATCCCCATTTATGATGTTTTTATTGAGGCGGAGATTGATAATTTTGTTGGGAGTGAGAAAAAAAAGACTAAGAGAGATCTGGTCTCCCTATATAATCCCACAGGTGGCTTTGAAGAACTCATTTTTTGTCCATATGGCAGTAACCACCATCCATGAGGAACTGAAATAATGGATAAGGAGATCGGTATTTTGGGAGTCAAATCCCATACATTCTATAGTTATGTTGATGAGTCTCTACTCCACCTCATTATAAGCCATGTTTATGTCAAGCTAGATGACATCATTGGATCTATGATTCATGAGATTCATGTCTTTGAGAATCTCTTGAGTGAGCGCGATAGTTCCTTGGACTGATCTTCCCTTAACAAAGTTGTGTTGCTCCATTGATATCCACTGATGGAGATTCATAGATATGCGAAAGTAAATCACACTCTCGATAGTTTTGAATGGATTGTTGGAGAGGATCACTGGATTTTAGTGAATATTAGAGGATGGGTTTCTAATTTTTGTAATAAGAAAATGGGAGGTCGAAGAAGCAACCCTTGGAATGATACCAATGTGAAAGAAGTATTAACAGATGAGAAAATTTCCTCCTTCACCACTTTCCATGAGGCCGTGTAAAAAGATCATGAGAATCCATGAGGTTATGGGGAACTTTCTCATTTCAGGCTCATCATGGCATTGTGGAATTCTTTTTTATCAGCAATCGCACTGATCCCCACATTTCCTTGGGTACAGAAGATGGTTTGAATCACTTAAATGAATCTAGTTTCCTCACCCAGATAACAATTGGGTAACAGAATACTTTTACCCCTAATAGGATCTTGGAATAACGAATGATCATGGGCTCCCAGCAAACCCCTTTCAATAGAATATGATTTATCATCTGAAAAAAATTGGGCTCGATTGGATTCTTCTTCCCTTTATTTCATGCATGAAAAGATTCATTGTTTTTTTCTCCCTTAATGAGACACTAGACACACGATATGACCATTTAAATTCATTCATATCACATAATCATTTCCACAATAACCTTTCTTATGAGAGAGATCTTCGAAAAATTGATCATACTATTCCATCTAAATATTTTCCTCCAACATTTCAACTTCATACATGGTGCGATCCACCTAACTATCATAGAGGAGGTACTTCCACCACCACTGAAGACGTTACATTAACCGACGGAACATGTTGTAAATTTCCACCCACATGTTCCATTACTGAGGTTCTTTTCATATGTCTTTAAATGGAAAATGAACCCCGGGGAAGTGTCCCACTATTGTAAAAACCAAAAATAGTTAGTGCAATCTTTTCTAGAAGAGAGGCAGACATGAATTGAGTAGTGATCCGAGAGGCATTGAACAAGATTATTCCCTTTTTCATTTGATTATAGGGAAGTAAGATGGAGGTTGGCAAGGAACCTACCAAAGTTTCTCCACAAACGATGGTTTGTGCATATATATTCTTCAAATTCATAGTGTAAATATTGAAATATCATGTTATGAAAAGGACTATAGTAGGGATTATTCAATGAATAATAAGGGACTATGGATATATTTATTTTTATTTGAGTAAACATTAAATAAAATGATGTTTTATTGAATGAAATAATTCCACTATAATATCCACAACAATAATCTATTACTACTATGAATTTTTTTTTCTATAGTTATGTTTACTCCATGAAAAAAATAATTATTCATATGTTATGAATTTGTGGTTCATGTTGTTTGATTCATATCTAATTCATATCTTATGAGCATATAAATTTATGAATTTATTTAGTATTTTTTATTGTTGTTCAAGGATTATAAATGTTATGATCCTTTTAATGTAAAATAGTTCTAATGTTTACCAAAGGTGATAATTGATGTATTTATTTTTTTCCCATATAGAGAAATTCAACAAACTGTTTTGTGATTTTACAATTTTAAATGTTATGAATAGATTTATTTTGTTTGATATGTATATTAAGGGTTGTAGTTATGAAGAAATATGTGGGATTATATTTAGATATTTTATCAACTGATCATTTTTTCTATGATACAAAACATACTAGACAAATTCAATTATAAAGTGTATTGAAATATAACATTATAAATATAAAAATATTATGATGTATTATATATATATATATGTATATGAAATGAATTGGTATCTATATTTGGTATCTTAGAATGATTTAATTATCCTTTGGAAACTATGAGGTTAAAATATTAGTAAGAACACATGTGATATGTTTATGTATATGATTGAATCCTATCATTTTGTTAATGATCCTGATTAACCAAGGTTGAAAATAATGTTTCATATAAGAAGTGTAATTATTTTGAACTTATATAAATATGTTTTCATTATTATGTTGTACTCACTATAATAATTGATTATCCAACTATTCTTTTTATTTCAGTCAATCAATGGAACACAATTGAATTTTTTAATAGTAAATATAGAGGTCAATGGTATAATTTTATTCCTGATTAAATGAGTTTTATGGGAGATTGAATTGGTGATAATGATTTTATTCTAAAAATATATTTAGATTATATTAATTATTCTAGGATTAAAAAAAAGTAAATAGGGGAAACAATTTTTTTTGTTCCCTTCACGTGGAAGCATCCTCCTTCAATTAGTGGGTCTACTCTCCAACAAGTCATTGAGAATATTATTTGTAGCATTAAAATACATTTTCAGTTTTTCTATTTTGTGAACATTAGAATGTTATTATTGATATTTATTGTTTTTATGGTGAAGAAGATCAATGATCGACAATTATTCGTGAATGTAAAGAATTATTACAAAATTTTATCAATGAATTCGAATGAGTTTTGGTTGATATTTTTCAATAATTATTTTCTATTAATTAATTATAGGAAAATGTAAATGTAATTTCTTGAGTAGAAATATAATTATGATGAATTAGTATCTAAACATGTGGAAAATTTTAAGAGACCGGATAAGTGTTCATTTACTATTATAGTCCTACTTAAATGTAGTGTTTATAAATTCTTCAGTGGATTAAAACCATGTCTATAATGGGTTTTATCCACAAGGGACATCATTATCAAGGAGTAAATCATTCGATGCACCCTAATTATGGATATAGATATTAGAGGTACCCATCAATCTTATGGGTTTGATACTAAAATAATAAATAGTTTTAAAGAAAACTATAAAACACATAGAGAGAATTATATGATACATTTGTTATGCTTGAATTTTAGAAGGAATGTTGGGGAATTTTATATTATCAGAACATGTAAATATATAATTTATATAATAGAAGTTCATTGGAAAATTGAAATTTTATGTGGTAGGATGATTCTATCTAATAATGTGAATAAAAAGAGAGCTCCAAAAAATGGATGAACCGTAATCATTTTTTCCAAATGAATATAGTTTAATAATTATGGAAAATAGTTTACAAATCCAATGAATAATGATGCTAAAAAAATTTAATATAAAATTAATCTTGAAAAATTGGAAATCACTTATTATAATTACCTTTGATGAGGGTTGATATAATAACACAGTGAATTATACACTTACCTTCCACCATATAATTGCTAATATCTTATTCCACTCAAGATCTACCAATTATTTTATGTCTATAGACTTTTCTAGGGGTATTATAGTACAATAAAAAATTAGGTGTTGATTTTGCAATAAAAACCCTATTGGTGTGATGATTCAATCCCAATTGAATGATTCTTCCCTAGTTAATATTTTTTTGGGAATCTGTTTCCTATAAATATTTTCATTATTTCTCCAGTTTAACTTTATGTTATTTATAGAATCGATTTATTTTCATTACATAAACCCACAAAAAAGTTCCAAGAATTGTATGTTACGTTTATATTATAAAACAACCAATGATCCCATATTAGTGTGATGAAAAAAACATTGGATTGAAATTTCATCAATTATATGGGTCATGATTCAAAATAAAAGGGGAAATTTATATAATATTGTTGAGGGGAAACTAAAAATTGATGATGTTATTATTGTGTGGATGTTTTTTATATCATTTGAGTTTATTTTCATAGACTACCACTGAAATGTGAACTAGATGTATCAATATTACTCATACCTTTTGCAAGATCAATTCCAATGACTCCATATACAATAGCCTCGATTGAGTTTTATGAATTGATGAATCAACCACCATTGAATACTGAAAAAGGACTCATTCATCCATCTGTGTAACAATTGGGTGAATGTATTTTGTTTTCTAAATATAGTGATGGATTAATGAGAGTTTGTATTGATTTTATCAAACATAACAATATCACTATCTAGAAAAAGTATCCAATATAAAATATGGATGACACGTTTGATCATCTTCATGGATCTCAACACATTTCCATGATTGATCTGCATTCTATATATCATCAGTAGGGAATCTCGAAAGATGATATATTGAAGAAAATAATCATTAAAAGGATTGGACATTATTAATTTATATTTATTTCATTTTTTATGACTAATGACGCATCAGATATCATGTATTTAATGGAATGATTATTTATATATCACCTTAATGATTTTTTGGTAGTCATTAGAGATTATATTCTAATATATTCATATATAAAGTTATGATCATGAAGACAATTTGAGTTCATTTTGAAAAACCTATGGAAGGAGGTTCTTTATTCAGAATTTAAATTGTTAAATTTTGTTTTGTAAGGTTTCACTCAAGTTTCATATAATTTTCAAGTGAGGGTGTATTAATATATACATCAAAAATAGAATTTTATGAATATTGGAATTGAACAACCACAATGAATATGATCCATATTTTTGTTTGTTTGGATGGATTTTATAAAAATATTCTATATAATTTTTCATGGATATAGAATCTACAAACCATGCTAACTTGGAAAGAAGCCAAGTTCTTTTGGATAGATAAATTTTGGTAATTTTTTATGGAACATAATTAGAGGATATTCAACAATGCTTTTCATACACTATAATGTAATATAAATTGGTTTATAATTTATTCATAAATCATCAAATTGATTGGGAATCATCCTCATGAAAATTTATATATACATATCTTAAGACTCCTGAAATTTTATTTTCAATTAGAAAAATTATCCAAATCTGGATTTGGAGTTTTCAATGGTAATTTTTTCAATAAAAATATAGAGGAATTTTCTATATTAAGAGGATTGTGACCTATATAATGATAAAAAAATATTATTGTATATTTTAACTCAATATTTTGAAAAGTCTTCCACATAAGATGGTTTACACTAATGAATTAATATGAATGTTAATTTCATTAGCAACATAGGAAAGTGAACAAGGGGGAATATTCTTTGAGTTGGAATGATAGTGGCAACGTATCAATAATTAGGATAAAATGTAAGAATATTTATTATTATCTCAAGAATATAACATGAAATTTAGATGGATGTGTATGAAGATTATCTTTTCCAAATGTGTGTTCAATCATCACTCCATTAAAAGATAAAATAGATGTATAAGAATGATGTAGATATAAAAATTAAGGTTAGAAATGTTTCTAAATCCAACATTGGTTTTGATTTAATAATATTGATTATGAAACATATGTGTGTGAATTAGGTACTATATATTACAAAGGAGCAAATTGATGTTCTCATAGTTCGACATTATCTATTCACTGTTGAAGAATAAATCAATATAGAGATTTCAAAGAGTTTTTTTGAATAGATGGAATGAAAAGAAATATTGTAGACTATAATTATCATTTTATGGTTCGTTAGAATGTTTTGGATGAGTGGTGTATATTCAGTGAAATGTTACAACTATTACCCATACATGAATGGAAATAGGAAAATATCACATTGGGTTTTATCATTAGTCTCCCAAAAAACATCAACATGTATTAATTTTTTTGGTGTTTTAGTTGATTTCCTTAAATAGATATAACACATCCTTGTTATTAGAAACAATTCATCTCTTGATCAACATACATGAATATAAATTAGTTAAGTGGAATGGTAAAGCGGTAGCACTATCAATTGTATCTCATTTGGGATCTTAGGTATACCTCGATGTTTTTTAAGAATATTCAAAATTTAGTAGATATTGAGTTATGTTTTAGAATTTCATATCATCCTCATAAATTTTAATATAATGATAGGACCCTTTAAACTCTAAAATATGTTTTCAGATATTTTGTTAAATATTTCATTGGTTTTTTTGATGGGAACATTCCAATGGTGAAATTTTATTAAAAAAATACCCTTCAATGCATCATTAATATGGATCATTATGGACACATATATGGTCAGATGTGTAGGAAACCAACATATCAGAATGATTTTAGTGATAGAAATATATATGGACCTGATATATGTGATGAAACGATAGAGAATTTATGATCAATTTAGTAGAATATATGAGAAGATCATAGTTAAAAAAGTTATGCATACCATTGTCAGAATGATATTGACATTGATATTAGTTGTAACGTTTTTCTCTAAATATATATTAAGAATAGAGAGTATGGATATGTAAATAAGTTAATTATAAATCGTAGATATATGGGTTATTTATATATTCTTCAACATATTATGATTCATTTTATCTATTGGTGATTCCATTATTTATATCTCATGTTCTTGATGTGTTTATTGTATCTCCCCAAGAGTCTATATTCCTAATCCTTTAGATGTAAATATCATTGATCTAATAATTTTTTATAATGAAATTTATTATTAATAAAAAATTATAGAGATTATATACTTTTGAGGTAGAGTTATATGAAGAAAGACAACTCACAATGTCAATGTTTTGTGGGGGAACTACTAATTTTTGGAATCTAAGTTGGACCCTAAAGGATAGATTTGGGAGGTGTATCTTCATCAATTTATATCAAGGTGGTGAATTTCAATTCATAAATTTATTTTGGGTGGGGTATAATGTAACACATATATATTTTCCATTAAATATTTATCTTTAAATAAATATTTTTCATTAATATATTGTGCAACATGAAGAAAATGTGTATAAACAAACCACGATATAAAATTATACTATTATTAATCAAAATCAATGTAATCATAGGCCCATTGGACTGGGGGTTATTAATATAACCATATATATTATGAATAATTTGTTATTATATGTGTATAAAATGAAATCAATGATTATAAAATGATTATAATTTTATATATAAATAAATTGATTGAATAAAGAATATTTTCAAGATATTTTATTGTTTACACATTATAATTTTATCATAATAAATTAAATTAATACCTTTTTTGAAACAATGAAATCAAATGTATATATTATTTAATTGATCACAATTTTTCAATAATCAAAAATATATTTTCTTAGAATAGGATTGGAATAAATCATACTAAATGCTGAAATATATATTTTTTATACAATGATGTGTATTATATTTGTTCTACATAAATTAAAATTAAATTCATTTCTTTCTAGATTTTGAACTACATTAAATTTACTTAATATAAATAATTTGAAGTTTATAGTTTTTTAAGCCCCTTTAATTGTTTTATATTATTAATATCAAATTTTTTAAAATTCATCACCTTTGTAATGGATAAATCATTCCCATATAGATTAAAAATATGTAATAAGGCCATTATTATTCAAAATAATTATTATTTAAGGAATTTTATTCCAACCTTCTACCATTGGGATCCAAATGGTGTTCTTTTATTGTATCATTATCATGAAAATGAATATATATTATTTAAACCAATAAATGTTACAAAATATAAGTATTATAGTTTTAAATATCCATTATGAGTTCATATAATAAAAAAATATTTAGGAATAAATATTAATAATAATTTATTTTCTAATTAAATAATATTCATGATGATAATTTAATTAAAATGTTTATGAATTGTATAATTATCATAAATTCATACAAAAATTCCAAAAAATATATATTATATTAATGAATAAAATAAAATAAATGATTTTGAAAATATTAAAAATGAAATAATATAGATAATTAATAGTGTTACACGAATCATATTGGTGTACATGAAATAATAGTGTTTTATATTTATTATTTTGGTATTAAAATATTTCCCCAATGAATTTTATGTCTAATTAGATGAATAATGTCAAATTTTTGAATAATTATATTTAATCAAATTAATATATTTTTTTAATTAATAAAAAATCACAATAACAGGAATTATGTTAAGGTAGATACTGTGATTTTTTTCAATATATATTTTTTATGTTCCAATTATCACATTATTTTTAAAAATTCAACCTTTAATATTAATGAAATTATGATAATAGATAAAAGTATAATTTGTTAAAAAGGGTTTGTCAAAATGATAATGATTAAAATGGAAAATAAATTTATAAATTATATTATTTTATAGAATTACAACCATATAATACGCTACTAATGAATCAATGTCCATTTGGATTCATTTTAATTGAGAGTTAATTTATTATTTTTTAATATTATGAGAAATTTAAAATATTTCCTCACCAAAATTAAAAAATGGAATTTCCTTCCTAACCTAATTACACAACATTGAGCCTTATATATCAAAAAATATTTTTAAAAATATCTTCTAAACATCCCTATCTATATTTGGGTGGTTCTATTAATCCATAAAAACAAAACATAGGTTCATTTAGAAGATATCTAATGGGGTTTTTTATTTTAATGTTAGGACCAGGGTGACAGACATAAGTTCACTAAGATTGTATTCTATGGGACCTCAGGTACACATCTCTGTATGACTGACTCTATCGACCAGAAGTGAGGGTCCACTTCATTCATAGGGTGGCTATACCATCTTTATCAAAGTAACTCACTATAAGAAAAAAATAACCAAAGGATATATCCATTATCAGAATAAACCAAAATCACATGATGACCACAACACGAAATACAATATCCAAAACTAAAAAAAAGATATTTCGTGCTGATATGTGTCATGTTTCAATATGAAAACCCACAAATATATATACACTATCATCAATAAAGTGTGTTTCAAACCATGCATGGATCCCTCATCCATGCTATATCCAAAATTATATATATTACTCCTGGAAATTTCACATACCCAATTCCTATACCATGAAACTTATTCAGGTAATGATCGGCCAACTTGGGTAGGGTGTGGGTATAACTCTGTATCCAATCACTTGATAAACATAAAAAATATCCATTAGTTATATGGATGATTAGAGTTTATCTAGATCTAATTATTCATTAATAGGGGGTAGGGTGTGGGTTTCAAAAATTTAAAATATAATTTCCAGGATAATTAAAAACCCACTCATGACTTTTTCAGTGGGGGACCATCATTTTCCAAATCATGCACCTCTTTGGGGGATCATCATTTTCTTAACCATGCACCCTTAGGTCTAAAAGTGTTCTCGTTTTGACAAACCATGCCCCATATATTCATTCCCTCTCTATGTGAGGTTACATGGTTCGTTGGTATATGGCATATGGGTTGGGAAAACTGTTTACAAATTGTTCGCTTCCATCCAACCATCTAATTTTACAAAAACATTCCAAAAACCTCCCATGTTAACAACAAAAAAAATCATGGAAAATGAGTACCGCAATGTGAGATGATAAATATGAAAAAATGTAGGGATCTTACAATCTCCCCACCTTATAATAACTAATCCACAAGGTATACTCCAATGAATATCAATGATTTTGAGTGAAAAAGGTCAGGCCACTAATATCCCATATTTAATTCTCTATCACATTTTTCTATTGAAGGCAATTGTGTTTCTACCATACATGAACCATTATCATAGTATTTACCCTGAACACATTCCCATTGTGATCAATCACATGTATCAGATTCCCATAAAAGGATTTACATGTCTCAAGATGAACATCATCCACCATGATCACATGATAATGGTTAGTGTGATATCACTGATGTTCTGACATATAAAAACTTTCATTAATTTATATTTACCTCATTGTAAGAGCTAATCGGGATCCCACCAGCCCGATTCTCTCTATAATTTCCACTAGTGTAACTATATAAGCCACAAAAAACTAATCTTAGTACATATGGGTGATTATTTTAATCATGTCCATAAATACTTGTAACATTTTTTAGTCAAAATGACATAAAAATGATATCATAATGTCTATAACTACTTCTAATAATATCCCAATCTATAAAAGAAGATCATAATGACAAATGGTGATACAACAATGACATTTTGATCATGGAGAAGTCGAAATATACAAAAAAAATGGTCAAAAAGGTCAACAATATACACAAGATGATACCATTAATTCATATTCATTAGGTTAATCGTCTGGTAGTCAGCACAGGGGCGCATAGTTACATTAGCCATCTTATGAAACTAATCTCGAGAACACAAAGGCGACGTAATATGATTCTCAAAACCCTTATCCATAAACTATTCTATCTAAGACTACAAAACATGAAGCTATATTGGACGCATTATAAATGATGGTATAGAAACTGCTTCTATCCTTGCCATGAGGTCTATGGTAAATTCTATATCTCTCCCAGGTGGAATTCCTTGGTGTATTTTTGTAACACATCCTAGAACCAGTCAAATATGGGTGGAATAGTATCGTTATCTAAAACTTAATCTTCCAAAAATAAACTAGAAACTCATGTAGTAATTTTCTTTTTTATTGCTGATGGCACTGACCTTCATTACACGCCTTGATGTATCATTCTCCATGAATTACATAATTGTCACCATTATTAGACAAAAAATTCATTTTCATATGGTATAAATCTATGTGAGATCTCACCCAAAATTAGGTAAAAATCATACATGTCAATAATGTAAATATTCCATTGAAAATGAAACTCACCGATTATGAGAGAACACCCCCTACAAAAACTGATGTCTCTAGAACATACTCCCAATGGAGTATCTATCCTCAAAATCCCCCTTATGTACTCGATCAGTAGTATTAACCCTTCAAAACTATTAAAAAGGAAATAAAAAAATTTAAAAATATAAAATAAGTAACAAGGAATTTTAGATAATACATGAATAGTACCGTTGCAGTCGATGGTTCATCCTCGCTATCTATATATTTTGGTATAAATACATGAAACTATCATGTCCTTCTTGTATATAATGCAGTCTATATACCCTGATCTGCACCATTATGCTGATACGAGCTCTAATTCATATAATTACCCCATCGACTACCTCAACTACTGAAACATGTAGTAATCAAACTGCCCAAATGATATGTTGTAGAAAATCCACTTCCCATACTATAATTCTCTCGGGCTAATCCATAATTAATCGGTTATCATGGGTTCCTACAAATCCTATGAAGATATACCCTTCCCAAACTCTTATTATTTATGGTTAATCTTTATTTATGTGTATTTACCAAACCTAAATAAGGGTTAAATATTGATAAATATTAGATTTTTACTAATAAAATATTTATGAACAAATATATAATTTTCATTTATAGAATGAATGATTGTATCTATGAATTATTGAATGTGTTTCCAAATAATAAATTAATAATATAAGAATAATTAATGAAGTTGAAAATACATGAAATAGAATCATATACAAAATGTATCCTAAATGTTTAATAGTGATAGTATTTGATAATGTATTAAAAATTTGACATTTAATATTAAAATATGACCCTATATATGAAATATAATATATTTTATATTTTGACTCATTTATTTTGGCCTTCAGCATTTGGTCATGTTTGAAGTTTATATCAAGGAATTTGTTTTTCTAGATTTGACATTGGATTCTAATCAAGGGGGATTTATATTTTCTTAATGAATTATGTGAAGAATATTCATGATTGTATTTGCAAATGGTGGTTAATATCTTTCCTTAAATAATAATTCTGTATAGTAATTTTAATTTCACCATTTGATAGAGTATTGTCGTAGACATTAATCTATCTAGTAATGTGTTATTTTGATAACTCTCTTGTTTTGGATATTAATATGAGTATATAATTGAGTTAGTGATTTAAGAGTTATGATTTTATTTGTGTGTTTATTTTATTTTCAATATAATTTTTTATCAGTTGAAGATTATTTTTAGTTAATGGATTTGTAAAATAAGGAATAAATTATATTAAAATTTAAACCATATCATTAGTTTTTAGAAAACATGTTGTTATGAATTTAGTAGAAAAATGGACTTTCAATAGTCATTGGAAAATGGTTATAATGTTGATCATGGATTATAAATATTTTTTCTATAATTAAAAAATTATATAGAGAAATGACATTTTTTAGTTCAGTCTCGAATGTCATTAGACATAAATAGCACGATCATTGCCTCTCTTTTGGTTACTAGAGTTATATTTTACTATTTTTCCTCCATTAAATTAAAAATAAATAATGTGTGCTGAAATCATAGAATAGATTGTGAATAAGGTTCATTATTTGTCATTGATTAATGATTATTATTTTAAATTATTTATTTATTTGATTTTTCACTATGATAAGTAAAACAAGGTAATGGATTCAACATGGGTGGAATTGATTAAAAGAAAAATACCCAATGCTAAATGATCATGTTATAAGATGATAATGAATTTCCTAACCCCATATTCATGCACTTTATGGTTATATTCAATGATATAGAAATTTCATATTTAAATCAATCCCAAAATTTAATGGATATAAATATACTTTTTGGCCTTTTTACTTCCATCCATATAAAGATGAAATTACGTAATGGTGATTTCTGTCGAAATTTGTTCAAGTAGAATCTATCTAAAATTTATGTTTTGATAGAAAGGTGTGGCAACACATATAGATGGTATCCAATTTATACACAGAATTATTCATTTATTTATAGGTGTTTTTCTTGATGGGAATAATATTGTTCACACTATATATATTGAATGAGGAACATGATGATTATTGGACAATATTTCGCATATTTCATTGTATTTACCATTAATATTTATTCAAGTATAATTTAATGAATATATCTATAGAGTTTATAACCATAAAAAATCCCAATGTATTATTACATTTTATAATGAAATAAGTATTTCCATGACAAGATAAGTGTAACACACTTAGTTTTTACGAATTATTATTTTTAGAGTAAATAAATATTCATTGGTATATTTCACTATAAAAAATAATAGGTATATATTTCATTACATGTAACAATATGTTTTCCTTATGTTACATAAATTCTTGATTTTATCTTGTGTCATTGAGAAAGATGAGTTTAAATGAAACATTACATAAAATGAAAATATAGTTATTAAATATGATAGTTTTCACGTAGCCCATGGAATGGTGGGTATTAATATGATTAAAAAAATTATTATTATATGTTTCACACACACAGATATATATATATATTATAATTTTTTTTGATAAATCTCTTATAAATTTAAATAAAAACCTTTTGAAAAACTTCCATAATTTTTTTTTTGTTAAAATAGTGTTTTTTATATCAATAAATTATCTAAATAACATTGGGATAATTATTTTAATTAAATTTATACATTATAAATTCAATTAAATATTGTGAATTCACCATATATGATGGAGTAGATATAATAAAAATTGTTTTTTTGGTTGAAAACAAAAGATTTTTCTAAATAGCACTTCTATCACCATTGTATTGATAATATATTTAAAATAAAAATATATTAAAATATAGAACAATAATATTATTAAATAAATTTACATATTAAAATTTTCTTATATTTACTATATTTTAATGAATTCTAGTGGATTTTCAGAAAGTTTTGATTTTATGATGAATAGTTAACAATACTAGATTTTAATTTGAGACAAGATTTTGGTCAAAATAAATTATATTGTTTAACTATATTTTAATTTTTTAATAGGATAAATAGTTCAATGATATTTTTTCGATTTTTTTCATTATTTGTCGGTTGGGTGGCTCGAATGATGGAACAGTGTGATGAAACATTTCATCCGGCTCTCCTCCACATGACTATGTTGGTTAGAGAGGTTCTCTACCACATGGTGCTTCCATCATAGTAAAACCTATTAAATGAGGGGTCAACAAATAAATTTGTATTCATCTCACGATTTTACTGTCTCATGAGGGGGAAAACATTTTCTAGTTCTTCATTTTTTGTCCTCTTCATTGTGCTTGGGTGATCATTTGGATCATTTGATAATTTTGTTTATTTATAGAATTTTTTCCTAGTTTGTTATGGATTTCCTCTTTCCTACTTCATATGAAGTTATATCTTTTAATTATTTGAATAAAAGGGGCTCGAACCTCTCCCTTTAAAAAAACATTTAAAACCCTCATTTTCAGAATTTATGATGGAATAATTTTAAATTTTATTCTACCCCTTATATAGGTTGAATTTAACCAAATGTATTGAATATTAAGAATCACCATAATTAGTATTTTCTAATAATTTATACCTAATTTATTACAATAATTAGTATGGAAAATTTTGAAACATTATATTAGTGACTCAGGTAAAACTGGATTTGTAAGTGGTTAAAATTAGAATGTTTCGCGTAATAAGGACTCAAATGTTGTCCGACACCCATTTTATGTATATATTTAGACCCTTATGACATTTTGATTGATTTTTATGAGTTATTATGTTATTATTCAATGAATGGATCTGATATAATAAGGTATGTAATGAAAAGGGAAAAAGGAAACATCCTTTCCACTAATATCTATTATTATTTGGGATAAGAAAAAAACATTGGGATAGTAAAATATGATATATTTAAATACAAATGAGTTTTTCTTTCCATATAATATTATTTATTATTTTTATATATGTGTTAGTTACTTTATATATTTAATACGATCCAACAAAAAAATATTTACATAAAAAAATTAATAAAATAAATGATACTAAAAATATTAATAGTGATGTAAATTAATAGAATAGTTATATACCATTAAATTTTTAGAAGAATATATCATTCTACATAGGTGTTAATTTAATATAATAATATTCAAAAATTTATGTGCAGTTTTTTATATTTTAATTAGTGAAATAATGAAAAAATTGATGTTACTGTTATCTAATAATAAATGATATTCCATTAAATGATTTAAATTTAATAAAAATCCAATATTCTACCAAATGATTTTTAGATTTTGATAAATATAAATTAATGTCAAATCAGGGAAATTTTTTTCATTCATAATTAACTTATTGACCCATATACTATAAAAACATTATTATATTGGTTGGGGTTAATGTTATGTTTTTGGCTTTACATGTTCTTGGATTAAAAATTAATTTTCGTCACAAAATGATTTTTTATTTTATATATTGGTTATATTATTTGAAATTACGTGGGTAAATATTTTTATTAATTATTAATTTTATCTAGTATTAATGGTTTAAATTACAAGGATATAAAATTAGTTAACATGATAAAAATAAGTAAATTTGATTAATCAAAAATAGTAAAGATAAAAATGATGAATTTTATTTATATTGGATGTTTTTTCTGATGAAAGCAACCATTCATTACACTATTTTTCAATTTTGGATCTACATGAGACAAGGTATACCTATCTTTATTTAATAATCATTTTTATTAATAAGAATACCTTTCCTCCCCCATTATAAAATGGAATGCCCACTCCCCCATATTCAGATCTGTAAATATATTTGTATCTAAAAAGTCATGAAAAAATCAGTTAAAAAACCTCATCTCATGTTATAATCCTTATTATTTTTATTAATCCATCCTAGTATGTTTTTTGTGAAACCCTAACGAAGGTTCTCAATGAAGATGTAATGTTCTTCAAGGGAAATTATTATTTCATTTCAATATCTACCTCCTAAAATTATTACTATAAGATGATTATATCATATAATTAATATCATAGAACTAATTATTATTTGATATGTTATTTGGACAATCTAAAACCATGCAAAATTCAATATAATAGTTTACGAAATCATCATGTGTGTATATGGAAAACTACAACCTCACAAATAGATGTTGATCATTTTTTCATTAAAAAAATTTAAATGTTTGTATTAATTATGGGGTTTTAATTTATATATGATATATATGATATATATGATGTTATTATGATTCATGAAATATTATATCAGAAATTACTTCTGGAATTCCAATTTTTTTGAATATGCTAATGTTGTTCATGTGTATGGTGGACTAACTCATCATGAAGGGATGAGACTCATTCATATATTACTTGAATGTATTAATGGTGAGTTTAAAAAAATTTGTGATATATATGAAATAAAAATAATAAAGGATTGATAATATATATATATATATATATCTTTTACTTTTCATTCATTCAATATAATAATAAAATTGAATTAGTATTCATGTGTACGTAAGCGATACCATCTCCATGAACAATGTATTTCACTTTATATCAATGAATATTAAGGATCACACTAAATTCGTATACACTAAATTTAAATTATATGTATATCTGGGTTTATATTCATAATATGATAAATCATTCATCAATTACAAGGGGAAGAAGATTAAAAAATTCAATCATATAAGAAAACAATCATTTATTACCTAAAATATAAATTTTTCATGGAATAGTTTATAAAGGTGTAATAAAATATCATGGAAACTAATATATTATATAATATATATGAATATGGTTCTAAATTTTATGTATAATAAACATTTTTTTATTATACATTAGTTTTGAATGATTATGAAAGAATTAAAGACTTGTGGTAAGGGGATTTGTAGTCTCCTTTTTATTTCTATGTGAATGATTCGGTAATAACCACTTTGTTCATTTTTGAGGTGAATATATTACACATTAATTTATTTTTTGATTCATCTACATAAAATATTTTATATTTACATATAAATCTTAGGATATATCCTTTAGGGGGTTTATATTTCAATATCAAACAAATTGGTGTGGCATTTTTAACTTAATTTTATTTCTTATTTCTTATACAATGTTAGGAACATATATTGATTAATGAGTGGTATATAAAAACCAATTTGAAATATAATATAGTGATCTTATTTATTCTAATTATATTTTACGTTACATTTTATTTTATTCTTTCTTGGTGATTTTGATTCAATTTCACCAACATGGTAAGGATTTTTCATTACAATCTCATCATTTATCGATGTTGTTTACGATTATGTATACGACGATGAAATATAGTGATCTACATATAAATAATTATCTTAAAAGCTATTATCATATAGTTATACATGTATCTTAATTTAATGGTTCTATTTATTCACCATTTGGTTCTTAATATAAATATATAAATAATTATAGGAAATTATAACATTATTTCTAACTTCATTCAGAAATATGTATTCTTCAAACAACAAGTTTCATAAAAATGAATTCTAGATTATTTTTAATGATAATTTAACAAAAGTTTATTGGAAATGTTTTTAATTTTTTTATTTTCAACGTATTGAAAATGATTGAAAATGATTTCATTATATGTTTTGAAATTTATTTTCAATGAATGGTATGTCTTAAATGTTTTACTTTTTTAAAAGTGGTTTTCAAATTGTAAATGACATTTTTATAAATAAATGTTTTAATATATATATATTTATATAATATTTAACCTCTAAGATGATATCTTATAGTGTTATAAATGCATAAATTATGATATTATACAAAGATAGAATTCATATTTTTTTCTCTAAATGGTTTATGTTTTGATGTCCGGATGTCTACCAAACTCACTTCAATATTAAAGGATACACCATGATGAAATGATTTAAAATCCTTATTGAATTCATGTTTTTTATATGATTAAATATTTATGATAACCATTTCATTTCATTAGTTATGATATAATTAATATTTATGAATCAATGTGACACACATTTTGGATAATAATTATATGGTGGGATATATATATACCCACCATGAATTGTTAAACAATGGGTCACATATTAGTTTATATGTTATGAACTCACCTAATTACTAGTTTACAATTTTTAGTTATGAACATGATTAAAAATTTAAAAGGAAATATCTGACATTTATTTCCTGTAGGAAAAGTTTTGTTTGAAACTAATTACATGTACTCAATGTTATGTGTCGTCCGGATTAAATGTTTAAAATTTTATGTGGGAACATTATAAAATGTTAACAATGTTATGTGTTAAATTGTTTACATGTTCAAAACATTATTTGTGGACCAATATTTCATATCCATACTATCATTCAATAGCCTGATTTATTTTCCAAATGATTATGAGTGTGCCTGATTAAATGTACTTAACATAATGATGGAACCTTATTCTATTTATACATGTGTATAATTTCATAAGATGACATGTATGACACAAAATAATTTCCTATAGAACTGATATTATATAATAGATCATGTTATTTTATTATATTATAACTGATGTATTATGTAATTCCAATAATTATTTGATTACAAAGGGTTATGATATTTGATATACAGGGTATATTATTCAAATGTTATGCATGTTATCTTATATTCTTATGTCCATATAATTCATAGATAATTGTTTTTACACTTACAACATATTTGAGATCTCTATTTCTGATGTTTCCTTTCCCGATAATATTTATAATGTTTTTGTGTACATTATTTCTAGGAGGTGTATTGAATGGGTTGATATTTTTTAGAAACATTGAATATAATTAACGATGTTTGATGATTGTTTTCTTTGTTACCCAATGCACGAAGCTAATATTATCATTAGGAATATATTTTTGTAATGAATTTTATATTCATATAAAAATATGTCATATCCATGTTTGATATTCCTAGGTAACTATAGTCGGTATCAATGGATAGGATTAGTCATCCATAGGAATCTATTATCAGAAAACATTAGTGAGAACCCTAGTGATATTTTTAAAGATATTTCTAGGGATTTTTCCAAGGAAAAGTATTAGAATGATTTAGTGTCTACTAAAATTCCTTATTGTTTTAGTGAAGGTTATATGTTTTGATATCCCAGAAATTTACCCCTTTATATATAATAAAAGATGATGTGGCTCTAGAACAAGTTTACTTAGTGGTGAAAACCCGAAATGACTATCTTGATCTATAATCAATCAAAAATTGTTGCATGACAACGTTCCTTACTGCACACTTGGAGGAAACTCCTGATGGAAATTATTTCTAAATTCAAAACTATTTATGATAAATCAATATTTATTTATATAGAATATGAATTTATTTAACATACTATAAACATATTTTTTCCCGGAATAAGGTATATGGTTTCCTTATTTTGATATCCTGTATGTGATTTTTCTTGATTAAGTGGTTCACCACAATGATTAATGTTTATAATGCAATGTTTATGAATTTATTAAATGGATAGAACCTGAAGGAACCCTAATAATGAA
The DNA here is from genome assembly GCA_963277665.1 of Viscum album. Lineage (NCBI taxonomy): Eukaryota > Viridiplantae > Streptophyta > Magnoliopsida > Santalales > Viscaceae > Viscum > Viscum album. Next base: position 1,219,833,960 of record OY728159.1, read on the forward strand.
GAATTTAATATACAAAATAATTAATTTACTAATGATCAAATGTATGTAAAGGGAGATGGATTGAAAATTTAAATATCTATTTTGAAACAAATTACTCAATTTATGAATCATGTAGAACATCTAAATGAGAAAAAGTGAGCTTTGTTTTGGTGAATACATCATGAGGAAATCCCATCCTTATTTTAGTGATTCCACTAATTGATTAGTTTGGGAGAAACAGTTTTGTACCACAACAAAGATATTTTCTGTTTACCAATGTCCAGACCATTAAAAATTATCTCTTTTTGTCATCTTCTTAAAGGAGTGGTTGAGGAATGTCGTAATCATATGAAGAATGTGATGAAATATAATAAAAATTGACTTTATGAACATGGATTAGTTCAGAAATATGTGTTTTAAAAAGTTATTGCATCAATATATTCATACAATAATGAAGGGGGAATTCCTACAACATATGTATATTGATGAATAAACATTTGATACATATGAAAAAAAATTAAATGAATTTCATTATATTTTTGTGGTATTATTATTCTTTAGAAAATTATGTCAATCCATATCATCAATGATTTAAAACCCAATATCGTTGGGAAATTTTATATAAAAGTAAATATATTATATGAAGAAGTCATTTGATGTTCACTAAATGTCAATATGATAGATTGAAAACCCTTTAGTTCTAGAGATAAAAAGTAGAATTCTTTTCGATTTAAAATACATTTTTATATCAAATGTAGGGAAGAAAATTTTATAAATCATATATTATAACAATGCGGGGATGAGTATATTGGTTTGTGGTTGAATTGAATTATAATTTTATTAAAATGTGGGATGTATTGACAAAAAATAAAATAATATAAAATGGCTGTGAAGAGGACAATCAATGATAATATGAGTGGGGTCAATAGTGTAAACCACCCACACAAAATTTATTCTAGTGCTAGGAGATTAGGAATAAGTGAATCAATGGGACAATCCAAGGGATATTATTGATGAAAATACATAAAAACCCTTGAGGATGAAGGAAAAATACAAATAATATATAATTCCAATGGATGAAATTAATAATAATATTTTTTGACACGTATTCTGTGCTCCATAATTATGAATTTGAGTTTTGATTTTTTATTAATGACCAATTAGAATATTTTATTGTTTATCTATTAGAAAATTTTAATGATATTTTCTACCTCTTCCTAGAATCTAGAATAATGAAATCTCATTTGATATTATATTTTTACATGGATTAACCAAATCAACCCATAAAATGTAGTTTATTAGATAAAATATTTTTTTGGGGGGGGGATTAATGTGTGAATTGCATTCATGATGAATATATTTATCTATGTTTAACTTTCAGAAATACTATTGATACTATAATAGGACTATGGGATTATTTTTGATAATATGTTTATGTTTGAATTATTTTTTGAGGTTTTATTTGATGGTATTTTAAAATGGTTAGTAATATTTTATGAAACACATTTTATAATAAATCCCTTTAGAAATATATATAATGAAACTTTTATTTTAGGGAAATTCATTGTAGTCTATTGGAATCATTTTTATCGGATTTTATATGACAATTTCCTATGGATTTAAAATGATATAGGGATCAAAACATTAATATAGTTTAGATTTATTTCCATAAAAAATTCCACTTCCGTATTTTGAAGTATTCTTATAAATACCTTTAATGAAATGAGTTATAAAACTCTAATATACTTGAATGAAGTAATAGAAAGGTATATATTGGTATCCAAGAATTATCATGAGGTAAAAGAAATGGATAGATATATTTTTCACCTTGTAATTACATAAAATATTTGTCAAAAATTATATGCGGATAAAATACTTCATGATTTAGAATTTGATGTTAGTGGGAAGGCATTTATGCAGTTGAATTAGAGTTTACACTACTAGAGAATAATATTTTTTATGATGAATGAAAAATAGAGATTATGGATCATAGAGATAGTGATATATAAAATATTACCACTCACATGGACGGTGTTTTGGGGTGATATCACTAGATGGAGGAAGATATAATGGAAATTGAGGATATAATATGGCATAAGATTCCTTGTTTATTATTATCAGAATGATTAATTTCGATGGAGAATTTCAAATTAAGGGTTGAAGAATGTAATTAAATGTTTGTTTATGAATTATTATCTTTATATTAAACTAAACATCATTGATCACATATTCTACCTGAAACATTAGGTTATATTTCATTACACACAACATTATGATATGGATATTTTACACACAATCCTATTTTTATCTTACTTTACAATCATCAACGAGTTTAAACCAAACATGGAATATAATTAAAATGTTATTATATAATATGATAGTTTTCATATACTCGTTGGAGTAGTGGGTATGGATACGAAATATTAAAATTTTAAAATATATCATTCATATAGATAAATAAAAATTTTGGTAATAAATTAATAATAAATGAAATTAAAATATTTTTTAACACATTCTCTGAAAAAAATTTAGGCACACTAGAGTTTTTTATATCAAAAAATCAATAAAATGAAAAAAAAATTATGTTTAATAAAAAAAATTATATAATAAATTATATTTTTAACATTAATATTAAATGTTTTCTAGAGAATAGGTAGGAATAAAACGAATTTTATTCTTATAACCGGTATATTTTTCTAAAAAATGTATTGCAACCATTTTATTGTGGAAAATTTTAAGGTGATATATTTCCAATTTGAAAACTATAATTTTAAAGTATATAAATAATTTTTTAAGTAGGAATATAAATTTTACATCTAGATTATTCAGTGGGAATTTTATTAAATGTTTTTTGGACGAATAGTTAAAAATACTATATTTTAATTTCAAACTGTATTTTCGTCCAATTATTTTTTATGATAAATTATAATTTTAATTATTATTAATGAGTTAATAGTTCAATTGTAAATATATTAATCTAATATGTTTCATTAGATTCATATTCATGTTGAATTGTGATATAAGAACATTGCAGACATTTGAACATCTTGTCCGTCAAAACATGCTTTCTCTTCACATTTGTGGTAATAATCATAAATTAAATGATTCCACTTCTATAAGTTGAAATTCTCTAAATAAATTAAATATTATTAATATGTTTAATTTATATTATATATAAATAACAAGTAATTTTTTTCTTAATTATTTGTTGAAATATTTAATATCAATTACATTAATCAATGAAAAAACGGGTTTACATAGCGGTTAAACGTATAATTAAAGATTTATGCATGACTAAATGATTTTACAATACCCATTTAATGTATAAACTTTGTACCTTATGACCCTGATATCCATATTTATTTTTTATTTGGATACTATTTGATGAATTTGATCTATATAAAATCCAACGTAATGACAAAAAATAAAAATTAATCTTCCTTACCATTAAAATATGTAATGTTTGGGATGTGGAAAAACTAAAATTGGTACAGTTATATGTTTTAATATTAAACATAAAATATTTTTTTTCTTAATAATATTTTTAATATTTAGATATGAATTATTCACATAAAATTATTATGTTTGTCCAGTACAATATTTATCTAGTAATATTTTAATTATGAAAAATGATACTAAATATAATGAATTTGTGGTGAAATGAATGAATTATTGTCTAAAAAAATATTTTTCATAAACATATCATGTTAAAAATCTATGAAAGTAATACATTCAATTTCTATGATAGTCTTGAAATTTTAATTTTCAATATTAATAAATAATGACAAAATTGGCATCAATGTTATATTATAATATATTATATTTTAATAAATCATATAAAATTCCTACATTTTTTCATCCAATGGATTTTTCAATGATAATAAATATATCATATGTTTCATTCATGGGGATATTTATCATTTTATAATGAATATATTGAACCGGTAATATTAAAAACATTATTAAAGTTGTTAGGGTATAAATCTTGTTTTTTTCCATTACATGTGCATAAATTAAAACTAATTTACAAAAAATTATTTTTCTAATAAATTTTATATATTATTTTTAATTATAGCATATAAATTTTATAATATCTTTAACATTAATTTAAGTTGAATTAATAAATTAACTATGTCAAAAAACTAGCTACAAAGGTAAAAACAGTGACTGTAAAATTGGTTGAGCATAATGTGTAAGAAAATTAATAATGAACTTATTTTATAGCAGTGGAGGTTTTTATTGTCAAAATAAACCATTCCATCCATTATTTTTATATTTTGTAGAAACCTGATATATGGGAGACCACCCATTGGTGATTACTTTTGTCTAATTACTAGATTGTGTCACCCCCTCCATTTGAAAATGGAATTCACTCTCCCACATTTCCTACACCTCTCAAGAAATTTTTATCATTGATAACATATAAAAACCAATTAAAAACATTCATTCCATAATCATAGAGTCCTTATTATTAGAATAAATCCATCCTATGAATTCTTCATTCAAGACCAATGGATGATACCTAATGAATATGTAATATTCTTCAACGATAATCATTGTTTTATTTATTTTTTATACAACTTAAATTATTATTATAAAATGATTATATAATAAGCCTTATATCCCCCATGTAAGGATATTTTAATTATTTTTAGGTTATGGAATATAACTTCACCCAATTCCCTCAAATGGGTGATGAATTCATTATTCGTATATAAGTCTGAATACTGCCTCATATAACGATATTGTTATTTTAAATTACCACCATTAATGGTGGGGATTAAAAATGGATTTAGAGAAAATATATGATATATTTGATACTATTTTGTTATTATGATTATTTAAATATTATACCACACATGACATCTTGACATTATCTATGGGTGCATTTTATTTTTAGTTTGTTGATAAAATTCCAAGTGTTTTGAGATATTTACCTACCCATATTGATTATGACTGATTCATATATTTAAACTGATTGTTTGATCAGTTAATTACGTTTCGTTATTTGTTATTCCTTATCTAGATATTTAAATGTAATATTTTCTCCTTTATAAAATGAGAAATGTTGATTATTATTATACATTCATGATATCTTCTATTATATATAACTGTTACTAAGAATTTCAGAACAAACTAATTTTTATTCCAATCCCTTGTATTTTATGAAGATTAAGATGTCAGGTATTCTTGGATATAATATACGTAATAAATTTATTCTGGATGAAAATTATGTAGTATTTTTTGTTTTCAAATATAATGTATGAATCATTAACATATCTAGTTTACTAATACTTTTAGAGTGACATGTACTTCACGATGTGATTCATTCAATATTATCCCAATAACATTTTATCAGACTCTAAATCAATGATACAAGGTTCAAGCTCACAACATTTTGAATCATAATATTTTCATGGAATAATTATGAAATTGATTTAGGAATAAATGTATTTGGGATCATAACCATATGTTAGAATTTTTTTGATAAATATATGACATGATAATGTTTTGGTAAGAAATATATTATAATATTTTTATTTTAAATACAACCCTATATGGATAATATAATATAAAGTGGTTTGGGAATATATTTAACTAGGGGTAATAACACAAAAATGGCATGTCTAGCTTGACTCGAGCATTAGATGGTACATAAAAATTGGCATCACTATGCACATGGTTTGACACTCTGTGGGGTCATTATTTGGATAATTCAAATTTTATTTATAAACCATTATAAATCATTTGAAATGATATTGATAAAATTGATATATATTAAACTATAGAACATAGATGAATCTATATTGATATAGAATTAAAGATGTATCGTTTCATTGTGATTAGTATATATATATACATGAAGTATATTTAATAATTTTATTTTCTTCATTAGAATCACAAAAAATCGTTGGATTTTTTCTGAATAGTATATGTATTCAATAACATAATAGTTTGGAATAATATCAGGGATAATGAGTTCAATATTAATGATAAGTTAAAATTATCAAAAACCAATTTATTTTTCATCTATGATAGGAATTTATCAACATTAAGGATTATATGGGAAAAAATTAAGAATAAAGTTATGTAGAAAACAACAAATTTCAAAATAATGACATTAAATTTTATAAAGAAAACATTATTGGAATTTATATCTTTAATTTATGATATGATAAATAATGATATATAAATAATAATCATATAATATTATTTGGCTTTTTAAAAAGAATATTTTTTATTGAAAATATAAAAAAATTGTTATTTAATGGGTAATTTTATTTCAAGGATGTCCATCAATTTTTTGATCATTAGATGAATTAAATGAATATTGTCTAGAAACTTTTCAAACCATGTGCACATTAACAACCAGTTGATTCTGGAATGGTTTTAAGGATTGATCACATGTTCGAAGGATGAAAAGGGAATCACTCCTACCACAATCTTATGTAAAATAATAATTACATGTAATTATTTTTGTTCAATAATTTTATAAATACTTATTAATGATTACCACATAGTGCCACTTTTTATAGTTTTATATTAACTTGTTATATTGGATTACTTTTTTATAAAAATATTGGTACTGTAATGTAGTTAGATAAAAACTGTATAAATTTTCACTATTTATGTATCTTATTATATGTTAAAAGTAAAATTTATTGCTTCAGGAATAAAAAATATATGTTTTTATATTCATTTATTTAAGTAAATAATGATCTCAAAATTTATCAAATCATTATGATAGAAAGTAATTATTTTTTTTGAAACAGAAATATATCATGTAATTATATTACCATAAATTTATAAGATATAAAGTAAATAATCAACATTAAAAAAAAGATCTTGAAACAAAATATTAATCATATTACCTTCATTTAGTTTAACTGATGGTCATTAAAATCACTAACATTTTATGGATGATGGCCCAGAAAATTACAGTGATCCTTAGAATTCATGCAATTAATGACACAAAAAAAATCACAAATAATATTGAATCATTTAAACCATTTTGATATCTTCACATTCCAAAAATTTGGTTATACTATGAAATCATGATATGTGTTACTCCATATCATGTTTCTTTATATCCCTTTCTGTATTATTAAAGGGATGCATTATTATCAATTTTAGGATATCGGTTTTCCAAAAATTATATTTCTTAATGTAAATACCTTAAATACGAAGATAATTTTGAAATTAATAGTGTTTATTTTATTTAATGTATAGAGATAGTCCAACCATGAAATTTAAAAAAATTAACATCACATTTGAGGGGATGTATGACATGCAACACCATGAGTAGAATGGGTTAAATTTTTTACCTAATAATGATATAATAACTATTTAAAAAAATTAAAAACATTATTTAACCTCAAATTCCTGCAACCCAGAATTTATAATGTGTTACACACAAAAAAATCATCATTGATATCTTGTGTTAATTAAAAGGCCAAAATTCACCAAACAACAATTCAATAATAATAATAATAATTAAAATGAAAGTTATCGCCTAAACATTGAAATGGGAAGTGTTATTATTAACAAATTACTTATGATATAACATTTTTTAAACATATTTTTCATTTAATACTTATTATAAATAATAAAAAGATTCATTAAATGAAATGGGATTGTTTTTAAATAAATTGTATTTTAATAAAAGATGGTTCACTTGCTCATGGTGGAAATATTTTCTAATTTATTTTTAACCATTTTAATAATTTAATTTGGAAAATTAAATTACATTTTTCAAATCGGGAAAATAAAATTATAATAGTTTTATTTTTTCAGATGATTATGAGAAGTTTCATTTTCTGTTAAATAGTGAATTTTACTAGATTTTAATTGAAAATTTCATTTTTTTCTAAATATTATATAATGTTAAATTATTTTTTTATTAGGTTTAAATTGAAAATAGTAATTTTATGAATATATTAATATAAGTAGGTCATTAAGAATCAAATTCATATGTAATGTTAGAATATAAATAGGGCATATAATTGAACATGTTCACATTAAAACACTAGTCTCCCATCCCCTATATAAGATTATAATTAAATTAATGTACACCATATATTTAGGTTGAATTTGGAAAAATGGATTCTATAATAAGAATAAAAATAATATATATTATCTGTTAAGGTAAAAAATATTACAATAATTATTAATGAGAACAATTAAAATTATTTATATTGATTAAGGAAAAAAATTGATTAATAAGTTGTAAAAATTATAATATAAGGTCTATAAATGTTCCAATAAAATTTAATGACCCATTAACAAAGATTAATTCAAACATATAACTTATTGAAGATATTATAGACCATTATTGGGGACTTGTGTGATAAAAACATGTGGGTTTAATTCACTCTTTGAAATAAAATTAAAACTATGCCGCTCATCCCCCTTATAATAGGCCACCACCTAACCTCACCACTTCACACACTCAAAACACATTATTTCACAGAATAACTAACCATATAAAATAGAAAATCCCTAAAAGATTATATTTTATGATTTTTTTGGATAGAATTATAATCAATATTTTCATTAGTGAAACCCTAGTTAGGATATTTAAAAAAGAGTTAATTTTTTTCAACAGGTATCTTTTTTAAATTATTTTTCCACATACATAAATTTTTCTAACAAAATGATGAAATAAAAAAATTATTCTCATCAATATTATAATATATTTTTATAAAACATTCATGACCTAAAACCTTCTCTAATTAATTCAAATTGGTTATGAATTGATCATTTGACTATATGGTGAACTGTCTCTTCCCAAACTGTTGTCGTTCATTTTTCCATTTCAACATCTCAAGGTTGTGAATGATGTTGGACATAATGTATGTATATTTATATTTTTATATATTATTTTTAATATTACTATACATTTGAATTAATTATAACATATATATCAATTTTTATATTCCATTCCACGAGAGACATGATAATTTCGCTCAACTCTATGGTGAACTACCACCTAATGAAGAAATGGGATTTTCTTTCAAAAACACTACAAATGAAAAGTGATAAAGAGAGAGTAAATAATTATATATCATACAAAGTAAATAATTATGATATTAATTACATATTTAAATATCTATAAAGAAAATATATATCATTTTGCTTTATTTTCTTCACTCTTGTAATGATGATGACATCAATCATATTTGGGTGGAAAACCACATTCACAAATTTATATGACTCTCTTTTCATCGTAAAACCAAATGGATTAAATATATAAGTATTTAATTTAGTATATATGACATTAGTATCACTATTCAGTGATAAAATTTTTAATAAATCTTTTCTATAATGGCTTGTGAAAAATAGAACGGTTACTAATGCATATGTATGACCTACCATCACCCAGATCATAATGTGTCATATTTTTCATATCCATTAGTCATGATTTCATTAAAAAATGAGGTAAAAAATATGATAATGATGTCATTATTTTTTTAAGGATGATGTATCTATACAATATGTTCATGAAATGGATCATTCCAGATAAAAAACACCATACAAAAACCAGGAATTTTTCTTCAGAAAAAATGAAATTAATGAATGGTCGTTAATGAATGGGTGATATTATATTATGAAAGGATCATATATGATGTTATCAATAAAAATAAACAACTAGTGTAAGTTAATAAAATTCATAAAACCACAATATAGTATATTATTTCACGTTCAGCCAAAAATAAATATATGTTAAGGGATTTCATCTCAATTTCATTTCATTGTGGAATATTTTAATACTTTCACCTAATTTCTATTATATGATGTACATACTATCACATTTTCTTGTAACATGATGAATAATTAAATTTTCATTACAATTTTTTATTTTATTTTAATTATTTCATTATATAGAATTTTACGTAGTAGTTTCCTTGTGGTAAAGGAATTCTTTAATCGATTTCTATTCATTATGTAAAACATTAACATTATTGATTATGTAGTTATATGATTTTATGTATAATGAATTTTGAAAAACCAACATTTTATTTCCAATTTTTAATTATGATTTTCAGTATAGTATCACTATTGATTCACTTATTCTCTCTTCAATTGTACGGTAATTTAAATATTTTATTTAACAATCTCATTCTAATCAAGAATTATTACACATTGATTTTAATTGAATAAAATTTTATAAAATTTTCATAAAACTCCATTTTATTTTCCTATCCTGGGGTTATTTAATATATATTCACTTAATAATAGCATTTTCCTAAACATTGGTTTATAATATGTATTTAAAATTCATAAAATTTATATCCAATAAAATTTCTCTCTTGGGTGAGAAATTTGTATTCTTCTAAAACCATGTTGTATAAGTATATTTCAATTTTTTTTAAAATTTTAAAAATATATTATTAATGGGCATTTAATACATTTTTTCATATTAGATATTTTTTTTTCAAAGATGTCTTATTTATTTTCCACCATAAATTTAATGGGGATTTTACTGATAATGTGATCACAATCTCATGTTTTTTTATAAACAAGGAACTTTCCTAAAAATTTTAATGTAAAACCATAGTGTTGTTTTATACTATACTGGAATGTAATGAATAAACCACAATTTAATCTATCATTTCATTAACTATTCCATTGTTTCTTTATAGGGTTATTTTTATGAATTGTATGGTATATAACCATTTTTACCATTTAATTTATTGAAATAAAAAATAATGATTATTTTTTATAGTAATTAACATTTCCATTAATTATTCACTCTAACATGTAATTAATTATCTGCTAAATTTCTGTATTATTTGTCATGGATATGAATATTTCCAATGTTTTATACCATTTTTACATACGTTCATTACTCGACAATTCTTTAATTAATTGGGGATATAATAATTAGTTTATATACTTATCTCAAAATAGATAATTATTGAAAAGGAATTTTTTTCATGATTTATAATGATTATTCGATATACAATGAATCAATTAGACATTAAATACAATGGTATGTAACATTTTAATATAATCCCCTAGAGGTAACATGTATTTTCATAAGATGTGTTGGATGGATATCATCATCTATGTGTTTTTTTACCTAGAATGTTTTATACTATTTTGAGGATAGATTATCATAGTAAAGGTTTCTTGTTCCAAGGAAACATTATTTCCTATAATTAACAATTTTCATCCTTTTAGATATTATTTTAATTACCGATATATTCACTACGGAATTATATCCTGAAGACTTTCATTTTCAATTTAACGATTATTGTTAGGTATTTTTAGATATTTACTTTCCAATATTTATTTTTCCCTTATATAAAGAGTTATATGGAATGTGAACTAATTTATATACCATTACATATTAATTATGACTTATTTTGGAGATATTAACTATGAAACTCTTTTTGATTTAATAATTTAATGTATTTTGAGTTAATATAATCATGCTGTTATACAACTAATCCATTATTTGAATAAAATCATGGATGTTATTCACTAATCTAGTAAAAATAGTAATCTATAATATACTTGTGTGAATTTTACATAAAAAACAATTTTAGTTTCATAAATTTAAATAGTTATTCCATCATTATATACAGTATTCACTGTGAAGGAACTATTCTATAATGGAAATTCACAATAACTTGATTTTAAACATATCATTATTTCATTCATGGATTGAAAATAACATTTATTTATAATTCATTATTCACATGAATTCATTAATTTTACAAAAATTTTCAATTAATTGATCAATATTCCATTATAAATTGTAGTGAAAAAAATTATTATTAAGACTCTTCAATTCCAAAACTTAATTAGTCATCCCAAAAGGGAATATAATGAAACTCATAAATAATTCAAATAATATGATAAACTATCTGGGAAATAACTTCCTCCTTCAACTTTTACTATTGCTATCCTATCCTATGATCATTCATCAAAAAACATTTCAGTCCTTGTTGGTGATAAAAATTATTGATATGAGGAAGGGGATACTTGTTTTTTCTGTGATGTTATTCAAGGATCTCTAATAAATGTAATATTCAATTGAATCATCATCATAGTTAACAAATAAAACATGATTACCCCATGATGATGTTCTAGGATGAATGATATTGTTATGTTTTCATTATTTCAATGACATTATAAATCCTAAAGAACGTTGTTGGGACACTCGATAATGGATTTTTATTGTCATAGTTGCATGAAGAACTAAGTCGGTAGTAAACTACAATTACTAGTTTGGTATAATAAAAGGAAACTGTAACACCCAATGAAGTAAAATACATTCATTTTGAATAAATTTTATTTTGTTTCCAATTTTATATATCGAAATCACAATGTTATTCTTCTATTACAAAAAACATTAATTTAGTTTCTATTGAACCCAAGACTGACGTTTTAGATCATTTTGGGGAACAATGATTTTTTTAAAAAAATGTATACTTTTATAAATTTATTTGAAAAAAAACATCATTATTTTTATTCGAATTTAAAAAATTATCTTATGCAGAATTGTTGGAATATTTCAGTGAGGTATAATTATACGATGAATAGTTAAATATACAACATTTTAGATAAAAAATTCCTTGTCATCGAAATAAATATTAACGTAAAATTATGTTATGATTTTTTTAGTGTAAAAATGAATCAATTATGTATATAATAATCCAATATAGTTCATCAGAATAATTTTCCTATTTAATTACTATTAAATTAATTTATGAACTTTTGGAGATTTTCACCTTGAAACCACTATTTCACACCATGTTTGTGGGAACGTTACTACCATATCATCAACTAAATAATCCAAATTGATGATAACAGAAAATTAGGAATGATCCAAGTAAGATACAATCAATATCAGTAATTAACACAACTCAACATCATTTTAAGAGATTTCATATTATTATAGAGATGAGTATGAAAGTTATCTGTAATATTTAGATCGTTAATTCTGTTGTAGGCATCCGCAAAAGAGGATCTGTGGCTCATGTCAAGGCAGACTCCTCTGCGGTTGCGGAGCGTATGCACATAGGAGAGCACTCTATAATTGGTATATTGATTCTTCCGAAGGAAAGTACTCCTTGTAAAATGGACTATCTTCACCAAAGACTCTTCGATGTCTGGGGTTTTGAATCTTGGAAATGTGTTTCTCTTGGAAAAGGATATTACCATTTAATCTTCCCCTCTACGGATCTCAAACTCAATGCCTAGGGCTTCGGCTCAATATATTTTAGGCCAGCTACTTTCCATATCCGGGAATGGGACAAGAGTTTCAACCCTTCTGAATTAGGTAAAACTTCAGCTCAGGTATGGATCAACATTTTTGGTCTTAACTGGATCTTATGGCATCCTAGAATATATTATGATATTTCACTTTCCATTGGAGTTCCTATTAGAATGGATAGAGAAACAGAAATGGCTAAATTCATCCATTATGCTAGATGCCTCTTTGAGATTGATATTTCTTCAACACTTATTGATAGGGTTTATTTATCCACGAATGATGAGGAATTAGAGCTGAGAATTGAGTTTGAGAGGGTGCCTAAATTCTTCAAAACCTGTAAGGTTTTATGTTATGATGCTACAACGTGTAGGAAGGCTATAGTATGTAGCATATTCTCCCTTAGAGGACATGACTCCAAGTCACGTGGCATGGTTAAAAGGGTGAAAACTAAATCTATTATTCTGCATCAGTGGAACATGGACTCTTTACCAATTGTTTCTAACAATAAGGATTTATCGAGACCTAATGTCTCAGACTCCTTGGAGCCATCAACAAAGGCTGGAATCAGGTCCCGTGACCTGAATTTCAATAAGACCTGAAATCAAAATAAGAATTCATGGGTGGAGATTGTGGAGTAGGGAGATCCCCCATCATCCTTGCAAGCTAGGGAGAAGGATATGATAGATAACAGGACAGTTATGGCTTTAGAACCTTCATCTCATACTTATATTTGTTCTGAAATTCTGGGAACAGTTCAGACTACCTCAGATGTGGTTGACACTCATATAGGATCACAGGGGAACTCTTATAAGGATCCTCATCCAGAGTCTGATTTTGGACAAAAACAGAATTCATCTTTGGCTACAACTCAGACTCTGGAACCTTCATCTGATCTGTCTAAAGGGAATTCAAAGATGGACTGTTTTCCAGATATTGAGAGGATTCTGAATGTAGGAAGCTCAGAACACCAAGCTGAGGAAGGCCCAACCAAACAGAACTCCAATTTGGTTTCCTCGGTGGAAAAACTGCATAATGGGAAGTACAGTAAAATTTAACACACTGTTACTCCTATAAAACCTATTAATTTTCCTTCTAATGTAGTTCCTGTATCTCCTGTTCTAGGAGATATGAAACCATCAACAAGTACTGGAATCATGCCTTCTTCGAGGGGAGTTTATTATGAAGCTTAGATTGCAAATATGCAGGTTCCTGTTACATCCGGGAATGAAGGTGACAAATCAGAAGCAGGGGATTGCAGTTGGCAACAAGAAAGAACAAGGATCCAAAAGAAAAAACAAAGAATGGAAGCAATGAAGAAGAAGGAAGATGATCAAGCTACCAACTCTAATGAAGATATTGAAACACTTTTGCAGCAAGCTCAGGAAATTTCAAACCTCTACTCTGGAGGTAGAGGTCGGGGGTGTATCAGCGGCAAAATGTGGAATGAACTGAGAGACCAAGAACGCAAAATTTGAGAAATGATAGGGAAAAAGATCGGTTCCCAATGTAGGTAACATTAATGCATTTGTTTTTGCACTGTTTCTCTTATATTTATCCCCTTTACTTTCCTTCATAAATATATTTGTGGGGATTGTCCCCTCACCTTTAACAAAAAAATAATATAAATTCATGAGATTAATCTTCTAGATAATTTTTTTTGTTATAAAGAAAATGTAGTTTTTTACAAACAATATTAGGAAAATAAATTAAATATAATTACAGTGATTATGGGAATATGTGAACCATATAATCACATTTATTTAATTTTATATGTTATTAGAAAAAATGTGCATGATAGTGACCCATAAATTATGTTAATTAACGAATATTACAAAAAGAAACCATCTTTACCTTTAACATTTATAGTGATTTATAGTATGAAAAAAGAGTCATATATTATATAATAAAAATTATTTTGAAATGAAAACAAGTTTATTTCATCATGATAATTTAAATATAATTTTTAGAGATGATATAATAATATTAAATGCTTAATAAATGATAAGCTGGGAATTATGTAGTTAATAATTAAAAAAGATAAATGATTCAAAAAATATTAATTTAAAGTAAATTTAAAGAATTATTATGTTCCAGGTTTCTTTATTTTAAATATATCATGTAAAAAAAATATAAATTTGATATATTTAAATTCAAATATTTTTTTGAAAATTTAAAATTTAAAATAATATTATCATTATTGGCATTAATTTTATTTTATAATAAATGATATTTTATTAAATGATTTAAAATTAATAAGGACACAATGGTTTTCCATGTAAATATCAACTATTAGTAAATATAAAATATGTTACTTTAAAGGAATAATTGGTCTTTTATAATTAACATATTGACCCGTTGGTGGTAAAACCAATGTTACCTTGATATGGGTTTAAGTAGCGTTTTGCGAGTTACATGAATATGTTATAAAAATAATTTCCATCATATATGGGATTTATATTTTATAAAATTAGATATCCTATTTTGAATTTAGTGTGTCTATATTTTCTAATATATCCCTTACATTAATTATTATTTTTTAAATTATATATATTATAAAACTAGTTATAATAATAAAAAAACAAAATGACAAAATTTGGGAAACATTAATGTTAGGAAACAATTTAATACATGCACTATTTTTATTGAGGTGGAGGTTTTAATAAACCATAGTCCCCACAATAAAATTATATGTTCCTTTTTCTATGCAATTATTTAAGGCATTCATATCATTAATTTTTATCATTTTATATTTAATGGAATGCCACTCTTTCTCCACTATAAAATGGAACTCACCCCTCCCACTAATTCACACCTCTAAATCTCATGGGATAACTGAAACACTCCAAAAAATAATCTCCCAAAATCTATCCCCTAATACTAGTTGTCTAAAATTGGTTAAAATGAATTCCATAGAATCCCTTCGATGGAAAAAAACCGAGTTACCTAAAAAATTAGTAACATTTTGTAATGTGCATTTATGTTTTATTTGAATATCTACCACGTATTTTTTTATTACTACAGAAATCAAAAATATAATATATATTTTAAATATACTAAAATATTTTTATGTTATGGGATAGACCTACAATGAAATGTACTTCCATCAAATGGGTAATGAACTAACCATTTGTGTATGGTAAACTGTCACTTCGTGAAACGATGACTACAATATTTTCATGATGACCTTTTTTGGAATTATGATGGAATTTTTTTCTATATGATATATATTATATTTATTATTTCTTTATAATTATTTAATTTTTATACAATACCTACCATTATTTATTCTATTTGTTTTAAATATGATTTCATTGTTTGTGGACGTGTTGACTATTGCTTCCTCAAAGCGATATGATTCGTCAATGTTATACAAAGAATGAATTAAATATTATTTTTTAAAATAAATGTGATAAATATGAGAAAAATATCATACTCAAATTATAAAATACACATATATAATATTATTTTCACTCTTTTACTACAAAAGATAAATGGAAGTCATTTTCATGACTATGTACAACATTTCATCTTCATGAATGGTGCATTAAATTTCTTACATAAAAATTTTATAGATAATTTTTAAATACCTATATGATGAATATATATGGTATGTAATTCTAGTATAAAATTTCTTATATGATTTAATATAAAATAAAAATTACAAGTCAATACATACTCCAAAAACAAGAAAAATAAAACATGATATAGTGAAAATAATGAATGATTACCATCTAATAGGGAATAACATTTCATAAAAAGATCATATATGATATTATAAATATGAATATAGTTCGATTTTAGGTTATTAACATGTTTTAAACCACTATATAGTTGGAAAATGTCCAAAAAATGGAAGGATAAGGTTTGGGATTTGATCTTAATTTATATTCATTTGAGAGTTATTTTTTATTATAATACTATTCACATTAATAGGCTATATACAAATATTCTGGGAATTTTATTTAATGAATATATTAATTATAATTAAATTAAATGATTCATTTAATTATTTCATTGTGATTATGATTCAAATTTTTCAAATGTGTATGAGAAACATTGGAATGTTTAATGATCATTTTCTTTCATAAATTTTCAATAGTAATTCAATTGCATTTTCATTTATCAACCCCATAAACCTCTTTTGTTTCTTATACACCACTGAGGAATTATTTATAATTCAGCATTATTTATAAAATATGGATATTTTATGACAAGGGACATAATTTGTTAATTAAATCCATTATTCGATATATGATGACTGATTTGGAAGAGTATGATGCGGGTTGTGCCTAGTAATATATAAATATCCCATTAAAGAATCAATAGTCTCATGGGATGAAATTAATTTGTAACATAACAATCAACTTTTTTCACAAGAACAATATATTGGTATATACAGGTTATGGATTAGTTAATGAAATCCCCTCATGTAATCTCTATTCCCATGAGAAGACTCATTTGTTAAAATTAGATGGGATTAGAGAAAATATTTTAAACTTTATTTTGAATGGTAATGAAAGAAATGGTACCATCTACCTAAGAAAAATTGAATCCAATACTTATGAATTTACCCTATTTAGTCACAGATATTATTCATCAATGTAATTTTTTATATAAAATAAATACGGATTCATTGCATTTTATGTTTTTTTGATTAAATGACATGTGTTTCAGTTATTTTCCATTCCATATTGATTATGCCTAACTTGATTTTTTAAATTGAAAGTGTGATTAGTTAATTAAAAACAACTATATATTATCATCAATTATTCATGATTAATTAAAATGTATTCTTACCCTTATTGAGCAATTTAGAACACCCTTATATTGTTTCCCTTCCACTGTCTATAAAGAAGATATATTTGAATATTCATTCAAGGAGGCTTTTCAACTAATTTTATTATTGATACTGTTTTATTTTTATTTTCCTAATGTAATAAGGGTATCTTGTGTATAATATAGTTTACCAAAACTACTCAACCAGTCAGTATTTCAGGACATGACACTCAATATCTTATAAATATAATAATTTAACACATTTCTTCTATGATTCTATGTTCGGGGGATTAATTAAAATCAACATGTATATTTTACCATATATTAAGTCACTATATGGAAATCACTATTATTAATTCTCACAATCTTCAAAAAAATGGGAATGTAAAATTTCAATTCTATATTTTAAGAGTTACATTGATATTCAATATGATTAAAAATCATGAATTCCTTTATCATAATAAAATAAAACCCATAATGAAAATAACAAATTTATCGCTAAAGTATATCGAATAATTGTAAAATAAAATTAATTGTATACCATGAATATCATCAATCTATAAAAATGGTTATATAAATAAGTTTGTAGGTAATTATTTTCCAAATTAAATAACATGAAGATTCACAGAATTTTTTTGGCCTATGTACATCATCCATGCATTTTGATCAATAGTTTTTTCAATATTTTAAGATGTGAAATATAAAATTGTTATATCAATTCCTGAAAAATATAATTGTTTTTAGAAAATGAATCAAACAAGACATTGGAATAAATATAATGAATATGTAATGTAGATATCAAAACAACCTTGTACTATCCTTTGTCTTCAATAGTTGTCGTAAATTACTTTTCTAAAATATTCTATTTGGGAACTTGGTGATTTCAATCTTTTATTCCGTTGATTGGAAATTTAATTGATTGATAAATGACCTGATTTCCAATATATTATATTTTAATGATCATTTTATTATCCTTAGTATCTTTTTCTTGTTAGTCAGGAAAAAATCTCTGAAATTTGAAAATTGGAAACACATCACATATTATATTAGAAACCCCCTAAACAATTTATACCACATATATCACATTTTGGAAACATTATTTTCAAGAAATCATATTTATGTAATCGATGTTTCACGACTTTCTGACTTAAAATTATTTTTTCATTATTTCATAGAATACATAATAATTAGTAATATAAATTTCTACAATCTTATCAAATTGATAATGTTTTCAATATATATTTATTTCATGGAAATATAATATCCATTGATATGTTGGAGTCAGTATATATTGAAACAAATTAATTTTAATATCAATATACAATAAAAATATCATTCAACATTCATATTTTGTTATTTTTTATTCATATGTGGCCTCTAAATCATTCAATCTGTACCTAAATTTTAGTTAATTATTCACCATCCAATGTAAAAACCCCTTATGAAAGAATTTATCATGGAAATGATTAATAATTTTTTCCCATTACATGGGGTTAAACAATTTTTATACCCTATTATTTTTAGTTTTTAGCCAGCATTGATAGAAATCAAATTAAAAATAGTAAATTGAATGATTATCTTTTTGATGAAATAAACAACCAATGAAATTTAATTTCATCTTAATGGCTTAAATCCATACCTAAACAATCATAGGCTAATATGATCCAAGAATACATGAGGGTGTTTTATTAAATTATTCACCATATAGTTGTCCCTCGATGGTAAATGTGGTTTCTCTTTGGAATGTATATCAAAAAACATATAATGAATGTTTTAACTAATACATAATAGAACAAAAATACGTTTTTATAATTAAAACCTTTCTAGGTAGATGATTTTTATGGATACTATCCTCAATTTTTCTCACATTAACAACCATAATGTTTCCATTAAGGAAAACAATTTAGAGGAAATATAGTTTATGTGAAGCAACAAAAAAATTTCTGACTCGATGTTATGATACCTATAATTTATAACATTATAGAGGTATTTAGTTACATTATTTAATTACCATAAATTATTTATATATTTTTTGTAATAACAACTATCATGATCCATCTCTTATATTGCCTACAATTTCTCTATATAAAAATTTCTTTAAAATTCATTCCTAATGATTATTTTAGGTATATAGACTTAAATAATTTCATTTTAACACTTACATAAAAGTCATATAAATTAAATTTTGTACGCATCCAATTAAAATCCATTTCTTCTAAAATTCTCGTTTTTAATAATTATCTTTTATTTCAATGACAAATGATTAAAATTTTAAACCATAATTATTCATTGTACAAACTTATCCATAAAACCACTAAAAACCATTTTAGGATGATGCATGAGAGAAAAATTCATATTTAGTAACATAAAAAGGAAAAATAATATTGTTCCTCCATTTTATAATAATTATATCCTATAATGATTTTTTTTTCAAAAAAATAAAATTAAGATATCTCAAATAACCATTACCTAAAAAAATCAGTCATTTGTATAGAGTAATGATTTTCATAAAATTAAAAATTCAAAAAAAATAATTATAATATCATATAAATTTGGGAGTCATAATAATAATGAGAACCTATGAATGATATTTTCTTCAAAACATGATAGAATAACCAAAGAGGCAATAATATTTCCATTAAACATTATCAAAATGTAAACTTTCGAAATCGATTTATTTCAAAAATAACTCATTAGAAATCATATGAATGTCATGTAGGTTGCATAGAACATCACATTTTTATATTCATCAAATAGAAATTATATGTATAATAATTAATACCATCAAATTATATTAAAATTCAATATTTAAAATAATCATTACATAATTAATTGGAGAGATATTTCCTGATCACCTTTTGTAAATAGATTTATCAAGATCTCCTAACATCATGATATATATAGTTTTTACCCATCTACATGAGATATATCCGGCTCACACATCCTTATAAAAAATTATTATCAACCATAACACATATGAAGCACAAAAATGAATAAATTTTTATAATGACACAGATAAAAATTTACCTTCTTATTCATAAGATTAACTTTTCCGGATATTGATATACCAATTTTATTTAAAGACCAATATACAAAAATAAAATTTCTAGAACAAAGGGAATAACGAAGTTTCACTGAAAAAACATGGAATCCTGTTGTGGAATCAAAACACAAATAATGGTTTTATTAGAGTTAATGGTCATTAAAATCAAATACAATAAAATAAAACAATTATCTTATTCTTTTGTAAGTAAATTTAAAATATTATAAAAAATACACTACTTGAAATCATTTAATTAATATCAAAGATATATAAAATATCCTACATAATTCATTTAGATACCAATAAAATATTTTATAAAAACTATCTGAAAATGTTAAGTGATGAAGAATATTTAGAAATAAAATATTTAGATAAGTTGAAATGAGTGTTTTAATGTAATATTTCACTACACTTGAGTCTTTCTCATCATGTACATTCATTTTATATCAGAATAAATAAATTAAATTAATTATTTACATTCTATAGAATGTTTTCATGTTTATTAAAAATTTAAATTTATTTATTAACATTTTTTAAGTAATTAAGTATTCGATTAAGTACATGGAAAAATATTTTATTCTATACAACTAATAGACAAAAAATGAATTTTTTAGGATGCATATAGACATAGTGGTCGTCATTTTATCATCCACATACTAATAATCATGAAAAAAATATAATATTATACATCATATGTACATTTGAAACTATTAATTAATAATTCTTGTATAAATATTACATTCATTACTACTTTTGAATTTATGGTATGGTTCTCTACTATAACTAGAAACCAGATGCTCGGCGCCTATGTTGATTCAGATATTCAGTCTTCAGATTATTTTATTTAGCGGGTTTTTAACCATGGTGGATAAATGTGGACAATAATTTGATTTTGGGATGGGGGTAATATTGTTTCAAAATATGTTCATCTTCAGGTTTCAATTTTATATATCTCATGGAAATTCCCAATGGATCCCACATCTGAAACATGTTATGTAACGTCCCGACCCCAGTTACCCAGAGTCGGTGAATTATTACATAACAATGGCATGATCACAAGAAAGATCAAATCTCAAAAGACCGATTGGTTTAGTAGCCTTGGAAACACTAGATATATTCATAAAGTTTTACATTACATCATAAAGTGAAAAACTACTACAACAACATAATGTCTCCATAGTCCACACTATTATCCCCTCATAATATCCCTGCAGGTCATTCATAACTTACTTCTTCACATCCTGGGAAAAATAAAACATAGAAAAGGGGTGAGCTCAAATGCCCAGTAAGGATAACAATATAGCGGAAACTTTAAAAAATAAGAATAAACATTAAAGTAAATGTATAACCAAAACAAAAGACTTTTAAACATGAACTTCAATATATTATGGAAAAAGTAAAATGAAATAATGCCATTTACTTATTCACATGGATATTCTACTAATCGAATAATCACATGCAATATCAATAACCACTTTCATAATGATAGAATGCATAATGCCAGACTATCATAACCACATTGCCAAGGCCTCGTGCCAAGACTACAAATAAGATTTTTCCAAGGCCTTGTGCCAAGACACTAGTTTGTCTCATGAGACCTACTGATGCATCAAGAAGCTATAGCGGGATCCACCCATCACATATTAAGTCCAATGCATTCCCATATGAAAAGGTTTAAACATAACATAATCATTCGTATTAAAACTAGCATATGAAATGTCAATACTTTCTCCATAAACCATGAATGGTATAAAAATAACACATCCACAGTCAAACATATCACAAAACCTTCAATACATTATGGAAGTTTTGTATCATAATAAATAAACTTCATATAATCATAAAATCCATCAAAGGATGTTATCATAGATGAAATCAAAACTATTTGAGAGAAATATCTCCTTTTTTTGAAATCATTTAAAAGTCACACATTTATAAAAGAAGTAATTAAAAAGAGATTTTTGAATCAAAGTGTCCCATACCACTTTGAAACTTTTGAAAGGAATTAACATTTTAAAAACATTAATGTCCATATAAATAAATCCTTAAAAACAATTTTGAGACATGGACATTAATTAAAAAGATTTAGAAAGATAAACCTTTAAAACATTTAAAATTCTGATTTTGATAAAGAGTAGCTTTCCAAAATTCTTAAAATATTCATTTCTAAATAATTTAAAAGTCACATACTTATAAAATAAAAAAATTTCTATGAAAATATTCTTATAAGCTTGTAAGGGAATCTTTGACAATTTTAAAACGGCGGTAAATAGCCGCACCCGCCGTATAAGTTAAAAAAATTCTTACCTTAATATTGTCAAAAAGGTAAAAAAGCACCTTGTTTGGAAAAATACCGAAAGATTCCTTTATAATACTCTTATAAAAAGTCAAAAAAGGGTATAAATGACTTTAACCCATATTCTAGTAAATAGTAAAAATGTTTTGAAATTCATTTTTAAGAAACATCGATGTGGCTGATAAAGAGATCCCAGTTGTTTATTACATATAAAATACCTCGGATAATGAATAGATTGTGAAATAACCCTTACCCTGTACTTTTCATTGGTTGGGGTAGGTTAACCTCCTGTATAATGGTGAAATAATTGTTATTAAATTATACAAGAATCATATATATTAATATGATATCATATATGATCTTTTAACATTGCTTTGTAAATAATATCTTAGTATTATCGTCGTTTCGGGTGTTAACTTACTCGTTTTATTTTATATGTTTTGATACATAAGACATGTTTGTCATGGATAGGTTGTATCTTATTCATATCCAGAATGATATAAAGTCCTTAAACGTTATTTTTAAAACATAAAATGATAATTATACTTGAATGGATACGATGGAGAATGAATCTCATCGCGTTTGTGGAGACGGTAGTCCGTACGTACGCACGAGCGACGATATCATTATTTTGATATTAAAATAATATATAATTGGATATTATATCATATATAATGAATCATTAACATGTTATATTTATTATTTACATGAGTTACACATCATTATTATACCCATCCAAATAATAATATATTGAATAACAATTACACCACGACGTGGAGACGGTAAGCCGTACGTACGCACGTATGGTGACATGTTATTCAAAGGGTGGATAGAATACTGAATATGGTTGTACCATATTTATAATATCATCACAGTATATATATGATACTGGATTTATTGTTTTAGAATGTTAATAACAAAGGAAGAAGAAGTGGAAGAAGAAAGGAACTTGGAAAAGGGTGGTGAAATCATTATGTCTTCTTCGGGTTCTTCCTTTTGATTGGATCAAAAGGGCTCCATAGGTTGGCTTTCTGACAAAAATAAGGCCTCTAGGTTGTAGTGAGGGTATTTGAGAGAGTATTTGGGAAGTGTTTGGACGAACCAAAAGGCTTTGAAGGTGTGAATAAATGAGAAGGAGGAGTTCCCTTTTATAAGAGGGGTGAGGGGCACCTTTGGAAAAGTTAGAAATATTAATTAATAATAAATTCATATTCGGTTTCTAAAGGCGCCAAAGTTGATTATTTATATTTTAAGGTGGGGATTGGTCTAAAACAACTCAACCAATAGAATTTAGACAGGTTTGGGTCTTTATATTAACCTTATCTTTAAGTATTAACTCTTAGTTAATTAGTTTCACTTTTACAATGTTTCTTTGTATTTTTATATAATAAGGATAATATGCTTACTATATACATCTCAGAGACCCCAAAGTGGTCCATTAATGACACACCAATAATGATATATGTCACTTGGACGATCCTTAGATTTTTAGGAATTTAATATCAATTAATAAAATA
Organism: Viscum album; assembly: GCA_963277665.1. Classification (NCBI taxonomy): domain Eukaryota; kingdom Viridiplantae; phylum Streptophyta; class Magnoliopsida; order Santalales; family Viscaceae; genus Viscum; species Viscum album. The sequence goes on from OY728159.1 coordinate 1,219,858,796, forward strand.
ATATTTGTTTTAAAAACTCTTTTATGTCAATTTTGACACTATTCAATAGTTGATTTTTTTGAAACTCATAAAAGAATGATTACTTTGGAAAGATTTAATTAAATCATTCCTATCATGTCATATTAAGTTATAAAATTAGTGTAAGTCGTAAAAAGTCACAAATTATATTTATTTGTGTATTTATAATATCAATTATTTTAATTTTTTCACTATTATGGTAATTATTACATCATCGTTGTGTCAAAAATAAATTAAATTATTTAATGTTTAAAAATTATAAATAAAATATAATTTTGTATGAAATCTTTTTATCTTTCTAATAAATATTTATAGTCTAAAATCCAACATATATAACCCTATGTAAAAATTGTTTTCCTAAAAGATATATGCTTGTATCATTTTTGTATTCATTTTAACTTAATTAAAATAAATTGTCCCTATCACCTACATGTGGCTCCATGGGGTCCCAAAATCGTCCCAAATATGTCTATGGTCGAAAATGTATCAACCAATAAGGTTAGGATACGTTTTAAGGTAATTTAGTATTATTATAATATTATTTTTTAACCCTTATTTACCGGATTTACCCTTAACCAGGGTAAATAAAATATTTACCGCAGTAATTATTCAAAATGTCTAAAAATAAAAGTTACCTATTAACAAAATATGAACATTATGATTCCAAATATGTAATCCATTTTTACAAATTCAAAACACAGAAGTGGCAGAAGTAAATTTAAAAATAATTCCCGCTGTTAAAATAAAAAGCGTGTTTTTAAGATATAATAACTATTAAAAGTTTGATACTTGTTTATGTTCGGTTTAATTGTGAAATTATGTCCAATGACCAAAATTGTATTAAATGGTAAAAATATATTCTAAATATACTTTAAAACCACTAAAATTCATATTTTATCACTATTAATTATTTTGATTAAAAAAGTTGTTTTTAATCAAAATTTAGTAATTTTCACTATTCATCAAAATATTAAAGTTATCCAAAAAGTACCAAAATTCCACCTTAGGGTAAATTCGACACTCCGAATCCAAAAATAATGTCCCTTTTGAAATATAAAATATATATAATTTCAAAAATTAGATATTACTATTCATAGCGGCTAGTTTGATCGGTTGTGGTGTGTGTTAAAACTCGAAGTTGCATACAACACACGCTACTATATTTTTCAAAGGAAAGCGTACCGTGGAAGCTTGGGATGTTTCATTTTAAATTTTTTATGTCCCCATATAGTCAACAAGTTTAAAATATTGTATTTAAAAAGTGTTCACTATTAAAATTTGATAAAAGTGCAATACAGAAAATGAATTTGTTATTACATTATATCTAAGAAACTCATAATATAGATTCTAAAATTATAAGGATTATATAAAGTTTAAAATTTAGTTAATACTATTCATAACCTCTTTTGAATGGATTTTTTTTGGTAAGTCATTGTGCGATTGAACTCGGTGTTGAGTGTAGTGCAAGTTATTGAATTATTTTGAAGAAATAACACACTATGAAATCTTGGGGTGTTACATTCTCCCCTCCTTCAATAAATTGCGTCCTTTCAATTTGAAATTGTTCTTCGAAAATAAAAGGTTGAAAATAGAAAATATATTTGTGGGAAAATCCACATCTGAAATTGGGTTACTAAAATTTAGTCTTAATATGAGGAAAAGAAAAATGAAACGGTCACCACCAAATTATGATCTCGATTAGGAGAACATTGGTGGCAATTAGAGACATGTAATTGGAGGAAAAACGTAAATATTTATAAGTAGTGATTGAGATCATCAATCACAAACAAGTATAAATTTGAGGTCCTTAAATTAATCAATCTATGATTATTTGAAATACCATCGGTTCAACAAAACATAGGGTATGGGGATAACACATTTTTGACGTTTCAAAATATCTTAGTTGAAATCCCACATAGAAAAATGAATTAATGAGGCCTCTATTTAAAATAAAGAGTAGAAAGTATGAAGATTATTGAAAATAACACATACTAGGGTTCCATGTAGGAAAATATGGCTATGTAAGAGAAATACAACCATCAATTATCTGATGGAGAGTAGTAGAGAACATGGCTATGAAAAGGCCAACAATCCCAAATCCATAAATTAGTGATGATTTAAGGTACAATCGAGGACAAAATTTTTGTTCTAAGTTCCTTTTCTTAATGTTGAGGAATTTATTTATGAGATTGGCTAAGATCATAAAGAGATATACTTACTTTATAATTAGAGTTTTATCCATTAATAAATTTCTACCACAAACTCATGTTTCACTCTAAAAGATAATAGAACGTAAAAAAATTCTATTTATACTATTCGTATAGGGTTCCAAAATAAACGAATTTATAATTTATCTACCAGATCTTTTAATAAAAACTACATTATTTAATCCAGGACATATCGTGGTCCAGTGGTAGGTGATACACCCTTGATGCCCTTTGGTTGCGGGTTTAAGTCTCGCGGGCTTGCCGGTCGCGACGGGTTGTCGCCCGACCTCCGGGTTGTCCTTTTATGGCAATCCAAAATTAATCTCAAAGTACAATTTATCCAAAATACTTCTGTCCAAACTCACAGTCCAACATTTATAAGGAAGGTAAACATAATGTAGATTCTTTTTACCCCGTAATAGCATATTAATACCTTCATCATGTATTCTTTTAAAACACTGAAACATCCTGCATTGCCATAATCCTTATTGATTACATTCATGCTCCCTTATACCATATAGAATGCTGGATATACTTCATCAATCCAAAAAAATTTAAACCCCAACAATGATTGAATATAGAAATCAATAATCAGCTTCAAGGTAGTCAAGAATATCTAATATAATTTATCTAAAACAATCATGTATTATTCTAAAATCACTACCTCGGTATCAGAACCATATTATTGTTTATCTTTATCTCAACCATATATTTTCCAAATATTTAACCTGCTATTGAGTCACTTTTCTTTGTTCCACACAATCTCAAGTCCTTAATGAAATAGTACTGCAATACAATCCTTATATACTCCATAATTATTATAACAAGTACATTGTTGATACAACACTCCAATGACATAATCAACATAAGATTTCTAATTATTCCTCTTCATTTCTGGTAGTATCATAACTTGATTATTATCCAATAGCATCATTTGTGTCATAGTCTGATGACTGGGACATAGGTTCACGTAGTGTCCAAACTCCTTGCAAATGAAGCATTGTACATTTGAAACCATTTTCTTACCCTCACAGTCACGTACTCTGTTCCCTTTTCCTCCACACTTATGACAAACTCCCATTCCTTTCAAGCACGTTCCAGGGTGTTTCTTTCCACAATTATCACAAATGGGGAAATTCTTCTTTTCCCTCTTCCCTTTATACATATTTCACTCTTCCATCCTTTTCTTCTCTTGCTTCCCTTCAATGCCATACGACTCAGTAAACTCTTTACTTATCTTATCAACACATGATATTATATGTTTCTATGATGATAATACATGCGAGACTATTTCTCTTATAAATTCTGAATTAATACCATGAAATATATGATCCTTCTTTCTCTTTGTATCATGTGAATTACTAGAGTTCTCATTCCATCTACTGGGCACCAATTCTAAATAATGGCATACATTAGATTGCTTTATGAATAACAATACCTAATCCCAAACTTGTAAAACACATAACATAAATTAAATAGTTTATGGATATGTTCCATAATCATAAAAATGTATCCTTTGATGAAGTATATACTCATAAACCCTTAATAATGATTTGTAAAGAAAATGAGAGTTATCCTAAGCATATCCCCCGGGAGTGTCGTAACCAAGAGTGCAACAGGGCCCGTTGTCATGCACCAGTTCCCATTCGAGTCTAGCTCAATGTAGTGTTTTCGGGTTTTACCCCTATGTACATTTGTGCCAAAGCGGCCTCTACCTGCTCATATCCAGACCGGGATGTATTGCTCGGAAAACTCACAAAATCTCTATAATACCAAAATTCTAGGAAGTTCTTCTATACTAATCCTAAAAATTCATCTTAAATCTATGTGCTCTAATCAGCGTTTATCTAAATCTAGCTTCCAAGGTTTGTACTAAAATTTCTTTGATAAAAACTGTAACGCCCCGACCCCAGTTACCCAGAGTCGGTGCATTATTACATAACATTGGCATGATCACAAGAAAGATCAAATCTCGAAAGACCAATTGGTTTAGTATCCCTGGAAACACTAGATATATTCATAATGTTTTACATTACATCATAAAGTAAAAAACTACTACAACAACATAATTTCTCAATAGTCCGCACTATTATCCCCTCATAATATCCCTGCAGGTCATTCATAACTTACTTCTTCATGTCCTAGGAAAAATAAAACATAGAAAAGGGGTGAGCTCAAATGCCCAGTAAGGATAACAATATAGTGGAAACATTCAAAAATAAGCATAAACATTTAAGGCAATGTATAACCAAAACAAAATCCTTTTAAACTTGAACTTCAACATATTATGGAAAAAGTAAAATAAAATAATGCAATTTACTTATTCACATGGATATTCTACTAATCTTATAATCACATACAATATCAATAACCGCTTTCATAATGATGGAATGCATAATTCCAGACTATCATAACCACATAGACAAGTCCCCGTTCCAAGACAAAAAATAAGATTTTGCCAAGGCCTTGTTCCAAGACACTAGTTTGTCTCATGAGACCTACCGATGTATCGAGGAGCTACAGCGGGCTCCACCCGTCACATATTAAGTCCAATGCATTCCCATATGAAAAAGTTTAAACCTAACATAATCATTCGTATTAAAACTAGCATACGAAATGTCAATACTTTCTCTATAAACCATGAATGGGATAAAAATTACACATCCATAGTCAAACATATCACAAAACAATCAATACATTATGGAAGTTTTGTATCATAATAAATCAACTTCATATAATCATAAAATCCATCAAACTATGTTAACATAGATGAAATCAAAACTATTTGAGATAAATATCTCCTTTTTATGAAATCATTTAAAAGTCACACATTTATAAAAGAAGTAATTAAAAAGAGATTTTTGAATCAAAGTGTGACATACCACTTTGAAACTTTTGAAAGGAATTAAAATTTTAGAAACATTCATGTCCATATAAATAAATCCTTAAAAACCATTTTGAAAACATGGACATTAATTAAAAATATTTAGAAAGATAAATCTTTAAAACATTTAAAATTCTGTTTTTGATAAAGTGTACCTTTCCGAAATTCTTAAAATATTCATTTTGAAATAATTTAAAAGTCACATAATTATAAAATAAAACATTTTCATTGAAAATATTCTTATAAGCATGTAAGGGAAGCTTTGACAATTTTATAATGGTGGTAAATAGCTGCACCCGCCGTATAAGATAAAAAAACATTCTTACCTTAAATTAGTCGAAAAGGTTAAAAAACACCTTGTTTGGAAAACGACGAAATGATTCCTTTATAAACCTCTTATAAAAAGTCAAACAAGTCTATAAATGACTTTAACCCATATTCTAGTAAATAGTAAAATTGTTTTGAAATTCATTTTTTAGAAACATGGATGTGGATGATAAAGAGATCCAAGTAGATTATTACGTATAAACAACCTCGGATAATGAAGAGATTGTGAAATAACCCTTACCTTGTACTTTTCCTTGGTTGGGGTCGGTTAACCTCCTGTATAATTGTGAAATAATTGTTATTAAATTATATAAGAATCATATATATTAATATGATATCATATATGATCTTTTAACATTGCTTTGTTAATAATATCATAGTATTATTGTCGTTTCAAGTGTTAACTTACTCGTTTTCTTTTATATGTTTTGTTACGTAAGCCGTGTTTGTCTTGGATAGGTTGTGTATTTTTCATATCCATAATGATATCAAGTCCTTAAACATTATTTTTAAATCATCAAATGATAATTAAACTTGAATGGATACGATGGAGAATGAATCTCATCGCGTTCATGAAGACGGTAGTCTGTACGTACGCACGAGCGACAATATCATTCTTTTGATATTAAAATAATATATAATTGGATAGTATATCATATATAAAGAATCATTAACATGTTATATTTATTATTTACATGATTTACACATCATTATTATACCTATCAAAATAATAATATATTGAATAACAATTACACCACGACGTGGAGACGGTAAGCCGTACGTACGCACGTATGGTGACATGTTATTCAAAAGGTGGATAGAATAATGAATATGGTTTTACCATATTTATAATAACATCACAGTATATATATGATACTGGAGTTATTGTTTTATAATGGTAATAACAAAGGAAGAAGAAGTGGAAGAAGAAAGGAACTTGGAAAAGGGTGGTGAAATCATTACCTCTTCTTCAGGTTCTTCCTTTTGATTTGATCAAAAGGGCTCCTTAGGTTGGATTTCTGATCCAAATAAGGCCTCTAGGTTGTATTGAGGGAAGTTGGGAGAGTATTTGGGCAGAGTTTGGCCGAACCAAAAGGCTTTGAAGGTGTGAATAAATGAGAACGAGGAGTGCCCTTTTATATGAGGGGTGAGGGGCACCATTGGAAAAGCTAGAAATATTAATTTATAATAAATTCATATTCTGTTTATAATGGCTTTATAGTTGATTATTTAAATTTTAAGGTGGGGATGGGTCGAAAAAACTCATCCAATATAATTTAGACAGGTTTGGGTCATTATATAAACCTTATCGTTAAGTCTTAACTCTTAGTTAATTAGTTTCACTTTTACAATGTCTCTTTTTATTTTAATATAATATGGTTAATAAACATACTATATACATACAAGAGATACCCAAGTGGTCCTTTAATGATAAACCTATCATGATTTAAGACTATTCTCCGAACCTTAGATTTTTAGAAATTTAATATCAATTAATAAAATAATATTTGTTTTAAAAACTCTTTTATGTCAATTTTGACACTATTAAATAGTTGATTTTTTTAAAACTCATAACAGAATGATTACTTAGAAAAAATTTAGATAAATCATTACTAACATGTCATATTAACTAAAAAAATTAGTTTATTTCATAAAAAGTCTCTTATTATATTTATTTGTGTATTTATAATATCAATTATTTTAATTTTTCAATATCATAGTAATTACTGCATCATCATTGTTTCATAAATAAATTAAATTATTTAATTTATAAAAATTATAAATAATATATCATTATGTAGGAAATCTGTTTACCTTTCTAATAATTACTTATAGTCAAAAATCCAACATATATAACCCTATCTAAAAAATTGTTTTTCTAAAAGATATATGCTTGTGTCATTTTTGTATTCATTTTAACTTAATTGAAATAATGTGTCCCTATCACCTAAAAGTGGCTCCATGGGGTCCCAAAATCGGCCCAAATATGCCTATGGTCGCACATGTATCAACCAATAAGTTTAGGACACGTTTTAGGGTAATTTATTATTATTATAATATTATTTTTTAACCCCTATTTACCGGATTTACCCTTAACCATGGTAAATAAAATATTTACCGCTGTAATTATTCAAAATCTCTAAAAATAAAAGTTACATATTCACACAATATGACCATCTTGATTCCAAATATGGAATCCATTTTTCCAAATTCAAAACAAATAAGTGGCAGAAATTAATTTAAAATCAATTCCCGCTGTTAAAACAAAAACAGTGTTTTTAAGATATAATAACTATCAAAAGATTGATCCTTGTTTATGTTCGGTTTAATTGTAAAATTATGTCGAATAACCGACATTGTATTAAATGGTAAAAATATATTCTATATATTCTTTATAACCACTCAAATTCAAAATTTATAACTATAATTATTTTGATTAAAAAAGTTGTTTTTAATCAAAATTTAGTAATTTTAACTATTCATCAAAATATTAAAGTTATCCAAAAAGTACCAAAATTTCACCTTAGGGTAAATTCAACACTCCGAATCCAAAAAAGAATTCCATTTTGAAATATTAAATATATATAATTTCAAAAGGTAGGTATTACTATTCATAACGGCTAGTTTGATCGGTTGTGGTGTCTGTTAAAACTCGAAGTTGCGTACAACACACGCTACTGTATTATTCCAAGGAAATCGAACAGTGGAATCTTGGGATGTTTCATTTTAAATTTTTGATGTCCCCATTTGGTCAAAAAGTTTAAAATATTGTATTTAAAAAGGGTTCACTATTAAAAGTTGATAAAATTTCAATACTGAAAATGAATTTTTTCTTTCATTATATCTAAGAAACTCATAATATGGATTATAAAATTATAAGGATTATATAAAGTTTATAATTTAGTTAATACTATTCATATCCTATTTTAAATGGCTTCTTTTTTTTAAGTCATGGTGTGATTGAACTCGGTGTTGTGTGTAGTGCATGTTATTTAATTATTTTGAAGAAATAACACACTATGAAATCTTGGTGTGTTACATGTTAGATGACTTATTTCCATTGATTTGTATTTATTTGGGTTTCAAAGAAAAAATATACTAAGGAAATAACATGTTTTGAATGTATGTTTGGTTGCGATAATTACACAATTTTCACAGGGAATTATTACTCTCTCAAGGCCACTCTCTCTATTTTAAGATATATTCATGAATCATTAAGAAATACCAATTTAGGACTGGTTACACTAGTAAAATAGGCACGTGTTCATTCCATTTACCTATATTATGGTATCATTTTAATTAAACCATTAGTATATATCAAAATTAATATATAATTTTTAAATATTGTTTATAAATGGTTGATAGCTTGTGTTCAATTTGGTAGATCAATGAAATAAAGAGTTTACATCTCTACGGTAAAATGATCAGTGATAAAGTGATGGGATTGAGCCACAATGTGGTGTATTATATATCCTATGAGAACATGAATCAAAAACAAAAAATTTAATTTGAAATAGTTTTAGGTCATATTAGAGGACTACAACATATAGATTAATATAACATGGAATGAATGTATAATAGGGAATCAGATAACAAGATATTGATGTCGAGCCTTATTTAGGCATCCAACATATCATACATATAAAATTATTCATAATATTCATTTTTTGGTTCTTCATCAACCTATTTATTGGTGGGGAGAGATGATTTTTAATATTGAGGGTTATTTTCCAAATATGTTTTATATGGGAATGAAATATTGATGGATGACAAGGTGTATTCCCATTTATGATTCATTTTTAATGTCATGTTGAATTGGTATTATATACTAATTCTTCTTTGGTTGGATGAAATTTTTGTTTTTTTTAATGTGATTGTTGTAAATCGATATTCTAACATCATTCAAGGATGGTCTGAAAATAGTAAATTGAAGGTGATCGGGAACACTACATATAGATATGGGATATCTTCTTTAAGGACACTCAAATATAATGTTCTATATAAATCTCAAAACATAGGTAGGGCTCTAATGAAACTGATATTTAATAATATTTAGAGTACATCTATGTTTCTATACCTTCTTATCAATTAAGAATAATGGTAGTCCCATTAGGATTGGATATTATGAAATTCATTAAATGCAATATTTTGGAACAGACATTATGGTGGATCCTTATTGGGTCCTATGGCATAAGATGGGTTCTTAAGTAATGTTTTTGGACAATAATAAGAGTCCTCATTGTTTAGTCAACTTTTTACCCACTACGGTGTTAGTAATGGTTATTACAGTCTAATGGATTATAATTACCTGAATGGATTTATTAATTTTTGGGACTAATACGAGGATGGAGTTGAAAGAGTTATATCAAACCATTATAATCGTTTGGGTTACGTGTTGTTTCCATGAGTGGTGGGATAAGAATGATTGGATGGTAAAATGATCTTATGATATTGATAAGGTTTCTTGAGTTCCTATATCTTTTAAATTACAAACACATTCCCTTTGAATATAGAATTATGAAAATATTCCCACAGTTGGGGGTTCACATGGATCAAAAGTACATTACCATAATTTTTCAATGGGATTGGATGGAATGTATAGGGGTTTCTACAGGATATTTCTTGTGTTCCTTTCAAACATTGTTTTTAGGTCGTAGGATTTTCATATGAAAAAATGAAACGTCTTGTGATATTCAGGTGATTGATGTTGACAACATTATGGGTCATTAGATGATCAAAGCTGACATGTCGAAGGTTATTCACCTGACAAAAGATAATATTCCTTGGCTATCATCACAATATGTGGAATATAATTCTAACATAAATTGCATTATTGAGATGGAGAATATATATAATTCATTGTAACATGGATGAAATGTTTGAGGATATCAAATAAACAAGCAACAATGTACCATGTTTTTCACCTAATCAAGGATCGCGTGAGTAATGGTTGTACTATGATCTAGAAAACATGTCCAAGGGTTAAAAATTTATCAGATAAGGGATTATAAGAAGATTATTTTTCCATAATGTGAAAAGGATCATAACATTATTTTAGGACCATTACATTATTTTTATCCTTCATTGTGTAAACAAACCAATACATGTTAGGGATTTTTATGGGGAGGCATAATGTGATCAAGATGATGATCCAATGTCCCTTAACATGTTCTAGTAGAAATTCCTGAGATATATACAATGAATAATGAAATGATCATGGGAAGCAGAAACACATATCATGTAATCCCTTATGTTATTCAGTATTCATATTTTGGAAAGAACTCTTCATCAAGCATGATTTTTCTATTCAAAAAGTTCCCTATTGACTATTTTATTCATCTATTTGGCTAGGAGGATATTATAATCTTCCCCAACCAATATTTACTACATTATTAATGGTTATTAATTTATATATGTAAAAAATATTTAGCATAATTCTTCACATGATAGAGAAATATGTCATTAGTTTTTTAATATTTGTATCATATGACTTATAATTATTACAAGATAACTTTATCAATACAGTCATTATTATTCCCATGGTTATCCCAAGGTATTTCACAAGATCAATTCTAGATGAAAAAATCATTTACATTATCTAATCCAAAGGCTAAATTTCTATACCATTATCATGTTGATATTTCAAAGAGAATTTGAATGATCATATCAATGTGTCTGATAAACTTAGTGAGATTATGATTTTATTTCTGGTGTCCTTTACTTGATCATGACGACATATCGATGGCCCTTCACATGATAATTGATGCGGTAGTGCAATGTGAATAACCATTTAAATTAAAAACATCCTAACACTTTAATCATAAATATACCATTGTTTTCATATTTTATTACATAGATATTGCGGTGTTCTCACATCAGTTTCTCATCCAAGAATCACACCATAAATTACACATGTCTACTGGCCATCATGAGATCATGTACCTTGACATAGAAGATTTTGTTTGATCCATGAATGCATGCCCATGTGGCTTCAAATGATCACAAATAGGTCAATTAATGTACATAACCATTTCATTTGAAAATAAACTTTTTTCCCATCAAATGAATATTCATTCAATTATATTGTATGTTTTACTAGTTTCTTTTCTTAATTTCAAGTGGTTATTGATCGACCTATCAAAAGAAAATAAGATATCATCTATTAGACATTATATTATCATCAACACTCATGTAAAGGCATCACGAGGTTAAGTGGCTTATTTTAGGGGATTCTCGTGATTTTTAATGAATCAAATGATTCCCATAACCCATTCATATGATGTTCCCAGGGAAATTAAATCATGAGTGTCACGGATGGTTGTAGGGTTTGTTTGACCGAAGAGATTATTCTCAATATATGAATGATTCTCCTTTTATTAAATTTCAGATAAAATAGAACCTTCTCATTAAGTATTTATGCATTATAAACATTTGTATGGCCATTTAGTGGGAATAAACATATTCCCCCACAAAATAAGTAAAATATTATAGAACGAGGATATAGTTTTGACAATGTAAATTCCTATCTATGTCTCCTAGGAATCACTAGGTTAGTATTCCAGTAATTTTTCATCATCTAGCTGATTATTCAAATACTATAATATTTTATATTCAAAGGGTAGTAGGAGGGTATTTATTTCACATGTAACCTAATCCTCTATAGCTCTTATAATTGCAACATTTTCATTATTCCTTCTCAAGACCTCTTAATGTAACCCTTTAATGAGAACCATTCATGATGCCTAATGAAATAATATCATCTCATGATCTCAAAGAATGATCTATTTGTCCTTGAGATATGTCAAAAAATAAGAAATCAACAGTAATTAGCATCAACTGTGATTCCTTTCCTTGGCCATATGGTCTATTGTAATTATTTACATATCTCTTTAGTTTTTATCATTATTGAATAATAATTATCTATATTGCACAAAAATCATATGATCACATTATCAAAAGTATTATCATTAATGACATGATTGTGAGATGTTATATGGGTCACACAGTTCATTGGACATAAAATATATCAGTTTCTTGTATTCCATTAAATGGGTCAAAAGATTATTGCATCCCTACCCAAGAAATGAAGTTCCAATAATTTTTTCAATAATTATATTTACATGTATGACATATGATACATATATTATGTTCAAATTGAAATTAAAAATGGAGGACATAGTATAAATATATCATAATAATTCTTTGGCTTCGATTGTGAGAATCAATCAATGTCTGGTCATTTAGTTAGCAACAGTGTGGCATTTAAACTTCTGGGGGAATATATTATGGATCATACTAATTCAGATGTGTTACATCAAAATGGTTTTTTCTTAAATATCATTCCCCCATCATAGAACCCCATTAAATGTTAATTCCACCTTATATTCTCTTGATAAAACATAACAAACTTAAAGAAAATATTTCTCATGTGGGCCACATTATTTCTAACAAAAAAATGCTCTAACTTGTATATGATAATGTTTATTTCAACAGAATTTAAATTGGTCCCTTTTAAGATACCATCCTTTTATGATAATTTATATATGTCATTGTCAGATACTAATTTACCATATCTTTTGTATATCTGTCTTGGTGTTTAAATTTCGTTGATTTTGGATGAATTATGATTTTTAGTGGTTTTGGGAATTGCATAGTTGGGAAGTTGTTTTCCAAAAACATGCATCATACCTAGAAAATTATGCAACAACAAAAATTGGTGGATTCCATCTTCTATTCTAAAATTTGAAAACAATGTTCCCTATTTATAGTAACTAAGGGACCCTTATGTTAGGGGCATGAATAGGGAACCCATTTTTTCAAACTATACACCCTATCCATGAAACAGTGCATACAATATTTCAATTCCATGAAATATTATTTTAAATAATTGAGCCCATAGTTATTAACCCTAAAATATCTAGCAAGCTATTAAACTATTTGTTATATTTTTTAGATCTTCTTAGATGATACCAATGTAATTCTAATCCATATTCATGGGGTATCAAAGGTCTGGTTGACAAATCAAAACCTCACTTTTTAAGAAATATCATTTTTATTGGATTCCTTTCTTTCATGTATCACATTCTAAAAAAGATGACTACTTTATTACTCAGTGGATATAGTTTTGATATATATAAAAGGATTTTTTTTCATTTTATATTGTTTATAGTATTTAGATCTATATCATGTTCATCATCATGTTCTTCATCATTGCTCTTAAATTGGATAATTTTCTGGATGAATTCCCATTAATGATCTTGAGGTATGTTTTTTAATATTAAAATCCCATAGTAATAAATTATAATTGTGTTCATGTATTTCATAATTTCAATTTCCATGATTGGAAATGGAATATCTATTTTGAATAATATATGAATAATTATTTAATAGAACCATATAATTGATTAATTGATTTTCCATGTGAGGATTAAATGGATTAATATTGGGAAATTTAATTTGGTTAACTGATTGATTTGAATAATTTATCGATTAATGGAATGTATAATTGATTAAATAATTGAAATTCATGGGTATATGAATTTACCATAAATGGTTAATGGATAATATGATTAGGTATTTAAAAATTTATTAATGTTGAATTTTCCTATTATTCAATGGGATTAATTTGTTGAACCTTTTTTTATAGTTCAAATTATATACCATTATGTGAAATATTTTTTAGTTGGTAAATTACGATTAACCATAAAAATTGTGATATGTGTGAAATATGTGATTGATTGAGAAATGGATTGTGGTGAAGTGAATAGTATTTGGAATACCCAAATTTTTCTACGCAGGATGTTCAATGACCATATTCATGCATGTGGTAGAGACTGTGGGACAAATATTGATGATAAAAAATCCAACATGTGATAAGATTAAAACAGGTTTGTGGGACATGGAATGTTGTTTCAAATACCCATGGGGCACATTCCATGGGGTAGTAGGATGATAATGTTATAAGGGAACTATATTCACATGTTACCATTATATTAATTGAAATTAAATTATTGATAAATAAAACACCATGTGAAATTTTGAATTTTTATTCTCCATGTGATATACCATGGAGGTATGATAGAATCTAGGATGGGCCGAGGATGATATTAATTTTTTGAGAGTCATCATGAATATGGGATATTAATGTGCTTAATTAAAGAATAATTAAATTAGTAAATATATTATTTTATCACTCATAATTATTTCATTATACTGTTTTAGAATATCATATTGTATGGTATTTGTTTTTTATGTAATTTGTTTTATCCTAATGAGTTGTACACATAACCTGCTCAAGTTTCATGATCTGTACATGAATAAACATCATGTTTCTATGAAATTATAAGTGAAATAGCCATATTTTAGATAGATGAGTGTGTATAGAACATGGATGAGGGAACCATACCTGGTGTAAAGATCCAATTGATGAGTTTTCAACATCTTTATTTTGAGTTTTCATTTTTATACAAGATATTTACATTGAGTGAATATTTTATTTATTTAGTCTTGGTTATTGTATATTATTTTGTCATCATATAGAACACATATTAATATATTTATTGTTGTTCTCATTTATTATTTTCTATATAACATTATTGGTGTAGTATTTTGATAAAGAGGATATAGTCACCCTATGTTATATATTTTACCCTAGATATTTTTTGGCATCCTATAACGAATGATGACGCATGCTTGAGTTCATGTGGCTAACTAGCTAAAGTCACCACTATGAGGAAACATAGTCCCAACATCAATAATTTGTATTATAGGAGTAATAGTTTTATTTTTTTTTCTAATTTGGATTAGTGTAAAATATATTTGGATGAGTTAGGCTTTAGTTAAGAGCTCCAGCATGGGAGTAGCTTACCCATGTTCTGGGTTTATATCTAAGTACCCATGGTTGGATTGTTTTCACTTAAGTGTTTTGTTATAGTTGAATGTTATTTCACATCGAGTGATGCACCTACTAATTGTGGTTATTTATTTTTAATGTTTTCATATATTTTACTCATGGATTACAACGGAGTAATTTTTTATTATTCATGCATAATTCTAGGAACATATAATTATTATGTTACATGCATAATTTTAGGCAAGAACAAGAAATTCTTGTTTTGGGAATTATGTTAAATGATAAATGGTTTTATATTCTTTTTATTTCAACTAAAAATGGATCCAAATTTGAAATTGAAAATTTTAAATAATGAAAAATACGGGAAATGTATAAGTTATATGGTAAGGGGGAGTGTTGGAGGGAAATCAAGACATGAGATGGACATGTGGACAATAAAGAGTGAATGTAATTTCAGTTGAAATTGTTGGATCACTTTTAAACTAAGATATTAAATCATTATAGATTATTTGAGATTATAAGGAAGACTTAGGGAAGCATTTATGTGATAGACTATGATGTATGGTTCATATATTCTCATCGATTTGTTCTACCATTGGTAGTGGATGATGATACTGTAGAAAATGATTCCTAATGGAAAATAAATGTGAATTTGCATCTTAAATAATTATCTTCTAGATGAATTTATTTTGATTGGAAAATCATGCTCTCATGTCAAAAGGGAACCTGTAGGAGTCTTCAAGGGGAGGACATAGAGTTTGTATTTGACGATTAGGTGGAACATTTTTGGAGATTAAAAATCCTCTCTATGAGAATGTTGACAAGATTAATGGAATGAAAAGTTCCGAATGGAAGTGTTAGTTACTCCGAAAATTACCTGAGTGTCTTGGAATCAATAAGGTAGGAAAGGAAAGCCTTTTAAATATTTCAATGACCACCAATTGAGTGTCGAGGATGTGGTAGGATTGAAATACATCCACGGTTCTTTATAATCTCATGAATGATGGGTAGTGATGGAGAATTTATAAAGAACAATAGTACATGATGGGAGTATTCTACACTGTACCCATATATTATTTTTAGTTATAATGGTCATCGTGGTCAATAGATTTAATGAGGTAATTCTCAGAAAGACAAAACATATCAGTACAGTGGTTCATCTTAGGGAAATAAAAATGAATCAAAATGAATAGGTGTGTAATATTTACACACTGTTCAATCCAATACCTATATATTGTAAGGATAGACAATTGAAAGTTATTGGTACTATTCATATAGATTCTACCCATGATATTGACATTTTTATACTTGTTCCCCTCATTATTTTATATAAAAAAACACATGAAAATATAGATTCTTGTATTTTACTAAATCAACAGGGTTATGAAGATCAACACACAACATGGTGTATCGTCAAGAGAAAAAAATTTATTCAAGGGGTGTTCTCTTGAGGTTGGTGAGTATCATTTACTTTTTTATCTCTATATTATTGATATGTTGTGATTTGACAAGTTTTTGTGTGTTTAGGATGTTTAGTAGCATACCAAGACCCCATATATTTTAACCATAATGTTGTAACCTTTATACCTCTTGAAAATGATATTTAAGACCATCGTGGAGAGAGGGATATCTTTGTAGTCCATTCTGGTCTTGTTCTTCAGCATCTAGGGGAGATCACTACTTAGGTTTCTAGATTTCTTCTAAATGGTGGGGGAGTAAAAAAGATATATTTACAACTGTAGTGGACTAATTTCTAGATGTGCTTCCGAAATAATTCATATGGTCACCACTTTATAGTGATGAAGATGCTAGTATTGATCTCGTTCCTAGGGAAGATCCATTTTCCATACCACCATATAGAATATAATAAATATATCATCATGAGTCAATGTCTTAAATGTAATTTTTTTTAATGAAGAATTTATCCATCTGAGTATGTGACCTTAGGGTTTTCCATTTTTATTTTCTAAGATGGTTGATGATACACTATGTTAATTTGTTGATTATCAAAATATGAACCATATGATAGATAATAACTATTATAATCTTCCTCACATTGATGATCTCTTTGACCATTTGAGAATATATTTTTTCTTTTACATTATTTACTAGAGATCTAGGTATCATCTATTAAGAGTTCAACTATATGATATACCATAGAATATATTCAGAAACATGTATGGTCATTATGGGTTCTTAATGATTCCATTTGGGATGAACAATGCTTCTACTATGTTTATAGACATGATGAACCAAATTTTCCATCCATACATGGATATGTTTTGGGTAGATTTTTTGAAGAACTATAAGTGTACACCATGACTCATAATGGCCATTCCCAATAACATGACATCATTTGGATTATATTAATATTTAATTTGTTATACACTATGACATCATAGATTCAATTAAGGATTGATAAATTACGTTAATTATGTAAAAATGTATCACATGATGGTGTCTTAGTGTTCTCACCAAATGCTCATGCAGTGTTTTCTTGTGATCTTCCAATGATTTTATTTAATTTCCACAACTTCTAGGCTTATTGAGATACTTTCATATGTTCATCCTAGACTTTTCCATTATATAAAAATATCTTTATTGATTTTCTAAAAGGGTGTAAATTTTTATATTTTCGTTCATGTGAGAATCCTTTCTTTGAGATGATGAATCTTTTGAATATTTCACTATTCATTATCCAATCTAATCTGAGTGAGGATTTTATAGTGTTATGTGATGCATTTGAGATTATGTTTGGTGTAGTATTTATGCATAGATATTATTTGTTGCATATTGTTCATGGATGTTGAGGTCACATGAACAAAATTACCCTATGAATGACCTCAAGTCAGTTACAATGGTTTATGCATTGATGTGATTGTGGAATTATCATTTCGGTGAATGATTTTATTTTTATACTAACCATAAGAGAATATAGTATCTACAGTCAAAATAATGTTGTAACCACTAGAATTGGAGGTTGGTTGAGTATATTAAGTCATTTTATATTGTGATATTATATACACATGCGAGTATAAATAGTTTGGACGACTTTTTTTATGAGGAAAACACAATCACAGAAAATTCAGAAGACTATTTATAAGAGAAAGATACTGAATTTACTTGATAATATGCATGTTGTGGTTTGGGAGGTCTAGTAATAGATGACCATTGTATCATTTTCAATAAATTATACATGTCACAACCCGTCCTATATGGCACGTACTGTGACTACCCCATCCCTCCATACACATTCCAAGGGCTGGCGACATGCACTGAGAGGATTATACCCTAAAATGGGAAGACATTTCCTTTAATCCTATTCAAACACATGGTTCAAGAACACAACAAAAAGAAATTGTGAAGTAAACTGCTGTAGTAAAAATAATGATAAATGGAAAGTGGCCGGAATACAAGCCTAATAAGAAATTTACAGGTACAACTAACAATTTCAAATATAGATGAAATGTTAAAAATCATATCTCGGATTGTCGACCTTGGATCCTACCTGAAGGGTAGGTAAAGTTCACGATCATTATTCCCTCCATCATGTCACTCCAAATGGTCCACCATGGATCCTACCTGGAGGGTAGGTGCTGCTCACAATCTGTAGTCCCTGCATCGAGTCACACCAAATGAACGACCTCCAAGAACAGTCATTTCCGGGCTCCCTCATCCTTGATCAACATTTTACATCATCTTTAAAAGACACAATAAGGTGAGGGTGAATACCATGTAAGGGTAAATATAATGATACTCAGTAGGGACCCCAAGACACCATAGGTCTCCTAATGTTCCACAAATGAAAACCCACAAAAAAACATAAAATCTACTTAGGTATATGCCCATACATATACATATGTTATGAATATATACACATCTCTTTTATGAGGTAAGTATACCACAATGTAACACCACAATGGTAGAAGTTCCACACTTTTCACACCACGATGATAGTACCACAAAGGTAAAAGACTTAGTTAAAACAGAGCCTCATTTCAAATGAAGAATACAAATTAGTGAAACATGAAGTGATGCAGACCCACATAGGATCACTATAAATTCTGATATCCAACCACAGATTCTCTAGGCCTGGGAACAAATAACATTCTGAGTCACAATTTTTAACACCTCACCTCCTGGAGCACTCATCATATATGCAGTACAGTGGGCCTACCGTGTCACAAAGAGGCCCTTCCCACTAACCTTGAACTGCTGAGGTACTTCTCCCTGTTGCATTCTGTGGGTTTGCCGGGTCACATAGAGCCACTCCCCCATCGTGTCCTGCTGAGGTACTCCTCCCCATCACATACAGTTTCTTCTCCCCACCTTGGCATACTAAAGTACATATCCCCATCCTTTATTGTGGCCATCTAGTTACTCCGAGTCTAAAAGTCAATAGTTGTCAGGTCCCATCCAGTCACAGGGTTCCATATGTAACATGCTTGGGGATCCATTCCCTATGCCATCAGTCATATTTCATCCATAAGGAAGTATCAAGAAGATTTAATCCAATGATATTTTGTTTCCCAAGTGTTTCAATGCACAAGACGGTGCGTCAACCGAACACCCGGTCTGAACGTTATTTGCTTTTCTATTTCGAGGGCCCGATTGGATTCGGGTGTGATCCAACCCAGCTGCACTCCAATTTTCAGCAAAACTCTAAGGGAGTCTTTCCAAAGACCTTCTCAGTCTATGTATTAAGATCCTTTGAAGGATGATCATGTGGATGTATGGTTCTCAAGATAAGGCCCTTTAACTGTTTCTGGGCCCAGTGGGGCTCTGGTCAACTCTGACCTCGTCAGAACAACGCAGTCTAGGTTGGGCTATAGAAGACTCATCCTACTGGGATGAGGTCCACCCTAGCCTACAAAAGGGGTGGCCCCGCCCATGTAGGGAGGGGCCCCCAAAGGGGCATCCTGACCCGCGGTGAGGCACAGCCCGACCCAAAAAGGGGTCGTCAGGCCCGAGGGGGGTGCAGCCCGGCCTGCAGTGGGGTGCAACCCGGCCCGCTGGGTGTCATCCCACGAGCAGGTGGCCTAGCCCGCTACTGGGTGGTCCGACTGTGAAGGATGTGTCCTATGGTTATTCTTCAAGGTGGCTCGAATGGCTGGTCCCCCCGAGATACTGAACACCCAAATTTTATTCATCCTTTAATGTGATGACGCCACGTGGGTGTCGCCCAGTCACCATAGAAATTGCTGGAGTTGTGTGTTCTGCCTCCTCTTTTATGGTTTCAGCCGCAGTATCCTTCTCACCAGTAGTGCACGATAGAGCACCGCCATGCCCTTCTGTAGTCGGGAGCCATACCGGAGGGTCTTCTTTATCAACTGTAGTTGATGAACTGTGAACCATTTTCACATCAGCGGCACGCGATGGATCATCAAACCTCCTTTGCGGTCGGCTAGTGTCGACCACTCTGATGTCTATCGTGGCTTCATGTTGTGACCACCTATCGTTGTGTGCGTTGGTGAGTTACCTCCATCATAGCCGGTTGGTGTCACTGTTTCGGTGGTATTCCATTGAAGACACAAAGGTAACAATGATCTGGAGTGTTAGGGCCTGGTTTGGTAGGCCTAAGCCCTCTGTGTTAGCTCATGATCAATGTGAGGATAAAATGTTTCTGACAATTCTTATTTATAACAACAATAAAAACACCACAAGGATACCCCATAAAATCCTCCCGCAAAATGATTGATTTGCAGATCATCCTGTTAATCGGTTGACCCGCGTTCTTTGTATAATTTTCCTAAACGGGGAAGAGGGAATCTTTTAAGAAAATTTTAATGAATAAACTCCTACCTCAAATCTTCTATGAAATGCCAGCACTTGAAGGTTGGTTGGTGTTCTTCATTCCCGCAACAGGTTTACTAGGACTCTACTCATACATCGTCCTCGAGTTCATGGTTCGATGTTTTCTGTAACATCCTGATGGGTTTGGACCCACCATCTAATGGTTCGGAGTTGCGGTGCTCCTCCAAAACATCATTGCTTGGCGACGCTGTGCCAATACCTCCCCAAAATCTCGATATATATAGAAGAAGGTGAGGGTAAGTAATGAAATTGGAGTTCAATGGGGCTCATCAATTAGAGAGCAACCTAATTTTCCAACGATTTCATTACATAGGGTTGGTTGGTTAAGCCATATATTGGCTTGACACATCGCTGGCCCCACCCATTTTCTTGTAAGTTAGAGGATATGAAATAAAATAATAAAATTAGTTTATTTCATTTTTTTAAAAAAGTCAAAAAAAAATAACTTTTTTTCCCGACCTACTGTGGTGAATTTAAATCTTCCCCTAAGAGAATCCCAGTTTCGTGGATTCAAAAATTCCTTTAGATTTTTAATCTGAGCAATAGTTCAACAGTTAGAAAACACCGATCACGTGTTTACTGAATGTACCTGAAAAAAATTTCAAAAATTATTTATGTTCACCCTCAACTAACGTCGTTTGAGGTTAGGCTCTGCAAAAGGAGAACAAGGCCCAAAAAACTCAATGTTACTTTCCTAATATAAATCTATGATAAAATTAAGATGTTATAAAATTTACAATAAAATAATTATCACTAAATTATATTAATTACGTCCAAAAACTGACATTCACTGGTGGCCCGTGTCAGCCAATGTTAGTATCTTCCTAAAGAAATCATACCCTAAGGATTTCATCTATGGTCTCAGATTTTTAATCAGACATATCATTCATGAGTTATAATAATTTTAAAAATAACTAATTTTTTTTAATTTTTTTACGGTTATGCCATTTTTTGATTTTTCTCACAGGAGGCCTATTCTGACTAAACATAAGCCGCACCTAGTGTAAACATGCCATCCCGAGTGGAACAATGACCTCCTATTTCTGATCTGGGAAAAATTTTAAGAGTTAATCCACTTTTTTAGGAAAAACATATTACGTGCACTATTTTATGTTTAACGAAACATCGACGGATCATTCTTGGCACTCCAGGCATCAGAATCAGGCGCCATCAGATTTCGCAGACTCATAAAAATTCCATATAAATAAAAGGATTACATGGAATATATGAGTCTATACATACTCACCACAATAAGGCTTTTCATCCCTGAAAACCACAAAATAGAAAAATGAAACAAATTGGGGTACTGAGCACAAATATATGCCTCCCTCTCCCATGTCCTCTCTTTGATGTTACCGTGCTGCCAGTGAATGCACACTAGAGGTATAGAGCATCCACAATTGACCCAATCATGTAGATACTCAATCTCTACTGGATCCTCTATAAACATCAACCCATCTTTTAAGGTCAACTCACCCTAGTTGATAACGATAAATTGAACTTGCACGCATCTCCTCAGCAGAAAAACATGGAATAAATTATCCACCTGGTGCATCTGTGGGGAGAGATATAAATGGTACGCTAACTTTCCCACCCTGCATAGAATCTAGAAAGGTCAGATGAACCTCAGAGATAAATTTCCTCCCTGGAAAAATCTCTTAAAACTCCATCGAGGTGAGTCCCATTGGAATACATGGTCTCCCTCCACCTATCTACATAATACTTCTTCTAGCTTAGTGCTGTCTTCATATTCTGACAAGTGATACATCGTGATACAAACTCTCCCTCTAATTTCTTCATCCCTTGACACTAGTACTGATTCCTGAGGTCCAGGTACATTGTCATCACTCCAGGATGTACCTTTTAAGGGGATGTATTGATTTCCCTAGACACATCCACTTGAAGAATCACAAGAACCATGGCGTGTCCACTAAAAAGGATGACAGGCTCCCCAACTTCATAAAATCCATCAGGTACATGACCTAAGTATATCTGTGCATGTTGGGACTCACTTTCCAGGTCCCCATGCTGTGCCTCTCTAACTCATTAAAGGAGTGGGGGAGTGACAGCCATAGACTGGAGGTGAGCTACTCCATCTCTATCCCTGAAGGGTATCTGCAGTGCGACTAGCTGATCTAAAGCCTCACTCATTAGTTTTAGGACAGACTACCAACAGAGTGCCTCTACTACTACATTCCACATCCCGAGAATATAGACTATCTCAAGGTCATATTCTGGGAGGAACTCTAGCCATTGCTGGTGTCTCAGGTTCTGGTCATTCTGAGAGAAGATATACTGGAAACTATTGTGATCAGAGTAGACTATAAAATGTTCACCCATTAAGTAATGTCACCACACCATTTAGGAAAATACCACAGCTGCTAACATTATTTAAAGTCTAGTGTAGTTATTCTCATGTTGTCTTAGCTACCATGATCCATAGGCAATCATTGCTCGCTCCCACATCCGGACACACCCATGTCTAGTCCCTGATGTGTCGTATTAGACGACATACCAAATTCCATCTTCTGGTTGCATCATTATTTGGGAACTTTTCAGTCTCTACCTCAGCTCCTAGAAACTATGCTAGTATCTATCCACCCATATAAAGGTTTTTACCCTCTTCATCTTTGATGACAATAGTTCCACAACTCTGGACAAGTTAGCACATATATCTAGTAGAACCTAGCCAAAACAGAAGTCCCTCTCTCTTTGAAGAGGTAATACCCAGAACATCTTTTGAAAAGATGTCTCCAAACTCTACCACTCATGTTGGGACCAGAAAACTCAAAACTCCTACTACCAAAAAGTTAAGTTTGGCCGACTCAAGATTGATCAACAACACCCCATTTTGCAAGAATTTATCTTGTGCTGCCTGTGATTCCATTTTCACCGACCAAGGAAACCCCCATTCCAATGTTTTAAATAAACCAAAACATTTTTTAAAATACATTCAATATGATTTTGAACTACGGATGTCTAGTCCTTACCCAATCTAATGTCATAAGGCCTCAAAAATGCAACTAAGAGGTTCCAAATGAAACTCTCACCTAAAGGATCAGATCACATCATGGGTATAAATTTGATTATCAAGTCTCCTCCCAATGGTATCTCTTGATGTGGGGGTCAACTCAATGGTTTAACCATAAGCTTTTAGTCTTAGCAAAGATTCAAAGAAGGAAGGAATGAATTTTACCTCTTTCTATTAGTATGTTAGCTAGTAGTAGACACAGACCATACCTCGAATCATTCCAAGATCCCTTGGGTCACATTCCTTAACCTCATGCTGCAAATCCCTTCCCCTATCCTCCAGGTCCCTAAGCCTGGTAGGGTCTACAAATGATGGTGGTTGTAAAATTTCAAAATTTATACCACCTCATCTCGATCTATTAGCTACACTTCCATGTCTGCAGCCCTACAGATTCATATGTACCTAGCACATCCTAATCCAAAAAAAATTTGCACACCCAAGTCTTTTATACCGGGGCCAGTTTCAAGATTTACCCCTACTAACATTTATCGGTTATATCCGCTCAGCCAAAGAACATTCTACCACAAAGTTTCTCTTTAGCAACCAAACGTAAGTAGGAATGCATTGTGGAATAGTGATGTCTTGGATGTCCTTAAACACACCTAGCACAGAAGTCCAAGACTTGATGCACTGACCATACTGTATTCATAGAGTACATGTGATTGTATGTATGTCATGATTAAAACTCATCTACTGACATGTTGTCCTACCGAATCTATAGACGGTCTAGAGAACTCTCATCCCTTATCTCTTTATTGAAAGAGACCCCCTACTATGAAGAAGGTTCACAAGCCTATCTATATAAAAGTCACGTATTTTCATGATTGGGGTAACCTAAACCCAGTCATCATCCTCTTGAGCCACATAGAGGGATCTCTACCCGAACCTCCATCTAATCGAATGGTGCCCGGGCTAGATGAAAACATTACTATATTCTCAAGATATCCCTTAGCTGCCTGTGAGATGAGATCGCCATGCAACCAGAGGGGTATCTGATGCAGAAACAAGTGTAAGGCACTAAGACTACATGTTTCCTCTACCGGTACTTCTAGTTGTAATTGCTGACCAATATGTTGGGATATAGCTGACACACTACTTGAAGGTACTATCTCGAGCAACAATCCACATAACGAAGCCTCGTCACTATGTGGTCCATCCTCGTAGTCACTCTTTAAAAAAGACTGATATCTATGATCAACATATGCTCTACTGGTATATAAACTAGGTAAATGAACTCTTACCACTGCCTTCGGCTAGTCCTGAGCTGCCTGAGAATCTGTCTCACCATGAAACCTCAGAGGCCACTACAGCTGGAACTCATGCAACGCGCTAAGTCAGCGTGTAACCTGTACTTGTGGAGCTAGTGGTAACAACTACCCAATTTTTAGGGGTGCAGCTAGTAAACCACCAAGAGTAGATAACGACATAAGAGGTCCCTCTACTAAGGCCTCATCGCTCGGTGGCTTTCATCGTGTACTCTCTTGGGAATCCTAGTTGGTTGTCTACGCGGCAGCATCCTGATAAAGAACAGGTGCTCCATGATCATTATGTTATACCTATTGAGCTAATTTAATAGATCAAAATTGAAACATTTTAAAACACACACAATGAGTGTTTTCATTTGCTGAGTCAAAAATCCTAATTTAGGGTCCTGGGGTAGGGATACGTCAGCCACCTCACCAATATTGGACTCCCTGTACTGAAAACCACACTCATAACACTTAACACTATTTTTTCATTAAAAATATTAGAGTCCTAGTTCTCTGATAGAAATGGACACCTTTCATACCACACTATCACAACCCATCCCCTGGAGGAGGTGTCGTGACTACCCCATGCCCGCCTTCCATAGGACATGGGATGACGACTACCACCAAATGGCATATTCCCTAAAATTGGAAGGGATTTACAACAATCCTATACAAACACACGGTCCGAGAACACAAAAAGATGCAACTGTGAAAATAATTGTTGCAGTTAAAAGATTGTTGAATGTAAAGGGTCTTGAATACAATCCCAACTAGAAATGTACAAGTACAATTGAAAATTTCAAAATAGCTGAATATGAGAAAAGAAGCTCCTAGATTTCCCACTATGGATCCAACCTGAAGTGTAGGTATAACTCAATATCAGTAGTCCCAATGTCTCATCTTGCCAAATAGTCCTCCTCGGATCCTACCTGATGGGTAGGTACAACTCAGGATTTTTATTCCCTTGGACATGTCACACCTAATGGTCCACCTCTAAGAACCATCTATCTAGGCTCCCTCAACCTTGATTAAAATTGTACATCTTCTGCACAAGACACAAAAAGGTTCGGTCTGTGCCCGTGTAGGGGTTAGTATAACGATACTCAGTAGGGACCCCAAGACCCCATAGTTCTCCTAAATATACACAATAGAGAAACCACAAAGCAAGAAATTAACTCAACTTAGGTATATGCCCATACATATACATAAGTCATCAAGATATAACTATCTCGTACCTGGGGGAAATATACAACAATGTAACACAATGAATGTATAAATACCACACAAGTAATACCACGATTGTAAAAGTCATAGTTCAAACAAAGCCTCACCTCCAAGAAGGTTTTGAACTCAGAGAAGATGTATATGATGCTGACCCTGTTTCCTCTGGAAATGGGGATGACATTGTTTTTTTAAGGTTCAAACATTCCAATCTGTTTCAAACCGGTTTTTTCGTAGAACTGGAGACATCCAATGATTCTATACCCATTTTGAAATTCTTTCCAATGGTAGGTGCTCATTAGTTGTGGTCCGATAAGGCTTAAGAATTTGCATTGGTAAAGAGGATGGGAGGTCTGACTCATCACACCTTTTTTGGGGGAATTATTGTCTACTCTAGGACTCTGTTTATAGATTTGAGATATGCTCGTGAATCCTTATTAAATTACCAATTATAAAAATGAGTTTTACTTTAGATCTGACAGTGAATGATTTATATGTATGGGATTTTAGATAATCTTTTATATGTATTTGAGGTTCGTCATCGATAGATAATTATCGGTATTTGATAGAGATTCTTAGTCAATGGTATCCTTAAATACATTATATACATATATCTTGGTAATTTTCGATAACCATACTTTTTTTAAAGCCACTACGTGGGTCACTTGAAGTTTATCATCGTTCAGAAGGACATTAATTATTTCAGAGTTGGGATCGTACCCACAGATGGCCTACCAACGTATCCTTGTTTAGAAAAGGAATCAGAATCCACACAGTTCAAGTATGAATGTATGAGGTTTATAGATGATTAATGGCTCAAAGAAATGTGTCATAATTACTTTTACTCTCTAAGCTCACGCGAGTCATGTTCAGTGTGAGAAACCAGAGGTATCAGTAAAACCTGAAGATTGTGCCACGAAAGATGTAATCATAAGAAATAATGTGGGGCTTCTGTATGTATGATTTCCCAGATATAAGAGGATTTAGATTTAATTCAGGGAAGAAACCTGGGAACAAGGTCCATGAAGGTATGTGCGCTTTATGGATATTTGGATACGTTACATAGAACATAATCCTGAGGAGGATGACCAAATTATAGGAGACTTATGATTTTGTTTTATTTCTGAGAAGGAAGCCCAGATCAAGAGAAATTAAGACCGGGGCATACACATAAAGAGGAGGCCCAAGTGGATGGGAATAATGACTGGGGTTTACTCATGAAACAAAAGGCTCGGGTTAAGAGGACTTATGACTTTGGGGCTTACTCCTAAGGAGGATGCCCAAATTGGGGAACATGGGGCATACCTCTAAGGAGGATTCCATATTAAGGGAATTTGAAAGTGGGGCTTACTCTTGAGGAGGATTCCCATATTAAGGGAATTTGGACTATGAACTACTCCTGAAAGGAGGCCCAATTTATGGAACTTAGGGATTATTTCTAAAGTGGATGCCTAGATTAAAGATCCTCAAATTTTAATGAATGAGGTTGAATGAATGAAATCTATAACCTTAGTGACATAATGAAATGTAAATAACATAGGTTTTGAGAGATGATCCACATAATTCCTTTTAGATGAGGAGGCCATCAAAGGAAACTTGAAATAATTGGCTTAGAAGAGTGTTTTGATGGCTAAGTCATGATGTGGAGAGGTGGATTTGAAGAAAAGAGATGAGTAAGCCAGAGGGGAACCAAAAAAAAGGTCAGCATGCAAGTCCTGTTGGGGCGCACATGTACTGAATGTGCCAGTATACTTGCACGAAACATGTGTACGTGCGCGACGGTAATCCCATATGGTATTACATGGGCGAGACTTGGCTCATTCCCTTAGTATTATCCCTAAAGACTTCCAAATGTGTGGCGCACAAGTTTTGTTGAAGGGATAAGGTGGCGCGCAAGTGCCTTCATTTCCATTAAGGGTTAGACACTTAGGCTCACATGTGTTGATTAATTTCAACACTTAGGCCTTTTCCCCCTCTTTAGATCTTCTATTCTAGGTAATAAACTACATAAGAAGTGTTCAGAAGACTTCTAGAAGAGACTAGGTCACCGAGAGCATAAATATAACTTTTTAAATTTCCGTCCCCAAAATGGGGGGGCCACAAGGAGTATTTATAGGCTACTGAAGACCTTGGGAAAAAATAAAATAGGGTGCACATGTCACCTGCATGCCCAATATGTGGCGTGCAAGTATACTTGTGTGACCATGATGAAACATTTGAAGTCCATATTTCAACATATCCTTGTTCATGCCATTGTAAATTGTTTATCTTTCTACAAAGGTTGAATCTCTTTATGCTAAGGTATTCCCTTCTTTCTATCATTATACTCTGTTATGGAAAGCAGCATCAACAAAAGTCCCTGCTCAAAGTTAAATCTGAAAGGAAGGAGGATTTGACTCTGAGGTAAAGGATAAAACTAAGGAACGACAGCACGCATGTTTTGAGAACATAGGTCATGGAACACAGGTGAGAGACACGTAGGCTTCGGCGCGCAGGGGTGCAGCCTTGACTATAAATATTCGCACCATTCTCGCACAAAGAACACCGCTATGAATGCTTCTGAGCTCTTGCAACACAGGTTTCTCTCATTGCACAAGTATACTGATTTTCGGCGGTTTCATTGCTTATGTTTGTGTCGTGCTTATACAGAGTTATTTTGACTTGCATGGTGATTCCTATGTGCCAATACACATTCGATACAATTACACTTTCATGCTGCCATGGGACTTTTGCGCCTTAATGACATATCCAGTTTTCACTTTTTTTTACAAATTTTTTGAAAAATAAACTTCCTTTGGAATTAATTATTCAAACTTTGTGCAGATTAAATGGATCACAGAATAATTGGAATGGCTGATGAGCTGGCCAGAAAGTGGATTGATGACATGATGAAAAATGTTGGCCATGATTACTATAATATCTGGGAAAAACTCCCCCATATCTGGACAAGTATTTGATGAAGTATCATCTTAATTTCCAACAAATCATTTATCTGCCTTTGTATGGGCATGGTCATCAACAAAATGACAACATTCCAGAGCCAAAGAACTATCTTCCACATTCTTGGTTTCAGACATACACCAATTTTTCTATAGAAAATATCTCAAAGGGAGGATCATTGGTAAATACTATAATAGTGGAGATGCCCTATATAATGCATCATAACCCTTGTGTCCCAGATCTAAAACCTCCCAAGCCTGAGCTGCAACCACATTGTAATCCTTCAATCTTCCAAAATTCTCAGATTGATCAATCCAAATGCCAGAAGAAGAGTTCAGACTTACATCCTGGATGAGGTGTGAATCCAACATGGATGTGGGCATATTGTGTGCGACAAAATTGTTCCTAGTTTGTCAAGGATTTGAAAGTAGCATCAATATATGAGTCCATCTGGGATGGGCCGACATATGTCTACAGGAATGATGACATTGTGCCGGAGTTAATCAGTCGCTACCGCCAGAATCCAATTCATTCCATATGACTTGTGGAGAAGTAGGAATTATTTTGTGGGATGTCTACAAGATCTAGAGGGCTCCAATTTGGGGAAATATTTATGATGAATTCATCCTCCCAAGGTGACATGGAATGATTCATAGAAGACTCTATCTTTGGCTCGGGAGTTATTGAAAATATTCTACAAGCTCAAGAACTCAAAGACCTCCAAAACTCATTCAAGAAAGGTTATCCATAAAGAAGAGTGGATAGATATGTTTCCTACAAAGAAGGAGGTGAAGGGCCACACCTGTACTCGTCCTACTACCTACCCCAGAATAGAGAAGAGGGGTGATTTTGGAAAATTCAGGCCGACCATTGAAGCTAGAGAAATAGAAATGTGGGGGTACAATGTGAATCAAAGAATCCCAAAAAAGACCCATCTGGTGGGCTTTTTATCCAGGTGGCTCAGTGTTTATCTTCTGACAGTTAGGGATTATAAGGGAGTATTCAGACCAAGGACCGTCGTTGTGGAAGCCATGTTGGATGAGAATAAAATTTTGGGTTGGCCACCCCCATTTTAGTGAAGAATCACAAGAGCTTACACCATGTCTATATGGGTACATCTCCTTTTATAATAGTGGGACCATTCCATGTTTTGTGATGATGGATCACCACTCATTTCAGGATATATGTTATACAGAACGATGTATGAGTTCCTTGAAGTTCATTTATGCAATCAGTGCATGAATTTTCTAGATTTACTTCATTAGATCTCAATATCAATGATATGAAGGTGAGGCTGAACATGTTCAAGGAATTCAATTTATTTCTTTATGGAAACCCGCCAACCGGGCGGTTTGTTGATGATGGAAGAGCCAGCCTGGAACTGAGGTCATTCATGCTGGCTTGCAGAGATAGTGTATAGGCCACCAGGATTTATGGAGAGATTATATGCGAGGCCTATGATCCACACATATTTGCATGCCAATTAAATTGTCTGCAGAAAACTATTGTATCCCCTCTTGGGCATGTTAGGTCAGAACAACTTTCAACGGTTTCCCGACAACTATGGTTGTTGACATCTGTGTAGAAGAACGGGGTAGTGTTTGATCTACCAGTTGATAAAGAGGTGAGCAACTTGACTACATGATAAGCCAAGAACTGGATAGAATCATACCCTGAATGGGTACTAAAGAATCTGGTTCATCATGTGGGGAAAAAGAAAAGAACTTCAGAGAAAGAAACCCTTCGTCTAGAAGGTGACACTTCCCCGCCTGGAGTTTATTCACCAGGTTCCTCACCCAGGGCTTACTCTCCATATTCCCAAGATAGGGATGATGAGTTGCGACATGTGTTAAAGCACACTCGTTCCAGATATAATCCTCATGTGAGAATGAAAAGACCAACTCCATCGACTCCTAGTGAGTTACTTCATTGGGAAAATATATTCACCATTACATTATAGAACAACAAGTAGTATTTTCATATCCATTATCTATAGTTGTAGGAGTTGGGAATAAGCTGAAGTCCAAGATTGTAAGACCCTCCTCATAGCCTTCTGGTAGACATGCTGAATATCTATGACCAGAGGCTGTCCAGACATGGTGATGTTTATATTTTAATGTTGAAACTTCCTGGATGGATCGGTACGAGGGGATATGCATCCCTGGAATAGGGAATCTTTGGGCCTCTACTGATAACCATTTCGAGGATAACACTGATAAAGTGTGGGACTACATCAGTGAGCTGTTGGTCCGCATATATGCCACCGATGATTATATTCCTATCACCAAGTGGGTGAAGGAAAATGATAGATCGTGAATCCACTGAGGGGACTGATCCTTTCAGAGATGAGGAGTGGAACAATTATGTGGCTCCTGAAGATGTAAGTCTCTTTCCTTATTTTCTTTGCAACTTAATAAATGTTAAAGATCTGTTACTCAGGGTAATTATTTTTTTCATCCTGTAGATTACAAAGAAAGGAACTGTTGAGGTTCCTTCTCCAATGTGTAGCCCTGGTGGTACTTCCATCGGGGATAATGAATCTCCTTGTGAGCCAGGTGAGATATCACCAGGCTAATAGGCCATCACGGATGAGTTAGACAGGGATCTTCATTCTCCAATTCCTGTATGTGGAGATGATGATGTCATCAATCCCAAAAACCGAAGAAACAAAGACATCGAACGAAGAAGTCCACAGTTCAACGCTTCATTAGTAGTTGTAAGTCGTTTAGATAGTCTTCAGTCTTACACCATGAAATGGTTGCTCATACTTATTGGGATTGCATAGCCTTCTTCAATTCCCACTTTGAGGCAGAGGACTGAACCTCTTCTGAGGACGATAGAGGGTGCTAGAGTGAAATCACAAGTTCAAGCTGATTTGGGTACTTCTGGAGAAGAGCCAGCCTATGTTCCCAGTACTGTTCCTGATGTATCTATAAGGAGAGGAAAGCCTGATTCTGGTAAATTAACAATGATTCTATAATATATTGAATGAAAACATCAACTGAATTCTATACTGGGATACTTTAGGTTCAACCCCTGCACAAGAGCATTTGGCGGCCACTATAACAGATGCTGTAATTTTATCTGATGATGATGTTTGGGGTCAGAGGCCGCATGATGAGGGTCACCAAGAAGACACGTCAAATTCTCCCACTAGTGAGACTAACCAGGTATCTGAGATATCATTGGATGAAATTATTAAACATGGCGCATATTTTGAAGACATTTTAAATCATGTTAAATTACCATGTAATTTAGAAGATTTTGGATGTGAGTGTTATCGTTCATCCTGTTAAAATAACTTCTTATTACATATATGAACATGATTGGTTAAAATTTCAGTTCCATCTGAGCAAGCTGATGAACAACCAATGCCTGAAGGGGGTATGTACAAGCCTACTATTGTAGGGACACTAGCTCAAGTGGACCTGAACCCGATAGCGCTTCCTGAAACCCATTCTGAAGATCCTATTGAAGCTAGGATTAATGGGGAGGAGCCTTCTCATGTTTCTGATCTACCATTTAGTAAGAGATAACAATATATATTGTTGTACTTAATTTTTAAGACAACTTAATCAACTTTTTTCATATTTTTAAACTAACAAAAAAATTCAATTGACTATGTTGGGCTGTCAATTTCTGTGGCTAGATCTAGAGGTGAAGCCTCAGCCTCCACCCCAACGGGAATAGAAGGTGAAAAAACAAGGGTCAGGGGGGAGGAGCAGAATAGGGCGCATCTATATGTGCATTAATCCCAGATTATATTCCCCCCTATGGTAGAGATGCTGAATCAGACATGGAGGTACAAAAGGCACTCCTGTTTTTGTGATGAAAGGCATGATAGAGCATATGGAAAATAATACCTGAAGTGCCTCTTGAAGAGCTGACATCGAAGATCCCTCGACTGTCATCCATGTTTGTCATGTTGGGACTTGGCGGTTTTGGATATCAAGAGATCAATGTCACGGTGAAAAAAGTCATCCTAAGAAGGGAGTAGGAGAAGAGGTACCATCAAGACCTGACCAGAGTAATGATGTCAGCCAATATCATCGAATTTGAGGTTGCAGTGTCCCATGCTGAGGTTGATCATGCTGCCAAGTTGAAGGAGCAGAAGCATTAGATCAAGGAGAAAGTTGTCCAGTGGATGCATCTTCAGAAACAGTTAGATGCTATTACTGGGGACCTTGACCAGCATAACAATTCCCTAGAAGGAGTTCCATAAAATGTTATGAAATCCATCTCTAAAGCCAAGAAATCACTCCATCAAGCTAAAAATAGTGAATCTGGTCCAGTGCATGAACATCAAGTGGATGCTGATGAAGCTCGGGATGCTGTAAATAAAATGAAGAATTATTTTGAAAGTATCTTGCAATCCCTTAAAAAGAGAAGAGAATCCAGTATGGGGATGTCCTTCTAACACTTGTGCATCAATGAAAAACACTTTCATCTTCAATCATTTGTGCCTGCATTTTTTTCTACCTGTTTTAAATTTTACATAATCAAATGGGACGAGTATGCATATCTTGATTTTTTCTAGGATTATAATAAATAACCCTAAAACTTTGAATATTTTTATTTCTCAATATTACTACAATCATAAAAAATATATGTTTATTGAGCTGGGACTTGAATTTTGTCCAGAGTTCCCTTTTCTTTTGTGGGTAGTCTATGGTCATGCGTGCCAGGCATAAAAAGGCTAATGTTTAAAGTCGAAATAGCTTTGAATAAATGGATTAAAATTGGCTCAATGACTTGATAATTTATCTGAAAACATATTACCATATTCAAGTATCGGGGAAACATGTAAACTATGACATAAGAAATTTTGAATCCGAGGAATGATATAAGAAAACTAAAATTCATTAGAACATGTATTTCCTAAGAGTGAAGTAACCAATATTTGAAAAACCTGTTATGGGTTGGAATTATGCAAGGCCACCTAAGGGCATTGGATTCATAGTCAAATAATAGAATCTTTTGATTGACAGGTTTGTTATGTAGATTACTTATGCAAGGTTGCCTAAGGGCACATGCTTCATTGTCAGGAAAAATAACTCTCGGATATTTTACATATCTATTGATAAAAAGCCAGTGAATGTTTGTGGAGATTAATGTTTTCCAAATCATAGAGTTTGTTGTATGGAGAGAGGTACTTGAATATGGAGAGTATATTTCCAATCAATATTGTCTAAGAATTTGTGGAATGTCACTCCTGCGAAGGTCCGACCCATACGTAGGGAAGGGAAATATAAACCATAGATTTGAATACTTTAAAATAATGAAAGAGAGTATGGGACAAATATGTTAAGGGTGGATATTTTTACGAATCCCTACATAATTTCATTAACAAGAATAAGGAAAAAATAGTTTTTCCTCACAAGAATGAAGTTTCAACTATTTGAAAAACCTATTAGGGGGTTTAATAATGTAGGGCCACATAAGGTAATTGGCTGCATAGTCAAATAATAGCATCTTTTGGCTGAATAGTCTGTTATGTAGACTACTTATGCAAGGCCGCCTAAGGGAACACGTAACGTAGTCAAGAAAATGAATTCTCAGTTATCAAACATTTTGTGACCAGAAGTCATGAAAAGGGTTATGGATATCTGGAAGTATTTATGTTTGGGAGTATGTCACAACAATATAGGAATTATTCAATGCATGTAGAGATACACAGAACAATTCTAACCATAATCATGTTGTGTCTGGGTTCTAAATTGAGCTGCTGGACTTCACTACGTATCCCATAAGGATGGGAATCAAGACATACATAGTTATTGAAATATATTTTAACATCATGTGGGACGATAGCTTAGGAGATCATAGTTTAGGGTCATAGAGCCCGGACCATAATAATGAATACACATTGTGTGTTTTATAAACCTGATGTGAATTAAGACCAGGGTTTTCATACCACATGCATGTTTTCACAAGGGGAATTTTTTAGCCAAGGGACTGAATGGGGAATTTCATGTTAGGCCCAATGTCTTGGGGCTAGATTTGAGGGACTCTCGAGTGTTCCTATGTATCCCTTAAGGATGGGAATCGATCCACACTCAGTTCTTGAAATACCCTCTGTATAGATTTGGTTCGTACATATGAAGGGTGAAAGGGGGACTTACTGCAATAAAGGTTTGGTCCAAGATTATTTTTTCAAGTATTGACATGCATGCACATAGTTTTTGGAATAAAACATGATTGGAGATCAATGAAAATAATAATTCCCTCTAATGAGAGGGTGTCGATGAATGTTTTATATTATTGTCGTACAGGAAAAAAGTGGGAATAATTTAACGTCATATTGCAAGGACGATGGTGAACCTATGTAAAAATATTGGTTCTGGGGGTGACTTCACAAATCAACATTGTATGAGATGGATGTGAACCGATGTGAAGAGATTGGTTTTGGGCTTAAACCTCGAGAGTTTTCCTATGTACCCAGCCCAGAAGGCAAGGATCAAAGTCTCTGTAGTTCAATTGAAGAAAGAATTGGTGATCATGTTGTTCTTGAGGAAAATGACATAAAAATGGTTTTGGGACTTATGCATGGTTAGAGGCCTAGAGAGGGTGTTATTGGTGAATTTTACTCTAAGATCACGTGATTCATACTTAGTGTGAGAAACAAGAGGTAGAAATAAACCTAACAATGCACAATTTAATGTCATATTGGACGTATAAGGGACTGTGCAGTTTAATGTTTTTCTATAAGGACTTAGGGGGGATTGTGCAGTTTAATGTCCTGGAGTATAGACAACACAATTTAATGTCATGTGGGACAATGAGGTGCACAGTTTAAATTCGTATAGCTAGGACGATGGTTATCTTGTTTAATGTCTTGTTGGACATAAGGGACTTCTATATAGTTTAGCATCGTGTAGCTAGGACGTCACAGTTTAATGTCATGTTGGACGTAAAGGATTTGTGTTACACAAAGTACTTATTCAAAAATCTTGAATTTGTTGGAGTCGTGATGAGTTCTCCATCCATTGAGATTAAAGAATAAGCTTTTTTGGAGTAGACCTTATGTATTGAGTAAGGACCTTCCCACTTTTTATCAAGCTTGGGAGTTTTTGTTCTTGGTTTCATTGGAGTTCTGAGAACCAATAACAATTCTCCTTGAATGAATGAATGAATATGAACATTTTTTTTGAATGCTCGTGCTATTCGATTCTGATAGACTTCCATGTGATGCAGGGGGCATAATCTTTTCACTACTAACCATTCTAATTCATCTAATCGCATTTTAGATTGTTGATATCTAGATAACTGATAAAAAATGGCTGCTCTGAGGGAAGATAATTGAACTTGAATGGGAAAGATAACATCAGTTCAATATACCAATGAATATGGAGTTGATTGCGTTACAGTGCGTGTGGTGGTTCGATAAGCCCATAAAGCATGAAAATTTTTATCGGGCCATGACTTCTTATCTTCATCCACCATATTTTGCATTATATTTGAAAGAGTCTTATTGAATCATTATATTTGGCCATTGTCCGCTATATGATACAAAGATGAATGTTTGGATCTGATGTTGTATTCTTGATAAAAATTATTTACCTCAAATGAACATATGATGGTGCCATTGATTGTCAATATGGTATGAGGGACACTAAATCTGGTAATGATGTTAAACTTGATTAAGCTAAAAATGAATTTAGAAGTAACTTATTTGAGAGGTATTGCCTCTGCCCATTTGGAAAAGAAGACAGTACTAGTAAGAATATACATAAACTGCTTGGATTTAGCTGAAGTGTAAGGTCCCACAACATCAATTCCCCATGTGTCAAAAGGCCACGAGTATTTAGCTATACAAAGAAACTCTGGGGGTTGATGAAAGAATTTTTCAAATACTTGTCATGAATGAAACAAATTTGTGAAATCAACACAATCTTGTATCATTGAAGGCCAAAAGTATCCAAGCCTTTGAATTTGATTAGATAGTCTATGTCCAGACTGGTGGGCACCACCGACATCTGCATGTACCACTTTCATGATAGCAATTGTCTCTTCACCATCAATTCATCTGATGATAACTCCATCAAAACCCATTTTTTAGAGAATTATTTTCTAGGTGATCACGACGATCATAAAGAGTAAAATTGACCACATGTCACAGAATTTTTTCATTCCCTGCTCTATCTGGTGGAAGTGTTCCATTTTGAAGGTATTCCCTGATAGGTGTCATCCATCCTGTAGTATGACCATTTGGTTCATAAATGGAACAAATTTCATTGATTTCCTATGTTCTAGTTCGAACATAAGGTGAAATTGTATGACGGTGGGAAATACTGATGATTGTTTCGTCCCGATTTGGATCTTCCAGAGCTCTGGCTATATTATCCAGTGCATCAGCTTGGTCATTTTGTGATAGCGGTACATAATAAAATGACGGTTCTGAAGGAAATTCTACCATTAACTCTCTGACATAATTATACAAATGGGATTAACACTTCTTTTATGATGGCATAATCCCCATTGACTTTCCTGGTTACCAGGTCTGAATCACCTTTCACCTTTAAGTTATTCATTTTTTCTTGAAGCTCCAACTCCAATCCTACGATGAGAGCTTGATATTTTGCTTCGATAATTATACCACCTTCCCACAATAAGATGGAATAGGGTAGCACATCCTTTTTCGAGGAAATAAGCACAATTCCTAACTCAACTTTTTTGAATTTAGAATCTTCAATTTTCATCCCTGTTAGACTTTGGGAAGCACCATCAAAGTACATTTCCCAAGTTTATAGATTATCTTGAATAGAGAAGACTTCCTCATCATGGAGTTCAATATCTAAAGATGTATATTTTACAGAAGGGTTTTTAGCAAGGAAATCAGCCAGAGCTTGGCCCATTATTGCCTTTTGAGACACATACTGGATATCAAATTACTACAAAATAACTTCCCACAATGCCAGACTTCCTGTAATCATTGGACGAATAAGGACGAATTTGAGCAGGTTATTGTGAGATATGAATTGGACCTCCTGATGTTGTAGGGAGTGTCTCAATTTCTGAACAGAAAATATTAATGGTATTCAGCACTATTAAATACTTGAATATCGGGTTTCTGCTTCAAGCATAGTCTGACTGAGATAGTACATGTTGTTTTCATTCGCAGCATCATTCTTCTATGCAAAGTGGGCACCCAATGATCGATCTAAAGTTGTCACATAAATAATAAGTGGTCTTCCTACAACAGGTGGCATTAATACCAGTGTACTCAAGGGATATTTCTGGAGAATATTGAAAGCTTCTTGACATTCTTCAGTTCACTGGTAAGTGACTCCCTTCTTCATCAATTTGGTGAAGGGTAAACTTTTTCCTGTCAGATTGGAGATGAAACCCCAAATATAGGCTATGTTTCCTTGAATTCCTCTCAATTCCATTAAATTTCGAGGAGGTGACACACTAAGGATTGATTTTCTCTTCTCATGATTGACTTTGATACCATGATGGCGTACAACAAAGCCGATAAATTTTTCCGAGGTTACCCCGAAAGCACATTTTAAGGGCTTCATCTTCAAATTTTGTTGTCAATGTTTGTGGAATATGATTTCCAAACCAGCCAAGTGATTAGAAAGTTGTCTAGATTTAACCACCAAATATTCCATAAAATATCCTACAAACTTCCCTAAAAAGGGTTTGAAGATACGATGCATGGCACGCTGATATGTTGCGCCTACAATCTTTAGGCCAAATGGCATTACCCAACAGTAAAACTAACCCTAAGGGGATCTAAAAGTTGTAGATTCATCACCCTATGGAGCCATTCAGATTTGATTATACTCGGAATATCCATCCATGAAGGAAAGTGCATCATACCCAGCTGTCACATTAGTTATGAGTTCTGTGATCAGAACTGGAAAATCATCCTTTGGACAATGCCGATTAAGAAATCTAAAATCAATGAAAACTCTAATTTTTACATTTTTCTTTTTCATAGGGACAGTATTATCCAACCATTTGGGATATTTAACTTCTCAGATGAAGTTAGCTTTGATATGATTATCCACTTCAGCTTCAATTTTGGAACCATAAGTTGGGTGTGCTCTTCTTGCGGCTTCCTTGAATCCTCGATGTTCTTCTGGAAAACCCAAACGATGAGTAGAAACAATAGGATCAAGCCTAGAAATTTCTGTATAGTTCCTAGAAAATATATCTCGATTTTTATTTAAAAATGAAATATACATTTCTTGCTCTTCAAGACTCGTGGATGCACTAATTAATGTGAGGTGTGGAACTACTTTTGTACCCAGATTTATTTCTCTCAGTTCATTCACAGTAGTATAAATACCCTCTTCAAATGCTATAGGATCCATGAGATCTTCTTCTTCTTCTTCAACACATGTTATTTCTACTATTTATACTTGCATAGTAGATGATGAAGAAGAATTTCTATGATCAACAGAGATGTTAAAATTTGAACATATTGAAGAAGAGGCTTCCATTTTTGACCCTATTGATGATGCAGGGTCGTTCATGGGTAAAATAGAAGAGATGATGGATTGAGAATTGACATCATCGTTCATCTCTATCATTTCTATAACTTCTTTGGGCCTGTTTGGAGAAATATAGACTTGCTGGATTTCAGCAGATGAAATGAAGACATCTCCATTTGAGCTTTCATCATTGCTTGGTGAATCACCAATTTCACCCATGCTATCTGGCTTGATTGTTGTAATTGACATTATAGAAGTTTCAATAAGATTATTTGGATTTGATTCTATCCTGTCAATTTGATTGATAGGAAACACATAATACGTACTCACATGAATGAATGGGTTTACTGGATTCTTTTCCAAACCATTTGGAGCATTAACATTGGTAACCTCCATTATTGTGGATTTCTCCTTACCCTATTTATGATAGAATTTTTCCTCAATGTATTGAGATTCACATGTTTTGAATGGGGATTTATCACCATACAATGTCCCAATTTGACCATTGAAACAATATTTGAGACATTGATGGTATGATGTGGATATAGTCACATGTTGAAGTAGCAAATGTCTTCCAAGAAAAATTATGGATGCTTTGTCATGTAGAACAACCCTGAAATCTGAATTGGATACATGATCTCCAAACTGAGTTCTGAGTGTGATCTCACCTAGAGGTTCTTGTTCGTTTTTATCATATCCTTGCAACATCAAATTAGAAGGAGATAAATCAGATTCGATGAAGCCCAATCAATGAAGTGTATGAATGGTGATGAGGTTAACTCCGTAACCATTATCAATGAATGATATTCAGATGTATACATCATGTACCTTTCCAACTAAATACAAAGGTCTAATATGTCCATGCACAAAATCATCTTCATCTTCATCTGTGAAAAATATCACTGCACGACATTCTATTGGATTATTTTCTACATGGTATACTTCAGCCGCAACAATTTTAGTTTCGAATTCTCTAGGCCTTGACAAAGCATCAATGAGTGCCTCCCGAAGATCCTATGACAGATGTAAATCATCCAGAATTGATAACTTGTCTGATACTTGGAACAAATGTTTAAAGACAACATATTTTTGATCCAAAGGTCTATGTTTCCCAATTGGAACATGTGCTTTTTCAGGTGCCTTATATGTGGATTCTTTGGAAGTAGATGCTTCTTGTATCAGGGTAGGAGTTGGAAATACTCCTAGATTTGGAAGATTAGACCGACTAGGTTAATTTACATGCTGAGAGGAATATGGTGTAACCTCTAACCGATATTCCAAACTAACAGTGCCAGGACTGAATCTTCCATGCATGGAAGAACTTTCTTGTTATTGTTGAGCTCGCTAAAAAGCTCTGCCATGTGATTCAGAAACATATACAGTTCTAGCAGGGGTAGAATAGAAATAGTGGCATATGAGATATCCATGTCTTGATCAGTATCCCAAACCTCTGGAACTCCTTATAATTCCATTGTTCGAAACAGGGAACACAGGTTCATCAAGATTGAAACTATGACTGGCATAATGATCTGTTAAGTAAATCATGTTAACGGAACCAACAATCAACTCTTCATATGATGAAGACTCTGCCGGATTATCCAATTAGGTTGTGCCATTTTGTGGGGCATGCTCGTGGCTTTGAATTGTAATGCATAAAAGTTTCCATAGTCAAATACAATTTTGGCTTTGACACGATATCATCTTCTTCTAACTGTTCTTCTTTCTTACAATTATGTTGTCTATTTGAGGATTTTATTTATAATGAAGGGGGCTTTGTTGTGACATTCATAGAAGAAGTCACAATTGGTTTCGAAATTTTTGTTCATAAAATAGAATGAGTTTGGTTGATCATTTTTTTGACCATCCAATCATCATATTTCTGCACATTTTTTCTTTTGACTTCATTCCAATTGGCTTCTTCCTCTGGATATGTAGTAGTAATACATGATACCTGAGATGAAGAACCTTTCAGTTTGAATTGTCCTGATTCCACTACTTTTTTTGAAAGAGATATTTGAAGACAAAACACTTCTTAATGGGATTCCCCAACATCTGAATCAATGGGAAATAGTTGTGACGATCTTCATTTCCTTTCATTTTTGGCCTTTTAGGCCTTGTAAATTGATCCAACTTATTTTCTAGAGCCGAAATTAAGTAACTAGGATCCTGTTCATTTCGAAAAGCGTAAACTTTGCATTTTGACTCTTCAAATTGTTTCTGCCTTTGATCTCTTTGATCATCTTGATGAAACGGCCTTTGTTGTTGATGCTCAAGAGGTGGATTGCTTCGATAAGATAAAGGGTCTAGAGTAGAAGCCAGTATATGTTCTTTTTTAAGCGTAACTATAGCTGTCTCTGCTATACCCATTATCCTTCCTGGAATTGATGGAATTACACGAGTTTTATCCTTATTCTTCGTAAGTTACTCTTTGATCTACTGAGCAATTGAAGTAATAACTCAAAACCCTCATATGTATTTCATAGGGATCAACGGTGTGCGTAATTCATAACACAAATTTTCCGCATAGATTGGAAACAATTATTCTTGAGGGAGGGCTAAGCTTAGGGAATATGTTAATCCCTTACAGCGAGCAATGAAATCTGAAGACTTCTCCTTTTCCCTTTTCTTACAATTTTTAGGATAAAAATCAATTTTCTTTGGAAACGTTGATCTGAATTGAAGAAGGAATTGTTGGCGGAGATCTTCCCATCCGATAATTGACTGGGATTGCAAGCTTGTATTCCAGAAAATAGAAGGTCCTTGTAACGACAGTACAAAACACATGAGCTTAACTGCTTCTCGTTGCGGAAGAGTTCCCATCATAGGATCAAAAAAAAGAAACAAAACGTGTTAAATGTTCCTTTGGGTCTCCCAAACCATTAATTATTGGGAATGTGGTACCTGTAATGTTTGATGGGGGAGGAATTACATCAACTCATTAA
This sequence comes from Viscum album, assembly GCA_963277665.1. NCBI lineage: Eukaryota > Viridiplantae > Streptophyta > Magnoliopsida > Santalales > Viscaceae > Viscum > Viscum album. Next base: position 1,219,901,725 of record OY728159.1, read on the forward strand.
GGGTAAGCTCTCTTTTCTGGATGAATTTGTTCATGTTTTCCCTCCATAGAATCCAAATGAGAAGTTATTGACTCAATGGTATTTATTAACTTTTGAGAAACATATGGTTGCGTTTGGACCTGAGTAGGTGCAATAACTAGAGTTGGACAGATGTGGTGGCTGGTACTGCAACTAATGGTAGCACCACTAATTGTTGATGTGCATGACACATAGGATTAGACCTGTGATAAAGTACTCATAAATGAGGATATTCTTGATCCATATTTCTAGCCACAAAAAATTCCCTTGGCTGACTAACTCTAGCATGCTTAGGAGGGAGATAACCTTGTAGTAGTTCTGCATTCAACCTCCTAAACTCCTTCAATTCCTCTGCTTGTTGTGAAAACCATTTCTCTAGTGAGAGTGATTTCCATTCTCTAGAGGAAGGTTATGTAACTTGATTCTTTTATTTCCCCTTTTTGGACACCATTCGGAGAGGGGGAAGTTGATTATTTGAAGGAATACCAGGATTCTGTGTAATCTTTTGATTTCGTGTGCGCACATCTTCTTCATTTGTGTCTGTGTGTACAAATTATTGAGCAGGAACTTCTTCATTTGATCTCTGTAAATGAGCCTCATGTTATGGATGATCAGCAACAATGGCATTTATGACATTTATTGATGCATAACGCATTAAATCCCTTCTATCGGCATTTTTGTGATTATGTCTTCTCCCATTTCCATGATGAGACATTGTCTTTTGTTGAGTTGATCCCTTTGGAACTTCTTTATGAAACGTAATTTTGATGGATTCTCCAGATAATTCGGCTCTGCGTTCCTCTTGAGGATTTTTCCCTAATAGAGAGAAGACTGAATTTCTCTGAGGATGAGATTGAGGATTTGAAAAAGTCCCCAATCCAAAGGACTGGGGCTGTTCTTGGTTTTTCTGCTCCACTCCTCGAATCCTATTTGTTGATTCTGAGGGTTGGGTTAACAGAATCCCCAGTCTAGCATGTTGGGCATGGTTCTTGAGGTGATACTTATGAGACTTTCTTAAAATCTATCCTAATCTTGTGGAATTTAGTACAAAAATTTGCTGGATTCATCAACCTACATCGACTCAAATCACCTGGCTCAAATGACCACTAAATGATTTTTGACACTTCTATCCCCTGATGATGCGCCTGCTCTAAACGAGAATCCTATTTGATATTCTCATTTTCCTAATTCAAGAGTAATTCGACAACATGTACATTGTATGCCTGACTTTGGGAGGAACCAGTTGAGGCCTGTTCCTGAGAAATCCTTTGATTACAAAAAAACCAATTGGTTGTGGTCATCTATGGGCAATAACATTGCATCAGACAATTTTTGTCGGGCTTTATTGATAGGAGAGTACAGTGAAATATATTAATCCATGAACACCCCATCCCTTGATATGAATACCTAATGGAGAATTAGAAATTAACTGATGCAATATTTTTTTTGTGCCAAGGAATGAACGTTGAAGGGCTCTATGCTTCATTTTAGCCTTCGGATATCGAGAAACTGAGAGAGATGCAAAATCAATTTGGCATTGTAACCGTTATATTATATTGATATGATTTTCATATTAATCATAAGATAATATTTTCTTTTTCAATTGACACAGAGTTTTCCACATGTTGAGATGAATATCATGAATAAAATCATCTGTCAACATCTCTGGAATGTAATAATGAGAGTCAGCCAAAGGCAAAAACATGGCTGGCACTTCACCTTTCACTAGTTGTTTTCTAATATACTATACTTCCTCTTTATCATTCAATTAAGATTCTTCTACCTGATTATACCAGAGCTGGTGATTCCTTGTGGCTTCATCATATTCAACAAGATTGGTAGGTTCAATTATCAATCAAGAAGATTAATGACCTTGGGGTGGTTCAGAGAATGACATACACCCTGTGTTATCTTATGACTGAGAAAGTATTTCACCTGATAGAATTATAGCTGGAGACATGACCGGCTTCACATTTGAATGTTCCTCAATACAAGACGGTTTTCTCTTCACTACATTGTCCGTTAGAGCATTTTCCAAGAAATGTGAATCACTACTGTGGAGAGGAATTTCGCAGCTAAATTCATCATCATTCGGATGACCACCATGGTGGGTTACAAAAAAAGATGAAATCTTTTTCTCCTTGATCTTCCGACAACACATAGGGTTCTTGTGGATCTCATCCAAAGATGATACTTTGAGATTGACAAAAATGTCATAAAGCAAGCCTTCATGAGGAATTGTCTAATGAAGACCATCGTAATTAATGTTCCCACTATTGGGAAATGAGACAGTATAATCTTGAGTTCTAACAGATAATTGTCTGAGGGCTTCAAGAACTCTATAATCAAGCAAGGCCTAATTATTGTTCAGCTCTTGATTTCATTGTTGTGATGAATGGGTCTTTTTATTAGACGCCTTCTTACTCACATTGGGATCCACTTGTCAAAGAAAGTGGTTAATAAAGGCAGGTGTATGTGCATGCACAGGAGTAATAGTTAGCTTAGTATAATTATCTCCATTCGAATCAGGTGTATGTGCCTAACTTGATTGTCCGTATGACATGGGGGTGTATGCCCCAAAACCCTCATGGACTGGAACATTGGTGTGTGTCTGTTATGGAGTGATATGTTGATGTGTCGATCCACTAGTAGGGACATATTTTCCTTTCTTTCCCTGTGATGCTGGTGAAGCTGTTAAAATATTCTGTCAGGCTTCCAGAATATGAGCATAGAGTTTCTTCTTCTCTTTCACCATTGTCAAAATGTGATTTGTGACTCTATCAATCGGAACATGAATATATGTCCATTCTGTTCTTGGAGTAGGTTTATATTCCTGATACTGTCCTCCTTTTCTTATCAGTGAATTCTGACATTACTCATGTGTTGGGGAAGAGAGTTGAATCTGCTCCAAACATGTCGTCGGAGCATTCAGACTGACTTATCAGTTTCTAACATATCATATTGGTGATCTTATTTGGTTGTAGTTAGACGAGCCTGCTAACTAATAGATGAGTTATAAGAAGGTGTATATGCTTTCCTATAATACTCCACCGGAATTGTCTGGAGGGATTGGCGTGTTGCTTCCAGATGAGACTGTTGGGATGTAACAATAGGATGGACGGGTGTGTATACACGCTCGTTGCTTTCCATCATGTTGTCTTGATAGACTTCTCCGGATGGGGAATAAGTATGAACCTGCTCCCTATTGACCAGATTTCTCCTCTGGCTATTCATCTTGCATGCTCGGGTTTGAGGGAACTGAGCCGAATCCCTAAGGGCGATACCCTAATCATGTTGAGGGAGCACTGCCGCACGAGTCTGGCGGCGATTTTTGATGGGAGCCCTCTAGAAAGACTTTTGCTCATTGAATTAAGTCCTTGAGTGACCTTATCATTCATCTCATCATGATATTGGAGGGACTGGTGATTGCGTTTTAGTGATAATGAACCGAAACTGTTGGAGATGGTGGTTGTCACAACCTTCATCTTGATCTCCAGTTTTCGCTGTCCAGACAACTAGGATGAATTATGGACTTGGAGGGCTTGTCAAGCGGCCTTCAGAGTCGAAATGGTAATGTTTTTATGGTATTCCTTAACCAGTGCATTTCATACCCATTGTTGAAGATGCTGAGTAGGTGATGTCATCCTCAGAGTGGATGAAGATCCAGCATGAGTAGCAGCAGATGCATTCACAGGTGTGAACTTTAGAGAAGCCATTTCTATAATGCAATGTGATCTTGGAAACGATTTCCTATTTTATATAACAAACATAATCAACATAAGTTCAACCACTACATCTTTTGGATGAGCACATATGTTATTGATTGTTTTGTTGGCCCTCCCATTGAGTTTAAATAGGGAACCAACAAATAAGTAAAACAATATTTTATCATGGTTAAGGAATCATGTCGGGTTCACCATTTTTTGTTTCCTCTAGAAATGGGGATGACATTGTTTTTTTAAGGTTCAAACCTTCCAATCAGTTTCTAACATGTTTTTTTGTAGAACCAGAAACATCAAATGATTGTATATCCATTTGTACCTACATTCCAAATGTAGGTGCTCATTATTTGTGGACCGATGAGGCTTAAGGATTTGCATTGTTAGAGAGGATGTGAGGTTGGACTCATCACACCTTTTTGGGGGGAATTATTATTTACTTCGGGACTCTCTTTATAGATTTGAGTTATGTTCATGAATCCTTATTAAATTACAAAGTATAAAAATGATTTTTCCTTTAGATCTGAAAATCAATGATTAATATGTATGTGATTTTAGAGAATCATTTCTATGTATTATAGGTTCTTCATCAATGGAGAATCATCTGTATTAGTTATAGATTCTTAGTTAATGGTATACTTAAATACATTATATAGAGATATCTTGGTCATTTACGAAAACAATGCTGGTTTAAATGCCACTCAGTGGGGCACTTGATGTTTATTGTCGTTCAGAAGGACATGGATTATTTCAGAGTTGGGATTGTACCCGCAGATGGGCTACCTATGTATCATTTTTTAGAAAAGTAATCAGAACAGTCGTAGTTCGAGTAATGAAGTATGAGGTTTAAGAATGATTGTTTCTCAATGAAATATGTCCTAATTACATTTACGCTCTTAGATCATGTGAGTCATGATTGGTGTGAGAAACCAGAGGTATCAGTAAAACCTGACGATTGTTCCATGAAATATGTAATCATAAGAAATAATGTGGGGCTTATGTATGTATGACTGCCCAGATAGAAGAAGATTTAGATTTACTTTAGGGATGAAACCCGATAACAAGGTCTATAAAGGTATGTGTGCTTTATAGAGATTTCGATACATAACTTAGGAATTAATCCTAAGGAGAATTTCCAAATATAGGAGACTTATGATTGGGTTTTATTCCCGAGAATGATGCCCGGATCAAGAAAAATTAAGACTGGGGATTCCTCATAAAGAGGAGGCCCAGATAGAGGGGAATAATGACTAGGGATTACTCCTTAAAAAAGGCCTAGGTTAAGAGGACATGAGACTTTGGGGATTACTGCTAAGGAGGAGCCCCAAATTGGGTAATATGGGGCTTACTACTAAGGAGGATGACCATATTAAGGGAATTTGAGATTGGGGATTACTCCTGTGGATGATGCCAATATTAAGGGAACATTGGACTAGGACTTAATCTTGAAAAGGAGGCCCAAATTAGGGAACATGGGGCTTATTCCTAAGGAGGATGCCCAGATTAGAGATCCTCTCATTTTAAAGGATGAGGATGAATAAATGAAATCGCTAACATTAGTGACATAAAGATATGTAAATCAATTAGGTTTTGAGAGATGTTCCGTATAATTCCATTCAGATAAGGATGCCAATAAATGAACCATGACATAATTGGATTCTAAGAGTGTGTTGAATGGTAAATCATGAAGAGGAGAGGTGGATTTGAAGAAAAGAGTTGAATAAGCAGGAGGGGAACCCAAAAAGTGGTAGTTGCGGAAGTCCTGTTGGGGCACACAAGTACTTGTTGGGAAAGTATACTTGCGTGACACATGTGTACCTATGTGATGGTTAGCCCATTGGGTAATACTTGGGTGAGACTTGGCTCATGCCATTAGTATTATCACTAAAGTCTTCCGAAAGTGTGGTGCACAATTTTGGTTGAAGGGATTAGGTGGCACAGAAGTGTCTTCATTTCCCTTAAGGGTTATACACTTAGGCGCACAAGTGTTGATGAAATTCAAAACTTAGTCCTTGTTCCCCCTCTTTAGATCTTCTATTCTAGGTTAGAAATTACTTTAGAGGTGTTCGAAAGACTTCAAGAAGAGACTAGGGCGCCGAGAGCATAAATCAGACTTTTGGAATGTTCCGTCCCCGAAATGGGGGGCCGACAAGGGGTATTTATAGGCTACTGAAGTCCTTGGGAGAAAATAAAATATGGAGTGTAAGTCACTTCCATGCCCAATATGTGGCGCGCAAGTATACTTGCGCCACAATGATGAACCTTTCATGGCCCATATTTCATCAAATACTTGTTCGTGCCTTTGTCAATTTTTTATGTTTCTTCAAAGGATGATTTTCATTATGCTACGGTATTACCTTTTTTCAGTCATTAGAATCTGTAATGGAAAGGAGCATCAACAGACCCACACATGATCGCTATGAATGCTAATATCCAGCCACAAATTATCTAGTCCTAGGAACAAGTTGCATTCCTAGACATAACGTCGAATACCTCAGCTGCTAGAGATCACATCCTCTATTGAGTATAGTGTGTCTTCCGCGTCACACTGAGGTGCTTCCAAATAACATTAAACTTTGGAGGTACTCCTCCCCATCACTAACCATGTGTCTGCAAGGTCACATAGTGCTTCTCCCCCACCATGGTCTACTGAGGTACTCCTCCCCATTGTGTATTGTGGTTACTCCACATGGTGGACTACTAAGGTACTCATCCCCATCGCATACTATAGCTGTTGAGTCACTCCGAGTCGAAATGTTAGCAGTCAACAAGTCTCAGCCAGTCGCAAGGTTTCGTATGTAGTGTACATGGGAGTCTTATCCCCAAGCCATCAGTTGTACATTAACTATCCCGAAGTCTCAAAAAAAGTAATTTCAAGATACTTTTGTCCCAAGGGTTCCAACACAACAGATGGCCCTAATCCAGACAATTTGTCTTTGTGTTATTGGCATTTCAACGTCGAGGGATTGGTTGGATTTGGGTGCGATCCAACCCAGCTGTACTCCAAGATTCTCCAAAACCCTCATGGAGTACGTCAAATGACCATCACTCTCCAAGGAACCCAATGCCATAGATACATCATCAAACGTACATTTGGTTTTTGAGATAAGGCCCTTTTAGTATTTCTGGGCCTAGTGGGACCCAGGTCAGATCCTACCATGTCGAAACCACCTTGCCCGACCCAGTCTGGGCGGTCCCAATGTCCAGCTTTGACAACAAAAAGATGTGTCCGGAAAGGGTGACCCAGTCAGTGTGGGGGGGGGGGGCGAAACGGGGCTTCCCGACCCTGGGTGGGGCGCGGCCCAGCCTGCGAGGCCCGTGGCCCGGCCCGCTGGAGGGCGGTCTGGCCGTGAAGGGCTCGGCCTGTGGTTCTACCGCTAGGATGCTTAGGGGAGATGCTCCCCCATGATCCCGAACGTTCGAAGGTCTTTATCCCTTTGAAGCGACGACGTCTTGTGGGCACCACCCGGTCGCCGCGGAACCTGCTAGAGGCATGGGTTTCACCTCCTTTGCCATGGATACAATGAAAGTCTCCAACTCACCTGTGTCGTGCGACTGTGCACCATGCTTCGCTTCCACGGAGGGGAGATGAGCCGGTCGCCTTCTCCGTCTGCTGTGGCTGATGAGCCATTGTCCCTTTGCAAACTGGTAGCATGCAATGGTGCTCCGAACCTCCTCCACCGCTGGCCAATGCCTGCAGCTACGATATTTTTTATGGCTCCATGTTACTGCCTCCTATAGCGGCATGTGTTGGCACATCACCTCCTTTGTAGCCGTTTGGTGTCGTTTTGCCGACGATATTCCACGGAAGGCACAAGTGTAACAATGTTGCAGAGGGATCGAACCGGGTTCGTTAGGACCACGCCCTCCGTGTTAGCTCATGATAAAAGGGAGTATAAAATGGGATGGACAATTCTTGTATTAATCATCAAACAAAACCCCACATGGAAACCCCAAAATAACATCCCACAAAAATAATGATTCGCGGATCAACCCATGAGTCGGTTGACCCCCGTTCTTCATATAATTTTCATGAATGGGTAATAGGGAATCATTTATGGAAACCTAAAATAATAATCCTCCTACATCGTATCATCAGTGAAATGCCCACTCTTGAAGGTGATTCGGTTTTCTTCATTCCCACTACAAGCTTCCAATGACGTTGCTCGTACGTCGTCCTCTGATTCATGGTTCAGTGTTATTTGTCACCTCTCAATGGGTTCAGCTCTGTCTTCTAAGGGTCTAGCTTCACAGTGATCCTTCAGCACTTCATTTCCTAGAAAATATTTTCTGATAACTCCCCCCATGATCCATATATACAGTAGAGGGGGAAGGTATGTAATGACATTGTATTTTATTGGGGCTCATCAATTAGGAAGCTTCATAATTCTGCAATGACGTCATAACATAGGGTTTGAAAGTCAATCCATTTATTGGCTGGACATTTTTCTATCCCTACTAATTTTAATTTCCGTAGAAGGATATGAAATAAAGTAATAAATTTTTTTATTTAATTACATTTAAAAATACGTAAAACATATCCTTTTCCCCGGACCTACTACAGTCAAATTGGAGCCTCCCTTAAACGAATCTTGGCACTGCGGATTCAATGGTGACCTTATATTGTTAATCCGAGCAATGATTGAAATGTTATGAAATGTCGATTGTGTGACTATTGAACGTACACAAAAAATCATTCAATAAATTAATTACGTTCACCCTTGACCTACACCGGTCGAGGTTAGGCTCCACCGAATGAGAAAATTCCCCCAACCAACTCATCAGTTCAATCATATTTTCAATTTGATTTATCATTTATAAGTTATGGATATTACAATACAATAATTGTAAAGTAATTAATTTTTTGACAGCCAAAAACAAACATTCACTGGTGGCCCGCATTGGCATATTTTAGTATCAACCTAAAGAATGCATACCCTCAAAAGATCAGCGGTAGTCTCGGATTTCTAATCCATGTTATCATTCGTGAGTTATAAGAATTTGAAAAATAAAATACTTTTAATTATTATTTTAATTATGGTTATGTCATTTTTGGGTTTCATCATGGGAGGCATGTGGTGAAAAAACATAAGTCGCGTCTAGGGTAAACCCACCATATTGAGCGCAACGGTGCCCCCTTATTTCATATCCAGGTAACTTTTTAAGAGTTTTTCAATTTTTCAAGAAAAATTCTTACGCGCCCTATTTAAATATTAACAAAACTTTTACAGATATTTCTAGGAACTCTAGGCCTTGGAATCACTCTCCGTCAAGTTTCAGACTCGTAAAAATTCCATAAAAATAAAAAAAATTACATGGAAAATCTAGGACTTTACAATACACATTTTAGGTGGATTAGAGACATGTACTATTTTGATCTAGATTGTTTATCCTTGATGGAAATCCTTGATGGTGTGGAGTAATCTTTGTATTAGACCATATATGAGGATGAAATCATCTATATATAAGGTTGTGTAGATTTTCAAATGTGTATTCACGAGGATATTATGCATGATTCTCTTTCCTGAATGAGGTCAATACATCCGGGTTTGACCAAAATAAATTGTAACTTGCATCAACAATATTGGTGGTTAGTCATGAAAATTGTGACTGAATGGTTCATGAAATGACTCTATATCCTTCAATATGTAAAAGCTGAGAATCAATGATATGGGTGCTTACTACATCATTTTCCACTTCAGGAATGGATGTGGGATCTTGTTATCATTTATTTTTTGGTTGGTCCGCTAAGGATGACTTGGATGATTTATTCTATATTGTTGGATTAGGAAATACTGGTGAATGTGTCACATTCTATTATTATATGGAATACCTTATCAATTAATCATTTTGGAGACTTATAAATTAAGGATATTTTCCATCAGTAAATTGTGATGAGGGGTATTTTTTAGATTGTGACCTGGGTTATTCTTTACACAACTATCATGGCCTAAAGAAGGAAAATGGTACACTAGTATAATTGTATACACCATTCCACCCACAGATGGATGTGTAGTCCAAACATATTATACTAGTATATGATAATATTTCATGAGACTGTGTCATCGAATTTGGTATTTCTAGGGATAAGTACATAGATAGAGGATTCAATGGAAAGATATTGAGGAGAGAAGATTACATAAAAACATGGGACAAGTTGCCTTACTATTTCGATGACATTATAAAGGATGATCTAGATGTCCAGGTATGCAATCATGCCTGGAAAATATTTAGGATGAATAGTTCCAATAGTTTTATGTTGTCTTCAATAATATTCGGTTTCCATTGATGATATCTCTACATGATCCTTGTGGTTTATCAATTTTTTCCAATGATGGGTTTCAAAATTAAATAATTTGGAGATGTACATATAAATCATTTGTTTCACTAATAACAAAATTTTTCAAAAACTATATTTATAGAACCATATGGGGAATTTTATGGTCATCCATGTAGATCAACACTATATTGTATTTATGGTGAAGAGTTATAGTTATTAGGATGGAGTCTCATATTGGATATGTCAAAGAATTTATAGATGATTCAAAAGTGTATGGTTTTATAATTGAGTATATATAATTTAAACGATGATCTACATCAACAATACCTTTATTTTATAATGGGTGAGGATGTATTCCAAACAGTGTCATCTAGACGGTGCCACTAAAGAATTTGATGATAGGTAATGGTGGAGCACATGATTTTGGGACCTATTGAGGTTATATATAGAATTATTCTAGTTAAGTATCATTTTACTCTTCCATAGTTAAATATTGGTATGAAAAATATTTATCATGTTTTAAAAGGTTAACTCTATCACCATTAATCATCACATGTGATCAATATGAAGATTATGAAATTGATATCAACAAATCCATTAATGTGAATTTAATACAAGTTGTGGATTGTAGTGAGAAAGTTATCTAGGGAAACATTGTTGACAGTTAATGTGTTGTCGAACTGTGGATGGGTACAAGAGGAATCATTGGAGAGGGAAGCATATATATGAGATCGGTGGCCCAATCTTTTTAACATAGAATCATCGAGATTCTTGTGAGTATACCTCAATGAAGAGAAATTATAAGGTGGGGATATTCTTATGTAATAACAATGTATGGGGATTTCATGAGATAATTTTGTAGTTACTCCATTACCATGATTTTTAATATCTATTATGGGGTTTACATTCATGATATTTTTTTGTTGAATTTGGACATTTTTATATTGTTTTTGAAATTGAACACTTCAGATCATTTTATTCCAAACATTGATCACTACCCTAGAAAACTATGAAACCACAAAGAGATTGGAATTTCAATGATATAACATGATTTGAAAATGATCATCCCTCTTAATAGTAAATACGAGACCCCTATGTGAGGTGTGCAATTTTTGACCATTGTTTTGAAAATTGTGCACCTGAGGCTAGAAAACATTTCACTTAGGATTTTAATCCCCCAAAAATTTATTTTTAATTAATTAACCACGTAGTAATTACATATAGACACACTAGCATAGGGTAGACCAATTTTATTTGTTTTGTAGAGGATCTGGGAGGATTCCAAAGGCATTCAGATCCACATTCTTATTGAATCGATAGTCTGATTAATGGATCAACATCTCACCATGAAATAAACCTATCCCAATTGGGATTCCATTCAATATTGTATACCTCTCAAGAAAATAGGTACATTTAGTTCAATGTTGGTGATGCTATAGATATAAAATTTTGTGGGTTTTTAGATTTTATCAAGATTCATGGATTTGATTCTAGATCTCATTAATAATCACTTTATCAATCGATCCTCTTTAGCTGGTGAATTCTGTTGGTGTATGCCTATCGATGATCTTAACATGGGTGTTTTAAATTAAAATTCCCATAGTTCAAAATTAAAATTACATGGTAGTGTTATTTAAATTCAATTTTAATTCTTGGAAATTCAATATAATTTTTGATCAATTTTTTGTAAACTAATTAAGGGAAAAAATGTAGTAGATTAATTGATTTTCCATTGACCTTGAAATGGGTTGTACATGGACAATTGAAAATTCTAAAACTATAGACTTATATAATTGGATTATTAAAGGAATGTAAAATTAATTAATTAATGGGAATTAATGGATTTTTGGATTAACCATAAAGGGTAAATGGTTAAGATTTTTTTTCATGAATGGATTGATCTTGAATTTATATATAATTTTTTTGGATAAATATGATGAACTAGTATTTTTACTATCATATATAGTATACAATGATTTTAAATGTTTATGACAGGGTTAATATTGATTAACCATTACAAATTTTAAAAATGTGGAAATTTTATTGATTAGAAAATGGGATGTTGTACGTGGACTAATGGTTAAAATACATATTGGTATCTAGACATGCCATTAAATTCCCAAATGAAGGAATTCGATAATGAGTGTGGAAAATTTATTGATGCTAAAAAAATACCACATTTGAAGGATTTATTCAAGTTGTGGGTCCCAAAGAGATGCTTTAAGCTCCCATTGAGTCATAGACATGGTGTTATAGGCAAAAAAAATTTGAATTTGATTATAAATTCAATTAGTCATAATAAAAAATGATGGTAAATGATTAATAAATTAAAATCTCATAGGAAACGAAGAATTTTGACTCTCTCGGTGATATCCCTTGGGGTCTTTCCACCCCACGACATAGGCCGAATCGTGTATTGACAGTTTGGGTGATCTTGTGATATTTATGTATTTAAAAGAATAGTATTTGAATTAGTATGTTGTTTATTTTATCAGGTTTACCTATTAAATATCATACTTTGTTATTGAAAAGATATTTATTTAGATTTTATATTTGGTGGCCTATAGATTTGTACTCCCACTATACTCGAGTTTCTTGATCATTACATAAACATAAATTTTGTTTTAATTATTGGATAAGGGAATGTGACACATGTTAGATGGATGAGTCAGGATGGAGAATGAATGAGGGATCCAATCCTATTGTCGGGATCCTCTAGGGTAGTTTTCAGAGTATTTATTTTTGGTTTAGGATTTTATGGTCAACACTAATATGGAGTGATATATCTGCTTCTTTAGTTTTTGAAATTCTATACTATTCGGCCATCATGATCTACTGGTATTAATCTGGTTATGTTTTTTAAAATATCATATGTAGTGATTCATTTATGAAGAGGGTATAGTCACCCTATGTTATATATTTTATTCTCTATGTTATTTGGTTTCCATTGGACTATAATGTGGCATGATTGAGACATTTGTCCAACTATCTTGAGGAACCATTTTTTAGTAGCCGGGTATTGATTTCACATACTTCATTTTTATTATCATGATATTCATATACACCAATCTATAAAGTGTATTTTTATTAATGGATCAGGAGATTGGATGGTGTCCTAGATTGGATCATTTACCAGGAGTGTTCCTTAAAATGAACATGGTTTGGAATATAATGTTGATGCATATGGGTGAGTATTTAATGATGAGTTAATTAAAATTTTCATGTTTTTGGACAGAAGGATTTCAAAAAACCTTTCTAATTGAAAGGGGACATGAAGGATTTATTTATTCTATCTTTTCGGTTTGAATACCAATAGGTAGCATATGATGCATGGTGAATTTGGCATCATCCTATGGGATCTCGTTAAAACATGCGGCAAACCAATTTTGGGAGAAATTAATGATGAGATTATACTTCCATCATCCACCTAGGATGATGTAGAGTATAACCCTCCAATTTCAATGTATCTAATAACATTGTCTATGAATTCCCCACATGACTGGGAATACATCTTATTTATTAAATTTATGGGATTTTTTTATAAAAAATTCATATAATAAAAAAAAGGGACATTATGATGAGTTATTTTCTATATGAAAACTCTCATGGGGATACTGGTACCTATTGAACTATTGTTCAAAATGGTTAATTTATATAATGTGGGTAGGGGTTGTTCTTAATTGCGAACATCCCATTCTACTTTAGGGATTTCATGTCATGTAATTGTGTAGGATTCAAATGATGACATTTGAAAAATTTAGATAGAGTTTGAACATTAATGATTGTGGTATCCATGGTAGGAAAAATAAAACTCAATGTTACCATCCCTATGATGAATATAAAATATCATATTTTATTCGATATATATCATTGAGGGGCCCCATAAGGTTTTTTTATCTCTTCAAAATGTTATGGGGATAGAGGTGGACATATTAGAAAATATGTGTATCTAATCACCCAAAATATGTGGAGATCAGTTTAATCCTTTTTTAATTCCTTATAGGAGGGAGGAGAATGACATTGAAGAACTAGAAACTATATTCCCACATGAGTCACTATGATCATTTTTCTTTTAAGACTTTTTATGAACAAATTAGTACCACAAATGAAATTGAATGGGGAAGAATGATAAATGAAACTATTATATTACCATTCATGATTGATTCTGCTCCACTTAATTAAATTTTAAAACTCAATGTGAGTGGTAGAATCCCAATATTGTTCTGTATCAAAATATATGTATTTAGATAAGGTATCCAAATCTTATTAATGTTCAATATGAACGAAACTATTGTTCACTCAGTAATTACAATTGATATTTTCCAGGATGGAGACTCAAACTAAGGTATTATTCCTTCCAACTAGAACTGAGATTGGTATTTCGATGATAAATGTTGATATTTGGAGTTTCCAATTACCGAATGGGAATTTATCAACATCATTAACCAAGGAATTCCTACTTCATCCAATTGTATGGGGGAATGTGATATCTAGAATGAAAAATTATTATAAAAACCCACGGCTTTAGAGATTCCTCACATGTATTTAAGTCATTGGAATTCATTTAGTAACCATGAAGTTTCCACATGGTGTAAATATAGTGAATGGGGTTCCAATAAGATAAGTCTCAACATGATTTGAATTTTTTTTTCATTTCTGTTAAGGGAAATATTGAGGAAATTGAACTCATCCAAACAAATATCATCTTTTTTTATTCATGTGAAAATACACATGGAAGGCTTCGAAAATTTCACTGCTCTCAAGGGTGTCAAAATAAAATATCATCCTATAGAGGACAAGACCTTAATTCACGACCTTTATATGATGATTATATGTGTGAAAAGAAATGTCCACTATTTTCTTCATGTTCAACAAAATGGTTTCCCAAAATAGTACATGTTGTCGCATATGAGGTCGTGATCATATCCCAAAAGTATAAGTAAAACTAATTTAATTTCCATCCAGAAATGATTTGGTCATTATGAAAATCCTATTGAAATATTTTCTACCTCATTAATAATGGATGGCTTTTATTGGGACCTGAACACCTCTAAAATCTCTGGTGTATTCCCCTTGGTGTATGAAAAATTTAGTTGATCCCAAATATGGCCATGAGACTAAGGATGAATTCCATTATGTTTAAATGTAGATAATTTTTCCGACATTTATCATGAATCATGCCTTATAACCTATAGGTCCATTAGTATTATATTTTAGCACGTTCACATTTAACTCCTTGAATATATCATTCATTATAGAGGACATGAAAAGCAATGTTCCCCATGCAATAAGAGGTTTCCCCTAGAATCATTGATAATGTTTTACAATTTACTTCATCTTTTCTTGTACACTTCAGTGGATTATTCTTATTTTTTCATTAAGTGTAGGTTACCACTGGTCCCAAGTGAATGAGAAAACATATATTCCTATGAATATCAGGGGGATTTTTACATATTTTTATGAGGATGCATCCATTGGACCAATTTATAAAGAAGTGTAAATGGTCAATGGTTTAGTATAGTCATACCCTGCAACTACTGCTGAATTGTTTTTAATTATTCCCATTCAAATGACATAAAATGACACTCTCTTGGAAATTATGGATATCAATATCTACTCAATGATTGATATAGACCTGATAGAGTAAACTGATATAGATTATATGTGCTTCTTTTCTAAATAAATGTATTTTATTATATTAATTATGTGAAATAACATTTTATTTCTTTAATAGTATTTAGAGGAAGTGTAATTCTTTTCTGATGGAGAAAATTTCATTGGTTTATCGATGTCCTTCATCAGTAGAGGGTTTCTATTCTAACCATGAATATGAGATTGGGGTGAAAGATGTTTTTACTGAAATAGGTAAAAATTTTATAATCTGATAATTTAGTATTACCTATAAAGAAACCCAAATTTTTCTCTGATTATAATTACATAATTTTATGGAAAACAACACGATTTTTAAACATTAAAGGATCAATGGTTTAATATTTTTGTTTAATTAATACTATACACCACATATATATAATAAATAAAAAGTTTATTAAAATTATTTTTCACTTTCTTAAAATATCTTGAATTTTCACTTGTTTCTGTAGTCAGTCGAGGATATACATGCATAAAAAGGTAGAGCTAAAATCCAAACAAGAGGAAGTATAACATAGTGGAAATAAGAGGCATGAAGAAATAATTCTTGTCAGAATATACATCATAATCAAGTAATAAATGTGGGATTATCAACCTAATCAGGATTTTGATATTTATAAAAAGGAATATATTACAGAGATGCTAGAAAATGAAATATCGTTTTATAGTATTAGAATACCACATGTAGTTTTGAAAAAATATTTCCTTGGGTCAATGTATAAAATATATCCATATATTATAACATCATTATTTTTTATCAAAAATTGAATCATTATCATGCGTAAAAAGATAATATTGATTATGAAACATATGTGTGTGAATTAGGTACTATATATTACAAAGGAGCAAATTGATGTTCTCATAGTTTGAAATTATCTATTCACTATTGAAGAATATATCATTATAGAGATTTCAAAGTGTTTTTTTGGATAGATGGAATGAAATGAAATATTTTAGATTACAATTATTATTTTATGGTTCGTTAGAATGTTCTAGATGAGTGGTGTATATTCAGTGAAATGTTACAACTATTACCCTTACTAGAGTGGAAATGGGAAAATATCACATTGGGTTTTATCATTATACTCCCAAAAAACATCAACATGTAATAATTTTTTTGGTGTTTTAGTCGATTTCATTAAAAAGATATAACACATCCTTGTTATTAGAAACAATTTATCTCTTGATCAACATACATGAATATAAATTAGTTAAGTGGAATGGTAAAGCGGAAGCACTATCAATTGTATCTCATTTGGGATCTCAGGTATACCTCGATGTTTTTTAGGAGTATTCATTATTTAGTAGATATTGAGTTATGTTTTAGAATTTCATATCATCCTCATAAAGTTTAATATAATGATTGGACCATTTAAACTCTATAATATGTTTTCCAAGATTGTGTTAAAGATTTCATTGTTTTTGTGATGGGAACATTCCAATGGTGAAATTTTATTAAAAAAATACCCTTCAATGCATCATTAATATGGATCATTATGGACACATCTATGGTTAGATGTGTAGGAAACCAATATATCATAATGATATTAGTGATAGAAATATATTTGGACCTAATATATGTGATGAAACGATAGAGAATTTATGATCAATTAAGTAGAATATAAGAGAAGATCATAGTTAAAAAAATTATTCATACCATTGTCAGAATGTTATTGACATTGATATTAGTTGTAACGTTTTTCTCTAAATATATATTAAGAATTGGGAGTATGGATTTGTAAATATGTTAATTATAAATCATAGATATATGGGTTATTTATGTATTCTTCAACATATTATGATTCATCTTATCTATTGGTGATTAAACTATTTATATCTCATGTTCTTGATGTGTTTCTTGTATCTCCCCAAGAGTCTATATTCATAATCCTTTAGATGTAACAATCATTGATATAATAATTTTTTATAATGACATTTATTATTAATAAAAAATTATATAGATTATATACTTTTGAGGTAGAGTTATATGAAGAAAGACAACTCACAATGTCAATGTTTTGTGGGGGAACTACCAATTATTGGAATCTAAGTTGGACCCTAAAGGTTAGATTAGGGAGGTGTATCTTCATCAATTTATATCAAGGTGGTGAATTTCAATTCATAAATTTATTTTGGGGGCGGTATAATGTAACACATATATATTTTCCATTAAATGTTTATCTTTAAATAAATATTTTTCATTAATATATTGTGCTACATGAAGAAAAAGTGTATATACAAAACACGATATATAATTATACTATTATTATTAAAAATTAATGTAATCATAGGCCCATTGGACTGGGGGTTATTAATATAACCATATATATTATGAATCAATTGTTATTATATGTGTATAAAATGAAATCAATGATTATAAATTGATTATAATTTTATTTATAAATAAATTGATTTAATAACAAAAATTTTGAGGATATTTTATTATTTACACATTATAATTTTATCATAATAAATTAAATTAAACCCTTTTTTTGAAACAATGAAATTAAATGTATATATTATTTAATTGATCACATTTTTTGAATAATAAAAAATATATTTTCTTGGAATAGGATTGGAATACATCATACTAAATGCTGAAAAATATATTTTTTATACAATGATGTGTATTATATTTGTTCAACATAAATTAAAATTAAATTCATTTATATCTAGATTTTGAACTACATTAAATTAACTTAATATAAATAATTTGATGTTTATAGTTTTTTAAGCCCCTTTAATTGTTTTATATTATTAATATCAAATGTTTTAAATTTCATCACCTTTGTAATGGATAAATATTTCCCATATAGATTAAAAATAAGTAATAAGGCCATTATTATTCAAAATAATTATTATTTAAGGAATTTTATTCCAACCTTCTACCATTGGGATCCAAATGGTGTTCTTTTATTGTATCATTATCATGAAAATGAATATATATTATTTAAACCAATAAATGTTACAAAATATAAGTATCATAGTTTTAAATTTCTATTATGAGTTCATATAATAAAAAAATATTTTGGAATAAATATTAATAATAATTTTTTTTTCTAATTACATAATATTCATGATGATAATTTATTTAAAATGTTTATGAATTGTATAATTATCTTAAATTCTTACAAAAATTCCAAAAAATATATATTATATTAATGAATAAAATAAAATAAATGATTTTGAAAATATTAAAAATGAAATAATTTGGATAATTAATAGTGTTACACGAATCATATTGGTGTATATGAAATAATATTATTTTATATTTATTATTTTTTAATTAAAATATTTCCCCAATAAATTTTATGTCTAATTAGATGAATAATGTAAACTTTTTGAATAATTATATTTAATCAAATTAATATATTTTTTAAATTAATAAAAAATCATAATAAGAGGAATTATGTTAAGGTAGATACTATGATTATTTTTTCAATATAGATTTTTTATGGGCCAATTATCACCTTATTTTTTAAAATTCAACCTTTAATATTAATTAAATTATCATAATAGATAAAAGTATAATTTATTAAAAAGGGTTAGTCAAAATGATAATGATTAAAATGGAAAATTCATTTATAAATTATATTATTTTATAGTATTAAAACCATATAATACGCTACTAATGAATCAATTTCCATTTGGATTCATTTTAATTAAGAGTTAATTTATTGTTTTTTAATATTATGAGAAATTTAAAATATTTCCTCACCAAAATTAAAAAATGGAATTTCCTTCCTAACATAATTACACAACATTGAGCCTTATATATCAACAAATATTTTTAAAAATATCTTTTAAACATCCCTATCCATATTTGGGTGGTTCTTGTAATCCATAAAAACCAAACATAGGTTCATTTAGAATATATCTAATGGGGTTTTTTATTGTAATGTTAGGACCAGGGTGACAGACATAATTTCCCTAAGATTGTATTCTATGTGACCTCAGGTACACATCTCTATATGACTGAGGCTACCGACCAGATGTGAGGGTCCACTTCGATCTGTGGGTGGCTATACGATCTTTATCAAAGTAACTCAATATAAGAAAAAAAATAACCATAGGATATATCCATTATCAGAATAAACCAAAATCACATGTTGACCACAACATGAAATACAATATCCAAAACTAAAAAAAAGATATTTCTAGATGATATGTGTCATGTGTCAATATGAAACCCCACAAATAAATATACACTATCATCAATCAAGTGTGTTTCAAACCATGCATGGATCCCTCATCCATTGTAAATCCAAAATTATCTATACTACTCCTGGAAATTTCGCATACCAATTTCATAAACCATGAAATTTATTCCGGTAATGATCGACCATCTTGGGTAGGGTGTGGGTATAACTCTGTATCCCATCACTTGATAAACATAAAAAATATCCATGAGTTATATGGATTATTAGAGTTGATCTAGATCTAATTATTCATTAATAGGGGGTAGGGTGTGGGTTTCAAAAATTTAAAATATAATTTCCAGGATAATTAAAAACCCACTCATGACTGTTTCAGTGGGGGAACATTATTTTCCAAACCATGCACCTCTTTGTGGGATCATAATTTTCTTAACCATGCACCCTTAGGTCTAAAAGTGTTCTCATTTGGACAAACCATGCCCCATCCATTCATTCCCTCTCTATGTGGGGTTACATGGTTTGTTGGTATATGGCATATGGGTTGGGAAAACTGTTTACAAACCGTTCACTTCCATCCAACCATCCAATTTTACAAAAACATTCCAAAAACCTCCCATGATAACAACAAAAAAATTAATAAAATCATGGAAAATGAGTACCGCAATGTGAGATGATAAATATGAAAAAATGTAGGGATCTTAAAATCTCCCCACCTTATAATAACTAATCCACAAGGTAGACTCCAATGAATATCAATGATTATTAATGAAAAAATGTCATGCCACATTGCCATTGTGATCAATCACATGTATCATATGCCCATCAAATGATTTACATATCTCAAGATGGACATCATCCACCATGATCACGTGATAATGGTTAGTGTGATATCACTGATGTTCTGACATATAAAAACTTTCATTAATTTATATGTACCTCATTGTAAGAGCCAATCGGTATCCCAACTGCCCGATTCTCTCTATAATTTCCAATAGTGTAACTATATAAGCCACAAAAAACTATTCTTGGTACATATGGGTGATTATTTTAATCATGTCCATAAATACTTGTAACGTTTTTTAGTCCAAATGTCATAAAAATGATATCATAATGTCTATAACTACTTCTAATAATATCCCAAGCTATAAAAGAAGATCATAATGTCAAATGGTGATACAACGATGACATTTTGATCATGGAGAAGTTGAAATATACATAAAAATGGTCAAAAAGATCAAAAATATACACAAGATGATACCATTAATTCATATTCATCAGGTTAATCGTCAGGTAGTCAACACACAAGCGCATATTTACATTAGCCATCTTATCAAAATAATCTCGAGAACACAAAGGTGACATAATGTGATTCTCAAAACCCTTATCCATCAACTCTTCTATCTAAGACTTCAGAACTTGAAGCTATATTGGACGCATTATAAATGATGGTATAGAAACTGCTTCTATCCTTGCGATGAGGTCTATGGTAAATTCTATATCTCTCCCAGGTGGAATTCCTTGATGTATTTTTGTAACACATCCTAGAACCAGTCAAATATGGTTGGAATACTATCTTTATCTATAACTTAATCATCCAAAAATAAACTAGAAACTCATGTAGTAATTTTATTTTTTATTGATGATGACATTGACCTACATTTCACGCCTTGATGTATCATTCTCCATGAATTACATAATTGTCATCATTATTAGACAAAAAATTCATTTTCCTATGGTATAAATCTATGTGAGATCACACCCAAAATTAGGTAAAAACCATACATTTCAATAATGTAAATATTCCATTGAAAAAGAAACTCACCGATCATGAGAAAACACCCCCTACAAAAACAGATGTCTCTAGAACATACTCCCAATGGAGTATCTATCCTCAAAATCCCCCTTATGTACTCGATCTGTAGTATTAAACCCTTCAAAACTATTAAAAATGAAATAAACAAAATTTAAAATTATAAAAGAAGTAACAAGGAATTTTATATAATACATGAATAGTACCCTTGCAGTCGATGGTCCATCCTCGCTATCCATAGATTTTGGTAGAAATACATGAAACTATCATTTCCTTCTTGTCTATGATGCCGTCTATATACCCTGATCTGCACCATTATGTTGATACGAGCTCTAATTCATATAAGTACCCCATCGACTACATCAACTACTGAAACGTGTAGTAATCAAACTACCCAAATGATATGATGTAGAAAATCCACTTCCCATACTATAATTCTCTCGAGCTAATCCATAATTAACCGATTATCATGGGTTCGTAAAAATCCAATGAAGATATACCCTTCCCAAACTCTTATTATTTATGGTTAATCTTTATTTATGTGTATTTACCAAACCTAAATAAGGGTTAAATATTGTTAAATATTATATTTTTACTAATAAAATACTTATGAACAAATATCTAATTTTTCATTTATAGAATGAATGATTGCATCTATGAATTATTGAATGTGTTTCCAAATAATAAATAAATAATATAAGAATAATTAATGAAGTTGAAAATACATGAAAGAGAATCATATACATAATGTATCTTAAATGTTTAATAGTGGTAGTATATGATAATATATTACAAATTTGACATTTAATATTAAAATATGACCCTATATATGAATTATAATATATTTTATATTTTGACTCATTTATTTTGGCCTTCAGCATTTGGTCGTGTTTGAAGTTTATATCAAGGAATTTGTTTTTCTAGATTTGACATTGGTTTCTAATCAAGGGGGGGTTTATATTTTCTTAATGAATTTTATGAAGAATATTCATGATTGTATTTTCAAATGGTGGTTAATATCTTTCCTTAAATAATAATTCAGTATAGTAATTTTAATTTCACCATTTGATAGAGTATTTTCGTAGACATTAATATATCTAGTAATGTGTTATTTTGATAACTCTCTTGTTGTGGATATTAATATGAGTAGATAATTGAGTTAGTGATTCAAGAGTTGTGTTTATATTTGTGTGTTTATTTTATTTTCAATATAATTTTTTATCAATTGAAGATTATTTTTAGTTAATGGATATGTAAAATAAGGAATAAAGTATATTAAAATTTAAACCATATAATAAGTTTTTAGAAAACATGTTGTTATGAATTTAGTAGAAAAATGTATTTTCAATAGTCATTGGAAAATGGTTCTAATGTTGATCATGGATTATAAATATGTTTTCTATAATTAAAAAATTCTACAGAGAAATGACATTTTTTAGTTCAGTCTCGTATGTCATTAGACATAAATAGCACGATCATCGCCTCTCATTTGGTTACTAGAGTTATATTTTACTATTTTTTCCTCTATTAAATTAAAAATAAATAATGTGTGCTGAAATCATAGAATAGATTGTGAATAAGGTTCATTATTTATCATCGATTAATGATTATTATTTTAAATTATTTAAGTATTTTTTTTAACTATGATAAGAAAAGAAAGATAATGGATTCAACATGTGTGGAATTGATTAAAAGAAAAATACCCAATGCTAAATGATCATGTTATAAGATGATAATGAATTTCTTGACCCCATAATCATGCATTTCGTGGTTATATTCAAAGATATAGAAATTTCATATTTAAATCAATCCCAAAATTTAATGGATATAAATATACTTTTTTTCCATTTTAGTTCCATCCATATAATGATGAAATTACATAATGGTTATTTCTGTCGAACGTTGTTCAATAATAATCTTTCTAAAATTTATGTTTTTCATGGAAAGGTTTGGCAACACATATAGATGGTATCCAATTTATACACAGAGTTATTCATTTATTTATAGGTGTTTTTCTTGATGGGAATAATATTGTTCACACTATATATATTGAATGAGGAACATGATGATTATTGGACAATATTTCACATATTTCATTGTATTTACCATTAATATTTATTGAAGTATAATTTAACGAATATACCTATAGAGTTTATAACCATAAAAAATCCCAATGTATTTTTACATTTTTTAATGAAATAAGTATTTCCATGACAAGATAAGTGTAACACACTCAGTTTTTATGAATTATTATTTTTAGAGTAAATAAATTTTCATTGGTATATTTCACTATAATAAATAGTAGGTTATATTGCATTACATGTAAAAATTTGTTTTCCTTATGTTACATAAATTCTTGATTTTATCTTGTGTCATTGACAAAAATGAGTTTAAATGAAACATTACATAAAATAAAAATATAGTTATTAAATATGATAGTTTTCACGTAGCCCATGGAATGGTGGGTATTAATAAGATTAAAAAACTTATTATTATATGTTTCACACACACACACATATATATATAATATAATTTTTTTTTGATAAATCTATTATAAATTTAAATAAAACCCTTTTGAAAAACTTCCATAAATAACATTTTTGGTAAAATAGTGTTTTTTATATCAATAAATTATCTAAATAACATTGGGATAATTATTTTAATTAAATTTATACATTATAAATTCAATTAAATATTGTGAATTCACCATATATGATGGAGTAGATATAAGAATAATTGTTTTTTTGGTTGAAAACAAAAGATTTTTCTAAATAACACTTCTATCACCTTTGTATTGAGAATATATTTAAAATAAAAATATATTAAAATATAGAAAAATAATATTTTAAAATTTATTTACATATTAAAATTTTCATATATTTACTATATTTTAATGAATTCTAGTGGATTTTCAGAAAGGTTTGATTTTATGATGAATAGTTAACAATACTAGATTTTAATTTGAGACTAGATTTTGGTCAAAATAAATTATATTTGTTTAACTATACTTTAAATTTTTAATAGGATAACTAGTTCAATTATATTGTTTTGATTTATTTCATTATTTGTCGGTTAGGTGGCCCGAATGATGGAATAGTGTGATGAAACATTTCATCAGGCTCTCCTCAACATGTCTATGTTGGTTAGAGAGGTTCTATGCCACATGGTGCTTCCATCATAGTAAAACCTATTAACGGAGGGGTCCACAAATAAATTTGGACTGATCTCACGGTTGTACTATCTCGTGAGGGGGAAAACATTTTCTAGTTCTTCGTTTTCTGCCTTCTTCTTTGTGCTTGGGTGATCTTTAGGATCATTTGATAATTTTGTTTATTTATTGAATTTTTCCCTAGTTTGTTATGGATTTCCCTTTTCCTTGTTCATAAGAGGTTATATCTTTTAATTATTTGAATAAAAGGGGCTCGACCCTCTCCCTTTTAAAAAAACATTTAAAACCCACATTCTTAACATTTATGCTGGAATAATTTTAAATTTGATTCTACCCCTTATATGGGTTGAATTTAACCAAATGTATTGAATATTAAGAATCACCATAATTAGTATTTTTTATTAATTTATACCTAATTTATTACAATAATTAGTATGGAAAATTTAGAAACATTATATTAGTGACTCAGGTAAAACTGGATTTGTAAGTGGTTAAAATTAGAATGTTTGGTGTAATAATGACTCAAATGTTGTCCAACACCCATTTTATGGATATATTTCGACCCTTATGACATTTTGATTGATTTTTATGAGTTATTAGGTTATTAATCCATGAATGGATCTGATATAATAAGGTATGTAATGAAAAGGGAAAATAGAAACATCCTTTCCATTAATAACTATTATTATTTGGGATAAGAAAAAAACATTAGGATAGTAAAATAAGATATATTTAAATAAAAATGAGTTTTTCTTTCCATTATATATTATATATTATTTTTATATATGTATTAGTTACCTTATATATTTAATAAGATCCAACAAAAAAATATTTTCATAAAAAATTTAATAAAATAAATGATACTAAAAATATTAATAGTGATGTAAATTAATAGAATAGTTATATACCATTAATTTTTTAGAAGAATATATCATTATACATAGGTGTTAATTTAATTTATTAATATTCAATATTTTTATGTGTAGTTTATATATTTTAATTAATGAAATAATGAAAAAATTGATGTTACTGTTATCTAATAATATATGATATTACATTAAATGATTTAAATTTAATAAAAATCCAATATTCTACCAAATAATTTTTAGATTTTGTTTAATATAAATTAATGTCAAATCATGGAAATTTTTTCATTCATAATTAACTTATTGACCCGTATACTATAAAAACATTGTTGCATTGGTTGGGGTTAATGTTGTGTTTTTGGCTTTACATGTTCTTGGGTTAAAAATTAATTTTCGTCACAAAATGATTTTTTATTTTATATATTGGTTATAATATTTTAAATATGTGGGTAAATATGTTTATTAATTATTCATTTTATCTAGTATTAATGGTTTAAATTACTAGGATAGAAAATTAGTTAACATGATAAAAATAATTAAATTTGATTAATCAAAAATTGTAAAGATCAAAATGATGAATTTTTTTTATATTGGATGTTTTTTCTGACGAAAGCAACCATTCCTTCCACTATTTTTCAATTTTGGATCTATATAAGACAAGGTATACCTCCCTTTATTGAATAATCTTTTGTATTAATAAGAATACCTTTCCTCCCCCATTATAAAATGGCATTCCCTCTCCCCCATATTCAGATCTGTCAAGATATTTGAATCTAAAAAATCATGAAAAAATCAGTTAAAAAACCTCCTCTCATGTTATAATCCTTATTATTTTTATTAATCCATCCTAGTATGTTTTTTTTGAATCCCTAACGAAGGTTCTCAATGAATATGTAATGTTCTTCAAGGAGAATTATTATTTTATTTTACTCTCTACCTCCTAAAATTATAATTATAAGATGATTATATCATATAGTTAATATCATAGAACTAGTTATTATTTGATATGTTATTTTTAAAATCTAAAACCAGGAAAAATTCAATATAATAGTTTACGAAATAATCATGTGTGTATGTGGAAAACTACAACCTCACAAACAGATGTTGATCATTTTTTTCATTAAAAATTTTAAATGTCTGTATTAATTATGGGGTTTTAATTTATATATGATATATATGATATATATGATGTTATTATGATTCATGAAATATTATATCAGAAATTCCTTCTGGAATTCCAAAAAAAAATTAATATGCTAATGTTTTTCATGTGTATGGTGGACTAACTCATCAAGAAGGGATGAGACTCATTCATATATTACATGAATGTGTTAAGGATGAGTTTTAAAAAATTTGTGATATATATGAAATAAAAATAATAAAGGATTGATAATATATATATATATATATATCTTTTACTTTTCATTCATTCAATATAATAACAAAATTGAATTAGTATTCATGTGTACGTAAGCGATACAATCTCCATGAACAATGTATTTCACTTTATATCAATGAATATTAAGGATCACACTAAATTCGTATACACTAAATTTAAATTATATGTATATCTAGGTTTATATTCATAATATGATAAATCATTCATCAATTACAAGGGGAAGACGATTAAAAAATTAAATCATATAAGAAAACAATCATTTATTACCTAAAATATAAATTTTTCATGGAATAGTTTATAAAGGTGTAAAAAAATATCATGGAAACTAATATATTATATAATATATATGAATATGGTTATAAATTTTATGTATAATAAACATTTATTTATTATACATGAGTTTTGAATGATTATGAAAGAATTAAAGACTTGTGGTAAGGGGATTTGTAGTCTCATTTTTATTTCTATGTGACTGATTCCGTAATAACCACTTCGTTCATTTATTAGGTGAATATATTACCCATTAATTTATTTTATGATTCATATACATAATATATATTATATTTACATAGAAATTTTAGGATATATCTTTTAGTGGGTTTATATTTCAATATTAAACAAATTGGTGTGGCATTTTTAACTTAATTTTATTTTTTATTTCTTATACAATGTTAGGAACATATATTGATTAATGAGTGGTATATAAAACACCATTTTAAATATAATATAGTGAACTTATTTATTCTCATTATATTTTATGTAACATTTTATTTTATTCCTTTTTGGTGGTTTTGATTCAATTTCACCAACATGGTAATGATTTTTCGTTACAATCTCATCATCTATCGATGTTGTTTACGATTATGTATACAATGATGAAATATAGTGATCTAACTATAAATAATTATCTTAAAATCTATTATCATATAGTTATACATGTATCTTAATTTAATGGTTCTATTTATTCACCATTTGGTTCTTAATATAAATATGTAAATAATTATAGGAAATTATATCTTTATTTCTAACTTCATTCAGAAATATGTATTCTTCAAACACCATGTTTCATAAAAATGCATTCTAGATTATTTTTAATGATCATTTAACAAAATTTTATTGGAAATGTTTTTAATTTTTTTATTTTCATCATATTTCAAATGATTTTAAATGATTTCATTATATGTTTTGAAATTTATTTTCAATGAATGGTATTTTGAAATTTTTTTACTTTTTTAAAAGTGGGTTTCAAATAGTAAATGGCATTTTTATAAATAAATGTTTTAATATATATATATATATAATTTAACCTCTAAGATTATATCTTATAGTGTTATAAATTCATAAATTTTGATATTATACAAAGATAGAATTCATATTTTTTCACTAAATGGTTTATGTTTTGATGTCCGGATGTCTATCAAACTCACTTCATTATTAAAGGCTACACCATGATGAAATGATTTAAAATCCTTATTGAATTCATGTTTTTTATATGATTAAATATTTATGATAACCATTTCATTTCATTAGTTATGATATAATTAATGTTTATGAATCAATGTGATACACATTTTTGATAATAATTATATGGTGGGATCTATTTATACCCACCATGAATTGGAAAACTATGGGTTACATATTATTTTATATGTTATGAACTCACCTAATTACAAGTTCACAATTTTTAGTTATGAACATGATTAAAAATTTAAAAGGTAATATCTGATAGTTATTTCTTGTTGGAAAAGTTATGTTTGAAACTAATTACATGTACACAATGTTATGTGTCATCCTGATTAAATGTTTAAAATTTTATTTAGGAACATTATAAAATGTTAACAATGTTATGTGTGAAAGTGTTTACATGTTCCAAACATTATTTGTGGACCAATATTTCATATCCATAATATCATTCAATAGCCTGATTTATTTTCCAAATGATTATGAGTGTGCCTGATTACATGTCCTTCGCATAATGATGGAACCTTATTATATTTATACATGTGTATAATGTCATACGATGACATGTATGACACAAATTAATTTCCTATACAACTGATATTATATAATAGATCATGTTATTTTATTATTTTATGACTGATGTATTATGTACTACCAATCATTATTTGATTACAAAGGGTTATGATATTTTATATACAGGGTATATTATTCAAATGTTATGCATGTTATCTTATATTCTTATGTCCATATAATTCTTAGATAATTGTTTTTACACTTACAACACATTTGAGATCTCCATTTATGATGTTTCCTTTCCCGATAATATTTATAATGATTTTGTGTACATTATTTCTAGGAGGTTTATTGAATGGGTTGATATTTTTGAGAAACATTGAATATATTTAACGATGTTTAAAGATTGTGTTCATTGTTACCTAAGGCACGAAGCTAATATGATCATTGGGAATATATTTGTGTAATGAATTTTATATTCATATAAAAATATGTGATATCCATGTATGATATTCCTAGGTAACTATAGTCGGTATCAATGGATATTATTATTCATCCATATGAATCTATTATTAGAATACATTAGTGATAACCCTAGTCATATTTATAAATATATTTCTAGGGATTTGTCCAATGAAAAGTATTATAATTTTTTAGTGTCTACTAAAATTTCTTATTATTTTGGTGATGGTTATATGTATTGATATCCAAGAAATTTACCCCTTTATATATAATAAAACATGATGTGCCTCTAGAACATGTGTACCTAGTGGTGAAAACCCAAAATAACTATCTTGATCTATAATCAATCAAAAATTGTTGCATGACAACGGGACTTACTGCACACTTGGAGGAAACTCCTGATGGAAATTATTTCGAAATTCAAAACTATTTATGATAAATCAATATTGATTTATATAGAATATGTCTTTATATAACATACTATAAACATATTTTTTCCCAGAATAAGGTATATGGTTTCCTTATTTTGATATCCTGTTTGTGATTTTTCTTGATTAAGTGGTTCACAACAATGATTAATTTTTATAATGCAATGTTTATGAATTTATTAAATGGATGGAACCTGAAGGAACCCTAATAATGAAGAATTTAATATATAAAATAATTAATTTACTAATGATCAAATGTACATAAAGGGAGATGGATTGAAAATTTAAATATCTATTATGAATCAAATTACTCAATCTATGAATCATGTAGAACATCTAAATGAGAAAAAGTGAGATTTGTTTTGGTAAATACATCATGAGGAAATTCCATCCTTATTTTTCTGATTCCACTAATTGATTAGTTTGGGAGAAACGGTTTTGTACCACAACAAAGATATTTTCTGTTTTCCAATGTCCAGGCCATTAAAAATTATATCTTTTTGTCATCTTATTAAAAGGAGTGGTTGATAAATGTTGTAATCATATGAAGAATGTGATGAAATATCATAAAAATTGACTTTATGAACTTGGATTAGTTCAGAAATATGTTTTTTAAAAAGTTATTTCATCGTTATATTCATATAATAAAGAAGGGGGAATTCCTACAACATATGCATATTGATGAATAATAAATTGGTACATATGAAAAAAAATTAAATGAATTTCATTATATTTTTGTGGTATTATTATTCTTTATAAAATTATGTCAAGCCATATCATCAATGATTTAAAACCCACTATCGTTGTGAAAATTTATATAAAAGTAAATATATTATATGAAGAAGTCATTTGATGTTCACTAAAGGTCAATATGATAGATTGAAAACTGTTTAGTTCTAGAAATAAAAAGTAGAATTATTTTCGATTTAAAATTCAATTATATATCAAATGTAAGGAAGAAAATTTTATAAATCTTATATTATAACAATGTGGGGATGAATATATTGGTTTGTGGTTGAATTGAATTATAATGTTATTAAAATGTGGGATGCAGTGACAAAAAATAAAATAATATAGAATGGATTTGAAGAGGACAATCAATGATAATATGAGAGGGGTCAATAGTGTAAACCACCCACACATAATTTATTCTAGTGCTAGGATTTTAGGAATAAGTGAATCAATTGGACAATACAAGGGATATTATTGATGAAAATACATAAAAACCCTTGAGGATGAAGGAAAAAGACAAATAATATATAATCACAATGGATGAAATTAATAATAATATTTTTGGACACGTATTCTATGCTCTATAATTATGAATTTGAGTTTTGATTATTTATGAATGACCAATTAGAATATGTTATTGTTTATCTATTAGAAAATTTTAATGATATTTTCTACCTCTTCCTAGAATCTAGAATAATGAAATCTCATTCGATATTACATTTTTACATGGATTAACCGAATCAACCCATAAAATGTAGTTTATTAGATAAAATCTTTGGGGGGGGATTAATGTGTGATTTGCATTCATGATGAATATATTTATCTATGTTTAACTTTCAGAAATACTATTGATACTATAATAAGACTATGGGCTTATTTTTTATAATATGTTTTTTTTGTTTTATTTTTTGA
This sequence comes from Viscum album, assembly GCA_963277665.1. Classification (NCBI taxonomy): domain Eukaryota; kingdom Viridiplantae; phylum Streptophyta; class Magnoliopsida; order Santalales; family Viscaceae; genus Viscum; species Viscum album. Next base: position 1,219,933,300 of record OY728159.1, read on the forward strand.
GGTTTTATGTGATGGTATTTTAAAATGATTAGTAATATTTTATGAAACACATTTTATAATAAATCCCGTTAGAAATATATATAGTGAAATATTTATTTTAGGGAAATTCATTGTAGTCTATTGGAATCATTTTTATCGGATTTTATATGACCATTTCCTATGGATTTAAAATGATGTAGGGATCAAAACATTAATATAGTTTAGATTTATTTCCATAAAAAAATTCCACTTCAGAATTTTGAAGAATTCTAATAAATACCTTTAATGAAATGAGTTATAAAACTCTAATATACTTGAATGAAGTAATAGAAAGGTATATATTGGTATCCAAGAATTATGATGAGGCAAAAGAAATGGGTAGATATATTTTTCATCTTGTAATTACATAAAATATTTGTCAAAAATTATATGCGGATAAAATAATTCATGATTTAGAATTTGATGTTAGTGGGAAGGCATTTATGCAGTTGAATGAGAGTTTACACCACTAGAGAATGATATTTTTTATGATGAAGGAACAATAGAGATTATGGATTATAGATATAATGATATATAAAATATTACCACTCACAAGGACAGTGTTTTGGGGTTATATCACTAGTTGGAGGAAGATATAATGGAAATTGAGGATATAATATGGCATAAGATTCCATGTTTATTATTATCAGAATGATTAATTTCGATGGAGAATTTCAAATTTAGGGTTGAAGAATATAATTAAATTAAGGTTTATGAATTATTATCTTTAGATCAAACTAAACATCATTGATCACATATTCTACATGAAACATTTGGTTATATTTCATTACACACAACATTATGATATGGATATTTTACACACAATCCTATTTTTATCTTGCTTTACAATCATCAACGAGTTTAAACCAAACATGGCATATAATTAAAATGTTATTATATAATATGATAGTTTTCATATACTAGTTGGAGTAGTGGGTATGGATAGGACATATTAAAATTTTAATATATATCTTACATATAGATAAAAAAAATTGTAATAAATCAATAATAAATGAAATTGAAATATTTTTTAACACATTCTCTGAAAAAAAATTATGCGCACTAGAGTGTTTTATATCAAAAAATCAATAAAATGAAAAAAAAAATATAAGTTTAATAAAAAAAATTATATAATAAATTATATTTTAATCATTAATATTAAATGTTTTCAAGAGAATAGGTAGGAATAAAACCAATTTTATTCTTAAATCTGGTATATTTTTCTAAAAAATGGATTGCAACCATTTTATTGTGAAAAATTTTAAAGTGATATATTTCCAATTTTAAAACTAGAATTTTATTGAATATAAATAATTTTTTAAGTCGGAATATAAATTTTACCTCTAGATTATTCAGTGGGAATTTTATTAAATGTTTTTTGGACGAATAGTTAAAAATACTATATTTTAATTTCAAACTGTATTTTCGTCCAATTATTTTTTAAGATAAATTATATTTTTAATTATTATTAATGAGTTAATATTTCAATTGTAAATATATTAATCCAATATGTTTCATTAGATTCATATTCATGTTGAATTGTGATATAAGAACATTGCATACATTTGAACATTTTCTCCGTCAAAACATGCTTTCTATTCACAGTTGTGGTAATAATCATAAATTAAATTATTCCACTTCTATAAGTTGAAATTCTCTAAATAAATTAAATATTGTTAATAAGCATATTTATATTATATATAAATAACAAGTAAATTTTTTCATAATTATTTATTGAAATATTTAATATCAATTACATTAATCAATGCAAAAACTGGTTTACATAGAGGTTAAACGTATAATTAACGATTTACGCATGAATAAATGATTTTACAATACCCATTTAATGTATAAACTTTGTACCTTATGACTCTGATATCCATATTTATTTTTTAGTAGGATACTATTCCATGAATGTGATCTATATAAAATCCAACGTAATGACAAAAAATAAAAATTAATCTTCCTAACCATTAAAATATGTAATGTTTGGGATATTGAAAAACTAAAATTGGTTCAGTTATATGTTTTAATATTAAACATAAATTATTATTTTTTCGAATAATATTGTTAATATTAAGATATGAATTATTCACATAAAATTATTATGTCTGTCCAGTACAATATTTATCTAGTAATATTTTAATTATGACAAATGATACTAAATATAATGAATTTGTGGTGAAATGAATGAATTATTTTCTAAAAAAATATTTTTCATAATCATATCATGTTAAAAATATATGAAAGTAATAAATTCAATTTCTATCATAGTCTTGACATTTTAATTTTCAATATTAATAAATAATGACCAAATTGGCATCAATGTTATATTATAATATATTATATTTTAATAAATCATATAAAATTCCTACATTTTCCCATCCAATGGATTTTTCAATGATAATAAATATATAATATGTTTCATTCATGGGGATATTTATCATTTTATAATGAATATATTGAACCGGTAATATTAAATACATTATTAAAGTGGTTAGGGAATAAATCTTTTTTTTCCATTACATGTGAATAAATTAAAACTAAATTACAAAAAATTATTTTTCTAATAAATTTTATATATTATTTTTAATTATAGCGTATAAATTTTATATTATCTTTAAGATTAATTTTTATTGAAATAATAAATTAACTATGTCAAAAGACTAGCTATAATGGTAAAAACAATGACTATAAAATTGGTTGAGCATAATGTGTAAGAAAATTAATAATGAACTTATTTTATTGCAGTGGAGGTTTTTATTGTCAAAATAAACCATTCCATCCATTGTTTTTATATTTTGTAGAAACCTGATGTATGGGAGACCACCCATCGGTGATTACTTTTGGCTAATTACTAGATTGTTTCACCCCCTCCATTTGAAAATGGAATTCACTATCCCACATTTCCTACACCTCTCAAGAAATTTTTATCATTGATAACATACAAAAACCAATTAAAAACACACATTCCATAATCATAGAGTCTTTAGTATTAGAATAAATCCATCCTATGAATGCTTCAGTCTAGACCAAAGGATGATACCTAATGAATATGTAATATTCTTCAACGAGAATCATTGTTTTATTTATTTTTCATACAACTTAAATTATTATTATAACATGATTATATAATAATCCGTATATCCCCCATGTAAGGATATTTTTTTTATGTTTAGGTTATGGAATATAACTTCACCCAATTCCCTCAAATGGGTGATGAATTCATTATTCGTGTATAAGTATGAATACTTCCTCATATAACGATATTGTTCTTTTAAATTACCACCATTAATGGTGGGGATTAATAATGGATTTAGAGAAAATATATGATATATTTGATAATATGTTGTTATTATGATTATTTAAATATTATACCACACATGACATCTTGACATTCTCTATGGGTGCATTTTAGTTTTAGTTTGTTAATAAAATGCCATGTGTTTTGAGATATTTACCTACCCATATTGATTATGACTGATTCATATATTTAAATTGATGGTTTGATCAGTTAATTATCATTCATTATTTGTTATTCCTTATCTAGATATTTAAATGTAATATTTTATCCTTTATAAAATGATAAATGTTGATTATTATTATACATTCATGATATCTACTATTATATATAACTGTTACTAAGAATATTAGAACAAACTAATTTTTATTCCATTCCCTTGTATTTCATGAAGATTAAGATGTCAGGTATTCTTGGATATATTATATGTAATAAATTTATTCTCGATGAAAATTATGTAGTATTTTTTGTTTTCAAATATAATGTATGAATCATGAATATATCTAGTTTACTAATACATTTAGAGTGACATGTACTTCGGGATGTGATTCGTTAAATATTATCCCAATTTCATTTTACCAGACTCTAAATCAATGATACAAGGGTCAAGCTCACAACATTTGGAATCATAATATTTTCATGGAATAATTCAGAAATTGATTTAGGAATAAATGTATTTGGGATCATAACCATATGTTGGAATTTTTTGGATAAATATATGACATGATAGTGTTTTGGTATGAAATATATTATAATATTTTTATTTTAAATACAATACTGTATGGATAATACAATATAAAGTGGTTTGGGAATAGATTTAACTAGGGGTAATTACACAAAAATGGCATGTCTGGCTTGACGCGAGCATTATATGGTACATAAAAATTGGCATCACTATGCACATGGTTTGACACACTGTGGGGTCATTATTTGGATAATTCAAATTTTATTTGTAAACCATTATAAATCATTTGAAATGATATTGACAAAATTGATGTATATTAAACTATAGAACATGGATGAATCTATATTGAGATAGAATTAAAGATGTATCTTTGCTTTGTGATTAATATATATATATATATATAAAGTATATTTACTAATTTTATTTTCTTCATTAGAATCACAAAAAATCATTGAATTTTGTCTGAATAGTATATGTATTCAATAACATAATAGGTTGGAATAATATCAGGGATAATGAGTTCAATATTAGTGATAAGTTAAAATTGTCAAAAACCAATTTATTTTTCATCTATGATAGGAATTTATCAACATTATGGATTATATGGGATAAATTTAAGAATAAAGTTATGTAGAAAACAACAAATTTCAAAATAATGACATTAAATTTTATAGAGAAAATATTATTGGAATTGATATCTTTAATTGATGATATGATAAATAATGATATATAAATAATAATCAAATAATATTATTTGGCTTTTTAAAAAGAATATTTTTTATTGAAAATATAAATAAAATGTTATTTAATGGGTAATTTTATTTCAAGGATATCCATCAATTTTTTGATCATTGGATGAATTAAATGAATATTGTTTAGAAACATTTCAAACCATGTGCACATTAACAACCAGTTGATTCTGGAATGGTTTTGAAGATTTATCACATGTTCGATGGATGAAAAGGGCATCACTCCTACCACAATCTTATGTAAAATACTAATTAAAAGTGATTATTTTAGTTAAATAATTTTATAAATACTTATTAATGATTACCACATAGTGCCACTTTTTATAGTTTTATATTAACTTGTTATATTGGATTACTTTTTTATAAAAATATTGGTACTGTAAAGTAGTTAGAGAAAAAATGTATAAATATTCACTATTTATGTATCTTATTATATGTTAAAAGTAAAATTTATTTCTTCAGGAATAAGAAATATATGTTTTTATATTCATTTCTTTAAGTAAAAAATGATCTCAAAAATGATCAAATCATTATGATAGAAAGGAATTATTATTTTTGAAATAGAAATATATCATGTAATTATATTACCATAGATTCATAAGATATAAAGTAAATAATCAACATTAAAAAAAAGATCTTGAAACAAAATATTAATCATATTACCTTCATTTAGTTTAACTTATGGTCATTAAAATCAATAACATTTTATGGATGATGGCCCAGAAAATTACAGTGATCCTTATAATTCATGCAATTAATGACACAAAAAATCACAAATAATATTTAATCATTTAAACCATTTTGATATCTTCACATTCCACAAATTTGGTTATACTAGGAAATCATGATATGTGTTACTCCATATCATGTTTTTTTATATCCCTTTCTTTATTATTAAAGGGATACATTATTATCAAATTTAGGATGTCGTTTTTCCCAAAATTATATTTCTCAATGTAAATACCATAATTATGAAGATAATTTTGAAATTAATAGTGTTTATTTTATTTAATGTATAGAGTTTGTCCCACCATGAAATTTAAAAAAATTAACATCACATTCGAGGGGATGTATGACATGCAACACCATGAGTAGAATGGGTTAAAAGTTTTACCTAATAATGATATGGTAACTATTTAAAAATTTTAAAAACATTATTTATCCTCAAATTCATGCAACCCAGAATTTATAATGTGTTACAAACAAAAAAATCTTCATTGATATCTTGTGTTAATTAAAAGACCAAAATTCACCAAACAACAATTCAATAATAATAATAATAATTAAAATGATAGTTATCGCCTAGACATTGAAATTGGAAGTGTTATTATTAACAAATTACTTATGATATAAAATTTTTTAAACTTATTTTTCGTTTAATACTTATTATAAATAATAAAAATATTCATTAAATGAAATGGGACTATTTTTAAATAAATTTTATTTTAATAAAAGATGGTTCACTTGCTCATGGTGGAAATATTTTCTAATTTATTTTTGACCATTTTAATAATTTAATTTGGAAAATTAAATTACTTTTTTCAAATCGGGAAAATAAAATTATAATAGTTTTATTTTTTTAGATGATTATGAGAAGTTTCATTTTCTGTTAAATAGTGAATTTTACTAGATTTTAATTGAAAATTTCATTTTTTTTTCTAAATTTTATATAATGTTTAATTATTTGTTTATTAGGTTTAAATTAAAAAAAGTAATTTTATGAATATATTAATATAAGGAGGTCATTAAGAATCATATTCATATGTAAAGTTAGAATATAAATAGAGTATATAATTGGACATGTTTACATTAAAACACTAGTCTCCCATCCCCTATATAAGATTATAATTAAATTAATGTACACCATATATTTAGGTTGAATTTGGAAAAATGGATTCTATAATAAGATTAAAAATAATATATATTATCTGTTAAGGTAAAAAAAATATTACAATAATTATTAATGAGAACAATTAAAATTAATTATATTGATTAAGGAAAAAAATTGTTTAATAAGTTGTTAAAATTATAATATAAGGTCTATAAATGTTCCAATAAAATTTCATAACCCATTAACGTAGAATAATTCAAACATATAACTTATTGAAGATATTATAGACCATTATTGGGGACTTGTGTGATAAAAACATGTGGGTTTAATTCACTCTTTGAAATAAAATTAAAACTATGCCACTCATCCCCCTTATAATAGGCCACCACCTAAACTCACCACTTCACACACTCAAAACACATTATTTCATACAATAACTAACCATATAAAATAGAAAATCCCTAAAATCTTCATATTATGATTTTTTGGACAAAATTATGATCAATATTTTCATTAGTGAAATTATAATTAGGATATTTAAAGAAGAGTTAATTTTTTTTCAACAAGTATCTTTTTTTAATTATTTTTCCACATACATAAATTTTTCTAACAAAATGATGAAATAAAAAAATTATTCACATCAATATTATAATATATTTTTATAAAACATTCATGACCTAAAACCTTCTCTAATTAATTAAAATTGGTTATGAACTGATCATTTGACTATATGGTGATCTGTCTCTTCCCAAACTATTGTCGTTCATTTTTCCATTTCAACATCTCAAGGTTGTGAATGATGTTGGATATAATGTTTTTATATTTTTATTTTTATATATTATTTTTAATATTATTATACATTTGAATTAATTATACCATTTATATCAATTTTTATATTCTATTCCACCAGAGACATGATAATTTCGCTCAACTCTATAGTGAACTACCACCTAATGAAGAAATGGGATTTTTCTTTCAAAAACGCATCAAATGAAAAGTGATAAAGATAGAGTAAATAATTATATATCATACGAAGTAAATAATTATGATATTAATTACATATTTAAATATCTATAAAGAAAATATATATCATTTTGCTTCATTCCCTTTCACTCTTGTAATGATGATGACATCAATCATATTTGGGTGGAAAACCACATTCAAAAATTTATATTACTCTCGTTTCATCATAAAACCAAATGGATGAAATATATAAGTATTTAATTTGGTATATATGATATTAGTATCACTATTCAATCATAAAATGTTTAATAAATCTTTTCTAAAAGGGCTGGTGAAAAATAGAACGGTTACTCGTGCATATGATTGACCTACCATCTCCCAGATCATAATGTGTCATATTTATCATATCCATTAGTCATTATTTCATTAAAAAAATGAGGTAAAAAATATGATAATGATGTCATTATTTTTTTAAGGATGATGTATCTATATAATATGTTCATGAAATGGATCATTCCTGATAAAAAACACCATAAGAAATCCATGAATTTTTCTTCGGAAAAAATGAAATTAATGAATGGTCATTAATGAATGGGTGATATTATATTATGAAAGGATCATATATGTTGTTATCAATAAAAATAAACAACTAGTGTAAGTTAATAACATTCATAAAACCACAATATAGTATATTATTTCATGTTCAACCAAAAAGAAATATATGTTAAGGGATTTCTTCTCAATTTCATTTCATTGTGGAATATTTTAATACATTCACCTAACTTCCATTATATGATGTTTATACTAACAAATTTTCTTGTAACGTGATGAATAATTAAATTTTAGTTACAATTTTTTATTCTATTTTTATTATTTCATTATATAGAATTTGATGTTGTAGTTTCCTTGTGGTAATGGAATTCTTTAATCGATTTATATTCATTATGTAAAACATTAACATTATTGATTATGTAGTTATATGATTTTATGTACAATGAATTTTAAAAAACCAAAATTGTATTTCCAATTTTTAATTATGATTTTCAGTATAGTATCACTATTGATTCACATATTCTCACTTCAATTGTACGGAAATTTAAATATTTTATTTAACAATCTCATTCTAATCAAGAATTATTACACATTGATTTTAATTGAAAAAAATTATATAAAATTTTCAAAAAAACCCATTTTATATTCCTATCATGGTGTTATTTAATATATATTCACTTAATAATAGCATTTTACCAAACATTGGTTTATAATATTTATTTAAAATTCATTAAATTTATATCCCATAAAATTTCTCTCTTGGGTGAGAAATATGTATTCTTATAAAACCATGTTGTATAAATATATTTCAAAAAATGTTTTTAAAATTTTAAAAATATATTATTAATGGACATTTAATACATTTTTTCATATTAGATATTTCTTTTCAATGATTTCTTATTTCTTTTCCACAATAAATTTAATGGGGAAAAAGAAAAGAATTGCAGAGAAAGAAACCCTTCATCTAAAAGGTGACACTTCCCCACCTGGAGTTGATTCACCAGGTTCCTCACCCAGGGCTGACTCGCCAGATTCCCAAGATAGGGATGATGAGGTGCAGCATGTGTTAAAGCACACTCGTTCCAGATATAATCCTCCTGTTAGAATGAAAAGACCAACTCCATCGACTCCTAGTGAGTTACTTCATTGGGGAAATATATTCACCATTACATTATAGAACAATAAGTATTATTTTCTTATCCTTTATCTGTAGTTGTAGGAAGAAGCTGAAGTCTAAGATTGTAAGACCCTCCTCACATCTTTCTGATAGACATGCTGAATATCTACGATAAGAGGCTATCCAGACATGGCGATGTTTATATTGTAATTCTGACACTGCCTGGCTGGATCGGTACGAGGGGCTACGCATCCCTGGAATAGGGAATCTTTGGGCCTCTAATGATAACCATTTCAAGGATAACACTGATAAAGTGTGGGATTACATCAGAGAGTTGTAGGCGCGCATATATGCCACCGATGATTCTATTCCTATCACCAAGTGGGTAAATAAAAATGATAGATCGTGGATCCACTGAGGGGACCGATGCTTTTGGAGATGAGGAGTGGCACAATTATGTGGCTCCTGAAGATTTAAGTCTCTTTCCTTATTTTCTTTGCAACTTAATAAAAGTTAAAGATTTGTTACTGAGGGTAATTATTTTCTTCATCCTGTGGCTTGCAAAGAAAGGAACTATTGAGGTTCCTTCTCCAATGTGTAGCCCTGGTGGTACTTCCATCGGGGATAATGAATCTCCTCGTGATCCATGTGAGATATCACCAGGCCAATAGGACATCAAGGATGTGTTAGACGGGGATCTTCATTCTCCAATTCCTGTATGTGGAGATTATGTTGTCATCAATCCCAAAAACCAAAGAAACAAAGACATCGAACAATGAATTCGACAGTTCAATGCTTCATTAGTAGTTGTAAGTCGTTTAAATAGTCTTGAGTCTTACACCATGAAATGATTCCTCATACTTATTGGGATTTCATGGCCTTCTTCAATTCCCACTTTGAGGCAGAGGACTGAACCTCCTATGAGGACAAAGGAGGGTGCTAGAGTGCAATCACAAGTTCAAGCTGATTTGGGTACTTCTAGAGAAGAGCCAGCCTCTGTTCCCAGTACTGATCATGTTGCAACTATAAGGAGAGAAAAGATTGATTCTGGTAAATTAACAATGATTCTATAATATATTGAATGAAAACATCAACTGAATTCCATTCTTGGATACTTTAGGTTCAACCCCTGCACCAGAGCATTTGGCGGCCACTATAACTGATGCCCTAATTTTATCTGATGAAGATGATTGGGGTCAGGGGCCGCAGGAAGAGGGTCACCAAGAAGACACATCAAATTCTCCCACTAGTGAGACTAAACATGAATCTGAGATATCATTGGATGAAATTATTAAACTTGGCGCATATTTTGAAGACATTTTAAATCATGTTAAATTACCATGTAATTTAGAAGATTTTGGATGTGAGTGTTATCCTTCATCCTGTTAAAATAACTTCTTATTACATATCTGAACATGATTGGTTAAAATTTCAGTTCCATCTGAGTAAGCTGATGAACAACCAATGCCTGAAGGGGGTATGTATAAGCCTACTATTATAGGGACACTAGCTCAATTGGACCTAAACCTGATAGATCTTCCTAAAACCCATCTTTAAGATCCTATTGAAGCTATGATTAATGGGGAGGAGCCTTTTCATGTTTCTGATCTACCATTTGGTAAGAGATAACAATATTTGTGGTTGTACATAATTTGCAAGACAACTTAATCAATTTTTTTCATATTTCTAAACTAACAAAAACTTTCGATTGACTATGTTGAGCTGTCAATTTCCATGGCTAGATCTAGAGGTGAAGCCTCAGCCTCCACCCCAATGGTAATAGAAGGTGAAATAACAAGGGTCAGGGGGGAGGAGCAGAATAAGGCGCATCTATAAGTGCATTAATCCCAGATTATATTCCCCCCTATGGAGTTGATGCTGAATCAGACATGGAGGTACAAAAGGCACTCCTGCTTTCATGATGCAATGCATGACAGAGCATATGGAAAATAATATCTGATGTGCCTCTTGAAGAGCTGACATCGAAGATCCCCCGACTGTCATCCATGTTTTTCATGTTGGGACTTGGCGGTTTTGGATATCAAGAGATAAATCTTGCGGTGAAAAAAGTCATCATATGAAGGGAGTAGGAGAAGAGGTACCGTCAATACCTGAACAAAGTAATGATGTCCGAAAATATCATTGAATTTGAGGCTACAGTGTCCCGAGCTGAGGTTGATCATGCTGCCATGTTGAAGGAGCAGAAGCATAAGATCAAGGAGAAAGTTTTCTAGTAGATGCATCTTCAGAAACAGTTAGATGCTATTACTGGGGAACTTGACCAGTATAACAATTCCCTTGAAGGAGTTCAATAAAATGTTATAAAATCCATTTCTGAAGCCATGAAATCACTCCATCAAGCTGAAAAGAGTGAAGCTGGTCTAGTGCATGAACATCAAGTGGATGCTGATGAAGCTCGGGATGCTGTAAATATAATGAAGAATTATTTTGAAAGTATCTTGTAATCCCTTAAAAAGAGAAGAGAATCCAGTATGTGGATGTCCTTCTAACACTTGTGCATCAATGAAAAACACTTTCATCTTCAATCATTTGTGCCTGCATTTTTTTCTACCTGTTTTAAATTTTACATAATCAAATGGGCCTAGTATGCATATCTTGATTTTTTCTAGGATTATAATAAATCACCCTATAAACTTTGAATATTTTTATTTCTCAATATTACTACAATCATAAAAAATATATTTTTATTGAGCTGGGACTTTAATTTTGTTGAGAGTTCCCTTTTCTTTTGTGGGTAGTCTAAGGTCATGCATGCCAGTCATAAAAAGGCTAATGTTTAATGTCGAAATAGCTTTCACTAAATGGATTAAAATAGGATCAATTCCGTGATAATTTATCTAAAAACATATTACCATATTCAAGTATGGGGGAAACATGTAAACTCTGACTTAAGAAATTTTTAATCCGATGAATGATATCAAAGATAACTAAAATGCATTAGAACATGTATTTCCTAAGAGTGAAGTAACCAATATTTAACAAACCTGTTATGGGTTGGAATTATGCAAGGACACCTAAGGGCATTGGATTCATAGTAAAATAATAGAATTTTTTGACTGACAGGTCTGTTATGTAGATTACTTATGCAAGGTTGCCTAAGGGAACATGCTTCATTGTCAGGAAAAATAACTCTCAGATATTTTACATATCTATTGCTAAAAAGCCGGTGAAAGTTTATTGAGATTAATGTTTTCCAAATCATAGAGTTTGTTGTATGGAGAGAGGTACTTGAATATGGAGAGGATATTTCCAATCAAGATTGTCTAAGAATTTTATGAATGTCACTCCTGCTAAGGTCCGACCCATACATATGGAAGGGAAATATAAACCATAGATTTGAATAATTTAAAATAATGAAATAGAGTATGGGACAAATATGTTAAGGATGGATATTTTTACGGATCCCTACATAATGTCATTAACAAGAATAAGGAAAAAATAGTTTTTCCTCACCAGAATGAAGATTCCACTATTTGAAAAACCCGTTAGGGGGTTTAATAATGTAGGGCCACCTAAGGGAATTGGCTGCATAGTCAAATAATAGCATCTTTCAGCTGACTAGTCTGTTATGTAGACTACTTATGCAAGGCCGCCTAAGGGAACGCGTAACATAGTCAAGAAAATGAATTCTCAGGTATCAGACATTTTGTGACCAGAAGTCAAGAAAAGGGTTATGGATATCTGGAATTATTTAAGGTTGGGAGTATGACACAACAATATAGGCATTATTCACTACATGTAGAGATACACAGAACAATTCTAACCATAATCATGTTGTGTCTGGGTTCTAAATTGAGGTGATGGACTTCACTACGTATCCCATAAGGATGGGAATCAAGACATACATAGTCAATGAAATATATTTTAACATCATGTGGGACGATAGCTTAGGAGATCATAGTTTAGGGTCATAGAGCCCGAGCCATAATAATGAATACACACTGTGTGTTTTATAAACCTGATGTGAATGAAGACCAGGGATTTCATACCACATGCATGTTTTCACAAGGGGATTTTTTTAGCCAAGGGACTGAAAGAGGAATTTCAGGTTTGGACCAAAGTCTTGGGGCGAGATTCGAGGGACTCTCGAATGTTCCTATGTATCCCTTAAGGATGGGAATCAATGCACACTCAGTTCTTGAAATACCCTTTGTATAGATTTGGTTCGTACATATGAAGGGTGAAAGAGGGATTTAGTGCAATGAAGATTTGGACCAAGATTAATGGTTCAAGTTTTGACATGTCTGCACGTTGTTTTTGGAACAAAACATGATTGGAGATCAATGAAAATAATAATTCCCTCTAAAGTGAGGGTGTCGATGAGTGTTGTAGATTATTTTCATACAGGAAAAAAGTGGGAATAGTTTAACGTCATATTGCACGGACGATGGTGAACCTATGTTAAAATATTGGTTCTAGGGGTGACTTCACAAATCAACATTGTATGAGATGGATGTGAACCGATGTGAAGAGATTGGTTTTGGTCTTGAACCTCGAGAGTTGACCTATGTACCCAGCCTAGAAGGCAAGGATCAATGTCCGTGTAGTTCAATTGAAGAATGAATTGGTGATCATGTTGTTCTTGAGGAAAATTACATAAAAATGGTTTTGGGACTTATGCATGGTTAGAGTCCTATAGAGGGTGTTATTGGTGAATTTTACTCTAAGATCATGTGAGTCATACTCAGTGTGAGAAACAAGAGGTAGCAATAAACCTAACAATGCACAATTTAATGTCATATTGGATGTATAAGGGACTGTGCAGTTTAATGTTTTTCTATAAGGACTTAGGGGGGACTGTGCAGTTTAATGTCCTGCAGTATGGACAACACAATTTAATGTCATGTGGGACAATGAGGTGCAAAATTTAACGTCGTATAGTTAGGACGATGGTTATCTTGTTTAATGTCTTGTTGGACGTAAGGGACTTCAATATAGTTTAGAATCGTGTAGCTAGGATGTCATAGTTTAACATCATGTTGGACGTAAAGGATTTGTGTTACACAAAGTACTTATTCAAAAATATTGCATTGGTTGGAGCCGTGATTAGTTCTCCATCCATTGAGATTAAAGAATAAGCTATTCTGGAGTAGACCTTATGTATTGATTAAGGACCTTCCCGCTTTTTATCAAGCTATGGAGGTTTTGTTCTTGGTATCATTGGAGTTATGAGAACCAATAACAATTCTCCTTGAATGAATGAATGAATATGAACATTTTTGTTGAATGCTCGGGCTATTCGATTCTGATAGACTTCCAAGTGATGCAGGGGGAATAATCTTTTCACAACTAACCGTTCCAATTCATACAATCGCATTTGAGATTGTTGATATCTAGATAACTGATAAAAAATGGATACTCTGAGGGAAGGTAATTGAACTTGAATGGGAAAGATAACATCAGTTCAATATACCAATGAATATGGAGTTGATTGCAATGCAGTGCGTGTGGTGGTTCGATATGTCCATAAAGCATGAATTTTTTTATTGGTCCATGACTTCTTATCTTCATCCACCATATTTTCAATTATATTTGAAAGAGTATTATTGAATCATTCTATTTGGTCATTGTCCCATATATGATACAGAGATGAATGGTTGGATCTGATGTTGTATTCTTGATAAAAAGTATTTGCCTCAAATGAACAGATGATGGTGCCATTGATTGTCAATATGGTATTAGGGACACTAAATCTGGTAATGATGTTAAAGTTGATTAAGCTAAAAATGCGTTTAGAACTAACTTCTTTGAGAGGTATTGCCTCTCCCATTTGGAAAAGAAGACAGTACCAGTAAAAATATACATAAACTGCTTGGCTTTAGCTGAAGTGTAAGGTCCCACTACATCAATTCCCCATGTTGAAAATGGCCACGAGTATTTAGCTATATGAATAAACTCTGGGGGTTGATGAATGAATTTGTAAAATACTTGGCATGAATGGAACAAGTTCATGAAATCAACACAATCTTGTATCATTGAAGGCCAAAAGTATCCAAGCCTTTGAATTTGATCAGATAGTATATGTCCAGACTGGTGGGCACCACAGACATCTGCATGTACCACATTCATGACAGCCATTGTCTCTTCACCATCAATGCATCTGATGATAACTCCATCAAAACCCATTTTTTAGAGAATTTTTTTCTAGGTGATCAAGACTATCATAAAGAGTAATATTGACCACATGTCACAGAGTTTTTTCATTCCCGGCTCTATCAGGTGGAAGTGATCCATTTTGACGGTATTCCCTGATAGGTTTCATCCATCCTGTAGTATGACCATTTGGTTCATAAATAGGAAAAATTTCATTGATTTCCTATGTTCTAGTTCTAAAATAAGGTGAAATTGTATGACGGTGGGCAATAATGAAGATTGTTTCGTCCCGATTTGGATCTTCCAGATCTCTGGCTATACTATCCAGTGCATCAGCTTGGGTATTTTGTGATAGAGGGACATAACAAAATAACGGTTCTGAAGGAAATTCTACCATTAACTCTCTGACATAATTATACAAATGGGATTAACTCTTCTTTTATGATGGCATTATCCCCATTGACTTGTCTGGTTACCAGGTCTGAATCACCTTTCACCTTTAAGTGATTCATTTTTTCTTGAGGCTCCAACTCCAATCCTACGATGAGAGATTGACATTTTGCTTCCATATTTATACCACCTACCCACAATAAGAAGGAATAGGGTATCACTTCCTTTTTTGAGGAAATAATCACAATTCCTGTTAGACTTTGGGAAGCACCATCAAAGTACATTTCCCAAGTTAGAAGATTATCTTGAATAGAGAAGAATTCCCCATCATGGAGTTCAATATCTATATATGTATATTTTACAGAAGGGTGTTCAGCAAGGAAATCAGCAAGACCATGTCCCATTATTGCCTTTTGAGACACATACTGGATATCAAATTACTACAAAATAACTTCCCACCATGCCAGACTTCCTGTAATCATTGGATGACTAAGGATGAATTTTAGCAGGTTATTGAGAGATACCAATTGGACCTACTGATGTTGCAGGGAGTGTCTCAATTTCTGAACAGCAAATATTAATGGTATTCAGCACTTTTCAATACTTGAATATTGGGTTTCTGCTTCATGCATAGTCTGAATGAGATAGTACATGTTGTTTTCATTCCCAGCATCATTCTTCTATGCAAAGAGGGCACCAAATGATCGCTCTAAAGCGGTCACATAAATAATAAGTGGTCTTCCTTCAACAGGTGGAATTAATACCAGTGTACTCAAGGGATATTTCATGAAAATACTGAATGCTTCTTGACATTCTTCAGTTCATTGGTAAGTGACTCCCTTCTTCATCAATTTGGTGAAGGGTAAACTTTTTCCTACCAGATTGGAGATGAAACCCCAAATATAGGCTATTTTTCCTTGAATTCCTCTCAATTCCGTTAAATTTTGAGGAGGTGACACAGGAAGGATTGATTTTCACTTCTCATGATAGACTTCGATACCATGATGGCATACAACAAAGCCGAGAAATTTTCCCGAGGTTACCCCGAAAGCACATTTTAAGGGCTTTATCTTCAAATTGTGTTGTCAAAGTTTGTGGAATATGATTTCCAAACCAGCCAGGTGATTATTAAGTTGTATAGATTTAACCACCAAATTGTCCATAAAATATCCTAAAAACTTCCCTAAAAAGTGTTTGAAGATACGATGCATGGCACGCTGATATGTTGCACCTACATTCTTTTGGCCAAATGGCATTACCCAACAGCAAAACTCACCCTAAGTGGATTAAAATGTTGTAGATTCATCACCCTCTGGATCCATTCAGATTTTATTATACTCGGAATATCCATCCATGAAGGAAAGTGCTTCATAGCCAGTTGTCACATTAATTATGAGTTATGTGATCAGAACTGGACAATCATCCTTTGGACAATGTCGATTATGAAATCTAAAATCAATGAAAACTCTAATTTTTACATTGTTACTTTTCATAGGGACAATATTAGTCAACCATTTGGGATATTTAACTTCTCAGATGAAGTTAGCTTTGATATTCTTGTCCACTTCAGCTTCAATTTTAGAACCATAAGTTGGGTGTGTTCTTCTTGCGGATTGCTTGAATCCTCGATGTTCTTCTGGAAAACCCAAACGATGAGTAGAAAAAACAGGATCAAGCCTAGAAATTTATGTATAGTTCCTAGAAAATATATCTCGACTTTTCTTTAAAATTGAAATATAAATTTCTTGCTCTTCAAGACTCGTGGATACACTAATTAATGTGGGGTGTGGAACTTCTTTTGTACCCAGATTTATTTCTCTGAGTTCATTCACAGTAGTATAAATACCCTCTTCAAATGCTAGAGGATCCATAAGATCTTCTTCTTCTTCAACAAAAGTTATTTCTACTAGTTCTACTTGCATAATAGATGGTGAAGAAGAATTTCCCTGATCAAGAGAGATGTTAAAATTTGAACATCTTCAAGAAGAGGCTTCCATTTCTGACCCTATTGATGATGCATGGTCTTTCATGGGTAAAAAAGAGGAGATGATGGATTGAGAATTGACATCATCATTCATATCTAACATTTCTATAACTAATTTGGCCTGTTTGGAGAAATATAGACTTGCTGGATTTCAGCAGATGAAATGAATACATCTCCATTTGAGCATTCAACATTGCTTGGTGAATAACCAATTTCACCCATGCTATCTGGCTTGATTGTTGTAATTAACATTATAGAAGTTTCAATAAGATTATTTGGATTTGATTATATCCTGTCAATTTGACTGATAGGCAACACATAATACGTACTCACATGTATGAATGGGTTTACTGGATTCTTTTCCAAACCATATGGAGAATTTACTTTGGTAACCTCCATTATTGTGGATTTCTACTTACCCTCCTTGTGATATAATTTTTCCTAAATTTATTGAGATTAACATGTTTTGAATGGGGATTTATCACCATACAATGTCCAAATTTGACCATTGAAACAATATTTGAGACATTGATGGTATGATGAGGGTATAGTCGCATGTTGAAGTAGCCAAGGTCTTCCAAGAAAAATTATGGATGCTTTGTAATGTAGAACAACCCTGAAATATGAATTGGATACATGATCTCCAAACTGAGTTCTGAGTGTGATCTCACCTAGAGGATCTTGTTCATTTTTATCATAACCTTGCAACATCAAATTAGAAGGAGATAAATCAGATTTGGGGAAGCCCAATCGATGAAGTGTATGAATGGTGATGAGGTTAACTCCGGAACCATTATCATGGAATGTTATTCATATGTCTACATCATGTACCTTGCCAAATAAATACAAAGGTCTAATATGTCCATGCAAAAAATCATCTTCATCTTCATCTGTGAAAAATATCACTGCATGGCATTGTGCAGGATTATTCCCTACATGGTATACGTCAGCCACAACAATTTCAGTTTCAAATTCTCTAGTCCTTGACAAAGCATCAATGAGTGCCTCCCGAAGATCCTATGACAGATTTAAATCATCCAGAATAGATAACATATCTGATACATGGAACAAATGTTTAAAGACAACATATTTTTTATCCAAAGGTCTGCATTTCCCAATTGGAACATGTGCTTTTGCAGGTGCCTTAGATGTGGATGTTTTGGAAGTAGATTCTTCTTGTATCAGGGTAGGAGTTGGAAATACTCCTAGATTTGGAAGATTAGACCGACTAGGTAAATTTACATGCTGAGAGGAAGATGGTGTAACCTCTAACCGATCTTCCAAACTAACAGTGCCAGGACTGAATCTTTCATTCGTGGAAGAACATTCTTGTTATTGTTGAGCTCACTAAAAAGCTCTGCCATGTGTTTCAGCAACATATACAGTTCTAGCATGGGTAGAATATAAATAGTGGATTCTGAGATATCCATGTCTTGATCAGTATGCCAAACCTCTGGAACTCCTTATAATTCCACTTTTCGACACAGGGAACACAAGTTCATCATGATTGAAACTGTGACTGGCATAATGATCTATTAAGTGAATCATGTTAACAGAACCAACGATCAACTCTTCATCTGATGAAGACTCTGCCGGATTATCCAATTATGTTGTCACGTTTGGTGGGGCAGGGCTCGTGGCTTTGAATTATAATGCATAAAAGTTTCCATAGTCAAATTCAATTTAGGCTTTGACACGATATCATCTTCTTCTGACTGTTCTTCTTTCTTAGAATTATGTTGTTTATTTGAGGATTTTATTTATAATGAAGGGGGATTTGTTGTGGCATTCATAGAAGAATTCAAAATTGGTTTCTAAATTTTTGTTCATAAAATAGAATGAGTTTGGTTGATCATTTTTCTAACCATCCAATCATCATATTTCTGCGCATTTTTTCTTTTGACTTCATTCCAATTGCATTCATTTTCTGGATCTGTAGTAGTAACACATGATACCTGAGATGAAGAACCTTTCAGTTTGAATTTTCCCGATTCCACTATTTTTTTCAAGAGATATTTGAAGACAAAACACTTCTTAATGGTATTCCCCAACATCTGAATCAATGGGAAATAGTTGGGACGATCTTCATTTCCTTCCTTTTTTGGCCATTTAGGCCTTGTAAATTGAACCAAATTATTTTCTAGAGCCGAAATTATGTAACTAGGATCCTGTTCCTTTTGAAAAGAGTAAACATTGCATTTTAACTCCTCAAATTTTTTCTGTCATTGATCTCTTTGATCATCTTGACGAAACGGCCTCTGTTGTTGATGCTCAAGAGGTGGATCGCTTCGATAAGATAAAGGTTCTGATGTAGAAGCCGGTATAGGTGGTTGTTTAAGCATAACTATAGCTATCTCTGCTATACACATTCTCCTTCCTGGAACTGATGGAACTACACGTGTTTTATCCTTAGTCTTCGTAAGCTACTCTTTGATCTACTGAGAAATTGAAGTAAGATCTCAAAACCCTCATATGTATTTCATATGGATCAACGGTGTGCGTAATTCATACAACAAATTTTCCACATATATTGGCAACAATTCTACTTGATGGAGGGCTAAGCGTAGGGAATATGTTAATCCCTTACAGCAAGCAATGAAATCTGAAGACCGCTCATTTTCACATTGCTTTCAATTTTTATGATAAAAATCAATTTTCTTTGGCAACGTTGATCTGAATTAAAGAAGGAATCGTTGGGGGAGATCTTCCCATCCGGTAATTGACTGGGATTGCAAGCTTGTATTCCAGAAAATAGAAGGTCCTTGTTACGACAGTACAAAACACATGATCTTAACTACTTCTTATTGCTGAGGACTTCCCATCATAGGATCACAAAAAGAAACAAAACATGTTAAATGTACCTCGGGGTCTCCCAAACCATTAATTATTGGGAATTTTCTACCTGAAATGTTTTATGGGGGCGGAATTACATCAACCCATTAAGGGTAAGATCTCTTTTCTTGATGAATTTGTGCATGTTTTCCCTCCACAGCTTCCAACCGAGATGTTAATGACTCAATGGTATTTATTAACTTTTGAGAATCATACGGTTGCATTTGGACCTGAGTAGGTGAAATAAATAGAGTTGGATAGATGTGGTGGCTGGTACTGCAACTAATGGTAGCACCACTAATTGTTGATGTGCACGACACATAGGATTAGACCTGTGAGAGAGTACTGATAAATGAGGATATTATTGATCCATCTTTGTAGCCACAAAAAATTCCCTTGGCTGACTGACTCTAGCATGCTTTGGAGGGAGACATCCTTGTAGTAGTTTTTCATTTAACCTCCTTAAGTCCTTCGAAATCCTCCGCTTGTTGTGCAAACCATTGCTCTAGTGAGAGTGATTTCCATTCTCCAGAGGAAGGGTATGTAACTTGATTCTTTTATTTCCCCTTTTTGACACCTTTCGGAGAGGGGGATGTTGATTATTTGAAGGAATTCCAGGATTATGGGTAATCTTTTGATTTCGTGTCCGCAAATCTTCTTCATTTGTGCCTATGTGTACAACTTATTGAGCAGGAACTTCTTCATTTGATCTCTATAAATGAGCCTCATGTTCTGGATGATCAGCAACAATGGCATTGATGACATTTATTGATGCATAACTCATTACATCCCTTCTATCAGCATTTTTGCGATAATGTCTTCTCCCATGTCCATGATGAGACATTGTCTTTTGTTGAGTTGATCCCTCTGGACCTTCTTGATGAAACGTAATTTTGATGGAATCTCCTGATAATTCGGTTCTGCGTTACTCTTGTGGATTCTTCCCTAATTGAGAGAAGACTGACTTTCTCTGAGGATGAGATTGAGGATTTGAAAAAGTCCCCAATCCAGGGGACTGGGGCTGTTCATGGTTTTTCCGCTCTACTCCTCGAATCCTATTTGTTGATTCTGAGGGTTGGGTTAACAGAATCCCTAGTCTGGCATGTTGGGTGTGGTTCTTGAGGTGCTACATATGAGACATTCCTAAAATATCTCCTGATCTTGTGGACTTTAGTACGAAAATTTGCTGGACGCATCAACCTACATTGACTCAAATCACCTGGCTCAAATGACCGCTAAATTATTTTTGACACTTCTGTCCCCTGATGATGTGCCAGCTCTAAACAAGAAGCCTGTTTGATATTCTCATTTTCCTGATGCAAGAGTAATTCAACAACATGTTCATTTTATGCCTGACTTTGGGAAGAACTAGTTGAGGCATGTTCCTGAGAAATCCTTCGATTACAAACAAAACAAATTGTTTGTGGTCATCTATGTGCAATAACATTGCATTAGACCATTTTTGTCAGGATTTATTGAAAGGAGAGTACAGTGAAATATAGTGATCCATGAACACCCCATCCCTTGATATGAATACCTATTGGGGAATTAGAAATTAACTGATGCAATCTTTTTTGTGTGCCAAGGAATGAACGTTGAAGGGCTCTATGTTGCATTTCAGCCTTCAGATATCGAGAAACTGAGAGAGATGCCAAATCAATTTTGCGTTGTAACCCTTATATTATATTAATATGATTTTAATATTCCTCATAAGATAATATTTTCTTTTTCAATTGACAAAGAGTTTTCCACATGTTGAGATGAATATCGTGAATAAAATCATCCATTATCTTCTCTGGAATGTCATAATGAGAGTCATCCAAAGTCAAAAACATGGCTGACACTTCACCTTTCACCAGTTGTTTTCTAATATTCAGTACTTCCTCTTTATAATTAAATGAATATTATTCTACCTGATTAGACCAGAGCAGGTGATTCCTTGTTGCTTCATCATATTCAACATGATTGGTAGGTTCATTTATCAAACAAGAAAATTAATGACCCAGGGGTGGTTCAGAGAATGACCTACACCCTGTGTTATCTTCTGATTGAGAAAGTATTTCACCTGATAGCATTATAGCAGGAGACATGACCGACTTCACATTTGAAAGTGCCTCAATAAAAGAGGGTGTTATATTCACTACATTGTCCATTTTAGTATTCTCCATGAAATGTGAATCACTACTGTGGCGAGGACTTTCGTAGCTAAATTCATCATCAGTCGGATGACCACCATGGTGGGTTACAAAAAAAGATGAAATCATTTTCTCCTTGATCTTCTGACAACACAAAGGGTTCTTGTGGATCTCATCTGACGATGATACTTTGAGATCGACAAAAATTTCATGAAGAAAGCCTTCATGAGGAATTGTCTGATGAAGACCATCGTAATTAATGTTCCCACTATTGCGAAATGAGACAATATAATCTTGAGTTCTAACAGATAATTGTCTGAGGGCTTCATGAACTCTATAATCAAGCAAGGCCTAATTATTGTTCGGCTCTTGATTTCATTGCTGTAATGAACAGGTCTTTTTATTATACACCTTCTTACCCACTTTGGGATCCACTTGTCAAAGAATGTGGTTAATATGGGCAGGTGTATGTGCATGCTCAGGAGTAATAGTCAGGTTAGTATGATTATCTCCATTCAAATCAGGTGTATGTGCCTGACTTGATTTTCCGTATGACATGGGGGAGTATGCCCCAAAACCCTCATGGACTGGAACATTGGTGTGTGTCTGTTATGGAGTGATATGTTGATGTTTCACTCCACTAGTAGGGACAGATTTTCCTTTCTTTCCCTGTGATGCTAGTGAAGCTGTTATAATATTCTGACAGGCATCCAGAATATGAGCATAGATTTTCTTCTTCCCTTTCACCATTGTCAAAATGTGCTTCATGACTCTAGCAATCAGAACAGGAATATACGTCCATTCTGTGCTTGGAGTAGGTTTATATTCCTGATCCTGTCCTCCTTTTCCTATCAGTGAATTCTGAAATTACTCATGTGTGGGGGAAGAGAGTTGAATCTTCTCCAAACTTGTCGTCAGAGCATTCTGACTGACTTCTCCAGGTGCTACCAAATGATACTGTTGGAAGGCTTGATGAACATTGGTAGGAGTATGTGTGTACTGTGCATTATTTTTCATGTATATTTGATGAATCTCCTTCAATACTGGAAGACGATACTGCAGACATAATTGTTGATTGTAAACAGGTGTATGTTCCATTTTATCAGTTTCTAACATATCATATTGGTGATCTTATTTGGTTGTAGTTAGAAGATCCTGCTAACTAATTGATGAGTTATAAGAAGGTGTATATTCTTGCCTATAATACACCACCGGAATTGTCTGGAGGGATTGGCGTGTTGCTGCTAGATGAGACTGTTGGGCAGTAACATCAGGATGGACGGGTGTGTATACACGCACGTTTCATTCCATCATGTTGGCCTGATAGACTTATCTGGAAGGGGAAGAAGTAAGAACCTACTCCCTATTGACCATATTTCTCCTCCGGCTATTCATATTGCATGCTCGGGTTTTAGGGACCTGAGCCGAACCCCTATGGGAGAAACCCTAATCATGTTGAGGGAGCACTGCTGCACGAGTCTGGCGGCGATTTTTGATGGGAGCCCTCTAGAAAGACTTCTGACTCATTGAATTAACTCCTTGAGTGACCTTCACATTCACCTCATCATGATATTGGAGGGACTGGTGATTGCGTTTTGGGGATAATGAACCTAAATGGTTGGAGATGGTGGTTGTCACCACCTTCATCTTGATCGCTAGTCGTCGCTGTCCGGATAACTAGGGTGAATTATTGACTTGGAGGTCTTGTAAAGCAGCCTTCAGAGTTGGAATGGTAATGTTTTGATGGTATTCCTTAACCAGTTCATTTCTTACCCATTGATGAAGATGCTGAGTAGGTGATGTCGTCCTCAGATTGGACGAAGATCCAGCATGAGTAGCAGCAGATGCATTCACAGGTGTGAACTTTAGAGAAGCCATTTCTGTAACGCAATGTGACCTTGGAAACGATTTCCTATTTCATATAACAAACATAATCAACATAAGTTCAGCCACTACATCTTTTGGATGAGCACATATTTTATTGATTGTTTTGTTGGCCCTCCGATTGAGTTTAAATAGGGAACTAACAAATAAGTAAAACATTATTTTATCTTGGTTAAGGATTCACGTCGGGTACACCATTTTTTGTTTCCTCTAGAAATGGGGTTGACTTTGTTTTTTAATGTTCAAACATTCCAATTAGTTTCTAACATGTTTTTTCGTAGAACTAGAAACATCAAATAATTCTATATCCATTTGGACCTACATTCCAAAGGTAGGTGCTCATTATTTGTGGACCGATGAGGCTTAAGGATTTGCATTGTTAGAGAGGATGGGAGGTTGGACTCATCAAACCTTTTTGGGGGGAATTATTATTTACTTCGGGACTCTCTTTATAGATTTGAGTTATGTTCATGAATCCGTATTAAATTACAAAGTATAAAAATGATTTTTCCTTTAGATCAGAAAATCAATGATTAATATGTATGAGATTTTAGAGAATCGTTTCTATGTATTATAGGTTCTTCATAAATGGAGAATCATCTGTATTAGTTAGAGATTCTTAGTTAATGGTATCCTTAAATTCATTATATAGAGATATCTTGGTCATTTACGAAAACCATGCTGGTTTAAACGCCACTCAGTGGGGCACTTGATGTTTATTGTCGTTCAGAAGGACATGGATTATTTCAGAGTTGGGATTGTACCCGTAGATGGGCTACCTATGTATAATTATTTAGAAAAGGAATCAGAACACCCATAGTTTGAGTAATGAAGTATGAGGTTTAAGCGTGATTGTTCCTCAAATAAATATGCCCTAATTACTTTTACGCTCTAAGATCAAGTGAGTCATGATTGGTGTGAGAAACCAGAGGTATCAGTAAAACCTGACGATTGTTCCATGAAATGTGTAATCATAAGAAATAATTTGGGGCTTATGTATGTATGACTGCCCAGATAGATAAATATTTAGATTTACTTTAGGGATGAAACCCGATAACAAGGTCCATAAAGGTATTTCTTCTTTATAGAGATTTGGATACTTAACTTAGGAATTAATCCTAATGAGGATTTCCAAATATAGGAGATTTATGATTTGGTTTTATTCATGAGAATGATGCCCAGATCAAGAGAAATTAAGTCTAGGGATTACTCATAAAGAGGAGGCCCAGATAGAGGGGAATAATGACTGGGGCTTACTCCTGAAAAAAAAGGTCGAGGTTAAGAGGACATGAGACTTTGGGGATTACTCCTAAGGAGGAGCCCCAAATTGGGGAACATGGGGCTTACTACTAAGGAGGATGCCCATATTAAGGGAATTTGAGATTTGGGATTACTCATGTGGATGATTCACATATTAAGGGAACATTGGACTAGGACTTACTCTTGAAAAGGAGGCCCAAATTCGGGAACATGGGGCTTATTCCTAAGGAGGATGCCCATATTAGAGATCCTCTCATTTTAAAGGATGAGGATGAATGAATGAATCACTAACATTAGTGGCATAAAGATATTTAAATCAATAAGGTTTTGAGAGATGTTCAGTATAATTCCTTTCAGATAATGATGCCAATAAAGGAACCATGCCATAATTGGCTTCGAATAGTGTTTTGAACGCTAAATCTTGAAGAGGTTATGTGGATTTGAAGAAAAGAGTTGAATAAGAAGGAGGGGAACAAAAAAAAGTGGTAGGTGCGGAAGTCCTGTTGGGGCACGCAAGTACTGGTTGGGAAAGTATACTTGTGTGACACATGTGTACCTATGTGATGGTTAGACCATTGGTTAATACTTGGGTGAGACTTGGCTCAAGATGTTAGTATTATCACTAATGTCTTCTGAAAGTGTGGTGCACAAGTTTGGTTAAAGGTATTAGGTGGCACACAAGTGTATTCATTTCCCTTAAGGGTTATACACTTAGGCGCGCAAGTGTAGATGAAATTCAAAACATATGCATTGTTCCCCCTATTTAGATCTTATATTCTAGGTTAGAAATTACCTTAGAGGTGCTCGAAAGACTTCAAGAAGAGACGAGGGAGGTGAGATCTTAAATCAAACTATTGGAATGTTCTGTCCCCGAAATGGGGGGCCCACAAGTGGTATATATAGGCTACTAAAGACCTTGGGAGAAAATAAAATAGGGACCGTAAGTCACTTGCGTGCCCAATATGTGGCGCGCAAGTATACTTGCGCCACAATGATGAAACTTTCATGGACCATCTTTCATGAAATACTTGTTCGTGCCTTTGTCAATTTTTTATGTTTCATCAAAGGATGATTTTCATTATGCTAAGGTATTCCCTTTTTTCAGTCATTATAATCTGTAATGGAAAGGAGCATCAACAGACCCACACAGGATCGCTATGAATGCTAATATCCAACCAAAAATTATCTAGTCCTAGGAACAAGTTACATTCCCTAGACATAACGTCGAATACCTCAGCTGCTAGAGAACACCTCCTCTATTGAGTATAGTGTGTCTTCTGCGTCACACTGAGGTGCTTTCCACTAACATTAAACTTTGGAGGTACTCCTCCCCATCATGAACCATGTGTCTGCAAGGTCACATAGAGCTTCTCCCCCACCATTTTCTATTGAGGTACTCCTCTCCATTGTGTATTGTGGTTACTCCACATGGTGGACCACTAAGGTACTCATCCACATCGTGTACTATAGCTGTTGAGTCACTCCGAGTCGAAATGTTAGCAGTCAACAAGTCTCAGCCAGTCGCAAGGTTTCGTACGTAGCGTACATGGGAGTCTTCTCCACAAGCCATCAGTTGTACATTAACTATCTAGAAGTCTCACAAAAAAGTAATTTCAAGATCCTTTTTGTCCCAAGGGTTCCAACGCAACAGATGGATCTAAACCAGACAATTGGTCTTTGTGTTATTAGAATTTCAACGTCGAGGGCATGGTTGGATTTGGGTGTGATCCAACCCAGCTGTACTTCAAGATTCTCCAAAACCCTGATGGAGTACGTCAAACGACCATCACTCACCAAGGAACCCAATTCCATAGATACATCATCAAACGTACATCTGGTTTTTGAGATACGGTCCTTTTAGTATTTCTGGGCCTAGTGGGACCCAGGTCTAATCCTACCATGTCGGAACCACCTTGCCCGACCCAGTCTGGGTTGTCCCAATGTCCATATTTGACCACAAAAAGTCGTGGCTGACAAGGGTGACCCAGTCAGTGGGGGGGACGAAATAGGGTGGCCCGACCCCGGGTGGGGCGCGGCCCAGCCTGCGAGGCCCGTGGCCCGGCCCACTGGAGGGAGGTCTGGCCGTGAAGGGCTCGGCCTATGGTTCTACCGCTAGGCTGCTTAAGGGAGCCGCTCCCCCATGATCCCGAACGCCCGAAGGTCGTTATCCCTTTTAAGCGATGACGTCTTGTGGGCACCACCCAGTCGTCGCAGAAACTGATCGAGGCAATGGATTCACCTCCTTTGCCATGGATACAGTGACAGTCTCCTACTCACCTGTGTCGTGCGACTGTGCACCATGCTTCCCTTCCGCGGAGGGCAGATGAGCCGGCTGCATTCTCCGTCTGCTGCGGCTGATGAGCCATTGTCCCTTTGCAAACTGGTAGCATGCGATGGTGCTCTGAACCTCCTCCACCACTGTCCAATGCCCGCTGCTACGATATTTTGTATGGTTTCATGTAGCTGCCTCCTCAAGCGGTGTGTGTTGGCACCTCACCTCCTTTGTAGTTGGTTGGTGTTGTTTTGCCGACAGTATTCCACAGAAGGAACAATTGTAACAATGTTGCAGAGGGTTCGAACCGGGTTCATTTGGACCACGCCCTCCGTGTTAGCTCATAATAAAAGGGAGTATAAAATGGGTTTGACAATTCTTGTATTAATCAACAAACAAAACCCCACATGGAAACCCCAAAATAGCCTCCCACAAAAATAATGATTCGCGGATCAACCCATTAGTCGGTTGACCCACGTTCTTCATATAATTTTCATGAAAGGGTAATAGGGAATAATTTATGGAAACCTAAAATAATAAGCCTCATACCTCGAATCATCAGAGAAATTACCACTCTTGAAGGCGGGTCGGTGTTATTCATTCCCACTACATGCTTCCAACGACGTTGCTCGTACGTCGTCCTCCGATTCATGGTTTAGTGTTATTTGTCACCTCTCAATGGGTTCAGCTCTGTCTTCTAAGGGTCTAGCATCACATGCTCCTTCAGCACTTCATTGCCTAGAAAATATTTTCTGATACCTCCCCCCAATATCCATATATACAGGAGAGGGGGAGGGTATGTAACGACATTGTATTTTTTTGGGGCTCATCAATTAGGAAGCTTCATAATTCTGCAATGACGTCATAACCTACGGTTTGAATGTCAATCCATTTATTGGCTGGACATTTTTCTAGCCCTACTACTTTTCATTTCTGTAGAAGGATATGAAATAATGTAATAAATTTTTTTATTTAATTAAATTTAAAAAGACATAAAACATATCATTTTCCCCAGACCTACTACAGTCAAATTGGAGCCTCCCTTAAACGAATATTGGTGATGCGGATTCAACGGTGACCTTATATTTTTAATCCGAGCAATGATTCAAAAGTTATAAAATGCCAATTGTGTGACTACTGAATGTACCCAAAAAATCATTCAATAAATTAATTACGTTCACCCTTGACCTACACCAGTCGAGGTTAGGCTCCACCAAAAGAGAACATGCCCCCAACCAACTCATTAGTTCAATCATATTTTCAATTTGAGTTATCATTTAGATGTTATGAATATTACAATACAATAATTGTAAATTAATTAACTTATTTACCGCCAAAAACAAACATTCACTGGTGGCCCGCATTGGCCAATGTAAGTATCAACCTAAAGAATGCATACCCTCAAATGATCAGCGGTAGTCTCATTTTTCTAATCCATGTTATCATTCGAGAGTTATAAGAATTTGAAAAATAAATTACTTTTATTTAATTAATTTAATTAGGGTTATGCCATTTTTGGGTTTTATCATGGGAGACATGTGATGACAAATCATAAGTCGTGTCTATGGTAAACCCACCATCTTGAGCGCAACGGTGCCCCCTTATTTCATATCCAAGTAACTTTTTAAGAGTTTTTCAATTATTCAAGAAAAATTATTATGCGCCCTATTTAAATATTAACAACACTTTGACGGATCTTTCTAGGATATCTAGGACTATGAATCACTCTCCGTCAAGTTTCAGACTCGTAAAAATTCCATAAAAATAAAAAAAATACCTGGAAAATCTAGGACTTTACAATACACATTTTAGGTGGATTAGAGACATGTAATATTTTGATCTAGATTGTTTATCCTTGATGGAAATCCTTGATGGTGTGGATTAACCTTTATATTAGACCATATATGAGGATGAAATCATCTATATATATGGTTGTGTAGATTTTCAAATGTGTATTCCTGAGGATCTTATGCATGATTCTATTTCCTGAATGAGGTCAATACATCCAGGTTTGACCAAAATAAATCGTAACTTGCATCAACAATATTGGTCGTAATTCATGAAAATTGTGATTGAATGGTTCATGAAATGACTCTATATCCTTCAATAGGTAAAAACTGAGCATCAATGATATGGGTGCTTACTACATCATTTTACACTTCAGGAATGGATGTGGGATCTTGTTATCATTGATTTTTTGGTTGGTCTGCTAAGGATGACATGGAAGATTTATGCTATCTTGTTGGATTTGGAAATACTGGTGAATGTGTCACAATCTATTATTATATGGAATACCTTATCAATTAATCATTTTGGAGACTTATAAAATAAGGATATTTTCCTTCAGTAAAGTGTGATGAGGGGTATTTTTTAGAATGTGACCTGGGATATTCTTCCTACAACTATCATGGCCTAAACAAGGAACATGGTACACTAGTATAATTGTATAAACCATTCCACCCATAGATGGACGTGTAGTCCAAACATATTATACTGGTATATGATGATATTTCATGAGACTATGTCATCGAATTTGGTATGTCTAGGGAAAAGTACATTGCTAGAGGATTCAAAGGAAAGATATTGAGTAGAGAAGATTACAAAAAAACATGGAACAAGTTGCCTTACTATTTCGATGACATTATAAAGGATGATCCAGATGTTCAGGTATCCAATCATGCCTGGAAAATATTTAGGATGAATAGTTCTAATAGTTATATGTTTTCTTCAATAATATTCGGTTTCCATTGATGATATCTCTACATGAGCCCTGTGGTTTGTCAATTTTTTCCTATGATGGGTTTCAAAAATAAATAATTTGGAGATGTACATATAACTCATTTGTTTCACAAATAACAAAATTTTTCAAGAAACTATATTTATAGAACCATATGGGGAATTTTTTGGTCATCCATGTAGATCAACACTATGTTGGATTTATGGTGAAGAGTTATAGTTATTGGGATGGAGTCTCATATTTGATATATCAAAGAATTTATAGATTATTCAAAAGTGTATGGTTTTATAATTGAGTAGATATCATTTAAATGATGATCTACATCAACAAAACGTTTATTTTATAATGGGAGATCATGAATTCTATACAGTGTCATCTAGACGGTACCACTAAAGAATTTGATGATTGGTAATGGTGTAGCACATTATTTTGGGACCTTTTGAGGTTATATATAGAATTAGTCTAGTTAAGTATCATTTGACTCTTCCATAGTGAAATATTGTTATGAAAAATATTTATCATGTTTTAAAAGGTTAACACTATCACCATTAATCATCACATGTGATCAATATGAAGATTTTGAAATTGATATCAACAAATCCATTAATGTGAATTTAATACATGTTGTGTATTGTAGTGAGTAAGATATGAGGGGAAATAATGTTGACAGTTAATGTGTTGTCAAACTGTGGATGGGTACAAGAGGAATCATTGGAGAGGGAAGCATATATATGGGATCAGTGGCACGATTTTTTTAACCTAGAATCTTAGAGATTCTTGTGAGTGTACCTCAATGAAGAGAAATTATAAGGTGGGGATATTCTTATGTAATAACAATGTATGGGGATTTCATGAGATAATTTTGTAGTTACTCCTTTACCATGTTTTTTAATATCTATTATGGGGTTTACATTCATGATATTTTTTTGTTGAATTTGGACATTTTTATGTTGTTTTTGAAAATGAACACTTCACATCATGTCATTCCAAACATTGATCACTACCCAAGAAAACTATGAAACCAAAAATAGATGGGAATTTCAATGGTATAACATGATTTGAAAATTTTTGTCCCTCTTAATAGTAAATACGAGACCCCTATGTGAGGTGTGCAATTTTGGACCATTGTTTCAAAAATTGTGCACCTGAGGCTAGAAAACATTTCACTCATGATTTTAATCCCCAAAAAATTTATTTTTAATTAATTAACCATGTAGTAATTACATATAGACACACTAGCATAGGTTAAACCAATTTTAGAGGATCTGGTAGGATTCCAAAGGCATTCAGATCCCCATTCTTATTGAATCGATAGTCTGATTAATGGATCAACATCTCACCATGAAATAAACATATCCCAATTGGGATTCCATTCAATCTCATCTACCTCTCAAGAAAATAGGTATATTAAGTTCAGTGTTGGTGATGCTATAGATAGAAAAGTTTTATGGGTTTTTAGATTTTATCAAGATTCATGGATTTGATTATAGATCTCATTAATAATCATTTTCTTAATCAATCCTCTTTAGCTGGTGAATTCTGTTGGTGAATGACTATTGATGATCTTAACATAGGTGATTTAAATTAAAATTCCCATATTTCAAAATTAAAATTACATGGTAGTGTTATTTAAATTAAATTTTCATTCTTGGAAATTCAATATAATTTTTGAATAATTATTTGTAAACTAATTAAGGGAAAAATGTAGTAGATTAATTGATTTTCCATTGACCATGAAATGGGTTGTACATGGACAATTGAAAATTCTCAATCTATAGACTTATATAATTGGATTATTAAAGGAATGTAAAATTTATTAATTAATGGGAATTAATGGATTTTTGGATGAACCATAAAGGGTAAATGGTTAAGATTATTTTTTATTGATGAATGGATTGATCTTGAATTTATATATAATTTTTATGGATAAATATGATGATTTAGTATTTTTACTATCATATATAGTATACAATGATTTTAAATGTTTATGACAGGGTTAATATTGATTAACCATTACAAATTTTATAAATGTGAAAATTTTATTGATTAGAAAATGGGATGTTGTATGTTGACTAATGGTTAAAATACATATTGGTATCTAGACATGCCATTAAATTCCCAAATGAAGGAATTCGATAATGAGTGTGGAAAATTGATTGATGCTAAAAAATACCACATTTGAAGGATTTATACAAGTTGTGGGTCCCAAAGAGATGCTTTAAGCTCCCATTGAGTCATAGACATGGTGTTATAGGCCAAAAATATTGGAATTTGATTATGAATTCAATTAGTCATAATAAAAACTGATTGTAAATGATTAATAACTTAAATTCTCATAGGAAACGAAGAATTTTGACTCTCTCTTTGATATCCCTTGGGGATTTCCCACCCCACGACATGGGCAGAATCGTGTATTGATAGTTTGGGTGATCTTGTGATATTTATGTATTTAATAGAATAGTATTTGAATTAGTATGTTGTTTATTTTATCAGGTTTACCTATTAAATATCATACTTTGTTATTGAAAAGATATTTATTTAGATTTTATATTTGGTGGCCTATAGATTTATACTCCCACTATACTCGAGTTGCTTGATCATTACATAAACAGAAATTTTGTTTTAATGATTGGATAAGGGAATGTGACACATGTTTGATGGATGAGTCAGGATGGAGAATGAATGAGGGATCCAATCCTAGTGTCGAGATCCTCTAGGGTAGTTTTCAGAGTATTTATTTTTGGTTTATGATTTTATGGTCAACACTAATGTGGGGTGATATATCTGCTTCTTTAGTTTTTGAAATTCTACACTATTCAGCCATCATGATCTACTGGTATTAATCTGGTTATGTTTTTTTAAATATATTATGTAGTGATTCATTTATGAAGATGGTATAGTCACCCTATGTTATATATTTTATTCTCTGTTTTATTTGGTTGCCATTGGACTATAATGTGGCATGATTGAGACATTTGTCCAACTATCTTGAGGAACCATTTTTTGGTAGCCGGGTATTTATTTCACATAGTTCATTTTTATTATCATGATATTCATATACACCATCCTATAAAGTGTATTTTTAATAATGGATCAGATGATTGGATGGTGTCCTAGATTGGATCATTTACCAGGAGTGTTCCTTAAAATGAACAAGGTTTGGAATATAATGTCGATGCATATGGATGAGTATTTAATGATGAGTTAATTAAAATGTTCATGTTTTTGGACAAATGGATTTAGAAAAACATTTATAATTGTAAGGGGAAAAGAAGGATTTATTTATTCTATCTTTTCCGTTGGAACACCAATAGGTAGCATATGATGCATGGTGAATTTGGCATCATCCTATGGGATCTCGTTAAAACATACGACAAACCAATTTTGGGACAAATGAATGATGAGATTATACTTCCATCATCCACCTAGGATGATGTAGAGTAAAACCCTTCAATTTCTAGGTAGCTAATAACATTTTCTATGAATTCCCCACTTGACTGGGAAGACATCTTATTTATTAAATTTATGGGATTTTTTATAAAAAATTCATATAATAAAACAAAGGGACATGATGATGTGTTATTTTCTATATGAAAACTCCCATGGGGATACTGGTACCTATTGAACTATTGTTCAAAATGGTTAATTTATATAATGTGGGTAGGGGTTGTTCATAACAGTGAAGAAACCGTCCTACTCTAGGGGTTTCATGTCATGTAATTTAGTGGGAAACAAATGATGTCATTTGGAAAATGTAGGTAGAGTTTGAACATTAATGATTGTGGTATCCATGGTAGGATAAATAAAACTCGATTTTACCATCCCTATGATGAATATAAAATATCATATTTTCTTCGATATATAACATTTAGGGGCCCCATAATGTGTTTTTATCTCTTCAAAATGTTATGGGGATAGAGGTGGACATATTAGAATATATGTGTATCTAATCACCCAAAATATGTGGAGATCAGTGTAATCCTTTTTTAAATTCCTTAATGGAGGGAGGAAAATGACATTGAATAACTAGAAACTATATTCCCACTTGAGTCACTATGATCATTTGTCTTTTAAGATTTTTATGAACAAATTAGTACCCAAAATGAAATTGAACGGGGAATAATGATAAATGAAACTATTATATTACCATTCATGATTGATTCTGCTCCACTTAATTAAATTTTAAAACTCTATGCGAGTGGTAGAATCCCAATATTTTTCTGTATCAACATTTATTTATTTAGATAAGGTATCCAAATCTTATTAATGTTCAATATGAACGAAACTATTGTTCACTCACTAATTACAGTTGATATTTTACAGGGTGGAGACTCAAACTAAGGTATTCTTCCTTCCAACTAGAACTGATATTGATATTTCGATGACTAATGTTGATATATGGAGATTCTAATTACCGAATGGGAATTTATCAACATCATCACCCAAGGAATTCCTACTTCATCCAATTTTATGGGGGAATGTGATATCTAGAATGAAAAATTATTATAAAAATCCAAGGCTTTAGAGATTCCTCACATGTATTTAAGTCATTTAGAATTCATTTTGTAACCATGAAAGGTTCCACATGGTGTAAATACAGTGAATGGTGTTCCAATAAGATAAGTCTCAACACGATTTGATTTTTATTTTTCATATCTGTTATGGGAAATATGGAGGACATTGAACTCATCCAAAGAAATATCTTGTTATTTTCTTCATGTGAAAATACAGTTGGAAGGATTCGAAAATTTCACTGCTCTCAAGGGTGTCAAAATAAAATATTATCCTACAGAGGTCATGACCTTCATTCACGACCTTGATATGATGATTATATGTGTGAAATGAAATGTCCACTGTTTTCTTCATGTTCAACAAAATGGTTTCCCAAAATAGTACATGTTGTCGCATATGAGGTCGTGATCATATCCCAAAAGTATAAGTAAGACTAATTTAATTTCCATCCAGAAATGATTTGGTTATTATGAAAATCCTATTGAAATATTTTCTACCTCATTAATAATGGATGGTTTTTATTGGGACCTGACCACCTCTAAAATATCTGGTGTATTCCCCTTGGTTTATGAAAAATTTAGTTGATCCCAAATATGGCCATGAGACTAAGGATGAATTCCCTTATGTTTAAATGAAGATAATTTCGCTGACATTTATCAAGAATCATGCCTTATAACCTATAGGTCCATTAGTAGTATATTTTAGCACGTTCACATTTAACTCCTTGAATAGATCATTCATTTTAAAGGACATGAAAAGAAATGTTCCCCATGTAATCAAAGGTTTCCCCTAGAATCATTGATAATGTTTTACAATTTACTTCATCTTTTCTTAGACACTTCAGTGGATTATTCTTATTTTTTAATTAAGTGTAGGTTACAACTGGTACCAAGTGAATGAGCAGACATATATTCCTATGAATATCAGGGGGATTTTTACATATTTTTATGTGGATGCATCCATTAGACCAATCTATAATGAATTGTAAATGGTCAACGGTTTAGTATAGTCATACCCTGCAACTACTACAGAATTTTTTTTAATTCATCCCATTCAAATGACATAAAATGACACTCTCTTGGAAATTATGGATATCGATATATACTCAATGATTGATATAGCCCTGATAGAGTAAACTGATATAGACTTTATGTGATTCTTTTCAAAATAAACGTATTTCATTATATTAATTATGTGAAATAACATTTTATTTCTTTAATAGTATTTAGAGGTAGTGTAATTATTTTCTGATGGAGAATATTTCATTAGTGTATCAATGTCCTTCATTAGTAGAGGGTTTCAATTCTAACCATGAATATGAGATTGGGGTGAAAGATGATTTTTCTCAAATAGCTGAAAATTTTATAATCTGATAATTTAGAATTCCCTATAAAGAAACCAAACTTTTTCTATGATTATAATTGCACAATTTTATGGAAAACAACACGATTTTTAAAAATTAAAGGATCAATTGTTTATTATTTTTGTTTAATTAATACCACACACCACATATATATAATAAATAAAAAATTTATTAAAATTATTTTTTACTGTCTTAAAATATCTTGAATTATCACTTGTTTCTGTAGTCAGTCGAGGATATACATGCATAAAATGGTAGATCTAAAATCCAAACAAGAAGAAGTATAACATAGTGGAAATAAGAGGCATGAAGAAATAGTTCATAGTCAAAATATACATCATAATCATGTAATAAATGTGGGATTATCAACATAATCATGATTTTGACATTTATAAAAAGGAATATATTACAGAGATGCTAGAAAATGAAATATCATTTTATAGTAGTAGAATACCACATGTAGTTTTGAAAAAATATTTCCTTGGGTCAATGAATAAAATATATCCATATATTATAACATCATTATTTTTGAACAAAAATTGCATGATTATCATGCGTAAAAAATAATATTCTAATATATATCACATTAACTAATTAATTGGATGACAGTATAATTTTGTTCCCACCCATCACATAATAATATATATATTGAAACATTCCACAAAAAAATTATAACAATAATTTAATTGAAATAACCAATTGATTTCGTAGTTTTTCGATATTTTATGATTTCATGAATACACAATGATCTCCAAAATAAAAGACGAATTACATTTTTGACATATATATCAACATTTTTTAGGGAATAAGAAACAACACAAGCGGAGAAAAATATGTGTGTTTGAAAGAATTGTATTCTTTTAAAATATTTTTTTTGTATTATAAATCATGTTATAAACACTTGTTTCCTCAAAATAAAAGGAAAAAATAGTGCAAAAATTTTATATAACATTAGACGAAAATCCATACATAAAATTATGTGAGAATTGGATAACACAATTAATGAGTTCTTGGTTCG
This sequence comes from Viscum album, assembly GCA_963277665.1. Taxonomy (NCBI): domain Eukaryota; kingdom Viridiplantae; phylum Streptophyta; class Magnoliopsida; order Santalales; family Viscaceae; genus Viscum; species Viscum album. Next base: position 1,219,971,017 of record OY728159.1, read on the forward strand.
AGAGTAACATTACCGTAAATCTGGGTTAAAATTTAAACTTTTCCTCAGATTGATTCATGATCACAGATATATAAAAATTTGGAAAAATAAATGAATTATGCTAAATTATGTCACTACTTAACAGTTACAGTTATATTACTTTATTTATTAATTTTTTTAGTTGATGTTGATGCAATTTAATATTATGTTATCTTTAATGATTTTCCATTTCACTTCACATTCACTATTTTCCTCAAGGTAATTTATATATAAGAAGAATAACATCCAATAGAAAAACATATTTATACCTTAATATATATAAAAAATTATTTCAACATGCCATCATGATGGTGAAAATGAATGATGTAGGAAAAATATTTCATTGTAATTAACTAACTTTAAGCAAGAAATTATTCTGAATACATGTTAATTTTTTTAAAAATTATAAATACATAAAAAATAAAATAATCACAGTATGATAAAGTCATCCATGTATTGCAATAATTAATCCTAATTAATTACTCTGATACTTTTAATGAAATTGGTTAATGATGGGGAAGAAAAAGAGAATTACGGAACAATTTGAAAAAACTCATAAAATTAATTTAGTATTGTGTCTCTAATTATATCTTCATGGAACACATGAGCATCATGAAATCAATGTGATGGATTTATCATGTCCCAAATTCCCACATTCCATAGGCTTGTGGCTTTCATCACTTTAATTGTTGATTTTTTTTTTCTTGACAGACATGAGATTATTGGATGTATGTTCATCCTTCCATGGACTCATCCTACATGCTCATATCCTAGTTTGAGTCTCCCTAAAAACATTGAGTCATTTTCAAGGGAATCAAGGTCAGTTCTATATAATCATGGAAAATAGTCAATTGGACTATTTCTTATAGGATAGGATATAAACCTTCATTTAAGAGAGTGTTCAATTTGGAAATCAATGTACATGTCTAGATATTATGTGCATTAACCACCATTGAATCTTTATTTAGGATGGAATCTCATATGAGGAATCATAGTTGTGGAACCTAAGGAATACCATGTCAACAATGAGTATTTATGACACTAAGTGGGTATATATTCTACAGTTTTTTTACACATGAATTCCATGTTAATTTCATGGGGTATGTGTTTAGGTTAGACCCCATGTTCTACGTCCTATGGAGATGGATAGGACCATCTAGTTGAGACTAATTTGGGAATGAGTTTTCCTTTTTGAAGAGACAGGTTGGTTTAAAAGAATTTCCCACGGTGGGAGATCAGGTTGGTTCATCCTTAATATGTGAATCCCTAAGCGGTAACACCGTAATAGTTTACTAATTTTGATCAAAAACTTTTTTAGGGAGATCTGGAAGGTGTGGCAATAAGAAGAAAATGTCAGAGAGGGGTTTACAAATTGAGGATATATATCACTAAAATGATGATCTAGAAGTTGAATCCTATGTAGGGAATATATAATGATTGTGTTTAACAATGTGATTTAAACTCAATTTGAGGTTGATATAGATGGTACATCGTAAGTTTAAAAGATTCTGCACCAAAGATGAGTAGTTGTAGATTGAATTTCATGTGTAGATGATCTGGAATGTGTGTCCTAAGAAAAAAATATGCCACATTTGAGCATGAAAATGGGTCAAATTCCCTGTGAGATAGATCAGAAATATGCATCCCTAAGAGGGAATATTTTACACCAGAATTCACCAAGGATTAGATCAAACACCCTATGAAGAGGATCCCAAGATTGTGAACTAAAACATCATGTGATGGTTGATTCATGATTTTCATACATAATATTGTTGATTTAATATGATATCTTACCAATGTTTATCAATCTCCCTATTAATTGGGTCTATAATGTGCATCCCTAGGATAAAATATGTCAAACGTGAGTAAACCAATGTCGATAAAATTCCCTATGACGCTAATCTATAAGGCGTGTCCCTGTGAGAGAGTATTTCTCACCTACTATTATTATTGTTAATCATATTACCATTGGGGTGGATCTAGTAGGTGAGTCCCAATGATGGAAGATTCCAAACATATGATTAGAAATGATAGGATTGAAACTCAAAAGGTATCCTACATAACCTTTTTAGGATACATGGACCAATAAACACATAGTTCAATGATTCTTTTTAAGGTCATGAGATATGGCCAATCCATAAATTTTAACATCTTAAGGTAAGGTCACTCATGTTGTTAATGGAGTGCCTATAAGGGATGGTGGGGGAAAATGCATAGAAACTAACCATTTAAATATGCTAAATATTTTTGTAATAATATAGGGATTATGAATGAGATAATCCAATCACAGGGTTTTCATCCCACTAGGATATAAGACAATTTAAGGATTACACATTGAAACATCCCGTTGTAGGTGTCTCATCCACTAGTGAGAAAGGATGGTTTATATAATATTCATTAATGAAACTGTAGCACTGAAGTTTCTTCCCCATGTGGGGAGATTCATTTAGTTGTGGGGGATAAGTTGGAATATCATGGTTATCTTCAATGGGTCATCCTATGCTCATCTCATAGGGTAAGGATTCATTTTTATATCATGTGATAATGACATTGTCTTTTTTGTTAATGTCACATGGATAACATTTTGAACATGGTTGTTTTTTTTGTATCTTGGACATGTGGGGACTCACTCCTCACCCAGAGTTCTTATGTGACAACATCTCAGGCACCATTGGGATGGGTATGGTGTTCTAAGATCATTAGAGGAGTGGTCAATCACTAATTCAAGGTTAGAGTCCCCATTATTAGAAGAAAAAGGGTTATATTAACTATTTATAGAAGAACATATGTGTTGGTAGGATTTAGTAACACTTATGGTGATGTGGGACGACATATGAGTGGGTGAAACTGGTCATATGGGGACTCAAGTTGTAGCTGGTCATGTCCTATATTTTTGTTGGGACTTTAAGAATTTATACTTCCCAAAGAGGTATCAAAATAAAGGAGGACCCATGGAGAGGCCTATGATAGAGGTTTTGAGAATTTTGGGACCTCATGGAGAATTTCATTGTGAATCTCAGATGATTCTATGAGGAAAGGGTCTTTGTGAAGTGGTATTCATCGTGAACTATTTTGCCCCTACATAAGAGTGATGTCCTGATTCAAGGGGGGAGTTCTTCCTGAATGGTTAATAGTTTTTGAATCATGATGTATCTAAAACAATATTCATCTATTATGAATGTAATATAAATTCATGAAAAGAATATCCAATTGGGTTAGAGGATATCATTGAAATAATGGCAGTGGATTCACAATGATTGGAAATATTGGGTGTTCCATTTTGACTTTATTTTGAGAAACATAATAGAATTGTGAAAAGAAAGAAATTTTGGAAAATGAAATTTTGTTGTTTATCAATAAAATTTGATAATGAATAAGGTATTTATATGGATTTTGTTTCATGAAAAATTTTATATTTCAAAAAGATGTATGAGCTTTTTTAATCTATGTGGCTTAGAGAGTTCAAATTCCTCTTTGATAGAGCTATCCTCAACCTGTTGCATGTTCACAAACTTGTAATAAACTCTGAATTTCATTCCATGGACGTACTAAAATGAATTATCATATTCTAAAACATTATTCTCAGACTTGGATATTCTCGAGACTGGACTATTTTTAATGTAATAACCCTTGACAAAATTACCCTTCATCTAGATTTTACGCATGTTTTGGATCAGATTCACTATGAACCAGCAATCCCATCCTCACAATTTATATGTAACCTGTATGATTGTGCCATATAAATTCTCCTCCATTATAATAATATCTAACGGGGAATCCAAGGGTCTGATTTTGAACAAAAATGGTTGAAATAGGGAAATCATCCCCAATTCCCAAAGCTCATCCATGAAGCCTATTAGTGACTATTACTTCAAACAATCAATCAATACCCCATGGATACACTTATACCGATAAATAAATAAGGGGACCCATTGTGTGACCACTAGAAATTGAAAAATAGAAAATAACATGCTCTATTTTCTTTATGTTCAAAAACTTTTGTGGGAGATATGAGATTTTACATCCCACTAATTATGAAGATCACCTTATCTACTAGACCTTATCTATCATAATTTCAATTCAAATTCTTCTCAAGAAACCCAACATTCATTAAAAGGCCTCCATGAACAATACCTTTGAGAATTGAGCTATCTGGAAACCTATTTTCATATAGGTCCTGGTGACATCTGATGTCTCAAATGAAATCACAGTCGAAGGAGTCAATGGAGTTGTTGCATTTATGGATGAAATGGAAACAGAAATCCACAACTGGAATAGGGTTTGAAGCACCAAAGGTCTCGAAATTCTGATTGTGCTTCCATAATATCATTTAAAGGAGTACTCACTATTAAATATGCTCTGACTTTATGGATTTTTCTTGAATGAGGACTATTTTCCTTTTAGAAAGAAGATATAAGAAATAATCTATTCCAGGAGTTCACCTAGAATATATTACATGAAAAGGGAAACATGAGGAAACATCTAGAATGAGCACACATTACTCATGGTTGAAAATACATAGAACGACATAAAAAACATTCATTGGGGAAGATATAGGTAGAGGAATCCCCTCTATTAAATTTGATTATCTTTAATGCATGTTTGGGGGATCCTATCAAAGGATGGATGGAAAATTGGGACATACACCATGGATGAAATTTTATCATTTAATGGGACCATAGATAATGGGAATTAAAATTTTTGTATGGATTCATGTCCAAGTGAATGTGATAGAGAAATTATTAGGTAGTATGACATAGCTACTGAGAAGGTGGTCTTCATAGTAATCCCCATCCATTTATGTCATTGGGTGGTAGGTATCAACTTATGGTATCTTCCACATATTATTTAAATTCAAATGCATGGAAATGTGTGATGAGTTTCTCTATATAGAAAATGTCTCTGTAGACTAGGATGTGATTCCAATAAATTCTAGGGAATTACTGATATTTTTATAATGGATAGAAAAAGATAATTTGGTGGTAAGGATAACTCATTAATATAATTATATTGGTAAGTCCTGAATGAATCAATGGAGGAGGTACACACAAGGGGTATATTCTAAAATAGAATCAATTAATGAGTCCATTCACATACCTTGAGAATACCAGTAGGATAATAAGCACGCATACTGGAAGATATTTGATGCGAGGTAGTGTAAGTCATACAACTAGATAATCATACCTGAATCTCTGACGGTCATGCTGGTGGGGTTTATTTACATAATCATTTATGGGTAGATGGTCCTAGTGAGGGATGTATATATTAGGGTGTGAAAAATCCCCTTTATTGTAGTCCATATATTGGTGACTTAAAAAGTATCATCCATGATGTCCTAGTACTATAAATGTCATATATAGGTCCTCCACCATATCTGGGATGGGAATATTTTGATTTAAAAGTACATCCCCTCTAATTCATTTATAGCTTATTTTTGTCACAAAAGAGGGTAAAAGAATTATAAAACCCCAACTTCCCTAAAATAATCATTCGATTAGAAATTATGAACATCTCTAAAAGTATCTCATTGATGTTTGGTCTAGTGAAAATTCTGGAATGGATCAGGGTGGTATATTACATAATTTTCAACCCATTTCCTCTCCCAATGGGGTGGTGACAGAGGAAGTTCTGGGAACCATCAAGAAATGATTATACATTCTTGAAATTGGAGGTGGGTAACTAATGGAATGAGTTGACTGTAACATGATCTACAAGTCATAAATCCTGAATCAGTTCACATGTTAGTGCATATTCTTGTAGTGGTTGAAACCAATTGTCTACTAGAGTGTGCAACATGAATTCAAAATGACAGTTTAGAGGGAGATATGGAAAATGTTCACATGGGTGGATGGGAATATAAAGAATTGTATTCCATCAACATTTGTTGTATATGTATTCATCTATGAATAAGAATTATGATAAAAGTGGTCATATAACAGGGACATACTGAGGTGATGGAATACCCATAAATGTGAATTAGAATCCCCAATAACATGTGTCCGTGGGAAAGTTGTGGGTGGAGTGCACTGTGGATGAAAGACTATTCTGATAGGAAGAGACTAATTTGTAGGTCTAGTAGATCCTAGTATAGAACAACCCTAGGATGGAGGGAGAGGAGTTACAACATCGATCTTGTTGATCATCGGAAATCGAGCATGGGAGGATGTCGAGTCCACCTCGATGATCCCCAGGGTGAATGTACGAGCCCCAGGGAAGTAAGTACACCACCAATAATCTCTCATATACATTATCCTATCAAATATATTTGAGTGTTGAGGAGTATAATAGTATCTTATCACACATCGAGGGGTGTTGTAATATCTCATCATTGGTGGTAAATACATCATAGAACTAGTTCATGAAAGGAAAAGATTATTTATTCATCATAACTAGGAAACTTAATAAATAGAAGACTTGGAATACATAGTATACTATTATGGTACATAACATTCATTGATTGATCTGGGAAGGGTTTTTATGGGAATATTTTTCCTTTTAGTCATCATTAGGGTCATGTGGCTGTTGGAGCCGTCCAAGGCATTGTATCATGACTGTCCTTGGGAAGCAATGCACACTGGAACAAATTTGGGGATAAACATTTTATTTCAGATCATGTCAATTTTCGTACCGTTTAATGGAAATTAAATATAACATTTTTCATAAGGTTATTTCATATGTAATTATTTCACTTGTGTATGAATAAAAGGTCGCAAATGAGAGAGAGGCCTGTGATGAATCTTGAGTTGAGGGTGATGGGGTATCATCCATGAAGGGATTGAAGTGGGACCCCCTTGGGAATCATGGATTTTAAATCCAACCTTCATTTTATGTAGATGCTACTAATGAGGTGGTTCTCATAGAGGAAACCATGAAAGGGTAACTACTTTTGAACCGTTAGGATATCCTCACTATGTTATACCAATCAAATAAGCCTCTTCTCCATTAAATGAATTGTTTCATTTTATTTTACTTTATATTATTCCCCTGATTTTTTTTAAAATATTTGTTCATAATGCACTTTGGGATCAGACCTTAATTTTCAAAACTGATATGGAATCTCTTAATCCTTATGTGTCAATTATGGGTGAAATTCTATTAGCAGATAAGACATGGGAGATCGGGGCGGTTAGGCTAACTGTGGAGGTTCCACTAGAGGGGACCTCTCAATCTATTTCAATGTAGGAGTGGTTATTTTTGTGGCATATTATAGGGTTGGATAAAAGAGATATGGTAGGGGAGATGATCATGGAGGCACTAAAAATGGTAGTGATAAGAGATGACCCAACAATAGTTGAGGTTGTAATTGTGTCAATGGATAGAACATCAGGACCACGAATGTTTCCGCCATGGATGAAGTGTGATATTAGTTTATTCCCAACATTTGATTTATCATAATTAATGTTATTTATAATATTAACCAAATTACAATAATTGTGATCAAGAAAACCGAATCAATGAAAATAGAAAATGGAAAAACCTCTTGAACTAGAGAGTGGATCATCTCATATTATTTATATGTAATTTAATTAGTTAAATAATAACAATATTAGAATTCATTTTTATCGAAGAGTCTAATAAAATATATTTTTTACCTTATTATTATTGTAAGAATATTGATCATATTTACTCTAGCGGTGGTCCCTACGAGTTCCAAAAACCTCTAATTATCCTTGAAGGAACATAGGGGTTCGGGCATGAAAGATCCGATCACTTCCATTGTTTTAATTTTATCACCATGACAATAAATGCCAAATAAATCTCTATGGCATATCAATACATAATTTTAGAATATTGTGGATGATCACATGCAGTTATTGGGAGTGTTCTTTGATTAGAGAGCTCTCATAGTCTTATTATATTTCTCCACATTTTTTGTGCACAACCAAAAAATGGAATTGTTTTGGTTTGAAAATATTTTATCTGGGTTTATATATTTCAAGTGGCAGAAATATATAATTTCACATGTTCCCCTTATTATTTATTTAATATCTTCAGAACCCCATGTATAAAATCATAAAAAAAAATTTCCTTCACAAGTTCATAACTTGCGAAATAATATAAATTTTATCAAATCATGTAATATTAAATATATATTATATTTCACTACGATGTTAAAATATATATTTCATTCCTCTAAAATATTAGTGGGAATTAATAATTAAAATTATTTATGAAATAAATATCCCTCCATTATTTGATAACATATATATTAAAAATATATTCAATAAATAAAAAATTAATATTTATTAAAATTGTATCCACCCTTATATTCCTTCTAATAAGTACAGACATAAAATATGTGATAAAGAAAATATGAATTATTATTAAACCACATTTCAGAATAATTTTTATTCAACACGTTAAATAAATTATAATAATAATAATATTTAAGTGACATTATGGATACAATTATTGTGTCACTATCTAGGCACCTTTCCTTGTGGCATTTGGTAAAGAAGAAGAAAGTCCAAGGTTAGAATCTAAAAACTTGCTAAGGACCCAAAGGGTGTGAATAAAGTCCAAGGTTTGAATAAATTCTGTTGTGACCTCTATTTTTTTATGACAGAGAATATTGTATTATTATCACAGTAATGTCTGATAGGTTCATAAATTATAGTCACCAAAAAAATATAACAGACAAAAACGTAATTTCCAAATAGATTCCTTTGCAGTATCAGAAGTCTCCATGTCCTTGAACTACACTTTAGACTCAATGACATCTAGTTGTTTTAAAATATTCTAGGTAAATATCTTATATTGAGAGAGAGAAAATATCACATTGTGACATTAGATCATTCAATTCTATCTTGAAACTACCATCATTATAAACTACGATAACCATATTTTTTTCTTCTCTATTAAACATGTCATATCCGTAGTTCTTCCCATATACATAACGATATCACTAAGGACATACAAATTCCATTCTACCTGATCTACATTTTCTCTTGCTTCCATGATCAATTCATAGGATGAATAATGTCAAGTAAATAATATATCATGCGTTGTTTATATTATCCAAGAAGCATGAGCGGTTTTACTAGTTATCTATGTCGCATGTTGTGTTTGGTAACATAATTTCATATAAAAATGTAAACAATGAGACACAGGAATCAATTCCCTCTAGGATTGTTAGATAAAAAATTTTGTATCTATTCAATATATTTACATTGAATTCACCTATAGAGGCTCCTAGATATATCATGAATGATATTGATCCCTAATATATTGGCTGATTCACCCATGTCGTTCATGGAGAATAGATTGGTTAACCATTAAATAAAAGATTACAAGATTGATATGGTGTTTCCAATATGTAATATATAATCAAAATATTATATGAGGATAATGACTGAATTTCAACTAAAGCTACTATAAACACATTTCTCACATTCGTTCTTAATGAAACCAGATTCATTAATAGCTCCATCAAATTGAATGTTCCATGATATGTTTTCTTTATTCAATCTATAAGTGGATCTCTATAACTTCAAAATGATTTGGGAATCACCTAGTGTCACAAATCCTTCTTGTTGTGTAATATAGAAATATTCCTACAGGTTCCCTTTTAGGAATTCAGTTTTGACATCCATCTTCCAAATCTCATAGTCATTTTATGATGTTATAGTAAGTATAATTATGAACAACAAAAACATGGAAACATGTGAATATCTTTCATCATATTCAATTCATTAATTATGATTAAAACTCTTATTCACTATAAATAACTTTTATGAATTTACTTTACTATCCATATCAAGTTTTCTTATGGAAAACCATTTTCACCCAACTGGATTAACATCAATGGGTAGATCAACCAAAACCAAAACATGGTTGTGATACACGAAATCCATTTCTGAAATCAAGGCCATTTTACATCATTCATATATTGTGCCCTCTAATACCTATTTTTAGAATAGAGGATCAAAAATTTCAACCAATATTGAGTCACTATAGTCGGTGACTATAAAACCATATCTCTCTAATTATTTTACATATGTTTTTATCTTACACAATATATGTGATTAAGAATAATCTTCTTCATTATGGACCTATGCAATCTGTTCTTATACCAACTCTTGTTTATATTGAGAGTAAACTTCATCAACGTCAATATTTATCCCACTATATTTTTTGATGATATTATTCCTCTCAATTAAAATGGCTTCTCTGGTGAGATTCACCTTATTAATTAAGAGGTTATATAGGAATTATCACTTTGATTCAATGGGATCACATTTTATGATACACTATGTGCCCTATGGTGATAGTTTGTTTCTTAAGAAGGCATTAGAAAATAATTCCCAACCCTACAAATTTCTATGCGTAAAAAAATGTTTTATTCCCCTCCAAACACAAATGGATTTCCATTTTACACATTAGGAGATACTAAAATAAATGTGTATGAAGAAGTTTGTAATGCATATCCCTATTATGATAATGGATAATATTCATGACTTATCATCATACTTACCATGTCTAACAAGGTATTATTCCTCCTTTACGTATCACATTCCATATTGGTGTTTATAGTGGAGTGAGTTGATATAAAATAAAAAATCCAATATAAAGTAAAAAAAACTCTTGGTTATGATATTAACTATTTCTATCCAATCCAATATTAATTAAACTTATTTTCAATTACATTCTCTACTTTTTCCTTGAATTCCTTGAATTTTTCAATGACATGGACTTATACCTCATCATGTAGACAGAAATGTATCTACAAAAGTCATCTGTAAAATTTATGATTTAAGAATACAAACATCTATATTATGAATGAAATTTTCCACAAAAAAATCATTGAGTACCAATCCTTGAAGATCTGGGCCGTTTCACCCACTCAAAAGAACAGAGTTTTGGTCATTATTCTTTGAAAAAAACTGAAAATTGTTCATGAGGTTTTATCTCAAAGGATTCTAAAATACCATCTTGATAGGGAATTTTTAATTGGTTCTCATTTACATGACCATGATAGAGATCTCATAGATGGGTGATATATATGTTTTTTCAAAATGATTCATTATTTATTTTCAATACAATGTTTTTTATAATTAATACCTAAACACCATTGTTTAAATTTTCTATAACAAGAAATATGTTTTCTTTATAAAAAATATATTATTTAAAAACATTAAAACAAACCCATATACATATATTCATGATAAAAAAAATTATATTATTGTTAACTGTTATTACATAATAACCACATTTTAAAAAATATCGTTTCTGTTTGTAATGAATGGTGGTAATCACTAATGGACAGATAAGTCAACAGCACATCATTATCAGCAATAAAATACATATATCATATAGCAATGATTCCATATCATATAATTTCATTCATATGGATATAGATTTGTTCCCCAAAATGATTTATATAAAACCCCATATGTAGAAATATAAATAATACACTTGATAACAATCACTCTAATAGATTCCCCATTCTTCGTAGTGTTGTTCATCTTTTAAGGGTCGGGATTTCCATATTAATAACACACTATATTTTTTCAATGCCATGCCTATAGATCTTTCTCATCAAGGGATGATAGTACTCATGAGATTTATACATTTTTAAATCCTTAGTCCCTTTCTCCATGTTATTCCTATTATTATTCACTAAAATGAGCATGGGTTTGACATTATCATTATCCTTACCCACGTAGAGAATAAATTAATGATGTTCAAAATCAACCTTCCCATTTCATTGCATATTAAAATTAAAAATAAATCTAGAGATGGTATTGGGATGTGATAAATGTAGGTGATCTATATGAAACTCATCTTGTAATTTAGTCTCCATTATTTCTATGTATTCAATTTATCTATTATGTTTAACTACATGATGTCTAATGTGAGAACACTCTCCATGCATAGTTTTAAAAATTCCATTGGAGATATCATGTCTCTCCTGTCTCTCCTTCCATTGATAATGATCCTAAGAGTGAGACATCATGATATGTGTTCCCATTTCCTCATACTGCCTCAAAAAAATCAATCATCATTCATGAATGAATTAAACACTGAAAATTTATATATCCTTAAAATATTTCTATTTGAGATGAAATTATTTATCACGAGCCTTATTTCCAGGCGTATAAGGAATTTCATATTCTAGAACTTACAATTTCCATTCATGTTGAAGGATAAAACATAATAACCATTGACAGTCTGGGAAATTTCTTCTAGTGATAAGGTTATCCTTCCCAATTAATGATCACAGTGAAATGTTTTTAGTCATTTTATTGATGTTTCTACAAATACGATAAGCATAATTTTAGTACATTAACTGAAAAAATTCATATAAATAAATATTATATTACATAATCTCCCTCTATTTTACCAAATACCAATATCCCGTACCATTTTAATTATAATATCTGGTTTCATAGACATCATCTTGGCAAGGATCCATGTTCCCCTTGACATTACCCAAACATTGGTCATTCACAAAACATGAATTGTTTTATGGGGAATTCTATATGTTGTTTTAATTAAATCATAATTCCTTAATATGTTGAGTAAACTCTCTAATAATGAAATATTTAAATTTTATTTCATATACACTTTCCTCCTTCTTAAACAATGTCCTACAATTAGAACTCAACACTTGATGTGAACTTAGTATGTCAATCCAAAACAACTTTTCAGAACATCCTTATATTTGAAATCACCACAAAATGGGATGATCTTGCACGTTAATTTATGTATTCGATTTAAATATGTGATTATCCATGTCTTACATAATGTTTATGATATGATTAAATATATAATCAATCATATTAAATCAAACAAAATAGGTACGGGTTAGAAGTCTAGAACCTTGTGTATGCTAAACACATACTATGTATAAATTATTTAGTCAATTAAAGAATTACCTTGCATGATTTTTTTCTTCATTGATGGATATAAAAATATCTAATTTTTTCTATCATTGTGTTGTGGGAATCGAAAGCACATTATCTCTAGTGGTTATGCACAGATGTTCCAATAATAAATTAATGTTGTTGTATGGGTCTTCGTTTTCTAGAACGATAGATCAAATTATTTTCGTCCTTCATCTTTGATCATTGTGATAATAAATTACAATGAATTGTCCACGATCACTCTAGAAAATGGGAGTGTGTGGTAAAGGAAAATATCTCTCCACTATTGGAAGTTTTGTGGTATAGGTATCTCCCTATATCATGAGAGGATTATGTCTGGCTATCAAAGTGCATATCAAAAAATTTGATTGTTCTCTTTGAAAATAATGTAACTGGGATTCAATATATATATATATATATATAGAAATAAATAATTTAAAAATTCCATTAAATATTTATTTAATTTATTATACATCCTCACATATACAATAAAAGATATATTATTATTTTGTTGACATAATCTTATCCAATGTTTTAATATAAATTATTTTATCAAAAAATATTCAAAAAAAAATTTCCTATAAAAAAATTAAACTTTTTATTCCATTACACCATAATATTTATCCTTAATTGCATAAATGAGTATATATTAATTAAATAAATATCACAAAATTATTCTCTAATATGTACATAAATATTATATTCACTAAATCATAAATAAATTTTATTATATATTCTTCTATCATTATATTTTCTCAAATAACATGTGATGGAATATGTGTTATCATGTAAAATAATAATAATTTCTAAACCAAATGTGGGAATAATATTTAATCAACATGTTAAATAATTAATAATATTATTTTTATTTATCTGATATTTTCTATATACTTAGTGTGTGACTGTCTAGGCATCTTTCTCTATGTCATTAGGTGAAGAATCCTAATGCATAAGGTAATCATCTAGAAATACTTTGTGGAACCCATAGAGAATGGAGATAATGTTGCAATGATTTAATACATCATACAAATGGTTACTATTAAATATAATCACTTTATCATGATATATATAATCAATTAGAAGACATGTCGGTGCCTCGACCTATGTGCTCGATGTCCTTATAGTTGACTTCTTAGAAATTTAACTTCACTTTAGATAAAAATGGCCATGGAATAACTTAATCAATTTTATTTCCATCAATTGTCCTAACATATCTGAATCCATTAAAGAACAAAAGGGAAAAATACACTCTCTCATTATTCATTACTCCAATATTACTCATGATTCAAAAAATTTATCATACATCACCATGAACATATAAAATCATAGTTTTTTTTCAATATATAAACATAAAGGAAATATAATATTCATTAAAACTAATAAAAATGTTTAAGGATCAATACACACATATTTTGATAGGATCTTTCAATGACATGTATAGTTGGAAATTTTCTACTAGAGGGTCTTGTTCTCATAATACTCTATAGTGGATATTACCAAAGTCATACACCATGGGAATTTTCCTCAATTTCATATGAGTCTCCACCCCCTTTATAATGTATCATTTATGTCCCTCAAATGATATCATCTATCTATAAAACATAAATTTATGAATTGTGACATTGCACATCAAGATTCATATCACAGGGGACTCTTTTGACCTTTTATCATAACAACAGTTCATTGTTAATTATAAGAACTATATTTCTAATATTAACAATTATAATTTCATAAGGATTTTATTAACATTAAAAACAATGAATTCATGTAATCATAATGATGATAAGGGATTTTTCTAATCCACAAACAATAAAAAGACCCACTTGCACTATATACAACTTCTAAATACCATTATCCTACAAACTCTCACATGATACTCATGCTGCTCTTGAGATTTATCCTTAGTCAAGGGGTCCATGATGTTCACTTTGGTGGGTACTCTTCTAACTGTCACTTTTCCCCTATGATAAAAATCCCTCATGAGGTGGTAATTGTAGAGTATATTGATTATTTATTTGTGTGGCATTGTCTCATAGAAAGTTCTACTATTTTAGAAATTTTTTTAAAAAAAAGTGAAATAATCATTAATCTAGGTACCACATAAATCTCATGGATAATGATTCTTATTAAAATGGCTTCTATAATTGCATCATAAGCCCCAATATACTCATAACTCATTCTAGAATATATGACATTGGTATTCTCAAAACACTTACACCTTACAAAAACCGTGTCAAGATAAAAAAATATCATTACTAGATATTTATATCATTAAGATATATCAAAACATATTATCAGTATAGACTATGATAACTATCTCTCTATATAATCTACACTCCAAGAATATATCCTTTGTTATTCTCAGATACTAATGGATATCCTAAAAAGTATTCCAATGGTATTCTCTTGGATCTTATTGATATTTTCCTACCATTAAAAATTCATATGTTTAATAAATTATAGAACATAACATGGAATACATGATTGATCTTATCACTAAATAATATTACATGTTACTCTTTATATCTCTCTTCTATAGGGTGTTGTAATAGATTTTATAAAAAAGAAGTAAACCATTTGGTATTGGAACAAATCCCAACATAGATTGTTTTATACTGACTCAAATTATTATATAAATAACATATATAAATTGATATAGTCCAAAATTTCTCTTTGATATATCACGAATGATATTGATCCCTAAAATATAGAATTTTTCACCAATGTCATTTATAGGGAATCACATGTTTAGCCATTTCATAACATTATATAATACTAGTGTGTAGTTTACAATAAGTAATATTTCATCAACATATAAAATTCGGATAATGAATTCCTTTTCAAAGAACCATTTCTATATATAAGGATCAAATTCATACATTATGAAATTTGATTATTTAAGAACATCATCTAATCGAATGATCCAGGTTCTGATTTCCTACTTCAATACACTAACAGATATCTTCATGATTAAAATACATTTACCATAACGTGGAGTCAAAAACCCTACTGCTTGTGTCATATAGAAATATCCCTAAAGAATCCCATTAGGTAATTCTATTTTCATTTCCATATTACAGATATCATAGTCATGGTAAGCTGTTATAGAAAGTAGATTATTTTCATATTAAACATGGAAAATTATGAAAATATTTCATCATAGTAAATTACATATTCTATTTTAACCATTATTCCATTATCCTATCTTTAAAGGAGTTTTCATTACCTCGCAAGTCCATTTTCTATTGAATACCCATTTTCACCTAATAGAAATTACATCAAATATTGCATCAAATCGAACCCAAACATGTTTTCGATATAGGGAATCCATTTCGGAATTCATGGCTTCATTCCATCTTGAATATGCTGAGATTTCTATGACCACATTATAGGATACATAATCCTTATTATCAACCAATAACGAGTCATCATACGTGAAGACTAAAAATCAATATCTCACAGGTTCTATTACCTCCATTTTACTCCTATTTAAAACATGTGTTTCAGGATGTATCTCATTTATGGGGACCTTTGGAATCACTTACTATACCATCTCTTATGTATCATGAGCATTAACTTCATTTAAGTCAACACTTCTCTCAATTTTGAATTTGTGGATGTTCTCCATCCCATTAAATATGTAATTTATGAGAACAATCACTTTCTTAAATGAGGGTTCATATATTTAGAATCATTTTTCCCTTGGGATACACTATAAAGATACACTTTATTCCCTGTGATTCTAGTTTTCTGTCGTAAAAGGCATTAATAAAAACATCTCACCCCCATATACGTTCATAACAAAAAACAAGTTTCCATCAACTCATTAAATCAAGGGGAATTTTTTCTTCTTTATTTGTCTCACAGTTTATTGTGTATTACATAGTTTGTAATTAATATACCATAAAGGATAATCGTCAATCTGAATGAATCAGTATATACCTTAATATGTATAACAATTTACAATTCCTTTTTTAACTAAAAACATTGAAAAAATTTCTGTAAGGTGGAGTGAGTTGAGATAGGATTCCAAAATTCATTAGAATGTTGATAAAATAATTGTAAATATATTCAACACCTCGAACTAATAAAATCCTATTTTTCATATTTCTATGAGGATTATCTAGTTTTTTATTGAATTTGTTGATTTTATAAAAGGAATCAGGATTATATTTCATCATGATTACATAACAATATCTACGCATGTCATCTACAAAATTTATGACGTAAAAATACCTACGTCTGAATTCATCTAAAAATGATCAACACAAATATGCATATAATAATCTTAAATATTCTACAGACCTATCATCCCATTAACCAAAATGTTTCATGGTCATGTTTTATTGTATATAATCGTGATATGTTTCAAGTGGTTTTGTCTCATATGACTCAAGATAACTATGTTGACAGGGTATTCTCAAATGCTTCCAATTTATAAGACCACGATAGTGATTCCATAGATGGGTATTATATAATTCATGTGAACATGATTTATTATCAATTTCTAATACTCAGATTTCATAATTTTATATATAAAGAACATTATTCAAATTTTACACACAATAACATATATTTCATTTATAAATGAAACAACATTAATTTCAAATCTTGAAAATAAATCCGTCTACATCTACATATAATATCAAAATTATGTTCCTAATAACCATTTATAAATAAAAAAATATTTTAAAACAAAAACAATTCATGATGGTAATGAATGGTGTGTTCACCAATGGTAAGGGAAGCCAACCTCACACCATTGGAATCTTTCAATTTGACACCTCCTAATGAAAACATTCGCAATCTATATGGTTCCAACATTTAGATATAGATGTGATAACCACAAGCTTCATCTAATACCAAATGTTTTGATATTGAATTCTTACACTTGATAGTTAATGCACCTTTACATCCCATTTGTTCTGGGATTGTTTCCTCTTCTAATGTCATATCTTTAATATAGATAACATATTGCTTTATTTATCTTTCCATGCCTCAACATTATCCCATTCTTGGAAGGTCGATTATCGTGATATTTAATCTTGATTTGGCTCTATGGGCCCTTTCCATTATCTTATGTTTATTATTCACCATAAATACCATGAGATTGTCATACCCCATATACTTATCCACAAGGGGAATTAATGTACAACGTTCCAAATGACTCCACTCATTATTTCCCATATAGAAATTAAAAATAAAAATGGTGAAGTTATAGGGTTGTGATGAATATATGATATCATTATGCCACACATCTAGGAATATAATCCCTAATATGTTTAATCATTAATTGTAGCCAATAAAACAGATGACATTTGGCCTATATGATGAAGAATCTACAATATTAGTTATAAATAATTTATTGAATATATCATACAAATATTCACTAACATTATATTCATAAGATCTCATTAGTGAGATATAGTTTAATATACATCCCTATCATCTTGTTGATTCAAAATCTTTGTGTTCATGATTGATATCATGAAAAATTGATCATCTATGGAATCATTCTAATTTTTATCAATGAGTGGTAAAACTTTATCACTGCCCTCATTACACATCTCATTAAGAATAGGTCCTTTCTATAAATAAAATTTATTTACATGGGGACAGATAATGTGTAAGTTCCATTACACTCATGAAGTTTTTCACTTATGATAAGGTTATTCATATCATGTATGTATAATATTTATATGTTTTGATTCATTTTAATATTGTTTCAAAATATAATATGAGAATATTATATATACGTTTTCTGAGAATATATTGACACAAAAGTAAATATTATACTTATTAATCTCCCATTATTCTATCAAAACCCAACAGACATCACCATTGGTTTAGTAATAAATTATTTCCTATGAAATATAGTGGAAGGTATCCATATTACCCTTATAATTATCCAATCATAGGGTTTTTATGGAATATGAATGGTTTTAGGTATGCATTCCAAATTTCAAATAAATTAGTTCGTAGTTCATTGATATGTTGAGTGGACACCCCAATCCTAAAATCAAAATATAGGATTTCATCAAACCTTTCAACTCAGTTACTACAATTCCTATATTGGTAGTCTACATTGATGAAAATAAATTTAATCAACCATGAAAATCATGATAGAATTCCTTGGAAATTGAATGAACCATAATATTGTCTTGTCGTGAACTTGGAACTATGGTTCGAATTTAACAAATGTACTTGAATCGTATGTCTATAGAAAAATATACAATTGAGATTTTTTTCATTTTTGTATAAATTTAAAATTATTAACTTTATTACAATATTTTTAATATAATGTGGATTTACAAAACTAATTAACAATGTCTTTGATAATATTTTTCCTTATTCAAAATTATTTTAGATATATTTTGAATGCATGTTAATTTAATAAATAAAATATTCATGAAAAACATCTATAATGAAATAACCATGAAAATTTATAGATATATAATAATATAGTTGTAATTCTATGATCTTCAAATAATGGTCAATTTATCATGAATATGATAAATCGACCATCCGCCAAGGGGAGACACACAGATCTAATTAAGGTTAATGTTACAACCATAAACAGTTCTACCTATGTACTTTTCATGTATTGCTTTCTCTTAGGTTCTAATTCTAATCTGCCTCCACTGGCATGGTATCTCCACCAATTACATACGATTCTACTCGCTCATAGGTGGAGGAAATAATGGGTTAACAAAAAATAAACAATTTCCAGGCATTCCCAAACATAATGAGATGAGAGAGGACACATAAGAAAAAAAGTTAATTTATCAATAAATTAAAAGAAATCAATCATATACAAATGCCTTTTCAATTCTCAAGACACTACATATGCAAAAAAATATTTATTTAGTTAAAATGGTATTCATTTATTAATCTTTATTGTTTAATATAAATATTCCTTAATTCGATTAAGTATCTTCATTAATTAGTAAATGATTTTTAATTAATTACCATTCAAGTTTCATTTATATTCTCATCAGTCATAATTCTAAACAAACTGAATTAATTGAATTCAAATTAACTATGTACATAAATTTACATTGGATGTAATTCAGTGATTACCTATCCGAAGCAACCCAACTAGTGTTATACGAATGTATTAGTTACTATTGTGACATATAGAATACAAGAATTTTCATATACATTAATGATATTTATAATGAATCTAATTAATACATGAATAACACGAATTTTATGTAATGAGCTATTATTCAATGAATGTAGAGTAATATATGATATACATATATGATCATCGTAATGAAATTATATATATATATATATATATATATATGTTAAAACCCATCACATTTTGTTTCATACGAACTTAGTGACCACACACACGAACATGTGGATAAGTCTTACATTGTATAATAAATTAAATTTAACTATATATAATTTGGACTATGTACGAGGCATGAACAAGTGATCTACACACCATGTACATCTCTCATGGTCTATCTATGGAACACTCATAGGGAATATGTGCGTAAACCATGCCTTGTGAAAATAAGAGTACCTAGTATTTACAATGATCTACCTGGCGTGTGGTCTCCATGTTACATAGTTACAATATATTTTGGTCTTGTATCATAATACACATCCCGTATGTTACTCAAATGTATACACATCGTGTATGTGGGAAACACGACATGTACTCTAGCTGACTGTGCACCAGGATGCCCTAGTCAACATGGGGTGTATGAAATTAAAATCAAAACCTTTATTCAATGTACACAGTTCAATTTAAGTATAAATTAATTATTATTTTATTTATCACTAGTACACTCTGTGTATGTCTAGTTACATAGTTGTACTCTTATGTTATCCATCTATAATCCTTGGAATCTATAGATGGGTTCTTTAATTTTATTTCACTCATGACATTAATCCTTTTGAATATATCTATGAGAAATGAGAGAGAAGAATAAGATCTGACAATTCAGATTAAATAATTATTAATCATGAATTGAAAACTAAATAAAAAATATATAAGTCAATCATAATTTTATAAATTAAAAGTATTTAATTGACTGCCAAGATAATAAATTAAATATAATCAATTAAAATAGGAAAGGGATAGAATACTAAAACCAATAACCTGATGAACACATATAATTTATAATTAATTTAATAAATTAAATATTTACTATATGTGAATTATTTTTCCATTTATGGATCTCACAACATACCTAAGAATTATTTTCATTCGGTTGTTTGAATAAAGAGTAGATTCCCTCTAGTGGTGATCCACAGGTTTTCCCAAATCAATGAGCATTGTCGTATGATTCTTTAGGGTATGGAAGAAAAGATCACATCAGTTCCGTTATTCGACATTGATGGCCATGAAAATAAAATAAAAATTATTCTCCTTGATTTTCCTCTAATAGAGAGTGGGATGTGGTGGAAGATCACTCTCTATTCATAGGAGCATTCTTAGGAAGTGACATCACTTTGTCATGAGAGGATTCTCCCCAATTATCATTGTGTACAATCAAAACAAATGAATTTCTTCTCTATGGAAATAATATAATTGGGTTTATATATACCTAGGGTTAGAAATAAATAATTTTTCATGTTCCCCTTATTTTTTATTTAATCCCTTTGGGAATTCCATATCTATAATAATAATAATATTTTTATTATTTCCTTGACTTGTGTATAGCATGAGGATTAAACTAAATATTATTTAACCAAATAATAGTGAATATATATCATTTATCACTAAGAGGTTGATATCAGTCTCCATTCATCCCCTACATTTGTCTGGTATTGAATTATTACTATTTATTTATTAAGTAAATATCACGCAATTAACTTCTAATTAATGAAAAAATTATATTCACCAAATAGATACTAAATATAAAATATATGTTCTTCACAAAATACATTCTCTCAAATAACTAGTGATGGAACATAAGTGATCAAGAAAATATGAATAATTTTTAATACAAAAAATTGAATAATATCTATTCATCTTATTAAATATTAAATAATAATATAATTACTTAACTGATATTACAAAAACACATTGTGTGTGACCCATTAGGCCACATTTTGCAATGGAATTAGGTGAAGTAACATAAATCCATGGGTACCATATTGTAACATTCCAAGGAATCCATAGAGAATAAATTAATTCTATAATAACAAAATTCCACATATATATATTTACTATATAATATAATCCCTTGATCAAAAATCTCTAATCAACCAAGTTTCATGTTGGTTGCATTAACCTTGGTGCTTAATGAATCTATCTTTGAATTCCCAGAAATTGAAACACTATATAGAACCCAATGGCCATGGATTTATTTTGGTTATATTATTTCTATCAAAATGCCTAATATACCGCCATCTATTAGGTTATATAATTGAAAAATCCCTTTCTCTCGATATTATTTATTGAAATATTATTCATATACCTCCCAATATATCAATCCTCACCCCGAATATATGTCACCTCATTTTTTTCAATAAATAATTTTATGCTATTTATAATAGTAATTAATAATAATCGTAATTTAAAAAAATGAATACACAAATATGTATATAGAAACATTCATTGAATCATATAAATGTATAATTCCTACACGCAGATCATGTTTTCATAATATCCTAAACTGGATATTACCAAGGGAGTAACCCATGAGAAGGTGCCCCATATTTTTATGTGTCTCGTCACCTAATAGAATATATCAATTATGTCCCAAATTCAATATCACCATTCTATTTAAAATATATTTAATAATAGTTTTCTTGAACATATGGGTTCTCATCATGGTAGGGAAATCGTATAACCATTTAGCATGATAACTAATCGTAGTACATTATTGCATAATGTGTTACAAAAAATAAAAATAATTTGTGACAAAGATTTTTTTAATATTGATTAATATAAATTTATGTTTTTTAGATTTATAGAAAATTTTGTTCTAGGGAACAGTGGAATTGGAGAACCAACTCCATCCCTATAGAGCTCCCCTCTCCAATAATGCTCACATGAATAGAGAGTGTCCCCCCTCCACCTCCCACTCTCATGTATAGAGAGATTAAGGAGAATGCTTTAGGAGAGATTCACACGATATTTCTAGTAATATGACCCAAGTGATATGATATTTTATTCTAGTACTTGGGTATTACAATGGAGACGTTTAGAAACATGTGGAACACGTGCAGATCAAAACCTGAAGAAATATTCTCTTGATTCATTAAATGAAATTTCTGTATAAAGATGATCTACAATCAGATCTATCAATGAGGGAATAATTTCAATATTATATGTCATTAATTAATGAAATTGATTATTTATATTATTTTATTATCCAGTCCACATTTTCAAAAATTATATCGATTTTTTTATTTGATTATGTTGACGAAAATGTTTATTCTCTTGTAGATATGGGATGATACATCAATCACGAAAAAAAGGTTGGGTTTGACCCATCAGACACATCCACTACTCCTATAGACAACAAATGTTATCAGATCTTGGGTAATAAATATATTATTTTAAAAGTTCTCTGTATTATTTATTTAATATATTGTGGAACCCCATGGAAATAAAAATAATAATTTTATTATTTCCATTAAATATGATTAACATTAGAATAAATCAAAATAGTATTTAATTTTACTTTTATTAGAAAATATATCATTCATGAGAGGGGTAACAAAGAAAAAATGTATAGTTCTATTATAATTTTCTTCTATGAAGTTGATGATTATGATAAAGAAAAGTCGGTAAAATAACATATTCTAGAGGACTCTGTGTGTGTATTAGTTCATAAAACCCAAGTACAAAGTAGGAGAAAATGAGATGTAAGATAATCATTGAGATATAGGTTTTAGTCACTTAATAATGTTATTCATTATGTGTTTACAATGATGAACTTCTCTACCACAAATTGGTAGAAGAGAGAATAAAATGAAAAAAATGTCAAGAAACCATGAATTATGAAATTTATTGCAGTTTTCAAAACATTGGATGGTTAATGATCAGTACACCAGTGGATGTAAATACACTTGGGTGAAGATTGGTATTTAAGGGGAGACTAGACATATAGGGTATATTAAATTGTTATAATGAATGGATAATGTCTTAAGGGTTTAAACTACATCAAGGAAACGTCAATGTTGAATCATTTTTACCAGTTTTTATATTTAAATCCATCGGATTCATACTTTATATAACAGTGTACCATGAATAATATATTTTAATAATGGATTTTTAACATTCAATCCATAATGGGAACCATCTGGATGATATATAAATGACACAACCAAATGTGTATGTGACTCGAGGTGATGAAACAAATATTTGAAAGTATCATAGATCCATTTCCGTAATGTATGAAACATCCAGTTTATGGAAAAATCGAATTGATGATTCTATAAATGAATTTTTATTAATTAATAACAAATGTGAGACATGTTTTTATATGAGAATTAGTAGAAATTTAGTCGTTATTCTAGTAGTATATTTTGATGACATATAACTTATTGGAAATGAAATAAAACCATTACAATCAGTTAAGGATTAATGTAAAATGTTTTTCTCATTGAAGGACATAAGTGAATTAGCCTGTAATAGAGGGATCAAGATCATTTATGATAGATACAAGTGATATCATGGAATAAGTCCATTAATAAATATTGAACATATACTAATCATATTTAGTATGGAATAATATATGATGGGATTGGTTCCAGTGTCACTTTGTTTATATCATTATAAGAAAATGTGTAATCAAACAAAATTTTACAACAAGAGAATGATTGAGATACTATTCATATCATAAATAAGATTAATAATTTATTCCATGTTATGTACTATACATGATATTTTCTATGAAATGATCATGGTTGGATAAAATCAAAAAGATTCTGGATAACAACATCAATCATCTGTTAAGGATATATTTACGTATCTAGAACGATCTATGGATATGATCATGATGTGTGGAGGAGATTAAGATCTATTCAACATGGGTTATACCGATTATACTATCTATATAGACCCTAATTATCTTAATTCTTTGCCAGGATATGTTTTCTACCAAAAAAGAGGAGTTGTGAGATGGAAGAAATCAAGGTAGTTGATTTTCACTGATTCCACGATACGTTAGGAGTATGTAGTTGATTATAATGAATCCAAATAAGAATTTTGGATATGTAACATGGTCCAAGATATTTATTTAGTACCTATATGTATAGACCCTATGACATTGTATTGTGATAATACTAGATGATAGTCAACTGTAAAATAGTCAAGGTCAAAACAACAGATAAAAAATATATTTCTGAAGTATCAACTATGAGATATTTATATAGCAGGTATCAATTTTTAGTTAGTACTATATTGAAATTACAAACATAGTGGAACACATGATAGAAGAACAATCTCAGCTGAAGAATGAGAATCATTTGAGATATAGGAGACTGAATGTTGTCACCAATTGGATCTAGTTCAAGAGGGTGTGTGTTGGGGTTGGTTCCCAAGAACCAAATTAGTTTTACTTTGTGATTATCAATATTAATATATTTTAATATAAATATACATATTATCCAGAATTTATTTCTTTTATGAGTGACATAGTAAATGATAATTTCCAACAAATAGATGTCTCACAAGAATTTCATACCAGTTCTAAATGATGATGATATCCTTGAAGTGATACAAAAATATTCTTAAATATATGTTATATATATATAAGATAAAATTTTAGGGACCAAATTGATATAGATTATTTGGGGTGGAGACTTGTAATATAATGAGGCAGCTTCTCATGAAACAAGCCATTGGTTATATCTTGTGTTAGATATTATGAAAATGATACCCTTCTGTTAGAATTAAAATTTTTTATTTGTCGTCTCATGTTCCTATCTACAGACTTGTGTGAAAATAAATTGAGTATAATATTTTTATTAATGTGTATTGTGAGTCACACAATATTATTTATAGATTAAATGTTTGACAACATGTCTTTGAGGCAAGGTAGGATAAATTTGTGATGCCTTGAGTAATATTTCAATATTTAGTGACGTGAAAAATTATTTTCCCTTATATTCCTTAATGTAAATACATATATTAGTAAAATGTCTAGATATTATTTTTCCTAAATAAATCCACGGTCATGGTGTGATATAGGTAGGTTTAATTTTGAAGAATTCAGAGTAAGATACATCGAGAACATAAGTTGATGACACTGACATGAATCCATATTGATTAGATATATATCATTAAAGGGATTATATAACAAATTAATATTTTTTATAATGTATTATTTCAGGTGTCATCAACTTCATTCAAAATAGGATAATTATCATATTTCTAGATTCTAGACTTGGACATTATGCATCTTTGACTAAGGCCACTAAGAATGATGATTAGAGGGTCATAGAAAAACGGTATCAAAAATCACAGTTAAATAATATATTTATATTTATTATTTTATGAGATAAATAAATATTATTCCCACACTTGGTTTAATAATTGTTATATTTTTATTGATTTTGTGTATTCATTTTCCCTTTATTCAAGAGAATGTAATGTGAGAGAAATATATAATAATGATTTATTTTTTATTTAGTGAATATAATATTTATTTATTTTTTGTCGAATAAAAGAGTGATATTTATTTTATAACTAAATAGTCATTAGTCAATGCTTGATCAATATTTTCAAGGAATTGTTTTCTATATTTAATGGTTTGATGATAAATAACATGTGATGAATATTATTAGGGTACATAAAAATTAATATAACTTCAAAAATTACAAAAATGTTGGGAAATGTTTTTTTATTGACATAGGGTTATATATAAGATTAAATAAATGAAAAGGAGAAAATTTAATATGGATTAAAAGGATCTAAAATTTCCATTGGTTATGGAAATGGGGGTTCAGGATTTGATCACGACTGTAACAGGGTTATCAGGGGGACCAGATGGTTGCTTCCACCTTAAGGGTTCATCTTGGATTTGTGGAGGCTTCTGATAAAGGTGAAGGAGATAATTAGAATCTATTTACATGGATTGATATCCATCGTTTCATGCAAAAGGACCTACATAGAGAAGTTCTTGTTAGGGTTTTATTTGAATTTCTTTCTCCTTATGAGCCTACACCACATAATGACAGCGAAATATATTTCTCAGGCGATGGTGAGGAGACTCCGATTATCCATCACATGACATGTAGGTATG
Source organism: Viscum album (assembly GCA_963277665.1). Lineage (NCBI taxonomy): Eukaryota > Viridiplantae > Streptophyta > Magnoliopsida > Santalales > Viscaceae > Viscum > Viscum album. The sequence continues at coordinate 1,219,998,120 of OY728159.1, forward strand.
GTTGGATCATCATCAACATACATAGATAAATGACCATTCAATCTGGGTGTGATCTATCAACCACAAAATATATATCCCATGGGAAGCTTGGTTGAACTCCATCAGCCATCACAGGATTTATTAGGACAATATTATTGATTAGGAACGTGTCGAATGGAATGTGATTGACATTTTAAAGAATAATATCAAGTATTATTGGTCTATATATCATAAAAAAATTAATAATACATTTAAATACTAGCATATCTGGTGCTGGTTTATATGGTGATCATTTCATATTAAGATGATAACATTAATAGTCTAAAATCCCAAATGTGGATAGATGAGGAGATGGTGGAAAAGGGGACACACATGATAGATAAATGACATTACATGAAAAATTTAGTGTGAATTTGGTAAAAATAATATCTCTATAATGCTGGTAAAGATAAATAGACCTCACCCTTGATCGATGGGGTCGGTCTTTATGGTAAATTTTCAATAGAGAAGCATCAATATGTGAATTACCCCCAGAAACATTGATTTGTTTATTTTCATTTTCCTAAATGATTGAAAGTACCACATTTTCCATATTTTAACACATAAATCATATTGATGACAACACAAATGAAAAATAACCAATCCCACATGATTCATGCTCTAAATGAAAAATTAGGGATGAACATATGATTTATCATTTCTTTTGGGTTGGGATACATTAGTTTTGAACTCTGGGATTGCTATTTCTAACTGAAAATTATAAGTTTTAATGTTGATTGGGATTATATCTAGGTAATGGGGGATCTCGGAAATATAAAATTACATTTCCAACATTTTCAAGTACATGATCGAGTAAATTCAAGAGATGTTACATTCTACCCATATAAAAGGGATGTATATAATGATTAATTCTGCCTGATGTATGGATGAAAATTAGAGTGGCATGATGATATATTTTAATTAATAATCATGTTGGAAAAAATCACCACACTTCATATCTATGAATTGGTATTATAAAATTGGGATGGCCACTTACTAAATTCTAAAAACGGGTCATGTTTGAAAATCCCATCCAATTTCTGATAGGGTTCTATCATAGATGGTAGGATTGCCAATTTTTCCAGACACCATTCCTATTAAGGGATTAGATGTGGATGTGAATGAGGAATAAAATATGGGGCACATGAAGGGTGAAAAATATATGATGGGATGTTCGAATACCTTCCACACACAAAGAGTTATACAAAGGAGACTTAGAGCACATTGGGTAGGCATATTTAGATGACCAAAAGTTAAACAAATCATCATGGGGAACATCATCTCAAATGAAAAATTATGGTTGAAAAAGAAGAAGGATGAGGAATGTGACCGAAACTATGGTAATATTCATCTCAAGTGAGAGCCTAAGGAATATAATTTCTTTTGGTCATGTAAGGTGATGATATACCTATGATTTAGCAAGTTGCGGTGAGAATTTTGGATACATAGTTTAATGACATATGGTGGGGACAATGTATTTCCTAGTTTGACATCAATTGATTATGATGTAGTATGTCAGGCTTCTTCACTGTGCATATCAACACTTCTTCCACATGTCAGGATAAGAGGGCTTCCCATGTATATTTCATGGGGCTTAGTTACAATTTAGCATAATGGGAATGGACATTTATACCAGAATGAATGGTGATCCTAGGATTCCTTTCCTCATTGAATATTCCAGAGACACTCTGTAAGCAAACAATTTATTTTCATGTTTTTTGGACCAAGGATTTCAGTTTAATTTCATAAATCATAGACATATTAAAAATATTATAGGTTCATACTAATAGGACAATGAGGATATTTTTGGAAGAATTGTGCATTACGTCAAATGAATATTACTCAATGTGAATATAGGGGCCATGGAGGCCACCCAATGAATCACACAACACCCCTAGGAAAAATTACACATAGTTAAAGGTCATGACAATTAGACTATGGATTTGATATTAATGATATATATCTTATACCTAGAGAGGATACACTATAAGGACATATTTAGAATTGAATAGTGGAAACACAACATCATTGGAAGGCCAAGGGGGACCAACATTACACAAAAAATTCATACGGTGATTCACAAACAATATAATGTCATTATTTTTGGACTTGGGATCTACACATCGTTTTTGTACATAGTGTTTGGGCCATTGATTTACTTATTAGATAAAAAATATTTGACTTTTTATATCCTTAATGTATAAGTTTGGTGAAAAAAAATTATATAATTAATGTGAATGGAGGGCTAAAATATGTCGTCTTCCACAAAACACTTTCATAAGGATTCATACATATAGTTTAGAGTCGTGATTCATGGAAATGGGATCCTATTTTAAGCTCACTGGTTTTTTAACATAGGTTACCCTATATTGTTTGACATAACAAGAAATATTAGTAACCCAATATGAATTGTGGTCTGAGAAGGCGTGTATTCCATCTGAAATGAAATGGGATGGTTGCAATCAATTTATGTTCATGTCTTTCAGACTACGGATCGTAGTCTATGGTCATATACCTTGGACGTATTTTAACTAGTTTATGATAATAAATCTTGGACAAAGGGGTACCTCGAATTCACACATGTAGTTTTGTCAATTGAAAACATGTTGGGAACAAGGGTTAATTAGGGCCCAACACGATAAATGAATTAATGTAGGTTCTTTTAAAAATTAGAGTGTCATAATCATTAGACAGGGTGTAATATCCCAGATACTCATTAAGATGAGTTTTTTATTACATTATACTTTATGATCTTTATTTTGGTATAAAAAGTATTTTCTCAACTTCATGTGAAGACCTAGATGGTGTTCTGGGGGTTCAGAACCTGAATTAGGAAGAAAAAGGAATTATCATGGCATGTTACATGTTTTGACAATGGTGAGTCAGAATCATGTTGAAATCCTAGGTTTCTAGGTAGGATCCAATATCCTGATAGTATCATCCACAAAAATTGCCCATGGTTTGGAAAACTATGTGTCTAAACTGTGTGGTACAGTAACTTTGAGAAAATTAAATAAGTTCCATTTACAGATTTTATGATCCACTCAAGATTTTCCTCCATTATTCTCACATAAACCCTAGTGATGCCCCATATGATTCAATAGCTTCCACGTATCATTCTTTATGTTCTTTGGGACGTTTGGAGTGACTTTTTATGTAGATTTACGATCTGGGTATGTCTAATACCACTATTTTTCTCTTTTTAGTTTGAAGGTTGTATCTCCTTCTTCTATCTATCAGAATCTCTAAAGCCATTCCTTTATGGTGAGACATTGGTTTAGGCGTCAATGGGTGGAAAATCGGGATCTAATGCCTCAATTAGGAGTTATATGACAATTGGTTTCAGGGTCGGTGTTCTGTAAGTTATATACTATAGTTTATTCATAGAACCTTGCATTTAGGGATTCATTCATATTTCCCTTATGGAGGTGTTCCATATTACATTAACATGATGTGTTGTATTGGGTGTCTAAAATATTAATTAATCCACACTTGATCCCCATGGGATGTAATGAGGATTACATAACCAAATTAGGGCCACCAATATAGTGTTATGGACCTTCCGATTTGGTTAACAGAAATTATAGGTGTGAAATTGACTTATAATGAAGTAGTGACATAATATTTAGGTTAATTGGTTTCTGTAATGAGTTATAATGGATGGTCGATAGTGGTTTCCCTTATGGGTAATGGAAAAGGGATAATTTGGTTGACATTTAAATCGGTTAAATAGGATCAATGGAAATATGATTAGGAATTTTGTTTTCACTTGAATATGATTGGTGAGTTAGGCATGAGAACAAGGAAATGGATATAAAGTGTTATGAGATATAAAATAATAATGATTCAATTTATTTATGCATATTTTTAATTTCCAATTTTATAATATTGTTTTGATGTTACATATGATAATGTATATGCTTGTTTAGAAGTGGTTAATTGTGGTAAATGATAAATAGTCATGTGAACATGGCATGGTAAAGTGTCTTATAGACATGAGGTTCTATGCACATGGGTTGAGTTGGATCGAGTTTCTAACTACACCCTGAAATTCATGGGATTGAGAAGTTGACCATGTTATATTCCCCAAAAAGACTCATTCCACCAAGACTGAGGCTTCGTGGTGAGGATTATGAGGTTATTATAATGTGATTCTTAGTGATATAGGACATAATATAATCTACATATATTTTAGGATATTGGACATGCCTAATTATTTGATCTCATGAAGAAGGTATTTCAATCCAAGGGATGCCAGAGTAGTAAACCTGGATTCAATAGTAGTATAATTTTAAAGGACGTTAGTCTATAAAGAATTATTAAACTATTTAACATTACTTTACATTACATAAGAATTACATGCACTATCTAGTTTTACTGGAAATTTTTTTGACACTATTGGTGGTGGCCTACTGAGTTATACTCATACCCTACTTGGGCCTCAATTGGGTAGCTGATCAGATTTCAGCGATGTAGGTCATGAAAAGGGAAAGGGTCCAATGATTGTGAAGTGTGTCGAGTTTTCTATTTGTATAGATGAGGTTTGTAACATGCATCTAGGACCATTTTGGTGGATTCCCACATTTTTTTATCTTTAGGGTATTGTTTAAATGGAACTATATCATGTAATGTTATTTTTACTCTTGGATATGATTTGTACCCTATTTTTTAGTGGTTTATTTATGAAAGTTTTTTATTTATTAAAACTGTTTCACTATTTAAATACATTTCTGATGTTGTTTAAATTATTTTATAAGGTATTGTCTCACTAAATATCATATTAGACACTACTTTCATGTCAGAATCCTTTGGTGTATGCGGAGGCGCGTGTGATGTCATGTGGTGACCTGGATCGCAACACTGGTTTAGTGGGTTCTAGGTCGGGGATATTACAAATTAGTATCATTGGATTCATTTATTATTCTTAATATTTTGGGATGGTATAGACGAGTTTTGGAATGTGTCAAGCATTTTTAATGATTACGTTCATGGGAGTATCTAACCGATGTAAGAGGGAAAACCCTAGTCACCCTAGAGGGTATTGTTGTTCATGTTTCATGTTGTTATATTTGATGATATTTCACCATTGGGTGATGCACATGTTGTTAAATTTGAATGTTTAATTATATTTCTCTCATGGCCATTTGGGTATGAGGATGTTCAATCATGCCTCATTCTAGGAACCTATATAGTTAAGTGGCATGAATCATGGTAGGTATAGAGACAAGATAGGTGTGTGGGATATAATGGTTAGGGTGTATTTGTTTTTATTAAAAGTAACGAAATTGTTCCCAATATGATGGTATGAATGGATAAAAAAGGGAAGTGAAAATGTCAACTATTAATTAAAAAATGGTGGTTGATAATGAAGTAAAAGTTGATTAACATATTGTATGATTAAATTGTGAAATGGAGAATGATTTGAATTGTTGTAAAAGATAAGGCTTGTAAACATGTGAATTATATACATGGGTTATCCATGAAATTAAGAGAGATATACAAGGGTAGTGATCTGGTTGTGAGGGGGGGCGTTTGGGTAGTGTATGTGAAATGTATTGATTATGGAATGTGATGATCTTACATATATATTTTCCTTTTCTTAAAATCATTATGCTTGCGTTCTAAAGATCATTTTTGGAATTGTTGATAAATTAAACCTCGAATATGTGTGCCTGTTGGGCAATAGAAGGATGTTGTTGAGAATGCTCCTCTAATAGTGGAGAATGTGATTGTGATGATACAAGAGGATAGGGAAGAGATGTTCCATGAGAACATTTGAAGTTTTATTCAAATTATGGAATGGGACACAGGGTGGGATTCACTAAGTATGTTTGAGCTGGCCAGGGTGATTCAGTTGTAGCACCCTTCGATGTTTACTATAGAGTGGTGAGATATAGGTCGTGGTGTTCTTGGTAGAGTCCATCCAAACTATTAATCACCATATAAAGACTCCTATTGAGAATAGATTCATGTTAAAGGCCTATTTTTTATAGGAAAATGAAATCATTAGTAGGGAATCATGGTTTATATGGATAATACAAATGAATGATGTGGAAATATATTCAGGATAATTTTCATCAGAATATATACCCATAAACCTTGAGGTAGGAGAAGCTAGTAGATTTTATGAGGTTGAGTAAGGGGACAACTTCAAAAATGGATTATGCTAATCGTTTAAATGATTTGAGATGAATTAGTCGAACATTGAAAGGAGACGAGATATAAGTGACAAAAAGCATCCAAGATGGGATGAGACACGAGATAAGGTCCTAGGTGAATATCGTTCTTCTAAACATGTTTTCTTGTGATGTAGATCCAACCCTTATATTGGGGGTAAACCCAAAGGGATCTTTAGGTAGTGAACTTGTGGCACTAGCTAGGAAAGAAAATCATGCATCTCTTGATAGTTGGAAGCACCATTTTGGAATCCTTCAGCATGGTTGGATCACACAGAGCTATAAAAATAGGTGGTTAGTTTCTTAGGGTAGTGAGTAGGTATTTTCATATTTGTGTTTAAGGTTGGGGACAATGTTAATCTGGTGTCCAAACCCACTAGTCGTTTACTTAGTAGGTAGAAAGATGGGCCACTTGCAGGGGATCTACAAAAACCCATGAAATTCATAGAATTATGATGGTCAGGGGAAAATGTTAAGAGGATGTAGGGGTCATCTTCCTCGTATCATGTAGACAGTTGGAGATCCATGGGTCAAACTAGTAGAGGTGGTGGATGTGGTACTCTGGGGTGAAATCAACCATGTAAACAGGGAAGGGCAGTGTAGGGTACTCAATTTAGAGCCCAACATAAAGAGGAAGGTCATCTCCATGATGTTCAGACAACACCTAAATGTGGTTAGGTAGGACCATCTCTTGTTTGAGGAATTATTCATGTAGCTTCCAATATTTATATTGTATTATTTGGTATAAGAGCAATGAATTCCTTCAGTTCTTCTAAGTTCGTTGTATTGTTGGGCTTAACCAGAAAGATTATATGTGGGGAATGTATCTTGTTACTCAGTTAGGGTTTGAGTTGAGGCCCTCAGGCAGTGTATGGGTCACACTCTATAGGTTTGTGGGTATCATTTTCTATGTGATCTGTTTGTCCTAGAGATGTCAGGTTTTGACTTATTCCAGGGGATGGAATGGATGGTGTCATATCAAGACCATATCAACTACATCAGATGTTGGGAAATGTTCACATCTATCTATGGAATCACTTATATCCTTTGTGGTGAATATAATACTTGATCGGACCATGAATAGATGCCATAGTAGTAGTTGGGAGAACTCGTAGCCCATGAATCATGCCTTATATTAGATGATGGGGACAAAGAGCAACAATTCATCCCTCTTATTTTGGACAAATTTTACAATGTTTCTCCTAAATAATTCTCATCGTTACCACCTGAGAGATATGTTGAGTTTAGGATTTTGTTGTTCGTGGGAGCTGAGATTGTTTCAATTCCACCATATCGAATGGTGCCACAAGAGCTCTATGAACTGACAGACCAGTTTGATTAATTGGGAAATAAGGGGTTTATACATCCTAGTAGATCACCATGGGTATCTATTGTGATGTTTTCAAATAAGTGTTATACATCATTGAGAATAGTTGTTGATTATAGGAAGTTTAACGAGATTACCATTAAGAAATGATACCATCCTCCAAGAATTTAGGACATTTTTGATTATATCAATGGTGCGTCAATGTTTTCTATGATTGATTTGAGATCAGGATATCATTAGTTGAGGGTCAGTCCTTCTAATATACCCAGGATATCAATATGATGAAGGTACGGGTTGTATGAATTTCTACTGTTGCAATTTGGATTAACCAACACACCAGTTGAGTTCATGGCCTTGATGAACTAGATATTCCCCCACTATTGGGTTCAGTTTGTATTTGTCTTAGTTGATGACATTTTAGTGTACTCTATAACTCATGATGATCATTCTAAACTTCATGAAATTATATTTACTACACTAAGAGAGCATAGACTTTACACCACACTATCAAATTGTTTGTTTTGGATTGATGAGGTGCACTTTTTTGAACACATCATTTCTAAGTTAGGTGTGTGGGTGGATCCAGAAATGATACAGGTTTGGTGTCTTGGGAGCATCCCATTAACATTTGTGATGTTCTTAGTTTTCTGGTTTTGATCGGTTTTTATTGACGTTTTATTATTGATTTATCTCATTTTTTGTGAAACTAATGGTCCTAACAAAGAAAGGGGTTTATTATTAATTGTTAGAGTCTTATGAGAATGATTTTTGGGAGATGATGAAGTGGTGGAACACTACACCGATTTTGATCTTACCTGAACAAGGTAAGAAGCACACCTTGTTTTGTGACTTATACAATCTTGTTATTGTGGTAGTGTTAATGTAGGATGACAGATTTTTAGCTTATGGGTAAAGAAAACTATGGCTTTGGTAAAGAAATTATCCAACTCATGACCTGGTGCAAGCTGCTGTGATTCATTCCTTAATTTTTTGGATGAATTACACGATTTGTGAAAATTTCATGGTGTTCACTGATCATAAAAGTATATGGTACAAATTATCATAGTATTATTTGAATCATATATAGTGAAGTTGGGTTATATACCTACAATCATTCGAGATTTATTTGGTATACACACCAAGAAAAGTGAAAAGTGTCACTGATGCTCTGGGCAGGATGACTCATAATCAGGTGGTTCTGGAAGCCAGTACCTAGTGGAAGATGATGGCCTTATTTTAAGATGAATTTAGGGGTGCAGTATGGAAATAGGAAGATGACCCTTATGACTATGTATGTTTAATACACACTTTTGAGTCGAGTTAATGATAGTGATTTGGTGGATTTAGAGTTTTTTCCTTCAAAATAAAGTTATAATGGTTGGGAGTCACCATAGGGTCACATATTCAGTGCCATTGGATTTTATTATTTTCATAGCTGTGTTGTGGTACCATTTGATGTATGAGTGGAGTTGATGTGTGAGTTTCCCCAGTCAATATTGGCAGTGCATCCTTGTTTGAAAAATATGTACCATGATATTGGTAGATTGTTTTGGTGGACAAGAATGAAGAATGAAGCTGCGAGTTTTATGGGATGATGCCTTACCGGTCAATATGTGTTGGATGAACACGAGCATACATGTTGGTTGTTGTAGTCATTTCCGATTCTAGAATGGAAGTGGAATGATGTAATGTTGGAATTCATAGTGGGTGTTCTGAGGATACCTCCAATAAAGATGCAATTTGAGTGGTGGTATATTAGATGACCATAGTGGCCTATTTCTTGTTGACCCATGAGACTTATATAGTCAAAATGTTGGTATAATTGTATGATTGGGAAAATATTATAGTTGCATGGGTTATTGAGAAACATAGTTTCATATCAAGATCGATGATTCACCTCACTATTCTAGAAGGGACTATACAAGGAAAATAGTTTCCATGTGTTTTTTAGTACGAATTACCTCCCACAGAAAAACATGTAGTCAGGGTTTGAAATTAACGTGTTAGAAGACATGTTGAGATAATGTTTTCAGAAATTCATTAGATCGTGGTAAAGTCACATTTAACTTGATGAGTATGCATAAAACAATTGTTTTCAGTCTACTTTTCAAATGGATCCATTTTATGCACTCTATCAGACACCGTGTAGATCTGTACTGTGTTAGATAGATGCTTTGGAGTTTGAGCTGTTATAACCAAGTATATTGTATGAGACATCTTCAAATGATTTATTGATTCAAAATCATATGGAAATGGTTCAGATTAGATAAAATTCATATGCAGATCTGTGTCGTTGACCTCTAGATTTCATTTTTGGTGATAGTGTGTTTCTTTGAGAGTCTCCGAAGATGGGTTAGTTTCATATTTGGAAGCATGTAATGTTATCACATAGGAATGTGGGTCCATTTGAGATTGTGAATAGGATTGGACAGGTGAAAAACGGATTGGGTCTTTCACGGTGGTGTAGTGAGATGCATGATGATTTTGATGTTTTATATATCCAAAAGTATATCCTGGATTCGTCTCATGTGATCAAATCTAATGTTTCTATGTTTGATGTTGATGCATACTTTGAGGAGATTCTGATTAGAATTGTGGGTCCTATTGAGGTGGTGTTCTGGGAAAAGGTGGTTTGTTTGGTTCGTGTTCAATGGAAGAAAGGAAATATTTTATAGGGGACTTGGGAGTAGGAATCATATATGCAGGCCAGTGCCCCTATCTCTTTTTCTTGAAAACTCTATTAATCTTGGAAGAGGAAGCTCTAGGACCATCCATCATATGGTGGGGAGGTTTTATAACCATATATCTCCTTTAATTTATGTTTTTTTTTATGTTCATTGTTTTGGTAATTATTAATTTTTTCCCACGTTCATGTGAGACCCTAATGGTGCTTTGTGGGTTCGATACTCAAAATAAGATGAAAAGGGGGGTTTGTGGGCATGCATCTTGGTTTGTACCTGATTTTTTGGAAACCGCGGGGAAATCCCAGGTAACTGGTAGAGGGGGTTGTTTCCATATATTTTCATCCTAATTGTTTTCCCATGCTACGGTACATCATGTAGGTAAACCATAAGACCTAGTAACATTGAGAAAATCCTAAAAATGCAATTATGATATTTTATGTTCCACATGGGATATTTCTCCTTTATTATCCCACTAACCTTAGTGACACCCCAAAAGGGTAAAGAGATTCCATGGATCAATATACCTAATCAGTGGCGCATTATGAATTTCATTTGTTGCGTATATAAGATCATAATAAGGCTAATCCCACTCTAGCTTCTCTTATTGGTTTAGGGGTTGTATATCTTGTTTCCCTCCATTCGAAGCTCCAATGCCATTCTTTTCTTGTGAGATTCAGGTTGAGGCATTAAAGGGTTGTCAACTCTATATCTAAGGCTTTTATTTGGAGTGTGTTCACTAATTTATTCTAGGTCAGTGGTCTAAATGTTATAACTAATATTTTATACATCGATTTTTGCATGTTGGGTTTAATTTTTTTTCCATTGTTGAGATATTATTGATTACATTAAAAAGATATAATGTATTGGGTGTCTAAATTATTAATTTAACCTCTCTTGATTCCCATGGGATGATAGGAGAATGAATTGACCAAATTAGGGCCACCCATAGGGTGCTCCAACCCTCATGATTTGGATACTAGAAATGTAAGATGTTAAATAGACTCATAATAATGTAAAGACTTATAAATTAGGTTAACTAGTTTATGTAATGAGTTATAATGTATGGTGTATAGTTGTGTTTATTGTGGTTAAAGGATAAGGGATTTTTTTTTACATTTAAATAGGTTAAATTGGATCAATTGGAATTTGATAATGAATTTTGTTTACACAAGAATATTCTTAGTGAGACAAGCATGGGAAATGGGAAATGGGGATTAAGTTTTACGTGATATTAATTTGAAATGTGTTAATGGATTGATGTATAATGTTAATTTCCAATTTTATTGATATAGATAGCATGTTGAAAATGTTATTTTTGATTTATATTGTGATGCGGTTAATTTTAGTGAATGATAAATTGGCAGAAGCACATGGAATTTTAGTGTAAAGAATAGACTTGAGGTTCAACTCCATTAGGTCGAGTTGGATAGATGTTCTAACTACATCCCCAAATGTACAAGTTAGGTAAGGGGTCGGATTTTTATTCCCTTAATGGGTTCATTCCACCTGGATAGAGGCATTGAGGTGAGGATTATGATGTTATTATAATGTGATTCGTAATGATAAGGGACTCGATATTATTGTCATATTATTGAGAATATTAATCATTCATAATACTTTGAAAACATGAATAAGGTTAATTAAACAATGAGACACCTAAGTAGTGATCTATTATTTTATAGTAGAATAATTTTATAGCAACATAGTCTATAATTGATTACTAAACTATTTACCTTTTCATTCCATTATGAACCACTTGAATTCACTATCTACTTTTATAAGACATTATGGAGATATCATTGGTGGTGGCCTACTAAGTTATACTTACAGCATTCTCGGACTATTTTTGGGATCCTGAGCATATTTCATGGATGAAGGTCATGATAAAGGAAAGGTACTCATGCTTGGGATTTGAGTTGGATTTTGTATGTGCAGAGATGAGTTACGGGCCATGGAGCCAAGAATGCATTGGGGATTCCACTGTTCTTATTTCTTTTGGGTTTTGTTTACATGGGTCTATAACATGTAATGACATGATTACTATTGGATATGGTCTGTACCAGGATTTGGAGTGTGTTATTTATTTATGTTTTTGATTGTTTTCTATTGTTTCTGATATTTAAATTGTTTTCATCTATGTCTTACTTTGTTAACGAAGGTACAATCTACTCACATATCCTATTTGAACCTCACATCAAGTTAGCATCCTCTGGAGTATGAGGGGGCATGTTTGATGTCAAGTGGTGACCCAGATTGGGGATCCAGTATAGTTGCATCCAGATTTTTGACATTAATCATGGACATAGAGATTATGTAAATAATGTTTGGAGCATATGAGATTCTGTGTCCCAAGATTTCTCAGGGGGGGGACATAATGAGGGTATGGAGTGGATAGAAAATTCCAATTGGGATCCCGAGTATTCAAATAATTAGAGGAGGATTAAGGAGAGGAATAACTTATATATGAGGAACAACATCATACCATGTTCAAAAACAGGGTTGATAGACACATAAAGTATAGATGATGAGAAAAAGTGTATGATCCATCGTTCATGGAGTTATACAGATAAGATCAAATATTTTTTGTTGGTGACATTGCGAGTACTATTCCCTAGACATTATTTTGGTCAATGTTCCATGGAAACATTATGTTAGATAGCCTTTTCATATTTCTGGGATAATGGTTACCCAAATCTGTGAATGAACAGAACAATGGATAATTGGTGAATGACCCATAGATATGTACATGGATGGGTTGAGGTTGAGATATGTTGGGGTATCTTGTTTGTGCTATGGTTTCCCTTTATTCGTTAAAATGGCTAATAATAAAAATTTAAATTTGGATGGAGGAATCAATGTTTTATATGGGTTAATGTAGGATTAATCCCATACATGTAGAATGATGCATTCAATTTTCAAATGGGGTATGGTCATCCCTCATTGAGATATATCCTACTATTACACATGGAATGGCTATAGATTTATGTCATTTGATAAGGACATTGAGGAGGATTATACACTAATGCTTCCCATTCCATTTATCATAATATTTGGGTTTGAGTGAATCATGGCCTTCTAATGGACCCATGTATGTGGATGGGGATTAATCTTAAAGGGAGAACCATGTAAGAGTTATGGGTAGACTAGAACTACATATAATTTTCAGTTTCATGGTGAATTCATGGATGGGACCAAAGTTGAATAGTCTTGGAGTCACTATGAATCTCATAATTATAATTGTAAAACCACAAATATTTCTTGAAAGGGGATGCACATGAATGGTGGAACAAAAGGGGTGAAACAAACCATGCGAATGAGGGTCCAATTACTTTTTTTCATAGTTATAAACCATCATAAAATATTTTATTGTCATAATTTGTGTGCTAATAGAGGGGGGTGTCGAAGATTCAGGTGTGCTCACAATTATTTTATAGTTGATGTGAATTAACCCATAGTGGTCGTAAAACAACGAAAATAGTCCTAATGAATGCATAGAAATTTTTTTTGTCATATTATATAGGGCATGGTATATAGTTTAAATTAATTTTTATTGGCATATGTAATATTTGTTTAATTTAAAGATATCTAGACAATGTATATATTTTTTTCCAAGGTTATGTGTATGTTAAATGAGGCAAAACATGATGTAAATAGAATAAAATGAGGTTCAAAAACTTCTGAAGTATTAAGAAGAAAATGATACATATATTAATGCCATAGTACATGCATTATGGAAGGAATCTAGTCAATTTTAATTCATGTCGCATGGACTGAAGCGATATTTGTACTGACTATGTTTATGCTGAAAAATAGAATTAAGAGAAGATGTGAATAGATCATTGGGGGGGGTTGATTACTTGTGAACACATTGAGATAAAATGAATGATTTTTAGGGTAATGATGTTGGGACCATATCTGGGGACCATGGGGACAATGTTTTTGTGAATTTATGTATGGGACAAGAGAAATAATTTCCATGAAGTGCTACATATCCCATTAGTATTATAGTCATTCCACACATAGTTCTAGAACATGAATATCTAATAGACCAACCTTATTAGGTGAAATCCTATTTGGTGATTGAATTGAGTCATATCAAGAATTCTATTTTGAATCCCATATATATTGTATGAGAAATCATGGTTTCAGTAAAGGTAAGAAATATCTCTAATAATGATACATCCTTGTATATGATGGGATATGACTGTTGTTTAACGAAATGTGTTGATGATTCATGGATCGTTAGTTTAATGTAAATTATGTTCAACAATGGGGGACTGAAAATAGTTTAACATCAACATAATTGGATATTTAGAAAATATATTATTGTTGTTTGTCATAGACCATTGAGTGATTAGTATTTTCACTTCCTAAAGCACAGAAAATGAATCATAGATTAAGGTCATATTGTTTTGACAAATGGGGATCTTAGTTTGGGGTCTTATAGTTCTTAGTATTGGTGAGTATATCAAAATGATATTTGTATTGAAGGTGGATTGACAATCCCTATTTGAATTGAGGTATAATATGGCACACTGCTGCAGAACAAAATCATAAGAAAACAATCTCACAACATAATGTTGTTTTTATTGTACATAGAATCATTGTTTAAGGTCATATAGTTTATAACAAGGGGATATACTCTTGCAATAAATTTCGCATGAATCATGGAATTGGTGAGAGGTGTGATACACTCTCCAACTATAGTGACCACATAGTATTCTCCATTTTAATATAAATATTAAATTATGTATGGTCTGTACCACTTGGTTTATAACAATATTGGATATATTCTAGGTATAATTAACACTATGAGAGATAATCCCATGTCACCCACACAAATTTATTAGAGGAAAAACTTCTTGTCAAAATATTTCACCACCTTGTTTTGTTAAATTTCTATATTTTTCATGGTTTGGAGACTTTTCCCTTTGAGGGAATGCATATTATAAAGGTAGATGTTTTTATATTTTCTTGAATCATCTGTTTAGAAACGTTCATTTGGAGAGAATGACATTGATATTCATTGGTTAGGAATAAAACTTATATATACTAGAATATATGTGGTCGCTTGTGTGGAATTTTGATCTATCATCCGATAAGATGAAATGTAGTTTTGGGATATTCTAGCCAACTATTTTTCGGTTTGGCCTTCTATCTATAGTATAATATTACAGAGTGTCTTCTCAAATTCCTTGAAATATCCATTATCCTATAATTGGTAGTACGAATTAAGGCTAGAACACATTTTTCACATGGATTAAAATTACATTAGGTTATAATCCAATACCATGGTACCACTATAAAAGGTAATGGAATAACCAACTCCAAGTTTGTAGATGATGTTAGAGATAATGTAATCAATGAAGTATTGGTCCATAAATTCCATAAGGTTAATAGACTCATTAAACTTGGTGAATAAGTACATTGATGTTAAAAGTGGTCTAAAGGGGTTAGCAATCACTTGTTGATATGGTTCCATAATGTCAATTCCATAGGCTCTAATGTTCAATGAATTATTAATGGTGAAGAGAAGATCATGTGGTCGATGAAAAAATATGTCATTAATAGGACCTGTGTTTTACCTCCCAGCATACTAAAAATAATCATGGATCATTGGGTTTCATAATCTGTATAGTCACAATATCTAGTGGGAGGGTATCAATTTTTTCGAGAGGGTTCCTCATGAAATCACATGGATATACTTCATAAGTTATGAAATAATTCCTCCTTGGATATATGAGAGGCTAATTCCATTTATAACAGGTCTTTGGAGATTTATTTCAATTTTAGGCCCTCTATAGAGTTTGAAATATGTTTAACTATGATAGATACACTCATGATCAACACGGTTGGATGGGAGAATTTCATGCTGAATGTACTCAATAAAATATGTTTTCCATTTATATGTTTACATTATAGTGGGGAAACATGTGGGTCCTGATGACGTAGCATCAATTCTACTAGGTTCACATATTTTTTTCATCTCCATCTCGAATGACAGTAGTAATGAACCTATAATATGTATAATGGTTGATTACGACATACTTTTCAAGCTCTACATGAGACGTAGATAAAATGAACAAGGAATCAGTGTGACCATTCTCGGATTGATGCACATGGGATACTTCCATCTCACAATGATACTGGGCTCCCAATTATGAGTTCACTCCATAACGGTGATGAGCGATGACTTTATAGATATGTAGTTACCATTTTTATTTTCAATTACTAGTTTAGGGTCTCCATTTACATGAAATATGGGGACATAAATCTCAAGGGCTATGTTAATACTAGTAATGTGATCCCAATACCTTTCCTCACTATTGGTGCATCCTTCCAAGAACATGACCGTGTATAGAAGGATATTATGTGGTGGGGTGACAAAGACAATATTTAATTTGATTATGCTTTTCTTGATATTTTAGATACTTATACCGGTATGTATCTAGGAGGAACCATAAAAATTAATATACCAATATGGAATAGAGGGATCCACTAAGAGGATATACTTTTATAGTAAATCAGCATCTAGAGGATGCTCTTCAGGGCTGAAATGGTATTCAGGGAGACTTCAAATTCAGGGACCCGGATGGCATTCTACAGAATAAAATTGTCGTTGATATCCTAATGGATCACTACCTAGAGTTCCAATCATCCCATCAGCATGGGGAAATTGAGAAATTAAATCAAATGGTATTCTTGGGACAGTATATGTATCTCATTATGCAGATGATAATGCTATAACTTCGGTACTATAAAAACTATTACACAAAAACTCTTCTCTTTAGAAAAGTACATAGTACCTATGTGATGTAGCACGAAACAAAAAATAATATTAACTATTCTCTCTAACTTTATTGTTCTTATGGTAAATAAGGGTTCTATGGGACTGTTCTATACTGGTAACCTCGAGGAATTTAGGATTTGCTGAGAGGGGTGGCATCAAAACTAGAGTTTGTAACATATACTGCTTGACTTCTACAATCATGTTCTTGAACTCTTCAAAAACTAGTATGGGGTTACACTCATTATGGTCCATGATAATGTATTTCACATGCCAGAAATATGTGATACAAATATATGTATTTAGAAAATGATGTTGCGGAGGCCTCAATACCCCTTGAGGTTTCTCAGGGTAGGAATTTTGTTGATTCCCTCAATCTTTATCGGGTCAATAATAATTCTACTATATCATAAAAATAATGATGGATAATTTCTTGGGGTAACATCAAATTCCCAAATCATAGTGGTTTATATTCATATTTTTTGGGCATTGGAAGTCAATCACGTTCTTAATGTCCCTAGGATTTTCCTGACGCTAGAGGTATCTTACTATCTTGTTATCCATTTAGCATTCTGAAAATGTGATGATTATTATTTTGAGTATATTACTTACAGACCACTAATATGTGTCTCAAAATTTCATCAAGAATAAATAATTACATGATATAATATAGTCTCTTATTGAACCTTCAATGTAGTAGAATTTTCATCCTTAGGGGCTATCAATATTTTATGAAACTATGAGTATCCAACAAGGAAAGGGAGGGCCTCGAACTCAGCTTCAACATTGAAAAAAACTCATTCAATGAAATAGTAAATCATCCTTCAGGCGATGGTGGTCGAGGATTCATAAGATGATGTATCATATTACCTACCTATTCCTCTTCATGAATGGGATGATGTTGGCCAACCACTTGGGGTACTGGAATTCCTAGGAAAATTTATATTTGATATTCTTATCAAACACTCCGTCGACCATTAAATAGTATGAGGGTCTGTATTTTTGGAGGGTACATGTGTAGTTTACAAGAGTAGAGTAATCATGTGTTAGGTAATTTCCAAAACAGGTTTTTTTCTATATTGATGATCAATATAAGATTTACACATATAGTATCATAATGATCAATGTGATTGAATCAAATAAAATAAACAAAGTACAATTCTTAGAACCATAGAAAGGATCATCACATATTATTTATAATTAATTTAATCAGTTAAATAATTACCTTGTTGGAAATATTTCCTCCTTCATTAGTCTTAAATAAGATCATCACTGTATTGAATTTTAATTTTAGGAATCATGATAAGACTCCCTCTAGTAGTAATCCATAATTGTTCCTCAAATCTTCGAACGATGTCATAGGAATCTGCAAGTGAAAGCATCGAATCTCCAATATCTTATTTCAAAAGAATTTAATATATATTTTAATCATATCCAAATAATTCTCCTTGATATCTCTATACATGATAGTGGGAGGTGGAAGAAGATCTATCTCCATTATTTGGAGAATTCATGGAGAAGGGCGCTCTGTAGTTCATGATAGGATTCTCAAAATTTCTTTATCACCTCCAACCAAATGAATTGGATATTAATGAAAATAATATAACTAGGATTATATAATTCCTGGTCTATATAGAAATAATTCTACATGTTCCCATTATTATTTTTTTAATACATTATAGAACCACAAGTCTATAATTATAGTGAAAATATTATTTCCTAGTATGTGCTTAACTTGTGAATTAAATATTACTGTTATTTATTCAAATAATATTCAATGTAAAATATTTATCACAAGGAAATTAAACTCAGTATATTATTCCCTCAACATTAATATATCCTTGAATAATTAATATTTATATATTGAAAAAATATCACTATATTATTCACCAACATGTAGATACATATTATATTCATTAAATTGAAAATATTTATTTATTAAGCATTCTGATCACAAAACATTTTATTAAATAACTAGTGATGAAATATGTATGGATGAATATATATTAAATGGGATGTTGGAATAATATTTATTCAACTTGTTACATAATGAAAAATAATATATTTTTCATTGAAAAATCTGGATACACTTAGTTAGTGACCCTATTGGCCTCTTCCTTAGTCACATTAGACAGAGATGCATAAACTCCAAGGATAGAAACTGAGAACATTCCATTGAACCCATATAGAAATAATTTAATGTCACAAATACATAATACATAATATGGTCATTTACTATGAAATACAATTCCTTTATCATTATATCTCTAATCTAGCTTGTTTCATGCTGCTATAATTAGCCAATGTGCTAAATGTCACATTCTATGACTACCCAAAAATTGATCATGCCTATAGAAAACCATAGAAAATTATTTATTTAGGATATAAATTATCTATCAAAGGGAATGAGATACAAACCTCCATTATATAACAGAAGGTAAAAATTCATTTCTCAAATTATTCCTTAATACAATATTACTCAAGATGTACGCAACATGTCATACCTCTCCACGAACATATATAATAATGGTTTTCATTTATACATCAATGTAAGCGACTCTTAAAACTCATAAATAATAATAATATTAAAATATATTTATCGATACACATATATGAATACATGATCATCTAATGACACAATTTAATTTTGTGATCCTACTGGTGGGTCTTGTTCTAATAATATTAATAATTGTATATTACCATGGGAATACACCATGAGAAGGTGAATCAACATCCTATGTGTCCTAAACCCTTCTATCTTATATATTTTGTGTCCCTCAAATGATAACAATCCATCTATAAAACATATATTTCAGAATAATTTCAAAGTATGTCAGGATTTTCATCATAGAAAGGTACTTCTATGACCATTTAACATGATTGCTACTCATATAACATTATCAACTGATATGTTATTTTTAAAATAATAATATTATTATAATTAGGTTATTAATACTCAAAAATGAATATATGTTATCATAAAGTAAATAGATGATGATTAAAGGGAACTAATTTCCACATACTCCCACATGAACTATATCCAACGGATAACAACTTTTATCCAACAAGCTCTCACATGATATAAATTCTTTTGGTGATATAGACCATTAGAGAAGTTTTCAAAACATTCACTTCCATAGGAACAATGAATACTACAACATCAAACATATTAGGAAAATACATCATGATTTGATTCATCAAGATTATATTATTCATCTTTTTGTGTGTCCATTAATATTTTACAAGAGCTACTATTCTAGTATTATCACAATACAATGTGATAGGGTGTTTAAGTCCATATAGTGTATCATTATATTATAAAAAATAATAGTATCCAAATTGATTCTTTGGATTCAACATAATTCAAGATCTTCTTGGATACCAATTCATAATTAGTAAAAAATGGCTAATTTGAACTGATCAATGAAACACCACCTTCATTGAGAAACAAATATCATGACTATAACATAAGATCATTTTGATCTTTCTAAAAACATAGAATCAATATAACCTCGCATAAACAACTCCTATACTCCTCTAAACACCATGAACATGTCATTATTTCCTTCCAAATTCATGTGGATATCCTTAATATAATATCATGATTTTATCAGAAATATTCTTGATATCTTTCTCCATTTATCAACGCATAGGAAATATAATGTCAACTTCATAACATGGAATACATTATTTATCCTATAATTGAAGCATATGTGATCATAATCATTCTATCATTCTCAAATTTTGATTTAGGACACATTTTATTTGAAGTCTCTAATGTATATGTTAGTGGAACCAATCCCTTAATGGGGTTTTATAATACTAAATCTCTTTAGTGTCTGGATAACATATGTACATTTAATTCTTTCAATAAGCCTCTTGGAACTAGAATGAATCACCTTGATCCCTTGAATATATGATGCTTCACCTATGTCCTTCATATAGAACTATATTTTTAACTATGCCTAATATATATTATAATACTTTTACCTCATTTAAAAAAATAAAATTTCATCAATTTATACTACATCAATAATGACTATATTTCCATTAATCATCTTGTAAACACATCAGTCACATTAATTTTTAATGAAAATAAATTCATTTATATCATTATTGAAACAAATATACCTTCAATATTTTCTTCTGTCAATCAATAAATGGATCGTCGAATGTTGCATCAATTTTTGGCCTCACCTGGAGTCAAAAATCCTTATAGTTCTGCCATAATGGCATCTTCCTGATGGTTCCCATAAAATAATTCAATTTGGAAATCCATCATTAGAATGTCCATGTAATGATAAGATTCTATATAAATTATTATTCCAATGTAATTAAATAATGATACTGGTGAAATGGATTCATGAATTTAAATTCCATGACACCATTTCAATACATTAGCCAATAGCCCTAATTTAAAGTCATTTACATTGTCTTATATATCCATTTTTTATTTGAATCACTATTTTCACATAACTTTTTTTATATCAACTATCATATTGACCAAAACCCAAACATGGGTTGGATACATGGAATCCCTTTCAGATTAAAGTGAATATTTCCATCTTGAATCATCTAAACTCTCTACTACCTCTTTGAAAGAGAATGGTTCATCCTTTTCATCCAATAATGATTAAAAATATTCGATGAACGAAAATAATATCTTTCCTATTAACTTACCGCTATTGGGATCTTATTCAGTACATATTTTGTAGGAACTACTTCTTCCATGGGGACCTACAGAATCTGTTCATGTAATAAATCTTATGTATCTTGGGAATCAAATTCTTAATAGTCATTATGGTTCTTTTTGTCCTTTTTAGGAGGTTATCCAAATCAAAATAACATATTTTTAGAAAACCATAACTTTCTTGTATGAGGGATTATGTAGATGGTATCCTTTTTTTCTTTCTTAAACCCTATAATGATACTCATTGTTCCCCATGGAGGTATTTTGTTTCCTATGATGGCCATACCAATCTCCTTTCAACCCCATAAACATGTGTGAAACAAAAAACGTTTATTGAAACTTCATAATGAAAATAGAATCCCATTTTCCACTTATGTTTGTACTAGATTTAATCTGTTTTCTACGGTATGTAATTCATATCTCCAATAGGATGATGCAATATTTTCATGGCTCGTCACCATTCATAAAATAAAATAAAAGGAAAAATTCCTCATTTTAATAATACCATTATATTGTAGTGTTTAAGGAGGGATAATTAAAAAATATCCCAAAAACATGTACATTATATATTAACACATGGTTATGATATTCACCACATTGATCTGATCAAATATTATTTACCTTCCTTCCATGTTTACTCTCTAATATATTCATTAATTCCCTACATTTATAACAACACATGGAATTATACCTCATCAGGTAGAAATAACCATATGTTCACATGTTGTCATTAAATTTATGAAATATGAATACCCTGCTCTAGCATATACTTGAAATGGTCCACATGCATTAATGTCTTCCAGTACCTAATGTTTTGTGACCCTTTTAGCCTACAAATTGAAGGTATATTTGGTCATTTTTCATTGTATAAAATCATGAAATATTTAATTTTGTTTTAGCTCAAACAATTTTAAATAACCCTATTGATTGGTATTTTTATAACACTTTTCATTTGGATAACCAATATGGTGAGTCCATAGCTGGGTGTTATGTGGTTCGTGAGGACATGAATCATTATTAATTCTCAAAACATGGTTTTTATAATATAATACATAAATAGCATTATATAAATGTTACATACCCTAAAAAATGTTTTATTTATAAAATATAAAATGTAAATTACGTATTATGAATATAACCCATCTATATATAGAAATTTCACATAAATATTATTATTGGTAACATTTGCTAAATAATAACAATTTTCTAAAATGGAAATCATTTCATTTGTCAATGAAAGGTGGTAGTCACCAATCTATATAGTATCCATCCCCAAACAATTATCATTCTTCAAATCCGTGATTCTTATATTAATATTGTAGAATATTATTTTCCATTATTTGGATATATATGTTGTAACAAAAAACATTATCTAATAACCAAATTATAGGTATTGAAAGTATATACTCGATACCAAATGAAATATTATATTCCCATTTCTTCTCTGTGTATTTCCTATTCTATTATCCTAACATTACACATGAAAAACATACTAACACCATTTCCTTTCACTTCTTAAGAGTCTTAATATTATAAGAATGTTTTATCTTAGCAGATTTATAGATGTTATGAGACTTAGCCCCCATGAACCTGTTCATTGTTTTATTATTCACCATAAGGACAACAGGGTAATTGTGCCCCATGTCCATATCCTATGGAGAATCAAAATATGATGTTTTTAAATTATCTTCTACTTATTTATCATATTTTAATTAAAATAACTGGATATTATCTTATCTATTGATTAATGTATGAGATATACATGTATCTCACACTAGAAATTAACCCCAAAGATTTCAAAGCATTCAATCTAGCTTAGAATCCTGACTAAATGAGAACCATATGGTATAGAATTTCCAATAATAGTATTAAAATCATTAGAGATCCCATATCTCAATTGTCTCATCTTCTCTTAATAGAAAACCCAAAGGCGAGACATCGTACTATATGAGTTGGTATCCTCTAGTTTCATCAAAATCAAAATTTTCTTGGATGATAGCATTATACACTGGATATTTTTAGAATAATTCAGAAATTTTTCAAATAGAGGACACTCTTCATCACTATCCATATTTCCATGACCATTCAGAACTGTTTATTCAAACACAAATAATTTAATTTCATGGAGAATGATAACACAAAATCATCTTTTTCACTCATGGAAATTTTTTCTAAGGAGAAGGTTATCCTTCATTTGTTTGGATCATAGTGATATGTTTAAGTCTTATTATTACGATTTCAATAATTAATATAATCATATTTTTTGTAACACCTCGACATTTTATGAGATAGAATCATTTTAATTTATTTGATGTCTACTCAAGAACGAGACACCAATATTATCTTGAAATATACACAACATCATATTAGATTTCCGTATACACAACGCAATACTGGTATTGTGTTGCACACAATTTCAAGTTCGTTTGATAAATTCATTTCACACCCCATTGAGTATATAATTTTTCAATTTATAAATGAATAAGGTTTATATAAGGCCTCAGGCTTAAACCTTACTTAATATTGAATTAAATGAATAATTCAGGTTGAGGATCTTTTCATGTTTAGAGTTTTAGATAATTAGGACATATCAATTACATCTCAACAGATTACAAAGTAGACACATCTACTAAGTTTCCATAGAATAAAAACTCTTAAAAAGAAACATGTCTAGTTCCATGTTTTATATAGAATGACTTTCCCTTGATCCCATCCTTGACCCTATTCCACATTAAGTCCTGTGAAAATCATTTCAAAAAAACTTGGGGTGAGAATAAAAAGCTCATTAAGGGATACGCAAAGAATGAAAATTGTTAGTTTATCAAAGCAACAAGTAAACCATGTATACATAATCAAAGTAATACATTTCAACTTTATGAAGTAGAAAAAACTCATCACTGAATAAAAGATCATTACTTACCCTTTTTTAACCAAAAGATTACCATAAAACCCCTATAAAGATCACATAACATATAAAGATAACTTGGGACATAAACATACTTAAATGGAATAACCATATGGTCGAATTCCACACATAACACTTAATGGAATAGCCATATGGAAAACTTCCATACCCAATGCATTGGATGTTATAACATAACCACCAGTCCTGGTATTCACGAAACCACCCATCATATGGTTTATCACATAACCACCCATCAAATGTCCAAGTACCATTATAAAATCATAAGACATAAAACAAATATAATGGAAAGAAAAACATTTCCACACTTTTATCACAATATATCACTCAAATATATTGACATAAAAAATCCATTATAAAAACAATTTTCAATACCAAAATACATAAAAGAGTATATGGTATTTATTTCATTTTAAAAACATTATGGCTTTTTGAGGAAGCCAGAGACCGAATAATAATCACGGCGGCGAAAAAGGTCGTTGTCACCGCGTACATTAAAAGAAAAATTCATTTTTTTCTTTTAGTAAAATGCTTCGTAGAAAAATATTCCTTTTGTATAAAAGTAAAATTCAAAGGGTTTTATACACCGTATAAAGGAAAGTTGTGTCTAAAACAAAATATGCCTCAATTAAAGGATATTGAGACGAAGTCCCTTACCACGGGTCCGACTTGACTCGATCGTTCTTTAATGTCCTGAATAATAAAGTTGAGTTAATTTATACCTGCTTAAGAACCTTTTTCAAGTTAATTATTCCTTTTATATCACTTATTACCATGTCATTAACACTATGTAATTATTTATGTTTATAACAGTCGTTTTAACGATCATTGGTACTTGAGTCAAAAATGAACTTCTTATATTTACAAGTTGTTCACGTAGTCAAATATCCATCATCTCAAGAATGATATTCAGGATATATGATAAAACACTATTTTATTGAATATTTTATTGATAATAAATGATATAATTTCCTCACATTATGTTAAATATGTTTATTTATAAAATATTTGGGATTAGATCATTCATTTGAATATTTGATGAAAATTCCAGGTTTACCCTTTATAGTTCACTATAGTATATCGAATATAAATATTTTTATTTTTTATTATTTTAATTTGAAATATTGTAACAGTGTTCCTAACTTAATTATCTACAACTTTTAATCAGGACACTAGAGCTAAAGAGTTCATTTGGTTGTTGAAATTGGGCCATGAAGTCAAAGTTGGGCTGGGCTCGCCAGAATGGAGAAGCTTCTGTATTTCGGCCATACCTCCTTCATATGGGCCTGTATTGAGCCCATATTTGGAGAGGCGATAGAAGACACATATCTCCACATTCTATCCTTCTGGAAGGCCGGCCAATTCACGCGTTTTGGTGGTCATATTGGCGGTTCAATTTGGCATAAAATAATTGGCCGAATTTCCATATTCACACTTGAAACCACTTGTAACCTCTCCTCCCCTCCCCTCTATAAATTTGAGTTTTTCTCATTTGGAGGGGTTGGGACGTGAATTGGGAAGTTGAAGGCAGAGGAGAAGTTGATCCACTCCAATTCTCCAACCATTTCAATAAGGGTAGCTCTTGAAGCAAGGATCCCTTCGACGAAGCCTTCTTCTTCTTCTTCATGTTGTAATGATTTTGTTTATGTAATAAACTTCTTTGTTCTTCTTTTATTTCTTCTCTTTTCTTCTGTTTAGTTTAAATTTCTTCTTCTCTTAATCTTCCTAATTGGGCTGGAATTCTTGAGTAGAAGCGTTATTGGGTTATACCCATTTTAAACCTTTGCACATGCAAAACGCTTCTACGATGATTACGCCACCAATGGAAGAGTAGTCTTTTAGTAATCGATCTATCTTATACCCTCTTCATTTAATTATTTTGAATCAATGAGCTACTGTAATTCACTTAATATGATCCATGAATTTTGTTTTTTTTAAATTGTAATAAACTAAGCAAGCAATTGAACAATTAACACAAAAACACGCGAGGTTGGGATTTTGTGTAAATTGTGAGAGCGCGATCTTAATCGGTAATATAAGACCACACAGGATAAATTTGTAGAGTTCAAATATAATCCCTAAACACAATTCATCCTCATTTCCAGAATGGATATGTGCCTTAATTTACCACTGACCATAAGCTAATCTTAGAACATCAATCAAAGCAGGGTGCTGCGATTGCATGTTCTGAAGTTAGCCTAGGGTTAAATTCACATCATCTTCGTGGTAAAGTTAATTCTCGTAGGGTTCAGGATTTAAAAAATTAAGGGATCATAATTAACTGAATATTAATTTAAATGATAATGATTAATAAATGACTGAAGAGGTAGAGTTATATCGATTACGCCTTTTAAATATATTTCTAAAAAAACATCTTCTTGTTGTGTCATTTTAATCGAAATTCATTTCAAAACTAAAAACAAAAAAAATTATACAATCTTCTTCCAGAAAACTTATTCTAGATTCATAAACTAAAACAAACCACAATCCTTTAAAGTAGTGTTTTTATTCTATTCTATTTTATTTTTTTATAATACCTCTAAAAAGTTGTTGAATTCATTTCCTCCTTTGAGAGACGACCTTGGTCAGCCACTCTGCTGCACCTAAGTACCCCAAATTACACTAATCATTTGAGGGCGCCCACGACAGCGCTCTTTCAAATTGGTGTCGTTGCCGGGGAATCAAGTAATTATTTCAACCAATTAGAGGTCTTTATTTTATTTTACATTTTATTCTCTTCCTCTCTTCTTTCTTCCTTCTTTACCCAATCTGATTTTTCTTCTTCTTCTTTTATTTTCTTCTACTTCTTTTTGGACCATCAGCTCAAACTTCTCATTTTTATTTTACTATGCTCCACTTTCTTTCTTTTCATTTTTATTTTATCTATGAAATGAACTAATCCCGAAGATCACTTAGATCTTGACCCTGAGATTGAACGCAGCCTTAGGGCTCGAATCAGAAATTCACAGTCTACGGGAAGTTTCAATATTCAACCAGTTGGTGAATTCCTCTCTTCTGGAAACATTGAAATTGTAAGCTATTCAAATTCAAACATAAAAGAGGAACCAATGGCTGAAAACAATGGAAATTAACATAATAGAACCATTCAAGAATTGGCTGCACCTGATATTAACTATCAACCAAATTGTATTGCATACCCAAATCTCGAATCAGACTTTGAACTAAAATCGGGGATAATTCACTTACATCCAATGTTTCATGGCCTCTATGGTGAGGATCCCAATAAACATTTAAATGAATTTAATTTGGTTTGCTCAACCCTTAAACCAAGAAATTTTTCTGAATATCAAATCAAATTAAGAGCATTCCCATTCTCACTTGATGGAGCTGCAAAAGACTGGATGTATTATTTACAACCCGAAGATGTAACTTGTTTGAATGATTTGAAACGTCTTTTCTTGCAGAGATTTTTTCCAGAATCAAGGACCACATCCATTCGTAAGGAGATCTCGGGGATCAAGCAAGCACAAGGGGAGTCAATGTATGAGTATTGGGAGATATTGAAGAAGTTGTGTGCAAGCTTTCCGCATCACCAAATCAGTGAGCAACTCCTCATCCAATACTTCTATGAAGGACTCACACCTATGGAGAGAATCATGGTGGATGCTGCGGCTGGAGGAGCATTGGTGGACAAGACACCAGTAGCTGCACGTTCGTTGATCGACAAGATGGCCCAAAACTCCCAACAATTTGGTGATAGAGGTACACCACATGTCAGGGGAGAACATCAGGTAAGTCCTTCTTCTCTTGAATGTAATTTGATTGATACTAAGTTGGAAGAATTGACCACTATGTTGAGGCAAATTGCTTTGGCAGAAAAGACATCTCTACCCCCTCCTTCAAGGCCTTGTTCTATTTGCACTGAGACAAGCCACCCAACTAACTGTTGCCCACAACTCCAAGAAACAGAAGATTGTGCAGCAGTGTTCCCTAGGAGACCATTTCAGCAGCAACAACAACAACCATATCCCCAAAAGAAGTTTGATCCAACATACAACCAAGAGAGGAAAGATCAGTCGGACATGAGGTATGGCTCTGGACAACAACAAAGGCCACCCTTTCAACAAAACTTCCAGCAGCCTCCGCCTTACCAGCAGGGTTTCTAACAACCCCAAAGGAGATTTGAAGCTCAAACATCAAAAAGTCAGCAACAAGGGAATAATTCACCAAAGGTAGATTCTAATACTGATGATCTTTTGAAGAAAATTGTTCTTAATCAACAGAATGAGCTGATGAGTCAATGTTCGGAGCTAAGGGAGTTGAAGACTCAAATGAGCCAGATTGCCACCGCCCTCCATGAACTTGTGAGTAAGAATTCTAGAAATCTACCTTCCCAACCCACTCCAAATCCAAAGGGGAATGTCAGTGCCATCACATTGAGAAGTGGGAAGCAAATGAAAGATACATCTTCACCTACCATTCCACCGGGATTCACCTCAACTTTAGAGAAGCCGCATTCCATACCAACTGATGAGCAATCCAAGGAGAAAGATAAAGGTAAGAAAAATATTGATGATGTTCCTCCTAAACCCCTTCCTTTTCCAAACAGGGTTGTTCAAACCAAGAAGATGGCTAAAGAAGCAATGCAAAAGGAGGTTTTGGACACATTCAAGCATGTGGAGATCAACATTATTCTACTTGAAGCCATTAAGAAAATCCCAAGGTATGCCAAATTCTTAAAAGAACTCTGCACCAATCGAATAGGTCTCAAGGGGAAGGAGAGGATAAACCTTGGAAGGAATGTATCGGCACTCATTACACCAACTCTAGCAATGCCAACAAAGTGCAAGGATCCCGGGACATTCACCATCCCATGTACCATAGGGGAGTTGCACTTCTCTGATGCTCTTTGTGATTTGGGAGCTTCCATAAATGTGATGCCTCACTCTGTATTCTCTTCCTTGCAGGTTGGTGAGTTGAAGCCAACAAGAGTAGTGGTGCAATTGGTGAATAGAGCTACGACATATCCAGCGGGAGTTCTTGAGGATGTACTTGTTCGGGTAAGAGACATGATCTTTCCAGCAGACTTCTATGTGCTTAACATGGAGGATGATCAGGTAAGTTCTCATGCCCCCATTATCTTAGGTAGACCCTTCCTCAAAACTGCAAAAACTATAATAAATGTCAATGCGGGTACACTTTCCATGGATTTCGGAGATGAAGTTGTGATATTTAATTTTATGGATTCCATGAAGTACCCCTCAGAGGACCATTCTGCTTTTGTTATCTCCCATTTTGAACCACCAAGTAAAAACATCATAGAATTGGATTGTCCTATGCTTAGGGAGATTATGAGTATTGGTTCTGGTTTAATGTCTAAGAGAACTTCCACACCTGTTTCTAATGAACAATACTCTCTAAGATTTGATTTTGATGTGGATTCATATTCTGATTTTGATCATGTTCACTCTGATTATGAAATGGATGTTGAGAATGCTGATGGATTTGAGGCTTTATTCTATGATTTTGATGATGTCTATTCTGATACTGATGCTCTTTGTGCACATATTTCAGTTCCTTCAATGTCTCCATCCATACTACACCCTCCTTCATTAGAACTCAATCCATTGCCACCAAATCTAAAATACTCATACTTGTTGAGTGGTGAGAGATTACCTGTTATCATTGCTAACAATCTCCCTTTTGAACATGAAGAAAATCTTTTGAATATTTTGTGGGAGAACATCAAGGCGATTGGGTGGACCTTGGCTGACATATCAGGTATTAGCCCCTCCATTTTCATGCATAGGATTCTCTTGGAGGATGGGGCTAAACCGGTGAGACAACCACAAAGGAGACTCAATCCCACCCTCCTGGAAGTTGTTAAAATGGAAGTTGAGAAATTGCTCGAGGCAAGTATAATCTTTCCCATTTCAGATTCATAGTGGGTAAGTCCAATTCAGGTTGTGCCTAAGAAAACTGGTTTTACTGTTGTTAAAAATGAGAAAGATGATTTAGTTCCAATGAGGGTGAAAAACAGTTGGCGTGTGTGTATTGATTATAGGAAACTAAATCAGTCCACTCGCAAGGACCATTTCCCCCTCCCATTTATTGATCAGAAGCTTGAGAGACTAGCTGGGAAGACACACTATTGTTTCTTGGATGGATTTTCTGGATATTTTCATGTTCCTATAGCTCCATAGGATCAGCAGAAGACTACATTCACCTGTCCCTTTGGCACATTTGCCTACCGGAGGATGCCATTTGGACTTTGCAACGCCCCAGGTACCTTCTAGAGATGTATGGTGACTATTTTTTCTGATTTTATTGAGACCTACATGGAGGTATTTATGGATGATTTTACAGTGTATGGGTCTTCATTTGATGAATGTCTAATTAGTTTGGGAAAGGTGTTGAATCGTTGTATTTACAAGAATCTGGTCCTGAACTTTGAAAAGTGTCATTTCATGGTAGAGCATGGCATTGTCTTAGGGCATGTAGTGTCAAAACATGGGATAGAGGTTGATAGATCAAAGGTAGATATTATTTCATCCTTACAATATCCTTCATGTGTGCGTGATGTTAGATCTTTCCTAGGTCATGCAGGATTTTATCGGCGCTTCATCAAAGATTTTAGTAAGATTGCTCTTCCTATGTCAAGATTACTTCAAAAGGATTCTGATTTTGTGTTTGATGTTTCTTGCAGGAATTCATTCGATGAGCTAAAGCAACGTCTGACCACTCCACCTATCATACAACCCCCAAGGTGGGAGATTCCTTTTGAGTTATGTGTGACGCCTCCAACTTCGCGGTTGGAGCTGTCTTATCTCAAAGGGTGGAGGGGCGTTCACATGTGATCGCCTATGCATCAAGAACACTAGAATCAGCCCAATAAAATTACAAAACAATAGAAAAGGAGTTTCTTGCTGTCATATTTTTTTTAGATAATTTCCGTTCATATTTATTGGGCTCTAAAGTAGTTGTTTTTTCTGACCATGCAGCTTTGAGGTACCTCCTGAAGAAGCCAGATGCAATGCCATGACTTATCCGTTGGATGCTCCTTCATCAAGAGTTTGACATCGAGATAAAGGACAAAAAGGGGTCAGAAAACTTGGTGGCGGACCACATGAGTAGGCTTACTCACACACTAGAGGGTGACACCTTGGACCAGGTACCACTTCGGGACACTTTCCCCGATGAGCATCTCTATACCATCTCAGGTAAGCATCCTTGGTATGCTGATTTAGTTAATTACATTGTTGGCTCTGAAATCCCAGTAAATTTGAAGAAACATCAAGTCCAAAAATTAAAGAGTGAGTCAAGATTTTATGTTTGGGATGATCCATACTTATGGCGCATGTGTAGTGACCAAGTCATTAGGAGGTGTGTTCCCGATCATGAGTTTGAGTCTGTTTTGCATTTCTGTCATACACTTGCTTGTGGTGGACACATTGGACCCCAACAGACAGCTAGGAAGGTTTTGGACTCTGGATTATATTGGCCTAGATTATTCCATGATGCCCATTTGTTTTGTAAGTCATGCTCTCGTTGCCAACACACTGGGAACATTTCTAAGAGATATGAGATGCACCAACAACCCATACTATTCTGTGAGATTTTTTATGTATGGGGCATTGATTTTATGGGTCCTTTTCCTAGTTCATTAGGATTTTTGTATATTTTGGTTGCTGTTGATTATGTGAGTAAATGGGTGGAGGCCAAGGCCACTAGGACTGACGATTCTCATGTTGTAGTGGATTTTTTCAAGGCTCAAATTTTCTGCAGGTTTGGAGTACCAAAGGCCATCATCAGTGACCAAGGGACACACTTTTGCAATATGAATTTTGCTTCCCTCCATCGAATGTATGGGGTGACACACATAACATCAACACCATACCACCCCCAAAAAAATGGCCAGGCTGAGGTTTCAAATCGTGAGTTGAAACAAATCTTGGAGAAAACCGTGCATCCAAATAGGAAGGATTGGAGCAAGCGCTTGGATGATGCATTGTGGGCTTATAGGACAGCATACAAGACCCCCATGGGTATATCCCCATTTCGGATTGTTTTTGGGAAAGCGTGTCATCTCCCCGTGGAAGTCGAGCATCGGGCATATTGGTCTATAAAGAAATGTAACATGGATTTGGCCCAAGCTGGAATTCAAAGGAATTTGCAAATTCAAGAGCTTGAGGAGATTCAACTGTCATCATATGAGAACTCAAGGCTCTACAAGGAAAGATCAAAAGCAGCTCATGACAAAATGATCCAACAAAGGGAGTTTCATGTTAGAGAGAAAGTCTTTCTCTATAGTTCCCGACTGAAGTTGATGCCTGGTAAGTTGTGTTCCAGATGGTTAGGTCCTTATATTGTGTCTAATGTTTTTCCTTATGGTGCAGTGGAGATCACACAAGAGGACACTGGAAGGAGCTTTACAGTCAATGGGCAACGTTTGAAGAGATACATTGAGGGACATCCTACTAATGCAGTGGATTTTATCACACTGCATGACCCCATCATCACTTGATCACATCAGGTTGTTCCTAACCCTTTCACTTTTATATTATTTTTCATATTTAAAAATTCTGAATTTCATGTGCATATATCATCTCATAGGTTCACATTGAGGACAATGCAATATTTTAAGTGTGGGGGAGGGAACCTTTTAGTTTAGTAATTTCAATTGCTTTCCTGTTCAAAAAAAAACAAAAAAAAATTGTGTGTTTTTCAAATTTTGTGTGTTTATTTTAAAATTTTTTGTGTGTTTTTGAAACTTATGGACTGAAATGATTATCATCACCATTTTTAAATCCATATCAATATGTGAAACAATTTACCCCTTGAAACTAAGCTTAAATGAATGTTGAAATGACTTTGTTTCAAGTTCAAATATTTAGTAATTTCATGAAAAGTACGCTGAATTTTGAATCCCATGCCAATCTCAATGTCTTTATATTTGAAATCACTTTCCTGTGAGGCTTCTAAAGCATTATTTTCATATTCTTTACATTCACCTCACTTCTTGAGAGAACCAAACCATGCTTGATTTAACCAGAATTTGATCTATTCCTGTCAAAACTTGAGGGTTTGAGGTACATATGTTTAAATGATTGAGGCATTTGTTTGGTATTAAATCCCCTATTTCAAAGAATCCCTTTTTATAATGGCCTACCTTTAATATTTAATCCTTGTAGCCCTTAGAATCCATGCACAGCCTGTTAGGTTAAGCCACATTACAAGCCAATTTTCCCTATCCAACCAACTCTTGAAGTGAAATTGCATAATCTAGTTGAGCTTAAGTGTGGGGGAAGTTGTCTTGTGTTGTGACACCATATTATGTGATAATTTGGGTGGAAAATTAAATTCTGTAGAGATGTGTTTGCTGCTGAAGAAATTCATTATATTGAAAGCTATGCCTTTTCTGGAGCTTTCATGACAAGTGAAGCTGTGCCTTTTCTGGAGCTTCTAATTGAGGTGGAAAGCTGTGCCCATCTGGAGCTTTCAAGAAAATCATGTTTGAGAAGATTGAAATTTTTTATGCTGAAATGATGAGTGGTGTAAACCTTTCATGACATTTCATGATGATGGAGCTGAATTTATACTATGTGGAATAATGAGAAGACCATATTTAAGTGAAATTAGATTAATGCAATTTTGCTTCAAAAGAGTCAAGCCCTCCTCATTCAGCCTCAGAGTTTTTCACATCTTAATCCTACCAACCGAAAGCCACAGAACAACCCTGAAAAGTCCTCATGATAAACATATTTCCTTGACTCACATCGGGTAGTGATGTAGGAATCTATCAAGCCTATGGTGACCCTTGTATGAGTTTGGATGAGAAAGACATTGCAAAAAAATTGATATTTGAGTTATGAGAGAAAATTCAAGCGAGGTAAGTGTTTTGTGCATGGGCGGATAAATGAAGTGGAAATATATTGAATGATATAAATGGAGAACTTGAAATAAAGTTTTTTATGAGGCATGATATCTTTTTATTCTTGGTGTGAAATTGATTGATCTTAAGGATATGTGTTTTAAAATTGGTTTTGATTTGATATTGATGTTTACTTGATATGAGGTTTTACCTAGGTGTGCAAAAGGGTAAGTGTGGGGGATTTGATAAAACACCATTTTATTGAATATTTTATTGATAATAAATGATATAATTTCCTCACATTGTGTTAAATATGTTTATTTATAAAATATTTGGGATTAGATCATTCATTTGAATATTTGATGAAAATTCCAGTTTTACCCTTTATAGTTCACTGTAGTATATCGAATATAAATATTTTTATTTTTTATTATTTTAATTTTAAATTTTGTAACAGTGTTCCTAACTTAATTATATACAACTTTTATTCAGGACACTAGATCTAAAGAGTTCATTTGGTTGTTGAAATTGGGACATGAAGTCAAAGTTGGGCTGGGCTCGCCAGAATGGAGAAGCTTCTGTATTTCGGCCATAACACCTTCATATGGGCCTGTATTGAGCCCAAATTTGGAGAGGAGATAGAAGACCCATATCCGCATATTATATCCTTATGGAAGGCCGGACAATTCACGCGTAGTGGTGGTCATATGGGCGGTGAAAAGTGGCATAAAATATTTGGCCGAATTTCCACATTCAGAGTTGAATCCACTTGTAACCTCTCCTCCCCTCCCCTCTATAAATTGGAGTTTTTCTCATTTGGAGGGGTTTGGACGTGCATTGGGAAGTTTAAGGTAGAGGAGAAGTGGATCCACTCCAATTCTCCAACCATTTCAATAAGGGTAGCTCTTGAAGCAAGGATCCCTTCGACGAAGCCTTCTTCTTCTCCTTTATGTTGTAATGATTTTGTTTATGTAATAAACTTCTTTATCCTTCTTTTATTTCTTCTCTTTTCTTCGGTTTTGTTTAAATTTCTTCTTCTCTTAATCTTCCTAATTGGCCTGGAATTCTTTAGTAGAAGTGTTATTGGGTTATACCCATTTTAAACCTTTGCACATGCAAACTGCTTCTATGATTATTACGCCACCCATGGATGAGTAGTCTTTTAGTAATCGATCTTTCTTATACCCTCTTCATTTAATTATTTTGAATCAATGAGCTACTGTAATTCACTTAATATTATCCATGAATTGTGTTTTTTTTTAAATTTTAAGAAACTAAGAAAGCAATTGAACAATTAACACAAAAAGACGCGAGGTCGGGATTTTGTGTAAATTGTGAGAGCGCGATCTTAATCGGTAATATAAGACCACACAGGATAAATTTTTAGAGTTCAAATATAATCCCTAAACACAATTCATCCTCATTTCCAGAATGGATATGTGCCTTAATTTACCACTGACCATAAGCTAATCTTAGAACATCAATCAAAGCAGGGTGCTGCGATTGCATGTTCCGAAGTTAGCCTAGGGTTAAATTCATATCATCTTCGTGGTAAAGATAATTCTCGTAGGGTTCAGGATTTAAAAAATTAAGGGATCATAATTAAGTGAATATTAATTTAAATGATAAAGATTAATAAATGATTTAAGAGGTAGAGTTAGATAGATTACTCCTTTTAAATAAATTTCTAAAAAAACATCTTCTTGTTGTGTCATTTTAATCGAAATTCATTTCAAAACTAAAAACAAAAAAAAAACATTATACAATCTTCTTCCAGCAAACTTCTTCTAGATTCATAAACTAAAAAAAACCCCAATCCTTTAAAGTAGTGTTTTTATTCTATTCTATTTTATTTTATTTTTTTTATAATACCTCTAATAAGTTGTTAAATTCACTTCCTCCTTTGAGAGACGACCTTGGTCAGCCACTCTGCTGCACCTAAGTACCCCAAATTACACTAATCATTTGAGGGCACCCACGATAGCTCTATTTCAATATAGATGCCATATATATCATATATATCCAGTATATACATGAATTTATAATATTACATAATCATTTAGAAGTAAAAATGAAATTCACCGTTCATGGAGACGGTAAGCCGTACGTATGCATAAAGGCTACTTTCATTTATATGTCATATTAATGGAATTAAAACTAAATGAGAGATATTTATATTTTAATTCCAGAATTATATTCATCATTTATATGTAACATACATCATATATAACCATTATATATGTGTACTTATAATAGTACATTGCATTTGGGGATAAGAAATGAAATGCACCATTCGTGAAGACGGTAAGCCGTACGTACACATGAACGCAACTTTCATTTCTATCTCATACTTTAATGGAATTAAAACATAATGATAAATAATAATATTATAATTACAGTATGGTATCATATATAATATCATTAAATCCATCCTTTATACGTCTCACGTATGGTATTAACGAATCAAATCACTTTGAGAGGCGGTAGTCCGCACTTCCTAAAATGAAGATATCGTGTTTACCCATAATGAAACCATAATGGAATGCCATAAATGATAAATACAGAAGCTTAAGTAAAACATAAACATATTATATATCATATATAAATATAGTGACATCTTAATGGCCACCTTTAAAGGTGTTAGAAGAGTATTGAACAATCATCATTTCGTGAGGCAGAAATTCGTCATACACAGAAACAGTATGTTCTTTAACCATTAGATGTAGGTGTGTGTATGTGTAGCTCGAATTAATATTATAAATAAATCCTAGTATACTTTATATACTGTATCTGATACAAAATAAATTAATAGAAAGATTTTAGGGTGTTGGGGAAGCAAAATAATACAAAATAACACAAGTGAATACATTACCTTAAAATCGGGTAGCTCCCATAGATTTGAGCTCAAAGGCTTCCTTGGGAAGACTTCTTCCCAATGTGAGGCTTCTAGGTGTACGAGAGGGAAGTGGAGAGACAAAATGGGCAGAGATTGGCCGATCCAAATTCTTGATAGGTGTGGGTAAGGTGATAGTGGTGGGGGCCTTTTATAAGAGGAGAGTAGGCGCACTCTTGGAAAGTAAATAAATGTTACATTATTTTAAAATGAGTTTCAGATTTAAAAGGTCCCACATTGATATAATTCTAGGATAAGGTGATAAGGTTTCGAAATATACACATCCAATAGGTTTTTTACAAGTTTAGGTCTTAGAATTTACATTATCTTTTCATTTTATTTAAATCGTTAAATAATGAGGTAATCGCTACATCATCATGATGTCATAAATAATTTAATGTATTTAATGTCTAAAAATTATGAAAAAATACTATGATGTAGGAAAAAATTTTATCTTTGCAATGAATATTTATCATTCAAAATATCATCTATTTAATCAAAAATAAAAATGTTTTACTAAGGTGATACATTCTTTGTTATATTTACTTTTTTTGAAAAAAAATAAAAATATAACAAGTCACTTTCCACAAACGTGATTCCATGGGGTCTCCAAGTTTGGCAGAACACATCACATGGTCGGCCATGACACAACCAGTAGTATTAGGACACATTTTGGTGTCATTTTTTATTATTATGATATTATTTTATTATCCTTAACTACCTGATTACTCATTAATCAAGATAATTAAAGATATTTATCGTCGTTACTATTCATAATGTCCAAAAACAAAAGAGACTTGATTAAATAATTTGGACCTTCTGATTCCAAATATGTAATCTATTTTACCAAATTCCAAACACAAAAATTGCAATAATTTATTTTAAAATTATTCTCGTTGTCAAAACAAATAGTGGGATTTTTTGAAATAATATCTTTGAAAATTTTGGCATTAGTTTATGCCCAATTTCAGGGTGAAATTAATCCTAATGACCACCATTGGATTAAATGGTAAAGAAATATTCAGATTACACTTTATGACCAATTGCAAATATAATCTAACCATATAATTAAATTAGATGAAAAAGCAGTTTTCGTGTAAAATGCAGTATTTTTCACTATTCATTAAAAAATGAACATGTTCAGAAAAAAAACAAAAAATTACCCAAATTAAATTTAAATGTACCAATCATAAATAATAAGTTTATTTTGACAAATATATCTTATAAAATTGTCAAAATTTTGAATTAAAAATGGTTTTCCATCAAAATGCAGTAAAACAATATTATTGTATTCCATGCTTTAGATTGGATTTCTTCTCATTTTAAGCCTCTAAAACACTATCTTATTCATTAATAGACATAGATAAAAATATTTATATTTCATTACATACTTGGGATGTTACATCATTCCCCCCTTTAGAAAATTGTGACCCCGCAATTTATTAACTTATCGAATAAGTGGGGGTATTTAGCCCTCATTGCATTTTCATATTCCCATGTGGCCTCTTCAACCATGTGGTTTTTTCCACAAAACCTTTACCTGATGAATCACCTTATTCCGTAACACTTGCTCCATATGGTCAAGAATCTGGACCGGTTGTTCCTCATAAGATAGGTTCTCTTCCAGCTGAACTACCTCTAGACTCAAAACATGAGATGGATCTGGCATGTACTTACTTAACATGGAAACAAGAAAAACATTGTGTACCTAGGATAAGCTCGGAGGTAATGCCCCTCGGTATGCAACTGATCCCACTCTCTACATAATTTCATATGTTCCAATAAATCTGGGAATCATCTTTCCTTTCATACCAAATCGCATCACACTCTTCCATGGTGAAACTTTGAGAAAAACATGATCACCTACCTCAAAAGAGAGATCCTTCCTCTTGTTGTCCATATAACTCTTCTGCTTGCTTTGAGCTGTTCTCATGTGTTTCTATTTCAGCTGAAATTTTTCTGCCAACTATTCTACCAATTCATGTCCCATCAACTTCCATTCACCCACTTCATCCCAAAAGCTGGAGTTCGACACCACTTCCCATATAACGCCTCAAATGGTGTCATCTGTATACTGGAATGAAAACTGTTATTATATGAAAACTCATCCAAAGAAGGATGTTAGTCCCAAATTCCCTGACAATCCATCGAACAAGCCTGTAGCATATCCTCCAAAGTCTGAATCGTTCATTCTGACTGCCCATCTGATTGCGGATGAAAAGTTGTACTAAAATTTAATTCAGTACCCAATGACTTCTAAAGGCCTTTCCAAAAGATAGAAGTGATCCTGGGATCACGGTCAGATACAATGGAGAGAGTAACTCCATGTAACCTGACTATCTCTTTAAGATACAAATGGGAAAGTTGATCTTGGGAAAAAGTATCTCGAATAGGAAAGAAATGAGCAGATTTAGTCAAGCGATCAACAAAAACCCAGATTGCATTATTACCTAGAGATGTCTTCGGTAATCCCACAACAAAGTCCATGGATATATTCTCCCATATCCACTCTGGCACTGGTAATGGTTGAAGCATCCCTTTCTATAACTGTCGCTCTGCTTTAACCTCTGACAAGTCAAACACATCACTGTAAAATTAGAAATATCTCTTTTCATTCCATCCCACCAGTAATACTCTCGAAGATCTATATACATCTTAGTACTGCCAGGATGAACTGGAAACGGTGAACTATGAGCTTCACATAACAACTCTCTCTTCAATTGTGAATCACAATGCACACACAATCTCTTCCCAAATCAAAAAAAATCACTATCAATGTTGAATTCATGCAACTTACCTTTCTGAACCAGCTCTACCTTTTTTTGCAACTCACTATCTTGCTTTTATGCTTGCTTGATTCTATCTGATAGAGAATATTTCACTGATACCTGAAATAAAATAGAAGGACATCCTGAACCAAAAACTTCTATGCCAAAGTTCATCAAATCATTAACCAAAATATCACGTTCCAAACACAACATTGTTAATGAAGCATTACATTTTCGACTCAAAGCATCAGCCACTTTATTTTATTTTCCCGGATGGTAATTGATTGTATAATCATAATCCTTGATTAATTCTAGCCATTTCCTCTGTCTCATGTTCAATTCATTCTGAGTGAATATATACTATAAACATTTGTGATCAGTATATATTTCACACTTTACTCCATACAAATGATGCCTCCAAATTTTTAAAGTGAAAACTATAGCAGCTAATTCTAAATCATGTGTAGGGTAATTTACCTCATGAGTTTACAACTGCCGTGAATCATAAGCAATTACCTGATCATTCTGCATTAGGACACAACCAAGTCCTTTCAATGAAGCATCACTGTAGATAACAAACTCACCATTCATGGAAGGTAGTGCCAAAACTGGAGCATTCACCAATATTCTTTTCTGTTCCTGAAAACAATCATCACATTCTTTTGTCCAGATAAACATAACACCCTTCCGAGTTAGCTTCGTCATTGGACTAGATAACTGTGAAAAATCTCTAACAAACCTTCTGTAATAGCCTGCCAAACCAAGGAAGCTACGAATCTCAGTTACATTTGTGGGTCTTGGCCATTATTCAACAACCTTGGTTTTTGCAGGATCAACAGTCATCCCATCTTTAGAAATAATGTGACCAAGGAAGGAAATTTGTTGCAACCAAAACTCACACTTGCTGAATTTCCCATAAAATATCTTTTATTTTATGGTTTTCAAAATAACCCTTAAATGTCTTTCATGTTTCTCTTTACATTTAGAAATCACCAAAATATCATCAATGAAAACAACCACAAACTTATCCAAGAACTTATGGAAAATTCTATTCATTAAGTCCATGAATAAAGCAGTTGCATTGGTTATCCCAAAAGGCATTACGAAAAATTCGTAAGGGCCATATCTTGTACAAAATGCAGTCTTTGGAACATCTTCTTCTTTTACCATCAGCTGATGGTACCCTGATCTCAGGTCAATCTTTGAAAAATACTGAGACCCCAGGAGCTGATCAAACAAATCATCGATATGAATAAAATGATATTTGTTCTTAACAGTGATGTTATTCAAGGATCTATAATCAATTCAAAGTCTTATAGAACAATCTTTCTTTTTAAAAAATAATACAGGAACACCCCATGGTGATGTGCTAGGTCGAATGAAACCTTACTCTAATAAATATTGTAATTTCTCCTTCAACTGTAAAAGATCTATTTGTGCCATTAGATAAGGGGGTTTTGAAATTGGCTTAGCACCAGGAACTAAGTCTACAGAAAACTCAACTTCCTGATCTGGTATTATTCCAGGAATCTCATCAGGGTAAACATCAGGATACTCATTTATCACTGGCACATCATTAATTAGAACAATTCCTTTATTTTCAACGATGTGTGCAAGGTAAAATTCATTTCCATCTTTTACAAGTTTCTCAGCCTCTTGATATGTTATCAACAGTAAGGGTTCATTCTTGTACACAATCTGAAAGTCTTTCTGAAAGGAAACTTCTTTAGCTCTACAGTCAATCTTAGCATGGTAAATAGAGAGCCAATTCATACCCAGGATAACATAAAACTCTACTAGAGGCAAAACAATAAGGGTTGCAAGTAGGTTCTTTCCACAGATAAGGATATGAAGATTGTTATAAATTATTTTTGCCTCAACATTTCCCCCAGGTGTTTTTACAAAAATTACAGGATTAATTTCTTGAGTTGGTATTCCTATTTTACTAGAAAATGTTTCAGAGATCAAAGAATGTGTTGACACCGAGTGAAACAACACACTGGCATAATCTAAAAAAACAAACAAAGAACCTGATACAACTTCATTTGATGGCCTGACATCTGCTGAAGTAGTTGCATAGGATTTCACCACCCCTTTCTGCTTGTAGTCTAACTTCTTCTCATCACTCAAGATCTTTGTCGGACACCCGTTTTCATAGTGACCCATCTCATTGCACTTAAAACATTTCACTAACTGTAAATCAAATTTGGTCTTACCATCACCCTGATCTTTTTCAGTTCAATCATGAGCCTTATGTCCCATCTTACCACATTGGTAGCACTTTCTATAATTCAGAAGACATCCCCCAGCATGCCTTTTACCACATTTATCACAAACTAAAAACTTGGTTTTCTTACCAT
The DNA here is from genome assembly GCA_963277665.1 of Viscum album. Lineage (NCBI taxonomy): Eukaryota > Viridiplantae > Streptophyta > Magnoliopsida > Santalales > Viscaceae > Viscum > Viscum album. The sequence continues at coordinate 1,220,040,578 of OY728159.1, forward strand.
CAGACTTTTTTGAAAAATTTGTTCCTTTCTCCTTCCACCTCGGTCTCTTCTTCTACTGGTTGTTATAGAAAACTTGATCATCGGAAAACTCTATTTCCACCTTCTCGGCACATCGAACAAGCTTTTCATAACTTTTAAACTCTCTAGAAGCCAATACCCTTTGATAACATGGCTTTAATCCTAAGTAAAAATGATTGATTTTACTATCAAGGTCTCGGATAAAATTTGGAGCATACCTTTCCAATCGAGTGAACCTTTCTTCATAGGTAGCCACTGAGTCTTCCTCTTGTCTCAATTCCAAGAATTGTTTTTCCATCCTAAGTCGAACAGCCTTAGGAAAATACTTCTCAAGAAACATACCTTTGAATTTATCCCAGTCGAGTGTCTCAATATCATCAATGTCCCTGATATTTTTAACCACCGACCACAACTGATCTGCCTCACCCTCCAAACGGTAAATAGCAAGAAAAACCTTTTGATTGTCTGAACACCCCATGAAATCGAAAATCTTCTCCAGTGCTTTAATCCACCCATCAGCTAGCACATGGTCAGATGATCCTCTAAATGATGGGGTATGTTGCCTCATGAAATGTTCCACCGCTGACATGTTCCTCTGCCATTGTTCTGGATGATCTCGTGCATGGATACCACCACCATTTATCGCTTGAGTCAACAATGCCATTACTGCAAAAAACTGTTCTGTTCCAATTCCGATCATCTCAGGATGCTGATTCGGAAGGTTATTTCCTTCTGTGTGCCTTTCTAGCACTGCTACCCTGTTTCCTCTGCGGAAAACCATTCTGAACAAACATGTCTTAGATGAAGCAACATGGTAATATTCAAATGCTATATCATTTAAATTTGACCATAAAAAAATATTTCTGGGTAATCATTTAATATAATTCTAACTCCTAAAGTTATCTAAACTAACCTTTGATACCAACTATAAAGCCCCGACCTTAAACCTTACTTAATATTGAATGAAATGAATAATTTACAATGGGGATCTTTTCTGGATTAGAGTTTTAGAGAATTAGTACATAACTATTACATCTCAAAATTTTACTAAGTAGACACTTCTACTAAGTTTCCATAGAATAAAAACTCTTAAAAAGAAACATGTCTAGTTTGATGTTGTATATAGCATGCCTTTCCCTTGTTTCCATCCTTGACCATATTCCACATTAAGTCCTATGAAAAAAATTTCAAAAGAACTTGGGGTGAGCATAAAAAGCTCATTAAGGGATACCCAAATAATGAAAATGGTTAGTTTATCAAAAACAACAAGTAAACCATGTATACATTATCAAAGTATTACTTTTCACGTTTATGAAGTAGTAAAAACTATTCACTGAATAAAAGATCATTACTTACCCTTTTGTAACCAATATATTACCATAAAACCCATATGAAGATCACATAACATATAAAGGTAACTAGGGACATAAACATACTTAAATGGAATAACCATATGGTCGACTTCCACACATATCACTTAATGGAATAGCCATACGGCCGAATTCCATACCCAATGCATTGGAGGTTATAACGTAACCACCCATCCTGGTATTCATGGAACCACCCATCATATGGTTTATCACGTAACCACCCATCAAATGTCCATGTACCATTATAAAATCATAAGACATAAAACAAATATAATGGAAAGAATAAAATTTCCACACTTTGATCACAATATATCACTAAAATATATTGACATAAAAAATCCATTATAAAAACCATTTTCAATACCAAAATACATAAAAGAGTATATGGTATTTATTTCATTTTAAAAACATCACGACTTGTTGACATAGACAAAGACCATATAATACTCGCGACGGCGGAAAAGGTGGTTGTCACCGCGTACGTTAAAAGAAACATTCCTTTTTGTCGTTTATTAAAAAGCTTCGTAGAAAAATATTCCTTTTGTATAAAAGTAAAATTCAAAGGGATTTATAAACCGTATAAAGTATATTTGTGTCTAAATCAAAATATTCCTCAATGAAAGGAGATTGAGACGAAGTCCCTTACCTCGGGTCCGACTTGACTCGATCGTTCTTTATTGCCCTGAATAATAAACTTGAGTTATTTTCTACTTTATTAAGAACCTTTTTCAAGTTAATTATTCCTTTTATATTACATATTACCATGTCATGAACACTATGTAATTATTTAAGTTTATAATGGTCGTTTTAACGATCATTGGTACTTGAGTCAAAACTGAACTTCTTATATTTACAAGTTGTTCATGTAGTCAAATATCCATTATCTCAAGAATGATATTCAGGATGTAGATTCCATATATATCATATATATCCATTATATAAATGCATTTATAATATTAAAAAATAATTTATAGGTAAGAAATGAAATGCACCGTTCACGGAGATGGTAAGCCGTATGTACGCATGAATGCTACTTTCATTTCTACGTCATATTAATGGAATTAAAACTAAATGAGAGATAGGTATATTTAAATTCCAGAAATATATTAATCATTTATATGTAACATAAATCATATATATCTATTATATATATGTACTTATAATAGTATATTACGTTTGTGGATAAGAAATGAAATGCACCGTTCATAGAGATGGTAAGTCGTACGTACGCATGAACGCTACTTTCATTTCTATATCATACATTAATGGAATTAAACCATAATGATACATAATAGTATTATAATTGCAGTATGGTATCATAAATAATATTATTAAATCAATTCATTATACGTCCCACGTATGGTATTAACGAATCAAATCACATTTAGGGGGCGGTAGTCCGCACTTTCTAAAATGAAGATATCGCGTTTACCCATAATGGAAACCATAATGGTATGCCATATATGAAAAATACATAAGATTAAGTAAAACACAAACATATTATATATCATATATAAATATAGTTACATCTTAATGGCCACCTTTAAAGGTGTTAGAAGAATATTGAACAATCATCGTTTCGTGAGGCACAAATTCACCATCCACAGAAACAGTATGTTCTTTAACCATTATACGTAGGTGTGTGTAAGTTTAGCTCGAATTATTATAATAACAACATCCTAGTATATTGAAGATACTAGATTTGTTACAAAATAAATTAATAAAAAGAGTTTAGGGGGTTGGGGAAGCAAAATAAAACAAAAGAACACATGTGAAGACATTACCTTAAAATCGGGTAACTCTCTTAGATTTGAGCTCAAAGGATTCCTTGGGAAGACTTCTGCCCAAAGTGAGGCTTATAGGAGTTATAGAGGGATGTGGAGAGGCAAAATGGGAAGATATAGGCCGAACCAAATGCTTCAGAGGTGTGGGTAAGGTGATAGTGGTGAGGCCATTTATAAGAGGAGAGGAGGGGCACTCTTGGAAAGTAAATAAATGTTATTTTAAAATGAGTTTCGGAATTAAAAGGTCCCTCATTGATATAATTAGATTATAAGGTGATAAGGTTTAGAAATATACTCATCCAATTAGTTTTTGACAAGTGTAGGTCTTATAATTTACATTATCTTTTCATTTTATTTAAATCGTTAAATAATGGGGTAATCGCTCCATCATCATGATGTCATAAATAATTTATTTTATTTAATGTCTAAAAATTATGAAAAAAGTACTATGATGTAGGAAATATTATATATTTCCAATGAATATTTATAGTCCAAAATATCATATATTTAGTAAAAAATAAAAATGTTTGACTAAGGTGATACATTCTTTGTTATATTTACTTTCTTTAAAAAAATAAGAAGATAACAAGTCACTTTCCACAGAAGTGATTCCATGGGGTCCCCAAGTTTGGCATAAGGAATCCCATGGTCTTCCATTAGACAACCAGTATCATTAGGACATATGTTGGTGTCATTTTTTATTATTGTTATATTATTTTATTATCCTTAACTACCTGATTACTCATTAATCAAGATAATCAAAGATAATTACCGTCGTTACTATTCATAATGTCCAAAAACAAAAGAGTCTTGATTACATATTTTGGACCTTCTGATTCCAAATATTTATTACATTTTACCAAATTACAATCACAGATATTTCAGAAATTGATTTATAAATAATTCCCGTTGTCAAAACAAATAGCGGGTTTTTTTGAAACAATATCTATGAAAATTTTGGCATTAGTTTATGCCCAATTCCAATGTGGAATTAATCCTAATGACCACCATTGGATTAAATGGTAAAAATATATTCATATTGAACTTTATGACCAAATAAAAAGATAATCTAACCATATAATTAAATTAGATGAAAAAGCAGTTTTGATGTAAAATGCAGTATTTTTCACTATTCATTAAAAAATGAACATTGTCAGAAAAATTCCAAAAACATACCCAAAGTAAATTTCAATGTACCAATAATAAATAATAAGTTTATTTTGACAAATAGTTCTAATATAATTTTCAAAATATTTATTTAAAAATAGTTTTCCATCAAAAGGCAGTAAAACAATATTAGTATATTCCATGCTTAAGATTGGATTTATTCTCATTTTAAGCCTCTAAAACACTATCTTATTCATAAATAGACATAGATAAAAATATCTATTTTTCATTACTTAATTGGGATGTTACAGTTTAGATTATGATATATGTAGAACCAATGTATTCTTGCAACAAATTCCAAAATAACATGGCATGCATTACATTCAAGAGTAACGTTCCTTGTTAGCTTGTGTTGTATGCAATACCAAGTTTCACAAAATAACGATATATTTTATATATTATATAAACTGGCCATTATGAATAGTATTAAAAACATTTTAAATTTTATATGACATTGAAATTCTTCTTATGTATTTTCATGAACATTATATACGCACAAATTTATTTTTTCAAATAAAAGAATTATTTTTATAAAATGTATATTTGACACCTTTTGATGGAAACACAATTTTAAATCAATGTTTCATCAATTTAATATATTTTATTTTTAAAAATAAAATATTTTTTTGGAAATTGGAAATAGAAATTTAACATTTTTGAAATATTGTTATTTTTTAGATGAAATTCATATTTTGATGAATAATAAAAATAATAACGAATTTTAATTTGAAACTACTTTTTCATCCAATTTATTTATATTGTTAGATAATTTTTTTAATTTTTTTCAATGTGTAATTGAATTAAATTTTTTATTATTAAAACAATTTTATTCTTTGAAAGTAATTTTCCACTGAAATTTGAAGTAAACACATGTCAATATTTTCATATTTATTACTTCTTACAAACCATCATTTTTGATTTTATAGGGGAAATTAATTTTAAATTAATTATTACAAATTCTATGTTTTGAATTTGAAAAAATGGATTCCATATTTGGAATCCAAAGGTCCAAATTATTTTAATAGGTTACTTATATTATGGGAAATTATGAATAGTAAATTCAGTAATTTTTTTTACCATGGAATAAGGGTAAATCTGATAAATAAGTGTAAATAATAATAATAATAATAATAATTTAATAATATAAAACTTCCCTAAAACTTGTCCTAATTATCTTATATGAGATAATTAGGATCATTGGAATCCTTGTATCGATTTCGAGACCCCATGGATCTACTTGAATGCGAAAATAACATTTTAAAAGAATTAATTTATAGCAAAGAAAAATATATCAGAAACATATATGTTTTACTAAAACAATTTTATATGGTGTTATATTTGTGTTATATTAAACAATAAATATTCCTTATAAAGCTAAAATTATTTCCTATATCGTGGTATTTTATTTATAATTTTTAGACATGAAATAGACAAATTTAATTATGATAAAATAATTATGCAATGAGTGATGCATTTGTAATGGATTCAAAAATAAATATTATAAATATTAAAAAAAATATAATTAGATTATTTTTTTAACACCTGGAATGTTTTGAGGAAAAATTTTCATTAAATAATCTTCATTCTTCAGTGGCTTTCATTGCACGCAATAATGAGTATAGATGGACTGTGAGATTCCCTTAATATAAAATTACCGTTATAGCCTAGCAGTTAGGTTTGTAGGAATAACTATAACTAACTTATAAAAATTCATTATGAATTCATTGGCTATTAATTATTTATGAAAAATATAAATCTATTGTATATTTCTATTTTTAGTTAATTACAATTGTTAATAAAATAAATGGGATATATGTGTTATTTACTTAATTATATATTTTTGATATTCATCCAATGGATAATTTTTTATATGGTATGAATAAAATCGTTTTTTATGTCTAAGAACCTATTTTTTAAAAGGATAATTTTACACCATTGAATAGAAAAAAAAAAATTAAATAAGGTTTTGAAAAAATAATAATTTCTTATATGAAAACATAAACATGTTATGTTGAAGTGGAATATAAAAATTTTCATCGGATAAATTTATTATATTTTAATGATAACATTCAGGTTTTTATGAATAGAAAATTGTGTTAAATTCTAATTAAAAATTACTATTTTCCTCTACATAATATATATAGTTATATTATAATATTGAATTGTTTTAATTTATAAAAAAAATATACAGTTTTAAAATTTAATATAATTTATTCTATTAGCATTAATTTTACATTGAATTCATCGGAAAAACATTTCATTTTATTTTCAATGTTTTGAAATTGAAAACACATTTTCTTATTTCAAAAATGAGATTAATTTTAAATTAACTACTGAAATTTAGGTGTTTTGAATTCGTAAAAATGGATTACATATTTGGAATCAAATGGTACAGATTCTGTGAATATTTATCTTTTATTTCTTGACATTATGAATATTATCTATAGTAATTATTTTATTTACCATGGTTAAAGGGTATATCTGGTAAATATAGGTAAAGAAATTTATAATTTAATAATATAATAATACCATAAAATGGGTCCAAATCCTATTGGATGAGATATTTCAGAACATTTTCATTCTTGGGTTGATTTTGGGACCCTAGGGTTTTACATGGAATTTAAAAGGATAAATTATAATATTTAATTTAAAGTATATATAATTATAACCAAAACATATATATTTTACTAAGTCAACTTTAATATATGGTTATATAATTGATATCCATGTATATAAATAGTAATTAGAAAGATAAAAATATTTCATACATCATGGTATTTTTTTTATAAATTTTATACATTAGATAAAAATATTTATTAATGAAACAATTATAATGTAGTGATTAACTCATTAGTGAAAGATTCAAATAAATGAAATTATAAATATTTTTAAAAATTTAAATTGGTTATCATTATGTCATTAAATAATTTTATGTATGATATTGACATATTAGCTTTGAGCTAATTACTTAGTACTGAAGGAATCGGTGTGTTGTGAATTGTTTGAAAAAGTTAAATATGAATAGTGTGAAAATTTGACACAATTCATTAGTTAAACAATAAAATAGTTTATTAAATGATATTAAATTCCATAAAATTCAAGACTCTATCAAATTGTTTATAGAAGTCCATATATGTAATTAATAAATATTAGTGGGTCGTTTGACATGATAAGGTTATTACATTAACCAGTAGTAGGTAATTAACATGATATCACAGTAAGATTAAAAAGAGTAAAATAAGGGATATCCATAATGAAGAGGTTAAAAAAATATTACAAATAGGTCTAAAAATTAATGGATAATGTATATTGGAACCAAAATCATCTTATCATTGAATTAAATATGTTTTGGACCATTTTTAGTCGAAATTTCTTTTAAAATTAATTTATATTTTGAGATTTTCCTAAAGTTACCCTCTCCTCTCTTATAAACGGGATCCTCTTCCATATCCTCTTCACTCCACATTCAGCATTCAAGCTCTTCCAAACTCCACCCATTTCTCATAAAGAAATCCATAGTTACATTCCTGAGGTTCTATAATTCTCAAAATACAATCCATAGTGCCACAAGAGGAAATTTAATTGAGACACAACGAGGATGAGGTAGTTTCTTACACTGATTTTTCCAAATATATTATTCATAGACTTCTATTTGTTAGTTTTATCATTATTAAGTAAAAACATCAGTCTCAAACATTTTATTATATGTTTTTTAAATACCAAAACTTACTATTTCACTTTTATTCGTCCTATGAAATATGAAATCACTATGTGTGCGTACTTACGGCTTACCGTCTCCACACCGTGTGTAATATATTTTTCACCACCAACATACACGGATGGGTATAATGGTGGAGATAATATATATATTTGAATATTATAACATGATATTAATTATTAGATACTATAAATCATACAATTTAATATTATTCAACAATTATGGAAACTATATCACCGCTCTTGCGTATATACGACAAACTATCTCCACAATGGTGTGATGATATTGGTTATAAAAAATCTTCATTAAACCAGAATTTTATAAATGAGTTAAATGAATAAACATGATATATATTATATTAATACCATGTTTTAAATGATATATCTATATCATAAAAAGGGGAATAAGAACTTATCTGACAAAACGTACCTACGAACCTAAAGTAGTTAATCTCCAAATAACGAGTAACAATGAAATGTTACTAACAAACAGTTGAAAATAAGTTCATAAATGTCATGAAAAAAATTATTCAAATTATATAATAAATAATTAACATTATTTAAATCATTATACATGATTTTTTGACAATTAAAAAGGATATCATTCTAATGTTAAGGCATATCTTTACAAATATTGTTTCTATCTAGCATGTTTTTACGTAATATTTTCTATGGGTATATTCATCACCCATTTACATGTATAATAAGAGTATTCTTATAAATTTTATAATATTATTATATGTATGTTTAATGTATTTTTTACCCATTTTTACTTTTACAGCATGGTTAGGAAGTAATCTTTCATACTTTTAAAATACAATGTACTTTTTGGACTTTTCTGAAAAAAGTATGAGAAGAATGTTTTTTTAACATTTACCACATGAACTGATTTTTACGCTTTCATAATGATTTATTTCCATTAATATTACCGTACAATATAACATAGTTATTTTCACATTATATTATTCCTTCTAAAATTGAGTGATATTTTGAGGAAGAAAAATATCTTTCAAAATGAAAGGATATTTTCCATAGGAATGAATCTCAACTGTTTTATCAAAATTATTTTCCATATATGATTTCATTGGTTTATGTTTCTATCTGTATTATTATATTTATTTTACTTCCTAACTTATGGAATAATTTTTATGAAATTTATTTATGGATTATATCATGATGGATTTATGTTTATGAGACCCAGTTTATTTCAGGGGTTATGCTATAGGGAATGTTTTTATGCTTTTGTGGAACACGTAAGAATGACATCATTATGAGATGGGTGAGACCTATATCTCCAAAAAAACATTAGGAAAAAATTTATATCTCATTAGATAGACATGTTTGGAAGGAAATTTTAATCCAGTTTAGTTATATAAGCCTGGAACGAAGTGAGAACTTAGTTCAATAATGGACTTTGTCTACTTTGATGTTCTTGGAAATGATCCCTGATTAATATGAAATGAAATAATATGCTTATGTGTGTATGGAAAAAATTTTATGTCTTATGTTATGACTATTAGGATTACATTTCACATTTTTTATTTACCCATTACATGATATTGAGATCATTTATATGCAGGATAAGATTTTCAAATGGTATGTTCTTATGAATATTATAAGATTCATATTTCTTTTTTTAATATTAATAATAATTTGAGATTACCTTTTTATATGTTTCTTTTCCCTAGGAAATGAAGAAGAGTATTAAGTATAATATTAAAAAAGGGTACTAGTTAAAATGAAATAAATGATACAAAATGTAATTTTTTTATAAAATAGTTATTTATGATTCCCAGTATCTATAAAAAATATACCTCTATGGCTTTGTCATGTTTTTTTATATGTTGTAAAAAATAAACATCAATTTTGATGTGGTATCCATATATGTAAAGAATATGTCACTATAATTTGTATTAGAGGAATGTCATGGTTAACATTTGTAAACTAGGATGAGAAATCCTTACGGATATGTCTTGGTATAGGATAAAATCCTAGGGTTTCAAAAATGACCATGAATAACCCAGGATAAATCCTAAAGTGTCCTAAATTGAAATTTTTTCCATTATTATATGGTTTTCCTATTATGATTATTTTTCCTCACACTAGGCTTGTTGGTTTCAGTCAATTTATATAACCTGAAGGAACCACGTTAATGCTAAATGTGAAGGGAAATGAAATGATTGTCACTATGAGAAACCAAATGATAAGGTAGATAGAATAAAAAATCATGTAGCCATGATCACACAACATTCTCAGACTGTGAATTGTTCCAGAATTCCAAACGTGCAAAGGAAGGAGAAACATTCCCTTAAATCCTTCATGAGGTATAATCAATCATCATTCAGCAGGTTTTCTGATCCATTAGCGAATAAACAATGGATCCGTACAACTGAAAATATATTTTCAGTTCTACAATGTGATTAACATGATAAATTCATCATAGTAGTATATCTTTTGGAAGGCGTAGCAGATCAATGGTAGAATCATATCAAGAAAATGAGGCAAATAGATGAAATTGAGTCCATAGAATGTGGCGAGCCCCAGAACATATTTTTGAATAATTAAATTACACGTATTATTCAAACATATATGGAGAAGGAGTTCCAATAACTTATAAAAAAGATGATTAATTCATTGGTACGTACAGTGAAAATTTTAAAAGACCTGAAAGGTATGCTTTATAATTATTACCCAATGTAAGAGTAAGATTGATCGATTATTTAGTCTATTAAAACCAAGTTCCTAAAGGTCATTAGCCACAAGGGAAATAAATATCTATGAGGAAATGTTACGATGTGCTCTCATGGATGAGATGGATATTTCAGTAACCCATTTGTCATATGGGTTTGATAAGAGGAGAAAAATGAAATTCAAAGGGAAATCTATTGAAAATAAGATGATTTTTCTCTTATTCTCAAAGTTATGATAGAAACATGGTTGGAATATTCTAACAGGGACACGAAAATATTTTAGGAGAGGAAAATATGATCATTGAGTAATGGAATGATGAAGTGATGATAAAAGATATCTAATGAAGTGAATAAAGAAAAGTCTACATAGAATGAACCTCATATAGTTCAATGTTACAAGTGCAAGGGAATATTTCATTATGATAATAAATTCCCTAATACATGTTTTATATATGATGTTTGACATCAAAAAAATCATAAGGCCAAAGAAAAAGCAATGTCACATGAAATTACTATTGGTGACTTGGAATATGAAAATGAAGTTGTGAAAGGTAAACTTTCCATCCACTCAAAAGTAGAAAAAATTTTATTTGATTAGGGATCTAAAAAGTATTTTATTTCTAACGAACATTATAAGGGTATATTGATATTACCTAAAAATTAGATTATGAGTTAGATGTGACAACTCTTAAGGGAACAACAGTCACATGAAATGTTTAAAATTCATCTCTACTTAAAGTTCCTGGGAAAATGCATCATCATAATCATGTGATCCTTCATATAGTGGAACATGATGTGATTAGTGTAATGTATTGTATTTTTTTATGCGGATATCATACCAATTTCCAAAAAACAGAAGTCAAATTTCATATTACAGATCAATCTATGATCATAAATTGATGTATCAATGAATATAACATTTTAGTAGGTAATTGTTCCATCTTTTGGGGAATGTTTCCAAAAAATGAATGTAATTTTTCTCAAATGGTTTTGGAGAAACTCCTGATAAAGTATACTCCCATTGTTTAGGTGATTGACGATGAATTTTCATAATAATTTCAAGGTCATCCACCAAATTGTGAAGTGGTGTTTTCAATAGAACTCATACTAGGTGATATTCCTTTTTAAACGAAACCTTATAAAATGGCCCCGATTATTTGTAGGAATTGAAGAAGAAACATCAATAGAATCATTATAAGGGAATCATACTCCCTAGTGCGTCACCTTGGGGAGTACATATGCAGTTTATTAATAATAAATATTGATTAATGAGACTCTACATTGATTATAGATAATGTAACAACATCATTTTGAAGAACAAATATCCTCTCCCTCACATCGAATTAATATTTGACCAACTACTTAGATCATAATACTTTTTTGATATTGATCTACATTCAGGATATCGTCAATTAAGGGTCAAAAATGAGGATCTACCATAGACCAAATTCGGTACAAGGTATGGGCACCATGAATTTATAGTGATGCCTTTTGGTATTTTTAATTCCCTTGATATCTTCATGTATCTAATAAACATAGTCATTAGAGTCTATCATTATTAGTTTGTTGTAGTATTTATAGATTAGATTATTTTCAATTCATAGATAAACAATGAACATGATGATCAGATGATAATTGTACAAAATACACTAAGAGAGGAGAATCATTATTCCAAATTTACGTAGGGTGAATTTTGGCTACAAAAGTTTCATTTTTTTGTCATATATATCAATATATGAGATATTTGGTGAATGAAGTGCAGAACTCAAGCTTTCTTGGATGATGTTAGGGAAATAAATCAATTAGGACCAGATCTTGTTTATTAAATAGAAGAAAAGATTAGATAAATTCAACAACACATAAGTGAATCATAGAGATGAAAAAAAACGTTATGCTGACATCTAAGGAAAATAACTAGTGATTGAGGTGGGTGAAAAGGTGTTTTAACAAATTTCTCCCTAGAAGAGAGTAATGGGATTTGGAAAGAAGGGAAAGCTGAGCCTTATGTGTATCCGTCCTTTTAAAACACTGGATCGTGTTGGGAAAGTTTCTTACCGGTTTTAACTGCCACCAAATCTCTCCCAAGTTCATGATGTCTTCGATGAATCTCTCTAGAGAAAGTTCATAACTGATCCTTTACATGTACTAAGATTATAATTCATACTATTGGGGCATGAACTTTCTTATGAATAACAAGCGATAGAGATTCTGGATCATAGTGAAAAGGTTCTACAAAACAAGACCACTATGTTGGTTTATTTTTTATGGAGGAACCACTAAATTGAAGAATCTACATGGGAACATGGAGATATGATAAGGTAGAGGTATCACCATCTATTTATTTCCAATGGAGAAATTGTTAGAGCGAAATTTAGTTTTAGGGTGGTAGAATGTACCACCAGGATGTTTTTATGAAATATTTTCAATCAATAATTTTTATTCTTCAGTAGAATTCTTTGAAAAATATTGTGAGTTTAAAAAAGTCTGTGAGATTCCCCTAATTTAAAATTAATGCTAAATCCATGTAATTAGGTTGGTGGAAATAATTATAACTAACTTATGAAAATTCCTTATGAATTCATTGGCTATTAATTAATTATGAAAAATTTAAATCAATTAGATATTATTATTTTTTTAGTTAATTATTTTAGGTAATTAAATTAGTGATATATCTGTGTTATATATATAAAACATTATTTTTTATATTCATCCTATGGTTATTTTAGTCATATGGTTTGAATAAAACCCTATCTTATATATAAGAACATATTTTTTAAAGCATAATTTTACCCCTTCGAAGGGAGAACCCGTTTTAAATTCATATTTTGACACCTTAAAATTTTATATTAAAAAACATGTTATAATGAAGCAGGATATATAAATATACTTTGGATAATTTTCTCATAACATTCATATTTTGATGAATAGTAAAAATACGCTAAATTGTAATTAAAAACAACTTTTTTCATCGAGATAATTTTTATGGTTAAATAATAATATTTAAGGTTTTTGAATTATAAATTGAATATATTTTTAAAATTTAATATAATTATTTCATTAGCAATAATTTTACATTGAATTAATAGGTAAAAGCATTTCAATCTTTTGGAATGTTTTATCTTCTAAAACACGTTTTATCATTGCAACAATGAGATTAATTTTATATTAATTACTAAAAATTATATGTTTTGAATATAGAAACAAGGATTACATATTTCAAATCATAAGGCCCAAATTGTTTGAGTATGTACCTTTTATTTTTGGATAATATGAATAACAACTTCCTTAATTATTTTATTTACCTTGGTTAAAGGGTAAATCTGGTAATTATGGGTTAAAAATAATTTAATAATATAAAACATTCCTAAAAAGTGTCCAAATGAAATTGGATGTGAAATTTCCTTCCATGGGAATCCTTGGGTCGATTAATGGGATACCATGGATTATATTTGATTTGAAAATGTCATTGTATTATAATTAATTTAATCTAATTATAAACAAAACCTAAACACATATCTTTTAATAAATAGATTTTAATATATGGTTATATAACTAATCTTCATGTCTATAAATAATATTTAGAAATGAAAAAAACAATACATCATGGTATTTTATTTATAATTTTTAGACATTAGATACATATATTTATTTATGACACAATTATGATGTATTGATTACCTCATTAGTGTCAGATTCTAATAAGTGATTTTATAAATATTAAAATAAATTTAATTTATTTATTATGATTTCATACACGAATTTTATGGATGATATGGAAATTTATATTTTAGTTATTGCCTAATTATCGAATGAATTGGGTTTTTATGATATTTTAAAAAATGACAAGTATGAATAGTGTCAAAAATTGACCCAAATCATAACATAAAACATAAAATAGATTATTAAATTATATTAAATTCTGAAAAATATTTGATTTACCAAAATCGTTAATATATGTATTAATATGTCATAAATAAATTTTTTTTGTTTGACATGATATGTTATTTACATGAACCCACAATGTGTAAAAAACATAATACGAACATAAGATTAAAAAGGGTAAAATAATAGTTAAACCAACAAGATAGGGATAGAAATTCTAAATTAGACTAAAAATAATTGGATGATGGGTATTTTAACCGACATCATTTATATTTTGACTAAATTAGTTTGAATCCATTTTCAGTTGAAATTTATTTAATAATAAATTAATATTTTGAGTTTTTCCTAAAGTGCCCCTCTCCTCCCATATAAACGGTCACCTCCTACCTCTCCACCTCACTTCATTTTGAGACTTCAAGATCTTCCAAAACCAGCCCATTTAACTTATAAACATTCCTATCTACATTTTAGAGGTTTTGGGATTCTCAAAAGACCGACTCTAGTGCCCAAATAATAAATTTAAAGGAGGCACGTCAAGGAAAAGGTAATCTCCTCTACTTATTCTTCCAAATTTATTTCTAATTATTCATCCTCTTATTTAGTTGTTTTATTAAAAATTAATAACATATGTATCACTATTATACTGATATGTTGTTATATATATGAAAAAACCTTATTTCACCTTCTGTCTATCTTAGGAGAAATGAAATCATCGCGCGTGCATCTGTACGACTTACAGTCTCCAAGCTATGGTGTAATCTGGTTTTCACCACCACCATACATGGTCAGAAATAATAGTGGAAATAATAACTCTATATTATTATCATAACATGATACTAATTCTAATACACTATACACCATCCACATTAATTCCATTCAAAAATTATCGGAATGATATCATCGCTCGTGCGTACATATTTCTTACCGTCTCCCTGGTGTGATGTGATTGGTTCTACATAATTTTCATTAAACCCCAATTATATAAATGAATTAAATGAATAAATATGAAATATATTATGATAATACATTTTTGTAACTTATATAACTATAACCTATAAATTGTTACAAGAACTTATCTGAAAAAACAAACATAATAACATGAAGCAATTAATACCCAAATAACGTGTAATAATGATTTATTACTAACAAACAGATAAAAATATGATCCAAAATGCTATCAAAAAATAATATGTATTCAGGAATAAATATTTAACATTATTTATATAATCATACAATATTTTTAGGTACATATGTAGGATATCAGATCTAATGTAATGTTTCACTCTGCAAATCATGTTTTTATCCGAGATTATGTATATTTAAGTATTTACTTGGGGTATATTTTCATCAATTTTAATATTTTCTGAGAAGATTATCATAAAAAAATTTTATTATTCTATTTACTTATTATGTCATTTTTACCCATTATTTAATTTACAACATGGGTTTATGGGAATCATTTGTACATTTTCCATATGTGGTACTTTTGTGGAATTTTCCGACAAAAGTACTAGAATAGTGTTTTTTAACTTGTACAAAATGAAAGGATATTTTCACTTTCATAATTCTTTATTCACATTAACATTTTCCTAAATTATTAAAAGGTAATTTTCACATAAAATGATTTCTTCTAAAATTGTTTGACATTTTGAGGAAGGATTTTTTTGTAAAAAAGAAAGGATATTTTCTTGAGGAATAATGCTCAACAATTTTATCCAAGTTAATTTTCATCTAAGATTATATAATTTTTTGTTACTATAAATATTATTAATTTCATTTTAATGTGTAAATTATGGATTTATATTTAAGAAATCCATTTATGTATTAATTCAGGATGTATTGAGGTTTAAGAAAATCATTTTATTTCCTTGGTTATGATATAATTAATGATTTTATTATTATGTGGAACATGTAATAAAAGTTTTATTTGGAGATGGGTGAAAATTATATCTCCCTCCAATGCAATGGGTAGTGATTTATATTTCCTCATAAAGACATTTCTAGATTGATTAGTTATTTAGGTTCAGTGATACAAGACCAGAATGAAGAGATAACTCAGTTTAGAAAATGAATTTCTTTTTTTCTATTATGGTCTTGGAAAAAAGAATTGACTAATATGTAATGTTTTTATATGTATATGTGTGTGTGATAAATGATTTCATGCTTATGTTCTGAATATTTGGATTACATTTCACATTTTCAATTTATCCCATGAAAGGATATTGTGATCATTTATATGTAGGCAAAATTTTCAAATTTTACGTTCTTATGAATATTATACGATTGTTATTTCCTTTTTTACCCTTACTGAGCATTTTAGCTCACCCTATTATACGTTTCTTTTCTTGGGGGCATCTAGAAGAGCATTAATTTTGATATTCCAAAAAAATGGTCTAGTTATTAGGTAATAAATGAGAGACATTGTAGATGTTTTTTAAACTAGTTGTTTATGTTTCCTAGTTTTTAATGAAACTATACATATACTGTATTTTTATGGCTCTGTTTTATTTTGTAGTAAATTTACATCAATTTTGAGGTGATATCAAAATATGTAATGAATAGGTCACTATAATTTTGAATCCAGCAAATAATTTTATGGATTCTACTGGCATATTATCTTTTATTTAACTCTTTTTTTCGATTGAATCATGTTTTTGATAATTTTTTTAAAAACAAAGTATGAATAATGTACAAAATTTACATAATTCCTAAATTAAAACATAAAATAGTTTATTAAATAATATTAATTTCCAAAAAATCTATGAATTTTTCAGTTGGTTAGTACAAGTCTATCTATTTCATAAATGTCTTTTTTTTGGGTCGTTTTACATTATATTCTAATTGCATTAACCCACAACGTGTATATAACATTATATCACTTTATAATTAAAAATGGTAAAATAACAGTTAAATAAGAAATATAAGGAAATAAAATTATTCAAAAATTATATAAAAATTATTTATTTATTGGTATACAATCCACCATCATCTTATATTTAAAAAAAATAAGTTTTGGGCCTTTTTGATCGAAATTTAATTTATTATAAATTAATTTTTTTATGGCTTTCAAAAAGTGTTTGTCACATAAAATATTAAAACGCACATCCTCCCCCACCTATTCATTTCATTATGATCCTTAAATATAGACCAAAACTCTCCATTATTCTTTATCTACATCTCTATTTTCATTCTATATGGTCTAGTCTTCTTAAAATACCACCTCTAGTTTCCTATGAGTAAATTTAAAGGATGCACATTGAGAAAGAGTTGGTCTCTTCAACCAATTCATTCAAATTTGTTTCCTATTCTAAATACACTTCATTAGTTGTTTAATAATAAAATTATAACATTAGTATAACTCCTATAATGATATGTTATTATAAATATGAAACAAATCTATTTCACCTATGATCCATCCTATGAAAAATGAAATCACTGCACGTGGGTATGTCTTCTTTACCATGTCCACATCGTGGTTTAAAATATTTTCACCCCCACATTTTTTGGATTTGTATAATGTTCGAAATAATATCTATATATGGTTGTTATAACATGATACCAATTCTTAGATATTATAGAAACTCCAATTCAATACCATTCAATAATTATAGGAACTATATCATTGTTCATGCGTACATAAGGCTTACCATCTCCACTGTTCAATGTGATTCATTCTACACAATCTTCATTAAATAATTATTATATAAATAAATTGAATGAATAAACTTGAAAAATTTTATAATTATACCATTATTTAAATTATATAACTATAGCATATAAATATTAATAAGAACAAATAAAAAACAGGCATAAGGACATAAAGATGTTAATACCAGAGTAACAAGTAACATCGAAATGTTACTAACAAATAGATGAACATATGATTTTGATTTTGGAGTAAATCAGTAACATTATTTAAATCATTATACATGATATTCGAGTACATATGAAGCGTATCTAACCTATGGTAAGGGAAAATTTTTAAATCTCAATTTAATCTGAGATAGATTATATATAAGTACTGACTAGGGATATATTTATCCTCCATATCCATGTTTTATAATAATGTTTTCATATAATGTAAGTTATTACTAAATTGATTTTTAAATTCATTTCATCCATTTTTTTACTTTTACTACATTTTATAGAAGGACTCTATATTTTTTTACCCTACAACATAATTCATGATTTTTATGGAAAACGTACAGGGGTTGGGGGATGTTTTTTAACATATATATCTTGAACGGATTTTCACGTCTTTATAACACCATATTTCCATGAAACATCTTCTGTATTATTTAAAATTAAATTTCATCCAAATTTTATTATTTTATAATTTGGATTAATGTTGTGAAAGGAAAAAAAATTTAATGAAAAAATGATATTTTCCTCAAGAATTAAGTTGAACTGTTTTATCAAAATTATTTTCCATAAAAGATGCCACTCATTAAGAAGGGTTATGTTTCTATCCCTAATACCTAATGACCTTGATTTTTTCATGTAATTTTATTAATTATATTGGATTATTAATATTCTTCAAAAATTGACGGCAAGTGATTTTGAGGACCATTATGCTCGGAATGAATTTCTGATCTTTTTTAGGTACATTATGTAGACGTGCGAGCATGTTTTTGTAACTTTTGAACCGGTGCTCGTAATTAAAATCTGAGGGCACTGTGGAACTCACTGCACTAATATTATTTTAAAGAGACCTTCACCTCAACAACTATAGGTCGAGGGTGAAAGTTAGTTTTCAGGATTTTCAGGGGAGTGTTAAACGAATAAAAAAAATAAACAACTTTTATTTTATTTTTATTTTGAATCCTTCCATTTGAATCCATGATGGTGGGGACAACCTGAATACCCATTTAATGTTGGTAAACCCTCGTAATCCTTCCAAATTAATGTGTTAACCATTACTTTTTTAAAGTGCCAATATTAATTGAATTAATAACATAACATATTAAGATTGACAACACACTAATGGTGGAAGAAATATTTGTAAAAGTAGAGCCTTTGGAGAAACATCCTCCAATCGAAAAACCTCTCCAATGATGACCGCTCTCTGAATCACGAATCTGGAACCGAATATGGAGCATGTTGCGAGAGAGACCAATGTCAGTGACTTCATCATCATCATCTCCTTCCCGCGATGACTAAAAGAGAAAACAAGTAGGGATTTGTTTATAATTTTTTCTTCGTGGATTTAACGTTTTTCCATCCTTATGAACCACCTGCTACCAACATAATGTGGAGGGTGAGGGATGAATGAACACAGCCTGATTCAACTAAAACATTTTTATAAACATTTTATTCATGGGCCATGAAGATGGTGGCTTCCCAACCGCACTTCCAAAAGAGACCACGACCTGTCGACTGCAATGGCGAGAAAACAGTGTCCGACATCCCAGTAGGCCGCAAGAAGGTAGGGCAGCATGCATCTGTGCCGTTGGTTGAGATGGAAGCCATGACCCGTCATCCGCAGAGGAGTATAGTGGTAGCTAAAATCTAGCTGACCACGTGGTGGAGCGGTTGTGCGTGTCTGCACTGCCGGAGCAGGAGGTCATGATAGCATGGCCACGACGGAGGTCGGAGGGCGGCCATCACCCTGTCGACTGTAGGTAGAGCTCTGGTGCATGTCTTCACTGTTGGGAGGAGAACTAGTCGTCCATTTTAGTTGGCCTCGTCATGCTTAGTGGGACCACTCTAATGGTCCTGCGTTCTGGCAGGGTGATTGAACGACCATCAGGCTATTCTGAATAGGGGGAGGGGGCTCCCGCCAGGTGACGGGTAGGCGGACCCCACCACAGTAGCCCCCCCTGACCGTGGTCTAAACCGCAGGCTGGGTAGGGCCACCGCTTTGTGAGATGGGCCAAACCTCGGCGCAACGACTCAGCCCTTCCATGACCTAGGCCAACCAGGTTCGTCCGACAGTGTCAGACAGGACCCAAGCCCATCTTACCAAAGATATGCCTTTTTGGCAATAACATGAGAACCAGAAGTCCGTTTGATGAACCGTCTACTGTGTTGGGATCCTCAGATCTAGGTTCTCATTTTGGTATACTCCAATTGAGTTTTGGATTAGGTTGTTTTATGGCTAGGTTTTATCAAACCCGAATCCAACCGGGCCCTCGGAGCGGAAACGCTAATGACATACAGACTCGGTGTCCGATTAACGCACCATCTGTTGTGTTGGGTCCCTTATAATGTGAAGGAACCTTGGGTTACTCATTTTTGGAGCATAGTTTTGGTCGAGGTACGTCCAATATCTCGAGTGATAGATTCTACATAACACAATGGAACCAGGTGCGAGGAATCCAATGGCTGCTAGTGAGGCAGAGGATGGAGAAGGATAATACAGAGGTTAGATATCTATTGACTCTGGGTGGGTTGGATCCTGTGTGGGTCATTGCAGGTGTTAGTACCTAACGATCTTATCTGGTTCAGTGCTTAGTGATCCTATGTGGGCCAGCACATACCGATCCTGTGTGGGTCAAATCCTATGTTGGTCAGTGCTTAAAAATCCTGTGTGGGTTAGCGCATACTAATCCTGTGAGGGTCAGATATTGTGTGGGTCAACACTCAATGATCATGTGTGGGTCAGTACATACCGATCTAGTTTGGGTCAGATCATGTGTGGGTCATTGTGGGGGATAGAACGTATTGATCCAGTGTGGTTCAGACTCCGTATAATCAATAGTGGTGACTCTTGACAGAATAAGATGATTTAGCTTGGCGACAAATCATCTGTACTTATATACATCATCTATACCTAGTGTGTTGAGTCCTTAATTTTTTGGTACTTATATTTTCATGGTGTAACTTTTTGGTTATTATATCTTTGTGGTGTACCTGTGTTATATTTATATCTTCGTGGTGCACCTGTGCGATAGATATTTCATTGTGGTGTACCTATGTGGTACTTATACCTTTGTGGTGTTACCTTTGTGGTACTTCTACCTTAGTGATGTTTCCATTGTGGTATTGTATCCTCATGTACGAGGATTGTTTTTATTGATAACTTATCTATATGTATGAGCATAAACATAAGTAGTGTTCATGACTATTACTTCATGTTATGTGGATTTAACTTTGTGGAACTCTTGGAGACCTATGAGGGTCTTGGGCTATAAAGACCCGGCATTAAACATTACATTATCTTCAATTAAATGAATAAGTCACATTGAGTATCTTTTCAGGATTAGAGTTTTAGATAATTTGGCATAAAAATTACATTACATCTCAAAAATTTCAATGGTGACAATTCTACTCAATTTCCATTTTTTCATAAAATTAGAAACTCTTGAATAAAAGAGACACGTCTTGTTCCATGTTTTAGACACCATGAATTTTCCTTGATCCCATCCTTGACCCTATTCCAATTTATGTCTTGTGAAAGACATTTCAAAAACATTGTATGGGCATAAAATTCTCATTAAGGGATACAAAAAGATGTAAAACAGTTATATTTTCAAAACAACAAGTAATCCATGAATACTTTATCAAAAGTAAAACTTTTCCCCTTTATGAAGTAGTAAATACTCTTCACTGAAATATAATATCATTGCTTACCCATTTTTAACCAAAAGATTTCAATAAAACCCATATAAGAACAAATAACATATAAAGGTAACTTCAGACATAAACATTCTTATGTGGAATAAATATACAGCCAACTTCCACAAAAATCACTAAATGGAATAGCCATACAGATTACTTCTATACCGAATGCATTGGAGGTTGTAACATAACCACACGTCCGGGTTTATCAGGACACCACTCATCATATGGTTTATCATGTAACCACCCGTAAAATTTCCAAGTACCATCATAACACATAATATATTTAAATTATAAACATTTCACTAATAACATTTCATTTGACATCACAAGAAGTAATTTCAAGATATTGAAATAATTATTCAATTTTCAGAAACCATTTAAAAAGAGATTTTTTAATCAAAGTGTCCCATACCACAATGAAGATTTTAGAGGAATTATAATTTTAAAACATTAACATACATATAAATAAATACTCAAAACCCTTTTTAAAACATTTATATTAATGGTAATGATTTAGAATAATAAATATTTAAAACATTTAAAACAATATTTTAGTTAATGTGTTCGTAACAAAATGAGAAGATCTTGATTACAAATAATTGAGGAATAACATTCAATATGAACTTTATAATATCATGAGAATAAAGGGATTCATGATATAAAATGTCACATGACAGTATATAAACCATATAATAGAGAAATGGTTCATAACAACAATGAAGTCCCAATGGAAATGTAAATTGAGATGAAATCCCTTATAAAAATAGTATCCTTAAATTAAGGATAAATCAATCACATAATTATGTGTGTAAAATATAAATACACCCAATATAAGTAGATACTAAGTGTAAAAGAATTATATTTCAATCACACATATTAATAGGTCTACATATTAAATAAGTATATGTTTAACCCAAAGAAATGAAATTGGGTTAAGAAGTTCCCTTTCCAAAATTCGAAAGTGAAATTCAGAAAATGTGTTGATGTGATAAAAATGGTCACCCATTACTAGGAAATAAAATTTACATCTATAAGGATATTTAAGAACATATCCCAACCTAATAAGATGTAAATTAAAATACATATCAAAAATAAGTCTTTTAAAAAGGGGAGGTTGAAAGGTTCCCTTACAGATTTGGTAACTTACAAAACATACGACCCATGAAAGAAGGACCATAAAATGTAGATGTAAATACCCATAAATGAAATTATATTACACAAAGAGTAGAATCATGGGAATTATGTACACCACTCAATGGAAATTGTGGCAAATATTGCATGAATCTCACTGAAATAAAAAGATAGATAAAAACATCTTACCTCGTTGTAATCAATCTAGTCGTATGACCAAAATATAATAAACACTAAATGAATCAAAATATACCATGAATATAAGTAGAATAATGATAATATATATCTATGGAAGTATAAGTTACATCACATGAAATACATATGTGGCGAACAATGGAAATCTCACGAAATTAAATGTTAGATAAAAAATCAATTACCTCGTGCCTGACTTGACTTGTTTGTTCCTTGTTCTTCCTGAATAATAAACTAAAGTAAATCTCTACATGATTGAGAACATTATTCATGTTTATTATTCTTTTTATATTAGTTATTACCATGTAATAGATATTATGCAATCATTTAAGCTAATAATGGTCATTTTGTCGATATTTGGCACTTGAGTCAAAAATAGGTTTCTTATAAATACATGTTGTTCACATAGTCAAAAGCTAATTATATCCAGAATGATATTAATGATTTTGATATCATATATATCATATATCGGCAGTTTATACATGTATTTATAATTGTACATAAAATTTGGTGGTATGAAATGAAATTCATCATTCATTGAGACGTTAAGCTATACGTATGCAAGGATGCTACTTTCATTTTTATTTCATATTTTAATTCAATTAAAACACCATGATACCTAGGTATATTATAATTATAGTATAATATCATAAATAATGTCCTTATTTACATCATTTATATGTCCCACATATGCCATTAACGAGTCTTATCACTTTGAGGGGGCGGTATTCTGCATTTCCTAAAATGAAATTATCGCGTTTACCCAGAATGAAAATAATAAAGGTAGGTTATAAATGTAAAATAAAGAATTTTAAAGAAAATATAAACATAATATTCATCATATATAAATACATTTCCATCTTAATGGTCACCATGAGAGGTGGTAGAAGATAATCGAACAATTATCATTTCATGAGCCATTAGTTTTCCATCCAGAGAAACAGTATGTTTTTCACCCATTAGATGGAGGTGTGTGTAAGTGTAGTTAAAATACATCTCATAAAAACATCCTAGTATATTTAGGATACTGGTGTTTTTATATAATAAATGAATAAAAATATTTTAAGGGGTTGGAGAACTAAATTAAAAAAAACAAGTTAAGAGGAACTGTTGCCTTTAATTTGGGTAACTTTTTTTGGTTTGAACAAAAAGGCTTTCTTGAAGATCTTTCTGCCTAAGGTAAGGCTTATATGTGGATGATAGGGATGTAGATAGATTAATTGGTTAGATATTGGACGATCCAGAAGGATTAAGAGGTGTGTGGAATTGGTTACAAGTGATTGATTTTTATAATGGGGAGAAGGGCTCTTTAGGAATGTGTTATAATATTATTTTATTATACAAAGATATTCGATTTCTAAAGGTCCAAAAATCACTATAGTCGACGATAGGATGACTCAGGGTCGATATAAAATCATCCAATAAGAATTAGAAAAGTTATGGATGCTATTTTAATGTTTATAATCTTATTTATTAAAATGATTTATTAATGAGGTAAACACTGCATCATTATTGTGTCATAAATAATTTAATTTATTAGATATCTAAAAATTATAAACAAATACCAGGATTTAGGAAATCTTTTGAATATTCCGATGAGAATTTATATTCAAAATTATTACTTATATAACACAATATAAAATATAAATTACTAAAATATTTATGTTTATGTCATTTTTACCTTTCATTAAATTAATTAATCTAAAGTGTCATTATCATTCATTGGTGGCTTCATGGGGTCCAAAAATAGACCCAAAGATGCCGATGGTCGGCCATTACACATATAATTCGGTTAGGACAAGTGTTAAGGTAATTTTGAATTATTACAGTATTCTATTTACCTTTAATTACCCAATTTAACTTTAACCGCTGTAAATAAAAGTCAAAAGTTACTATTCACCAAATTTTTTTCATCTTATTGAACCAAATTTTACTAACTAATAACAAAAATGTATGTAGGATTTTCTAAATTCAATTCACACAGGTGGTAAAATTTCATTTAAATGAAAAAAGACGGTTTTTTAACAACTACTAAGTGGTTTCACCATTCATAAAAAATGAAGTCTTTTAGAAAAATAAAACAATTCAGCATAAGCTAAATTTGATATTCTGAATTCAAAAATAATGTCAATTTTAAAAAATTCAAAACACAAATTTTTCATTAATTAATTTAAAATTAATTCTCGTAGTCAAAACAAATAGTGTGTTTTTAAAAAATAATAACTATCAAATGATCAACACATTTTATGTCCATTTTAAAAATGAAATTATTTAAAATGATCAACATTAGATTAAATGGTTAAAATATATTCTAATTAAATTTTAAAAACAATTAAAAACATAATATAACCATTTAAATAAATTAGATTAAAAGGTAGTTTTGAATAAAAATACAGTATTTTCATTATTCTTTAAAAAACTAAATTTAGTCAGAAAAAGACCTATATTTTAACCAATGTGAATTTTGATGACCTAGTTCTAAATAAGAATTTTATTTTATCAAAAATAACATATAAAAGTGACCAAAATTAGATTTAAACAGGGTTCTCCATCAAAAGGTGGTAAATCAACCTTTCAATGTAAATTAGTCTTAAAATTTGATTCATTCAGATTTTAAGCCTCTATATTTTGTTATATAAATGTTAAAATATTTAACAAACATGTATAATCATATTGTAGTTAGTTTTTTTCGTTCCCTCCATTACAAAATCTAGGCATTAACAACTATTTAAAATAATTATATTATATTATTATTTTTCAGTATAAGTCAACATTTTGTGCAACATAAGATTTCAAAGAAACCTATTTGTTGCGTATCGGGAAAGCCATTGAATCATAGCATCCCCTTAAAATTAAAATTATTATTTAATTGAAAAATATTAAAAAATTTAAAAATTTCTTACTCTTTATTTACCTGAGATGTTACATCTTTCTCCCTTTTTTGAAATTGTATCCTCGCAACTTTAAAATAAGGAATGGAAACTTATTTGAAAGTTCCACACCAGAAATAGAGTCAAAAAACAAATCACCTTACAAGAAATAATGAGACGTTCAAAGGTCACCCTAGATAATCCCATATGATGATTCCATGTAAAAAAATATGGATATGGAAGAGAAAACAAACCATCATGTTCTGATGGAGTGTGATAGAAAACTTGGTTAGGAGAAGGTTAACCACAAGAAAATCACAAATTTTTTATTGGTTAAACAGTCTTTGATTCCCCAGTAGGAATATGTAACTATTAATTTTTTGGATTTAAATTAATTTTCATAAATATGAGAAATTTATTTATGATCTTAAATAAAAACATAAGGAATCATACATACTTGTCATGTAGACATTCATCCTTTATTATCTTTCTAACACAAACTCTTACTTCCTCCAAACAGTGAGTATTCAAGATGTATTTTTAACATTAAAGGTGCTATAACCAACTTTGAGAGAATCACATAATCCATAAATGATGAACTACATATTTACATTTTATTTAGACCATATCAAAAACAAAAAATATTATAACAAAATCAAATAATCCCCAAAAAGTATAATTCTTTATAAAAAGAAATACTATTCCTAATCTCCAAAATTCAACAAATAATACCCTAAGACCAACAAAGACCATTCAATAAACAAAATTACATAAAATTATTCAATATAATCCAAACTAACATTGAAAACCAAAAAATAGAATAATTTAATCCCATAGTCTTCCATAATAAATCATAACATTTATCTCCAAATAACTTCGACTACTTTTAAAGTCCCATTCTGAAGTGTAATTAACCTTATCACATATTCTCTATGATAGGTTAATAATTTCAATAAATAACCCAAAATAAACTTTTTCATAAGATCATATAATGAAAAATAATTACTCATACTAATGAGGGACATCACGTAGTCTAGTGGTAGGCGATAAATGCTAGTCGCACTTGGTTGTGGGTTAAATTCCCACAACATTGACCGATGCGACAGTTTTTCACACAGTCTGTGTGTTTTCCTTTTTCAAAAGAAATATAATTTTATAACATTCCCAAAAAGAGATAAATTCATCCAAAATAACCATAACATGTTTTAACCAAAAAGGGTATCTAATAACTTTCATTTTTCATCCCAAAATGTATTAACATGTAATTGACTCAAATTATAGGATCATATAAACCCAAATGATTCTTTATAACCACATCCACAAAATAAAATATAATTATTCATTGAATAAAATTTTCATATATCAAACATTAGGGTTACACATAATATAAAAAGTCTTATAATGTAATCCCATCATCAAAATAGCTTTAATACTTTTAAGAATTTCCCCATCCTAAAATCTACCATAACTCTTGAATCCATTATATATTGCCTTCTTACACATTCAACATTATTCATGATACATTAAACATTCATTACCGACTTATTCTGAAATTATTCTTTCCTATAAACAAATTCATGAATCATATCCTAAGATTCAATAATGTCAAAACATATGACAAGAAATAATACATAACTTTCATTGGTCATTGTCAGTTTCTTCATCCCCAATTGGAATATAATTAGGTATTGGTAAAAATATATTTTTATGATCCTGGTGATCCCATTCCTGAAACATCTTCATTGGAAATCTGTTTTTATAATGACCATGCACACCACATTTAAAAAATTCAATTGAACCCTCAGAAATATATTCTTTCCATTTCCTAGAGTCAACTATATGCTTTCTTTTTTTCATGGAATATTCTTGCTTTAGGAAATGAATTCCCACATCTATATTATCTTCCCATCCCTTGGAATCAATTTCCTCGGTGTTTCGTTCCACATCCTTGACACATAGAGTTTTGAATATACTTACAATTATGATTTTTACCAGAATTTACTTAAGGATTTGTTTCTCGCATATATGATGCCTTATAAAAATCACCATGGTTCAGGTTCTCAACCATGACTCCATATAGTTGGTTGATAATAACCACAAGAGTTCTCATTGAATTTCTAATTTCATTTAATTGCTTGTTCAGAAAACCATCACAGTTTTCTTCACATCCTCTGAAACATTGGTTCCTGCTAGATCCATCCATTTACTAAAACCAAAAAGGTCAGTGTGAGTATATCAATAAAAACATCAAATAATATCTTATGAAGAGGGCAAATGCATATTAATTTTATCAAAAACTCATTCATAATAAATGTGACTCTTTCTAATATTCTAAACATTATGGTTATATCACTTATGCTTAGATAACCCCCTTACCACTAAAATTATCTAAACTGACCTCTGATACCATCTATGAGGACCCGAACTTAAAAATTACATAATCTTGAAATAAATGAATAATTCACATTTAATATCTTTTAATGATTAGATTTTTAGAGAATTAGGACATGAAAATTACAATACATCTTAGAAATTCCTAATTATACACTTCTACGCAGTTTCCATTTTTTTATAAAATAAAAAACTCTAGAATAATGGAGACATGTATCATTCCTTGTTTTAGACATCATGAATTTTCCATTATCCCATCCTTGACCATATTCCACTTTATGTCATGTGAAAAACATTTCAAAAACATCGGATGAGCATAAAATGATCAGTAAAGGATACATAAAGAAGGAAAACTGTTAGATTTTAAAACAACAAGTAATCCATGAACACTTTTTCTTATGTAATACTTTTCACCTTTATGATGTAGTAAATACTCTTCACTAAAATAAAAAATCATTGCGTACCCTTTTGTAACCAAAAGATAACCATAAAACCCATATAAAGAACACATAAAATATAACAGCAACTTGGGATATAAGCATTATTAAGTGGAATAACCATATAGTCAACTTCCACAAATATCACTAAATGGAATAGCCATACGGCCGAGTACCATTCCCAATGCATTAGAGGTTATAATGAAACAACCCGTCCTGGTTTATCACGACACCACCCGTCCTATGGTTTATCAAGTAACCACCCATAAAATGTCAAAGTACAATCATAACACATAAAATATTTCAAATATAAACAATTAACTAATAACATTTCATTAGAAATCACAAGAATTAATTTCATGATTTTTAAAAAATCATTCAATTTTCAAATACCATTTAAAAAGTTATTTTGGAAACAAAGTGTCCCATAACACATTTAAGCTTTTAATGGAATTATAATTTTAAAAAATTAATGTCCATATAAATAAATACTAAAAAATATTCTATTAAATAGGTAAATTAACGATAATGATTTAAAATAATAGATCATTCAGACATTTAAAATGACATTTTAGTTAAAGTGTTTTTAACAAAATGAGAGACTCTTGAATACAAATAATTGAGGAATAACATTTAAAATGAACTTTATAATATCTTGATAATAATTGGATTCATGATATAATATGAAAAATTATAGTATATAAACCATATAAGAGTGAATTGGTTCATAACAATAATGAAGTCTCAATGGAAATAGAAATGGAGATGAAATCCATTATAAAGACGGTATCCTTAAATTAAGTATAAATAAATCGCATAATTATGTGTGAAAAATATATATACACCCAATATAAGTAGATATTATGTGTAAAAAAATTCTATTTCATTCACACATATTAATAGGATGGCATATTCAAGGATTATAAGTTTAACCCAAAGAATTGAAATAGGGTTAAGAAGTTCCGTTGAAAACGTTCGAAAGCCTAACGACGTCACTTTAAAATTCTGAAAAAGTGTTGATGAGAAAAAAAATGTATCTCAACACTTGGAAATAAAATTTACATCAATAAGGATATAGAAGAACATATCCCAACATAATAAGATGTAAATTAAATACATAACAAAAAGAAGTCTTTTAAAAAGAGGAGGGTGAAATGTTCTTTTTCCGATTTCGTAACTTACAAAACATATTCCACATGAAAGAAGAACCATTAAATGTATATGTAAATACTCATAAATTATATTATATTACACAAATAGTAGAATAATGGGAATTACGTACACCACTCAAAGGAAATAGTGACAAATATATCTTGAATCTCACAGGAATAAAAAGTGGGATAAAAACTATACACCTCTTCTTAATCAATCGAGTCGTATGAACAAAAGATAAAAACAACCAAATAAATCATACAATACCATGAATATAAAGATAATCATGATAATATATATATCTATGGTAGTATACAATACACCACATGCAATAAATATGTGGTGAATAATTGAAATCTCATGTAATTAAAAGTGGCAAAAGTAATCCCTTACCTCGTGTCCGACTTGACTTGTTTGTTCATTGTTCTTCCTTAATAATAAACTAAAGTTAATTTATTCATGCTTAAGAACATTTTTCATGTTTATTATTCTTTTTATATAACTTATTACCATGTTATTCATATAATTCAATGAATTATGTTAATAATGGTCGTTTTGTCTATATTTGGTACTTGAGTCAAAAATAGACTTCTTATAAATACAAGTTGTTCACATAGTAAAAAAGTTTATTATATACAGAATTATAATCATGATTTATATATCATATATATCATATATATCCATTATATACATGTATTTATAACAGTACATAACATTGGGGGTAATAAATGAAATGCACCATTCATGGAGACTGTAAGTCGTACGTACGAATGAACACTACTGTCATTTCAATTTCTTATTTTAATGGAATTAAAACACAATGTTACATAGGTATATTATAATTCCAGTATAATATCATAAATAATATCTTTAAATACATTCTTTATAGATCCCAGATATGGAATTGAAGAGTCATATCACTTTGAAGGGGTGGTAGTCTGCACTTCCTCAAATTAAATTATCGTGATTACCCATAATGAAAACAATAACGATATTCTATAAATGTAAAATACAAAAGCATAAATAAAATATAAACATAATATATATCATATATAAATATTTTTTCATGTTAAGGGCCACCATGAGAGGTGTTAATAGATAATCGAATAATCCTCATTTCGTGAGGTGTTAGTTTTCCATCCACAGAAACAGTATGTTCTTCACCAATTAGATGGGAGTGTTTGAAACTGTAGTTAAAATAATTATCATAAAAAAATCATAGTATATTGAGGATAATGGCGTTGTTAAAAAATAATGTAATAAAAAGTGTTTAGGGGTTGGAGAAGTAAAATAAAACAAAAGAAGTTAAGAGGAAATGTTACCTTTAATTAGGGTAACTTCCTTTGGTTTGAACCAAATGGACTTCTTGAAGATATTTCTGTCATAGGTAAGGTTTCTAGGAGGAGGAAAGGGATGTATTGTGCTTAATTGGTCAGAGTTTGGACGTTACTAAAGGATTTAGAGGTTTGTGTAATTGGTTTTAAGTGAGGACTTTTTAAATTGCGAAAGAGGGGGTCTTTAAGAAAGTGTGATAATATTATTTTATTGTTTTATGATATTCGGTTTATAAAGGTCCAAAAATCATTAGAGTAGATGTTAAGATGACACATGGTTGATATAAAATCATCCAACAAGAATTGGAAATGTTTTGGAGGTTATTTTAATATTTATACTCTGATTTATTTAAATGATTTATTAATGAGGTAAACACTACATCATTATTGTGTAATAAATAATTTAATTTATTCAATATATAAAAATTATAAAAAAATACCATGATGAAGGAAATCGTTCAATCCTTCCAGTGAATATTTTTAGTCAAATCGATTACTTATATAACACAATATAATATTTAATTTACTAAAAGATTTGTGTTTATGTAATTTTTTCCTTTCATTAAATTAATTAATATAAAGTGTCATTATCATTCATAATTGGATCCATGGGGTCAAAAAATAATCCCAAAGATGCCCATTGTTGGCCATTACTCATCCAAAATTGTTAAGACAGTTTTTAAGGTAATTTTGAATTATTACAATATTCTTTTTAGCTTGAATTACCATATTTAACTTTAACCATGGTAAATAAAAGTCAAAAGTTTCTATTCACCAAAATTTATTTTAATCTTATTGAACAAAATTTTACTTACTAATAACTACCATGTATGTCGAATTTTTAAAATTCAATTCACATAAGCGGTAATGTTTCATTTAAATGAAAAAGTCAGTTTTTAACTACTACTAAGTAGTTTCACTATTTATCAAAAATTTATGTTTTTCAAAAAAAAACCAAAATTTCCACCTAATATATATTTGATATTACAAATTATTAAATTATTTCTATTATATAAATTTCAAAACATATATTTTTCATTATTTAATTTAAATTTAATTCTCGTTGTCAAAATAAATAGCGTTTTTAAGAAATATTAACTATCATAAGATTGACACTTGTTTATGTCTAATTTAAAAATGAAATTAATCTCAATGACCATCATTAGATTAAACGGTAAATATATATTCTATTAACACTCTACAACCAATTAAAAAGATAATATTACCATATAAATAAATTAGATTAAAATTTAGTTTTTAATTAAAATACAGTATTTTCACTATTTATCAAAAAACTGAATTTTGTCAGAAAAAAACCAAAATTTTACCCAAAGTGAATTTTGATGTCCCGGTTCTAAATAAGAATTTTATTTTATCAAAAAGAACATACAAAAGTGTCCAAAACAAGATTTAAAGAGGGTTCCCCTTCAAAAGGTGGTAAATAAACCTTTTAAGGTAAATTATGATTAAAATTAGATTCATTCACATTTTATGCCTCTATGTTTTTTAAATAAATGTAAAAATATTTAACAAACATGTATAATCATATCGTAGTTAGTTTTGTCCATTCCCGCCACTACAACAACAATACATCAACTACTATTTAAAATAATAATATTATATTATTATTTTTTAGTATGACTCTACATTGTGTGCAACTTATGATTTCAAAGAAACCCATTGTTGTGTATCGGGTATGCCATATAATCATAGCATCCCCTTTATAGTAAAATAAATATTTAATTCACAAATATTAATAAATATAAAAATTTCTTACTCATTATTTAATTGGGATGTTACAGGGGGTCCTTACCGAGTATCGTTATACTCACCCTTTCCTGGGATATGCTTGCACCTTGATGTGTCTTATGAAGATGATGGGAAACACCGATCAAGGTTGAGGGTACCAAATTGGTGGCTAATCGGAGGTGGACAATAGATGATACGTTCCACAGAGATGATAGCTCAAGAGTTGTACCTCCCCTTTAGGCAGGATCCTTAGAGAGTGTTCACAAGAGCTATTTATTTTCAGTTTACTTATACTTTCCAATTGGGATTGTATCCATTCCCCTTTAATTAAAGTAGATGCCTGTTTACTTTATAGTTTACCTTGTTATTATACCCTACTGTGTGCTTGGATTGTGTGAGTTTTCTTGTTTGGAGGAAATGACTTCCAGTTTTTTTGGGATATTCTTTTCCAGTGTTAGTCGACATCCCTTGGCCTATAAAAGGCGGTCTTGGGTTAGTCATGACATGGGCCCTAGTGGTCGGGTCATAACTAATTGGTATCAGAGGAGTTCAGTTCTACCGAATAACTAGGACTCTAGTCTTTTTGTGTTGAAATTGTGTTATGTGTGGTGATTTTGGTTTTTAGTTTGGGGAATCTAGTGTTGGTGTGGCGGCTAACATATCCACACGCCAACATAATGACATCAGATTCCCAACTTATTGCATGAAAACACTAATAATGTGTGTGTTTCAAAAAAAATTGTGATCTCTTTGAGTCAGCTCACCAGGTATGAATTATTAACTGTGGCACACTTATTTCTTTTAGGATTCCTCCACCCAAACAGCCGGCTAGGGTTCTGGTTGTAGTACGAGATGATATCCTACCGACCAAGGAGGCTTCAGTTTGCGGATCCTTTAAGGCAATTGTACCATCGGGTTGTGCACGAGCAGCACCACTACCTGTTGAGAAGCCGAGGCCACCAGCCCTAGCAGTAGAGGGTGTGTTCCTCTTAACTGTATTGCATGAGTTCCAATGCCACAGGCCACTGAGGTTCCATGGCAATGCAGATCCATAGGCAGTTGATGACTGGTTGGAGGCTATGGTTAAAGTTCTAGACTCATAGGGACACCAGTCGATCTCTTGGTGATACATGATGTCAGTCTTCTCTAGGAAGCAGCAGGCAGATGGTGGATCTTGATGATCTAGTTTCACAATGAGGTGACTCTCATTTGGGTGGTCTTTTAGAGCCTTTTCAGGTCAGATTTCATCCCAACAACCCTACACACAGTGTGTATAAATGATCTTATCCACTTGCAGTAGTGCATCATGACTATGGATCAGTATTCAACAAGGTTCACTGACCTCTCGTTCAAGTCCACTCACATGGTGCAGGACCCATTCTTCTGGCCCTGGACATTAGAGGAGGGTATCAAACTGGAGATTAGAGCATCGATGGTTTCTCTCAGCATCCCGATGCAGGAGGGGATGTTAGAGTTAGCACTCTTAGTAGAGAGCTTCCTTGCTGAGTAGTCACTGTCTGCGAGACCCACCAACGGACGACACATTGTAGAGTCATTGGCAGCTTGATGTAGATAGATAACGTAGAGGTTTAAGAGGACCAGCCCTATAGGTGGACGACTGTAAGATATATGGTCTGTGGTTCTAGGCTCCTGACACAGAGCAGTATAAGTGAAGATCATGCAGTGTTAATCATGCAGCGAGGAGGGTCATATGGCTCGTGACTGCCAGACCTGCCATACTGATGACCAGAAGTCGGTCAAAAGCCTGCCTTGACAGAGGAAAAGTTTTGATCGAGGAGGTCTATAGGCTGGAGCCAGACGTGGTAAAAGATCATGTCATGTAGTAGGATGTGGTTGGTGATTTGAGGTTATACCGCCACCACCACTAGGTGATCCATACCGACCATAGGGAGCTGGTGGACAATGACTAGCTCAGCTTCATGAAGCTACGAACTATGACCACAACGCTCCAGAGATGATACGAGGTATGATATGTGTCTACTCTACCCTGGCTCCAGTACATATAGACAGAGGTTCGAGTCACCCATGTATTTCCACGACCTACATTCAGAGATTGGAGATTCCGATGGAGTCGTTGGCTCGATGCTTACGGATGGAGACTACTACGGGAGAAGATTCGATGATTATGCAATGGTTTCATGAATGTGGGGATTCTCTAGGAGGTGGGACCTTCAGCTGGGATCTTCTAGTAGTGGCGTCGAGGCCTTACGACGTCATCCTGAGTACGGGCTGGTTATCCACAGTCCATGCTCATATTGACTTTATTAGGTGCAATGTGCGGTGTGTCATCATGGATGGGACCATGTTTTCCTTCATTGATGAGAATCTAACCTTTTTAGTGCAGGATGGAGATACCCATAAGAGGGTGTAGCTGATCACACATTAGTTGTCTATCCTTACCCTTATAGCGGTTGATGTTGAGAGTCTGAGCTATCTTGTAGTGGTGGACCAGTAAGCTAATATTTACCCTCATGGTGTTATGGGTCTACCATCTCGTAGAAAGGGGGACATTTACATCGAATTGAACCCGGGAAGACACTGATATCTACTCCATCATATCGGATCGCACCCGTTGAGCATCGAGTGTTGCAGGTATAGCTGGAGGACTTGCATGACATGAGGTTCATTATTCCCAGTGTTTCTCCTTTGGAAGACCCGATTTTGTTCTCCAAGAAGGCGGATGGGAGATTGAGAATCTCGGTGGATAGTCGGTGCCTGAACTAGGTGACTATAAAGAACATGTACCCACTCCCAAGGATTGATAGTATATCTGATTAGTTGATGGGAGCACTGTGGTTTTTGAAGATAGACCTTAGATCATTCTATCACAATCCTAGGGTATATGACAAGGATGTGAAGAAGATGGACTTCATTTGTCTATATAGACTCTATGAGTTCTTTTCTATGCCAGTATCCGTGAAAAATAACTTATCAGTGTTCATGGGACTCATTACCATTATCTTCCATCCATACCTCAATCGATTTTTTATTAGTCTTCATCGATGACATCCTGATAAACTCAGTGATGGGGGAGGAGCATGCATATCATCTGCATATAGTTCTAGACACACTCCAAGAGAACCAACATTATGGTAAGCTCTCGAAGTGATAGTTCTAGAACTGAGAGTTTAAATTCATGGGACACATCATCTCTCTGGCAAGATTTGTGGTGGGTCCAGTGAATATTGAGGATGTAATTTCTTAAAATACACCTATGAGTGTGACAGA
Organism: Viscum album; assembly: GCA_963277665.1. Taxonomy (NCBI): domain Eukaryota; kingdom Viridiplantae; phylum Streptophyta; class Magnoliopsida; order Santalales; family Viscaceae; genus Viscum; species Viscum album. The sequence continues at coordinate 1,220,077,274 of OY728159.1, forward strand.
GGTACGAAGTTTCATGAAATGGGCTGGTTACTACTGGTGGTTTTTGCCAAAATTTTCCAGAGTTGTGGCACGCTTATCAGAATTGACGAAGATATGGCAACCCTTCATATGGTCAAACAGATGCCAGTGGAGTTTCCTGGAGCTGAGGAAGAGACAGACGATTGCCCACATCTTGATGCTACCAGAGGAGGGTGATGGGTACATCATCAACAACAGCACATTATGGATTATACATGGATGTGTCCTGATGCAGGTGTGAGTAGTGATTTTGTGCGGATCTCGATAGCTGAGACAACATGAACAAAACTATGTTACCCAATACCTAGAGTTAGCAGCAGTGGACTTCGCTGTGAAGATGTGGAAACATTACTTGATGGGAAAATGATTTACAGTCTACTCTAATCACAAAATCCTGATGTATATCTTATCTCAGAAGGACCTATACATGAGATAACTGTATTGGAATGAGTTACACTTGGACTATGACTTTGAGATAGTATGTACTCATGGGAAGGGGAACGTAGTAGCAGATGCACTCATTAAGAGATCTGGTATTCCGATACTTAGTGTGGTGACAATGCAGCTAGCTACTTTGCGGGTATCCTAACTGGATCAAGATGGTGCAACTTATCTACAGTCAGTGACAGTCAATCCCACACTCCTACAGTGGGTTATGGAGGCACAGATTGGGGACACTGATTACGATGCTTGACGTGCTCAGATATCCACATGAGAGGCACCTAATGGATTTTCTAATGATGGGGAGAATGACCTCCTCTTCAGGTGGTGTACTATGGTTTTGGTGGTTCTTATGGAGGAATTGTTGAGGGAGTTCCATATTTCCCCTCTAGCGGTAAATCCAGGAGTGAGAAAGACGTACCAGGACCTTGGGCGTCCATAATGGATACTGGGAATAATGAAAGCAGTAGGAGAGTTTGCCTCTCGGTGCCTCACTTGTCAGCAAGTGAAGGCATAGCATCAGGATCCCATAGGCTTAGTGCAACCATTGTGGGTGGCAGAGTGGAAGTGGGATAGAATTTCATGGAATTCGTGAAATATCTTCACTGCACATCCAAGGGGTATGATTCCATCTAGGGGATCATTGACCTACTCGCAATGTCGGCTCACTTCCTACATATAAGAGAGCAGGGACCTATAGAGAGCTTGGATGCCTCCATGTGTAAGAGATTTTATGGCTTCATGGAGTGCCATATATGATTGTCTCTGATCGTGATGCACGTTTCTCTTCCCGGATATTGAAGTGGTTTCAAGAGGAATTTGGGACACAACTTCGGTTGATCCCCACCTTCCATCCTCATATAGATGGTGAAACAGAGCAGACCATTCAGTCCCAAGAGGATATGATGCGTGCTTGTGTCTTATAGTTCGGTAGCAGTTGGGAGGATCACTTTCCATTGGAAGAGTTCATGTACAACAACAGTTATCATTTTTCTATTAGAGAGGCACCATTTGGAGATTTGTATAATCGACCCTGCATATCATCACTGTGCTGGACTGAAGAAGGGGAGTTAGAACTCATGGGACTCAAGATGGTACAAGCTAAAACAGAGAAGCTTCAGATAATCTAGGAGCGGATGAAGACTACAATGAGTAGGCAGAAGTCATATATCGATAGGAGACGGAAACCTCTTGAGTTAGAGGATGGTGACTGTGTCTTTTTACGGGTCTCACCTCAATGAGTTTTGTGGATATTTAGCTGGGGCGGAAAGTTAACTCTGAGGTTCATTGGACACTTTCAGGTCCTCAGCAGAGATTGTGAAATGTCTTACCAATTATCTCTTCCACCTCAGTTTCACCTGGTGCTTGAAGTTTTCCATGTATCACATTTGAGGAAATACGTACATGATCCTTCGCACAACATTGACTAGGGAGAGTAGGACATTAATGATAGGATGACATTTTTAGAGGTTCTGGTAGAGACGGAGGATCAAAATGAGAAAGTCATTCGTGTGTGGTTGACACCTCTGGTGCACATTCGTCGGATGCCAGGGAATCTCCTAGAGAGCACAAGGGAGAAGGTGGCTCAGATTCATGCTCAAAACCCCCACTTGTTTCCCAAGTTTGTATTGAAGATTTCAGGGACTCAAAGCCCTGAGGTGGGGAGATTATAAATATTGTAATTTTCCATGTAATTTTTTTTATAATCTCCGAATATTACAAGTCAAAAAAATTATGGCGCATGATTCTGAGGCAGAGTGTGATTGAAATAAATATTTGAAATTTTTTTAGGTACGTTTAGTAAACCTGTGATCAGGTTTTTGTAACTTTGTATATAGTGTCCATAATTAAAATCTAAGGACTCTGTTGAACTCACAACGCTGATATTCTTTTATGTAGACCTTCACCTCGACCAAAGTATGTCATGGTTGAAAGTTAGTTTTCTGGATTATCATGGGATATTTAAATGAATAAAAATGAAAGAGAAAACCATTATTTTTCTTTTGAAACCTTCCATTTGAATTCATGTTGGTGGGGACCACCCAAACACCCATTTAATGTGGGGGAGGCCTTGGAATCCTCCGAACATAATGTTCCAACCTCAACACAATTAAAGTTCCAAATTTAATTGATTTAATAACCTAGTATATTATGATTGGCACCACACTTTTGGTGGAAGAAATAATTGGGAAAGGATACCCTTTGGAGAAACATCCTCGAAATGAAGAACATATCCAATGGAGAACGCTCTCCGGATCAGGAATGAGGAACCGACTATGGATCCTGTTGCAGGGGAGATGGATGTTAGTGACTACAACATCATCATCTCCTTCCATGCACAGTCCCCTACAAGAAAAGATGTTGGGATTTTTTTTATAATTTTTTCTATGTGGATTTCACGTTGCTTCAATCTGCATGAACAACCTGCTACTGATGAAATGTTAAAGGGGAATGTCAAATGAACATGGCCCGATACCTCTGAAAATTTCTTATCGACGTGTTTTTTGTGGGCCATGACGATGGCGGTGTCAAAACCACACTGCCGAAGGAGACCACAACCCATCAGCCGCAGTGAAGTGGGGTGACACACGTCTGTGCCCCTGGTAGAGTAGGAGGCTACGGCCTATCAGCCATGGCAGAGTAGGGTGGCATCAGGCATCTGGCCAGCTGTGTGGTAGGGTGGTGGTGCACGTTTGTGCCTCTTAAGTAGGAGGTCACAGCCACCTCGCCGGGATACATGCGAGAGGGCGGATAACACCAGGCCGACTACAGGTTGAGCAGCGGCACACGTCCTCACCACTGGGAGGGGAACTGGCTGTCCATTTTGGCCGGCCTTGTCACGCCGAGCGGGACGGCTCTGGAAGTCCTGCATGCCAACACGGTGACTGAATGTCCATCGGGCCATTCGGAATACAGGGGGCTCCCCGAGGAAGCAGCTAAAGCGAACCCCGCCATAGCGGCCCACCTGACCGTGGGCTGCACCACGGGCCATGAAAGAGGGTCAAACCTAGCTGGATGGGCCGAGCCCAGACCGTGGAACCGTAGCTTGGGCCCACCGCGGCCCCGACCAACCGAGTCAGTCGGACCGGGTCAGACAAGACTCACATCCATCTGGACATATATACAAATTTTTGGCTATAACATGAGAACCAGGCATCCATTTGATAAACCGTCTATGGATTTGGGATACATGGATCTCGACGGTCTGTTTGGTATACACCACTTGATTTTTGGATAATTATTGAGTACAACTGGGTTGGATCATACCTGAATCCAATCAGGCCCTCAGAGTAGAAATGCTAATTACTTACAGATTGGGCATCTGATTGACGCACCATCTATTGTGTTGGGTCCCTTATGACATGATAGTCCTTTTTGTTAATCCATTATGAATCTTATAGGTTGTCAAATAATGACCAATATATTGAGGGACAGAGTATATGGAACTCGAGTTCACCAAGTGCGAGGAATCCAGTGGCTGGAAGTTAGGCAGAGGTTGGAGAAAGATAAGACGGAGGTTAGTTATCTATCGACTCTGGGAAGGTCGGATCCTTTGAGGGTCATTGAGGGGGTTAATACCTAATGATCCTATGTGGGTTAGTTCTCATCGATTCTGTGTGGGTCAGTACATACCGATCCTGTGTTGGTCAAATCCTATGTGGGTTAGCGCACAACGATCTTGTGTGGGTCAGCGCATACCGGTCATGTGTGGGTCAGATCCTGTGTGGATAATCGCGTAACGATCCTGTGTGGGTCAATACAGACTGATCCTATGTGTGTCAGATCTTGTGTGGGTCATTGCGAGGTTTAGTACCTATTGATCCTATGTGGGTCAGACTTCGTATAATCAATAGTAGTGCCTCTTGAAAGAATAAGATGATCTAGCTTCGTGACGGATCATATTTACTTATATACATCACTTATACCTGGTGAGAACATTCCTTAACATTGTGGTTCTTATATTTTCTTGTTCTACCTATGTGGTACATATATCTTCATGGTGTACCTGTGTGGTAATTTTATCTTCGTGGTGTACCAGTGTGGTACTAATATATCATTTTTGAACCTGCATGTTACTTATACCTTCATATTGGTACTTATGTTGTACTTATACTTTAGGGGTGTTACAATTGGGTATTATTTTTTCAAGGGTGAGGTGTGAATTTCATGATAAATTATGTATATGTATGGGTATAAAAGTATGTAGTTTTTATGAATATTGCTTCGTGATTTGTGGGTTTTATTTTGTGGAACTATAGGAGACTAACGAGGGTCTCAAGGACCTTATTGAGTATCATTATACTCATCCTTACACGGGATACGCACGCACATTGTTGTGTCTTGTATAGGTGACAGACAGTGCTGATCATGGTAGAGGGTACCACACTAGAGGCTGAATTGAGGTTGAAAATAAAAGAGATGATTCACAGAGATGACCGCTCGAGTTCTATACCTACCCTTCATGTAGGATCCTTGGCGGGTGTTCATACGAGATGTTCTTTTTCAGTTTACTTATAAATTACAGTTGGTCTTGTATTCTAGACCCTTTCCTTACTGTACACCCCCATTTTACTTTATAGTTAAACTTGTACTTGTATACAGTTGTGTTCTTGGTTTGTGAGAGTTTTCATGTTTAGAGGAAATGCCTTCCCAGTTTTTTTTGGATATGCCTTTCTGGTGCTAGTCACCCGCCCTTGGCCTGTGGATGGCGGGTTTGGGGTAGTCACGCCATAGGCCCCTGGGTCGGGTCATGACATATTATTACTATTATTTTACTTTTTTAATGTTGGAATGATATCTCATATGGATAATTTTATGATGCAATGATGATTAATAAGACCATTTAATTTCATGGGTTTTTCTTTGATGAATGATTTATGTTTTTTGGAACATGTAAGAATTATTTTATTATGAGATGGGTGGGACCTATATATCCCTTCAATTCAATGGGTAATGATTAATATCATAGGAGATTGATATGACTAGAACATATAGTATATAATGTTCAGTAGTACAAGGCTAAAATGACTTGTAAACACGGTTCAGAAATAGACTTTGTCCACTATGATTGTCTTGGCATCAATGCCTTGGCTACTATGGAAATAATACTATGTGAATATTTGTTTGACACAATTCCATGTTTTATGAAAATCATATTTTATCATGGTTAATTATCCATTATGATATATTACTAACATATTTCCATGATTTGTTTCATAACTCAAAATTTTGATGTATAAACATTATGTTTATGTTTTTATGTTGAAATGTTTATGGTTTGTTTTATATTCTCTAAATATACCCTTACTGAACATTTGTGTTCACCATTATTATTTTTTATTTTCCCTAGGATATAAAGAATGTGTTTAGGTAGAAAAATAAAAGAGATAGTTCATTATCAGAGATGTTGAATATCTTTCACCATGTTAGAATATTATGTTCAATGTTTCCAAATACACTAAACTAATACAATATTTGGGCCTATATTATGGTAATTTAATACTAATTAATTAAAATACATGAAAAATACATGTACATCCCACTTGGGTCATTATAGTTGGTATAAGATAAAAATTTTAGTTTTCTTTGGAAACTAGGATGTGAAATCTTTAGTGAGATCCATAGAGAAATTTCTATGGCATATCTAGGGATAAACCTATTGGTATGTCTAAATATATATTAATGTCCAATAATTAAGGTAAAAATCATTAATAACCTCATATTAATCCTAATATGATAGACATTGAATGTTCCCCCCTTATATATGTTGATCTCTGAGTATAATTTTTTCCTCTCACGGGATTCTTTTAGGGTTTTATAAAATGGAGTGAAATATGAGGATTCATGTTAATGGAGAATATGATGGACAATAGAATGATATTCTTCTTGAGAAACCAAATGAAATGGGATTTGGAAGGTGAACCATCATTATTATGCTTATTCATAAATTTCATAATATGATTAATAATCTCAACATGGATGAGTTTCCTGACCTAGATAATAAAAGAATGATTGAGTTTCATGGTGATCATGGAGGAATGAAAGATCAATTTTTCCCATGTACATCATGTAGGAAGAGGAATCATGGAAAATGATTTAGAGGAACTAAAAGATTCTTTGTGTGTGTACATAAAGAAACCAGAGCTAGTAATTGAAAAGGAAAAGGATTAGTTAACACAATGGTTACAGATTATGGTATTTCTTAGATATCAAAAATAGTTAAATGTTTTTAATGTAGAATGTATGGGCATTATGAAAATCGATTCCCAAAGAGAAAATCTGAAGAATACAATCAGCATGGTTGTATGGGTAGTTTTTATGATGATGATTACAGAGAGACTACAAATGATATATATGATGAAAGAATTATTGGGGAATAAGACGATGAATCTCGTTTAATTGGTTTAAGAAGATAGTATAATGATTTCATGTTTATTGAGAATAATGTACAATAATACGAAATAATGAAACATATAAGTATGCTTACAATATTTTTCTTCCTTATGTATTTGAAACAATATGTTCAATGGTTCAAATAACTATGAAACATTATTCATATATTTTTGGAAAGCACATGATATGTGAATAATGATGGGATGAAGAGATAATGAGTTGTTTGATAGTGTTAATATACTCTTGACTGATATAACGACAATGTGATATCATGGTTTGAGTATATAGAATTTTTTGTATTCTTGGTGTGAGGAAAGAGTTAATTTTTATTGAATGCATGTTTTAACTAAGGATATACAGTAATTTATGTTATTATCATGTTTCACAAGAATATATGACTACTTAATTCACATGTTTGGAATGTGGAAAGTAATAACTACCAAATGAGATATTAGAGACAAATGTTACGTTGATTTAGATGACCACTTTCTATTGTTTTATATTTTCAGTTTCTTGGAAAATATTTAAATCTTATATTCCTCATGAAGTGTGTATTATCTCAAAATAGGTGGAATTATGAATATTTGATTACATGTGCTATAATTTTTGATGAGATAGATAAAATTACCTATCATTATATCTCATGATATTCTAACACTTTTAAACTGAAAAATTAATCTTCATTTAATTAAAAAATGAATGATTTGGAAATTGTTTTGGGAATGGTCAATTGCGAGACTGTATGGAAATCAATTAAGTATTTCTACTCATGAAAAAATTCATCAAATTTTGGAAATGGTTATTGAAATAAAAATTGTTGTCCTAGTAATATATTGTTAGATGAATTACATGGTCCCTTAAATCTTTACATATTTATGGATTTCTGTTAGTTAACGTTCTCCAATCCTTATTCTCTTTCACTATGTATTATCCCAAATGTATTCTTTCACTAAACACACCACTAACATGTTTTTAATTACATTCAAGAGCGGCCTTCCTCAATGGCTTGTATTGTATGAAATTCCAAGTTTCAGTTAACAATGGAATTTTATTAATTTATTATATAAACTAGTGGTTGTGAATAGTATTAACCGAATTTTGAATTTTATATGAAATTAAAATTCTTCATATTTATTTTCTAGAACATGATATAAGAACACATTTAATGTTTCATATAAAAGTTGTATTTTTAAAAAAATGCATTTTTGCCTACTTCTGCTGGAACAATAATTTTAAATCTAGTTTTTATAAATTTTATATATTATATTTGATAATATAAACATATTCTTTAGAATAGGGACATAAGAAATTATCATTGTCGAAATTCATGTATTTTTCTGATGAAATTTATATTTTGATGAATAGTGACAAGTACTTATTTTTAATTTAAATGTTCCCTCTCTACTAATTTATTTATATAGTTTAATTTTCTTATTATTTGGTTTAAATGTATAATTGAATTATGTTTTAATTATTTAATATAATAGGGACCATTGAATGTAATTTCCCTTGAAATTGGATATAATCATGTTCAATCGTTTGATAGTCATTACTTCTTAAAAACCCGCTTTTTGGTTTTGACTATAGGAATAAATTTTAAAATAACTACTCGGAATTTTTTGTTTTGAATTTGTAGAAATATATTCAATATTTAGAATCATATGTTCCTAATTTTATGAATATGTATCGGTTTTTGGGAATTATGAAAAGTAACTTCAGTAAATTTTTTGATTTACCCCACATAAAGGGTAAATTGGGTAAATAAGGATAAATAATAATAATATATTAATAATATAGAACAACTTTGAAATAGGTCCAAATCCTTTTTCATGAGTTATTTTTTTACCATAGGCATCCTTGGGATGATTTTGGGACCCCATGGATTTTCTTGAATGTGAAAATGACATTTTTAAACAATTAATTTAAAAAAATGAGTAATAAAACATAAAAATGTTTCATTTACTAATACAATTTTAATTTGGCGTTATATATGTGGTATATTCAACTATAAATATTCATTGTCAATTTAAAATTATTTTTGTTATTAATTTGGAAAAAGAAACATGTATGAATTGTGTCCAAATTTTACATAATTCATAACTTGAAACCGTATATAGTTTATTAAATGATATTAAAATCCTAAAAATCTATGATTTTTCCAAATGGTTAAAAAAATTCAAAATGTTTCAAAAATTACATTTTGGGGACTTTTGAAATGATATGGTAATTACATTAACCCACAATATGTAAATAACATGATATCACTATAAGATCAAAAAGGTAAAATATGGGTTAAACCGAAAAGATGATGTTAAAACAAATTAAAAATTGTATAAAAATTATTGGATGAGGGTTATTTGAACCAAAATAATTTTTATATTTTAATTGAATACGTTTCTGACCATTTTTAATTTAAATTAAATTTATTAAAAATTGATATTTTTGAGGTTTCGACAAGTTTCACTCACCTCAATTATAAAAAGGAACCTCCTCCCCCAAGTCTTCATTTTATTTTGTTCCATAAATCTCATACAACCCCTACAATTTCTTTTATCATCTTCTCTATTTTAATTATAGAATTTATGGTCCTCTTCAAAGACCATCACTAGTGCCATTAGAGAAAATTAGAAGAATACACGTTGAGGAAGAGGTAATCTCTTATACCGATTCTTTAAAATTTCATTATTAATCTTCTTTCTCTTCATTAAATTTTTCATTATTAGTTATAACATTAGTATCACTAATAAACAGATATGTTATTATAAATATGGAAAAATATATATCATCTTCTATCTATCTTAAAAAAAATTAAATTACTATGTGTGCATACGTATGGCTTACCGTCTACACACCATGGTGTAAACTATTTTTCAACACCACCTTCCATGGATTGGTATAATTTTGGAAATAAAAAATAAATATGATATTTATAACAATATAATAGATCTTTGATATTATACAACATGAATTTCAATACCATTCATCAATTATGGAACAATATTTTTTCCCTTGCGTACGTACAACTTACCGTCTCCATTTTCCGATGTGATTGATTCTACATAATCATCATTAAATAATGATTATATATATGAATTAAATGAATAAATATGATATATATTTTACTAATACCATGATAAAAATGATATAACTATTTACTAAAAAATATCAATAATAACTTATCCGAAAAAACATACATAAGAAAATTATGTAGTTAATACCATAATAATGAGTAATAATGAAATGTTACTAACAAATAGATAAAAATATTATTTTTATTCTTGAGTAAATCAGTAACATTTTTGAAATCACTATAAAGGAGGTTCAGATACAAATGAAGAATACTAGACCAACCGTAAGGGACAAATTTGCAATGTCATTATTATCTATGATTATTTATAAGTAAGTATTTACTGGGGATATATTTTTCATCTATGCCCATGAGTTCTAATGTCGTTTTCTTATAATTTTTAAAATTCTTCTATGTATATTTAAATTCTTTTTACCCATTTTTGACTACTACTACATGGTATTGAGGGAATATTGTTCTACCATATGAGGTACTTATTGACATTTACGGAAAGAGTATGAGGATAATGTTTTTTAACATTGATGGCATGAATATATTATCACCTCTTCATAGATCCTTATATCCATGAAGCATCATCTATAAAATTTCATGTTTATTTCAAACTAAGTTCTATTCTTTTAGAATAGGTTAATATTTAAAAAAATAAAATATTTTTGATGAAATAATGATTTTTTCCTAAAAAATAATGTTTAAGTGTTTTATCAAAAAAAAATCCATCTAAGAGGAGGATAGTTAAATATGGTTATGTTTATATTCTTATTATTAATATAATATTATTTTTTAATGATGGAATGGTATTTTATATGGTTTATGTAATGATGTTATTATGTTTAAGAAACCCATTTTATTTCTATGGTTATACTATGATGAAAGGTTAATGTTTTTGTGGAACATGTTATAATGATTTCATTATGAAGTGGGAGGAACCTATATCTCCATCTAATGTATTGTGTAAAGATTTATATATCATTATATATACAATAATGGAAGGACAAGTAAATTTGATTTCATAGTATATGGATAGAACTGTATGTAAACTAGGTTCAGTAACTAGCATTGCCCACTATAATGGACATGGTAGAAATGACTTGGATACTATGGAAATCATATTGTGTTTTTATTTGTTTTTCAAAAATCCATTTTTTATGCTAATGGTATTTTTTCATTATTAATGTTCCTTAATGATCTGCTCCTTTTGTACTTCCAATATTTAATTAATGACACAAAATTTTGATATTTAAATTTTATGTTGATGTTTTTACGTTAAAATTTTTATGGATTGATTTTTGTTATCCATTTAATCCCTTATTGGGAATTTGAGCTCAGCCTTTTTTTGTTTTCCTTTCCCCATGATATACCGAAATGTTTTAGGTAGGAAAAAAAGGGTAAGATCATTATGAAAGTTGTTGAAGATCTTTAACCATGTTATATGATTATATTACATGTTTTTAAAGACACTGAACTAATAGGGTATTTAGGTATATATTTTTGAAATTTACTATGTATTATGAATAAGAAATTAAATACCCATGGATGTCTTGATTCTGTCATAAGATTTTTATTACATTATCTAATAAAATTTAGACAAATAAATAAATATTCAATGTATTAATCTCTGAAAATTTTATTGAAACCTTATATAACAAAAAATGGGATAAAAAATTCATGTTTAGCGTACAATATAGTAGGACAGATCTATATTCCTCTTCTCATTAAACCAAAATTTTGGTTAATAAATTTGAACTTTCTATTGTGGGCATTAAAAATTCCCACTATATTAACTCAACTATCATTGATCTGTTGAGTTTACTCCCTTTCCCTAAAATTCTTATATTGGATTTCATAAAACCATAGATCATATTTATACCATTACCAACTATGGAGGTCAACCATTTATGTGAACTCTGTTAATTTATCATAAAACTTCATGTTATATTTTCCTGATAATTGAAAGTTAAACATCGTTGACTGGGAGTCACTTTTGATCTATTATGATATTTTAATAGAAGTAGTAGAAGGACATATTGATATAATTTATAATATTTGATGTATTTTATTTTTTAATGAGTTAATTTCATATTATTATCATTATCAATTTATTTTTATTATTCAGTGGATTTACATAAGTGATTAAACATGAATTATATAATATTTATGCATCAGAGAATTTATTTTAGTTTTATCATGCATGATAATTAATTTAATTAATTCATGTTATCATGAAAGGACATACATAGTGAAAGAATAAAGAAACATGATAGAAATATTATGATTATGTAGTTTGATAACAAGTTATTTTTAACTTTTAGTTGATCTAGAGTTTGGAGGCCTACATGCAATGAATTAATATAGGAAATGAATTACTCTAAGGCCTATGGGCCATGTAATACATATGCCATCGAGCCTTTAATGGGTTCCACCTCACCACTTGAAAGGTGGATTATCAGAAATCAATAAAAAATGATGGCCTTCGGGACATTCGGGGAAAGAGTTTATCTATACATTGATAAACTAAATGTAAACAAGTGGGAACCACGAACCAATTATTTTTCATGTTATAGCTCTCCTCGAATCCAACTATGTATATCTATTACATTGGTTTATCCTATCCTCTAAAATTGATCGCCTTCACAATCACAGGAGCAACATACATTAAATATGATTTAAATCACATACATGTGATGAAAAGATGGGGATTTAAATAAAAAACCATGTTTAAATGGGAATGAAATTAATAAGTGGATATAAAGATCACATGCCAACATTTTAATTTAATAATAATTTCTGTGAAACTAATCAAATATAAATTTATTGTTCTACGCACATGATCATCTGTATGCATTAAAAAATAATTCATTTATGGAAACTATAAATCAATTTATAATATATCTTATTTAAATAAATAAATCTCAAATCAAATAATTTTCTCTTTTTAAATAATTAATTTTTTCATCTTAATTCTCATTTGAATATTTTTAACATTTTCATCCATAAAACATTTATTAAACATAAAAAATATTATTTAAAATTAAATTTGTACATAAATTTACCATGGATAAAACATGGTGAATACTCTTCCAAATCAACTGTATTCTTATTATACATGTATATTTTTTACTCTTTAGAGAAATGAAATATATGAAATATCATTTACATTATTGAGGTGTACTACCAACATAAATGGTACAAATTACATGACTTTCTTATCAAGTGACATGCTTTAATGCACATAGAGTAATATTTGTAATATTACTCACACCTGATATTCAGATAAAAATTATAGTGAAATTAATTTAAAAATTATATATAAGTATATCCAAACCCATAAAATTGAATGTCAAATCAACTTAATGACCAAACACAAGAACATATTGATAAGGATTACATAGTATAATAAATTAATTTTATTTCTCTGTATTTTGGTATAAGTACATGGAATGAAAAAGTGAGATACATAGTGGGTATGTTTCTTTCCATATATTTGAGGAACACACGTTCAAAATCGGCATTTAAATCATACCTTGGAAAAATTATAGTACATATACTATAAAATAGGTTGTGTGGAATGTGATCACATAATTACAAGGTCATCAATGATTTTGGTGGGTTTTGAAAATACAATTCATAGATGTCATATAGAAGGGCTACAAACATTTTTTGTGGGATACATGATGTATACTCCAGCCGACCATGTTCTCGGATGTCCTAGTAAATAGGTAGTGGAATAAATAAATGAATTGGTGGTAATAAATATAAAAACTTTGATTTAATTCCATATTAAATCATGATGAATATAAAATTTGTACATTTTTTTGAAATTCTGTTTATATATAATGTACTCTTGTGTTATCTAGCATGAATCATTGGCACCTCTGGATGTGGTAGTCAACTTATTTAATTTATAAAATTATTCTGTTAGAATATATCTACAATAAATGAAATAAGGATAAAAATAACTTTAGTATTTCAATTAAAAGAAATATTAAACATAATTTGAATACTAAAATAATTCATAAATCAACCAATGTTATTTAAATAATTATAAATAATTATGTGACTAATTTGATTCCACATGATGGTTTTGGGCATAGTGGAAGCGTGTGATGGGTCTCAGACAACATGTTTTTTCATGATATATGATCAATCTATGATATACATAATGATAAACATCGTGATCAATATAATTGAAGAAATGAAAAAGATAATGGATAATTTTATAGGAACTGAGAGATGATCATACAAATATTATTAAGATATAATTTTATCAATTAATTAATTACCTTTTCAAAATTATTTTAAAATTGACGCATTATAAGAATCAATAGAATATTCCATATACCAATTATGCTCACTTTTTACACATATATCTAAATGACTTTATTTGAATTGTTTAGTGCTAGTTTGGTATATCGTATCAGTTGAGTTTTACAACATTGATCTCCTCAATAATCAAATACAAAGAATTCAAATATATCTATATAGACATTAGAGTGGGAGGTGGAAGATGATCACTCTCCTTTCATGGGTGTATTCATGTAGAAGGTATCTCTTCATGTCGATATAGGATTCTCCTAATTTGTTATTCACCACAAAAAGTGTATTTGATATCTAATAAAAACATATAATTTGATTTATATATTGCAAGGGTTATAAATAATGAATTTCACATATTCCCCTTATTATTTATTTAATCCCTTGTAGAATCCCATGCCTATGATAATACTAATATAATTACATTTTTACATGTTCTTAACTTTCAAATTAAAATTAAATATTATTTATTAAAATTATATTCAATATATATTATTTCTTACAAGACCATTAGTCTCATTCTCCCATTATTCCAATATTTATCTAGCCCTAAATGATATATTTTTGTTAGTAAATAATGATCGTATCATTATTCCAATTTTAATTAAAAAATTAATATTTTCACTAAATTAAGAATAATCATTCACTAAATATTCCTCCCAAAAAATATTCTATCGAACATAAGATGATGAAATATATGTTCTCATGTAAAGATTAATAATTATTTAAACATGTATTGGAATGTTTTTTAATAAACTATTTAAATAAAAATTAGCAATATATTATTTAACAGTGATTCCGGACAAATATAATGTGTGACCTCCTAGGCCACTTTATTTGAGGAGTTAGGAAAATTAGCCTAATTTCCAATGACAAAAAATATAAAGAAAAAAAATGAATCATTAGAGTAATAATTTAATGTCAAAACCAAATAATACATCATATAGACCCTTAATAGGTAATATAATCATTTTTTCATGATATCTCTAATCAAGAAGGTTTCATACTAATGCTATCGAACCTTTATTCTCGATGTATCTTTTGTTGAAAACCCATAAATTTGACAAGTCTATAAAAAAACATGTCCATGGATTTATTTTTCCTATATCAATTCAATCAATGTTCTTGAGATATCAAAATATTTTACGTAACAAAATGAAAAATTACTTTCTCACATTATTCATTAATGGAATATTACCCATGCCGTACACAATATATCCTACCTCCCTGAGAACATATGTCATTATGGGTTTTGTCAATACATCATAGTAAATCACTCATAATAATCCATAATAATAATCATAATGTATATGGATCAACACACACATCTGCATATAAGATCATCCAAGGACATATATAATTATGTATTTCCGACTAGAGGGACTCATTCTCAAAATATCCTATAATGGATATTACTATGGCTCTACAGATAGAAAAGGTTCCCCAAATTCCAATGAGTCTCAACCCATATAACCTTCAAATTATTCCTTTAAAATGATATCAACTAAAAATAGAATATAAATTTAATAATAATGTCATATCACTTATGGGTTCTCATCATAGTGGGGAACTACTACAATTATATTATAGATATATACTCTTAGGACATTATAACATACTATGTTACATTTATGAATTACCAGGTTGTAATATTGAGTTTTTTAATATTCAAAAATATTAATACAGGTTATCATTAAGTATACATATGTTGGTTCTGGGAATTAACCCCAACATATTGAACATGCGATGTATCCTTTTGAGATCTAGAGGGTGGATGATGACCTAAATGTATAGTCATGGAATTTTTCAATTATCTAAGATTATATATCACGATGCTTCATCTACATCTCCATACACTACTTCTCATCCACTGTTTACATGGAGCACTAATTGGAATCCTCCTTTGATCATCCTTGGTACAATGGTTCCACAAACATAGATCACTAATGGAGTTTGATACACCCTCTTTAATAGAATATGGATTTACTAGAAAACATATTCATTGTCTAAGGAAGGTAAATCATTAGGGGGATAAATATCATCAAGACTAGCTATCTCTTGGACTACATTTCTCCCTTCTTCGAAATAAAATGAATCTCTACTATGGATTTCCTATGCTGTGAAGACTTTTTTTGAGACTGAAATAATAAAGGAATTGTCAACGAATGTCTTCCTAACCAATGAATGGTCAAACCAGAAGGATATTTTATCAAATTAAGGTTCACCCATCCGGGGTCTTCACCAAACATCTTAGTTTTTTCACCTCCTTCTACTCACGAGTTTCCAACATCGAGCCACATGAGGATGTAAATATTCTGATAAAATATTCCTAATATACCATTTCACCAATGGTTAGGAGTATAAGATTTCCAAAATTATGATGAAAAATAATTTCCTCAACCCATTCGAGATACAACTTCTTCCAGGGATACAAAGAAAAAGGCACCCTTATATGGGTTCCATTGGAAAAGATAATGATTTGATAGTAGAGAGTAATACAGGTGGTATAACTATATAAACCACCTCCCATTCATCATGAGTGGTCATGGATAGATGTGGTGGACCTGCTTTTCTATATCACTTATTATGAATCTATACAATGACCAAATGATCTACTGTCAGGGTATATTTTTTTCACTATAATGGGGACATGTTGTGATCATCAACAACATCCACAATTATATTGACTAGTAAAATAGAAAATGTGATAAAATAATGGTAAATTTTAATTATTGTAGTATTATTCCTTTCTTGATGCATGTGAGGAATGACATATGATTCTTATTGATGTAAATACCCATCATGAATATTTCACATGAGTACATCTGTATTATATTTTCTATATTTCTATATATAATTCTCATACTATGATTTTCATTCTCCTATCATGGGGATTTAGGATATTTTAGGTGGTTTGTATGATATATTCACACCCAATCCATTGTCTACCTAAGTGTTCCTATTTGGAGGTCCCAAGACATCATTCATAGTTAATAGTTTATGACTAGTTCTCTTATTCTAAATTCGTGAAATGTCAATTTTAATTCCAATATCAAAATACTCTAGAGGTATAGTTTGCACATTTTATCCTTCTATGACTGATTTGTAATCCAAATTTTTTATGGATTGATGACATTCACAATGAAATATTATATGATATTATTTACCATATTAATATCCATGATACAGAGAGAATTTTAGGAAGTTTCTCCTCCTTCTAAAATATATTCTACGTAAATTCTCTGAAGCTTAAATTTATTCAACCATCTTAGAGTTTCATCCTTATAATATTTGATTTAATTTTTTAAAAATTCCAACAATATAGGTCTATGAATATAAACCTTATGTGAGTTCTTAGTATACCTATAGAGCATTCACCAAATGAATGTGTTTTCTCTAATAGTGTGAGGAATGTCTACGATGCAACCATAAATACTAGGTCTAATCATAGAAAATGATTATCTGTTTGGAGTGATATTAATTATTAAAACCACACAATTACATTGGGATGGTGTGGACTTGGGTCCATTAAATTCACTTTTTAATAATTTTCACGGTGAACTGATAAATCGTGGTATTTTATTTTTGAAAAAATTCCAACATGCCTATGGTACACTATGGGCCTATAATTTCCATTACCTTCTTTAGTACCTACCATGGGTTGTGATGATCTACATAGATTTTATAGAGAATAAAATATCTCTTAAACCTATGTTATGTGATTTTTTAAGATCTACCAAAATGAATTTTGGGAAACACTTAGGAGTTGATGATCCATGCGATTTGGGTGGTGGAAAAATTCGTATTTCCATATGGCATGGGGTCATTCTAGTATGGGTTCAATTTAGGTTTCTATTTCACTCCATTTAATATTGTAAAATTATATTTTATCATTGGATGGTGGAAAATGTATTCATGTGATGTTAGTCACTTACAATGGGAATATGTCAACTAATCCATGAAATTTGATTCTATGATTGAAAAGCGTTCCTATTTCTTGAAAGGCCAATTTAGGAGCACGTTGGTAGACCACTCTCTCCATTAAAAATTTATTTATATACTCAAAACATAGTATTAATTATTTTTTTAAAATATCTCTTATGAATAACTGACTTTCTTGATCTATCAGGCAACTTTTTCATTTATGGAGTATATATCCATGGATCCTTACTATCCTACGGGTAGGGTAAAGTGCAATCCCTTTTACCATCCCTATACATGGATTTTAATGAATGATTAATATGTTTCCATCATTTACAAGAGAATTGTCATGATGTTGAGGCAAACAGACTATAGGTGTTTAATATGATCATCTAATATTGTGTATTGGGCCATAAAGAACATGGCCTTACAGAATTAAAAAGCAGTGTGTATTTATGATCATAAACATACCCTCAATAAAATTTATGATACATGGTTCATTCATTTAATCTATATTAGGTCAACTATATATTATATTATATATTCGACATTAATTATTCTAATATCCAAACTAATATATCACAATCGGAAGTAGTGATGAGAATGATTATGGTTGGAATGGTTAATTATACCACTCCATCAATATATCCATGTTGACATCTTCATTGTTAGGGTAATATTCATCCACATGGTCTGACAAAAAAAAATCATTGGGTATCTATCTAACAATGTTGAGGTGCTATTTATAATTGATGCGGTAGTATATATGGTTAACCTGGGTGTTTCAAGAACCTCTTTATATAAAGGATTCTTCAAATGGGGACGGGTATTTAATTTGATGAGTGAGATATGAACGTGGGTAGAATTTTAAAAACATAATTATATAGTTCGTCCACTTAAATACATATCTATAATACATCAATGATGATTATAGAGGTTGTAATCGCCTTCTTCATCGGGCAAATAATGGTCATGCACTATAATTGTTGAAGATATGTGTAATTTTTCCACATGGACTTTGTCATTGTATATATGAAGAATATGGTCCCCATTTTTAATCACAGAAGGAATTTTTACTTTTTGGGGTTTTTAAGGGATATTATACTACTACATGGAAGTATATGGAATATGTTCTGGAATCCTCTAGCTACGAGAATCTGGACATGATGCTGAGAAGTAGGTAGAGTACGACCTTGAATTTATATATCATTGGATGATATATGTGCTTTAATTTTCTGGTTTTTATAATATTCATATATCTATTTGACGATGTGGGTTTATGGAATCTATAGGATTAATCATTAACCATCATAATTTTCTAATAAACTTCGGGAATGGGGGAAAGGGTATAGGCATCCTCTTATATAGCTTGTAAAGGATGCTGATGAAGTCTTTTTTAGTATGAGTGGGGATATGATTCTATATATGACAAGGTAATAGGATATATTGAGTAGATTTATTTTCATGGATATGAGCCTACACTAATTTGATTTCACACATTTAGTGGTGATCTTTGTTTCGGTCTGGGATTTAATCCTAACAATGTGCCATTAGATTATGGAGTTGGATTCTATTATTATGAAAGTGTGCATATCCTAATGAATTTGAAAAAAATATGTCAGTGATCATAATTCATAACGGAATATAATACAGATCCACTACTAATTCCCTTACGAGAATATTATGATAATCCTCTTTGATGGGTGAAAGAATGTGTTCTTTCACAGAAAATCCCAATGTGCATACTAATCATGGTGACATGATAGTCTATTTGTTGGAATTGGATTATATTTTTTTCCCTATACCTTAATTATTGTTTTTATATTCTATTGGAGCTCTTATATTATTCCCTTTATATAGTTTCACTTCAGCAGAGTTTGTTCTTTAATATAAGCATTCATTTTATCAGTCACCAAGATATAATGGAATATGTGTTTATTGAAGAAGTGATATAAGAATACTAATGTCATCTATGTTCCATCAAGGTATTCTGATTGTCCTATTGTGCGAGGGATGGACTGTCTCACTCCCCATTTTTTATGCTTGAATTTATGGGTAGAATGTATTTGGGTGGGGAGAGATACAATTATTCTCATTAGATATCACTCAATTATGCCGATGGTATTTTCTAATGGATGTAGGAATATGGGAACACACCATTTGATATAAAGAATTATATACACTATAAGATCTCATTAGTTCACATACATTAGTTTTCATGGTGGAAACCTATATGGAATTTCCATAAATAGGTGATTGAGGGGAATTGTGCCGATGGTTCTTGTGATGTTAACTAGCAGGAGACCTCCTACGTATCTCCTAACCCAAGATGGATTTGTGGTCAACTCATTCATCCACCCTCATATGGTAAGGGTTGTGTTTACTTTCACACAACATGTATAGACTTATGAATTTGATGGAAGTGGATATGGGAATCACTTTTTAATGGTATATTTATTTTAATGGTACATACATATAGGATTTAGCACATTGAGACCTATATGTGAACCCTCAAGGGTGTGGATGATACCACAATGGTTGATTCTTAGACCATCAGGTTCACCACCCAAATATAATGGAATCAAGTTAGTGATGATGTTTTACCACAAGTGGTGTTTTTTTCCTCGATATGGTTCATAAAAATTCACATGATAACAGCATGATCATGAATCAATGCGTTGTTAATGTGGAAAATACCTATAGTCATAAATACAACATGGAACATGGTCTCTAATTATATAAACATCACATGAATTAAACATGATAAATTTTATCTTCTTGGGTATCACAATTTATCATTCTTGTTGTTGATTCATCAATTCCATTTCATGTAATGTTCTTAGTGAAGTGTCCCTTATAATGGGAACCAAAATAAAATTTTCATTTTTGAAATATTCACAAAGGTTTATTGATTTATTTATATGTAATAAATTAAAAATTAAATTTACCAACATGTGTTTGGAAAATACATTTTTAATTTTGATGATTCCCATAGGGTTCACTAGTTTTTTAAATAACGATGTATGGTTATATGGTTTTGGTAAAACATGTGAATGATAAATTCAATGATTCATCTATTCTGTCATCAAATGATTTTATGTAGTTTTTTTTCAAATTGGTTTCATTAAAGGATGAAGAAAATGGACCAACCAGTGATTGAGTTGGGGGATAATATATATTCTAAATCATTTCATGTTGGTTTTAGAAATTTCTATTTCTCATGGAAACACTCAACATCTCCCACATTAATAAATTTTTATTGGAATACTCTTTAGTGGTGGATGATAATTTGGGGTTTCAATCTCAATGAGACATATGAACCCACATTATTCGATTTGATTGGTGTATACCCTTTTTGGTGGAATTATTGAATTCTACATGACTCTCATATATATTGTAGACATTTATTTTGAATCTTCCCCAAATCATGATACATGATTTGTTACCATAATAAACCAATCATGTGATGAATCATTATAAATAAAAGGTTGTTCTATTAATGAAACCATCATTATATATCATTAATTCTAGATCACTCTCACTTTATTTCTATTAAATTATAAACTACATGGGTCGGGAAGCTGTATTACAAGGAACAATGGAATATATTATTATCAAAGAAAAGAATTGTATTTCTGATGATGGGATTGAACCTCCCATAGGCAACATACATAACATGTTATTACATAAATAAATAACAAATTCCTTTCACTTGAAACAGTTTCATGATATAAGACAAGACAACACCATTCATTTTAACGTCATGTAGAAAGTACATATATGATGGAATGAATGGAGAATATATTGAAATTGGGAATTGAAAGGCATGCTTTGTATCCTTATTATAACATGCATTATTTTATTCTTAGTGTAGTTTTTCATCAAATAAAAGATAGGTAGGTATAGATGATTAATATGACTGAGTTTTATTTCCCCACATTTTTTAAATATTACAATAACCTTGAAATTAACACAAGGTGGATTCCCTGGTACAGATTAATTTTTTATTATGATGTTTAATGGGAATTACATATGGAATATTTATCGACAGGTGGAATTTTATACTTCTATTGATATTATCATTAAAAATCATAAATATCATTTGGGTAAATCTCAATGTGAGAAAAATGATATTGCAAGTTATTAGGTGCACTGCAAATAGATATGGGATAT
The DNA here is from genome assembly GCA_963277665.1 of Viscum album. Taxonomy (NCBI): domain Eukaryota; kingdom Viridiplantae; phylum Streptophyta; class Magnoliopsida; order Santalales; family Viscaceae; genus Viscum; species Viscum album. The sequence goes on from OY728159.1 coordinate 1,220,099,619, forward strand.
ACATGTTCATGAAACCTGGATGGAGTGTTTAAAAAGTGCACATGGATTAATAATGCATCCAAAATATCTATCTTATAATATGAATTAGTTCATTTGTAGTTAACTTGTATTTTTGAATCCACTGATGGACTAGAATGAATCCCATAACCATAGTTTTTTAGTGAAAATAATTGGAGTAAATGGAATGATAAGGGTCACACATAGAGGTGGATTCCCATTAGACATATTTCCATATAAATACATCAAATTTTTCTTGTTTGGAGGATAATTATATTATTTTTAGTTACTCAACTAACCAAAAAAAGATGGGTTGAGGTTATTGATTATAAATTGTGGGATTATTATAACCCATGGGTATTAGGAATGTTAGGTATATATACTATTTTAGGTTTACATGAGATAAATCAAATCCATAACCTTGTATAGATAAATTGTAGGTACCAAGAGTATTCAACTGATCATGCATGGATAGAATGCAGATCCCCTCATTTAGATAAGTGTTCATGAGTGCCTAGACGTAGTATAGTATAGAAATATATCTTGTGACAAGGCAATGCTCAACCAAATATCCATGGTTATGGGTTAACATGGTTTGAGTGTACATGAACATGTATTAGAAAATGACATGGAGGACATGTACATTGATGTCTACCTAACATGTATAAGGTGTCTTCCTAAAAAAATTAATGTGGATGCATGAAAGGATGACATGTTGGTTGGATACTGGATGAAATGGATAACATGTCAAGGATCTATGTGTGATTGATGCTGACAGTGACATGATTCTTCTAACGATCAAAGAATACATTTCTAATGACCGTTACATGATCTAATATTGCATGTCCTAAAGACTGTCTCTTGATCCAGCTTATAAGTATTATGGATTTTGAGTGACCAGGATGAATAGTACAAAGGCTTCACATTAATATAACTAATATACAGGGGCACGTTAAACGAACCATCTTATATGGACTCAACTGTAAGATTACATAATCTTAAAAATTCATTTACAATTAACTTTCATTCATTCCGAATGATCATGTATTTTATATTTTTTGAGTATTAGTATACAATTCATATATATCAACCCACATGCCTGGAAAGTTGGTACTATGAAAAAAATATCCATTTCAATCATAATAAAATTTCATTTAATAAAACGTAAACTATTTTTGTAAATAATCTTAATTATATTCATTTAGGAATATTGTTTTTTATAACGCTTCCTTAATCCCAGAGAAAAAAATAAATAATGGGATGAGAATAAAATCATGTTAAGGGATATAATAATATGTAAAGAATATATAGGTCTGTATAAACATATATTTGTATGAAATCATTTCCCCAAAGACATATTCCTCAACAAAAAATTATCATAGACATACTTATGAAAAAATAATATTTCCATTAAACATTGAAAAATATAAATAAACCATTTAGTTAAATACATGAATTATTTACATAATAATTTAAAAAAATAGATTCCATGTGATTTGTAATCCTCACAAAGAATTAACAATGTAACCCTAAAAGCTATGTTGTGGTATGACAATCTGTTTTAAATTTCATGTAACAATAAGACTAACATCCAATGAAAACATAGACAATGAATTTGAAGGATATATTGGTCCAAACTTTCATCATAAACAATTCCAAAAAACAGTATCTTATTCATTAAAAATTAATACATTCTTATAATGTTTCATTTTAATTTTTTTTTTTTAAATATAATTTATAAAAGGATTTTAAAGAAATATCTTTATTAATATCATATCAATGATGAACAAACTAATAAAATGGAAGAAATATGTATACCCAATATGAATCCAAATGATTCAACATATTATAATGAAAACACATATAAAAAACATTCTTATCATATCAAAATCCATGAAGAATAATGTTAACCCAATGTTTGGAAATTTGGTTAAGAATTCTCTTACCTCAACATAAAATTACTTAAAACATCTTCAAAACTCATGTATAATGATTTAAAAAGTGTTAATAAAATATTAAGAATCTATACCACGTTTATAATATCCTACATTATCTTTTTATAAAATTGTTAACCAATATATTAATAACATTTAATTATTTCAATTATTTTGGTTCCTTCTTTTCATGGTTTCAATTATTGGTTCATTAATCACTATTTATCTCAAATGGAAATAACACTCCTTTATTTATAAAATATATATATTATTCCATATTAAACAATTATTAGTGATTTTAGACTTACAATTATCATGGTATGAGTAATTTACAACTCATCATCCTTGAAGGTTGTAAATTGACACACCACATATAATGATTTCAATTTTTAGAATTAAACAATTAAATGAGAGATTAAAATATCAATATACAATTTAAAATAATATAATTATAGTATATATATATATATATTATAATATATTTTTCATGTATAATTGGATATGAAGAATACAAATGTAGAAGAAATTAATAATTTAAAAGAAGAGTAGAAGTAATTTTATGTCATGGGAATTTTTCCTTAAGAATATCCAAAAGGATCGTGGATGTGGTATATTTTTGAGACCCAAATAACCTGAATGTGAAAGTGGATAAGAAGAAGGGAATTTGGAATGGTATTATTGGTAAATAATTCTCCAGATGATGCTAATTTGTAAAGGAATGAGCCTGTTTTTTTAATTTAGGTGAGGTGTAATTAAAGAATTATATAAAATATTAAATTATATTATGTGTAATATGGGTATATAAAATTTAAATGGGATAAAATTAATATGATTAAATATTTTAGACCATATATTTTTTTTCTTTATTAAAATATATTTTTGAGTTATATATATTTGAATAAATGATTATATTCTTGAAAAATTATTGCTTCAAATTCAACCCTACTCATAAAATTTATTATTAAAAAAATCAATACAATGTTTCAAATGAGATTAAAAAATTTTCATAATAAAATAGTCATATAATATTAATCAAGGTAATTTTTTAATTAGATTCAAAATATCAATTTCTATTTAATTTAATATATTTGATAAAATTAATTTGATTTATTAAATACTAAAATACTTACTACATAATTATTATGAAAGCCAATATTGTAGTTATTTATTATCAACAATTTAAAAATAAAATTCCACGAATTATAGACATATATATTATCTCCATAATATATTAATTTCATAAAAAATTAAGTAAATTGGTAAATTATTATATCATATAAAAAATTGTTTATTATATGAACCCCGTAAAGTGCTTTTAAATAAATATTCTAATGAACTTAATGTAATTCTTATGGATCCAAAATGTCCCAAATTAGAAGAAAAATAGATAACGGTATTTAATTTTTCATTTAAAAAGATTTATTCATGTTTTGACCCATTTATTATTATTATTATTCACATTAAAGACATATTATTTATTTTTGTCTCCTGCGCAAGTACTTCATCAAACATTATATAAGTATTACAGACAAATTTTTTAATTTATAAAAATTTTAAAAGAAATAATATAATTAAAATAAATCAATTATGATCTATATAATCATTTAAATTCAGTTATTATGATCATTTACTCATATTTATGGAAATAAAAATTTCTCAGTTATTTTTTTTCTTGTCGTGTATAAGCACTGCATATGCATTTGGATAAAACTCATGTCATATAACAATAAAATTATAAATTAGAAAATCTATAAATAATATAAAATATTACCATTCAAATAATATAAATGCATTTATAATTTTTACTTTTTCACTATTGTGTAGGTACTACGTCGAGATTAGTAATGATTTTCAAACTTATCATGAAAAAATTATAATTATCATGTTCAAAATTAATTATATACAACATTAAAATAGTAATATAATTATTTAGTTAAAAAAATTTCTAGAAAAATTATTATATCATAATAATTTCATGATAATGTCATGAAAAATACAATATTTTTTAAAAAACTGTAACATTTACAATTCAAAAAAAATGAATATTTTTCCAAATGTTATTAAAAAATCATACTATGAATCTTTAAACCTGATTAATTAAAAAACTAATTTATTTCATTAAAAAATTAAAATTGATAATTTTACAATTAATGTTTTCAATAAATAACCTTACAAAAATTCATTTTAATAACAATATTTATTTTAACAATTACGTACCATAATGACTTTAATAATTTAATTCAAGAATAATACTAAATATAAAAACAATTTATTTAGTACAGACATGGGTTGTTTCATTTGCCCAACCTTCATGATATTTCATACTCAATGTTTTTATTCATAGGTTGAATTATCGATGGTACCTTTCCCTCCATGAATTTTCTTGTTCCCGTGTTGTTTTTTCAATCATGTCATTTCTCTAAAAAACCTTAAACTTTTTAATAACTATATTTTAAAATAAATACTATATAAAATCTATAATATTAACCATAATATATTAAAATAAATGGTAAACATCTAGGTGAACTACTTTTGGGCTCAAAATGTGAGTTCATTCAAGGACATTAATTTTATATATTGAATCCTGAAAACAATTTTAAAATAGAAAAATTCAGATGAGAAGTAACTTAGTAGGAAACTATTATAAATTATTCTTGGACATCAATATGTCTAATGAACAATGAAAATAACTTCCCCTCATTCTAAAATGCAATAAACAATTCCATGAAGAGATATTAAGGAAATCATGATCACCTACCTCGAATAAAAATCCTTTCCTCCTATTATCTGTATAAATTTTTTTTGTACTCTATGTTTTTTTTTGATACATTGATAGATCATATCCAATTACTCATCCACTTTTTCTACAAACCCTGATACCATAAATATCATTTCCCCAAATTAATCCAAAAATTATGGTGTTTGATATCAATTTCAATATAATGCCTCAAAAGGATCCGTCTTTATTCTAGAATGAAAACTATTATATCGGAAAACTCATATATTGAAAGATGTTGATCACAACTTCCCTACTATCCATTGAACAATAATGTTCGTATATTCTAATGTATGCATTTTTTTCTTGGTATTTCCATCAAATGGAGGATGAAAGAATGTAATTATATTTAACTCAGTTATTAATGAATTCTGAAGGCCTTTCCAATAGTTTGATGCGAAAATGGGAACACGGTCAGATAAAATGGATAAAGGAACCCCAGGAAACCTAAATATCTCACTTAGGTAACACTAAGAATGATTCCCAATAGAAATTGTGACTTGAATAGGAAATAACTATTAAGATTTAGTCACACAATAAATAATAAACCAAATGAAAATTTTACATTGAGAAGTATTTTATAGTCCCACCATAATATTCATGGATATATATTCCCATTTCCACTTTGGCACTAGAAATTTTAAAAAGAATCCCCTTTAGTAGTTTATTCACAACATCAACCAATCAATAGGTAAAAAAGTTCATTGAAAAATCAGCGATAACTATTTTCATTCTATCCCACTAATAATACCCCAAAATATATATTTATATCTTATTATATCAACAATGAACTGAAAGAAGATAACTATGAACTTCAATTAATAATTCTATTTTAAGTAATTAATCACAATGGACACAAAATCTCTATCCAAATCTCAATAAATAATCATTACCAACATTTAATTTAGTTAACATAATTTCCTTAATAAATTTTACATTTTTATTCAACACATGGTCTTATTTTTGATCTTATATAGTTTTGTCAAATAGACATGAGGACGTTGACACATGAAATAAAACTGGGTAAATTCATGCACGAAATACATCAATGAAAGAATTCATCAAATCATTAATCACAATTTCTTGTTCCAAACATGAAAATTTTAATATAGTGAGATGTTTTCATCTCATGTCACATACTACGTTTTTTTCTATTCAATGATAGTTATTGATCATGATGTTACACTCATTTATTAGTTCAAGACATCTTCACTACCTAATGTTTATTTTTTTGGAAAATATATACAACAAAATTTTATTGGAAGTATAAATTTCGAATTTGGAACAATTATAAATGAACCAACAAAATTAATAAATACAAAACCACATTTGTGAATTCCAGATAATGGGTAGGGTAATTTAAGTGACACGGTTTAAATTATCATAAAGAAAAAGAAATTACATGATCATTTGGCATCAAATAACATAAAAGGTTCTTTACTGAACCATCACTATATATAATTAATGCACTATTCATAGATGGCATGGAAAAAACAAGAGAAATTAATAATTATCTATTTAGTTCTCAAAAAAAAATATCACATTCTTCTATCCAAAAAACATTAATCCCTTTTTAGGATAAATTACATGGTAGACCAGATAACCATGAAAATTATTTAAAAAACTATTGATAATAATTTTCAAATATAATAAAAATACAAATATCTATAATATTGTGAGGTATTATTGATTAATCAATCACTATTTTATAGAATGATCAACTATTATTCCATCATTATTTAAAATGTTCACAAGAAATTAAATGTTTTGTATCAATATTTCATTTTTTTAAAATTTCTCAATTACATTATTTTCATTGAGAGTTTGAAGAAAATACTTAAATTTTTTTCAAGATCCCAAAAGTTTTTGAATAATCCAAAATATCATAAAAAAAACCTATCCAAATATTAAGGAAAAATTGAATTCATAAAACCCATTCATATAAGAGGATAATTTCTCTTCACCATAGGAAAAATCATAATGCCCATATCTAGTTCAGAACACATTTTTCTGGAATTTATCCCCCTTCGAATTCAATTATATTACCCAGATCCCATGTTAGTCATGGAAAAATACTGATCTATTATATGTTAATAAAAAAGTTCTTGATATATGGAAATGGATACATATTGATAATATTAATTTATTTCAATGCTCTATAATATAGGAACATCACTTGGCTACCAAATATATTTTTAATGAACAACATAGAAGTTCGCCATGGTGATGTACTTGGTTGAATGAAACTGTTATCAACCAAATCGTGAAACTGATTTATAAATTATAGAAGACTCATTTGAGCTATTAGATAAAGGGGATTTTAAATTTTCATTGCATCAGGAAAAGGTCAATTCTAAAATAAACTTCTCAATTACGTATAGAATCAAGTTACTCACCAGGAATAACATCAAGGTATTCATTTAATAATTCATATTCATTTATTCAAAATGTTTTATAATGTTCAACAATATTTTCAAGATAATGTTTATTTTCATATTTTTATGATTTCTCGACCTACTGATATATATTAAAGGGTATTGATTCAATATTTCAAAAAAAAATGAAACTCATATTGAAAAAAACATCATTATAACTACAATAAATCTTAACCTAATTAAAAAAGATAATTCTTACCCAAAATAGCATCAAACTATATGAATGGAAGAACAATGTGGTTTCTATTTAATGTCTTTCCACATACATCAATATGAATATTCTTATAATGTATTTTTTTCAATAATAATTCCCCTGGTATTTTAATAATAATCTCTTATTTAATTTCTTATGGTGAAGTTTATTATTTATGAGAAAATTTCTCAGATATCAAGGAATGTGTACACCCCGTATCAAAAAAAACACAAGAAAAATATGAGTAAACAGAGAAATTACTTGATACCATTTAATTAGATAGACTATCATCTGATGAAATAGTCACAAAAGATCTCACTACACCATTCTAATTATTTTTCAGTATCTTCTCATCAAATAAATTTTTTTTAGGATGATATTTTCATTATTACCCATCTCATATCATTAGAAACAATTAATATTTTCCTTATAATAATTTATCTTAGTATAATTTTCATTGTTATAACATGTAATACTTTGAAACATTCCAATAATAGAATCCTTCATAATTTTTCTAAGGAACTACCCATGGTTCTTTTTACCAAACATCCCACAAACCGGAAAATGGAAAATCTTAACATCATATTTTTTTTGATTTATTCTTACCCATTACTAACAATATGGGCCATTTCATCAAATTTTTTTCTATATACACATGATTATTTGAATAATCCATCTATACCCTCTTAGAACATTGAAATTGATTCTCATAAAATTTGATTTTTTTGGAGGAAAATTTCATTCTATTTCATGGATTTAATCATGAGTAAGAAATATTTATTTTTACTATTATGATACTGAATTTTATTTGGATTATACACTTCTATTTTGGTGAATTTTTTATTATACAAAACCATTAAACAATTAAACATTTCCTTAAATTATTGGATTTTTTTCATCCTATGTTGATACACCTTAAGTAAATATTATTCATTGAAAATATTTTTAAATTCTTCTCATTCCATAGTGTCGATCAAATCACAACCATTGATATTCATTCCCATTGTCCACCAATGTTCATCTTGACCATGAAATTAATAAACATAATGAATAAACATTTGATTATCTGAACAATGCATTGCATAAAATATAAACTAAATGGCATCAATACATCCTTCATCCACCATTAGGGTAGAATATCCACTAAAAGTGTGAGGTTGTTTCAACATAATATGTAACATTTTCAACATGATATTTCACGGTACCTGTAGATTCTATCATGCATTTATTCCACCACCATTTATTTCCTATATTAACATAAGAATTACTATAAAAAACTAATCAGTTCCAAACTATACAATTCCATGGTGGGGATTGGAATTGATATTAGCCTCTTAGATCCACCAGAATTTTTTTTCAATGTTATTTCAATGGAAACCCATTACGAAATGACATATCATTGATCAATAAATATGGTAATATAAAATTATATATCAATTAAATATATACATAAGGTAAGAATAATTTATAGTATTCTGTTAGTATAATCTGAACCACTAATGTTATCTAAACTGGCCTTGATACCAACTCTAAGTACTCGGGATTAAAAATTACATAATCAAATAAATTATATTATAATTCAAATTATTACATCCCCAAAGATATTTTAAGTATATATATTTTATTAGTTTAGAAAATAATGCATTCAAATAAAATCAAAATAGTAAAATGTTTGTACTACTAAAACAATATCCATTTATTTCATAATACAAATGTTTTTAATAAAACATGAAATATTTTCATGAAGAATATTAACAACATTCATATTGGATTATTATTTTTCTAACCCATCTTTAAACTCAATAAAAACAATTTCAAAATGTTTATTTGATCCAAATCCTTGTAATAGATATAAAATGAGGGAAAAAATCCATAAAAACATATAAGTGTACAAAATCAATTCAACAAAGACATATTAATCATATATTATGTATCATATACATACATTTGAAAAACATGAGATCATAACAAAATATAGAAAATATTTAATAAAACATATAGTAATAATTGAAAATTAATTACATATCATTATAACCCTCATGGATACCAAATGATTTATAACCCTCACAGATACCATACAATGTAACCCTCATGACAATCTTATAGTGTAGCCATCATAGATTCACATGAAGTAAAAAAAGGAAAAACCTAAAAATAAAAATAAAGAACACATTGGAGTAAGATATAGGTCATAAAAATAATAATAAACATTAAAAAACATATCATATTAATTAAATAATAATTCATTCAAAAAACACTCCATTTGAATTATATAAAAATATAATTTAAAAGTGGAATTGAAGAAAACTCCGTTATAAATTTTTATCATTTATAAATGAATTAATCAAAATGATGAAATATGTATATAACCAATGAGCCCACATAATAAAACATAATAAATGAAAAATAAATTTCAAAAATAATATTATCATGAAAATGTCAATGTTGTAGAATGTAAAAAAAATTATTGAAATTAGATTAATAATTCCATTACCTCTAGTTAATATTACATTAAACATGATGAAAGATACTATATAAAGGTTTAAAGCATGTTATTTATATGTTACAGATCAATAATCATTATTATAACATTATATGATCTTATTATAATGATTTACCCATTTATTAAAAATATTTTTTTATTTCCATTATTTTTGTGCATTCTTTTCATGGTTTCCATGTTTTGTTTGTTATGGATTTTTATTGTCAAATTGAAATAATAATCAATAAGAGTGAAAATAATAAATATTTTTTCTTTTTAAAGAAATATATTGAAATTTATATTTCCTATGATGGTTGTATTAGGAAACAATATATCATCGTCCATGAAAGTGGTGAATTTACACACAAAAGATAAAGTGGTCATTTTTTTGAAAAGTAAAATAAAATTTGTGACTCAAAGATGAATATACCATTTGAAATAATAATATTTGAATATATATATATTATACAATTTTTTATCATGAAACATTGGATATTTGGATGGTAAATACTGAAGAGATGATGAATTTAAAAGTGGAGAACCAATTTCACCTCTTGAAAATTTACCCTTCAGTACCGAGTTACGACTCTTGAAAGTGGTATTTTAGTTAGACCAGAAGCACTAGAATATAGAAATGGATGAGATTAATGTAATTTTTCAAGTTATATTTTATCATTAAGGATCATGGTGATTAAAATTTGTGATGCAATGAGCTCTATTTTATAATTAACGTGAGGGATAATTTAGGAATTACAAAAAATATTATATTAGATTAAGTATAATATAGGACAACATAATTTAAAATGGGAAATAAGGAATAGGAAATAATATTGATGACAAACTAATTTCATTTTTGGCCTTGTTTAATAAATTTGTCATTTTTAATTATTTTAATTAAATATTGAACTCAAGAGAAATGTTTTTTTTCAAATTAAAAACTATTCATAAATTTTGACATTAAATACAATAAAATAAGTTTTCAAATTCCAATAAAATTTATTTATTATATCATAAACAGATCATATTATTATAATTAATTCATCAATTTTATTAAAAATTGAAAAATTATATTTATTTTATTATTTTGGATTTCATTAATTTGATTTCTTCAATAATTAAATAATTACCCCATCAGTATTATGAAAACTGTTAGGATAACTATTTATTCCCTAAAAGTTTGAAATAAAATTCAATGGAAAATATAATCGTGTTATATTTCCTAAAATAATTTATATTCAAAAATAATTCTAGAAAACCATAAATTATAATGTTATAAAAACGAAAGAATATCATATGAGAAGCTTGACTTACTTTAAAATGAAATATTCTAAAGGGCTTAATATGATTATTGTGGGTCCAAAATGTTTTAACTTCGAATGTAAAAGTTATAATGGATGAAAATTTCTCTTGGAAAATACAAATTAACAAAAAACACCATAAACAATACAATATAATTAATAATTAAATAAGGGAAAAAAATAGAAGTAAATTTTTAAATAAATGTAACCAATTTTGACATTTTAGCGTTGCACATGCATTATGCTGGCACTAACAATTATTTTTATAATTATCATGAATAATAAATAAATTTCATGTTCCAAATTGATTCATTACAATATTCCTCTCATAATATTATTATATTTTTATAAAATTGTATAAATAAATTTTTGATCATAATAAATATATTAGGATTTAAAAAAATACTATATTATATAAAAAATATTAGTTACCATTCAGAAACAATTAATAAAAATATCATAAAATTATGAAATAAATAATAATAAGATAATTTCTATAACGACCCATACATTACATACATTGTTAATACTTCAAAATTGATGTATACTTATTATAACATATAACAAAACCACGAAAGGACCGTACATGTATAGTGTCTTTAGAAACTGGGAAACATAAACAACTGATTCATAAAGCATCTACTTTTCCTCCCATTTATTTCATCATATCTAGAGTCCCTTTTTGGCATATTCTACTTAATAACCTTATTCCTGACCTGGGGAAATAAAACATACAAAAGGGTGAGCTAAAATTCTCAGTAGGGGTAAACAAAAGAAATATCAATCACATCATATATATACATAAGCACATAACTTTTGGAAATATTAACCTACAAAAGAGATCATAATTTCATAACATGGGATAAATCATGGCAGTGAAATGTAATCACAATAATCATAACTTAAAACATGAAACTTTGTGGAATACACACATAATAATAGAGAATCATATCTTATTATTCAAGACTCATTGCCAAGACTATCTTAGTGGACAATGTCCATTTCTGAACCGAGTCACCCTCGTTTCATGCGTGTTTCACTGAACCGGTATAACCTACCATTCCATCCATGTGTATCTCATGAGATATAAAATCTTTACCCAATTCATTGGAGGGAGATATTGGTCCCACCCATCTCATAATGATACCATTCTTATGTGTGCCACAAAATCATAAACCATACATCATAGCGCAACCCATGTAATAAAAATGGGAATCATAAACATCATGACATCATAAAACAATTCGTATAGGATAAAGGAATTCATAAAAATATTTCCATCACAATTTAATCAAATCCATGTAACAATAGGGATAGAAACAGTACCCTTTATTATCTTATATGGAAAATAATATTGATAAAACACTTGAACTCCATTCTTGAGGAAAATATCTTTTCTACTTCAAAAACAATTTCCTTTCTTTAAATGTCATACAATTTTAAATGAAAATATTTTGATTAAAAATGAACTTGAAAAATTATAAAGGAAGATTCTTGGAAATAATGTTTTAAAAATCCATTCATGCCGTATAAGTTAAAAAAACATTCTTCGTACTTTTGTCAAAAAAGTCAAAAAGTGCCTCGTATGAAAGATGAAAAAATATTCCTTTCATATATTTTACTAAAAACTAAAATAAGGGTAAAGTTGGATTTAAATAATTGTAGGTGGTTGGAAATAATATTACATATTGATGAAACATGGATGTGGATGATAAAATACACCCTAGTAAATTTCAAAGTATAAACAATCTCGGATAAAAATGAGATTGTGATATTTCCATTACCTTAGGTCCATTTTTCTTCGTAAGTGTCTGAACCTCCTGTATAATGATTTACATAATGTTATTGACTTATTCCCGAATCATACATATTTTTATGATATCATATATGGTCATTTTCTTAGCTTCCTAGTAGTAATATTTCATTGCTACTTGTTATTCGGGTGTTTATAACTTTTTGTTCTTATGCGTGTTTTGTCGAATAAATTATTATTCTTATATTTAGGATATAGATAAATCATTTCCAGAATTGTATTAGTGTAATATATATCATATTCATTCATTCAATTCATTTATATAATCATTATGAAATGAAGATCATTTAGAACGAGTCACATCACATCGTGGAGACAGTATTCCGTACGTACGCACGCGCGGTGATTTCTTTTTCCGTAGGATGGATAGTTGGTGAAATAGGGTTGTTTCATACTTATAATAACATATCAGTATATGAGTGATAATGATGTCATTACTTCATAATGAAACAACTAATGAAGAAGAAGTGGAAGAAGAAATAAAGATGAAAGAATCGGTAACGGACATTACCTCTTCTTTGAAGTGCTTCTTTGAGACCTTCTTTTAGGGAACTAAAATTGGTCTTTGAAGAATACCAGGACCTATAGGATGTCTCCAGGGAAGTGTAGAGGAGGAATTGGCAGGGTTTGGCCGAGCTTGAAGGCTCAAAGGGGTGTGAGGAAGAGGGGGAGTAGGTGCCCTTTTATAAGGGAGGAGAGGGGCACCTTTGGGAAAACTAAAAATATTATTTTATTATAAAGTCATGTTCGGTTTTAAATAGCTAAAAATTGATATATTTAGAATAGAAGGTGGGGATGGGTCGAAATCCTCTCATCAAATAGAATTTAGACAATTTTAGGTTCCTATTTTAACCTTATCATTTAGATTTAACATTAAGTTAAATAGGTTTACTTTTACCGTGTCTTCTTCTGTTCTTATACTATAAGGTTAATAAACTTACTATAAGAATCCAAAAGAACCCAAAGTTGTTTATTATTAATATATATAACCTTATATAAGTCATTTGGCCGAACCTTAAATTTTTAGGAATAAAATAACAATTACTAATATAATATTTGTTTTAAAAACTATTTTATGTCAATTTTGAGACTATTTAGTATTTGATTTTTGTGAAACTCATAACAGAATTATTAGTTCGAACCAAGTTAATTAAATCAATACTAACAAGCCATATTAACCTATAAAATTAGTGTAATTCATAAAAAGTCTCAAATTACATTTATTTTGGTGTTTATAACATTAATTATGTCAATATTTCATTAATAAAATAATTACTGCATCATCTTTGTGTCATGAATAAATTACATTATTTAATGTCTACAAATTACAAATAAAATACCATTATGTAGAAAATCGTTTTAGATTTATAATGAATATTTATAGACAAATTTATCTTATGTATAACCCCATATTAAAAATTATTTACTTATTAAACTTTGATTTTAACTATTTTAACCCTTCTTTAAATAAATTAACAATAAATGTCCTAATCTAATCCAAGAGGGCCTAAATGGTCATATTTTATTCCTAAGTTTGTTTTTGGTCGCATTACACTTATCCAATAGAATTTGGACATGTGTTAGGGTAATAATAATATCATCTTTACCCTTAATTACCCTATTTACTTTTAACCATGGTAAAAAAAAGTAAAAAGTTACTATTCACCAAGAATTATTTTCATCTCATTGAACCACATTTTAGTCCTTGATATTAACCGTGTCTCTCGGATTTTCAAAATTCCACTCATAGAAGCGGTAAAATTAAGTTTTATGAAAAATTCAGTTATTTAACTACCACTTAGTGGGTTCACTATTCATCAAAAATTGAAAGTTTTCAGAAAAATACCAAAATTTCACCCTAGGATAATTTTGATATTCCAAATCCAAAAATGAAGTCCATTTTGAAAAATAAAATTTATAAAATTTCAAAAAATGTTTATTAATATTCATAATGGCTAGTTTTAATAATATTTTAATAGCATATCGTTGTTTAGTGAAACTCGGTATTGCGTACGACGCAAGCTATCGAGGAAGGTCGCGATTTCGTGTAAAGAAAGCCAAGAAAGTGTTGTGTAGAAAAAGATTCCTTTGATGATTTATATAACATAAAAGTCTCGAGTGTTACATTCTACCCCCATTGAAATAAATTTCGCCCTCGAAATTCGTCACTTTGTAACAAATAGATGAGGATACCTCTCCCTCATCATATCCTCAAACTCCCATGTAGCTTCTTCTAATTGGTGGTTCCTCCATAAAACTTTCACCAATCAAGTGGTCTTGTTTCGTAGGACGTTTTCGCTACGATCCAGAATCTCTATCGGTTGTTCTTCATAAGAAAGATCTTGCTCCAGCGGTACAACTTCTGAGCTGAGTACATGTGAAGGATCAGGTATGTACTTTCTCAGGAGAGATACATGGAACACATCGTGAACTTGAGAGTGATTCGGTGGAAGCGCCAATCGGTAAGCTACCTTCCCAACACGATCCAGTATTTCGAAAGGACCGATATATCTAGGGCTCAACATCCCCTTCTTTCCAAATCTCATAACCCTCTTCCAGGGAGAAATTCGTAAGAACACTTTATCACCCACTTCAAACTCTAGGTCTTTTCTTTGGTTGTCGGCATAACTTTTCTATCAACTCTGAGCTGCTCTTATGTGTTGTTGAATAGATCTGACCTTTTCTGCCATTTCATCAACGAGATCAGGTCCTAATAGCTTTCTTTCCCCAACTTCATCACAGCAAGTTGGAGTCCTGCATTTCCTTCCATAGAGAGCTTCATAAGGAGCCATCTGAATATTGGAGTGAAAGCTATTATTATAAGAAAATTCCACCAAAGGTAGGTGTTGATCCCAACCACCTTTGAAATCCATAGAGCAAGCTCTCAACATATCCTCTAGGGTTTGAATTATTCTCTCAGACTAACCATCTTCCTGAGGATGATAAGCATTGCTGATCCAGGGAGAAATCCTCTCTAATAGCAATGAAGTGTGTAGACTTTGTAAGAAGATCAACTATGACCCAGATGGCATTATTGCATTTGGATGTTTTAGGAAGTCCTGTGACAAAGTCTATAGTGATGTTTTCCCATTTCCATTTGGGTATGGGTAATGGTTGTAACATCCCATTAGACATCTATCTCTCAGTTTTAACTTGTTGACAAACCAAGCATCGAGAGGCAAATTCAGCAACATCTCTTTTCATGTCATCCCACAAGAAGTACTCTTTCAGGTCCCTATACATCTTCATGCTTCCAGGATGAATAGAGAATGAAGAACTATGAGCCTCATCCAGCAGCTCCTTATTTAATTCGGGGATGGGAGGAACACAAACCCGATTCCCGAACTTTATTATCCCACACAATCATGGTTGAATTCAGGAACGTTTCTCACCTTCTTTTGTAACTCGACATCTTCTTTCAGTTCCTCTTTAATCTTCACATGTATAGATGGTTGAACATTCATTTGAGAAAGATAAGATTTTTCCCCTTACATTATAATTACAAGATCCATCCTTTGTAAATCCATAAATATTGGATCTTTTGTGATCCTCATCATGGATACACTAGCATGGTCTTGTCGACTTAATGCATCTGCCACCTTGTTTGATTTCCCAGGGTGGTAATGGATTGAGCTGTCGTAATCCTTAATCAGCTCCAACCATCTTCTTTGACGCATATTCAGCTCTCTTTTTTTGTGAAAATATACATTAAACTTTTATGATCAGTATAAATATCACACCTTTCACCATAAAGGTAATGTCTCCAAATCATTAATGCAAAGATTACCACAGCTAACTCCAAATCATGTGGTGGGTAATTTGGATCATGGATTTTCAACTGTCATGAGTCATAAGCTATCACCATATCATTTTTCATAATAACACACCCCAATCCCTTCTTGGATGCATCACTATAGATCACAAACCTTTCTCTACTACAAGGCAGTGTGAGCACATGTGCACTAGATAACCTTCTTTTCAACTCCTTGAAATTCTCTTCACATTCTTCCATCCAGACAAACTTAACTCCTTTCCGAGTCAACTTGGTGAGTGGATTAGATAATCGTGAAAAATCTTTCACAAAACGTCGATAATATCCAGCCAAACCAAGAAAACATCGGATCTTAGTTACTGTTGTTGGTCTCGACCATCTTTCGATAACCTCTGTTTTTGCTGGATCCACAGATATCCCCTCTTTTGAGATTATGTGACCCAAAAATGAAACTTTTTGAAACCAAAATTCACACATGGTAAATTTGGCATAAAGCTACTCCTTTCTCAGGGTCTTAAATATGATTCTCAAGTGATCTTCATGTTCTTCCTTGCTCTTTGAATAGACAAGAATATCATCTATAAAGACTACCACAAATGGATCAAGATAGTCTCTAAAGACTCTATTCATCAGATCCATGAAGATAGCAGGGGCATTAGTAAGACCAAATGGAATCACTATAAATTCATAGTGTCCATACCTTGTACGGGAAGATGTCTTTGGTATATCCTCCCTTTTGACCCTTAATTGATGATACCCTAAATGAAGATCAATCTTGGAAAAGTATTGAGATCCTCATAGTTGGTCAAATAAGTCATCAATGTGTGGGAGAGGGTATTTGTTCTTGATAGTGATCTTGTTATGTTCTCGATAATCAATGCCGAGTCTCATTGATCCATCTTTCTTCTTAACAAATAGAACAGGTGCTCCCCAAGGTGACGCAGTAGGGTCTATGAATCCCTTACCATGATTATCTTGGAGTTGTTTCTTCAATTCCTTCAACTCAATTGGGGCCATTCTATAAGGTGTCTTTGAAATAGGCAAAGCACCCGGTACGAGTTCTATTAAGAACTCAACTTCACAATTTGGTGGAAGTCCTGGTAATTCCTCCAGAAAGACATCATCAAACTCCCGTACAATGGGAATATTCTTAGTCATCAGTTTCTCACCAACCATTTGAGATAAATAACCTTCATTTAGTGGAATCAAGACCCATAAGATGGAAGAAATTTCCACTGGAAGGTTATGTTAATCCTTGCATTGATAGATGATCATAGATTGATCTGGAATATGAAATGTGACTTCCCTTCTTTGGCAATTGATATGGTCTCCATATAAATAAAGCCAATCCATGCCAATAATAAAATCAAATTCCACTATAAGAAGGATCAAAAGATTTGCAGGAAGAAATTTCCCACAAACTTTGATCGGAGAAGAATTATTAACTTTAGATGCGACTGTTTTGGCATTAGGTGTTGTCACAGATAACTCAACATCTAATTGTCGAGGTAATATGGTGATACCCTTAGAAAATTCTTCAGAAATAAAAGAGTGGGTGGATACAGAATCAAATAAATCATTTGCTACTTTATAGTGGATGGTAAGTGTACCTTTCACCACATCGTTATCGTACTCCACATCATTGATAGAAATTGCATGTGACTTTCCTTTGTCTTTAGCCTTAAGAGTTTGTTGACGTCGACCATCATCATCAACCCTTGGATTAGGGCATTTATTGGCACAATGTCCCATCTCCTTGAACTTGAAACATTGAAGTGTAGTAGGTTCATTCTATGTATCCCTTCCTTTGTTTGCATCATTAGACATCTTCTTCCCATCATTGCGGCATTCAAATGCCCGATGACCTTCCTTTCCACATTTGAAACATTTACTTGTCCCTTTAAGACAACTCCCTCCATGTTTCTTTCCACACTTTGAGCATAAGGGAAAGCTCATATTCTTTTCAGTGTGCTCTTTAGATTTTCCTTTGAATTCCATTTTCCTCTTCTTATCAATCCCATATGACTGATGGGTTACTCCAATCTCTATCTCGACTTTGAGAGAACATCGAACGATTTCCTCGTAGCTGTTGAAGTCCCTTATGGCTAATGCCCTTCGAAGACTTGGTTTTAAGCCACTAAATAATCGATCGATCTTACTCTCAGGTTGGATAATAATACTAGAAGTGTACCTTGCAAGTCTTGTAAAATTTTCTTCATATGTACCAAAAGATTCATCATCCTTTTGCTTCAGTTCAAGAAACTCTTTCTCCATCTTTGTTCAGAGAATACGAGGATGTACTTATTGAAAAATAAGTTCTTGAACTCGTCCCATTCCATGGACTCAATTTCATCCCTTTGCCTCGTATTCTTAATAATATTCCACCATTGATCAGCATCTCCTTCCAAACAATACACTGCTAGGATGACTTTTTCATGTTCAGAACATTAAAGAACTGAAAATATCTTTTCAGTAGTACTAATCCATTTTTCAGCAACTAATGGATCAGTAGACCTGCTGAATGAAGGTGGGAGCTGCCTCATGAAGGATTCAACAGAATGTTGCTCCTTCCTTTGCTCATTTGGAAGTCCTGCATGATTCATATCTTGAGAAAGTTGTGTGATCATGGCTACAAGATTTTACATTCCAGCTCCCATAATGTTTGGTTGCTCAGGGGGACAATCATTTCATTTCCCGTCGCATTCCGCATTAACACGGTTCCTTCGGGTTCCAGCCATTGACTAAAACCAAGAAGAATAGTGTGAGCAACACTAATTATAATAGGAAAACCACATAATCAAGAATAAAATTTCTCACTTAAGGACATATCGTAGGTTATTCATGGCCATTTCTAAAACACTAATATTGTGTTCTATGCTTAGACTTATCCTTAGGGTTCTTACTAAGGCTTTCGCATCCTAGTTTCAAAAGGTTGACTAAACCTTTCCTTTGATACCAACTATAACGACCCATACTTTACATACATTGTTAATACTTCAAAATTGAAGCATACTTATTAAAACATATAACAAAACCACGAAAGTACCGTACCGGTATAGTGTCTTTAGAAACTGGGAAACATAAACAACTGATTCATAAAGCATCTACTTTGCTCCCATTTATTTCATCATATCTAGTGTCCCTTTTTGGCATATTCTACTTAATAACCTTCTTCCTGACCTGGGGAAATAAAACATACAAAAGGGTGAGCTCAAATGCTCAGTAAGGGTAATCAAAAGAAAATATCAATCACATCATCTACATAAGAACATAACTTTTGGAAATCTTAACCTACAAAAGAGATCATAATTTCATAACATGGGATAAATCACGGCAGTGAAATGTAATCAAAATAATCATAACATAAAACATGAAACTTTGTGGCATACACACATAATCATAGAGAATCATATCTTATTAGTCAAGACTAATTTTCAAGACTATCTTAGTGGACAAAGTCCATTTCTGAACCGAGTCACCCTCGTTTCAGTCCTGTTTCACTGAACCGTTATAACCTACCGTTCCAGCCATGTCTATCTCATGAGATATAAAATCTTTACCCAATGCATTGGAGGGAGATATAGGTCCACCCATCTCATAATGATACCATTCTTATGTGTGCCACAAAATCATAAACCATATATCATAGCATAACCCATGTAATAAAAATGGGAATCTTAAACATCATGACATCATAAAACAATTTATATAGGATAAAGGAATTCATAAAAATATTTCCGTCGCAATATAATCAAATCCATGTAACAATAGGGATATAAATAAAACCCTTTATTATATTATATGGAAAATAATTTTGATAAAACACTTGAACTCCATTCTTGAAGAAAATATCCTTTCTACTTCAAAAACACTTTCCTTTCTTTAAATGTCATACAATTTTAAACTAAAATAATTTGATTAAAAATGAACTTGTAAAATTGTAAAGGAAGATTATTGGAAATAATGTTTTAAAAATCCATTCATGAAGTATAAGTTAAAAAAACATTCTTCGTACTTTTGTTGGAAAAGTCAAAAAGTACCTCGTACGAAAAATGACAAAATATTCCTTTCATATCTTTTACTAAAAACTCACTGAAGGGTAAAATTGGATTTAAATAATTGTAGGTGGATGGAAATAATATTACATATTGATGAAACATGGATGTGGATGATAAAATACACCCTAGGAAATTTCAAAGTATAAACAATCTCGGATAAAAATGAGATTGTGATATTTCCCTTACCTTAGGTCCGTTTTTCTTCGTAAGTGTCTGAACCTCCTGTATAATGATTTAAATAATGTTATTGACTTATTCCAGAATCATACTTATTTTTATGATATCATATATGGTCATTTTCTTAGCTTCATTGTAGTAATATTTCATTGCTACTTGTTATTCGGGTGTTTATAACTTTTTGTTCTTATGCGTGTTTTGTCGAATAAATTATTATTATTATATTTAGGTTATAGATACCTCATTTAAAAAATGGTATTAGTGTAATATATATCATATTCATTCATTCAATTCATTTATATAATCATTATGAAATGAAGATCATGTAGAACGAGTCGCATCACATCGTGGAGACGGTATTCCGTACGTACGCATGCGCGATGATTTCTTTTTCCGTTGGATGGATAGATGGTGAAATAGGGTTGTTTCATACTTATAATAACATATCAGTATATGAGTGATACTGATGTTATTAATTCATAATGATACAACTAAATAAGAAGAATTGGAAGAAGAAATAAAGATGAAAGAATCGGTAATGGACATTACCTCTTCTTTGAAGTACTTCATTGGGACCTTCTTTTAGGGCAATAAAATTGGATTTTGAAGAAGACCAGGACCTCTAGGATGTCTCTAGGGAAGTGGAGAGGAGGAATTGTCAGGGTTTGTCCGAGCTTGAAGGCTGAAAGTGGTGTGAGGAAGAGGGGGAGGAGGTGCCCTTTTATAAGGGAGGAGAGGGGCACCTTGGGGAAAACTAAAAATATTATTTTATTATAAAGTCAGGTTCGGTTCTAAATAGCTCCAAATTGAGATATTTCGAAGCTAAGATGGGGATGGGTCGAAATACTCTCATCCAATAGAATTTATACAAGTTTAGGTTCCTATTTTAACCTTATCATTTAGATTTAACATTATGTTAAATAAGTTTACTTTTACCGTGTCTTCTTGTGTTCTTATACTATAAGGTTAATAAACTTACTATAAGCAGCCAAACGAACCCCAAGTTGTTTATTGTTAATATATGCGACCTTATCTAAGTTATTTTTCCGAACCATTTATTTTTAGGAATAAAATAACAATTACTAATATAATATTTGTTTTAAAAACTATTTTATGTCAATTTTGACACTATTTAGTAATTGATTTTTGTGAAAATCATAACAGAGTTATTAGTTCAAAAAAGTTAATAAATCAATACTAAAATGTCATATTAACCTAGAAAATTTGTGTAATTCATAAAAAGTCTCAAATTACATTTATTTTGGTGTTTATAACATTAATTATGTCAATATTTCATTAATAAGATAATTACTGCATCATCTTTGTGTCATAAATAAAATAACTTCTTTAATGTCTAAAAATTAAAAATAAAATACCATTATTTAGGAAATCGTTTTATCTTTCTATTGAATATTTATAGTTCAATTTATCTTATGTATAACTCCATATTAAAAATAATTTACTTATTAAACATTGATTTTAACTATTTTAACCATTCTTTATATAAATTAATAATAAATGTCCTAATCTAATCCAAGTGGGCCTAAATGGTCATATTTTATTCCTAAGTTTGTTTTTGGTCGAATTACACTTATCCAATAGAATTAGGACATGTGTTAGGGTAATAATAATATCATCTTTACCCTTAATTACCCTATTTACCTTTAACCGTGGTAAAAAAAGTAAAAAGTTACTATTCACCAAAAATTATTTTCATCTCATGGAACCACATTTTAGTCCTTGATATTAACTGTGTCTCTCGGATTTTCAAAATTCCACTCACAGAAGTGGTAAAATTATATTTTATGAAAAATTCAATTTTTTAACTACCACTTAGTGGTTTCACTATTCATCAAAAATTGAAAGTTATCAGAAAAATACCAAAATTTCACCCTACGCTAATTTTGATATTACGAATCCAAAAAAGGAAGTCCATTTTGAAAAATAAAATTTATAAAATTTCAAAAAGGGGTTATTACTATTCATAACGGCTAGTTTTTATAGTATTTTAATAGCATATCGTTGTTTAGTGAAACTCGGTATTGCGTACGACGCAAGCTATCGAGGAAGGTCGCGATTTCGTGTAAAGCAAGCCAATCAAGTGTTGTGTAGAAAAAGATTCCTTTGATGATTTATGTAACATAAAAGTCTCGGGTGTTACAATTTCAGCATTCTGAATTCAAAAATGAAATTAATTTTAATAAATTAAAAATATATATTTTGAATATTACAATTTTATTAAAATAACCTTATAACAAATCAGTTTAATGAAGTTATTTTTTTTAAATTACTTACGATAATGAGTTAATCTATTAAATTGAAGAGTACCAATAAAAATGAAACAATTATTCTGTAGACACCTGGGATATTACAAAACTTGCCTATCAAAGGGATGTCAATTGATCAATTTCTAGATGAATGAGGAATTTTTTGTGATTCTACTAAAATGTCCATCATGTCGTCACATGATTAGTCCTTCTTTCGAAAAGTATCTTTTCTTACAATGAATGAATCTTGTCTGATGTTATTTATACTTCATGCAAACACCTTGATATTTTTCAACCATTTTGTGTATAATCTATTACATGATCAGGAAGATTTATGAAGGCCCAACTCATGATCTATATTATATGATAGAGATCGTTATTATGATCAATAAAATAATCTCTTATAGCACATAAAAATAACATGTAATACATTATGTTACTCACCGACCATTTTATAGAGCAATATATTTATGAATTTTTAATACTATACTCAGGTAATTTCACTCTATCCTCCATGTATGTTGCAATGTTACATATATATATTTTATAGGCAACAACATCTCGTGTTTACACCAAATTTAAGGTTGATTACTTATCATATCTTGTATTTCATAATCATCGATCAAAAAATGATTGAGATTAATGTATTCATTGATTCTCTCTTTTTATTATTTAATAATTATAGATCAAAATATCACACTATCATTAGAAGATTTCATGATCCCATGGTTGTTTAAAGGATTTTAGATAATGAATTTGGTATTCCAAAACACCATTTGTGAAATCAAATTCATATGAATTTGGTAATTTCACTCTATCCTCCATGCTAATGGGCCATCACATTATCGGATGACATGTCTGCTTCCATCCATGAGATCAAGCTAGTCTATCTATTTCCATTTAAAAGATCATGTTTCCATTTCGAAGGTCCTTCAAGTAAAAATGTACTAGTTACATGATGTTCATTGTCCAATCTCATGAATAAAAGTACAATTATTTACATAAGGAGGAAAACATCATTAGATTTCATTTTATATAGAACATGTAATTTTAAAAAAAATCACTTGTAGTTACATGATAGAGAGTACATATCAAATGAACATTATGAGATCATGTAGATTGTCATAGATACATTCTCATTATCACAGAAGGCTTGTTTTATATTTTTTTCATGATATTCAACAAATTAGATGAAGCACCCAACTATGCCACAATAATATCAGCATTACTCTTTGCCTATGACGAATCATTTTCCCTATTTTTTATGAACAACATCATTGATTATTATGCATCTACCAATTGACTGATCATGAAATATATATAACTCACCTTGTTTCCTTATTATGATCATTAGTGAACATATATATTATTTAACAGTTCAAGGGGTCTTTTATTTTGGAATTCCAATGATAACGAATGGACTGCATGACATGCATATTTATTTGGGAGATTTTCCTTGGGTAATACGATTGTGACACTCCTTTAAGGTCTTGTAATTTGTGTGACCTTGGAGATTAATCATGATGTTCTCATGTTTCAACATACATTATTTTGGGTGAAAAAAAAATATATTCTTTGGGTAATTTCCCAATACTAAAATCATTGATTCTCATTTGGAAGGATACAACATTTTCAATTTTAGTGATGTTAGGTCATTTATATAGAATGGAGAGATTTTCAATTTTCAATAAACACATGGTGATTATATTTGAATAAAGAGATTATCTCTATTGTATGTTATTGTCACTAAATATATGTTCCATAACCTATAAAATCAAAATTTTGTAAATATCAATGGGATTCAGATATTTTGTGTGAAAAAATATCACATATAGAAATTAACAAATATTTTTGTTCTTATTATTCATCAGTAATTATATATTAAAATTCAAAAATGATATATTTATTCTACTGGATAATGTTTTTTCTATGAATTTTCTTGATAAGTGTAATTAGAAAATATAAATTTTGGAAATTATTGATATTATACGTTACTTATTAGAAATTTGGTTCATTATGTTTAATGTAATAATGACCTGTAACGAAATATGTGATACGTATTAGAATATATATGGAAGAGAGACCAACGTATGTAGTCCCATTTGATTTTTTATATAATTAAATATGATCATATTCATATATTTGATTTTGAAAATGTTTGTAATTTTATTTATATGGTGTTTAATTCTGGGCGTTAAATAATTGGATGTGTTTTGTATTTATAATAAGTTGATATTCCAGAAAATATCAAAAAGATATCACCAGACATGGTTGATTCTACTACATCCAATTTTGATGAATAATAACTATATAATATATCAATTAAATATTAAAATTATTTTATAATTACTTATAAAATAATGAAATACATTAATACTGAAAAGTTGTTTAAGGATGAAAAACATATTTATTTTCAACCCAAAATGAATAAAATATTGATAAATAATATTTTTGTTGAACATGAATCTTGTCAATTTTTATTATTCTAATTTTGATTAGATTATTGGTAACAATATTTCTCTAATCTCTAGAAATATAAGAAAATACAATAGAATAATTTTTAGTATGCTTCTAATAAAATGTTTTAGGTGTAGAGTTGTTTGAATATTTACTTATGATAATCTTTAGTTAAAATAAAATTGAGTTAGTTATGAGGATGGTTAAGAAAAATAAATATTAACTAATATGAGAACATTAATTATTGAATAAGTTGTTGTTTATACTAATATGATGAGATAATATTTCACAACATTCAATATAGGATATTTTATATATATGTCCGAATACTGTGATAAAATTATAAACCAGATAAATAATATATTAATGAAAAGATAATGAAATAGTAAACATGGAAATAAATAATATTTTTGTCTTTTAAAAATAAGATTCCATATTTCGTAATTTTTTTAATAGGTTCATTATGTTTTACTATAGTGGAAGTACATTTATCATTATTTTTTAAGATACTATGAATGTTAATGAAAATGATGTTTATCATTTAAATTATATCTTGATCAAAATCGAAATAAGTTATAATAAATTCTCATACAATGTTCATTTTTTTATTTTAGAAATTATATTATTTTCAATGATGTACGAACCTCATAAAGACCATAATAAATCATTATGTTGGTATATAATAATGCTAAAATTACAGGTAGTAACTATAAAAATAATCCTCCA
The DNA here is from genome assembly GCA_963277665.1 of Viscum album. Lineage (NCBI taxonomy): Eukaryota > Viridiplantae > Streptophyta > Magnoliopsida > Santalales > Viscaceae > Viscum > Viscum album. Next base: position 1,220,126,004 of record OY728159.1, read on the forward strand.
ATAAAAAACACCACATTATAATAAAAATTTCTCTAATTTTCTATATTTTGGGAATTCTTAATGCATCTACATCAATTTACTAAAAAAAATAATAGATATGGTAAATGGATAATAATAATATTTTTGCGAAAAAGTAAGTGTTCAAAGATCAAAAAAAATTTTGATTGAAAAATTGAGACAAATTTTATTGTGGTAAGAAGGTTGGAAGATATTTTTTTATTGCCGGAATGTATGATTTTTTGTAGAAAAATATTTTAATTTGTTTTATTGTCTTTTCTGTGGAGTTTTAATATCATATAAATGATTTGTTAGATTAAAATATATTTTGATGATGTGTTTACATAGATTGGGAGACATAAATTAAGATGGACTAACCTCATTCAATGAATGAAATTTCATAGATGGTTTAAAAAAAGTTGATTGATAATTAATATTAGATTTCCACAAACAAATGTTATTTGTAAATGATTTAAAAAGATCGAATATCAGTAAAAGATATTTCTATAGTTCTATTAGCAGAAATTTTCCTAATAGGTTGTGATATGTTGTCTCTGATGTTAATGGGAAAAATGAAATTGAAAATACTATTTTTTAATGTTTTCTTAAAATCATCCAACGGGGAATTTCCAGGGTCTATGGACATTTGTAATTCATCAAAATAAAATATTTTTTTCTAGCATTTAAAAGAATTTTAAAAATTTGAAGGAAACTATAATTCCATTAGAAATGTTGAGTTACATAATGTAATTGTTTTTTTAATATCAATGATTACTAAATATCAACAAATATTTATGAGTAGATTGTATTTTGAATGAACAAAACAAAACATTCTTTTTTTTATCTTATTTATGTGATGACCAAATTTGAGTGTTATTTCAAAATGATGTTCTTAATTTTTATATATTAAATGATGGACATAACAAGAATAGTTGAAAATGAATAAGTGGATATTTGTTTCAAGTTGGTGCGGTTGTAAATTAATATTATATAAGCATGAAAGAAGTAATTCGACTACGTAATAGTGGTGATTTTCATCTTGGCTAAAAAAATTGTGTATTATAATAAATTGAGAAAATTTATGTAATATTCCTAAATATAAAAGCGAATGGAATTGAATGTGTTATAATATTTAAAATGGAATTATTCTGAATACACCACACAATATCATAGATATATGATCTATTCATCAATTTGAGCTTATTCACTCTAACATTTTCATGTCTATTAGGATATACATGAAAAATAGGGATAATTATTTTATTTCATCACTTTATGAACATACTCAAATATAATTTATAATTATTTTATGGTATAAATTTAATTCCCTAAAATGTTTATGTGATTCAGCAGATGTGTATAGAAATTGTTTGTTTACACTATGAACAATGATTGGACATAAAATAGTTTGTAGTGTAAAATGGAAAATTTAATGAAACTAATTAGAACATAGAATACATAATGTAATGAAAGAACCATTATTCCCTTAAAACAATCGGTGTATTAATGAAGGAATATAGTAATTATGGAGATGGATCATACTACGTTATTATAACATGACATGCCTCATTATTATTGGAGACAAGACATTAAGGAAGCGGTTCAAAACAAAAAATCATTTTATTTATCAAAATAATTAATAATATTTAACCATATAAGATATATTAGAGGAAAAATAAATGAATAATATCTCTATGATATTTTGGAATCCATTTCATTATCCATTTAAAATGTGAAAATATAGGAAAATTTGAACAAAGATGCATTGATGATATCTTACTATGTTATCCACCAAATGGAATGAGTTATCATTTTAATAATGATGAAATAGAAATGGTGGTTGATTATTTGGAGGATAATGTGATGGAACAGATAAAAAACTATTCATATATGAGGAATTTTATTCCATATATGAAGATGAAAAAATATATTTTTTCATCCAACATGGTGATGTTTTAGAAGATTGTGAGAATTAAAAATATGTTTTTGTTGAAGTGGATGGGTCAAATAAATATAATATTGAAGAGAAATATTTTTGACCTCAGAATGTTTGAGAAAGATTATTTTTGTTCAAAATATAATGTGAAATCATTGACCGATAATTCAAAATTCTGTAACATTGATGTCAGACTATCCTATATCATTAATTTCTCATGATTTTCAACAATATTTGAAAGAGGAAAAGAAACAAGAATAGTAGAATAATGAAATAATTGTAGATATATATAAAATCAAAAAATAAGAAATGATATTTAATGACCGGTACTATAGTAATAAACATTATTGAATGTAAGTTGGATTCAACATCAATTATAGTGGTGAAGTTGTTAGAAGATAGAATCATTTGTCTTTAAAGGATATTCACAAGTTGAAAATGTGGACTTCAATAAGACCTTTGAACTTTTTTAGAACTTTAAACATGATAATTTTTTATTTAAATTTAGTAAAAATGAAATTACAAATAATTTAAATGAATTTTAAATCAACATTGTTTAATGGTTAATTACATGTGTCTGTTTATGTTGAACAAGAATGTGGATTCATTCTTGGGGAAGATCAAGATTTTGATTTCTCGTTAAAAAATTTATTTTATGGGAAAATATAAGACGCAATATCTTCTTATTATATATATTAAAAATTCATAAAAAAATTTAATTTCATTAAGGTTTACTTGAAAATCATCTCTTCATTAATGATGAAAACATGTAATTTCAAATTTTTATTATTTTTATAGATTATATTATTTACTCTGTAAATGTTGATTGAGTTTTGTTAAGAGTATTCTAAATAAGTGTAGATGATTATAAAATTATATATTATTAGTTATATGAGATAATTTCAAGAAATAAAAATTTCTCAACGAAACATTCATTTTTTTATCTCATGATAAGTATGTAACAACAGAGCATCAAATATGGTAGCATTTTTTCATGAATTAATAACAGAATATTTTTTTTATATAGTAATGTGATTAAATTGTAAATTCTACAATTTTATTAATGTAGTTTTGTTAATTAATAAATTCACTGAAATTATCATGTTAATGTTATCATTGTGTGAAATGTTTACATTTCTATAAAATGAATTATTTTTCTGTGAATAGTGATAAATAATGAATACTTCAAACCTTATAACATAATTTGATTAAATTAAAAAATTTACGAATTCAAATATACATTTCATTTGGTCATACTGTAACATATTATTATTTTTATTTATAATAATCTTAAAAACATTTTCAAATTTTGATATATGATAAATTATATGCAGAAATCACATTTTCAATTTTTTTCATTATTTTTTTATTTTTTTTTCAATTATATAAAAATAATCATTAATAATGTATATATATATATTGAATCTAGAACATCCTATTTTCTAATTATGTGTGTTCTTTTTCAACATTTTTAATAGTATCCACGAAATAAATCATCACAACTATAAAGGGAAAATCTATTAACTAAGATTAAAAATAATCTCATAAGTCTTAAAAGTGTTCCAAACAAATGTATTTATATTATTTGGTAAAGGTGATTTCAATATAGACAATTGATGTATTGAAAAGATTACATTTTCATCCTAAATTTCATTTATTAGTACATTTGATTTGTTTTAATTTAATATAATGAGAAAAAATCAAATCGCTATATTTTAATATATAAAATATTTTGTGATATTTAGAAATATATCCATAGAATCGACTAAAGATTTTTTTTTTGAGGTGTAAAAAATTCTTTTTAAAATGTAATTTTTTTAAAAAATTTGTGATAAAATTATTTCTTTTATATATTTATACAATGATGCCGCTTTATTCATTCAATTAATAAAAAATATGTATTAGGATAAATACTCCAAAAGTTAAATTTTATGGTTCTGTTTTGTAACACACAGATATATATATATATATTTAAATACTTTTTTGAATTTTATTTTCAAAATACATATTTTAAATGATGTATTAAATGTAAAAATAAGTGAAGGGGGTAAGAAATTTAATTATTAGTATTTATATGAAGATAATATTTATTCCTTTTTGTTAATAATAAATATTATTTAAAAATGAATTGTTGGGTCCTAATTTGATTAAAATATCATCTCATGAATAATTATGTGTAAATTTTTACCTTATATATAATATTATATCATTTTAATAAACCAAAATCAATTAATGTAGTTAGGGTAAAATTTTTCAATAAAGTGGTTAAAAAGTATATTTTAATTTAACACATAAACATGTGAAGTTTTTATGGTATTTCAACCATATCCTATAATATCATTAATATTATAGACACATTGATCCCCTTGAACATGAAAATTTATTAATTAAATTTAAATCCATTTATTATGTCCATGTGTATCCTTTCATTCATAATAAAAATTTACATTCTCTCATATAATCTATACACCAACTAGAGCCTTTTAAATTGATCATATGTAGAAATAATATCATCAAAAAATCCATATTCATTTTATAGAGGTGAATATATTCCTAAAAGTATATCCTAATGTCCATTAAGAGAATACCAAAAAGTTAACTATAAAATAAGATGGAATCGAATTACTACCCCTTTCAGATTTTAATCACCACCACCATAAACTATAAATATTTTAATGTTACTAAGATAATTTTTTTAGTGTAAAAAATTTAATAGAATGTAATTTTGATTATGGGAATAAAATTATCTATCTCTTTTCCATCATACCAAAACATATGAAACATCTCTTTTTTTGTACGTATGACTTACGATCTCTACAAAGTTGTGTAATTTGATTATTATAACTAATTTACATGGATGGTTATGAATATGGATGTAAAAAAATATATGATATTTTTTAAATAAGAATTCCATGGTAATTATAATTGAATATATACATTATTACCTTCCAATGAAATGAAAAATGATAATTTCACATGGGCATACATATCAGTTACGAAATCCACAAAGAAATGTTGTATGATTTATATTTCCACTGTCAGATGAAGGTAATAAAGGTATATTTAATGGATATTAATGTAATTTAAATCATTCATATGATTATATATATATTATAATTGTTCGTGGATAATAACACCCATTGGAAATTATGCATTATCAAATTAGTCATCTTATAGCCATCACAACAATAATAATGAACAATTATTGATGACTGGGTTTTAATATATATTAATAATATTATAAATAAAATTAATAAAAATTATATGGAAACTGAATAAATTAATAACTTATTTAAAATTGTTATACAATAGGATATACCATGTTTATCTACAGAGAAAGGCGACGTAATGCATTTTTTTCTCAATTTACACTCCATTGAGGAACATTTCGAAATTTGCACCTATATACATTAATGACTAGTATATACATAACCTTTTGCATACTAAATAGAAATATCATGTTATTCATCATGATTAACCATTCAATTCTAGCAACTCATTCTAGATGAATTTTTTTAGAAAATGATGATATTATTTCACTTTTTTATCACATATAATTTAATTTAGAGTCCATAATATTCATATTTATTTTACACAATTACTTATCCCAAATCAAGGAAAAATTTATTTCATACATTAATTTTAATACAATTCAGTGGAATATTTATAACAAATTGTGAAAGTATAAAATTTTACCACATTTTAAAAAATACAAAAGAAATGATTTTTATTGATAAATGAATTTAATGATTATCCCACCTCCAAAACCACATTATGGTACATACTTTAATCTATATGATTTCAATGGATTTACAAGGAAAACAATTTCTTAAAACGATTAATTATTATTTTTATTTATTATTTTTATATATTCATTAATTTTTTGTATTTTCCTACAAGATCTACTTTTCTGAGTAATATCTCCCACATTATGATTAATTTCAAACTCATTGAATTTATCTTAAAACATTTAATATATTTTGACTATTATACATTAAATATCACTTAAATACCCATATTCATTATTTCATTGATATGATTTTTTCTTAAAATTTTTAACATTTTAATTATTGGATATTTTATTTCATTTTACTTGACTGTGTTGAAAAATATTTATATTTTAAATTCTTAAATAAATTTATATTATTCTCAACATGAAAGATAGTGATAAATTATACTGTTCATTAAATACATGGCTAATAAATTGGACATTCATTGTTAGGTATGAAATATAACTATATATACTCTTGATGCATCAACAGGTATCGTAAGACATATCGGTTTTCTAAATTGAAATGGTTTTTGATGCCAACCTATACAGTGTTTAACCATTATCATATCAATGTACTAATGGAAGGAATATTTTGATATCGATGTGGTTATTATATTTATATAAATTATGGATTAATATTGATCTAAGGTAATATTTTAAATGTAGTTTGTTTCAATTTATTTATCATTATATATTTATTAATGATTTCTTATTCATAATTATTTCCATTGTACTCATCAGTTGCTGATTATTTGTTATGAACCTATTTTTTTCAATTCAATTTTATATTAATATAAAATAATTTATTAAGATTAAATGATTTGAAATAATTTGTTTTGATATGTTATATATTTTATTTTTATTGTAAAATCAGTATAGTGTTTATATCTAGTTCTCTACGACTACAAAACCAATCAATTCATTCATATTAGACACATTGAATCATTTCTAGTGTAATAATGTAAACATATGATATATGTTATTATATTTTTTTTATTATAGTAGTTATCAGATAATTTTTAGTACAAACCATTTGAACTATATTTTAAATGAACATTGCTAACATGATAAATATGATAAAATCATTGTTTTTTTGATATGTTCTAGCAATATTGGTATTTTTATTTTATCGCTCAATTTGTATAATGATTATGAGCTTACCAGTGTATGAAATTATTTAGTGGTGGATTATAATGGATAAATGAAAAATGAATACACATTGTGAATATAGTTATTTCCCTATTTGGTATTAAAATATAACTGGAGATAGAGATTATAAGATCATCGACATAATAGTGATGAATACATAGGTCATGTCTTATAACCTTTCACAATTGAGGAAACATGTTCCTACAAAGATTTATACATGTATATCTATTCAATTCAAGATATTTAATCCCATTTTATTTAGAAGAACTACTAAACCATTACTAGATGTGAAATTTATTGAATAGGTATTTCCATACATGGGATGTAATTTATTTAAAAAATCTATAATTACAATATATTGTCTTAAAGGTGATATTGATTAAGGGATTATATTAATAAAGAATACTTAGGGGAATATTAAATAAATCCTATGTAGTAGAATGATATTAATCTATTATGCATTGAAAAATATTTCCCTCATTGGAAAAATTAAATATTATAGAAAATATATTAGTTCAATTCATCAAGAAGTAGAATATATTTAATATTATGATGAAAAAATTACAAGATTAAATATGTGTTTTATAAATTATATAGTAATTCATAAGAGTAATATTCACTCTTTATTTAAATTACATAAGATAAAATATTTAAGGATCTAGTTTGTCAAAAAAAAAATTCAAATAATTAAACAATTATATGTTCCATTAATATGGAGAATGATTTTTATAGATCGAATATCATCTAGGGAAATAAATATAAGGAGATGTTGAATGATAACCAATGAAAACGTGTTGTTCTAAAGATAAGAAAGGGGGAAATTTTCATCATCAATTTTTACAGAAATAATCGTCCAACAAAATACATTAACATTGCTGGATAATGTCAAAATTATAGTGATATGCCTTATATAAGTAATTATGGAGTAATGGAGAAATAAATCAGTGATATCCAGTTATTCAACTGCATATAACTGAGGAATTATTCAATCCAATATCCTAATTTATAAGGGAACAAAACAATGAGTTTCAGGGGAAAAGTATAAAATTATGTGATCACTATAGATGAGGCTGAATTTTATTAATATGTGGTTCAAGGCCCCTTAACAATATAATCAAATATCGCTTATTTTTTTATTCTAGATATTTATACTCTTTTTTGTATGTTATGTTTTACAATAAAATAATATATTTATCAACAACCATAAAAATGGATTTTTCAATTAGCACAGGTAATTGAATTCTCATTAAAAAAAATGATTTGTTAGTCAATTCCAATTATGACTCATAAATGAACCCCATTGGCAGAATTGATTATTATGCTATTAATTATATTGATATAGTTCTTATTATGGATTTGAATTTAAAATATAATGAAAATATTTCATTCCACAATAATGAAATTATGATTCAAAATATGGAGTTTCTTTTTTACAATTATTAAATACCAAATGTAATAAAACTATAAATTAATAAATATCGAATGGTCACTATAGAATTAGTGGAGATCCAGAAAAAACTATAGGAGTTTTAGTGTAATTGATTTTTATAATTAATTTATTCAGTTTGGGTATCCCACATTACTTATTTTTAGAATAAATATGGATAAATGATTGAATGAATTTATTATAGATACAATCATTATAATTCCATAAAGAAAAATTATAATAAACCACCCATTGATATCTTTTTCAATCGACATTAAAATAAAAATTAGCTTTCATTGATTTATATTAATTATGGGAAACATCTATTCCATATTAATAAGAAATATATTTGAATGATATAATTTCATATGGGGTAGTTAAGTTAAAATTTTAGAGTTATTCAATTTAGATTTACTAATGAACCAATTAATTTTATTTACCGACTGACTATAAAATTATTTTATTATATTGATTTTTTTGTTGAATAAATTGATGCTATTGAAGTAAAAAATTAAAGATATTAGGATTATGAGAATAAATTTCAAATAAATCTTGAGTCTCATAGAGAAAAGTTGTTATATGGGATATTTTAAAAGTATGAATTCTAGGTCTGAGAGTTTCTTTTTATAGAGATATTGTCTATATAGAATGAGTCAAATTTTATCCTACAAAAAATTGAATATTATGAAATTGATACACCAAAAATCAAAACTGAGCAATATTGTTTGAGACAATATTAACAGTTATAATGGCGACATGTTCAGTAATTTTCCAGATTTGAAAGCATGTTCACTGAGCATACACATATTGATGTTGTGTTCACATAGAGAAATGTTTAAGAATAATATGTTGAATAATTATTTAAAATATTGTTAAATGATCTAATTTTGACACTATGATCAAGACTAGATATATTTGTGTCATATTGTAATGAATTAACGAAGGTAACTTTTTAATCCTTGTATAAAAGGATAAGTGTATTTCATATTATTGAATTTAGTGAAAGGATCTGGATAATAAGTATCATACTCATGATAATAAATTGGTATATATATGATTATCATTGATTATGTGGATAAATAACCAACATGGTTAAATATGTGATATATAAATAAACATAATATCCTAAAATACATATTTTCAAATATTGAAGTGAATATGTGTAAAAGTTGATGTATTGATATACTCAATGATTATAGTTACCCAATAAATTATTATAATCGGACTATACAATGGTAATGTATTCCATGAGAATGAAACATATCGGAGTCCTGATAAAAATGTAGATTGAAATGGATCATATGTTCATGGATTTGGTGATGAATAATATGTTAATTACTATGTATGGGTAATCACTGGTATATTTTCAAGAAGATTTCAGTTTTATAAATAAAGGAAAATTTTAAATTTTCTTATTTGGATAATGATAATAGTAAAAAAATTAGAAATGAATCATGGGAAATTTGAATATATCATATATGAATTTCAAAATATGAAATTATGAAAGAGGCTAAGTGGTCAATCTATACCCAAGATGTAAAGTCCAAATATTTGATGATTCTAATATCCAAAATTTCTCTATAGATCATAGTGACAACAATATGAATAGAAATTCTATTTTTGTGTGATGATATGAAGCATAAAATTGATAATTCTATTCCATAAACAAGGTTTTTCGAAATATTATTGTTGAGAGATAGAATCATAGAGTAGTAATGAAACCTTTATAAATTTAAATTTATAAATGGAATTATATTACCAATGAATATACCAATATATTATAAAATTATCCTAGAAAAGATGAGGAAAATGTCTTATTATTAATCACCATCCCATGGATATATAGATTATCTATATATGGATATATTAACCTATTGATCAATACAAAAAAAACTATTTTATTTGATTTGTAAGATTTAATGGTTATCCGCTTCAATTCTCTCTCATCATGATATATGACATAAGTCATGTATTTCTATAGTTTATTGTAATAACCTAGAATCTGAAAATAAATTGAGAACATCCTATCACCCAAAAAAACAATGGAATTTCTAATAGAACCATTCAAACAATAAAGACATGTTGAGGTCGTTATCACCGTAATTTATTGCTCTGAGGGATAAATATTTTCTTTTTGTTAAATTTGTATATAACTACCACATACCTTAAAATATACAACTGGAATCATGTCGTGAATCATATGTAAATATTTTTTATACTTAAACATGGTTGGATGAAATTAGTGAATGAATATTTCTAAGACAAAAACTTGTTCTGGAGGCAAAATTGATGGTAATTTGCATTAATACACATATTAACATAACTCAATGAATGAAAAATAAAAATATTATTAATAAAAGGAGTTATATAATATTAAGTGGAAGGTCATATTATCGTGAATGTAACTTGATTAATGGAACCATATAGATTGTTTAGAATTGAAATCATTTTATTATGTAGATCATAAAAATTTGAATTTTTTGGATGAATTGGAGGTTCATCTTACCATTTTACAATTCTAAAAAAATTCTACAAAATACATGATCAGTCTAATATCTATTTATTAAGGAAGTATATGCTAAATAAATGCATTTTATCAATAACAAAAAAATATAGTTTGACCCTGAATAATCAAAATATGAAGAGACTATCCATATTATTTACGCAATAAAAAAAGTGTTGAGGGATCATACAGCTCTGCTAGTGAATGTATAATAAGGAAATCATATGATTTATGATGTGTTGTTGTTTCCTACATAAAATTATGACGAAGAAATACAAAAATCTACAAATTATGTGACATATTAGAAATTTTATGGAATTTCTTTTTCTGTTGGGAAGAACATAATAACGAATCTTTAATTCCAGTAATATTTTATTTTAACATAAAAAATTTCAAAAAACCAATAGTTTTAATAATAAATATGATTACAAACCTATTTATAAAAATAAATAAATTTTATTTTATTATATAAATTTTATTTTTTAAATATTTATATCAAAATTAACATTGGGTGAAATTATTGGATATTTCTCAAATGTTTGAAAGTTCGATGATTAGTGAATAATACAAACTTTTAAAATATGATTATTTTTTCACCAAATCATGTAATTTAAGAGTATCGTTGTATTTTTTTATTCTGACTTAATGTGATATATTATTCAATTTCTTTTTGATATTATAATATTTTATTTTCATTATTTTGATATATGTTGATTGTTTTTATAAAAAATGTAGATAAAAAAATCATTTTCACTTTATGAATTTATATTAAAAGTTATTTATTCCCTAAATATAAAATCAATCTTAAAAAATGAATAACATATATTTAATTAGTTTGTTTATATTTAGTATATAGTTCCATTTTATTTTCATTTATCATGTATTAAAAATGGTAATATTTTTCTCATCCTTATTGATAAATCAGGTAAAAAAGGTAAAAAATCGTTAGACGGAATAAAACTATCACTACAACGTATAATTGCATTTCTAGATACTTTTTATTTTCACTATTATATTAAGTATTTAAAAATATTGGAACTTATTTCCAAATTTTATTTTATTATAAAAATGATATTATTTTAGGTAATTATAAAGTTACAAATGTCACTCTGATTCTTTTAATATGGGCAATATTGTATGATATGGAGAAAAATAGCATATGTTGAATTAAAAAAATTAAACTACTGATAAATTTATTTTTAAATTATGTTATTATTTTAAATATTTTGTTATGATAAAATTACATCAAATTGTAATACAATGCTGCCCCAATATAAATTCAATAAATATAAAAATAAAAAAAGAAATTTCAAAAATGAAAACATAATATTCTATGTGATAGTTACAGTGACCCAAAAAAACATATCAAAATACATGAAATATTAGATATGTTTAAACATTATCGATTTTATATATATATAATTATATCTTTATTATTAATGGAAATGAATAGTTTTAAAATTGGACTAATTGAAAATATACGATAAAAAAAATTTTAAAAAAAATTAAAATCAAAAAAATTAAGAATAATGAAAAATGGATCATAAATTGATTAAAATTTCATTACTTTTATATTTTTTGAAAAATACATAACTTATATTTAAAATATCATCATTTTATTAATGATGAATTCATTAGTATGGTGAAGGATAAACATTTTTAACAGTGGGGATAAACCAAAATATATGTTTACAAATATTCTTATTTAAATATTATTCATTATTGAAATTGAAGTCATATACTATTAATTAATCGACATTATATCCACATATTTTTACATGAACATAAAAATGAATTGATAATATTTAAATGTTTTTATTACATTAAAATATGTCCCTTCATTCTTATTAAAAAGACAACACATTTTATATATTGTATGCATAACCAAGAAAATCATTGATTCAACAAACATTGAAATATCATGTTATAATTTTTTAACAAATTTAATTATGGTTTTGGTCTCTATAAAATAAGAATTTTAATTCCCTTAAAATGAATTCAAAAGGACACATTATAATGAAGAGGTTAATGAATATATCAACTCATTAATTTTTTAATCTTTTTATCCTCCCCTATATCTATTTTAATCCGGTGAAAATAATAATTCAATTGTCATAACTATTCTAACATGTTAATATTTCATGGGTTTGAAATTATGAATATATTTTGAATCATATGAAATGATGAAACATTGCATGAATATACATATGTCTTATAATCTACACATACCAGTGTAATTAATATTCATCACCACATTACATAGATGTTTATAATGATGGAACTAATTAATATATATAAATATATATATTCAAAAATTTATCATGATGGAATTTTAATATCATATATACCTTCTTAACATATAATATTTTGCAAAACAAAAGAATCACTCATGCATATGTATTGTCTTCCGCATCCCTGATGTGAGGTTTTAAATTTTTCATTTCAAATTTCCATAGAAGGTAATAAAGAAATATTTCAAGTATATTTATGATATTTATATAATTATCAATATTAATTGAAGATAATCAATTTATTTTTAAGAAAACATCCCTGAAAAAAAATACCACAGAAAATATAGAATTAAACACCAAAAAAAACAATAATAATGACATATTGTAAAAAAAAAAGTGTTATTATTCTATATTAGGATCACATATATTATTAAAAATGTTAAAATGGAACAAGTATAAATAGTTAACATTTTTAAAACCATTATATGTGATTATAAATCATATCCCAATAATGTAAATCATTAGGTATTGAATTTCAACTCAATTTCCTCTCCTTATATAAATTTTTATGTACACACCAATAAAATTTTATCTGTTTTATATACTACCTCTTTAAAATTTGCAACATTAATGTATATTTATTCCAAAATATTAATGATGAAATTCATGAAACTATTTATAATATATTTAATAAAAGAAAAGCTGATATTATTTCTCATTATGATTTCGTATATTTTTCATCAATGTACATATATTTCCAAATTGTTTTACAATGTTACATAAAATTTAATAATTTGAATTTTTAATTTGTATTTAAATTTTATTAGTATTGAGAGGAATAATTTTAGTTTTTTTGAATGTCTATTAATATATTTACAGAAAGTCAAAATTAATTTCTTAATGATGTATATAGTTCTAACACAATTTTTTACTGCAAAATCCATTTTCGATCATTCAATTTATCTAAAAGATTTAAATTTTTTTAAAAGGAATATGATTTTATAAAAACTATTATTGAATGTTATTATAAATATCCATTTTTTATAAAAGAATATATTTTATTACAAACTCTAATTTTTATCTGGACATCTCTTGTCTCATTATAATTTTTTTATTGTTTTTTAGTCTTAAAAAATATTCACTTTTATATGATCATTGGTCATTAAAATTAACATAAATATACAAATAATTTTTTTCACATGTAATATTTTATCATAAACCATCTACCACTTCTATATATTGTATCTTTCATTGAATGTTATTTTTTTATTCTAAAATATTGATATTCAAAGTTATTTACACAATACATTAATTTATTTAATATATAATATTATTAATAATTAAATTTATCAATTAATATATAAGGAAATACTTATCAATACATTGATAGGTGGGGACTGGAATTATATAGCCCCTTGTTGCATTAACTACTCTCTAGATACAAATCAATTCTCCAAATTGAATGGTCTAATGGTGTATGAATAATGATCATTTAAACTATTTCTTGTAAGTTATATACAATTTGTATATCATGATGATTTAGAAGATAAAATCAAATAATAATCATTTCTTAAATTGAGAAGTCGATTACTTTAACCTATAAGATTATTGCATTTATATTATCATGGGATGTATTTCATCCTCACGGTATTGATTAACTGTCATGTATTTCCATTTATATAATTTCTTATATTAATTATCCCTTATTTAGTCATAATAACATTTGTAAATCTAAAACATTACTTATAACTTTAGATCACCCTTCATTTATTCAATTCCCTAGCATAATAAGAAGAAATTACAAACCTAATTCATAGTATGACAATAATTTGGTTTATTTATGTTTTATATATTATTCCCACTGTAAAATTGGTATCATATATATTTATAGTTCCTCAGGACATAAATACTTAGCAATAATTGGGGTATAGATCCCCTATATCTATTCAAATATAACTATGTTAAAATAATATAGGGGCTACTTATGATATGGTTGATATATTATATTCAAACGAATTATTTTAGAAGCTTGAAATGCATTTAGTGAATTCATATTCCACCCAAATTTGGATAGGAAATAAACTTATTAAAGAATAACAGATCCAATATGTGGATCTATGGGAATTTATGAAAATAATTAGTAGACTATTATACATTATATCTTTTATACCAGATATTATAAATAGTGATACAATTTTTACCAAAATCAATGCTCCTTAATAGTATGCCATTTCATAGAAGGAAATTGAATTTATTGATATGTAAAAATAATATCTAACCATGTAATGAAATATGATATAAAATGGAAGACTTCTATATTTGACTATTAATATATAGATTTGGAATGAAGTTTTGAATATTTTTGGTATACACCTTGTTATGTTATCATTATTATAGTAATATGTGATTTTTGGAATTCAATAAAGATTAATTAAATCGTCTTGAGTATTATCAATTCATAATATATGGATTCCACACATTCCTCACCACTACATATGTAGATGAAACCATCGACATAATATAAAAAATATAAATTTAACTTTTCACTAGTATTTATATTATCTAGAAAATGAACAATTATTCCTTCACTGAATCACGTTCAAAGTTAAAGATCAATGATTTTTGCTATTATATATAACATCAACATTAAGATATTATAGAGTAATGGGTAGTTGTAAGATATAGATCCTATAAATGGGTTGATTGTAGACTACTTCACTATGATAATTCTAAAGGGATAATTTTAAATATTGAGTGTTTTCTTAGTTTTTCAAATGTAATCCTTACTAGGGTGGTATACTATTGTTTTAACCTCTCTCATCCTTTAATAGGTTCATTGATTTTAAGGGGGATAAATATTGTCTATGTAAATAAATCCTTTATGTTTATCTATATTTATTTTTTCAATGGGGTTTTATAAAATTTACGGAGAGTATCCAAATATATGTGCTATCATTAGAGTGGGGGTTTCTATTAAATGGACTCATATATTTTGTTAGATTTATAAAAATAGATTTCTATTTAATTAATCAGGACTAATCTTTTTTTAATGCACCATATGATTGGTTTCTCGAAACATTTAGTATTTAAAAATTTTATGTGGTGGTAATGCGGTTCTAATTGAATATAATTAGTTTTTTAACAAGGATTTATATAAATCGATATATTATAGATAAAATTATATTATTCATTAAGTTTTATTAATATATTTTCTATCATGTAGCCTTTTAATTAATTGATTATGACCTTTTTATCTGATTTTATATACTTTTATAGATTGAAATACCTTGGATAAAATATCCAAATGTGGCGAACGTTGTTTCCAAGATGTGTTCAGATGATTGTTGTGACAAGTGAGGTTGGGAAATTAGTCTCATGTATATTCATTAGAGTGATGGATTTTATTATTAATACATAAATAGTATTATATTATAAATGAAAATATGTAATGTGAAATGATCATAGGTTATATAAATATTTATATTACTATCCCTATTGAGGCCTTTTATGAATTAGGAACGAGACAATGTTGTTGATAGAATTTTTTTTAAGTATTTGTAGAACTTCGAAGAAATGATGGTCACAAATAGATATCCAAGTGCCTATTAGAGGGAATTATTATGAGATGAATGTCTAAATATGGTGTTTCCAGTGATATAATATGTGGTTTAGAAGTTTTTTTACTAATAATAGTGTTCATAAGATAATAATTTAATGGAAAAATTTCAATGGTGGTCCCTATAGTGATATATTAGTATTCCTATGTGAATTTTCCATGGAAAAAATGATGTTTATGGTACTTGTTATATTCGATGAGTGTACCTATACAAAACAGGGAATCCCATTATGCTCATGGTGGTGTGTGATGAAATTTGAGGTTTTCATGTAGTCTTTTATGTAATAACTATAAATATAGTAGGTCCATAGATGTATTGTATAAGGTTATTATAAATATTATATATATAAAGAAAAAATAATAAGACGTCGGTTGTCCAAATTGTTGTGGTTTCAATTAAATAAGGAATAACAACATAATATTTTTCACCAACTATGGTGCAATATGTTTCTTATGTTTTTATTCAATTACAAGATTTTTTCCTTATGTTTCATCATGAATGATCTAATGGCACCAAAAATTATCAATGAGGTGATTTTTTGAAGTATCAATGGTAAATAGAAGACCCAACTGTCACACCCCCTCCCCATTAAGTGTTCCCCTCCTAGGTCCATAATGTGAGAAGGGAGGTAATGACCCCTGAGTCCCACCTCCAGTAGGCCTCGGGTTGGTGACTAGCACTGAGGGCATAGTAAACACACAAATGGGAGGAATTAACCTTTATTGGAACATATACGGTAGAGAGAGATAAGATATACACCAATCAATTCCAACATAGAACTAGAATATAAATGAAACACAAGTACATATATGGAATGTCATGAAAAATTACAACAACTGGAAGGGAAAAACTGAAAGTACCCAAAAGAATGTAAAAATATCAGCAACCACAATCCTGAACAGCTCCTACAACCCCAAGTTAGTCGAAACTAGCTCGATATCCAACCTGCTCCAAGTGACATTAAAAATAGATTATATATACATTGGGTGATAATAGCAGTATACTCAGAAGGATCCTCCCCAAAGCCTCTCATGCAATAGTAATTAATGCATGATAAGGCACAGTGAACAACAAGTGAAACTAACATGTCACCTAAACATGTATACTAAGTTCCCAACCACACCATGGCTATTGTCACCAAGTAAAACGTAAAATAATATATCATATAATAAATAATATCAAGGGTACCCTGCTACTACTTCCTCACTAGTTTTCCACTTTTCCCCTATGTCATCTCTCACCAAAAAGGCTTGCCCGCAGACACCTGGGTGAAGCACCACAACATGCACATCATGCCACAAAACTACCATGTCCACGTAAGAAATGTAACGATGTAGTTTCTAGGAGCCACCACAACCCACATAATGTGTATCATACATCAGGTATTATACCTCAAGCCATTACAGTCCATACACCGAGTAATAATCATCAAGCCATCGCAGCCTATACACATTACACCTATAGTAGTCCACATAATACTATATTCAGAATATATGTGTGTGAATAACAACAAGCCATTAAAACCCTCTACACACATATATGGGGAAGACTAACCATTTTTCTTACCAGTACAAGTAACTACCAATAGATGAGAGTGGGGCCAATGGGGTAGTCACCCATCCATCCTACCACTTGAATGTTGGGGAAAACACCCCTAGGGATCAGAAACTGCAGGGTGTTAGCTGAACTTACTAACTGGGTGAAGTAGCATATAGAAACACAAAAAGTACAGGATATATTATATCTCACAACCACACTATGGGCATTACCTAGACTTTTACACAACTGCAGCTAACATCTCTCAGACTCCAGGATGCTACTTCTAAAACTTGGTATCCAATAAGAATACAACCATTTGAAGAGCTTTATTAGATTACTTCATTCCCTTTTTATTAGTTACAATTTACGTTAATTAATTCTTTAAACATTAATTAACCATGAACAATTCCACATTAAATTTCATTAGCATCATACCCAAGTCAATTGTTATTTTAAAATTACGACCGCATCATTATGTTCCAGTAACTCCATCACCATGGGTTAACACCATTTATTCAATTATTCATTATAGAATTACATTACCACATTCTCATGCATTCATGAAAAATATTCTATGCTACTAAACACAAGGGGATCAACACAGTGAGCAGATGTACTACACGTCGGGTCTTTGCCACTTATAGCAGATCATATACCCATCCTTCCTTGAGAATCTAGACATGGAAAGCATGTGGCATATCCTGTGTTTCCTTACCTCATTTAAAATATGTATAATTAAGACCAGCTGCCTTGAGCAGTGGGGAAAAGTAAAGCAGGTAAACAACCAAAAGAAACATCAAGCATCAAACAATCACATCCTTCCCATTCCATCACCCCAAGTGTCCTCCCTGACACCCACATGCATAAACTAATGCATCTTTCCACTCTAGGCGTCATCTACTTCCACAACCAAAAGCCTTCATACCTCCACATATCACCACAACCATCCAAGATCACATCATAACACAATTATCAGGAACAAAACATCACATCAATAGGGCTTTAGTCTATTTAACAATCAAGAGGATAACTCAGAACCCTTTGAGGAATTATCATACTATCATTTCATTAATCTATCGTGAATTAACCGATTTATTATTCTTAGGTTCAAAATTCAGGAAACCTAATGAGTAAGCTATCACAAATAATTAAACATGCTTACTACGCCAATTTGATTAACATCAGATTACAACAAGAACCAGATTCATTTACATTCCTCTTTATCTTTATCCAAACAATTGAATATTAATCCCAATTTAGGTTCTTTACTAATTTCCATTAAGAATTCATAGCTATGCAATGCAAGCATAGATATCACACTATCTAGAAAAACAAGGGGAAATATAATATGATTGATATAAATTTATTCATCCAGTTAAAATCATTATTATGTGATTTACATTATCACCCAGTATGATTAAACAAGCTATCAATATAGTTGCATGTAAAAGAAAAGAGAAGAAATGAATCGCCTTCCTCAAACAATTCCTCACATTCGTTATCCAGACAATGGGTCATGATCCTCCTCTCATGAAAACAGCATCCATCCGAGGGTGCCACGGTACTACCGTACCAACCAAACACCAAGAAAAACCCCATCATAAGCATGAAGATTACATGCTATAAAATGGAAAGGATAAATATGAGAATTTGTTCCCCAAAGGAATGACGATATAATTCACCTTATATCGATGATTGAACGATACAGCTCGGTTGCATCAAAACAGCGTAGAACTAATCCAAGGAGTAATGTTTGATTGTGCAACTCATACGGGAAGGATTGAAAGCGTGTTGCATCTCCTAGTCTTGAACAAAGAGGAAGAAAAAGTGAGAAAGATATCTTGTCCCTTTTGATGATTTAATGGGGAGACGGTTTAAGATATGATTAATTCCCACTTAAAACCATATCAAATTAAACCAGGCGTTTTGACCATGTAAAGACACCCCAGGCCTTAGGAATAAATTATATAGGATTTATGGCCTTTGAAATGGCCTTTCGAGTCCTTAAAATAAGGCATTAAATGTATTTTACATCAAAGGAAGTGTCAAAAGTTGCAAAAATGCAGGAAGCTAGAAACACTGTTCATCTACTATTACTGTACACCTACCAATATGTGAAACCGATCTGTGATACACTTTACACCTACCGTGACTATTCACCTAGCGATTGAACAGCTAATAAAATTGGAAACACTATTCACAGAACTAGAAATTGGGAAACGTGTTTTGGGGATAAGTCACCTTGACCTCCATGAACACCACCATCACCAAATTTACACAATGTAATGGACCAGAGAGATCCGGGCCATTACATCAGATACCTCTAAAAACATTCTCATCCTCAAGAATTAAAAACCCACCAAATGTAATAGGGTTCGAACAACCACCCATCAATATACCTCTCAAAAGAGTGATAGCCACAAAAGAAAAAAATCATAAATAAATCATGAAAGGTCTAACCACAATGGGAACCTCGTTACTTGAAAAGACTTAAACATCAAACAACACTGGGTAGTGAATACGTATCTGTGATTCACACTCCCAGTTACTCTCCTACATGCCCCATTGTCGCCAAAAGAAGTGAACAACGAGGATAGAACGCCCGCACAAAATCTTTTCCATGCGGTCTTGGATCTCCATAGGTTGCTCCTTGAAGGTTGCATCATCACCAACATCGATCTCCACCCAATCGATGATGTGAGAGTAATCATGAAGATAACAATGGGGCTGTGATATATAGAAAACATCATGTAACCGACTCATCTGTGGGGGAAGTTCTACTCGATACGCCACAACTCTAACATGAGATAAAACCTCGAAAGGCCCAAAAACAGGGGAGAAATTTTACTACTATGACCAATCCTTCATTGTCCACGACAGGAAGTCACCTTCAGAAACATAGGATCACCAACATTAAACTCCAATGGTCTCCTCCTTTGATCGACATATGATTTATGATGATCATGTGTTGTCTTCATCCTCTCACGAATCACCTGGACCATCTCTGTTGTATTCTGCACTAGTTCTGGTCCAAGAATTGCTGACTCTTCGACCCCAGTCCAGCACAACGGAGAATGGCATGGCCGACCATACATGGCTTCAAACAGTGCCATACTGATGGTGGAGTGAAAACTATTATTTTAACCGAACTCCACCAGGGGTAAGTTCCTCATCCATTAACCACCAAAATCAGGAACACAAGAGTGTAACATGTCTTCAAGAGTCTGGATGGTTTTCTCTGTCTGACCATCCGTTTGAGGAGGAATAGCAGTGCTAAGGAATAGTTGAGAATCGAAAGCTTGTTGGAGACCTCTCCACACCCTGTAGGTTAAACAAGGGTCTCGATCAGAAATGATCATCCTAGGGACTCCATGAAGTCCCACCACCTCCTCTAGATACTGCCTTGTCAAAACTTCCACTAATCTCGACTCCTAGATCACTATGATGTGAGCCGATTTTGTAAAACGATCCAATACCACCCAAATAGAATCTTGTCCTCCTAATTCTTGAGGTAGACCAGTAACAAAGTCTATTGAAATGTCCTCCCACTTCCACTGAGGAATCTCTAATGGCTTGTGAAGACCACCAGGAACACAGTGTTTATCCTTCACCCTCTAGAAGAGTAAACATCAAGACACAAACTCTACAATGGAATGCTTCATCCTAGACCATAAAAACTATATTCTTATGGCTTAGTACATCTTTGTCATGCCAGGATCCACCGCTAAAGGAAAACTATGAAACACTCTGAGAACCATCTCATGCATCAACAAAGGAACAAAAATCCTTCCATGATACAACACTCAGAATTGTTCATCTTCAGTCGAAAAATCATGGGCCTCACCACAAAGAACTTGGTCTCTCCAGACCTCCACCTCCAGATCTACCATCTGAACCTCTTCCACATTCTTCATCAGGGATGATTGTACAATAATCTGAAAATGGAATCCTCTACCACTTACTTCTCCCATATCAATATGTAATGCTAAAAGTTCTTCTATTACTCTCCATGAATCACTGATTCATGACCAACATCACTACGGGACTTTTGGATCATGGCATCAGCTACAACATTCCCTTTTCCTGGCGTATATGATATTATTAATTCATATTCATGTAATAAATCCATCCACCAATGATGTTGAATGTTTATGTCATGCTACGAGAAAACATACCACAAACTCTAATTATCGGTGAAAACCACAAAGCACTCACCAATGAGGTAATGTCTCCACAAATTCAGGGCAAACACCACGGTTGCAATCTCAAGATCATGGGTGGCATAGTTGCATTCAAGGGGATGTAACTACCGTGACCCATAAGAAAAAACTAACCTCAACTACATGAGAACACAACCTAAACCCAGATGTGAAGCATCATAGAAATCATCCAACTGAACTCCCTCAGCCGGACAACAAAGGACTGGAGCACTTACTAACTTCTCCTTTAGATACATTATAGCTGACTGACACTGATAAGTCCATATGAATGCCTAATCCTTCCTGGTCAAAGCTGTCAAAGGTGTCACAACTCATGATAAATTGGCTATGAACCTCCTGTAGTAGCCTATGAGAACAAGGAAAATTTGCACCTGTGAAACTATTTTCGGTGCTGACCAAGACACAAATTCTTCTATCTTCGATGGATCCACAACAAATACCTATTGGGAAAAAACATGGCCCAATAAAGGGAATTATTGAGCCCAAAACACACAATTAGAAAACTTAACAAACAGCTGATGTCGACGAAGAACTCCCAATACGGCTTGTAGTTGTTGTGCATTCCCCTGTTCAGATTTGGAGTACACAAGGATGTCAGTGATGAAAACTACAACTAACTTGGGCAGGAACTCAAGAAACACAACATTAATCAATCCCATGAATGCACCTAGATAATTAGTCACACCAAATGACATTACAATGAAATCCTAATTCCCAAGATGACCACGGAAAGCAGTTTTCTGGATATCCTCATCTTTCACATGCATCAGATGTTATCCTGGCCGCAAGTTGATCTTTGAGAACCCATTTAAACCCTTTAGTTGATCAAATAAGTCATAAATATGAGGAATAGGATAGTGATTCTTTATTTTCACTTTGTTCACATGACTATAATTGACACACAACAACAAACTACTGTTATCCTTCTTCACGAACAAAACGGATGCACCCCACGGTGACACACGTGGCAGAATAAAAATGTATTATAATAGACCACCAAGTTGTATATGTATATCTCATAACTCAATAGGGTACATCCTATATGGATACATATAGTTAGGAGACGCTCCAGGCTATAGCTATATCCGAAACTCGATCTCTCATTGAGGTGGTAATCATACAGCCTCTTCTGGAAAGACATCAGGGTACTCCACTACGACCCTAGGAAACACCATCTGTTGAACTTATGAAGAACTCAGCACCATCTTAGCTATCATGGATGATAAGGATGGAACGTTCCTATTGCCCATCCAAGGATCTCACTCACCAACCAACACCACTTTCTATCTATCCACCCCAATGAAAATGTCCTTCTTCCTGATGCAATCCACGATAGTTAGCACTGAATACAACCATTCCATGCCGAGGATGACATCATATGGTTTTATTTGTAAACATAGGAAATATCCCCAAGCGAGGTGTTACCGTAACACTAGCTCACAGTCTCTACATACTTAAAACATTTTATCTCAACCTCCAACTGGTGTTGTCAACACCAAGGGCACTGGAATCCTCTCTACCAAATGTCCTAAAGCATGAACAAGGGTAGGTGATATGAAGAAGTGTGTCACTCCTGAATCAGATAAGGCATAGACCAATGTAGAAAATAAGCCATGGGTACCTCGAATGACATCTGTATTTCCTAGAGCTGGAAACACTAGAGAATGAAGCTGACCAGGACCTCCTCTACGACCTCTCTGACTATGATTATGACCACTACCACGACCGCGCTCTTCTCTCTAAGGACGGAGAGCATCATGGGCTTTCCTCTGCCTTCCCCATCTACCCTCTTATGATCTAAAGCTGGTGAAACTGGATTCTATTTCCTTGGCTGGAACTAATTCAATGGAGGAAATTGGGGTATAGCTCCCAGTGCATGATGACCTCTCTAAAAGGTCGGGCACTCCCGCTGCTGATGGCCACAACCACCAAAATAAAATCAAGCACCTGATCCCTTGGTATAGGCCTGAGAGTAGCTGCCTCTAGTGAAACGAGATATGAATGGTCGGGAACTACCCCCAGCTGAATGGAAACCATTCTACCCTGAAAACCGGAAACCCCCGACCACAACTCTGCTTCGCGAGGAATCATGCTGATTCCCCTCTCATGATAATCCGGTCCTGGCCAAATCCCTCTATACAACCACTTCCCTCGGTATCACCTCAATAAATGTTTTCACCATAAAATGGGGTGAATGGGCACTGGATCCCTGGATGCAAAGCCTCCATGAAATGCCCTGCCCTGGCCTCCTCATCTATTAACTGGTCTGAAGCATATCGTAAAAGGATCCTAAAACGGATTCCAAACTCTCGAACACTGGAGGTCCCCTATCAAAGTGTAAGAAGGTCCTAAAGACTGGATGCCTTTTCCGTCGAAGAACTAAACTTGTCTCTAAACCTGTATTGTAACTCCTACCATGAGATAGATGACTCCTCACAAGCCCCAAGGAATAAGAACCACCAGTACATCACTGCTCCACATAGCATCGTCGCAACCAAGGAAACCCAGTGCTCTTTCCGAGCATGAATCGAACTAAAGACGATCTCGACCTCCTATAACCAGTCTTCCATGAATGCATCTGATATAGATCCCTTGTACTTCTGCAGACTCTTCTACTGAAACTCTCGAAGTTCATTCCTCCAAGTGTTGTCGTCATCAACCTCTACCCTGCGGCGATCTTCTGGAACAACCTGCTAGAAATTTTCTGTGCAAACCTCACAAGGACGTCGACCTGGAGCCATTCCAAAAAAATACAAATGGTTAGAGCTCCTAAACCTGGAATATGGAAGAATCATGTTTAATTAATTAATTGTTTTCTTTTAATCATTTTAGGTTAACCTATCCCAAGTTCTATCCATTCAAACATAGGCACAATGATGAATGATGCATGATCCTTTCCTAGGTCTCTACCCTGAAACTACTATCACCTTGTTTAGTATCCATTGTAAACATAAACATCTATATATAAGATCATAGGGGGACCTAAACGCCTATGTCTCTATTGGTATCCAATGTTTACCTTGCCTATAAACATGGATGACACCATCTCACTACCAACCCATGCCACCTCACCCGTGGCTATCTCCAAACTACATCATATCCCTCAACCAGACCACTGATACCACTCTTTCATGACCCCCACCCCACAATGTGTTCCCCTCCTTGGACGTCAGTGTGATAAGGGAGATAAGGACCACTGAGTCTCGCCTCCTGTAGGCCCCAGGTTGGAAACTAGCTCCGAGGGTATAGTAAATAAACAAATGGTGGGCATTACCCTCTAAGAGAACATATGTGGAAGAGAGAGATTAGAGAGACACCAATCAACTCCAACCCAGAAATGGAATATAAAATAATCTCATGTGAATATATGAAATTTCATGCAATCGTACTACAAATGGAAGGGAAAAACTTCAAGTACCTAAAAGAACGTAAAAACTGCAGCAACCACAATCTCGAACAGCTCATGCAACCCCAAGCTAGTAGAAACCAGCTTAATCTCCAACCTACTCCATGTGACCTGAAGAACAGTTTATATATAAATTCTGTGAGAATAACACTATACATAGTAGGATCCTTTCCGATGCTTCTCGTAGAAATGTAAAGAAAGAATGCTAAAGCACAGTGAACAACAAGTAAAACTAACTCATCACCAATATATGTATACTAAGTTACCAACATCACCATGGCTACTCTCACCAAGTAATGCATACAAGAATATTTCATAAAATAACGAATATCAAGGGTACCCTGCTACTACTTTCCCACTGGTATGCCGCTTTACCCCAACGTCGCACGTCATGAGCATCTCTCTCCAAAAAGGCTTTCCCGCAGACACCTAGGCGAAGCACTACAATGTGAACCTTGTTCAAAAAAACCACCATGTCTACATAATAAAAGTAACCAGGTAGATTCTTTGAGCGACCACATCACACAAAATGTGTATCGTACATCGGGTATTATACCTCAAGCCATTACATCCCATACACCATGTAAGAATCCTCAAGACATCACATCCCATACATGTTATATCTATAATAGTCTATAAGATAATATACCCAGAATATATGTTTGTGAATAACCACAAGCCATTACAGCCCTCTACACGCATATATGGGGAAGTCTAACAATTGTGCTTTCCAGCACAAGTAACTACCAAGAGAAATGTGTGGGCCCAAAGGGGGTTGTCAGCCATCCATCCTCTCACTGGAATGTTGGGGAAATCACCCCCCCCCAAGGGCTCATAATCCATGGGGTGTCATTTGCCCTTACATACTAGGTGGAGTAGCATATAGAAACACAAAAAGTACAAGATATATTATATATCAGATCCACAATATGGGCATTACCTAGTCTTAGAAACTACTGTAGCTAACGTCTCTCAGACTCCGGGCTGCTACTTCTAAGACTATGTATCCTATAAGCATACTACCATTTAAAGATCTTTATTAGTTTACTTCATTCCCTTTTTATAAGTTCCACTTTACGTTAATTATTTATTTAAACATTAATTAACCATAAAAACTTCCACATTAAATTTCATTAGTATCATACCCAAGTCTACTATTCCTTCACAATTACAACCTCATCATTATTTTCCAGCAACTCCATCCCCATGGGTTGACCCCATTTATTCAATTATTTGTTATATAATTACTTTCCAACATTCTCCAAAATTCTAGAAAAACATTCTATGCTACTAAACATAAGGGGATCAACACGGTGTGTTGATGTACTACCTATCGGGTATTTTCCCCTTATAGCAGAGCATATACACTTCCTTCCATAAGAAGCTAGACACAGAAAGCACGCGACATACCCCGCTTGCCCTTTCCTTTTTCAGAAGAAGGATAAGTAAGTCCATCTTCCTTGAGAAATGGGGAAAATGTTAGCAGATAAACATCCAAAAGAAACATCAACCACCAACAATCACATATGTCCCATTCCATTATCCCTAGTGTCCTCCCCGACACCCATATGCATAAACCAATGCATCTTTCCACTCTAGGAATCATCTACTTCCAAAAAAGCCTCCATGCCTCCACATATCACTACAACCATCTAGGATCACATCACATCACAAACAGCAGGAAAACAACATCACATCAACAGGGATCTAGTCCCTTTAACAATCAATAGGGTAACATATAATCCATTAAGGAATTATCAAACAATCAGT
Organism: Viscum album; assembly: GCA_963277665.1. Taxonomy (NCBI): domain Eukaryota; kingdom Viridiplantae; phylum Streptophyta; class Magnoliopsida; order Santalales; family Viscaceae; genus Viscum; species Viscum album. The sequence goes on from OY728159.1 coordinate 1,220,153,570, forward strand.
TCATTAATCCATCTTGAATTACCATATTTATTATTCATAGGTTCCAAATTTGGGAAAACAAATTAGTAAGCTATCATGAATAATTAAACTTGCTTACTGCGCCAATTTTATTAACATCAAATTACAACAAAAACAAGATTTTTTTACATGACTCTTTATCTTTATCAAAACAATAATCAATAAATACCAATTTACTCTCTTTACTATTTTCCATCTAGAATGAAAAACTAAGAAAATAAATCATATATATCACACTATACAACAAGACAAGAGGCAATAACATAAGATCGATATCAATTTATTTATCCAGTTAAAATTTTTATTATGTCAATTCCATTATCATCCGGTGGGATTAAATATGCTATCAAAACATTTTCATGTAAAATAAAAGGTAAGAAATGAATCCCCTTTGTCAATTAGTTCCTCACATTCTTTGTCAACACAATGGGCCACGATCCACCTCTCGCGACAACTGCATCCACTCGAATATTCCACGGTACGACCGCACCAACCAAACTCCAAGAAAACCCCCACTAGAACCATGAATATTACATGCTATAAAATGGAAATGAGAAATAGGAGAAGATAATCCCCAAAGGAATGACGATAAAACACACCTTATATCAATGATTGACCGATACATCTTGGTTGCATCAAAATAGAGTGGAACCTACCCAAGGAGTAAAGTTTGATTGTAAAAATTCTACGGGAAGGATTGAAAGTTTCTAGTGTCTCATAAACAAGAACAAAGAGCAAGAAAAAGGGAGGAAGATATCTCATCTATTTTGAAGATTTAATAGGGTGACATTTTAAGATACACATAATACCCCATTAAATGTAGATCGCATGAACCCATGCATTTTGAATGAATAAAAATATCTTGTCCCTTAGGAATAATTAATATAGGATTTATGGCCTTTGAATCGGCCTTAAGAGTCCATAAAATAAGGAATTAAATGTATTTTACATCAAAGGAAGCGTCAAAAGAGGAAAAGTTGTAGGAAGCTGGAAACACAGTTCACCTACCATTACTGTACACCAACCGATCTGTGAAACTGATCTGTGAAACCGATCTATGAAACCGATCATTGAAATAGATCTGTGAAACCGATATGTGAAACTGATCTATGAAAAAGATCTGTGAAACCGATCTATGAAGCTGATCTATGAAACTGATCTGTAAAACTGATCTGTGAAGCTGATCTGTGAAGCCGATCTTTGAAGCCGATATGTGCACCAAATCTGTAAAACCGATCTCTGAAACCGATTTGTGAAACTGGTCTGTGAAATCGATCTCTGAAACCAAACTGTGAAACCTATCTTTGAAACCGATATGTGAAACATTGTACAACTACCATTACTATACATCTACCGATAGAATAGTTTGTAAAACTGGAAACACTATTCACAGAACTGGAAATTTGGAAAAGTGTAGGGGATAAGTCACCTTGACCTCCCAGAACACCTCCAACACCACATTCTCACAATGTAATGGACTGTAGAGGTCTGGGCCATTACACAAAAATAACCATAGACTTAAAATGATTTGATGGTAGTTCAGTTTGTTAATGGGGGAAATAATTTTTAATTATAAATTTAAAATACATTTTTATCCTTCTGTTCTATGAATTTTGTATTATTAAATGAACAATATGTGTGTATGAAGAATAAAATAAGACATAAAATGATGAATATATGGGATCAATTGATGAAAAAAACTTTGAATTATGGGAATAAGAGTCTATGATAAAAAGTGTAGTGAATTTGGAAGGAACTTTTAAAAATTTCATTCATTGAAGATACATTAACTGAGAATATAAATGTTGAATAAGAAGAAGAAAAAATCACTAAAATAAAAAACCGATGTCATCCTAGTAATGTTATATTCTTCATGAAGTCTTGTTCATTATAATTATAAAAATATTTGAATATATATCACATTTATGAGAATTTCAGTAACAAATGTACCTCGATAGAACCCAAATATTTTATGTTTGGTTTAAAATTAATGTTTTCATAATAATAATAGAATCACAATTAAAAAATTTTATTTCTTTATCATATTGCGAGTTTAATCCAGGGAATAATAATTTTTAATATTTTCTCCCGCTGAGTGGTGTGTAATAATAAATATTCACTCTAACAGGTGATGTGGTTTTTTTGTAAAAAAATTATAAATAGAAGTTGAATCACTGATTCACACACCTCTTATTGACTACTCATTGGTCATATTTTCCTTTTGGGATTTTTCTTGTTATATTATATTTGATTATTAATTCACTTAATTATTACAATTTAAAGGAATATACAATTAAAAAAATCATTAGTATAGTGGTAGCCTTTGAGACGAGGAGATGTATTACCTTATTGAATAATGGGAATACTTACAAGGAGAAAATATTAATTGATATAAATGAATAAATATTAAGTAATAAATGTTTTTTGTAAACACAATTATCTAACATTAAAGATGATTTAATGAGTTTTAGTTTTTTTATGTCATTATTCTATAATTTTATATAAAAAGTAAAAGCTATATAATATTTAAAACTACAAAGTAAAAATTTCCAATATGGAATGATATGGTTTTATTTTTTTAGTTCATCTAAAAAGAAAATTAATTTGAAAAAAATATTATTTGTAGGATGATGGTTATAAATCATCAATATTGTAATAAAAATAATGCATTAAAACCAATAATAAGGAGTAATGAAATAGTGTAGAGGGTATGTAATAATCAGAAACCTCAATGGAAAACTATCCAAGAATCAAACCTATTGATTTTAAATGTTGATTGAAATACATCGAGACAATAGGATTCATTAAATTATCCCCGTGGAGAAAATTATCATTGTGGGCATAAAAAATAATGCTCTGTTATTGAGAAATACATTTGATTATGATTTTATTCTTCCTTCAAGAGAATTTGTTTCTGATGAATCAATGTAAATATTTATATAATATTCAATGTATTTCCATAATGATGAAGATATGATCCATAAAGATTAAAATTCATTAAAATTTATTATGTTTTAAAAAACATTCAATAATGGATTAATGATTGTTTTATGATTTAATAATGAATGTTTTTAATTCCTCTGAATGTGATGTTTATTATAATGACCTTGAAAATAGTATATCAGAGCATGTGGTTTTTTACAAAAATGATATAGATTTCCCAGGGTTACTATATATTATAATCAAAATTTTAATTGTATATTTTGACTATATTAATATATGAAAACTATATGACATTGTAACACAAAAATAACTTCCATAAATACATGTAACGATTATTTTTCCCCCAATTAATATACATACATACATCATAAAAATTAGTATGGTTTCCTAGGAAATTAAAAGATCATATAATGTTTTGATATCATATGATCATAAAGTTGAAATTTAAAAACAATCTATCATAGAATAAGTAAAAAATATACAATGATGAAATATTAAATAAAAAATATTACATATGATTTTTTATCATTATAAATAAATACCAAGGGATATGATAATAAAAGAAATAAATAGTCACATGTATAACAGTGTAACAAACCATATTATTTATAGAATAATACTATTTGATATCTATTAATATTTATGTATTAGATATTAATATTACATCAATTAGATGATTTTTCTGAGAGCATACTCAACAAGAAATAATGCGTTTGTTTGAAATCATATTTTGAATAAGAGATTGAGTTATACCAAAAAAATAATTGAATAAAAATATTATTATTTTAAATGGTAGTTATTTCTTTATAGTGTTATTTTCATAAATAAATAGAATTAACTAAAATGTGATAAAAATGTTTGTTTTCATATTATAACATTTATTAAAAAAAATTAGAGGCTTAACATTATAATGAATCCAATTTTAATCACAAAATACTCTAATATTTATAAAATGTTTTTTATCCATCTTTGATATAGAACCATTTTTAGATATTGTATTTTTTCACATTTTTATTATCTATTTGACAATATTATCTTCTTGTTTTAAAAAGTGATATCAATATTTACCATGGATGAAATGAAGGTATTTTTCAGATGAAATTCATATTTTAATAAATAGTAAAAGTTTATACAGTTTAATTCAAATATTTATTTTTGTCTAATTAATTTATTCCGTTATGTTATTATTTTAATTGGTTTTAAATTAGAATTGAATTAATTTTTTATCTTTTAATATAGTTTTGGTCATTGGAATTATTTTAACCTTAAAATTTGATAGAAACCCATGTAAATATTTTGATGGATTATACTTTTAAAAAGACTTGTTTCTTCATTTTACAATGGGAAAAAATATAAATAAATTACTACAACTTCATTGTTTTGAATTTAGAATTTTCTTCTATATTTTGAATCATAATGTCCAAATTCTGTAAATATGTCACTATTATTTTTAGACACCATGAATAATAACATTGGTAGTTATTTGTTTACCATAGATAAAGGGTAAATCAGGTAATTAAGGGAAAATTTAATATTGTAATAATATAAAACTACGACAAAACTTTTCCTAACCCTATTTGATGAGATATGGTTGAAAAAGAAAACCCATGAGATGGAATTTATTTTTTCCACCTGGGTATGATTAAGACACTTATATCTTTTCAATTAATGTAAATGAAAAATTGTAATAAACATAAATATTCTTAATAAAATAACTTTAATATGATTTTATGTAAAGGATATCATTGAATATAAATATTCATTATAATTATAAAAATATATAATACATAATGGTATTTTATTGATAATTTATATAAATTAAATAATTTAATTTAGTTATTTCAAAATGATGATGTAATAGTTTCCTTATAAATGAAGAAATCAAATAAATAAAATTATAAATATTAGAATAAATTTTAAATTGAATATTTCCTGGCATCCATGAATTTTTAGGATGAATATGAAATTTCATTATTGATTTAATGTAATTTTTTTGATGAAATCATGTTTTTATGAATTTTTTAAAAAGTCATGTATGAATAGTGTGAAGATTGATATAATTCATAACATAAAATATAAAATTGTTTATTTAATGATAAAAATTTATAAAAAAATATATGATTATACCCAATAGTTAGGATTAGTATTAATATTTCATAAATGAAAAAATTTATTTTATTTTAACATGTTATGGTAATTACATTAACACATAGTGTAAATACCGTTATAACATGACCAGATTATGAAGGGTTAAATAAGGGTTAAATGAGAAACAAAATGATTAATTTTTTTTTCAAAATGTGTCTAATTTTATTTTTATAATATAGATATGGCTATAAATCATCTTATAATTGATTTAATTTCTTTTGGGACCATTAGAACCCATAAATCAATTTATAAAAAATTAATATATCAAGACATTCCTAAAGTACTCATCCCCACTCTTATAAGAAGGTGCCCTCTATTCTCTAATATTCAATCTTATAAAACTTTTTATTTTTACAAGATCAACCCATAATCCTTCCTATAACTACTCTCCACATTTTTAAGGCCTTATATTAGGCAGAATACCCATCTCATATGTTTTAAGGGGTTCTTCAAAGGTGATCAATTGAAGAAGAGGTATCATTTTTAAGAGATTTAATTGTATGTCTTCTTACACTTCATTCAAGTATCCTCCAACCACGATGAAATAACAACCCTAGTATCCCAAATATACTGAGATTTTGTTTTGTTAATATCATTACTTATATCAATCTTTACATCCATCAAATGGGAATATAATTAATTGTTCATGCATACATGTGAATTATCACATACACGAACCCATTTAGTTTTTTTCCAATAAAGCCTATCATGATCCATTATAATGGTGGAATTAATATTAATATGTGATATTCATGACATCATTATAACTTTAAAAGAATAATATTTCAATTATTTTATTACCTTTCATACATATAATAATAATAATGTTGTTCATGTGTACATGTGTACTATCACCTCCACGAAAAGATGAGAATTAATTTTATTCACCACATCACATGTATGATATATATAGGAATATGTATATTATTATTATTATTCTAAAATCACTATGATACATTTGTAATGAAAAACATTATTTATTTTATTTCAATAATGTTGAATGAAAAATAAAAACTATACACATCCGTATATAATACCTAAAGTCTCCATTAATATAACGTTGTTCGTTTCTCTTAAAAAGAATTAATGGTTTGATTTAAAAATTATTATTAATAGATAAATTTTATGATTAATTAATTATTACTGTTCTGTAGATGATGGAATTATGACTACAAGGACTAGAAACATCAAAACCATATTCAATTTCTACTCAAGAACCAAATATTGAAATAATATCTAGAAAGAAATTAAATAATTATGTAATTTTAATGACAAGGCAATAAGTGATATAATATGTATAATGAAAATGAATAATTTTCTCATGAAATTATGAATTAACCTAATATTATTATTTCTGATTATAATAATTTTATGTGATGGGTCAGACTCAATTTAAGGCAATTTTTCGTAATTTTCTTTTCATTGAGGTATATTTTGATAATATAAACCACCAAATTGTATACATTTTATAATAAAATGCATTGAAATTTAATTTCAATCAATGGTTTTCAAAAGGTTTATTTTTCTAATTACAGTTTTACTTAATAAACAAGGTTGGTTTTTAACATACGAGGGACAACAATCTTTCCACTGCGATAACCATTATTGGATGTTAGCTTACTCATCAAACATAACTAATTCAAAAAGAAAAGTAAATATCATATTAATTATTAGGTATTTTGGTAGAGAATATTGATTTGAAAATATATTGATTATATCAATATCATTAAATGATATCTTAAGATTTCAATATGGAAATATTAATTTATATTTATGCATTTTTTATGTGGTATGGTTCTCAGCATTGATTATGTATACAGGTGGTTATGTGATAAAAAGAGGGATAGTAAGCCATTGATAGCTCTCCATATTACTAGGTAATGAGATGAAGTTAAAAAATAAGGTATCTTCTAATTGATTTAGAGAATTTACTATTATGGTTATTCCAAATGTCACCATGAATGTTTCTCCCTCAGTAACTGTGAAAGCTACAATGTAAGATTTATATTGATTCCATAAGTTATCTTTATGATTCTTGAATTCTATGATGTTTTCATTATTACTATGAATTTATTCACTGAATAATGTTTTCATTCCTTATTTTACCCCATAATAGGTTTTTATTATCATTCAACATTTTTAAAATGTTTTCATGGGGTATAAGGATGAGTAAGGGAAAGGAAGATTTCAATAATAATTTAAACATGAATAGAAATAATATATAAATTTTTAAAGGATTTTCATTGGTGGAAAAATGGATATTGTTTTGATAGAATATTCCTGTATGATTACTAGATGATATGTATTAATTATTTCCTAATTCTCTAAAACTGTAAACCATTAAAGAACCTCATTTTCAATTAAATTTATATTAATTACTTATCTCAATATTATGTAATGATTTATGGATGGGGACTTATATATAATATCATAGGACATTTTAGATAACCTTAAGGTTTTTGATATTTTCATTTGAATATATGTAAATAATATGTTCATCATGGTCAAATTGAAATAATATAGAATTTTAGAATTACCATGTTGCATCATCTATGATAGGTCAGTTCAAAATAGTGTTACCTAGAGGAAACAAGGTATGGGTGTTAGGATGAAATACACTTAAAAACAACCTTCAAATCAGAATCCTGAGATGGTCAAAATCAGAACTAATTTTTTTTAAAGTGGGGGAATATTTGAATTATTCTATAAATTGTGGTGTTATCCATGTGTGAGATCATCCATATCATCCACAGTGGAATAATTTGGTATTGAATCCTTTCATGTGGAAATTACCTCCATCATTCAGAGGATCATTTGACCATATGGAAGCTTAGGAGCGGATTAAGACCCTAGAAAATATTTTACTGTCTCGAGGAGGAAGTAAAATCAAAAGATTAGTCTTTTTGATTGACATTTTGATGGTGAATTCGATCAGTGGTGGTTAGTGGTCAATAATGTTAGGGATAGTGAGGAGAGTGAGGCTCTTGATTGGGATGAATTAAAGGAATGTTTCTTGAGAAATATGTTGCTTTTGCAGTTCAACATAGAATGGAAACCTAATTCATGAAATTGAGGTATGATGATGACTCAATTGTAGTTTATGAATCCAAATTAACTAAAAAGGAATGTTATGTTCCAAATTTCGTATAGGATCCTGATAGTACAATCAATCTTTTTTTATATAGTATTAATGAAAAATAATATAATGGAATTGGATTCTCTTGGGTTCAAAAGTTATGAAAAACTTGTTTGATGTGTGGATAAAGTGGGAATCAGTTTAACGACAATCATGTGTTCTTTGACACCCTGAAGAATAAGTGTTCTAGGTGGAAGACCATAGGGAAAAATAATCAAAAACATATAAGGGTTTGAAAATTATGATTACAATTTGTGAAAATTGTTTTAAAATGCACTCAGGGGAATGCCTTTTGAATTGTATTAATATCTCCAGATGTTGTAAAATTGGGTACAAGGCATGTAACTACACGAAAAAAGATAAGGGTATGAAAAATTATGAGATATACACAGTGAAATGATTTAAATATTATGAAATCTATCCTTTGGTGAATTGCTGTTTAATGACGAATTTGAAAGAGGCTAAGCAACCGAACTATAAGAATAATGGTGTGGTGAAATCCATTGCTATAACTTCTGCAAATGTAGTTCCACAAAGAGAAAACATATTAGGTATATTTTTTGTAAATTTACATTATTCCAATGTGTTTTTGATTCTATTTTTACACATTCATTCATTTCAAATGTATTTTCTAGTAAATTTGGAGTTCCATCTCATGAAATAAATCGTGAACATATAGTAAAAACTGGTGGGGAAATGCTGAGGCAAAACGAAATAATAAGAATCCTCTTGTACATTTATATGGAAATTATATACCTACAAACCATTCTGTTTTTCCTATAGAGTACAATGTTATTCTGGGTATGGATTGGATTTTTTTTACCATGTTAATATTGGGTTTAGTGAAAATGAAGTTTCCTTTCAAAAAGTCTTTATTTTTTTGTACAAAAATGAAACCATACCATAGATAACATATCAGGAAGCCAATAATTAGTAAAATATGTAAATGAATGTTACCTTTCACATATTGTGGAAACCAAAGGTACTATTTAGATTAGTTGTTTTCTAGTTGTAAATGACTATCTTTTTGTTTTTTATAATTATTTTCCTTGTATAATAATTGATCGGGATGTTGTATTTATTTTGGACACGGTTCCTGATGTTAAGACAATTTCAAAATCACCTTTTCAATTGGATAAAATAGATCATTTAGAGCTAAATATGAAATTGAAGGAGTTATTAAATGAATGATAAATTAGACTTACCACATAACCATTGGGTGATCCAGTCTTGTTTTGTAAAAGAAAGATTGTTCAATGAGACATTGCAAAGATTATGGAGCTTGAGTTAATATCACCATTAAAATAAGTATTCACTGCCTCATATTGATGATTTGATTGTTCATATCCATGGAGCTCATTATTTTTCCAATGATAACATGACTTCGGGTTACAATAAGGTGAATGTAAATGAAGCAGATATTCCAAAGACTATGTTTCATGCTAGATAAAAACATTATGAATTTGTGTTTATGCTGTTTGGGTAATCTAGTTCACTTAATTTATTCAAGGATCTAATGAATAGAATATTCCATGTGTTCTTTTATATGATTATTGTTGTGTTTATTGATGATTTTTTGGAATATTATAAATGTAAAAAGGAGCTTGAATTTCAATTAAGTGTTGTATTTCAAATCATAAAGGATAAAAAACTGTATTAGAAATTCATCATGTGTGAGTTTTGGTTACAAAAAATTTGATTCCTTGGTCACATGTTTTCTAATGATGGTATAACTATTGATCCATCTAATAAAAAAGTACTTTATGAATGTCATAGACTCTAAAATAAAAAATAGATTTATAGATTTCTGGGTTTAGTAGGTTATTACATGGGTTTTGTTGAAAATTTTTATAGGCTACCTATCCCATTGACTAGGTTAACTTTAAAAGGTGTGATATTCATTTGAACAATTGAATGTGGTGAATGTTTTAAATAATTGAAAATATTATTGGTGAATGCTTTATTTTTTTAACAGCCTTCTAAATATGGTGAAATTGTTATATACAATGATTCTTTTTTAAAGGAATTGGTTGTTTCCAAATTCGTAATGATCATGTAATTTATTTTGTTTCGTGTTAGATAAAAACTAATGAGTTGAAATACCCTACACATGATTTGAAATTGTATATTGGTTATTTAGTTCAAAAATTTGGTGGCATCATCTTTATGGATTAAAATTTGAAATATATAATTAAAATTAATGGTTATATTTATATTTAGATAGAAATAATTGAGGATGTGGTAGAGAAGATGGATGTAATTGATCAAGGACAATGATTTCATGATTCATTTCAATCATGGGATATTAATGAAAATTGATAATGCTTTGTGTAAAAAATTTATTGATACATTAACGATGTAAATATTGAAACATGAATGATTGATTAATAATTTGAAAAATTTATCCTATAAGTTGTTAGTGTATGATATTCCTTTATTTTATTTCAGGATTTAGTGAAATCCTCTCTATCATACAACATTATTAAACTGAAAAAGGAAGACAGTGAGTTGCAGAAAAATGTATAGTTGTTTCAAAGGGAAGGTTACCTAAATTATTCATTGATAATTATTTATTTTTGAGTATTGAAATGAGTGTATGTGTTCCTTGTGATTCATAGTTTAACAAAGAGTTGTTATGTTTACATCATATTTCACCTTTTTTTAGTTCATCCTTAGAGTAATAAGATGTACAATGATTTTCTAGAGTATTACTGGTAAGATGGAATGAAAAGCTATATTGCTGATTTTACTATGAAGTGTTTGAATTTTCAATAGGTAAAATATGAATTGCAATTACCAAAAGGGATTATCTAATCATTACCAATACTAGATGGGAAATGGGAAAAATATATCCATGGATTTCATTGGGGGTTTCCAAATACATGTCAAGGTAAAAATGATAGTGGGGTTATTATTGACATATTGGCTAATTCATAACATTTTAAACAATTTTGAGTTACATTTTTTCAAGATAAACTTTCTTGATTGTTCATTAAGATACTGTTAGGTTAAATTGTGTTTCCCTCTTTATTGTATCTGATCGTGATCCCAGTTTCACTTCTAACATCTGGAAAGGCCCTTATAATTCTTTATAATGTGAATTAAATTTCATTATATCATTTCATCCTCAACCATTTGGAGAGTCATAATTAACAATTCCTACCTCAAGGGATATAATACGTTATTTTTCAATAGATTGACAAGGAATATGTGATCTCCATATTTATTTGGAAGAGTGTTTTTTATAATAATTGTTTTACTTCAACAATACAGATGGACCCTTTTGAGAAATTATGTTGTAAGAAGTGTCTAACACAATATTTTTGGTATGATGCAGGTGAAAGGATTTTGATGGGACCTGAACTGGTAAATGAGATGGTAAAAAATTTCAATTGATTCAGAAACACATGAGGAAATATCCGAGTTGGCTGAAACATTATGCAAATAACCATAGGAAGTATCATTCTATCATGTTATGTAACAATGTTATTCTCAATGTTTCTCAAGGGTATGGTGCGATGAAATTTTATAAGAAGGGAAAGCTAAGTCCATTGTTCATTTCACCCTATGAAATCATAGATAATGTTGGACCCATTCTTTAAATCGTGGACTTACCTCCATTTCTATCCCTTGTACACAATATGTTTTATGTTCCAAGGTTGAGAATGTATTTGTTTGATCCAACTCATGTTTTTAGTCCAAAGACAGTACAATTTGAAAGAATAATTCTTATGAGAAACAACAAGTACATATTCTTGAACATAGTGAAATTTTTTTAGGGATTAGGTTATTCATATTGTATAGTTATTTTAAAAAACATATCTTTGAAGAGGAAACATGGTAATATGAATAATCTATAATGGTAAAATACTCAAAATTATTTGATTTTAAAATAATATTGTGGGGGAGAATTTCTGAAAGGGTGGAAGGATGATAAATACGTGGTATTTATAGAAGAAAAAAACTTCATATATATTAGTATATATAAATTACATATTAATATTAGGTTAATTGGGTGCCTTTTTAGATACCGTACTCGAAATTTAATAGTGGGGTTTTCATAAATCTATCATTTCACAAAATATTGAGTTATACTAAAAAATAATAAGAATAATTTAAAATGTATTTAACGAATCGCCATTATATAGGTGGGAAATAACATAAATATATAAAATATTATTACACATGTATGTTAAATTTTTTTACAAATATGAAATAAATTTTAGATGATTAAAATGTAAATCATTCAAATTTTAAGTATAACATACTATAATATTTTCAAATGCTGGTTTTACAACATTTTGATCAAGAAACCCTTAAAAATATTATTTCTTTTCACATTTACATGTTCTATTTATCAATATAAACTTTTTTTCCAGAAGTCAATCAAAATATACAATGGGTGTAACACCCGAAGCTTCTACGGTACACTTCTCTTTGAATAATGTGATAGCGTGTGTCGTACGCAACACCGAGTTCTAACACACCATAACCAATCAAACTAGCCGTTATAAATAGTAATACCTAATCTTTGAAATTATATATATTTTATATTTCAAAATGGACTTCATTTTTGTATTCGGAATATCAAATTTATCCTAAGGTGAGATTTTGCAACTTTTCGGATAACTTTAATATTTTGATTAATAGTGAAAATTACTAAATTTTAATTAAAAACAACGTTTTTAATCAAAATAATTAATAGTGATAAGTTATGAATTTTAGAGGTTTTAAATTATATTTAGAATATATTTTTACCATTTAATACAATTTTGGTTATTAGACATAATTTTACAATTAAACCGGACATAAACAAGTGTCAATCTTTTGATAGTTATTATCTCTTAAAAACACGCTTTTTGTTTTAACAACGAGAATTAATTTTAAATTAATTTCTGTCAATTCTGTGTTTTGAATTTGGAAAAATGGATTCCATATTTGGAATCAGGATGTTCAAATTTTATAAATAGGTAACATTTATTTTTAGGCATTTTGAATAATTACTGCGGTAAATATTTTATTTACCATGGTTAAGGGTAAATCCGGTAAATAAGGGTTAAAAAATAATATTATAAGAATACTAAATTACACTAAAACGTGTCGTAACCTTATTGGTTGATACATGTTCGACCATAGGCATCTTTGTGTCAATTTGGGGACCCCATAGAGCCACTTGTAGGTGATAGGGACACTTTATTTTAATTAAGTTAAAATGAGTACAAAAATGACACAAGCATATATCTTTTAGAAAAACAATTTTTAAATAGGTATATATATGTTGGATTTTCGACTATAAATATTCATTAGAAATATAAAAATATTTACTACATAATTATATTTTATTAATAATTTTTAGACATTAAATAATTTAATTTATTTATGACACAGTGATGATGCAGTAATTACCATAATAGTGAAAAATTAAAATAATTGATATTATAAATACACAAATAAATATAATTTGAGACTTTTTATGAAATAAACTAATTTTATATGTTAATATTACATGTTAGGAATTATTTAATTAAATTTTTTCGATGTAATAATTCTGTTATGAGTTTCACAAAAATCAACTATTGAATAGTGTCAAAATTCACATAAAAGAGTTTTTTTTAAAACTGTTATATTATTAATTGATATTAAATTTCTAAAAATCTAATGTTCGTCCAAGAGACATATATAATGATAGTTGTATCATTAATGGAACACTTTTTGGTTTCTTGGATTTATATAGTATGTTTATTAACCATATTATATAAAAATACAAAGAGACATTGTAACAGTGAAACTAATTAACTTAGAGTTAATACTTAAAGATAAGGTTACTATAAGTACCCAAACCTGTCTAAATTCTATTTGTTGAGTTGTTTTCGACCCATACCCACCTTAAAATTTAAATAATCAACTTTGGAGCCATTAGAAACAGAATATAAATTTATTATAAATTAATATTTCTTGCTTTTCCAAAGGTTCCCCTCACCCTTCTTATAAAAGGGAACTCCTCCTTATCATTTATTCACACCTTAAAAGCCTTTTGGTTTGGCCATACTCTGCCCAATTACTATCCCAACTTCCCTCAATACAACCTAGAGTCCTTATTTGGATCATAAATCCAACCTATGGAGCCCTTTTGATCAAATCAAAAGGAAGAAACCGAAGAAGAGGTAATGATTTCACCACCCTTTTCCAAGTTCCATTATTCTTCCACTTCTTCTTACTTTGTTATTACCATTCTAAAATAATAACTCCAGTATCATATAAATACTGTGATGTTATTATAAATATGGTACAACCATATTCATTATTCTATCCAACCTTTGAATAACATGTCACCATATGTGCGTACGTACGGCTTACCGTCTCCACGTCGTGGTGTAATTGTTATTCAATATATTATTATTTGGATGGGTATAATAATGATGTGTAACTCATGTAAATAATAAATATAAAATGTTAATGATTCTTTATATATGATATACCTCCATTTATATATTATTTTAATATCAAAAGAATGATATTGTCACTCATGCGTACGTACGGACTACCGTCTCCACGAACGCGATGAGATTCATTCTCCATCGTCTCCATTCATGTATAATTATCATTTCATGATTTAAAAATAATGTTTAAGGACTTGATATCATTCTGGATATGAATAATATACAACCTATCCATTACAAAAATGTCTTACGTAACAAAACATATAAAATAAAACGAGTAAGTTAACACCCGAAACAGCGATAATACTATGATATTATTAACAAAGCAATGTTAAAAGATCATATTTGATATCATATGAATGAATATGATTCTTGTATAATTTAATAAAAATTATTTCACTATTATACAGTAGGTTAACCTACCCCAACCAAGGAAAAGTACAAGGTAAGGGTTATTTCACAATCTCTTCATTATCTGAGGTTGTTTATACGTAATAATCTATTGGGATCTCTTTATCATCCACATCCATGTTTCTTAAAAAAGAATTTCAAAAAAATTTACTATTTAATATAATATGGGTTAAAGTAATTTATACCCTTGTTTTACTTTTTATAAGAGGTTTATAAAGGAATATTTTCGTCTTTTTCTAAACAAGGTGCTTTTTAACCTTTTCGACAAAATTAATGTAAGAATGTTTTTTAACTTATACGGTGGGTGCGGCTATTTACCGCCATTATAAAATTGCCAATGCTTCCCTTACAAGCTTATAAGAATATTTTCAAAGAAAATGTTTTATTTTATAATTATGTGACTTTTAAATGATTTCAAAATGAATATTTTAAGAATTTCGGAAAGGTACTGTTTATCAAAATCAGAATTTTAAATGTTTTAAAGATTTATCTTTATAAAACATTTTAATTAATGTCCATGTCTTCAAAATGGTTTTTTAGGATTTTTTTATATGGAAATTAATGTTTTTTAAAATATTAATTCCTTTCAAAAGTTTCAAAGTGGTATGGGACACTTTGATTCAAAAATCTCTTTTTAATTACTTCCTTTATAAATGTGTGACTTTTAAATGATTTCAAAAAACGGAGATATTTTTCTCAAATAGTTTTGATTTCATCTATGTCAACATCCATTGATGGATTTTCTGATTATATGAAGTCAATTTATTATGATACAAAATTTCCATAATGTATTGAAGGTTTTGTGATATGTTTTACTGTTGATGTGTTATTTTTATACCATTCATGGTTTTTGGAGAAAGTATTGACATTTCGTATGCTAGTTTTAATATGAATGTTTATGTTATGTTTAAACCTTTTCATATGGGAATGCATTGGACTTAGTAAGTGACGGGTGGAGCCCTCTATAGCTCCTCGATGCATCGGTAGGTCTAATGAGACAAACTAGTGTCTTGTCACAAGGCCTTGGCAAAATCTTATTTGTAGTCTTGGCACGAGGCCTTGTCTATGTGGTTATGATAGTCTGGCATTATGCATTCCATCATTATGAAAGTGGTTATTGATATTGCATGTGATTATTGGATTAGTAGAATATCGATGTGAATAAGTAAATGTCATTATTTCATTTTAACTTTTCTATAATATTTTGAAGTTCAAGTTTAAAAGGATTTTGTTTTGGTTATACATTGCCTTAAATATTTATGCTTATTTTTGAATGATTCTACTATATTGTTATCCTTACTGGGAATTTGAGCTCACCCCTTTTCTATGTTTTATTTTTCCTAGGATGTGAAGATGTAAGTTATGAATGACCTGCAGGGATATTATGAGGGGATAATAGTGTGGACTATGGAGACATTACGTTGATGTAGTAGTTTTTCACTTTATGATGTAATGTAAAACATTATGAATATATCTAGTGCTTCCAGGGATACTAAACCAATCGGTCTTTCGAGATTTGATCTTTCTTGGGATCATGCGAATGTTATGTAACAATGCACCGACTCTAGGTAACTAGTGTCGGGGCATTACAATGGGTGAATTTTTTTATTTTTTTAGGAAATTCATATTTCAATGAATATTAATAAGGACTGCATTTTAATTCGAAACTACATTTTTTCTAACTAATTTATATGGTTACATTATCATTTTAATTATTGTTAAAGTATATTCGAATTATTTTTTTCATTTAATGTTGTATTGTCCATTTTAAGTAATATTACATTTAAATTTTTCTATAAACACATGTAAATCATTTGACGGTTTGTAATTTTAGAAAAACCAATTTTCTCATTTTAACGAATTGATTTAATTTTAAATTAATTATTAAAAGTTTTGGGTTTTGAATTATAGAATATGAAATCAATACTTTGAATTTGGAGATCCAAATTAGGTAAATATGTTCCTTTTTATTTTTCGATATGATGAACAATATCTTTGGTTATTATTTTTATTTACCTCAGTTAAAGGTTATATTAGGTATATAATGGTAAAAATATTTTTATAATAATATAAAACAACCCAAAACATCTCTCAATCCTTTCCGACGAGTTATGGATGACCTAGAAAAATGATGATATGAATATTTGGATTTTTTATGCCATATGGGTGTGATTGAGACACTTATAAATTTTAAATTAATGTAAAGTAAAATGTGTTATAAACTTATATATTATAAGTGAAATAATTTTAATATAGGTTTATATAAGTGATATCATCAACTATAAATAGTAAATAGAAAGATAAATATATTTCCTACATCATGAAAGTTTATTTATAATTTTTTAGAATTAAATAATTTAATTTAGTTATGAAAAAATGAGGATGTAGTAATTTACTTATTAATGATGTAATCAAACAAATAATATTATAAATATTTAAATTAAAATTATATGAAATATTTGAAACCATTAAAAAAATTCTATATTAATTTGTCATTTGAGGATTTATTTACTATATTTTTTTAGAATAAATCAAGTTTTTATGATTTTTTTCAAAAAGATATGTATGATTTGTGTCAAAATTAGCATAATTAATAACCTAAAATATAAAATAGTTTATTAAATGGTGTAAAATTCATAGATTTTTTTTAAAAAAAAATGGTTATGATATGTCTTAATATTTCATAAATTAATCGTTTTTGTTAGTTTGACAAGTTATTGAAATTTTATTAACACACGAAGTGTAAATAAGAAGATATCATGGTACAATTAAAAAGAGTAAAATAAGGGACAAACCAAAATGATAAGGACTAAATGTATTCAGAACTTGTGAAATATTAATTGGATAATGATTATATTACAAAAAATCATATTATATTTGAAATTAAATTTTTATGGACCATTAGAATCTGAAAATAAATTTATAATAATTGAATATTTCAAGACCTTAAAAAATTACCCCTCCCATCTCTTAAAAAAAGTTACCCTATATTCAATAAGAATCACACATAAAATCAATTTGGATCAGAAAATATCCTTCCAAAACCCTTCCTAAAATCACTCTAAACATTATTAAAGATTTTTTTAGGTGTAACACCATTATTATAGGTTTTAAGTTGTTCTTGAAAGGTGATAAACTGAATAAGATGTATTGTTTTTTAAGAGTTTCTAGTTTATTTCTTCTTACACTTTTTTAAAGTATCCTCCAACCATGATTTAATAATAACTCCAATATCCACAATATTATGGGGTATTATTATGTTAATATAATCACCTAAATCCATCTGTTTTTTCTATCAAATGGGAATGGAAATAATCGTTCGTGCTTACATGTGAATTATATCCTTTATGAATATTTTTAATTAATTTTTTCATTAAAGTCTATCCTGTTCGGTTTTTATGAGTGAAATAATATTAATATTCTATATTAATAGACTATTTATCAATGTTAAAAATAATATTTAAATTATGTTATTAACTACCATATACATTAAATTAATAATGTTGATCGTGCGTTCGTGTGAACTATCACCTCCACAAAGTGATGCAACTAATTTTGTCCACCACTTAACTAGTATGATATATATAAGTATATTTATATTATTTCTATGATAATAAAAATATTATTATCATTATGGAATTATAAAAATAATAATTACCTTATTCCAATAATGATCATTGATAAATGAAAACGTTACTCATTCATACGTACAGACTAAAATCTCTTGAATATAACACTGTTCATTTTTCATAACCCCAATTAATAGATTGATTTAAAAAGTTTTCTTAAAGAATAAAAGTTTTTATTATGTAATTAATAGAATTATAGAGGTGATGTAATTATTACCACATGGACTAGTAACATCAAAACCGTGTACATTAATGACTCATGTACAAAATAATGACAAAACGTCGAATATGAACAGAAAAATTTATGAAATTTTTATAACAATGTAATAAGTGAAATAAAAGAGATAATAGACATGAAATAGGTTCCCCAAAAATCATAAATTAACAAATATATATTAATAATGAATAAAATTATTTTACATGATGAATCAAACTCAATGTGAGAGTCTTCATCTCAATCTCCTTCCATTGAGATATATTTTGATAATATATACCACCATCTTTTTTACGGTGTATAATAAAACCCATTGAATATTAATTTAATTTAAGAGTTTTCAAATGTAATATTTTTCTGGGAAGCATTTAAAAATTTAAAAAATGTAATATTATTTTAACATTCCAGATGACAATGACCATTCCACCACAATGTCCATTACTGTGTTTTGGGATTGCTAGGAAAGTCTTAATGATTTTATAAGGAAAAGAAAATACGATATTATTTTTTGTTATTTTTGTATTGTAAATGATTTTGAGAATTGATTGATTATACCAATATCATGAAATAATATTTATTGAAATGCAGTAATATTATATTACAATTATTCATGGTTTATGTGTTATGGTTCTTGAAATTTCATACGTATACAGGTGATTTTGTGATAAATCGAAGATAGGTGAACCCTTGATATCTCTTAAAATCATTGGGTATTGAGAGAGAGTTAAAAACAAGGTTTCTACTTGGAAATTTATGGAATATACTTTTATGGGTATTCCAAATGTAACTATGAAAATTACACCCTATGTAGTTGTGAAAGAAACAATGTAATAATTATATATATTCCATAAGTAACCTCTATGTTTTACAATTTCTATGATGTTTTCATGATTCATATGAATTCAATGGTTTATTAATATTCTTGGACTAATGTTATCTTTTTTTATATTATCCCTTACATAATTTTTAAGCACATCCGGGGAATTTAAAATGGTTTCACAGGTTTTAAGAATGAATAAGATATCAGAATAAGTCAAAAATGTTTTTATCAATAAAAGAAATCATGTATTATTTTTTAAAAGGTTTTTATTGGTGTAAAAAGTCAATACTAATTTTAAAGTATCATATTGTATTATAATGGAATGATATGTTTTAATAATGGACTAATTTTACCAAAAAATAAACCTGAAAAGTTCCTTGATGTGAATTAAAATAAAATTATTTACTTCTCTAATAACTACATAATTTTTTAAGGTTGGGGACATATAATCAAAATCTCTTCTCTATATGAATAAAAATGGTTATATTATATGTATGGTAATGTAATCATAATATTCATATATATTAGGGGAAAAAGAAAAATATAATAACCTATATTGAAATAAATAATATAATTTTGATGGAATAAATAATTTATGACATTATAAAAATATGTTCTTCTCCTTATACAGGTAAATCCTAAAAAAATTATATGTAATACATCAAAAATTTGTAATAATTTTTCACATGAGAACTAATACATTATTGATGGGTTATAAAATTTTTTTCCCCACCCATCACAAAATAATTCCATTATATCCATCATCTAAAAATACATTCCTTCAATATATATTAAACTAATAAAAAGAAAATTTTATTCCTCATGATATTCCCTAGACCAACACTATATGATACAATGGTATATTTGAAATATTTTTTTACAAGAAATGAAAATATTGATACACAAAATAATCATAAATCATTAATTTTGGTTTATTATTGTTTTAATAGATACCACATGAAAAATAAAAAAATTGTATTAATATAAATTTTCAACCAGATATTTTATTTAATTTATAGTCAAACTATACTTCAAATGATAACTTCTCGTCTTGGAATTTGTGAATTACAATAGAGGGTTATCATAAATGATTTGTAAGTGTTAGGATAATAATTGTACAATATCAAGGAAAATACCTTAATAATGAAAGAGAAATATGTAATAATATTCATGATAAATAAAAAATGTATGAAATGTATTAGAAACATTATACAAAATTAATGTGTCATATAGTAGTAATTCATGTCAACTACAACATCATACACATGTGTCTGATGTCCTAAAAAAGGATACCTATAATTTTCATGATATGTAAATAGATCTAATGTTATGTAAAGCCAAAAACACCCTGGAATCATAATCATTCCATATACACAGTGTCACCATGATGATACATTTATCAATAAATTTAGGACTATATAACAAGGTCAAACAGTCAAATAACATGTCCAATATATATAAGTATCATGAAATTCATATATTATTGCACAATCAGGAATCATTTAATAGTACAAAATGATCATGGATAACCCATTTGTAAACGATAAGTGTGGCAGTGTACTGTATCCCAATACAATTTAAGGGAAATGATATCCGGTTAAATACCTTTAAATAATAATAATGATGAATAATAGATTTATACACTATGGAATAAAATTATAAAACCTCATATAAATTGTTTTTCAATTTAAATTATGAAAATGAGTTTTTAGTGATTACTAATCAATCATTATATTTATTGAAAGAGTGTTAATATGGAATGATTTATAATAATGGTACCCTCTAAAACAATTTATTATGAAGGATCAAAGAGATAGATTTTATTTGTAATATTTAAAGGTAACACTATAGAAGGATAAGGCAAGTAAAAGTATCCACAATTGACTTATGGGAGGATAAACTAATCATTTAAGCTTGTAATAGAATACCACAATGTATATGGGGACAACTCACATCCCTAGATTTACCCTTATGAAATTATTTCCCTTATCAATTATTTTTAGGGACAATGGGTTATTGTGAATAACATTGAATTACCCATTACAATCAATGAAGAATGCTAAGATGGAAGTGAATTAGGATTTGTTTATTAGAAAACCTATTTCATTAATAAGATTATAACATTCATAAGCCCTTTTCAAGGTGAATTTTTTTCAACTTTTAGGATGTAAATGGATATGATTATCTCTATCTATGGAAGATCACATCCATTTCCAAGGGCACCCCTATATATGATTATAGATTATTGTCATTAAGTTATATTGAACTATTCATTCCCAATTATATGATCCCCATTCAAGAAATATTATTTTTCATTAATGATCTTAGGTGACTCATGGAATCAATAGTAGACATGGAATGTAGTGGTGTTTGCGCGGTTTATATGTGTGAGGAAATATAATAACCACCAGTTAGCTACTGTAGTCCACCGACCAGCAGTTGGGATACCACATAGTATTTTAAGGCTATTGGAGCTTCATTAGATCACTAGTGAGACACATATGACAGTAGGTTGGAAATGATATTAAATTTTCTCTGATATGATACAAACTATCCACCTTGTGGGAACCCACATTCTAGCAGATAGGGTTCCCAGCCATGTAAGATTTTTGTGGACACTACCAGATCTATGGCGGTTCCCCCCATCTTCTTGGTGGGGTCATTATAGGCCAAGTATGTGAGGGGTTGTGAAGTATTTTGGTCCTATGAAACCCATTTATATCCCTTTTATTCACATATTTTAACCCTAATACATGATTCAATAACTTTTCAATGTCTCCTAGCCTCCAATGTTTCCTCCAATGTTATACCCTATTATATTGGTTTTTACATTGATATTGTGATGCTAAATTGGTATGTCTGCATTTTATTTGATAAATCTGTCTTATTTACCAATTTCATCAACTTATTCTGGGAATTAATAATTTTGGAAAATTATACCATTATGATATATTGGTGTTGGACATTTATTTGGTGCTCAATAATCAATCTTCACTTCTTCGTTGTCTGAGGTAGGTGGTATAAAACAACTTCCCGATGCATTTTTCATCATTATAGAATGTGAAAATGTAATATTGTGAAAAAAAATCATTTATCTGGAATATAATAATTGTTATTCAATAATTTTTATAAATCTATATTTTTCAAACTCCATTAAATCATAATCATATGTTGGTATTATGACCAGGACATGTGTTGTAATGACCCAAAGATTCATTAATAGAAATCCCTCTTGATCTAATTAAATGTCTCTTTATGTTTATATAAAATGTCAAATTCTTTGGTTTTATGTTAAGATTTTTGACCATTGCTAATATAGTCATTGAACAGTGACCAAATGATTAGTATAAATATAGGACTTTAACAAATCCAATTTACTCAGAAAAAGGAAGCGATGGCCTCATCCAGTAGAATTGCCCCATACGAAGCCCATTTGTCGGAGCTCAGAAAAGCGGTGGCATCTTTGGGATTCACCCTTGATCATGCCCAAGCTGAGCTTCATCATGTCATGCTCGAACATGACCGTCTATGGGAAAAGTCGAAGTTGATTGAAATAACCACTCGAGCGATGTTATCCGAGCCTCCCCAAGAGTTTGTCACCATCACACACCATACCATTAGGTCTTATGCGGCTGTTTTAAGGGGTTATGTAACAAATAAGTAGTACTATTTGCAGGTACATTTTTTTGTATATAATAATGAATATAATTTCTAGTCATTTTTGATACATTGTAAATAGTTTTTTAAAGTACAAATGGTGTTTTTAGTTATTATTTAATTAAGAAATCTATTTTATTAAATTAAAAAATTTTGGAATTAAATAATATTTTTATAAAATAATATTATTATTATTAAATTATTTTTTTCATTAAATGTAAATGATCTTATAATTTTATGAATGCAATTAAATTTTTTATTATGGTTTAAAATCCATTTTTGTCAAAACCTGTGAATTTTCGATAAATGTCGGTTTTTATTTTAAAAGTTAAAATTAACATATTTACAAAATTATTTATATAAAATAAATGTTATTTCATGAATCAGGACGTTGAAATTATCCAACGGTGAATTTTTCATAATTTTCTGAGACAGTCAAAGTTTTGGGTAAAAATTAAATACCGTTTAAATATATAATGTGTTTTATGACATCATAATGACCCAATAGTGATGTAATAAAATACTATAATAATTGTGTTCGTCCAATATATGTTTTAAAATTAAAATAATGTGATTTTGGTTTTGTTTGACTTACTTTTCAAATCATTAGTGGACCCCTCAAGACATACTCAACACATTGCCTTTTTAAATTAATTTCCATTGGAGTGTGACCCACCTCCACATAAGAAACCTTATTATTTTAAGATGTTATGACTTTGGCCTTATAAAATATTTTATTACTCTTCCCTTTTCCAAACACCATGGGAAAAACCTTGGGATGGTTTCTGGTTTCGATTAATTTAATATAAGGGGTCCCAAACTTAAATAATAAAGAATTCCCTCACCTTTCCTATATAAACCGACCCAAGCTCCCACTTCCTCCTCACTCAAAGCCCTTGGAGTTTGTCCAACCTCTGCCATACTCTCTCTATAATACTACCAAGGTTCGCCAATCTCTGAAGATGCCTCTCACAAGCCTCTCTCTAGCCTTTAGTAGCACAATTCCATGTAATGGTTTTTTCATCCTTTCTATTTTTTGTCCAATTTTCTTTAAATTGTTTTGCCCATTTAATTTCAATTATTAATGTCTGTGTATGGTTTCTCAACTCCCTCATACTGCCCTCTTTATGTTTGAATGAAGGGATGCCCCTTTATCTCTCATTAAATGCCTCCCATGTACACACGTTACTATGCTGAAATTCCAAAAGGAACTTCTCTCTCATCTTTTACATTTAATCAATACTTTTGTTTTGTGAATATAAATTCCACTAAAATTATTGGGACATCTATTTATATGACCTCCTTACTGTCCATTACATGTAAATATGATGAGGAACCCATTTCCCTTTAATCAACCATTTTTATGAATTCTTATGTCAAGTCGTTACGCTGCTGAAATCACACCGATTTTCTAAGCCAATGCCATTGTGTAGTGAATACCATGCCCATTTCTCCATCAAGGGTATTCACCTTTATGCACATTTACATATTGATTATAATGTTTTAGGTATGAATTCCACATTCCTTTATCGTGGAATAAATTATTATGTTTTATGAATCCATGTTTTATGATCCATGTGGCACACTTATGCATGAAATGAAATGTTTAAGAAGGGTGTGCGCTTATAGTGCTCCAATGAATTGGGTAAAGTATAGTATCCTGATACCTCATGTGAAATGAGTGTTGACTCATGATAATTCAAGTACAACGAGGGTTTAATCATTTTTTATATACAATGAGGATTTACTCATGCTCTATGTGCAATGAGCCTTGGCTCATGCTAATTCCATATTAAGTGGTGTTTCCACATTTCCATGTTATGATTAACATGTTTTATCATGCATTTATGTTCATGATTCTCTTTTTATCTATTGATATGCCTAATTTATCACATGTATTGTTCTCCTCATGTTATTTCATGTGTATTCCCTTACTGGGCTTTATAGCTCACCCTTTTCTTATGCATTTCCTCAGGTTATCCCATGAAATGCTAAGTACGAGGAAATGTAGTGCTCATGTAAAGGAAGTTTTCAATAAAGATGTTGTATTTCATGTTTTAAGTTTTATGTAATTATCCTTAGTCGCAAAGACACCTGACCTCTCGATCTTCTTGTTATATCAATTGACGTTTTATGTAGTAAATCATGTTTATGTTTCTAATAAAAGTAGGGCTGTCATAGTTGGTTTCAGAGGATAGGTTTAGTTATTTTTGGGATTAAGAAACCCTAGTAAAGCCTTAATTACTAGACTAGGTATAATAAAAACATCCCTACGTTTTGTTAAATACTTAGTATATGGTTTATCAAAAACATACATCCCTATGTCGATACGAGAAGGTAGAGGCGGCTCTGGCACAGATGTATCCTTGGGGTAAAACCCGAAATCACCGCTTTGGGCTAGACTCGAACGGGAAATGGTGCACAACAACGGGCCTTTCTGCACTCTTGGTTACAACACTCCTTGGGGATATTTTTTTGATAAATTCACAAGCTTAGTATGAACCCTTATTAAGGGAATTAGAAAAAATTCCCCTATGAATATATGTTAGAAAGTAGATCATGAAAATCCAAGATTGAAACCTATAGACTCGTGAGTTAAGGAAATAAAAGCTTATTTATGGGTCATCAACTTTTGTCTTTGGATTACCCTTTATGTGTAACCCCTAACATTCATTTTATTCTAGCCAATGACCAGTAATAGGAGGACTTGAGCTAACAACCATTGTGAAGATTAGTGTGATGACTGTACTAATGAGATGCCAAATCCAATGGGAGCAGGAATCGCGAACTTTTTCATGCTTCTCTCTCAGCTAACTCAAGTTTTGAATAGAAACACTGGTCAAGAGGATTTTTCAACCCCCCCTAAGAAAGAACAAGTCACTATCGAGTGCTTCATGAGACAAAGGCCTCCTAATTTTAGCGGATCATCCGACCCCATGATCGCTGAACAATGGATCAACTCCATTGAAAAGATCTTATCCATCCTTCAAAGTTCTGAACAATAGAAGGATCTCCTGGCGGCTTATCGTATCGAGGGTGAAGAAGATCTATGGTGGATGTTGATAAAAAATACGAAGCCTGAGGAGGAGATCGAGGCGTTGGAATGGAAGGATTTCCGAAAGATGTTTTTCGATAAATATTTTCCGCGCACACTCCTGCTTAAGATGGAAGGGGACTTCCTTTCCCTCAAGAAAAAAGATGAAGAATCTATTGGAGCGTACGAGGAAAACTTCACAAGGCTTGCACGATACGCTTCCATCTTTGTCATTACCCCTGAATGCATGGTTGACCGCTTCTTTGGTGGGCTGAAGCCTAGCTTACAGAAAACCTTACCGTTCTGTGACATCGACAACTATGAGGAAATTGTCTGATGTGCCCTCAACGTCGAAATAGAGATCAGGGAATCACAAGGGTATCATGGGGATAAGAAGTGTAAGGTGGACTTCAATGCTGGTGGTCCGATGGATAAATCCAACGGTGATAAGAAGATCCAACATCGCACTTGCCAAAAGTGCGGAAAGAAGAACCCTAGAAATTTCCTTGAGGGCCTGAGAAAATGGTTCAGGAGTGGAAGAGAAGGGAACCTAGCTGTTAACTGTCGGCAAGAATGACCCACGACTGCGACAGAAGAGAGGAACGCTCCGTTCGAACCTCAACGCGTTGTTAAATGCTACAAATGCAAAGAACCACATCATTTGGCAAATTAGTGCCCTAATCTAAGGGTTTTTGGAGACAACCAATAACCACCAAGGCAGCAAGGAATAGCTTTTTCCATCAATTCTACTGATGTGATCCCCGATAATGAAGTGGTGACAGGTATGCTAGTTATTCATTCAAGAATAGCGAACTTACTTTTTCATTCATGTTCTATGCTTTCTTTTATATCACGAATGTTTAGTAGAATAATCCCAGAACCACCACAAATCATGGAAGTAATGATGTCGGTGAGAACGGAAAATGGGGATATCATTTCATCCCATGAATAAAAGTCCTCCCATGATATAGTATGTGGATTTAATTTCTTGGAGAACCTCGTCATACTCCCTCTGGTGGAATTTTATGCAATTCTTGGCATGGATTGGCTTTAATTACATAGAGCCAACATAAATTGTCGGGAGAGGGAAATCACACTCCATTTGGAGAATCGATCCCCAATTCTTTACAAGTGTTAAGAGAAAGATGAATCTCCTTTAGCTTCATCATCTCAAGCATGGATATTACTGCCCTATGAGCACACATATATAGCTCAGATGATTATGTACAAAGAAGAAACCATCCTTGAATAGATGCCTATTGTGATGGAATTCGCAGAAGTGATTCCCGAGGAACTACCTAGTCTTCCTCCTAGAATAGATGTTGAGTTCTCAATTGAACATATACCTGGGGCGCTACCAATATCAAAGACTCCATATTGAATGGCTGTAGTATAGATTGAAGAGATTAAGAAACAACTACAGGAGAATCTGGATAAAGGGTTTATACGCCCAAGTGCTTCACCATGGGGTGCACCAGTCCTCTTCATCAAGAAGAAGGATGGGTCAGTGCGACTCTGCATCGATTATTGTGAACTTAAAAAAATCACGATAAAGAACAAGTATCCTCTCCCAAGAATTGATGACTTGTTTGATCATCTATGTGGAGAACAATACATTTCCAAGGTGGACTTGCGGTCGGGATATTATCAAGTAAGGGTGAAGAAGGAAGATATCCTCAAGACTACTTTTCGCACAAGATACAGGCACTATGAATTCATAGTAATGCCTTTCATACTCACTAATGCTCTAGAAATCTTCATAGACTTGATGAATAGAGTCTTTATAGATTACCTTTACAAATTTTTGGTACCCTTTATAGATGATATTCTAATATACTCTAAAACCAAGGTGGATCATGAGGAGCATTTAAAAACTGTACTAGATACTTTGCACAAGGATCAGATCTATGAAAAGTAAAGCAAGTGTGAGTTCTGGTTGAAGGAGGTCTCATTCTTGGGCCATATCGTCATAAGTAATGGGATATCTGTGGACCCATCCAAAATAGATGCAATTAAGGGATGCTCGAGGCCAACATCGGTAATGGATATCCATAGCATCTTGGGGTTAGCTGGATATTATCGATGATTTCTGATAAATTTATCACGATTATACAACCCTATTACCAAGCTAACTCGAATGGTAGTAATGTTTTCATGGAGTGGTGAATGCGAAGAAAGCTTCACGGAGTTGAAAAGGAAGCTTATCACTACACTCATGCTGACTTTACCCACAAGTGGGAAATTATTGTTGTTTACAGTGATGCTTGAATGAAGATATTAGGTTGTGTGTTGATGCAGAAGGATAAAGATATATCCTATGCCTCAAGGCAGTTGAAAACCCATGAGTTAAACTATCCAACGCATGATCTGGAGTTGGAAGCGGTGATCATTACCTTGAAAATATGGCATCATTATATATATGGAGAGAAATGTGAGATATATACTGACCAAAAGAGTATTAAATATATATTCACATAGAAAGAGATTAATATGCACCATAGAAGATGGATAGAGCTCATAAAGTGTTATGACTCTTCAATACATTACCACCCTGGGAAAGCTAACAAGGTGGCAGATGACCTAAGTATAAAGGACCCATCAATTATATCAATGATGAGAATGGAGACGGATCCAATCTTCTAAGACTTGATGAAGATGGATGTGGGAATCATACAGAAGGGAACATCGTCAATCCATTCACAAATTATTGTTCAACCATCTCTTTTGGAAATGTTAAAGGATGTTCAAAAGGATGATGTGGGAATTCAAGAAAAAGTGAAAGCTATCAAATATGCGAAATCCCCAGAGTTTAATGTTTATAAAGAAGTAATTGTGTGGTTTGGGAAAAGACTATGTGTTCCATCAAGTCCGGAGCTGAAGAAGGAAATTTTGGACGATTCACATAGTTAAAATTTCTAAATTCACACAGGTAGCACAAATATGAATCGAGAACTCTGATAAAACTTTTTGTGGGATAATATGAAGAAGTTGATCGCTGAATATACATCAAAGTGCCTGGTGTGTCAGCATGTGAAGGCAGAGAGGTAGAAGTATAAGGGGATGATGCAACCATTGCCCATACCAGAATGGAAATGGGAGAGCATCACCATGGACATTGTCACCGGACTTCCAAGGACATCTAAATGTAATAATGCAATCTAGGTTGTTGTGGATCGTCTTACAAAGACTGCACACTTCATTTCTATTCGGGAGTATTTCTCTTTAGATCAACTGGCACGAATATATATCAGGTAATTGGTAAGGTTTCATGGAGTGACACTATCTATTGTGTCTAACTGAGATCCAAGAATCACCTCTATGTATTGGAAGAGTCTTCAACATGATCTGAATACTGAACTGAACTTATTTTCGGCCTATCATCCTCAAACTGATGGCCAATTCGAGCGGACTATCCAAACACTAGAGGATATGTTGAGAGTGTGGTCAATGAACTTTAAAGAAGGATGGGATCAACATCTTCCTCTAGTTGAGTTCTCTTATAATAAAAGTTTCCACTTGAGCATCCAAATGGCACCATATGAAGCCTTGTATGGGAAAAGGTGCAGAACACTGGCATGTTGGGATGAGGTCGATAAACGTAACCTGCTTGGACCACAAATGGTCGAAGAAATGGTGGAAAAGGTGAAAACCATTTACCAGAATATCAAGGTATCCCTGAGTCGATAGAAGAGTTTTGCAGATAATTGTCGATGAGATCTTGAGTTTAAATATAGAGACATGGTGTTTCTATGCATATCTCTGTGGAAGAAGGTCACAAGGTTTGGAAGGAAAGGGAAGTTAAGTCCAAGGTACATTGGCCCCTACGAGATTATTGATCATGTCGGGGCCATGGCCTATCGACTAGCACTTCCACCTGCCATGGCTGAAGAACATGATTTCATTCATGTATCCCTCTTAAGTATGTACATACCGGACCCTTCACATGTACTCTCTTCCGAGGTGGTACAACTAAAAGATGATCTTTCTTGTGAGGAGCAACCAGTGACGATCTTAGATCATAGAGAAAAATTTCTACGAAATAAGACAATTCCCCTCGTCAAGGGGTTGTGGAGAAACCACTAGTTTAAAGAAGTGACTTGGGAATCAGAGGATATGATGAAGCTGAGTTACCCACATTTGTTTTAGTGTGGGAAAAGGAAAATTTCGGGGGTGAAATATCATATGGTAGAATATTGTAATGAACCAAAGTTTCATTAATGGAAACCCATATTGATCTAATTAAATGCCTCTTTATGATTATATAAAAAGTCAACTTTTTTGGTTTTATGTTAAGAATTTTGACCATTTCTAATATAGTCATTGAATAGTGATCACATGATTAGTATAAATATAGGACTTTAAGAAATCCAATTTGATCAGACAAAGGAATTGATGACCTCATCCAGTAGAATTGCCCCAAATGAAGCCCATTTGTCAGAGCTCGAAAATGAGGTGGCGTCTTTTGGCTTTGCCCTTGACCTATCCCAAGCTGATCTTCATCATGTCAAGCTCGAACATGACCGTCTATGGGAAAAGCGGATGTTGATTGAAATTACCACTAGAGCGAAGTTATCTGAGCCACCCCAAGAGTCTGTCACCATCTCACACCTTACCCTTAGGACTTATGTGGCTGTTTTAAGGGGTTATGTAACAAATAAGTAGTAATATTTTCATGTATATTATTTTTGTATATAATATTGAATATAATTTCTAGTCATTTTTGATACATTGTAAATTGTTTTTTAAAGTACAAATGATGTTTTTAGTTATTATTTAGTGAAGAAATCTATTTTTTTAAATTAAGGGATTTTTGAATTAAATAATAGTTTAATAAAATAATAGTTTAATAAAATATTATTATTATTATTAAATTATTTTTCTTATTAAATGTAAATGATCTTATAATTTTAATAATGCAATAAAAAAATTTATTAAGGTTTGAAAGCCATTTCTGTCAAAACTAGTGAATTTTCGATAAATGTCATTTTATATTTTAAAAGTGAAAATTAACATATTTAGAATATTATTTAGATAAAATTAATGTTATTTTTAAAATCAGAAGGTCAAAATTATCCAACTGAGAATTTATCATAATTTTCTGAGACAGTCAAATTTTTGGGTAAAAATTAAATACAGTTTAAATATATAATATGTTTTATGACATCATAATGACCCAATAGCGATGTAATAAAAAACTATAATCTTTATGTTCGGCCAATATATGTTTTAAAATTAATATAATGTGATTTTTTGTTTTTTTTTGACTTACTTTTCAAATCATTAATGGACCCCTCAAGACATATTCAACACTTTTCCTTTTTAAATTAATTTCCATCGGATTGTGACTCACCTCCACATAAGCAACCTTTTTATTTTAAGAAGATCGGACTTTGGCCTTATAAAATATTTTTTTCCTATTCCCTTTTCCATATACCATGGGAAAAACCATTGGATGGTTTGTGTTTTGGATTAATTTAATATAAGGGGACCCAAACCTAAACAATAACGAATTCCCTCACCTTTCCTATATAAACCCACCCGAGATCCCACTTCCTCCTCACTCAAAGCCATTGGAGTTCATTCAACTGCTGCCCTACTCTCTCTAGAATCCTCCCAAGGTGCACCGATCTCCCATGAAGCGTCTCACAAGCCTCTCTCTAGAAATTGGAAGCACACTTCCAAGTAAGGGTTTTTTCTTCCTTTCTCTTTTTTGTCCAATTTTCTTTAAGTTGTTTTTCCAATTTAATATAATTTATGAATGTTGGGGTATGGTTTTGCACCTCCATCATACTTCCCTATTTATGATTTAATGATGGGAGACCCCTTTATCTCTCATTAAATTCCTCCCATGTACACCCGTTACTATGTCAAAATTCCAAAAGGAACTTCTGTCTCATCTTTTACATTCAAGAAATACATTTGTATTATGAATCTATATTCCATTATAATTGTTGGGAAATATATCTATATGACATACTTACTATCCATTACATGTAAATATGATGAGGAAAACCTTTCTCTCTCATCAACCGTTTTTATGAATTCTTATGTCACGCCGTTACGCTGCCGCAATCGCACTGATTTTCTAAGCCAATGCCATTGTGTAGAGAATACCCTGCCCATTTCTCCATCAAGGGTATTAACCTTTATGCACATTTTCTTGTTGATTATAAATATTCATGTATGAATTCCCCATTCGATTATCATGGAATAAATGATTATGTTTTATGAATCCATGTTTTATGATCCATGTGGCACACTTATGCATGAAATGAAATGTTTAAGAAGGGTGCACCCTTATAGCGCTCCAATGCATTGGGTAAAGTATAGTATCATGATACGTCATGTGAAATGAGTGTTGACTCATGATAATTCAAGTGCAACTAGGGTTTAATCATGTTTTATGTGCAATGAGCCTTGGCTCATGCTAATTCTATGTTAAGTGTTGTTGCCACATTTCCATGTTATGATTATCATGATTTATCATGCCTTTATGTTCATGTTTCTCTTATTACCTATTGATATTCCTAATGTCTAACATGTATTGTACTCCTCATGTTATTCCATGTGTATTCCCTTACTGGGGTTTATAGCTCACACTTTTCTTATGCATGTTCTCATGTTATCCCATGCAATGCTAAGTACAAGGGAATGTAGTGGTCATGTAAAGGAAGTTTTCAATAAAGATGTTGTATTTCATGTTTTATGTTTTTAAGTAAAGATCCTAAGCCCCAAATATAGTATACCTCTCGAGATTCTTGTTGTATCAATTAAAGTTTTATGTAATAAATCATGTTTCAGTTTGTAATAAAAGAAGGGTTGTCATATGTTTCCATCCATGGGGTGTTCCAGCCATTGATTATAGGTTTTAATTTGAATGGAAAAAAATAGAGACATTTGTTAAAAATAATTTTTTAATTATATATCCATAAAAAATTGGTTTAGCATGTGAAAGTAAAAATTTAAATAACATTGATTTGGTATAAATTGGTAAGTGTGATTATATGATTGAGAATGAATTACATGAGCTAAAAGAGGTAAATTGGAATGTAATAATAATTTTTCAATTGAATGATGAAATATGGATAATATTATATGTCCATTGGTAATTTTATATATATTATATATTAAATGGGAATGGTTATAGTAATTGAGATAATTTTTAAATATTATTAAATAGAATAAAACAGTTCTTTGGTTCATGGAATGAATTCATCAATGAAATAAATGGAATTAAAATTGGTTACATAATTAATTGATGAATTAATTTTTGACAGCATGGTGTTTATTTGTCTGGGATGGTAATTTAGAAATCTATATTTGTATGTTGTCTTATCATAAATATTGTTTTTTTACTAATTAGGCACACATACAATATTTCATTCCACCTGAGGGCTAGTTACATTGATCAGGATTGCTCAAGGGATAGTTTTATATAAATGATCCACTAGATGGATTCATGAATGGTGAAATAATTCATGATGGATTTATGTTTGGAAAAAATAAATTTCCGGGGAAATATACATGGGTATATTATTCTAGAGGGAATGATGTACGGATACATGTATCTTAAATAAAAAATGCAATATTACTAGAGTCCTTAGGGGGAAATATGATATTCTTTAATCATAGAAATGTGACTCATCCTAAAGATGATAATATTCTAAAACCATGCTTGATTAATCATAAGAGGTAGAATCCACTAATTGGTAGAGATATTGGTATCTTTTTTAATATGGTTTTTTGTAACCATGACTGTCAACCTAGAGTACGATGTTTAATAAGATTATATAATGATATTCTTTAGTTTCTAAATAAATGTCTCTATATATCATACTATTCGATGAACTATATATTCAGAGTAGATTTTTTTATACAATATGGTTTTCAATGAGTTTCACCCTCACCCTTGTCAGTCATAATTTGGTACCTGAGAATGCTATATGGATGTGGGTATGGCCAAGGGAAATGGAACTTTTTCATGATTGATTTCCTTCAAGACGTTATTGGAACTTCAAGGCATGACTGGGCAGGGGGTTCCGGACATGCGTTTTGGAGTATTTTTTGATGCGTTAGTAAACTATATTCCTTGTATGAATTTTCATGAAATTATATCATCATATGGTATTTGAAGTAATTATTCATATAATTTAATTGAATTTTTGGTCATTATTAATGTCTAATTTTATTTTTTTTTATCTATTTATCAACTAGGTGATTAGTTTGTTTTGTTTATCATATTTCTTCTATTATTGAAAATATCTAATAGATTGTATAATCTCTCATATGAATTTCATAAACATTCAATGCTAGTTGGAATCCTTTTTTATACTTGGATGTCCACTTGAGTTATCATAATGACCTGACTCTATTACTGGAGGGAGAACTAGGTTGGTGATTCTAAAAATGGGAATCATTACACAATATTTTCTATTTGTTTTCTATTCATTTAATGTGAACAATATATATATTTTTGTCATTTCAGGGGTATTATCTCAAAAATGGGTGTATAAAAACAATGTATAGGGGGAAACCAATGTTCCCTGTGATCTTATAGTTAATCATATTTTATCCCAATTACTGTTGTGATGTCATATAAACATGATAGATCTATATGTTTATGATATTATTTTTATGGATATAGATTTTTATTTATTCAATTTTGTAACCCACATTATTCTATTAGAATTTAATAATTAAATTTTATTTCTTAGATACATTGTTCTAAACACAACATCATGTTTTAAATAATGTACGGTAATACTAATATTATTATTTAATCATTATTATTAACAATAAGATGTTAATAATTGATTTTTTAATAGGAATAAAAATGTTTTTTAATAAATTATACCTTTGTTGTATAATAAAAATAGTTCTACATAAATGTGCACATTTTTAAAAAAAAAATTATTTCTTTCTAAAATAAAAATATATAATAAATATGTAAATTGTTTTTTTGTGAATATATAAAAAAATAATACTTTCCAAATCATGAATATTTAGAATAAAAAATAAATATCATTTTTTAAATCTACATATCAGAATTATAATTTTTTATTTGGTGATAATTATTTAAATTAGTATTATTTTTGGTTAATAGTTAAAAATAATGAAATTTATTCGAAACTAAATAAACATTTAAAGCATTTAAAATGTCACATATTGTTTAAAAATTTAATAAAAGAATAATTATTTCATATTTTTTATTAATAAACATGTTTTTATTTCTTTGGAATAATATTAATATCATCTTTTGTTATTAAAACATTATAGAGCTATGAATAATTTTTCCTTTGTAAAAATAAATTTTCATCATCATTGAATGTTGAATTTTAAATTAAATTCAGATACTTATTTCAATGGAATTTTGAAAAATGGTTTCAACATTTGAAAAAGGAATAAATAATAATATATATTCTAGTCATCTAATTATTTTGTCGTAATAAATAGATAAATTAGTAAAATTTACTACCGCAACTAAGGTAAAAATTAGATTACAATGTATTAAAATAATAAAATAACAACTGAAAATTAATAAAAAAAATATGTCTAATTATTATTATTTATAAATTATACATAAATATATACTATATGATTCTATAATTGTTCATTGTTTAATCCTATAACATGCGAAATATATCATTGCGCTTATTTATTTTCAAATATTACAACTGTGTCCTTTATCTAACCTATAAAATGGAACAACTTATACTCTCTAATTATCATTAAAAAACCAACGGGATAAGGAAAAAATTGGCCAAAAATATTTCCTTATAAAATACTCACATCCTAAAGGATATATGTTTTTCGAAATCATATTTTTAAGAAATTATTATAATATATATATATGTTTAATTAATAATTCTATATTTTATTGGGTAACAAGGATTTCTAAATGTATGGTATGGGATTTTTGGTTACTATTATATTTCGGTGTGAAATATTCAATATTCACCCAAAATTTCATTTCATGGTTTATCTACAACTTATTGGAAATTTTCATAAATTATTATCATTATTTTCATGATATTTAATTTTTTTTGGTGTTATAATATAATATGGCCTATTATTTAGGCGTTTCCATTTTTATATTAAATTATAATCTAAAATTTATTTAAATGGGTTTTATGAAATATTATCTACTTGTTTATTTTTTGTGTTACTAAATATTATGAATTGAATTTATATTTCTTTTTGTTTTGAATGTTATAGTGAGTTGTATAACATTACATGTTTATTTATATCATGGATGTAATGAATTCAATAGTAACCAAAGTTTAATGGGTTTTATATTATAATACCATTTTCTATGAAGAATGTTTGTGACTATATAACTGACGTTGTTATATTCTGATTTAGCTCCCAATTTACTCATTAATTTTATTATTATCTCATAATTTCATTAAAATAAAAGATTTTATTATGTATTTCACTCTTATTAATTACTAAATAGAAAAGCAAATATGTAATAAAAAAAATTCCCTGTTTGGTTGGAAAAAAACTTCTTCAATGTCCATGTTTTCTATACATTTTTAATATTTTTTACAATTCACACAATATAGTTTAATTTCTTTTTTAACAATGTTTTACTTTTTTAAACTTGGTTTTAAAGGACTATTTTTGTATTTTTAGAAATTACATTAATTTTACTTTTTATTGAAAATGTCAATGGAATCATTTTTAAAACATATATGGAATGAATGAAATTTTCTATAATCATTACTGATCAATGAGGTGATGATTCCTTAATATATTTCCCTGGTTATTTTCTATGACAATGATATTGAAATTTTTTTAAATAATATTTTCATAGTGGAAATCCTATTCTCCCCAATAAATATTCAAATTTAAATTTAAAAAACAATTTACATCTAAGATGAAATCAATATATTTAATTTATGTATTACTATGTATATGATTTTAGAATATAGTTAATATTTTTTATTTTAATAAATTGTTGTTATGAAAATAAATTTTTATGAACCCTGTTCCTACTAAAAGGGTTATAATATAATGAAAAGATTATAAAACCCATTAATTTTTATGGGTTTCGATATGATGACTATTTTTTGATATTATGAAACCCATATGCTTAGTTTTAATTATGTTATGGATGGTAACTATAAATACCTCATATTCATTGGGTAAATTTTTAAATATCCTGATAACTGATGAGAAACAATAAAACATGCATGATTCAATATGGATAATAATCCTATGTTCTTGATCCAATATGGGGAACAAGTGTTAAACCCTTATTCATTATGAAATTGAAATCAGGTGTTGATTCCTTATACATTATTAATTTCTAGTATTGGATGTTTTATCATATATAAAATATGGTTTATATACCAACGATTGTGCCATAATTATAAGACATGATATTTTGGTTTATGATTGATTTTTGATGATTTATAACTATTATGGATTATGTATTTGGAAGTAATAAATTTTTATTCCACGGATCATGTGTAAGATAATGGATGGATTTTTTCTAAACATTTTATGTTATATTAATATATTCATAAACGTATGATTATATTAAGTTTTTATATGATCATCAGTTAATATGTTCTTTATTTACACTTACAGAACATCTGAGATTACCATTTCTTAGGTACCATTACCCCATGAAATGAACAATGGATTATGTTTGGTATAACTATAATGTGTACTGAATAGAAATATTATTATTATAGATGATGAATATAATTCATGAAATTTGATTATTTTGTTCCTAATCTACAAATAAGATAAACCTTTAAAATATGCATGATTGTATCATTGAAATGTATTTAATATTCATATAATAATATAATATTTTTGTTTACAAATACTATTTCATTAGATTTGATATTAGAGAATGGGTCTAGTTAAATTTTATAACTATTATGAGAGATAATTATTGAGATTCCAATGGATAAATCTAAGGATATGTACATTAATGAAAATGTCATGTCCTTTTTATGATGGAGAGAATATTTTTTACAAGAAATTACATCCCAGCCTCGATATTATAAGTGGATGTGTCTTGGGAAAAGATTAACCTAGGGGTAGTAGATCTAAGAAGGTGAATACTATGATTTTATGAAGGAGCTATTATGAGTGGATCATAGTCATTCATTATCTATTTATAACATATGTACGATGATGTATAGTGATTTAAAATATGATTTCTTCTTGGATGGAGTGAAGAGAAATATTATAGTGTTTTTAATTTCTTTATTTTTAAATCATAATGTTTTGGAATGTAAAAAATTATCTAAAAGGATGTTGCAACTATAATCTATATTAGGATGGAAATATCAAAACATCACCTTGGATGTTTTCATCAAACTCCCTTGTACGTATAAAGGGAAAAATTCTATATGGGTTATAGATGATTTCATTATAATATAAAAAAATATTCATTATCATATTATATTTAAAAGTTGATTTTTCTAACATAATATAAATATTTTAAATGGTAATGTTGATGGAGTACCACATTCAATTGTATCTGATCAGGATTTGAGTTTTAACATGATGTTCTAATGTTGTCTTTTGCAATATCCTGAAATAGAGCTTTGTTTTATCACATTGGGGAATATAAATAACATTTTCTAGTATAGGGGAACCATTAAGACCCTATAAGATATGACGATATAATTATTTATGGTTTTGAAATTTGGTTGGTTGAAAAACTTCTTCATGTATTGTTTTTATATAACAAAATCATTCATTGAAACATTTAGATGGATCTTTATGAATCCCTAAATAGAAAAATGTCAACATTTCCAAATGTAAAATGTTGAATTTGTGGAAATAATGAAATTAACATAACCATTATTCATAGAAATATCATATAAATTTATATAAATTTATTAACACATCAGGGTAGTATAATGATGGATGAAAATTTATTCTTACAATCGAAAATCTGATCTGGAATTGGATGTTTGTGATAAAGTGTTTATAAGAATTTATTGATGGAAAAATGAAATTATAATTTTAAAGTACTAAAAAATACCAAGTAATATCCATTACATTGAAATTATTGATCTTGTCAGGATTGTAACATGTTTTTTAGTTCTTCCACCGATCCTCTCCCATGTTCATGTTAAGTTCCATGTGTATATTCTATAGAATTAGACAATAGATAGATGACATGTTTAGAATATTGAGTTCATTCACCTGGAGGAAGACAATTATTTTGAATAAAAACACAATGGAAACAAGTATCCAATATGGAATCTAATATGAAATATGACCACTCACCACATCAATC
The DNA here is from genome assembly GCA_963277665.1 of Viscum album. Lineage (NCBI taxonomy): Eukaryota > Viridiplantae > Streptophyta > Magnoliopsida > Santalales > Viscaceae > Viscum > Viscum album. The sequence continues at coordinate 1,220,193,290 of OY728159.1, forward strand.
TTTTATTGTCAAACAACAAGTTTAGAGAAGCTTCAAATCAATTTGAGGATTTAATGATATAATCATCTCTCTATTTTTTTGTACCAATATGATATAATTTTGATGAAAAAAATAATTTTAAAGGGGTAAAATGTTACACACTAATATTTAATAATTATTTTTAAAAAAATTATTTTCATAGAATGATTTATTACACAAAACATTGAGTTTTAATGTTATAAAATATACTATTAATATAATTGTTCAAACACGCTGGTTACAACCAAGTCATTAAAAATGGGGGTATAAATAGGTAATATTTTATATAAAACATATTTATAATGGATTATTTAATTAAAAAATATTTATTAAAATTTAATTGATTGTTAATACAATTATAATATGTTCTGAATGTACAATTTTATCAAATAAGTATTATTAATATTTTTCACTAAAAATAATTATTTTTTTCAACTTATATATAATCTATTTGAAATAATAAACATCAGTTTTCAAAATATATTATTTAAATTTTTTATTGAGTAAATGTTTTTCAATTCTCAGAAAAGATTATTCATTTAGAGAATAGTGAATGTAATAAAGATTATTAAAAATTTATTTCCATTTTAAAGAATTTATAAAAAAAAATATTTTTTAAAAATTTTTCCAAATTTAAAATAATCATTTTATCTTATTATTAGACCATTTTAATTCCTAATTATTAAATTGATATTAGTTTTTAATTTTAAAACAATCAATTTATATTAAATTTGACTTTTTTGGAAAATAATTATTTCACTGCGTTTGTGGGTATAATTTTATATTATCATTTCCAACAAATGTCAATTGAATATTGGCCAATGGATACCATAATTGGAATATTAATATTTATTAATACTTAATATGGGGAACATTCATTTTTTTATAATTTAATTGTAAAAATGTATGAAATTAATTATTTTATTTATGGTAAAAATATGATTATAGAGACACAAACTAAAATGATAATGGGTAAATATTGTCGAAAAAATATATAATTTAAACATTCAAGCCTAAATTTTCCACATTTATTTTATAAAAAAATAATGGGACATATTGGAACCCTTTGGAATTTGTGAAACATTGGTACATTTTTTTATTTTATGAAATTCTATGTATTTCCTTTCCCCCACTTGTTAAAGGGTACCCCTTATTATTCACTTGAAAAATCCAAAATACATTGGTTAATCGAAGACCATCCCAAATATCATACATAAATACATACTCATATACCATAAGCCTATTATTTATTATAAAACCCGTGTATAATGGGTTTAGGTGGAACTATATTGGGGTTCTCTAAAAAATATGATGGTTCAATCATATTTGATGGATGTAGAGACATATGGTAAGTGATATTTAGTCACACAATTATTTATTGGATAAATAAGAAATATTAATCATTTATTTCCTTTTTGTGATATACATAGTTAAACTTAAATATTTCAAATCCTGGATATCCTTCTACTCATTATATTTAATTTCTTGATTGATATTATGTTTCAATGGGGCATATAATTCAAATGTTTCCAATGTTGAAAAGGATATTTATCTCACATTTATTTTTCTGATCCACAATCAATATTCACCCCTTGTATCATATTTTGGTTTACTAATATAAAATTTAGGTATATTAGGATATATATTATGAAATATATGTTGATTTATATTTCCATCTATGTTTTATTTTTTATAATCAATATGAATTCAAAAGAAACAAAAGTGGTTTTGGATTTATGTCATATTCCCATTATTTATCGGAATTTATTATGATTAGTATTCCAATGATGATATATTTGAATATATCTCTTAGGATCATTAAGTTTATTTCTTCTACTTTTTTATTTTATGAAATAAATGTTATCTTATCATTTTCCTCTCATTTTGAAAAAATGTGCTAATAACATGTTCTTATGAAACAGTCAACATTATTTTACACGTCAGTCCAAAATGATTTTTTAAACTAATTCCATGTATTCATAAAATTTTTATAAATAATATTTTCACAATTATATATGGGATATTCAATGTCAATGTTTCCCATTATTACCTTTTTTATTATTTTTAAATGAATATTCTTATCATTTTTAAAATTATATTATTTTTAAATTTTTTATAAAACGTGAAAAGAGCCCTTGTTTTTTTACATGTATGGAATTATTATAATTATTCACCATCCTAATTGATAAATGTTATAAATTTCACATTATTTTTATTTATTTATTTCTCATGAAAAATAATATTAACAACAATTTTTTGTGAATTTATAATTTTAAAAAACCATTGTCAATGTGAAAATTCTATTTTTCTCAAGAACTATTCCATGTGATATTTCAAATTCATTTTCTATATATGATTAAATAATTGTTACAATTTTAGTAATTAAATGTAATTTTATATTTTGATACCATTTTTATTCATTCATTGAATGCTTAATTATTGATGTGATGAAATTCTTATGAAACTCGTTCCTTTTCCATGAAATAACACATGATGAAATGTTTAGGAAACCCAATTCCATTCATTGGTTCTGATATGATGAATGTTTTTTTTGACCATGTGGAACACATTTGTGTGTTTTTTATAATTGGATGGGTGGTACCTATATCTACATCAAATTTATTTGGATATGTTTTATGTATTATGAGATAATTATCAGAAATAAGCAGATGTGTTGGATTCAGACTGAGGAATTGGAGGATATGTTTGATCCACTATTGAATCAGGTGCTGGTTCTTTCTAATTAATTAAATGAGGAACATATTTTGATAAATTTTATTTTATTATTAAATGTTATTGGATTTTAACCATGAAATATGAAACTGTTTCAATATATATGGTGCTTTACACATATATGACATGAACTTATGGATCATGATGGATTTATAATGATACCACACTCTTATTTTTCATGTATGTATAAATTTTATTTTTTTATTCCATGGATAACATTCACAATCCCTGATATATTTTTTGTGAACTTTTTATGTTATATTTTTAATATTTTAACTTAATCACTATCTATTGCTTTCAGATTCTCTAACATTGATATAATCCTGGTTTACCCTTAGTAAGAATCTCATCTAACCAATTATTATGTTTCCATTCCATAGTTTATATAGAATGGTTTATGTGTTCAATGTCTATGATGATAACTAAATAGTAAGATCATTATGTGGTATGATGAAGAACATTCATTAAATTAGAACAGTAAATTCCAAGTCTCAAGAAAAATAATTCATTATAATTTAATGGTCTGTATTAATGAAAATTATTATATATTCATTCTAAATAATGTAATATTTATTTTTGAAAATTTAAATTAGTCTTATGTTTACCTTTTTAATATATTATATTATTATGTTTATGGATATTTTATAATATAATCAATCCTTATAATTAATCCAACAATATTTTATTATAATAATTTTAAAAAAACATTTAAAGAATAAATATTGTGATATGAAATTTAATGTATTAAAATAGTAAAAATAGAAAATAATTTTACTATAATAGAAAGTTTATTATCTACAAGATCCCCTATAGTTATCACACTCATAAAAGAAAATATAGAAATGAAAATAATATAAGAAAATCAGTATGAGTTTTGAATGTTAAAATATATAGATCATTAATGGATATTGAATTTTAATGATGAATTAATTGAATATTATTTATTAATATGATGTTATGAATACATATTTCAATAATAAATCTAACTATTGGGATATTAATATGACCATTTGAATAGTAACATGATCATTCCAATAGTAATATGGTTATTGGGATAATAAACTGATAGGTAGGATTGTAACATCACTTATTTAATGGTAAAATAATATTTAGGTATCATATGAAATGAGAATATGATATATATATATATATATATATATATCATTTTTGAAGGACCCTGGGACGCCCTGAGAGGGGTGGGGTGAATCAGGGTGACAACTTTTTTTTACTGTGATTGATCTTGTTCCCACGTTTGTAGGAATGTGTTGAACCTGAATGATGAATATGACCAGAAGGAAAACATTCACATGCATAGAGAAGATACAAAACTTTTTATTGGTTCACCACTAAGGGCTACGTCCAAGGAGCATATGCCGACAGGTTTCCGGTCATACCTAATTCCACTAATCTTCACTAGTTGTGGATTAAAATGTTTCGAGAATAGTCACTTTGTCCCAGGATCACTACCTTTACAAAAAGGTTCAGGGATAGCACACTGCGTCCCTCGGGTCACTCTCGTTGACTCTCCCTGTCTCACTAACCTTGGTGATGCCACGATCAGCTTATAGTTGTGAAGGTCTCGTCATCATTGCATAAGAATGAATCCTTTTTCATATGTAGATGCTCTGTTGATGTACACCTCTCACCAGAAGATGGATCTCACTTTGCACTGAGGGTACTGGGCGATATTCCAACTTTTGTGCAGCTTCAAAAGGATATAAGAACTTTAACAACCCCGGTGCGCTTATCCAAGCCTGGCGCACAAGTCAAAATCCCAGCACGCAAGTCACTTGTGTGGTAAAAAATTGGCACGCAGGTGACACCAAACAACTTGCGCGACTCTGCCTCCTTCAACACCAAACTTATTTGACGTTCCTCCTTTAACTCCCCAACTACCTTTGGTCGCGCAACAAACAATTGGCGCACAACCTCTACTTGCGCGTCCCAAAAACCACTTGCGTGACTCAACCACTTGCGCGAAAAGAGCTCGAAAAATCTCTAAGTCATGAAATTTGTTTGAAATGAGGAGGGGTTGACCTGTATTTATTGGCAAACTGGACCCCCTGCGCGGTGGCACGCAAGTCACTCCTTGGCGCGCAAGTCTCGGCGCGCAGCTGATCTCCCCTAGCCTTTGTCGCACAACTCACTTGCGCGACCCAACAAATACTTTCACGACCTTCGTTCCATAGCCGTATTTTGAAGTTCTGTTCTTGGAAAACAATAGGTGTGTAAGTTCCAATCCTCCTAGGTACCGGCGCGCAAGTTCTTTCATGGCGTGCAAGTCCACTTGCACGACCTAACCAACACTTGGGCGACCCTTATTCCTTTGCCATATTTTGATGTTCTGATCCTCAAAAACATATGGCGTGCAAGTTTCCTCTCCTTAAAGTGTACGACGCGCAAGTCCCTTTTCCAAAATCGCTCGTCATCATTTGTTGATTTTTAGGCCCAAAAATTTGGCAAACACAAGGAAACAGCGCCACCTTCAATACTATTGTCTGCTTGAACTGTATGATCTCTTTGCTAGTACACATTCTAAACTTCCACTGAGGATTGACAATAGACACAAACCATACTCCAAATCATGCATAGAAGACCATGGTTCCAACAATCTCCCCCTTTGGGTTTGTTGGCAATAAGAAAATAAATTCAAAAGATCTCCATCTATGTGAAAACCAAAAACGCAACAATCAATTCAGCCAACACTCTAAGTCTACGTGAGCAATGCTCGGTGTAGAAAACAAGAGAGGAATATTGAATTGGGTTCTAGAGTTTTGGAAGTCTCAAAGATTCTAATCACAGAAGCATTACTTCTAGTGTTTTCCTTCTCATTCTTCACATCACAGACGCATAACTTGCCTGAATTTATTCCTTTCTCCCCCATTGACAATAAATCCACAGACCAGTAATTTGTTCAACGTTCAGCTCAAACCATACTCCTCCTGGATAGTATCTCCCCCATAAACCTGCATCATAGTCATAAATAGATAAAAACAATTATAAAAAATGGGGAGAGGGGTAATGCGTAACCTCCATATGCACTGGGAGGTGGCTGAACACCGAGGTTCAACCGATGCTTCTCAAACACAGCCGCGGATAGTGGTTTGGTTAGGATATTAGCCATTTGCTCATCAGTTCCCACATGATCCATTCTAAGCACCCCTTGTTCAATTTTTCTTTGATAAAGTGATACTTGATTTCAATATGTTTCGTACGAGAATGATGAACAAGATTCTTTGTATGATCAATTGCGCTCTTGTTATCACAGTAAATCACAATTGGTTGTTTAACCTCATCAACAATATCTGTTAATTGTTGCTTAATCCATATCAGTTGAGTACATGCCTTTGTGGCAGAGATAAACTCCTCTTCAGCTGTATTAAGAGAAGTACTTTCTTGTTTCTTACTCAACCAACCAACACATTTCTACCCAATATAGAAAACTCCACCACTAGTGGACTTTCTTTCAACTACATCACTAGCCCAGTCAGCATCAGAAAACGCTGATAAATCACTGTCCCTACCTGCAGCAAAAATAACCCGAAGTTATGTGTACCTTGAATGTACTTCATGATTCTTTTTACTACTGCCATATGTTCCTCCTTTGGATTACTCTGAAAGCGGGCCGCAAGGCATGTGGAAAAGACAATATCTGGCCACGTCGCTGTCAGGTACATTAGGCTCGCAATGATCCTCTTGTACATGGTAGGATCTACAGAGTCCCCATCCACATGCTTTCCAAGTTTAGTTCCTACTACAATCAGAGTTGACATTGGTTTGGAGTCTTGCATATTAAACTTCTTCAGTAGCTCTCTTGCATATTTTTCTTGAGAAATGAATGTGTATTACTTCTTTTGAATTACCTGCAGCCCCAAGAAATATGTGTGCTCCCCAATCATAGACATTTCAAATTCTGATTTCATGTGGTTTGCAAATTTGTCCACTGATTTCTGCCTGCTACCACCGAATATGATATCATCAACGTACACTAGAACCATGAATTGATCTTTTGGAGAATTCTTTACATATAGATTGTGATCAAATCCTCCTATTTTGAATTCCAACTTCTTGAGATATGAATCATGCCATGAGTTCCACGCCCATCGTGCCTACTTCAAACCATATAGAGCTTTCTTCAGTTTGCAGACCTTTGTTTCATCAGTACCCAAGACAAATCCCACTGGTTGTTCAATATAGACTTCTTCTTCGAGTACACCATTCAAGAATTATCTCTTGAAATCCATTTGATATACTTTATATCCTTTTTGGAGTGCCATGGAAAGGAAAATCCTGACAGACTCCAGTATAGCCACCGGAGAAAAGGTTTCTTCAACATCAATGCCTTCAATCTGGGAGTATCTTTTTTATACCAGTCGTGCCTTGTTTCTGATGACACATCCATGTTCATCAAACTTATTTTGGAAGATCCATTTGGTACCAATAACATTGTGACCATCAGGTCTCTAGAAAAGATCACATGTCTAATTCTTGTCAATCTGATCTAATTCATCATTCATGGTTTTCACCTATGATTCATCATTTGTAGCTTCTCTGAATGAGGATGGCTCTACAACTGATAGAAATGATGATTGCGTGTTATTCCTCATCCTTCTTGTTTGAGTGGGTTCACTCATGTCCTCTATTATGTTGGATGGATCAATCTCAGCTCTTCTATTTCTCCTTTGAGGTTCAATAGCATTCTCTTCTGCCACAGTTTCTTCTTCTGATTCTTCTTCTGATTCAACATCATAATGTGACTGCTGAGTGTTTTGAACAACTTCTTCTATTTTTGCATTTGTATTTTCATCACGTTCACTTTCTTCTTGACATTCTATCACATCAGCATATGGCGTCCTTGAAGCATTTGTGATTTTCTCTTCAATTATCTTAATATCACTGCATTCCACAATCCTTCCTAAACTCTTGTGGAAAAATTTGTAAGCTTTGATGTTCATTGAGTAACCGAGGAAAATCCTTCATCTGCATTGTCGCCATATTTCCATTGATTTACTTCTTTGTTCCTGATAAAGCATTTACTTCTAAAGACACGAAAGTATTTTAAAGAAGGATTCCATCCATTCCATAATTCATATGGTGTCTTCATCTCACCCATATAAAGTTCTGTTCGATTCTGAATGTACACTGCAGCTTGAACAGCCTCTTTCCAGTAATGTCGTGTAATATGACTCTTAATTGGCATAGTTTATGCCATGTTGTTCACCTATCGATTCCTACGTTCAACAACTCCATTTTGTTGTGGAGTTCTCACAACAACTACCTCATGTTGTATCCCATGCTTCTCTATATAATTTTCAAATTCAATGGATGTGTATTCTCCTCCATTGTCAGATCGCAACACTTCGATTGTTCGTCCAGTATTATTCTCAGCGATTCGCCGATATGTTTTCACGCCGTCAAGGATTTGTCGTTTCCTGTGAATGACCATCACACATACCATTCTACTGTAATCATCTTTGAAAAGGACAAAGTACCTTTCTCCATGAGTTCCAGAAACATTTAGTGGCCCACATACATCTATATGAATCAGATCAAAAAGGTGAGATGCCCTTTTCTTCTTTGGTCGATATGAACTGCAGACCAGCTTCCCACGAATTCAAGCATCACAAGATTTTTCACTCTAACGCTTCAGGTTGGTAATGTCCATGACAATTCACAATTTTGATATTTTCTCCATGTTTTGTTGATTGATGTGTCCCAGTCTCTGATGCCACAAATTGTTTTCTTCTTCAATAGTCATGTAACATACATTTTCTTCACTATCAACCTGATACAAGTTGCCTTCTGTTATGAATCCATTCATAAGTAAATTTCTTATCTTTCCCTTGATAGTGCAGCCTTTATGATTAAAAGTAACTATAAGTCCCGAGTCATAGAGCTGACTCACGCTGAGTAGATTATGACGTAGGCCATCTACGTAAAGGTCTTCAGTCTTCTTTAGTTCTCCATTAGCTAATTCGGTACTTCCACTACCTTTGATTTTCAGAGCCCCATCATTACCAAATCTTACTGTACCATCAAACATCCTTATGATATTCGTTAGTAGGCCAGCATTACCTGTCATATGAGCTGAACAACCGCTATCCAGAATCCAGGTACTGTTGTTCTTTGTAGCTTTGAGGGCCACCTCTGCAAGGTTGGACTTCTCAATCTTCTTCCTTTCCTTCCTTGAGACATTGGATTGAGTATATAGAACTGATGGAATTTCAATTATCTCTTCCGCATACCCAGGTTCTTCATAGTAGAAATCATCATTTAGAGGCGAAAACCTGTTTGAATGAGCAACACTGTCTTGCTGACGAGACTTGAATTGTCTTGAACTCCGGTATGAGGTGTCTATGTCCCTTCTCTGCCTTCAATTAGCGGCCTTATGAACAAAGTTAGAACAATGATAACAATATCCATAGAAATTGTTTCTTCTATAAGAATTAGGATATAAATTTTTCTCCTTTGTTGAACTTCTATATCTTCTCTATTCAGATAGATTCTTGCCTCTTCTCAATAAGACATGGTATGGCCCAGATAGCCACAGAACTGAAACTTCATGAGAAGAAATGTCTCCTCAGTTGAATTTCTCCTAACACCTTCTTCCTTTGGAGAATAGTAAGACTGTATGTCATTTCTGAATGTTTGAGGATAATTTTCAGTTCTCCTTTTAGTTTGGATTGAGGGTTCCCTTTTCGGCACTTTAGGTAACGTTTCAACATGTTCAACTTTCATCTTATCTTTATTTTGGATCTTTTCACTTCCAGCAGTTGATGTATCAGCCTCACAGCCAATTCCACTCTTTCCCATTCAAGCGGGTCTTTGATCACACAAGATTTTTCTAACCCCATCTAAACCACACTTGGCTCTTGCTAGTAATTCTGCATCTGAGAATCTTCCAAACTGTATTTTCTTCCTTGATTCTTTTGGAATTGATTTAGTCTTTAGTTTACTCATTATATTAAAAACATCCTCCACAAGACCCTCAGTACTCTTAGATTTTTCATCAAGTCTGGAGGTGAGGTCATTGATGACCTTTGCCTTCTCTTCAATTCTCAGCATCAGATCTACTACATCATCATTGCTTTCAATTATTTTAGACTGTACCTTCACAAATCCATCCAGTCATTCAATTTCATCTTTAAGTTGATCAACGTATTCAGTTGATTCTTCTACAATTTATTTCCACTTATTGCAACTCTTACATTTAATCTTAAGATTACTAACGGCATCCTTAAGTTGCATATCGGGATCTACACAAGTTCTTAGTTGTTTTTCTCCCCTAGTATCTTCTGACTTTTCAAAAGTGGCCATCATAGAAGCATGGTTCCCAGTTTTGAATTCCGGTTCTTCTTCATCACAGAATTCATTATCATCTTCTTCCTCTTCATAGACAAAACTCTTCTTTTTCATTTTCTTTCCATATTTGAAGTCTCCCTTTTTGAAGAACCTGCTCTGAGGCTTCTCGAAGCATTCATATTCACTATCTTCATCATTTATCTTTCTTAAGCTCTGAGAGGCAATGTTCCCAACTTTTCCACAACGGAAACATGTGAGAGGTAACTTCCCTTTGAATTTCCCTTTCCCCTTCTGGAACTTCTTTGCAATGAGAGAAAGAATTTCATTTTCATTGTCATATTAACTTCTACTATCTTTTGAGATTTTTAATTTATCCATGGATTTGAATGCCATTTTATTGCTCACACGAGTTTTAGTATCTTCTGGTTTGACTCTCATTTCATATGCTACCAAGCTGCTCAGTAAATCATCTAGAGAAAGTTTTGAAATATCTCATTCCTCAAGAGCTGACACCTTTGCATTGTACAGATGTGGAAGTATTCTTAACATTTTCTTTACAATATCAATGTCTTTGATTTTTTCTCCTAGACCCCGAATTGCTCCAACCACTTCAGTAATTCGATTGAAGAAAGAGTCTGCATTCTCTTCTGGATGCATTTTCATATCATCAAACCGATTGTGCAGCACTTGCAGTTTCACCTCCTTCACTTTGCTATCTCCATCATAAATATTCTCGAGTTTATCCCACATTAATTTTGATGAGGGGAAATTCATCACCTTTAGGTAGATCTGATCAGAAAGGGCTGCAGTGAGTGCATTTTGTGCTTCAGCATCTGCATCAAGAATTTTCCTGTCGGTTTCAGTCATAGCCAGCCCTGTTGGATTACTGACTTGTATTCCTTGCACATTAGAAATGAGAACTTCCATTCCGTGAGATCTTAGATGAGATCTCATCCTGTTCTTCCAGATCTGGAAATTTATTCCATCGAAGTGAGGGACTCCCCTGACATTGACTGCATTCTCCATGACGAAAAAAGGACAGATTCAACACCAGCAACCATTACCCTCTGATACCAATTGAAGGCCCCCAGGACACCCTGAGAGTGGAGGGGTGAATCAGGGTGACAACTTTTTTTTAATGTGATGGATCTTGTTCCCACGTTGGTAGGAACGTGTTGAACCTGTATGATGAATATGATCAGAATGAAAACATTCACATGCACAGAGAAGACACAACACTTTTTACTTGGTTCACCACTAAGGGCTACGTCCAAGGAGCATACACCGACAGGTTTCCGGTCGTACCTAATTCCACTAATCTTCACTAGTTGTGGATTAAAATGTTTCGAGAACAGTCACTCTATCCTAGGCTCACTGCATTTACAAAATGGTTTAGGGATAGCACACTGCGTCCCTCGGGTCACTCCCATTGACTGCCCCTGTCTCACTGCCGTTGGTGATGTCACGATCAGCTTATAGACGTGAAGGTCTCGTCATCATTGCATAAGAATGCATCCTTCGTCATATGTAGATGCTTGGTTGATGTAAAACTCTCACCATAAGATGGATCTCACTTTGTGTTGAGGGTACTGGGCGATATTCTAGCTTTCATGCAACGTCAAAAGGACATAAGAACTTTAACAACCCCGGTGCGCTTATCCAAGCCCAACGTGCAAGTCACAATCCCAGTGCGCAAGTCACTTGCCCTGTAAAAAATTGGCGTGCAGGTGACACCAAGAAACTTGCGCGACTCTGCCTCCTTCAACACCAAACTTACTTGATGTTCCTCCTTTAACTCCCCAACTACCTTTGGTCGCGCAGCAAACAATTGGCGTGCAGCCTCTACTTGTGCGACCCAACAACCACTTGCGCGACTCAACCACTTGCGTGTAAAGATCTCAAAAAATCTCTATGTCTTGAAATTAGTTAGAAATGAGGAGGGGTGAACCTGTATTTATAGACAAACTGGACCCTCTGTGCGGCGGCGTGCAAGTCACACCTTCGCGCGCAAGTCTCGGCGCGCAACTCATCTCCCCTAGCCTTTGTCGTGCAACTCACTTGAGCGACCAAACCAATACTTTCACGAACTTATTTCCTTAGCCATATTTTAAATTTCTATTCTTGAAAAAAAAATAGGTGCGTAAGTTCTAATCCTCCTAGGTACCGGCGCACAAGTTCTTTTATGGCGCACAGGTCCACTTGCGTGACCTAACCAACACTTGCGCGACCCTTATCCCTTTGTCGTATTTTGATGTTCTGATCCTAAAAAACATATGGCACCCAAGTTTCATATACTTCAAGTGTACGGCGCGCAAGTCCCTTTTCCAAAATCACTCGTCTTCATTTGTTGATTTTTAGGCCCAAAAATTTGGCAAACACTGGGAAATGGCGCCACCTTCAATATTGTTTTCTTCTTGAACTGTATGATCTCTTTGCTGGTACACATTCTGGACTTCCACTGAGGATTGACAAGAAACACAAACCATACTCCAAATCATGCATAGAAGACCATGGTTCAATCAATTTTATATGTAAATAATTGTTTTAAAAATGATAACATAAACATATATTTTTTACAACATGAATTATTTGTTTGTATTTTAAAAAATTTTAAATATTTAAATGAATATCTATTTTTATAAAATGAGTTTAGAAATCATTTTGGTTTTGTATTATAATGTCAATTTATTTTAATGAGACCACAAATAATATATATATGTGTATATAAAATGATCGAAATATTGAAATTGATAATTTGAATAAATAAGGGAATTTCATTAACCAAATAAATTTCTCATATTTCGATTTATTTTCAAAAAAGTTATTACAATTTTTAATTTAAACTTTGGAAATTAGTATAACTGAAATTATTTAATTTTCAAACATAGTTTCGTATTTGGTGAATAATAAAATAAAAATAAATATGATATTTAATAATATAATAAAATAAAATGAATTTTTCATTCATGAATGATGAAATAACCTACTTGTTCAAAATGACATGCACTATTTAGTTTATATTTACACAATAAATAAATATTATTGGTATTATTATGTCCAAATAATTAACTAATGATTAAAATATTGGAAAACAATCATTTCCTCCCCTTATAAATACCACCCACACAATCCCTTCAGCAGAAACATTACATCCTTGTACATTCACAAATCCATTCTCAGTTCAAATCATAATACACTCCCCAATGTTTTAGCCAATATATTTTAATGGAAAGGACAATCAATGATTCTCTAAGTGTAATCCTATGAGGATAAATCCAAGGGATAAAGTAATAACCTAAAATGAGTACCTTATTATTCTATTCCTCAACATACTAGAAATAAACAACATTGGAAATTTCATTAAAACTCTATTATAAAATATATTATTGTAATTGTATCGTGTTAATTGAATATCAATCATAAATCAAATTCACTTATCCAATTATTCCATAAATGAGAGCATTGTTCATATTATATCGGTTCACCGCCTCTATGCATAATGAACTTCATCCACATTATAACCATCATAATAGGTTTAAATTCATATAAAATCGATAAAAATGACCTCAATATATAACATATTAAACATAAAATTTTGGAATATTTATATTCCCATCATATTAAATAAAATGAAACATTTTCTTGATGGTCCATATAGAATATTGAATAAACAAACCATATATATTTGTTGTTCAATAAAAAAATCATCCATATTTGATAACACAAATTTTCTCATGGGACTATTTCAGTTTATGTATATTCATGAATACCATGTCATTTCAGTTTAGGTGCTTTTGTCCCATGTGAAAATAACATCAATATTTATACATAAGTGATCCTCCAATGGAAGCATTATACGAGAACAATTTTAACAATAAAAATGAAAAATATATCTCATATAAATGTTTATAAATTATTACAATAAAATTAACCTAAATAAAACATTATTGGAAAATGTTTTTTATTTAAGTAACTAATGAATTGAATATTATTTTTTTGGAAATTATGTGAATTTCATGAATCATTTGAGAACATAAGGTAAGGGATCTCTCCAAAAAACCAGTTTACATTTTCTCATGTACTTTATCCCTTTAACTAACATTACACAACTATTTGATGTTATAAAATGATTCCAAATTAAATAAATAAATATATATATATCAAACATATTTACCTACAATATTTTCTATTCTATTTATGGGGTAATACATGAAAAAAGTTCGATTTAAAAAATTTTCATTAGAATCAGACCCAATTATGTAAAAAATTGTATCCCTTAATCGTTTACTGTAATTATCATTTAATAACATTATTCCCAGTTAATATATATATATATATATATTGAGATATATACTATTGAAATTAGATATTAACATCAATAATTTGCAATTCCTTCGTTTATATGTAATATTAAGAAAATTTCACATGATTTTGATGTGAGGAAGGAATATTTTTCACATTTCATTACATTCGTAATTTTAATGTTTATAAATTTTGATCAACATATTTTTCAGAAAAATAATAATTTACATGTTCTGATGGGTGAACACATATAGAACTCCAAATCATTGGATAATTTTTTGGTCTCATGAGATGTTATATAAGGGATTAGGTAGTAAACTTAATTAATTATGGGACTCTATCAAACATGAGATGTTGTAATTGTAGTTAACCTTGAAAAATATATATTATGTGATATACACTTTTAATTCAAATATTTTAATGATCCAATGACACCACATTCATTAAGTTGTTCTCTAATTTCATTATTCATGGGCACACATTTATTATTATCATTTTATGACATCCAAACCAATGTTAAGCTATATTACCTTATTTATTTCCATAATGGGATTTAAATATCACCCATTTCACTAATTTATTCTCCAAGTAAACCAATATAGTTTTTCGATCACAAATTAATATAGGATGATGTTTAGGATAATTGATATATTATAAAAATTAGTTCCTTGTGGATGTTTAATGTACATAATCTTCCAAATACACAAGCTATCTTGATCATTTGGTTGCATTTAATTGAATATTTTTATTAAAATGATGAAATAATTTTTTTAAATGGTTATGACCTCTATAATTGGTATAAATAAATATTCGAGTTATATTTTTGGACTAATGCCAGAATAATTTTCAGAAAGCCTTAATTATAATACTAATTATTTTAGAAAATCAAAAAATTTGTTTATGTAAAGTGTGAGTGGTTTCAAAGAATTACATCTCTTCTTGGATTATGTAGTAGGTCATGGATAGAGAGAAATTATGCCTTGGGTTAATAAACTAGAAAGAAAACAATGGTTGTTAAATTAATCATAGTCTAGTGCATGATAGATAATCCTTATCACACATTATGATTAGCACTCATGAAAGATATTCTTTGGAAAATGAAAAAAAATATTTATGAACCATTCTGAAAAACATGAGTAGATTGTTATAACAGAAAATAGAATAGGGAAATTAACATGGATAACCTTGATTTAATCACATTGAATCATACATTATGATATATATGACTTTAGTATGTTATTCCATATGTAATCATAGTTTCTTTTTTATATCATTATTGGTTTATGTATTCATATCATTATAAGTTGTTATATTTATAAAATCTAGAAAAAATAAAATAGTGAATATTGTAATAATTATCCGTTGTTCAGAAATTAATTTAAAAAATGAATACATTTGTATTAATTAATTAATTGCATTAATGTTTAATTAAACTAATAAAACACCCCCATAAAACATTTGGTTTTAGTATCTATTAGAATAATAAATTGAGTAATTATTTCATCCCAAGTATATAAATCATCCTTGACCAATGTTAATGGATTTAACCTCCAAATGAATATCATTATAATTCTATTAGTGAATATTTACTGAATATTATTCATGTAATGGTATACTTATATAATTGCAACATTAAATGTCTATAGCGAGAGATCAATCTTCACATCATGAGTTATCCTATGATTCTACACATTTACAGAGATGATGAAGAATTCCCTTTGTATTCTTCATGTCATGTGATGATATTATTTACTGGTGATATAGAATATTTCTCATAGTTTATTTAAAAAAATAGATAACCTTTCTTGATGTCATACCCATTTTGGATGACTATATTTATATATTGCTTTAACATATTCCTAGTTTTCCTCTTGACATAGAGGTTGAGTTATTATGTGCCCATTTACGTGGATCTCATACAATATCAAATCCTACTTATAAAAATAAAACTATGGATTTGGAAGAACTGAATAATAAGTTACAATAGATTCTTGGAAAGGTTTTTATACACCCTTATGCTTCAATGTGAGTGGAATAAGTCATCTTCTTCATGAAAAAGGATTTTTCAACATGACATCGATTTGATTATCATGGACACAAAAAAATTATTTCAAAAAAAAATAAATTTTTATATATTTATGAATTAACTAATCTACAATGCATGTCAATGTATTTACCTTATGTGGACCTTAATTCCAGATATCACTAAATTATGATGAGGTAGAATGATATTCCACAAATTTAATTTCGAAAAATGTATAATCATTGTGAGTTCGTAGTGACTCTCATAGTACAAAATAATAATATAGAAATATTTATGGAAATAATTAAATGACAATTTAGAGATTACCATAAAAATGTTTCATATTATTTATAGATGGTATTATGATATATTACAAGAACATGGAGAAGAATTTGTTGATTTTGAATACTATGAGCCTTTTTGAAATTAGAGTTATGTGAGGTAATATAAATTTATTTTATTTATACAAAATGTACAAATCATGTGGAATTTTATTATAAAAAATAGATATCTATGGTTCCGTCAATTAAATTTTAAATCGATTAGTAGTACATACCTTTATTTTTAATTGACAACCATAGATTCTCTGTACAATGAGGAAATTGAAATGATATTTGATAAAAATATTTTGATTAAAAAATAACGTACCTAAGATAAAATTGATTTGAATAAATATTCCATAGATTTATAAATATGGAGGCAGAATAAAAAAATTTAAAAAAACGTATTATCAGTGCACTAGTCCTCACACTACCCTAAAGTGTTGAACACTATACTCAATAATGTGATGATTAAAAGATGTTATTAGTCCTTTAACTAATAAAACATGATAAGGTGATAGACTATAGATCATGTATGATCAAATTTCACCAGAATAGTTATCCAAAACATTATTTTTTTATGCTTGTACTGATATTTGGATTGAAAATGTATTGGATATATCATTGTGTGGAAAGTGTGAAATTAATTAGATCATAAGATATTCACATATATATTATAATGGTATGAGATAAATATATACCCATGAAGATAATTATATGTGATCATTGAATAATATTTCTCAATCCCCAACCATTCTTTTAATATAAATAAAATGATATATTCTCTATGTAAAAATAATCAAATAATCAAATAATCTAATAAATGATAATAATTGAGAATGATCAAATAATCTCATTATTGAAAATTATTTAATCGGTGAAATAATATTAGAACATCAACATTAATTTATCAATCAATTTATCAAAAATCCAATTTAGAGAAAATAATATATTTTTGAAGGGATGATGTGTAAATAAAGAAAAATAATGATGCAATAATAAAAGGGAAATACTAGAGTTTCAATATTGAAAAAGGATTTGTACAGTGTAGACTTGATTATGGGTTCTAAAAAATACTTATATAATGAGGGTAATGATAAATGATGCACATATCTCAACCATGTACGAATAGCCATGGAGAAATAATATGTGTCAAGATCTCAAAAAGAACAAGTGGTGGGGAAATATAAATAAGGAGATAACTGAATATACATTAAAATATATATTATATATGATTTTAATGTTACATCCCAAGTATTTAATGAATAATAGATCTTTTTATCTATGTCTATTAATTAAGTAGATAGTGTTTTAGAGGCTTAAAATGATAATAAATACTATCTTAAACATGGAATACACTAATATTTTTTAAAAGATTGTTTTACTGTTTTTTGATAGAAAACCATTTTAAATATATCTTTTGACAATTTTATGAGCTATTTTTGTCAAAATAAACTTATTCTTTATTATTGGGACATAAAAATTTACTTTTTGTGAATTTTTGGTATTTTTCTGACAATGTTCATTTTTTAATGAATAGTGAAAAATACTGCATTTTACATCAAAACTGCTTTTTAATCTAATTTATTTATATGATTAGATTATATTATGAATTTTTTTTAAAGTGAAATTAGAATATATTTTCACCATTTAATCCAATGGTGGTCGATCGAATCAATTTCACTTTGAAATTGGACTTAAACTAGTGTCAATCTTTTGATACTTATTGTTTCATAAAAACACGATATTTATCATGACAACGGGAATTAATTACTAATTTAATTAATGTGACTTATATGTTTTAAATTTTGTAAAATAGACTTCATTTTTTAATTTGTAATATCAAATATAGCTTAGGGTGAATTTTTGTTAATTTTCTAAAAAACTTCAATTTTTTATGAATAGTGAAACCACTAAGTTGTACTTATAAAAACTGATTTTTGCGTTTAAATGAAATTTTGCCATCATTGTGTTTTGAATTTCAAAAATCTGACATACATGTTTGTCATTAAGATGTAAAATGTGGTTCGATGGGACTAAAATATTTTTTTTGGTGAATAGTAACTTATTAAGTTTTTAATCGCGATTAGTGGTAATTTGTGTAGTTTAAGGTAAAAATAATGTTTTAATAGTATGAGATGAGCTTGAAACATGTCATACCCTCATTGGATGTGTTATGACCGACTACGAAAAGCCATGGGTCAACTTGGGGACCCCATGGAGCCACTTTTCTTGGGAAATGACATAAATAACTTTTTATTTAATGTTAAAGTAAAAATGACACAAACATGAGTTATGTTACTAAAACAATTTTTATATGTAGTTATAAAAGTCATATTTTTGACTATAAATATTCATTAGAAAGATAAAAATATTTCCTACATCATAGTATGTTTTTTTATAATTTTTAGTCATTAAATAAATTAAATTATTTATGACATCATGGTGATGCAGCGATGACCTCATTATTTAACGATTTAAATAAAATGGAAAGATAATGTAAAATCTAATACCTACACATGTCCAAATCCAATTGGATTAGTGGAATTCTAACCCTTATCACCTTATCCTAGAATTATATCAATTTGGGTCCTTTTGAATCCGAAACTCATTTTAAAATAAAGTAACTGATCTTTACTTTCCAAGAGTGCCCCTCCTCTCCTCTTATAAAAGGCCCCAAACTCTACCTCCTTACCCACACTCCCAAAGCCTTTGGATCAGCCAACCCCTGACCATTTTGTCTCTCCACTTCCCTATCATACTCCTTGAAGCCTCAATTTGGGCAGAAGTCTTCCCCAGGAAGCCTTTGAGCTCAACCAAAAGGGTGTTACCCGATTTTAAGGTAATGTCTTCTTTTGAGTCCTTTTGTTTTCTTTTGCTTCTCCAACCCCCTAAACTCTTTTTATTATTTTATTTTGTAAAAAATAAAGTATATTCAATATACTAGGATGTTTTTATAAAAAGTATCCGTGCTACACTTACACACACCTACATCTAATGGTTAACGAGCATACTCTTTCCGTGGATGGAGAATTTATGCCTCCTGAAACGATGATTGTTCAACATTCTTTTAACACCTTCAAAGGTGGCCATTAAGATGTCACTATAATTATATATGATATAAAATATGTTTATGTTTTCCTTAAGCTTCGGTATTTTTCATTTTGGGTATACCTTTATGGTTACCATTATGGGTAAACGCGATATCTTCATTTAAGGAAGTGTGGAGTACCGCCCCCTCAAAGTGATTTGATTCGTTAAATACCATATGTGGGACATATAAAGGATGGAACTATGATATTATATATGATATTATACTGGAATTATAATATACATTTATATAATTATTATTCAATTCTATTAAATACGAAATAGAAATGAAAGTAGCGTTCATGCGTACGTACGGCTTACCGTCTCCATGAATGGTGCATTTCATTTCTTACCTCTAAATGATTATGTAATATTATAAATGCATGAATGTACTGGATATATATGACATATATGATATCTACATCATGAATACCATTGTTGATATAATGGGTACATGAACAACTTGTAATTATAAAGGGCTTATTTTTTACTCAATACCAATGATCGTTAAAACGACTGTTATTAACTTAAATAATAACATAGTGTTCATGACATGGAAATAAGTGATATAAAAAGAATAATGAACTTGAAAAAGGTTCTTAAACAAGTAGAAATTAACTCACGTTTATTATTCTAGAGATTAAAGAATGATCGAGTCAAGTCGGACCTGAGGTATGGGGCTTCGTCTCAATCTCCTTTCATTGAGGCATATTTTGTTTTATACACAACCTTCTTTTATACGGTGTATAAACCCCTTTGACTTTTACATTTATCCAAAAGGAATATTTTTTATACGAATCATTTTACTAAACGACAAAAGGGAATGTTTTTGTCATACGTATGCGGCGACAACGACTTCTCCCCCGCTGTGACCGTTATTTGAGTTTCGGCTTCCTCTACAAGCCATACCTTATTTTTAAAAGAAAAATAAATACCATGTTTTAAATTTCTTTTATTTTGGTATTGAAAATGGTTTTCAAAATGTTTTTATATCAATGTGTTGTATTGATATATTGTGATTGAAAGGTGGAAATGTTATGTTTCGTTTATGCATGTTTTATGTGATTCGATAATGTTGAGGTTCTTGGGCATTATTATGAAGACGGGTGGTTCTGTGATAAACTAAGGGCGGGTGATCCCGATATTGCTCTCCAATGATTTGGGTAACGCGAAGGAGTGAAACGTTAAGGTTTCTCAGAAGAGATTTAGTGAATATGCTGTGATGGGTATTCCAAACGTAACCAAGAGGGTTACTCCCTACGTAAGGATGTTATGAATGCCTCAAGTTACCTTTATGTCTTATGATTTCTATGATTTATTCATGATTTGATGAGGTATGTTAAAGTGCTTATGTTTAATGGGTAAAGTATGATTTCATTCTTATGTATATATGTACCCATGTTTCCTTTCCATATTTTTATATCCCTTACTGAGCTTTTTATGCTCATCCCAAGTTTTTTTGAAATTTTTTTCACACGTCAAGGGAAAGGTACATGATATGGTGATAGTTTCAAGGAAGTGTCAAGAAATAATCCCTGTTTTATTTTAAATGTGTTTTCATTGATGGGAATGAAGAATACTATCTTTATGTAACCACTTTGTTTATATGTGGAATGTAATGCAAGTTTTATGATCTAATTCTCTAAAACTCTAAACCCGAAAAGATCCTCAATGTGTAATCTCGTAATAACTCATGATTAAGTAAGGTTTAAGGCTGGGGCCTTATAGTTGGTATCAGAGGTCGGTTTAGATAACTTTAGGAGTTAGAATTCTATTAAATGATTTGTTCAGAATGGTTTTCCATAGAGGAAACAGGGAAGCAGTGCTAGGAAGGCATATAGAAGGAAATAACCTTCCGAATCAGCATCCTAAGATGGTCGAAATTGGAACTGAACAGTTTGTTGCAGTAATGGCGCAGTTGACTCAAGCGATAAATGGTGGTGGTATCCATGCAAGAGATCAGCCAGATCAACTGTAGAGGAACATGTCAGGGGTGGAACATTTCATGAGGCAACATCCCCCATCATTCAGAGGATCATCTGACCCTGTGTTAGCTGAATGGTGGATTAAAGCACTGGAGAAGATTCTCGATGTCATGGGGTGTTAAGACAATCAAAAGGTTAGTCTTGCTATTTACCGTTTGGAGGGTGAAGCAGATCAGTGGTGGTCGATGGTTAAAAATATCAGGGACGCTGATGAGATTGATGCTCTCGACTGGGATGAATTCAAAGGTATGATTCTTGAGAAGTATTTTCCGAAGGCTGTATTACTTAGGATGGAAAAACAATTCTTGTAATTGAGGCAAGAGGAAGACTTAGTGGCTACCTATGAAGAAAGGTTCACTCGATTGGCAAAGTATGCTGCAAATTTTATCCGAGACCTTGATAGTAAAATCAATCGTTTTTACTCAGGATTAAAGATGAAATATCAAAGGGCATTATCTTCTCGTGAGTTTAAAAGTTATGAAAAGCTTGTTCGATGTGCTGAGAAGGTGGAAATGGAGTTTGTCGATGATCAAGTTTTCTATAACAACCAATAGAAGAAGAGACCAAGGTGGCAGGAGAAAGGTAAGAATTCTTCAAAAAAGTCTGATGGTAAGAAATCTAAGTTTCCAGTTTGTGATAAATGTGGAAAAAGGCATGATGGGGAATGTCTTCTGAATTCTGGAAAGTGCTACCGATGTGGTAAGATGGGACATAAGGCTCGTGATTGCACTGAAAAAGGTCAAGGTGAAGGTAAGACCAAATTTGATTTACAGTTAGTGAAATGTTTTATGTGCAATGAGATGGGTCACTATGCAAATGAGTGTCCGACAAAGAGCTCGAGTGATGGGAAGCAGTTAGACTACAAGCAGAAAGGGGTGGTGAAATCCTTTGCAACTACTTCAGCAGATGTCGTGCCATCAAATGAAGTTTTATCAAGTACTTTGTTTGTTTTTTCAGATTATTCCAGTGTGTTTTTTGATTCGGGGTCTGCACATTATTTCATCTCTAAAACCTTTTCTAGTAAAATGGGAATTCCATCTAAAGAAATGACTCCTGAACTTTTGGTAAAAACACCTGGGGGAAATGTTGAGGCAAAAATAATTTATAAGAATCTTCCTATCCTTATCTGTGGAAAGAACCTACTTTAAAACCTTATTGTTCTACCTCTATTAGAGTTTGATGTTATCCTGGGTATGGATTGGCTCTCTATTTACCATGATAAGATTGATTGTAGAGCTAAAGAAGTTTCTTTTCAGAAAGACTTTCAGTTTGTTTACAAGAATGAACCCTTACTGTTGATAACTTATCAAGACGCCGAGAAACTTGTAAAATATGGAAATGAATGTTACCTTGCACACATCGTTGAAAATAAAGGAAATGTTCAGATTAATGATGTGCCAGTGGTAAATGAGTATCCTGATGTTTTTTCTGATGAGTTTCCTTGAATAATACCAGATCGGGAATTTGAATTTACTGTCGACTTAGTTCTTGATGCTAAGCCAATTTCAAAACCCCCTTATCGAATGGCTGAAATTGAACTTTTAGAGTTGAAGGAGCAATTGCAAGATTTATTAGAGAAAGGTTTCATTCGACCTATCACATCACCATTGGGTGCTCCTGTTTTATTTGTTAACAAGAAAGATGGTTCAATGAGACTTTGCATTGATTATAGATCCTTTAATAACATCACTGTTAAGAACAAATATCCTTTGCCTCATATCGATGATTTGATTGATGAGCTCTAGGGAGCTCAGTATTTTTCAAATATTGACTTGAGATCGGGGTACCATCAGCTGAAGGTAAAGGAAGTAGACGTTCCGAAGACCGCGTTCTGTATAAGATATGGCCATTATGAATTTGTAGTAATGCCTTTTGGGCTAACCAATGCACCTGCTGTATTCATGGACTTAATGAATATAATTTTCCATGAGTTCTTAGATAAGTTTGTGGTGGTTTTTATTGATGATATTTTGGTGTTTTCTAAAAGTAAATAAGATCATGAAAGACATTTAAGGGTTATCTTTCAAACCTTAAAAGAAAATAAATTGTATGGGAAATTCAGCAAGTGTAGGTTTTGGTTGCAAAAAATTTATTTCCTTGGTCACATTGTTTCTAAAGATAGGATAACTATTGATCCTGCCAAAACAAAAGTTGTGGAAGACTGGCCAAGACCCAAAAATGTAACTGAGATTCGTAGCTTCCTTAGTTTGGCAGGCTATTACCGAAGGTTTGTTAGAAATTTTTCACAGTTATCTAGTCCAATGACTAAGCTAACTTGGAAGGGTGTTAAGTTTATCTGGACAAAAGAATGTGATGATTGTTTTCAGGAATTGAAAAGAAGATTGGTGAATGCTCCAGTTTTGGCACTACCTTCCAGGAATGGTGAGTTTGTTATATAAAGTGATGCTTCATTAAAAGGACTTGGTTGCGTCCTAATGCAGAATGATTAGGTAATTGCTTATGCTTCACGACAGTTGAAAACTCAAGAGGTAAATTACCCAACACGTGATTTGGAATTAGCTGTTGTTGTTTTTGCTTTAAAAATTTGGAGGCATCATTTGTATGGAGTAAAGTGTGAAATATATACCGATCACAAAAGTTTAAAGTATATATTCACACAGAAAGAATTGAACATGAGACAAAGAAGATGGCTAGAATTAATCAAGGATTATGATTGTACAATTCATTACCATCCAGGAAAAGGAAATAAAGTGGCTGATGCATTGAGTCGAAAAAGTAATGCTTCAGTAGAAATGTTGTGTTTGAAATGTGATCCTTTGGTTAAGGATTTGATGAACATTGGCATAGAAGTTGTGGGTGCAGGAAGTTCTTCTGTTTTGTTTCATGTATCAGTGAGATCATATCTATCAGATAGAATCAAGCAAGCACAGAAGCAAGACAGTGAGTTGCAGAAAAAGTTAGAGCTGGTTTAGAAAGGTATGTTGCTTGAATTCAACATTGATAATGATTGCGTTTTCAGATTTGGGAAGAGATTGTGTGTGCCTTGTGATTCACAGTTGAAGAGAGAGTTGTTATGTGAAGCTCATAGTTCTCCATTTTCAGTTCATCCTGGCAGTACTATGATGTATAGAGATCTGCGGGAGTATTACTGGTGGGATTGAATGAAAAGAGATATTGCTGATTTAACTATGAAGTGTTTGACTTGTCAGCAGGTTAAAGCAAAGTGGCAGTTACCGAAAGGGATGCTTCAGCCTTTACCAGTTCCAGAGTGGAAATGGGAGAATATATCCATGGACTTTGTTGTGGGATTACCAAATACATCTCGAGGTAATAATGCAATTTGTGTTATTGTTGATCGCTTGACTAAATCTGCTCATTTCCTTGCTATACGATATACTTTTTCCCTAGACTAACTTTCCCATTAGTATCTTAAAGAGATAGTCAGGTTACATGGAGTTCCCCTTTCCATTGTATCTGACCGTGATCCTAGGTTCACTTCTAACTTTTGGAAAGGCCTTCAAGAGTCGTTGGGTATTGAATTAAATTTTAGTACAACTTTTCATCCTCAATCAGATGGGCAGTCAGAACAAACAATTCAGACCTTGGAGGATATGCTACGAGCTTGTTCTATGGATTATCAGGGAAGTTGGGACCAACATCTTTCTTTGGTTGAATTTTCATATAATAACAGTTTTCTTTTCCAGTATACAGATGGAACCATTTCAGGAATTATATGGGAAGCGGTGTCGAACTCCAGCTTTCTTGGATGAAGTGGGTGAAAGGAAGTTGATGGGACCAGAATTAGTAGAAGAGATGGCAAAAAATGTTCAGCTGATTCAGAAGCACATGAGAACAGCTCAGAGCAGGAAGAAGAGTTATGCGGATAACCGGAGGAAGGATCTATCTTTCAAGGTAGGTGATCATGTTTTTTCCAAGGTTTCTCATTGGAAAAGTGTGATGAGATTTTGTAAGAAAGGAAAGCTGAGTCCATGGTTTATTGGACCATATGATATTCTGGAGAGATTTGGATCAGTTTCATACCGGGTGGCTTTACCTCCGAGTTTATCTCAAGTACATAATGTTTTTCACGTTTCGATGTTGAGAAAGTATATGCCAGATCCATCTCATGTTTTGAGTCTAGAGGTAGTTCAGCTAGAAGAGAACCTATCTTATGAGGAACAACCGGTCCAGATTCTTGACCACAGGGAGCATGTGTTACAGAATAAGGTGATTAAGCAGGTAAAGGTTTTGTGGAAAAACCACATGATGTAAGAGGCAACATGGAAATCTGAAAATGCAATGAGGGATAAGTACCCCCATTTATTTGATAAGTAAATAAATTGCGGGGACGCAATTTTCTAAAGGGGGGAAGGATGTAACAACCCAAGTAAGTAATGAATAATAGATATCTTTATCTATGTCTATTAATTAATTAGATAGTGTTTTAGAGGCTTAAAATGAAAATAAATACAATCTTAAGCATGGAATACACTAATATTTTTTAGAAGATTGTTTTACTACCTTTTGATGGAAAACCATTTTTAAATATATCTTTTGACAATTTTTTAAGCTATGTTTGTCAAAATAAACTTATTCTTTATGATTGGGACATAAAAATTTACTTTTTGTGAATTTTTGGTATTTTTCTGACAATGATCATTTTTTAATGAATAGTGAAAAATAATGCATTTTACATCAAAACTGCTTTTTAATCTTATTTATTTATATGATTAGATTATATTATGAATTGGTTTTAAAGTGAAATTAGAATATATTTTCACCATTTAATCCAATGGTAGTCGTTGGAATCAATTTACTTTGAAATTGGACTTAAACTAGTGTCAATCTTTTGATACTTATTGTTTCATAAAAACACGCTATTTGTCATGACAGCGGGAATTAATTATTAAATTAATTAATGTGAATTATATGTTTTGAATTTTGTAAAATATAATTCATTTATGAATTCATAATATCAAATATATCTTAGGGTGAATTTTTGTTAATTTTCTGAAAAACATCAATTTTTGATGAATAGTGAAACCACTAAGTGGTACTTATAAAAACTGATTTTTCCATTTAAATGAAATTTTTCCATCATTGTGTTTTTAATATAAAAAACACGACATACATGGTTGTCATTAAGATGTAAAATTTGGTTCAATGGGATTAAAATAATTTTTTTGGTGAATAGTAACTTATTAAGTTTTTAATCGCGATTAGTGGTAATTAGTGTAGTTTAAGGTAAAAATACTGTTTTAATAGTATGAGATGAGCTTGAAACATGTCCTACCCTCATTAGATGTGTCATGGACGACCAAGAAAAGCCATGGGTCAACTTGGGGACCCCATGGAGCCACTTTGGTTGGGAAATGACATAAATAACTTTTTATTTAATGTTAATGTAAAAATGACACAAACATGAGTTAAGTTACTAAAACAATTTTTAAATGGGGTTATACAAGTCATATTTTTGACTATAAATATTAATTAGAAAGATAACAAGATTTCCTACATCATAGTATTTTTTGTATAATTTTTATACATTAAATAAGTTAAATTATATATGACATCATGATGATGCAGCGATGACCTCATTATTTAACGATTTAAATTAAATGGAAAGATAATATAAAATCAAAGACCTAAACACGGAAAAAGCCAATTGGATGAGTGGATTTAGAATCCCTATCACCATATCCTAGAATTTTATCAATTTGGGACCTTTTGAATCCGAAAATCATTTTAAAATAAAGTAACTTATCTTTACTTTCCAAGAGTTCCCCTCCTCTCCTCTTATAAAAGGCCCCCATCTCTACCTCCTTACCCACACTCACAAAGCCTTTGGCTCGGCCAAACCATGCCCATTTTGTCTCTCCACTTCCGTATCTTACTCCTTGAAGCCTAACTTTGGGCATAAGTCTTCCCAAGGAATCCTTTGAGCTCAAACCAAAGGGAGTTACCCGATTTTAAGGTAATGTCTTCTTTTGAGTCCTTTTGTTTTATTTTGTTTCTCCAACCCCCTAAACTCTTTTTATTCTTTTCTTTTGTAACAAATAAAGTATCTTTAATATACTAGGATGTTTATATAAGAAGGATTAGAGCTACACTTACACACACCTACATCTAATGGTTAACAAACATACTGTTTCCGTGGATGGTGAATTTATGCCTCCCGAAACGATGATTGTTCAACATTTTTTTAACACCTTCAAAGGTGGCCATTAAGATGTCACTATATTTATATATGATATATAATATGTTTATGTTTTACTTAAGATTTTTTTATTTTTCATTTTGGGTATACCTTTATGGTTTCCATTATGGGTAAACGTGATATCATCATTTAAGGAAGTGCGGACTACCGCCCCCTCAAAGTGATTTGATTCGTTAAATACCATATCTGGGATGTATAAAGGATGGAACTGTGATATTATATATGATATTATACTTGAATTATAATATACCTTTATATCATTATGATTCCATTCTATAAAATACGAAATAGAAATGAAAGTAGCGTTCATGCGTACGCACGGCTTACCGTCTCCATGAACGGTGCATTTCATTTCATACCTCTAAATGATTATGTAATATTATAAATTCATGAATATACTGGATATTTATGACATATATGATATCTACATCATGAATACCATTATGGATATAATGGGTACATGAACAACTTGTACTTATAAAGGGCTTATTTTTTACTCAAGTACCAATGATCGTTAAAACGACCGTTATTAACATAAATAATTACATAGTGTTAATGACATGGAAATAAGTGATATAAAAGGAATAATGAACTTGAAAAAGGTTCTTAAACAAGTAGAAATTAACTCAAGTTTATTATTCAGGAGATTAAAGAACGATCAAGTCAAGTCGGACCCGAGGTATGGGACTTCGTCTCAATCTCCTTTCATTGAGGGAAATTTTGTTTTATACACAACCTTCTTTTATATGGTGTATAAACCCCTTTGACTTTTACGTTTATCCAAAAGGAATATTTTTTATACAAAGCGTTTTACTAAATGACAAAAGGGAATTTTTTTGTCGTACGTATGCGGCGACAATGACTTCTCCGCTGTCGTGACCGTTATTTGAGTTTCGGCTTCCTCTACAAGCCATACCTTCTTTTTAAAAGAAAAATAAATACCATGTTTTATTTTTCTTTTATTTTGGTATTGAAAATGGTTTTCATAATGTTTTTATATCAATGTGTTGTATTGATATCTTGTGATTGAAAGATGGAAATGTTATGTTTCCTTTATGCATGTTTTATGTGATACGATTATGTTGAGGTTCTTGGGCATTATTATGAAGACGGGTGGTTCTGGGATAAACAAAGGGCGGGTGAGCCCGATATAGCTCTCCAATGCATTGGGTAAAGCAAAGGAGTGAAACGTTAAGGTTTCTCCAAAGATATTTAGGGAATATGATGTGATGGGTATTCCAAATGTAACCAAGAGGGTTACTCCCTACGTAAGGATGTTATGAATGCCTCAAGTTACCTTTATGTCTTATGATTTCTATGATTTATTCATGATTTGATGAGGTATGTTAAAGTGCTAATGTTTTATGGGTAATGTATGATTTCATTCTTATGTATATATGTACCCATGTTTCCTTTCCATGTTTTTGTATCCCTTACTGATATTTTTATGCTCATCCCAAGTTTTTTTTGAAATGTTTTTTACAGGTCAAGGGAAAGGTACATGATATGGTGATAGTGTCAAGGAAGTGTCAAGAAATAATCCATGTTTTATTTTAAATGTGTTTCCATTGATGGGAATGATGAATACTATCTTTATGTAACAACTTTGTTTATATGTGGAATGTAATGCAAGTTTTATGATCTAATTCTCTAAAACTCTAAACCCGAAAAGATCATCAATGTGTAATCTTGTAATAACTCAAGATTAAGTAAGGTTTAAGGCTGGGGCCTTATATTTGAAGGCTGAATGGAGTAAGTATATGGGGGTGATGCAACCATTAACAGAAAATAAATATAAATTGAATACATCACCCTGTATATTTTTCCACATATTAGGAATGCATCATGTGTAAATAATGGCATATTGGATGTGTTGGATAATCATAAAATGAATTCTCCTTGGATTTCAATTTTAGAGGAATTCACACATAATTAATTCGAATTACTATAGTTCATTAAATTGTGAGGATAAATGGAAAACAAGTATTAGTTCAATATAATGGATATTTTAGATTTTGCTTACGGTTATCAAAAAGGAATCAACAAGATCTAAGGACTGAATTTTTCACCAATAGAGATTATCAACTACAAATAAAAAGTCAATATTTTAGGACCCTGTTTATTATTGGTTGTATTTTTTTCAATATATGACATACAGTTGATGTAGAGAAAATGTAATGTTTTTGTTTTTGGACACACCCTAATGGAATGATTAGTAGACTAAGATGAACAAGATATAGGACTTGATAACCAAGAGAATAATATGTGAAATTAGAATCAGACCATCTACAAGACCCTACAGATCTAGGGCCTCTGTATTTGGAATAGATAGTAATAAATATGTTATTGGACAGATTATAAGTTAGAAATTCCCATTTAATTTTGATGATCATTTTCAAATACTATAGATATTATAAATCCTGAAGATGTAATGATAGACACTAGAATTTATGAAACATAGTGGAATATGATGTGATGTATTCTGGATTTTTTCACATTTGTGTGGGAAAAACCTAACACAGAAGGATGTAGATAATAACTATCAGAATCATCAATTTGACTATATCAAAATAAAAAATGAGTTTCCTTGCATAAATAAATAATTCACCTTCAAAACTAATTTATCATATAGGATTCTAAAAGAAATTAATTTAATACTTCTGTCTCCATGGAATATCAGATGTATAGTTTTATCAAACTAAGAATTTTTAAGAAATGTTGTATTTTTTGAAATGATAAGTGATCAGAGTGCTGTAGAGAGTGATCCATTAATCAAATTATGTCACTGATGAATTCAAAAGACAATGAACATCATCGTATGTATGATCATTGATTTTCGGAAGTGAAGATAATGAGAAATATTTGGAATAAATTTTCTGATATGTTCTTGTAGGGAAATTATTATCGAATGATGACTCAAAAACTACATAATTTTATCAATGTATTAACATGTATTTTTAAATTGATATAGATCATCTGTATGAGTTGAAATTCACTATTTTCAATAGGTCATCATAATTGGCCATCTTCAGTACATCATGTGTATTCATTGCAATGAATATTTATATTGAAGAATCAAACTAAATAATCAGTATGAATAAATTTTTTTAATCATTAAATAAGTCTGATGTTTTGATAATATTATTAGTGATTTTAGGATCTCCCAGATGTATTCAAATGTGTTGAAAAATAAATGCATAATACATAAATGAAAGTTAAATATATGAATTTTGATTTAATAGAGTGGGAAGAGGGATTGGTTTTCAAACAAATTACTATTTTGTGGTGCCTAGAAAAGGAGAGTACAATAGATTTATACCTAACCAACATGAACAATTCATGTGTAATGGTTTAAAAAAAATTTATTATTAAGGTTCAATTTGAGGAAGATTCATCAAATTGTGGTACAATATGATCATGTAAGAAAGTTCAAGAGGATGTCAATTCATTGGGGGAAGTCTATTTGGATGACTCCATTATAGTGACATCCATTAGAGAAAGGTTTTGTCATACCATGTTCCATTATATGGAGGAATTGTGAGACTGATATTGGGTTTATACTAAATTAATGAAGTAATGTATGGATAATTAGACTAATTCCAAATAGAATAATACCATTAGATAGACCTTATTAGACAATGCCAGATCAAAGACACTTTTGATGAGGATGTTTTCTAGAGTGCTTTTCTGGAGAATGTTTCATGACCAACAGATTCCTGGGAGAATTGTTAGAGTGATTTATTTTTGAAAAAAGGTAATTTTTGATTCATATAAAATATTATGGATGTTAAGACTTTACAAAGTGAAGTATGAATGTAAAATAAATATATTTTTTGAAAATATGGAAGCATAGCATTTTCAAAAAGGATTGAATGCCTTGTTAGGTTTTATTACCAGTTGTGGGAAGGGGTTCATAGAAAATTATTATTGGGTTCGGTTATGAGAAACTATTTAAGGAATATTTATAATGAAATTATAGAATTTTTCACTACTTGTGACTTCATATTCTAGAAATTGGATTGTTGAAGAATCCATATTGGCAGACAATCCAACATGGATAAGGGTTCGTATTTTTACCAAACACTATAAATAACTAGATCTACCATATCATTATAATTGTATTATTTGATGGGTGACTTAAAGAAGTTATAGTACACTATATTGTAACATTATCATATTTTAGTGCTTATGAATGTTTAGATAATAATTTATAAACATTTTATTGAAAGAAAAATTAAACACCTATTTCCACCACCTCATTGGTCTCGATCATATTTTTGAATGAAAATATGTATAAATTTTTTCCTTCATTGAATGGTTCATCCATGAGAATTTTTAATTTCAAATCAGTTAATAATATGAGTGTATAAATCTTTAATGGAAGAATGTATCATATTTGGAATTATAAGATGTTTCCCAATATTTTTTTACATTGACATTAGGTATGAAATGCCAGAATAGTGGTATTTCCTCTATCCAACAAATTCACTATGATAGATACTCATAATAGAAGTAATGATGAAAATGGAAAAGGTCATTATACATTGATGATAGATAATAAAAAACTTTTTTTAAAAATTATTATGGGGTTTCTATCATCTATTGTAAATGTGGGACAAATTATGATGTAGTTATGAAGGGATTGATAATGTTAAGGAAGCCAAGTTAAAAATATGTGGAAGTATACTTTAATATTTAAAAATGAAATTTAATGAATTTACTGAAAGTTATGTTACATGAAAAATTATATTGTGATTAAAATCAAAAGTTTTGTTGAGATTCTTGATGATTTTACAATTTATAAGAAACTAGAATGAAAAATCTCTAGATGGATTTGATGTCAATGTTTCATCTTTAGAAGATCATAAAGATTTATATTTATATGAACATAATAATATTTTTTTGGAATATGTGTTGATAAAAATAATTTATATAAATAAAAATTCTTAAATCGAAATAAAATTTCAAATATTTGTTGAAATGTAAAATATTAAGATAATAAAGATGAAAGAGAATTAAGTGATTCAAAATCAAAGGATGAAGATAAAGATTTCAATAATGTTATTTCCATAAAATATAGAATATATAATTTGTGGAAAATAGAATATTAAAACACTTTAATTATTAATTATAATGGGAAATTAAATTTTTTAATGAATTTTACATGGAAGAAAGATTAAAAGAACTAAAATGAAGATGATGATATGAAATCATAGAAAAAAGTGGATTAAACATAAGAAAATATTTACTTATGACAAGAAGGTGAAATGTTATCAGAGTAGAAGAATTGAGAATGATTCCTCATCTAGTGATGAAGTATAACATCAACATATCATTAATTATCATTATATAAATGGATGTAATTCATCAGATAGTTATGTTTATGGAGAAGAAATTAATGAAAAAGAGTATATTCTAAAAAATTAACAAATAAAAATTGATCAGAATAAAAATCTCAACACATGAAAGAATAACATTATATAAAATTGTAGAAAATAAATTTTATGAATGACAACCTAATGATCATAGGTGAGAAAAATCACAATTTTATTAAAACTCTAAATAAAAATATTGGAGATCTACAGAGAGAAACGAAATGATTTGATGAAATATCAACAGGAAATGAGAAACTCAACAAGAAGGAATCTACACATGATAAATAAAATAATAATTATGATTTGATGACTTCTATATCCAACAATCTAAATGATGTTATTAAGGTTAGTATTTCATATTTATAAATGATTTATTTCAAAAATTTCAATGCTTCTTGAAAAAAAAATTATAAGAAGGATTAAATAAAACATCATCAATGTCGTTGCACATAAATAAGAAGATGATAAATAAGGTGATATAAAATGAATAAAAAGAATGTTTGTGACAAATCAATTGTCACCATGATATATTGTAATGTTTCATTCACTCATACTAAGGTTAAAAGTGTTCAATAATTAGTGAATAGAAAACAAAAAAAAATTCTTGATCATGTTCACTATCAGTCCATAAAAAACAAGACTCAGAGGTCAGTGTTGGTATTGTATAGTTTTTAGAGGAAAATCATATTCATGTTGTTATAAGATGTTTATACTATGAAACATGTATACATAAAGCATGATCTCTGATGAGAAGAAAATATTCAATGCTTCTAAAAATATTTATAATAGATAATGCAATATTAGAAGTTGATGAATTGTATATATTATAGGAATGGTGTGAAATGTGTAAATGCTAAACATGAAATGATAGAATTGTTAGTTATCCACCCATAAAAGCTGACATGTCTAGAATTTCA
The DNA here is from genome assembly GCA_963277665.1 of Viscum album. NCBI lineage: Eukaryota > Viridiplantae > Streptophyta > Magnoliopsida > Santalales > Viscaceae > Viscum > Viscum album. The sequence goes on from OY728159.1 coordinate 1,220,227,533, forward strand.
AAGGAAAAAAATATCAGATGAAACAATGGGGAAGGAAAATAATTCTATGGATTCATGGAAAGATTATAAAAAATAGTATTATATTATTATTTGAAAATTGGAAAAATATATAACATATGTGAGAAATAAGGACATGTTACTAAAAGTTGTTTGACTAACCATCCTAAACAAGAGGAAAGAATGAATTATTTTTAATAATCTCAATATAGAAAAATGGTTACCAAAAGAAAATATGAAATTAAAATCCTTATAAGAAGAATATATATATGAAAGGATACATCATTAATAAATATGATGTGAATAAAATGATATAAGAAAATGAATCCAATGATTAATCTAAGAAGATTAATACAAATACAAGATCAATAGTGGAATATAACACTGAATGATAACTCTAGAGACCTATTGAAGATTCAAATTTTTCCAAAAATATTATTATTTTTACTAAAATTCATGGAAATAAAGGTTTGGAAATAATAAAATTACTATATGAGTATCTTACTATTCATGAAAAAAAGTATTGATGTTAAAAAAAATAAAATGGTTTTGAAAGGTATTTTTATATACCTGAACTATCTCATATGATTGGAGAGATGGGTTGTGCATATTATTTTTAAAAATCATCTAAAAAATTTCCCCATAAATTATAATTTTTAAATATTCTTGTCAAGGTATTAAATAAAAGTTGTGGTATGGAAAACATTAATATAATTTATTATACACTCTTTTTTTCTACACTGGGTCCACCCACATTGACATATAGCTGATTAGTTAAGTTTTTTTGTTAATAAACTCACGTGATACCTATCATGAAGGATAGTTTTATGATTTTGAGATGAAGAGATCCAAATAATTGAAATGAAATAATTGGACAAAAAGAAACATTCTTTTGAAATGGCTAGTAACAAAAAAATGTGCAGATTGATTAGACTAAGTTTATTTTTCCTTTTATTTATATTCATTAGATGATTTATATTTGACATTGTACGAAAAAGTGTAAAACATGTTGCATTGTTTTAAATTGGTTATCGACAACAAAAAAATGTGTGGATTTTTTGGGAAATGTTTAGAATGTGTTGAATTTTTAATTAATGTATTATATATGATTGATATTGGAAAAGTGTGATGTTTTGTTTTTCAGACAAAGCCAATCAGACTGAATATTAGACTAACCAAGATGATACACAATATGTGAAATTTAGGAAAAGGCCATCAGTATAAGGAATATGAATCATGGAATTTTCCTATGTGAATAGATAAATTCCATTGGTATGGGCCTATTTTGGAAATAGGGAATTTCATATAAGGTTGGGAAGTCATAAAATTCCAATGTAAATATTATGATACTTTTCTGAACATCAACTTATAATATATCATGAAGTATCCAGGATACAAGATCATGTTTGTAGAAGAGTGGAGAATATTATGTTAATTATTTGGATGGTTCCCATCATTTTTTGGATCACCTGATATAGAATGATATAGATGAATTAAATGAAAATCATCAGAAAGATAATATCAAAATTCTAACTGATTGATCTTGATAAAATTACAAAGTGACTATAGTCAGAGATTTTTCATATTGAATTTTGAATGTTATTAATTTCATAATATTGTTTTCATTTGTGTATAGGATACAGAGTATTATAATAGGATAATTATTTATGAAATTTTAAGTTTTTGGAAATGATAATTCATCAGAGTGAGTAGAGACCGTTACCGGTGATGCATTCAAACACTGATAAAGTCATTGAATGCAATACTTCATCAGATGCAATATCATTATTATTAGGAACTAATGAAAATAAAAAATTATTGAACAAATTTTATATTTGTTCATACATACCATGAATTATCAATTTAGGTTTTTTACATAGTATAATGTTTTCAACATATTTAAAATTGTTTTCTAGTTATCACAAAGCATCAGTATTAGAATAAATTTACTATATACAAGAGGTCATCATAATGAGCTATCTTTTATTCTGTAAGTGTTTTCATCATAATGATGAAACGGAATAAAATATCCAACTAAATATTCAGACTGTTGAATTTTTTTAAACATGGTGATGTTTAATGTGGTTTATATAGTAGCAATGATTTGAGAATCTCCCACAAATATTGATAAGAGTTGAAAGGTCAAAGAAGAAAACATAAATGAATCTGAAATTCAATAATTATGATTTTCATTGAGTTTTAAGAGGAATTGGGTTCCCCACATTTCCCTTATGGTGTGGATAAAAAATTATATAAAATTCCATATTTACATTTAATACATGAACTATTTATGTGGGCTATAGCACATCAATTATATAATAGGCATTGTGTTTCGAATTAGAGTTTTTGTTGAGGTTGATGAAATGTAAGATTCATCATATTGAGGTTAAATATGATCACAAAAGAATGTTCCAGTGGATGGAATTTCATTTTAGAATGACCATCAGAAAGAGGGTATCATAACGACATCAATCATAATACGGTTTATCAAAATTAGGTCCATCCGAAAATGGAATTTTGAGATTCCAATTGAATATCTACCCAATTGATGAAGGGAGAGTAGATAGAGAACAAAACCTAGGATAATAATATAGAGTCCATTAGATAGTGGTTACCATACTAAGGAAGAGTGAACTGATTTTTTCTAAGAATATTCTCTGCATATATTTTCTGGATTAAGTTTCAAAACCTATATGTTACTTTGAGAATAGTTGATTTTTTTAAGATTGTTTTTGGGTAATTTTTGATTCAGTGTACATGTGGATGATGTTAAGAAATTATTAAGTGGTTCTGAAAATAAAATTAAAATGAAAGCATGTAACCCTAGATACATATAGGTTTTTGAATAGGATTTATTTGTTTTTATGGGGTGTATAACTGGATATCAAAATCTGTATAATAGAAAGTATATTTTGGGGGGTATAACCAACATTGGATGAATATTTCTTACTTGAATTGGAGAATTATTCACTTCTTGTTCCATTATATGGCCAAAAGAATATAATTATACTATTCATGTGTGATATAACAATGACAACTATAGAACATGTATTGAGTTTCCAACCGTTGTTTGTTTTTTATATTGAATCATAGTATGATTCATCAGACTAAGGTTCATTCAAATCATTATATCATTTTCAAAAGAATGATTAATTATCAAGGAATTTCTATTGGATTGATCCCATCAGAGTGACATCAATCAGGGCAAGGTACATCAAATGGAATTCTATCATATTGAGTAATTGGGAGATAAAAATTGAGTTTATACTTAATTAAATATGGAAGATAAGAAGGATAATTAGACCATGGTCAATCAGGCTGAGAAAAATAAATAGATGTTACGTGAATAATTTAGACCAGATTAAATTTTTTATGAGGATGTTTCGTAGTCATTGTTTTGGGAGAATACTACAATACCAACAAGTACCTTATTGAATTTCTAGTCTTATTGATAATATTATACATGTAGAATTTGATTGAACATATCTATAGATTAATTAATTAAATTTTGATTTGTATTTGAAAAGAGGAAATAATCTAATTCTTGTAATATTGGATACCTAAATCTTTTTGAAAAGGATTTATTATATTTCTATTGTGTATAACAAGTTCTATAAAAGTGGATATTGAAATGGATAGATCGTGGTATATTAAACTATAGAAAGAAATCTATTGATGGGAATTTAAAATTATTCACAAATTTTTCATTTATATTCTGGAAATAGGAGTGGGAAATAATGTATGGTGGTGGGAATAACAAAAATGGAAAATAGTAGGCATCTGTAGTGATCCTTGTAAATATCATCTTCTTCCATCTCCTTAAATTTTTTTTCATAAAAAAGATGAAATAATTATGATATACCTGAATACATCATTACATTGAAATATTCCCGAGGTTATGAATGTTTACTAAAGAAGATATCAATAAATTTTATTAAAGAAAAATGATCCACGGATTCACCCCCATGTCGTCTCAATCTAATTTGGGAACAATAGAATAATGGTAGACTATAGAGATAGTTGAATATATATTTGAGAGCATGCTTGATGGAGTAAAAAGGGGGGGTTTCAATCAAGGTATTCCCATCATATAGTTTTAGACTAATAATATATATCAAACTTAAAGAATAATGGCTCATATGTATACATTTTTGGGTGAGATTCAAAATACCAATATATTAAATTAAATATGATGAATGTAAGGTTATGGTTCTGGAAATGGTTATAGAAATGGAAGAAATGGTGAAGACCATTTGGAATCACATTTGGGCTACTCGAAGGGTATGTAGTAGTAATTTCTATGGTAGTGACACATCAACTATGAAGGGTATGTAGTAGTAATTTCTATCATAGTACTGTAATCCCCATGAAAACATGAAAATAGTTATATATTCGTAGGGTGATCATACGAGTATAATTAGTAGGAAATGATCGTGTAACTCATAAATATGTGAAAGAATTATACTGATGTTCATGTGATAAAACATTAGAACCAAACGAAACCAAATAATGTATATTAACCATCCCAACATCACCATGTAATGCTCACTAAAAAATAAAAACCATGTAATAAAATCTAATTTTAAAAACATCGATGATAGGGAAACCCACAATATCATTCCCCTTGATAATCAACTCTTACACCCCAATGAATGACATCAAAAATCACATAATGATTCCAAATATAGCACAACATATATCTCGGGCACTCAACAAGTCCAAAAAGCACAACAAATATCACACATACACACCTATACCACACACATCATCTCATCTCATCTCATCTCATCTCCCCTCATCTCATCATGATGTTACCTAGGAAATAACATCACAACTAATCCTGACGACACATGGGACACCACATCACAACTCATACAGAAGACACATAGGAATACACATCACAACTCACCCGAAGAAGCTTGGGACATCATATCATGGATGAAAGTGTATAGAAGAGATGATGTCCATCCGGCCCTCCTCCCACTAGGATATTGGGAAAGATACACCCCATGTGACTATGAAGATATTCGGCACATAGTGCACTACATGGGTGGTGTGTTTATAAAAATCTGAACGTATAAAATATGATATATATATATAGTACCAAAATCCCAAGAACAACCTATGGGTTCAAAACAAAGAACAAACACCCAAACACCATAACCATTATTACCACCTCTAATTGAAAATATTAGTATATAAAAAATCATTTTTGAAGGTGAAGGGTCCTAATATGTGGATTCACATTTCCTTCACGTTTTACACCCATTAATTTTATTATATTGCATCAATCACATTAATCCCAACAGAAATCATTAAATTCCCTATTAGAAAAATTCCATCCCATTAACCAAACAAATTCACACAATTTCAAATGTTGTTAATAATTAATTTGTTCATTCCACCACTAATAAAACTTCAAGTGCACTTTATCTACTTATAAGAAATTTTCTCAAAATCCCCATCATACCATCGCCTTACCTCCCCAATATTACACTAAAAAATGCAAACATCACCCCATAACCCAACCATGAATCATCATCCGACATTAATTTCCACAAATCATCATACTTGAAGTTCTATTTATATATTTATGTTGATAATTTTATCACAGCCCACATTAATTTTGGGGTGTTATATCAGCAAAAAATTCATAGGGAAACAAATTCTCAATCCAAGTAAAAGTAATTGATGAATTTCCAATTAGGGTGATACCAAAACAATAACAAACAAAAGATAAATCACAACACTTACATGTAGAACAAAAAAATCCCCAAAAGTGTACAATTATGATCAAGGTATCAAGATAAGACAATTCACTATATCACAAATAATATAAAAGATGTAAAATTATTCATCTGAAATACCACCTCCCCTTCAAATTAAATTTACAAGATCTTTATAATTATTTAATTAAGAAAAAATGTAACCGACTATTATAAAAAACTAAAATCCTCTAACATGAAACACAATAATAATAAAAGATGAAATACCTACCTCAATGGATATATCCAACTCACTACGCACCACAGGGAGAAACAGAATGGCCATGAACCGCCACTGAACCCAAAGAACCATTAATCAACCAATAATTCACCAAGGATCCATAAAAATGAAACCCAAATACCCAAAAAACAAAATTATCACCATACAAATAGATCCTTGAAGAATAATAGATGGAAATGGATGATAATGAGAGGAGAAATCACCATTTATCAAAATAAGTTATCCTAATAATCGATACCCATGGAATGAATTATAAAAATGTATAAAGATATGGTTTAAAGATTCCTAGAACGAGATGAGATACGCTACTGTAGGGTTTAATAAATAAAATGTGTAAATGAAACATTTATAAATGTATAGCATCTGTAATTACATGACGTGTAATCTCATTTCATGTCATGTAATCCAGGAATAATAGGTTCCATTGCAATCCACAACCCATTTTTTGTTTTCATTACCTGAAAAACAATAAGTCATGATCTATCATTGGATATTCCGTGAAATGAAAATTTACATAATTTATTATATTAACATGATGTGTGTTGCCTGTAGTAACTCTACTGCACCTCCATCTTCAAACAGGAACTCCCAAACCCCCCTCCCAAACACCTCCAACACTCAAAATCATTAATGTAAAGGTCCAAAAAGGAATAACTATTACATGTGATACCTATGAAGTAAATATTTCCCTCAAAAATCAAAAACCAATCCTAGAAGGAAAATGGGTTTGATAAAATACCCCATTAAATATGAAGGTTCTCATCATACCTTAAGCACTACAACCATCTTGCCACACCCAATAAAACAAAAAAATCATCCAACACAAACTCATCATAATGAAACCAAATATAAATGAATCCTACACTCACATAAACACACTTTCACAAAACCGCTAAAAAATCAACAAACCACCCAACCATAAACATAATAATCAGGGATGTTTTACTCTATGTAAAGATACCATCTGCTTTGGAATACCCAAACAAACCAAAAAAGGTTTAATCTCATCGTAAATAATGCATCTTAATTTGGAATCAGGTCCTTCCCTTTTCATATATCCCGAAATTATCACAATTCATACCACAGACAACAAAAAACAAAATAAATAGCTCCTTACATAATAAACGTTTGAACATCATGTCACAAAAAAATAGTGAAAATATGAATTGAAACCAAAAATGGGTATTGGGCATGAATCTAAATATATCGCCCCATGTACTATCCTCTAGGTCAAAATTCTACCACAACATATGAACCAACGGAATGGTCCATCCTTTTAGATAATTATCGTGATAGACTTGTATTTCCACTAGATTCCTCAAAAATATAACCTCATTCTCAATTTACAACTCTCCCCATTGAAGGACATGAGAGTCATTTTTATGATGATGATGAAGCTATGTGATAATGAATATTTAATGTATTATCTCTATCTATAGTGGAATTGACAACCAATATATCACTTCATCAACTCACCCAAACACCTTAATGGGCCCAACAAACATGGCATAAATCTTACTTCCTCATTAAAACCTATACTAACCATGTCGAGTGGAAACATTCAATAACAAGTGGTCTCTAAACATGAACTCTAGGTGAATCCCACTAATATAAAAATTAATAATCTTATCATGGCCTTCATTGATATGTTCATGATGTAGTTTAACATTCTCTGTTCGGATATGTACCACATCGGGATCAAGAATAGCTATCCCCATGACCAATATCTAGAATAATGGAGAATGAAATGGTCAATTATACCAATCCACAAACAAGGCCATACTAATGTAAGAGTGGTTGATAATATTATAAGAAAATTCTACCAATGGAAGGTGTTGTAACCAAGACCTAGAAATGTCCAAGATTCACACTCGCAACATATCCTCAAATGTTTGGATAGTCTAGTCAATCTTCTCATCTATCTAACTGTGGAAAGTGGTGATGAGGCCTAACTGAGGGCCAAACAAAATTTTCCATCCCCTCCTAACATGTGATGTAATCCATGAATCCGGATAAGACATAATAGAGCTTAGAAATCCCTGAAATCACATAACAAAATCTGCATACCTCATATCCAAATTATCCAGTGCACATGACTCCATGACGACTATGAAGTGGGCTGATTTCGTCAACATATACATGACCACCCCGATAGCATCACAAGACCTTTATGCTCTGGGTAAAAATATGATGATATCCATCCTGATTTCATCCCATTTCAACTCAGAAATATCTAAGGGATCCAAATAAGCTGTATGAACATGATTCTTGGTCATTATCTACTAGAAAAATAGACATTGAGCCACAAACTATGCAAAAACTCATTTCATTTAGGTCCACCAAAATTCTTCCCTCTAGACATGGTACATCTTTTACTCTCATGGTTGTACGACCAATGATTGGGTATGAAACTCAAAAATAACTCCCTTGGGAATTTCCACCACATAAAATATCCTTTCACCAAACAAAATATGATTATGACCATCCTATGACCACATCCCTAGAGCATCACCATGACTACCATAATCACACATCACCTCTACCTCTGATTAACCCCACTGAGACTCCTCCACCAACTACATCAGAGAATATAGCACAATCATCTTAAAAAATCACATATATCACTATCCACCATTGCATCTATGTGAAAGGCTTCCAACTCATCCATTTTACTCCATGAGTTTAAAAATTAGAAAACATAATATTCATAAGTGACATTTTATTCAATGCATCGGCCGTGAAATTCTATTTTTCTGATGTGTACAAGATATGAAAATCATCTTCATGATTGAACTCCATCTACATTCACAATTTTAGATTTCATTCACACTATAATATTTATAACTCAATATATTGTGGAATGTGAACACCACAAAAAGCTCCCAAATGAGGTAATGCTACCACACATTTAGTGAAAACCAAACATCCACTAGATCTGGATCCTAGATGTCATAGATAAACTCCTAGGGATGTAACTTTATAGACCCATAAGAGATCACATACCATTATTTTATCAAGACGCTCCCTTATCTAAGATGGGAATCATTGGAAAACACTTCCAACATCACTCCTTACTCTGAAAACTAGATCACTGGAGCACTAATTAATGTCCACTCAATGTAAATTAATTCCTTTTGGAAGTGATGATTACACAAAAATTGGTGTTCCTTCATAATCAAAGCATTCAAATTCAACAAAACTAGGGAGAAATAAGGTACAAACCTCTGATAAGGGCATGCGAGACCAATGAAACTAAGAGCCTATTCCATATTCTTAGGATATTCACCAAAAAGAGAATCATCAATCTTCGACAGGCATACTACCACTACCTATTGAGAAAAAAAATTCCTGATGAAATTGACATCTTTTGTCCAAATCATAAACATGGAAAACATTCTATAGTGATGAGGGCATGTGAATAATTTGAAATACATCTTGTATATGCTCAACATGCTCCTCATATAAGTTAAATTGTATTAAAATGTCACTGATGAGTATGATGATGAACTCATCCATGAACTCATAGATCATGTATATCATAATTTACATCACCATGGATTGTACGTTTGCATCACCGAATTGCATGAATACAATATCAATGTGCCAATACAAGAATCTGAAATATTTATTCAGGATATATCCCTTTGTCACCCTCAATTGGTGATATATATATTGAATATATCATAAAAACCTACTCTCCCCCACTCAGCTTGTTGAGAAGATCATCTATCCTTGGACGATTGTTCCGATTCTTGATTGTCACCTTATTCGACCTCCTGTAGTCAGTAGATAACCTCATACCCCCATCTACTTTTTTGGAGAACAACACTGGAGCTCTCTATGTTGACACACAATGATAAATGAAACCATAATACATTAGATCATCTATCTGTATCCCCAATTCCCAAAACATAGATGGTTTCATCTGATAAAGATCTATCAAAATAATAGAATAACGAGGCTACAAATCAATCCATAACTCCAAATCTTGTTAAATGGGTGGCATCCCAACATCCATGGAAAAAACATCAATGAACTACCTAATGATCCTATGAACATCTACCATATCAGTTTCAACTGATTCCACCGACAACTCATCCAACATTGAAAGATTGATCTCCACATGCTAACAACCCACATGAGAAACCCTCCCATAGAAGAAAACCACATGTTGACCATGAACATCCAAAAACATGACACTCATATGGAAGAAGTCTATAACTCAATATTTGGAATACAACCAAAAAATTACATAGATGAAAACTTACTGATTCATTAATAGAAATAAAATGTTTCACAAGATTGATGTGGTTCAACGACTAGTCTAAACCCAAAATACACATCAAACAAACCAGTCATGCCTCTGACTAGCATAGTCAACACCATGGGTATGATTGCCACTATATGTCAAGACCTAGAGCATGGGAAAGAACTGTTGTAACAAAGGAGTTCCCTGATCTAGAACCATACATGGAATAAGCTAGTGTACTAGATAGACTTATTTTACCATTATGGATCTACGGAAGTATATGATCTACTTCAACCGATGTATGTAAATGACCATTGCCAACTCCACAAGTACCTTCTGATGACCACATCCACAACCATACTCATGTCCCAATCCTACACATGAGGAATATCCTAAGGTCAACATCTACTTAATCCATATCCCATCATATGAGAATAAACCTAAGGCCCCTGCTTCTGAAATGACCTAATTATGAACTGAAACTTAGGCTGGCATTGAACCTGTCCATTTCCACCACACTGAGCTTGCGTATCCACTGGGCATTGGTCCTGAATATGGTTTAGAAACAAAAAACGAGTCACATCATCCCTGAACCCATATGAATTTCATGGAAACTAGATGATATATATGGAATCTATTGAGGTCAACACCTGGTTGGTTAAAACCTCGAAGGTACTGGCATCTGAGATCTTTCACTGAAAAATTATCCCCATGAGTAACCAGGGTAAATCTCCTAACACAAAAACCCCCATCATGAGTTCATTCACTTTATCACATCTGAATTCATATGAACCACCTGTAATGTTGGAAACATAAAAAGGGTAACTACATAATGGATATAAGGATGGGGTGGCTCCTCAAGACATCACACATTAGAATGCCTATGCGGAAAAAAATTTCGAGGAAAACACTGAAGATCCTTGAACAAGATTACGAACTCCTACACTGAAATGCTCCACATTTGAAGAGAAATTAGATGCTACCTCTTCACTATATTCATTTTCATTGAATTGAACACTACACAGAACCCATTTTGGATGTCGAACAACAAAACGTTTTACACCTTACACACTCATGGACACAATGTCCACCGCTGATTCATAGCTCTCCATATCCTATTGAACTATAAAGGGACTCAATATTGTATTGGTACCTCGGTCAAAAAGAAATTGATATCATGATCCTCCGATAAGCTCTTTATTTACACATCTAAAACACTTCTGTCATACATCCCTAGAGCCTTCCACTAGAAAGAATGAAATATCCTCAGCCACTGATATTCCTCCTCAACCATATCAAACCTCCATCGATCAATGAAGTTTGCTTGTGGAACCTCAACATCCTCATCTACATGTGGGCAATCACAAAGAGCCATATCAGAAAGGCATAACAAAAAGGTACTAAGAAAATAAGTATTGATTTCCATTATGATATATGTAAATTATGTTTAATCGATTTATTCCATTTTTACATTTTGAATTTCCCCAAAAACACCATTAAATCAACAACAAAAGTCGCCATGATACAAGTACATATAATAGGTATGTACATTATAAGAAGTGTAGCCTCACTTGGCTATTTAGTAGTCTCTTATTCATTACATTGGATCATGGATGGCCCAAAAATGTTCTGTCATAATCGGTCTTCCTAGCCTATTTCACACCCCAATATCATTTAAGAATGTTTCCCTAAATAACCATACATTCCTCACTATTCCTAAATCTAAAATCAATTGTATCTCTCAACCATCCTCATAGATAAAACTCTATATTGACTCCTCCAATCATGGATTCTCATTCTATACTGGCAATGAATAAAAAGAGATAATATCACTCTCTTTCCTAGCACTAACAGTTTCTGGGTTGTAGACTAGCATAGAGGGTATAAAAAACTCATGTATGGATGGATTTTCCATTTATAGTAATATAGGATCAATATATATGATGAATCTCCCAAATTAACTATGTGAAAAAATATAAATTAGAATGAAAAACCCATGTCACATGCATGTATAAGAATAAATGATATAGATTAAAGTCAACAATGAATATAACCAAAAACAATGATAAAGCAGAAAAACAAAAACTATGAATGGTCTAAAGTGGTAATCTCCAAGAAGGTCCACATAATCCCCCAAAAAACATGAGAAAGGTTTTATGTATATAGTTTCAGAATATATTTATACATAGTATGAAATTGTGATGTATGTCATGTAGATGTGAATGATGAATACTAATCATTATGTGAGAAAATAATACAAACAAACAAGACTATAATAGGTATACTAACCATTCCATCATCAATAAAGAATCATCAATGAATAATTATTTCCATGTAAAATAATATATTTAAATAAATTAAATGATATTGGAACATTGAACCACATTCCTACTGATAGCCACACTCATACCCCAACTACAAACATCTGGGAACTCCAACAAGTTCAAAATAAAATCATAGCACATCCAACCCACACACACAAGTGACACACACCACATCACACCCCGCCCGAACACATATAGGCCACACAATACATCACATATCATCACATATGATATAAAATAAACATTGTAAATAACATAAAAAATCATCATGAAGACACATGGGACACCACATCACAACTCGTCCACAATACACTAGAAACTCAACATCACAACTTTTCCAATGAATCATGGGTCACCATCATCTAGAAGAGGGAGTAGGGAAGAGTGGGTGGAAACCCATCCACCCACCCACCAGGATATTGGTAGACACCTCATGCATGACTATGTGGGTATTCGAAACATAACGATCAATATCGGTGGGGTGTGTATTGAAATCACATGTGAAATAAATAAATATATATATATATAGTATCAAACACTCTGTAACAACATATGGTTTTAAAAAAACAAACTAATAACAAAGTCACATTTGCTTCAACCTCTAAATGCATTTATTAGTATCTTTAACAGTAATTTCAGAAGGTGATGAAAACAGATAAGTGGCATAACTTATTCTCCACATTTAACAATAACTAATTTTATTATTTATCCATTACCACCTTAAATAAAATAACCCATAATGGAATTTCCACTAAACAATATCCATCCCATTATCCAAAAAACCACATTCCATTTCACCTATTAGTAAAAATTATTTTATTCACGCCTTCAGTAGTAGGGAATATACCACAAGGAAAGAACATATCACCAAAGGCACAACATCCCTAGCATACCATAAATATTACTCCTTGAAATCAAGAAAAACAAACAACGCATCACTCATTATCTGAACCACACTTCATCATCCCATAACAAAAGGCAGACATCACAACACATCTAGAGCAATTTACAAATTAATGAAGTGGACAAAATCACATTCAACATTAACTTTGAGGTGAAATCCCATAAACTAAAATCCTGGGGAAACCATTTCATTTTTCATGTTAATGTATTTAAACAATTTCAATTTAGGGTGATATTAAAATATCGAATTTTGAAGAAGCAATATCAATACAAACATCTAGCACTAACAAAGCCCCCCAACTGAAACTATTTTTAGATGGGAATTAAACAAGTACAATTCACAATATCACAACTAATATAAAATCTGTAAAACCATGAAAATAAACCCCCACAATCCCCTTTACGATCAATTAACTAATTATTTTGCATTTATTGTTCAGGAACAATAATATCTCAAAGGTAAAAAATATAACACCCTCAAATAAGATAAAGAATAATGAGAAATGAGTAAATACCTACCTTAATGATGCGTTCTATCGTGATGTGAACCACAAGGCGAAGACACATGCCCGTGAGCCACAAACAAACCACAAGAACAACTGATAGAACTATAATACCCCATGGATACATCAAAACAATACACCAATGAACCCCAAACCAATGAAACACCATAAATTCATATCCAAGATGATGAATGGAATAAAATAGTTGTGAATTAGAAGAGAACTCACCATAGATTGAATAAGAGATCCAAAGGATCAACCCACATAGAAAGCAATCTCCAAACCTGGAATGATAAGATCATAAGATGCCTTGAATGAGAGGAGAGATGATGACATAGATATTGATAAGTAACTAAGGTGATTAAATACATTAAAAATATACAACATATGGGAACTACATGATGCGTAATCCCATTTTCCATCATGTAATCTCAGGATTCCAAATTCCATTTATAAACATATCACCTTTTTGTTTTTTTATCCTGAAGAACAAGACATCATGAACCATTACTAGAAAATCCATAAAACAAACACTAACATGATTTTTATTTCTTTCACCAGCTCTGCTACTCCTCCAACACCCATCGAGAACTCTCGAAACCTCCCTTAAATGACTCAAACACATAAAACTGGAAATGTAACGGAACGTGAAGGAAAGGTCCATTGAAATATCTTTTTAAAATTAGTAATTTTGTTTATATTGTCACAAAAATAAATAATTTAAACACTATAGAGAAGAACTAATATACTAATAAATATAATATTGAGTACACCCTTATCTATCCCTAATAAATACCACCCTTCAAAACCCCTTATCTTCACACATTTAGGAATTGTATGTATCAAAAAATCATCTTAATTTTCATCCAAATCATTTTCCCAACATCCTATTTAAAATTATATTCCAAAGAATATGAAGGAGACAGTAATAACCTCAACTGAGTATTTTATTTTTTTCATCCTCATCATCCTCAAAAAACACCCTAGTTAAAAAACAATTAATAAATTATGTGTCATATTAATGATTTAACATTATTATATTAATAAGAATATATATCATCCATAATATTACATTATCCTCATATTCTATAAATGACATCACTAGCCATGATATGTCGGTTCACCGCTGTCATGAATGATGTGTTTTCATTTTTCATTACGGCATTCACTATATGTTAAAATTAACATATCACTGTTTAATATGGCCAAAATATGTATATAATATATTTTTTTCATGTCCCATTTAAAAATATGGACATTATAATATATAATAAATAATTATTTAGGGATGGTATGTAAAAACATAAAAATACACTGACAATAAAAAATTAACATTTTAGTAAGTCAATATTCCATATATTGAATAAAAATTTTATATGAGGAAAAATATAATTTTTCAACTTCGTGAATGTTATTTTATTTTTTACTAATACTTCCATTTAAAAATGTCATTATTTATCAACAAGTGATCTGTCCTTCAAACCCTGAAATGAACACAGTATGAATAATGAATCTAAACCTTATATCATATAGTGATTATTAAAGTGAAAAATATAAAATTATAGTAAATAATATATATATATATAGGAAATTATAAGAATTAAGTAATTAATTAATTGAATCTTGTAAAACAAAACAATACATTAAGGTGTAGAATGATTCTTGAGAACATGGAAAAGGATCTCCCTTAAAGACCATTTTTATTTGTGAAACGAAATTACACTCTCTAACCCAAATTATATTTTACATTAAATTTATAAAATGATTCAATATTAATTTCATATGTAACTTACATAGTGATATGATTATTCTCAATTCATTTGATATTGTAATAAAATCATCATGTTCATTTCTCAAATGCCTTATCTAATTGAACCAGATTAAGGGGATATTTTTTATCCCATAACACCCTTAAAAATCACTAATTTTATTAATTAGTTTCAATATAATACCTTGTTTTTATAGCTATACTTATGAACATATATATATATATATATTAATACGTAATATTTAATTCCTTATCCTATTATGAATAATTATGAAATTTTCACTTATTATGAAATGAGGAAATGTTATGGAGAATCTACCATTACATTGGTAATTACAATGTTATGGTTATAATATTTATTTTCTTCTTGTAATACATAACTTGGTTGATTTCATGATTTTTGTTCCCATAGAGTGATTAAATGTGCTGTGTAATGTATTTATCTCTTGAGATATAATGTTTGTGATTATTGAGTCAAATTAATCAATGACTGGACTCTATCCACTGTATTTTGTTGTCTTGGTAGTTATCCATGACATATATAAATGTCATGTAAAATGTTTCCTATTTCAAATAAATCTAAGATCATAAGATTCCATTTAACTTATATTTTCTGCTATATGATTATACATGATCTTAGTATTTTCATTTTCATTTTATTCCTTCATAATAATTTATTAATGTTCAATACCATGAATTTTACCAAACAATGCATTTGAGATCCCCCATTATTTTATCTATTTTTTAGTTTATCCTATGTAAATTATGATATCAAATTTATTTTCGATCAAATTATGGATATTAAATTAATTATGTTTTATTTAAATGTGATTTTGATGTTTTATGTAAGTATTATTCAAAAGAAACGTTAACTTTTTTTACATTAGGATATATCCAACAAATTTGTTTTATTAAAAATCATGTAATAATTTGTGTAAATGTTTTGGTTCACATTATAATGAGTATTCGTGCATCATGGTTGGCACATAGTTACAATTTTGATATGAAATTTCCATGATTGACAAATGTTTACTGTAGATGATATATATTAAAATCTAAACTATGAATTGTATACCATTGAGATATGCGATAAAATAAAACATACGTAAATTTAATAACATTCCAAATGAATTATTAATCCATTTTATTATGTAACAATTTTCCAGTAGTTCTCTATTTTAATAATGGACATATATTGTTGATCTAGTGTGTATCCAATGAATTGAGTGGTGTATTAACCCTTTGAGAAATTTGGTCATTTTTTTCCAACTCGGGTTGAGAATCAATATTGTGATAGACTGAAACCACCTAATGCAGATAACACATAACCTCCCATAGCATTGTTCATATCTGGAAACAATCGAAGGTGGTCAGACCTAGGATTTTTGGAGGATAGAGGGTCACTCATCATATTGATATGTAACACATGAGTCATGTGTATGGATTTTAATATTGATGGTTAGAAAAACTTTTTTTGAATAGAAGAATTATGAGTGCTGGATTTGGTTTTGCTCATACCTTACTGTGTGAACAATATAATCATAGAGAGATTCATAGCTTGGAATCCCATAAATAATAAGGATATAACATTATTACAGTATTGTGTGTATTTTTAATTCCATGTTTGGGTGTTTCATTATGGAGAAATCCTATGTATCATTTTGAGTTCAGTTAAAATTGTGTAAGTGTGGTGGTGAGATAACTTGTGGAAATGTTTCTGGTTTTTTATAGGAACACAAAGTGGTTTCATATATTTTTAAACAAATGAAATTTGTTTAGGTTCACCTATAGAGTTATCAATCCATCATTTGAGATAATCTCATTGGGCTTGGAAACCCAAAGTTTAGTGTGTGAGTTGATGCCTACATGGTGTAAGACAACTTCAACATTGTATCATAATACCACTGTATAGACAAACAATGTTTACTGACTTATGGTAACATAATACTTGAAATTAGTAGCATGTGTGAGGAAAAGATACCTATCTATGTCTCAATTTTTAACCCACATGTAGGTTATAAAAGATATGTTTCCCCATAATAAATGAAATTATGAATGTATTATATAGGTTTGAGTAGTTCGTGGTGCTCGTTTTAAAATTGGTTATGATAATATTTTCATTGTCAGTGATTTATTTTTGAGATAGAGTAATTAGTTTATATGTATACCAAAGCATTATGAGTCGAAAATTAGGATATTATTATAGTGAGAAACATCATTTGTTCATCTATTAAATGATTATTCAAATGGGATGGGTGGTGTCTTATGTTTGGATTCTGGTCAATAAATCAATGGAATCCATTTTTAGGATGTATTTATTGACAAATTCCCAATCTTACTAGATGAACAAGTGATTGAGATCACTATCAGGTTGTTATGTAGAGAAGAAATTTTTTTAAAACACCATAATGTTTAAACTAAATTAAGATTCATTAGTTCAAAATTCCTCTATATGATCTATAATATTTTTATGTTATATTAAATAAAACATCTTCTTGGAGTGATCCATTGCACTTCAGATATATGGATAATATGGATTTTATATTATTAATACATTATCGAAGACTAATCCATATGAATTAGAGAACTCATATCCCTAAATATGCATTGTTGATGTATTATATCATAAAAGAGATGCATGGACATCCTCTAATTATATATTTTTGTTACAGGTACAATCATTTCTATGAAAAATCATCGAACAGAACCACATATAATTTTAAGAGTTATAATGTATTCTATGTGTTTTTGGTGATTTATTTTTGACTTATGATTACACTAATGATATTCTGGGTCTTGGTGACATGGATATTCCATATCTTACTATATGACATATGTTACGGTTTTCATTGATGAAATAATTTTGTAATTCATATAAAGATACCATCATTCCCAAAATATTGAAATTTTCTAATGTTTACTATGAGGAATATGTTTTTTTTAAGAAATCCTACTTTGGTTTTTGGATCTAGAAATTAATCATTTGGGTCATGTCATCCCAAATTCAAGAGTTTGAATGAACAAATAAATTTCTACATCTACAATATCTTGGTAGAAGAAAAATAATATCATTAACATTCACATAATTCATTGTCTATATATCTATTATGATATTTTATATATTTACTATCATATTTGTTGATAATGATGTATTTCGAGACCAAGAAATATGTTAAAATATTCATCAATAGAAATGGATAAATTTCTTTGTCTTATGATAAAGTGATTTATTATTTATCAAGGCAATTGAGTCTAATTCATATGAATTGTATCACCTATGACCAAGATTTGGATATGGTGGCACACTCCCTGAATAATTTATTATGTTAATTTTTTTGAAATTTTATTGCAAATATACATATATACAACATCATATATTATATATTTCACAGTGAGACTAGATACATAGGATGAGGGGGTCATTCAACAATATATATTCATTCAATATTGAGTTTTACTAAACAATAAGAAAGGAAATAATTTTTTCTAACTCCTTTGAATCATAATATTTAGATAGGGGATGTTTGAAAATCATGAAATGAGCAGAGGTTATTGGATCTATTTTAGATATTCATATTGATGATTAAAAATCCCACAGAAAATTGATTATGAATTAAAAATATTTTTTCCCTTACTCTAGATCTACTTAATAGAGGGATGTTATATGATGTGAATTGATTAGCTCTGATAAGGTTATTATATTATGATTATTAACCATTTGGTCAGAAACATGTTAATGAAAATTTTATTCATAACCATAATTTTTAAAGGGTACATATGAACATGTGTGATTAGATTTTGATAAAATTCCAAGATTCTAAATCTTTAGTTTACCTTGGTTGGGAATTGAAATATAGTGATAACTATAGGAATTATTGGTGGTAAGGGATGAAGACACTAATAATTTTATTTTTAGAGATATTTATCACCCACTAATAGATGAATGTAGAGAACCAGAGACAAAAATCGGTTATAATATCCTTTTCACATTCCATAGTGAAAAAAAGACAATATAAATTTTGACTTAATAAAGATATTTAGTATAAAATAATGGAAAAATATTTCTTCATGGAAGACCATGGATCAAATAACAATGTTATATAACTTTTTATTATTAGTGAGACATTAAGATATGATGATCAGGGTTGTGTATGTGTTCTAGAGTTATAAACATTTCACTATGTTTCACATAGTATATTTTATAAACATGGTCTTCTTTTCATGTCATGATTTTAGTATTTCCTTTATAAGGCCATTTAATTTAATATTTTTCTATAAATGGAATATCTCCCTCATATTTAATATGATATTATATAAGTCCATGTTTTGGATTACAACGGTTCATGGGAGTAATATCTTGAATTCATAGTGTTTTCATATAAATATAATTTGAAGTAAATTATCAAAATTAATCCCTTATATCTTATATGAAAATGGGCATGTCCACAGTTATCCTCATTAAAGGTGAGTGAGTAGGTTCTTGTTGGAACTCATCACATATTGGATACATTTGACTAACTTTAGTTGATCCAAATGTGGATGGTAAAAATGGAGAGATAAAAACAATTCTACACTATCCATCAGATATGATATATAGTGTTCAATATTGGTAATTATGATTCAAATTAGGTGTCATATAGGTTAGTGAAATTTCATATTAGAAAATTTGAGAAGCTCATTCCCATATTCATTGATCCAATTGAGAATGTGGATAGGCTCGATCTAGTGGAATAATTATTATCCCTCTATAGTGATAAAGTACCATATAATAAGTGTATCAGGATTATCCAATTTGAGACATAACCTATAAATTCCTCACCTGATAGGAATTTAGGATGTATTGAAAGATGTTTATTTCATATTTGAGGATTACCAGACACATTTCACAGATTTTAGTGAGAAGAATCTTCAATTATAGATTATTCATTTTATACAGGGTTAGTTGGATATATTTAATATTTATGAGGATACCTCAGGTGGACGTTACACATGTGGGAACCAAGTTCTTACGTGTTCACTGATATATCACTATGATTATTTGTATAATAGCTTGGGTTGATTTGTTATATATTGTGCTTTTTGTATGTCTTTAACATTTCAATGATCATTCCTCATTATGTATGTAATTGAAAAAAAATCCCATGATGATCCATTTATTCCCTTAAATATTAGTCTTGTTCATGATATAAAAAGTTTCTTTAATGGTGGCCAATGGAGCCTCTGAGATTCCAGACATATGGATAACGACAAGGTTATTATTGTATTCTTAATTAAAAAAATGCACAGTAGTTTCTAAGATGTTGATTTGTCGTGCACCCTAGAAAAGATACTAGAGACACACCGTCCATCCAGTGTGTTCCAATATCAAACTATTGGGTACAGGGAATCAAGGGTCT
The DNA here is from genome assembly GCA_963277665.1 of Viscum album. Taxonomy (NCBI): domain Eukaryota; kingdom Viridiplantae; phylum Streptophyta; class Magnoliopsida; order Santalales; family Viscaceae; genus Viscum; species Viscum album. The sequence goes on from OY728159.1 coordinate 1,220,248,679, forward strand.
CATAAAAATGATTTATAAATCCTCTTATTGAAAACAAGAAGTTGATCTGATGGGGTTCCCAACCATGAAATCTTGATGGAATACGTCACTGACTATCCAATGGTGTCATACGTTTCCATAAAAGCAAACTGTTGCAATGTATTTCTATTCCCTAAAACAATTATCTATATTTTTTCCACAACGCCGACACTTATATTAGATTAATGAATATTGATGTTTACCTTTGACTATGAACCCTTCTCTATTACTCAATCTGATACATCAGATCCGTTCATTCTGTAAGTATTTTGAAAATGGAAAATTTATCTTTTTTAGGATTAATTCTTCATATTCAATCCATGGATGATCTTCATCCACTCTTGACAAAGTATTTTGATGGATATCTATTGCTGAAATTATTTTGGAACTTTAATCAGACACATTATCATGAATTTCATCCTCTTTATTTCAAAAAGAGGGTGATCTTGAATTACTCACTAACTTATGTTTCACTATTCTAGTATACTCTACTATTGTGACCACACTAGCACACTTTGTGCGGAAAAAATTATAATTGGTAAACCATTGTTCTAAAAAACCCTTAATATTTGACCTGTAGTTGATCCCATTAGATCTATTAGTGTAATGACCCTAACCCTAATAGCCCAGTGTCAATGAGTTACATTATTAATTTAGCTTATGATATAGGGAATAAAATCGCATAGGACTGATCATTTTATTTGTAACATTATTTGACTTTCAAATGAATCAGTATGCTCAATAGTGTACTTGTTACGAAACACCAATATTAAAAAAACTATAAATTATTATAATTTAAATGTGACTGTTATTTCATAGTTATTAATATATAAATTTTAATAAATAAATAATTATTGATTAAATACATCTAGTGTTTATAATCCATACAATTATATTGGTAAATTATTATAAATTAATAACATAGTTTTTAGTCACGTTATTTTAGTTTTCATAAAAAATTATTTTTAAAATTTATGTTTATTCATTTTTATGAATGAATTTAATAATTAATTTCAAGATATTTAAAATACATTATTTGATAAAACTAACAAAATTTTTGAAATATTATTTGTAAAATTATTCTATGATGAATGTTTTACAATTTTCTCAAACTGTTAATTTTAGGGTGAATATTTCAAAATACAGTTTTTGTATAAAATATGTTTTCATTACTTATTATGTCAAGAAATAATTATGATATAAAATCTATGAATCATGTTAAATGTCTTAAAAATTATATTATAATTGAAATATTATACAAAAGTAATTTAAAACATGTAATCTATAATGTATTTAATGAAATAGATAAATAAGATTTTCAGTACTGATGTAGTGCTTACGAAGCAATAGAAATGTAAAAATTAGAACATTATAGACAATAAATTAGTTCTTAAATGACTTTAGAAAATATTTTTATTAATTATATAAGTGAGTTTTTTACAAAAAAAATTCAATTTTTAGAGTTACACAACACGAATCATATCTAAATTCATGTGCATTTCATATGGAAGGCATGTAAAGTGATATTAAATATTTATTAATATTTATTGAAAAAGTTAATAGAAAATATGCATAATGAGTTAATATAAATTATTTACACAAACATAATAACTACTTCTTGTTATATTAATTTATTTTTAAATTTTATACATTATATAATTATCTTTTATTCTTATGCGGCGTTGATTTAGTGATTGTGTATGTAGAATAAAAATCAATTAAATGATTTTAATTTAAAAAAAATAACCCATTAAATGATTTTTCTCTTAATCAATTTATATGTGCATGTGCTGGCCAGAATAAAACCTTATTTTGAATTGGGGAACATATTTGTTGACATGGTTGGCATTATGTCCTTTATTGTTTTTAATTTAAATGAAAGAAAAATTATTCACACTATGGTTTTTAATTATTATAATATTTTTGAAATATGGTTCTCTAGAAGTAATGTTATATCATAATTAGTACTTATAAATAGAAAATAATTATATTAATAATGGTAGTTTATTTTTAATTTTTATGATTTAAATAATTACCATAAATTCAGGCACAACAACGATGAATTAATTATTAAATTCATGGAAAAATATATGATATTAAAAATATTAAAATAAATAATTTAGGAGATAGTTAAGTTTCTACATATACTATTTATATAATATTGATATTTATAATATATAATGAAATATATTTTTTCGAATTAGAAAGCCTATTTGGATGGTTTTAAAGTCATAGTAATGAATATTGTTAAATTAGAAAGAAATGTTATTTCATAAAGAAAATGATTTAAAAAATTGTTTAAATATCCTTAATTTTTTAATAAGTCAAAATGGGATAATATTTGGCATAAAATGTTACCCTTGTTCTATATAGTCCTTTTGGAAGACGTTTATTATAAAAAACCCATAATTATATTTTAATATTTAATGAAATTCAAAAAATGCATCTCACCTAAATAACCATAGGGAAGTCCTTCCTTCACAGTATATCACTCCTTTATGGCTTCTAACCCAGTCATCCTCTACGAAATTATTTTATATTATTCCCTATCCATAGTATAGAGGTCTTAGTTTTTGTATAATAGAAACCTTAATGGTTTGAAATTTTTATACAAAAGGATTGTATAAAGAAAAAGAAGAGAAAAAAAACATATGTGATGATTCACACTCTAGGTAAAGGGATTGTTTTCAATTTCAAACATTTATTTAATTCATGGAAGAAAATTTATAACCAATTTTTTATAATCACTATTAAATTTATTTTCAACAGTCTTTTTATGTAAAATATCTTATATTTAATTCAAGGATGTTTGTTATAGGATAATTAAAATTATAAGAAGTCATATATATTTTTAAAATACATATATTAATAATTATAATGAGGAAATTTAATTATAAAACATTTAATTTTATGTAAATGTAACTAATTTTATTATGGAAATATATGATAATAAAATTCAAGAAAGTTAAATGAATTTTTATTACTTTCAATGTATTTATAATTATGAATATTTATTAGAATTTTGTATTATGGAAGGGGGGTATTTCTTCGAAAAAAATGATTTGGTCATGTGAATAAGTCATAAAATTATTATTATTTTTTGATAAATATTTACATAATAGTGTGAAATTTTGTAATACCTTGTGAATGTGAAAGAAGTATCTTTAATAAAAATGTTTTTTAAATTAAACTGGGTCCCTACATATCAAAGATAATTATTTATGGTGAGGGGACTAAACCCACATTATCAATGGAATTTTTCCCTACATGTGATATTGAATGTTGGCCTCATGTTTTTCATGTGGTATTCAAGTATCATTTTCATCCATAAAATATTTATTATTTTAAAATTACCCTTAAGGAATAATCCAATCAATTTTTCAAATATTATATTTGATAAGAAATTTCAAAAGGATAAGTATTGATGAAATTATTATATATAAAATATGTATATTATATATTGATGTTATGAAATTATTTTTTAGATGTGCATATATAGAAATATTTTTCTACATGTTTTAGAAACATGTATTATGAGTTTTTTTATCCAAAGTTTTAAAATAATTTTAGTAGGTTTTTAAGAAGTACTTAGATGAGTGACATGGATTATGTAGTTCTTAAATAATGAGGAAAATATTTTTGTGTATATATTTTTTAAAACATTTATAAATTGTATTAATTTTTTCAAAAGTGAAAAACATAGTTCTGAAATCGTCTTAGAATGTATGAATCATTTTTTATTTTTCGTTACATTTTATAAAAAAAATTATGTATAATTTTATTTACTAAATCCAAATTAGTGGGTTCGATATTTCTCATCTGGTATCATAGAAATGGTCAATAATTTTTTTTAGGTGTTGTTTTTTGTGAAAAAATATATGTGATGAATAATTTCGCTTGAAATTATAGGTCAATAAATAACTTGATGAATTAATATGTTTATACTTTCTAGTATTCATAATTTAAAGATGGATTTAATGTTTTTCAAATGTATTTAGAATGAATTTGGAGTGGGGAATTAATTTTATGTGGGGTAAAATGTTGAATATATTTATATTTTAGTAATTACTATTCTTGATAACAAAATAGATATAGATCACTAAGCTTAAAAAATATATATACCTTTATTCTATAAATGTGATCATAATTTCAATTATATTAATTTAACGGGTATATAAAAAAATAAATTGTTTGTTAAATAAGAAAATAAATCTTAATAAATATAAATTTATTCTTTAATGATTAAAAAATTATAAAATATTTATTTGTAATGTTATTTTAATAATTATAGATATTTTTTCGTTGAAAAATTATTATTATTTCATTCTATGAAGGAATATTTTATTTAATTTCTAGATGTTATTGAAAAATTATTTGTTAAAATGATTTTTTATAAAAAATTATCATATAATAATTAGTATAGAATGAAAATTAGATACTTTTTTGGAATTTTATTAGTTTTTTTGATTATTAAAAAAATATTATATTTTCTAAAATACGGTACCATCTGTTATACCATCAGGAACTAATAATGAAGAAAAAATTTAATCTTATTGAATAACTAAATTAGTATATTAAAATAGAAATATTGACCAAAAATATTTCATAATGTGTAGGTTATAATTTATATCATGATAAATATAACAATAATTTTTCAGCGACAAGAATGTTCTTATGCATCATTTACAAAATCAAATTTAGTTCGTTGTTGATTTTAATTGGATTATAAAAAGGATTTTCATGAATATTTATTAATTAATATATTTTAATGATTATTTTCTCCGATAATTGGTAATAATATACTATTATAACATGGATCATATAAAAATTACTCTCCAACCCTTTCATAAGGATAGAAAACTAAAATAAAAAATTTAAATATTTTGTCTTGATAAGGATATGAGTAAATATTCACAATTATTTAATATATAAAATTATCTAGAGCCTCATTAAAATATTTTTTTGATTTAGACATATTTTTACATTTTATAAAAGAACAAATTAAATTTAATGCTTATGCATCGATGATGACTTTTCTTGGTAAATAGAAGAAAAAACAATAATATATTTTTTATTAAATTTATACGAATCCTTAAATGACTCAAAAAATTATCAAAATCTATTTTTTGAGAAATTTTTGACCATAATCATCCATTGGTTTATTTTCGGTCTTTTTATACTCACTTGTTTGAAATTAAATCCATTATATTTTTTTATTAAAAAAATTTCAAACTATTCAAGATATGGGTTTCAATTAGTAAAACTTTTTTAATATTTGATTCATAGAATAGTTTTCCAATAATAAATAGCCTTTAGAAAGATAAAATAATGATATTAATTTTTTTTGTAATTTTGAATAAATAATTAATTACTTGGAGGATTTCACAAAAATGATGGGGTAATTTTTAAATTAATTTAAAATTTTAATAATTGATATTAAAATTTTTAATATAAATATAATTTAAAAAATGTAATATGATACATGTGTTATATATACATATATAAAATATATAATGTATAATTTTATTTTTTTGTTGAATTTGAATCTTTTTTTTTATATTTTTATAGACATAGTAATTAATTCTGTAAAAATTTCACACTAACGATATGTCATGAATAAAGTATTTTTTTTAATTTTTTAAGAAATAAAAATACATAAATAATTCCCAATGGGATAAAAATTTATAGAATCTATATTACCAACATATTTTTATGATTTTTGAAGGTATTCTCCTCTAGAATAGCCATAATAATATTTTAAAATTTATGAAAATTCTCACGACTCCTCTCAACCAAACATTATTAAGTAAACTCCTTCATTCGTTTAATTAAACCACCATAATAATTGTAGCATTTAGATCCCCTTAAAATTTTGTTATACTCATCCCAATCAATATTATAGAGGTCTTAGTTTAGGTAGTACACCACATGTAATGTTCTTAATGTGATAAGAAAAGGGATTGTCCAATGAATAAAAAGACAATGAAAAATATCTAATGAGTTGGACAAATAGTAAGGGGATATTGATAAATTTAAATAAATTATTTATTTTTATTAATATTTTTTGAATCCCAATTTATTTAATTTTTGTTTATAGGCATCTGAATAAATTTTCAAATCACTTTTTATGTAAACTATCTTATATTTCACTAAATGATTTTTGTTATTGTATAATTTTAAATTTAAAGAGTGTTTTATTATATTATTATATATATATTATCATTTACTAAAATTAGATAAGTTAATATTTAAAAACATAATTTAATGTGATTTTCTGTCATATAAGTATGGCTATATATTATAATAATATTCCTTCATGATACATGATTTGTTTAATGTAGTGACCCTGGTATTTAAGGAAAAATACTTTTTGATTTCAATTAATAGTTATTAATAATTTATTAATATTATGTTAAAGGTTATAATTCTTCTAATAGCGTACTCGACACACAACCACATGTTTCTCTGAAATCATACATTTCACAGAACATTGAGTTATACTGCTAAATAATATATTATTATTATTATTTTAAATTGTAGTTAACGCATAACTATTGTATAGCCAGGAACAAACATAACTATAGCTATTAATAATTTACATACTTATTACATGTTATTATATTTATCCAATGAATATTAGAGGCTTCAAAAAATAATGAATCTGATTTTAAGAGTGAAATGCTGTAATATTTTTAAAAGGTCGTATTACATCAATTGATGGCGAACCCTTTTTAAATATTTTTTTAGTTTTATTATATTATAATTGAAAAGATAATATTCTTCATTATAAATTGGTGATCAAAATTTACTTTGGATGAAATTTTGATAATTTTCAGAAAAAGTTCATATAATTAATAAATATTGAAAAATACCATGTTTTAAGTCAAATCTAGCTTTTCGTCTAATTTATGTATAAAATTAGATTATATTTTTTATTGGATTTAAACTGTACTTGGATTATATTTTTATCATTTAATCAAATTAATGTCATTATAATTAATTTAACTTTTAAATTTAACATAAATACATGTTAATATTTTCATTGTTATTACTTCTTAAAGACTCCTATTTGGTTTTGACTACATGAATTAATATTAAATTAATTACTGAATATTCTATGTTTTGAATTTTAAAAATTGGATTCTGTATTTGGAATCCAGAGGTCCAAATTGGGTAAATAATTACATTTTATTTTTAGGCTTTATGAATATTAATTTCTGTAATTATTTTATTTACCATGTTTAAAGGGTTAATCTGTTAAATAAAATTAAACAATAATATTATAATAATATAACACTATAATAATACATTTCCTCATCCTATTGGATAATATATTTCCAACCATGGGCATCCATGTGTCAATTTTGGGATCCCATGTAGCCACATTAATGTGAAATGGACATTTTATTAAAAAAATTAACCTAATGAAAAATATAACCTTAACTTGTATCTTTTAACAATGAAATTTTAATACAGGGTTACAAAAGTGATATAGTAGATTATAAATAGTAATTATATTTATAAAAATATTTCCTACATCCTGGTTGTTTATTTATAAATTTTATACATCAAATAAATAAATTTATTTATGACATAATGATGATGTAATGATTAACTTATTAATGAATGATATAAATAAATGCGATTATAAATATTAAACTAAATTTTGATTGAAACTTATTATCCCATAACCAAACTTCAGGTATTCTTATGACTTTTAATCTTTTTATGAATTATTTTTTTTGAAATAATCATATTGTTATAGATTTTTTAAAAATTCAAGCTATTAATACTACAAAAATTGACATAAGTATGTTTTTTAAATGAATACTATTTTATTAAATGATATAACAGTTCTAAAAATATAATATTTGGAAAATGAAATGGATAATTTATATCATGTAATTATTGAACAACTTTATGTTAAATTGGCATTTTTTGGTAACTATATTGACCATAGTGTATAAATATTAAAGAAGTCATGGTTATAGTAAAATTAGTTAAATGAGGGATAAAAAAAGGATAAAATTGAAAAAACAACTTTCCTAAAACTTATTGGTTGAGTGTAATTCTAAAAAACTTCATTTATATTTGAATTAAATGTGATTTGGTCCTTTTGAAGTCTAAATTTAGTTAATAATATACTAATCTTTCAAGACATTCATAAAGTAACCCTCCCCCCTCTTATTAAAGGCCACCACCAATAACCCTTACTAATAATTCTCAATCCCCTTGGATAATCCCACATCTACCCAGATAAGATCCCAAAATTACTCTTGTATACTTATAGTTCTTACCTTTGTGAGAAGAAAATTCATGGAATCCATTTAGCTTAAATCAAAAGTAGTTACCTGATTTGCGGTAATGTATTCTTTCAAGATTCATTCATTTATTTTCCTTCTACAACCCCATAAGCTTAGTTTATTTCATTATTTAATAAAAAAACAATATATTAAATATCCTAGTTTGTATTTATGATCATTATTCTAACTACACTTACAAACACCTACATCTAATTGATACGAACATATAGTGTCATTATACGGTGAACTCTTACCACAAAAAACGATGATTGTTCGATTTTACCTTACCCCCTCACATGGTGGCCATAATTATGGCTTTATATTTATATATGATATATTTTATATTTATATTATCTATTTTCTACAGTAATTTTTTTTCAAAACATAGCTTTATTCTTTTCATGTTGTGTTAATACTATAATTTCATTTGAGGTTGTGAGGAATACCACCCCCTCAATGTGATATGACTCATTCATTCCTTACATGGAATGTATGAAGGATAGAGTTAATGAACATATGTAATATAAATAAAAATAATATTATACTATAATTTTAATATACATCTGTATCATTTAGTTTTCATTCCTTCAAAAATGAAAAAGAAATGAAAGTAGTGTTTCTGTGTACGTACATCTTACCGTCTCTATGAATGGTGCATTTCATATCTTATAATCAAATATTATTTACTATTATGAATACATATATAAAATATATATATTTGATCTTTAAATCATGAATATCATTCTAGAGATAATGAAAATTTTTCTACATGGACAATTTTTAAATATAACAAGTTCATTTGTGACACAAATAATGAATTTCGAAAAAACAACCGATCTTAAATTTAATAATTTTGTGATGTTCATATGTTGGTAATAAGTTATATAAAAGAAATAATAAACATGAAAAAATTTCTTAAGGAAGTGAAAATTTCCATATGTTTTCTATTCTGTAATAACAAGTAACATACGAGACGTGTCATACTCAAGGTAAGGGACTTAGTCTCAATCTCCTTTCATTGAAAAATATTTTGATTTATAAACCACTTGATTTTATATGGTGTATAAACCCATTTTACTTTTAATTTCATTCAAATTGTATCTTTTTTTATGTATCATTTTACTAAATAATAAAGGGGTTGTTTCTTTTTAACCTATCCAGTGAAAACGTCCTTTCCACCAACGTGAGCATTATTTGTTAGTTGGCTTCTTTTACAAGCTGTAGTGTTTTTAAAATGAAAATATATACCAAATAATTTTAACATGTATTTTGGTGTTGAAAATGGTTTTGATAATTTATTGATTATGTCAATATATAGAACTGATATATTGTGATGGAAAATAGAAATTCTATCTTTATTTTTTGATTGTTCTTGTGTTATGAATATGTTATGGTTCTTTGACATTGTTTACGTATACAGGTGTTTCTGAGATAAAAAATGGATGGGTGAGCCAAAGATAGCTCTCCAATTCATTGGGTAACATTAATAAAGTAAACATTATTCTATCTCCTATGATATTTGGGGAATATGTTTTGATGGGTATTCCAAACATCACTCCCAATGTAGCTATGAAAACTACAACATAACTATGTTATGGATACCAAAAGTTACCTTTATTTATTTATTATTTCTATGTGTTATTAAAAAATATTAGGATTTCACGATATATGTAAAAGATATATTCTTTATGATTGAAAAGTTTGATTTCTTTTTTTGTATGTATTCGTAGAATAATTTTTTCTTCCCTTATATTATAATCCTTTCTAAGCTTTTTATGCTTTTTGAAATGTATTGAAATTTTTTTCCCAAGGTGTAGTGAAGGGTAATAGACTGGAATAATTCAAGAATATTTTTCTCAATTAATGAATTCATGTTTTATTAAATGACTTTTATTATTGTGAAAAAAATGTATATAGTTGATATGTCTACACTTCAATTTTTCAGATGTAATGTAATAGTCACAACATCATTCTCTAAAACAATAAACCTAAAATGATCATAAAATTGTTTTCTTTACATAACTCGTGATTATGTAATTTTAATGGCCCTGGACTTATAGTTCGTATCAGAGGTCAGTTTAGATAACTTTAGAGGTTAGGTTGTTATTTAAGAATAAGGGACATTAACTTAATGGTTATCATATTAGACCAAGTCGTAGTTATATTAGATAAATTAAATATGTTTAATACAACATGAAAATTATATCATAGTGTTTACCCGCCTAACGAGATTGTATACGATGATTTTACTGATACACTCACATTAGCATTTTTTGTTCTAGTAAATGGCTAGATCCAGCACTAACCAATGTAACAATGGATGAAAATGAAACTGTAGTGGTTTTATGAATAAGAAAATCAATGAAATGGTTTTTACTATAAGAACACTTGTGGTTGTTCTCAACCAACCATATAGAGTAATTATTTACAACCTGAACCATGGTGTTTTCCCTAAGACATTTTATATTCGCGAAACAATTCCTATGAATGTTAAGGTAATAAACATAATGGTATGTATATTAAATAACGTATATGATAAATATGTGGAAAGAAACCCCTATGAATATAGTTCAATAGGAGGGTACACTGTTATAAATGTGGTAACGAATTTCCTAAAGCAATAACCTTCCATGGTAAAAGGAATCATTTAGTTGACTCAAGATAAGTGAAGAATTTTTTCTAAGGGATAAATTGAATAATTTAAATGTGATGTGCATGGTCATTACCAAAATATATGTTATAAAAATAAAGTCAGGGAATGGGATCAATGTGCCATAAAAACATAAGATCACTAATACATAATTCCATTACTATTGAAGATGTGGAAAATAAAAATAACATATGGACGGTATGGATTATATCATAGCTCATGTTTTGATTTTATTGAAATATTAGGAAATTAGTCATGATTTTAACTGTAGGAAATATTTTTTACAAGATAAACAAGAAAAAATGGTTAAAGGTTAATAAATAAATCTCGACGATTAAGATGTCTACATTTTAGAAATTCCAGAGTCATGTTTATTATCTAGGGGATAAAATAATTGAATTTTTTAATGCCCGTTTGTTGAAGGGATTAAATTTGAAGAAGTTTCTCTTGTTTGTTTAACCATAAAGTTTGTTAAGTGAAAATTCTATTTGAGGAATAAATATATTTTCATTTGTGGATATAGTAGTAAAAAATATTTGGAATTATATGATATTTAATTTTGAAGTAATTATGGGTTATTACTCCAAGGGATACAAAAATAAAGATATTAGATAAACATTGGGTATAAATTATAATGTGGTTATTTTTTGAAGATATTATCTTAATTTTAATAATGTTACAAAAATGATACAGTTTTATTAAATGGAAAACCTGTCATATGGGTGACAAATCGGTGCATTTGGAATGGCCAATGATATCGATACCACAACTGAATGATGACAAATGTGTATCACCTATAACTGGCCGATGTGATGCCCCTAGTTAGTATGAATTATTATATTTCATTTAGTTATTTTATAGATAAAAATAATTTGATTTTAGAAGATGTTTTTTATCAAATGGGTATCCTCAGTATCAAAAAACAATTCTATAATTAAGTGATAAATGTTATTTTAGAATACATTCTCTCTTTTGGGAACATTATTTGTCTAAGGAAAATAGAATGCTATGGAATTTCATTGAAGGAGTAATTGAATAATTTTTTTTTGGAAGAATGTATGTTTTTTTTGTAGACTAGTAATGTTTTATGTTATTAATGGAAATAATTAACAAATCATGGAGATTATGTGATTAGGTTAATTACTTTTTAGAATGAGATTTTAAGATTAGATGATGTTATTTAGAGATAAATGTATATATTTATCATGGAAGATTATGTGATCAAATTCTTAGGGTTTTTCGATTTAAATATTAGTTTGGATAATTTTAAATAATTTGAATAAAATTTGTTTATTAAATGTTTTTTTGTTCAAATTTTGCTATTGTTTGTATAATTTTGGAGATTAATAGTAGAATTTATTTTTAAAAAGGATTATCCTTTTTGGGGATTATCTGATCTTTTACTAACCATTTTGGTTTGGAATATTTTCTAATGAAATAAGAAATATATAGTTCATTTTTATTAGATTGTATGATTCTATAAATGTGGATTCTAGTGCTTCTGTAGTTACTGTGTCATCAAAAATAATCATCGTTTGTATAAAAGATGACTTTGGTGTAGAAATTTATTAAAGGATAAAACTATAGTTGAAAGGTAAGTGTATTTCAGTATTTTCATATTCAATCTTGGAAATACATTTATCAACATTATGAAAAGGAGCATCAAACCAAAATATTTCCAGTCACTTTTCCCACTATGAAATCATAGACTGTTTAACCCATCAAAAGTTTGCGGTTTTTTGGTGGTTAACTTTTCCTGATTAAGTTTTCTATCACTCTCCATCAACACTTGATGGGTAGTTTTTTCTTCCATATTAATGTTTTCATTGAGTCTTAGTATGTGTTATCTTGGGTGACATTTTTAATTACCTTTTTTTCTTTTAGAGTGATATTTTTATTGACTCCTTTTTGGTATATGGTGCTTTCAATGATGATTCATAGCCTAATTTAAAAATTGTGATGACGCATTTTCAAAAATAGGGGATGGTTGTAACGACCGAGGTATTTATAAATAATAATTATTTAATTTATATTAATATTTATGAATAATATATTAATTATATGTTAAAGGGAATTCTTCATCCAATAGCATACTCGAATCACAATAATAGGTCTCTCTGAAATTTCACGTTGCACACAACATTGAGTTATACCGAAAAATAATAGAATAAAATTATTATTTTATATGGAAGTTTACACATAGACAATTTACTATCTAGAATGTAAATAAAAAACAATATTAGGATTTTAAATATTTATTAAATGTTTTTAAATTTATTCAATGAATATTAGAGGATTCGATGAATAATCAATTCAATTTTAATCATGCAATACTCTAATATTTTTAAAAGGTTGTTTTACTGCCTTTTGATGGAGAATTATTTTTAAATATATTTTCTATCACATTTATATGTTATATTTGACATAATAAACTTTTTAATTAGAAATAGAGATGAATATTTACATTTGATGAAATTTTTGTAACATTCTAATAATGTTCAATTTTTTAATAAATAGTGAAAAATACTGTATTTTAAGTCAGAGCTATCTTTTCATCTAATTTATTTATATAGTTAGATTATAAGTTCAATTGGTTTTAAAGTTTACTTGAAATATATTATTATAATTTAATCCAATTATGTTCATTTCATGTAATTTTACATTTAAAAGAGACATAAATACACGTCAATATTTTGATATTTATTAGTTCCTAAAAACCCCCTTTTTGGTTTACCACAAGAAATAAGTTTAAATTAATTACTAAAAATAATGTGTATTTAATTTGAAAAAATGGATTCTATATTTTGAATCATGATGTCCTAGTTGTATAAATTGTTACCTTTTATTTTTAGAAATTATGAATAGTAACTTCAGTAATTATTTTATTTACCATGGTTAAGGGTAAATGTTGTAAATAAATGTAAAAAATAATATTATAATAATATAAAAATACCCTAAAATTTTTTCATAATTTTATTGGATGATATATTTCAAACCATGGGAATACTTGGGTAGAATTTGAGAACCAGGGAGCCACTTTAATGTGAAAAGTCTATTTTTAAAAAATTAATTTAATGTAAAACAAATATAACTTAAACGTGTATCTTTGACTTAAATAATAATGTGGGGTTATATAAGGGATATATTACACTTTTAATAGTCATTATATAGATAAAAATATTTCCATAATCATGTAATTTTATTTATAATTTTTAGACTTCATAAAAATAAATTTATTTATGGCACAATGAAGATGTAGTGATTACCTTATTAATGAATTATTTAAATAAATTTGAATAAAAATCTGGAAATAAAATTATTTGGAAACTTTTAATACCATCCAAGAATTTTATGGATGATTATTACTTATTATATTTTAATTAATATTGTTTTTACAAAATAATAAATTTTTTATGTAATTTTAAAAAATTCATGATATGAATAGTAAAATTTTTGACAAGAATGAGTTTTTAAATCAAATACTATTTTATTAATTTAAATATTAGTCCAAAAAGGATATGTTCTGAAAAATGACTTGTATAATAATTGAAAGGTCATTAATGAACCACTTGATGTTCTTTTGGAATTTTATGGTCACCGTATTAAACATATTGTATTAAAATACAAGAAGACATAGTTAGAGTCAAATTAGTTAACAAACTGTGGAAGATAAAAAATAATGTTAATTATGAAAAAAAAACTTATCAAAAACCTATTGTATTTGAGGATATAAAGAAATCATAATATTATATTCGATGTAAATTATTTTTTTTCCTTTTTAAATATAAATCTAGTTTATAATAAATTAAACATTGAAGACATTCCTTAAGTAACCCTCCTCCTTTATAATAGGTCTCCACCTCTAACACGTACTCACACCACTCCAGACCCTTGACTCATCCAAAATATTCCCTTATTAGATTAAAAATAATTGTATTCCTCCATTAGGCCTTACCTTGTTCATAAAAAAATTCAAGGAAGTCTCTCAGCATAAATCAAAAAGAGTTACCTGGTTTGTGGTAATGTCCTCTCTCAAGCTTCTTTCATTTATTTTTCATTACAACCCCCTAAAATTTAATTATATCATTTTTTTATAATAACAAAAATATATTAAATATAATAGTATGTTGTTATGATATGGAATACAACTAACACATACAAACCCCTAAATCTAATGGATAAAAACTATTTATGTGTATGGAGAACTACTACATCATGAAATGATGATTGTTTGATTTTCCCCAACCTCTTATCAAGGAGGTAATTTTTAAGGAACTATATTTTTAAATGATATATATTATATATATATATATATATTATCTATGATACTATAACATCTATTTACAAGAATTTATATTTTCTTTTCATGATGTGTAAATACGGTAATTTATTTTGTGGAAGTGCGGACTACCACCCCCTCAAAGTGATGCGACTCATTCATTCTATATATGGAACACATAAAAGATGAAATTAATGAACATATGTAACATATATAAAATATAATATCATACTGAAATTATAATATACCTATGTCTCATTTATTTTTCATTCCATTAAATATAAAATGGTAATGAAAGTTGCTTTCATGCGTACGTACGACTTACCATCTCCATGAACAGTGCATTTAATTTATTCTCCCCAATTTGTAATGTACTATTATAAATACTTATATTTAATTAATAAATATGATATTAAAATCATGAATATAATTATAGAGATAATGAAATTTTGACCACATGGACTATTTATAATTATAACGAGTTCATATTTGACTCAAGAACCAAATATCGACAAAATGATCGATATTAACATAAATAATTATGTGATGTTTATAATGGGTTAATAAGTTCTATAAGATAAATAATATACAATAAAAAGGTTCATAAAAATTACAAATTTACATAATTTTATTATTCAGGAATAATAAGGAACACATGTGACGAGTAAAATTCAAGGTAAAAGAACATTTCCCCCTCCGAATTTTCTTAAAGAATTTTATATCTTACGTATTTTAATTTATATTTTCATAAGATTGGATATTTTATTATATAAAATAATTGGAATAAATTTTATTCCCATGTTATTAGATACCCTTTTCTATCTAATCAACTCAATTTCGAAATTTTTACGTGATGTCGTTAGGCTGCTGAATTTTCTTAAGAGAATTAATCTCTACCTCCATTCTTTGAGGAATATTTTTATTTAAACATGACATTATTTTATATATTGTATAAAAACCATTGAATTTTAATTTCATTAAAAGGTGATTTTTTTCTATGTAGAATTTTAAAAAATTACAAAGGGAATGGTTCTTTTTATCGTACATGGTTACAACGACCTTTCC
This sequence comes from Viscum album, assembly GCA_963277665.1. NCBI lineage: Eukaryota > Viridiplantae > Streptophyta > Magnoliopsida > Santalales > Viscaceae > Viscum > Viscum album. The sequence continues at coordinate 1,220,264,994 of OY728159.1, forward strand.
GCCACCACAAGAATTATTTTATATTTTTCATCTTTCATAAGAGGTAATGTTTTTAAAATTAAAATCAATACAATATACCATTTTTACATGTTTTGATATTGAAAATGGAGTTTTTAATTAATTTATTATGTCAATATATTCATCTAATATCTTGTGATTGTAATGTGGAAATGTTAAATTTACTTTTTTCATTTTCATTGGTAGTAATTAGGTTATGGTTCATGGATATTGTTTATTTATATTATTTGTTCTATTACAAACCTAATGCGTGTTAGGCTGAGATAGCTCTGTAATGCATTGGGTAATGATATGAATGTAAACGTTGATGTTTCTCCTTAGCGATTTGAGAAATATACTTTGATGGGTATTCCAAACATTACTCCATATATAGACATGAAAGGTAAAATGTAAGTATTTTATGGATTCCACAAGTTACCATTATGATTTATGATTTTTATGTGTTATTTATTAATCTTAATATTTCATTAGATATGAAAATTTCTATGCTTTATGGTTGAAAAGATTGATTTCTTGATCTGTATGTACTCATGGACAAATGTTTTCTTCCGTTATTTTAAACCCCCTAATGATAATTTTATGATCATCCCATGTTTATGAAAAGTTTTTTACATGGTATAATGAAGGGTTAGAGAAAGGAAGAATTCATGAATATTTTCGTCCTGAAATAAATCATGATTTTATTTCATGAGTTTTATTATTGAGAAACTATTGGACAGAGTAGAAGTTAATACATTGTAATTTTTGAGATGTAATGCCATAGTTATGGAATAATTATTTAAAACTATATACCTGAAAAGATCCTCAAATTGAATCCATGACTTAACTCTAGATTATGTAATTTTTATGGCTATGTCCTTATATTTAATATTCAAATCCTTTATATTTATGACTGTTTAATTGAAGTTTTTCATCTAAAAAGTGGGATTTCTCCTAAAAATGTGTTTTTTAGGTGAAGATGTTATAAAATTATTTTATTCTTTAAATATAATACACAAAATATTTTTAATTTTTTTAATGTATTGTTAATGGAAAATGAAGATCTTTGGGAAAAATGTGGTTTTTTAATTAAACTAGGTGATTTAATATTAAAGGATATGATAAGGGGTGGAAAGTAAAACCACCGAATCATGGTGATGTTGAACTATATATTATATTTATAAAACACCACATTGGTTTCAGGTTGTAATCCAAGAATAATTTTTATCTATAGAATAATTATTATATTCAATTTATTTTTTTAGAAAAATCTTGTAGTTTTTTTGAAGTGTAATTTTAGGAATTAATTTTATAATGATGGTTATTTGTAAAAATTATTTCATAAATAATATATATATATATATGTGTGTGTGTGTGTGTGTTTTCAAAAATTTATAAATTATTTCTTTAAATGAGTTTCAATAAAAATATATTTGTACATTTTTTTAAACCACTTACTATAAAATTTTATGCTCATTCCATGATTTAAAATAATTTTCATAGTTATTTTAGATTTCTACGATGGAATAATTCTCTTAAATATATATCACACATGAAGGAAAATTTTAAATTCCATATAGTATTTATAAATATGTTTACTTTCATTGTTTGGTATTATAATCTAAAACCTACTCTAGAAAAGGTAATGTAAAAAATAATGCACTTGTATTTTACAGTAATCCCATTAAAAAAATAGTATAATTATATTAGTATAAAATACATGTATAGATTTATACATTCACATTAGGAGTCTGACAACACATTTGAAAACTCAAATTACCTTGTAAATGTTTTTCATGATTAACATTATTTCCTATAGAATGAATGTGCACAGAAATCACAAAACACATAATAAAACTCTTTGGAATGGAAAAAATATGAGTGAGATCAAAATCCCAATTAGGATTAGGTAAAGAGGAATTTGTCATGAATAAATATAGGATAATTAATATAAAAACTTAAATATTTTGTCACATATGACCATTACATTACATATATTTTATAATCGATATATCGACGCAAATAAACGATAATACATGACATATAAATAATATATTTATTTTCATAACCTGATATTGAATAATTAACATGGAAAGGTCAATTAATGAAATCACATTCCACATAATTAATAATTTGAGAATTAAAGGCGTCTATATATAAAATCATTCTAGATATAACATGGATAACAATTATTGAATACTTACTAAACAAATCGAAATTATTAGACATCAACTATGTAGCTTAGGATACTACCAATTTCAGTTATATTATGAACAAATTTTAATAATAATGGGTACATAGACATTTTTATTGGCCAACCAATTTATACATACTTGGTTACAACTCATCTGGTTTGGACAACTGATTTGATATTACTAGGGAAAAAAATCTTGTTAGGTCAAATATTTTAACCATTTGAACTCTCAATGCACTGAGTGAATATAAATAACCTGACCAAATCCATGATTTCATCTTCAAATTATTAACCATATATAAAATTATTGATTTAATTTTGGAACATTGTCAATTATCAATAAATATCTATATTGAGTATAGCATTTAAATTTATCCATATTTCCCAGTTTATAAAATATCATATAATGTAAAAAAACAAAATAATAGTCTAAATATTATTAAATAATCCAACAAACAAAATCATATTATGTATAATTAATTTAAATGAAATTACTAATGAAAATTTATCGCAATAAATTTATTTTTTCAAGAAAATGTTAAAAATAACAAAATAAAGTGTGATTCTTCAATAGTATTTACCACTTTTTATTTTATTTTCAAATTCCCGAGGAATAAATAATTAAATTATTAAATTAATACACCATTAATAATGAATGAATAACGATTTTACATTTCAATGGTGTATTATTTCAACCCCATAAATGTGAATTTGTGTGTAATAACAAATAAGTCTCAATGAAAAGTGAATTGAGATGATATCTTTTACCACACTATTCATTTTGGTGTATTGTGAATTAATCTACAATATATTTTTATTTTACAAGTTATTAACTTATAACATAACAATATTAATATTTTAAAAATCATTTATGCTCATTTTATGACATATTGTATCTTTCTCATTTGGTACCTTTCATTATTTTTCTTATTTCAGAAGTTAATTTCCTTGTTTTCTCATTCATTCTATGTTATTAATGTTCTTATTTATATGTATATTAAATATTTTCAGAAAATATGTAATATTAGTCAATTCATAATAATATTATTAATACATCAATTATAATGAGTGTAACAATCATGAAATATGGTTATAAGAAATGATGTTTGTTATAATAATGGAGACGGTATAATATATGTTTTATTAGGTAATTATGGAAAGAATGTAAGTAATATTTGTTCTGTAAATAAGGGTCATAATTTCATTTTTACCAAACTATTTGTTAAAATGTAATTATATATGTCATCTATGTGGTGTGGTGCTGAAAAGAGATTCACATCGTTGTGTGAAGGAGGTAGTCGACGTCTACACAAACGACCTTATTATTTTTCTATGAGTGAGAGGTTAATAATAAGAATTATAAAATATATTTTTAGAATATAAAATATTTCTTGAATATCATAATTATTTCATTTATATCACATAAATTCATTAACTATATCGTTATCATATTCCATGTAAAGGGTTCTGAAAAGTTGTATCACATCGATGAGTGAGGTGGTGGTCCTTTGTGAAGACGAAAGACTTCATTGTATCAATGAATAAAAGGAAATAATAAATTAAAACTTCATATAGTGACTAAATATGTATTAATTTGTTATTAATATATTATTTTTAATTCATATCTATCATCACCCCAAGTCGTGAGATGTGTTAATAGAAAAAATGAGAAACATTAGTTGTCAAGGAAGTAGTCCATCATACACACAGAAAGATGACCTCAAAACCAAGTTAATGTAAGTGGGTATGGAGATAGATAAATAATTTCACATAAAAAATATCATTATAAGTAATTTATTTATTTTTTTATATTCTAATGGTATAATAATAATTTATGTATGTGGATGCTGAGATAAAATAAAATCACTCATTGAATAATGATACCTCTTCATAATGTTTCCACCATAAGATTACACCAAAATCATTCCAAATTTGTCTTCAATTAGATATTAAGGCATAATGTGTGAGAAGATTTAAATTTTAACGTCATTATGGTTGTTTTTTCAATAAAATGCCTTGAGAGATGTGATCATTTGGGTGGAGTGAGTACCCATTTATATTTGAGGAGTGTAATTTTTTGAATTACCAAAATGTATTCAATAATGGGATGTTAGTCACATATAATGTGGAACCCTAAAAGGATAATATTAGATTGGAGGGGCAATATTCCCCAAAACACCTTCAAAACAAAAAATAGAATTGTTTTAGACATGTTATTCCTTAGAATATATGTTTAATTAATTTTATTGTTTTTATTTCAACCATGATAATTAATTTCATGGCCTAGGTAATTTAAAAATTATAACCAATATATAATAAGACTTATTATATTATTTATATCTAATTATTATAAATAATAAATACAATGTGTGTTGGAAATTAATTTTAACATAGGAAAATGTAATGTGAAAATTGACAACTTGGAACATTAAAATTGGTAATTATTATTTTTAATATAATGATTATTATGAACAATAATTAATGTCACATTATAAACCAATAAAATATTTTCTGCATCAACATATTTATCAAATTTTATCTAATTAAATTCAATTAACTCATATAATTTAATTTAAAATTAATACATAAAACAAAAAAGTACAGAGAGTTTTGAATGTGAATATATTAAATGTTTACAAATATGTTATATCAAATTTCAAAAGGGAAATGACTTAAATAAAGTAAATTTTATTTATTTATATATAATTGAGCTAATTTAATTTGTATCTAATTAATAATATATTTTAATTTTGTGTATAATTTAACTAAAAATATAATTTTTTTATTAATATTTAAGATTTTTTAGTGTCATAAAAAATGAAAATTCCAAAGAAATATAATAACTCACCCTAAGAAAAAAAAATTCCTAATTATTTAAACTATTATATTTATTTTTACAAATAAATTTAATATAATTTAAAAAATAATAATTTTTAGTTATTTTTAAAAAATGAAACAATTTTTTCATTTAATATACTATTTTCTAGAAAGCATTTATATTCTTAATGTTTCTTATTTTTATTTCTAATCAATAGATTACAAATGAACTTGTGTAAACATTGTATTTTCCATTATCTACTTACTTATATTTATAATCTCAAATTTCATTGATTGGATATAATGGTAATGATTTAATAATAAAAATTTAATAGAATTTTTTCACTGCAGAAAATCAGTGTTTCATGCATTGAATATTATTGAACATATTTAATTTTCATAATAATAAATATATCCATGTGTATAAGGGTGTTATATTATATGTAATGTTTTATTCATTAGGGCGTACATTATATCCAACATGATGTACCAATTTTAAAATCTCAGGGTGTTACAAGCTTCCCCCTTAAATAAATTGTGTCTTCATAATTTAAAATGTAATTCATTAATTAAGGGTTTGAAATTTGAGGATAAATTTTTTCAATAACCCGACATTGTATTATGTATTAATGTAATATCTACTTATTTTGAGAAAAAAATTTAGTACGAAGGTCATATGGAATAGCACATTGCTATATTTCAATATAAGAGTTCCTTTGGGGGATATGAACAAATGGGAATAAAATAAATGCATCAATAATTGTATAGAGTGATAAATTTCCTGGAACAATAATAAAATGATTGATGAATATATATTGAATGATGTAAAAACAATATATTTGTGGAGATTTAAAAGACCATATAATTATTCAGATAAGTTGGTAATTAGAATCCATTTTTTGCATAATGTTTTTCTGAATGCTGAGGAATTCATTTACTATTTATGACTATAAAAAAATATAAATATGTAATATGTTTCTATACGATAATAAATATTTCATCCATTAGATTTTGGGAAATCAATTTAGAATTTGTTTATTATTCCTAGAATTGAAAATTAAAAAAATATTTATTTATTATTCATCTAAAAAAATTATTTTTTAAAGAATCATAAGTTCCATAATAGTCAAATAATTCATTCCTTCGATAACATGTAATTATTATAAGAAATATTTTTAATAAAATATCACAATTTCTGAATTCTCTATATGGGGAAGTCCTAAATAAATATTTAAAGCCTCGAATAAAATTATCTTAAAATATTTCATATATGTTTAACCCTATGAACCATTTATAATAATATTAATTAAAATATTTGAAATATGGTCCGCGAATTTTAGAAAATAACTTCTCATAAATTATATCATAATCATCATAAACAAAACATTTAGAAATATTCAACATTAATTTTTTAAATCATTGTAATAACCTGAGTATCCATAAAACCATAATGAAAAAATGTATGGTTACTTATTCCTTAAGTAAAAAGAGAGTAATGAATATATTCCTTAAATATAGGAATATTGTGAACACAATCAATTAGAGTGTAAACCTATTTTTCAAAAATTCAATAATAATTTCCTAGGAAGTTAGTTTTGGTAAATTTAAATTATCAATATTAGGAAGATATTAATTGAAACATCGCTATCCATATATCCAGAAAACATTAAAGGGTCTCTTTCATTGAATCATGTGTCTTCTAAGAAGTTCAAATTTCCACCGAATAATTTTTCTTGGTCATCGATATTTCTCAACATATAATGTGAATTAACATAAGAATATCTCATAGGACTTTCAAACTAGGGGTCTAGTGAGGCACAATTTCTTGAAAATTGTAAATATGGGGTACCATGCCACATGCACCATTTTTGAATAATTACACCATTGTATATCATCTCCCAAACAAAATCATGTTGTAGTATGCAAAAAGGGATGCATTTTCTATGAAAAACTACATAATATATTATTTAAAAAAACAATTTGATTTTATTATATACTTATACAAATTTTATATAACGGGTTTTTTTCACTGGTCTAGGTTTTCATAAAAATATACCTAAATTTTACAATGAACATCCTATCCTTTAAACAATACTGACACCAGGCCCATTATCTCAGAGCTAATGTCTTACATTCTTACACTGGAATAAGAAACATTAAATTACATTATAATGGAGTGATCATTTTTTTGTCTTGGTAAACAAGATACATAGTATATTATTGCATTAAATGTGAAAATTAATGTTAGTACAATTTTTTGAAATAAATTTTCTATATAGAATGTCCCTGAAAATTAGTCATAGTACACATTATAGTATCTTGGGATGTAAAAAATACGGATGATATCAAATTCATACTAACTGATAAATACAATAGATGCATCCATTAATAAATTATGGATAATCAATAGCGAATAGTAAATAATATAACACAAATTCCAAATAAATAACATTAATGTCATAATGAAGATGGAAAAGTAAATAAATAAAAATGCATTTTTTTGAAAATATTGCATGACTATCATAACCAGATAAGTAAAAATAAATATTGAAAGGTATAGAACTAAAAATACATTCCCTTTTATCAATAAACTGAGAAATAAATTCATTTATAGATCAATTGATTTGTAAAAGTATCTGGGGTGACAATAATTGAAGTCATAATGATAGAAAATCTAAATAATTGGACCTGATCTCTAAGACACATGGTATCTCTACTATAATGATCTATTCTAAATAGAGCTTAATTGTGTAGTGTACTAACTAATTAGGTTTTTCTAACACATTTAAAACTAAAGGGAATAAATTCATTGAGTTTAGACAACTCATTATAAACTACTAGGTATAAAGAAAAATTGTATCTCCAATGTATTAGAATCATGAGACCTATCAATGAATTAAGTGGATCACTAAAAACTAGCCCCATAAATGTTATCATTTATAGAGATTTCTTTATATACCAAATAATAAATTTAATTAATGAAAAATGTGCCTTATCCAAAAATATCTAGGTTCTGTAAAGTTATGTATGAACCTGGATATTCATTTTAGGTATGTCCATCATTTTTCTGGAGTTTCTGATAAAAGAGGAGTTTCTGGAAAATTTATGTGCATGCCACGTACTATATGAGTACACGCCGTGTTCTCCCTTTCCGCGCCAGGACGTGTGTTGGTCGTGTTCGGGCCACAAACACGGTGTGTAGGGTTGAAGTGGAGGAATCATAAAGTGGAGGATGGAAAAATGGAGTACACACCGTGTACTCAAGAAGTACACACCGTGTATTTTCTTTTTTTTCATTAAATGCACTGTGGTCGCATCTGAGGGACAAAACACCATTCATCAAGGTTGTGTTCATCCAAGAGAAGTCGTACGACCTCAGATCTTCTCAGAGCTCCATAGCCTTCGTCCGTGCTCCGAATCGACCGCCATTGATTTCATTGGAACCGAAGAGGTAAGCTCTTCCTTCTCTTAGAGCATCGTTTTCCAATTCCACCTATTTCTCAAGATATCATGGGTTGATCGTTTTTGACGTTTTCTCAGTTCTTTGACGTTTTAAGGAGAATCAATCATCGTGGATAAAGTAAATCGACCTCCTAGAATCGAGGTAGGTGGTTTTTGCCTTTCTATAGAATGTCTTTGAGTATTTTTTGAAAATTTCACCAATATCCTTGAATGGGGTATTGCGTGTTTCCTATTATTCCCTTGTTTTTTCTGCTCTAATTATATTCCTGTGTAGAGGTCATTGCTTGTGAATAGGGTAAATTGTAATGTGCTCTGGATGTTTTTCCAGGAATGTTTTTCCGGTTAGGTGTTTTTCCAGTTGCCTTGCCTAGTTTTAGGATAGTGGAACTATTGTACTGTTATGCTATTGTTCCTTAAAATGATATCCAAGTACTTCTTGAGGATTACATGGGACGATATGTGTGCTATGCATGTTTTTTTTACACAAGGGTGAGAGAACCTAGTGTAGTGGACCATAGGGAGAATGGACATAAGGGCTTCTCTAGAGTGTCTTTAATTTACGATGTGAGACCACTTGGGGAGTAGACGTTGAGTGCTACCTCAGAGAGTATGTAGTTCCTCTACGTGGGCCATAGGGGGAATGAGACATTGAGTGCTTCCTTAGAGAGCCTTTATTATGATACAAGACTATAGGGGGAATTGACGGTGAGTGCGTCCTTAGAGAGTCTATTATTTAGTTGAACCAGAGGGAAAAGACTCTGTGTTCTTCCTAGAGGGTTTCTAGTACTTGTAGGTTGAACCAAAAGGGTTAGGCTATTAGAACTACCCAGGGGGTTACCTGTTGTTATTCTTATTGTCTGGCTGTTACTTGTGTACTATATATGCTAGATATTTTGGATCATAGCTACTGTGTGCCTTCCTGTTTACTGCTTCCTGTATTTTCACTACCATGTATTCACTAACTATTAGGCATAGATCTTTGGGTGGTTGCCTAATGGGACCTTGTCTCACACCCTATTTGGGCCATGATTTTGGGCCCAAATAGATTATATTGTTTCAGGTATTTATAAGATCAATAACCCTTCTACTTTAGGCACTTGACTTGCTGTGGAGCTCAAGAACATGTGACCAGGCTATGGCTTGTGATGCTCAAAAGTTTACATATTTTTCTTTTTCACCTTTGTTTAGTATTTGTTCAGCATTGTGACTTGTTTGGCTGCTTTCCTAGACATATGAATCATGCATCATTTTATATAAAAGTGTGTGTGCTCTAGTTGTTTACTGTTAGTCTTCTGCTCTTTATCGTTTACTCTTGTATAGATGGTTATGGTTTCTGTTGTTTTCTATTTGTTATTCTTTCACCATGTACTCTGCCAATGAGGGAATAGTTTCCCCAATATCACACCCAAGACCCTTACTGCTAGTCAACAACCTATGGCGTTTTGAGAAATGCGCTTGAGGCCATGTGACCAACCAGGTATGGGGTGCCTCTTGGTGGATTCCAGAATCGGGATGTTACAAGGTAACATATTTATCTCTATTTACGAAGTTAATTAAAAAAATTATTATTAAAAAATCTATATAAAAATTTTATACAGCTTATCAAATAATCATATCCATCATTAAAAAATATTGATTCTTTTTATAAATTCAATTTCCAATGAAATATAATCATAATAATGTGATTTTTCAAGACATATTTAATAATAGTAATGTTAATTTGTATTTTAAAATAACTTTTACCACAAGGATGGTTTGACATAAAATCCACATTAATGAAATAATTATAATAGGAAATTAATATATCATAATGCTTGAATGGATCAATGTATTAAATTTCAAAGGGGTTGTATATACACCTTGTAAAGGTTAATTGGTGAATAAAAAAATCAAGATCGAATGTAAACTGAGATAAAATACTATACCTCATGATTCAATTAAAATGATCATTATTTAGCATCATTTATATTTATGTTATACATTTTACTAACTTATTATAGAACTATATTAGTATTTATATTATCTTATATGATACTTCTCTATCATCTTATCACTTGTCCATTATTTATCATACATTTTTTATTGTTTTGGGTGTTAATTACCTTGTTTTCTCATTCATGGTATACTATGAATGGTCATATTTGATGCATATTATATTTTATACTCATCTACATAATAGAAACCCTAAAATAATTATCATATTAATAAATCTGTTATAATTTTATGACAAATAATGATTTATGGTCTTCATAATTAATGTCTGTTAAGGTCATTAAGATGATACACCATAGGATTTCATGAGTAACATTTCCATTATTCAATGATCATTATTGAAAAGAGTTAAATAAAATTTTATTATTCAAGTATAATAATAATATTATTTAAATATTATTTTTATTTACATATTGTTATATAAGTATCTTATCTATATAATGCGGTGATGAAATGTGATTTGAATAACTTTATGAAGGTAGTCATGCACACATACTTTTACAATGTGATTTTTTGTAAGTGAGAAAAATGGTAAGAAAGATAATTATATATTAATTTATAATAGGATAGTTATTACCTTAATATTATAATTATTTCCTGTATTTTACATATATTCGTTGAAAATATCATTATATCCATCCATGTTAAGAGACATTGATAGATGAATCACATCGCTCCACGTTATGAAAATATGTCATAGACATTAGGAGTGGTATTATATCCACATTGGAATGGGATGAAAAAAATTTATATATAATATAATCAATATAGTGGTGTAATTGTGTTATTAAAGTCGTATATTTAGTTTATATAAATTATCATACACAATCATGATAGGTGGTAATGGAAAAATTGAAGAACCCCAGAACACCCTACGAGTGGAGGGGTGAACCAAGGGGTAAATGTTTTTTAAAATTGATTGATCTTGTTCTCTTGATGGTAGTATACTATTAATCTTGTATGATGAGAATTAGAATAAAAAAATAAATCACATGAAAAGTGAAGACCAAACAATTTTACATGGTTTACTACTAAGGGATACTTCTAAAGAGAATATGTCGATGGGTTTTTTTCATACCAAATACAACTATTCTTTACTAGTAGTGATGAACAAAAGCTTAGCACATTCAGTCTATGATTGGCTCGCTACCTTTAGAGGGATTTAGGGATAGCACACTACGTCCCTCAGATCACTTCTATTGAATCCCACTTAATCACTAAATTAGGATGAATCTGAACATAGTTAATCAAATTAAAGGTAGCTTCCACAATATTTCATTAAATCATGCATCATTAATTGTAGATGGATGATCTATTGAATATCCTTTTTTACCAGCAGACGAGGTTTACGTTTCCGCATACTAATAGTTTTCAAATTATTTCTCCTCAAACTGACCATATTTTTCTACCAAAATGGAGTGATCCAAGTATAACCTCTATTTAAAACCACTATGTTTTACCTCCACATATCGCCTCCTTGTACCAACATCATGTAAAACCTCTGTAAACCGCCTCTAAAAACTACGACGATGTATCACCTCAACAAACCATGACCATCTACTACCTTTGAAAAAATCATTTTCATATTTCCTTCACTCCTACTCTAGTGAACACATTCATCACCAAAAACTGTATTTCACATACCACCTTTCATTTGGTAACAACTTTCTCTGCATAACATCTCCTTCAGATGACTACTTCATTCATAAACTGGTCATCTTCCTCTATGTACTATCCTCCATGAACTGTTTTGGAATTCACCCAAAAAAATTCATATTTTTAATTAATGCTAATAAGGGGATATATTCCAACAAAATACATCATGATTTCTATAATTTCCACTCATATTTTTAAATCGTAGAGTTGTGTTATAGTGAATTAATTAGATCTCCTTATATAGGCAACATAAATACGAAAAATCCATTAAACCCTGATTTAGCAAATATTTGATATTGTACCCCATTCACTGTGTACCATGCATTTCCAATAAACCATATAACGCACATGGTCGACATATTACCATTCTCCCTAAACATCGACACAAATGTACTTTTAATTCTTCTAAACAACACCCTTCGTGGATTCTCAATAGTTGACCTCATTTTCACGAATGAAAAACTATACAATGAACATTCACAAATTCTGTGTACTGGAAGACTTCCCGTGAGCCTCAAGTCTTATCGAGCTCCTCCATCGCTCGATAAATCATTCCTCCTACGTGATCTGCATATTGTTCTCACATCATCGTTTTCGGTTTTCAATTCCTCATACCAAAATTCATGATCTAAAAACTACTCTCAGAACATGGTATACTATACATTTATTGTGTAACGTCGTTCCGTTCCTATTCTGATTTCCTATGACATACCACATATCATTCAATTATATGCATAAAAAAATACTTTTCGAAAAATAAACTCTTAATTTTATTGCCCAGAAATTTGTAAAACACTAGACAACTACAATACATATAATGCTACTTTTAGCCACAATAGTAATAGAACATACATTGAAAACTCGCTGATCACCCCAATATAAATTGTCAAAAATACAAAACCAAAATCCATTTATAGAAAATAAGACCCTTGGTACCCAAAATCCATCCTTCAGGTTTGTGGTCAGTCTCTAGAGTAACTTAATGTTGCACCTATGACAATCCAAACTAGATACCTGAGAAACAAATCTTTCAAAAATGTTTGTCCATATGAGAAAATATTGGTGTAGAAAAAAAAATAGGGGCATGAATATGGTTCTTGTGTATTTTTTCTCTTCATTCTCCCCCATTGTAACTTTTTTAATTTCATTATTCTGTATATTTTTGTAGCCAACCAGAAATAAATTACATGGTTATCTAATTTTTCTATTATCCCCCATTGGAAATCATCCCAATGAATAATATTTGGACTTCTATGGTTCAAAGAACACTCCCCCTTGAACATATCTCCGCATAAAACAATTACAGTATCATAAATAGATTAAAACAGTTAAAAAACCAGGGGATATGGGGAGTTTCTAACCTTCTCCTGGATGAGGAGGTTGATAAACAACAAGGTTAAAATGATGCTTCTCAAACACATGTGCAGACAATGGCTTGGCCAATATGTTATCCACTTGGTCACCAGATCCAACATGATCAATTTTAATCATTCCCTATTCAACTATTTTCTTGATGAAGTGATATATGATTTAACTGTGTTTAATAAGATAATTTTTACTAGTATTCTTCCTAATATTAATTTTACTAATTTTATCATAGTGAATCACTTTTGGTTGTTTCACCTCATCCCAAATATCTGTGATTTCATTCTTCATCCATAGTATATAAATGAAAGACTTTGTTGTGGAGATATATTCAGATTCAAAAGTACTCCAGGGTGTGATTTCTTATTTCTTACTTAACTAACCCAAACATTTGTTTTTAAATGAAGAATGATCCACCACTTGTATTCCTTATATAAATACCATATCTATCCCATCAGTATCAGAAAAAAATATAATTGTTCACTATCTCTTCCTACAAAAAAGTATGAGGCACAAATATGAGTCCCTTGAATGTAACTCAGGATTCTTTCTACCACTGCAATATGTTTTTGTTTTATATTACATTGAAAATCGGATTCCAATCATGTTACAAATATAATATTTGGCAATGTCATAGATAAATATAATATTCATCCAATGATTATCCTATAAATTACGGGATCTATAGATGTGTCATTTTCATGCTTTCCCAATTGTGTCCCAACTAAAATCAGAGTTCATATTGGTTTGTATTCATGCATATTGAATTTTTTTTCTGCAACTCTCTTAATACTTTTCCTATGAAATGAATTAGTAAAATATGTTCTCAATTAGTTGCATCCCCATAAAGTATGTGAGATCACCAACAATAGAAATTTCAAATTCAGAATTTAGGTGATTGTAAAATTCATCCACTGAACCCTACCTACTACATACAAATATAATATTATCTTCATAAACAAGAACCATGAACTAATCATTCTTAAAATTCCTCACATAATGGTAATGATCTACTCCTCCTATATTAAATTCATGTATCTTCATATAAGAATCAAGTAGAGAGTACCATTCCTATGGTTCCTATTTCAGACCATATACATCATTCATCTATATGAAAACCTTCATTTCAACATTACCAAGTAGAAATCACACTGGTCATTCAATATGGACTTCTTCACGAACACAATTTAAGAAAGCTATCTTGACTTCCATTTGATACAATACATATACTTTTTTAATTTCTATTTCATGAAACATCTTGATTGACTCCACTATTGCAACCAATGAAGATGTTTACTGAACATAAAAACCATAAATATATGAATAACTTTTATACACCATTAGTGCCTTATTTTTTATCACATTTCCATGTTCATCAAATTTATTTTTGAAAATTAACATAATACCAATCACATTGTGGGATTCAGGACTCTCAAATAGAACATATGTTTGGTTATTATCGATATGATTCAAATATCATAGATCAGGACATACTATTGATATGTCAATTATGGCGCTTAACAAATGCATTTTTCATTGGTGTTCTCAAGAAAATCACCTCATTTTGTATCCCATGTTTCTCCAGGTAGTTTTCAAAATCAATGGAGGAATATTCTCTACTATTTCTAAACAACTGAACTTTTATTTTTTGTCCAGTATCATTCATGGCTATTCAGTGATAAGTTTTCATTTTAGTCAATAACTTTTTGTTTCCTGTGTATAACCATCACACAAATAATTATACTAAAATCATAAATAAAAAAATGTACTTTACTCTATGACATCTAGAGGTAGTTATCTGACCACATACTTCTGTATGAATTAGATCAAGAATATGTTATGCCCATTTCCTCTTTGGCCAATATGAATTGTTGACCAGCTTCCAACGACTGCATGAATCGAAATTATTTTCCCATTCACTATTTATATTGGGGATATCAATGACTATATTCAGCTTGGAAGTTTATTCTATGTATTTTTGAATAATTACATCCATCCTCAGGTGCCACAAGTTTCTTTTTTTCAATAGTCATTGTATAAAATGTTTTATTTACTATCATCTTGATATCAGTTTCAATCTATTCTGAAAACATGCATTAGATAATCTCATGTTTCTACATTTATGGTGTAACCATTTTAATTGAATATAAATATGAGTCATGATTCACATGTTTGACTCACACCAATATATTGTGATGTAACCCATCTACATAATGCACTTGAGTCATCTTCAGCTTTCCACTAGCCAGTTCTGTACATCCACAACCATTGATTTTCATAGTACCATCATTACCAAATCTCACATTTCCTTCATAAAAATTCACGAAATATGTTAATTGGGCTATGAATTCAATATAATTTGTTTACTTCCTAGATATTACCCAATTAAAATAGTTCCATGAATCTTCACAATATAACATGATACGACTTAAATTGCCACTGAATTATAATTTCTTTTTTATAAATTTCATTTAACTTATATTACAATTTATTTCAACATTAATAGATGAAAAATTTGAATTTATATCATCTTTTGAATATCTAGGGTAGTCTTATTCATCCTTTTAATATAATTTAATATCTTCTTTATTAGAACATTTGGTGTCAAGGAAATACGTATGACATTCATCTTAGATTTATTTTGGGCCATTTTACATCCAAAATTTGATGTTTTAAATTTACAATCAATTACTATGTTAACCATGCATGTGGATATTTGATCATTCATAGCCTTTTCATTTACATCAGAACCAATCTTATCTCTCTCTAGAATCTCATCATAGTTGAATTTTCCAAAATTAATTTATTAAATTTATTGTTTTTATTTGATTTACTTTCATGTTTACGCCTAATAGGAACTACTTCTTCTTCGAGACCCTCATCATTTTTCGACTCATACATTAGTATTAATGTGTGTTCATTAATGACCTTAACCTATTATACAATTCTGATCTTTAGTTACACTATATTTTTAGAACTTTAAAGGTTTCATTACTATAATTTCAAAAAAAACCATCCATTAATTTTTAGCTTCATTTTGATCTACATATTCTGATGATACTTCAAAAATTTATCTATATGTATTGCATATCTTATATTTATTCTAATAATTATAAATAGTATCATTGGTTTGTAACATGTGATTTAAATTTTTGGTTCATTTAGTATATCTAGATTTATATCCCGGTGATTTTTTATTTTCAATGGTAGACATCATTGATGGAAGGGATCCAGATTTCAATTTGTGTTCTTTCTAATCAGATAATTCACTATCATCATTTTATTCATCACAAAAGACAACTTTCTCTATAGTTTCCTACCATACATAATGTTCCCCACATTGAAAACACTTTTCTAAGTATTCTACATATCTCTATATTCTCTTTCATTATCATTTATCATTATTCTTCACTCAAAAGAAATGCGCCCAACTCTTCTACACCGAAAAAATTCTAGATGTAACTTGCCTTCTAATTCCCCTTTAACCTTATTTAATTTCTTCATAGTTAGTGAAATAAATTCATTTTCATCAATGTCTTCATCAATAATATTTAATAAAACTTCATGTTTTTTGATGACTTTTAATTCCATTTCCTTCCTTACCTGATTCATTTCATCTTCTAGTTTGACTCTAATCTCATATACCACCAGGATACTAAGGAAATCATCTGGATAATGTTTGGAAATTTCCCATTATTCAAGGGTTGACCCTTAAAAATGTATAGATATTGATGTATTCCAAAAATTTCATTCATATTATCATTATCATTGATTTCATAACCATGTCCTCATATTTCATCAAAAACATCTGTAAATTTACTAAAACTTTCTTCTACATTTTTAATGGATGTATATTTTGATCATAAAACCTAATGTAAAAAATGGTAGTTTTTCATTACTCACATTATTGTCTCCTTCATAAATGTTATCCTGTTTTTCCCAGACAATATTTAATGATATAAAACTCAAAAAATTTAGATATATCTGATCAGAAAGAGCTGTAGTGAGGGAATTATATACTTTGACAACACCATTAAGCATTTTCCTCTCTATTCATGTCAATGAAATACTAGTTGGATTCGTTTCTTCTTTTCCATAGGTAGTGTAAAAAATAAATTCCATTATAAGATATCATATATGAAATCTCATCCTATTCCATAGGATCTTAATGTTACATCCATAAATTATGGGAACCCCCGTATCATTTAAATTAATCTCCATTATAAAATGAAGGGAAGATTCAACAATAAGAACGTGGTTCCTATACCACGTAATGGACCTCAAAAAACCCTTAAAGGGGAGGCGTGAATCTGTGTGTCAACTATTTTTTTGAAACAGATATGTCATGTAACAACCTTGGTAGGAACCTATTAACAATTTATTATGATAAAGAGAATAAAAAAACAATAAAATGAAAAGATAAGACACATCAATTTTACATGGTACTCCAAAAAAGTGCTATGTCCCAGGTGCATACACGGATTGGTTATCAGTTGTACCAAATTCCACTAACCTTCATGAGTTATGGAGTGAAGATGTTTTTCAAAATCACTCTATGATTGGCTCAGTGGCTTTACAGAGTGTTATGGATACTAAAATATATCCCTTAGATATCTTCTATTGACTCCACCATGCTCATTACTTTGTGAAGAATCTGAAATGGGTTCATTGAGTTGATGGTCACATCAATTGTTTATTATTAAATCATGCATCCTCAACTGTTGATGGATTCATTATTCAAGTTACATTTTTACAATAAAATGAATTTAACTTTCCCATGTACTGATTGTTTGCAAATTTCTCTTAAACGAATTGACCTTCTTCCCATGCATACTGGAGTGATCCATGTTCTTCCTCTATGTTCCACCTTCAAAAACAACCTCTTCAAACCATGACAATGTAAACAGTTTAAATTTCAACCACATACTTCCTTTTCAAAATGTGTTCTCATACTGCTTTCACTCATGCTCTCATGTACTACTTATTCACTATATACCATATTTTATTTACCTCCTTCCTTTGGGTACCTCCTTACTCTGCATACCACCTCATTCAGTGGACTAATTATTTCATGAACTCATCTTCTTCCTCAGCATACTATCATCCATGATATATTCCGTAAATCCACATATTCATTATTAATTTTATATTAATGTTATTATAGGGTACCCTATTATGAACGATGTCAATATTTCTCAAAATTCATTTTAGAATTATTTATTTAAGAGCTGCGTTCTAATGAAGGAATTATCACTTCGTATATGGGAAAAAGATATTTGAAAAATCTGAAAAACTGTTATTTACAAAATCATTGATACAAAACCTACTTCACCACGTATTGTGAATATATTGGGAACCATATCTTCTACACTATCAACATAACTCAATTATCCATATACAGCGACACAAATCCAGATCTCCTTTCTAAAAATGAGACTCTTCACAGCTTCTCTTAAATGATCCTCATTTTCAAGAATGAAATTCCATCCAACAAACAGTCATGCCTTTTGTGGGCTGAAATCCTTCAGGTGAAATTCATGTCTTCACATGAACCACCATGATCTTCCATATGAGGATTCACAACTAAAACATACCACACTCAAATTCTATCAATTTACTGCCTTGGTTCCAACAAAAATGAATGGAATTGGTTTGCAAGGGGTAGTCTGCCATAAACATGAATGGTGATTTCATAACCCATTTTAATGAAGAGGGGATGGTTTTAGTTCATTAATATAACATAAAAACTATATTTATCTGTAATCCAATTTTTTTAATATAGCATCATAGTTAAAATAGAAATTAAATGTGTGGGGGAAAATAATATAAAGATGTTCGTTGGATAATGTAACCTCTTCTTTGAGAAACCTCCCTATGATTACAGAAATATCCAACATACGATTGATTTATACTAAAAAATAGGCTTCTATGATGATGATATGAATGATTGAAGGTGTTTTTGGATTTATTGTTCCATCTAAATGGCTTCATAGGTGTGGAAAATTGGGAGAAATTAATGTCGTATTGTAATATAGGATGAGTAGTAATTTTTTGAATACCCAAAAGTTTTCAAATATGGGAAGTCACTTTCATATCATGTTAAACCATATTAATTAAGTAATATATTTGAGGTATGAAGACGTTATGACACACCTAAAAAATCATTATTCTAGAAATGTTATTACCTAATCATGAATTTTAATCCCATTTACTTTTTTGGTTTTATCTAAGGAAATTAGTTTTTAACATAGGATATTATATATGTAAGACTAAAAAAATTGTGGTTGTCACATAATTTGGGAAATCAGATTATAAATATGAAATATTATTTATCAAATGAGAAATGTATGTGTGTAAAAAATTACATCCAACATTAGTTCAGGTAATGTGAAAAACATTACTTGTAACATTTACTGTAGAAATTTATTTATATTGTCATTACAAATAATTATGTCAAAAACATTATCAGAACATATTAAACAATATTAAATACTATGACTCATAATTGGTAAACCGTTATATAAAAATTAAATTCATAGTAGTGGTAAAATTTAATTTAATTTTTTTCACATTGACATGATGGGAGGGAATGTTTCAGAGGGAAAATTTTAAAAGATTACAATGTTTCCATATCAATGTTATATAAGAAAATGGATGAAATTAAATAAATATTATTAATATATATACAATATAAATTTTTTATTTTGAACCTAATTATATATATGATATAAATCTATAAATAATTTTTACAAAACATCTGTTTTTAATATAAATCCATTATTTTACAAAAATTTTTAAAAAATGATTCCATTTAGACTAATCTATAAATTTCACCCAAACAAAATTTTGATATACATAATTCATAATTTTGTGTTCTTTTTCAAATATATTTTTTGTTGGTGGAAAAGATTATTTTTTTTTCACAAAGCATGTCAAATCTGCCATTATGAAAAAAGAATGTTTTTATAGAAAATTTATTTTCTTTTAAAATGATTGTAATTCCTATTTATAATAAATATATAAAAAATTAATAAGGGTAGACAATATAATTTTAATAATATTGTTATTTATATTTATACCCTTTAATTTTATAGCCATGTTATAATTGTGAATTTTATATAATAACATTTTAATACAGAATTGTGTTTCATTCTAACCCATTATTTTTTTCATGTAAAACAATTAAATAGATTACATTTATTTGAAATTAAATACATTTTTATAACTCAGTGTTTATAATATATTTTATGCTTCATTTTGTATGTTGTAAGTGCTACAAAATGTGATGATACACTTTTAAAATCTCGGGGTGTTACTGATTGAATTATGATCGATATTTAAGTCCATCAGATGGGTTTTCCAAAAAAAAAATTTAGGATTTAATATGAATGGAATAAAGTTGGATCCCTTCAATTAAATGAATTTTATTATGATTTTTCTTAAATATGATAATTTTTTTATCTTGTGAATTGAGAATTATTCATAACATGGATTTGGCATACCATAATTATTGTTATACTTTTTTTGATATTATAAAACATGACATAAAAATGTTATATTAGTATATACATAGAATTTCAATAAAGGAATGATAAATTTTGGATATGATAATTTGTATAATAGTAATTTTTATTAAATTTATAATTGAATTTGTTTTTTTACATTTATGTGTACAATTATTTAAATTTTTTAAATTAATAACTCGTATAAATTTCGTTGTTAGTCTATATTGGTAAATTTATAAAAAAATGGATATTAATTTTTCATTTGATGAATTACTTTTATTTAGTTTTTAAATGTTATTAGTATATTTGGATATAGAATTATATGATTATTTCTTGTTTTTTTATATTGTCCTTACTCTTGATTAATTTTTAATCAGAGGGATAGATTCATGGATATCTATATCAATAGGTCTAGGTGTATGGTAACATACCATATGATTGATAGGAACATGAAAAAATACTACACGAGGGATAGATTCATGGTTAAATAGTTATTGATGGATTGATTTATTTGTTCAATTAATCCATGGGCTATATACATGGGAATATATTTATAAATGGATAGATAAAGATGATCATATTTACAGAGGGTGATATGATTTATTAAGTGATGATTAATGGAGAGATGCATTGGTCTTGATTCATGGTAGGGAAAATAATCCTAGAATTTATAATATCCCAAAATTATGGGTGTTCTCCCTATGAATGAGAATTCACACCGGGGTATTGATATCTTGCATTAAAATGGTGTTTTTTTGGCATAAACTAGTGTAAAATAAGAGATCCATTTTTAGAAAGGTAATTTGACAACAAAAATTAATTTATATATTGATTCCCATGAAAATAATAAAATTTCATGAACTATATATTCTGACTAAATTTTTATGCAAACTTTGTGTGTCATTCTATATATTTATACTCACACCGTGTTGTGGAAAATTTTGGTAATGTACAAGACTACACTGATATAGGTATGTAAAAGTTAATGGGTACTCATATATTATTTATTTCATTCAATGAATGAATGGATCCTTGAAAAAATGGAAATATTTTTAGTTTTGCACTAGGTTTTTAGTGTCTTTTATAATGATTCTGTTTAGTCTATTACTTTATAGAACTCATCATGAAATTTTAATTTTTTTTTACTATACAATAAAAAATGGTATATTAATTTTATTTGGATTGTTGATTATTTATATTTTGTTGTTTGATTTTGTTTTGTGTGATTATGTACCAGTTTATTTATTTGTGTCACTTATATTTTTTCTATTATTATAGAATTGTTGTAAAATAGATTATATTCCCCCATCTATATACATCACACTATGAAGGAAAATCGGTAGACTTTAGAATATGGTGAGGCATGACATGGGATATCATTATAACCGGATTGAGTTACATGGGAGAAAAAATGATTGGGTATTTTAGAACATAATCAAAATCACCCCATTAAATATATGAATATCGTAATGTATGTCATAATTTTTGTTGTTCTTAGCCCTTGATATGTGAAAATATTCTTTATTATTATCAAGGTTCGTTTAGTTACATATTTTCACAAATAAATATTATCATAAAATCATAGTGTTTTTCAATTCGATCATCCCCAATCTAGGATCCCAATATTAAAAATATTATAATTAAATATATATCATTTAGAAAAATAAACAACTACATGTTTGTTTTTATATTATATTTAATGAGTACTCTACA
Organism: Viscum album; assembly: GCA_963277665.1. Lineage (NCBI taxonomy): Eukaryota > Viridiplantae > Streptophyta > Magnoliopsida > Santalales > Viscaceae > Viscum > Viscum album. The sequence goes on from OY728159.1 coordinate 1,220,287,695, forward strand.
CTTTTAAAACATTATTTGAGTACATCATCAATCCATACAATAATTTCCTTCATCATCATAAAATTAAAAATATTAGATATTAGATTCATTGAAATCCATTTTTATATTTTTATCATTACATGAGACTAGGTCTATGATAGATCAGAATATCATTGTGGTCTTATATAGAATCAATACACTAGGACTTCTCAACATAAATAAAATTTCATTATAAACATCATCAAAAAAATGGTTCTACAAAAACATAATTTGTTCAAATATTCCTTGACTTATTTTTCTTTCATACCTATATATTAATCAGTATATCATTGGATCATCCGTTATTGTTCATATTTTCTCACTAATTATACATTGTATAATATCAAAAGAAAATATTTTCTTATATCCTTCACATCATTATATATATATTGTAATGATAATGGAAACTGATTCAACTTATTTTTACACATCACTATTTTTGTAAACCTACCTTAAAATTATTATTACTATCTCTTTTTTCATTGAGAGGTCATTTTAATTTTAATGTTCTTTCACATTTTATTAAAACACTCTCATGGTTTCCTCCCATTTATCTCTTTCTAAACCTATCTCAGTATCTATTTTTCATTTTCATATATATATATAAGAATATTTTTTTATTAATTTTTATATATAAAAACAGTCATCAAATTTACTACCACCATCTCTAGCTCATTGGGATCATAATTTACACATGGAAGGAACAATGTCATATCACCATTATCTCCTCAATATTAGTTTTTCTCAAAATCATGTATCCATTAATTATAAAATAATCCCCTAAATTAAATTTTTTATAAAATCAATTATCAATGAAAACCATCCAATATTTTCATATATTAGTATTGATAGCCTTTTAATTTCATCATCTAGCTCAACTATACATTTTACATCGAATCTACCATATATTATCTACTACAATCAATGTCACCAAGGTTTTATAGAATGTATACATCTCGCATTATTGTTGGAATTTCATCTTCACATTAATTGAATAAATATTATTAAATTGTAGATTATACCTATAAAATTTCCATGACACCTCATTTCATTGTAACCTTATTATGAAGGTTAATTAAATTTTTATAATGATATTTAGAATAATTAGATATGACACATAAGTATTATTTTATCTTTATTATATTTGTGAGGTCTTTAATTTACTCATTTATATATAAATTCAATTCAAAAAAATAAATCGTTGTTTTTTCTCCTTATGTATCAATTTGTCTTCAATCACAAATGATTTTGTAATGTTGCATCATTTGAAAAATTACTTGAGAATTTATAGATATATTTTTTTCCTTTGGAATTTAATTATTATTATTGGAATGTTCAGTTTGATGATTATTTTTCATGATATTAGATGGATTGTTGAAGCATAAAATGAAGAAATTGGATTCTACAGTTATATCTTATGTGATTTATCCTTTTTATACAACATACAAATCTTATAAAACCCTATATTATTATAGAGTTTCATAACATACCAAAATGGTGCATGTATTATGTGATTATGTATATGCTATCAAATTATGCATAAAATATGTTGTATTACACTTATTGGGGAATATACCTTTCAATATAGATTTATCTTATTTTAAAACATAATATTTTAAAAAACAATATGGTCAGTAGAATATACCACTCCCGACACTGATCTATAAGGATCCCGTAGATGATATTATGTCCCTTATAATGTTTTCATTAAATAAGAACTGCACAATAAAATAAAAAAAATTATACAATCAAAATATAATGGACAATAAATAAAAATTTGTTGACAAATTATTCATAATTAAACAATTTTTTTAGAAAATTGATTTTGTTCTATAAAATATGATTTATATAAAAAAAATTCACTTACTTTTATAGAGAATATTATAATAAATAAATTTTATATTATAAAAAATTGACAAAAAGAATACATGTATTGATATTTTAATATCAATATTAAATTTTTTAAATGATATGGTTATAATGAAAGGATTTATTTTACAACAAACATAAAAAAATACAAATTCATATTTACAAATTTTTATTTTATTCAATCATTTAAACAATAGAATTTTAATTTAATACATTTTCAATATAACATTTCTTCTATGATATAATTATTAATTCAACTATTCTTATAAAAATAATTATTATCATAGAATTTGAAATATATTCTTTTTTATGCATATAAGGAATCTTTAGAAAAAACTTTTTTTATTTTGGAATTAAATTTTATAGTAAATAATTTTCATGAGTTTCTAGATAATTAAAATTGAACAATATAATTCATTCATAGAATTATATAGTCATTTTTTTAAAATCGTTTACATTTATTTTAAAACATTATGAATAGTAACCATACTAAATTTTCATTTCCACAGTAATGCTAAAATGGGTTAATTTATGTTAAACCCAATGTAATAATTAATTATACTCATTTAAAAATTTTAATATAATTACTTTGATGATTATATTTCAGCCCTAATCATCAAAACTCTGAATGTTTTTCCCATAATTCATTTATATTTCAACATTTATAATATTTAGGTAAAAATAATTAAAATTTTCTATTTTCCTACATTTAATATGAATAATATTATATTACATTGTTAAAAACTATTACACTATAATTTTTTTAATAATAATGATATTTTTTTCAAGATAATTTATTTTTATTTTATAGTGGTAATGAAATTATCTAAAATGGATAAGCAATGCTAAAACAACCCACGTGAAGGACATTAAAATGTCGAGATAATGTTTTCATAAAGTATAAAAAAATATTTTATTGGTGACATCAATTGGGAAATGAATTATTAAGACTAATTTATTTTATTAGATATTTTTTATATTTTAATAATCAAATTGAATTTCATTATTATTGTTTGAAAAACAAAATTATGTAAATAGTTTTTGAAATGAAATATATTCTATTTTATATTTAATATGATTTATTTAATTATTTAAAAATCATAAAAATATTTTATGTGGAAATAGATGATTAGTAATGGTCGAAAAGTTTATTCCTTGGCCATTTTTAGGCCAAATTTCGCATTACATGTATCATTATAACCCGTCAGTTACAAAACAATAATTTCCATTATTAGTTTCAAAATTTTATAACCAAGTGCTTAAACCAAATGAAATGGTTTTAAATGTTATCAAAACCTATAAAATTTCTAATATACGATTCTATAAAGACTATATATTATGTTTATTTGAATCCTGTCATTTGGGAACCATTTTTCATTAAATAGGAACATATTTTTTTAATTTAATGTATTTCAAAACATGAAGTTAATTATAGATTATAGTAATTTTTTAAATGATTTAATATTATTAAAAATTTAATACTCAAAAAAAAAATTATAGTATAAAATATAAAAAAAAATGTCCCATTTGATGGTTATTATTCTTTCTTCTTCACCATTACATATCCCTAAGTGTAATAAACATTGATATCATGGTAATATTTAAATGAGTTTATGGTGTCTTAAACATAGAGATAAAGGTAATAAATAATCGATACCCTGTAAAAATTTATTAAATTAGTGGATTTTGTTTCATCTTGATAATAAATTTTTATAGTTTCAATTTTATTAATTTATCAATGAAAATAAATTTACATAAATTTAATAATTTTTTAATTCAAATAGTTCCCCCCAATCACTTATAATTGGGAACATAATTTCTTTCATTATTAATAATTATTGAGCATTATAATTAGGAGATATATACCCTTATATAATCCAAATAGTAATATAAGAAATTTACAACATCTATTACTTCCAAAATATCATTACTTCCATTCTTATGGTGTAATCCAAAAGCAGTTTCTCAATGAAGAAGTATATCTATTCACCTGGAATTTTTTATTTTATTTATTCAGAATCTTTACACAAATACATGTTATCCAATCAAAAAATGTAAAATTATAATAATTAATGTACTTTGTTTCTATTATGTTATTTTAAAAATTATTATTCACCTTTATTTAATCTTATTTTATGAAAGTACTTCGCTTTTTCGTATATACAGTTTATCATCACCACGCAATGGTTAAATTCATTTTTCATCATCATATTACGTGGATGGTGATGATGATGTATTTATAAAATATAAATGATATTTATTATATTTATATGATTCACGAAAGGATAATTATATTTACCTTCTATTGGATCCAACCATCTAATTCATGAAAAATCACTCAATTGTATAAAAGAGTTATCTTATCTATGAAGTGATATAATTCAATTTTCACCACCAATTTTTTGGAAATGTTATAAAATTATGAATATTATTTATAATGGTAATAACATTATTAACATTCTAGATATATTGTCACTACGATCAATGTATATGTACATGGATTTACAACTTGAAACATGCATAAAAAATAAAGAAGCTTCCACCAAGAAAAATAATGCTAATATAAATTATTATGAAAAATATGAAAATATGTTATATGTAAAAGATATATGGTTTGATATATATTGGTATGTTAATTTATTGAATTTATAATAAATGTACATATATTTTACAATATTCTTGAATGGGTATGAGAAAATATTACAGATGTTATAAGGGATTCCCATCTAACTTCTATTTATGTGATAACAATGCTATATTAACTATTTGGTTATTTTATGGTGTTTATATAAATATGATGAATTTAATATATGACCCATAAAAATAAAATTATGAGGATATAATTAAACAAATATATTTATTTCATTATAACTGTGTATGGTAATAAAATTTCCATAGAATCTAGGATTCATTTTACAATCTCGTTTAATATTATGTTCGTTTATGAATATTTATCACGTTATCTCATGATTAAAATGAATTATATTCTCATATTTTAATTTAAATATATTAAATATTTTCCAAACATTTTATTCTAATTATTAACTCAAGATAATTAATTAATATTTTTATTAAATGATGTCTTTATTTCAGTCTTTGGTCGGAATCATTTGTAAACAACATCTATTATTTCTTGAAAAAGTAAAGATTATATTGAATAACCTCAAATAATTATTTAATGAATTTTATCCCATGTTTCACATATTATTATTTTTAAATAATATATAATTTTCCACAAATTATGTGAGTTTTATTATTACAAGAAATATAAAAGGAATATTTGTCTTAACATACATAAAAGAAAATACAATTCAATCATATTCACTATAAAATATTTTAAAGATATCATTATTATATTCCATTTTCCATTCCATTGAATTATTTTCATTTATATTTTATAAATTTTTATTTTTCGAATAATTTAATTCAAAAGGAATAACATATTTTCCAAAAACAAGTTCTTGATCTGATATTTAATTATCATTTCCATCTTAGATGATATCCTTTGATGCTAATGATGTTTTACTATTGATTTGAACCAATGATTCTATACGTATTATTTATTTGGAAAGATAATAATTATTACCATTATATGTTGATGAAACCCATTTATATACCAATGTTTTTCTATGATGAATTTATAATGTGTATATGATTGTTTTTTTCATTTCCATGTATTATGGTTTAGGATGAATGATTTATGAATTTATCACACACATATGAATGGAATATAACTATTTTTGGATGTTAATAGAATTATTTATCAATATACTTAATTGGGTAAAGATATATTTTTAATCACAAAATAATTATATGAATAGTGAGTGAACTATGTTTATTATAGAACATAGTCAATTAAGATTGTATTGGGAGTGTAGGAACAATAAATTGGATATGGTTGGGAGTGAACAGAATTCACAATGAATGTATTGGTAGTTATCATTGAGTAAGGAAATAAATATAATTGATAATGTGTATTCCAAAAACAAATAAACTACTCTTATGTTATAATCACGTGGATCATATTCTTTGACTATATTTTGATTCATATGTTATGAACTTCCATGTTTTATTCAATGACTGATGATTATTAAATATGAAATATTGGTGTTCGTCTTCAAATCTAATTTTCATGTTTTCACACAAATATGTTCAAATTCTTTTATTTGAAAACAAATATATCATTTTTTAACATTAATGAGAATCTTTTCTCGGAATTTTTTTGTTTCCATTCCCATATTATGAAGAAATTTTTTATGTATGATATTTCTATGATGTTTTTATGTAAAGAAGAACTATCATAGAATAAATTATGATATTTAATGTATGCTTTATTAATGTATAGTAGTTACCAAATAAAATAAACCCTAATAAGTCCTAAATATATGATAAAATTATGTAATTAATATTTATCTATTAATATTCAGTATATATTTATGAAATGTTTTCAGAGTAATAGTTGGTATTAGAGATGGTTTTAGTTAACAATTAGATATTATGGTTTAATTGTTTTTTTAAAAACCATGGGGATAAATATAGTTATATGAAAACACAAATAAGTATTATATAGGTATAAATTAAATGGTTTACTAGATATATAGACCTATATGGATACTGTTAGTGAATATTGACTTGTAATATATGTATTGATGTGTAATAACAAAAAATAGTATAGGTCAGGTATGTATCGACCATAATTTTGGAACCTTTTGATTGTTCATTTACATTTCTCTAAGATTGACATTACATTGAGATAATATTAGTTTAACTCACTTTTTACTTATGAACCATTATAACCGATTTAAATAGATGATAATGGATGATGAAATATGATATTACTATGTTATCATTGATTAAAAATGAGTTATCATGAATTTGAATTAATATCAATGATTTTTCATGGTTATATGACACCTTGATGTGATTATTTTTACTCTATTTATACTTTTTTGTTTTATTGAATGGATTAACCGATAAAAAATCATGATAATAAAACAATTATACAAAATTGAATAATTTCCTCATGAGACAAAAAATTAGATAGGATTTGGAAATAAAAACATTTTTATTATTTCTAGTTTACTCTCTCTTATATAATTAAAAATATCAAAATTATAGAGTTCCTGACAAACCTAATTAGATTAAAAATAAGTTTGAGGATGACCATGGAATAATAGAAATTCAAATTCTTACATTTGATGAAAGTTGGAATAAAAACTCCAAAATAACTCTTTAAGGAAGGATAATATTTTTATTATTGAAAAAATTCAAAATAGAATAATTAATTTACAATTAAACATGAAGAGTTCAATAGAGAGATGTGATGTTTATCCTAAGGTACAATGTTTGGATAAATGTACAATGTGAGGGTAATATTGAGATTATCCAATATAACATACTAATCCATGAGTTTACATACATACAATCTACAAATATTTTTTTATGAATATACATGATGTAAAATGATTAAAATGATTATGTATTGGGATTTAAAAATTAAATGGATGTAGTGTTTTATCAATTATTTATCCCTGATAAGAAACACGAGTCTCCAGTAGACAATTACTAAGGATTTGAAATCTAATTTAGTGATAAGGAATATTTGTCGGAGATACATGATTGTGGTGGAAATAACCCTTAACATTTCATCAGTGTTGAGTTAAGTAGGGATTTAGAGATTTGGGAGTAAATTAGATTGTATTGATAGCCTTGTAATTGAGTGGTTATATTATGAAAATATAATTTATTTGATATCTGAGTGATGAATACATCAACATTATAGTGATTTAGTATATTATAATATTTGTAAACATGTACGTTTTCAGTGATTTTATAGGTGATGATATTTTTCCAGAAATTAAAATTTTACTATGTTTATGAATTAGTGTTATATTAAGGATAAAATACCCATTGGTGTTACAATATGATTTTATTTTTAGAAAATTATGATTTATTTTATAGGGGGATATAGATATCGTTATGGTTGAAAATTTATTTATTGTAAATGAGATAATTTCATAGATATTTATTTTCAATAAAAGGATTACTTATTAGGTTACTTTCTAATTTTTTTCATTATATTTTTCGGATGTAAAATACCTTATAATTATGTATAGTGATTTTTAATGGTTGTTAAAAATATTTTGGGGGATAATTGACTATGTTGAGGTATATGTATCCATTATAATTAAAAAATTAATTAACAAGATTTATTATTTGGTAATAATGCTACTTTTTTAGGGATATACATTAATAGGATTATATCATCACTGAGGTTACAATAGACTTAATTTTAATTTCATTGAATTAAAGTAGTATGTATTTTAATTTATTTGTGTAATTATCTAAGTATAACATTTGGTATTATTTGGGATTTTTTTGGATTATAGAGAATTATTTGTTCATATGAAGGTTATTTACATTGGATATTTTCTTACCTTGTTCTAACATTTTTCTTATTTTTTAATAATTAATCATTAGGGGAATAGCTTGTTAATCTTTTTTCTATTATGTGTTTTGTAAGATGTTGAATCAAGTTATTTTGGGATGGAGAAAATAATATTGATTACTCATAATTGGAGTAATATATGTGATTATGATGGAAATATTTTAAGGGATGAAATTAGAACCATCAAGTATATAAATTTCCTTATGTGCTTAGTCAAAATCGTAAATGAATAATTAACACTAAGAAATGGGTCTTGAAAAAAAAATGGTATCCTATTACATTAATTTATAATTAATTGATTTTTTTCATAGTTGTTTGATATATGCATTGTTAGTGATTATTATAACGAACATTAATAAACTTGTGATCACTATTCTATGTCACTATACATAATTATTTGGATGTTATTTTTTCCCATTTAATTATTTTGTCATGCTAGTAATATTCAACTATTATGAAACCATCTCTTCTATTATATCCCGTGAAATTTATATTCACCTTTCACCTTTTCAAGAAGAGTTTTTATAAACTCAATTAGTGATGTTGATTATCCAAAAAGTAATTTTCTAATAATAAACACAATATTTCCAGTCACAATTTCAAATCTCCATGATACTATATATTAAATGGGGATAATAGAACAACAATAAATTTTAAAATAATTCATTATATGATATTGTACAGAACACATAACAATAATATTTGACAATTTTTGAATTATTATATTAACAAATATTAAATTACCTTTTAATTGATATTTATGAATTAAATATTTTTTTAAACTATATAAAATCCTTATTAAAAATAGAATTTTATAGGTAAAATCATCTTAAATAAGAATTAATTTTTCCTTAATCTTATTTCCTTCAGGAAAATAGTTTTTCTAGAAAAATGGTTTTTAATTATTCTTGATTGTCAACATTTTTTAATTTCTAGTGATTTAAAAAAAATTGATGTAACTATCATAATTTTAGAAATCTCCATAACAAATTAGAATATATTGAACATTTGGTATTATTATAAAATCAATTTTATTGCAATGAATTGTTAAAATTCTTTTTTTCTGGGAATTTCAATATTTTCTAGGATTTTGAATGGAATGTTCATTATTTTGTATAAGTTTTATTTATAATTAGTTCCCTAAAAATATTATTAATAATATTAATTGAATCGAGATAATTTTGTTTTTAATTTTTTATAATTAATTTTTATTGCCTAGAAAGATTTTATCTGAAAAATAATTGTGTGTTGTGTATTAAATTTTTTTCATAGATTATTTTCAAAAAATTATAGAAACTAAAACATCAAAAATGTATTTCATATTTATATTATAGATATCTATTTTTAGTTAATAGTCGTTTTTTATTTTTGTTCATTCAGAATTTTATCCATATTTAATGATTGTTACCACTATAAATTAAAAATGTTCTAATTAGGTTTAAACATTTGTGTAAAGGGTTCGAACTGAGTTTACCCATGAATGTATTTATTATTATTTGTGTATTTATTATATAATAATCAATGTCTAATATATGTATTTTTTGTTTCCATTTGACATGGATTTTAATGATTGTCATTTTTATTTTAATGATAATGTAATAAATGTCACATTCAATGTTTTTACATCAGTTATATTATTAAACTGATATGAAAACAAATTATGTTATATAATGATTTATTATTTAAAATATAAATTATTTTTATTTACCAAGCTAATTTATTTTTAATTTTTTTTATTATATAATTACTTTTAATGCTCGTGAATATTCAATGTAATAATTATGTTAGGGATAATAAATTATATGATTTTAATAACTCTAAATGAAATATTGTATATGTTATGAAATATTGTATATGTTATGAAAAATGTACTAGGACTTTAAAAGATGAATATAACATTTTAGATAATATTAAAATTTTTATATTCATATTCCCAAACATTCAAGTCGTTTTCAAAGAAACATTATGTTAAATGTTCATAAAATTATATTAATATTATTTTATCATTAATATATCTTCTCAAATAATTTATAAAACCTGAAAATGTATTTTTAGGTAAATTTTATAAAATATGGTCAATACATTCATAACATGTCCATTTATGATCCAATTTTGTATATAGAAGTAAAATCACATCCATTTAACATTCTATAATTCAATATCATAGTTTATGTTAACATTTTTTAAATAAAATATACTTTATAAAATGATATGTAATTCAATAAAAATTTAATTTAATTATTATATTAGTTTAATTTATTTCTTTTCTTCAAATTAATTTCATTTTAAACCATTTTAGAAGGCATAATCACATATTATATTACTGTAATTCATTTATTTCCACAAAATGAATGTTTTGGAAATTTATTATTAAAAATAATTAATAAAATTGATTAATATTAATTAAAAATTTATAATTAGTCGGATAATAAATTAAAATATAATATATCAATCATTAAATATTTATTGAATAGATTTCCATTTATATTATCTTTATCAACCCTAATGTGTAAAAATATAGATATCACTATAATTCCTAAAAGAGCTAAAAGTGGATAAAACTATGATATATGTGTAATAAGAAAATAAAAATAGTACCACATCTCTGAAGTTATATTGGGGACACTTATAATATGGTTCCAAATATCATTCATTGTTAAAAATTACTTATATATCATCCAATACCTATCCTAATAGAATCCAACATTACTTAAAACCTTCCTATATATTTTTTTAATTCCAAAATACTACTCTTTCATGGATTAAGGTGCAATTTAGAAGAGGTTATTAAATAAATATCTTTATATCTTAACATATTTTTTTTAAATTTTATTTCCTCCCAAAAGTAATTTAATCCATTTTTTCTATTAAAAATTTTTTAACTTTAAAAAAAATATTTGAATATTTATATTCATGATATATCCACCATTATCAACTATCTTTCTATCCTACAAAATGTTAAAACATCATTCATGTATATATATGTCTTAATATACCCATGTAATAGTGTAATTTGTTTTTCCTCACCACTTTACATGGATAGTCATATTTATGGATTCAATAAATATATATTATTCTTATAATATTATGCTTCTTCTTTAATGTTAATTTTTTTCCTTGTTATATTTTCATAAATCAAATATATGGAACATTTCTCATGCATTTGAACATATTACCATGTCCATGAAGAGTAATAATTCAATTTTAGTCAATGCTTTTTATGTGTATAAATAAAAGTATATATAATTATTGTTATACTAATTATATGATATATATTATACGTTTCATTCATTCATGCGTATATTTATTATGATTATTCCTATATAGTAACAGATTTTTGATATAATCTCAGTGTTTACCAGGATTTATAGATTTATATTATCGATGATGAAATTTTATGACCAATTATTCATAAAACAATGGAAGTTTCCAAATATACGGTTACTTATAGAGATTAAATTTTTGTCATTCTATATCCTATATTTATGAAATCATTATATTAATATATTTCTTATGAAATCTTAACATTATATCTCTCTTTAGTCGAATTTTTTTTATTCCATATCCATGTTTGCTAAAATATTTCCAATAATGTTTTTTATTATATAATTATTGTTTGAAATCCATTTTTACCCATGGTTTACTATTTTAAATAAAGTTTAAATAAGATCTTATTATCATTAACTAATAGGGGAACAACTGATTTCTGACCAAAAATGAGAAAAATATAATTATTTATCTGCATATAGTGTTTATTGAAGATCCATCCATCTTAAATTATCATTACATTTTATAATAATTTACCTATTTCCATAGTTCATTTCAATGTAAATTTTTTTCCATAATAAAATTTTATGTATTTTAATTTAAGAGAATATATTTAAAAAAGAAAAGGTTATTTTACTTAAAAAATATTTAATGTGAGATTTTAAAAGAATATCCATATTTGAGGACATATTATGTGAATAGTTATTCTTTTCTAAGGTAATGAACCATAGAGGCCATCCATATTATTTATATATATATTTTTTGATACTGATTATGATATTTTTATGGATTCCATTTAAATTCCATAGATCATGCTATGATAAATATTTTAAAGTGTTATGAAAACAACTTCCTTTTGCTGGTTCAAATGTATAATGGATGATTAATGGTATTGTTTTACACATATTAAGAGATTATATTTAGTATATATATAGGAATGGAATTATATATCCCTACAATGAATTAGTTAAATATTTATATCTTTTGGGAGAATAAAGTATATATTTTGGAGTGAACGTAATTCAGTAATTAAATTCTTCAATTATGATTGTTTTGGTTGGGAACATTGAATAAGAATATAAATATATTTGGACTAAACCCCAATAACTATGATAATATTGGAAGAAATATTTGAAAATATTAATGATATTCAATGATTATGTGTCTATGAGAAACATATTTATTATTCCACTAATATTATCTGATAGATCATATTCATTGATTCCAATATTAATTTTTAAACTTATATAAATTATGTCTTCACTCCTAATTAGGATATATAATATCTTATTTATGGTTTTCATTTCATATTTCATAATCTCATACTAAAAAAATCATGTAATGATTATGTGATAATTGATATCTCCATTATTTACTCTTACTAAGCATCTAACCTCTCCATTTATTATGATTCCTTTCCTCAGGTTAGGAGGACATGTTGTATGTATGATATTTCTATGAATACAGCTACATGAGAAGAACCATGTATGATACTATATATATATTATATATACTATATATTTACTTATCCTATTTTCCAAAAAATAAAATTTATTTTTGATTAATTAAATATCTTAATATTATATAATCAATAATACACTATTTGGATTTAATATCATTGTATGATATTATTTTGGGGATATATCAATGAACATAGGTTTTCCTACGAGGTAAGTCTATCTTTGGACACAACATAAATCATTCAAATTTAAATTTTGTTTCAAAAATTCCCCAAATAAAACCACTCAATGTAGTCTTACAGTATCTCGTATAGTCATTTGAATATTTTAACTACATATACCAAGTAAATAAATACTATTATAAATAACATTATACTTCCTTACTCTGACTTAACTCCTCCAAATTAAAAATAACTATATCAAAATCCCTTATACCTATTAGAAGTTATATTTTTATTATTTGAATTCTATGATTAATCATTAAAAGTGTTTTTTACCATTCTAAAATTATAATAAACTTTTTATTCAATTTAATAATAATTTTTTTACCCCCATTATATAAATAACTATTCTAAAGTGTTCAGAACCTAGAATAATTTTTGAGAATAGTTGGAACTACATAATTTAATATTTCATTAAATAAATTTAGAATCATTTATGTAAAACATCATGTATTCTTAAATTATTTACACCACCTTCTAATAGATTTTCATAATTTTTTATATTTTATAAAAAATAATAAAACCTAATAAAGCACTTCCATTGAAGATATTTGTAACTAAATACTCATAGCGTAGTATTTTATTTTTCTAACATCCCTTTATTTTCATCCTTCAAATAATCCTTTATAAACATTAAACCAATATATAATAAATAGTAACAGTATAAACATTTAAACATAATATTTCCCATATGATTTCTCTAACCAGTTATCAATATTTTATTCAAATACCAAACCTACATTCTATATATTTCAAATGCATATCAAATACTTATAAAAAAATTTATATTGTGAAAAAAACATTGTCAAATTCCTTTAAGATATAAACTATCTCAAAAATCGTCCATTATAAAGTTCTTATATTTTAGTAACTAAAACATCCAAATAGAATTACTAACATGAGATAGTTATGTTTTATCTTGTTTAATTGTACCTTCTAACATAAATTAAATTCCATTCATAACACTAATGAAAACCTATTGACTCAAAATGTAACTTCCACCATTAGTGAAATCCAATCTCCCCCATTTGATATATTATTTATTACAAAGTCACATCAATAATATTTTTAGGTTTTTGTGACCATTATTCCCAAAACATTGTATAAATGTAATCGAATGATGTTATTCTCCCATTTACGTACACTATATAGACCTGTTAAAATGTATATATTTTCATTTTAAATATTACCCCATTTTTTCATATGTTTTTTTAATATTCTATCCATTTAATGATATATTCATTAAATTCCATGAGTTAATATTCATTCCACATTTCCAATTATTTATTTTCCAAGACATAAAAATTCTAAATCTATATGGACTATCCTTTTATAGTAAAAATGTCTGGTCAATTTAAAAAATATTAGTTGGTTAAGAGTTAAACAAATGTGATAAAAACTATAACAACACATCATAGTGTCTTTTGAAATGATGTTTAATTAAATTATGTAAATCTACATTCGATTTCAAAAAAAACATCTAAAAATTTTATGTGAATGGTTCCCCCCTTTTATTATTATAATGATAGTCCCCCTTGAAAAATATAATTACTAATAACCAAAGATGAATTTGATGAATGATAATCATAATTAAATATGAAATTTATTTATGTGAATTTATGGATTTCCATATTATGTTTAATTATAAAAAACATAAGAAACCTCACATATTATTTAGATCCAACTGAATTGATTATTTTAATAGATCCCCCAGATATTTAATTGAATTTATAATTATGGAAGAATATTTATAAATTTTTTATGTAAATACATATTGAGGTCATCCATGATAGATATTCATTCCAATAATCTATGAAATGTATATTTATAATCATTTCCCAACTCTAGGATATCACCTTCAATTCCCTTCCATCGAGTATATGAAATCCAAATTGGAATAAGGCGGTATTCATTGGCTCAATAAGGTGAGAAAATGTGCAGCCACAAAATTCTCCACATAGATAATCAGTTTATTAAGACACTATGGTAAGTGAACTTCATTGTGACTAATTTAATCATGTTTTATCTAATCATAAGTTTATTTGGAAGCATGGATTTATTTCCATTATATAATTTAATCCTACACATAATGGTATATATATCATAATGAACAAAGGTACATTCATATAAATATTTGAAATCCACATTTATTTAAATTATTCAAATTGTTTTGGAAAAATTATTTTTAAATCACAACACATATAATAAATTTTCTTTTACTATATGTAATCACTCCTGAAAAAAAATTCTAGTACATAATGTACATTGTGATATGGAATTGGCCTTTAATAAATTAACTTATGGTGGAATTCAATATATAGATTTTTTTAAAATAGTTCATACATAATAGAACCATTTAAATACATCATTATTAGGTTCAAAGTTACCCTTCTTGTGATTATTCTTATAAAAATATTTTTAAGTCTCAACAATAAATACAATCCCCCCACCCATTTCCAAGATTAATTCTGTTTCCCATAAGAATAATGGAAATAATAGAATTTTCCCTGATATGTTATCTCATATAATAATATTATAACATTTTTCAATAAACTGTTACATTAATCTCATAATTTACCACTAAATAATTGTATATTATTTATTCACTATGCTTATTACATAATTTTATTCCCATGTTATACATTCATTAATTTAATTATTTACTAAAATGATGTGGGATTTTACTTTAATCTCCAAAATATTAGGATTGGGATAGTGAAAACTATATCATATTATTTGATTGACTGGTTTTGATACAATTTTCAACGTATGTTTCAAATTAATAATTTTTTTTTCTGGTAAGATATATTCTTTTTTAATTATGATGAATGGTTATATAGTCTATGTTTTTTGGAGATTTACATTTGATATCTATTTCAAATTTCATTTGTATCTTCTGTTTACTAACTTATTATACCATAAAAAGATGGATCTATTTCCAAATTTCTCATAGTTACAAAGTTATCCAACAATCCAATTTCTTTTTTCTTCTGATGAAATAGGTCTAAATTATTTTAATTAATTTTGTATTTGGGGAAAAATTATTTTTTTATTAATTCTGGGAGTTGATCTATCACATTTTGACAATTTATTTATATATTTATTTTCAATTTTTTTAAGGAACCATCTAGAAAGAAATGGACCATTTCAAATAAATATTTTGAATTATGGGTGAAAACGG
Organism: Viscum album; assembly: GCA_963277665.1. Classification (NCBI taxonomy): domain Eukaryota; kingdom Viridiplantae; phylum Streptophyta; class Magnoliopsida; order Santalales; family Viscaceae; genus Viscum; species Viscum album. Next base: position 1,220,304,159 of record OY728159.1, read on the forward strand.
ATAGCTCCATGCTAGTGGGGAAAACAATTTTTCTCCTAGGTTACAGCTATACATCATGGTACGAACCCCATTTCAAGGTGGATTGTGTAGTCTCGCAAATAGTGTGTTAGTGGTAAATGTGTCCACCTTCTTCACCAAGGTCACATTATAGTCATGGTGGAGTCCATGATAGGAAAAAAAACTAATGTATTGGTACCAATGTGTGTGGATCAAGAATGTAAGGATTCAATGTGATGTGTGGACGTGGCCACTATAGGATTGGTGAATATCCAACACACTATGGTGTTTTTTGTTTGTATATTAAATCCGAATGAATGGCCATGTATTTTTAGGAATGTAATTATGCGTACTTATGATCACACTTTGGTTATTTTTTATGGTTTATTTTAAGAGATCTTTACTCATTATTTCATATATTTACCACCACCCTCATTTATTATGATTCCATGATCATTCATCAAAGGATCCAAGAGGGATATATTGATAAACCCTCATTTTTCCATTCTTTTTAGTAATTGTTTCTATAATGATCAACTTATTGTTATTGTTAAATTTTATGAGATTAATGAGATGTATGTCACCATTAGCTCCATAATATTTTTCTAAGGGTGGAAGTTAGTGAAAATAAATTTTACTTACACTTGTTTACCAAAGAATATCTATAGATAGTTTTGTACTATAATTCATATGGCTTATTCCATTCTATTATACAAATTATATCCCTATTATTTCCTATATTTGGATCCCTTTAATCTCTTACAGATTTATATGTGATTTCTAACATTATCCCTCATCTTTTGATATATTTTAAATTATTTTTTCTAGTATTATGATGGATATTTATTTCACAACCATTTCATATAAGTTAAAATTGGTGGTTTAAATGTGTTTATATATAGACATTATAATTAAATAATATTACCATGGTTTTGAAATTCAAACTATAAGTTGGCCCTTGATAAATTTCTGTTATGTGGTTATGATATAAGTTTCCAAATTGATTGGAAAAGTAATTTTTTCCAAACTATATGTGTTTTACTATTTTGACATAATTCCTTGAGAACATGTACGTAATAATGAGAATTGTTTTATAAATTATTTTTGAATGGGAAAGAATTATTTTGAAATATATAGAGCTTCAAAAAGAATTTAAAAAATCCTGTATAGATCTTGAAATTATTTATTAGAAATATAAAAGTTACAGGACATCACTCTTTGTATGAAATGGATATGACATATGATTCAATATTTGTAATTATATAACTATATTGAGAGGATGAGTTATGTTTACTTTATATAAATGATAAATGGGTTTTTTCATATGTGGGTTATTAGATGTTCGAGACAGATCAATGGACTTCAAAAAAATGATATTTAGACCAGATATATGGTTTGATATTACTTTAAAATACTCACCTATGATTTAATGTCATTGGTAGTACTATGATCCAAGGTAATATGTCTACCTACAAATGTGAAATGGTACATATTTTGATATATCTAGTTTTTTTATGTGTAACTAAGTAGTCCTAGGATATATTAAACAATTTATGCTAGAATGGGTAATACTAGTTGTTTGGGTCATCACGGATTGATTTACCTTTGTTTTATAGTATATGGAATTTTCTTCATATATGAAACATGTTATATCATTTCTATAAATTTTCCATTTATCACATTTGTATTTCATGATGTGAATATATTTATTTTTTCAACATAGGGTTATTTGGAAAAATGTTTAATGATATATTGTATTCCATAAAAATTTTACCTCACAATATTTTATAAGTATTAATTATGAATTTTTTATAAATAAAATTAATGATTCATTTTTATTTGGTACTTTCATTTTATTTCTAAAAACGTTTTTTAAGGGAAATGTTTCTATTATTTTTATTATATAAAAACATATTAATCATATTTTATTCATTAATTCATGAAAAGGATTTTAATAAAATTTATTTTCTTTGATATGGAGGGTTGTAACATACTGGGATTTTAGATATTGTAAATATATCTTCTAGGTTTAGTAAAATGATTAGTATAATATATATTAATATATATCTGGGATCTTGTTTTGGTTGAGGAGTAAATGGAATATGTTCATATTCATAAATATGTGGCTTGTATAAATTATTATTTTTAATGTCATATGTTATGTAAATATTGAATTTATGAGGTATTATAATTCCATTGATTCAATTATTAATGGAAGAACAATTTTATTCTTCCCATTGTATTTTTACTCATTTTTTATGATTTTTATTATGGATATGTTAATATTTTTCAATTTAAATCTTCCTGATTGCTATCAAATGCTTCTCTCCCATGGTGGTGAAGAACCCCCTTTAGGAATTTCCACATCTTTTTTGGATTTCATATTTATTGAAGGAATGTGTTGGATTATCACATATTGGAATTAAATTAAAAGGACTTTACTTGTTATTAAATGGATTCCAAGAGATTTAGAGAGGTATTTAACATATTGAATCAGTTTACACTAATAAAATGATCTGAGCTTGTTGGATACATGGCCTCTTGTGTTCATCCCAAATACTAGAGGTTACAAAATAGAAGAAATGGCATTGATGTTATGGTATTGGGACAATTCCATAATATCATAGTGAAAAAAAAGATAAAATATCTATGTATCATAAAAGAAGTAAATAAAAAGATTGATAAAGAAGTAAATAAAAATGAATTTAAAATTTATTCATAATAATTGATGATTCTATAAAATCCCAAAGCACTACGTCATATATATAAGAATACTCACCCACTAGGCCAACCATATAGATACATGAGTGAAAAAGAAACTAAAATAAATGTACAAGTCTCTATTAGTAAATTTTTTCCATACAACATACATACTCCACAGAAATATTAAAAATAAACCACTGTGATTAGTAGAACCCACATGGTTGGATCAACTTAATCATGAAACACTAGGTGTCAGCCATATCCACCATGGAACAGTGCTCAACCTGAAAAGTCAACATAAGGTATACACTTATACTAATGTAAATTTTTAGGGGTGAGTGATAGTATCAATAAGACTCCCACATAATGAACTTATAATGTATGCTTCTAATTTTCCATGTTGTGAAATAAGATCATTCTTAGTTGAGACACATCTAAAATGTTAAGTAAGTCCAATAAATGTGGAACCACATCAGATACATGGGCTTGTGATCCCAATTAACTTTGAAAAGTTCTAGAAAAGATATCTATACATATATGTGTATATATTTACAGTCTCATATATATATATATATATGAATATGAATGAGTAAGGGGAATGATATAACATAAAATGACATCATTTGATCTTTGTGTATATAATACCACTTATTGGGACATCATATGGAAGGGTATTTGGTTGGATGATGAGACACTAAAGCCTTGTATCATTTAGTCTTCCTATAGGTGTGTAATCTAAATAGAAAAATACAAGTATTTTATAGAGCCAAATATGTAATTGACCAAGATACATCTCCACAAAGGTATACATGTCCAAACCCCAGATTCAACTGTACTCAGTTCCAAATAATCTAATATTGGATTCTAGGGAATTAAATCTAGAAAACCTGTAAATGGTCATTGATATAGATTCCATGCCATTCATTCCATGAAAGTAAAGATCATTGTATGAGCCCAATGTCTCATTTCATAGGCGGTCAGTATATTAAGACAATGATTAACCCCAAGTGTCTGAACCATAGGTGACCTATAAATAGAGATCACCAGTGATACATCATTTACATCCCTTAAGATCCAAATTTTTTATTTATTGTAAATTTCAATCAATGGTTTTAGACCCCATTCTCAACAACCATAATAATGAAAAAGGTCACATAATCGGGTTCTGATAGAGCACATTTGGATATCAATGTCATATAAATGATCATGGAGAGTGTATTAATCCACCATATTCTCCAGATAGAGGATAGTTTAATCATCATATTGAATGTCGAGTTTAGCATAATCATCCACTAACAACCCCTACATTTCGAGAACATAGGGACCCTAATTAAACACATGAGATGTGGAGAGTGTAATCATCAACACTACATGATACCTCTAGTATATAGGAATCATCATCCTCACTTGAGAGAGTTTAATGATACTTGAGTATCATTAAAAGGATTTTCAGGCCCATATATCATAATCATATTCTCAACAGACTCATCCTAGAAATCAAATATGGAAATCCAAATAAATTTTTAATCATAATATATAGGCTCAATATCGAGATCTCATGTAGTACCTCTATTTATACAACTAATACTAAGAAGTAATAGGCTATAAATCTAGATCCAATGAAAGAATGTTTTGGAATCCCAAAGAGAAATAATGACACCTCTTATGAAGCTTAATAACCACAAACAAAGAAACAAATCCTTTAATCATCATTTCGTTATCATTAAAACATGTGAATATATAAAAATGAGTGATGTTGTCCAAATGACAAAACCCACAACTTCTAAGACATCATTCTTTAGATTATACATTCAAAATGGGTTCTATGTTTACATTTGATACCATATATTTCAAAAAGTAACATACTAACTCAGATTTCATTGATCCGATATGCACTCACTCAGCCCCCAAGTTAAAATAATGAGTATTCATCCTACTAGGGATCCATGAGGTCAAAACTCAAGAGAATTTATCCTTCATTGAATCCTTATATGAAAATTAAAAAATAAATATTCCTCCCTATAATCATTTAATGAAAAATTATTAGAGGAATCCTACAGGGTATCCTTGAGTGGAAAGTAAACAAAGGAATATTATGCAGGATCTCAGAATGGAACATTGTTGAATGCATTCTACTAGGGATTTACGGGGTCAAAATGTAAGAAAAAAATTATTATAGGTGACCCTTGGTAATTTAAATAAAATATAGGTATATTACATGGGATCCCCTTAGATTAAACCTATGATGAGAAATACTATCGGGAATCCTTTAATGGAATTGGTCTTACTATCTCTTATTCCAGAAGGGGACATCTTACCAAGGATACATCCTCAATGGAATGTCTATGAAATAACAATCTAATGAGACAGCTCATAGCTCATCTTCAACCAATGTATCACTCTTAGGAGATAATATATTTGATTTCCAGTGGAAGAACACATCCATTTAGGTAAAATACACAGACAACCATTAAGAGTTCTCAAAACACATTTAGGGATTCACAATCATAATATACCTAGAAAAATACAAAGTATGGAATACTCATGGTTATAATTCCTACTCACGAGAGAAATGAAATGAAAAAACCATGAATGATTCAAAGGGATTAGTACACTATTTGTTAACAATATTACATGGTGTGTACCCTTAAGACCCAACATGGGCATGAACTCTAGGAAGGCATGGCATGTAAAAGGCCAAGTATATTGATTTTAATCCCTATAAATGCAGTGTATCATATATGGGGTACATTAAATTGTACTTCACATAGCCTTACATTGTATAATCTATTTCATTTTAGATCTACATCGTGTATACTCCACATGGGGTCTGACTGTGTAGTTTACACTTCAATATACATGTTACACAAGAAGCCTATCCGGGTACTCAGCTATATGGATATGCCCCTTTAAATGGTATGTATAAACCATACATAGTGTGTACCATGAAAATAAAATCTTACCCAAACATTAAGAACACATTATGTGTGTTCCCTTAACCACATGTCATTTAGATGGTTTTACCAAATGTAAACCCTCAAAATTCACTAAAACAACTATTTTATCAGAAATGTCTATAGGTATCCCAATAGGGGTCCCAAAATTATAGATTTGGGATTTAAATATATAAAATTATTAAATTATTATTCTTCAATGATAAAATTCTAAATGGACTACCATTGGATGGAATCTTCTAAGGATTCACACGTTTTTTGTAGTCCGCTATTATTGTGTGACATTTGGGCGAGTCCCGAGCATCGTGGTGTAACTCTAGGTATCCCACTCATTACCCCTCTATTACTATCTATTATCCACACATTGATACTTTATTTATGATAACTATACATATACATGAAAAACAATGAGTAAAATAATGAAATTAAATGATAAAAATAAAAGAATGAAAAGAAATGATAATGAGAAATACAAATAATAAGGGGCCCAGACTAGCAGTGGTGCACAAATAGTGTTTACTGTTGACCTAAGAAAAACACCACATATTAGACTCAAAACCCAATATTAATATAAATCCAAAAAACATTTCACAAGATATAAACTAATGTATCTATGAAAATAAATTAATAATAAATTAATGTAATATTCAATATTAATTGTTCTATTAAAATTCAAACGGATAATATTTCCAAAAAAACTCTTGTCCATGGATGAATACGCTATTATGGGATCAATGAATTGGTAATCAAAATAATATGATATCATAAACATGGATAAATGTCCCATTTTACGCATACAAGAATCTGAAAAAAAATCATTTCTTCATAAAATTCTAGCTCGAATAATCATGGGTCGTTATGAACTTCTGACCCTAAAAATTATATTCCTTGAGAAATATAACTGTATTTCTACCTACCATTATCTAATCCTAATAATATGAAAAATATGAAATCTATATTATCCAATGTTATGTCTCATATTTCTAAAAACATCCTCTTAGTTGGGAGACATTCAAATACGACTCATCTGTTACTCCCCACCATATCAATACCATTACTGTTTTATCACAATAAAACTATGAGCCCAAAAGTTCATGAAAATTGAATATTTTAAATTAAAAAATGTGGATCCACATCCCCATATGGAAAATTTGTCAATGCCCACCAAATAAAATACCTTATACTGCTCCTCAATGGAAACCTGAAATGTATTCTGTTATCAATCCATGGAGGAAATTTAAAGAGAGAATAATATTTGTGTCAAGAAGAGGCATTATAACCATAAAAAATATTTTATAAAGATAGAGAATGATATTTTCCACTAAGGAGTACACTAATTTTTCAATTAATGGAATTTACAGATCACTCCACATCACACTCAAAACAAATAGGCTAAATGTGAATTCATCTGACCCATGACACCACATCTCTTGAAAATGTGTTCCCCACTCCGGAAAAGGGATAACCATCTATTGGCACACAATTTATACTCAATGTAACCTACAGAATAGTGGGACATTATTAATTTTGTCTATAACTATTGGTTGAACATTCCCTTTATAAGACATAATATCATTAGTACTCATCTCACACCCATCTAGTCAACAATATACAATTTAACAACACTATGCTTAATATACATGTACCTTTTCACTCGACTCATAATCCCATGAGTCATCCATCACATGTAAAATTAAACCATGCTACAAATAACTTAATATTTATAGGCCAGAATATTCCATGTACATATTCAAAATCGAGCACCGCAAATATACCATGCTTTTTTCCACGATTACATTTATCTTGACAATGGTCCGTTCATGACAATCTTTGTGCCCTCTGTATAAATTATTAAAAGAAAAAAAAATCGACCATAAGAGGAACACGAATAGTCCTGCCTTTCTATTTTATTATTGATATCAATGAACTATAACTTCTTTCGAAAATATGAGAGCATCAACATGACTTTAATGCATTACCCGATCAACCACCATGCCTCAATCTAAAATCATTTTTAAAACTTATCTAACTAAATAGAAAGGAATTCCAACACTTGGCCCGACCATTCATGCATGGTAAACTAAAAAATCGTTTACAAAATAGGTTTTTAGTAAATATAAGGGACACTAGGACTACCACCAAGACTTATAGATCATGTAAAATAACATGGTCATAATGGTTATTCCACTTATACTAAATGATCAAACCACTTTAAATATGGTAAAGATCAGAATGGCATACAAGGGTCAATATCAACTTGACAACCTATATGGTGATAGTCTTTACTAATAATCCAAATTAGGATCTTATCCCTAGAGGTCATGATACCAATAATAATGAAACACTAAACTGAAACTAACTAGGAATATATATACAGAAATAACCCATTTAGGGAATGTTCGTGAGGAATTAAATGGTATAAATTAAAAATCATACTTTACAATCCATCCAGATAACCAAAACATGAGAATAACATCCCTACATGGGGTAAACAAACAAGGGAATCACATGCCATATCGACAAACTATGTTTGTTGCACCCATTTCCACAAAAATGGGTTTCCACAGCACCACCCATTAACAGTGTTAAAAAAAGCGCTAATAAATGGGGTGCCTTAATTAGTGCAAAAAAATAGTTGACCAAGGAACCCCAATTATCTACCGTATTTCAGAGCGGTAAAAGGGGCCCCACTTTAGTAGGGGTGTTTTCAGTAGAGCTGAAAAAGGGAAGGCTTTATCAGCACTTTTTTCTCTAGCATTGATAAAGTGTATATGTCAAAAAAGTTATATTTCATAAAGGATAATATATTGATATATAAATATATAAGTATATTTATATTGACATAAATATAATATAAATATTTTAAATATTTTTTGTATAAGTATAAAAAAACATTTTCACATAAAATATATGATATGTAGTGAAAATGACTTATAAAATAATATACAAATTTATTAGTTAATTTTTTTCAAATTATCATCGACTAATTATAATTTAATAACAATTTTCAGACACAAAAAATAAATAAAAATAAATAAATGATCTAAATTAAGATGAAAAAATAACTCAAAATTGAAATGACCATAACTCAGTACTTTCAATATGGTCCTTAACAGTAGGTGTACAATGATATATATATATATATATATATATATATATATATATTGAATTTGACTATATTAAAATATTTGTGTGCATTTGTATTGAAAAAATGATATTTATTATCTATATATTCTAATCATATGTATATACAAATTAATATTTAATATATTTCAATATATATAAATATGTATAATTATACTTATAGATACAAATAATATATATATATATATATATATCTGTGTGTGTGTGTGTGCATGTTTTTGTGTCTGTGTATTTTATATATGTATTTATTTATTTATTAACACTCACAAAAAAATTATAAATGTTTTCAAAACTGATATTATAAATATATATTAATATACGAATAAATATATAAATATATAAATATAGATATGTGTATATTAATATACAAATATATATATATAAATAAATATAACTATATATATAAATATATATAAATATATATGTTTATATAAATATATATATTAATATATTGTAAATAAAACTAAATATATATTTATATATAATGATATATTAATAATTGGAGAACAAAGCATTATGGTGGAGTGGTAAACGTTTAGGTTCACATGCAAGAGGTTACGAGTTAAAATCCAGGGGAAGGTAGGGCGCGTGTGTGGGTGGAAATAAGGACCTGACCTTAATGCATTACATAGTCTTCAATTTAGTAAAGAAATAACTTACTTTAACATTGAGGGTCTTTTCAAGATTAGAGTTTAAGTGAATTGGGAAAATAAATACATAACAATACACATTATGACAGAGTGGATACCATAAAAACAATACTTCTTCCTTCCAAAATATAAAACTATCCAAATAAAACATGATTTATTTGATATATCATCACACATTTAACATGGATTCCTTCACATTCTTACACATACTTATAAACAGTGAAAATCAATTAAATTCTTGGGATGAGCACAAAAAGCTCAAAAAGGGATATAAAAAACACATTAGTCCAAGAATACTTGTAACACATGGAATTACATACAAAATGCAAGCTTGTCACTCGTATATACATACCTTGTAAAACATAAAATTTACACAAGATTCCAAAAAAATAAGAACATAAATATAACCATAGAGGTATAATGGTGCATTACTTACATAATATTGTAACACACGCATCTAAATTATAATTTATAACCCTCATGTCTTTCTTACAATTTCTGTAAACATCATAGTTACACATGGAGTAACCATTCAGACAACCTCCAACAGACACATACCCAATGATTTGGAGGGAGATATAGGTCCCACCCTTTATCATAATCAATTTTCATGAACTATAACATAATAATAGAGCATTAATAATATCATAAAACATTTCTTTGGGACTTTGTAAAACAGAAATTTAGAAGAGGATTTTAAAAGGAAAGTCCATTATAAATATCATATAATTGATGTGAAACTTAATAGAGTGGATGTAGTTTTTATATTCATAATTCAACATAATATAAGAAAAAACCACCACACAATCAATTTTAATACCACATAAACAAATAAGTATAAGGTTAACTCAATGAATATAAATCGGGTTAAGAATTCCCTTACCTGGTGTTTGTCTTACTTCAAAGTGGCCTAAAAATCTAGTATAATGGTTAAAAGAGTGTTTTTAGTATTTTACATAAACATATTCATGTTTATAAAATCTTATATGATAATTTAATAACATAATTTTACCCTTTATTTGTTATTATTTTTCTCTATGCACTTTTTTTGGGTGAGTTCTTTTCATGATTTCCATGATTAGTTCATGATGGATGTTCTAGTCGATTGGAAGTGAAACTACAAAATTGTATTAGAGTAGTATTTAAATATTTAAATAAAATAAATTATACCATTTATCATTTTTAATTCTCACATGAGGATGATTCATAAATTAAAACATTTATGATGTTCGTGTATATCATTTTAGTGTCTCTTTGATAAAAACAGCCTCATTTTGTTTGATAAATTAAAACCATGTGTACAAAAGAATTACATAAATATAGATGAGAAAACATACATATATAATAACCTGGTTCAACCATAAAAAAAGGTTTCTTGACCAAACATGAAGGATTTAAATAAGAATGAAATCACAACGTCCATGATGTCAGTAATTTGAGACAGCAAGGACAAGGTTTTTAATTCATTGAATAAGTGGTATAGGATAAAAGAGTGATGTTGAATTGTCCATGAACATACGAAAATACATTAGATACAATATTCTATATCATTCATTCCACTTAGTTAAGAGGAGGTGAGGAAATATTATGAAAATAAAGGAATCCTAAAATAAAAGCAAACAAGAGAAATTTCTCAGGAAAATTCTACAGCCAAATAGTTTCTCTTAAAGTTTCATAAAAATAGTTCAAAGAGAGAAATGGGATATCTCATCACTCTTAAATAACATGGACATTAAAGGGGGATTAAATATTCAATATCCACACAAAATCCAATGATAAATTAAGATACTAACAAAAAATGATAGAAAAGAAAGAAAATAAAAGGGGATGTTTACCTCGTGATCTCTTCTCCTTGACATCCATCTTATCGGATTTGGTTCTGGACTTTTGGTGATACCAACAACTCCAAGACGTGGGGATGAGACTTGGGAGTGTTATTGGGTATGACATAGGTATGGATAAAGGATGTAGTGGTGTGGTAAGATGATGGTAGTGAGGGTGGTATTTATAGTGAAGGAGAAGGGGGATTGTTCATCATTTTAATCATTATTATAATATTTTTCACAGGATTATGAATAGATTTAGTTCATGTGACCTAAAATAGTAATAATTCCACGTTATTTCGAAGCAAAGTGGCCTTATATAACTTATTATTTCATAAATAATGTATTTGACTCATAATTTGATTATACAAAATTTTATCGTATTCCACTATTCATCGAAAATTCAAAAATTTCCAAAAAAATCAAAAAATAACCCTAACCATTTTTCAATGTGTAGAATTAAAAATTGATGTATATTTTTGTAAAGTTATTTTTTAAATATTAATATTTTATACTTTTTATAACTTCATACTTATTTCAAAAAATAACGATTTTAATTCTATAACTACTTCAATATCTAGATGAAAATTTATTCCAGATTTTATTATATTAATGCCTCAATAAAAAATAATAATACAATTTTATAATCATTAGGGTCATATTTCTATAAATATTACTATTCGTAAGGGTATGTTATTGTTCTAAAAAAAAGTTGGTTACATCAAACTCCAAATAACATACTCAACACAATTATAGATGGGAGTTTCATGAAATTAAAAACATATATGTTGAAAAATTATGTTTAAAGGATAGTTAAAAATAACTATATAAAATAAAGTTCCATGGATTTATATTTATTTTTATAAAAACATGGGGTGTCACAGTATCTCCAGCTTCTGGAAATTGCTTCCTCGCAATATTATTTTACTTATTAAACAACTAAGGGTACATTAACTTCATAGAATTTTCAGACTACCATATTGCTTCTTCAACCATGGGGTCTCTCCACAAAACCTTTTCCTAGTGGAATACCGTATTCTGAAATGCAAGTTCCCTTAAATCAAGAATTTGAATAGGTTTCTCTTCATATGAAAGGTTCTCTTTAAGATGAAATGCTTCTGGGCTCAAGACATGTGATGAATCAAGCACATTATTTCTCAATATTGAAACATGGAAAACATTTTGTACCTAAATCAAAATTAGAGGTAAAGCTATGTGGTATGCACATGTTCATCTTTTCTATGATTTCAAATGAACCGATGAACTGTGGACATAGTTTCCATTTCTTATCGAAACACATCACACATTTCCAAGGAGTGGTTTTAAGTAAAACATGGTAACCTAACATGAATGATATGCCTTTCTTAATGTTATTTGCATTTCTTTTTTGCCAACTCTATGCTATACTCATGTGCTTCTGGATCATCTTCACTTTCATAGCCATATCCACTACCAATTCAATCCCCATCAACTTTCATTTACTAAATTCATCCCAAAATGCTTGAGTCCAACACCGCTTCCCATACAAAGCCTCCAAAGGTGTCATCTAAATAATGGAATGAAAACTGTTATTATAAGAATACTCAACTGAAGAAATATGTTTATCCCAACATCCCTGGTAGTCCATTGAACAAGCACGAAGCATATCCACCAAAGTCTGAATCATTCGTCCTGATTTCCCATCTGATTGAGGATGAAAAGATATACTGAAAATTAATTTTTTTCCCATTGACTTCGGATGTCCCTTCCAAAAGTTATAAGTGAACCTAGAATCCTGGTCAGATATAATGGAAAGATGAACTCCATGTAACCGAACAATATCCTTGAGGCACAATCGATAATGTTGATCCAAAGACATTGAATCTTGAATAAAATGAAAATGTGGAGATCTTGTCATCCAATCAAAAATAACCTAAATCACATTGTTACCTATATAATTATTTGGTAGTCCCACAACAAAGTCCATGGATACATTCTCAAATTTCTAGTCTAGCACTAGCAAAGATTGAAGCATCCCCTTCAGAAACTTCTTCTCTACTTTAACCTGTTGACATTTTAAACATTTCATGGTAAAATAATCAATATCTCTTTTCATTCCATTCCACAAATAATATTCTCGAAGGTCTAAATACATCATAGTACTATTATGATTAATTGAAAATGGAGAACTAGGAGTTTCATAGAACAAATCCTTCTTCAACTAAGAATCACTTGGCACGAAAAACCAATTTCAAAATCATAAAACACAATCATTATCAATGTAAAATTCTGGAAACTTACCCATTTTATCCAATTCTACCTTTTTCGATAGCTCACGGTCTTCCTTATGTGCTCACATAATTCTGTCTGACAAAGACTGCTACACTGAATCTTGAAACAAAATAGAGGTTTTTTAATGCACGAATAACTTCTAAGGGAAAATTCATCATATCATTAATAAAGGAATTATGTTCCAAATGTAGCTTGGTTAATGATGCCTGATGTTTCTAACTCAAGGCCTCCAACACATTTTTTGATTTTCTTGGATGTTAATTTATTGTGCAATCATAATACTTTATTCGTTCAAGCCATCTTTTCTTCCTAATGTTTAATTCATTCTGAGTGAATATATACATTAGTATTTTATGGTCTATATATATATTGACATTTGGAAACGTATAAATGAGGCCTCCAAATTTTCAAAGTAAAAAACAAAAGGATCCAATTCCAAATCATGTGTCGGATAATTTATCTCATGATGTTTGAGTTTTCTCGAAGCATAGTATATTACCTGATCATTCTGCATCATAACACAAACACGTTGCTTCAAATAATAATCATTGTAGATGAAAAACTCACCATTTCGGGAAGGGAAGTCCAAAACTGGAGCATTCACCAATAACTTCTTCAGTTCCTGAATGAAAACATAACATTAATCTTTCCAAATAATTTTTACCCCTTTTAGTGTTAATGTAGTTATTGGCAGAGATAAACGAGCAATGATTTTAACAAAACGTCAGTAATAACCATCTAATCAATGAAAACTATGAATATATGTAACATTTGTGTGTCTTGGCCATTCATAAACTACTTTTTTTTGGTAGGATCAACTATTATTCCATCCTTATTTTCAATATTCCCAAGAAAAGAAACATGTTTCCTCCAGAAATCACACTTTCTAAATTTTCAATACAGTCTTTTTTCTTTTTTAGGTTTGTAAAACAACCCTTAGATGTTTTTCTTGCTTCTCATTATTTTTTAAAAATACCTGAATGTCATCAATAAATACAACCACAAACATTTCCATGAACTCATGAAATAATATATTCATAATATTCATGAAAAAATAAAGTGCATTAGTTAATAAAAATTGCGTAACACAAAATTCATAATACTCATATCTTTTACAAAAGGAAATTTTTGTGATGTCGTCCTCCTTCACCTTTAGCTAATGGTATCCAGATCTCATGTCATTATTGGAAAAGTACTGAGATTCTTATATCTGAACAACCAAGTCATCGATATGAGGAAAATGATTCTGGTTTTTAACAGTTATTTTATTCCTAGGTCTACAATCAATGCAAAGTCTCATGGAACCATCATTATTTTTAAAAAATCAGGGGCTGTAATGGTGATGTTCTATGACGAATGTAGCATTTATCATTCAAATACTTCAACTGATTTTTAAATTCCATAATTTCAATTTGAGCCATATGTTATGGGTTTTTTTAAAATTTAATTAGCATCAGAAACTAAGTAAATTGTGAATTCGACTTCTTGATCAGGTATGACACCGGGTAACTGATTAGGAAAAACATCAATGTATTCATTTACCACTATGACACCATTAATCTGAAAAGATCCTTTGTTTTCAAAAATAAGAGCATGATATCATCCATTTCAATCTTTAAGTAGATTCTCAAATTCCTAATATGTTATCAACTGTATTTGTTCATTCTGGTATACAAAGAGATGATCTTTCTAAAAAACAACTTCTTTAGCTCTATAATCAATATTTGGATGATAAAAAGAAATCCAATCCACTCCCAGAATAACATCAAACTCGAATAAGGGTAAAACAAAGAGGTTTTCTGTTAATTTCTTACCATAGGCCACAATAGAATGATTCATATAATTCCTCTTTGTTATAATTCCCCCTGGTGTTTTAACAACAATTTCGTGTCTCATTTGTTGAGGTGATATTTTCAATTTTAGAGAAAATTTCACAAGGATAAAGGAATGTGTCGACCCAGTATCATACAAAACATTAAAAAAAATCTGAGTGAACAAACAATGTACCAGACACAACTTCATTGGATGGCCCGACATCTGCTGTTGTAGTTTTGAAGGATATCACTAAACCTTTCTTCATGTTGTTTGGCTTCTTTGCATCATTCATATCTCTCTATGGGAAGGAATTTTCATAATGACCCATCTCATGAAATGTAAAACACTTTTCATTTTGCTTCTCAAGATTAGTCTTTGGATCATTTTCATTATAATCTCCATCCATATGTCCAAACATACCACATTTAAAAAACTTCCCAGTTTTGTTAATACATTTTTCGAGCAGTTTCCTGCAAAACTTTTCCCAAACTGGAAATTGGATTTTGATACCACCAAATCTATTTGGTTGATTCTTACCAATCGTTTTCCATCTAGACCTCTAATTCTCATTATTTCCAAAATGCTCATGATCATCAGCCAACTCCATCTCTACACTCCCAAAAAATTAGAAAGGTTTCTCATATGTTTTGGATTCATCTATGAACTCTATATCTATACTCTCCCCGATCGGGTTATGCTCGCTTCATACACATCCACTAAATCCTCCATGTTTTTCTTCAATTTAAGGAATTGGTTCTATATCCTATGTCACACCATCTTAGGAAATTATTTTCTCGGAAATTTTTTTTAAATTCATACCACTCTAAGCCTAAACATTTTCTCTACCACTGATATTCATTACCATTAATCACCACTAATCAACTTAACCTTCGAAACAATAAATTTTATGACTTAGATTTTGATTGCCTAAACATTACATAACATTGAATATATTTTCAAGGTATTTGATCCATCCTTCAGCTGCTACTCGGTTATAAGATCCATTAAAAGAAGGAGGGTATTGTCTCATAAAATTTTCCACTACTGTCATGTTCCATTGTGGTATGTCTTTTTGTTCTCTATAATGGATTCCCTCACAATTTATTGCCTGTGTTAGCTGACACATAATAGTCAAAAACTGCTATGTTCTAATCCCTACAATTTCGGACTGTAGATCTAGAAGGATGTTATTCTGGTGGTGCCTCTCCTCTTCAGCATCCCTGTTCCTAATATGGACAGCCATTCTGAACAATCATATATTAGATGAAGCAACATGTTAATCTTTAAATTCTAAAACATTTCAAATTAATCATTGAGTAAAAATATTTAAGGTATTCTTTTAAAATCATTTTAACCCCTAAAGTTATCTAAACCATCCCCTGATAAAAACTATAGGGACTTGACCTTATTACATTACATAGTAATGAATTTAGATGAGAAATAACTTCCTTTTACATTGAGGATATTTTCAAGTGTAGATATTTAGTTAATTGGGACAATAAATTCATAACATTACACATTATTATAGAGTGGATACCAAAAAGTAGTACTTATTCCGTCTAAAATTTAAAACATTACAAATAAAACATGATTTATTTGATAGATCTTCACATATTTACATTGGATTCCTTTACATTAATATTAATCCTTATAACCTATGAAAATCATTAAAAAATTTGGTATTAGAACAAAATGCTTAGTAAGGGATATATAAATAACACATTACTCCGAGAATACTTGTAACATATAGAATCACATTCGAAAGACTTTCATGTCACCCATTTATAATTACATTGTAAAACATGAAATTTACACTATATTCCCACTAACATAAGAACATAAATATAACCATAAAGGTATACTGGGTCATTACATACATAATAGTGTAACCCTCATGGCTACCTTATAATTTGTAACCCCCATGGCTATATTACAATTTTTGTAACCATCATAGTTACACATGGAGTAACCATAAGGCCATCCTCCAACATACACCTACCCAATACGTTGGAGAGAGATATATATCCCACCCTTAATAATAAAAAATTCCCAATAAAAAGAACATATTCATACAATATTAATAATATCATAAAAACTTTTCTTCTAAACATTGTAAAACTGAAATTTTAAAAGATGATTTTAAAATAAAAGTCCATTATAAATATCATATAATTTAAGTGAAACATAATATTTTGGATGCAATGTGTATATACCGAATTCAACACAATATATGAAATACCCATCACACAATCAATTTTAATACCACATAAACTATGAAGTATAATGTTTACTCAAATAATTAAAATCGGGTTCAGAATTACCTTATCTTGAATTTGTCATACATCAAACATGTTTAAACATACAATATAATTGTTAAAAGAGAGTTATTTGTATTTTACAGAAACATGTTCATGTTTATAACATATTATATGATCATTTCATAACAACATTTCACCCTTTAATTTTTAGTATTTTGCTCCTGCCAATTTTTTGGCATAATTCTTATCATGATTTCCATTATTGGTTCATGATGGATGTTCTTGTCGATTGGAAGTGAAACTCAAGAATTGAAATGGAGTTGTATTTACATATTTCATGTACAATAAATTATACCATTTATTATTTTTAATTATTACATGAGAATGATAAATAAGTTAAAACATTAATGATGTTAGTAAAATTTCAGTGGTTCATTGATAATAATGACCTCATTTTGTGTAATAAATTAAATCCATGGGTACTAAATAATAACAGAACCATGGATGAGACATTATACATATATTATAACCTTTTCCTGCCATTAAAAGGGTTTCATGAATAGACTGGCGTATTTAATAGAAAATAATATCACATCGTCCACAATGTCGGTAATTCAACACATCATGGACAATGTTTTTAATTCCTTGAATAAGTGGTAGAGGATAAGAAGAATGACGATGAATTTTCCATGAACATGAGAAAATACAAAATATACAAGATTCTGGAGATTTTATTCCTCTTTTTTATGAAGTGGAGTGGAAAGAATATGAAATGAGTGTAATCTTGGAATAAATTAAAATATGAGATATTTCTCACAAAAATTCGGCAGCATAACGACTTCTCTTAAAATTTTAATAAAATAGTTTGATATGAGAAAGGGGATATCTAATCACTCATACATAATATGTACAGAAAGGGAGGATATAGAATGAAATATTCCAGCATAATCTTGTGGTAATGGAAGAAAATAACATAAAATGAATGAAAAGAGAAAAAAATAAAAGAGGATGTTTACCTCTTGATCTCTTCTCCTTGAGATCATTCTTAAGGGATTTGGTTTTGGTCATTTGGTTAGACCAACAAATCTAGGATGTGGGGAAGTTCCTTGGTAGTATTACTGGTTTTAACATAGTCATGTCACAAGGATTGAGAGGTGTGGGATGATGAGGGGAGTGATGGTGGTATTTATAGTTGTGGTGAGGGGGTATTTTTCATTATTTTAATCATTATATTAATATATATTCCCATGATTATGAATATTCTTAGTTCATGTGACCTAAAATAGAAATAATGTCATGTGAGGTTGAAACCAATGGCCTTACATCACTTATGATGTCATAAATAGTGTATTTTACAGATAATTTGATTATACGATATTTTATCGTTAGTCAATATTTATTGAGAATTCTAGAATTTCATAAAAAATCTTAAAAATTTATCATAACCATTTTTTAAAGTGTAGAATTCAAAAATGAAGTCCATTTTTTGAAATCTTTATTTCAATATTATTAATTTAATTTTTAAATAGAAGAAAACGTAATTCAAAAATTACAATTCTAATTCTATAACTACTTCTATATCACGATGAAAAATTAACCAAGATGTTGTTATCATAAATCTTTAATAAAGTAAAATGATAATAAAATTTACTATTCATTAGGGTCATATTTCTTTTCATATTAATATTCATAATGGTTTTGTACTATTTACATCAAAAAACAAGTTTGTATCATCATACTACAAATAACAACCCGAACACAATAATAGATGATAGTTTCTTGAAATTCAAAACATAGAAGTGGAAATATTATGTTTAATGTCTAGTTGGAAATATCTACATAAAACAAAGTTACATTCATTTATATTTATTTTTAGAAAAACATGGGGTGTTATAGTGGAAATGGTTCTATGAGCTGTTAAAGGCTGGGGTGGATGGTTGTTTGGATGTCTGTGCTAGTGGGGTGGCTGGGGGGTGCATGCTGGGGTGGGGGTGCTGTTAAAGGGGGCCTCCAGCGCTGTTGAATCCCATCCACGAATTTCTGAATTATTATTTTTATTTTGTTATGTTTTTTAACTTTTATGAGCTGTATTTTTATAACTGATAAAAGGGACCTACTTTTATCGAATCCTTGATTAACAATGCATTTTTTGCACTATTAATGGAACATTCTTGTGCATATATAGGCCATATTTGCAGTAATGATCACCCGTGCTTGAGGACTGAGTCATAAAACTCGTCACCAAGCACCCTAAAATGGATGCACACTAACTACCATCAATAATATATATAGATATGAAAGTACGATAAATAGAGTAGAATGTCACTAAAATTATATATGAAAATTATTTCATTTTTTTAATCTTTTAATATATCTGATGTAATGATCCCACACTAGAAGGCCAACATGATTTAAATCCTACAAGATAAACATGATGAATTAGACACCTCTGGCCTCATACAGATGGCATAAGATCCATAAATCCCCAACAAATAATAACAGATACCCAACATGTGAGTCTATCAAGGGAAAAAATAAAAGTGTAACATCATAGTTAAAAACAACAATAAAATTCATTAGAAACATTGAATTATTATAGGAACTATCGTTATTGATGCACCAATATAATATCCATTATTGGATTCAAAATATTCATAATAATCCTATAAAACATATCCCAAATTGTCAATACATGGAAATAAAAACATATAATTCATATTTATAACATGTTATTCTATATTCCACTAAAATGGTGCTTCAACATAGTTGGAAATGTGGATAAAATTCCAACTCTCCATATTCCAGAGGCAATAGACAAGAAGTGACGGCCTAGTAGTGGCATTGGGGAGACTATTCCCTCTTATTAGAGTATGAAAATGGATGAAATAGAAATTATCATAAACATAAAAAATTCAACATATAATTTCTTTATTAATAATAATAAATAGAACATGATGTTATAATAAATGAAAATTGTAAAAAAATATTGATTATATGGGTCCTAATCATAACACTAGTCACCCACAAAGCCAACCATTTAGAAATAAGTGTAAAAAATAAACTAAAATAAATGAACATATCTCTACTACTGACTCTGAGATAGGTAACATATTGAATATCTAGACACACTAAAATTGAACCATCTTAATTAAATGAACCCGCACATGCAGCTCCACTCAATCCTACAACATTGGGCCTTAGCCCTATCCATCAGGAAATTATTCTCTCTGTCCACAAAAACATAAGGTCTGCAAATCTGCCATGATTTACATGGGTGTCTGATAAATAATTTTAGTTTTCCACTATAAGGATGAAAAAACAATGACTTCTTCCAAAAGTGCATGTATAACAATATTCTTACCATTATCCAATTCACAAATGAAGAGATAAGTAAATCAAATAAATTTGAAACCATAGTTGAACCATTATTCTTTGATCCATGTCAACTAAGAAATGTTCTATCATGTAAATCCATACATTGATGTGTATATACATAGTCTTGTACCTATAAATATATACATAAAGATGAATATAAATAAATAAGGAAAACGAAATAACATAAAACCAATAAATGACGATCCATGAGAATGTAATCCTGCTTATCTAGACATCTCTAACTATGGAATAGAGCTAGATTACGTGCCACTCAAGACATGTATAATTAATTAAATATTAGGGAACATAATCACAATAAAAAATAACTTCTTTTCCAAATGAAGTAAATGTATCCGGTCATGCAACGTCATTTTCATGATGAAAATCATTCTATCCCACTATTCTACAGTACTCACATCCAAGCAATGTAATAATGGATTCCACGTAATTAAATCTAGAAAACCTATAAAATTTCACTGATCTAGAAACCATGTCCCTCATTAAATGAAAATATAGTCCAATGCATGATCCCTAGGTCCCGATCCATAGGTGGTGACAACATTGATACTCGGATGAACCCTATGGGTCGAGCCTATATGAATTTTATAAGGATATCTACCATGTAAAATTTCCAACCCATCTATCATTATTAATAAATGATTGTAATGAAAAACATCAATCATTGGTGACATATTTCATTATAAACACCATGATAATAAAAATGGGATCATAATCTTGACCCTAGAGAGCGCGTCTGGAGATCAGTGTCATACGAAAAATCATGCACAACATAAAATTCCTGTCACGAACTGAATCTGGACGCCACCAAAACCAGCACCAAACCCAGACCCTGACAAGAACCGAAGGGCGTTCCCGACTTCCATGGGCTGGTACAAGTTCTCGGGTATCATAAAATGATAATTGGAAATGATTTACCCGAGTTTATAAACATAAAACAACAAAAGAATCCAATAAAACGAATATGGATTTTTCAAACCAAATAATCTTTTTCAAAAATACAGAACTGAATTACACTATTTTAAATAATTTTTAAAGACCATTACAAAGGTACAAACCCAAGAAAAGATAGCCCAAGAACCTCCACATGTAAAGGTGCACCGCCCTCAAGCCATCTCCACAAAACTGCATCATGATGGACCTCTAAAAACCAGAACCAATGGCATAAAACATGTACCCAAACCTGTGACATAAAATAAGCAAGTCTACTTACACCCAAAGGTGTAAGTAGGGTGTGAGATAAATCCCAGTAGGATTCCACCACTAAGAGATTCCATGTGATAAACATTTCATGACAAAAAGTATTTCATGTTTTTTAAATAAGAAATGCTTATTACAATTTTTTAAAGGATGCAATAATAAATGAAAACAGATTTCACGTGGGATAATTTTAAAGGACCAACATATTTTAAAATAACTAACAAAGCTACTTAATTTTCAATCCAACAATATCGTATACCTACGGTAAGTACAAAGGATATATTGAGCACAATTAATAGGAAAAAACCCCTAGGCACTAGCTAGTTGTGGGTCCCAGGTACCTCGTATCTCGGTGAGAGTAACCACAAAAAATATATGTTCTCGTGCATGAGCCACTAGTAGGGAGTATACCCATAACATAGTGGTCCCCAATCATCATCATCATAGTTTAGTTATAGTTTTAAGCGTCAATCTTTCTAAGTGAAACTGAGGCCAAACCCCATGGATTCACTAGCATACTAGTACACGTCCACCCACCTAGATACTCGGGTTTTCCCATTGTGCTCAAACAAGTTTCCAATCCAAGAAATATAGTTTTCACAAGCAAATATCACTTCCACATAACACATTATCCAAACAACCCCATGTTCATCACTAAAGTCACAAATTCCACTTTTCATTCAAATGTATTTTGAAATCAAACTCACTCTAAATTGCCTACAACACTTTTCACGTTTCATTAACACTTCCACAAATACATTAAACAATTTTATAAAACCATTACATGATATTAAACTCAAATTAAATCCCACAAACATGTCACACAATACCCTTCTCACCTTCACAATTAATTTTATAAATAAACTCACGCGAAATATCCCACACCCGTGTTTCACACACAAAACACAATTTAGTAAAACATTTCGACAATTTATAAAAAATTTATAAAAATGTTTTACATCTCAAATCACCACATTACCATTCAAAAACCAACATTAGGTGAACACACTCACCTAAACAGTACATATACACTCTTTCCCAAAATTTTTTAATCAAATAAAACATTTTCAATTTTTATAAAACAAACCCAAGAGGTATAACCATTGTTTGCACAGTAAACCCATTTCAAAACCCTCATTCAAAACCAAAATCATACCAATACCAATCCGAAACATAATTTTTCAGCCTTAAAACAATTATTAAAGCACCCCCAAATGTAATAAAAATACATCAAATAATACCACAATGATACACATGAAAAACACATGTTTTCATAAATCACCTTCAAAAAGTACAACACAGTTTTACATCTTAAACTCAATAAAAAAATCATCTTTTCAAGGCCCACATAACTATAAGGAATTAAAAAAATAGAATTGGCAGCCCCTTTCAAGACAAATAAATCACATTAATATTTTATAAACTAAACCCAAACATTACCCCAAGAGTCACACATGAAAAGTACCCAATTTCAAGCAAAAATACCACATAATTTTAATTATCATTAACATTGTTGTTTTTTATTCACAATTTTATGGTCTATAAGATTCATTTCATCAACTTCATCTAAACTTGTTTGTGTAGAATACCTTTTCCATATAATGATTTACATGACACCATTTAAATACTTAAATTGAGTATATTATCATAGTAAAATTATACCATATACAAATATAGGTACCACACACCTTTGAGTTTTGGATATAAGGGTATAAAATATAATTTAGTATGTGGATATCCCATTCTGACAAACCATTGGTATGATGGTGATAAGCAGTGCCAAAATTCAGTTTGGTATCAAGGACCTTTTGAACACACTTCCATATTGTCAATGTCAATCATTGATCATGATCTGCAAAAATTGAAATAGGTGGACGATTATGTCTAAATTAATTATTAATATAGATTCTAGAAAGGCTCCCCAATGGAAAATATTACTTTATGGCACAAAAATGATCATATTTGATATATTGATAAACAACTAGCCATATTGAATCATAAATTGTTCATTTATTTTTAATCAAGTAAAAATTTCTATACTAATGTCATACTATTTCAACATATGAATCAGTAGAGATTTCATGACTCATATAAGATGTTTCCTTATGAATTAACATATTGAAAAAACAGACATATTGACACATAATTAGTACATTTTGACTTTATATTATCATACCAAAAATGCTCCATCAAATCCCTATACATCATGGTGATACTAGAATGTATTGATAAATTCTCATTATTAGCATTATCCAATAATTCACATTTCATATCGGGTATAGAGGGGCCAACAATCCACCTTCCAATTATCAAAAAACCATATTTATATTTTATTTATTCCAATTTCCCATCATTCTACCCTTTTAATTTTGTTTCAAAATCCCCATCATATAACTGATAATTTGATATACTTACCATAAATTATTATTAGTAAACCATTTAAAAAAATGTTTTCTATTTACACGTCCTTAATATTTTCTATAACATTATTGACTATATCAAAGAACATAGGATATATATCAATACACAGTTTTTTTCAAAACTCCATGACCAATTCCTCTCAATGCATCTCCAACATAATTTCACTTCTCTTGGTGGTTGTGTATTGAACAATCATAATCCATTAATTTCATGTGACATATCCTATTACACGTTTTGATTTCAATCTATGTGAATATATATTTTAAACTCTTGTTATATATATATATAATAATTGATCATAGACATAGTGTGTATATTTTTAGAGAAAATATTATCAATTCTTCCACACGATCATCAGTTGGTTAGTTCTATTCATGAGTTTTAATCATCATTGATTCATATTTTTAACTCTATCATTTTGAATGGGAACACAACCAATATATTTACCTAATTCATTAACATAAACTATAAATCAAGATTTTATTGGAGAAAGTGGTTATATATGATAATTCACTAATCTCCTCTTCAATTCATCAATAAATTCTTCAAAATTTTTTATCCAAGTTACCTTATCCCAATTATGGGTAATCATGGATAAAATGTTAAATTACTGATATAAAATGTATTTTTTTTTATTCACTTGCTAATCTGATTAAACTACATACCAAAATTCTGAATATTGGTGATGACCAATATTATTCCACTTTTTTCTTCATACAATCAACAAAAATGGAATTATTAGATACAACATTTCTAGGAAAATACTCCCTTTAAATCCATATTTCCCACTTTCTAAAAATCCTTGTTACATTTATCCTCTAAGTGCCTTAAGAATGATCTGTATGTAGATCTCATAATCTACAATGTTTTGGGAGTTTACCAAGACACCATAATTAAGTATGAGAACAAATTTATTATGATATTACATGAATTCTATGTTAATTATTTCCATTAAAATAAAGGTTTTATAAGTTAATACAAATGAAATTACAGTAAAATCAAAATGTCCCTATATTATTTAACATATTGTCCTATGAATATCATCCTACATTACCAATATTATATTATATCCAGAACGATGGTAAAACATTGAAAACTATTGACCTCTATATATATTTTGGAATAAATAGTAAAATTGAGGTTGATGATACTACTTATATACCATAATATCTTTGATTTACATATAATCATTCCATATAATAATTTATTCATCTATCTTTATAATGAAAAGAACCCAGCCTGATCAATGTAAAACCATAGGGTGTATAAATAATTTATTAAAAATATCCTATTGTATGATCTTATACTCTATTAACACCATTTATTTTATTATATAGGGATACATTTATATGGGTTTTGAATCAAGGATTATATTAATGGAGGATTTCACTTCCAACTCTGATGGATGTCCATCAAATTATTCATGAAATTAATCAATGTATTCCTATGAAATAGGTACATCGTAAATTTTTAGATTACCCTTTTAATCAATAGGTTAAATATATTATTCTTCTCCATGATTATCATTTATAAGATCTAATATATGTTTATCCAGAAATAAATCATATGATGAAGTATCTGTTTGGACGAAATGAAATTACATGTCTTTATCACAAAATCAATATTCCATACTCATTGAAAAATGATTCTAATTTTATTTTGATAAACTATATATAAAAATTATTATATTAATATAAAACATTATTATGAAAATAAAATCAAAAAATAGTGATCATTTATGTTTCTTGATAGGAACTTCAAGACACATCTGTGTCATAATGATATTTCCACTAGGATTTTTGATCGTCAACTCACTTCATAGGGTAAATGGTAAATATCTAAATTTTTTGAAAAACTAAGAGAAAATAAAAGATGTTGATGCTCTAAAATTGAAAAAATAATTATATAAATTTTATTATTTGATTAAATTACCTACATGAATAATATTATGAACTTTAACATCAGTTGTGTTGAGTTCATATAAATCACAATTTTCCCTAATCGCCTTTTAAGTAAGGATTACTTAACACTAGTGATAGTCATTTTCATTGTGTCCCATATCCTTAAAATAAAATATTGAAATTTTTTGCTTCTTTATTTCCCTTTCACTCACGAGTTATGATTTTTCTCTATACAATTACAAAAAAAACTCTATTTCCTTTTAAATAGATACTAGTGTGTTTACTGCCACAAGTATAACATTTTAGAAAATTTCCCTTTTACTACTCTATATCCTATAATTTCTTTTTCTCCATCAGCATCTCCATTTTCTCCTCAATGTTACAAGACTATGAGAAATAATCGACTCTACATATCCACTAATTATTCACAATGTAATTAAATATTTATATAAATGTTCCAGATAGTCTTTCTATTCCATGTTTGTTATTTTCTTTTTTATAGTTTTTTCAATTAACAACCAACATTGATTGGAAAATCATGAGAGATGATAAATGTAACAAAAAAACACATGCATTTTAATAATTCCCAATGTAGGTATTTTCATTTTTAATAATATTATCCATTATTTAGCAATAAATGGGTTTATAGGCCGACTAAATGATCGGGGATGTTTTCTAGTGAAGTGGTATGACATTGATACACCTCATTGTGGATCCAAATGCTATATATGTGTGATGTTATTTATAATAACCTAAGTAATGTGTCCTAGTACTGTAAAAACAATATCATCTCTTGTTGTAGTTCTATCTCCAAAATCAATTTCTCAGCTCAGAGGGAAAAACATAAGTAGAATACATCAAATGTTATAGTTTATATTCCTTTTTTTATGTTCTATTTCTAAACAATCACATACAATGGATTAGATTATAAGTCATAATGTATAATTTCAGAAATAGTGAAAACATTGGCATAAAATATTAAAATATGTGCCAGTGGTCTCTAAATTTGAAGTTCTCTTTCATTGTGAGAATTTATAGATTCGTTAATTGTGTAATATTTTAGAGTAAATTTCCATAAATATGGTTCAAATTTTTCATCTGATCATTCTTTTATGCCAACTATATCACCCTCAATGCTAGAATCCCAGAGCTAATGGTTACAATATTACATTGGAACAATATAAAAGTAATATTACAACAAAGTAACTAGTAGTGTAATTATATCAGTAAAAATGATTAATACTTTATCCTTACAGTAAAATTGAGATTACAAAATTCAATATAGAGAATCTATGAAGGACTAAATTTTTCCATAATCTTGACACTGCACATGAATCAAAATAAAATTCTTAGAATCAAAGAGAAAAATAAAATATAATAATGTGATGAGATCAGATAATCTGTAAGGGTATGTATATATTGGATGTCAACCAAATTAATCATAATAAATTATAGAAAGATAAATATTTTAATACATGTTCCATTATGTCAAAAACATGAGCATGAGAAGAAATAATATGGAATGTGAAAATTATGATAAAATAATTCTATATAGAACAATTAACCAAGATTCAATCATATCCATACAAAATCATAATAATAAAAATGATCACATGGAAATGAATAATTTTTTTTATAACCATGGATTTTATAATGTAAGACATTCGAATCATACCATCGATACATCGACAAAAATATTTGAAATAAATGGATAAGGACTCGACCAAAAAACAAACCAGTCGTTCTCATGAGACATTTATGCATTGAGGGGATATAGAGGAACCCCCTCATCACATATTAAATCCTATTAAAACATCACATGAATAAATAATAGGGATGAATATATTTATAACTATTTGAAATGGATGAAATAGTCACACTGAATGAATAGAAATTGGGTTAAGAATTCACTTTCTATATAGATGTTAGTTGAATCATATGACACATAAAAGTAATAATTATGAAATGATACATTTAATACCATGAAGATTATTATATTAATATAATTAAATATAAAATGTATGTTTTTTGAGAACACCCCATAAATAATTTTTTATTAAGGAATACATATATAACAAAACAAAAAGTGACATTAGGTAACATTTACATCACACTTTTATTTAGTTTTGTGTTCGTAAACCTCATTTATAATTGATTAGGGAATGTTATTAATTCAATAAAAAAGTATATAAGCATATATAATACATAATACTATAATATTGTAACATATAACCACCCAGTCCTTAATAATAATTCATTATTTTCAATTTTTTCATTTGTATCATGGTTTCTTGATTTCTTCAATTGTGAATATTTATGGATTTTCATATAAAAATTAAATAACACCAATTAAGTCAATAAAAATTGTCTTCATGTACATATAGATGTTTAAATGTAACCATTTATGATTTTTATTAATTACATGAGGATTATTCATTTTAAAGGATGTTATTAATAAATGTTTTGTTTAATTTTATAGTTTTTCAACATCAATAACTTTTTTTTAATATTATGTCAATATAAAAGATAAAAAAACATGAAATAAGTTATAATATACACGTTTATTTCTTATTTAAAAATAATAATAGTTTTATGACCATAAATTATGTTGTTAATGAAAAGAAACAAAATCTTATTATTAATGGAGAAAAATTGTAGCGATAATTGAAATACTGGTTATGTTGCTTTGAATGTGTGAATTTTATAAAGTGGATAGATATAATATATTACAAACTAGAAATAATTATATAGAATTTTCATAATTTATTAATCATTTTTCCATTATAAATAATAGATATGATGAGTGTAGAAGAAAAAATGAAATTTAGAGAGATTTTTTTGGGAACTACCTAAATAATATAACCACCATTAAGGATCCTTTATATTCCTTGTAATAGGGGATTGCGAAATGGAAATGGAGCTTGGACATTGGTATAATTTAGAGTATAAATTTTGGAAGTGGTTAGATGGCCATCATGGATTCTTAGGAAAAATGGGGATGTATTTCTGCCTGAGGAGGGGTGGATTTAAGTGATAAAATAATGGTATTTATTAATTAAAAGAAAACCACATTTATTTGGAATTGATTTTAAATAACTAAAAATAAAAGTAATGTTCTAAAGTATGATTAGGGGTAATGAAATCCTTGAAACCGCATTAAATATTGTAATTTTTAGGTATTTTAATCCTTTAACAATTATCATTAACCAATTTCATTATTTTACAAATACTACAGAAAATCATTCATTTTACATAGGTAATATTTTTAAAACTAAAAAATAAAATTAACATAATCATTTAATTGGGACTTTTATTCAAATTAATCAATCTATTTTATAATAATTAATGTTAAATAACTTTCAAAATTACATTTAAATACTATCTGGGAGATATAATGAAAAAGAGGGGTTTTAAAATAAAACATTCAAAAGATTGAATTGTTTTTATATCCAATATCTATGTGATATTAATAAATTTTACCTAAAATGGTTCTATTAATCTATAATTTAAGTAATTTTACTTTTTGAAACAATATAATATAACATATATAAATAAATAAATTTTACTGAATATCCTTTTTTGTTAAAATTATATATTCTTACCATTCAGGAAAAAATGAAACTTATTAGAAAATTAGTAAAATTTCAACATACAATAATTTTTAAATCCATCTATAAAAAATATATATTCTTCTGGGAAAAAATATTGAAATTTTTCAAAAATTAGTTTAAAATTTGGTATGCTATTAAAAGGGGAAAAATTTATGTTTAAAAAAAATACAACTTTCTTGTCTTAAATTATAATTTATTATTATCATTAACTATCAAAACATTTTAGATTAATTTGAAAACAATTTAATGGATATATAAAAAATTAATATTATTAATAAAGTTTATTAAAAGTGATTAATTTATTTTATTATGATAAAATTCCATTATATGAATGAAAATAGTTTTTTTATAAAAAACCCCTTTATATTCATTTTTCTTTTATTTTATTTTATTAGTATCTAATAATTTAATTTTACAAATAACATTAATCTATATTTTCATAATAATGTTAATCTCATTAAATCCCTATATTCTGATGGCTAGGTGATAAATATCACATTAATATAATTTGTCTTTTTTTAATAACATTCTTCTATATAATATAACCAATCGAAGAAATTATATTTAAAAAGACACATAAAATTAAATAATTTTGTGTTGTGCTTCCCATATAGAAAATACACTTGTTCAAACCATTAATATGATGTAAGATAAACTAAAAATTTTATTTTCTTCTTGTTTATGTTTTCCCACTTTTATTATCTTGTGATTCCCTTGGTTGATTCTCAGCCATTATATAATTTATAGGATGATGATTTGAGGATTATAGTTTCAATTTTTAATTATATATTTGTGGTGTAATAATTGAAATTATTTTTCATATGACCTCTGTATTAAATTTTAATTTTATCTTTTGATGTTTTGGGATTTAATAGATTGATTCTAATGGAATTCATTTAATATTTTGGAGGCCACTATCGATCAAATTTTCAGGTTGAATGGTTGACTATTCTTCATTTGGTGGGATTTATTTTTTTCAATATATAGATATGGGCTTTATATGGTAATAAATATGTTGAAACAATTGAATATGTTTTTATAAGTATTATTTCTCATTATCTTATTATGTTTTCCCAAAAGGTATGATGGTTTTTTAGAATTCCAATGTGGTTCATATTGTTCTAATATACTAGCTT
The DNA here is from genome assembly GCA_963277665.1 of Viscum album. Taxonomy (NCBI): domain Eukaryota; kingdom Viridiplantae; phylum Streptophyta; class Magnoliopsida; order Santalales; family Viscaceae; genus Viscum; species Viscum album. Next base: position 1,220,335,436 of record OY728159.1, read on the forward strand.
GGTTTGAAGTTGTCCTTTTATTGGGATGGTACATTCAATTTTTTTACATAGAAGTGTATATTTTGGAATTAATGTGACCAGAGGCAAATATCAATGGTAAATGACGTTTATATTGTAATTATCAAGAAATAATATACCAGAATCATGATCATAAGTTACTGTCAGTTGAAAAACATATAGTTTTTGTAGTTCCAGTTAGACTATGAATCTATCTATGTCATTTCCAATTATTCTCTCATATTTCTATCATTTTTTCTATTATGAACACTATCATTATTGTTTTCCATGAGGTGGTAGTATTTTTGAACCTGTTGTATCAGTTTCAACTATATTGTTTATCATGGATGGATTATTTGGGTTATTTTCATGATAAAGATAGTTTTTTTCATTCCAATATGATATTTTTGGATCTATTATCATATTTATCAGAATACATCGCTGATTACATAATCCATTGATGAATTTATTTATCTAGTATATTCAGTTTCATTCACTTTATATGCATGACTAGTTTCATGAATCATACCATTGAATATATTGACTTATAATCAAAATTTTATATTTTTAATATTATATAACCAAATTTTTTTGGCATCTCATAGTGGTGAATGTTTTCTGTTTCATTGGCGATTTGGTTTAGAAGTTTATCTTCAGTCTTCCATTCAAACTGAGCTATAATTTTCTCATAATTCTTGGTCAACCTTTATCCTAACACCATTATCAGGGTTTATATGATATGATTTTCATATTATAAAATTTTTACCATGAATTTTCATATTAATTTAATTTAGTTGGTATTGGAAAGCATTAGGAATGGAATGGTACATTGATAGATTTTATTAATCATTCCAGGATAACCACATGATTTCCTTGCAAATGTATGAAATATTTTTCTCATATGTTTCAAATTTACACCATGAAAAGAGACACAAAACTAATTTTAGGGTATGTTTTCATCGTAGGATAGTAGGTGGTCACCAAGTACAATATGGAAACCGAGGTATCCCTATGACTTTAGTGGTCCAAAATGGACAATGTATTGGGGCCAGTACAAGTTAGTATGGATTTTTATGCTCGAGGGAGTGGTTTGATCAAGGATAATAATTGAGTGGTGACCCTCAACCTTGACCTGGTTTCGTCGAGTTTTCAATATTAGATAGACTATCCATCAACATATTTTTAGGAATGTTTACACTATGGTTCTTTTGGAGTTGTTTGTTAAGGATATATTAACATGACATTCCATGTTTTAACCCATCCACTAAGGTCATTGATTCGGATTCTAGGACCAATGGATCTTATTATCTTGAAATGATCTATGGATGCCCCCTTTAATGTTCACACCTTTTTCATGAATGGTTTCATCCAACTAAACATGTTATTATTGTTCCATGCTTGGATATCAATGTGATAGATATAGAGCATGACTTACCTTTTACAATAAATGGATTATCACTAAAGGTATGGAATTCCATTACTCTCATTTCCCTAAGGATGGATAAATGTAGTTTTTAAATGTAAATTACATTGGTTGTGATCATTCATGATGGATTTCATAGTCTTATTCCTTACTGGATGTGGACCCCAATAGACCTATTTAATATCTCCAAGTGATCCTTGTGAACCCTCTTTCTTCCATGGAACCATATACATATATAATTTTTTTCGATTAGATTCTAGGAAGTTCAGTGTTGTTATGGTAGGTATCCTAATCATCCCCCTTTAAAATAATATTTATAATTTCTTATGATGTCATCTAGAGTTTTCAATTACTTCAAATGGTTTTCCCTTATATCTATAATCCATATTAATAAATAATCATTTCCTGATATTTTCTATAAAATTTAAAAATGGGGTACTAATATGATTTTTTATGATGATGATTTTGAATAAATATACCCTTGTTTTATAAATAATAATTACTATTTGTATATTGATAAAATTTATTGATATTGTTATGTTTTTGGTCTCTAATGTTCAAGAAGATGTTTGGGTTTATATCAAAGAATTATTTTCAACCAATTCAAGAAAATACATTGAAAATTTTCATTTTATGATGTTCAATGATTTAAAAATAGAATCATAAATTTTGTTAAATTTTATTGAATGTCTCATTATTATTAGAAGAATATCGAAAATATACGTGAGAATATTTAAGGATTTATTGGAAAATAAAAACCCACAAGACATTCCCCTACGTGTGTAATAGAAATGAACATTGTTTGATTTCTTATAATAATATGTACCGTGTGACTGATGTTAAATTTACTTGAATTAACATGATTGATAAAGGGTAATTTAATAAGTGAGTTTTAGGAGGTGTGAATGAGACTTATGGTTGCTTGTAAATGCAATGATATTTTATTATATATATTATGATTCAATATCAAAATGTTCACCTATATATAAATGTCATTGGAATACATTGGTGAATTGGTGGGATGTATTGGTTCACTTACATACTATTTTTGAATTTTTCATAGTCATTGGTCCCAGGTGGGATATATATTGAATATAAGGATTTGAAACTCAGTTATCCTAGGATTACATAACTAGATTTTTGGGATGGGGTTAATCAATGTGTAATATTTTTATAATGCATATTAATTAATTAATTAATTAATAGTTTAGATCAATTATGGAATGATTCTCTTTATCACATTTTTATTTCATGATGACGATATATTTTTATTTTCAATAGTAATATATTTTAAAAAATTGTAAAATGATATCAACCATACCTTAAACATATTACCAAAAAACCATTTTATCACCAATTTATGAAATTATTATTAAAAATATCTAGATTCTGGTTTTATTTGAATAATATGAATTTATTTATGATAATGATAGATTTTAAGGGAATTGTTTTGTTATTTTTTTTTTAAATAAAATCCTAGAAAATCATTCCTGTATCCATATTTTAAAACATCATGTAAATGGATTATGTTTTAAATTCTTATTAAATATTAATATCAATGGTGACCTATTGACATTATTTTTCATGTGGATATGTATATTAGTTTTACTAGGTTTTATTGTGAGTTGTATATCTAAATATCTATAGGATAGAGTTTTGGATAAATTTTGTGTTGGATTTTCTTGTTTTATAATGGTGGTGTAGTGGTTGGTTTTATAATTTTTATTATATTTAATTGTATCATCATTTTTTTTGATATTTTTTTATTTCAATGAATCTACTACTAATGGATATATTATTTTATTCCATATTTTTATTTTCTTTCATCTTTTATCATTTAATATAAATTTGAATCAGTTTAATCATTCCAATACCAGTCTTCATGATGCTCAGGAAATCATCACAAATATGTTTGGAATAGGAATGCCCTTCTAGAATTGGAACCTCATGATAGAATGTCTTGTTTAGGGATGATCCATGTTAGTTCATGAAAAGTATTGTTATTTATAACTACATTCACTCATGAAGATGTAGTGAATTTATTTTCCTAATTCTCTTTTAATAAATGTACATTATTTTACAAGAAATATATACATGTTTTTAAATTATGTTTAGTTCCTATAATTTCAACATGGTTATATGTTATTTTTTTCATTGATCTGTATTTGGGTAAATCAAGAGGTTATTCCCATATAGATTATTCACTAAATGAACCATTGACAAAAGTGAATTAATTATCTAAATTATTGTAGGAAGAACCTATTTCCTAAGACTTTTTCGAACATCTAGATTTTTTTCTCCAATATTTTACATTTTGACATCCTACTCAAGAATCATATTATTGAGAGTGTTTTTTATCCTCATCCTCACACAACATATCATAAAAAAAATTATTAGATTTATAAGTTGATTATCATAATTTATATTTTCTTATATGACCTATTTTTCGAGCACTTAAACCACGTCTTCTTCAATTTCGAGATTATTTTTTTTCAAATCAATTATGAACAAGTCTTCTAAAAAAATCATAGATCACAAAAACATAAATATTTATAAACACATCATAATAATTAAAACTACATTATATTTATTCATTAGTAAATAATAACTTTCCTTTCATTTTTCTTCAGATTTATCCAAGGATTCAAAATCTGTTTTTATGATTATTCAACTGCATACCAATTTATCTAATGGATCATTAATTTCATCAATTTTATTTTATGGCTATGAAAATTCAACATGAAGACCCTTGATATATGATAAAAATATATTTGATATCATCCAAATTATTGTTCTTATAATAATATTGGATTTCAACAAATAAATTATGATGTGATTCATTAAATCCAACTCTATCACATCATATATTTTCTATATTAAAAGAAAAACAATTAATTCATATCAATTTTAACATTTACCATTATTTCTACATTCAATAAATTTTTTATCTTATAGTAGTTCTGAAAATTATTAAGCATCTTAGCCTCTATAATCATTGTATTTATCAAATTATTACAAGTGAAACTTATATTTTATGTAATGTGAAATAATAAAAACTTATATAATATAAGGATTATCCATTTTAAATATTCAATTCATAAAAAAATAAAAAAAACACCATGGATGAAAAAATATTATATAATCAAGGAGAATATTTCCATAATACAATTGAAATTAATCCTTAGTACTAGTCAATAACCTTGAGTGAGAGACGATTAATGAGATGGTAATTATTAAACCATGTTAAAAATTAAATATATAATATTTGAACTCCCATTATAATTTGAACTAGTTTGACCATTTAGGATTTAAAGGAATTTTTAATGTCTATCCAATCACAAACACCACATTCAATATAAAAAATAAGTAATTATTTTACAATATTATTTACTTTATTTCTCCATAGTGTGGGAAACAAAATCCATGATGTGATTGGGTTTCAATGAATCAAATATTATCTATTATATATATTATAACCAAAATATTTTGGGATGATTGAGTATTATCACAAATGTAGCTTTACTATGTTATGTAGGAGTTCATTTTTCATAAGTGACCTCTGAAAGTAAAATCCTTATATAAATTTACATAAAATCTTTACCATGATCTCTCATAACTTCATCAACATGTCAATGTTGATCATAAATCATTAATAGATATCATAGTATCACTTAAATTTAGATCTATACAATCATGGATTCTATGACTGTATTTTTAATTCTATAATCGTCTCACGAAACATGATGTCTAATAACTCATCCTATTTTTGTATCTTATTCCAAATATAAATTTAGGGATTCCACAACTCAATCTTATTTCTATTTGAAACATCACTAAAAATTAGTTTCCATATAATGATGTTTTCATAATATTCCTCATAATCAACTTCATTTTTACCAATAATAAATATAAATTACAATTGCATTGGATCTTCTTCTTATTATCTTATAACTTGTTATAAAATATATATTATCATAGGACATCCATATAATTATTATTTATCTGCTTAGAATACATTATTGGAAGATAATCATATCAAATTATATATAATATTCTTCAACGTCAACAATCATGTGATATTCTTTTTAATAGTCTTATTGGGTTATCTTTATATTATTCATTTATAGGTCCATATTATGTTCTATCATCACAATAGCACACTCCGTATTCCCTCAAATTTACCCCTCTCCATTTTTAAATTTTATGTGTATTTTAACAAAACAATTTATGTAAATATTAATATAGAAAACAATGCATTGAATTTAGTGCACACATATCCAACTAATTATTTAATTAATTTTCAAAATAACATAAATTTATATTGTCCCTATTATCTATTGAGTATTCTTTTTGTTTGACCACTATTCAAAAACTTATTTACATTTATACACATTATTTTATTTTTCTTATCTATTCTCTACCAAAAAAATGTCAACACAACTTAGTTTGGATGATGATGAAAATAAACAATTCAATGGAAATCTCAACATTCAATATATCTTAACATGTACGCCAAATAATATGTAATAAAAAACTTCCCATAGTTGAGTGAATCTCATTCAAATTTTTTCAGCATCAATTCGTATCACTCGTGGAATTAGTCTTCTAAAATATTTATACAATGCTCATAAATTCTAACACCACATCACTCCAAAATCACCTTCTACTCTAGATTAAATCAAAACGTACATTAGGATACAATGAAAAGGTAATAATATCATGTGGAACATCACTTTTATAAAATTTATAGATCTAATAATATTCACATTTTTTGGTAATTTAGAATAGAAAATTTCAATCTCAATTAAATCATCTTATAAGTCATTAATGAATGGATTATTATTAACTTTTTCTAATGTTTAATCATTTTTTAATATCCTGATAATTGATACATATAATTTCCTACGTCAAAATTTATTTTTGGAAACACTAATTTGTAGTCAGTAGATTCTCCTCAAATTTTTCAAATAGTTACTTGAACATTATGCAACATAACAGACATGCCAACGTTAAATCATATTAATTTTATAATGATACCCACCATCCATATCATTTGGGATAGAAGATACATATGATGTATTTTAACTTATTAAGATGGCCACATCGTACATTCCCAATTATATTTTTTAAATATTATACTCAAACAATTATTACGATTAATAATATACGGAATTTAACTTACAATATCATCAAATATTATAAAATTATGTTGTATTATGAAGACAACCAATCCTATAAAGGATATCATATCATATGATGTTCCTAATACCTAAAAAACTTCCATAGTGGTACCATATGATGTTAACCTTATAAGATTTATTTTACACATCTATGATTGTGACTTATTAAATTGAATTCATGAATTACACTTAAAAAGATGTTTACTCATCATTAATACATGATTATAATTATGAATCATGTTTCACTCTTCTAGAATCATGGATTACTTTTAAAATTTGGATTTTTACTCATCAAAACTGAGGGTTGAATCTTCCATAGTCTTTGATTACTCGTATGATCCCCATAATTACACTTAAATAGTAACTCATGTATAAAATTTTGATACCTCGCATAGTGAAATGACTCTCTCAATACATTGATATATTTCTTAATTTTTACATACCTACACAATCTATAAAAATCTATCTATCTTATAATGAATTTAGTATCATTTCCAATAAACATTGTGGATTAAAAAATTCTTAAAATAATTGTATCATATATTTAAATAACAATCAAATTAATAAAATAATTAAAAAAATATTTGGATTTTAATGGAATTTTTATACTGATGACAATGTTATTCATACAGTTCACTTCCATTATATTTTATCCATCAAATTAGCAATTATAAACCTTCATTAAATAGATAATATAGATTAAAACTACTATTAAATGTAAATACTCCCTAAATGGTTCCACATTCACCATGTAGAATATATTATTTCATTATAATTCATTAATATCCAAATTTTTTTAACATCTATGTTTCGCGAATAATTATTTTGAGGGTGCATTAATTTTTTACATTTTTTTGACTTGATGCCTAGTTTGGAAATCATATGATATAAATTGATTATCATATTGTATTAAAATAATTAATTTTTTTATTTTAATATGATACACATTCTTCATTAAAATGTTTAATAGATGATTATAATATATAATGAATTAACTTTACATCTCTAATGAAAAATAAAGATAAAAACTAAATTCAAACCCACAAGACACTCCAAATAAATTTTATTATTTTATTTAATATTTTATTTTTTAAAAAAGTTTATTAATGAATCATTTATAAAAATTATTAAAAATGAAAATGAAGGATTGTTACACTTTTATATTAAATTTTCTAAACATCTCACATGTATAGGAACATTGAATATAATGTTAGGTTCATGGGATGACATTTTATTATAATGACTTATGACACAAGAATATTAAAAAATAAATGGGAAACATGGTGTTAGTGATACATAAAATGTATTATAATATATCACATATCAAATAATTTATTCAATGGAGATATTATTTAAAATTAAATTATAAAAAATATTTTAAAACTGAAATATAAGATATAAAATACTAAATTTCTTTTAAAAAACATTGTATTTCTCTAGAAAACATCATATAGAGGGGGAATATATTATATTTCTAAAAAATACCATTAGGATATTATCATGTAAATATAATCCTTTTTTCTGGAAAATAATGACATTAAAATATTTCTATCATCATAATATTTTTTGAAATGAGAAAAAGAGAATTTATAACCCATAATTTTCTATTTTAATGGTTTTGGAAAAATTGTATAATTAGAGTAGAATAATAATATCGCATTAATAATACATAAAATTGATGGTAATGTTATGAAAATTGAGAAATATTATTATCAAAATGATATTTTTTGAGCAAATAAGAATGTAATTTATTATGAAAAAAAGGAAACGTTGGGAAAATAAAAAATTACGTTATATGAAATTCATGGCGTAGAATTGTGCATCGCATACACTAAAGACATATTGATTTAAGACAAAACTATACCAATGACTCCTTGATAGAGATATGAAGGGGGAACTTCATATATATTGTTATAACGAAATTAGTAGAGTGTGAGGGTATTTTGAGTGGTTAGAGTGGAATTCCATGGTATTTATTCTTCAATAATTTTTTATTCCATTATATTTTACACCAATATTCACATAGTTCCCCATATTCTCTATTAATGAACTACAAAAAATATTAGTGGCAATATTTTCCAATTAAAACTAAATTGGTCGAATTTGGTCATGTTTATATATATATATGATGTTATTTCATCCATTTATTATAATATATCACTAAATTTATTTTTTTTATTTATATTTACCGAAATATAAATATATTAATTCCAAATCAGTTATCAATTTTATTACATTTATTCCAAAAAATATGTGAAAATTATATTTTAACAATAAATCAAATATTCCAAAATAAAAGAAGTACAATGATATAATATACTTTCTTATTAATATAATATAAATATTAATAAAAATTTGAAACATATAAACATAAGCCTGTATGAGGCCAAAATAAATATACAATGGAAATGTGTAAAATTTTGTCACTTCCATTGTCTGTCTTATCCTACATTAATATAATAGTGATTTCAACCAACAGGATCATTTCCCATGGATAATAACATAAGAAATAAATTTTTGAATGTTTAATTTTTTCATTGTCATGGAAAACATTACAGATACTTACTCTATCCCATGATTGGATAAAGGATCCAATTATTATATTATTTTTATCAGGGAATCCATGATAACTCATTTATATAAAAAATAAAATATTCCATTACACTATAAATACCCCTCAATCATAATGGTATCTTTATAACAAATATATTATCAATTGGCTTATGACTATTAATAATAATTTTCAATATTAATAATGCTTTTTGTCATAATAACAATATTTAAATTGATACACAAAAATATTAGTACCTATTAAAAAACACAATTACTTAATATTCTATATTCTATGAAATGTTATATATTTTTTATAGTACTTATAATAGTACGTATTTTGATTATACATATGATCAATGAAATATTTCATTTGAACATTAATAAATCTTTTAGAATTTGTATTAGAATATTTATATGTTTTTTAATAAAAAAAATTATTTGTATTGTATCATTAATGATAATGAATTTTTTTCGTTAATGTGAAGGGTATTACACATAATCAATATTATTTAATTAATAGAGATCCATATAAAAATAATAGATATATTAATTTTTGATATTTCTTCAATTAATCTTATTATATAACAATTTTTGTGAATATACATGAATCAAATTAAAAACAATATGATATTCATGAAATAATAGAATGTATCCTCATCAATGTGGGGATAATATAGTGGTAGTGTGCAATAAATTAATCATCTTAATATATTAGTATGAAAAGTAATAAAAAGCAATACATTCACATTATAAGTGGGATAAAAATATAGAAATATCCACAAAATATTATATCTTATGACATGCATATTTAAAACACATTTGGGATAATAAATTATGATGTGGAAAATTACTTGTTGATATGATTATATTTTAATTTTCCCTAATCATAAATAAATTGTTATTATTTTTGGGGCTATAGAGTGGTGAGACTAGGTATATTATAGTAATAAATCAATAAATAAATCCCATATATTTGTATTAATTCATCAATAATAAAACATTAAAATAGAATATATTTGGACTCAATTAATGTAGTTTTATGGATATGGAACTGTTTTCCATTATAATAGATTATAAATGTGCTATAATTAGATTTTATGCTGAATATTTGATTAGTATTACAATAATGAAATTACAATATTTATAAATATATACATTCTATGGAAAATGATAAGGATTTGTACAATAATACACAAAATAAATGATGAAAATATATAAGGAATACATAGACTAAAAGGTAGTATCCTAAAACATGACACCATCACCTCAAATCCTTTTTAACACCATGGATGAAAACGTATCAGAGAAAATATCAGTATAAACAAGATCGATGATTATTGATTGAAAAGGAATAAGCAGTTGGGTTTATATATATAAAAAATAAATATAATTGTTCATTAATTTGGAGATAAAAAATATGGAAATTTAGGTACTAGAAAATTGAATACCATGGACATTCACATTGTATTAATACATTATTCTATAAATTTAATGAATGTTTATATATATTTTTTTTTAAATATAAAAAAGGCTTTAAAAATATAATTTTATAATTGTAAAAAATTATTTGGTCCATAAATAATTATATTTACAAAATTATTATCCTTTTTAGTCATTGGAAATATAGTTGTAAATTTATAAATTGATTTAAATAAATTTTAATAAATTATTTATGTAAAATAAGAAATATTAGTCTATTTATTAAATTGTATTAATTAATAACTCACACAAAAAAAATATCAAAATAAGTATTTTATATTCATATCTTATATTGATATTAAATTAATAAATAAACATTATTTGAAATTTAAAATAATTTCACTATTGTAAATTTCTATTGCCTAGAGTCCAAATTGATGTTATTTATATGGAAAGTAATTATTTTTATATTATTATTCTAAATATAAAAAAAATATAGTTTTATAAAAAAATATTGTGTTTGGGACCAAAATTTAAAAGATCCTCATTATAATGCATCCATTTAAATATTTTGGTTTACATATATAATTAGAATTTTATTAAATGTAAACAGGAATTTTAATATAATTATTAATTATAATATTAAAGAAATTTATTTTTAAATTTGTGTGTGCTAGTTAAAATAACGATCACATCAATACTATAAAAATCATATGGAGATTTCACTGTTCTAATGATCACATTACCTTTCATATATTAATAATTACATTTATGAATTAAAATAATTCTATCATAAAAAATTATTCTTATAAAACTATTAGTTTTAATATCAAATATATTATATTAGTTAATTTTTTTATAATAGAAATACAACGATTATTTTTATTTTTATTTACATAGTACGATCCTCTTATGTTTATGATATTAAGTGTTTAATATAATGTTTTTTGTGTTGTTTCAATAGTTGTATCCACTACTAGAAAATAAATTTTTTATTTCATTGTTATAAAGTTTTTCTAAAATTAAGAAATTAAATATTCTAATTGATATTATAATAAATTTAATTTTTTGTTATAGGAAAATATCCTTATTGGAATTATTCTCATAATAAGAAAGATTCAGTTAATTTAATAATAAAATGAAATAATTAAATTATATGTATAAATGAAATTAAGCATTCAAGGGGGATTATCTTCTCCTAAAATGGATGATATTCATATTCACTCATCTAGAACATGTGATGATTCTTAGAAAATAAATTCTATGTTTAAATTTATTAGTTGTAATTTAATATTATGAAAAATAAAAAATATATGAATATTAAATTAGAAAACATATGATTATATAATGATTTCAAAGCATATTAATGAATGAAAATAAACAAGTATATTTTAATGAACAATATTTCAAATCAATGAAGTTTTTTTCATGACACCCTGGAATTGTAATCTTATATATGGTTCCATAAACACATAATTCACATAATTGATTCAATATAAAATATAAATTACCATACAGAACTATCTAATAATTACATGACATAACGAAATTATTTCATCACAAATATTCCCAATACCTTTTAGTCTTGAGAAATAGGATATTATGATAAACATAAATAAATAAATTGAATGTTCTGTGTAAATAATTTTTATGTTTTTCAATTTATTAGATATTAAATAAATTATAATATGCCTTTAATTTCTCCCATAAATTCTCTAGATAAGCTATCCTATTATGTATACCATGTCTAATATATTTTTTTAAAACATATTCATGTAGATGAATAGAAAGCGGTGCAATAAAACACTCAATAAGGGAACCATAGAACTGAATCTTTATAAATCCTAAATATTTTATACATAAAATTAATGGACAAAAAAATATTAATAATATTATATTCATTGGATTCATATGGAATTTTATCTCCAGGATATTAAATTAAAATGAGGATAAATATAATTATCGATCTCACAATTATTATATATATAATTTTATACATTAAAATAATGTTTTCTTAGCCCTCTCCTAGAATATTATACTAATATGGGATGTAGTGAAAACCAATTCCCATGATGTTTTATTTCACAAGATATATTGATGCATTTGAGAGCTATATAATGTCAGGACTAACCTATTTATTTATTTTAACCAATTCAATATTCATAAGATTCAAGAAGACATTTAATACCAATCACTAATGAAAATTGGGATGAATAAAAACTTGAATATTTGTATAATGAAAAATACACACTGTTAATACATAATTAGAATGTGATAGAATTTAATAAAAAAAATTAATTTCCACACTATTACCAAAGTCATAAAATATGAAAACATCGTCATACCTACTCCCAAAAAATTAGGTGGATGTTCAATATATATATAATTTACTCTTCAAAAAATAATTCTTATTGGAATAAAAACTTCTGTAACCTTAAAAACATTCCCAATTTTAAAAAGAGATTTCATTATCCTGAAACATATAAACGAAGAAGTTGGGTGCTGAAACTATGCATAGTTCACATTCATTAGTATTCAATAAAAAAAAATAACAACATTTAAATTTTATTTATTTTTAGTATTTCACTAACTAAAAAATAGAATAAATCAATATCTAATAACCATTAAGCTCAATCCATATGAAGAATAGAAATATGGTTATATTATAATATGGATTGTATAATAACAATCCTTCCAAAGGATGAAGGTTATTTGATGAATATTTCATGACCCTAGTGCAATAATGTATGTATAGATAGTAATTGAGAAACACCATATTACAAATAATGATTTTAGCTGTATAAAAAATGATGATATTGATAATTGAATTCTTTGAGATGGTGAATTTAACAAAAAAAATGTTAATATATACATATTTGAGAATAAATCATCAAAAATATTCAATATTTGGAAAAATATTTGGAGAATAGTAATGAAATTGGAAAAATAACCCAATATATCTTTTACATAACATTTTTCACCGTGATGTAAATTATAAATCTTCAACATACAATCAATGGTAATTTTTTCAAATGATATATTATTATTTTTTGTGAAGGATTAAATTATCTAATATTATCCATTAATATATCATTGAAATCAAATAAATCATATTTCTCAGATATATGGATTAGAATACAAAACACAAGAAAGTGAATATAAGAAAACATTTTTTAATATTTGAGGATACCTTTATTCAAATTATGAATCATTTGAAGAGTAAAATATTTTTATTTTATTATAACATTATTTTACAAAAGGTCACTATAAAATTTCATTAAATATATTATTTGTGTTAGAGATACCTATAATGGAAAATAAAATTTCATTATGATATATTATATCTCAATGAATGGAAATTTGAGTTATCAATATCCCTAACAAGGTATCACCCCACTGAATCTTGAAACATTAAAAAATGGTTTACATTATAAAAAGGTTACAGTTAAAGAATAACAGAAAATAAAATCAAATGGATCAATATTACCAAATTATATGATATAGGATCAACTGAATAGTCAATACATAATTAAGGATAAATGATTTATCGAATAATTTTAATAAAGCAGAAAAACATGATTCAGATGTACTATAAAGGAAAGTGATTTATTTGGAATACATTATACCATGAATTATATGTAAAACAATTCTATAAAAATCCTAAAATATTAAATCAATAGAACATCATACACCATTGACTAGATTTTGAACATGTAACAGCTCTTGTAGAATAAAATTTGAGACCACAAAAAATCTAATTGCCCGAGTGAGATATTAATCCTAGAAATATGAAATATAGAACCTTTAATTGACCATAAAGCATCAAATATAAATACAATAATTGATAATATATCTAAAAAGTTATAATATTAACTACATATATATTTTTATGTGCATAACAACAAATATGTATTGATGAGGGGAATATGATAGAAAAACCCTTACCTAGGCCTTATATAATTATACACTTATACCAAATTTTCTGAATAATTATATTTTGATTATAGAATACATCCCCAGGATTCATATTCCAAAATATATCAATTTTTATTCAACATGTATGGTCCATATATATATAATACATATTATCCTCAATAGGGGTAAGTAATCATTATCAATTTAAACCAATTCCATAAAATTTGTGTTGTTATATATTATTTTCACAAATTACATAATTATCCTATCATATAATGTCATAAAATTAAATTTTCATGATATTTTATAATCGTAAAATAACATTTTATATTGTTTTGGTGATGATACGGGATGTTGAAATCGACGATGTGAAAATACTTATGTTTCATAAAGAATAAAAGGTGATTTCATTATTTATTTGTTAAATTTTAAAAAAACCATATAGTAACATAAATAAATTATTATTCTTATAATTATTTATTATTATACAATAGATTATGTTCTCATAATATCATAATATATAATATGAATGTTATATTTCAAGTATGTCATCCAATCGACCCAAATAATAACCTAACATGATTTATGGTTGATTATGATGTTGTTTATTTTTAATATCATTGTTTTAGAAGAATAATGATTGTATATTTTCAATATTAGTTCTATATACTATAATATTAAATATTTATAAATATTATTTAATTTATATAAAATCATTATTTATAGGAAATAGCTTTTTCAGCACTGTACAATTATTTTTCATAACATAATAAATTCTAAACAATGATTGATCAAGCCATTTATAAAATATGAAATTTATAATATAATAACCATAATGATATCTAAACATAATATTTATATTTTCATCCCATACTTATACCTATCCAGGAATTGATTTAATGAAAAACATAATACATCATTCTATAGAAGCGGCATTCCAAACATACGCATGGTTAATGATTTAGTTTTTCATATTTTTGTGAATATTAGTACTGTTGTTTATCATTTTAGTGTCAATTTTTTTTTAAAAAAATATAATTATTATATATTTTATTATATTATAGGACCATTATTATAGAGTGGTGATTTAAAATGAATCACAATGCATATTGGAGGTGGTAGATCACACAATTTTGGATTAAGGCATTCATTTTGTTCACAATGATTAACGGGTGCATGGTTAATTATTAGAATATAACCATAATAACTTATTAATATTCAAATTATAATTATGTAATAATTTTAATATATTGACATAAATTTTTTGTAAGGATAAATGATAATAAAAAATTCAAAAATTATTGGAGCGGTTAGAAATCATTACCCTACTTCATGTAATATCTACTTAATGTATGGTATTTAAACCATCGAAAGGTGTTCTTATTAGAATATAGAAACTATATAAATTATGATAGTAAGGTACATGTGAGTATTTTAATGATTTTATCATTATATTATTAGGTTTTTATGTGAGGGGATGTGATGCGAGGAGAGAACATTTTCCCAGTTAAAATGGATGGAATTTATATAAATGCCAAAACCATTTCAATAATATGAAGTCAATATGAAATAAAATGTCCCCTATTGGAATAGATAATTGATATTGGATGATATAAGTATTATCATAAACACATCCACCCTATCCTACACATTTTTATAATATTTTAGCAACTCATTATAATTATATTTTCTCCATTACAATTTATTTTTAATCACCGTAAGCATATTATACTTGAGTAAACATATCATTGATATTGAAAAATAAATGTACCACCTTTATTTATTTTTCTTATAATAATTAATATTTATAAATAAGTTACTTTTTATTCAATTTCTTATATTAATCAAAATAATTTTAAATATTCTAAATGTTTAATGTAATGAATTTTTTTTGGGAAAATAAAACATATATTAAAAAATATATAATATGGTTTTGGAAAAAAAATATTTAATTATAAGATCACTTATTAAATATATATATATATACTTCTATATTTATTTTATGAATTTCCAGTTTTTAATTATATAGTAATAGTTTTATAAAAAGTCATATTATTTTTAAAAATGGTGTTTCTCACTATTAACTTAAAATTTATTTTTTACAAAAAACAAAAAAATGGACATAATATAGTATTATCATGATGAATGTAAAATTAATTCTAAATTTTCAATTTCAAGGTTTAATATTTAGAAATTATATTTATCATTCAAGCATAATAATATTAATAACGAAGTTATTGAAAAACTAATTGTTTTATATTAAATATTAGTTTTATAAAAAATTACTAATTAATATAGTGTTAATATATTACTCATATGAACAATATTTTTTTTATCGTCCACATATAATAATTTTTTATGAAATAATATTCATATTTCTATAAAAATAAATTTCTAAGAAGTAAATTAGTTAAGTAAAAATTACCATTTGGAATGTACAAAAATAAATGATATATCATTAAATATAAATATTGTTTAAGTAGATGATATAATCGTAATTTCAATTGACATAACTAGGAAAGAAATAGGTTTCAAAATAAGGATTAATATATATTTTTTGGATGCGGGGATTTTTTATTCTACTAGCAATGATCTCCTTTCTATTTCAATATCCATGAATTTCTCTCCCATAATATTTTCATAACACATTTAATGTTTGAATACATATTGAGATTGGAATACATAAAACAATAGATAATATACATAAATACAATTATCAAATAAATATGAATTATAATTTATTTTTTTTCTACACAATTCTATTTATTTCTATTAGAAATTCCATAATATGGTCACTCCTTGCAATACAAAAATATTTAATTACTATATAAAACATTCAAATTTAATTTTAATATATAATGGAATTTTTTAGTGTTTATTATCTTTTTAATGAATTTATATTTATATTTATATAATTATAATTTATATTAAAATTATCATTAATTATATTCTGTAGATATTTAATAAATTACAATATCACAATATTAATAATTACTCATTTATGAATATATGTGACTCTAATCATAAAATTTATAAAATTTTCATTCTGACTTCTAATAAAGAATAAAAATTTATCTATTAGGACATATAAATTAACTTATCTTTAATCAAAAAGAAATAAGTATTGATCAAATAATGTAATTGAGTGTCTATAATTCATAATCATTTATTCTCAATAAAAGGTTTTTTTCGAACACTTTCTGAATCTCCAAACCATTAAACCAGATTAAAATCGTATATTACCCAAAATATTAACTATATATTTAACATTTTAATTTACTAATCAGTATTTTAAAAATTCAATAACTAGTTGATATATATTAAATTATCAAAATATATTTAAAAACCCCAAAAAATATCAATGATTCCTTTTTAATAAATTAATAATAAATTTAATGGTTCTAATTACCATTAATGACTTATAAAAAATTATTTCACTTTATATAAATAAGGTTTATTCATCAGTCAATCTTGTATTCCTTAAAAATCATCCCCAATATTATTTATTAGAATTAAAATCAATTTTAAATACTTTTAGTAATATTTAATACATGTGTCCAAATATTTAAATAGGATCAAATGAATAACAATCCTTAGTAGCCTCGTGTAATATTAAAAAATTTGTAGAATATACAAGACTATCAAAGGAAACACTACTTAGTACAAACAATAGCCAATATAAACATGAAATAAATTCTACTAAGATGTCAACCCCACTTCCTTATTTTGTATAATGAAATCCACTTTCACAATATAATAATCATATACAATAATTGTCAACAATTTATGTATGATACTTTTTTAATTTATAAGATATAGTTTTTTAGGGGTACAAACCCTTCTCATATTGTTTTTTTCATGTATCAAAAAAATAAAATATCAAATATATATATGATAATATGAAAAACATGAATATGAATGCCTAAATCTAAATATATCATTCCCTATAAATCATTCGATATTATGATATGATAATTCATAAAAAATTATTACTCTCTTTATTCCTTATTGTTTATCCATGTTCATTTTCCTATTAGTTTACCTAACGTAATTATAAAAAATTATGATGATATAAGTCAAGCTTTTCAATTAGAGAAAATTTAGGTAAAATGCTTCATATTCCAAGGGAGTTTCAAAATAGCTCTATAGTTAAGAAACCTTTTCATGAACCTTGTATCGATCGAGTTAATACCTAGTACACCATTTTCATGATTTATACCCCTAGGTACATTTATCATTGAGAATGAAACCACATAGAATATCATTAATCGGATTTAATTCCAATGATAACTATAAAATATAAATATTACAAAAACATTATGTTGTTATCCTATACATTTAATTCTCAATGAATATTATCCATATATTTTTGACAATTTTTAAATTTACATAATTTTTAGATAAAATAATATAATTTAATTAATCTAAAACCATATACTAACCAAAGGGATATCAAAAATTTTGAAATTTTGATCATCCTTAACTAATAAACTATTAAATGACTTACATTAAAACTTTTATAAAACACTATTTTCTATACCATTCACTAATAAAACATGGGAATCATAATACCTACTATCCAGAATAATGTTCTAGAAACATATATATTACTTAACAGCTTCAATATGAACTCAAAATTACCAGATATCACTATCCACTAATTACAATGTCTAATGATAATATTTTATTAAATAGAAACCCATTACATATTAGCATAAAATTATAATATAATTAGTAAAAATGTAAACTAATAAATCTTATTTACATACCGAATTGTATGGAAAAATTCAATATAGTATAAACAACCAGTTATTCAACAATTCAACAAAATCATATACAGTTTCTCAACAAAATATTTACTATTTGGAATATTAGGTCTACTAATTTTTTTATTAACCTAAGGAAATATAATCATAATGTAGAATGATCTCAATTATTCATAAATGAAATAATGTTACTATATTTCCCAAAAAAACAAACATAAGGTTTATGTAATATGGAAGGAATAATTTTTTTAATAATTCAATAACCTACTGAAACATTGACTATTCTATATAATTTAAAATAAATTAAAACATGGAAAAAATTATTACTAGTAACATTATATTGAATTTAAAAATTATAAACCATTAAAACACGTTCTTAAGGCATTATACTAATGATCTATATGAATATGGGGAGTACTATACAATAAAACCCATGTTGTTTTGTCTCATGAGACCTATCATCATGAAGAATCCAAATCGTAACATACCATAAATAATTTATTTTTCAAGTGATTATAATATTATATCACGCAATTGTTCACATCATCCAAGTACCAAATGGTTTAGTGTATTCAAAATTAGTTTAAAAAGTTCAAATTTTACAAAGAATATTAAAATTCTTATATATTCATGATCCAATATAACCTTATCTAAATATTTTATGTGATTAAATAACCATCATAACATAGGTATTTCCAATATAATATATTTTTTAGCTATGAAATTTAGTAACGGAAAAACAAATCATAACGTTATGGAAAACATGAAGATGAAAAACATATCATAATAAGGTAACAAATCACAATAGATAATAACCTTAAAACATGATAGAGTGACATAATATAGTAAAAATAACATTAAATATATAATAGATATAAAATTTATCAAAAAACTCCTCAATATTTATATAAAATGTCACCATGAAAGAAAATCATCGAATACAATAATATATTTCATAATTTTGAAAAATGTCATTTCATATACCTGAAATGCACTATATAATTTATAATTTTTTATAATAACACAGAAATATTAAAAAAATATAATAATCAGAAAACTAGAGTAAGGAAAACTAATATTATTATGATTATGTGAACAATCCAATTATGTCCATCCTTGAATATTTTCTCACACCAATAATTTCATTGATTTTGCTAAAAACACACATTATGTCCATTCATTAATATCAGATGAGAAATAAACATAAACCAGTTAAATAATTGATGATATAAGATACAAAAAATCATTATTAGTACTTACGTATCCCATGAAAAATAAATTAAAAACCTTTCATAATGAACCCCTGCAGAAAAAGTTGTTTTAAAAATATAAAAATGATATTATTTCCCATTAAATAATGTACTGATGTAAATCAAATATGTTTCATAAAAAATTTAAATTAATTTCATTATCATTTCATAAATAACTCATGAATATAAAACTTTGATTCATAACATCAAAATAAAATATAAACAAATTCAATTAATATTTAATGTTGATCACACAAAAATGTATACTTATTAATAGAAGAATAACCTTTAAAAAAATTCAATATAACATCATTATGGGGAGATATGTTTTCCATACAAATAAGTAAATTAAAACAAATTAACAAAATATATTTTCTAGAAAAAATATTGAAATCATCAATGTTAATTTCCTAGTTTGGGTTTTAAAAAAATTGTTTTATTCTTATAATAAATAATAGAAAATTAATCTTGAAAGTGGATTTGAATTTAAATATTAATCAACCCTAAAAAATGTACATTATTTATAATGATTATGTCTAAAACAATAGCTCGATTAGAAATAGTAAGACTCAATTAAAATTGATTTCGGTTACAACAACACATACCATTACATTAAATTTCCTTAAAAATAAAATAACCTTCTGCATACTAATGATAATCTAATTATTACCATTCCATAAAAATTATACATAACCATTTAATTTTTTAATCTTCCTTAATAAAAATGTATTGCATGAATATTATTATTGGGATCACGTCCTAATATTAGGTTTCAATAAACATAACTGTACTTAATGAGTCTTGTAAAATATATGTTGATCAATTTGACTCTAAAAGATTATAATTGGAAAATAATTAACGGTTTTGAATAATTTTATTAAAAACATAATATTGTAATGTTTTATTCTATGTGGGGTTTTGTTAATACCATATTAGTATTCTATGTATTATTTTACAAATGAGAATTTTTTAAAATATGGGATCATGTATTCATTGACAAAACATGATTTTATTTTTTGTAAATAATTTACTATATGGTTTTCATGGATTAATAAATTCCATATTAGTCAGGTTAGGGGAATTATGGTTGATTTTTATTAAAGAATAAAATATATATTTTTAGAGTAATTATATACATGAAGTATTTTATTTTTTGAAATGGTTTGGGATGTGGACATAGTCAAAATTCAGTCATCCATGGTTGATGAAGCTAGGGAATCAAACAAACAAAAAATTAAATTTGTGTAATCAAGAATGAATCCCCTGGAAAATAAATTCAACATAGGTTAATCTATAGGGTTGGTAGATTATATATGGTCATTCAATTGTATGTGTTCATGTAGGAATAGTTGTATCCATAGATGTGGTGGTAAAAACACATGGAGGAATCCTGGTTGAGTGCGGGAGTGACCCCCATTATTCAAAACTAGAAATTAATAGAAGAGAATATGGTTGTTAGGTGAATCATGAAAGAGGAGAATATCGATCTCACACAGGATAGATTATTTAAATGTCCTCCCCAATTAAAAACAAATATTTGTCACCACTATCATCAGGTCAACCTCACACCACCATTGGATTTGGCTTTTAGGTCATCTTAAAGATTACTCTATAAAAAACTAGACATCGTAATATGATAGTGGAAGAATCATGTCATTATTGTTATGTAATAATATGAATATGGTTTAATCCTTTCTTGGGAAAAAATATGGCCAGAGTATAGTTTTGACATTCATCATAGAGGGTCCAGATTTTATAGAATCAATGTTTTTGAGGATATAAACATTTTCAGAATGCCATGTTATAATAATGTTTGTACTCCTCAATTATTTTATATTAAATTACTATAACACCCTATGATTTTATGGTTTATATCTTATTAAAAAGAAATTTCGTTGATATTAAACACTGCATGAAACACTGAGGATAACAGAACAATGACATAATATTAAATATAATAATTTCAACATGAACATTAAAAACATTCCATTATATTGGAGTGCATGAATATGGTTTACTAACATATAAAAATACATGGTTTAATTCGTTAGTTTCAAATAAATAAGATCTTAAAACCAATTTATTATAAAGTGTAATTTAAGAAAAAAAAATTTACATGCCAAAAGAATTTTATATTAATGAATAATTGTATTAATTATTATGTAATTTTTTTAATGAAATTTATAAATTCAATAATTTTCTTAATATTCATCAAATATATTTTATAAGAATAAGATAATACCAAATCCAAAATTATTCTAAAAATCTATATTTTTCAAAAGGATTTTGTCTGCCTTAAATGGAACTTTTGTTCTAAAACTAAATTTTTAAAATTATATAAAATATAATTTAGAAAATTATCTTTATTTTTTAATGTGTAATTTTATAATAACTTTTTGTATAAAATTTATAAATTTTCTAAAGATCTTCAACTTTTTATGAATTGTTTGGATATTGAATTTTGTCTAAATACATACATTCCATTTGGATAATTTATAATGATAAATTCATATTTTAAATATAATGAATAGTTAAATTTTATTATTTATAAAAATATTAATCGAAAATAGGTCACCAGAATAAATTTCATATTCATTTTTGATATAAAAACCATTCATAATTTTGAGAATTTTCATTTTCGAACATTGTACTATAGTCACTTATGTGGGACGAAAATTAAATTTAATATTTCAACATCAATATTTTGGTTTTTAAAAAATTGAATACATAATTTTATTTATTGTGTAATAATAATGTAATAAAATCAATTATATATTTGTAATATTATAATAGAAAACATAGTAATTTTAATTAATGCGAATAATGGTGAATCATGAAATTAACGGTAAAAATAATTGTGTAAAGGATTAAAAAAATACCTAAAATATTTTTCTAATTTCATATGGTGAGTGAGTGTCATGAACTAGATCTGGTAACCATCAAAATAAACTCCCATCCTGGTCATTGGATAGGACCGAAGGGCATTCTTGATCCCCACAGGACGACATAATAGCTTTGGTATCATAAATAAAAGTTTGGGAACAATTTACCCGATTTAAGATTCACGAATCAACCAACCACAACAGAAAAATTGAATCTAAAAAAATTTCCAACCAAATAAACGTTAAATAAGATTAATAATTATATAATAAGACCTATAAAAAATCCCAAAGACTACCACAATGGAATATTTTCCAAAAGAATATCCCAAGACACACCTCAAGGGAACAGGTTATCACCGTGAGGCCATCTCCTTGACACTACGCCAAGTAAGACCGCTACAAACTCGTATAACAAGATCTAAAAGATTAACTCAGACCTAGGAAAAACATTACCAAGTCAACATACCCCCATAGGTGTAGTATGGTGTGAGACTATTCCCAGTAGGAACACACCCAAAAATTATTCCATGTGATAAAAATTATAACACAAAAATATTTCATGTTTTTATGAGAAAGTAATTATAAAACCAATTTCTAAATGATGAAACATTGAATGAAAATTGTTTTCAAGAGGGAAACATTGAATAATGTAAACTTTTAAGTAAAAAACACATGATACTGAATTTTCCATCAATAAAAACTCTTTGTCGATGGTAAGTACCATATATCACATAAGCACTAATCACTAAAACCCCCCCAAGTACTAGCTAGTTGTAGGGCCCTGGGTACATTCTATCTCAGTGTAAAAGTTTCCATAATCAAAAAACATATCCTCAATTATTCACTCTGAGGGGAAACCTCATTATCCCAGTGGTCCCCTAAATCATCATAATTTAGTTATTTTGGTCATCTTCATACTTGCTATGTGATATAGGGATTGAACTCCTACTAGATCCCTAGCATACTTGTCCTAGTTGGCCCACCTATATACCCAGGCTTCCATAATTTTTCTCAATCTTGTTCCAAATGTCAAAAAATAAAAATTTTAAATAAAAAAGTCCTTTTAAAAATTATACACACACCTACAAGACCACAAACATGTCACTTAATTTCTTTTCACCTTGAAATTCGTTTTAACATCAAACTCACCCTAAAAAATACCTAACACATGTCTTGCACCGTTCTCACACATTAATAAATTATTCCAAACATTTATAAATCATTCTCAACACGTCTGACATCACAAATCTTCATCTACTTTTTGAAATACCCATATTAAGAACCTACAACAACCAAAAAAGTTTGTAAACTGCTTTTTCACATGTTGTGTAACTCAATAATATAATTTATATTTCTATAAAAAAACTCAAATGAGTAGAACAATGCTTTTTCAAAAAATATGAATTCAAAAACCCTTTTTCAAAGAAAAATGTACACCATTACAAAAAAAAATAGAATTTATATCCCCACATACATTTAATTAAAATCTTAAATTTGTTATAAATGACTTCAAATGATACCACATTACATACACATGAAAAACACATATTTTTTAAAAATGCAAGATTAAACTTATACAAATAACTAATACCATCAAAAATGGAGTTCACACAACACAATACATATTAGTAAAAATCTATTCATGTGTGTCAGGAAAATATAACTCATTAAATAATAGATACACATGGAATATCTTACCATAGATTCCAAAATCCCAAATCATTGTTCGAAACATCAACTGCACCACCACTACACCAGAACAAAAATAAAATGAAACATAACTACAAATAATGAAACAATAAATTCATAAATAAACCCTACGTGTGATGCCCTAGTTTATAGACATTGGTATCTTAATGAAGGATGGATGAAACCCTACAAAAATGGAAGAAAGAAAGAAGGAATTCACTTTCATGATGAATTCATGATGGTCTACCACTAATGTATCCTTAAAAATTGGGTTCCAAAGGATCTTGGGGAGCATGGGAGACTCCAATGGTTGAAATGGAAATATGGAATAAGAAATGGGAGCTCGAGGTTTAATCCTTGAAAGGAAAATTCGGACATACATTATAACAAATACATGCAATAGATGTTCTGCAAGGTTTGGTAGATTGGATTAACAACCCATGCATCCAAACCATGTGTCGAGTTACATGCATAAAAAATTAAGGTTTTTATATAAATTTTATTGGGGACCAAGTGGGAACATAGGGGGTAATTATAGGACAATAATATAATAAAAATAATTCCCAAAAATCGTGTAGATATCAAACATAACTCTTGAGATAATGACTAATAACTCGGCTTGATCAAAAACAAGTAAATCATAAATAACTAGGTGTGAAATTCCCCCCACCCCATAACGCTTTCATCCCTCAGAAAGAATCAAGAATGTAGGAAGTTAAAAATAAAATCCCAAAAAATTTCCATGCTCAAGAGGGGGTTCCCAACAAAAATGAAAACAATGATAGTACTAGTTGAGATGGAGGGCTAGGATCTAACTCAAGAGACAAAGACAATCTCTCATGCTAAGGGTCACCCACCCACAAAATCCAAAACACCTACAGTTGACAAAAAAAGTAAAATATACACTCACCAACCAAAATATAAAACACTTTATTGAATAAAAACAATAATGAACCACACCTCTGGAGTAAACACCATTTCCACTACCATATAATGTTCAATCAATTTACCTGAAACAGTCCCTGAATTCGAATCAGATCACCACATCCTTAATTCAGCAAAACTATTGGGCATTTCCCAATCCAAACATTTACCCAATAATGATATTGGCATTTAGATAGATCCAACTGAGACCACCTTCTAATTTTACAACACAGTGAACAATCCCGAGTGATTGATACATGGAGACCCGAACTAAATATCCACTAAATAAACAAACTTGAACCTGAGAGGGAACGAAAACACCTATAGGGGAGGTTCAAATGTATTTCACACTATATGATGTATAATAATAAAAGAATTATTCCAAAAAAACTAATATTAGACCCATGGTGGTTCTCCCAATTATAGGATCCAACCATTTGTAACCCACTAACGTGGGCCGTCAAAAGAAACCGGAAATGGGATAACAATGGTTTTCCATGGACAACATATTCTCCCACTAGAAGAGGCATGATAAAAAAAACTCTCAACTAGCAGAGACGCAGATCAATTCACCACTCACATTAACATTACCATCCTTACATCAATGTAATCAAAAACCGAGTTCAATAAGAGTGTACAATTTTTTCATACATGAACAACGATACAGAGAGTTTCCCCCAAATGGTTTAAATAAATAGGGTTTGAGAAAAACAAAACACCCTATCTCCTTATAAACATGGATGGACTCTTCAACCAAATCATATCAAAAAACTAAGAAATAGTGTATATGCGTCCCATTCCCCCACATGGATCCAATTGAAAAAATCCACTGGGAAACCTCAAAATGTTCACCCTCCCACACTAGAGAGAATGGTTAAACCATGACACCTTACACTAATGGGGTTTCTATACTATGTGATAGAATCACTCTGGGACCTATGGCTGGTGTGTAGATGATTTAAGCTTCTTCTACCTCGTAGTAAGGCACAAAAAACCCAAAAATAAAATGCATTCCTCTGGTTCCACAAGAAACTATAACACAATAAAACAACATCAATAGAACACAATAAATACGAAAATTGCTCTCTTTTTTATGGAACCTATCCCATGTAATTTAATTAAATGATTTACATAAATCACTTATTTAAAACCTAAGAATAAAAAATAGAACAAAGAACAAAATTAATACACCTTGGCCCAGAATAAGTAATTTAGAAATTATATGAATAGAATCACACATCCATTTAAGTAGAGTCCCACTAAAAATAGGGAACATACACCTTTTCTTATAAACGTAAACATGAAACAACAAGAAACCTACTATCATTTCTAGATAATGTGATAGAGACATTACCATTGGTGGAACCCTGAACATATTTTCATGTAGAATGAGATTACCACATGCAACTATAACACCCTCAAATGACCAGATTTTCCACACTATTTTTCAAACAAGAATACTTTTAGTATGGGAATCCAATGAAAGAACCAATGGATCTAAATTACTATAGTCAATACAATCAACTATTAGCTGATTTACCTTACCTCAATTCCATTCACCTTTACTACTTGCAGATATAACATATAGACATAATGGTGTCAAACTTAACCTTTTATGACTCAGGAATAATAAGAGACTATAGTCTATATCTACCTTCCTCATCCACTCACTTTATACATAATGACCCTCATAACTAGAAAAGAATATGGATGCAGTAAATATCCAATTCTCAAGAGGGAAGCTATTGTCACGACCCCCTCCCACAAAAGATGCCCCTCCTGAGATGGAAATGGTGAAAGGGAGATAATGACCCTCGAGTCTCGCCTCCAGTAGGCCACGAGGTGGCAACTAGCACCAAGGGTATGAGTTTTCACGAATATAGGAGGCATTACCCTTTTTATTATTTAGGATCGGGAAATAGGACAAGTCAACCACCAAAATGAAAAAAGAACAAGTGTATAGAAATAAACCCAAACCAAGCCCACATGCATGTTTAAACAATTTTATAACAAGGTACAAGTACAATGAAGCTCAAAACTACAATACCAAAAGAAAACAAAGGTACAAAAACAACAAAAACTCCAACTTTATGACTGGTAGGGTCCCACACGGCCCTGGTAGTCCTCTTGGAAACCTGAAAGTAAACGTAGGGTGAGCATACAAGTATACTCAGTAGGGAAACCTAAATCTCTCGTGCACAAGTGGGGAGACATCATAATGTCCCATGAGAACAAGAGAAGAAACCTAGAAAGGAAATCTATCCACCCAACATCACCATCCACACTCACCAAAACACAATCACAACAGGTAGTAGTAGTATAAGAACAAGAGCATTGGGTACCCCGCACCATTTCCCATTAGTTAGCTGATCGTCCTGTCATTGTCACACTCTCCCCGCCTACACACACCTGGGACTCACAAACATGTATCCCACCCACACACACCTGGGCCTCACAACCACACATCCCACCCGCACACACCTGGGCATCACCACCACGTATGTCGCCCTCACACACCTGGGCCTCACAACCATAACCACATCCTTGTCCGGAGACACCTGGGCCTCATCCTGAATATTCTTGGGAAGTGTAATAGTAACAGAACTCTCACCCGAAGACACATGGGCCTGAAATCGAAACCTACCTAAAGAGTCTTAGGTATAAGGTCGCCGAAAGCCATTATGCCCTATAAGCATGCCCGAAGAGACTTGGGCCAAATCACCCCAATCTAAACCTACATGAAGAATATTGGGTGTAAGGTCGCCTCAAGCCATCACATCCAAGGGTAGAAGGAGCAGGAAAGAGCTAGTAACTATTGGAAAAACACCCTCTCCCATGAAATGGGAGTTTTCGGCACTAAGTGCTCAACATGGGTGTGGCGTGATAAAACACAAAAGATACAGATATATATATATAGCAACCACTCAGCCCAACCTATGGCTTCTAAAAAGAGAAACTGAGCACGTTCCTTGGCACTGCTACCACGAAGCATGCATACAAATAACAACCCCAACCCCATTATGGTTTTCACATTTTAGTAGATGTAGTTTATTTAGTTCCTTAATTACTGGGAAACTATCCACAACCAACCACAACGATCATTCGTAAGCATATCCCTGCCATCCAGAAAGCAAGTTAAGAAAACACATCAACACGGAATGTCCCTTCTTATTAACCAACCAACCTATTAATTATTATTTCCATTTCACTACCAAGCCCCACCCTTCATTAACTCTTCCACTTTTATTTATTATTCACAACCCATAGTCCGTTCACAAACAAGCCCATCCTTGCATCCCCGCTGCCAAACACCATAACCACAACCACACCAAAGCCACACATCCCCATCCCTTTAATACCATTTATTGCAGACCCGTTGCTCATCACCATTAAACATTCACACCTTCCCACAATCAAACCAACTGCAGCCCCACTGCTCACCCATTCCACAAAAACCCACAAAACACCCCCATCACATGCCACGTAACCAAGCCAACACCCACATGTTCATTATTCCATTATGGTTCAACTAGGGTGATCACACAAGGGTTCCAGATTTTCATTTAAGTAGCCAACTTTAAGTGATTAATCAATTTCCACATTTCAAAAAGTTTTCATTCACAAAAATGGTCTAGAAGATAGGGCAACATTTAATTGCGCAAGCAAAGGCCCCCAACGACCATTATTTTCAGTAGGCATAAGCCTATTCAATTCACAACATAATATCACAGGATATAAAATAAAGTAACCGCAGTCACAAACATCTCATAACCATTGTATAATCCAGATATTATCTTTATTACACCGGTTCAAATGAGTTTCACATAAACAAGAGGATACCCACTGCGCATGATGCACAAATTAGAGAGACGAAGGTAAGATCCCTACCTCAACAGGTTCTTGATCGCAACGCTCCTCCAGATCAACTTTAGAAAACGTTCGTCATCATCCTGGAAAAACCTCCTCGGGTGGAAAGGAAGAGTTGAAGTAAAGACAACAGATCCAAGCTCTAAAGTTCCGCATCATCGTTACGATCACGTGGCCGCTGACGGATCGTAAATTGGAGTTCGGATGAAAAAGATATGGAAGAAAGAGCCTTCAAGTCTCTTGAGAGAGCTCTGCTCAGAGGAGAGGGGAGGAGAGGTGTGAGATGATAGGAGGAGGGGACCCCTCCTTTTATAGGCATGAAAAGCAAAAGTAAATGTCATGTACTTATGGTAGACGGTGTGTACTCGGCCATTTTCACACGGTCTCCACACGGCGTCAAACACGGCTCCACGGCCGTTGACTGGTCAACACACTGTTTGAAGGTAATTCATACACGCTGAATGACTACACGACGTGTATATTGGACACACGGCGTGTACTCACTTATTGCACACGGCAAGGACACGGCCTTCACACAGCACACGGCTGACGACTGTTCAACACATGGTAACACGTACGCGGGGAGGGACTACACGGTGTGTAGTACTAGACACACAGCGTCTACCCATTTTCTCCACACGGAAGAGACGCGGCCATCCACACGGGGTATACTCGGCAAGGGGGTACACGGCATGTACTGGAACTACACGGTGTGTAGTTTCAAAATTCTGGAAAGTGTGGGAAAAGTCCATTTTACCCTCCAGAACACTTGTAGCCTTCTTTTTGAAAAAGGAATGGTCGGGGAAGTCAGGTCCATTACATCAGATACCTCTTAAAACATTCTCATCCCCGAGAATTCAAAACCAACCCAGGGGAACCCAACAAGATACCTCTTAGGGCCCTCGCTATAACAGGAACCCAACTAACAATTTTAATCATGGGTGTTAGGAATTCCTTCTCCTATGACGATATATTATCTTATTTAGGCGGCACTGACTTTCCTGCATGGTTTCAATTGCATCCTCATTAATGAGTCTCGATTAAGGATTTGGTCTTCCCACTTCCATACATAAGGATTTTCGACTCGAACTGTCCCCCAACACCGCAAAACCAACACACTGCCCGAATACGTGGTTTTGGGAAAATCTTTCTCCTATGTCAAGATTTTATCCGCTTTAGGCGGCACTGACTCGCCTGCACGGGTTCAATCGCATCCGCATTAGTGCTTCTCCATTAAGGGTCAGGTTTCCCCCCTTCCCACACATCCATACATGTTACACATCACCAGGGAACAAGGAAACAAAAGGTCTCACAACTGAAAAGCCAAGAATTCCACATATCAAAGGTACAGTGTACAACATCCACACAAAGTTCAGAAGAACAAGGTAAAGCACAAGTCAAAACAACTCTGGGTACTGAGCGTGCATCTGGGACTCCCGCTCCCAAGTGTTCTCATCGAGGCTTCCATGCCTCCACAACACACGAACCAAGGGAATGGTTCATCCACAGAGCACCTTCTCTTTACGATCCTCGATTCTGACTGGTCGTTCCTCGATGGTCGCGTCGTCTCCCATATCTAAATCTCCCCAGCTGATAACATGAGAGTCATCGTGTAAGTACCGACGAAGCTGGGAGAAATAGAAGACGTCATGAACTTTCTCCAACTAAGGTGGCAGGGCCAGCTGATATGCTAACTCGCCGACTCGCCTCAGCACCTCAAATGGTCCGATGAACCTAGGTGAGAGCTTTCTCCCTTTCCCAAACCTCCACTACCCCCATCGAGGAGAAGCCTTCAAGAACACATGGTCTCCCACCTCGTACTCCAAGGGCCTCCTCCGACGATCAGCATAAGACATTTGTCGGTCCTAAGCCGCCTTCATCCTCTCATGTACAAGCTGGACTTTCTCCGTGGTGCTCTGCACTACCTCTGGCCCAAGAGCACTTATCTCACCAACCTCTGCCCAGCAAATGGGTGAACGACATGGCCTTCCATACAAATCCTCAAATGGTTCCATGACAATAGTAGAGTCAAAGCTTTTGTTGTTGGAAAACTCCACTAAAGTCAAGTGTCATACCAATGATCATTCGAAATCCAGAACGCATGCTCTCAGCATTTCCTCTAACGTCTAGATAGTCCGCTCTATCTGCCCATCGGTCTGGGGGAGGAAAGCAGTGCTAATGCGTAGCTGGAGGCCAAAAGCATGTTGTAACCCCCTACAGACTCATGAGGTGAACCGAGTATCCCGGTCTAAGACGATAGTCCTCAGAACTCCATGAAAACGCACCACCTCGTCTACGTACCTCTGTGCTAAGGTACTCACCGAGCCCGACTCCTTGATTGCTAAGAAGTGAGCTGATTTCGTCAGACGATGCACCACAACCCAGATAACATCATAACCAACCTGAGCTCTGGGTAGTCCTGTGATGAAGTCCATTGAGATGTCATCCCACTTCCACTCGGGGACATCTAAAGGATGCAACAAACCACCGGGAACATAGTGTTCATCCTTAACTTGCTGACACACTAGGTACTTAGCCACAAACTCTGCCACTTCCCGTTTCACCCCGGGCCACCAAAACTGATCCCTCAGGCCTCAGTACATTTTTGAAACTCCGGGATGTACCACCAAGGCTGAGCTATGGAACTCACGGAGAACTCACTCACGCATTGCCTCTGGGACAAACAACCTTCCATGGAAAATCATCTGATGTCGGTTTTCCTCTGACCATCCCTCTAGAGCATTCCCCTGATCGACATGATCCCGCATCACCTCTGCCTTGAAGTCCCCCCACTGAGACTCTTCCACCTGCTGCGACTAGGAGGATTGCACCATTATCTGGAACAAAAAACCTCTAACACATTCTTCCCTTGCATCTAAGTGCAGAGCAGCCAACCCTCCCATCTCCTTCCAAGCATCAGCAGATTCCCGAACCACTTCCGTATGTGACTTCCTGCTCAAGGCATCAGCCACAACGATACCCTTACCTTCTGTGTAAGAGATGTCGAAGTCATAGTCTTGGAGAAACTCGACCCATCTCTGTTGTCGTATGTTCAGGTCACGCTGGGAGAAGATATAACGCATGCTCTTGTGATCTGAGAAAACCACAAAGCGCTCCCCAATGAGGTAATGCCACCACAATTTCAGTGCGAACACTACTGCTGCAAGCTCTAGGTCATGGGTGCCATAGTTACGCTCGTGAGGGCGTAACTGCCTAGACCCATAACAAATCACTCCCTTATTCTGCATCAGCACACACCCCAGACCAAGGCCAGAAGCATCACAAAACACCTCATACAAAAACCCTTCCTCTGGCAACCTGAGTACGGGAAAACTGACCAACTTCTCCTTCAGGTAGTCAAAAGCATTCTGGCACTGCTTGCTCCATAGGAAGACCTGGTTCTTCCTCTTCAAAGCTGTCAAAGGAGCAGCAACCCGAGAGAAGTCCGAAACGAACCTCCGATAGTAACCTGATAACCCTAGGAAACTACGAACATCTGCCATGCTCTTGGGTGCTGTTAAAGAAACAACTGCCTCCTCCTTCGACGGGTCTACTGGCACTCCATGCTGAGACACCATGTGCCCAGGTATGTGTACTTCTTGTTTCAAAAACATACACATCGACAATTTCCCGTAACGCTTGTGGTGTCGAAGGACTTCCAAGACTACCCTGAGATGCTCAACATTTTATTCCTCTGATCTTGAGTAGATCAGGATGTCGTCGATAAACACAACGACGAACCAGTCCAGAAACTCTCGAAAGACAAAGTTCATAAGTCCCATGAACATAGCTGGTGCATTCGTAACTCCAAACGGCATCACTACAAACTCGAACTGCCCATACCTGCACCTGATAGCAGTCTTCGAGTTGTCATTGTCCTTCACCCTCAATTGATGATATCCCGATTGTAGATCAATCTTAGAAAACCAACCAGCTCCCCTCAGCTGGTCGAAGAGATCATCTATCCTTGGAAGGGGGTAACGGTTTGTGATCGTTACCTGGTTCAGCCTTCGGTAGTCTATGCATTGCTTGAGACCACCATATGCCTTCTTTACGAACAAAACTAGAGCACCCCATGGCGAAACGTTGGGTCGAACAAAACCCTTCTCCATCAGATCGTCAATCTGAATCTGCAACTCATGCAACTTCGAAGGTTCCATCCGATAAGGGGCCATCAAAATCGGACAGGCACCAGGTTGTAAGTCTATCCCAAACTCAATGTCACGTTGGGGGGGTAGAGTCACAACCTCCTTAGGAAAAACATCAAGGAACTACCCAACAACCTCTGGGACATCCATCATCTCTATATCGGCTAGAAACACTGATAACCCACCCAGTAAGGAAAGGAGAGGCTCCACATGCCGGCTTCCCGACTGATAGCTCCTCTCGCCAACAAAAGATATGCATTGCCCATCCACGTTAGAGAACACGACTCTTATCTTGAAGCAGTCGATAACGGAACTAACAGAAAACTGCCAGTCGATTCCTAAGAAGACATCGTATGGCTGCATCTGTAATATAAGATGGTCCCCACTAGATCGATGTGGTCCCAACGTCAGCCCACATCCCCGAAAAACAAAAGATACACTGGTCTGGCCTCTAACTGGTGTACTCAGCACCAGTGGTATGGAAAGTCTCTCTACGTCTTGTCCCAAAGCATGGGCTAGTCCAGGTGAAACAAAGGAGTGCGAAGCTCCCGAATCGAACAAAGCATAAACAAGAGTGCTGAACAAATAAATCGTACCTCGCACCACCTCTGGTCCTGGTGGAGCTACCTACTCTGCTGCGTGTAACTGTCCACACCCACCTCCTCTGCCTCTCTGATGTAGTCCACTACCCCGACCACGCCTTGGTCGAGGTCCCTGAGGAGCACCCTGAGGTTGGCCTCCTCCCGCAAAGTCTTCCCTTGGAGGAGCATGGTCCTACTGCTGCTGGAAGGGCCTCGCCAGCAAATGGTGCGATTGTGGTGGGCGCTAAACCTGCCCATCTCCACCGTATGGAGCTCAGGTCGAGCACCGACAGTGAACGTGCCCGAAAACTCCACAAGAAAAACACCTTAGTCCTGGGCTCGTGGGAAAGGGACGAGGACCCAAATATCTGAACTGGAACTGCTGGTGCCTGTTCCCCACTGGCCTGAACCTGGAAGGTCCTGTTGCGGGAGACCTGCTACTGACTGCCTTCCCCTGTGACGAACCTGGCTAGAACACCTCACGTGGTGCACCTCCCAGCGAGTGCATCCTATCTACGACCTCTGCCTTCTTCTGCACTGCCAAGTACGTCGGAAGGGTGAAGGGGAGGACAACATACTAGAGCGAAGGACGAAGCGCCTCCTCCAAACTTCTCGCTCGAGACTCCTCATCCAGAAAGAGATCCGGAGAAAAGCGCAAGATATCCTTGAACTTGATCCCCATCTCTCATACCGACATACTCCCCTGATAATGGTAGAGTAACTCCCGCCGCTTCTCTGCCTTGATCATGGAAGAAAGGAATTCCTCTTGAAATTCCTTCTCAAAGTTAGCCCACAGAACCTCTGCCTCTATCCTCTCTCTGAGGTAGAGCATCCACCACTGTTGCGCCACACCTCTCAGCTGACTGACTGCTAGGGGAACCCCGTACTCCCTCAGAGCACGGATCAAGGTAAAAACAATCCCTAGCACCTCAAGCCACCCCTCTGTCTCCGTATATGAAGTACTACCCTCGTACTTCTTAAGGGTTTGCCGCTGGAAGGAATGGAGAGTCTTCTGCCACTGGCTATCTTCCTCCTCTCAGTCAATCCTCAACCGATCGACTGCCTGGATCTGCTGGTCCTTGGCCGTCTGAGCCACCCGGGGATGACGTCTAGGTGCCATAGCTGTACGGTAAACAAGGATCGCCTAAGCCCAAGTTGTAAGGAAATTTCTCAATGTTTTAATTATCATTTTAATTCAATTACTTTTTCAGAACACCTAAATTATGTAAAACACAATCATGATTATGCATGTACCTTCCCTAGGGTCTCTACCCTGCAGTCAATGTAGTCTCACTTGGTCGTTCGGTAGGCTCAGAGTCCTTGAATCGGATCACGTGGGGCCCTAAAATCTCATGTCATAGCCGGTCTTCCATGTCCTATGTCACACACCAAGATTAACTAACACTGTTTCCCTACCATCCCATGCAATCCTCAATGTGCCTAACTCCAGACTTAATCCTATCTCTCAACCATCACCTTTGATACAATTCTGTCACCACCCCCTCCCACCAAAGCTGCCCCTCCTGAGCTGGCAATGGTGAAAGGGAGATAATGACCCCCGAGTCCTGCCTCTAGTAGGCCCCGGTGTGGTGACTAGCACCAAGGGTATGTGTTTTCATGAATATTGGAAGCATTACCCTTTTTATTATTTAGGATCGGGAAATTGGACAAGTCAACCACCAAAAGGAAGAAGAACAAGTGTATAGAAATAAACCCAAACCAATCCCACGTGCATGTTTAAACAATTTTATAACAAGGTACAAGTACATGGAAGCTCAAAAGTACAATACCAAAAGAAAACAAAGGTACAACAATAGAAAAAACACCAACTGTCCGACTAGTAGGATCCCGCACGTCCCTGGTAGTCCTCCTGGAAACCTGAAAGTAAACGTAGGGTGAGCATACAAGTATACTCAGTAGGGAAACCTAAAGCACTCGTGCACAAGTGGGGAGACATCCTAATGTCCCATGAGAACAATAGAAGAAACCTAGTAAAGAAATCTATCCACCCAACCTCACCATCCACACTCACCAAAGCACAATCACAACAGGTAGTAGTATTATAAGAACAAGAGAATTGGGTACCCCGCACCATTTCCCATTAGTTATCTGATCGTCCTGTCGCTGTCACACTCTCCCCGCCCGCACACACCTGGGCCTCACAACCACGTATCTCGCCCGCACACACCTAGGCCTCCCAACCACACATCCCGCCCGCACACATCTGGGTGTAACCACCATGTATCCTGCTCGCACACACCTGGGCCTCACAACCACAACCACATCCCTACCCGAAGACACCTGGGCCTCATCCCGAAGATTCTTGGGAACAGTAATAGTAACAAAACTCTCGCCCGAAGACACCTGGGCCTGAAATCGAAACCTACCTGAAGAGCCTTAGTTGTAACGTCGCCTCAAGCCATTATAGCCAATAAGCATGACCGAAGAGTCGTGTGCCAAATCACCCCAATCAAAACCTACCTGAAGAGTCTTGGGTGTAAGATCGCCTCAAGCCATCACTGCCTAGGGGAGAATGAGCAGGAAGGAGCTAGTAACTATGGGAAAAACACCCTCTCCCATGAAATGGGAGTGTTTGACACTAAGTGCTCAACATGGGTGTGGTGCGATAAAACACCAAAGATACAGATATATATATATATATAAATATATATATATATATATAGCAACCACTCAACCCAACCTATGTCTTCTAAAAAGAGAAACTGAGCACGTGCCTCGGAACTGCTACCACGAAGCATGCATACAGCAAAAAACCCCATCCCCATTATGGTTTTCAAGTTTCAGCATAAGTAGTTTATTATGTTCCTTAACTATAGGGCAACTATCCACAACCAACCACAATGATCGTTCGTAAGAATATCCCTTCCATCCACAAAGCAAGTTTGGAAAACACAACAACATGGTAAGTCCCTTCTTATTAACCATCCAACCCATTAATTATTATTTCTTTTTCATTACCAAGCCCCACAATTCATTAACTCTTCCACTTTTATTTATTATTCACAACCCATAGTCCGTTCACAAACAAGCCCATCCTTGCAGCCCTGCTACCAACCACCATAACCACAACCACACCGAAGCCACACATCCCCATCCCTTTAATACCATTTATTGCAGCCCCGCTGCCCATCACCATTAAACATTCACACCTTCCCACAATCAAGACAATCGCAGCCCCGCTGCTCACCCATTCCACAACAACCCACAAAACACCGCCATCACATGCCACGTAACCAAGCCAACACCCACATGTTCATTATTCCATTTTGGTTCAACCGGGGTGATCACACAAGGGTTCTAGATTTTCATTTAAACAGCCAACTTTATGTGATTAACCTATTTACACATTCCATAAAGTTTTCATTCACAAAAATGGTCTAAAAGATAGGGCAACATTTAATTGCACAAGCAAAGTCCCCCAACGACCGTTATTTTCAGTAGGCATAAGCCTATTCAATTCACAACATAATATCATAGGTTATAAAATAGAGTTACCGGATTCACAAAATTCTCATCCCCATTGTATAATCCAGTTATTATCTTTATTACACCGATTCAAATGAGTTTCATGTAAACAGGAGGATACCCAACCCGCATGATGCACAAATTAGAGAGACGAAGGTAAGATCCATACCTCAACAGGTTCTTGATCACAATTCTCCTCCGAATCAACTTTAGAAGACGTTCGTCAGCATCCTGGAAAAACCTCCCCGTGGCCGCTGACGGATCATAAATTGGAGTTCAGATGAAAATGTTATGGAAGAAAGATCCTTCGAGTCTATTGAGAGAGCTCTGCTCAGAGGTGAGGGGACGAGAGGTGTGAGTTGAAAGGAGGAGGGGTACCCTCCTCTTATAGGCATGAAAAGAAAAAGCACACAGCGTGTACTTATGGTACATGGCGTGTACTCAGCCATTTTCACACTGTCTCCACATGGCCTCCAATGCGGCTCCACGGCCGTTGACTGGTCAACACACGATTTGAAGGTAACGCATACGCGGTGAAGGACTACACGACATGTAGATTGGACACACGGCATGTAATCATTTATTGTACACGGCAAGGACACGGCCTTCACACGACACACGACTGACGACTGCTCAACACATGGTAACGCGTACGCGGGGAGGGACTACACAACGTGTAGTACTGGACACACGGTATTTACCAATTTTCTCCACATGGCAGAGACGCGGCCATCCACAAGCGGTATACCCGGCAAGGGGGAACACGGCGTTTATTGAAACTACACGGCGTGTAGTTTCAAAATTCTGGAAAGTGTCGGAAAAGTCCATTTTACCCACCAGAACACTTGTAGCCTCCTTTTTGACAATGGAATGGCCGGAGAGGTCTGGGCCATTACACTATTGTGATGATAAAATAGAGGATATACAAATGGATAATCACCCTAGGTTGCACTTCAACCATGCATTAACCCTTTTTGGGGGCGTACCCTAGCCAACATGAAAACCCAGGGACCCAACCAAGTAGTTCCATTGGTCATAACAAACCAAAATACAGAACTAAATACATGAGGGGAACCCCCTCAAAGTCTTCCAAAAACTTTTCTCAGAAGATATCTACAACCAACTCTTCCACCCCACATACCAATGAAACACAATCCCAACACATCATTTAAAAAAGACTCGTATTTGAACACAAAACATCCCAAAACAACAATCCCAAAAGATCTTGAAACACACCACCCATACACTATATTATAAAGCATCAAGTTTTCCTTTGAAATCACATATTTGAATGTTAATGGGGTTGGAATTTATAGAACTTACCATTTATACCCCACCGTCCTCAAACATGCATGGTGTTGTGCCAGACCAAGAACTATCACCATTTCCAAACACGAACTAATACTGGTATCCCATTAACCATCCATACTCCTATATAAAACAATTTGTGTTGTCCACCACATAAATGAAAAAGTGTAATAGAAAATTTCTTTTCACTTATCATAAACAATGGATTCGACTAACACTTCCTTTTTCTCAAAAATTCTAGCCACAAAATAGAAAACTAGTTCAAATCATACAAACCATTTCATAAAAGCACCAAGCGTTAAAATAGAAACTCTCCTTCAAGTCACTTACATTTATTTAAAATCAGATCAAAACATTTCAATCCATTTTTAACTTTTATTTCCACCCCTTTCGAAATAAAACCATTTCTTCTTAACTGGAAAATGATTTCACAAACAATCATGTTTCATAATACTAAGTATTTTTTACTTCAAATTTGGGTCTTGTTAATTCCAAAATAAGGTCTTCTAAAATTGATTTAAAAAACTCAAAGACACACAAGATTATTCTCAAAAGTGGGAAAGTAGTTCTATTGGGTGACTCATACATATGTTTGGCGGCTATTCACCAATCACACCACCATGACAGTGATTATTCTAGGACAATATCCAAGGATTTACATTGATGGGCATGCCTTCCGAACTCATGGGGACTACTAAACCAACTCTCCATTGATTTCCCAGTCAACGAGCGACTATATGGAAGAAAAGACTTATATGGAACATGATTTCCCTGAGTAACCCAACTCCCACAGGAGATGTGTTGGCCAAGAACCATACTCAAAACCAAAACATCGGGTTCTGATAAACCTAGCTCAGGTATACCCAAAACCTTCCTCAATGAACCTGAACCAAAATGAAAAAACCTCCTTTAATACAATTTATTCACAAACTAAATATGTTCACCATAAAAACCATTGCCAGACATGGTTTAGTGCAAGGCATTAAGGGAATTACTAATCCCCACGATCTAGCATAAGATCCCAGGTATCATAAATAAATATTTGGGAATGATTTACCCAATTTTAGAATCACCAAACAACCAAAAATACTATATAACTAAATCTAAAAAACATCCAACCTATAATACATAAAATAAAATTCAGAATTGGACTTGAGGGTCTATACAATAGCCTAAAGACTAACAAAATGGAAAAAATCCATATAGAACAACCTATGAACCATGTCATGGGTAGGGGAATCTCCCTCCATCCATCTCATTATCCTAGCACCATGAAAGAATGCTCGTTACCCAAACCACTATCACTAAATTAATTACTCAATCCATGACAAACATTACCATGTCTACCTACATTCAATGGTGTATGTACTATGTGTGCCTAATCCTAGAGGATTCCACCCAAAAGGATTCCATGGGATAAACATTTTATGACAAAAAGAATCCATGTTTTTGTGAAAAAGAAATTCTAGTAACATTTTCTAAAAGATGCATCATTAAATGAAAATAGATATCTCAATGGAGACATTGAATATCTTACACTATTATACAAAAGACACATGAAACATAATTTTCCTACAAAACACATAG
Source organism: Viscum album (assembly GCA_963277665.1). Taxonomy (NCBI): domain Eukaryota; kingdom Viridiplantae; phylum Streptophyta; class Magnoliopsida; order Santalales; family Viscaceae; genus Viscum; species Viscum album. The sequence goes on from OY728159.1 coordinate 1,220,376,411, forward strand.
TATGTCACTGGTATGTACAATATATCCAATGTGAAATAGTCATGGGAACAACCAAAGGCACTAGCTAGATGTGGTTTTGTAGGTACATCACATATCTATGTCAATGTATCCATAATCAATAATCTTATTTAGCCAGAGACACTAGGAGGGGAATCCCCACTAGCCATGTAGACCCCAAAATAATCATAGTTTAGTTAGTATTGTCATCATCAAACAGTCTATGCAAAATAGAGACAAACCAACTACCAAATTCCTAGATTTCTAGTCTTAGTCCACCCACCTAGATACCTGTGATTATTTCTTTGTACTCAATCATTTTCCACATGTTTTTAAATACCAATTTCACCTAAAAATGTCATTTCAAAATTATAAACACACTTAATGGCCCACATTGATGGTACTTAATTTCATTTTCACCATTATATTCATTTTAACATTATACTCACACCAAAAATACCGACTAACATGTCTCACACCAATCTCACTATTTTATAAATCATTCCAAAAAATTTAAAAATATTTTCAAACGTTTGACATAGAAAATTATCCCATTCTATTTAAAAACTCTATATTAATAACATACACCACCAAGACGATTCCTAAACATAATTTTCATGAATTTTGTAACTCAATAAAACATTTTGAGATTTTTTATTAAACTACTCCAAGGTGTATAACAATGGTTTTTCACACAAAATATATTCTCAAGCCCTCTATTAATGTCAAATTCACAATAATTACAAACCCAATTAGAATTATCATCCATATAAATATTTATGAAACCAATTTTACATGTTATAAAATGATCACAAATTATACCACATGAGTTATACATGAAAAACATACATTTTCATGAAAAAATTAAACATTATAATTAATTTCATAACCAAATCCATATAAATGGATTTCACACAACAAAAAACATTTCAGGAACAAGCTATAAAAGTTAAAAAAATATTATAAAACTCATCAAATAATGCCTACACATAGAATCAACTACCTCAGATACCAAGATCGTATATCATTGCGGGAAACATTAATTTCAACACCAACACACCACAAGCGAATGATATTGAACTCTAAATAATATTAGTGAACCTAAAAATTCATACTAAACCCTAGGTACAAAGACCTAGTTTTTGGAAATTTGGATCTTCAATATATAGGGAATAAAACCTAATTAAAGGGAAGAGACATGGAATGAATTCACTTAATTGAGGAAATGATGAATTTCCTCCACCAAAAACCCATTCAAAAAATGGGTTCTAAATGAGTTTGGGGGGATCTTCGGAGCCTTCCATGTATGTGATGGTCTAATGGGAGAAGAAAGGGGCACATTAGTGTTTTTCTTGATAGGGTGGAATTCAAGTTAAATAAAAAATTAATGTGTTGGTCACTGTGCATGGTTTGGGATCATGGATTAACATACCATGCATCCAAACCATGAAAGAAGTTACGTTAACTCAAAAATTTATTTTTTTGTCAAAAATTAAATTGGTACATTGGGGAACATAGGTGGAATAGTATGGTAAAAATATAAGAGATGTAATTAAATAGATTTTAAAACATGTCACACTACATTCTAGGGAAAATGGACAAGAACCCGTCCAAAATAGAAACAAGTAAAACATAAAAACCAGGATTTTACAATGAGGATCAACACAAATCATATTTGGCATTATTTATAACCTCTTTGGATAAAAATATGTCTTTAATTATCTTATATTTTTTTATTTTATGAAATGTAAAACATCTAACAATTTTTTTTAATAAGTGTAACATTTTTAATATGTGGTTATAAAGAAGATATATTTGACAATAAATAGTAATTTTAATGGTAACATATTATATTATAAATGAATATTGGTTGAAAATTTTAAGTGAAATAATAATTTCATACATTATTACACAATGATGATGGAGTCATTATTTTATTAATGGAAACCACCAATAAATTTCATCGAAACAATTAAAATAATTATAATTTTAAATAAGTAATTTTGTCCAATTATTTTATATAAAACCTTGAAATATTGGGAATTATGAAATAAATTTTTATTATACACCTTTTTGTATTGTGTTTTGTAAATATAAATTTAATAAATAGTGTCAGAAATGTCTTTAATGATATTTTAAAAGAGATAATAATATTTAAATGATATAAAATTTCTATAACTAATAAAATTCATCCAACTAATTTTTTAAATATTAAAAATTTAATAAAATATACATTTATGTCTAATTAGGAAATTTATAGTATCTTTATCAACCTTATATGTAGTAAAATTATTGTTATCACAGAAAGAGTCAGTGTAATTAAATAAGGATTAAAACCATAAGATTTGGGTAAAAATGTGGTGTGAACCTGTATAAAAATTATATTACATGATTATTACAAGTCATAATTATGTTATCATATAAATAAATCATATTTATATATTTATATTTGAATATTAATTAAAGTTATTTCAATATTTAGTGAGTTTCCAAAAGTTCCACACACCTCAAATATAAAAGGGAACCTCCTACATCACTTCCTCTCAAATCATAAAGGCTATTAGTTTGACCTAAACCTACCCATTTCAGTTATATACATATTTATATAAGTTATAGTGTTTTTTTAATTCCAAAATAACAATCTTAGGTCTGTTTGGAAATTTCATTTTGGATTTCCACCAAAGAAGAAGTAACCGTCTTTACCAAATTTTTCGTGTTTATTTCATCAGCTACTTCCTATTCATGTGTGTTTTACAAGATAATTAATTTAAAATCATATATATGATTAGATGATACAATGATTATTGGAAAACAATATTCTTCATTTTATTCATCCTATGAATAATGAATGCATCGTCTGTGCGTACATACGACATACCATCTCCACATCGTGGTGTAATTTTTTATCAGCACCAAATTAATTTGATGGGTTTATGGAGTGGAATTATAATTATCTATATGATAATTATGACATGATATTGAACCTATAATAACTCATAATACCATAACCATCATTTATCCCTTCACCAATTGGGTAATGATGCACGTGCTCATGTGTATGTATGACCTACCATCTCTATGACACGATACGATTCCATTTAAGTCATTTCTATTCTATAATGATTATAAAAAGGTATTTATATAACAAATAAATATTCTATAAGTGAAAATATATTCACTTTTGAGATGATATAACAAAATGCATTTCAAATGATTGATAATTTAAATGAAAAATCATGTATATGAAAATTGTGGTGTTAACTGCTTAAATAAGTGTAATAACAAAATACTTTTAAAAAATGGGTGATAAGATGATATAAAAAGAACATTAAAAAAATCAGATGATTTTATTAAAAATTAAAAACGTTATTTAAACCATTATATAATAGGATAAATATTTTTTAACTAAATGGAAGTGTGAGGTAAGGTAATTCATCTCAATATTCACTTAATTTATACTTACATGGTATTACGCACCTAATCATTTTTATGTGGTGTATCAAGTACCCTCGTGAGATCATTTTTTATTTTTTATTATATTTATATTAATTGTCTAAATTAATTATATCGTGGAGATGATATTTTCTTAGACCATATAAAATTTATACATATGGTTTTTACTTAAATATTTTTTGATTGACTTTATAAATATTGATAAATATGTATTCCGTACTAATTACTGATATATTATAATAATTCATATTGATCATGAATTAAATTTTTTAATAAATATTTGAGAAATGATTTGTAATTGTAGTGATGTGTGGGGATCAATATTATTTATTCCAATGATGATTTTAGAGTTATAATGAGACATATTAGTTGTCCAAATTAAGTTTATATCTACCTATGGTTTTAAACCATCTTATAAAAAATCATAACGACTTTGGTTTCTTGTGCTTGCTATATATCGTTCAATAATTAAGAATTAACATCAGTAATAATTAATTTGTTATTATATATTATTTTTTCAAAATTATATTATATATGGAGTCTTTTCATTTTCATGTTACTGATTAAATGTACTATTTGTTCAGTTATATTCATTTCCATATTTATTATGACATATAAATTTTATTCACTTATTGATGATTCAGGATTGTTCATTATGTAACCCTTAAAATGAATTTTACCACAACATTTTATTTATTTTCCATCTGTGGGATATGAATATGAAATCATTGAATATTCTTTAATTATACAACTTACATTCCTTTGTTATTTCTTATGTTTAAATACAAGTATAATTAAGAATCGATGAGTATATTGAGTTTTTCAAGACTACTAAACTAAAAAATTGTTTATAATGTGACCCCTTGTATTAATAATATTATAATAAAATATAAAATTATTATGATATACTATATTTTCTATTTTTATAGTTAGTATTCGGAAAATCTTAGTAGAATCCATGGGAATTAAAATTTAATATAGACATAACCAGTCTGAGAAATGTTGTAATTCATTATATTATATAAAATAATTAACCATTAAAACAATTTTTTTCAAGCTAAATACTCATAATTATTATTGAATATTTTAATGTGTTCCATTATTAAATGATGTTTTCTAATGGATGGATAAGAATCAATACCCACTAATAATGTAGGGATTTCACTAATGGGAATGCCCACACATTTTGTTTTGGATTTGAGAATATCCTGCACATATTATGAAATCTTACTCACGTTTGGAAGAATAACCATAATGAAATAGAGAAAAATGGATTTCTAATATTTCATAATCATATGTGTGATCATTTAATGCTTCAGAAGACCCCTTATTTTTGTGGGGCCACTATTCTTGGGATAGTAGAAAAATAGATCTAGTCCCCTATAAAGATATTTCTAGCAATGGGATGTGATGAAAATGAAATTGTAGTACTGTATGTATGTTTTCTCAAGGGTGATTTTGATATATGGTAGATGTTGATCCAAAATACATGGGAGGAAGAAAATAAAAATCCCATGGAATCGAGATCATTTAAAGAAACATTTGTTAAAAATGATATACCTAGTGATCCATGATTTGAAATGAAGTAAAAAATCATTATATTAATGAAAATTGAATAAGATAATGTTTCAAAGTATGCGGCTACCCTTAAAATTGTGTTCAAGTATGATAAATATTACAGGAATTATTTTGAATGTATGATTGATCAAATATTGTTACAGTCTTATTCTGTTTCTTATAAGGGAATCGGAATTTCACATAATTTCATGATATAGTGAAATTGAATTGGGTGACATAAAAATAGAGGTTGAATTTTGTTGAAACTATATGTTAATAGAAATCTAGATAAAAATAATTTGACATGTAACCAAAAAAGAAAATGAATCATATAAAAATACATGAACAATTCAATTCCCATTACGAAATAATGTTGGATGGAATCTTCCCCATAAATTTATTAAAGGGATGGGAGAATGTTATATGTTTGGAGATAAGTGTCATAATGATAATGAATGAAAGTTAAAAAAATATAAAGGATGTTCAATACATTAACTAAAAATAAATTAGTTATTATTCAAATAAATGTCTCAAGTGTCAAGGGAATTTACCCCATTAGAGGCTAATGGGATAAGAAATGGTATGATATCAGAATAGTTGAGGTCAAATCATCCAATTAAATATTATCATGTACATTAATCCTCTCATCAAATAGAGCCCTTTATTTATTTTGGACCATCACACTCTATTATATATTCATGTTTTCCAATAAAATAAGCCATTTACATTTTTAATTAATAATGTTTTTTTCAGTAAAAACTCAAGTCGGAGGTATAATTACAAGAATGATGTGTTGTGGTGTTCACATTATAATACCAAAACATTATGTTTTTATTTACTTACCATAAAACATATGGTTGAATTTTTTATAATCCTTGATATAGACTATATTTTTTAACATTAATGTAAAATATTTTAAAAATAATAAGAAAATTATGATTTTTGAGTATGATGAATAAGTCATTATCTTTAGAGATGATATATCATCATCTGATTCTTATCTCAATCCACCCCAATTAGCATTAGTGAATGACAATCTTGGGGGGATGACTGAAAATAACATCTTGGGATGGAAACTATAATCTTCAAATTGATTATATACCTACATTACATTAATACAATGATCCATTTCTATATTAATTTACTTGAAACCCCAAGGTCATGAATCCAAAATTTATATTGATTTAATCCCTGATGAAAGACTAATAACATAGACTCTCTATTGAATGAACACTATATAATTATTGGAAGACAATTAATGATTATAAGAGATTGGTAATTAGGGATTTATTCTCCCTAGTTTTCTCTTTTTGGAGCATATTTTAAAATTTTCAAATATAGATATTTATACATATAAATGGGTATGTATTATAGTGAAATCAATTCTATTATTTTAAATGACAAGTATCACGTTCCTTACATTGATGATTTATTTGATCAACTTAAAAGTGGAAAATATTTTCTGATGATTGAACATTATTACCAATATCATCAATTATGTGTAATGAATGAAGAAATTATAAGGATATATTTTTGGATAAGTAATGGTCATTAATATTGGAATGTAATTTCATTTGGGATAACTAATGATCTTTAGGTTTTTATTCATTAATAAAGAGAGTATTCAAGGAAAATGATGATATTTACTAGTTGTATTCATTAATAACATTATAGTGTATTATAAAAAAATATGAATACCATGAGAATAATTTTTGAATAATTATTAATTCCCTACAATGGAATGATATATATCGTGAATTTAGAAACTGTGAATTCAAGAATCTGTAAATTACTATTCATGGACATATTGTCTCTAATTATGAAATATTAGTAGATAATATGAAGCAAAAAAGGTAGTCTAATAATATCATAAACCATCAAACATAACTAAGTATGTTGTTTCATTGGTATATCGATATATTACTAGTGTTTCATTCAAAACGATTCCTAATCGGATAACCCAACAATCAAGATCACTTTTTGAAGGGGTTCATTTCATATAGAAAAAATAATAAAGAAAATCATTAAAATATTGCAAGAGAAGATTGGTCAATCCTATGATATTAAATATACCATCTAGAAATGATGGGTTTTTTATATATAGTGATGCATCGAAGTGTGTACATGGTTGTGTCCATATGAAAAAAAATTATGTAATTTCATGCGAATCAACATAGTTGAAGACTCATGTAAAAAATTATCCAACTTATGATCTACAGAGAAAAATAGTAATACATTCTTTAATGATGTATAAGAATTGTAACTCTTATGAATTATGTGAAATATAAAATGATAATAATATCTAGAAATATATATTTTCATAGAAATAGATCAATATTAGGGAAAGGCGGTGTCTCGAGCTACTCAAGGATTATTATTTATCAATACACTACCACCTAAGGAAGGAAAATAATGAAATTGATTTATTGAGTAGGACTAACAATGGATTTTTGACTAAAATGAAGATTTATAATGATCATTTGTTCATTGATTTAGAAAATATTCATATAGGAATTGATAAATAATGGGGAACATCAATCCTTTTTAAAATTGTTTTTAAACAATTATCATTGGGTGTGATAAAATGATATGAATCTAATGATGTGAATTTTCGAAAGAAAGAAAAATTCATGGAGGTTGGGAAATTTGAAAAGTTCATGTATAATGATGGAGAAATTAAATTCAGAAAGGTAATTGATTTTCCATCTATACCTTTTATAAAAATGGAATTATTGTTTGATTCTCAAAGATTTATCTTCTCTATACACCCTCATAGAACTGAGATGTATATGAATTTTGATGAATAGTTTTTTTGGGGTTAGATAAAAATGAATTTTTTTATTATTTATTAGTATCTTTGGGTTTTCAATAAGAGAATGCAGAGATTAATAATATTAAAATATTCCTGAAGCCCCTAACTATTTTTATTTTTTGGTTGGATGAGATTATCGTGGGCATCATCAGTGTATTTCTGATGATCTCTTGAATGAATTATGTGATACGGTTTATTGTTGACCACCATAAAAAACAACACATATTCATTAATAAAGAAATTTTTTTTACATTTTTTGAAACCATAAACAATTTATATTAATGAAATTTTATGAATTCATTATGGAAGTCAATATTTTTATTTTTGAACTTGGTCCCTATTTTTTCCTAAAAATTTGGAACAGTATTCATAAGGCTCTAGATATAGATCTTTTGTTGAGAACCACATTCAATTATCAAACGTAACTATAGATTGAAATGAAATATTTGAACACTAGAAGTCATATTGATCTCATGGTTACACAACATTCAACATATGTGATATTAGTATTTATCATTATAGGAGTTATCCAATAAAAAAAATTCCATTGAAGTTTAAAAAATGAACCATAAGATGATTTTTATGGAAATACATTTCACACTCTGAACTGTTAGGATGAAGTTGGGGAATATAATCTTATAGTCACATGACATATTTGGGAAAAAACGTTATGATTGTTCAGTATCATATTACTGAAGTTCAAAGAAAATAGAATAGAAATGTTGAAAACTGGAGAATGTATTGGGAATTTCAAGTGGGGGATAATTTTTTTATGGATCCTTATCCATTAGAATGTTTCAAATGTTTTAGAAGTAAATTTAAAAATATCCTAAGGTACATCATAGCATTCTAAATAATGGAAATTATTGGAGATGTAGAATATTGATTATTACCGAATCCCAGTCTCTCCAACGTTATTTATGTGTTCCTCATACATATGCTAATGAATTATATTTCAGACCAAATGTATTTACTATAATTTCAAATAAAACAAATGAAACATAAATTTCATGCATGGAAGTGCCTATCAAGATTCATTACAGTAGAGAAAAAAGTTTTGATAAATAGGATGACTGGAATCGTAATGTTTTTATGGGGAAACCCTTAAATCGATGAAACAACATTAGAACCCAAGGAAGTTATGAATGTGAAAAACACTCATCTGATTTAAAGGTAATATTCATGAAAATTTAAATTTATATCTTTTCAAAATAGGGTATTAATAATACACCAAATAGTTTTATTGTATGTATCTTCTTAAATAAGATTCTACTTATTCTATAGATTACATTGCACGCAACACCGAGCTTAAATGAAGAACAATATAATGGAAAATCCTTTTTTATATCATGAAAAATATATAATATCTGTTGAATTAGAAGTTATGAATATGATAAATTATCTTATGAAAATATATGGTGAAATTATTTTTTTTACTAAGTAATTAGAAATGAATATAAATTTAATATAAAGTGAATGTTTTTATGGAATGTTCTTTTTATGCACCTTAATAGTTTTATATTTCAAAAATAAATTAATTAGTATTAGTTAATGTTATTAATAAAATATTTATATTAGTTTTTTACATTCATCCAATAAATTTTAAAGGATAAATATATGGATAATTATATTTTAATCTTTAAAAAGTAATATTTTTCTAAAGGCTGCTTCACCGCATTTTATTAAACACATCTTTCAAAACTAAATTTTTAGAATTTAATAATTTATATTACACAATGAAAACATTATTTTGGAATGTATAATACCTATGTTATTTTAGGGTGATATTTTTTTATATTTATGAGAGGTTTTATTCTTTCATGATTAATGAAGATCACGAATTTAAATTAAAAACCAAATTTTCATTTTATTAATTATTAATTATTAATAATATATAAAAATAGGTTTTAAAGATAAATTTATTCAATAATACATCTATTAATAAAATTTATCAAATTTTAATGAATTTAATATGAAATATGATATAAAAAATTTTCAAACTTTTTAACATTTTCACTTTTAAAACCCTATGAGACGTCAAATCCATGTAAAAATTTTAAAATTAAATTTTCAAATGGTTTTAATTGGAATATTAAAAATAGAATATATATTTTCCATTATAATTTAAAATATTAGTAAACATTACTGTTTGATTTTTAAAAAATATGAATAATGTACATAAATTGTTTTATTACCAACAATAATAGTAAATCAGCAAATTAAGAGTAAAAATAATGACGAGAAGAATTGGGAAATTAGACAAATACTTGCCATAATTTTATATTATGGTTGAGTGACAACACAATAACTCATTTGTCAAATTTATTACGTCTTAGACCCACATGTATTACCATAATAACATTATAGTATTTTATTTTATGAAAAGTCAAACATGTCATTATTAAGTATTTAACAAGTTATATTTTTTAATATGTTGTTATAAAGAATTTATAATATACACTAAATTTTCATTTGAAATACAAATTATTTTTATTAATCATAGAAATTTAATTATAACTTTTAGTAATAAAATGGTTACAATAAATTTGTAAACATATTAAATGCACTAGTCATTTAATTAATTTAAAAACAAATAAATAATATGATAATAGTAAAAATAAATAAAATTAAAGACACATAACGTAATCAAAGAATTTAATACATTCCTATGAAATATTTTTGATGTACTTAAATATATTTTTTGAGTATAACATGTTATGTTGAATTTTTTAAAAGTCAATGTAATAAATTAGTTCAAAATTAAAATTAATGATATTTTAAAATGAAAATTATTTCATTAAATGATATAAAAATTATAATAATAAAAGAATTTGAAAAATTAATCGTATAAGAATATTAATTTCATAGGTGATACATTAATGTGACTTGTATAAATTTATTTAAAATATAATAACCCATGATAAATAAAAATACATATTGTTATTGTAATAGTTAAAGTGATTAAATAAGGGATAAAAACAAAAGATAAGAGTAAACATTTGACCCAAATGGGTATCCTAGTTACTTGACCATGGATTAAGACCCATACCCATAATATCATTGAAATAAATCATCTATGATATATTTTTAATATATATTGGATTTTTTTAATTTATATCTATAAATCTTCCAAAAGTGCCCCCCACGTCAATTATAACAGGGGACATCCTGCCCCATGACATTACACCAAAATTTTCATTGTCGATTGACCAATCCATGAAAATCTATCTTCCGAACATCTGTATCCATGTTCTATAGGTTATTTTTATTCCAAAAGACCTACTGCATGTCCCTTAAGAGAAAATATAATGTACATCCTCCAATGAAGATGTAATCCCTTTTACCGAATCATTCATGCAAATTTCATCATCCACATATTTTACATGTCATGTTTCCATTATATTATCACTAGTATCATCTGTATTCTCTGATATTATTATGATTGTGTGGAATCAAAATTCCTCTTCTTATCTATCCTATGATAACTAAATGCATCTCATGTACATATGTATGAGTTACCATATCCATGATGTGGTGTAATTTGTTTTCAACAACAGTTTATTTGTAATGGTGTAATAATGGAATTAGTAAATAGATATTATAATGTTGACATGATAGAGATTGTTTAAAACTTTATATTCCTCAAAATTCCTTAAACATTCACTAATAAGTGTATGATACCATTTTCTTGTGTGTATGCAAAGCCTAACGTATCCGCAACGTGATAAGATTCATTTTCATTTATCAAAATTCAATAATAATTAATATATATATATATATATATATTGAATAAATATGATATAAATTATCTAAATATCATTATTTTGATGATGTAACTATATCATATGCCCATCAATTGGTACATATATGGAGAAACATGAATAATAAAATGAGATATTTAACACCAAAACATGGGTAAAAATGAATTATTATAAACATATGGCTAAAAATATAATATAAGAGGGTCAAATATGAAATGATATGTTTCTTTTATAAATTATTATCTTTATTGAAACCATATACATGACGATAAATCATGTAAAACTAAATAGAAGCATGGGGCAAGGGATTTCAACTCAACTACCACATTATTTAGATTTACATTTAATTGTTTCCGAAATCATTTTTAGGTGGTGTATCTAAGACCCTTTTGAGATGTTTTTTATTTTTTTATTTTTTTTTTCAATTAAATATTTATTTTATTTAAATCATTGATATGAGAATTTCCTAAAATACACACCATTTTTACATATGGTATCTACATTGATTTTAATTTTATTATTTTGGGAAATGTTGATAAAAGAGTATCTCATACTCAATATAAATATATAATTATAAATGATAATTTTCATGAATAGTTTTTTTATATATTCTTATAAGTCTATGTAATTTCAGTTTAGGGTGGGTCTCGAAATTATATATCTCTTTGATGCATCGACCTGTCTCGTGGGAAAATCAATTGGCCAAATTTTGCAAGTTTCTACCTATATATGTAAAATTTATTTTGAAAGATCATGAGGAAAGATTTATTGTATTCCTAGGAAATTATGTATAATGTAAAATCCCGTAGTTCATTAAGAATTTAGTTGTTATTATCAATGTGATATTTATAATGATATTTAATATGGAGTCATTTAATTTTCATGTTATTTATTAAGTGACATGTCTATTCATTTATTTACATTCCCATTTTTACAATGCCTTATTGAATATGATTCACCTGTAACTGATTCATGATTCCGTAGTATTTAATAATAACATAATATTTATGTTCACCCGTTAAATATTTTTTCCATCCACATGTTATGAATATGAAATCCTTTGAAATGATATAAGGATTTAGTTTATAATTCATTGTTAGGTTCTATGTTTCATTAATGATGTAATAAGGGAAAAAATTTATTTATCATGTCCTTAAATAATAATAAAATGGGTGACCCATAGTGATGTTTTCCATTTTATCAATTCAATTATAGTAAAATATTCACATATTATGATCTTCTAGATTTGTAGTTGCTACAATTAGTTAGAGTAGAACATGTAAAATATCTATAAGTTATTATGGAGTTACTACATCTTATGTGTTCATCGGTTCAACTTGAAGTATCAATATCAGAGTGTAATTAAAAAATATATATATTGAACAAATGATATTAAATTCTTCATAAGGTAGGACTTAACTACACCGTATTATATAATTTCATTTCATAGTAAAATATATTCATGTAAGAAATATGATATAGTGAAACATACAATTTAATTTTTCCTATAATGTAGAGATGTAAATAATTTAAACATGTAGTAGAGACATGGATTTAATTAATGAAAATATTTTTAATTGGGAAAAAGGGGAATGAAAGTGTAGATCTAACCCCTATTCTAGAATTTTCAACATAGATTACTATTAGTGATAATGAATTTCCAAGGATTCCACATTGTACAAAAACGATGTGTTGTAGAACTCAGTTTGAATCAATTTACTTGTTTACTTGGAGGACACTACACCATGTAAGTATACAGTATAAAATTTTAAATAATGTTCTATATCATTCATTTCGAAATATTACTGATCACTGAATAAGATATTGGATTGTTGTCTTAAAATTATGAGTTGCTTCATATATGATTGACTTTCCTACAAGGATAGTTTACTTTAGCATGTTGATACCTTAGACACAAAAAAATGTAAATTTGGATGAATCTATTACATGTATATAATTTTTATTTTATAGTTTCCATGTGGGATTAAAAGGTCGTGTAACATATTTTTATTAATATATTTAATTTTACTGTAATATGATTATTCATAAATATAGGGTCAACTTCATGTCATGAAGAATTCGTGAACACTAGTTATAATAAAGTGAAAATAAAAGTTGAAAATAATGTGGTTATTAAAAAGGTTATTGTGTTAAAGTTCATATATGGATTTTAAACATTTCAAAATATAGAATTAATGGTAGTATATTCAAATATATTAAAGGGTAGTTATTAAGTTATTCCATTTTGTTTACATATGAAAGTAATAATCCCAATACACAATGGGGTATAATTAATAATTTAATATTATTAAATTAAAAATTCAATGTCATAATATAAGGCATCGGTCTTAAACATTACTTTATATTGAATTAAATGAATAATTCACATAGTGGATATTTTTCAAGTTTATAGTTTTAGAGAATTAGGACATAACTATTACATCTCCAAAGATTGAAAAGTAGACACTTCTACTAAGTTTCCATAAAATAAAAACTCTTAAAAAGAAACATGTCTAGTTCTATGTTTTAGATAGCATGAATTTTCCTTCATCCCATCCTTGACCCTATTCCACATTATGTCCTGTGAAAAACATTTCAAAAAAACATGGGGTGTGCATAAAAAGCTCATAAGGGATACACAAAGAAGGAAAACTACTAGTTTTTCAAAACATCAATTAAACCATGAATACATTGTCAACTTATTAATTTTCATCTTTAAGAAGTAATAAATAATCCTCACTGAATAAAGGATCATTTCTTACCCTTTTGTAACCAAAAGATTACAATAAATCCCATATAAAGAAAACATAACATATATAGGTAACATGTGACATAATCATACAAAAATGGAATAACCATATAGTCGACTTCCACACATATCACTAAATGGAATATCCATACGGTCGTCTTCCATACCCAATGCATTAGACATTATAACGTAACCACCTGTCCTGGTATTCACGTCACCTCGAATCATATGGTTTATAACGTAACCACCCAAAAAATGTCTATGTACCATCATTACACATAAAATATTGAAAATATAAACATTTAAATAACAACATTTCATTTTCAATCACAATAAATAATTTCAAGATATTAAAATAATCAATCCATTTTAAAAAAACAATTTAAAAGGGATTTTCGAATCAAAGTGTCCCATACTACTTTGAAGATTTTAATGGAATTATAATTTTCAAACATTATTGTTCATATAAATAAATACTAAAAACCATTTAGAAAACATGTAAATTAAAGATAATTATTTAGAATAATAAATCTTTAAAACATTTAAAACGATATTTTTTTAAAAGAGCTTTTAACAAAATGAGAGACTCTTGAATATAAATAATTGTGAAATAACATTTAATCAGAACTCTATAATATCATGAGAATAAAGGGATTCATGATATAGTATGTCAAAGGATAGCATATACACCATATAAGAGTGAATTGGTTCATAACAACAATGAAGTCTCAATGGAAATGTAAATTGAGATGAAATCCATTATAAAATGGTATCCTTAAATTCAGGATTAACCAATCACATAATTATGTGTGAGAAATATAAATACACCCAATATAAGTGGATATTAAGTGTGAAACAATCAGAGGTCATTAAAACATTTTCAAAGATGACATGTTCAAGAAGTACAAGTTGAACCCAAAGAAATCGAAATTGGGTTAAGACATTCCCCTGTAAAAATTCGACAACCTAACGGTGTCACTTTAAAATTCAGAAAATGAGATGATGAGACAAAAGGGTATCTAATAACTTGGAAATAAATTTTACATCAATAAGGATATATAAGAACATGTCCCAAGATAATAATATGTAATTTAAAAGACATAACAAAAGATGTCTTTTAAAAAGAGGAGGGTGAAAGGTTCCCTTACTGATTTGGGTAAAATTCGAAACATACACCCCATGAAAGAAGGATTATACAACATTGATGTAAATACCCAAACAATAATGTATATTACTCAATGAGTAGAATAATTGGCAGTACATACACCACTCAAATTTAATGGTGGAAAATGTATCATAAATCTCACGGGAATAAAAGTGTGATGAAAAATCCCTTACGAAAACTCGGCAGCCTAACGACGCCACTTAAAACATCAAAAAATGTGTTTATGAGATCAAATAGGGATTCTCTTAATATGAACATAAAAACTACAGAATGAGGAATATAAAATAACATCCCTAAACATAATAAATATGAGCTTAAAAGAAATGTCATTAAAGGGTGTACTAAAAAAGAAATACACAGGTAGGATCCCTTACCTCATGTCTGAATTGTCTTGTTTGTTTCTTTATATTCTTGAATAATAAACTTTGGTCAAATTATAATTTCTTAAGGACCTCTTTTTATGATTATTATTCAGTTAATATCACATGTTATATTAATTGGTTAATAATGTTAGTTCACATCAGAGGTTTTTGTCGATGTTCGGTACATGAGTCAAAATTGAACTTGTAGGAAAAGAATATTCCATGTAGTTATAAGTACATCATATCCAGAATAGTATTAATGATTTAAATATCATACATATTGTAACACCCGATATTTTTATGAGTAATATTTTTTCTTTTTTATATATCATCAAAGGAATCTTTCACTACATACTAGATTGGATTACTTTACACGCAATCACGACCTTCCTCGATAGCTTGCGTCGTACGCAATACCGAGTTTCACTAAACAACGATATGCTATTAAAATATTATTAAAAATAGCCGTTATGAATAGTAATGACCACTTTTTGAAATTTTATAAATTTTATTTTTTAAAATGGACTTCATTTTTGGATTCGGAATAACGAAATTAGCCTAGGGTGAAATTTTGGTATTTTTCTGAAAACTTTCAATTTTTGATGAATAGTGAAACCACTAAGTGGTAGGTTAAAAACTGAATTTTGCATAAAACATAATTTTACCGCTTCTGTGAATGGAATTTCGAAAATCCGACAGACACGGTTGATATCAGTAAGTAAAATGTGGTTCAATGAGATAAAAATAATTTTTTGGTGAATAGTAACTTTTTACTTTTTTTACCGCGGTTAATAGTAAATAGGGTAACTAAGGGTAAATATGATATTACTATTACCCTTACACATGTCCTAATTCTATTGTATAAGTGTAATTCGACCAAAAACAACCTTATGAATAAAATATGACCATTTAGGCCCACTTGGGTTAGATTAGGACATTTATTATTAATTTATTTAAAGAAGGGTTAAAATAGTTAAAATCAAAGTTTAATAAGTAAATAATTTTTAATATGGGGTTATAAATAAGATAAATTCGACTATAAATATTCATTAGAAAGATAAAAATATTTCCTACATAATGGTATTTTATTTATAATTTTTATACATTAAATAATTTAATTTATTTATGACACAATTATGATGCAGTAATTATCTTATTTATGAAATATTGACATAATTGATGTTATAGACACCAAAAAAATGTAATTTGAGACTTTTTTATGAATTACACAAATTTTCTAGGTTACTATGATATATTAGTGTTGATTTAATCAACTTGGTTTGAACATATAATTCTGTTATGACTTTCACAAAAATCATATATCAAATAGTGTCAAAATTGACACAAAATAGTTTTTAAATAAAATATTATATTATTAATTGTTATTTTATTCCTAAAAAATCTAAGGTTCGGCCAAATGACTTAGATAAGGATATATATAATAATAATAAACAATTTGGGGTTCGTTTGGCATGTTATAGTAAGTGAATTAACCATATAGTGAAAGAAAACAAAAAGACATGGTAAAAGTTAAATTATTTAACTTAGAGTTAAATATAATTGATAAGGTTAAAATAATACCCTAAACTTGTCTAAATCCTATTGGTTGATAGGATTGAGACCCTTCCCCACTTTAGCTTCGAAATAAGACCCTTTGGAACCATTATAAACCGATTTTGACTTTAATATAAAATAATATTTTGAGATATTCCTAAGGTGCCCCTCTCCTCCCTTATAAAAGGGCACCTCCTCCCCCTCATCACACCAATTTGAGCACTCAAGCTCGGCCAACCCCTGCCAAAATCCCTTCTCCACATCCCTAGAATAATCCTAGAGGTCCTGGTCTTCTTCAAAGACCAATATTAGTTCCCTAAGTGGAGGATTCAAAGAGGCATTTCGAAGAAGAGGAGGTTCGGACACTTACGAAGCAAATCGGACCTAAGGTAAGAGAAAATACCACAATCTCATTTTTATCCGAGATTGTTTATTCGTAAGTATTTACTGGGGTGTATTTTATCATCCACATCCATGTTCCTTCAATATGTAATATTGTTTCCATCCACTTACAATAGTTTAAATCCAATATTACCCTTCGGTGAGTTTTTAGTAAAGAATATGAAAGGAATCTTTTGTCGTTTTTTTTCGTACGAGGTACTTTTTGACTTTTCCGACAAAGGTACGAAGAATGTTTTTTTTTTACTTATACGGCATGTATGGATTTTTAAAACATTATTTCCAAGAAGATTCCTTTACAAGTTTTCAAGTTTATTTTTAATCAACTTCTTTTATTTTAAAGTCGTATGACATGTTATGAAAGGAAAAAATGTTTTTTGAAGAAGAAAGGATATTTTCCTCAAGAATGGAGTTCAAGTGTTTTATCAAAATTATTTTCCATCTAAGATAATAAAGGGTTCTGTTTTTATCCCTATTATTACATTGATTTGATCATGTTCTGATTGAATTATTTTTATGAATTCCTTTATCTTGTATGAATTGTTTTATGATGTCATGATGTTTAAGATTCCAATTTGTATTACATGGGTTATGCAATGATGTATGATTTATGATTATGTGGCACACATAAGAAAGAATTCATTATAAGATGGGTGGGACCTATATCTCCCTCCAATGCATTGGGTAAAGATTTTATATCTCATGAGATAGACATGGCTGGAACGGAAGGTTATTTCGGTTCAGTGATACAGGACTGAAACGAGGAGTGAACTCGGTTCAGAAAGGGACTTTGTCCACTAAGATAGTCTTGGAAATGAGTCATGACTAACAATAAATGATTTTCCATGATTATGTGTGCATGCCACAAAGTTTAAAGTTTCATGTTATGACTATGGGGATCTCATTTTCACTTCTATGATTTATCCCATGTTAAGATATTATGATCTCTTTTTATTTCCTTTATTTGCCCTTGCTGAGCATTTGAGCTCACCCTTTTATGTTTTCTTTTCCCCAGGTCAGGAAGATGGATATTAAGTAAAATATGCTAAAAGGGACCCTAGATATGATGAAATAAATGGGAGACACTGTAGAAGATTTATGAACCAGTTGTTTATGTTTCCCAGTTTCTAAAGACACTATACCTATACGGTCCTTTGTGGTTTTGTCATATGTTGTAATATGTGTGCTTCAATTTTGAAGTATTAACAATGTATGTAAAGTATGGGTCATTATAGTTGTTATCAAAGGAAAGGTATAGTCATCCTTTGGAAACTAAGATGTGAAAGCCTTAGTAAGAACCCTAAGGATAAGTCTAAGCATAGAACACAATCTTAGTGTTTTAGAAATGGCCATGAATACCCTAGGATAAAACCTTAAGTGTGAAATTTTATCCATTATTATGTGGTTTTCCTATTATAATTAGTGTTGCTCACACTATTCTTCTTGGTTTTAGTCAATGGCTGGAACCCGAAGGAACCGTGTTAATGCGGAATGCGATGGGCAATGCAATGATTGTCCCCCTGAGCAACCAAACGATATGGGAGCTGGAATGAAAAATCTTGTAGCCATGCTCACACAACATTCTCAAGCTATGAATCATGCAGGACTTCCAAACGAGCAAAGGAAGGAGCAACATTCTGTTTAATCCTTCATGAGGCAGCGTCCACCTTCTTTCAGTGGGTCTACTGATCCATTAGTTGCTGAACAATGGATTAGTACTACTGAAAAGATATTTTCATTTCTTCAATGTTCTGAACATGATAAAGTCATCCTAGCAGTGTATCGTTTGGAAGGAGATGCTGATCAATGGTGGAATCTTATTAAGAATACGAGGCAAAGGGATGAAATTGAGTCTATGGAATGGGACGAGTTCAAGAACTTATTTTTCAATAAGTACTTCCCTCGTATTCTCCGAACAAAGTTGGAGAAAGAGTTTCTTGAACTGAAGCAAAGGGATGATGAATCGGTTGGTACCTATGAAGCAAATTTTACAAGACTTGAAAGGTACGCTTCTGGTATTATTATCCAACCTGAGAGTAAGATCGATCGATTCTTTAGTGGCTTAAAACCAAGTCTTCGAAGGGCGTTAGCCATAAGGGACTTCAATAGCTACGAGGAAATCGTTCGATGTGCTCTCAAAGTCGAGATGGAGATTAGAGTAACCCATCAGTCACATGGGTTTGATAAGAAGAGGAATATGGAATTCAAAGGAAAATCTAAAGAGCACACTGAAAAGAAGATGAACTTTCCCTTATGCTCAATGTGTGGAAAGAAACATGGAGGGAGTTGTCGTAAAGGGACAAGTAAATGTTTTAAATGTGGAAAGGAAGGTCATCGGGCATTTGAATGCTGTGATAATGGGAAGAAGATGTCTAATGATGCAAACAAAGGAAGGGATACACAGAATGAACCTACTACACTTCAATGTTTCAAGTTCAAGGAGATGGGGCATTATTCCAATCAATGCCCAAATCCAAGGGTTGATGATGATGGTCGACGTCAACAAATTCTTAAGGCTAAAGACAAAGGAAAGTCACATGCAATTTCTATCAGTGATGTGGAGTACGATAATGAAGTGGTGAAAGGTACACTTACTATCCACTATAAAGTAGAAAATGTTTTATTTGATTCTAGATCAACCCACTCTTTTATTTCTGAAAATTTTTCTAAGGGTATCATCGTACTACCTCAACAATTAGATGTTGAGTTATCTGTGACAACACCTAATGGCACAACAGTCGCATCAAAAGTTTATAATTCTTCTCCAATCAAAGTTTTTGGGAATGTGCTTCCTGCAAATCTTGTGATCCTTCCTTTAGTGGAATTTGATGTGATTCTTGGCATGGATTGGCTTTCTCTACATGGAGCTCATATCAATTGCCAAAGAAGGGAAGTCACATTTCATATTCCAGATCAATCTAAGATCGTCTATCAATGCAAGGATGAACATAACCTTCCAGTGGAAATTTCTTCCATCTTATGGGTATTGATTCCACTAAATGAAGGTTATTTATCTCAAATGGTTGGTGATAAACTCACGATTAAGAATATTCCCATTGTACGGGAGTTTGATGATGTATTTCTAGAGGAATTACTGGGTCTTCCACCAAATCGTGAAGTTGAGTTTTCAATGGAACTCGTACCGGGCGCTTTGCCAATTTCAAAGACACCTTATAGAATGGCCCCAATTGAGTTGCAGGAATTGAAGAAGCAACTCCAATAGAATCTTGATAAGGGATTCATACGCCCTAGTGCGTCACCTTGGGGAGCACCTGTTCTATTTGTTAAGAAGAAAGATGGATCAATGAGACACTGCATTGATTATCGAGAACTTAACAAGATCACTATCAAGAACAAATATCCTCTCCCATGCATTGATGACTTATTTGACCAACTACGCGGAGCTCAATACTTTTCCAAGATTGATCTTCGTTCTGGGTATCATCAATTAAGGTTTAAAAGGGAGGATATACCAAATACGGCTTTCCGTACATGGTATGGACACTATGAATTTATAGTGATGCCATTTGGTCTTACTAATGCCCCTGCTATCTTCATGGATCTAATGAATAGAGTCTTTAGAGACTATCTTGATCAATTTGTGGTAGTTTTTATAAACGATATTCTTGTCTATTCAAAGAGCAAGGAAGAGCATGAAGATCACTTGAGAATTATATTGAAGACCCTGAGAAAGGAGAAGCTTTATTCCAAATTTACCAAGTGTGAATTTTGGCTTAAAAAAGTTGCATTTTTTGGTCACATAATCTCAAAAGAGGGGATATCTGTGGATCCAGCAAAAACAGAGGTTATCGAAAGATGGTCAAGACCAACAACAGTAACTGAGATCCGATGTTTTCTTGGTTTGGCTGGATATTATCGACATTTTGTAAAGGATTTTTCACGATTATCTAATCCACTCACCAAGTTGACTCGGAAAGGAGTTACGTTTGTTTGGACAGAGGAATGTGAAGAGAATTTTAAGGAGTTGAAAAGAAGGTTATCCAGTGCACCTGTGCTCACACTGCCTTGTAGTGGAGAAAGGTTTGTGATCTACAGTGATGCATCCAAGAAGGGATTGGGGTGTGTTCTTATGCAAAATGATATGGTGATAGCTTATGCCTCACGACAGTTGAAAATCCATGAGAAAAATTACCCAACTCATGATTTGGAGTTGGCTGCGGTAATCTTTGCATTAAAAATTTGGAGGCATTACCTTTATGGTGAAAGGTGTGATATTTATACTGATCTTAAAAGTTTAAAGTATATTTTCACACAAAAGGAGCTGAATATGCGTCAAAGAAGATGGTTGGAGTGGATTAAGGATTACGACTGCTCAATCCATTACCACCCTGGGAAAGCAAACAAGGTGGAAGATGCATTAAGTCGACAAGACCATGCTAGTTTATCCATGATGAGGATCATAAAGGATCCAATATTTATGTATTTACAAAGGATGGATCTTGGAATTATAATGGAAGGGGAAAAATCTTATCTTTCTCAAATGAATGTTCAACCATCTATACATGCGAAGATTAAGGAGGCACAGAAAGAAGATGTCGAGTTACAATAGAAGGTGAGAAATGTTCCTGAATTCAACCTTGATTGTGATGGGATAATAAGGTTCAGGAATCGGGTTTGTGTTCCTCCCATCCCCGAATTAAAGAAGGAGCTACTGGATGAGGCTCATAGTTCTTCATTCTCTATTCATCCTGGAAGCACGAAGATGTATAGGGACCTGAAAGAGTACTTCTGGTGGGATGGCATGAAAAGAGATGTTGCTGAATATGTCTCTCGATGCTTGGTTTGTCAACAAGTTAAAGCTGAGAGACAGAAGTCTAAGGGGATGTTACAACCATTACCCATACCCGAATGGAAATGGGAAAACTTCACTATGGACTTTGTCACAGGACTTCCTAAAACATCCAAAGGCAATAATGCTATTTGGGTCATAGTTGATCGTCTTACAAAGTCTGCACACTTCATTGCTATTAGAGAGGATTTCTCTCTAGATCAGCTTGCCAGGATATATGTAAAGGAAGTGGTAAGATTGCATGGAGTACCACTTTCTATTATATCTGATCGGGATTCGAGATTTACCTCGAAGTTCTGGCGATGTCTTCAGCATACTCTGGATACAGAGTTGAGTTTCAGCACTGCTTATCATCCCCAGACAGACGGTCATTCTGAGAGAAAAATTCAAACCCTAGAAGATATGTTGAGAGCTTGCTCTATGGATTTCAAAGGAGGTTGGGATCAACACCTACCTTTGGTGGAATTTTCTTATAATAATAGCTTTCACTCCAGTATTTAGATGGCTCCTTATGAAGCTCTCTATGGAAAGAAATGCAGGACTCCAACTTGCTGGGATGAAGTTGGGGAAAGAAAGCTGTTAGGACCTGATCTCGTTGATGAAATGGCAGAAAAGGTTAGATCTATTCAACAACACATAAGAGCAGCTCAGAGTCGACAGAAAAGTTATGCCGACAACCGAAGAAAAGACCTAGAGTTTGAAGTGGGTGATAAAGTGTTCTTACGAATATCTCCCTGTAAGAGGGTTATGAGATTTGGAAAGAAGGGGAAGTTGAGCCCTAGATATATCGGTCCTTTCGAAATACTGGATCGTGTTGGGAAGGTAGCTTACCAATTGGCGCTTCCACCGAATCTCTCTCAAGTTCATGATGTGTTCCATGTATCTCTCCTCAGAAAGTACATACCTGATCCTTCACATGTACTCAGCTCAGATGTTGTACCGCTGGAGCAAGATCTTTCTTATGAAGAACAGCCGATAGAGATTCTGGATCGTAGAGAAAAAGTCCTACGAAACAAGACCACTCGATTGGTGAAAGTTTTATGGAGGAACCACCAACTTGAAGAAGCTACATGGGAGCTTGAGGATATGATGAGGGAGAAGTATCCTCATCTGTTTGTTACAAAGTAACGAATTTCGAGGGCGAAATTCTTTTTAAGGGGGGTAGAATGTAACACCCGAGATTTTTATGAGTAATATTTTGTTTTTTTTATATATCATCAAAGGAATCTTTCACTACATACTATCTTGGCTTACTTTACACGCAATCACGACCTTCCTCGATAGCTTGCGTCGTACGCAATACCGAGTTTCACTAAACCACTATATGCTATTAAAATATTATTAAAACTAGCCGTTATGAATAGTAATAACCACTTTTTGAAATTTTATAAATTTTATTTTTTAAAATGGACTTCATTTTTGGATTCGGAATACCGAAATTAGCCTAGGGTGAAATTTTGGTATTTTTCTGAAAACATTCAATTTTTGATGAATAGTGAAACCACTAAGTGGTAGGTTAAAAACTGAATTTTGCATAAAACTTAATTTTACCGCTTCTGTGAATGGAATTTCGAAAATCCGACAGACACGGTTGATATCAGTAAGTAAAATGTGGTTCAATGAGATAAAAATAATTTTTCGGTGAATAGTAACTTTTTCCTTTTTTTACCGCGGTTAATAGTAAATAGGGTAACTAAGGGTAAATATGATATTACTATTACCCTAACACATGTCCTAATTCTATTGGATAAGTGAAATTCGACCAAAAACAACCTTATGAATAAAATATGACCATTTAGGCCCACTTGGGTTAGATTAGGACATTTATTATTAATTTATTTAAAGAAGGGTTAAAATAGTTAAAATCAAAGTTTAATAAGTAAATAATTTTTAAAATGGGGTTATACATAAGATAAATTCGACTATAAATATTCATTAGAAATCTAAAAAGATTTACTACATAATGGTATTTTATTTATAATTTTTAGACATTAAATAAATTAATTTATTTATGACACAATTATGATGCAGTAATTATCTTATTTATGAAATATTGACATAATTGATGTTATAAACACCAAAATAAATGTAATTTGAGACTTTTTTATGAATTACACAAATTTTCTAGGTTACTATGATATATTAGTGTTGATTTAATCAACTTGGTTTGAACATATAATTCTGTTATGACTTTCACAAAAATCATATATCAAATAGTGTCAAAATTGACACAAAATAGTTATTAAATAAAATATTATATTATTAATTGTTATTTTATTCCTAAAAAATCTAAGGTTCGGCCAAATGACATAGATAAGGATATATATATTAATAATAAACAATTTGGGGTTCGTTTGGCATGTTATAGTAAGTGTATTAACCATATAGTAAAAGAAAACAAAAAGACATGGTAAAAGTTAAATTATTTAACTTAGAGTTAAATCTAATTGATAAGGTTAAAATAATACCCTAAACTTGTCTAAATCCTATTGGTTGATAGGATTTCGACCCTTCTCCACTTTAGCTTCGAAATAAGACCCTTTGGAACCATTATAAACCTATTTTGACTTTAATATAAAATAATATTTTGAGATATTCCTAAGGTGCCCCTCTCCTCCCTTATAAAAGGGCACCTCCTCCCCCTCCTCCTCACACCAATTTGAGCACTCAATCTCGGCCAACCCCTGCCAAAATCCCTTCTCCACTTCCCTAGAATAATACTAGAGGTCTTGGTATTCTTCAAAGACCAATCTTAGTTCCCTAAGTGGAGGATTCAAAGAGGTGTTTCGAAGAAGAGGAGGTTCGGACACTTACGAAGCAAATCAGACCTAAGGTAAGGGAAAATACCACAATCTCGTTTTTATCCGAGATTGTTTATTCGTAAGTATTTACTGGGGTGTATTTTATCATCCACATCCATGTTCCCTCAATATGTAATATTTTTTCCATCCACTTACAATAGTTTAAATCCAATTTTACCCTTCGGTGAGTTTTTAGTAAAGAATATGAAAGGAATCTTTTGTCGTTTTTTTTTCGTACGAGGTGCTTTTTGACTTTTCCGACAAAGGTACGAAGAATGTTTTTTTTAACTTATACGGCATGTATGGATTTTTAAAACATTATTTCCAAGAAGATTACTTTACATGTTTTCAAGTTTATTTTTAATCAACTTCTTTTATTTTAAAGTTGTATGACATGTTATGAAAGGAAAAAATGTTTTTTGAAGAATAAATGATATTTTCCTCAAGAATGGAGTTCAAGTGTTTTATCAAAATTATTGTCCATATAAGATAATAAAGGGTTCTGTTTTTATCCCTATTATTACATTGATTTGATCATGTTGTGATTGAATTATTTTTATGAATTCCTTTATCTTGTATGAATTGTTTTATGATGTCATGATGTTTAAGATTCCAATTTGTATTTCATGGGTTATGCAATGATGTATGATTTATGATTATGTGGCACACATAAGAAAGGATTCATTATAAGATGGGTGGGAACTATATCTCCCTCCAATGCATTGGGTAAAGATTTTATATCTCATGAGATAGACATGGCTGGAACGGAAGGTTATTTCGGTTCAGTGATACAGGACTGAAACAAGGAGTGAACTCGGTTCCGAAAGGGACTTTGTCCACTAAGATAATCTTGGCAATGAGTCATGACTAACAAGAAATGATTTTCCATGATTATGTGTGCATGCCACAAAGTTTAAAGTTTCATGTTATGACTACGGGGATCTCATTTTCACTTCTATGATTTATTCCATGTTAAGATATTATGATCCCTTTTGCAGGTTATGATTTTCAAAAAGATATGATATGATTTTTATTTCCTTTATTTGCCCTTGCTGAGCATTTGAGCTCACCCTTTTATGTTTTCTTTTCCCCAGGTCAGGAAGATGGATATTAAGTAAAATATGCTAAAAGGGACCCTAGATATGATGAAATAAATGGGAGACACTCTAGAAGATTTATGAACCAGTTGTTTATGTTTCCCAGTTTCTAAAGACACTATACCTATACGGTTCTTTGTGGTTTTGTCATATGTTGTAATAGGTGTGATTCAATTTTGAAGTATTAACAATGTATGTAAAGTATGGGTCATTATACATATCCAGTATATATTCATTTTATACTATTCCATAACATTTTTATATAAAAAATGAAAAGCACCGTTCATGGAGACGGTAGGTCGTACGTACGCATGAACACTACTTTCCTTTTTATTGTCATATAAATGGAATTAAAGCTAAAAGAGAGATATATATTATAATTCCAGAATTTTATCCATAATTTAGATTTAATATATGACATACATATCGATTATATATATATGTAACATCCCAAGTAAGTAATTAATAATATATATTTTTATCTATGTCTATTAATGATAAAAATAGTTTTTTAGAGGCTTAAAATGAAAATAAATACAATCTTATGCATGGAATACACTAATATTCTTAAAACATTGTTTTACTGTCTTTTGATGGCAAACCATTTTTAAATCTATATTTTGACAATTTTATAAGCTATGTTTGTCAAAATAAACTTATTCTTTATGATTGGGACATCAAAATTTACTTTGTGTGAATTTTTGGTATTTTTCCGATAAAGTTCATTTTTTAATGAATAGTGAAAAATGTTGTATTTTAATTCAAAACCTCTTTTTAATCTAATTTATTTATATGATTAGATTATCTTTTGAATTGGTTTTTAAGTGAAATTAGAATATATTTTTACCATTTTATCCCATGGTGGTCGTTGGAATCATTTTTACTATGAAATTGGACTTAAACTAGTGTCAATATTTTGATACTTATTGTTTCATAAAAACACGCTATTTGTCATGACTGCGGGAATTAATTATTAAATTAATTAATGCATCTTATATGTTTTGAATTTTTTAAAATAGACAACATTTTTGAATTTGGAATATCAAATATACCATAGGGTGAATTTTTGGTATTTTTCTGAAAAACTTCAATTTTTGATGAATAGTGAAACCACTAAGTGGTACTTATAAAAACTGATTTTTCGTTTAAATGGAATTTTACCACTTATGTGTTTTGAATTTCAAAAACCCGACATACATGGTTGTCATTAAGATTTAAAATGTGGTTCAATGAGATTAAAATAATTTTTTGGTGAATAGTAACTCTTAAGTTCTTAATCGTGATTAGAGGTAATTAGTGTAGTTTAAGGTAAAAATAATTTTTTAATAATATGTGATGAGCTTGACACATGTCCTACCCTTATTTGATGTGTCATGGCCGACCAAGAAAATCCATGGGTCATCTTGGGGACCCAATAGATCCACTTTGGTTTGGAAATGACATAAATATCTTTTTATTTAATGATAAAGTAAAAATGACACAAACATGATATGTTTTACTAAAAAAAATTTTACATGGGGTTATAAAGATCAGATTTTTGATTATAAATATTCATTGGAAAGCGAAAAATATTTCCTACATCATAGTATTTTTTTTTATAATTTTTAGACTTTAAATAAATTAAATTATTTATGACATCATGATAATGCAGCGATGACCTCATTATTTAACGATTTAATTAAAATGGAATGATAATGTAAAATCTAAGACCTACACATGGCCAAAACCAATTGGATGGGTGGATTTCTAACCCTTATCACCTTATCCTAGAAATACATCATTGTGGGGCCTTATATTTGTTATCAGAGGTCGGTTTAGATAACGTTAGGATTTAGAATTCTATTAAAAGATTATCCAAAAATATTTTTTTTTTGAAATGATATAACATTTGAAGATTACCATGTTGCTTCATCTAATACATGTTTGTTCAGAATGGTTTTCCGCAGTGGAAATAGGGAAGCAGTGCTAGGAAGGCATACAAAAGGAAATAACCTTCCGAATCAGCATCCTGAGATGGTCAGAATTGGAACTGAACAGTTTGTTGTAGTAATGGCGCAGTTGACTAAAGCGATAAATGGTGGTGGTACCCATGCACGAGATCAGTCAGATCTACCGCAGAGGAACATGTCAGTTGTGGAACATTTCATGGGGCTACATCCCCCATCATTCAGAGGATCATCTGACCCTGTGTTAGCTGAAGGGTTGATTAAAGCACTGGAGACGATTTTCGATGTCATGGGGTGTTCAGATAATCAAATGGTTAGTCTTGCTATTTACCGTTTGGAGGGTGAGGCAGATCAGTGGGGGTCGATGGTTAAAAATATCAGGGACGCTGATGAGATTGATTCTCTCGACTGGGATGAATTCAAAGGTATGTTTCTTGAGAAGTATTTTCCTAAGTCTTTTCGACTTAGGATGGAAAAGAAATTCTTGGAATTGAGGCAAGAGGAAGACTCAGTGGCCGCCTATGAAGAAAGGTTCACTCGATTGGCAAGGTATGCTCCAAATTTTATCCGAGACCTTGATAGTAAAATCAATCATTTTTACTCAGGATTAAAGCCAAAATATCGAAGGTCATTAGCTTCTCGTGAGTTTAAAAGTTATGAAAAGCTTGTTTGATGTGCTGAGAAGGTGGAAATGGAGTTTGCCGATGATCAAGTGTTCTATAACAACCAACAGAAGAAGAGACCAAGGTGGCAGGAGAAAGGTAATAATTCTTCAAACAAGTCTGATGGTAAGAAAAATAAGTTTCCAGTTTTTTATAAATGTGGAAAAAGGAATGCTGGGGAATATCTTCTGAATTCTGGAAAGTGCTACTGATGTGGTAAGATGGGACATAAGGCTCGTGATTACACTGACAAAGATCTGGGTGATGGTAAGATCAAATTTGATTTACAGTTAGTGAAATGTTATAAGTGCAATGAGATGGGTCACTATGCAAATGAGTGTCTGACAAAGAGCTTGAGTGATGGGAACCAGTTAGACTACAAGCATAAAGGGGTGGTTAAATCCTTTGCAACTACTTCAGCAGATGTCGGGCCATCAAATGAAGTTGTATCAGGTAATTTGTTTGTTTTTTCAGATTATTCTAGTGTGTTGTTTGATTCAGGGTCTACACATTCTTTCATCTCTGAAAACTTTTCTAGTAAAATGGGAATACCATCTCAAGAAATGACTCCTGAACTTCTGGTAAAAACACTTGGGGGAAATGTTGAGGCAAAAAGAATTTATAAGAATCTTCCTATCCTTATCTATGGAAAGAACTTACTTTCAAACCTTATTGTTCTACCTCTAGTAGAGTTTTATGTTATCCTGGGTATGGATTGTCTCTCTATTTAGCATGCTAAGATTGAATGTATAGCAAAAGAAGTTTCTTTTCAGAAAGACTTTCATTTTGTGTACAAGAATGAACCCTTACTATTGATAACTTATCAAGAGGCCAAGAAACTTGTAAAAGATGGAAATGAATGTTACCTTGCACACATTGTTGAAAATAAAGGAACTATTCAGATTAATGATGTGCCAGTGGTAAATGAGTATCCTGATGTTTTTCCTGATGAGTTGCCTGGAATAATACCAGATCGGGAAGTTGAGTTTACTGTTGACTTAGTTCCTGATGCTAAGCCAATTTCAAAACCCCTTATCGAATGGCTAAAATTAAACTTTTAGAGTTGAAGGAGCAATTGCAAGATTTATTAGAGAAAGGTTTCATTCGACCTAGCACATCACCATGGGGTGCACCTGTTTTATTTGTTAAAAAGAAAGATGGTTCTATGAGACTTTTCATTGATTATAGATCCTTGAATAACATCACTGTTAAGAACAAATATCCATTTCCTCATATCGATGATTTGTTTGATCAGCTACAAGGAGCTCAGTATTTTTCAATGATTGACATGAGATCGGGGTACCATCAGCTAAAGGTAAAGGAAGCAGATGTTCCGAAGACTGCGTTTCGTACAAGATATGACAATTATGAATTTGTAGTAATGCCTTTTGGGCTGACCAATGCACCTGCTGTATTCATGGACTAAATGAATAGAATTTTCCATGAGTTATTGGATAAGTTTGTGGTGGTTTTCATTGATGATATTTTGGTGTTTTCTAAAAGTAAAGAGGAGCATGAAAGACATTTAAGGGTTATCATGCAAACCATAAAAGAAAAAAAACTGTATGGAAAATTCAGCAAGTGTGAGTTTTGGTTGCAACAAATTTCTTTCCTTGGTCATATTGTTTCTAATGATGGGATAGCTATTGATCCTGCAAAAATAAAGGTTGTTGAATAATTTCCAAGACCCACAAATGTAACTGAGATACGTAGCTTCCTTGGTTTGGCAGGCTATTATCGAAGGTTTTTTAGAAATTTTTCATGGTTATCTAGTCCAATGACTAAGCTAACTCAGAAGGGTGTTAAGTTTATCTGGAAAAAAGAATGTGATGATTGTTTTCAGGAATTGAAAAGAAGATTGGTGAATGCTCCATCTTTGGCACTACCTTCCAAGAATGGTGAGTTTGTTATCTATAGTGATGATTCATTAAAAGGACTTGGTTGCGTCCTAATGCAGAATAATCAGGTAACTGCTTATGCTTCTCAATAGTTGAAAACTCATGAGGTAAATTACCCTACACATGATTTGGAATTAGCTGCTATTGTTTTTGCTTTAAAATTTTTGAGGCATCATTTGTATGGAGTAAAGTGTGAAATATATACTGATCACAAAAGTTTAAAGTATATATTCACTCAGAAAGACTTAAACATGAGATAGAGGAGATGGATGGAATTAATCAAGGATTATGACTGTACAATTCATTACCATCCAGGAAAAGCAAATAAAGTGGTTGATGCTTTGAGTCGAAAAAATAATGCTTCATTAGCAATGTTGCGTTTGGAACGTGATCCTTTGGTTAAGGATTTGATGAACCTTGGCATAGAAGTTGTTGGTGCAGGAAGATCTTCTGTTTTGTTTCAAGTATCAGTGAGATCATCTCTATCAGATGGAATCATGCAAGCACAGATGCAAGATAGTGAGTTGCAAAAAAAGGTAGACCTGGTTCAGAAAGGTAAGTTGCCTGAATTCAACATTGATAATGATTGTGTTTTGAGATTTGGGAAGAGATTGTGTGTGCCTTGTGATTCACAGTTGAAGAAAGAGTTGTTATGTGAAGCTCATAGTTCTCCGTTTTCAGTTCATCCTGGCAGTACTAATATGTACAGAGATCTGTGGGAGTATTACTGGTGGGATGGAATGAAAAGAGATATCGCTGATTTTACTGTGAAGTGTTTGACTTGTCATTAGGTTAAAGCAGAGCGGAAGTTACCGAAAGGGATGCTTTAGCCTTTACCAGTGCTAGAGTGGAAATGGGAAAATATATCCATGGACTTCGTTGTGGGATTTCCGAGGACCCCTCAAGGTAATAATGCAATCTGGGATATTGTTGATCGCTTGACCAAGTCTGCTCATTTCATTTCTATAGGAGATACTTTTTCCCTAGATCAACTTTCCCGTTTGTATCTGAAAGAGATAGTCAGGTTACATGGAGTTCCCCTCTTCATTGTATCTGACCGTGATCTCAGGTTCACTTCTAACTTTTGGAAAAGCCTTCAGAAGTCGTTGGGTACTGAATTAAATTTTAGTACATCATTTCATCCTCAATCAGACGGGAAGTCAGAACGAACAATTCAGACCATGGAAGATATGCTAAGAGCTTGTTCGATGGATTATCAGGGATGTGGGGACCAACATCTTTCTTTGGTTGAGTTTTCATATAATAATAGTTTTCATTCCAGTATACATATGGCACCATTTCAGGCATTATATGGGAAGCTGTGTCGAACTCTAGAATTCTGGGATGAAGTGGCTGAAAGGAAGTTGATGGGACCAGAATTGGTAGAAGAGATTGCAGAAAAATTTCAGCTGATTCAGAAACACATGAGAATAGCTCAGAGCAGGCAGAAGAGTTATGCGGATAACCGGAGGAAAGATCTATCTTTCGAGGTAGGTGATCATGTTTTTCTCAAAGTCTCACAATGGAAAAGTGTGATGTGATTTGGTAAGAAAGGAAAGTTGAGTCCATGGTTCATTGGACCATAAGAAATTCTGGAGAGTGTTAGATCAGTTGCATACCGAGTGGATTTACCTCCGAGTTTATCTCAGGTACACAATGTTTTTCATGTTTCGATGTTGAGAAAGTATATGCCAGATCCATCTCATGTTTTGAGTCCAGAGGTAGTTTAGCTGGAAGAGAACCTATCATATGAGGAACAACCAATCCAGATTCTTGACCATAGGGAGCAAGTGTTATGAAATAAGGTGATTAATTAGGTAAAGGTTATGTGAAAAAACCACATGATGGAAGAGGTAACATGGGAATCTGAAAATGCAATGAGGGATAAGTACCCCCATTTATTCGATAAGTAAATAAATTGCGGGGAAGAAATTTTTTAAAGGGGGGAAGGATGTAACATCCCAAGTAAGTAATGAATAATAGATATTTTTATCTATGTCTATTAATGATTAAGATAGTGTTTTAGAGGCTTAAAATGAAAATAAATACAATCTTATGCATGGAATAGACTAATATTCTTAAAAGATTGTTTTACTGTCTTTTGATGGAAAACCATTTTTAAATCTATATTTTGAAAATTTTATAAGCTATTTTTGTCAAAATAAACTTATTGTTTATGATTGGGACATCAAAATTTACTTTGTGTGAATTTTTGGTATTTTTCTAATAAAGTTCATTTTTAATGAATAGTGAAAAATGTAGTATTTTAATACAAAAACTCTTTTTAATCTAATTTATTTATATGATTAAATAATCTTTTGAATTGGTTTTGAAGTGAAATTAGAATATATTTTTACCATTTTATCCAATGGTGGTCGCTGGAATCAATTCCACTTTAAAATTGGACTTAAACTAGTGTCAATCTTTTGATACTTATTATTTCATAAAAACACGCTATTTGTCATGACAACGGGAATTAATTATTAAATTAATTAATGCATCTTATATGTTTTGAATTTTGTAAAATAGACAACATTTTTGAATTCGGAATATCAAATATATCTTAGGGTGAATTTTTGGTATTTTTCTGGAAAACTTCAATTTTTGATGAATAGTGAAACCACTAAGTGGTACTTATAAAAACTGATTTTTTGTTTAAATGAAATTTTACCACTTCTGTGTTTTGAATTTCAAAAATCCGACATACATGGTTTTCATTAATAAGTTAAATGTGGTTCCATGAGATTAAAATAATTTTTTGGTGAATAGTAACTCTTAAGTTCTTAATCGCGATTAGAGGTAATTAGTGTAGTTTATGGTAAAAATAATGTTTTAATAATATGATATGAGTTTGAAACATGTCCTACCCTTATTTTATGTGTCATGGCCGACCAAGACAATACATGGGTCAACATGGGGACCCCATGGAGCCACTTTGGTTGGGAAATGACATAAATATCTTTTTATTTAATGATAAAGTAAAAATGACACAAACATGATATGTTTTACTAAAACGATTTTAACATGGGGTTATAAAGATCAGATTTTTGTTTATAAATAGTCATTGGAAAGATAAAACGATTTCCTACATCATAGTATTTTTTTTAAAAAATTTAGACTTTAAATAAATTAAATTATTTATGACATCATGATGATGCAGCGATGACCTCATTATTTAACGATTTAAATAAAATGGAATGATAATTTAAAATCTAAGACCTACACATGGAAAAAACCTATTGGATGGGTTGATTTCGAACCCTTATCACCTTAACCTCGAAACACATCAATGTGGGACCTCTTAAATCCGAATACCATTTTAAAATAAAGTGACTTTTCTTTACCTTCCAAGAGTGCCCCTTCTCTCCTCTTATAAAAGGCCCCCAACTCTACCTCCTTACCCACACTCCCAAAGCCTTTGTCTCGGCCAAACCCTGCCCATTTTGGCTCTCCAAATCCCTCTCTTACTCCTTTAAGCCACACTTTGGGCAGAAGTCTTCCCAAGAAATCCTTTGAGCTCAAATCTAAGAGATTTACCCGATTTTAAGGTAATGTCTTCACTTGAGTCCTTTTGTTTTTTTTTTGCTTCTCCAACTCCCTAAACTCTTTTTATTCTTTTCTTTTGTAACAACTCCAGTATCCTCAATATACTAGTATGTTTTTATAATAAGGATTCTAGCTACACCTACACACACCTACATCTAATGGTTAAAGGACATACTGTTTCCGTGGATGGTGAATTTATGCCTCCCAAAACGATAATTGTTCAACATTCATTTAACACCTTCAAATGTGGCCATTAAGATGTCACTATATTTATATATGATATATAATATGTTTATGTTTTTCTTAAGCTTCTGTATTTTTCATTTTGGGAATACCTTTATGGTTTCCGTTATGGGTAAACACGATATCTTCATTTAAGGAAGTGCGGACTACCGCCCCCTCAAAGTGATTTGATTCGTTAAATACCATATGTGGGACGTATAAAGGATGGAAATATGATATTATATATGATATTACACTGGAATAATAATATACCATTATATCATAATGATTCCATTCTATAAAATAAGAAATAGAAATGAAAGTAGCGTTCATGCGTACGTACGGCTTACCGTCTCCATGAACAGTGCATTTCATTTCTTACCACTAAATGATTATGTAATATTATAAATGCATGCATGTACTAGATATATATGAAATATATGATAACTATATCATGAATACCATTATGGATATAATGGATACATGAACAAATTGTAATTATAAAGGGTTTATTTTTTACTCAAGTACCTATGATCGTTAAAACGACCGTTATTAACTAAAATATTTACATAGTGTTCATGACATTGAAATAAGTAATATAAATGGAATAATGAACTTGAAAAAGGTTCTTAAACAAGTAGAAATTAACTCTAGTTTATTATTCCGGAGAATAAATAATGACCGAGTCAAGTCGGACCCGTGGTATGGGACTTCGTCTCAATCTCCTTTTATTGAGGAATATTTTGTTTTATACACAACCTTATTTTATATGGTGTATAAACCCCTTATACTTTTACATTTATTCAAAAGGAATCTTTTTTTTATCCGATGCGTTTACTAAACAACAAAAGGGAATGTTTTTGTCGTACGTATGCGGCGATAACGACTTCTCTGCCGCCGTTACGATTATTTGAGTTTTGGCTTCCTCTACAAGCCACACCTTTTTTTTAAAAGAAAAATAAATACCATGTTTTAATTTTCTTTTATTTTGGTATTGAAAATTGTTTTCATAATGTTTTTATATCAATGTGTTCTATTGATATCTTGTGATTGAAAGGTGGAAATGTTATGTTTCCTTTATGCATGTTTTATGTGATATGATTATGTTAAGGTTCTTGGGCATTATTATGAAGACAGGGGGTTTCGTGATAAACTAAGGGAGGGTGAGCCCGATATAGCTCTCCAATGCATTGGGTAACGTGAAGTAGTGAAACTTTAAGGTTTCTCCAAATAGATTTAGGGAATATACTGTGATGGGTATTCCAAACGTAACCAAGAGGGTTACTCCCTACGTAAGAAAGTTATGAATGCCTCAAGTTACCTTTATGTCTTATGATTTCTATGATTTATTCGTGATTTGATGAGGTATGTTAAAATGCTTATGTTTTATGGGTAAAGTATGATTTCATTCTTATGTATATATGTACCCATGTTTCCTTTCCATATATTTATATCCCTTACTGAGCTTTTTATGGTTATCCCATGTTTTTTTGAAATGTTTTTCACAGGTTAAGGGAAAGGTACATGATATGATGATAGTGTCAAGGAAGTGTCAAGAAAGAATCCATGTTTTATTTTAAATATGTTTCCATTGATGGGAAAGAATAATACTATCTTTAAGTAACCACTTTGTTTATATGTGGAATGTAATGCATGTTTTATGATCTAATTCTCTAAAACTCTAAACCCGAAAAAATCCTCAATTTGTAATCTTGTAATAACTCAAGATTAAGTAAGGTATAAAGATGGGGCCTTATAATATGTACTTATAATAGTACATAACATTTGAAGATAAGAAATTAAATGTATCGTTCATGGAGATGGTAAGTCGTATGTATGCATGAATGCTACATTCATTTCTTTGCCACA
The DNA here is from genome assembly GCA_963277665.1 of Viscum album. Lineage (NCBI taxonomy): Eukaryota > Viridiplantae > Streptophyta > Magnoliopsida > Santalales > Viscaceae > Viscum > Viscum album. The sequence goes on from OY728159.1 coordinate 1,220,413,071, forward strand.
TTAATGGTATCAAAACAAAATGAGAGAGATATATATATATTATAAATCCAGTATAATATATTTTTCATATAGATAAAATAAGTTCATCAATTTAATTCTTTATACATTCCATGTATTTCATGAACGAGTCACATCACTTGAGGGGGTGGTAGTACACACTTCCATAAATGAAATTTTCGCATTTGCACAACATGCAAATCATAAAGGTATGCATTAAATATAAAATACAGAAGCATATAGAGGAAATAAATATAATATATATAATAAATATAGTTCCATCATAATAACCACCATGAGAGGTGGTAGGAGAAGATATAACAATCATCGGTTGGTGAGGCAGTAATTCGCCATCCACAGAAATAGTATGTTCTTTAACCATTAGACGGAGGTGTGTGTTAGTGTTACTCGAATCCTTCTCATAAAAAAATCCAGGTATATTTAAGATACTATTTTTGTTACAAAATAAAGAAATAAAAAATGTGTAGGGGGTTGGAGAAGAAAAATAAAGCAAAAGAACACAAGTGAATACATTACCTTTAAATTGGGTAACTCCTCTTGGTTTGAGATCAATGGATTCCTTGGAAAAACTTCTGCCCAAAGTGAGGCTTCTAGGAGTAAGAGAGGTATGTGGAGAGACAAAATGAGAAGAGTTTGGATGAGCCAAAGGCTTGAGAGGTGTGGGTAAAGAGGCAGAGGTGGGGGCCTTTTATAAGAGGAGAGGCACTCTTGGAATGTTATAAGATGTTACATTATTATAAAATGATTTTCAGATTTTAAATGTCCCAATATTATATATTTCTAGAATAAGGTGATAAGAGTTCAAAATACACCCATGCAATAGGTTTTTGACAAGTGTAGGTCTTAGATTCTACATTATCTTTTCATTTTATTTAAATCGGTAAATAATGAGGTAATCGCTGCATCATCATGGTGTCATAATTAATTTAATTTATATTATGTATAAAAATTATAAAAAAAATATCATCATGATTGAAATATTTTTATATTTCTAATGAATATTTATAGTAAAAAATATGACTTGTATAACCCCCTGTAAAAATTGTTTTAGTAAAACAATACATGTTTGTGACATTTTTATTTTAACTTTAAATGAAAAGTTATTAATGTCAATTTCATACCCATGTGGCTCCATGGGGTCCCCAAGTTAACCCATGGATTTATTTTGTTTGGCCATGACTCATCCAATAAGTTTAGGACATGTGTCAAGGTTATTTCATATTATTATAACATTATCTTTACCATAAATTATACTAATTACATTTAATCGCGATTAAAAAAACATAAATGTTACTATTCACCAAAAAAATATTTTCATCCCATTGAACCAAATTTTACATCCTAATGACAACCATGTATGTCAGATTTTTGAATTTCAAATCATAGAGGTTGTAAAATTCTATTTAAACAAAAAATCAGTTTTTTAACTTCCACTTAGTGGTTTCACTATTCATCAAAAATTGATGTTTTTCAGAAAAATACCGAAAATTCACCCTAAGCTATATTTAATATTCCTAATTCAAAAAATATGTCTATTTTATAAAATTAAAAACATATAAGTTGCATTAATCAATTTAATAATTAATTCTCGTTGTCAAAACAAATAGCGTGTTTTTAAGAAACAAAATATATTAAAATATTCACACTAGTTTAAGTCCAATTTCAGAGTGAAATTAATTCCAATGACCACCATTGGATTAAATGGTAAAAATATATTCTAACTACACTTTAAACCCAATTCAAAATATAATCTATCCAGATAAATAAATTAGATTAAAAAGTGGTTTGGAATTAAAATACAACATTTCTCACTATCCATTAAAAAATGAACTTTATCCGAAAAATATCAAAAAATTACAAAAAGTAAATTTTGATGTCCCGATTCTAAAGAAGAATTTTATTTGGTCCAATAGAATATATGAAATTTTAAAAAATTGGATTTAAAACGGGTTCGTCATCAAAAGGCTGTTAATTGACCTTTTAAAGAATATTAGAATATTTATGCTTAAAATTGGATTCATTTGCATTTTATGCCTCTAACATTTATTGGATAAAAATAAAAATATTTTACAAACATATATATTCATTTTGTAGTTAGTTAGTTTTATTCCATCCGTTACAATGGCTAGGTGTTAACTACCATAATATTATTTTATTATTAGAGTGAAACGTAATATTTCCAAGAAACTCATTATTGCGTACTGGTTACACCATCGATCATAGCGTTCCCTTTAAATTAATATTAAAATTTTATTCCCAAATATGGATAAATATGAAAATGTCATATTATTTATTTATCTGGGGTGTTACATCCTTCCCCCATTTTGGGAAGTGTGTCTTCTCTATTTTAAAATTTGTCTTGGAAACGTCATTGAGAGCCCTACATCAGAAAAGGAGTCAATTAAACTGTCACATTAAAAGAAAGAAAGGTAAGTACAAAGATCACCCAAGTTAACCCATACTAGGATTCAGTTTAGGAAAACATAGACAAGGAAGAGAAAATTAATGGTCATGTTCTGATGAAGAGTGATAGAAAACATGTTTAGGAGAAAGTTAACCACCAAAAAATCACAAACTTGTGATGGGTTAAATGGTATTTGATTCCCCGGTAGGAAACGTTAACAGATAACATTTTAGTTTTATGTTACTTTTCATTGAGTAATTTATTTATGAGATTAACTAAATCATAAGGAAACATACATACTTGTCATTTTGACTTTCAACTTTTACTAGATTTCATACACAAACTCATATTTTTTTTCAAAATATGAGTATTATGGAAGGCTTGTTCATATTAAGAGTACTATAATCAACTTCTTGAGAATCACCTAATCCAGAAAAGAGAACTATATATTTCCCATGTCTTTAGACCTTAACCAAAACCAAAACCAAAAAGGATAGTACAAGATCAAATAATACACAAAAAGGATAATCCTTTATAAAAAGAAAATATATTCTTAAGCACAAAAATTTGTCCAACAAAACCCAAAGTTCAACTAAGACCATTCGATAAACTATTTTTCCATAAATTTCTTCAATGTAAACCAAACTAAGATTTAAACCCAAATATTTTAATTATTTAATCACATAGTCTTCCAAGGTACAAATTAACATTTATCTCCAAATAACATCAGATGATCTTAAAGTGTCATATTGAAAAGTAATTAACCTAATCATATATCCTCCATGATAGGTCAATATTTTCCTAGATAACCGAAAATGAACTTATTATTGATTCATAAAATAATAAAACTCAAAATAATAAGTCATACTAACCAGGGACATCACTTAGTCCAGTGATAGGCAATAAATACCAGTCGCACTTTGGTTGTGGGTTCGATTCCCACAGCTTTGTCCGACGCGATGGGTTGTCACACGGTCTGTGTGATTTCATTTTTCCAAAACTATATAATGCTTAAAACATTCCCCAAAATGAGATAAAATCTTCAAAAATAACCATAACATAAATTAACCTCAATTTTACCACTTGCCTTTCATCTTCCATCATATAGTAACCCATAATTACCTCAAAAGTAAGGATCATATAAACCCTAATGGTTACCTTTATAATTATTACCTGAACATCCACATCGAGTTGGTCATCTCGTACATGATGCATTAGAGAACTCACAAAGGTTCAAGTGGTTGATCATGACTCCTTGATAGTTGGTTGAGAGTAACCACAAATTTCCTCATTGAATCCCCCATTTCATCCAGTCTCTTAATCAGCGAACCACCACGGTTTCCTTCAAACCCATTGTCACTTTGGTGCCTGCTATATCCATCCATTTACTAAAACCAAAAAAGTCAGTTTGAGTATATTAACAAAACCATCATGTACTAATGAGGAAGATAAACACTAAGTTATACTTACTCATTCACTTTATCTAAAAACTATGACTCTTTCTGAAATCCTTTCTATTATGGTAATTTCACTTATGCTTAGAGAATACCCTAACCTCTAATGTTATCTAAACCAACATTTGATACCAACTATAAGTGCCCGACATTAAAAATTACTTAATATTGAATTAAATGAATAATTCTCATAGAGGATCTATTCAGGTTTAGAGATTTAGAGATTTATAACATAAATATTTCATCTCAAAACATTAAAAAGTTGACACTTCTACTAAGTTTCCATAAAATAAAAACTCATAAAAAGAAACATGTCTAGTTCCATGTTTTATATATCATGACTTTTCCTTGATCCCATCCTTGACCCTATTCCACAATAATTCCTATGAAAAACATTTAAAAAAAACTTGGGGTGAACATAAAAATCTCAGTAAGGGATACCTAATGGAGGAAAACTGTTAGTTTTTCAAAACATCCAGTAAACCATGATTACTTTTTCAAAGTAATACTTTTCACCTTTAAGAAGTAGTAAATAATCTTCACTGAATAAAGGATCATTTCATACCCTTTTATAACCAAACGATTACCATAAAACCCATATAAAGAACACGAAACATATAAAGGAAACAGGGGACATAAACATACTTAAATAGAATAACCATATGGTCTACTTCCACACATATCACTAAATGGAATAGCCATTCAGCCGACTTCCATACCCAATTCATTGGAGTTTATAACGTAACCACCCGTCCTGGTATTCAAGAAACCACCCGTCATATTGTTTATCATGTAACCACCCGTCAAATGTCCAAGTACCATCATTACACATAAAATATTGAAAATATAAACATTCCAATAAGAAAATTTCATTTTCAATGACAATAAGTAATTTCAGGATATTGAAATTATCAATCCATTTTCAAAAACCATATAAAAGAGATTTTTGAATCAATGTATCCCATACCACTTTGAAGCTCTTAATGGAATTAAATTTTTTTAAATTTAATGTGTTTAAAAATAAATACTGAAAACCATTTTTAAAACATGGACATTAAAGATAATGATTTAGAAGAATAAATATATAAATCATTTAAAACGATATTTTCATAAAAGAGTTTTTAACAAAATGAGAGTCTATTGAATACAAATAATTGTGGAATAACATTTAATCAGAACTCTATAATATCATGAGAATAAAGGGATTCATGATATATTATGTCAAAGGACAGTTTATACACCATATAAGAGTGAATTGGTGCATAACAACAATGATGTCTCAATGGAAATGTAAATTGAGATGAAATCCATTATAAAGATGGTATCCTTAAAATAAGGATAAATCAATCACATAATTATGTGTGAGAAATATAAATACACCCAATATAAGTCGATATTAAGTGTGGAAAAATCATATCTCATTCACACATATTCATAGGATGACATGTTCAAGAAGTACAAGTTGAACCCAAAGAAATCAAAATTGGGTTAAGACGTCCCCTTGTAAAAATTCGTCAGCCTAACGGCGTCACTTTAAAATTCATAAAATGATTTGATGAGATAAAAACGGTATCTCACCACTTAGAAATAAATTTTTCATCAATAAGGATATTGGAGAACATATCCTAACATAATAATATGTATATTAAAAGACATAACAAAAGATTTCTTTTAAAGAGAGGAGGGTGAAAGGTTCCCTTATCGATTAGGGTATCTTTCGAAACGTACACGCCATGAAAGAAGGACTATAAAAAATTGATTTAAATACCGATAAAAAAAATTAAATTACACAAAGAGTTGAATAATGGTAAGTACATACAAAACTCAAAGGAAATGGTGTCAAATGTAGCATAAATCTCACCGGAATAACAGTGAGATGAAAAATCCCTAACGAAAACTCAGAAGCCTAACAGCGCCACGTAAAACTTCCAAAAATGGATTTATGATATCAAATAGGGTCTCTCGTAAATGAAAATAAAAATTATAGAATGAGTAATATAAAAGAACATCCCCAAACATAAGAAATATGAGCTTAAAAGGAATGACATAAAAGGGAGTACTTAAAAAGAAAGAGAGACATAAGATCCCTTACCTCAAGTCTGACTTGTCTTGTTCATTTCTTTATATTCCTGAATAATAAACTTTGGTCAATTTATAATTGCTTAAGGACCTAATTAAAAGATTATTATTCAGTTCATACCACATGTTATAATAATTGTTTAATAATGTGTGTTCATATCAGACGTTTTTGTCGATGTTCGTCACATGAGTCAAAATTGAACTTGTTGGAAAAGAATTTTCCATGTAGTTATAGGTACATCATCTACATAATAGTATTAATGATTTAAATATCATATATATCCAGTATATACTCATTTTATACTATTCCATAACATTTTCAGATAAAAAATGAAATGCACCGTTCATGGAGACGGTAGGCCGTACGTACGCATGAACACTACTTTCATTTTTTTGTCATATTAATGGAATTAAAGCTAAAAGAGAGATATATATATTATAATTCCAGAATTATATCCATAATTTAGATGTAATATATGACATATATATCCGTTATATATATGTACTTATAATAGTGCATAACATTTGGAGATAAAAAATAAAATATACCATTCATGGAGACTGTAAGCCGAACGTACGCATGAACGCTACATTAATTTCATTGACACATTAATGGTATTAAAACTAGATGATAGATATATATATATTATAATTCAATTATAATATATATGTTATATAGATCACACAACTTCATCAATTTAATTCTCTATACATTTCATGTATTGCCTGAATGAGCCACAACACTTCAGGGGGCGGTAGTCCACACTTCCTCAAATGAAATTATCGCATTTTCACAACATGCAAAGCATAAAGGTATGTATTAAATATAAAATACAGATGCATAGAGAGGAAATAAATATATTATATATCATAAATATAGTTCCATCATAATCTCTACCATGAGAGGTTGTAGGTGAAGATAGAACAATCATCGTTTGGTGAGGCAGTAATTCGCCATCCACGGAAAGAGTATGTTCCTTAACCATTGGACGGAGGTGTGTGTTAGTGTTGCTCAAATCATTCTCATAAAAAAATCCTAGTATATTGTTACAAAATAAAAAAAAAATAATAGTTTATGGGGTTTGAGAAGCAAAATAAAACAAAATAACACAAGTGAATACATTACCTTTAAATTGGGTAACTCCTCTTGGTTTGAGCTCAAAGGCTTCCTTGGAAAGACTTATGTCCAAAGTGAGGCTTCTAGGAGTAAGTGAGGGACATGGGGAGATAAAATGAGAAGCGTTTGGATGATCCAGCGGCTTGAGAGATGTGGGTAAGGAGGTAGAGGTGGGGGCCTTTTATAAGATCAGAGGATGGGCACTCTTGGAATGTTATAAAATTTTACATTATTATAAAATGATTTTCATATTTTAAAGGTCCCAAAATTATATATTTCAAGAATAAGGTTATAAGAATACAAATTCCACACATCCAATAGGTTTTTGAAAAGTTTAGGTCTTAGATTATACATTATCTTTTCATTTTATTTAAATCGTTAAATAATGAGGTAATCGCTGCATCATCATGGTGTCATAAATAATTTAATTTATTTAATGTTTAAAAAGTATAAAAAAATATCATGATGATGGAAATATTTTTATATTTCTAATGAATATTTATAGTAAAAAATATGACTTGTATATCTCCCTGTAAAAATTGTTTTAGTAAAACAATACATGTTTGGGACATTTTTATTTTAACATTAAATAAAAAGTTATTAATGTCTTTTTGATACCCATGTGGCAACATGGGGACACCAAGTTGACCCATGGATTCTTTTGGTCGTCCATGACTCATCCAATAAGAGTTGGAAATTTGTAAAGGTCATTTCATTTTATTATAACATTATCTTTACCTTAAATTACACTAATTACCTTTAATCGCGATTAATAAAACATAAAAGTTACTATTCACCAAAAATATATTTTCATCCCATTTGAACAAAATTTTACATCCTAATGTCAAACATGTATGTAGGATTTTTGAAATACAAATCACAGAGGCTGTAAAATTTTATTTAAATGAAAAATCAATTTTTTAACTACCACTTGGTGGTTTCCTTATTCATTAAATATTGAAGTTTTTCAGATAAATTCAAAAAAATCACCCTAAGCAATATTTGATATTCCAAATTCAAAAATGATGTCTATATTAAAAAATTCAAAACATATAAGTTTCATTAATCAATTTAATAATAAATTCCCATTGTCAAAACAAATAGCATGTTTTTAAGAAACAAAATATATCAAAAGATGGACACTAGTTTAAGTCCAATTTCAAAATGAAATTAATTCCAATGACCACCATTGGATTAAATGCTAAAAATATAATATAACGACAATTTAAACACAATTAAAAAGATAATATATCCATATAAATAAATTATATTAAAAAGAGGTTTTGAATTAAAATACAACACTTTTAACTATTCATTAAAAAATGAACTTTATCGGAAAAATACCAAAACTTTTCAAAAAGTAAATTTTTATGTCCCGATTCTAATGAAGAATTTTATTTGGTCCAATAGAACATATGAAATTGTCAAAATGTTGATATAAAAAGGGGTTTCCATTAAACGGAGGTTAATATACCTTTTAAATAATATTAGAATATTTACGCTTAAGATTGGATTCATTCACTTTTTAAGCCTCTAACATTTATTGGATAAAAATAAAAATATTTGACAAACATATATAATCATTTTGTAGTTAGTTATGTTTATTCCTACCATTACAATGGCTAGGCGTTAACTACCATAATATTATTTTATTATTAGAGTGAAACGTAAGATTTACAAGAAACTCATTGTTGCGTATTGGGTACTCCATCGAGCATAGTGTTCCCTTTAAATTAATATTAACATTTTATTCACAAATATAAATAAATATGAAAATGTCATATTATTTATTTAACTGGGGTGTTACACATAATGTATTTCAATATATTAAAAGAAATTAAATTTGTAGAAGCATAATGTGGAAGAACATAATAAGGTAAATTTCATGAAGAAATATAGGGTAATAGAGAGATCTATTAAAATTTCTGTATTCAGATGTAAGAAAATGGAGTTTCAACATCCAGTAATGTAAATATATCTAGTTCGTGAACTTTCCAATAAATATGGATTCTCATATCTATTAATGAATTTGAAAAAAAAAGTAGGAGATGATATCGTTGATGTTTATTGTAGATGGCTATACCATAAATCATGTATCAATGAATAAAGGATATTTCAAGATGTCTCTTAGAATTTTGGTGATTCTCAAGTAAATATTTTTATTAGACATATAATTTTGAAAATGATATCAAAGGCTCTAATATTACAAATACATTAGCTTTAAAAATAAGTTTATATTTTTATTTTCTTGCAAGAAGAAATTTTTCTATATTATATTTAGTAGGAGAAAAAATCTATTTTTTGAAATAAATTTAGCCTTGTGTTTTAGTAAAACAACCAAAAACCATATAATAGCTATAATCCTAGCATGATTTGAACTATAATTATCCCCCAAATTGTGAATCGTGATATTTTTCTATTTTGGAAACATTAATCACATGTTTAATTGACTATCCATTAGTGGAAAATCAAGTAAAATTAATTATTTCTTTGTTCATGTTTTTTATATTCAAACATACATGATACGCAATTTGTTTTTATGAAGAATCTAATATATTTTATTAAAAAATGATAAAGATAAATGATAATATAATCAATGAATCTTTAACATAATGAACATGAAGACCTTATATGTAAGAGTTCATGATTATTAGGGATGTTATATTAAAAAATAAAATATAAAGGAAAATAATATCACAAATAAAGATTAACCCCCCCCCCTCTCATGGTATATCCGAAAATAAAATCCATTAATGGAATAAACATTTGTATCAGAGGGTGGGTTTCTTTTTTTATGATTGTTTCCAAAACAATTATTCCTCTATTTTTTGATGTTTATGTTTCAGTTTTTCATTATATTAATTTGTTTAGTGGTAGAAGGTAAAAAATCAAGGAAGACAAAAAGATAGGTTTAATCTCTCAATTTGGAACTATTTTTGGAATGATTGAGATTCATTTATATGATTAAAAAATCACTGAAAAAATTTGTATAGTGAAATTTAGATTTTTATTCGAATAACAAAATCAATGATACTTTAGGAATTAATGTGGATGATTATTTAATATGTCATATTAATAAATTCGATGATTATGAGAACTATAGGAGGCTTTGAAGGGGAAATTATCACATATTATATGACAAGGATCATTAACTAAAGGAATAAAATTTGATAAGTCACTAGGTAATCATGTCCCTAAACATCAATATCAAGGCTTAAAAAATTGAAATATAATAATTGAGAATCCTAAATGAAATTCTTGTTTTATGTAGAAATTGACCTTTAGGGAAATAATGAATCTCAAGGAGAATAATTTTAAATGGTTTCAAAAAAGGTATAAACATTAAATGGAAATAAAATATACAATTTTCAATACACGAGATATGTTCATATCATGATGGAAAAGATGGATGAGCATCTTGATCATATGGAAAAAATGATAAAGATAATATAAGTGTGAAATATGATAATTTCTTCTTTAGTTATTTTTTATCCCAAATAAAATAAAATATAAATGATAAAATTTATTTTGTTGAATAAATTACCCAAGATATTTGTAAGATAATGGACACTAAAAAGGAATAAATGTTAATATTTATTACGATACAAACCACTCTTATTACTCAACGATCGGAGGTGGATGAGCCCGTAAGGGGCACCTCCTTGGGTTTTTTGCCCTGTCGCCGCCTCTCCTCCTCGCCTCGGATCGTCTTCTGAGATCTCTTCGGCGCGCCTTCTCGGCGTTTTCGCGGCGGTGGTCCCTCTCACAGGGGCGGTGTTGAGGAATCTGCGTTGGCGCGACCGTCTTGGCCTCCCCCACCGTTTGCTGGCCTACATTTGGCAGCGCGGTGTTGACAGAGGTCGTTCCTCCTGGTCGAGGGCCGACGCTTCCTCTGTGCCGTCTGGGGGCGCGCGCGACGGTTCGATGAGGTCTCCGAGGGAGATTGCGAAGGCGGCGACGGGATCTGTTCGGATTTGCGGCGGAGCGTTGCGTCCGTCATCGTGGATTTGTATTCTCTTCGTGTTTCTTTGCCCTTTTTGATTTGTCTAGGGTATGGTTGCATCCTGCTTTGGCGTATGGTGATTCTGGTTATGATTTGCGGTTCGATCTGCTTCGGACGACGGCGTGGACACAGCGCCGCTGGGTGGTGGTGCCTCGCCCGCGGTGATGACTACGTTGGTGTGTGGCCAACGTTTTGCGGTTCCAGTTTCGGGGGTTTTCTTTTGAATTTGGTTTCGAATTTTCTGGTTCCTGGTTTGTTCGGTGACTCTTCCTGATGACGGCGATGATTTCTTTCATTTACATCCCTGGTCGAGGTGGTGGTATGAAGTTGTTCGCTTGGTGGTGGTTCCGAGTTCTGGTGTGTTTACATTTCTGTGTAATTTTCTGTTCGGTGATGGTGGTTCCGGCGTGGTGGTCGATGGATGATACCGCTTGGGGAAGGTGATAGTCAGGGTGCGCGGCTCTAGGCGGTTTGCAGGCCGAGGCATTGACGTTTTCCTACTTTAATTTGAACTGCGTAATTTTTAAATTTGAATCCTTGGTGTTGCTTGAAAGTGGTTGGCGGGTGTTGTAATTGGTGTTTTGAATTTTGTGTGGTTCTCACTCAGCCATAAAAGTGATTATTTGAAAATACAAAAATATTAATATTTATTACTCATAGAACACAACATGAACAATTAAGGAAAATTGTATTTGTTGTTTCTTCATATTTGATTGAAAATTATGATGAATTAAAAAATATATTTTTGAAAAAAATAGTATAAATGGTATTTCACATCAAAAAAATTAACTATCCCATGAAAGAGACTCAATAAGTTTAAAAATTTGGAATCATGACCTAAAATATACAAGAAATCATTTCATCCATGAAAAATCATTATATAATATTCCTCAAAATATGGTGGGACCAAAATTATTTTTATGGATGACATGGGATCATAGTGAATATTTATTATGAAGAAAACATGTCCAATAATTTGTGAAGAACTCCAATTATGAGAAAATCTCAAAAATGAGAGACCAAATGAAGATTGATTCTTATTTTGGTGTTTTTATTTTCATTTTCCTCAATCAAATTTATATGTACAAAATTCTAGACATTCATGAATGGGTAACAATTCCATAACACACCCTCAAACTCTATGAATTATAAAGAAGATAATTATACAATAAAAATGATTATTGTGTAAGAAAATAGTTTTAGTGTTTAATAGGGTTGGAAAGAACCTCAATAAAGTGATATTTATGAACCATTATCTAGGTACCCATGAAATATCTCTTGGAGGAAAATCACTCAAATCTAGACGAAAATTAATATTTTTTCCCTAGAAATTAATGTGGTGGAAACAAATTTAAATCCACCCATGAAGAAGTGATATTCAAATATGGAAATATTTGCTATCATGGTAGTGGTTTTCTAAAGTGGTGATAAAAATATAAAAAGGGGATAAAGATGAGGAATCTATACTAATGAAAAATGAAGGTAGGATTCAATGCATATAATACAAAATATTATATATGCTCATGTATGGTTGATTCTACAATTGTAGGAATCACTATGCCGATGAAGGATGTCAATGATTTTATATATTAGATTTTTTTTCATTTGTAAGAATGAAATAAAATTACATTGAGAAGTGGTTATATTCTTTGTATATAGGTGATTATGATGAACATAAAGAGATTACATCATTCTTTTTCAAAAAATCTATGTATTGGAATATGAAAGTTGGAAGGTGATTTGTTGGATCATTAAGACCCTCCCTATTCCACCACATAAGGGAATTCATTGTACCCCTCTAACCATAAAATGAATATATTCTCACTCTATTGAAAATATATAGGAACCAGGGATGTTAAAATCTATAGGTAAGTGTCTTTTAAATCATGTGAAATTAAAAATAGATCCTGTCGAAAAATTAAAATAAATTTATGATTATAGATACAATGTTTTCTATTGCACTTTGTCTAACCATCATTGATATTAGGTCACACACATCATCGTGATTGTGGAATTGATAATATTTGAGTTGATAATTTTCAGATTCTATAGAGGATATGGATATCATATCTACATATTGATATTTTAACATGATATATTAGTTTTTTGTTTTGATTTTTTTGTTATTAATGTTTTTTTTGAAAAAAAATTAATACTCAATAAATGATATTGCTGAAAAGAAATGAAATTCTTATACATAAGTGGAGAAAATTGAGGGGTTTTATAAATGAATATATTGAGGCTATATCATTATTGAAATTTTTATAGAAAATCATTGGAACCTATTTGCTGTAATAAACATGTCTTTTTGATTCCTATTGATTTGAAACCATTTTGTGTGATTCAATTTGTTTTCATGAACTCCAATTTTAAAATAGAACCTGCGGAAACATATGGAATTAATGAGAATGAAAAATACTTTATGGACCATTCTGGATTACATGGAAATAAATTGGTATAATTACTGTTTTAAATGGTATATTTTTCATTGCTTTTTGTTTAATGCTAATGTGATTAAAAATTTCATGATATTGGACAATATGGTGTGTTGAAAAAAATGAGTGGAAAAGGATCAAATGAATCTATTTGACCTAGTGGGTTGAAAATATTTCTGTATATGTGTTAGTTAATAATCATGTTTCTATACATGTAACAGCCCAAGATTTTATGATTAATATTCTTTTTAATTTCACTAATGTCTTGTGTTGTACGCCACACAAAAAGGAGCTTGCACAACACGCATCCTTGACTTGCCTTGCATTACACGCAATCGCAACCTTCCTCGATAGCGTGTGTAGTACGTAATACTGAGTTTCACGAAACAACGATATGCTATTAAAATATTATTAAAACTAGCCGTTATGAATAGTAATAACCACTTTTTAAATTTTAGAAATTTTAGCTCTCAAAATGGACTTCATTTTTGGATTCGGAGTATCGAATTTAGCCTAAGGTGAAATTTTGGTACTTTTCGGATAACTTTCATATTCTGATAAATAGTGAAAATTACTAAATTATAATTAAAAACAACTTTTTTAATCGAAATAATTAATAGTGATAAATCATTAATTTTAGTGGTTTTAAAGTATATTTAGAATATATTTTTACAATTTAATTCAATGTTGGTCATTGGATGTAATTTCACATTTAAACCAGACATAATCAAGTGTCAATCTTTTGATAGATATTGTTTCTTAAAAACACGCTATTTGTTTTAACAGCGGGATTTAATTATAAAATTAATTAATGAAATTTCTATGTTATGAATTTGGTAAAATAGACTTCATTTTTGTATTCGGAATATGAAATATAGCTTAGGATGAAATTTTGGCATTTTTCTGAAAAACATCAATTTTTGATGAATAGTGAAACTACTAAGTGGTAGTTAAAAAAACTGAATTTTTCATAAAACTTAATTTTACCGCTTCTGTAAATGGAATTTCAAAAATCTGAGAGACACGGTTGATGTTAGTAAGTAAAATGTGGTTCAATGAGATGAAAATAATTTTTGGTGAATAATAACTTTTTACTTTTATTTACCACGGTTAAAAGTAAATAGGGTAATTAAGGGTAACAATGATATTACTATTACCCTAACACATGTCCTAATCCTATTGTACAAGTGTATCTCGACCAAAAACAACCTTAAGTGTAAAATATTATCATTTAGGCCCACTTGGATTAGATTAAGACATTTATTATTATTTAATTCAAAGAAGAGTTAAAAGAGTTAAAATCAAAGTTTATTTACTAAAACATTTTTAATATAGGATTATACATAAGATAAATTAGACAATAAATATTCATTAGAAAGATAAAAAGATTTCCTACATAATGATATTTTATTTATAATTTTTAGACTTTAAATAAATTAATATATTTATGACACAACGATGATGCAGTAATTACCCTTTTAAGGAAATATTAACATAATTGATGTTATAAATGCTCAAATGAATGTAATTTGAGACTTTTTATGAATTCCACTAATTTTCTAGGTTACTATGATATATTAGTGTTGATTTAATCAACTTGGTTTGAACATATAATTCTGTTATGACTTTCACAAAAATCATATATCAAATAGTGTCAAAATTGACACAAAATAGTTTTTAAATAAAATATTATATTATTAATTGTTATTTTATTCCTAAAAATCTAAGGTTCGGCCAAATGACTTAGATAAGGATATATATATTAATAATAAACAATTTGGGGTTCATTTGTCATGTTATAGTAAGTGTATTAACCATATAGTGAAAGAAAACAAAAAGACACGGTAAAAGTTAAATTATTTAACTTAGAGTTAAATCTAATTGATAAGGTTAAAATAATACCCTAAACTTGTGTAAATCCTATTGGTTGATAGGATTTCGACCCATACCCACTTTATCTTCGAAATAAGACCCTTTGGAACCATTATAAACCGATTTTGACTTTAATATAAAATAATATTTTGAGATATTCCTAAGGTGCCCCTCTCCTCCCTTATAAAAGGGCACCTCCTCCCTCTCTTCCTCACACAACATTGAGCCTTCAAGATCGGCCAAACCCTGCCAAAATCACTTCTCCACTTCCCTAGTATCATCCTAGAGGTCCTGGTATTCTTAAAAGACCAATTTTAGTGCCCTAAAAGGAGGTTTCAAAGAAGCGTTCCAAAGAAGAGGTAATATCCATTACCGATCTTTTCAATTTCTTTCTTCTTCAACATCTTCTTCTTTAGTTGTTTCATGATAAAGTAATAACATCAGTATTACTTACATACTGATATGTTATTATAAATATGAAACAACCCTAATTCACCTTCTATCCATCCTACAGAAAAATGAAATCACCGCGCGTGCGTACGTACGGAATACCGTCTCCACGCAGTGGTGTAATCTATTTTCCACCACCACCTTACAAGGATGGGTATAATGGTGTAATGAGTAACTATTTATGATTATTATAAATTAATATTGATACTGAAATAATATATATATACTCCAATACAATTCTACGATCATAGGAACGATATCATCACTCGTGCGTACGTACGGAATACCGTCTCCACGATGTGATGCGACTCGTTCTACATGATCATCATTACATAGTTATTATATAAATGAATTGAATGAATAAATATGATATATGTTACACTAATACCATTCTGGATATAAGTTATCTATAACCTTAAAAGAAGAATAAGAATTTATTCGGCAAAACACGCATAAGAACAAAAGGCAATAAGGACCCGAGTAACAAGTAACAATGAAATATTACTAACAAGAAGCTAAGAATATGACCATATATGATATCATATCAATATGTATGATTCTGGAATAATTCAATAACATTATTTAAACCATTATACAGGAGATTCAGACATGTACAAAGCAAATCGGACCTAAGGTAAGGGAAATATCACAATCTCATTTTTATCCGAGATTGTTTATTCGTAAGTATTTACTGGGGTGTATTTTATCATCCACATCCATGTTTCATCAATATGTAATATTATTTCCATCCACCTACAATTGTTTAAATCCATTTTTACCCTTCGGTGAGTTTTTAGTAATATGTATGAAATGAATCTTTTATCGTTTTTCGTACGAGGTACTTTTTGACTTTTCCGACAAAAGTACGAAGAATGTTTTTTTAACTTAAACGGCACGAATGGATTTTTACGGTTTTATAAAGCCTTATTTTAATGAAGCTTCATCCAAAAGATTTCATGACTATTTTTAATAAAATCTCTTTCTTTTAAAATTTCATGATGTTTTGTGAAAAGAAATTGATTTTGAAGAAGAAAGGATATTTTCCTCAAGAATTCATTTCAAGTGTTTTATCAAAATTATTTTCCATATAAGATATTAAAGGGTTCTGTTTCTATCCATATTTTTACATTGATTTGACTATGTTGTGATGGAATTATGTTTATGAATTCCTTTATCTTATATGAATGGTTTTATGATGTCATGTTGTTTAAGAATCCCATTTTTATTACATGGGTTATGAAATGATGTATGATTTATGATTTTGTGGCACACATAAGAATGGTATCATTATGAGATGGGTGGGACCTATATCTCCCTCCAATGCATTGGGTAAAGATTTTATATCTCATGAGATAGACAGGGCTGGAACGGTAGGTTATACCGGTTCAGTGAAACAGGACTGAAACGAGGGTTACTCGATTCAGAAAGGGACTTTGTCCACTAAGATAGTCTTGGAAATGAGTCTTGAATAACAAGAAATGATTCTCTATGATTATGTGTGAATGCCACAAAGTTTCATGTTTTAAGTTATGATTATTGTGATTACATTTCACTGCCATGATTTACCCCATGTTATGAAATTATGATCTCTTTTGCAGGTTAGGATTTCCAAAAGTTATGTGCTTATGTATATGATGTGATTGATATTTCTTTTGTTTACCCTTACTGAGCATTTGAGCTCACCCATTTATGTTTTCTTTTCCCCAGGATATAAAGAAAGGTTTTAGGTAAAAAAAGGGATGATCTTTATGGGAGATTTTGAAGATCTTTCACCACGATTAGAAGATTATATTCCGAGTTTCCAAAGACACTAAACTATTACGATCCTTGTGTGTGTGTTTTTTGTTATGTACTAAGTATTCTGCAAATGTAATGTAATGTCCATGTACGTTAAGCTTCGGGTCTCTATAATACACACATATCATCCAATATTTTCATAGAGAATGTATTGATAGCTTATGAGATACGTGGTTGCCTTTAAAAAATAATTATTCGCATATTGAAGTATATATTCTTGAAAAAATGATTTCATAACCATCATATCATAAGGAATCGGTTTTCGGAAAAAAAAATAAGAATATTTTGATTGTTTTTATTCCGTTGCGATGGAGATATATTGATGACTTATATAGATAACATTATAGCATCAGAGAATATTTTACTATTCAATTTTGAAGTCCTAGGAGGGTAAAATAATATTGAAAACCATTTTTCCTTATATTTAAAATATTTTATAGGGAAATATAAAATGTTATTCAGATTTTTTTATAAGGGGATATTTTTTACTAAATCTAATGAGGATATTTTTATTTTGTATTATTTTAGAATATTTTTTATAATGTATATTTTTTCTTGTATGTTGATGGATATGATGAAAATATAATACCATATTTCTTCAATGATAATTATTTTAAAAATAATTATTGATTCATTTATTATATAATTTCTGTGTTGGTGGAATTTATTTTTATGTCATTTAATGGGATATAAATATAAATATATTTATATTTATATTTAAATGTGGGAAAAATATTGTTTTTAAAAATGTTGTCAAATAAGTATATGTAAATACCATGCCTGGATTGGCCACCCATACCAGGGAATCACTCATCCATGAATTCAATATGATTGATTGACAAAGAAACAAATTCACAAGAATGTACTAGGGTGTCAATATTTGATGAGTTAGAGCATACATGGTCATGTATAAGAGAGGCCAACATGCTGTAATATGCATGTGCATGGAAAAAGAGGTCATTTCTTTTGGGTTAATAAAAAGAGGAGGCCAAAATGGAAAACCATTACCCATATTTCGAGAATCATATATTCAAATATTAATATTAAGAAAATCACGGTTGATGAGAATATATTCATGGGAAATAGTATATATTAGGATAGTTCACTTTATTTCAAAAATTACCTCTATAAACACAACCAACTGATCGACATTTTATTACCATTGGATATTCATATCATATTCTCTTCAAAATTGCACATAATTATACAAAACAATATCAGTACATTGTATGATGAATCATATTGTCATAGTACCGTAGAGAGGTGACTACCCCCCAATATACTGTA
Organism: Viscum album; assembly: GCA_963277665.1. Lineage (NCBI taxonomy): Eukaryota > Viridiplantae > Streptophyta > Magnoliopsida > Santalales > Viscaceae > Viscum > Viscum album. Next base: position 1,220,431,987 of record OY728159.1, read on the forward strand.
GAAATTAAAATTTTCACACCAAAGTTATGCCTTTTATAGTCAGGTGGTTAATATTTAACAAAAGAAAACAAAACTGGGATAAATAATTCATCAAAATTATTTATTTTAGTAATGATCTTATGTTATAGTATGTAATTTCAATAATAAATTAGAGGAGAAAATTCTAGTGTTCATGACAGTTTAATAGTGGAAATTCTATGTGGGAAATTTGGTTCTATTAAAATATTGTGGTTCATATTATAGTTTTATGGTCATATCTATAGTATTATCTAATGATATTATAGTCACATTGTGGGGGTTCTAAGTACACATCCAGGGAATGTGACATGGATTACACTCCACTATAAAATCTTAGGATTTAAGGGATATAGTGGAGAAGAATGTGACATGGAGTATTCCATTATAATCAAAGATGCTTGGAGTTTTATCATATTGTTGAACGTGTCTAGGTTTGTATAAGTTATTTTAAATTTAGATAGAACAGGGCACTATAATATTCCTCTAACACAAATGAATAAAATATATATGGGAAGAATTTTTATACACTTCCATAGTAGATGTATCCATGAAAAAGAGGAATAGGAGTGTTGTAGATTTGTATTAAATCTTATGTGATTGGTGTTTTATAGGACAATGACCCTTGGGATTAATGTATAAAACATAGTAATGAATATTTTATATTATCCTTAGTGTATGTTTTTACATCATATAACATGACCTTTGATGAATATTTTTTACAGAAGGGCTTCACGAGGGATGATATATATCTCTAAAATAATATTTTTTTATACAAATGACTATCTTTACAGAAGACAAAATAGGAAACATAGATGTCAAAACATAGTGGAAGTAGTGGCTATACAATACTTCCATTACATGATTTCATAATGATATTTTGAGAGTTCATAAAATTTTTATCTATGTGTTTCTTTAAATGAGGTTTCAACTAGATTTGATGAATTTTTAAGGATAATGGGTGTTAAATAATTAAAAAATAGATACCAAAATCATGGTTCTCTAATTAGGGGTTCGTGTTAATTTCCATATATAATTTCTCCATATATAATCATATGGAATTAATAGTAGCATATTGAATGTTTTTAATAGGATCATATCAATGAAAAATTAATCACTCATATATAATATTATATTACCCAAGACAAATGGATATACTAATATATACATAGTATGCATAAATAAATTATTACATTAAATTACGGATCAGTATATATATGAAGAACCTAATGTTTTAGAATGAACATAGTGATGAATTTCTCAAAATAATCCTTACATGAAGATAAAGAGAATTTTTATGGAGAGATCCATTGGAATATATTCATTCAAAGGTGAGAGAGTGTAGTTTATTCATCCATAATATGATGAAATTAGGTTATATAACATTATATGAATGAACAATTTAGGTTATCAAATGAATAAATTTAGAATGACCAAAAGATAATAGTCCATTTTTTTAGTGAAAAATGGAATTCCATATTTCTAATGAAAATTAAGAAACTATAATACATGATATCTAATGAAAATAAGGATATTATAAAATTTATATTAATAGAAGGAATATAAATGATTCATTTTTTTCAAAGGTACACATTTTACATATGATCTATCTATAAAAATAAAACGATATGGTTATTTTCATGCTATTCAATGTATTTTATACATTTCTACTGTGGGTGAAATAAGAATGTAGTGATCCAAGTGATATTTGGTTGGTAGTGAACCATACTAACTACGTTTAAGGTTATTTCGTGTGACATCTCAGACCCAGATTCAACATAATAGGTTTCTCAAGCCTAGTGGTCCATAATGACCCAATCTCATCTCACCAAATTCAAGAGACTGTCAACTAGAAACGAGGGCCTAGGGTGTGTTTGTGAGGAGACTATGACCTCATTACCAGAGTGTAGCTCATTATATAAATAAAAATAGTGATATGTAGTGGAATCAATATAAGAATATATAAAGAACATTGGAAAAATTATGACAATAGTTCCAATAACAAAAATAACATATAATAACAATTCATGTCACTTGAAAACAAGAAAAAATGTATACAATACATCAGGTAGAACATGTTCCAAAAATGTATAAAGGAATAAAAAAGTCTATCCAATGAATCCCAAGATAAATCTCAATCATCTGGTATCAATCATCATTTTATACATTAAAAAATCAAGTGTTCGAAGATATAATCTTCACTTTGTCAAAACCTGCACACATGTAATCTGCCACGGGTACCCAGAGGAACCCAAAGAGGGTGAATGAAAAATCTCATCGGACTACCACCAATGGTGTCTATAACATATATCATGTGTTATGGAAATATAAATATATAATAGAATGTGTATATAATGTAATGTATTACCATATATATAAGTACCCAATTACATGTTGTATCCCTTGGTTGGTGTCTAAACATGTAACAAATTTATTATTTGGTTATTACCAGTTTACAATTGAGTAACACGTTAACAATATTTAATGTTCCAATATTTAACAACAGAAATATCTTCTGATATTTCATAATAATGTTACATGTTAATAAGCAAGGAAATTTATACCTCTTGGGTTTGCCTCTCAGCAATAACTGTAGGCTGGCTAGTGGTAACAGTGTAATACAAGGAGCATTGTCCACAAAATTATACATTAAGTCACCTAACGAGTCCATAGAGTTCATCCAGATAAATAGAGACTATGTAATGACTTCACCCGATGGTCATTAACCATGTCACAATGTTTTCAATTCATTATACATGCATTGTATCCATTACATTCTGTGGTACTACATTAGGGATCCTATGTGGTCATACATAGCATCCAAAGATAGACAAGGATTGGGTTCTAGTTGGGTTTCTTCCTAAGTAATTCATATCCTTGAATTCATAATGTGGTCTTCAAGTGATCAAGGAACCCTCAGGAATACAAGGTGAGCTCGAGTCAAGACACACTAAATTGAGCAAGAAAACATTTAATAAGGTCATTATTGACCAATACGCCTATCTAGCTTAAGACATTCACATATTTATTGTGATAAGTCCATGTAGTTTGAATCCATTTACATAATCCGTTTAAGGAAGTTTTATATGAAAGTATATCTTTGATAGCTTCCATCAACATGGTTATCGGTCCTATAGACTTGCTTCATATTATTAAATTACATATAAAAATGAAAAGTCGAATACATAGTATAGTTTCAAATTTTCATTTCACAAATGTTTTTTAACTAAAGCACATAACATAGATGGGTCAATTTTTGAGTATACAAGGAACATGCCATTTTGAAATTCATAAATATTTACAAAGACATTTAATATAGAATTGAATAACCATAAGATGGTCAATCCAAGGCACTCATGAATGGTGGATCAAAGGTTTGGAAACCTAAATTGGAAATTATGGCATAACTTATTTCATGGTATGCATGGATTTATGGGTGCAAAAAATAATAAATAATAATTTATTTTAAAATATAATAACCATATGATTATCAGGATTATAAGAATGTAATATAAGTTCAGTAAAGGACAGTCGATGATATCAGTGGGCCCCGTATAAAAATTTATAAATCAATAAACATGAGGGATGAGTTATAAACCACAAAATATAGGATTTATGAAACTTCTACTCTAGTATTAGTATATAATTTGTCGTATAATGGAGTAGACCTATAAAAAAGGTAAAAAAACTAACACCATGATAACTTGGTGGACACAAATAGAGATAATTAACGGCCCAAACAAACTCGAGTACATACTATTACACATCCATCATGATGAACAAAAGCTATAACAGATCTCAGATGAAGGGGAACTCTTAATTCCTAGATTAAGACTTGAGAAACCCCAAAATTTTATAATATGAGGATAATAATGTTGGAAATCATAATAGCGAAGAATGAGAGGCTATATAAACTCATTAAGGTAAAATGTTAAAATTACCAAAAAAATCATGGTTACGATTTTCCCCCACGGTTTTCCAAACCATGTGAAAACCATGAATGGGTACCTAGAGAATGGGGCTTACTATGTGGTTATTCTGCACTATTAGGTGCACAATGAACTAATCATGTGATATAGCTCAGCAATAAATTTAGTCCATCCTCACTGTTATATCTACTCATGCACACATTCCACAATATTTACACTAAACATGAAAAACAGAAATTATTTACAAAAAAATATGCACTATGGGATAAGAACATGTCTAGAACTCCCTTGGGACACTCTATCTCTAAAAGGTTGCCTTATTGGGTCCAAAATAATGAATAATATGTAAAAATAAAGAATCCATAGATTATTAAAAAACCATGTTCTTAGTGTTTCCCCCCTTCAAAGAATTTATCCCCAAGTCTACCATCAATTGTTGATGAAATACTATATGAGATCAAATTTGGCCAATAGGTTCGTACATCGAACTCCATCTCCCAAGTCTCTTCCTACATATTTCCTTGATACAACAACACTTGTACGAGAGAGAAAGACCAACCTTGATGATGCTTTGTTATCAGGTCAATGATGTTCACTGGATACTCCATTAAGCTATCATAATCTTCTAACTCAACTACCTCAAAATAAAAATTATGAGACATACCATCAAGATACCAGAAAATATATGAAACGTTGAATAATTCTTGAATGGAATGATAGATCTGAGTTAATAACAACTGATAGGATACTGACTCGTCTCTCTCCAGAATCTCAAATGGCCCTATATAATGAGTTGATAACATCATGTGATTTTGTAACCATATATTCCCTAGCCTGGGTGATACCTAAAAGAAATCAGGATTGCTGAAATCGAACTATAGATTTCATTGATATCGATTGGTATACTAATTATTTTCTAATATAGGTAGTATTATTATTCACTTTGATCATATAACCCTAGTCTAAAATCTCCTGAACGAGACGTTGACCGAGTTGGGTAGCCTCACCAACTACTATCAAGCACTATGGTTAACAGCATAACCTTCCATATAAGGCATCAAAAGAAAACATGTGCATTATTTTTCATAAATATGTCATTATAATAGAATTCAATTAGAGGGAAATGATTCTCTCTGTAACTGCCAAAATCATGGACAATGCTCGTAGAATATCCACTAGAGCATGTATTTTCTATTCTGATAGTCCATCAGTCTGAGGGTGAAAATATGTACATATAATCACTAGTGTTCCAATAATATTCTTTAATCTCTTCTATAATCATGATGTGAAATGAGTATCCCTATTTGAAATTAGAGTAAATGGGGCTCTATGTATATTTATGATCTTTCAGACACACAGTCTTCCAATATCATCAACTGAGAAAGGCTCTCAAATATGAACAAAGTGGGATAATTTCGTGAGTTGGTCAACAACTACCCAATAAATGATTCTACCACTCATTGAACTAGGAAAAATGAACACCAATTCCATGACAACGTCTCTTCATTTCCATTTCAAGACAATAAGTGTCAATAATAAGACCGTTGGTCTCTAGTTGTTTGTCATTACCTACTGGAAAGTGGATCACCTAATCATAAAACCTACTATATAAAGTTTCATCCTTGGCCACCAATACTTATATTTTACATCTCAATACATCTTGTAGATTCCTGGATAAACATCCCATTGAGTTCATTGGGACTCATATAGAAAATCCTATATCATATCTACTGCATCCCATACCCGTTATTGTGTGTGGAGGATGTTATATCTATCCACTAACTAATATGGAGGAGGGTTATCTCCTGATATTCTATCTGGGAGAACCAAGCCATAGGGATATTAAAATTCTATAACCTTCACCTTATGAAGTAGGGATGAGGTGACATTCAAGGATGACAGGTTAGAATACTCATGAATATGACGAATCTATAGATGAAACATGTAGAATGGTCCCATTAATTTACATTCATCACTGGAATCCCATAGGACATGTTCTTTACTAATTATATCAGAAAAAATGTTTCCCCTTCCAAGTGTATCTACAAACTCAAAATCAATGGATTGTAGATGTTTATTCAATATCCACTATTTGATGATCAAGCCAAGATGTGTTTAGATATACATGATTCTATTGGGATCTTGGTACACTAAAAATCTCTCACCCAGTAGATAATGTCTCCATCAATGAGAGGGAGAGACAACAATGTATATATAATGGTCATATGTCATGTGTTTTCTCACATGAGGTATTAACTTCTGATATCTATACACAATTACATTATCCTCCTTCATCACCACTGGTTTTGTGATTATTCATGATTCATCACATAAGATAGTATAACATATTCCAAGAACTGGAATAATGATAATAATTACTTGAGAAATCCTTTCTTAAATCTTCGAAAAAGTTTTTTTTACCCTTTAGACCACAGGAAGTGGACACCATTCTTTGTAAGACATTTGATATGTGACGAAATGGGTCATATAACCCATATGAAATGCATTTAATATCCAAAAGTAACCAGGATAATCTATATATCAAACACATTTTTGGGATTCTCTTAATAAAATACATCCCTAACCATTCAGGGTCAACAAATACACCTAATTATGAGATTGTATGGCCCATGAAGTGATCATTGTGAATTAAAATGTGTCGCATTGCAAGAATGTTTTAATGATGATGCTCTCTCAGAGTACCCAGAATGATCACATAATTATATTTATACTCCCATCGAGCGTGAAAATACACAAATATGTTGTAAAAAAATACCATGACAAAGAATCAAGATAGGGATTGAAAGACATATTCCTTAGATCCATAAAAATGGTGGGTGTGTTCATAAGACCAAACCATATAAAAAGGTACTCATATAGACCATACCCACTAAAAATGCTGTACAATTTATTTTTTATGATTTATTAGATCATTGGGATGTCATGATACATGGTAATTCTTATATAGAATCCTAGCTCCTCCAAACATGCGGAATAGATCCTCTATCAGAGGTATTGAATTTTGTTTCTTGATAGTAAGATCATTCAATAATCTATAGTCCACATATAGACATAATTTTCTATCCTCCTTCCTAGATATAATCTCAGGTGAAACCCAATAGGATGTATTTGGCCGTAAAAATCCCTTGGACTCTAGATCATTTATCTACCAATAGATTTCAAAGACCTCAGTGGGTTCTATCTTATATGGGAGAATGGACACTGGATATTCTCCTAAAACAATCTTAATTTTAAAATCTACCTCTATATGAGGAGGTAGGCCAAAAAACTCAACGGGAAAGAAATCCCTAAAATGATCAAATACTGTAGGGAAGTTATCTTGATCTTAAACATGATCCTCCATGATGAGTTTTGTGATATGGATGGTCACCTCACCAATCCCATGATGATCTGTTCATACTCTACTAGCCTGGAAATACCACTCACCATTATGTAGACAACTAAAAACCAATAGTGATGTAAAATATTCCATACAAAGATAGTAGTCAAAAAAATAAACATATTGAACAAAAAATACATCTTGAGAATGATGTAAAATCTTATCATATCATGAACGAAGAGGTTCCATATGAAAGGTTACTTGACTAAATCAAGGGGATAGTCCCTAACATAGGATATTCTCTCTAACCAGACTACTAATGGTGTATATATGGTAATTACATGAATGTAATATTGTATCTCTAGTACGAGTCCTTCAATGATATAAACATAGATAAAAAATATTGAACCACAATTATCAATAAGATAATATATTGTAGTAGATGATAGTAGAATTGTACATTATAAATTAGATAGTCCCACAACCTGATCCTCGGGTATCAGTTGTAGCGCATGAAATTGGCCTGATCCATTTCCCTATGCAATAGCTAGACTACTACGGTCATATATGATATGTTGATGCTACTATTGTTTAGGAGACAGGATACCATGGCCATGACCTCCTCCCAGGTCAGACCTTTCGGTGATATTGCAACTCATTACTTTACATGGCGTAGAAGAACCCACTAACAATGGTGGAGCTATGGGGGATCCTTTTCCATTCAAAGAAAGGTGAATCATACAACATAATTGTTGAAGATTCCTTAAACTAACTCAAGGAATTCACTCTATTGGTTCTCTATCACAATGTGGATAGCGGTACCCCCATTGTTCATACATATTACACAACAAAGAACTAACAAAACTGGTTCTATAGTTGTCACTTCCTTGATGAAAATTCTTAAGGTAATGATTCATTCTATCTTGAGAAATAAGGGCCTACCGTGATAGTAGTCATCTAAAAAAGGATCTATTAAAGTCAATCAGGTTTTTCTTAGTGATAAGAGCATGATTTTCTATTTCAAAAAATGTAATTAGGTGAAATACACTGACAAGAATATAGATATTATACTGAATCCCATCTCCATGTCTTCTAGAATGTGAAAATTCCTCAACGAATAGAAGGGGTGAAATGTGCTATAACTCCATGAAACACTCTGAATATTACATAACTGACATAGAACCTTGCTTGATTTGAATAAAATCTATGTATCTATCAACTCTTATTGTATGAGGATTGAAATCATTGTATTATATATTCTTGAGGACATCCCGTGCAATGTATTTTGGTAGATTATCTTGTGAAACCACATCCCACCATCCCTTGGCCGAATCCCAAAGACTATATATAGAATTCTTTACCCTCTTCTCAAGAAGAATTTATAGATTCTATATTAAAGACATGATGAACTCTATACAAGACTCAATAAAATGTGTACAATCATCTCTTGAGAAAGTAGAAGGGATATGTTTATAGAAATCACAATTCAGATCAACCATAGTTGGTGCAAACCATAGAGAAACATTTGTGGACTACATTAGAAGTATGAAACTATCACAAACATGGTTGTTAGTGCCCAAATTAGGTATATTATGTGGTGCCTTATGTGAAACACTTATTGGAAAGACTGGTGGCTCTCGGACCACCATGTCTGGAACATGATTGTCCCCACCTTCCTAGCATACGATATGAGGGTGTCATGGAATCAATGGTCTACAAATTTCAAGAAAAAATATCATGAAAAGATGAATTTAGACATCTAGAAACTCTAAAATAAGATAAAAAAGAAAAGATTCACTACAAAAGGTATACTACCCCAACATCCCGCATAGATGAACACGTATTGTTAAGAACTAAATTATATGATTCATTTCATTTTACATTTATTTATTAGGTTCAGTCATTTTCTTTTCATAAACAAGATATGGTGGGATATGGATGGGTAATCATTTAATTTTAGTTGTCAGGTTAATCTATTTGATGAATATTCATTCCCATTGTGTAAGTTACCATAAACATTATAAATGAAAACGAATCCTATTTATTTATATCATAATAGCTCGACTTGGTAAATTACTCATACCAACCCATGAGGGCCCAAACTCATCTGTAGTTGAGTAAGTTATTCAATTAATCAAAACCAAGTATTATCACAAGAATATGTTGATTATGACAACATCACTCAATAATCACACACATATAAGGAAATGAAAGTAGTCGAATGAACCTATATAGTAAGAAAAATATGTATGAGATTAGAATTCTAGGTACATATAATGAAGCATGAAATAGGATCCTTTCCCTCATCTCATCGGGTCAAGGATAAATAGAATCCCAGTCAAAAAAATTATAAAAAACACCACTCCACATGTGAGTCACCCAACTATGAAATATTAAAAAAATTCATAGGAAAAATAAAAAAATAATTATAATTTTGGAATATTTTCTTTTACCAAGAATCTATTTTTTCAATGCCCATGAACAACATATGACCACATCTCTAGGACCCCTAATATCCAATCTATTTTCTATACATATTATAACAAAAACATAAAACAAAATCCAATCCAATACCAATTTTTTTGATGTCCCATTCCTGAATCTGACATAATAGGTTCTCTGATCCTAGTGGGCCACATGGGCTCATGCTCATATCTCCAAAAACCTGAGGTCACTGAGCAGAAGAGAAAGAAAAGGGTGTTTCAATGGGGAAAATAATTCATCATTACCAGAGTGTAGCATTACAAATGAATTTAAATAGAGGTAAATAGTAAATTAAATATAAGTTAACCTGAGTCATAATGGAAAAATAGATAAAATATTAACAATATATGAAATAAAACGAATAATTGATGATGATATGTCATGTCAATAGAAAACTACATATCACAGATACAAGATAATTAGACTAAAATGATACAAATGTTTATAAATGAAATCGAATGACTATCCCAAGCAACCCGAGATTAGAATATGTCATTTAATATCATTCTCCATTACGAACAGAAAGCAATCACATATTCAGAGCCATATGATTTCATTTTTTAACACATGTATACATGTAATATACCTCGAGTACTAATCATCAATAGGAGAGGATGATACAAATCTCAATGGGCCTCCATGAATAGTGTATATAATATCTAATCCATGTAATGGAAATGTAACAGTGCAGAAGATTGAATATATAAAGTAATGTAGTACAATGTGACTATGTAACCAACTACCTTCTTATACCTCGATTAGGGTCTAAAAATGTATCAAATATATTTTTTGGTTGTTACCGTTTTATAATTATTTTACATGTTAAAAATACTTAAGGTACAAAGATGTAAAAAGGAAACCTATAATGATATTTTATAATGATGTTTCATGGTAATAAAAAAGGGAACATAGACCTCAAGGGTAATTAAATTGGTAATAAAAGTATCCTAGATAGGTGTAAGAGTGAAGTATGAACATCATAGTCCATCGAATACAACAATAGGATTATTAGAGAGTTCATGGAGATTATCCATGGTAAAAAAAGGATAAACTCTAACTGGTCTTGATAGAGTTTTACCATGGAACCTACTTGTAATGATTGATCCAATAATTGTATCCTATCCACCCCAAATTAATACATGAGGGATCCTATAGTGTCATACCTGAAATCCAATGTTAGAAAAGGATTGGGTTTTATGAGGATTTGATCCTAATCATACCATATCATTGAATTGAGAATGGGGTTCTAGAGTGGTCAAAGAACTCCCTCGTGAATCCGTAGAGAGATCGAGTCAATACACTCCTATTATGATAATCAATATATATATAATTAATTGGGTTCATGAAATTATAATTAATTATTATGAAAATTCAAATTGATCATAGAAAATTTTAATTAGGAGATAATTAAACAACAAGGCCATTTGGTTAAATACATTCATTCATTTGTATGATATGGATAATAAGCATGAATCTATTGTTTTAATCAATTGAAAGGATTTTTATTATAACCAATCACTCCAACTCTGTCCATGAACATGGTAATGTGTTCTATAAATGTATATCATATTATTCAATTACATTTAAAAGGCAATGTCACATACTTAGTATACATGCCATTTTAAATATCAAATATTTTTTGTTACTTCATAACATACATTAGAATGGTCAAATGGTGAGAATACATGGTATATGACATTATAAAAATTAGAAACAAAATCAATACTTTTAATATATAAAATCTTTCAATTAGAATTCCCAACCCATGGTACACCAAAAAAGTGGTTGAAATGTGTCTAAACAATAAAACTACAATTATGATACAACATCCTACATGATATGGATGGAATTGTGGGAATAAAAAAACAAAAAATCACATATTTATTTATAGAATAACCATATAGTACTAATGATTATAGACATGACATATAAATTCAATAAACAACAATTGATGCAATCGGCATGCCACACATGACAATTACAAAATACAAAAAATGAGGAATGAGTTACAGACCACCTACCGTTGGCTTGTATTAGTCAACTCCTCTAGTATTAGAATCTACATTATCTTGGAATGAAGATGATATATGAAAAAGGTAAGAAATATCACATCTTGATAACTAGGTCAATATTATGAGATACGAATAATGGCTCAAATGGTCTCAAGTACTTACCGTTTCACATCAATCATAGTGATGGAAGTTTGAATGGATCATGAATGATATAAATATATTTGTCTCTATATTAGTTCATAATAATTCTCCATAATGGGAAAATATGAATCCAATCCCATGAGAAATTTTAATATAGATGAAGGTGGGACTAAATTAGATCATTTAAGGAATAAGGTAAAATTACCCAAAATCTCTCCATGCACAATTATCCTATACGGTTGGACAAAACCTACGTAAAACATGCACAAGTTCCTGGATAAAGGGGACCACTTCAAGGTTATAATGAAAAATTAGTGATACTACACCCAAACCATGTGAAATGGAATTACTGAAAATGAAAACCATTTGCATGATTTGTTCTAACCACACCCCCTTTCGGCATGGTATAATATAACCGTGCGACGTATCCATTTTAAAAAAATAGTTATGGGTATTAAACAGACCCAAGAAACCCTTAAGATCCTCATTAACGCAATTTTAATGCATATTAGGTCTAAAATAATGAATTGGGGATAAATTTAATGGATACATACCTAAGTGAATTGTCGGGTTTTTATAGTGATCCCATGTGGGAGTTGAATATCCAACCCCTAAGTAGTGATCTTATAGTGGTTTTTATGCATTGACACAAAATTGGATTCATTATCCCTAGAATATGCCATAATTTTGACCTATATAAAATAAAAATTTCTTATTTTCTTGATCAATTATATTATACACTGAACAGTATCCTCAGGGGTAAATAAATCTATTTTTTTAATGGATATTCATGTAAAAAGGAATTAAAAAATAATAATTCAATAAAGGAAAATATGTTTACTCTTCTCAGTAAAATGAATAAAATTACTATATCTGGGGAGAAAGAAATAAAAATTCAATGAATGTGGAATATGATCACATAACAAAATTTACCCCTATAATGATATATCTCTCATGTGTCCCTTGATATGAAAATATGTTTAATCAACATTTAATGAAAATAATAATGGTATATAAATAGTTTCAATTTGATTACAAATATTGATGGATTGACTCAAAATGATCATTAATTCTTTCGTTACCTAGAAAATGATGAGATCAACTATATAAAATAATTATTTATATCATATGAAATAATAAAACTAAACTAAAACCATCCATGATAGAACATGAATAAAAACAAACATGATTATTCATGGAGTTGGTAGTTCACAAAAAATATTGGATCATGTTATAACTGTTCAAAATTTTAAAGAGGAGGTGGGTTACTTATTTTATCATCATTAAAATAAAATAAAATTATAATGTAGTTAATGAAGTTGAAATTTTATTATGGTGAAATGATATTTGGGCAAGGATAATTTCATATATTGAAATAAAAAATGAATGAGATACTTAATAACATATACTTCAATTTATAGATTATATCTATTACAAAGGGTATTAATCCATTTTGGGATAGTATTTTGAGAATTCTATAACCGAGATAAGATATAATAGAGTGTTTATAAAAGGTTTTGGTATATTTTTGTTATAAACAAAATTTTTTATAATGTCGAGGAATGCGAGGAGTGGTGTACCACATTCGTAGGTGAATGGTAGTGGTATTTTGGGAAATACCCAAAACAATTATTCAATGGAAAGTCACTATAAAATAAATTAGATTAAAAATATGAAAACAAATACACTATATAATAACTATGGTTGATAAAAACATTCACTATTTAAATAGAAACATGTTTAAAAATGACAATCCCTTTACATCTACGACCATTCGTTTTACCATTTCTATTTTTATTGTGAAATTGAGTTTATGAAAAGGGTGTTTAACATTATAGGTAAACAATAAAATGGTATCTATTATAAAATTATGAAAGAATGAAAAAAAATTATCAATTTTTTTCATAATTTAAAAATGATAAAATATAATTTTAAAATTATAATTGTAGAATATATCAATTTTTTTGAAAAATATTACCTAAATTATGAATTAAAAAATATCGTTTTAAAAATAAATAGAACTATTTAAAAAATTATAAATTTACATATTAAATAAATTATTCATATTAAAAAAAGGTTTCATAAAATTTTAATTCATAAATATAAAAAATTTATATCATCAGTTATTGTTATTTGTAAAAATGGTAGTTTACAATAATCAAAAAATAATCAATATTTCAATAAAAATGAAAAAAATAATTAAATGCTAATATAGTCATTAAATATCCATTAGTTAATTTATTTATTTTAAATAAAATTAATAACGTATAATTTATATAAAATTATATTTAACTAAAAATGTAAAATTGTTTGGAAATGTTCTTTTTAGACGAGGGAAATATTTCATCTGTTATGAATTCCTCTTCACATTTCAAATAAATTTAGAATTAAATATTAACAGTCTATTATAAATTTAAGAATATTTTATTAATTAAAATATAAATTTTATAAGTTTGATTATATTTTTATCTTTTGTACATTACAATGGTCAATATTTAGAGTTAAACATATATATATATATAAGTATTTTTATCATTATGTAAAAATTATTATAAACCCCAATAAAATAGCTATCTTACAGTGGACAATATTTTTTTTTATTTGTGGTACATGTGGATGAAACTATCGAACATAGTATTTATTTAAGGAGGAAAAAGTTTGATAATTCCATTATAGTCACATTTGAAATAACATTGTCCTTGAAATTTCATTATGTGGAAGAAAACATGTTAGGGTAATGTATGTGTAACAACATTGGCCAACCTATTATTAAGATCAATAAACCATTCAACACATTCTTATATTGATGGAAACATTGCTCCCCACATTCATAAAATGGCATGTAGATTTAATTCAGGGGAGATGTTTCTCATAAATGTTTTATAATATTGTTATAATACATTAAATAATTAGTTCGAGGATAAGAGAATATGGTCAATACCTAAAAAAAATTATATCAATAATTACTCATTTAAATCAAAAATATTATTATACCAAGTGAATTATACACAGTTCTGATGTATCCAGAACACCTAACCCCATTCAATAAAGAATTATCTCAAATACTAATACCCCACATTGAAATCCAACCAACACTGGGTTTGTTTAGAGAAATTGTGATGTTGTATGTATATATTTAAAAATTGTGATGTTAAAACCTATCATGATCATATTTTCAATGTTTTAATGTATTAATAATATTGGAATACTCTTATTGTTTGTCCTAGATATGAATGACCATAGAATATATATCATATTTTATATAACCAAATGTATAAATGGCCCAAAATAATGGTATAATAGTCTGAAATATGCACTCTCTGATATGGTCCATAATTCAAAAAAATTAAATTTAAGCCATTGATCTATATAAGGTGAAAGAAATTCACCAATAAAAACCTATGACTTCAAAATGATATATTGCATCACTTATATATCCAAATAAATTTAGGATTATATTTCATAAAAAATTTGACCAACACATATCAACATTGATTCATAATAAACTAGTTCATAAAGATGTACATCGTAGTTTTTTTATACATTACATTAATTATTTTAAAATTGTTCATTGATATCTTCCATTTCTAATATCTTATATACATAATTTATTCAACTTTATTTTTTTACCCAGTGAAAAGGAAAAAAACACTGGAAAGATCCAGTTCTCAGTAAGGGTGGACATAAGAATTAGTAATTGAACTTCATCAATGAACATAATTATTTCATTTGGATATGATGACAAAACCCGAATGAAAAAGTAATTCATAAAATAATTAATAACCATAAATACCTAGTTCATAAAACATGAAAAATTAGAAATTCCATATTCATCAAAATCAATAATCATGATACATTTGGAATCAATCTTGATCTTATGAATAACTAGTAACCCATAAAAATATATTAATACATTCTTTGGAAACATGGAGAATCATATTCAGAAAACACATCCAAACCCCATTTATGATAATTTTCTATAAAACTATATTATAATATAATGATTACAATATTCAATGAAGATCTTTATAGTCACACACATCGTATAAACATTACCTGTCTCACCTAGAACTATTTAGGATTCTATGTCATATAAGATGTAACACTATCACATTGCACTATCTAGCCACAACATTGTATATGTTATAAAGTTAAATCCTATTATATATATGAATCCCCATCATATAATATATAATAGGCTCACCGGTCCTATATATTTTTACATCATTGTATTGGTAATTACAAAGAACCTCATTATAAATATAGCACTATGATAATTCATTTAATCATAATACCCATAAAATGATTACTATATCATATCCAAATGAACATGAGGAACAAAAATCTGTTTCATGATAATCTCTTTTAAACATGATTAACCCATGGGAAAGAAATGGGTTCCATATAAATATTTTTGAAACATGTTTACACAATTTAAATTAAATGAGATCCACAATAATATCTTCGAAATAATCTTGATCCATACATAGAAACAATGAATATGGTGTCATTATAAAATATCCCAAAATGATTATAATTATAAAAATGGTTTCTTGGTATCGATGAATTAAAATACTATTAAATTATCATTAAAAAAAATATGGTAAATAAACCATTTTCAATTTTAAAATCACATTTTAAAACAGTGTATATTTTTATAATAATTTTCATAAAAACATTAAAAACAAAAAAATTTAAATATTCTATAGAAAAAGTATCCTTTAAAATTGATATTTTAAAATTTAAAATGATTCATAAAATAAATTATGTGTATATTGGTGGGAAATTCAATTCATTCCAAAATGGACATTACTTTTTCTATATAAAAAGAAATGAATAATTCCATATTCAAAAAGAGATAAAGATATCAGTTTTAAATATTTTTTTAATTGAAATTGGGGAAAATATTTTTATTAGATCATTTTTACATTGATATAATTTTTTTTATAAATATAGGTTTTGGAATAAAATAGATTTCGCACTAAAAAGCAAATGATGTCGTATTTTGTCAAAAAAAAAAATCAATTATTCAAAGTAAAAAAGAGTAAAACAATTCTAATATTAGGTGAAAATTTGATGAATAACCATAGGGGATGATAATTAATATTTTCGTGATAGTTGGTGTATAATACCTCATCATTACTAGAATAATTACAGAAAATTTATTAATCAATGAGATTGTAATGTAAAATCTTATGCACATAGGTCACATGGGATCATAATCCACCTAAATGAATAACAATAATGGAAACCTATTATTAAATTAAAATAATTAAATTCATGATGTATCATGTAAATTGTGCAGTGTATACACCTCATTAAAGTGTATTGGTGTATAACATAACATTTTTCAAAGAAAACAATATTTGAGGCAGGGATCGCTTACCTCTTTAGATGCTTTGAAAGTGTAAAACTTATGAAAATTAGATCATCAAATGGTTATGAAAATCCACATGAATATAAGCAAAATAATATTAAAATAATTTCATGGTAATTGTATAAATCATATAATAAGAAAATATATTTAATATTTCATAAGTCTCAAATATATTAAAGTGAGACAAGAAAATCCCTTAACATAGTTTGAACTTGTCCCAAGTGACTTTATATTATTAATAATAAATATATTTTATTTATTTATAGAATTTGGAATCATTTTAATATTTATAGTTACTTCTATTTCTCTTATTAAAATTATATATATTGTCACTTAAAATATTAACATTACATCAGATGTGTTGATCATATTTTATACTGACCAGAGCCTTACATATATGTAAATTCAATCATTTTAGGAGAATATTAAACTAAAAAAAGTACATTACCAAGGACCATAATATTTTTCTGTATTTTTATATACATAAAAAACATATAACCCAGTAATATATGATCAAAAATCTTTTAAATATATTAGTGATTTGTACTCTTATACAAAACCATTCTTCCTAACCTATTGAAATGAAACATAAAAAGGGTGAGATTAGATGCTCTGTAAGGGTAAACAAGGGAGGAATATTAATAACATTACCATAAGGGCATGATATGATGATCATAACATTATAATATGATCCATGTATATTAAACATCAACAACAAGAAACGTAGAATAATAATTGGTTGTCCAAAAGACATTAATCGTAACAGAATCAAGATAATAATCCATGATTGCATAACATGGGAATAATACATAGAATTTGTGCATACATGATATAATATAAAAAATAATTCCATATATGTAATTTCTTATTGCTAACAAATTAGTGCATTAATGGGGGATACACATATTGGGCAGGACACACCACCATCACCAGTTATAGACTAATCCCTTTAGTGTAATGGGATTAATATCCAAACAATCATAGTATTCATTGGTTACTCTGAAGATGATCCTAGTAGTCCATTTTACCTCCCATTACCATCTCAGTAGACAATTTTATTTACTAAACAGTTCACTCCGCATTCCAGAGATTCCAATATCAGGATATATAAATTATTACCCAATGCTTTTGAGTGGTATATGGGTCCCACCATTTACGTAATGAAATTATACAAATGTGTTCAACAAATAGAAAAACATTTAGCATATCAACACCCATCAAATTATATGGGTTTTAAAAAATTTAAAAGAGATACCATGAAATGAAACGAGTATCAAAAATAATTTTTTATATTGTAACCTATAGGAAAGATGTAGGATTCATAATTGTTTCATCAAAGAATATCCCATGAAAAAAAATCTTGATCTGGAGGAATATAACCCATGAAATGGAATTTTGTTTCGTAAACATATTATCTATGAAAGATAAATGTGTTTTGTAATTATCATACCATCAAAAAGTAATCCTTATAGAGGAAAAATAAGAATGGATAACATGGATATTATCCCCATAATGTTCGGAGTAATAATAATAAACATCATCATAGAATGAAACTAATTCTGAAATAACTTTTAAACATATATCTTGATGAAAATATCCTTTTTGAAAATAATATTTTTTAAATTATGAAAATTTTAGGCTTGTTTCATTTTTTAACCTCAAAACAAATAATTTATGATTTAAAATTTTTTTAAATTATTTTATTCTAAAATATCATTTAAAAATTATGAAGGATTATTGAAATCATGATAAAAAACTTTTCATTTAAAATGACATTTAAAACATATAATAGACACTTGGATACATTTTGAAAATCATTTCAATGAAAATAATGATTAAAAAAAATAATGGAAGCTTGAAAACTATTTTAAAAAATAGCAACTGATCAAAATTTTGAAAAATTATGTGGGAATCATTAGAATATTTTGAAAAAACAATATATTTTAAATTAACTTCATATACATATATATTAATCTTTATAATTTTTTTCAATCCATTTCATTGATTGGGGCTTTGAAAACATATGCTTTAAAAATAATTTAATAACCTCTTGATCCTAAAAAATGTTTGGTTTTTTTAGAAAACTACTTCAAAAATACTAATCTCTATAATATTGGTAAAAAAATTATTCTTTAAATAAATCATTTAAACATGAAAGTAAATCATCCAAGTGATGAAAATCATTATAGCGGATAAATATGTACATGTCATACAATCCTTTTTGCACTATAAAATGTTTACAAAATGCCTCAATTAGGAAAAATTAGATTAATAATTTTTAATAAACATTTTTAAAAGGTTAAAAATGGGAAAATTTTTATTTTAAAGTACATAGGGTAATATTATAATTTTTTTTGAAAATATTTTCAGAAAACATTATTTTGGACGAAAAAATATTTTCGACCTAAAAGATAGATAATGTGGGAATTTACGAAACCACATTCATATTTATATTAAGTAATAAAGAAAATATATGGTAATAATACATTTGGATATCACGAATAACCATACTATAAAAATCTATATTATTGTTATTAATAGATGGATAATAATATTTCATTAGTGGATGGATAATCTTAAATAATCTTGAAAAATGATGTGATTGTTGAAATAAACTTTTACATGATATTTAATAGTATATTGAGATTTTAATATCATGAAAATAAAGAGATTCATGTTATTAAATTAAAAATGGATTTATATACATCTCATAGGGGGAAATAGTTACATAACATGGCATGTATATCAATGAATTTAAATTGATAAAAAAATTACTTTAATGATTTTTTAACTTTTTGACAACAAAATCCATGATAGAATATTGGTAAAATGGATATATAAATTCCCATAAATTTAATTATAATATATATAGAATAGATTAATTGAAATTATATACATTAAAGAAAAATTCTTAGTAGTGAATATGTCATTGGTCTCACAAAAGTAGAACTAAGGCGACAAAACCCATACCTTATATCTCCAATTTATTCTACATATTAAAACATATTATATAAAAATATATTTTTATTATAAATAAAAAATGATCAATAATCTTATATTTAAGTCTGTATATGAATTTATTATGACCATATATTAGTCATTTGTTAACAACATCATGTCAATGTTGCATTTTGGGTAAATTCCTCTTTGTTTTTCGTATATATTTTGACTTTTTATTATTGATCCACATATATTGAACATGATTTAAACATTTAAATATTATAAAACATGATATAATGTTCATATATATTAATTATATAAATAATTTTAAAATTTATAAAATATAGAAATATGGAATGGAACACACCCCACATGGATACGGTAGGCTGTATAAACACATGAGTGATGTTTCTGTTTTATATTAGTATTGAATGAAATAAACTAAATGATATATATGTATATATATATACTATAATTATTGTTTATTTTTTATTTTATAAATATCATATAAATTTACAAAAATCAAAAATAATACATTTTATGCAATGTGTGAATGAGTCACATTACATTTGGGAGGTGGTGGTCCACATGTCCACAAACAATTATATTATATTTACAAACAATGGAAATTAAGAAATGGGATTTAACATAGTAACTATAGAATAAAAAAAGTAAAACATATCATATATATCATATAAAAACATTGTCTCCATTATAATCCTAAACCATGAGAAGGAGGTAAATGAATGTTGAATGATATTGTTATATGAGATAGTAGCATGTCATCCACACCAACAATATGTTTGTTACCCTTTTCATAGAAGTGTGGTTGAGAAATAAATAAAATCGTAGTACTTGTGAATGTGTGTTACCATTTATTTGGTATACTCCTGTTGGTTTGAACTAAAGGGAATCATTGGATCACTTTATTCCCAAAAGGGGGGAATATATGATATAGAGGTTATATTTGAGGTTATTAGGGATGTTTTTTTTCCAAAAAAAATATTAATTGATATGTGTTAATAAGGTTGGGATGTGTTTCCTTCCATAGTAGAGGACTAAAATTCTTTTAAATATAAATATATATACACAATTTAATAGCCTAACTTACATTATGTGTCTCTAATAATTGTAATTAACGGTTTAAAAATAATTTAAATTAATATTAAAATTAACTCAAAATATAATTAATCCATTTAATTAAACTAGAAAAAAATTCAATTATAATTTAATATGATAAATTATTTATCAAAAAATGAATCTTCTTGGAAAAATACAAAAAATCCGCCAAAAGTAAATTTTGATATTCCTATAACATAATATTTTGTTTCTATTATTAAATAATATTTTTATAAATTCCCATATTTATATTTGAAATTTGTTCTCTAATAAAATTTTGTAAAATTATATTTTGAAAATTACATCATTTATTGAAAAAATTTAAATCGTTCATTTCATACTCCAATAAAATCTATTGGAAGAGTTAAAATTTTATATAATATTTAATATATAATATTAAGTATAAAAATTAATGAAAATGGATATTAATTTTTTTTTATAAAATTGTGTTTCAACAAAGAAGGATAATTTTATTTGAAAATAAATGTCCTTATTTTCAATTACTTATTACTTTCATTAATAACTAATTAACCAATGAAAGACTCAGTTTATTTTCCTCTATAAAATAAATTCACAGATTAGTTGTTCTTTTTCGTAACATCCATTCCAATTTCGAGGTTGTAATTATTCTGAAGATAATATTAATATTAATATTGTCGTTTGGTCAATCATTTTATAGTGCATAATAGAATCTATAGAAGGGACTTGTTTTGTGTGTATAATTGTCAAGAATATTTTGGTGTTTACCTCAAAGTAATATATGAGTTTTACATAGAAAATTATTAAAATTTTGTTTTATGTAATGAAAGAAAAACATATTTTTTTTGTATAGAGAAGCTAAATTTTGTTTTGGGAAAAAAGGAAAATATAGAAAGGACTAAATTAAATCGAAAAAATAGTTCACAAAATATCGAGGCATTACATTCTACCTTGCATTAAAACAAATTATCCCTTAAGATTTTTCTGGGATATCAATGGTTTAATATCATAATGTTCCTTTAATAAAACCCATATCAATAAAATATTTACTAAAAGATAGTTTAAAAAGGAATATATGATCAATAAGATTTACCCAAATTAACCCATAAAACGGAATCCAGATAGGATAATATATGTGTCATAGGAAAACATGGACATGGGATAGAAATGTAATTATCATGTTTGGATGTAGAGATATAGAGAAAATTTTTAGGATAAATTTATTGATAAAAAATCGTAACCCCAAGTGTCTTGTAAAGGGACATTAATATCATTATGATAACAGAACAACATTTTATTTTAATTGTTTTATCATAAATATAATTAATTTTAACATGAAAATTTACTTACATGGATTCATTCCATTTCATGAGAACTATCTCACACCTATTTTTTACCATAATCAATTTACAAATCATCTCTTATTCCAAGAAATAAAAGTAAAATAGTCTTTCAAAATTAATAAAATATCATTATGTAGAATTCTATGGAATTCCATATGAATTTAGTTAGCATCACAGAAAAATGGATCTCACATATTATGAAAATGGCATATATCCTCATATGAGGCGATAATACATACATCTATTAAACCAATGTTACATTTAATAAAAACCCATCCATAAATGAATGACCATTAAACCCATAGAAAATATGAAATTCCAAAACATTATGAATAAGGTCACTATATTAATCACGAGATTATCATTGATTCCTCGTATATTATATGGTTTATATTCATAGTCCTATTCCAAACTTGTTTATTTCTTTATCATTTATTTTCATAAAATATGGTAATATTTGGAGTAACCATACATTCGTAGAGAATATATGAATTCATTATTATGGACATATTCCATGAATTAGAAAAATATCAATCTTCAACCATGATAATATATATATCTTTTTCAAAAAAAAAATTAGTCAGTTTCAACGTAATCATTACCGTGTAATTTACATATTCATATCCTTTATAGAATTATCTGAAAATAATTATCACAATAGCTATAACATGTTAAGTATTAACTTCCCTTTTAAAGAATGACTCCTTTTCATTAAATCTATTTTATAGTTCATCTAAGGAGATTAAAAAGAATCTTTAAATCCTTTAAAAAAGATAAAAAATAAATAATCCTTATATAATTAACTATTCATAAATAATGAATCTCATTACAAATAATCATTGATTATTCCACTTCATCCATATGACATTAACAAGGATGTCTCATACAATTACATAATATATCATTCATTTCACATTAAATCTTTAGAATCATCATGAAAATTGATATAAAAAAAACTCATACAACCTTTCAGATTCTCTTCTTGATCTTTCCACAGAGGACATCCATTTTAAAAATGACTATTAATATCCTAATTAATAAATTTGACCGTCATATTTTTACGGGGAGTCCAATAATCACATCCATTGATTTAACCGATCTCTTTATTTTCACGTTTTCATTACTTTAATTTTATCCTTATTTTTAATAGTCAAAACAACTTCTTATTCCTTTATGATATTTACATGGGTGATTCATTGCACATAATTGAGTCAAAGAAAACTCAATTTTATTTCCACCATGGACTCCATTAGATTATCACTAAGGGAACCACGTTCCTCTTATCTCTAACGATTCTTAGAGTATGTTAAGGTACACATTTTAAATCAGTTTCTATGAAAACTAATTGTGCTTGATTCCAATATCCTTCACTCTAGTGATCATCCCCAATGAATTCTCATCTGAAAATTTTCCATCACAATAAATGTTATCCCATTTTCGTCTAGTTCTTTTCATTGAATTAATCCACAAAGCATACTGTGATGAGAATTTATTTGAGTGGAAAACCTTCTAATAATGAAAATCACATATAGGATTTCCAAATTATAACACATACTTGTTAATCAACAATACATTAGGTTTATCCTATGATATATTAATAGACATATCCTTATAAATATACCTAGGTCTCTCAATAACATTTCTCATCCTAGTTTACAAATACTGATGAAATAATTCCATTGATACCCACTATAGGGACCAATGTTTAACATACATTGATATTATATCATTTTAGAAAAATATTAATCACATTAAAAAATTACATGCATGAGGTCCATAATAGTTTGCTGCCTTTGGGAAGATGGAATAAAAACATCTATCATAGTGATATGTCTTTATGAACTCAATTAAATATCATCCCAATTAGTACTCAAGCATAAATCCTTTTCTTCATAACATTTGTAAAGGAAACATAAAAAATGTTCGAGATAAAATGAAGGGAAAGGGTAAATAAGGGATATATGTAAGAATAACGTGAGAATAATGGTAAGTGAAGATAATCATAACATTATAAAATTAGGTCATCAATATTAAATATTGTAAAAATGAATCATGGAATAAATATGGGTAATACTTATGAAATAAATCATATGGGATTCAAGGTTATTATCCATGTGATTGTAAAAATATATATAAGACACATAATTTTTGACATAAATTTAAGTATTCAAAATAACATTCCCTATAAGTAATACCTTATTACCAAAACCTATCAGGGAACATCATGGAGGCTACAATTACTAGGAGTGACACATCACTATCAATAGTCACATCCATTTCAGTGTAGTGGAATGGGTTCACTCACCAAACTATCTATTTAGTCAATAGTCAGTTCCTTGATCATCTTAGTATTCAGTGTTCACTCCCATGACAACCACTGAGGACAAAATCCAACACTAAACAATGTACCATCCCTTTCCATCAATTTCAATATCCTGTTTTATAAATCATTTAAAAATTCATTGGTGGGGGATATAGGACCTACTAATCATATAATGAAAAATTAAATACATATTTTAAAATATTTTAAAACATCAATCATGTCATTACCCCAAAAAATATGGGTTAAATATACATAACTGCAGAACCCATAAAATTATATGAGTATCATAAACATTATTTCAAAGCATAACCCAAGTAAAAGAGATTGTTTTTCTAATCTTTTAATCAAATCATTACCCAGGATAATAAATATCATTCATAAGAATATATTCCATGAAAGGTAAATATGATTCATAAACATATAACTCGTGAATGTGAAACATCTTTCACAATGATTATGCCACCAATTCATAAACCCTTATAAGGAATAATTTTAATAAAACCCTTGGATCATATCCCCATTAAATTATGAGTAACACCAATGAGTCTCATCTTATATTGATATTAATTAGGAAATATATTTTAAAAGAATATATTGAGGAAAATAGTTTTCCTTAATTGAATATTTATTTCTTTAACAAAAAACATATTGGAAACCATTTTCTCTGAAAATAACATTGAATTAATATAATATAATCTTGGAATAAAATTAAAAACCTTTCCATTGAAATAGTAACTACAAACCTATAATAGAAACCTAATCTTTTTAAAATCCATGTGTTTTAAAATAACATTTAATTTTTATACAGAATCCTTAAAAAAAATTTAAATCATTTCATGGAAAATAAATTTAAAAAAATATATAGTATAGATGATAAGATTTAATCTTTTTATTGGAAATAACATTGAAAACATATAACAGAATAATTGAAATATTTTTCCAAAACTTTTCTTTGAAAATAACATAGAAAACATATAAATGATCATTAATCATTTTTTTAAACCATTTCATTGATAATATATCTGAAAAAATAAAATGGAATAAATCCATACATACTAATCCATTCGTTTTGTGACATAAAAAGTATAGAATATTCATCAATCAGAAGAAGAAAAGAATATTCTATTTTAAAAAAAATATAAAAACGATAAAACATGGGTAAAATATTCATTTCAGTAACCTAGAACCATATGAGGAAAATATTTAAATCATGGATCTGGAATAACACAATTTTCTCACTAAAAAGAGAAATGAAGACTTATTTTCTTAAAGAATACATTTATAATTATATACAATACCAAAGGTTGGAAAATGGAATATATACATGAATTTGTTTTATTTTTTTTAAGGTTGGGGTCGAAGCCTCAAGTATCTATACATGAATATATCATTGATAAACAGTTTATAATAAGTATCAAGAGTAGTATTCAAGGATATATTATATTATTTCTTCAATGGAAGCATTTCATAAACAGCCCTGATAAACGATGATACTGTAGAAATAATCTATAATCAGTTTGGTACATGATAGTCATAATCCCCATGAGATATTGAAATTTAATGAAGCATAAAATATCCGGAAAATAATTATATCCATGTCATAACATGTTAAAGTTAGGTATATATAGATCATATAACAATATAGGTTCATAACAAGGAATGTATCTCAATGAAAGAAAATAGAGGCCAAACTAATTCACCAATTTTGTATCTTTTGACTCATATATCCCATGAAAAAATATCAAAAAAATTATTTTTAAATAACCTAAAATTTATTTCTAATAATCACATAATACATTGGTCATATTTATATATATGATAGAAAATAATTTATTGGTTAATATGGAAAACTTATAACATAAATAAAAGCAGGATGAAAAAACCCTTACCTTAAGTATTGGAATTATTCATACAAGTCCAAAGGAAATTTTCTAAAAATATATTTTATTATACGTAAAATATATAAGCTCCTTCTTATATATAATACCATAAATAAATATATTATGACGTTTTGTTACCCATTTACTAATAAATCTTTCTAAATTTTACATTTTGGGTGATAGTCACTATATTTTTTGTATATGTCTTCACATGTTATTCATCATTAGATTATATAGATAATGATATAAATTTAATTAGAATTTAAAAATTGTTAAAATATCATATTTATTCATTGAATAAATATTTATTACAATATTTAAATGATAAAATTATGAAAAATAATACACTACTCCTTGAGAATATAGGTTGTATGATGCTTGAATGTTGTATCCATATTTTTGGCACATTGATAGAAAGAAAGCAAATGAAATATTTATATATCTATTATCATTAATGTGTAGTTATTATTTTAATAAAAAATTTACAAATTTACTAACACATCTTAAATTTATTCCATGCGAATTTTGAATGAATCACATCTACTTTAGGAGGTAGAAGTCATCACACCCACAAACAAAGTTATCATATTTTAAGAAAATTGAATGAATGAAGGAATTTATTTATAATAATTAAATAATAATAATAAGGAAATCATTAATATGATATATATCATATATAAAATGTGATTACATCAAAATTCCAATCCATGACATGTGGTATGTGAAAAATTAACACCATCATTATGGGGGACAGTAGTCCTCCGTACAAACATATGGTATGTTCAATACCCATTTCTTGGAAGTGTGTATAGGTTTTGATTGAACCCATAGAATATAAAAATATCAGCATATTTAATATATTCTTTTTTATGTTATAATAATGTAATTATAAAAAAATAATATAGTTGAGAAATAAATAAATGAAAAGTACATGAGGAAGGGTGTAACCTTTTCGTTGGGTAACTCATTTGGTTTGTGTCAATGTGATACATATGTTGTCTTTTAGCAAATTGGATGCTTCTAGGATGAAGGTGTTGAATTTTTTATGATAATTTTTTTTATATAAGTGGAAATTGGATTTATTATTGTGAATATGTGAGGGGGTTATGCTTCCTTTTATAGTGGATGATATGTGTCATTCTTGTTAATATGATATAGTAAATTCAGAGGTCTCCTATACATCTTATTTCTCCAATAATATTTTATTTTATAGGGTAAGGATTTTAAATTATGTTTAATTTAAAAATTTCAATATTTAATTAAACTATATAATTCATTTGGATGAAAAATTATAATTCATTAAAATTCATTATTTTTCATATTCATAAAAAAATCACACTTCTCGGAAAAATAAAAAATATTGACCAAAATTAAATTGATTTTTCAATACTTCATATATGAATGTAATTTTTCAAATAAAAAATAGTAACATCTCATCAATTATAATTAAAATAGGGTTATTATTAAAATGTGGTAAAATTATTTTTTTTAGAAAATAAATAATTAATTACTAAAATTTTATTTTATATTATGTTACACCTTCAAGTCGTTTGGATGAGTGTCAAAAAAATTAATTCAAAATGTAATAAATAAATTTTATAAATATTTTTATCAATAGTTGGTTTTTAATTTATTTAAATAAAATGGTAGTTGTATATAGATAGATTATTTCTGTAGAAAAGTAATTTTATTATTTTCCAGTAGTTATTTATTTCATTTATAACTAATTGATAATGAAATTTCTCATGTTATATTCTTTTATAAAGGATATTTTAACACATTATATAATCTTATTCATAAAACAATTCCATCAGTTCGGTGGTAAATATATTAAAAATAATATTAATTCTAAATTATGGTTAGGTAAACTTTGTTCATCTTGTAACACAAGCAATAGAATGGACTTAGTGTAATGGGTAACATAATTCAGGAATATTGTTTTATGTACTTTAAGATAATCTATGTGTTGAATTTTGTGAAATATTATGTTTCTTTGGTGTAAAATTAAGGACAAACATAGAGAGTTTCTATAAAAAAATCTATATTTAGTATTGTCTTTAATGAAGAATATCGAAAATATTAAATTTATATGAAAAAAATATATTTAATCAAAAATACATCTGTTACGTAATGGAATTAAATTTCAAAATAGTCATTGGATGGTTTACAATGGTAAAATGGATAATTATTTAAAAATACCTGGAAAAAGAATTTAATAATTATAAAATTTATAAATAAATGATACATTTTAAACTAATAATTACTTATAGTTATAAAAACTGAACTAATATTACCATCATGGAGATAGTTGGTTGTACGTAATAATGAGTAAGATTTATATAATTTCAATGATGTTTTGGAAAAATGAATGTAATAGTTCAACATTCCATAAAAATAATAAAATCATAAATAATATATTATTTAATTACATAAACATATATGTAGATTTATTATAATGTTTTTGATAATAATGGAATCAAATCGCTCTGAGGAGGCTGTATTTCCCACATCCCAGAAAGCCATTGTCATTATTTTTAGAGTGAAATAGTAAAAATTAAAATATATATTATGTTTATAGAATTATTATTATTTCATTACTATTAAATATGTTTATCCTGTTGACAATTACTACCATCTATGTAATTCATTAGTGAATAACATATCCCATCACGTCTGGAGGTGGTAATTCGTTATAAACCCAAGTGATGCTATCATATCAGTTATTGAATGTTACTTAAATGGTTATATATTATATGATTAATACATAGATATAATTATGTTATAAAGACAATTTTTAAATAACATCACAATAATTATTACCAACTATGTGATTTTGCAAGGGAAAAACTATTAATCTTGTTCTCTGAGGTGGTAGTCCCCCATACCCAAGGATGATAATTTTGAACAATGTTGGAAGGAATTGTTTTGGATTTTAGGTTGTAACCTAAAAATTGAAACATATTATTATATTCAATAAACACATTTTATTATATAGTAATTTTATTATATTAATTTTTTTCGTGGAAAAATAAATAAAACTATAATTCTCATTGACGAACATTACCTCTTATTCGGTTAACATATTTTGGTTTTAACCAAATTCAATTTTATATATCATGTAATCCAAATGTAAAAAATCTAGGATGATATGATGGAAATGGAGAAGTGATTTTGGGTAGGTATTGACCAAACATGATATATTTGATGATGTGAATAATGGAGGAAAATTTGTGGCCTTTTATTAGTGAGGTGAGTGCAAAACATGTAGTTATTTTCATAAATTAAATTACACCCATTTGTTTTACATTTTACATGCCATTTTAAATTTAAATTATCTGTAAAATAAGGGATATGGATGAAATATGGAAATATAATTGGATTGGTATAGGTTCTGTGTTATTTATACACTTTATATTAAATTTTTAACCACAATGTAACGTCATTTTTACCTTTGCAGACATAAATAATTTTTTATTTTTTTATTAAAAATAATGTTTGAAATTTTATTTTGGATTATTATAATTATAAAATATCATTATTACAAAATATAATTCCAGTTTTACAATTTCAATTCATAGTAATGGAATATTTCAATTTAATATTTATCAAATATACAGCCTAAGACAACCAGTTTTACGAAATGTATTTAAAAAAAGTAGATTCTATACCAAATCTAGGATTTATGATTATCATTTTAATAATTTAAATAAATATTAATGAATATGTAATTTAATATTATCATATTATAAATTCCCACATATTTATTATTATAAATAATTTAAATAGAGAAAAATAATGCTTTTTGAACTTTTTTAAACACAATTTTTAAACCATATCACAAACATATAATAAATATAAATTTACTACTAAATATAAAGTTATTAATTAGATGAAATATAACCAAATAAAACATGTGTTACATGAAAAAATATTAAATTCATATTATGGAATTAAATTTTATTTATTTTATTGAAAAAATATATTTTACCTAAATCATTATTTCTTAGTACTTTATTAAAATTATATAATTTCTAAAAATTCTTAAATTAAACTGAAATAAAATTTTGATATAAAATATATAATATATTTTTATATTTTATCAAATATTTAATCAAAATCATTATAAATGATTCATAATAATTTATTAATCAATATCAATAAAATGCATTTTCAAAAGAAAATATATTTTTGATTTAAAAATAACTTTGCTAAAAATTGATTGATTTTCAAAATATGTTTATCATTAATTTATGTTTAATTTGATATATTTATTTATATATGTTTCAGAGTGCAATTACTACTTTTCATACACTCAAATTTATCTTTTAGATTATAATGGTAATATATATATTGGGTTGTTTATGTTCGGTGTCATGTGTCGAATGGGATATTGAAAAAAAATCATGGGGGAGGATGTAATAACAAATTAGAAAAGTATTGGGTGTAACCAAACATAAACACATTATTTTGTTTGCATTACTCTATCAATTTTAATTTTATTTCAATTAAAATCAGTAGGTCTTACAACCCCCCCACCCCAATTAATTGTGTCATTATAATTTGACCATTACATTTGAAATCAACTGACGGATATTTGAAATCATTTTTTCTATACAAACATTTGGGAATGTTAAATAAAAAATAATTTTTTAATGATAGAAAATTTAATATGAATAATGTATACAATAACACTTAACTTTTTTACAAATAAGAGAACATAATATTTAAGGGAGGAAAAAAATATATCATTATAGAGAGTGATTGTGGTATTTGATGAAAAGTAGGTCAATGATAAACATAATTTTAAGGGCCATAAAATAATAAATATGTGATGATATTAAAGTAAATTGGCATATCATAACATATAGAAGTAGGATTTTCCGGAACCATCCAAGGTAGACACCGAACCAGTCACCCGATACAGCCTTTGGCGTCACCAATATGCTTTCCCAATCACCTCGAAGTGGTGATAATAACCATATGCATCAAAGCGAGTAAGTGATAATTTTTTTAAAGAAAACTAATAAATATATGAATCAAAATGATAAATTATCATACCATGATAAATATAAATTAAAAAATAATACAAATTAATATTAACTTAAATTAATTAAGAACAAAAAATAACGAATAACTAAATCATCGTGTTACCCTTTAGTTCATTATCTGATATCAAAACATGAATTCTCACTATAGAGATCAAGACTGATATGAAACCTAAACTTGAATCTAAATACACAAGATATAGTTATAAGAATGATTATTAAAACATAGTTGTCATTATAATATATAATTAATCGCTAATCATAAACTATAAATAAAATTTTCTATCCACTGCATTTAAGAAATAAAGATATCAGAATAATTTTCACATACAATATATTATAAAAAATCATGTTCAATTTTCCATTTTTTTTAAAATTTGTATTGTAAAAAGGATAATCAAGGAAATTTTATATAAAGTATGAATGTATGTTTAAGTGTGTTTATTAAAGATGGAATAGAGTATAAAAAACATTTCAACAGTTTTTTCATGAAACATTTAAAACCATTAAATTTTACCATGGAGACACAATATATATAGGGAAAAAAAGAAGTTACAACATGAAAAAGGAAATGCAAAATCATTACTCATGTAATGATACCAAATGAGGCACCTAGATTATCCATAATAGTCTAAAATTTTCATGATTACATTGAAATACATTGGACCTTAGGGGAAATCCAGAAAATGTTGGTACATGATCCGTCATATTGGTGTTCTTGAGGTAATAAAATAACCCTATTTCTCAGTCTTATGCAAGTTAGATTAACTGAGGGGAACATTCCCCAATGGAGAGAATGCCCATATTGAAGGTCCATAGGTGATATTATAATCCTAAAATAGTGTTTCAAGACATCTCTTATAATCCACTATCAATGATAGGATACCATGTTATATATAAAATTGGGGTGATCCAAGGAGAATAGAAAAAATCAATCATATGTATGGAATAACCATATGACAATCATATGACGCAAAAAATAATCACTCCGCCGAACCACACCAACAAATTCCACTTTACATTAAGCCATAAACACATGATAGATATCCAATATTGAGGATGTTTCTATTTCATTAATGACAGTAAGGAAAGAGACACCTTTAATGGTGAGTTCTTTATAGAAAACTCATTCCCAAAACAGCCAACTGGTCATCACATAATATTTTAGAAGAATTTTTTTTCACATTGAGCCAAAAATCACAGCTTATTAATATAAAAGTTCATATATAACCCACTAGGAAAACCGAGAATAAATGAATATAAAAACACATTTATAAAGGCCTACTTTGAATTTTGTCAATCATTTTCTATTCAATAATCAATAAATCAATTTCAAGAAATTTTATTTGATGAGAAATCCATATGATTTCATTCTAATAATTATTTAATTTTTTTTTTATAATTTTCTTTGAAATGTTATTAAATGAAATAAATATATGATTATTGATCCTAAAGTACAATTCATAGGGAATCTTATCTCAAATGTGTGGAAACCAAGACAAATGGTTGTGGCACTGAACACCTTCATCTAGGATAACTTGAATCACCCCTTTTCAAATTTTGTGCATACGAACCTTTTCA
Source organism: Viscum album (assembly GCA_963277665.1). NCBI lineage: Eukaryota > Viridiplantae > Streptophyta > Magnoliopsida > Santalales > Viscaceae > Viscum > Viscum album. The sequence goes on from OY728159.1 coordinate 1,220,465,495, forward strand.
TGTGTATATTGAATCCTAGAACCAATATACATATTAGTATTAATATAAATGAATATGTATAAGGGTATTCTTAAATATATTCCTATAGATTTATATAATGTAATCCTTTTAAATCTTCTCTTAGAATTACACACAATGGCTCATATATGCATGCACAAATATAACTAAACACACCAAGACCCAAATATATATATACATATATTCACATAATTATTTTAGAATATATACAAATGGGAAGATTAAATATATATATATATACATCTATAGACACATGTATAACGACATATGTTCTTATGTATAGCTCACATCTGATGAACTACAATGTATCCTAGAAAAATATAATGATGCTATATATCACTTAGGTCCAATATATAATTCTTCCAATAAATGAGCTCTGTATAATCATACTTCCATAGAGGAAGATGAAACTAATTGGCTCCAGATGATTCACCTTAAATAGTTTATGTCGAAACACAAATGAAGTCACCATGAGAGACCCAACATACTCTCCATGAAGAAGTGAAAAATAAAAAATAAGACACTGAGAACCCAAGGATTTGGAAGAATTAAGAGTGTCAACTGGGTGGGGGAAAGTATCTTGAATATGAATAAGGTCGATATGAAGACATAACCTAGGATAGTTGGTCCTCAATCACCATGAAAATGAAATGAAAACATGGAATGAAGGATATTCCAAGACGGAAGTCACCATGAAAGATGTGGGGGCTTCATAAAGAAAGTTTTTACATGTGTTTAGGGGAAAGGAAAGCATAAGATCATACCCCATGAAATCATAAGATTTATGAATAACACATATAAATCATAAATCATATAGGTAACATGTGGCATCCATATCAAACATATGTTGTAGCTATCACAGCTACATAGGGAGTAACATTTTAAATACCAATCACAGTATATTGCCTAAATCTCTTATAAGAAACATTCATGATTACCTTTGTCATGTTACCCAATTAATTGGAGAGCTATCATGGGCCCACCGGTCCTAGTTTTATATCAGAAGCACTCATATATGTAAATAATGACGAACAACCATAACATTATCAAAACATACATGGAAAGATATCATTCACAAATTGCAATATCAATACAAAATTTCATGATATTCAAGATGATATTGAAATAATAATTCAATTCTCAAAACCATTTTCAATAAAAAAATAAGTAAAATAGAATATGGTGTATATTTTCATGTTAAAAACATTAATACTTTGTAAGGAATCAAAAGATCAAATAATACTCACAGCAGCGAAAAGGTCACTAGCACAACGTACATAAAAAACAATTAGTTTTTACGTTTAGTAAATTACCCCATATAAAATGATTCCCTTTGAAGGAAATTAAATGTCAAAAGTGCTTATACATTGATTAATATAAAGTCACGTATGAACCAAAATATTCCTCAATGAAAGGATATGGAGAGGAAGTCTCTTACCTCATATCTGATTTGATCCGTTCGATCTTTAACCTCTTGAATAATAAACTATAGTAAATTTCTACATGCTTAATATCCTTTTTTTATTATTCATTTTATATCACTTATTACCTTGTTATAATCATTACATAATCATATAAGTTAATAACTGTCATTTGGTTGATATTTGGTACTTGTGTTAAAAATAAACTTCTTATAATTACAAGTTGTTCATTTGGTCAAATATCTATTATCCTGAAAATTTTATTCATGATCTACATATCATATATATCATATATATTATGTATATGTTAGTATTTATAATTGTACATAACATTTGGAGATATTAAATGAAATGCCTCATTCATGGAGATGGTAACCTATATGTACGCATGAACACTACGTTCATTTCTATTTCTTATTTTAATGGAATTAAAACATAATGATACATAGGTATATTATAATTACATTATAATATAATATATATAATATCATTAACTGCATCATTTATACTACCCACATATGGAATTAACGAGTCATATCCCATTGAGGGGGCTGTAGTATGCACTTCATCAAATGAAATTATCACGTTTACCTATAAAGGAAACGATAAAGGTATTATATAAATGGAAAATATAGAAGCATAAAGAAAACATAAAAATAATATATAACATATATAAATACACTTCCATCATAATGGACACGATGAGAGGCGATTAGTGATAATTGAACAATCACCATTTCATGAGGAGTTAGTTTTCTATCCACATAAATGTTATGTTCTTTACCCATTAGATGGAGGTGTGTGTAAGTGTAGTTAAAATACATATAATAGCAACATCCTAGTATATTGATGATACTGTTGCAGTCATAAAATAAAATAATAAAAATATTTTAGGGGGTTGGAGAACTAAAATAAAATAAAAGAACAAAATATAAGATGTAACCTTTAAATCGGGTAACTCCCTTTAGTTTAAACCAAAAGGGTTTATTGAAGTGATTTATGCCTATGTTAAGGATTATAGGAGGTGGAGATGGATGTAGGGAACATTATTGGGTAAATTATGTATTTTCCAAGGGGCTTGAGAGGTGTGAGGAATGGGTTATAGATGATGTCTTTTAATAAAGGGGGAGGGGCGCTTTTAGAATGTTTGAAAATGATATTTTATTACATACTGATTTATGGTTTCTAAATTTCCAAAACATATTGATTTCCAAGAAAAGATGGCTCATAAAAAGAAATAAAATAATCCAATAAGGATTGGATGAGTTTCGTATATTATTTTAATCGTTATAATCATATTTATTTAATACATTTATTAATGAGGTAAATACTACGTCATTATTGTGTCAAAAATAATTTAATTGATATAATGAGTAAAAATTATAAAAAATACAATGATGTATTAAATAGTTTTATCTTTAAAAACAACATTTATTGATGAAATGATAACTTATATAAACTTATGTAAAAAATAATTTACTAAAATATATTTGATTATGTCATTTTTTTCATTACTTTTATTTAATTAAAATAAATTGTCATTATCACTCCTATGTGGACCATGGGGTCTCACAATCGACCCAAGGATACTAATGTTAGGATGTGTGTCAACCAATATTACAAGGACAGATGTTAGAGTAATTTATTATTATTATAGTAATATTTGTTTACCCTTATTTACAAGATTTACCTTTTAACCGTGGTAAATGAAATATTTATTGAAGTAAATATTCATAATGTCTAAAAACAAAAGTTATCTATTTATAAAATTTGTACCTCCTAATTCCAAATATTGAATAACTTTTTCCAAATTCAAAACACATAAGTATAATAAATTAATTTAAAATTAATTCCCACTGTCAAAATAAAAGGTTTGTTTTTATGAAATAATAACTACCAAAAGATTGACACTTTTTTATGTACAATTTCAAAGTAAAATAAATTTAAAAAAACAAAAGTACATTAAATGGTAATAATATAATATAATTAAACTTTAAAACCAATTTAAAAGATAATATAACCATATAAATAAATTATAATAAAAGACAATTTTGAATTAAAATACAGTATTTTTCACAGTTCATCAAAAATTAAATATTATCAGAAAAATACAAAAAATTTACCAATGCGAATTTTGATGTCCCTATTATAGAGGAGAATTTTATTTTGTCAAATATAACATTTAAAAGTCGCATAAATTATATTTAATGAGAGTTCACCATTTAAAGGCGGTAAATCGACCATTTAAAGAATATTACTATATTTAGGCATAAAATCGAATTCCTTCTTATTCTATGCCTCTAAATTCTTATTGGATAAATGTAAAAATATTAAAAAAACTAATATAATAATATTATAGTTAGTTATATTTATTACTGTTGTTAAAACATCTAGGTGTTAACTACCATTTAAAATAATAATATTATATTATTATTGTGCATGGTAATATTTCAAAGAAACATGTTGTTGTGTATCGGGTATGTCATCGAACATAGCAACCCATTTAAGGTAAAATTAATATATAATTCACAAAATATTAATTTAAATTAAAATGTATAATTTCTTTATTAACCTGGGGTATTACATCCTTCCCCACTTTTGAAATTTTCATCTCCCAATTTTATTCAGTTATCAAATAAATGTGGGGTATTAATCCCTCATAGAATTTTCCGACTACAAAGATGCCTCTTCAAGCATATGGTTTTTCCAGAAAACCTTTACCTGGGGAAATTCCTTATTCCACAATACTTTCACTCATCGATCAAGAATTTGGACTGGTTGTTCCTAATAAGAGAGGTTCTCTTCCAACTAAACTATCTCTGGGCTCAAAATATGAGATGGCTCTGGAATATACGTTCTCAATATTGAAACACGAAAAACATTGTGTACCTGGGATAAAAAATGAAAGTATATCCACGCTGTACATAATTGATCCAACTTTCTCTAGGATTTCATAAGGTCCAATGATCCTCAGACTCAACTTCTTATTTTTACCAAAACTCATCACACTTTTCTATGGAAAAACATTGAGAAAGACATGATAACCTACCTCAAAAGAAAGATCATTCCTCTGATTATCTATGTAACCATTCTACCTACTCCAATCAGTTTTAATGAGTTTCAAAATCAACTGAACCTTTTTTTCCATATCTTCTACAAATTATAGTGTCATCAGCTTCCTTTCACCTACTTCATTCAAAAAAACTGGAGTCTGACACTGCTTCCCACATAATGCCTCAAATGGGGTCATCTATATACTAGAATGAAAACTATTATTATAAGAAAATTAAACCAATGAAATATGTTGGTCCCAAAATCCTAGTAATCTAGTGAAAAAGCACGTAGCATATCGTCCAAGGTCTGAATTGTTTGTTCTGACTGCCCATCTGATTGGGGATGAAAAGCTATGCTAAAATTTATTTCAGTACCCATAGACTTCTGAAGGGCTTTACAAAAGATAAAAGTAAACTTGGGATCATGATCAGATACAATGGAGTGGGGAACTCCATGCAACACGACTATATGACATCCCACGCTTCAATGATATGTTTCCCTTTGGATAATTCAATAGCATGCGTTGTACGCCACTTCGAGATTCTAACACATCACGACTAATCATACTAGCAGTTATGAATAGTAATACCCACATTTTGAAATTGTACCAATTTTATCATTCAGAATTGACTTCATTTTTTTTTCAGAATATCAAAATTAGCTTAAGGTGAATTTTCAGTATTTTTTAAAAACATTCAGTTTTTTATGAATAGTGAAAAATACTAAATTTTAATTTAAAACAACTTTTTTATAAAAATAATTTATAGTGATAAATTATAATATTGATCGGTTTTTAAGAATAATTAGATTATATTTTTTCCATTTAATCCATTGTTTTTCATTGAACGTAATTTCACATTTCAACTGGACAAAAGAATGTGTCAATCTTTTGATAGTTATTATTTCTTAGAAACACGCTTTTTTGTTTTGACAAAGTGAATTAAATTTAATGTAATATCTAAAAATTCTGTGTTTTGAATATAGAAAAATGGATTCTATATTTAGAATCAGGAGGCCCAAATTGTGTAAATATTTAACTTTTTTTTTGAAATTTGGAATAATTATATTGGTGAATATTTTATTTACCATGGAGCTACTTGAAAGTGATAAAGACACATTATATTAATCAAGTTAAAATAAATACAAAAATAACAAAAACATATATCATTTAGTAAAATAATTATTACATAGGGATATATATGTTATCACTTCGACTATAAATATTAATTAGAAATCTAAAATGATTTCCTAAAAAATGGTATTTTATTTATAATTTTTGTACATTAAATAATTACATTTATTTATGACACTATGATGATGTAGTATTTTCCTTATTAATGAAAATGATCTAATAAATGGTATTATAGATGTTAAAATAAATATAATTTGAAAGTTTTGATTCCTTCCACGAATTTTCTAGGTTAACATGAAAGGTTATTATTGAGTAAATGAATGTTTTTTGTAGTGATAATGTTGTTGAAAATATATCAAAAACAAAATAGCACATAGTATCAAAATTGACATAAAAGTGTTTTTAAAAAAACACTATATTATTAATTGATATTATATTAATAAAATCTAATGATTTTATAGAGGTCATAAATAATATAATATCTTCCATTAATGATCTAATTTGGGTTCTCTTGGAAGTTTATAGTATGTTTATTAACCATATAATATAAAAATACCAAGAAACATGTTAAATTTCAAACTATTTAACTAAGAGTTAAATTTAGAAGATAAGGGAAATATAATGATGCAAAATTGTCTAAAACCTATTGGTTGAGTGGTTTCCTACCCATCCCAACATATTCATTTAAATAATTCATTTTGGAGCCATTAGTAACTGAAAATGAATTTATTATAAAATTATATTTCAATCTTTTCCTAAGGTTCCCCTTACCCCTCTTATAAATGGTTTCTTCCCCTTCTATCAAATTTACACCTTCAAATCCATTTCGCTCAGCCAAAACCTACCCAAATATCCTCCCAACTGTCCTCCCAACATCCTAGAGGCCTTCATGTAGTCATAAAGACAACCTATGGAGCCCTTTTTATCCATTAAAATGGAAATACCCAAAGAAGAGGTAAATATTTCATCACCTCTTTCAAGTACCTTTCTACATACACTTCTCTTTATTTGTTGTTTCCATTCTAAAATAATAATTCTTGTATCATCTATATAATGTGATTCTATTATAAATAGGTTACAACCATATTCATTATTCTATCAATCCTTTGAATGACATGTCAGCATACATGCGTACGTACGACTTAGCATCTCCACGTCATGATTTAGTTGTTATTCCATACATTATTATTTGGATGGGTATAATAATGATCTATAAATGATTTAACTAATAAATATAACATGATAATGATTCCTTATATATGATATACCATCCAATTATAAATTATTTTAATATCAAAAAATGATATTGTCGCTCGTACGAACGTACAGATTATAGTCTCCACGAACACGATGAGATTCATTCCCCATCGTATCCATTGAAAACAAATTTTTATATAATGATTAAAAATAATTTTTAAAGACATAATATTATTCTGAATATGAATAAGATACATCATATCCATAACAAATATTACTTATGTAACAAATCATATAAAGGAAAACGAATCATTTTCCACTCGAAACGAAAATAATACTAAAATATTATTATGAAATTAATATTAGAAGATCATATATGATATCATATTAATGTATATAGTTTTTGAATAATTTAATAACAATTTTTCACCATTATATATACGTTTAACCAACCATCATCCCATGAAATGTACATGGAAAGGGTTAATTCTACAATCTCTTTATTATCGAAGTTTGTTTTTACGTAAGTATCTACTGGGACATTTTTATCATCCACATCCATGTTTTTTAAAAATGTATTTCCAAACATTTTTAATATTTACTAGACAATGAGATGATGTCATTTATACCCTTATTTGAACTTATATGTTTTGAAAATAATCTTTCATTCGTTTTCCAAATAAGGTACTCTACGACTTTTCAGCAAAATTGAGGTAAGAATGTCTTTTTTTAACTTATACGGTTGGTGCTGTTATTATCCTCTATTATATCATCGTCAAAGCATCCCTCAAAAGTTTATAATAATATTTTAAAAATAAATGTTTTCTATTATAATAATGTAACTTTAAATGATTTCAAAAAATAGAAAGTGATATTTCTCTTAAATAGTTTTGAGTTCATTTATGTCAACATCCTTTGATGGATTTTATAAATATTTGAATTCTATTTATTATGATACAAATATTCAATATTGTATTGATGTTTTGGTGATATATTTGATTATGGATCTGTTATTTGATTGTGGATTTGTTATCATTGATTGTGGATCTGTTTTGGTGATATATTTTTATACATATCATTTTCTAGTTTTAAAACAAATTTTTATGTTATGTTTAATCCTTTTCATATGGGGAATGTATTGGACTTAGTAAGTGACGGGTGAAAACCACTATATCTCTTCGATGCATTGGTATTACTCATGAGAAAAATACACATGGAACTGTACAAGGCCTTTCCCAATTTGATATATGGTTTTGGTTGAGGCCTTAATCATTTTTAGAAGTCTTGGCCAAGGCCTTGACAAAATGATTCAAAATTGACAACATTATACAATCCCTAATTACGAAAATAATAATGATGTTTCATATGGTCATTCGACTAGTAGAATACCCATTATTATGTTTTATAATCACATTATTTACATAACTCATATTCCTGCAATAAAAGTGGTCATGTTTATTACCAGTAAAGGAATGTGTTTTCAATTATCCACAATGCTTAATATTCATGTTATCCTCTGCAATATTGCTTACCCTTACTGAGCATTTGAGGTCACCAATTTTTTATGTATCATTTTCCCTGGATATGAAGAATTTAATTATGAGTGACTTGCCAGATTAATATAGGAGGCATGAATTTTTTTTAATATAATAAATCCGTGTTGTATTTATTTTCATGTCATAATATTGAACTTATGTATGAATATTGTTTCCAATAATACAAAACTGATTGGTATTTTGGGACATGATTTCCTTGTGATCATGACATTGTTATTTAAAAATTCACTGAATCTGGGTAAGTTGGTTCTAGGCTGTAGAGTCTATCTATTTAACATACAACCGAGAAAGTTGATCTAGAGACAAAGTATCTCATATACTATGGAAATAAGTAGATTTAGTCAATTGATCCACAATAACCTATATAGAATTATTACCTCGAGATGTCTTCGGTAATTCCACAACAAAGTCCATAGATATATTTTCTCATTTCCACTCTGCCACTGGTAAAGACTAAAGCATCCCTTTCAGTAACTACCTCTATACTTTAAACTACTTACAAGTCAAACACTTCACAGTAAAATAAGTTAAGTATCTTTTCATTCCATCCCACCAATAATACTCCCAATGATCTCTATACATTTTAGTACTGCCAGGAAGAACTGGAAACGGGGAACTATGACCTCCACATAACAAATCATTATTCAACTGTGAATCACACAACACATTTAATCATTTCCCAAACCTCAAAACAAAATCATTATCAACGTTATAATCATGCAATATACCCTTCTAAACGAACTCTACATTTTTCTTCAACTCACTATCTTCATTCTACGAATGATTTATTCTATCTTATAGAGATGATCTCAGTGACAACTGAATCCAAACAGAATAATTTCTACTACAAAAAAACTTATATGCCAAAGTTCATCAAATAAAAACCAAAATATCTCATTCCAAATGTAGAATGGTTAATAAAGCATTACTTTTTCGACTCAAAGCTTCATCAACGTTAATTTCTTTTCCTGATTGCTAATGGATCGTGCAATCATAATACTTGATTAATTCCAACCTTCTCCTATATCTCATGTTCAATTCCTTCGGATGGAATATATTCATCAAACCTTTTTGGTCAATATATACTTCACATTTTACTCCATACAGATGATGTCTCCTAAATTTGAAAGAAAAAACAATAGTAACTAATTCCAAATCATTTTTTGGGCAATTTAAGTCATAATGTTTCAACTGAGGTGAAGCATAAGCAATTACGTGATCATTCTGCAAAAGGGAACAACCAAGTCCTTTCAACGAAGCATCACTATAAATAACAATCTCACCAATTCAAGAAGGTAGTTCCAAAACTAGAGTATTCATCAATATTTTTTTCAATTCCTGAAAATAATCATCACATACCATTGTCCAAATGAACATAACACCTTTTCAAGTTAACTTAGTCAGTGGGCTAGATACCTGTGAAAAATTCTCATCAAACCACCGATAATAACCTGCCAAACCAAGAAAACTATGGATCTCATTTATATTTTTTAGTCTTGTCCATTCATCAACAACTTTTATATTAGCAGGATCAACAATTATTCCATTTTTTGAAACAATGTTACCAAGGAAAAGGAATTTTTTGTAACCAATACTCACAGTTGCTGAATTTCCCAAATAGTTTTTTTTCATTTATAGTTTTAAAGACAACCCTTAAATGACTTTCATACACCTCTTTACTTTTAGAATAAACCAAAATATCATCATTGAACACAACCAAAATCATAACATAGAACTTAGGGATTTTTTTTCATATGATCCATGAATACAGCTGGTGCATTGGTTAAACCAAAATGCATAACTAAAAATTCATAATGGCCATATCTAGTACAAAATGTGGTCTCTGAAATGCCTTATCCATTTCAATTCAACTGATGGTACCCCGACCTCATGTCAATTTTGAAAAATACAATGCTCCCTGGAGCTGATCAAACAAATCATCGATATGGGGAATAGTATACATGTTCATAATAGTGAAGTTATTCCATGTGCAATAATCAATTAATTTTCCCATTGAATGATATTTCATTATAACAAATAAGACAGGAGCACCCCATGGTGATGTTCTAGGTCGAATGAAACATTTATCTAATAACTCCTATGATTACTTCTTTAACTCTAAAATTTCAATTTGAACCATTCGAGAAGGGGGTTTTGAATTTGGATTAGCATCAAGAACTAACTCAAAAATAAATTCAACTTCTCAATTATGTGTAATACAAGGAAAATATTTAGTAAAGACTTAAATGTACTCATTTACAACTGGCACATCATTAATTTAACTATTCCATTGTTTTCATAAATATTTTCAAGGTAACATTCATTTCCATATTTTACTAGTTTCTCAATATCCTGATATGCTATCAAATGTAAGGGTTCATTCATGTACACAAAATGGAAATATTTATAAAGAGAAACCTATTTAGATCTGTAGTCAATTTTATCATGATAAACAGAAAACCACTCCTTACCCAAAATTACATCAAACTCTACTGGAGGAATAACAATAATGTTTGGAGGTAGATTCATTCCACACAAAAAAACAAGAAGGTTCTTATAATTTCTTTCGGTTTAAACATTTCATCAATGTGTTTTTTCCATAAGTTCAAGATTCATATCATGATATGGAATTCCAAATTTACTAGAAGAAATCTCATAAATGAACGAATGTGTAGACCCCAAATCAAACAACACATTGGCATAATATGAACAAACAAACAGTGTACTTGATACTACTTCATTTGATGGCCCAACATCTGTTGATGTAGTTGCAAATTATTTCACTACCCATTTCTGCATGTAGTCCAGTTTCCTTCCCTATGTTGAGTTCTTCATTGGAACCTCATTTTTATGATTACCCATTTCATTTCACTTAAAATAGTTTACTAATTGTAAATAATATTTTTTCATACCATTCCCCTCCCACTTTTTTAGTGCAATTACAAGCCTAATGTCCCATTTTAACACATTGTTAGCACTTACCTGAATTCAATGTACATTCCACAGCATGATTTTTACCACAATTTTTACAAACTGTAATCTTATGTTTCTTATAATCTAACATTTTTGAAGAGTTCTTCCCATTCTCCTACATCCATAACTTATTATTCTGTTGTTTTTCAAAGAAGACAAGATCATCGACAAACTCCATTTCCACCTTCACCACATATCGAACCATTTTTTCATAACACTTGAAGTCAGGAGAAGCTAAATCCCTTAGATATTTTGCCTGTAATACTGAGTAAAAACATTTGATTTTATTACCATGATCTTGTATGAAATTTGAAGCATACCTTTCTAGTCGAGTGAATCTTGCTTCATAAGAATCTAGTAAGTCATCATCCTACCTCACTACCAGGAATTCGTTTTCCATCCTAAGACCAACCAACTTAGGAAAATATTTCTCAACAAACAAACCTTTTAATTCATACCAATCAAGAGAATCAATCTCCTCACTATCCCTGATATTTTTCACCATCAACCACCATTGATCAGCTTCACCTTCAAAATGGTAAATAGTGAGACTAACCTTTTGATGTTCCTAACACCATAAAACATCAAAAATCGTTTCCAGTGCATTAAGCCACCTTTCATTTGGCACAGGGTCAGATGATCCTTTGAATGATGCGTTATATTTCCTCATGAAATGCTCCAATACTTATATGTTGCTTTATGGTTGATTTAGATTATCTCTATCATGGATACCACCACCATTTATTGCCCGATTCAATCGATCCTTCATTGAAAAAAATCGTTCAGTTCTAATCCTGACCATCTCAGGTTTTGGATTTGGAAGGTTCTCTTCCTCTTGATGTCATCCCAACATAGCTGCCTTGTTTCCTCTGTGGAAAACCATTCTTAAAAGAAAAATATCTTAGGCCAAGATACATGGTAATAATTAAATGCTATATCACTTCAGTGATAACACAAATTAATTTATGTAACTTAATTTAACAATATCCTAACTTCTAATGTTATCTGAACTGACCTCTTATATAGACTATAAAGACCCAACCCTAAACATTATATAATCTTGAATTATATTAATAATTCACATTGAGAATATTTTTAGGTTTAGAGTTTTAGATAATTATTCCATAACTATAACATTATATCACCAAAATTACAATGTATACACTGCTACTCGGTTTACATATTTTTCAGAATATAAAAACACTAGGAAAAAAGTGATGTCTATTCCCATGTTTTAGAGAGAATGACTTTTCCATGATCCCATTCTTCACCCTATTCATCTTAAGGTACTATGAAACACATTTCAAAATTTTGGATGTGCATAAAAAGCTCAATAAGAGTAATAAGATAAATAAAGATAACATTAGTCCATAAATACATTCCCAACATAAGATCATACCCCATGAAATCATTGGATTTATGAATAACACATAGAAACTATAAACCATAAAGTTGAATTGATGAATCCATATCATACGTACATTGTATCTGTCACTCCTACACATGGAGTTACATTTGGAATACCCATCACTGTATATTTTCTAAATATCTTATGAGAATCATTCACATTTACCACTATCAAGTTACCCAATGCATTGGATAGATATATCATGCTCACCCACCCTAGGTTAATCACATTACCACCTGTATACGTTAACAATGCCCAAAAAACATAACACAATCATAACAAATACAGAAATATAACATTCTCATATTGCAATAACAATATATAATTTCAAGATATTAAACAAGATATTGAAATAATAAACCCATTATAAAAACCATTTTAAATACCAATATATATAGAACAGTATATGGTATTTACTTTCCTTTTAAAAACATTATGACTTGTTAAGAAATTAAAACATAAGGATACTTAAATATATTATAATGGGTAATATCACATTTTGGGGGCGGTAGTCAACAATTACTTAAAAGAAATTACAGTCATTACCCATAATGGAAATTGTAAAGGTATTCTATAAATTGAAAATTCAGAAGTATAAAAAATAAACATAATATATATCATATAGAAATATAGTTCCATCATAATGGCCACCATGAGATGGAGTAGGAGATAATTGAACAATCATCGTTTCGTGAGGCTTTAGTTTTCCATCCACATAAATAGTATGGTATTTACCCATTAGATGGAGCTGCATGTAAGTGTAGATTGAATAAATATCATAAAAAAATCCTAGTATTTTGAGGATATAGGTTCTATTACAAAAGAAAGTAATAAAAAATATGTTAGGGGTTGGTGAAGTAAAATATAATAAAAGAACATAAGATAAGATGTTACTTTTATTTCGGGCAACTCCCATTGGTTTGAACCAAAAGGGTTTGTTGATGTACCTTATGATTTATTTAAGCCTTCTATGAGTAGGATAAGTATGTTGGGAGATTAATTTGGCCAATGATGTACAAGACAATGGGTTTTATAGGTATGAATAATGTTTTATATGTGAGGTATTTTTATAAACGGGAGGAGGGGCTCTTTAGGAACGTGTGAAAATATAAAATTATTACACAATGGTTTTCAGTTTCTAAATGTCCAAAACATATTAAAGTAGAATATAATAGGACTCATGGTAGAAATAAAATAATCCATTAAGGATTGGAAATGTTTTGGATATTATTTTTATCTTTATAATCTTATTTATTTAAATAATTTATTAACGAGGTATACACTACCTCATTATTGTGTCATAAATAATTTAATTTATTAAATTTGTAAAAATTATAAAAAATACCATGATCTAGGAAATCATTTTAAAATAAAAATAATAAATGTAGTCGAATGTATAACTTATTTAACCCAATATAAAAATTAATTTACAAAAATATATTTGTTTAGGTCATTATTTTATTTAATTTAAGTGAATTAAAATAAAGTGTCATTATCACTCGCAAGTGGCCCCATGGGGTCCCAAAATTGACCAAAGGATGATCATGATCTTAAATAGATAAAAAAATATAATTATGACACATTTTAGGGTAATTTTATATTATTATAATATTATTTGATTACCCTTATTAACCATATTTACCCTTTAACCATGAAAAATTAAATATTTACTGAAGTAAATATTCATAATGTATAAAAATAAGAAGTTATATATTTACACAATTTGGACCTTATGATTCCCAATATCCAATACATTTTTCAAAATTAAAAACACAACAGTGGAATAAATTAATTTAAAATTAATTCTCGCTGTCAAAACAAAATTCATGTTTATAAGAAATAATAACTATCAAAAGATTAACATTTGTTTATATCCAATTTCAAAAGTAATTTAATTCCAATAACCAGAATTGGATTAAATGATAAAAAAATAATCTAATTACCCATTAAAAACAATAAAAAATTTAATCATTTCATATAAATAAATAATACTAAAAGGCAGTTTTGAATTGAAATATTGTATTTTTCACTATTCATCAAAAATTAATTTTTATCAAAAAATTTCAACATATTACCCAAAGTAAATATTGATGTCCCAATTCTAAAGAATAATTTTATTTTGTCAAAAAAACATATAAATTTTACCAAAACTACATTTATATAAGGGTTTCCATTAAAAGGTTTTAAATCGACCTTTTAATGAATATTAGAGTATTTGTGCTTAAAATCAGATTATTTCTTCTTTTAAGCCTCTAAATTTTTATTTGATAAATGTAAAAACACTTTACCAATGTGTATAATCATATTGAATTTATTTATATTTATTACAAACCATTCCAATGGCTATACATTAATAACCATTTAAAATAACAATATTATATTATAATTATGCAACACAACATTTCAATGAAACCTGTTGTTTTGTATTGGGTACGTCATCGAACATAAAAACCCCATTAAGGTATAATTAATATTTGATTAAAAAAATTAACTAAAATTAAAATGTATTATTTCTTTATTTACCTGTGGTGTTACAGCCTCCCCCTCTTTTGGAAATTGCGTTCTCGAAATTTTATTCAATTATCAAATAAATGGGGGTATTTATCCCTCATAGCATTTTCATATTCCCACGTTTCTTCTTTAACCAAATGGTTTTTCCACATAACCATTACCTAGTGAATTACCTTATTCCGCTATACTTTCTCTCTTCAGTCATGAATCTGGACTGGTTGTTCCTCATAAGAGAGATTCTCTTCCAACTGAACTATCTCTGGGATCAAAATTTGAGATGGATCTGGCATATACTTTATCAACATTGAAACATGAAAAACATTGTGTACCTAGGATAAACTGGAGATAAATCCACTTTGTAAACAATTGATCCAAATTTCTCTTAGATTCCATAAGGTCCAATGAACCTCAGACTCAACATTCCATTCTTACCAAAACGCATAACACTTTTCCATGGATGAACTTTGAGAAAGGCATGATCGCATACCTCAAAAGAAAGATCCTTCTTCAGATTATCTGCATAACTTTTCTGACTACTCTGAGAAGTTCTCAGGTGTTTCAAAATAATCTGAAGCTTTTCTGTGATCTCGTCTACCTATTTTGGTCCAATCAACTTCCTTTCAACTACTTCATTCCATTAAACTGTTATTCGACACTGCTTCCCATATTGTTCCAAAAAATAGAACCATTTGTATACTGGAATGAAAACTGTTATTTTATGAGAATTCCACCAATGAAATATGTTGGTCCCAACATCCGTGTTAATCCAGTGAACAAGAACATAGCCTATCTCCCAAGGTCTAAATTCTTCATTCTGAATTCCCATATGATTGCAGATAAAAAGCATTGCTAAAATTTAATTTAGTGCCCACTGACTTCTGTAGGCCATTCCAAAATATAGATGTAAATCTAGGACCATGATAAGATACAATTAAGAGGGGAACTCCATCCAACATGACTATATCTTTTACATAAAATTAAGAAAATTGATCTAGAGATAAAGTATCATGAATACTAATGAAATTAGTATATTTAGTCAATCGATCAAAAATAACCTATATTTCATTATTACCTCAAGATGACTATGACAATACCATAACGAAGTCCATAGATATATTTTCCTATTTCCACTCAGGCACAGGGAAGGACATAAGAATCCCTTTTAGTAACTGCCTCTCTACTTTAACATGATGAGATGTGAAACACTTCAGAGTAAAATCAACATCATATCTTTTCATTCCATCCAACCAGTAATACTCCTAATGATCTCTGTACATTTTAGTACTACTAGGATGAATTCAAAACGGGGAACTAAGACCTCCCCATAACAACTAATTATTCAACTGTGAATCACAATGCGTATATAATCATTTCCCAAACCTCAAAAAACATTCCTTATCAACGTTAAATTCAGACAACTTACCCATTTTAAGGGACCCTACCTCTTTTCGCAACTCACTGCCTTCATTTTGTGCTTGCTTTATTCTATCTGATAGAGATTATCTCACAGAAATCTGAATCAAAATATAATAATTTATTGCACCACTAACTTATATACAAAATTTCATCAAATCAAAAACCAATGGATCTCATTCCAAATGTAGCATGGTTAATAAACCATTACATTTTCAACTCAAAGCATCATCCACTTTTTTTTTAATTTTCTGGATGATAAAGGTTTATGCAATAATAATCCATGATTAATTCCAACCATCCCCACATTCTCATGTTCAATTCCTTCTGAATAAAAATATTCTTCAAATTTTTTTGGTGAATATATATTTCACCTTTTACTCCTTACAGATGATGCTTCCAAATTATTATAGAAAAAAACAACTCCATATAATTTTAAATATTGAGTTGTGTAATTTAACTCATTAGGTTTCAACTGACGTAAAGCACACGAAATTACGTGATCATTCTTCATAAGGACATAACAATGTCCTTTCAACGAAGCATCACTATAAATAAAAATATCACCATTTCTTATGGGTAGTGCCAAACCTAGAGTATTCAACAACATTCATTTCAATTTATAAATAAAATCATCACATTCTTTTTTCCAAACGAACTTAAATCCTTTTGGAGTTAACATAGTCAGTGGGCTAGTTATCTATGAAAAATTCTCAACAATCCCCTGTTAACAACCTTCCAATCCAAGAAAACTACAGATCTCAGTTATATTTGTGGGTCTTGGCCATTCTTCTTCATCTTTTGTTTTTTCAGGAGCAAGAGTTATGCCATTTTTTGAATCAATGTGAACAAGAAAAGAAATTTATTGTAACCAAAACTTACACTTTCTGAATTTCCCAAATAGTTTCATTTATTATAAGGATTGCAAGACAACCCTTAAATTATTTTCATGCTCCTCATTACTTTTAGAATAAACCAAAATATCATCAATGAACAGAACAAAAAACTTATCAAAGAACTCACCGAAAATTCTATTCATAAGATCCATGAATATAGTTGGTTAATTGGTTAAACCAATGGGCATAACAAAAATTTCATAATGGAAATATCTATAATGAAATGTGGTCTTTGGAATGTCTGCTTCCTTTACTTTCAATTGATGGTACCCCAACCACATGTCAATCTTCAAAAAATATGGAGCTCCCTAGAGCTGATCAAACAAATCAATGATATGAGGCAAAGTATACTTATTCTTAATAATAATATAATTCAATGCGCTATAACCTATGCAATGACTCATTGAACCGTATTCCTTTTTAACAAATACGACAGGAGCACCTGATAGTGATGTTCTAGTTTGAATGAAACTATTATCTAATAACACATGCAATTACTTCTTTAACTCTAAAAGTTCAATTTGAGCCACTCGATAAGGGAGTATTGAAATTGTATTAGAATCATGGACTAAGTCACCAGTAAATTTAACATCCTGATCAGGTATAATACTAGGAAACTTATCAAGAAAAATAATAAGGTACTAATTTACCACTGGCACATCATTAATCTAATAGTCCCTTTGTTTTTAACAATAAGTACACAGAAACATTCATTCCCATATTTTACTAGTTTCTCAGCTTCCTGATATGTTATCCAAAGTAAGGGTTCAATCAAGTACACAATTTGAAAATATTTCTGAAAAGAAACATATTTATATTTGTAGTCAATCTTATCAAGATAAATAGAAAGCCAATACATGCCTAAAATAACTTCAAACTCTACTGGAGGAAAAACAATAAGGTTATAAGGTAGATTCATTACTCACACAGGGACATAAAACTCTACTCAGAAATGACCAAATGTATAGGCCGCAAATCAAACAACACATTGGAATAATCTGAACAAACAAACAGTATACCTGAAACTACTTCATTTGATGTCCCAACATCTTCTGAAGTAGTTGAAAATGATTTTACCACCCCTATCTTCTTGTAGTCTCGTTGCTTTCCCTATGTTGAGTTATTCATTGGACATTCATTTTCATAATGACCCATTTCATTTAACTTAAAACATTTTAATGATTGTAAATCGAATTTTGTCTTACCATTACCCACCTCTTTTTTATAGAAATTACGATCCTTATATCCCATTTTATAACATCTGTATCACATACCGGAATTCAAAATGCATTCCCTAGTATTCCTTTTTCCACAATTTGCCCAAATAATAAACTTATGTTTCTTACCATCTGACTTTTTTAAAGTGTTTTTTCCATTCACCTACCTCCTTCACCTATTATTCTGTTGTTTTTCAAAGAATAAATGATCTTTGGAAAACTCTATTTCCACCTTCTCCACACATCAAAAAAAAATTCATATCTTTTTAACTCATGAGAACCTAAATACCTTCGATAGATTAGATTTATTCTTATGTAAAAATGGTTGATTTTACTATCAAGATATCATACGAAATTTTTACCATACATTTCTAGTCGAATGAATTTTGGTTCATAAGAAGCCACTGATTCAACCTCGTACCTCATTTCCATGAATTGTTTTCCATCCAAAGAAGATCCATCTTAGGAAAATATTTTTCAAGAAACATACATTTGAATTCATCCCAATCAAGAGCATCAATCTCGTCAATATCCCTTATATTTTTCACCATCGATAACTACTGATCACCTTCACATTCAAAATAGTAATTAGTGAGACTATCATTTTAATGTTATTAATACCCCATTAAATCGAGAATCTTCTCTAATTCTTTAATCCACCCTTCATCTATCACAGGTTTAGATGATCCTTTGAATGATGGTGGATGTTGCCTCATAAAATGCTCTACTTCTGACATAGTCCACTATAGTGGATCTGGCTGATCTCATGCATGGATACCACCACCATTTATAGCCTCAGTCAATTGTTCCTTCACTGCAACAAACATTTCAGTTTTGATTCTGACCATATCAGGTTTCTGATATAGAAGGTTGAATTCCTCTTGAGGTTTTTCCAATATTGCTACCATGTTTCCTCTACGGAAAACCATTCTGAACTCAGAAATATATTTGTAAAAGCATCATGGTAATATTTAAATTCTATATCACTTCAATTATTCAAAAAATTAATTTACAGTCATTAAGTTAACAATATCCTAAATTTTAAATTTATCTAAACTGACCTCTCATACCAACTATAAGGACCAAGACCAAAACATTACATAATCTTGAATTAAATGAATAATTCACATTAAGGATCTTTTTGGGTTTATATTTTTAGATAATTAGACCATTACTATAACATTACATCTCAAAAATTACAAGGTAGTCACTTCTACTCAGTTTACATTTTTTCATAAAATAAATACTCTTGAAAAAAATTCTTGTCTAGTCATATTTTTTAGACAACATGACTTTTCTATGATCTCATTCTTGACCCTATTCATATTTTGGTTCTGTGAAACACATTTCAATACTTGGTATGTGCATAAAAATCTCATTAAGAGTTATAAGATAATGAATGATAACATTAGTCTGTAAATACATCCCAAACATAAGATCATACCATATTAAATTCTAAGATTTATGAATAACACATAGAAATCATAAATCCTAAAGGTGACTTGTTGGAATACATATCATAATTACATTGTAGTTATCACACATATATAGGGAGTTACAGTTCTAATACCCATCATATTATATTCCCTAAATCTCTTATATGAAACATTCATGTTTTCCACTATCACGTTACCTAATGCATTGGAGAGCTATCTCAGGCTCACCCACCCAAGTTTTATCACTAAACCACCCATATATGTAAAAAATACCCAAGAACCATAACATAATCACAACACATAAGGTAATATAACATTCCACCATTGTAATCACAATATATAATTTCAAGATATTGACCATGATATTGAAATAATAAATCCATTCTCAAATCCATTTTCAATACCAAAAAAAACCCAAGGTTGCTCACGGTCAGAATTTGATCAACCAATAGGATTAGGATACATATTAGGGTAATTTTATATTATTACAGTAATACGTTTTAACCATATTTACTAGATTTACCCATTAACAATGGAAAATAAAATATCTATTGAAGTAAATAGTTATATTGTCTAAATATAAAAGTTATTTATTTACAAAATTTGAACCTTATGATTCCAAATATGGAATCCATTTTTATAAATTCAAAGAACATAATTGTAATAATTTAATTAAAAAATATTTCCCACTGTCAAAACAAAAGGCATGTTTTTAAGAAATAATAACTTTCAAAATATTGGCACATTTTTATGTCCAATTTCAAAGGGAAATTAATTCCAATAAAAAAATTGGATTTAATGGTAAAAGTATAATATAATTAAAAATTAACACCAATTAACAATATAATCTATCTATATAAATAAATTAGATTAAAATGTAGTTTTGAATTGAAAAGAAATATTTTTTTCTATTCATCAAAATTTTAATTTTATCATAAAAATACCAAAATTTTACCCAAAGTGAATATTGATGTCCCGATTCTAAAGAAGAATTTTATTTTGTCAAATAGAACATATAAATGTGACCAATACTACATTTATAGAGGGTTTTCTATTAAAAGGTTGTAAATCAACAATTCAATGAATATTAGAGTATTTATGCATAAAACTGTATTCATTCTTATATTACGCCTCTTAATTTTTACGGGATTAATGTAAGAACCTTTAACAAATGTGTATAATCATATTGAAGTTATTTATATTTATTACACCTGTTACAACATTCTATGCATTAAATACCATTTAAAATAATAATATTATATTATTATTGTGCAACGTAAGATTTCGTATAAATCCATTGTTGTGTATCGGGTATGCCCTAAGAAATAGAAACACCTGTACGGTTAAATTATAATTTAATTCACAGAATATTAATTTGAAAGAAAATGTATTATTTCATTATTTACCTGGGAAGTTACAGGTCACATGGGGAAGGAGGAAGGGGTATTTATTGGTTTATTTTATTTTATTTTAATTTTTAATTTTCATATATCAAATTTTTTTGAATAAAATACATTATGCATTGTTTGGGTTTCATGGTAACGAATATTGTTCTCAAATTGTGTTCCTTTAAATGGGCTCTTAGAGAATCCTCAAGGGATAGTTTCACATCATGGATAATTAATCACCATCATTTTATTTTTCACCATATAAAATTGAATAATATGTTTCATAGTTACCACATAGTCTGGAAAATAGTATTCCTTAACCATGAGATATGACATCCAATCCCTCAATCAAAAAAAATTCATTGACAAAAATTCATAATATAATATAAATATATAAGAAATAACAAATTTTGTTAATTGAAAACGGTTAGGTTGATGTGTGGATAATATTCCAACCACGAATGATTATGACCCCAATAATTCCAATGATGCACATTTCATCATGACCAATAAATTGATAAAAAACAACTCATGGGGAAACCTGAAAACTCCATTAATGAAAAACTGACACAGTATTTTACAAAAAACCCGAAACTCAAAAATTTTCCAAAAATATATGAGAACATTTTAAAAATAATATATACCTTTTGGTTATAAAACAGACATGGCCAAAGAGATCGAACGAAAAATTAAGGGATTATGAATAGTAGAATCACTCTTTTCTATACACAACACAACAAGAAATAACACATCCTATTATATTAAACTATTAAATAAAATTTTCATTTTATATTAAGGATATCTAAGGTCATGCGCCATAGTAACAACTATATGACATAACTATTTACAACAATTTGGATCCGGTGGGACAGAAACAAGAATGACCATCATCAATATGACAAAAAATTAGGGATCATCTAGAGATCATCATACTTTGGAATCTCAACCATTTTAGGAATCCAATAAAACAATAATTTCAAAATCTAGAATAACTCTTGCTTCCAAGAAAATACAAAAAACCATGTTAACCAATTCCTGGGATAAATAATTCCATCGCCCTATAACAATAATATCCCAAATTTTCTAAAAAGGAATATACATTAAGAACATATTTCCAAAAAACAATACGTAACATCATTCCCCATCCCCCAAAAAATACAATATCACTAAACAAAACCTAAAATATAAAATCTTTACCACAAAAGATACATTAAACTAAAACTATATCAAATCCCTACTCATGTAAATTTGTGGGTTGGTCATCCATATGGGTTGAAATTGCTCCTGGGAAATCCCTATAAACCCTAGGAAAAACTATTACATCTTAACCATAAATCCATATATAAGTCTAGTCTTTGGTTTTTATGTAGATGTCTTCTTGTGACCATGGTTTCCACATTGATGAAAATATTAGGTTATATAACTAGAATAATATGAAGAATTGTTTAATGACCTCTTAATTCCACCATTATAATCATCAACATCAGGACTCATTCTTATATATTTATTGGATTTACCTTCACCACATCCAAATATATAGGGGGATTGGCTACCTCGAGTACCCACAGTTAAATGAACACAACTCAAATATCTTTCCTAACCACATTAGAAAAGGAGGTTATACCGAATTCTAACACTTTCAATTTCAGATTTGGATGAATCCCCATCTCAAACTGCCAAGCATCCATATAATATTTACTAGAAAACTACCTGAGATAATAAAAAATAACCCAATGTTGAGGAAAGAAATCTATCATCAATCTATCACATTGATGAAGGAATACCATCTATATCACAATAACATTATTCATAAACTCAAAGAAGTATTGTCAAATGAATGTGGAGTTCATGGATTCCCCAGATAGGTCATATTATTGAATTTTCCAAAGGTATGATTGACACTAATTTATAATTAGACATTCAATAAAAAAGGTTGTTAACATTAGTATAAGTTACTTTTGATGCTAATATTGAGTGAAAATTTCCAAAAGGTTTTTCAATAATTCCTTACTATTATTGTTTACATCATCCCAAATTAGTTATGAGGTTTCAAATCAGGAATATTCTCAACTAATTCTTGATAATAACCACCACCAGGCTCTATTATAGGAATTTAAGTACTACATAACTTGTAGAATACTTGATTGAATAAAATAAAATCTTAAAAGATCCACAAAAAAATCATCTTCATGATTATATATAGCTCTATCATGAAATAATCATAAAAATAAAATAATAACCCTATCAAAACCCACTCTCCATACATATGTCATCATAATAAAATCCCACTAAAAAAAATAAAACCAACTCAATCATTTCAAAAAACAAATTCATAATGATTTCTAAAAACAAAATCAATAAAAATTTTCAGACATCGCAAAACAATAATATATAATTTCACAAATTTCTTTGAATAATATCTAGAACAATAACCAATTTACCAATAAGAATACTTTTAATTTTAAATAAAGTTTTTTTATCATATATCATTTTATTGAAGATCCAATTAACAAAAAACATTCAAATTTATTTAAAATACCAATTATATTTTCATTTAGGAGACCAAAAGGAAACTATTTTAGATTTTTGTATTATTATTTAAATATTGGTTAATGAATTTATAATTAATAAGTACCAAAAATAAATACATGTACAAGACTATTGATAATTGGTTACATTTTCAAATATTTGGTAGCCATATTCCCATCACACCAATCCACAAAGGTTAATTTAGGACTACATTCTTGGGCTCCACATTTCTTTCTAGCCCCTATTAAATCATTGAAAACCACTATATAATGTGTTTTTATGTTCCAAAAAGAAAAAATAATCCATATATAATTCAAAAAAATTTAATAAATTGAACACAATCAACCAATCCATGGAATATCGGGAAAATAAAGACAAAAATTCCAAATAAATACCCAAACATATCATCCCATTATATACATAGGCTTTGAACTAGAATTTTTGGCTAGACACTTCCTCACTTTTATATATCATGTTATTATTGAATGATGTCGTATACCATGAAAAACCAAGAATTTTTTTTCTGAAATCCAGGTCCTCTAAAAGTTATTGTCATCAAATACCATTTTTTAATGAACCAAACTGAGTCTTCCCCAAAGCGGTTAGCTAAGATATTCCTTGACATCCATGAGTCATGTTGTCGATTAACCCATGGTGGTGAAAAGAACCAAGGGATCAAATAGAGTTAATGGTAATTATTTATCATAAAATAAATAAACCTAATTAGTGGAATGATAAAAAAAGCAAATCATCAATGGAAAATGATACCAACATAGATCCTACGCATAATTCATAAAATTAAATATAGAGGTATTTGAGAGACTATTAAAATATAGTTTTGAGGCCCATGTAAAACTATTTAGAATGAATTCATTTCAAATTAATGTTTCCATTCACTTTAATTTTTAAATCAAATAGAATAAAAAAAGGATACTCATACAATCAATTAAAAAATATTGCATTACCTTTTTCCATGTTTATTTAAAACATGTCATTCTAAAGGGGAGGCATGGGAATTTTATAAAAATATAAGGAATATAAGAGTGGGGCTTATTAAATTTTCAAAAGACTATAAAATAATTGTCTAATCATTATACATGAAAAATTTAAAATAAAATAAAATTTTACCAAAGAGATACACCATAGATAAGTTATAAATGCAATAAAAACATCACAAGGGAAATTAGTAAGTAGTACTCAAGTAATCATACTAAACTAGGAACCTAGATTATATGCTTCATATAAAAAGTTTTGGAGAACATAGGAATGGCTAGAATCTCATGTGAATATTTATAACGTAATATAACAATATCTTTCTTATTAGCTTTCTTGATGCAACAAATAATACTAACACTCTATAATACCAAACCTGGCCTAACCAAGGGGAACCATTCCCAATGGAGAGGGTTTCTATACTAAGGTTCCACTAGAAAGTTAATAATACTAGACTATTTTAGAAAGTGTTCTTGAAAAATACATAATATAAACTATGTAAAGTTGTTATTTCTAAAATGGATGTGACGTAATGTGTATAAAATAATCAATCATATAATAAACATAACCAATATTAACCCATATTATGTGTTTAAGAATTACACCGAAGAACCTTCCAGGTGAAGAACCCTTCCCTTTAATCAATCAAAGCATGCAAGAATTTATAATAAATGGAAATTTTCATTCCTCTAACAATCTAAAGGAAAGATACACATCCTAAGGGGAGGTTTTCAATGAAAATACATTCCCAAAATTGTTATCTAGGGATCACATATTCATTATGTAACAAGTATATTAAAAGATAGCCAAAAACAAATAATTTTTCTAAATGTTCATTTTGAATCCCTTTTTGAAACCCAAAACACTATTTGGATAATCAAACAAGATTATAATGGAAAACCAGTCTTGTTTCTAAAATTTTTTGTGATTGTATTAATAAATCAATTTCACACAATTCTATATAAAGAGGGAACCACATGATTTAATTCCTATAATTAATTAAAATATTATTTATTTCTAAATAAAATTAAAACAGGGAGTAAACATCATAAAATTAATGATTCATAAATTTGGAGGCCATTTTATATGGAAACCTACTTTGAAAGGGAGGGAACCATGAAGAAAAACCATGGAACTTGACTCATTCATCAGTAACCAACTGAATTTTCCATTTCTCAGTTTTGTGCATATCCACATTCACATATGAATATGGACCCCTATCCCTAATATACATATTAAGATTATCAATAATTAATATGTATAATGTGATCCTTATACATAATAATATAATTGAATATACAGTATGCCACTATAATCCTCCCATACAATTACATGAATATACCCCAGCATATTCATATATATTAGAACCCCTAACCCAAACGGTATATACTCTCACCACCCTGAGATAATATATTCAAAGGAGGGAAATATATATTCATACATGTCAATATATAAGAAAATGTGTGGGTATCCTCGGAAAAACAATATAAAATCCTAGAGAAACTGAATGAATCCAAAACCCACCAACATCATATATTAATTTCGTCCCTACAGAGGGGGAAATAGGTACTTAATTCTGATAGATGCATGAAAACCAAATTAGATCGAGGAGAAATTCCTTTTTTATTTAATATCTAAACATGAAAAAGGTCACCCCAAGAGACTCATTTCTCAATAATAGAATAAGATAAATATTAAAAATATCCCCACCTATAACACTAGACTTAGGAAAAACAAATATGTATAATTGGGAGAGGGATAATATAAAGAAAAAGAAGAATGGGAGGGGTTTATAGACCATATCTAGGAGATATTAGACCCAATCACCATGAAATAAAAATAAAAACACTATGGTCAGGAGGTTTCAAGAGGGAGGGGACGAAAAAAGTATAGGGGGGTTTGAACTAGGGGTTGTTTTATGCAAGTAAATGAAATTCTAGAGGATGATGGCTTGACTATGGTTGTCCATAAGAGGGAGTATATCTGATGGGATAAGAGATCATAGATAAGAATTCCAAACAAGTCAAAGGGGATCCATGTGAGGAAGGGTTGGTTATGTGGCTAAGGGGTAAGTGGGATACATGTTTTATTTTATTCTTTTTATTTATTTTTAACAAATATAATTTTTTTTAAAATAATAAAGCTCATGGTTCTAGTCTCAATGTTTGTGAATCCATGCGCAACCACAAGCCCTTTTCACGGTACCTGTAACACCCTACATGGACCGATCACATAGTATGGAAAACATTTCACCACCCATGTGTGTGGTTAAGTCCAATATTTTAGAAGATATTACATAATTACAATATGGTTTTGGAAAACCTGAGGCATAATCATGTGACATTATTTATTGCATAAAACACCCAATATCAATGAAAAAATTCATAGATGAATATAAAAATAAACAAGACATAAGAAATCACTAAATTAATAGAATTTAGTTATGTTGGGTTGTGAGAAGGATAATTTTTTTTCATGTTTTTTTTTCCTGAAGTTGATTAATTATACTACATAATATACACTGTGAATATGGGAATCCACATAAATTATGTGTATAATATCATCCTTTAATAAATTTCTAACACAATATCATATTTTCTTATAAATATCATGTATTTCGTATAATGTTTTCATTTTGAATAACTAAACATAAAATATAATGGAACACATAATCAATAGATGATAAACAATATAGTCCACCTGTCTATAGACATTAACCAAAACAAATACAGTTATCACATAGTCATATAGTTCTCAAAGTGAATAAAACATAAAACATTAATCTAAAAATATCTAGAGTATACAGAATTAAACTGATATCTTTTCATAAGTTTTTATCCTAAAAAATAATCAATCAAATACATACTATGTTAGAAACCCGATGATTTGAAGGATTTAATCAAATATTCCTTCAAGAGAAATAAACCATTATTCATAAAAAATTACAATATTTTTTTGTAAATAATCATTATCTTTATCTATAATGAATTTCAGAGTAACCATGACATCATGTAGTCCCATTTTATGTGTAAAATCTTTATCATATATTTTATCATTGATTCAATCCTCATAACCTCATCAGATGTGATGGGTGGTCACTCAATATATTGGATACTAATTATTTCCTTAAACATGAAAATAATTCCTCATTAAATAACACATAATGTATATATAAATTGTTACAAATAGAACAAACTAATAAAAAAAGAAAAATGTTTTCATTAATCACATTATGATGTTAGATCATAAAAACACAATGGGGATACTATTAAATTTAATATATTATCATCTTTAATATTTTAGATTTATGAAGGAATCCTTATATATTAAGATAATCCCTATATGAAAACATCATAAATTTCATTCATTATCAAATATCTTCTCTAATACAAACAATAATAGTATAAAACTCCACTCTCATATAATGTAGAAAATAAGTAACATTTAAATTTTCATATTTAATACCAAATATGGTGAAAAAAAATTTCAATGAAACCGTGAATCATAAAAATGAAATATTAGATCCCTTACTTATCAATATTCCATTTAGTTTTATTGTTTTATAGAATTATGACTATCTAATATCAATATGGATTAATAAAAAAACATGTTCATAATGACCTGTTGTACTCTAATTTTATTATTTCACAATAGGTCATCAATATATTCAATATGAAATCCCTTTATGAACTAAGATGTTCATCCAAAATCATTATAACATTGGGAAAATGAAACATGGGGGGACGTTGATCTCATATTTTGAATAAGGTTAAACATATGAATTAGTAATTGATTTTAATTAAAGAGAGAATAATGTGAAAAAGGTTAAGATTAGATAATCATTGTGGATGAGAAATTAATAAATAAAATCACACCCATGAATACATCATTAAACAAATATGAAACTGAGGAAAAGGAAAGATCTACTAGAATAAGGAATGATGAGTTATGTTATATAAGTCTTGATACTAATATACATTATAAAACCATAACATGAAATTAAATACATTTTGGTAACATATATTATCATGTTAATAAAATCATTTCAAAATCCTTTTAATATGAAAAATCATACCACATACTTAAAGTTTATTATTACTAAATTCATTGGAGAAAAATCCGAGTGAACCCATTTTAAATAAAATAATCACCTAACTTGGTGATTTATGGCGACCCCATTCTAAAAGTTGTTCAGTGGACACTAGTCTCTATCATGGCCTCCCCAACATATAAAATTTAATAGGAACACCCAATGCTATCAGGTCCACCCCATCATATATTATATATAGGGATCACTCTATACTATCTAGTCTCTCCCATTTTATAATTATTTTCCAAGAGTCATAGAATTAATGTAGTACACAAAACATAAATTTAATTATAAATCCCATAAAATTAAATATACATGCTTAAAATACATAAAAATGGAATATAAATGGGTTTTAAGTTAATCTGTTTGAAACAAGAATGAAATGTAGAAAAGAAATGGGTTCCATAATAAATATCCTTGAAATACTATTAAACCAAGGAAATTGAACAAGTTCCATAAAAATTTATTTGAAACAAGATTAACCATTGAAAAAATCATATTTCATTAAAATTTAAATAAAACAGTACTAATCCTCCTTAAGAAATATTGATGATTGTATCAACCAAAAATATTCCCAACGAATATTATGTAACATAATGGGTTTATAATGTTGATTAATGGAATTAAAATTAATAGTTCATTAAAAAACTTCTTGTTGAAGATATCCTAATCATTTTGAAAATAAATTTTTAAAACATTAAACCAATTAAAAATATTTTTATTTGAATCCAAATATTCATAACTTCCAATATATAGAATGTTAAGAAAATAATTCCTTAAAAATGTTCTTGTAATCTTGTAATGTAAACCTTAATTAAATAAAAATAATATTGCTACGTAATTCCATTCATGTTGTAAAGCGAATTCATTATGAATTATTAAATGGTTAAAAATCCTTATTTTTAAATTTAGACAAGATTATTTTGAAAATAATTTTTTTACCAAGGTTAAATGTACTAAACTTATTTCAGTAAAACATTTTGAAATTGTTATTAACATTTTAAATATATTTTTATAAATCATGGGTTATTAGGAAAATAAAATTTGACCAAAGAGATATGTGAAGTCATATTTTATTAAAAAAACTTTTACCAATTATTATATGTAATTAATAGTGGATAATGGTAATATATCAATAATAAATCATTATTAAATAAAGGGTATTAAATTTCATGTTTTTACATAGATATGGATCATAATATCTCATCAATTTAATTATAATCACAAATAATCCTGATAAACTGTTAGATTGTAATGTAGAATCATTACAACTTTTGCATCACTGAATCATTATCACCATGAAATAATGAAATATATAGTATAATTTAAATCAGTAGATTCATTTTATAACCTGTAGAAGGTTCATTATAAACATATCATAAAATAATATAGGTGTATAACCTATGAATCCCCTCAATGAAGGTAAATTGAGAAAATGATCTTTTCCTCCATTGGTAACATTGATACCGTAAATACTATGAGTTATAAAACATATAAATCATATATTTATATATACACATAAATTTCTGTATAATAACCATAATAACCATTTATGGGTATTATATACACCACAAAACAAAAAAATTCGAAATATTGAAATACAATTCGCATAGGTTAATGTGATACAAGAAAACCCCATACATTGAGTCAGACATATCACACGTGTCTTCATATTATTAAACGAACCACCTATATTAATATTTTAATCTATTCATAAAATTATAATTATGTGTTATTTTTTATACTTCATAACATGTTATATAAAATTACCTAATTGATTATATTTACGTTAGATGTTTTGACCATATTCGACATATGTCTAAAAATGTCAATGGTAGATTTACTATGCTCAAATGGATAATTATTTAAACATATATAAATAAATAATAATTTTATAGATATGATATTTATAAATAAATTAAACTATTTAGTCCCATTATGAACTATGGTTTTCAAAAATGATATATAGTAATGATCATTGAGATAGAATTCCATACATACGCTTGAGTAACGTCTGCATTATTCAATGGTCATTATGGAATTAAAGTAAGTAATATTTTATCTTTAAAGAATCATAATAATATCATAAATTCTATATATATTTATTAATATTAGTATATATATCATTATTTTATTTATGTGAGAAAATTATCATATTTCCTCATGGAGTTGGTAGTCCTCATGTTCATGAATAGTTATATAATTTCTATAGTAAGTGGTATGGTAAAAAGAATATAATATGATATATTTAAAAAATTATAAATATGTAATCAAAATAATTAAATTTTCTGTTATATGACATTTATTTATCACATTTAGCATTATTAACTTCCATATAATGCATTATTTGAAACAAAATCACATCGCACACAAGAATGTTGACCAACATACACATGAGTAACCTTATCACATCCAATAGATAATAGAATAATAAAGGATACATATAATATAATTGAATATAATATTATTAAAATTCTAATAATATCATATATATTTATATATATACTTTATATCCATCATAATACCCATTAATGATAGGTAGTAATGGAAAATCAAATGTCATTGGTTCGTGAGGTGGTAGTCTGTCGTACGCCCATATGATGATTTCATAAACCATTTGATGGATTTTTTCTAGTTTTAGGTTGTAAAAATAACATAAAAAGAAATAATTATACATAATTTTCTATGATAATTATACCTATTTTATATATGTCTAATTTATTGTGTTTGAGAATTAAATGATACAAAAATTTCATTTATCAGCAGTACATCTTCTTAGTGTAACTCATTTGGGTTTACACCAATGTCCTTATGTTGATGAATTAATAACCAAATAAGGGATTATTGGATTATATTATGGATTTTTAGATGTTATTTTGGTTATTATTTTCTAATCCTAAGAGTATTTAATTTTTTTATAATTCGGAGAGATGGTGATGTTTTATAAGTTATATGAGTGGAACTCTTACAAATCTTCTTGAGTGGGAAAATCCCTCCAAAAAACATTTCATTTAACTATTCCCAAGTAAATACATATTTTATATAATATATGTTTTTTGGACTAAATTTTTTTACGTAATGGTTTTCTTATATATTTTGGTTCATTTCTAAATGTTACATTATTTTTTTATCCACTATGTTAGAATATTTTTACCATAGTCATTGTAATTAATTTTTAGTTTTCACAATAAAGTTTATGTAAAAAAATGAATTCATAATTTTTTTTTAATTATATATTTTTATAATTCTGAATATTTAATTTATTTTTAAAAATTAAACTCATAGATGATGAATATTTTGATTTCATATTAATCCCACAGAATCTGTGAGGCAAGAGGTTTTTAAAAATGGTATTTTCTTTTTAATATGATTTTATATTAAATATATTAATAATAAAAAAATTGAATTAATTTTAATTAAAATTAAATTATATAGAATATGAATAATTAATAAAAAAATCCCATTATTGATTATTTTAATTATTTAAATTGGAGAATCATTATGAATTTTAAAGTTGTTTTTAGGACAACCATTTTAAAACCTCAAAACAAAACTATCCAAAAAAATTAAAAGTTTTTTTCAAAAATAATATAGATGATTTGATACAACTAAATAAAACAAAAGTTACATTAAAACGTAGGTAAAAAAACTTTTATTTTTGAATTAATATATTTATGAAAAATAAAAGCCGCATAAAAATTCATTATTTTTCACTATTCGATGAAAAATAAATAAATTCCAAAAGATAAAAAAATTAAGACCAAATAAATATTGATAATAAAGATCAAAAAGTGAATTAAATTTTATAAAAAAAATTCTAAATGATCTAAAAAACTAATATAATATTTTTTATAAAGAATAATAATTTTCTATATATAAAGAAACGACCTTTTTTATCAATAAAATCATATTACTAAAATTGAAATAACTATTTTCTAATAATTTATATTTGGTAATAAATATACATATGCGATTAATTAGGATAAACTATTCATACCATCTAATTTAGGAACTTGTTTAAAATACTAATAAATATCATGAGTCATTTAGGTTCAATGTGGCATGATGAATACTCTATAAAACATATAAGTAAATGGGTTGGATGAAATGAAAGATAAATTGAGTGTTTATTGTAATTAAATTCAAAAACACTATTTCATGTAAAAAAAGATAAATTAATTTTTGTTTTTCCCATTATGCTTACAAATATTTGTATTTCAAATAGGAATCGCATGGTGTTCCAAATGGTATTTTCTTATTTGGAATAATGATATATATTTTGTTTCAAATAAAATTTATTTATAACGGATGTGAGATGAAATGAATATAATCCTATGTATATTCCATGAAATTATTCTTAATAGATCAATGATAAGGGATTCCGTGATTTTATGGGTATCCCTCAATATTTCGAGTGATGTTATTCCATTTCTAATATTGATTATTGAATGAAAATGATGATAAAAATAAATGTAAATAATTACAAAAACATTCATAATTAAAAAGAACATTAAAATTATCTAAATAATGGAATAATATTATTCAACACATTGAAAATTAGTTGTTCACATAGGCTCCATGAAAACCTTCCAATATTATTGTCTTGAGCTAATCCTTTCCTCATTTAATAAAATATATTTCTAATAGTTTCCTTCACATAAAAAGCCAAAAAAATATAATTCCCTATTTATGGTAGAAGTAAAATTTGAAGTTAAAAAATTTTGGTAACAAAATAATGAAATATATATATTTATATATATACATAGGAAGAAAAATATAATATCAAGTCATTGTATCAACTTAATTAATATAAATAAGAAATTGATAAAATAATCATTATGAAATGTTATTATTTTATTTATAATATATCTTGACAATATGTGTTTTACACTATATTACTTTTTATTCAATAGGTAATGAGTACATAATATTCAAATAATAATTCTCCTATAAGAACAATTTTCACTATGTTTTATGTTATTATAAAAAATAAAATTTTATAATTCTAAAATTTGAACTTATAAAATTTATTGAATTATTTTATATTTTAAGTAAGTATTTGATTAATATTTTTCATTTATTTTCTAAATAAATTATTTAATGTTTAATACTAGAGATTTGAGAGTTAAAAAACAACCTGGATTTTGATACATTATATTATGTATTTAGTAAATGTAAATTCATTAAACCATTACTCATTGAAAAAATATTTAGTTTATAAGATAATGTATAATTGAAGACATTTTTTATATATACAGACCAATGTTTTATATTTTTTATGATATGTCATATTTTCATTTAAAAAAGTCAATACACTATACATTTACTCTATTAAAATTTACGTTTATAATAAATTAAAATTACTCCAATAAAACAACATAAAATTTTCGATCATTAGTTCAAAAATTAATAATATAGGAAATTTTATTTTTGTCAATACATACTAAATTTCCAAATTGAAAACAAATTTCCATAATGAAAACCAAAAATGGTAAAATTGAAAACACAATACCTAACAAGCCGAACATTTTTTTTAAAATAAATTATAGTTTGTTTGTTGTGTTTTGGAATGAAATTATCCTTTCTAACAATATTTTTTTCAATTTTATTTCCAACTTCCTTTTGAAATACTTTCCATTGTAGAAAATATTTGTATATTTAATGATAATAAGGGAAGATTAACATATCAAATGGGAACTCCTATCCCCAAATTCAATCACATTACAACAGACAATTTTCATCCAAATTCTATCCAACCCACTGCTCAACACTCTTTTCCCCAATAATATTGTTTTAGTCTTATTAAATGACAAACCATCAAAATATTTTCATCTTTACCAATATTAACATGTTCATATAAGAAATTGATACTACATATTATTTGATTAATATTCAATATAAAAAAAATTATAAACTCTTAAATCATATAGGATTAGTATATTTTGAAACATTGATACAAAAACCAAATATTTTAAGAGATCAACATCATCACTCACTATATTATTCTTTTCCAATATAATTCTTATACCCATAATACATTAAGAATTTCTTCATAACATGGGGATATAAATCATAAGAATGGGCAAGATCAGATTCTACATTAGGGACACTAGAGAGATAAAAATGATCACCTAATCATAACATGAGAATAAAGGTATTTTAACATGAATTTAACATATTGGAACTATAACCTGTATATGAAATATGGTAATCTTGATTCAGTTAATAAATCATGAAAGATTTTATAAAATGATCCATGAGAGAAAATATTATAATAATATATATTTTTAGAATAAACATATTGATTGAAAATAATTTCCCTTATCAAG
Source organism: Viscum album (assembly GCA_963277665.1). Classification (NCBI taxonomy): domain Eukaryota; kingdom Viridiplantae; phylum Streptophyta; class Magnoliopsida; order Santalales; family Viscaceae; genus Viscum; species Viscum album. The sequence goes on from OY728159.1 coordinate 1,220,501,056, forward strand.
TCACAATATTGATACTATAATAGTGGACTCAGTTCACTAATCATTCAATCATATTCTTAGTCCTGGTACACTCCAAAAATTATCATAGTGGAGAGTGATTATTACTTAACTAGGTTCTATCCCCATTCATGTTCTGATTATATTGTGTGATATCCATGATTCTAAATTAACCTGAGCGCTATATTATTTATGCCCCACCTATTGTATGATTACAATCAATTCATTTTTGTTCCTTTTGGTCAAAAAATGTCTTCATATATTCTAACTCATGGAAATGGAACATGTTTCATGAACATTGAAACATTTATTGGTTCCAAAACCCATGGAAAATAAAAATGTTTCATAAAAATAACAACATCATAATCATAAACCATTGTATGATTGAATATTCATGATATCATTCAGTCATACTCCCAAATAATCTTAAGTGACATCAAATTAAATTATCATAAAGGAAAATTACCTCACAATTTCACAAATAATATTTCACAAGGAAAATACCATTTTTCATTTTTGGGATAATTTCATTGAAATATAAAAATTTCACAAAAATTTAGGAGACATATTTTCATTGAAAATTTCATTGTAAAACATGTAATTTAAGATTCAAATAACTATGGATGAATATTTCATTCAATTTTAATACATTAAAATAATGATTTCATTCAAAATTTATATAACAAATCAAATGTACATCATTAAGGAAAAGGAATGATACTTTCATTGGCACAGATTTTTAAAAAATAAATCTAATATGAATAAAACGTATTTTAAAAAATTAATTTATACTATTATTTAAATTCATCAAATAAATTTACAAAAATATGGAAAAGGAAAAAAATGGAATTTTGATCCAATTAGTAAATGAAGAAGTATTTATATAAAAACAAATGTTCAGTCTATTATTTTATGAATGAGAGGATAAATAAAGGCAGAAATTGAAATCTTTATAAATAACTAGTGAAAAATGAAATTCATATGATTCTAGGGATATTGGTCATAACATTCAATCATCTAGATGTTAATCACAAACAATCCCTATAAACATTGGGAATGTAACATAAATCCAATTATATTATAGTGTCATTAAAATCACTATGTAATGAAATTAACCGACTAAAATGAAATTGTAAATTAAAAAAATATCGAAGATAAAATTCATAAAATTAATTCATCTAAATTAAATAATCTATATAAAAGAATCAAGTGGTGAATATGGAATGTGTATCACAGAAATAAATGTTGTAAAAAAATATCTTCCCTCATATTTGAATTAATTTTGATGAAATATAACCAGTTATATAATAAATTAAAATTTATTTATCTAATATACCAGAAACATCTAGAATTTAATATATCATATTTCATCCACTTTTAACTTCTCAAAACATGTTCATTAATATTTCCAAATTAAAATCACCATTTCTTGGTGTTAACTATTACATTTTTCATATGAATTTTGGTTTTTTAGTACTAGACCTGCATATTATTCAGGTTTATATAGTTCCAATAACAGTGATAATTATATAAATATCATATTTATTCATTATATATATATTTAGAATCAACTATAAATGGTTCCTATATAATAATGGCTTACACTATTTTTTGATATTGTTTTTCATACGTACCATTGAGTTTAGATTTATTTCTCATCAAATCTCAAAGCCTTCTTCCATTAGGAAATTCAAAAAAACATCATGTCACCAATATCGAATTCCAGATCTCCCCATTGATTACGATCATAAATTTCTATAAGAAATGTGCCTCCATTTTTATGTTTTATAATTGATCTATCATTGAATTTTATTTTTACATCTATAATACATCCCAAAATCATTTATTTACTTATTTATTGGATTAGAGTATATATATGTACATCATTCCATATAGGTATTGAAATGGATCCATCTAAATACTAATGTGAATTTTATTATGTATAGAAACTCACACAGATGAAGTTGTAGATCCCAACCTTGTTTTAAATACAATTGATAGCTCTCAATATATCATAGTGGGTTTAAATTTTTCTCTTAGAATGAATATCTTTTAACGGTTCAGGCAAGGTGTTGAAACGTAACTCCATAACAATTTATTTCTATATATGTAACTAGAACATTGACGTAAATGATTGATCCTTATCAGAAATAGAATAATGTGGTACTCTATTAAACCTTACATCTTTATTCATTGATTTCCAAGAACAATATTTATTGTTTCTTATAGTGATGATGTTATATGAATTTATAAGGATATCGACGAGAAACCAAATTGATTTATTCTGTTTATACATTTGGAGAGTCTGATAACACAATACATGGTGATGTTTTCCCATTTCCATTATAGGATAGGTAACAGATATAACATCACAAAAGATGTTTCTTTATCAATGTTACCTTTATTATTTTCATCAACATGAGATTCAAAACCTTAGATATATCACTTTATTCAATAAAACAGAAAAACCATTCCAATAACTATAAATATTCACACATTAAAGATGATTATATAATGAGGAACTATGAGCCTCTTCCAAAAATCCCTCATAAAATATGGTATGTGTGGAACACATATATTATTCCTATTCATTATCAATCCATAATAATCACGTTTAAACTCAGTAACAGTTATCACCTTCTTATGCGACCCTATATAACCCTTTTCTTCCACAGAAATATTCACATTGATAATTGGATAAAAATTAATTTATGCATGATTTTTTTCTCTACATCCATCTTTATTTCTTGATCAATCCATTGTAAACAAAAAAACATTATAACATTTGTTATCTTCATAATGAATTAGCTAATATGGTCCTTCTAACTCAATGTGTTGGAAACCATTGTTTCTATCCATCGGGGTAATTTATTGACCAGTTGTTATCATTAATCATATATTACCATCTTATGAAGGGAATTATCCAATAAATATCTATAAATATATAAGTTATGATACATTGATAACAACATATATCAAACATTTCCTTGTACATATAATTTCACTAATGTTTTTATGCAACATTTAACACAACTAACATTTAATGATGAGTTGGTTATTTTATCTCCTAAAAAATCCATTTTTATGATGCATAAGATATTACCATGCCATTATTCAAAAAACCACATACTAATCCACTATTTGGTTCATATCATCAAATTTCAAACCCTTCAGCACTATAAGATATTTCATGAATAGGTCCACTAAGAAATCCTCTCTCCACATCCATGAATATATTATCCCATTAATTTACCCATGGGAAGATTGTTTCCATGAATGTTTACATAGTTATTTGATTATATAGTTTAGTTAAATTAAAAAACCATTGATTAAATCTATCCTAACAGGGAAAAAATAAAAACACAATCATTTTGGCAGTTCTGATCTAACATTCAATAGCCTCTATCTTGGATGTGTCCATATATGTAGCCTCACATTAGATTATATGACCCCAAAATTATTCCATATATAGCACAAGTTTCTACCATTTAAAATTTTCATAAAATTATCATTCCTCAGGGATGTTAGAACAATTCTCATATGATCATTAAATTATTAAATTACCAATAATTATTTATTAATATCATCCATAAATACAAGAAATAATTGATTCATGTAATATATAATAATGTTTTTCATTATGCTAATGAAGATAATAGGTGAATTAGTCAGACCAAATGAACCCACTCTATAATAATTGTGCATATAACATTTATAGAATGATGCATTTTTTAACACTTCTTGATAACCCATAAATTATGATATATCAGATAAATGTTAATATTATAAATACATCGAGATCCATGTAGTTTTTCCATACCTTCATCAATACATGAAAGAGGATAATTGTTCTAGATTTTGATTTTGTTAGTATCTTGATAAAAATGAAAATTGGAATCCACCCATTATTCATTTTGAAAATGTGAATGGGTATGCCCCAAGGTGACACACATGGACGAATCAATCCCATGTATTGATTATCCTTTATTTTCTTCTCCAATTCATGTAATTCCGTTGGGGTAATTCTATATAGAGTATTTGAAATAGGTGTTGAAATCTGTATGATGTATATTTCAAACCTAACCTCATAAACTATTCTAAAACATAAAATTAATCAATTTTTTGTTTCATCTGAATCATCATATAAATACCCATTTAAATAAAAAAAATATCCAGACAATGAATTTTAATTCCACTGTATGTTCATTTTTATCATCACATTGATATATGATTATAAGTTTGTTTGTAATAACCAATGTGACTTATCACGAATCGAGCTGGGTCTCCATCCAACCCGACACCCATCACGGTCCGCGATATGGCCTGAAGGGATTTCACAACCCCCACGGGTTGGCACAATTGCCCTGGTATTTAGAGTAACATGTTGGAATTGTTTTCCTAAATTAAGAGACAGAAAAAACATTTATCAAGACAAATAAACAAATGCTAGAAAACCAAACCAAACAAAACCTTAACATTGGACTATTCATAATGATTAAAATTTAACCCCAAAAATTCAGAATACTGTAGTGAAAAGATAATTCACACATTTATTCACACATTCATTCAATATGAGGAGCCACCTCCTCAATTCACTGTCGTTAGAGCTACACTGAAAACCATCAACAACCAGAACAATTTTCACTAAGCTCGATGCCCCTACTGGGAATACACAAATGGAAAGATCTACAAACACCCAATGGTGAATGTATAGTGTGAGCCAAATTTCTATTAGGATACCACCCAATAAAAAGGTTTCAGGTCACAACCTAAAAAATATAATTTAACATTCTTATTTAAAATCATACATTTAATATGATTTTTGGAAAAAATTTAAAGGCTGAATGTAAAAAAAGAGAAGAGCACTAGAAGAAAAACCATTTCACAAATACTATATTAAAATGGATGAGAAATTTCATAATTAACATTCACATAATCATGGGTTCCTCTGTATACTGATAGAAGGCATGACATCTTGAATAGTAGAGAACTACGGGTAAATCCCCTAAGGTTCGTCTTGCTTGAGTGGGACCCTAGAACCTCGTGTCTTGGTGAAACGTGGCACAGAATCCATGGACCTCATCAAACGTGGCATATAATCCATGAAACTCATTAACCATTTGTTAAAAACCATGTCCCTTAGTCATTAATATGTTTAGTTAGTGTTGCAATCATCAATACAGCTATTTGTAGCAGGGACAATTTCCCTCCGGATCACTGTGGCACTAGTTCAAGTCTCCCCCTCTAGATACATGGGGATTTCACTTGTGCTCAATCATGTTTCACAATCACATATTATATTTCTCATGCATATCATAGGCCAAACAATACATTATACTGAAAATCCACCCCTTTCATACCCCAAAAACATATAAAAAACACACGCACACCAAAATAACTAAAAAAATATATATGTCATTACTAAAACATTTCAGAAATCCCTATTTGGAAACACTCAAAAGAGAACATAAAAAATTGTAACAAAATAAAATACATTATTTAAATAACACAACAAAGTCAGACACAAATAAACATACCCAATTACATGTTGGACAGTCATTTCAAAACACTTTCTTAACAAATTGACCATAAAAAATAGTTTCACTTCAATTGCACAATTAAATGATCTATTTTCACCATTTATAAAACCCCACAATTTGATGCAATGATGGTTTACACCAAAAACAAGTATTATTTTATATAAACAAAATACTATAAAAATAAATGTGTATTGAACTATTCAAAAATACTACTTTCATGTTTTCTAAATAAATTAATAAATCATTTGAACTATTTATTAAATCATTTCAAGAAAAACCTAGAATATGTTACATCAAATCCACTTGATTCCATTTTTAAACATTACATTAAACCCAAATACCCAAGGTATCTATATCAAAACATTTTAAAAGCACATTTTTCAAAATTTAATAAGCACAAGCAAGTGACGCTATGAGATTTTATGTAAAAAACACACAAAATTTCATGTAAACATGGTTCCTTATAATCAATAAAACATTAGAACCTGTCCAAAATTAAATTTCATATCATGAAAATCATGATTATTATTTACACAATTGAATAACAAGACTGACACATCCAAAATGATTCACTAATCATAGAAAATACACATTGAAACATACACATATCCAATACTCTTGAAAACATAGTTCTCACCACCCAAGAAATTCTTAAAACCCATTTAGAAAACATTACACCAATGTAACAAACAACATTGTCATTTTCTTAATTATAATTTTACTTATAACATAGAAACACACCAACCAATTTAAAAATATCATTCGTACCAAAAAATGAAACTAAAGAACACATTAATAAACTCAAATAAGTATTATCAATTTTTTATCTAAGGATAAGGCATGGAACGAACTACCATGGTTAGAGAAACCCACAATTTTCAGTGTGAAACTCCAATTTCATTCAATTCGCACCAGAAAAATCCAAAATTATACTCTAAAACAAGAATCTAAATGATCAAGGCTTAAAAAATAGAACACTAAAAGAGACCTTACACCTACTGAATGTCGAAGAACGCAAGAGAGAGATAAAATATAAGATTGAAACCCAGCTGAATGGAGGGATTCTCATGTGGAAGATGGTAAAGGTGCCAGATATTGTTTCAACAGGGGAGATAGGGGGCGGCATGACACCTTTCCGAGGGAGGAAGTTCAGAAAGATGTGGGAATGCCAGAGGATTTTTTTTGGGAATGAGGTGCACGATGGGAGGCCACTACAATGGGGTAGGCTGAGAGAAAGAGGTTGTACCGCACTAGGTGGTTGGTCGGGGGGGGGGGGTAAGGTGTGGCACAAGGGAAGCGGCGTGTGGGAGGTGGCTGAATGGGAGTTGCAGGGATGTTCGAGTCATTGAAGAAGGGGAGCACTAACGCCCTAGTAAAAAGGGGGTGCAGTGATGAGATGAGGTTGTAGGTCTACGGCGCACACTACAGTTTGGGGAGGAAGGAAACATGATAGGAAGAGGGGATGGAAAATAGAGGCAATAAAAAAAGTGAAAAGTGCAAAAAAAAGAAAATAAAATAATTACAAAATTAAAAATAATAAGATAAAATGAAAATAAAATTAAATGAAAATAAAAATAAATAAATAAAAAACATATCTCTAAAAAGGGACTTCAATCCCCTAAAATATACTAATAATTGTTATTACAATAATAAGAAAAATATAAATAATAATAACATAATAATTTATAATCAATTTTAATAACAAGATTAATATTCTTAACTAATAATTACAATATCATTATTGTTAAAACAAATCTCAATCTAGCTTATATTACTTTTTAATTGATTATTTTTATTTTTCGTTGGATTTATTTTTCTTCTCATTACTTAATTAATTTATTTATTTTTTACGGTTATAATAATAATAATAACATTAATGGTTTTAATAATTCTCTAGTAACAAAAACTATTAAAGTGATAATAACTTAATACAATATTGACAATTATATTAGTAATTATCATATTGATAAAAAATAAATAAATATATATTCATCAAACTAATAATAATATTAATATTTTCAAATCCATAAATTCTATTACAATACATATTTTATTTTATTTCATTTTATTACATATCATATTTTTCTACCCCTTACATATTTCATTTCACTTCATTTATTTTTCCTGAACGTCGTGCTGGTCATGTGTGACCCGGGAAAGGTCTCGCGGTGTCCCATGTGAGGATGTGTGGCTTCGAATACATTGCGTTGAATGCAGTTAAGGCTAAAACATGTGTTTTTAAATAAGAACTCAAAAATTTAAATTCAGGATTCAAACCAAACTCCCCAATACCCAAAATAAATTGATAACATAAATTATGGGAAACTGGTGGGTGTGAAAACTCTCTACACCATAGTGTTTTAGATCTCTAGAAATCCATAACTAAGATTTAACCCCAATGTAGAAAATGAAACCTCTTGAGGTTCAAATAGGATCCCCATAAAAGAAAGTGAAAAGAGGGGAACACATCGTTCTCAGAGAATGTGACTTAAATGACAATCTCAAAAAAAACTCATAAAATGTCATTGGGATATGTGTCACCCTCCCTAAAAAGCTAGAACTCTTCCAATTGATTGATCAAAGAAAAGAATAAAACCAAAAGTCCAACATGGGGAAGCCTGAAGGGGATCCCCACCACTAGAAAAATACTAACGCCAAAGGTGAGACTGGAAAACTGACATGGGTAGGTCCGGGTGGACCCCCCACCACTATAGAAACTCCAACCCTGATTTATTACATAGACCTTAAGTTGAATCCCACAGTGAGTCTTCCCGCCATTGTAATTAAAAGATGACACAATCCTTTTAATCAAATACCAATAGAGACCAAACACCCCACCAAAAGAGGTGGGGAGGGATGGGTCTAAATGTCGGGGTGTCAAAACCACCGCCCAAGAAAAACAAACCTTTCCACATACAAGGATGTTAACTATTCATATGGTGACCAATTTACCCAAACAGACCTCATAAGGACTGCTAAAAGTGATTACATTCAGTGGGATCCATCCCCTCGTATTTTAAGGCAACAAGATGACCACGCCTCCTTATATCCACATGAAACCTCACACACCCAAACAGGTCATTCGAAATGGAATAACCCTAGAAAATTGTGTAAAATTATTTCACCATTGGTACCGATGATTGATATAAATTTGCGGTCCCAAACTCTCCCAGGGTTCTCGACCATGTTACAGCTTCACTCTAAAGCCTGTGGCTAGAGCCCTGATTTTTGAAGTGTCTACTACCTCATAGTCAGGGATTGAAGACTCTTGAATGGAGCTCCTTCTATCTCGTTGCCACAAGTAACTCTAGGGAAATCAAGACAAACCCAGCAAACACAACACACCATGACATCCAACCACTCTCTAATGGAACATCCCCTAAAATATGGGTTTAGATTATGCACATCCATAACCTTTTCACCTTAACAAAGATAAATTGGAAGGGAATGATTCACTACAATGACTCCCCTATTTACAGGAAAACAAGAGTTTCCTATAATTAGGACACACTCCTATAAAAACAGGGATTCTTGAAAGATTCTATGAAATCCACCCTTGCTCTTCGACGAAAACTCACGCCTTTAGACACCACCAATGATAACCCTTATGGCCGATTAGGGTAGTAAAAGCCTTTCAAGAAATCAACTAGCACTGATAACTATGAACCGCCTCCACCATTCCTCCCTGAAATTCCATTCACCATTCCCAGGGGGAACCATCGAACACAACGATGTCAAACTTCATACCTGATGACTCAGACATATTAAAGAGAACATGACTCCCTTGAGCTCCATTCTCATCTATTATCCCACTGTGAGAGGATCCTCTAACTAAAAAGAAAAAGGGATAGACATTTCACTATCACAAAAAAGGGAGAGTCCTTGCTTTAATCAACTGGACGGTCGACCAATGGAGAATTACTCATGGACGCACTTCAATCGCATGTTAATGCATTATGGGGGAATACAAATGTCATGAAATAAAAGGATAGACCCAATCAAACTAGTCACATGGTCAAGAAACACTTCATAAAGAAAAGAAACATATAGGGGGAAGCACTACAAGGGCTTCCTGAATCACCTTTCCTCAGAAATCACCAACCACATACTTTCACACCAACATATAAATAAGAATTAAAACTCACAACACAAATATCTCAAAATGTATTCTCGGCTTGAAATACCTCACATCCAACATTTCTAGAATAATAGGACACACTACACAATCAAAAGTTATTAAAACTACAAAATAACTCCTTTAACAAAACTTTTTTAAAATAATCAAAGTTCATGGGTTGCACAAATACCAATGGTGTCTTGTGAGAATCACATATGCATCTTCCCCTATCACTCTAGGAAATCCACCCCATGTCTCCCCAAGAACTCATATTCTTGTACCATTTACCATTTCTCCTTCTATATAAACTCGGGCATGTGGTTGTCCATGAGAACACCATGAATCAAAATCAGACCCTTCCATTTTTCAAAACCATAACATTCAACCAACACTTTTCAAACCTTATACATAATTTTCTTTTTATAGCTCTGCATTTAAAATTATTTTCCATGACCAAATCATTTTTACATAAAATCAAGATATCGCAGAATTCAAAACAACGAGATGAGGGATAATGCAAGAGGGGACTATTGTTAGGAGGTGAAGGTACATATGGTTGGCTGTCATACACCTATCACACCACTCCCATAGAGAGTATTCTCGGACATCTTCAATGGATCCAAATAACTTGAAAGACCCCATGAGAACACTAGGACCATGAACCCTACTCCCTTTTCAATTTCCCCAATCAAAATTTACCACAATGGCCAAAAAAATCAGGAAAACCTCAACTTATCTTGGTTGCCCAAGTCCTACCATGAGGTGTGCTGGCCAGGCACCTTACTCATTGTTATATATCAAGTTATGACACCCTTAACTTTGTCCTACCCTGACTCTATCCCAAAGGAATGTGATCCAAAAGGGAAAACCTCACATTGATACCATTTTCTCAATTGGGTCCCGGTGGCATCATAGACACCCAGCCTTAACATGTTGGTCGGGTCCTAGCCCGTTAGGTAAAACAAGATGCTCCATACAAGTGTTCCCCACCCTAGGGCCCACCCATATAAAGAAAATGGATCATCAGACTAATGAAATCCCTCATATGCACACATAAGTCTTTTGTAGTGTACTTTTTCCTCACTCACACATTGTGGGAAAACCTCCCAGAAGGTCACACATTTTGAACACTACTCCAAGCGAATCTTCGATAACTATAAATTTCTAATCAAATAGGCTCCAGAAAAGAAAATTTCACCCTGTTGAAATTAGTCATATTAGTTATTAATTTAACCCTTAATTATTTAATGGTGTTACGATCACACCCCCCCCTTTATTGCACAATGTCTTAGTTGTGGACCCTACTTCTCAACCCATGAAGTGCACCACAATTAAGGTTGGGTTCACCCTCTGATACTATATTGTCACAAACCAAGTCGGGTCGTCATCCGATCCTACGCTAGTCCCAGTCCACGACATGGCCTGATGTGAATTATCAATCCCCACGGGCAGGAAAAAGTTCTTGGGTATTCAGAGTAACATGTGGGAACGGTTTACCCCAAATAAGAGATATAATAACAACTAATAAGAAAAATAAAGAAACACTAGAAAACCAAACCAAAAAAACCCTGAACATTGGACTAAACATAAAGATTAAAATTCATTCCAAGTCAATATGAAAACTACAATGAAAAGAAAACTAACACATCTATTCTCACCATCATTCCCCATGAGAAGCCACATACCCACATCACCGTCGTTAGACCTAAAATGGTAAACCATCAACAACTCGAACCTCTATCACTAAGCACAATTCCCAAACTTGGAATACACAAATGACAAGATCTACACGCAATTAAAGGATTATATATGGTGTGATCCAAATTCCTTGTAGGATACCACCCAATTAAAAGGTTCCATGAAACAACATCAAAAAGATAATATGACATGCTAATTAAAAACCATACTTTAAAAATGATTTTGAGAAAAAAATTTAATGGAAAAAAGTAAAAAATAAAAGAGAATTGGAAAAAAAAAAATCAAAAATACTAATTCAAAATGGAAGAGAAATTTCATAATGAAAATTCACAAACTCAATTGGTTCTCTATTTTCCAACAGAAGGCACCACGTTATGAATAGTAGAGCACTATGGGTAAGTCCCCTAAGGTTAATCTAGCTCGAGTGGGACCCTAGATCCTCTTGTCTCGGTGAAACAAGGCTATGAAAACATGATCTTATGTAAATGTGGCTTTTAATCCATTACCCTTAGTAAAACCATGAACCTCAGTCATTCATATGTTTAGTTAGTGGTTCAATCGTCAATCCAACTTTGTGAAACATGGACGATACCCCTCAAGATCACTATCGCACTAGTTCTAGTCTGCACACCTAGATAGCCTAGGTTTACCTTGTGTTCAATCATGTTTCAAATTCACATAGTATATCGCTCTCTCATATCACTGACCAAAAAATACATTAAACACAAAATCTATCACTTGCGAACAAAAACAACATTTAAAAAAAACACAGACATGAAAATACCATTCCAAAATATATTTGTCGTTAATTAATCATTTCACAAATCTCCTTTGAGCAACACTCAAAGAAGAACATAAAGAATTCTAACTACATAGAAAACATTATTTAAAAAATACAACAAGGGCCGAAAAATTAAAGCATAACCAGTTACATGTAGGAAAGTAATTTCATTCCACTTTCTTAGCAAATTATCATTTAAACTATTTTCTCCCCACTTTCACAATTAAATGAGCTATTTGCACAACTTATAAAACACCACCATGCTACACAAGGATGGTTTACACAAAAAAATTATTAATATATATATACATACTAAATTAAAAAAAACACTTATTCAACTCTTCCAAAATAATACTTTCATGCCATCTAAATAAATCAATAAATCATTTGAACTATATATTAAATCATTTCTTGTAAAACCAATAAAACATTACACAAAAACCACTTGATTACATATTGAAATGTTACATAAAACCAAATACACAATGTAACCATATCAAAACATTTATAAAGTGCATTTTGAACAACCTAATAAGAACTACCATGTGACACAATGAGTTTTTATATAAAAAACACACCACTTTTCAAAAATATAATATTCATAGAATACAGAGTCCGGAAAATAATTTAAACAGTATAAAAACAAGACCGACACAACCAAATGATTATCTAATCCTTGAAAACCCACATTGAAACATACATATTTCTAATACCCTTAGAAACATAGTTCGCACCATGCAAACAATCCGTAAAACGCATTTCGGAAATAGTTCACCAAAACGACACAAAAAAATTTCATTTTCTTAATTAAAATTTCACTTATAACTAACAAACAAATAAACCATTTTAAAAATATCATTCCCACCGAAAAATTAAAAAAAGGATATATTTATAAACTCAAATAAGCATAATAAATTAATAGAATAAAGATAAGGCACGGAACCACCTACCATAGTCGTAGAAACCCCCAAAAATTGTTGTGTAACTCATATCACATGAAATTCGCACCAAAAAAATCATTAATTAAACACTATAACAAGAATCTGAACAAAACAACGATTAAAAATTGACCACTGAAGGTGACCTCACACATGATGAATGCTGATGAACTTAATATAAAAAAGGATAATAAGAAAACCCAACCTGATGGGGGTGGGGTGGCTGTTCACGCAGAAGAAGATAATGGATTCATAGGTTGTGCCAATAGGGGAGACAAGGGGTGTCTCAGTAGCTATCCGAGGGGGGAAGGTCAGACAAAAGTGGGAAGGCCAGAGGATTTCTGGGGGAGTTGGGGTGAGTGGTGGGAAGCCGTAGTGATGGGGCTGGATGGGAGAGGGATGGTGTGCATCGCTAAGGGGCGGTCTGGGGAATTGGGTGTGGCACAAGGGCAGTGGCATGTGGGAGTTGGCTAGAAGAAAGTGGCAGGGGTGGTTGGGGCATTCCAGAAGAGGAGGGCATGTGAACTGGTCAAAGGGGGGTGCATGGGGTGCATCGCAAAGATGAGGAGATAGGGCCATTATGCACAACTGTCTGGGAGAAAGGAAATTTGACCAGCAGAAGGGGAAGGAAAGGACACAGGTAAAAAAATACAAAATACAAATAAATGAAAACAATATAAAATAAAACTAAAAAATAATAAAAATATAGTCAAATAAAATAAAATAAATTGAAAATACAAGGAGAATAAAATACAATAAAAAATAAACATAACTCTAAAAGGGTCATAAAACCCTCTAAAATATAATAATAATAATTATAATATTCATAATAATAAGAATAATAATAATAACATAATAATTTATAAGCCATATTAATAACAAGAATAATATTCTTAAATAATAATTACATCATCATTATTGTCTAAAAAATCTCAATCCATCTTATTTGACTTTTTATATCTTTAAAATTCCTATTTAACATTGGCATAAATGGTATCTCACATTAATCATTATCACTGACCATCGTATATGAGAATTGGTTATCATAGATCACGTACTCCTTTCAATTTAAGAACTAGATTATAGGGTATGGATTATGTACCAATTAATATCTATTCAAATCATTATTTAACATATTCACACATATTCATCATTCTATTTCTAGATTCCTATCCCTTCCACAAAAATTTTTTACATGTACCATTAAAATAGTTTCCCATATTTTTTCTAACACATTTTGAGTATGATGGAAACCTAATATTCTTATATCTATCATTCATAGTGCATCAATTGTAATAAAACCTTATTTTATTGTCAAAACCAGGTGATTGATGGGTAAATCCAATAAAAATTTCTACATTGAGAGAAAATAAAATCATTACATCATAACCACTTCGTCCCCTTATGGATAATTCCAATAAATTACACGATATTAATTCATTAAAGAATCAATAAACCGTACTTTATAGATGAATGATAAATCCAGAAGTAGACCTCACATGTTATGTAATATGTTTTCTCATAGGAATCACACACTCATCTTCCTTCTATTTTATTAAAAGGAATTCATTATCCATTTCCATAGAAAATAATTATAGGAAATTGCTTATTGAATACAGTATCTTAAACGTAGCCCAATCAAATGAGTTACTTTCAACATGGTCACCCATATTCATGATGAGATTACACAATTGTTCTACATACCATTCAAAATATTAGACATCCAAAATGAATTTTAAATGTTATGAACATTGAAAAAGGAAAAATATATTTTTACATAAACTATTGAATTTCTTAGTAACTAGTGTATTAATGTAATAACTAAAAGATGGTGGATGTTTTCTCATTAAAGACTCAATGTATTATTTATCCCTCCTTTCTCATTTCAAGATTAGAATTATTTATAGCGTGAGAAAGTGGGGTCAGTGAAGAAATGATATTTTTAAATCCATCTCCCATAAAATTTCATTGATTAGGGAGCATATAATTGACATAGTTCTCTTAGTTCACATCCATTGACTAGAAAAAACTAATTACGGGAATCATTAATATTATTGGGAAGGAACATAGCCGTGAGAGATATTTTATACTTGTCTAATTCAAGATATCTTATTTTAAATCCATGACAACTAATTTTTAACCTATGTTGTTAAATATCATTATTAATTTAAATCTATTATGATCATTAATAATAAATTAAAATTAAATAAAAATATAACCTGGAACTATCAAACCTAATTAAAAGTAAGGACCTTTGTTTTATACCAGGTATTTTACAATCATGCATGATCTGAAACTTTTTTATTTTTTATCCAAATATAAATTTGTTCCTAAAAACCCACAATTACTATCCATATTGGTATGTATTTCTAAGTAAACCATATATTCACTTACTTTAAACAACATTAGTATCCTACATCACTAATAGTATTATCCAAATGGGTTTTCTATAATGTTTCCCTTCATACGTTCCAATGTATAAGTAAACCAATCAAATAATTTCAAATTGAATTACCCATAAATTTCATATAGAAATATTACATCTTTTTTTAATATTAACTACATTACATAAACTCTCACATGGGTATCATAATAATATAGTTACTTTGGAAACATTGAAACATAAACAACAAGTACATAAGAGAACTACATCATCTCCAACTAATATCATCATTGGTAGCACTCTTCTCAAAAAGAAATTCATAACAAACTAGGAAATTATAAATAATAAATGTTGATATCATATTAATAGTATGATTGAGAAAGGTAGATAAGTAAACATTACATGAGAAAATGTGTATTGAGAACGTGAGCATATAATTCGAAATCCATAAATTGGAAATCAAATATGGTATTATTCCATCATTCCATAAATATTAGATTTTCATATGATATAAATCATAAGGGAACTAAAATACATGATCCATTAGAGTATAATAATGGTATAAGATATGGAATTGTTCCATAAATATAAACAGTGAAAATCAATTCTTTAGTATTGAAGGATCATTTCCATGTTTATCATAGTTTCATGGGATCACTCTACAAACCATAATAATAGAAATGGTCACTAAAATACTATCATATTGTATAATGTCCTTAATTAAATTGGGTTCACTCACTATTCCAGACCTATTGATCTGAGGAGATTTCAAATATTACCTAATAAATTGGATGAAGTTATTGGTCCTACACACCACAAAATGAAAATCATATGAATTGATTCTGTAATATCCTTAAATAATAACTATATCAAAACCTATGAAAAAATGATTAATTATAGAGGATTATTTCATAAAATAACCCATTGAAAATAAATGGGTTAAATATACTTGTAATCATAACATATACGAGGGAAATGAAATGGGTTTCATTTATAGTTCATTATATCATAGCCAGTCAAAATGAAATGGATTTCATAAAAATAGATTATTCATTATCAGAACAAACATTATAATGAATATTGATCATAAAAATTGATCACATGCCTTGTGAAACAGAATAAACAACAATGGTTGTTTCATTGATGAGTTGATATTCCATTAATATCATTGAATGATTCATGTGTAAATATTTCTTTCCATTTTGAAAAAACATAGTTGAAATATAAAAAATACAAATTATTATCGAATAAATTTTCATGTCAATTAATATTGAAAATTAGTACTGAAATCATTAAATAACTAACTCATTATGGCATTGAAAATTATGTTCATGGTGGACACTGTAAAAAATGACTCCTTTCACATTTTTGATAAAATACAGAAGAAACTATTTCATAATATGACACAAATATTCATTCTAATAAGCATTTTAAAATGTAATGTAGGGGAATAAATACATTAAAATTATTAAATTATTTAAAAAACCTTTATTTTTTATGCATTTATGTGGAATAAAAATCATGTCTGAAAAAATAGAGAAAAGTAGCCAATTTTCTATAAAATAATATATTAAAGACTTCTATACATATAGCAATGATAGTAAAATGAAAAAATATATTCTCATGAGATTTCTATATGTTATGATAATTATTTATTTTCATGATACATGTTATTATTATTTAATCCATAGAATCATAATTATAAATAATCATGATAAATGATGTTATTGTAGAAAAATAACACTACTACATGGGAACCTTTAGAATCATAAGCACTATTAAATATTATAATAAAATAAAGAATTATATATAATTAAAATATGTATATTAATCCTAAAACCTGTGAAATAAATGTATATAAACCTCAAAAAATAAAAAAGGATCCAAAAATATTTTATATCTCAAAGAAGGAAATTTGTAATAGGAATATGTTACTTTAATTATTGATTTCATTCCTACATATTTAAAACTTCTATATAATAAATATATCATTATGGTAAATCTATTAAAAATATACAGTCATACTAATTATACCATTTATTATATACAAATTAATCTTTATTTACTATTTATCTATAATACCTTGATAAAATCATGTTTATTTAAAAATGGCTTTGTTTGTCATGTATGTTTTGGATTTTTATTTTGGATCCTTATACATTGATCCCAGTTCATTAATCTCCATAATATTAACAATGTTGTTAATGTAAACTATATTTATTATATATCTATTTCTATAAATATATAAATTTTATATATTTAAAATGAAATACATTTTTCATGGTGATGATATGCCATACATACGAATGAACTTTGTTCCCATATTTTAACAGATTAAAAAAACTTATCGAAACTAATTTATTACCTTAAAATAACAACCATAATTTCATATATATCACATAAATTATTTATATTTATCCTAATTTCAATCCATGAATTTTGTTACTGAATAATGAACGACAACTCTTCCCGAGATGGTATTCTGTCATACACACTAACAATGTTATCGTATTCTCTAGGGGATGGAATGAAATATGTTGTTTTTGATTTTAAAATATATGATGTGTTATTATATCATAAATATAATATATTAACATTATATATATTCTAATATCCATCCATGTTAAACAATGATAGAAGAAATAATTGGTTCGCTTGGTGTTTGTCCACTATAAACATGATCAATAGTTTTGTTTACCATTTGAGGGAGTGTGATATGTTTTCTGAGCATGGATGTAACAAAATGAAATATCATTATAATTAGGATACTGAGGCTATTATATCATAATCATTAAAAATTATTTTTATGGGTGTTGAGGATGTAATGAGATAAAATGACTGGTTAAGAATGTAAACAATTATATGGACAACTTCATCTAGTTTTCACCAAAATTCCTTTATAGGTTATATTTATCCTTAAACAACGCCTTGTAAGTTTAATTATGGTATTTTTTCAATTAAATTTCATGGTATGATGAAACCCAATGAATTTTTATGTGTGTAATAATTTATAGAATTTTTGTACATTTATAAATGGTGGATATGACACGCTTGGAAATATTGAAAAAAATAATTTTATCAACATTATTCTCATGAAAATGATACTAAATGTACCATTTTCGAACCTTAAATTATATAAATAGTAGATATGTCCATATAATTTATATTATACATTTTTGTGTCACTTTTAACCTTTATCAATTTATAATAACTGCCGGGTAGCCTAGTTTTTACCTTAAAAATGGTAATTAATTTCTAATATTTTTACTATTCATTATGTATAGTAATTATGTTGTTGATATTATATAATACTAATTATTCTAATTAATAATATGGAATTAATATTTATAGATTCCAAAACCAAAAATAGAAATTTTGAATTTAATATTGGTCCCATAGACGTGATAGAGAAACATTTCTCAATGAGAACTATTCAAAAAAGTTTAGAAATTTTTTATGTCAATATTTAATAATAAATTGAATGAAATGGAAGATATTTTTATAATAATAATATAATTGAAGATAGTTTCTTAAAAAATTTATAGTTAAAATTTCATTATAAATTATTTTAATGAAATCACACTTCAAAATAAAAACATGTTTTTTCACAAATCAACTAAATATTTATTAATTATATAAAATCAAAAAACTCAACCTAAGATAATTTTGACTTACTGTGAAAATAAATTATGTTCATTTTTAGAAATACAGTTTTTAATTATATTTGTAATTATCATTTTTTATTTTTTTTAAAATGTCAAAAAATCATTTTATAAGATGATGTTTTTTTTGAAACATATAAATACTTTACAAAAAAAATATTATTCTTTTTATTAATATGTTTTCAAAATAAAGTATGTTGAAAAATATTTAAAATATGGTTATTTCTATTCATACAACCATATTTACTTTCTAAATCATAATTTACATGCTAATGTGTTATATAAATATTATATTAAAGTTCTTTAGAACTAAATGTTTTGTATAACACTTTTGTTAGGCCCACTAGGCTAGATATCATGAGGGGGGGATCATGTTTTGTCAAATTAAAAAAACTACTACTTTTGATCATGTTCTGTTTTATGAAAAAACTCACTTCTATCTCTCTTATCTATTACAGAGAATGAATGAACCTTAAAGCATGAACATGACAGTACAATTTTGGGTGGTTCACCCCTCACTAGGCGATGACCAAGGAACATAAACCGACATTGTGTTGATGTACCAAATCTACTATTAGGGTACTGCGGTTTAAAAGTTCAAAGAGGACTCACTATCCCACCAGGTTTAAAACCATTCACTATTTGAGAATTCACTACTGTGTCAACTGAACTGATCTCATTGCTTGATCAGAAGACACATTCACAACTTATAGACCTATAGGTATCTTCATTATCACTAATTAATACACCCCCAATTATAGATAGATTCTCTGTTGAATTCCTAATTTCATCCACTGATTTATATCCCTTTACCTCTGATCATTGGGGGAAACTGATTGGAAATACCTTCTCAAAGAACCCTTCTTTGGAAAGCACCAAATTTCAAGATTCTTAAAAACCCTTCTCGAAACCCCTGTCTCTTTGCGAAGCACACACCTATGTAGAGATCAATGCATCACAGAGGACATAGCTTCATAGAGCTCAATCATTCACAAATCTAATGTGTTCGCAGAACTCAAGTCATTGCAAAGAGACTTCCTTCGCAATGCTCCCTGTGACAACTCTG
Source organism: Viscum album (assembly GCA_963277665.1). NCBI lineage: Eukaryota > Viridiplantae > Streptophyta > Magnoliopsida > Santalales > Viscaceae > Viscum > Viscum album. The sequence continues at coordinate 1,220,521,238 of OY728159.1, forward strand.
AATACACATCTTTCATAGAGCTAAATTATCCCCCACATATCTGATGTCTTTATCGAATCACACTGCCTCCAAAAACCTCCTTCACGAATTGAGTGCAACAAATTTTTTCTTAGAAAAATCTTTACTTCTCTCGAGGGGGTCTAGGATTATTTATAGGCAATTCCATCGACTCTAGAACCTTCCACACAAAGTCAACTCCATGTAATATAAAATAACAAAGCTCGTAAATTTACAATAAAATTCTCTCTATATCACGAAGCACCATGGAAATTTACAGATCGCATATCTCATCGTGATAGTGGAGCACTTCATCAATTCCTTTGGGCCACCGGTTCAAAGCTTCACCACAATGCACTTCACCTCTAAGGTTCAAAAAGTTCTTCGTAGTCATGAAAAACACCATCAACATTCTTCATGTATTTGTGAAATCCGCATCAAGAATCCCATTTGTCGGAAACTCATGGCTTTTCCATATTTTTATCAGATCTTCAGGGAAATCAACATTGTTTAATGCTAACCAAATCCCATGTTTTGGACCCCAAAAATTTGGAAAACAATGGAAAATAGTTCCACCATGTATCTATTCAATTTTACCAACTCTGTTATTCTATTCCTTTTTCATGGTTCTTTATCAACATGGATTGTCAATAATATCACAAGAACTCTAAAATTTACAATGGAAACCTACATTGTCAACAAACACCTCTAACAAAAAAATGCTTCAATGTTACCTTCAGGGATTTTTTTACAAAAACTTTCTTTTGTTCAAATTTAATTTAATAAAAAAATTATTTAAATAATATTTTGTCACAATTAAGATGAATTCTACCTATTTATTTATTATACGATAATTGATAAATTAAACTATTTTAGGTAAGTGGAGTTTCTCATCTTTTGAATGTGTCTTTAGATTAATTATCAAAGACAATTTGTATGTATTTGAAAATAAAAGGGACTATAATTCATATATTTGGATTTTGTAATGAATGTTTTTATGGGTTTTTTATATAGATAGATAAAATTTCATTAGATAATATAAATGAGGGTGTCCCTTTAAATTACATTACAAGACACACATATCTTTTCTTAATATAATAAAATGATTCAAAATAAATACAAGTTGAAAAATATATGAGAGGATTGATAGAATGGGGTTGAAATATGACCATACAATATAATTTATTGATATTTAATTATAAGTCATACCCTTATATAATGGTTCAAATAAAACACCAAAGTATTTAGAAAAATATGATAGAGTATCTGACATGAAACCCCAATCATAAAAGATAATATAACACCTAGATACATAAAAACATATACAATTGAATATATTAAATAACTTTTGTTACACGAATCACAAATTTTATATTGAATTATAGATAACAATGAGTTTCTTTAAAATATTGTGTTACACTAAATACATAATTTTACATTCAACAATATAATATAATATTAATATTTAATATAATATTTATATAATATCTATTAAATTTGTGGGTAATAATTGTATTTACAAAATTATTCTAATATAAATTTTAGATATATTTAATTTTTACCTTTTTATTTATAAAAAATAAGGATCATTTAAAAATTAAACAATATTCTTAACAAATTTATTTTTTATAAAAAAAAATTAACTCATGAATGCCAAAAATAAATGAAAATTAATTATTAACAACAATAGAACATTTATTGGAACATATGAGCATCATTTTTTAATTGTGAAATGTATAATTATCATTGGTTTCATTTTTTGGATTCCATTGAGATAATTCATTTCTCTATTAATAATGATTAATAATGAATTTTAAATGAACACTACCTATTTCATTTAAATAATACATAATTTTCAATTACTTTTTCAACTCATTTTAATGTAAAATTAGATAAATTTTATTTAAATTAATAATGTATAGATAATTTTATTTTTTAATGATGACTTTTTATATAAAAACCTTATAAACATTTGAACATCTTAAAATTAAAACAAATTTTAAACCATTTCAACCACATGATATATTTTTAAATAAATACATCAAAACATGTGAGTTTAATTTTAAAGAGTATATTCCATATTTAGAATCTTGATAATTTATATTTTATAATAAATTCAAATTATTTTTTACTATAATTATTATTGAAACAAGTTAAAATTAGATACATTGATTAAGGTTAAAATAGGGTTTTACACATTACATGTGTTTGTATTAAATTTAATTAACACACAAATTGGATATGTATTTGATAATTTGGACTTGATATTTAGAATCAAATTTTGTAAATAATATATTAAAAATCATTTAAATTTTTTTAACATGGGAAAAATTACCTTGGTAAATAAGAAGATACAACATTCAATGGTAAAAACTAAACAGGTAAAATTGATTTTAATTAATTACTAATGATAATATGATAAAAACGTGAATTTTTACAGTGTTGGAGGTTTTTAAAGACCAGATAAACTCCCACCTATATTATTATTCAATTTTAGAGTCACATGATGTATTGGATACATCTTAATAGTGAATACATTTGTGTATTTACAAGAATATCACAAATCCTCTACTATAAAAGGGAATTCACCTCCCTCACTTGTACACATCTATCAAAATATTTTTTATCTACAAAACCCTAAAATAATGATATAAAAACATCTATTCAATCATATTATAGTCCTTATAATGGGAATACATCCAACCAATCATGGACTTTGGTGAAATATAAAAGAAGATACCTAAATAATAGGTAATGTTCATCAATGAGAATTTATATTTTATATCACTCTACACCAAATAAATATATTTTTATGAAAAAATATTTGATAAAAAATTAAAATTCCATATAAATATTTCTTTTTTTTATTTTTTGTATGACCAAAGACTACACATATTTCTATAAAATGGGTTTAAAAATAATCTTTTTTGTGTTTGGTGTATTACCTGCTTGCAAAACAATGACAATGATTCTTCCCTTACAAGCCCTAACAGTTTTCTATGATCATGGTGCTAATATTTATATATGATATTTATAAAAATTATTATTCAATTTGATTCATTATATAATATATATCATTTTTGTTTTGTTCCTTATAGGACACCATAATGTTGCTTGTGGGTAAGGGAGAATACCATATAGCGAATCGACGTGATATATTTTTTCACTAAAATAATACAAGTATATAATGAAATAATTGATAAATTTATGTTATATAGATGATATATTTATGTTATTAATAAATATTTTCATTTTCTTATTATAAAATAACATTTTATTTTTATCATTTCACATAATGAAAAAATTGTCATTAGTGGATGTGTGGACCACCTCCTTGAAGTGAGGTGATTTTTTTCACCAATATATCATAAAAAATGTATAGAAAATAAAATATAATTTAATAATATTTTACTAATTATATTAATATAAATATATAATGATAATATTTTATATAACTTCATTCTATAATGGTCATTGAAAAAATTAAATCAAAATCATTCATATATACGACCATCTCTCGATATGATCATAATGTTAATTCACTATTCTAAACCATATTTCATGATGGTTTTCAAAAATATATTTTATCTATACATAAAATAATTGATTCATGATTATTATTCATGATATATTTATATCAATACCATTTTTAACGTACAAAACCAAAAAAAATCATTGCTGACACCATGAATAGATATAGTCAAATCATATGACATAAAAATAATTGACTAAGAGATAAAATATTTCTTATTAATAATGTAAATAATTGTAATAGTGAACATAAAAATTTTATAAATAAATTAAATAGATTTCATTTGTAAATTATTAAAGATGTGAATGATAATAAATTAAAAATCGAACACAATGAATTTTTTTTCTCTACTTAATTATGTTTTGGTGAGATGTATGGAATATTAAACAATATGTTGTGCGGTGTATACAACAAAATAATAATTTTTGTTGTGATTTTCATAAATAAATTTATTATTTTTTAAGTATACAATATATTTTTTCCCGTTCTTGGAGTTTTCATTATCAAAGTTAACAATGTGGTAATGGATTTTTGTCATATTTTTCTATATTGGAAATTTTGGTTTTGTTATACACCTTTCTTATTTTGTGAGGTGTATATTTTACACCATCAATATGTTATAAAATGATTTTTTTAAAAGATTATATGTTTAATTTAATGATAATATATCTTTGGTATTACGATTCAAACATAAAAATGAAGTAAGAGTATTTTGTTACATATTTTTTATTAACCTGATTGTTTATGATTATGTATCTAATGTTGAAATCTAAGAATTATATATAATTATAAAATATTATAACAATTCATGACATTTTATTGTAATTTTAACAATTTTCACTAATTAGTAGTTATAATTTATTTTTTATTTTTTTTACCAAAATATGACTTCATTTATCTCTTTGGCCAGAAATTAGTTTTATTCTATGACCATGATTTCTAAAAGAGTATTACAAAATGATTTAAAACATGTTCTCAAATCCAAAAGAGTATTATTTTCATAAAGTCTTTTAAATGAATATTTAAAACATCCTTTATAAATTTTCATGGTTCTTATAAATGTAATGTATTTTCAAAATTATTTATTTTTTAAAAATAATTCTCAAAGTAAAAATTATTTTTTCTCCTTGAAATGTAGTCAGTAATCTTTTATTTGTATGTACATTCATTAATTTTTGCAAAAATTGTTATTAATTACGTCCAATTTTGTAAAATTTATAATTATTACATCCTAAATATTCCTCTATATGGGTTATTAATGTTTCATTTTGATTTTTGTATAATTTATTACTTATCCATTGGATACTAATTTCTCAATTATATTATCATACAACCCATTAAATTTTGAAGGTATAATTGAGCATCAAATATATTTTTATTGAACCTGTTACTTTTATGTTTGTTAATCAGGTCTCAAATCATTTTTCATGGAAATTGATTCATTTCCATAGGATAATCAAAGTTCCTATATATTTTTATGGAACACATTTTCCTCCCACGGGTTAATCATGCCTCATAGGGATTCTCGGGGAACTTGTCTCATTTCCCAGGGTTTATCTTGTTATAAGTAGATTATTGTGGAACCAATTTCTTTTGATGTATTAGTCATGTTATAAAAAGAATAATTTATATTTAAATTATTTATCATAAAATTAATTTTATACTGTATTTATTTATTCATCTGTTCATGGACATTATAAATGATCAGTGAGGCCAAATAGCATTAGGTTGGGTTTTTCTGGATTATACGATGGGTTCTCAAAGATAGTAATCCAATGCATTTGGTATTGAATAATTCTCTAGGAAGTTATACTAGATGTAGTACAGATGGATAGTCTAAATTATAGTGGTTCTATAATGGTTCTATGAGATGATGTTCAATGATACAAGTATGAAAAATATAAGTTTTTTATGGTGTTAAGATGTTTCATTTGATCAATATTTATATAACTTGGCAATAGATTGTTGATTATTTTGAAAAGTCACTTTTTTAAAAGAATTTATATATTTCAATGTTTGATGATCTATGTATTGATGTGTATGAGTATTCTAATTTAACTATCATGAAATTTGACTATGTCATCAAACCCAAATTATATTCTATGATCAATGATGAAATTTATTTGTAAATTCTAACATTTTATCAGACATATCATTTTATCTTCCCCTTCTTATGCTTGATTCTACCAAGGATATAATGAATGAGATTGAATGTGTTAGTTATAGAAGGGACTACATCTTGATTATGTTGATGTATTATTGTGAAAATTAACATCTTGCATATGTTGTATAAATGCTCATTTATTGTTATGTGAATTGATTGTGTAGGGGTATTTCATAGATCTATAACACTATAATATTAAAAGGTCCACGAGGATGTAAGTGATCTAATTTTCACATGTGATGTTTTATGGTTTTAATTGGAAAATTTTTTGGCCCAATAATCATCATAAAATCCAAAATTATAGAATTTCTGATTTCAGTACTGAGTCCTCATGTTTGGGTTTTTGGTAGTTGATGACTGAATCAAAGGATGTTTTGATAAAATTATAAAATATTATTTATTCATGTGAATTTTTATTATGTTTTATGACTAAAATCATTTTCCAATAAAATTGTGGTTGATCATAACTTTAATATCAAAGATACAAAATCATAGTGTTTTACATAGTAAAAAATTTAATGTTATTATTAATAATCTGTGAGATGATTTTTTGGGTTCAGTGTATTGTAACCAATATGATCAATATAAATTATTATTTAAGGAGGATTTGTTTTTAATTTATAAAAAAATTGGGGAAATATGAAGGTCTACTGACAACTTTTATCATCTGGTAAGGTTGTGGGGCTTAAAACCCCAACCAATGTGTGACAAGGTTGTAGCACATACCACTAGCATACACATTTTCCTTATTAGTAGGAAATTTATATAGGTAAAAAAAAAATTTACCTCACACAAATATTGGATTTTGGTTTACAAATTATGGTTGATTTATAACACATAAAAATATAATCAGATACTTCTAATCATTAAGATTTTAATTTAATAATGAAATGTTTAATGAATTTTAAGTATTTTTATTTACGAATTGATTTAATTTGATACTTTTGAATTAATATTTAATTTTTAATATCAACATATCATATGTTGGTTTCCTCATTATAGGGAATACCTTTATAAGGTATAACATTATTTGTTTGGGTTAATTTTGAAATATAATAGGAATATCTTTTTATTCTTCTTGAGATTAGGTGTTCATTTATAATTTTATTTTATTGATTCAGCAATTAAAAATCCATTTTATATTCAAATCATCTGGTTTAAAATATGATATTTTTTTGGACATTTTTTAATGGATGAAATTATAAAAATCAATAATTTTTTTCTAAATTCTATTATTCTAGATGGGTTTACATTTTCTCAACAATATGAATTCGATAATGACACAAATGTATTATCCTAGTATAATAAATTTTAATCAACAAATGATCATTTAAAACATCAATGATTTATAGTTTTGTGGACCATAATATTCTATTGATAAATCAAATTCTTCATATCAATCACCTTATTCCCGTAATAAAATTATTTACGCTTATCCCCATTCCCACAAATAATTCTATATTTATAAAAAGTTTTTTTTTCTTCCATGTGGCCTCTGTAGAAACCTTTCTCTATTTTTTAGAATATGTTTTTTATAATATTTTTTGATTTTGGATTACAAAAAATTTTATTTATTATTTCCAACAATTTATTAATAGATAATGTGAAAATTGGAAGGACACAATTTTTTAATGGTTGGAGGATGCTACACCCCAAGTTATATAATATGAAAATTATGTTTGAAATTGTTTGTGACACGCTACACCTTGATTAGAATATAATATTAAACCCCAATAAAATACTTTATTTTTTTCAAAATATCCATAATAACTTGAATTATATGAAATAGTGTGCTCAACCTGTGTAAAATAGTGAATTATGAGTCTATGAAATCAATTATTACACACAATACTGGGATTTACTCGACAATGATAAAATAATATTATTATTAGAAAATATAATGGTTATAAAATATGTATTAAATTTGTGGGTAAGAATATTATAAAATAAATGATGACAATATATAGTTTACACATAATTAATAAATATATTTTGAATATAAATATACAGAGAATCATCTAAAATAAAAATGAAATGTTTTTAGAAAAATATGTTCTCCCTAATAGTTGGTTTAATTGTGCTTGGATCTCATAATTTAATGTTAAATTTTAAGAATATTATAAATTTATTTGAATATGCTATAATTAGTTATTTTATTTTCATATGAAAAATATATTATGAACAATTTTGATTATTTTTCAAGTAATTTTCTTTTCATTGAAAATAGTGGAAATTAGTAAATTTTAATTGAAAACTATCTTTTTGGTTAAATTCATTTTCATTATAAATTATATTTCAAATTATTTTTGAAGAAAAATTATATCAATTATATATAAATTAATCCAATTTATGTCATTTTATGATTTTTAATATTGAATTATGGTATACTAATATTATTATCATTCGATCATTTTAAATTTTAAATTTGTTTTATAATCTGTTCCATAAAATTATTTATTAATTAAATTATTCGAAATCAATGATTTTCATTTAGAAAATTACATTTCATATTTTGAATCATCATGATTTATATTATCTAAAAACGTAATATTTGTTATCACCCCAATTATTTTTGAAAAAACTTAAATTTTATCAATTAATGTTAAATGAGGGTTTTGTATATAAAATAAGTTTGTATTGAAATTAAATTTACACATAAATTAAATTATTAAATAAATTTGATTTAATATATGGAATAATTGGGTATAAATTATCTAAAATAACACATTTTATTTTTATTATTAATGGATAAATTACCAAGGTAAATGAAATGGTATGATTTTCCATGGTATAAAGTAAAAGCAGAAAAATCATTAATCTTAAATACTGTGGAATAAAATGATTAAAATTGGGATTTTTGTTGTTGTAGGTGATTATGAAACAAATAATCCCCCTGATGTATTAATATTTAATTTTGGAGGCCCATTTTGAATGGGAGACCTCATAATAGTGAATAATGTGGTGTGTTTACAAGAATATCACTCATCAACAATTATAAATTGCCACTAACCCCCCCCTCATATATTCACACCTCGTGATCAATTTATATTAATTAAACCCATAAAAATTCACATCCCAAATTCCATAACATCATTATATAAGCCTTAATTTGTAAATAAATCCACCCAAGAAATAATATCAAGAAAATCCAAATAAGATACCCAAGGATGGGGAAACATTTATTAACTTGCGTTTTTTTATTTCATTATCCGCCACTATAAATTATTATTATAAAATTATTCTATATTAACCTCAGTATATTCCATATAATAATATTTTCTTATTTTATTATTAATACGTTAAAAAAGATAAAATTTATAACATGGTTAATAAAATTATCATTCGTGTGTACGACAGACTACCGCCTCATGAAAAGATGTCATTCATGTATCCATTACCACCTCTATGGGTTGGAAATGACGATGGATATAAAATGTATAAATGATATTTATAAAATTATTATACCTATGTAGAAATTATATAACACATACCCTTTTTATTACATTATTTAATCGATATAATATCATCTCTTATGTGCATGGTGGACTATCGCATTAAGAAGAGATATGATTTGTTTTTCCCATACTCATTACATGGATGGTAATAAGGGTACACAAAATAAATGTATTTGATATATATGACATAATAATGATATTAATGAAATATTTATCAATATAAAAATATAATATAACATTTTTCTACATTTTAACTCACTAAAAATATTGATAACAATTTTTGTAGACGTGTGGACTACAACATTCTCAAAGCGATCTGATATATTTTTTCATCAACGCATAAAAATAATACTGTATAAAAGAATATATATTTAAATAATATGTTATTTATTAACTTATGATATTTTTTTATAGAATAAATATTATATAACTTATTTCAAAATTGATCATTGTGAATGGAAACATTACTCATTCTTTTGTTCGGCAAAAAATCTAAAAGAGCTTAACAGTAGTTCATTTTTCATAACCATCTATCATTATTAGTTTAAAATATATTATTTACTTATGTAGTTGATAAATATTTCATTAATATAAATTTGGATATTTTAAAATGAGTACCTCTATGACCATATTCGACCTACATAAGTTGTTTTTGACACACAAGTAGAATATGATAAAAACATATGTTGCAAACATAATCGATAAAGTAAGTAAATAAAAATTATTAAAATGTTGAGATAATGAAATGGTGAAGATGAAAAATTTATCAATAAATATATTATTAAATTTATTATTATTATTCTTATTGATAAATAACAATAGTGAAAAATAAAACTCGAGGTATTGGATTTTATTATCCCAATTTTTTTCAATGTGATATAAGACATATTGACCCCAAATTTTTTTTGTGTAGTTAGATACTTCTGATGGATGAGTGTATGATTATTATAAATAAATAAATTGGTATTTCCATATCTATATTAGGATCCCTATTACATGGTGATTAATGTTTTAGTGATGCCAAAATTGTAAGAGAGTAGTGTCTCAAATGTTCTTCTTTGAGACTTCTATTATGATACATACATATCTTATTTTATGAGGTGTATATAATTACCAATTGACATGTTATATCAGGAATAAAATTATGTAAATGCTATTTTATTTATCTTTTAATTTAATTCTATCATGGGCCCAATGATTCAATGTTTCAAAAGTGGTATGTGTCTTTTGTTACAATCTCATCATTTATCAAGATGGCGTATGATTTTGTATATGATGATAAAATCATATAAATATCATTTATTTTATTAAACACTATGTATTATTTATATTTTCATATATTTTTTATCATTATTAAACTCTATGGAATATAAATTTTTTTATAAAATGGTTTTATGAATTCTTGACTTCATTTCACTCTTCACTCAGAAATATGTTTTCATCCAAAATAATGTTTTCAAAATATGTTATCAAATATGTTTAAAAAATATATTCAAAGAAAAAATGATATTTTCATCAATATATGTTTTAAATAAATATTATACACTATTTTATATTTTTTTTAAACTGTTATCAAAGGAAATGTTTTTCAAAATTCATTATAATTTGAAATTGTTTTTTTTCAAAATTGATGTTTATTTTTCTCAGAAAATATTTTAATGATCTTGTAATGGTAACTACATTCCCCAATGTAAAAAACCATGTGGTTACTTATGATCCATTGAAAATATTTATTTTGGACAATAAAATAACTCTTTCTATAGATTGAATTTGATTTTTTTAAATATAATGATTTGTTACATTGGTTAATTATATGTAAATGATATTGTCATGGAAAACGTTTCTTTTTTACGAGTTAATCATGTTTTATGAAGATTACATTGGAACTCGTTTATTATCCATGGTTTATCCATGTCTCAATTTATTTTTCATGGAACACATTTTTTTCAATGTGTTCATCATGTTTTAAAGAGATTGTTATAGAACCCATTTATTTTAATTGGTTAATATTTTCTCTTATATATTTTCATAGAACATATTTATTTTCAATGATATTATCTTTTTTTAAAAATATTTTTATGAAACCCATTTATTCTCCATGGGTGGTTAAATTTCTAAAAATATAAATGGTTATTTCGATTATTTGAGATGAAATTAATTATTTATGTGATATATTCACTATTTGGTTTTGGGAAATTAAAAAAATTTGGTGAGCCCAGAAAATCCCTAGTGACCTCGTTATAGTTATATGTTGTGTGCACCCTAATATCACCCCAATGCATTGATAAATTATTATTTTTCTAATATAAATATACTTGTTGTTGTTTTGATGGTAATTCAAATTTATTATCATTACATAAGGGTTCTATGAGATGATTTTCAATGATATCAATACGTTTAATCTATTTTGGATATTATCTTATAATGTTTCACATGATGAAGATTGATATCACATGGCCTATGATTACTATTTCTGATGATGATTTCCTTTGTTAAATCCTTATTCCATGATTTCATATTTGTCGGTATAGGTATTTATGTGTATTAATATTAATTTCTATTACTCAATAACATTTATTATGTCATCATTATCTAATAATAGTATAATTATTAGTTATGACATTAAGTTGTTAATTCTAAAATTTCCCTTATAAATCATTTGATATAACTATTATTATGTTTCCTTTTCCATATCATATAAAGAATTTTGTTTATCGATTAATGTCCCATGGAGACTTTATATTAATGTATCATTTTTCTTATTGTGAAAAATGTAATATTGGTTTAGTAGGATATATTTTCCGGTAATTCCTTATGAATTACATAGGTAGGATTTCATCTTAATTTCCAAAAATCTAAACATGAAATTCTTATGAGACTTTAAGTGTTGGAATTTTTTATATTTATGTTGTTATAATTTCATTGAATAATTTGGGTCAGATCAATAAGCATAAAATCTATAATTATAATATTTATGTCTTTATTGTTGAATCAGAGAGTATTGGTTCTCATTTGTTATATTAATAACAACAAGTCATACCCATTTCAACAATTACTCAGGTTATTTTTTAAAATTTTAAAATTTTCATTATGAATAATATAAATTTGACCTTAATAAAATTATTAATTATAGCTATTATAAATATTAATCTATTTTACCATATTCAATACATATGAGTGGAAGAATATTATTTAAATGTACACCTTCCAAAAGCATTGTATTTTTTGTTTAAATATGATTTGTAATTATAGAATGTATTTATATATATATTGAACATAATTTTTTTAAATAATTAAATTATATTATAAAAAATTTATATTTACTAATTATAGATATAATAATATTTTAAAAATTTGGAACATTGTAAAATTTCTAATAGAAAAAGATATATTTTTTCAAAAAATGATTATTTTTTGTTATACGTTGATTTTTTAAAAATAACTCCCAAAAATTTATAGAATGGTAATTTATACATGATTATTTAAGAAATGATGTTAATTATTTATAAAAATATATATATATTGATAATTTTAATTTTAATTTTTTTTTCTCAAAATAAAATGATATTAATATTTGTAATTTTTTTTTCAAGTATATAATGGCTTTACTAAAAATAGATATCATGGTTAATAAATAATAATATATTATATAATATATATAAATATATTTAATAAAATATTTATTCCCATTCACATAAAATATTTCAATTTTTTGGTTCCTGTAGTCACACATAAATATGATTATTTATATGAATGTTCCTTTAATCTTGGGTATGAATGGATTATAAGATATGAAAGAAATTATATTTATTTGAAGAAAAAAAATCCAAAAAACAGAGGTTGTTTTATTCTATATACATTAAAATTAATTTCATGCTATAAATTTTCTCACATTGAAAAAAAATTAAGGATATTTCAATTTGAACACATCATTGGGTTCACATATAGCATCTTCTAATTTATTATTCCTTAAAGAATATTAAGATCATTGATTGTCTTGTTCCATGGATCATTATCTCAATGATTAATGGAATATTATATTTTTTTCATATTAAATACCATCCAATAATGGAATGACCTCTAGGACAAGTACATGTGGTGGATCATGTATTCAATTTCTAAAGATAGATTTATAGAACACATCATGGACATGAGAATGGTTTGGTAGAAGCACCAAAAGATATTATGTCATTTATACATGATCAGGAATCACAATGTTGAAAATATATATAGGTATAATATTTTCTATCATTGTGAATTTCATAACCCTCAACCATAAATGATTTCATAGAATTACTTTCGTAGAAAATTTTAAATTTAGACTTCAAGGACAATTGACAGAAAATAGTTTATATCAACATTGATATTCCATGATATCCTATTGAATTCATACTATATTTTATTCTTTTTACTCTTATATAAATTATTTACCAATATTATTATTTATTCATCCTCATCATAGAAATTTAGTGTTCTATACATCTTTCTATAGTGGTGTTTGTAATGAGCCATTTTAAAGATAACGTGAATTCAATTATTATAAAAAACATTACCAGAGTATGGTTTTAATCTAAAAAACCATTAAAATGAATAATAGATGTCCTAACCAAATCATATTATGGTTAAATGATTCCAAAAAAATTATTAATACTTTCTAATGATGATAAAAAAAATAATGAAGCAAAATAATTAGTCTATACCTTTTGGTATGTTTATCATAAATGTTTATAAAAAAACAATAATCCTAATTGGATATAGTGGAATGTGGTATTCCCTGAATCCTAACCATTAGCATAATTTTTAGTTTGGAAAGAAGATCATGATTGAAATATTCTCTAATATCAGTGAATTTTTTTCATTGTATATATATCAATAACAAACCAAACAAATCTATTGTATGTAGATATATTCATGATTTTTGTGAAAAAATCCAATGAAATGATTTCGAATTTCTATTAATGTTTGTTTAATTTCTATAAAAACCCCTATGGCATATCCCTCTCCCAAATAGAATTATATCATAAGAAATTATCATATATATACAATGCAATATCTATCTTTATTTTTCCCTCTAAAAATATTTTTTCAAATATCTATGCATATCCATATATCCATGATGAATAGAGAATAATGAACAATTAGATTTATCCCATTACTGACTAGAATATTTCAATAAAACGAAACATATATGGTTCCTTAGTCATATCAAACCATAATAAAAAATATTGAACATAAAAAAGCTTCTCACCTTAATTTAAAACATTACATATTCCTTATGAAAAATTTCAATATTCCTTTGTATTTGTAGTTAAATTATAATTATAGAAAGATAATATATCTCCCATTACATAAAAATTTCATTATACATACTTTACAAATCCAAAAAATATGTATCTTTTGTAATCCTCTCCATTGATAGTTATGTATGCTCATTTTGAATAATAGAATCTTCTATATTTTTTATTTCAAATGGTTGTAAATTAGAGATCAATATTAATATTTAATCAACATTAATCACATTATATGGTTTGTATTCGACTCATTAAAAGTGAATATATAAATTAAAATTTTATTATTAGTATATATATCAAACCTATCCTTATAAAGATAACTTCTCAATGTTATTAATGCAGTAATTATCATAATAAACTCTATATCATGATTTGGTTAATAAATTTAAAGAATCATAATTTATCATGATGTATACGATATCCCCATATCAGTATGAATGATATATAATCTTCTAACAAACAATTATGTATTAGTAGATATTTTTAAACCTTTAGCGCTACATGGAAGTGTAATAACATGTGTTTATAATAACCATCAATTTAGTTAATTTAAATTCTCCACATATTGATACTTCCAAAGGATATTTCCTCTTTTTAGAGTTAACATTGTTTTTGAATTAGAAAATTGTGATAAATTCTCAAAAATGTGACACTAATATCCTAAAAATACAAGAAATATATGGATCATAGTAACTATGGTAGGTTTGGACCATCATTCAAAAACATCCATCATTGTTTTATCCTTATATAAAACCTATATTGAGATAATATGACCAAAAAATTAATATTTCTATTGAAACCCACAATAATAAGTAAACATTCCATATATATTATCCTAATATTTTGTATACAAAACAATAACCATGTGATCTTAATTATCATCTATAATGTATCAATATTTAAAAATATCCTTTACAATGAGAACCATCAACTAATAAAAGTTATATTTAAGGTCAACTAATTAAATATGAACAAAATTGTGGGAATTAAAAAGACAAAATTCAATAACTATAAATTCATATTTTTTATAGTTAGTATGAAATATTATCTTAGGTTTATACTCCATTATAGAATATAATTTATGATATTGGGATTGAAATTATATCTTGGAATAATATTTATATCCTTACAGGGGATCAATAAATTTAACAATACAGGGTATAAAAATTATTATTCATGAATATAGTCATGTTCATTATAATAAATATAGAGTTTCATTGATACTTATCTACTCTAAAGAAAACAAATTTAATCATGATATTTTTTCCCAGATTTATGAATGAATAACATTCGATAATTCTCCTAGAGTTACTTCCACAATTCATATAACTCAATCATGTCAGCTCTCTATACATTATTAGAAATTAGTGTAGTACTGTATATGAGTATGATTGGAATAAAAACATCGTGATTTGTTGAACGTCAAGGAAACTCCTCTAAAATATATGAATATAAATCTTCACAATATTCATATATTTTATATTTAATTACTCTCAATCGAACTATAATAACCACTAATTTTGAATCAGAATCAAGTCCCATATTTTGGATGCAATTTACATTAGGTGTTCATATTTATTATCACAATGATAGATGGTAATTGGTTGGGTTTGGATATCAATAGTGACATTAATTGTCAATAATTAATGTGGGATTTATATAATAAAATCCATCCTACCCCTATGGTAACATAAAATTTATCTGGATGATGAGAAATAAGATTTATAAAAAACACTTTCCCACAAACATTAATCAATGAATAATCATAAATATCAACTCTTATCATCATACAATTTGGAGTTTTTACACAAAATAAAATATATACTTATTAATGTAGTATAATGAAATCCTAATAAAACTCTTCAAATATAAATAATAGGTTATATTTAGAATAAAATAATTCATTATCAGTTCTAGAATTGATGTAAATTGTACCATTCCCAACTACCTTATACTCATATACACTAGTGACTGATTTAGATTTCAGTTTTTATGATTTTAAAAGGTTTCAAACATATATAATTACCATTAAAATATTTATTTTTGTGATAGTATTCATAATTCTAAAATAAATATCTTTTAAAACACAAGAATGTGGCTGGTGAATTATTTTGAAATTTCCCTTCATCATTAGCTGAATAATTAATGCCATAAAATTTGAAATTGATTTCCTAATGACCTTACATTCCCCCAATAAATCATTAATTGGTCATCATAGGATTAATTAATATACCGCTATTTCTAAAAAATGACTATAAATGAAGTCTCATCAACTTCCTTCAATGGTTATTATAATTTCAAATGAGTTATAACTTTCATTTCATACCAAAACAAAGAGATTTATGGGTATATACATTTTAAATTTAAATCTAGATAGAACATCTAACAATGTATTCTTACTAACCAAATTTTCATATGGGTTACTCCCTTATAAGAATTGTTTTTAATCAATTATTGAAGTATTCAATCATAAATTCGAACAGTAAGATTATACTAAAATCTTACCTATCATGTCTTAGAAAATATTTCTTATATATATAAATGTATTCATAATCCTTCTTATTTAACTCATGAATTTCAATCATTTTTTTATATTAAGAATACAATTAATGAAATTATTGAAAAATTAGACCATAAAATTATCTCACTCCATGCAGTCAATTTTATGATATTGAAACATGTTATTCAAACAAGTGAACCATTATTTTCCATTCCTTACTTATGATAAAAAAACTAGAACAATGTTTTCATCCTCCAAAAACATGATATGGAACAATATATTTTATAGTACACTAATCCAATTCTTATTAACATGTGGATCATTCGATCCACTAAAATAATATTATTGTTTAATCATGTTGAACCAAACATAAATTTGATCCCCTTTTTAAATATCGACGTTTATAATGATTAATTTGATTAAAAATATTTATAATCATGGGTATTAGATTTTCTATTATAGCTACCATAAAATGTTCTTTTTCACGAACAATATAATTTATTTTTTCATCACAATCATTAATAACATTGTTCCTTTTTGTTTCATCAATAACTTTAATAAAATATAATATTGATATCAATATTTATCTTAGAGGGATATGAGATAATCGAGAAAAATAATTCATTGAATATATAAATTATTGAAACTTCTTTTTAAATTATAATTATGTGTGTTAGAAAATGAAACATTATGGAGACCATATAGTAAAATATGTTATAATGTTTCATAAAGGAAATATGTGTTATAAAAATCATATATATCGGATGGAATAAAACAAGGTGTGTAGTAAAGGCACCCTCATAATGTACCTGAATAACAATTGTGATATACTCAAAAAAACTATTTTTTAGTTCAGTACCCAAACAAGAATCTATTCTAAAACTGAATCCTCTTTTTGTAGCTAGGTAAGTATTTTATAATAGAAAAAACACACATATTTATTCATGATAAAATATGATGTTCTATAAAACATAATATTATACTATGTGTTCTGAATAATTTTTTCACTACATAGATTCTAAAGGCATACAACCCTTTCCCTAATTAAAACTATAGTGCCCCATATATTTCAAAAAAACTATTATATTATAATATATCAGTATTAAAAACTGTACATAAATATCAATTTTATGAATTGAATTTTTTTAGTATATTTGGAATCATGAATTCATAAACATTGTTCTTTTAATATATACATCAGCTAAAACTATGTACTTTATAACTATAACCCCTATTATACAAATCATAAATATAACATATTTTATAATATGGGGATCAAAAAACAAAATTGGTGAGTCTATATAGTCAATAATGGTAACTATTGATATCTCAATGATAAATTTTGAAAAACATGAACATAATTGTATTATAATGGTATATGAAAATTTTTAATACCATACACTACATTTCAGAAATCAATCTACTAAATTTATAATTGGTTTATAGTTCAAAATGAATTAATCAAAACCAAATCACATAACATGATCCTTGAAACCATAATATTTGTATAAGAGATTAGTATGTTGAATTAATAAAATAATGAAAAATCATTTCCTTAATCACAACTTATCTCTAAAACAATCGTAGTAGATTGGGATTACTCACCATTCAATAATATCAAAATTGAATGTTAACATCCACAACTATCATATTGGACAATGTATTTTAATTAATAGGGTTCACTCACTATTATTGTCTGTAATATCTCATGAGATATCAATCCTTCAGAAAATTATTATAGATATATTAAATTATAGTAAAAACAATTATATAATAAAAATGTATACACATTTGCAGAAAACAATCATAAAACATTCATCATATATCAGAACTCATGGAAATTAAATATGTTTCTTAAATTTTTAATCCTTTTATTATAATATAGCTAGTGGAAACTAAATGGGCATCCTAAACATATCAGCATCAAAAACATAAACTATGTGGAGAAGGAATGTGGAAGGTATTATTTCATCATATCCATATTAAATAATAATTAATAAACATGATTATTATGTTAAATTAATACTCAACTAAATGTTCATTTGCAATAATTCAGGTGTAAAATAAAAAATCTTTTTTTGGATCACTTCATTAAAAAAACAAAATTTTACAATATATAATTGGAATTTCTTTTGGTGAAATTAAATTTTAAAAAAATTTATTGGATGATTACAGTCTTATTTGTGACATATTATATTCCATTCACATTTTTTTGCTAAAAAGTGATAATAACTATTTTGGAAAAATGAAATGCATATTCCATTAACATTTTTTAAAATATTACTTTGGTAAATATACCGTTAAAAATTATTTTGGTAGAATAAAAATGTCATCAATAAATTAGATATCATGGATCTGAATGAAAATTGATTTTTGACCAAATAGTGAAATTGAGTCATTTTTTCATAGAAACATTATATTGGTATATTTTATTCATAAAGAGAGGAAAATTAAAAGAATACATGTAATAACTATAAAAATACAATGTATAATAAAATTAGTGGAATTAATTATAGATTGTTTATTCAATTTCTTCATCGTTATCTAATTGATAAAAATCATGAGTGTCATGACTCATCCCCCTAGGCCCATGGCGTGACTACCCTAAGCCCGCTGTTCATAGGCCTGGGGTTGGCGACTAGCACAGGAAGGGAAAATCCCAACACTACGGGAAAATGGACCTATCCCCTTGGTTTTCCCCAAAACCATGGGGATAAGTACCCATATACCCACGGTTCCTGAAAACCTCGGGCATATGAAACTTTTTAGGAGTTATACCCAAGGTTTTGGAAAACCATTTGTATAGGGGGGCCTATATCCACGGTTTTCCAAAACCGTGGGTATAGGTCCTGAAAAGTTTCATATACCCACAGTTTTCAAGAATTGTGGTTATAGGGTTACCTATCCGCATGGTTTTCCACAAAACCATGGGAATATGTCCAAGAAAAAATGTGTATACCCACGTTAATGAAAAACTGTGTGAATGGGTTACCCGTGTGTGTAGGAATTTTTTTTCCCGCGGGATCAATTTTTTTTGGAGGAAATCCTATACCCATGGTTCTTCTCTCTATACCAACTCTTTATATAACTATATTTAATTATATATATATACACACATAAGTGATTTTAGGGATGTGGTAATATGCAGTATTTGCAGCGAAGAGGGTGCAGGATCAAAACCTTCTTCCCGCATTCTTTTTTGATTTATTCCCACTATTTTAAAACCGTGTGTAAAAGACTTTGACAGTGTGGAAATTGTGTATGATGCTTTGACATAGTATAAGAATAGTTATACCCACGGTTTTGGAAAACCATGGGTATTGGCAGGGGACATATATCGACGCCACCAATGACCATGGTTCCCAAACCCATGGGTATACGTTATACCAACGGTTTTGGGAGCTATACACATGTTTTTGAATAGTAGGTATAGGCCGTTTTCCTAGTAGTGCGAAAATGGGAAGGAATCTCTTCAATAAAATGTATACATAGGGATTGGGCACACTGCCCACAAGTAAACACAATGGAAAAAAGAAAGATACAACCACAACTGAAAACCACCACTGAGTGTAAAAGTGAGCACAGAAAGTAAAGGTGCTAGAATACATGCTTTACTCACATTAAAGTACAGGAAAAAATGAAAACAACTCCTTCGGTCATCCTTCATAACTTTTACCTGATGGGAAGGTAAAGATCATCATTGCAACACTCCATGTCTACCGATCACCTTTGTACAACGTCTGTCATTCACCTATGAGAACCTTTAATCTCGGACTCCTCAAGACTCCGTATAGTTGTCCGTTGCCTGCATAAGACAAAACAAGGTGTGGGAAATTCTCATCTAAGGGTGAGTATGGAAATACCTAGAAGAGACCCTGAGACCCCTGATGGTCTCACATAATTCCACAATTGAAAATCCCTAGAGCATGATCCCAATCATAATGAACAAATAAAAAGACAACTCATGCCAGGTATAACATAAATACAGATGTACATATGATAAGTTGTCAAGATAGATCATATTGTCATGTTAAGAGGCTCTGCTGCTGACCCCCATAAGATCAATCAGTGCTGACCCACTCAAGATCACTCGGTACTGACCCACATGGGATCGGTCAGTGCGGACCCACACATGATCTCTCAGTGCTGACCCACACATTATCTCTATTTATTCTTCACTTCATAGCCATCCAATGGATTCCCAATCAAATAACACATCATTCCGAGAGGATCTACTCCTCATGAAATCAGTTTTATTTCATCTAGAATGATGTCCCAGGAATATGTATCCAAATGAACTACCATGTAATAATGGTTCTAACGCAACAGACGACATTTCAACCGGACATTCGGTCTGTAACTTAGAGACAATTATGTCCTGAGAGCTTGATTGGATTCTGGTTCTATCCAACCCATCTATACTCCAACATTATCCAATAATCAAATGGGGTATATCTAAAGGACCACCAATTGCTAAGGGTTTGGGCGTCGTAGACTGTTTTTCAAAAGGATTTCCATTTTAGGAGATATGCCCATTTAAGCGTAACTAGGCCGAAAGGTGTTTGGGTCTGGTCCGACCACGTTTAGGTGGGCCGTTGGCTCGGCCCACTATCCGTGAGTTTTACATGGCCCACTGATCCATTGAACTACTTGGCTCACAGGACAGACATGGGGTTCCTCTCCCTTCTCTAATGGTCGAGTCGTTCAGGTCTTTAATGGAGCGGTGTCAGATGGTGATGCACCCCGAGGCCGGTTTGTGTGGTCCACCCTTCTACATAACCCACAGAATGTGGGTCCCCCCTTTGTCGACACTCAATGTTGTGGCCCTCCTCCAATGCGTGCTGCCTTAACATGTCACCCAGCTACTAACACTACGGGAAAAATGAGCAATTGCGACGGGATTTATTCCCGTCGCAAATAGTCATGTTAAAAACTTATTTGCGACGGGGGTATTTCCCCGTCGCAAATAAGGAGGCTTTTGCGACGGGATTGCTTTCCCCGTCGCAAATAACCGGCGGCGGTAAAAGGTATTTGCGACGGGAATATCCCCCCGTCGCAAATACTATGTCGGCAGGGGTTATTTGCGACGGGACCCGTCGCAAATAACTATTTACCGGTTGACCGTAATAAATGTTGGCTAAGGTATTTGCGACGGGTACCGTGGCAAATAATACTATTTGCGACGGGAATCCCGTCGCAAATGGTCCCGTCGCAAATAATCTAACCTATAAATACCCCCATCCGTTTTTTTCATTTCATTCTCATTCCTTATCTTCTCCTTCTCTGAAAATTATATTTCTAGAGTTGAGTTTTTCTCCAGTTTAATTTTTTTCTCCGGAGCTGATATTAAAGTTTTCAAGAACGATCAGAACAGATCATTTTTCAAGGTATTTTTAATTTTTTATTTATTTTTAATTTTTTATTAGTTTCAATTATTATTAATTAGTTGTAATTTAATTATGTTTACATTGTTTTATTATTTAATAAATTTAAATTATTAGTATTGTTTGGTAATTAGGAATAATTAGTAATAATTTTTAATAATTAAGAATAAATATTAATAATTAGTTATAAATACCAATAATTAGGAATAAGAACATTATTACATTATTAGTTTATTTTATTATTAATATTAAAATAATACAATTTTTTATATATATACAATTCTTTTTTCATCTGTGTGTTTGCTGTCTTCACATGTATTATTTGTATGTGGAGATAGAAAACGCACAGATGAAAGAAGAATTGTATATAAATTAGAAAATTATATTATTTTAATATTAATAATAAAATATATTAATAATGTTATTATTTATAATTATTGGTAATTATTTCTAATTATTGATAATTATTCATTTAATTACTAATAATTAGAAACAATTATCAATAATTATCAATAATTAAGAATAATTAGTAATAATTAGTAATAATTACCAATAATAAGTATTAATTACCTATAATTAGTATTAATTACCTATAATTAGTATTAATTACCAATAATTAGTATTAATTACCAATAATTAGTATTAATTACCAATAATTAGTAATAATTACCAATAATTAACAATAATTAGTAATAATTACCTATAATTAGTATTAATTACCAATAATTAGTATTAATTACCAATAATTAGTATTAATTACCAATAATTAGTAATAATTAGGAATAATTAACAATAATTAGGAATAATTAGTATTAATTAGGAATAATTAGTATTAATTAGGAATAATTAGTATTAATTACCAATAATTAGTATTAATTACCAATAATTAGTATTAATTAGGAATAATTAGTATTAATTAGGAATAATTAGTATTAATTACCAATAATTAGTATTAATTAGGAATAATTAGTATTAATTACCAATAATTAGTATTAATTACCAATAATTAGTATTAATTACCAATAATTAGTATTAATTACCAATAATTAGTATTAATTACCAATAATTAGTATTAATTATCAATATTTAGGAATAATTACCAATAATTATCAATATTTAGGAATAATTAACAATAATTGCCAATAATTACCAATAATTACGAATAATTATCAATAATTAGTAATAATTAGCAATAATTAGTAATAATTAGCAATAATTAGAAATAATTAGCAATAATTAGTAATAATTAGCAATAATTAGTAATAATTAGAAATAATTAGTAATAATTAGAAATAATTAGTAATAATTAGAAATAATTAGTAATAATTAGAAATAATTAGTAATAATTAGTAATAATTAGAAATAATTAGTAATAATTAGAAATAATTAGTAATAATTAGAAATAATTAGTAATAATTAGTAATAATTAACAATAATTAGTATTAATTACCAATAATTAGTATTAATTACCAATAATTAGTATTAATTACCAATAATTAGTATTAATTACCAATAATTAGTATTAATTACCAATAATTAGTATTAATTACCAATAATTAGTATTAATTACCAATAATTAGTATTAATTACCAATAATTAGTATTAATTACCAATAATTAGTATTAATTATTAATAATTACCAATAATTATCAATATTTAGGAATAATTAACAATAATTGCCAATAATTACCAATAATTAGTAATAATTACCAATAATTAGTAATAATTACCAATAATTAGTAATAATTACGAATAATTATCAATAATTAGTAATAATTAGTAATAATTAGCAATAATTAGCAATAATTAGTAATAATTAGCAATAATTAGAAATAATCAGCAATAATTAGTAATAATTAGAAATAATTAGTAATAATTAGAAATAATTAGTAATAATTAGAAATAATTAGTAATAATTAGAAATAATTAGTAATAATTAGAAATAATTAGTAATAATTAGAAATAATTAACAATAATTAGTAATAATTAGTAATAATTAACAATAATTAGGAATAATTAGGATTAATTAGGAATAATTAGTATTAATTAGGAATAATTAGTAATAATTACCAATAATTAGTAATAATGATTATTAATTACCAATAATGATTATTAATTACCAATAATGATTATTAATTAGCAATAATTAGTATTAATTACCAATAATTAGTATTAATTACCAATAATTAGTATTAATTACCAATAATTAGTATTAATTACCAATAATTAGTATTAATTACCAATAATTAGTATTAATTACCAATAATTAGTATTAATTACCAATAATTAGTATTAATTACTAATAATTAGTATTAATTAACAATAATTGCCAATAATTAACAATAATTAGTAATAATTAACAATAATTAGCAATAATTACTAATAATTAGCAATAATTACTAATAATTAGCAATAGTTAGTAATAATTATCAATAATTAGCAATAATTAGCAATAATTAGCAATAATTAGCAATAATTAGGAATAATGAGCAATAATTAGGAATAATTAGCAATAATTAGCAATAATTAGCAATAATTAGCAATAATTAGCAATAATTAGCAATAATTAGAAATAATTATCAGTAATTAGAAATAATTAGCAATAATTAGCAATAATTAGCAATAATTAGCAATAATTAGAAATAATTAGCAATAATTAGCAATAATTAGCAATAATTAGCAATAATTAGCAATAATTAGCAATAATTAGCAATAATTAGCAATAATTAGCAATAATTAGCAATAATTAGCAATAATTAGCAATAATTAGCAATAATTAGAAATAATTAGCAATAATTATCAATAATTTGGAATAATTACCAATAATTTGGAATAATTACCAATAATTTGAAATACTTACCAATAATTTGGAATAATTACCTTATTACATTATTTGTATATTTTATTATTAATATTAAAATAATATAATTTTCTATATTATATACAATTCTTTTTTCTTCTGTGTTTTTTCTGTCTCCACATGTAATATTGGCATTCTTTTTCAAAATTATCAACCTACTTGCCAATGGAGAGGTGAAAGTGAATGCCAATATTACATGTGGAGACAGATTGTGAAACACACAGATGAAAGGAGAATTGTATATAATATAGAAAATTATATTATTTTAATATTAATAATAAAATATACTAATAATGTAATGATGTTATTATTATATAATTAATATTTATGAAAAAAATTATATTAGTATTATTAAAAAAATAAAAAATCAATATAATATTAAAATTATCAATATTTGTAACAGGTTTTGCTTTATTCTCAATATATTCAATCCTTTCTTGTGTTTTTTCTAACAAATTATTCAAAACCAGTAATGCTTTTATATTTTATAGAAAAATATGGAACAACGAGGTCGTCAACAGTCATTATTAGATGACCGCATATGGATAAATCAACGTAGAAATCCAAATGGTTCTGGTTTAAATCCAGTATATATAGAGGGTGTGGAGAGTTTTTTATCATTTGCGGCATCAAATCCAGAATTTGTTTCAGAAGGAAAGATAAAATGCCCTTGTAGAAAATGTGCATTGAGAACGTTTGAAACGTTTGACAAAGTGGGGGAACATCTCTTGCGTTTTGGTTTTCAAGCAGATTATGTTTTTTGGTATCAACACGGTGAACGCAGTTCCAGAGCAGGTGATACCAACTTGATTCCGGATCCATCCCAGTTTCAAGATTTAGTACATGATGTTGCAGGTTCATCTGTTCAACATACAGAAACTCCGGCTGATATAGCTTCAAATCCTGAGTTGGGACCGTCTGAATTTTATGAGTTGTTGAAGTCTGCTGAGGATACATTATATCCTGGCTGCAAGATGAGTAAATTAGAAGCAGTTGCAAAATTTATGGCTATCAAATCAGATAACGGAATGTCAAACACATGTTTTGACCAGATATTTTCTTTGCTGAAAACACTGTTACCCGAAGGAAATGTTTTACCTGCAAATTACTATGAAAGTAAGAGGTTGGTTCGAAATTTGGGACTTACTTGTCAGAAGATTCATGCATGTTCAAATGACTGCATTTTATATTCAGGGGAAAATGAGTCGTTGGATAGTTGTCCCACATGTGGGCAACTGAGATATAAAGAAGGACAACACGGGAAGTCTGGTTTGATTCCTGTAAAACAATTGAGATATTTTTCGCTTACATCCAGACTTCAGCGTTTATTCATGTCTAAGAATACAGCGACAATGATGTCATGGCATAAAGAGAATATTTCAACCGATAAAAGCTTGAATCATCCAGCCGATGGTGATTCATGGAAACATTTTGATAGAGTGCATCCATCATTTGCTTTAGAAGCTAGAAATGTTCGACTGGGCCTTTCCACTGATGGTTTCTGTCCGTTTGGATCTTATGGTAGTCAATATTCATGTTGGCCTGTTTTTTTAACTCCGTATAATTTACCTCCATGGATGTTGATGAAGGAGCCATATATCTTTTTGACTTTACTAATTCCAGGACATCCGAAGAAAAATATTGATGTTTATTTGAATCCATTGATTGATGAATTAAATTTATTGTGGAGTACTGGTGTCAGTACATATGATGTTGCAACGAAACAGAATTTCATACTGAGAGCAGCATTGATGTGGACAATAAGTGACTTCCCGGCTTATGGGATGTTATCTGGCTGGAGTACACATGGTCAAAAATCATGTCCTTACTGTATGGGAGAGAACAAAGCATTTATGCTCATTCATGGAAAGAAACCTTGTTATTTTGACTGTCATCGCAGATTTCTTCCAGCTGATCATCCTTTTCGCAGAAACAGATCTCATTTCAGAAAAGGAACAGCTGAAAGGGATGGACCTCCAAAAATGCTATCAGGTTCGGAGTTAAAATCGGTTGTATTTTCATTACCTCCCATCACTTTTGGTCCCACAATAAACCAACAGAAAATTTCTGGTTTTGGGAAAGAACACAATTGGATTAAACGTAGCATATTTTGGGATTTGCCATATTGGTCTGATTTGTTGGTCCGACACATGTTAGATGTCATGCATATTGAGAAGAACTGTTTTGATAATTTGTTTCATACAGTTTTGGATACGCCAGGAAAGAGCAAAGACAATGTAAATGCACGTTTAGATCTTGCCCAAATTTGCAGGCGTCCAGAATTGGAACTATTTGAGAATGTCAGAACAGAAAGGTTACTGAAACCAAAAGCAGCTTATACAATGTCTAAAGAAAACCGTTTATTATTTTGTCAGTGGATTGCAGATTTGAGACTTCCAGATGGCTGTGCTTCCAATTTGGGTAGATGTGTAAAGAATGGTCATATTACTGGATTGAAAAGTCATGATTGTCATGTTATAATGGAGAGACTTCTACCCATTGGATTAAGAGGTCTGTTGAATTCTGTGATTTGGGATTCCATAACAGACATGTCTCATTTTTTTCGGGAAATTTGTGCGGCTACGGCAGATTATGATGCTCTAGGCAAACTTGAAAAAGATGTTGTTGTAATTATATGTAAACTGGAAAAAATATTTCCGCCGTCTTTCTTCGACTCAATGGAACATTTGATGTTACATTTGCCATATGAAGCCAAATGTGGAGGTCCGGTACAGTTTCGATGGATGTACCCATTTGAAAGATGCATGCAAAAATTGAAAAGAAAAGTACGCAACAAAGCATCTGTTGAAGGATCTATTGCAGAAGCTTATTTGCAAGAGGAAATATCTTTTTTCTGCTCCCATTATTTTGAATCTGAGTATCCTTCAAAACACAACCGAATGGGACGGAATGAGAGGAATATTGATGAAATCGACAATCAATTATCTATTTTCAACCAGTCAGAGCTTGGTTTTGGTGGAGTTTCTGAACGCTGGCTTTCAGATGATGAACATCATAGAGCTCATACGTATGTTCTGCTCAACTGTGAAGAGATGGAATCAGTTGTACTGTAAGTGTTTATATCACATATTCTATCATTTATGTTACAGTAAATAACTTTGGTTTTTATAGGTTGTATGATAATCATATCAAGAAACAAATTCCACAAATTACAGTAGCTGCTCTCGAAGAACGGCGACTGAAAAATTTCTCTCAGTGGTTTCAAAAACTGGTAACATAAATTCTTTATCATTTAGAAACTCATTCAATGTATAGTTTACTATATTGATAATTATTTCAAAAATCTTCAGGTGTCTCGACATGCTGATAAAATTGACAAACGGCTGTGTGTATTGAGTAACCCACCTTCAAAACTTGTTAAAACTTATAATGCATATGTGGTGAATGGATTTCGATTCCACACGCATGCATATGGGGAATCGAAAAAAACAATGAACAGTGGAGTTAGCTTGAGAGGATCTCATCATCGAGAAAATGAAGTTGACTTTTATGGCATACTTGATGAAATCATTGAACTCTGTTATCTTGGACAACATTACATAACCATGTTCAAATGTCGGTGGTTGGATACAGAGAGAGGCGTGCGTGTTCATCCGACTCATGGAATCATCGATATTAAATGTAAAAGTGTTCTCGCAGTAAATGAACCATTCTTATTGGCTCAACAGGCATATCAAGTTTATTATGCAAAGTACTTTGCAACATCAAGAGACTTGACTGATTGGTGGAGTGTAATAAAAATCAAAATTCGAGACAATCAGTTTAGTCAAAGTGAATGTGCTTTCACTGATGTGCAAAGAATTGAAGTTTTTCAAGAGAGTACTCAAAATCAATCTTTTTTACAAAGAGATATGAGTATCGATGACGACACCCCACATTTAAGAGTCGGTGATGACGATGATGTTAATGATGTCACACATGAATTTGAAATGGTAAGAGATGAAGCAACTGCAACTCGAATGGATATCGATGATGTTGAGGAGGAATATGAAGATGACATTGACATATATGAAGATGATGATGAAGATGAACACTTATAGAATTCCATGGTATTTATATACAATCATAATATGTATATATGTATATATAATAGTAATTATCAATTATTTGCTAATATTAATATTTTCTGTTTCAGATGGACGAGGCCACATTTCGTGAGTTGGCGGAGGCTGACCTGCCTTTCGATGCGGATGAGTTGCTGACAGATGACCCTCAGCCTGCAGGCGCTCCAGGGAGTACGCGGAGGGGGCGCGGTCTTGCACGATTGATGATTCCTGACCCCGTCCCCGAGCGACGTCCACGTCTTGGGTTTGATCCGCGCACCCGGAGGTGTGATAACCTGTGTAATAACCTGTGAATTTGACTAAGATTTCATTAATCTATTCACATAATAAATGTTTATTATTTTTTCAGTTTTTCGCATATAGCAGTCGGACAGGGCAGCGCTATTTTGCGCAACTATTTCTCTCAGCCGTGGACCACATGGGAGCAGATTCCCATTGATGTGCAGCAGGCCATGTTCGGCCATTGGTTGGTACGTACGTAAATAAATAATTTTTATTTTGAAAATTATTTCATTTCTAACTTGATATTTTGATTTATTTGTAGGGTTTATGGTATCCGATCGAGGATACCATGCATGACGCCATCCACGAGGCATGGGAGGTGGCCATGCGTGATCGCCTTCGTCAGTTTTTGCACAATTTAAGAAAAGCTGTGATGAAGAAAGCAGGAGTGTCAGATTTTGATGAGTCATGTAGAGCACACCGACCAGAGTACATTTCATCCCATGTATGGGATGGATTATGTGCGCACTGGTTGAGTGGTGCCTTTCAGAGGAGATCATCGGTGGGGAGGCAGAATCGGGGGAGACAGGAGGTGACTCATCGAGCTGGGAGTCGTTCTTTCAGTACTCATAGACAGCATCTGGTACGTACATTATTTATAAATATTTTATATAACTATAAATATTAACAGTTTATTTTTTATTCTTATAGGCTGTCGAGCACCCCGATATTACAGAGTACGACGTATATCGGAGGATGTATAGTGATCCTGCTACTGGGGAGCTCAGAGGTGATCGTCAGCATCACATCGTGGTCAGTATTATTTGTTTTCAAGTTTAAAAATTAACTGCATATAATATATTCACAATTTTAATTTTAAATTGCAACTATAGGAGTCATATGAGGCTGCAGCGGCACAGGCCTGTCCTGAGAGTCAGGCCGAGGCATCAGATCAGACCGCTTCCCGTCAGTTTGATGAGGCGGCATGGATGCAGGCCACCCAGTATGCCTTCGAGAAGGGCCGGGTAGTTGGTATCGGCTCTCGACTGACTCCCGGAGATTATTATGGCAGTGCTGCGATGTCGGCATCCAGCTCGAGAGGAGCTCGTGCATCTTCTTCTACACAGTATGAGGAGCAGTTGCGATCTCAGACTGCACAGATAGAGAGTCTCCGACAGGAGCAGGAGCAGATGCGTCAGCAGCATGAGGAGGTGCGTCGACGCCAGCAGCAGCTGTACGAGGAGCAGACGAGTCGGTGGCAGCAGCAGCATCAGGAGCAGATGGAGTACATGCGCCGACTCACTCATGCTTTAGGGATGGAGTTTCCTCCACCACCATCTGCAGATCCCCCACCTCCCCCCCTCCCCCCTCCTACAGATTAGAGTTTGTATTTCTGTTATAAAATTTGTGAAATCAAAATATTTTTTTTTCTATTCGTAGTTTCTGTCTCATTATAAAATATTAATAATATTATATTTTTAAATAACAATATTAATATGAATAATAATAATATTTATATTTTATAATATTAAATTTTATATATATATTAAAATTTTATTTATATAATAAAATTATATATATATATTAAAATTTTATAATATTATAATTTAATTAATTTTTTGTAATACTTGAATTATTTTAATATTTGAATGTAAAATAATTCTATTATTTTTATATTAATTAAAATAACTTATTAATATTTTTTTTATTTATGAATTATAATTATAATATTATTATATTAATTAAATTATTTATTAATATTCTATTATTTTTATTTTTGAATTATAATTCTACTATTATTATAGTAATTAAAATAATTTATTATTTTCATTTGTAAATTATAATTCTATTATTATATTAATTAAAATAATTTATTAATAATTTATTTTTTTTATAGTATTTGCGACGGGATACTATGCCCGTCGCAAATACTAGTATTATTAATAATTTTTTATTTTTTTTAAAAAGAGTATTTGCGACGGGTCCCGTCGCAAATACTATGAATAATATTTGCGACGGGTCCCGGTTCCCGTCGCAAATACTAGTATTATTAATTTTTTTTTTATTTTTAAAAAAAAAACGTTATTGCGACGGGTCCGTCGCAAAAACTATTTGCGACGGGTCCCGTCGCAATAGGTATTTGCGACGGGCCCGTAGCAATAACTGTTTAAAAAGTTTTTTACAAAAATACGGAATACTATTTGCGACGGGGAGAATGCCCGTCGCAAAAAAAGGCTTTAGCGACGGTCCCGTCGCAAATAAGTTTAGTTGCGACGGCGTTTTCAGCAACGGGCTATTTGCGACGGGATCCCGTCGCAAATAGCCCGTCGCAAATACCTGTTTTTCCAGTAGTGTAAGCAGTATGAAAAGGTCTGCTGCCCCTTGTATAATGTAGTGCCATCGAGCACAGCCAACCCTTCGCGCCCGACGGGTGTCGGCCACTGCCTTCCTCAGTCACTGGCATCTCCGCTTCGATAGAGCTTCTTCTAGACACAGTTGAATATCAGGTGGTACAATTTTATTTCCGGACCGGCCTACAGCATTCCCGGGACGGTACCTTCATTACATGGCCCTTGGTTCCACCTTGTTCTTGTATCTTCTGTTTGTCCACAAGAAACACAACCAATATAAAGATCAGCAGAGTGTTTGATTGTTGTTGGTTTGGCCTGCGCTCTTGGCATTAGCATAATAAAAATGGAATGATATAAATAATGAACAACTATTAGATAATCAATGAAACCCCTTTCATAGAGTTTGTTGGAAGTCACTACTGGTGTGGAAGGAGTATCCACATTCGAGGGTGTTGCAGAAGAATGAGGAGGTTCACATCCCTAAGCGATAGTGGGTTTTTCCTACAACGGTCATTAAAGAATTATTATACATTGGTGGTAGATATCATCAGCACATCTTCAGATGTTCCTCTCATATGTAACAAAAACCCCTACCACAAAATTTTTTATATAGAAGAAAAGAGGCAATCAACCCACATCAAAATTAATGAGGTTCACTAATAAATTAAATTAATGAACCTATTAATTCTCCTTCGGGTGTGATTTGACAACAAAGTGAAACTGGAAATTAAATCGCCTAACAACTAAGTGGTCATGCCATCACTTCACAACATTTATAAGAATAAAAATAAATTAACTCATTGAATTATTTATTATTATTTTGTAATGAAAAAATATTATCTTTTTCATCTGACCCCTGTCGGTCCAAGATAATATTCCTTTAATTGAATCACAAAATTATGGATAAAATGGATCCCTTGGATTATTAATTCGAGCACTGGTTCAAAAGATAGAAACTGGTGTTCATACATTTACTCAACATAAAGTAAAAAAAAGTTCAAAATTCTATTCTGGGCTTGCTAGGCCTTGAAATCGAGTACCATCAATTTTTATAGAATCATAATAATCCTAAATAATTTTAAAAAAATATATTGAAAATCCAGGTCTTTACATTCTACCCACCTTTGGGATTTTCATCCCTGAAAGTCATAAAAAATGAGGGAAACAAAATTAGGTACTAAGTATGTATCTGAGCCTCCCTCTCCCTATGTGCTCTCCTAGAGGTTCTCGTGCCGCCACTAAAGCAGCATCAGAGGAATCAACCACCCACGAAAGACCCACTCATGTCGATCCTATATCTACATGGGGAACTCTGCAAGTGTCGCCCCATAATTGATGTCCATGTCAGCACAGTCGATAACATGTGATGGATCATGCTCTTACCTCATCATTTATGACACATGGAAAACATTATTCCCCAGGTTCATCTATCAGGGAAGTGTTATATGGTATGCCACTTCTCTTACTCTACTGAGGATATTGAATGGTAAGATGAACCTCAGAGTTTGCTTCCCACCTGTGCCAAATCTCCCCAATGTTGTGCAGTCTTCATCTACTACTTGATGATTTCCACTTTCTTAGTGTTAACCCATTATAGCTCTAAACCCATAAGTGTGGACTCCCCTAGGGCTTTCTCATGTAGAGGTGATCAGCATGGTTGCCCGTATATGGCCTCAAATGGAGCCATTCTTATGGTGTAGTTTTAACTATTATTGTATGTGAACTCCACCATAGGTAGGTGGTCCTCCCAACTATGGAGAAAATATAGCATGTAAGCAAGAAAAATTATCTCGAGTGTCTGAATGGTCTGCTTTGTCTGACCATCTATCTGATGATGAGTGGGAGTTCTCAAATGCAATTGAGTCCCAAACACCTCCAATAATCCCTTCTATATTCAGGAGGTAAAACGAGTGTCACTATATGAGACGATCAACAATGGGACCCTTTTAAGTCATAAAATCTTCTATACGAAGAGGCATCCCAATCCCTACACTAGACCCTTCTCATGGATGTGTATTAAGTGGTCCTATTTGCTGATTCGGTTAATGATCACCCATATGGAATCTTAGTGCCTGGATGTAGGTAGTAGAGTTGTTAAAATGTCCATAGAGAAACAGTCCCACTTCTATTCTGAATCATCAAGTGGTTGTGCTAAGCCTACTGGAACCTGATGCTCCACATTCACTTGTGTCACGTGAGGCATCATGCAACGAACTCTGCCACACATTCATTCATCCCTGGCCACCAGTACTAATGCCAGTGATCTTGGTACATCTTAGCCACTCCTAGCTGTACCACCAAAGGGGATGTGTGGAACTCCCTCTACACATCGTCTCGTATCGTCATTGGTACCACAGTGCATCCTCTAAAACGAAAAATGTTCCCTCGCCTTCAAAAATCTATTAAGAGCTTTTCCTAAGGATATCTGAGCACACCGCGCATCGCACTCCACATCCCCATGTTGTTCCTCATGAGCTCTCTGAAGGAGTCGGGTAGTGAAAATCATAGACTATAGGTAAGCTTCTCCATCACTATCTACAATGGATATTTGCATTGCGGCTAGCCTATCTCTCACCTCACTCATCAAATATTGACTAGACCTCATATTGAGTGCATCTGCTACTGCATTACCCTAACTAGAGTGTAGACTGTCTCAATGTCATAGTCATCTAGAAACTCCAACCATCATAGATGTATCTAGTTCACGTCCTTCTATGAGAATATATATATGAAACTCTTGTGATCAGAGTATTCAGTAACCCATTCACCCATCAAGTAGTGCCACCAAATCATCGTTCAAAACCATTGATGCAAACTCTATGTCGTGGGTAGCATAGATATACTCATGTTGTCTCAACAACCATGATCCTTAGGTGATCACCACTCACTCCTACATAAGAAAATATCATAGTCTAGTCCCTTATGTATCATATTAGACTATATAACCAAGGTCCATCTCTTGTATCCACAAAATGGGGGCACTCTCCATTTTATGCCTCAGCTTCTGGAAACACTGTTGGAACTTCTTTTTCAACAAGAAAGGTTGTCCCTTCCTCATAAAATCTGACAAGGGTGCTTCATCCCTGGTAAAGATAAGTTCAAATCTCTAGTAGTACCCAACCGATCCCAAGAAACTTCGCAGCTTGGTCACACTAATATGTTGCTCCCAAGAATGCACTTCCTAAATCTTTTCCGGATCCACTACAACTCCATCCTATGTGATAGCATGGGCTATAAAGTGGACCTCTTGTATCTGAAACTAGAAATTCAATATCATTCCATAATGATGGTGGTCCTGGGGTTTATCCAGAACTTTTTTGCAGGTGTGTGGCATGCTCCTCCTCCGTCGTTGAGTACACAAAGATGTCATCAGTGAAGACCACCATGAAGCAATCAAGGTAAGGATAGAATATCCTGTTCAGGAGTCCCATGAACACTATCAGATCGTTGGTCATGTGGAAAGGCATTACCAAGAACTCATAATGGCCTTACCAAAATCTGATATATGTCTTTGGTACGTCCTCGTCCTGTACATTGAGCTAGTGATAGCCTGAGCTGAGCTCTATCTTCAAAAACCATTGTTCTACCTTCTGATTGTTGTAGATATCATCAATCCTCAGTAGATGATACTTGTTCTCAATGGTCACCTGATTCAGGAACCGACAGTCCAAATAAATCTTCAGACTCCCATCTTCCTTCATGGAGAACCGAACCATGGCTACCCATAGATAATCATCGGTCCTTATGAACCCCTTCTTCTGCATGTCGTCCAATTGTACCCTCAACTCATGATGTTCCACGGGAGAAATATGAAATACTGGTGTAAATATCGGTGTCATCTGAGGGTACATGTCGATGTAAAATTCTACCTCCCTACGGGAAGGTAGTCCCAGAACATCATTATGCAATACATCAACATACTAGTCGACCACAATAGGATAGCTCATAATCCTATCATCCACAACACTAAGGATGAGGCTAGAAAAGTTGTGAGTGATCAGATTTACCCTCCTTCTAGAAAGACCATATTGTGCTGAAAATATTTTCTTCTCACTAATTAATGGAAACCAATTCCCGTCCTCATTGGCACACCACACACTACACCTAAAACAGTTGATCTAAGCATGGACTGTGGATAGCCAGTACAAACCCATAATGACATCATAAGGCCTCAATGGCTCTACTATGATATCACAAACGAAGCTCTCAACTACTACAATGATCTCACACTACATGCACCAGTGTGTAATTATCGAATCATGTCCCGTAAGATTCTTTAATCGTAAGGATTGAGCCAATGGATCCATCGTAATATCCGAGCTCTGAATGAGTGACATGGAAATGAGTGAGTAACTGGAACCTATGTCTATAAGTATTATAGCTAGGTTGGAGTAGACATAGATCATACCTATATCAATATCTAGAGTGCCATGGTCATAGGTCTCTGCCTTCTGATGATGAGCTCACACTAGTTCACTTGATCCCTATGGTCTGGGTGGACCACCTTGGGGTGGTGGTTGTATTACCTCATACCATCGCCCAGAACCTTCTGAACAGTATGCTCCTCTGCAATGTCCATTTCCCTACATACCAACTCTCCCGAACCTTGGTCGCAATCTCGGCAGTTCCTCAACCATCTATTGATCATCCACATGGTGAGTCTGACAGTCTCAATCCATGTGTCCATGTCCACTACAAGAGTAACCGACATTATCCTTCAGATGACCTCCTCTTCATTTCAAGCACTACTCCACCGACCATGCATCCTAGGGTCATCCTCTGGAAGGTCTATCCCTCTTGGAAAACTGCATAATCATCCTACTATTGAAAGTGGGTTCCTTAGACCCAAAAAATATTGAACATTTATTACCACAACATTTATGAAGTTAGTAATAGTACATGTGTTTATCTTTCCATAATAGTGTGGATACTTCTGCATCCACTTTGTTTGATACAATTTCCTTAGATTTCATGTTATATCAAAGGGTTATAACAGATCCTAAGATATAATGTGAACCCCGAGATTCCATGATATTAATATTAATCTATTTTCTTATGGTCCAGTTACAACATTCTGAATGGAAACAAGTGATTTGTGACCATCTGGTGCTGGGGGGTCATAAGCAACGCGTCTTCATCTCATGAAGTTCACACTTGATAATCTCTAGTAATTGTGATCATGAGGACAGACCCACATAATAGGATCCCCAAATGTTTTATGTGTCAATATTTGTACCTATCTATATACATGTTTAATGGTCTCCAGACTTGAGATCATTATCATTGAATGTCATTTAATTGTGTACTTTGATGCAATGTGAAAACCATGAATATAAAGTCGTAGATAAGTATTTTGTGTTAGGTACATCATTAATGGAATGGCATTGATTGAATAATCAATATACGATTTGTCACTTCCGAGTTCAGGAAGAGATATCTCAGTCCTAGTTGATTAGGATTGTTTCACCTTCAATAAATGAATTTCCATGCTAGTGGAAGGTAAGACCGTCCAGAAAAATCAACAAATAAAATAATTAAATATAAAAGGATGATAACTCTCGTGTGAATTCTTTTATTAAGATATAGATGACGAAGATATTATATTACACCTACCATGTTCTTCGGAAGGTAGTCATTATTCTTTCATTACCTTGTCTCTATAGGGGAATTGATGGGTTGCTAGACCCCACTCTTGGTCAGTGGATATTGTTCACTTCTATTGAGATAAGGTCCTAGAGGGTCTCACAAAATAGCACATTGAGAATAAGCCCAATTCAGGGAATAGGAATATAGAACATTGTGGGACCCAACAAAGGATTCGAGTACTATCCAAGTTCTAGGGATCCCTAAGTAATAAATAAATTCATTAATTATACAATAATGGAATAATATGTTGGATTTATTTATAACTTGTTTTTTAAAAGTGATTAGTAAATAAAAAAATATAATATAATTCGAATGGATTTAAATATCCGGGGTTCGTTTAATTTTTTCCCGAGAAGTGAGTCGAGTTATAGAATCATATTTTTCAGGAAATATATATTTATTATATATTATAGTTAGTGATAAAATTATAAATACTATTTATGGAATAATATTATTTGGAATAAATAAATATTTATAATACTTATAGAGGGGATATTTATTACATAGGGGCTGATAACCCATACAGGTTATTTTAGATATCCCCTGTATAATTAAGAGAGAGTCTTTCCCCTTGAAAATATTCGTGTGTCAAATTTGAGACCCTCTATCTCCTCCTAGATACTAGAGAGAGGTCATCTAAAGAATGGAAGAACATCAAGAACTTCCTTCGTGGATCGAATTTCCTTGCATTGCTATGTTCATTTCTATGTCGATGAGATTGTTGGTGTGCTGCACTAGCACTAGGATTCCAACAAATGACGCACATACAGATTCAATAGGCGTGTGTGGAAAAACTAGATAAATTCGATATCGATGTCTTCGAGGAATGGTCGCCATCCTCCTGTGACACATTTGAGTACATCATATCAAAAACAATGTACTTGTTTTTTTTTGTGCTCTGTCGAATACATGTGTGGTCCTCGGACTGTACCGGGATAGCTCAAAGCAGTTGACGTCCTAACGATGCTCCGATGATGTGAAAATTTTAAATTTCCAAGCCAATGGGCTTCTGCTGCCAGTCCTGATACCTAACTGTGGTTTCAAAGGGATACATTATTTTTCAGAGTCGAAGGAAAAAAATAAATTTCATTAAATTTAAGTATGGGGGATTAAATCGGTTCCAACGCAACCGAATACATGTTGATCCTTTTTTAATTGCCACATTATGGCTATTTGAAAAATTTTAAATATATTTATTTGTCGGTTTAAATTTTCTATGGATAAATTTTCTGGGAAGAACTCCTTTTAATTTTATTAATGTGTTATTAAAAAAGACTGAAATCTAGATAGGCTATGACTAGAATCCGGTAGCCAGAATTTTTCCTGAGGTTTTTTTTTATTTTTAGTAAAATAAAATTATTATAAGATAAAATTATTTTATTTTACATAAATTAATATATATATATATATATATATAAACGAGGTATTTTATGGATTGCGGTCAGGTCTTTATTTTAAAATCAATTGAGACCAAGACCCCTTTTGGGTGTCTTCTTCCATTTTATTTATAAAAAACTGAAAAGAGTGGTTATTTTGTCTACAGAAAAAATAAAAAAAATAATATTGAGGGGAAGGAAGAATACTTGTCTTCTTCCACGCGCAATGTGGAGGCTACCACACCACCCCGGGTGAAACACTAGCACGCCACCCTGCACCCCAGGTCACCTTCACGACTGCTCAACCAGCACAACTCTCCTCCCCTCTGCCTGGTCTCATCACCCTCCTCCCTACACTAGGTTGTGTCACCTGGTACCCAACACCCCATCCACCCCTCTCCCTTGCGCTCGAACCAAGCCAGATAGAATCAGCACTCCCCTATTGCCAAACCACGCCACCCTGATCACCATGCCGGACCAAGCTACTACCAGACCAAACCACTTTGGATCCTACCACACCTAGCATAGTTAGACCAGCAGCAGACCACCTAGTGGTCCCCCTTGGATGTCACGCTTTTCCAACCGCAAACTGCATCTGGATCACCGTTTTTTGAGCAGTCTGCTCCAGACCGGGCTGTCACCCCTTGCAACTGGTTGGAGTGGTGTCGTACCGCCTTTGCACCCTGCCGGAGGAGATCTCTCATGGTTGGAAGATGCTGCCACCATGGGTGCTGCTAGACTGGGAAGATATGTCGTGATCATGCTTATGTCACACCACGGTCACGTCGCAGTCATGCTGCGGTCATGGCGCGATTATGACACAATTTGACCAAGCTCCTGGATGACACCCCGCTACGGTTCGCCGTCCTGTCAGACTCCTCCCAGGTAGAGGTAACATTAATAAATTAATTTTAATTAATTTGGTTTTAAATTAAATTATTTACAATTTTAATGGGGGTTTATTTTAATTTAATATAAACATTAATTTAATTAAAAATAAAATAAAATTAATTGTTAAATTTAATTTTATAGTTAAAATTTAATTAATTTTTAAATTTAATTTTTACAATTAAAATTAAATTAAACAATGCGAACTAATAAAAATAATTTAATTGAATTTATTTAAATTCATTTAATTTTTTAATACGTCCTTATAAAATTCTAAATATTATTGTAGTTTAATTATTAAATATGCATAATTATACTGACTAGTCTTGAGCAAGCGACTGAACCATGCATGAATATTGTTTTTTTATTTAATTATTTATTTAATCATGTGATGATTATAATAGCTAATTAGATAAATGAAGGTATGTGAATCATCTTTTAATTAAAATATGTATAAGGGCATTCCTCTATAATGAAAAAGTTTAATTTTTTACCCCTAGACCCCCTCACCTATGTGGTAGTATATTGGGAATTGTTCGATGGTGATCTGAGATGTTGACCCGCCAAGTTGAGGTAGTAATCCAGACAGGAGCCAACCACATTACACTAGGGATGGCTGCGACGTGAGTTAGGTGTCAACTAAGGTATGGATGCACTTAGGTCAAGATTGATTTGTTATGGATCGATCTTTATATAATGCTCGAGAGTAGTCAGATTTCATGATTTAACTTTATGCATTGTTTATTATTTTATGTGAATGCATGATTATTGATTAATCCCATAGAATTTTAAACTAGATAAACATTCTTAAAGAAGTGTCTAATATATTTCTATTAAGCATGTTCAGTTGTGACCATGAAAATTTAGTTTAAACAAATAAATAAAAAATGATTATATTCATCAAATAAATACTAAAATTCCACAAATAGATATTAAGTCCAAACGCCTTCCATTTCTCACATATAAATAAAATCAGATGTTTGGAGTGCTCGTTAGCCATAGTCGAGGGTGCCTCTTGCTACTAGGGTGTCTTCATGAGAGAACTAGATTTACATCACAAAAATGAGTAGTTATGGTTTATCCATAGCTAAATTGCTATCACATAAGTGGAAATATTTAGAGGGAATCATGTTCAGATTCCAAAAGTTGGGACATTAGTGAACAACACAGGTAACCACAAATCAAGTGGTTGGCCAACCTATTTTCCACCTTGAAACCCTCCATGCAGTGTCATAGTAATAACTTGTAGATAATGAGGGTGGTTTCCTGGATCCTTGCCACTTGAATACACAAGACGTACAATATTATGAATCTGATAGTGAGGGATAATATGGTTCACTAAAATATTTGGAGGCATTAAAATGATATACTATTTTATTAATCATGAATTTCAAAAGGTAATCATGAAAAAGTACTAAACTAATAAATGTTTATCTGATGTAGATTGAAGATTGAAATAACCACCACCACAAGTACTCTATCACAATGATAAATTTTGGATAAAAAAATTATCATGACCGAAAATAACTTCTAGGAGTGGTATAGGAACTTTCCCATAGTACTACACCAATCAGGGAAGTTATATGTTCTAGAATCCCCAATTCCTACTGATCTTCCGTAGGGAGAAAGTAAGGTGGAAAAAAATAAATGGAGAAATCATGTAGAAGATTTTGAAGATGAAAAATGCATCATGTATTCATCTATGTCCAGCCAATTGACAAAAAATTGAGGATGAGGATGCATCAATGATTCTTTCACATCTCCAAGAATAATATCATGACAGGGCCAAGAAAGAATTGTATAAAATATCAAGTGCTTATTATAAGTGCCGGAAAGCAGAAGGACAACAAGTTGGTCCTCAGGTACTCAAGATGATGGGGTATATTGAGAGCATTGAAGTCCTTGGTTTCAAATTGAACCAAGAACTAGGTGTGGATTTCATTATTTCCTCTTTACCATGACGATTCTCAACTTTTTGTTCCAATTATAACAAGAATGTTTGAAAAAGATGCCCTTGGACCTTGTGGATTTAGTTCGCCAAGCTGACAAGGACATGAAAAATACAAAATAATTAGTACTTATGGGGAACAAGAAAAACAAGGGAAAGGAAAAGGGGTCCAAGTCCCATTCAAGGCCAAAGACACCAAGGCATCATCCATCAAGGATTAAAAAGATTCATATGAAAAACAATGAGTATAAAGCTATCTACAATGGATGGGGCAAGAAAGGCCACTAGAAGAAGAGTTCCAAAGCTAAGAAGAAGATGAAAAATGATGCTTATATGATAGGTATTTTTTTTCATTGAATGGAATCTATCTTTATCAACATGCTAGTTATTTGATTCGGCATGTGGATCACACATTAGAATTCATATACATGAACCATGTAGGTTAAAAAAGATTTCAAAAGGTCAAGTGGATCTTCAAGATGCAAATGGTGTATGTCTGGAAGCCTTGGTAGTGGGAGACTATCACTAAACCTTGCAAACTGGTTTGGTTCTAGTTATAATCAATTGTTATTACGTACTTTATGTTACCATAAACGTTATCTTTTTTATGAGTTTAGACACCATGAGTTTTTATTTGATTTTTGGAAATAAATTTTGCCTCTTTTATA
Organism: Viscum album; assembly: GCA_963277665.1. Classification (NCBI taxonomy): domain Eukaryota; kingdom Viridiplantae; phylum Streptophyta; class Magnoliopsida; order Santalales; family Viscaceae; genus Viscum; species Viscum album. Next base: position 1,220,563,605 of record OY728159.1, read on the forward strand.
AGGATATCATATGTTATGGTATGACACATCGTAATAATGGTTTTTATATGGTGGAACTAGAGAACCTCGTAATGACAATCAATGACAATAATAGCCAACATGACTCATATATCACCCACCTATGGCACTTATGCTTGTTCATCTAAACGATATGTGATTACGTAGATTACATCAAGAAGGGACTCTTGGCGTGGTAAAGTTAGAATCCATATATGTATGTCAAGATTTTTTGCAAGAAAATATGACCGAAATACCATTCTCATGAAAGGGGGAAAGATCCAAAGAAGTACTGGAATTAATACATACTTATGTATTGGACCATTTCCAGTTGAGGCACGGGGTGGTTTTTCAAACATCATTACTTATACCGATGACTATAGTTGGTATGAATTTATCTAATTAATGCGTTTAAAGTCTGATTCCTTTCAGTTTTTTGAGGAATTCCAAAATAAAGATGAACACAAAACATGGTAAAAATATTAATGCCCCTCACTCAGACCGAGGCAGAGTATATCTTAACCCAGATTTCATTGATCACTTGAAGGCGTGTGGTATAAGATCCCAACTCACTCGTCTATATACACCACAATTGGATTATGTTAATGAAATGAGGAATAAAAACTTTCTTGACATGGTCAGATCAATGTTTAGTCATGCAACTATTCTATTATCCTTTTGGGGATATGCTTTGTAGACAGAGGCATATACCCTTAACAGAGTACCAAAAAACGTTTCATATGGTATTCAGTACGAGATATGGTATGAAAAGAAACCCAGTCTAACACACATTCATTTATGGGGGTGCCAGGAATTTTTTAAGACTTTACCAAGTGACAAATTGTCATTCAAAAGCACCAAGTGCATCTTTAAATATTATCCTCAAGAAACTATTTGATATTACCTATATAACCCTTTAGATAGAAAATATATTGTGTTAGGTTAGACCATATTTTTATAAATGGAATTCATTTCCATTATAAATAGTGGTAGCATGATTGACATCGATGAAGTTAATGCTTCAGATGCAAAAGAGTTGGTAGAGGAAAAATCTCTACAAGAGAAAGTGGAAGAAGAAGTTGTTCCTGAGACAGAAATACTACATAAGTCTACGCGATAGGAGAGAGAACTAGAGTGTTATTGTTTTCTAGTCACCATGTTTGGGGAAGCATTAGTTCATGAGGATGATGAACCTCTAACCTACAAGGATGTATTAGAAGGAAAGGAACCTGCTAAATGGAAAGAAGCCATGAATTCTGAGATGGAGTCTATATACCAAAATCATGTTTGGATTTTGGTAGACCCTCAAGAAGATTTGAATCCCATTTGATGAAAAGAGTATTCAAGAATAATATGTAATGGATGGTGAGGTTAATAGGTTTAAAGAATGACCGGTTGCAAAGGGTTTCAGGCAATGTCAAGGAATTGACTATGATGAAACCTTTTCACCAATAGCAATGTTTAAATCTATCAGAATATTACTTGCAATAGAATCCTTTCATGATTATCAAATTTGGAAAATGGATGTCACAACTACTTTTCTAAATGAGATTTCGGATGATGATGTCTATATGACTCAGCCCGAAGGGTTTGTTAAGTCAGAGAATTCCATTAAAGTATGCATTCAATAGAGATCCATTTATGGGTTGAAGAAGGCATCATGATCACGGATTGATCATTTTTATGAGGCAATACAAGATTTTGGTTATTTTTAAAATGAAATTGAGCCTTGTATATATAAAAAGGATGAACGTAATTTCCTCAATTTTCTAGTGTTATACTTGATGACATATTAATTACGGGAAAAGTGGTGCAAGTCATACAGCTAGTTAAGACTTGGTTAAATGAACGCTTCTCCATGAAGGACCTAGGTTGATCCCCCTTCATTATAGGGATTTAGATCTATCAAGATAGATCCAAAAGGTTTTTTGGGATAAGTCAATATACATATATTGACATGGTACACAAAAGGTACAATATGAAACAATCCCAGAGAAGATTTCCACCTATATCACATGGTATTAATTTCTCCAAGAAAATGTGTCCACAAACACTTGTGGAGATTGACAGAATGGGTAGAATCCCATATTCCTCGGTAGTGGGTTCAATCATGTATTCTATTCTATGTACTGGGTTTGATTTTTCTTTTTCTTTAAACATGGTAAGTAGATATCAGTCGAGTCAATGAGAGCTGCATTGGACAGCTAATAAAATTATCATAATGTACTTGAGGCGTACTAAGGATATGTTTCTGGTGAATGGAGGAGATGAGGAACCAGTAGTGAGGGGATACACATATGCTAGTTCTCATACCTATCATGATGATCCGAAATCGAACTCAGGATACTACTTTCACTTAAATGGTGGTTCAGTGAGCTGGGGAAGCTCGAAGAAAGCTGTGGTTTCTGATTCTCTAGTATAGTCTGAATATCTTACATCTTCTGATGTTGAAAAGGAGGTATCCTAGATACGCTGCATTATCTCAGACATTGGTGTTGTGCCTAGTAGTACAGAAAATGATCTAGTATATTTTGATAGTACTGCTCCAATGGTACTTGCCAAGGAGCCCATGTCTCACCAGAGTACAAAGCATATTCTTCAGATGTTTTATATCCGGAGGGATTTTTCTCAAAGAGGTGAAGTCACCGTTAGTAGAGTAGTCACAAAGGAAAATGTGGCAGACACCGTGACTAAAGCCATATCTCAGCAGAAGCATTATTCTCATGTGGGAGCTAGCAGATTGAAACCTGTTAGCGATTGACTCTTGTGCAAGTGGGAGTGTTGAAATTGGGTGCCCTAGAACCAACTAATATTGTATGTTGATTACCACTACATGTATGCAGTTAGTTATAATACATGTGTTTATCTTTCCATAATATTGAAGATACTTATTTATCCACTTTTTTTATGACAATGTCCATAAATTACATTTCATATCAAAGGGTTATAGTAGATCTCATGCAATAATGAGAACCCTGAGATGCCCTGACAGTAATCTTAAACTAATTTCTAATGGTCCAGGTACATCATTATGAAAGGAAAAAAATTATTTATTACCATCATGTGTTGAGGGCTCATAAGCATTGAGACTTCATCTCATGAAGTTATCACATGATGATATCTAGTAGTTGAGATCATAAGGGCGGACTTTCATAATAGGAACACAACATGGTGGAGGTGTCATTGGTCATTCCTATCAACAGACATGTGTAATGGTCTCCAGACATGAGATCGTTTTCATGAATATCATTTAATTGTGTACATTGATGCGTAGGGAAAACTGTGGCGATAAAGTCATGGTGAGGTAGTTTTTGGTGGGTATGTAATTAATGGAATACAATTGATTGAATGATCAAGATAGGATTTTCCGATTCCGAGATAAGGATGAGATATCTCAGGCATGGTGGGTTAGGATGGTTGCACCTTCAATTAATCCATGTCCATGGTAGTGGAAGGTAAGACTATCCAAAAAGAACAAAAAATAATATAAAGAAACATAATGGATGGTGGCATTAGTGTACATTATGATTTATTGCAATATCGATTACGAATAGATTATATTACACAGACCATGTTCGTAGGAATGCATTTGTTTCTCTAACTTTACCTAGTCTCTATAGGGGCCTCGATGGGTTACTAGACCCTTTTATTGGTTAGTTTATATTATTCACTACAATTGAGATAAGGGCATAGAGGTTCACACAAAATAGCACTTTTAGAATCTTCTCTATTCTGGGAATAGAAATTTAGAACTTCATGGTCCCTGCCAAAGGGTCCATGTACTATCCAAGTTCTATGGGTCACCAAGTAATAAATAAATTCATCAATTATTCAAGCATTGAATTAAAAATTGAATTTATTTATAATATGTATTTAAAAGTAATTAGTAAATACAAAATTATAATATTATTCGAATGGAGTTAATAATCCAGTTTTCATTTAATATATTCAAGAGAAGTGGGTTGACATATAGACTCTAGTTTATAACGCAATATATATTTAATATATATTGTAGTTAGTGATAAAATTATAAATATTATTTATGGAATAATTTTGTTTCAAATAAATAAATATTAATAATACTGATACAGAGGATATTTATTACACATGGGTTGGGAACCCATACCGGGTATTTTAGATATCCCCTATATGAGTAAGAGTGTGGCTCTCCACTTGGAATTACTAATTTGTCTATTTCGAGACCCTATCTATCCTCTTAGATTATAGAGAGAGATCCTCTCAAGATATAAAAAAACCATGATCTTTCGTCGTGGATTAAAGTTCCTTTCCATGGGGTGATCATTTCTGCATCGAGGAGATCGTTGTTGTGCCCCACTAGCACTCTGATTCCAACGAATGATGCACATGCATATTCGAGTGGAGAGTGTGCATGATATAGGGGAATTCGACGATGATGTCTTCCAGAAATGTTCATCATCCTCCTGTGATGAATTTTCACACATCTTAATGGAACAAGGTACTAGTTCATTTTTGTTTTTTTCTCTTTCAAATCCACCTGTGATCCTCAAACCGTAATGGGACAGCTCAAAAAAGGCAACATCCCAACATTGCTCTGGTGATACAAAAAAATTTCATTTCATTGCCTGTCGGCTTCCACTTCCCTCCCTGCTACCTAAAACCTTCTTCCTACTATTGAAGAATTGGCATCCTTTCATCTGGTGGTGCCTCTCAACGTCGGTTCCTACTCATATAGGAATCTCTCCACTAATAATGCTCGCTCGAGCACTCCAGCCTGAGTCGGGATGTTGATCGATATCATCATTTCTTTGATCTCCCATTGGACACCCTTCTCAATGGGTCAGGCCCTAAAGAATTGGTCACATACTATGTCAGTGGAGTAGCGAGAGAGGTCAGCGGATCTCGCTGAGTACTAGGACACTGTCAGGCATCCCTACTATAAGTGAAGCAGCTCCCGGAAATGAACAGACCATAATGTCGATGGTAGAAACTCCACCTTGGAGAGGGTATCGAAGTCCAACCAGAGGACTATCACCTCCTCATTCTTCTGGATCATTAGAATCCACCATCTCCCTCTTGTTCCCTAGATGAGGCTAGTATCTAAAATCATTATATGATCTTCTGTTGTTTAAACTAATAGAAAAATGTGTTCCACTGCCTCTATCCAGTCCTCAGCTGCCTAGGGAATTGTATCGCCTCAGAAATGTGGAGGCCAATGTATCTAGTCCTCATGAAAAACATGCATTCATCCTTCTTGGTATGCTATTGGGGTTGGTGGAAACAGTTTACCTATGTGTGGTGGTTCTACTTGTACAATACATGAAGTTGCCATCACCATAAGAGGGCCTTGCACCAATGCCTCTTCACTCGATGGGCCGTTATCATGATCTTTCTCAAGAATCCTGGCCAGTTGTCAATGTGATAGCTTCATGAAAGAATACAGGTGTTCCAGGATCAATATGTTATATCTGGTGAGCTAACCCAAAGAGATCAAAATAACAACATCATTTAAAAAACTAAAATTCTGTTTTCATGTACCCTGTCATAAATCAGAATTTAGGGTCTTTGTGTATGGATACGCTGACCACTGCATCAAAATTGGACTCCATGGATTGAAATCAGATCTCATGACACATGACACTATTTAACCCATTGAAAAATATAGACTCATAGTTCTTATAGTAGAACTAACCCCCTCCGATATAACTTTGTAATGAACCCTCCTTCGGGATCCGTGTCGTGACTACCCAAAACCTGCCTTCCGTAGGCCAAGGGTTAGACACTAGAACTAGAAAGTCATATCCGTAAAATGGGAAGGCATTACCACAAAAACCAATACAGAGACATATAGGTCACAGTACGCATAAGTAAACACAAAGTGAGATGAAAGGTTTAACCTCTACTAAAAATGACAACTGAGTGTAAAAGTGACTAGTGACAGAGAAGGGACTAGAATAAAATTCCAACTGAAATTGAATTATAGAAAAAAGGGAAAACAAATATTTAGGTCATCCCGAATGGTTCCTGAATGAAGGGTAGGTATAGCTAGTTACCGCAGCTCTCTGTGCCTACCGGTCATAATCATACACCTTCTATCAATCACCTCGCAGCACCGTCAAGACTGGACTCCTCAAGAATCTGTCATGTTTTCCATCGTCTACACAATACACAACATGTTGTGGGTGAATCCATTACAGGGGTGAGTATAACAATACCCATTATGGGACATTGATACCCCTGATGGTCTCCCATAATTCCATATAGTAAAATCCATAAAGCATGATCTCAATCACAATGCACTAATAAAAGACCTCTCACACCAGGTATAACTTAAAAACAGAAGTGCGAATTATTATTCATAAATCTAGATCATCTTATTCTGTCAAGATGCTATGATGTTGACCCACATAGGATCTCTTGGTGACGACCCACAGAGGATCACTCGGTGCGGACCCACACAAAATCACTGGGTGCTAACCCACACAGCTTCGCTCGGTGCTGACCCACACAGGATCTCTCGGTGCTCACACACACATGATCCGTCTGTTCTGACCCACACTGGATCACTGGATGCAGACCCACATAGGATTGCACAGTGCTAACACAGACAGAATCAGTAGGTGCTGACCCACAAAGGATATCTAGGTGCTGACACACATAGTATCGTTATTCATTCTATACGTCATACCCATCCACTGGCTTCCCGTACAAATCATATTTGATTTTTTGAGGATACTCTCCTCAATCCATTAGTCATATTTCATCCCACACAAAGTCCTAAAAAAAGTACCCAAATGAACCAAAATATCATAAGGGTTCCAATGAAACAAAAGGAACATCTACCGAACGCTCGGTCTATAAGTTAAGGACATTTTATTGCCAAGGGCCCAGTTTGATTCTGGTTTAATATATCTCGGTCGTACTCCAACATCCTCCAAAACTCATGTTGAGTATATTAAAATAACTGACTCATACTACGAGTTCTAGAACCTTATTTTAATTTTTCAATCAGACATCCGGTTTATTAGATATTCCCAATTAACCGTAACTGGGCTGAAAGGGTTTTGGGTCTGGTCAGACCCGATCGGACTGAACCAATACTGCCCATTGGGCCTGTCCTGAAGGGGCTAGGCGTGGCCCAGTTAGACTTGGCCTGGTCATGCCCACATGGACACGGGTTCGGCCTGACTCACCTGGTTGGGCGTAGCCCACCGTGTGTGGGGGTCTTACCCCCTCCAAAACTACCGAGTCATTTGGGTCTTCAAAGTAGAAGTGCTAGATGGCACCGCACCACCTAACTGGTCTGCATGGACCGGTCTTCTGTAGACCCTCCAGAGAGTGGTTCCACCCTCGTCCATGGAGCACCATCGCTGCATGCCACCTGACTCCAATGAGGCCATCCAAGGATAGCCTCCCCTCATCTTCTACGGTGCCTTTAGGCACCGCCATCCCTTCGCGGTCGGTGGGTGCCGGCTGCCCCCTCCCTCGGTCGCTGGTTCCGCCACACCGGTGGGGAATATTCTGGCCATCGTTGAAGCTCTAGTGGTTCTATTTTTTTCCCATATGCAGCGACATGCATCTTGAGATGGTTCCAATACTATGTGGCCATTGGTTCCACCATGCTGCTATATCTTCTCGTTCTCCACAGGGAACACCACATGTACCGAGATCGATGGAAGGTCTGGGCCCTGTTTGGATGGCCATATCCCTCCAAGTTAGCATAATAACAATGGATGCATTTTCATGACTGAACAAATCCTAGATAAATAACCAAAACCCCTAGCTTGAGTTCGTTTGATGTCGCTGCAGCTGAGGAAGTAGTATCCACGTTCGAGGGTAGTGTGGAGAAAGGATAAGGTTCACATACATTGGCACTCATCATCGAATCCTCTAACGGTTGTCAAAGCTCTGTTCTAAATTTGAGGAAGACATCATAGACACTTTTTCAGAGGTTCCTCTCTTCATGCCCAAAAACACTTTCCCAAGTATTGTATAAATAGAAGAAAACAGTAGATCAACCCACCACAAAATTAATGAAGTTCATTAATAAATTTAATTAAGGAACTTATTAATTCTCCTAATGGTGAGGTCACAAAACCATGTTTAACCGGCCAATAAATGTTCTGACAACCCAGAATTCCCACCACCTCCATTCAACAGTTAAAAATAAAGAAATAAAATAACTCATTGAGTTATTTAATTATGTTTTTGTAAAGTCCAAAAATTAACTTTTTCATCCAACCCTTCTCGGTCGGGGTTAAGCATTCCTAAAGTGAATCTAGACATTTCAAATTTAACTCTGTCAAAATATTTTTAATTTGATCACTGGTTCAAATGATATAAATCGTTACTCGTATGTTTATTGAACGTACCTTAAAAAAAGTTCAAAAATATGTTTCAGGATCTTTTTTCCTCAAAATCACATACCTTAAATTTTCAAAAACTCGTAATAATCATAAAAAAAAATAAAAAAAATTATTGGAAAATTCTAGTTCTTTACACTATGAAAAAATGTGATTGCAACAGAAATACCTAAATACATTGGTAAATTTTGAATAAAAAACACATGCAAGAGAGTACCATATTTGGAAATGTAAAAATCCATAATTTTGATTATAATAAACATAAACAAATTCATGAAAATTATATACATCACATTAATTAATAATGTGGTGAATATGTTGTGTATTTAATAGAAATAAAAGGAATACAAAAATACATTAATTCATGTCTACTTTCTTCGAATGTATTCTAAAAAATTTATAATTAAATAAAATTTATTATGATTATATAATAAAATAATTTAAAGGTATATTATATCTTATATTCTCCACTAAAAACATTTCAACCTATATTTATTAATAAATTCTTAATAAAACCTTTATTTTGGAGATGTTAATTGTATTGTTTTTTCATGATATTTTTTGTTCTGTAGTTCCAATAAAAGTATCATGATCATGGTATAAAAATATAAATAGTATTTACTATTATATAAATATTAAATATATTCATTATATTTGTATGTTTATTCTTCAAAAAAAGGTAGAGATAGAAAGTAGAATTACTTTATTCATGGATATAATAAGTCATACGTACCAATGAATGTTGTTTTCAGACTTTAGAAGATGGAATGAAATAAATGTAAAGAATAATTATTATTTATATAATCTTTGATATATCATTAATAAAACATATAATATTTATATATATTCTTATTTATATCCCTCAAAAATTTAAATGAATAAAAAATTTACATCGCTTCACATAGTTGGTAGTCCATTTGTATGCATGAGTTAGGTTATCATTCAAATGGAATTGATGGTACGATTTTATATATGATATTATAATTTGAAAATAATAATTATGTATAAACTTTAATGACAGCAAAAAACGCCTCCCTGAAAACATTTGATGAAAAATAAAATGTATATGTACTTGGAGTTTGTAGTCCACATGTATGGATGAGTGATACATTCACATCCAATTTGATAAAATATTGGACAAAAATTCATTTTTAAATAATTATAATAAAATTTTATTACATATATAAATTTATGATGTTATTATTTCAGGAATACCATATATTTATTAGAGAAATTAGAAGATATAAATCGAATGAGGTTGGGTCTGATAATTACCTCGTATTCATTAGGCCTCCTTCAAATCATTAATCAAGGTACATTGGAATAGAAATTGATAAATATAAAAATATTTAATTATTATAGAGTGAATTTAATAATATAACTGATAATAATTTTATAATATTTCTGGATCAATGTTTTCTATATAATATAATTGATTTTTGTCATTTTTTTATACATGAGAGGAATCACATGTAATTTATTATAAGTTTAATATTGAAGAAACATAACCACAAGAAAAAAAAATATAAATTGATAGATATTAAAATTTAGTATTGGATGAGGTTAATATATTGATAGAAACTAGGTTCTAGGGAATTTTAATTGGAAAATATCCCCATATTTCTATATTTAATATCCCCTGGTAAACCTGACTTAAACCTAATTACGATAAAATCTTATATATTTGTTTATTATTCTACATGAAAAAAATTTATTTTAACCATATTACATAGTTTTAAATGTAATTATTCAAATTATTGAATATATTATGTCAAATTATATTATATAATTGGTTGAAATAAATTTATTATTAAACCAGAAAACCATGTGGAAACCATTTTAGAAAAAAATTCATTCTAAAATTTTTCGACAAAAAAATACAAATAGAATTTATTCTGCTGTCCTAAATTGGTTCATAAATAATATAATTGAAATAATTATAAATTTTATAACATTTTAAAATATAATTATAAATTTTATATTCTTTTAATAGATAATATTGTTTTTAATAAAAATCATTATTTCTCAATATTATTAAGAAAATAAATAATTTAATAAAATAAAAAAATCACTATAGACTAATTTGAATATAATGGATTCAATAATTATGTCGAATTTTTTAAAACACTCATTAATTTCATTACTAAAAATCATGATATTTATTTATCAATGTATCTAAATAAAATGAAATATTTTAAAAAATCATTTATAATGTGTTTATTCATATTAATACCACCAATTTTAATAGATACTTAATAACTTTCACATATAAATAAATATTATTTATATCATGGATTATTTAAAAGGGGTCTTAAAGTAAAAAATGATATACATGAAATTAGAATTATTTGAAGATAATTGTATCATAATATAATAGTGTGTTGAATTTGAAAATTTGATATTATATGTAGTGGGATGTAGATTTTAAATCACTCCCTTCTTATATTGATTTCATCTTGAGGAATTATTATTCAACAAATTCAATTTCAGAATTATAAAATGATGACATCTATACCACTAGTATATTTTCTTGATATTTTGAATATATTATAACAACTAAACTCATTTACCTCTTCCATTAAGAGAAAAAACATTAATCATTTATGTGTGAAGACTACCATCTCATTGAAGAAATGTGTTTCATTCTCCTTTATTATGTAATATAGAAGATCAAAAGAAGAATTATCTAGAGACTAATGATATATATATATATATATATCATATATAATACTATGAACTATAATTTAGGTATTTTTTTCTTCCTCCCCATGAATAATTAAATCACCATCAATGTGTACATACTAAAAACCAATTCTTTGGAATGATGCATTACATTTTTTGCTAACTTAATCATGTATAGTTTTAGATTATATATGATGATTTGAGGAAATATATATATGTAATATATTTCATTATAATTTTACTTTTTTCAATGAAGAAAAAATACTATTTTTATAACAAAGTCAACCGGTATCAGAAAATAACAAAAAAATCCACATTTTCATAATTATCTTTAAATAATGGTACTATGAATACCATAAAATGCAATATAAACATTAAAAGTATTCTAAAAATATAAAATCTTGTTTCTTAATTTTGGAATGATTATATTTGGGATAAAATGCAAGAATGAAATATGTTTTAAAAACCATGTTCAAAATAATCTAGATTATTAACAATCGATGATGAAAATATAATATAAAAATCTTATTCATTAGGGGAATTGATATTAATTAATAGTACAAATGGAAATGCATATAAATATGGTTTTGAAAGCAGTAATTTCTAATTCTACAAATGAGATTCAAAATATTAAATATCATCTGTGGAAATAAATGGAAAATACTATAGATGTGGAAACTTAAACAAATTTCATTCAGTCATGAAATTTCGTATTTAATGACATTTTTTCATGATTTTATATTTTTAATTGTTTTGACTAGTTATTTCTATGGAATTTTTTTTGATCTAATTCTATTTAATTTATTCTATTTTATGTTTTCCATTAAATAATCATTGTATACTCTTCTGATAGACTGTGGTAAATATGGTTTTTATAATGATGAATAAAAAATGATTTTAAAAATAGTTTATAATTATTTAGGATTAATTAAATTCATTGTATTTAGCTAAGATGGAGTTAATTTTAATGTTCCCCTCTATAGTTTTGTTAATTGTGTGACAATTTTGTGGGATTATTTTTTTGGTAGCAATCTATTTAAGTCATGAAGCAATTCATTGTAGGTGTTTTATTTTATAAAATCCATTTTATTTATATAGGTTCTTTATGAATAGTTGAGTATTTTCATTTCAATGTTTATGATACCCATTAATTTTCCATGTGTTCATTATGATATATTTATGATATATTTTTTGTGGTACACATATATAATTTTGAATATGTGAGGGGTTATATATTTCCTTCCAATGATTTTCTTTACCTTTATATATCTTGACACCATCATGAATGGATACAATGTTCTTTATCACATACTTATTGTCATGATGGGTTAACTCACATTTTTCCGCATGGATATAATTTTTATTTGTTTGGAAAATTATACAAACAATTATTTATTAATAATATACTTATTATTCTTGTGTTTGTTTTATATTTTTATAATGTTTACCATTTTTTTTCAATTTTATGATGTTTTTTTCAATTTATGCTATATTTTACAGAGGAATTTCATTTATATAACATACATTGTTATCATTATTAAGCCTCATTTTTATAGTATTCCAAATTTTTATATGATTCACATATATTTATGGTTATTAATATTTAATTTTATTCATTAAATATATTTCATGATTCCATAACAAGTTTTTTATGATTTCATTCTTCTCTATCATGTATTATTATTAACACCAATAGTAATATTATCATTTATTTAGATATTTATTTTTTCTACAAATATTAAATCATTTTTATTATTTAATATATTATAGAATTTTTTCCATTACTGTTTGAAAGTTATCACATTTTATTATGTTTCCAATCCCAGGAGAATGAATATTATTATATCATATGTGATTTTTGGAGATGGATTTATTGGAATATGTTTAAAGGGTAATGTTTGGATGTGTTTTATAATAAAATATCTATATATATATTCTTTGTTATATCGTCCCATTTAGTCCCTAAGATGTTTTGGTATTAGTGAGATTTATTATTTGAATAATTTGATAATTGTAATATTTTTGTTAAGATTAGCATGAGTTTCATTAGTTGCTGTCAATGTTGGGTTTATTTATTTTTGAAATTTTTTTATAAAACATTTGTGAATCTCATTGTAAAAATAAGAGATAAGGCAATATAAAGGATGGGAACATAAAATTTGGGTAATGTAATGATTATTTTATTCTAAAAGTATTAAATAAGTTTATGCATACCATGAGTGTATTTATTATCTATAATAGATCTACCTAGTGGTAATAACCCTAAAAAGGTATTATTGGGCTTCAACTCCATCGTAAATTCATAACATGGAGTTCTTACATGGACCTAGTTTTACACTACTGGGAGATGTTCCTTGGTTAATTAATTTATCATTATAAACAATAGTGAATGAATTGAATATGATATTATTTAATTATTTTAAGGAAAATAATAATATAATAATATTAAATATTGTAAATTGAAATATGGATCTTTATAGGATAATTGATGCATGGAATTTATGAAATCATACTTCTCTAATTATAGTATCCCTATATATATATTCATTAATTTTTGTATACACATTCCTACATTCATGAAATAACTATGTTCATAATGGGATAACTCATAGTATAATAAATAAGTTGAATCTCATTATAACTTCACATTTATGAATTATTAGGTTATAGTAGTGGCGTGTTAGGTGACCTCATGAGAATATAATCACTAAGATTATTGATATAATATCTCTAGTATAGATTGATGTAATATTGGGTGCTGAATATATTTCCCTATATGAAGGAAAATTGCACTATTAATAAAAGGAATACAAATTTCATATCCAAAATCCCCCAATTATTAACTTTATATTCTTGGATAAAAGTGAATTCCATGTGAAATAAAATTTTATATTATGTGTTATGATGGCCTTGGGTGTGGGGCAGTTCATTCCTATAATTATAGAGGAACTACAACATGATGAATGACCTATTGTACTAGAGTATACTAATATATTTTTGAGTTTATTACACCCAATATTGGTTTTTTTATTCAATCTAATAAAATGATCATTTTCTATATCAAAATAATTATATATAATATACCTCATTGAATTTGAGTAGTTAAATAAGAAATATCAAGAGAATGTGGAGAAATGTTATATACACCCTACTACTTCCCCACGGTGTGAACCAATCCTCCATGAAAATAAATAATGATATAATTATTTTTCTTTACATTTAGTTTCATTAAAATAGAAAAAATATGATAAATAATATGTATCATATACAACATATCGATGATATATTTGATCAACTCAGAAGATCTTGTTACATCAGGATCATTGATCTTCGATTTGGATATCATTACTAATGACATAAACATTTGTATATTTTTGTTAATTATTAATCATACATGGTTTGGAAAAAAAATAATATTGATTCCATTGGGACATTCAAATTATTACTTTATATTTTATGGATATAAGTAATAGACTCTTATAGGATACCTTGATCATTTTCTGGTTTCCATTATAGAAGATACATTAAAATATTCTTCAAGAAATGAGGGTTGTGAAAATGATTTATCGATTGTGTTAAAGAACCTTATAATGGAGTAACTATATGTGTAATGACACTAGACCTAGTATCCCATGGCCATTTTCTACCATATTACAAGTCATAAGATAAAATTAATTACATACCAATGGATTGAATTGTTCAGTACATTTAGTAAAACATATAAATACAAACTTGATTCCCATATTATATTTGAATATATGCATAAAATGTTTTTACCTATAATTCCATTATTCACTGTAGTACGTAATTTCATATCATTCATAGTACCCTTTTTGGTTTCCATGTAAAGGAAACCAAATAATCGGGAGATTACAATCTTAGTATTAGTTAAATAAAGAGAATATATCATGAGTAAATGATTAATAATCAATCTAGGATAATCAATATGTAAATGTAAAAATATAGAATCCCATTCCATTTAATCAATAACATGCATATCCTAATTAGATATGAAATAATAAATATAAAAAATAAATAACTAAACACACATTACATTTAAATAACATGACTATCATGTGTAGATATGGAATAATTCATAAGGATACATAATTAATATAACATAGAATAAAATAAAATATCATGAAAACAATTAATTGATGTGTAATAATCAAGATATAATGTTAAATAATTCAAAACAAGTGACATTAAATTAAAATAAATAACAGTAATGAATATGTAATAATCAATATAGAGTATTATATAATTGATAAATGATTGCATTTAAATAAAATGACTATAATGAATAGATAATGAATAACCAATATGTAATAGTAAATAAATCATCAAAAAATCGCTTTATATAACATTAGTATCCAGAATATATAACAGATAATCAATATGGAAATGAAAATTATTGAATATAGATTTCATTAATCAAAATCATAGAATTAAATCCATCCATAAAGAATATCATTATAAAATATTTCATTGATAATAATAACTGAACAACTATTCTAGGAAATTATTAATTCTTTCATTTTATTATCCAAGTCATCATGATAACACTATCACCAAAATCATTCACAACATGGTTTATAAGTACATATATAAATACAGTTAATGTTTTCTTACACATTCAACTCATGAGACTACAAATTCATTGTGGTGATATATAATTATAGTCCCCAACCACCACAACATGTATGAAGAAATCATCATATATCAAATAATAAATTTAACATCTAAAAATGAATATTTTTTCTCAAATAAATAACCTCTACGTATTGAAATTAAAATAGTGAAAGTGATTAATCTATAAATGATTCTTTTAATTATGATGCTAGAAAAGTAAAATTATTTATAGATCATATTATTGTCTTCTTAAACTGTATATTTAGAAATTTACACCAGATTGTAAACATTTTAATAGATAAATAATTATATAATGATTGATTAGATTAACATATGAGGTTGTAGTCCTTAAATAAGAATTTAAGATTAATTTCATCTAAAACAATACTTTTTTATATAAGTGGTTGAAAATACTATCTTTCAAAAAAGAAAACAAATATGACAAAAATATTCAATTTATAATTGAATTTAAAATTATTTTTAATGTAAAATAAAAATTTACATTTTTGAATATATAGTAGTAAATCATAATAAAATAAGTAATCAAAAAATATTATTATATTTGAAAAATAAATCTCCAAAAAATATATTCAATAACAGCATAAAATCCTCCAAATATATAGGTGAAATAATTACACTACTCTGGATTTTACAATCTATAAATAATTTATGGTCTTCCACTACCAATGAAGGATGAAGGAAAAAACAAAAATAATTATATCTTTTTAAAAAAATAGAGAAATCATAAACATTATAAATTGTTATGATTAAAATATAGTAATATTTTAAATATTGAAATGTATAGAAAATTACAATGATATTGAATGTATATAGATTTTGAAAACAATTTTGGTTGGATAGTAATATATATAAAGAAAATTAAATAATGATTTCAATTTATGAATGTTTTTCATTAAAAAAATATTAATATTTACAATTTTTTGAGAATCATATTTTTTTTAAAAATCCAATATAATTTTTTAAAATAAATTCATCTATTCTTTTTTCACTATTTACACTATCCAAATGAAAATTGAAAATCAATATGAACATAAATAGACAAATATTGGTATTAATATCTACACCAATATATTGAAGAAAAAATTGGCCAAGATCCCACAGATCACATTAACCTCTAGGAGACAAATGGGTGTATTACCTTATGATGGTCATGTAGATGGTCACACAAAGTGAACAACCTATATGATGTCTCAAAGATTCCATTTTCCATGAATATTTTCCCAAATGAAAGAATCCAAGAAACTCGCTGATTATTAAACTACTACTAAGTGATCTACCTCGAGTCACAATGCTAGTCAGGTGATACGTATAAGACAACCATTCAAAGGTGAATGTAAAATAATGATGAAATATTAAATAAGTGGAAATATTTCATGGTCATAACATTAACGTGAAATTCCCATACAGGTCATAATATTTCATTGAAGTCATAGTGGAAATCAATCCAGGTCACATAAGAGCCTGCTGGCATTCACCCCCCACACAAAGTTCCTCATACATTTCCAGTCGGTCACTTTCTCCCCTTAGAATCAATATATAAAATGAATGAAATTTCCATTTTAGTGCATACACATTACCAAATACAAATTATTGAGATCTTAATTCCTTGTAAAATAAATAAGTAATAAGAGTGGAAGTGAGGTGATGTTATTACGAGGGAAATATATTTTAATATCATGTGAAAGGGGTTTTGAATCATTGGATATCACCATTAATCATATGGATTCCCCCCTCAGCATGAAAACATGATTCTGTGGAATCCATATTGATATGTTAACATGATCTCATGAAGGGTACATGGGAATCCAACATTGACATACGTCAAACTATAGAAATTTCTCCTCATATCATGATAAAGAATTTAAAAAACAATCTTGATTTTTTTAAGGTCCATTTATATATTATCATAACCATAAAAATCCATTTTCCATGTCCATATGATTAGTAAATACCCATTTGATTGGCTATAATATAATAAATGGGGAAATAAAGGGGTAGTATTGTGGTTAATGAGAAACCATTAATTCCTTCAAGATGAACTAAGGTAGACTCATGTGAGGAACATAATATGAAATGACCCCAATTATTTCAACATAAGACTACATAAACCATTCTATAAATATATTTTTTTAATCATTATGGAATGTACTATAAATCCCCCACTATAACATGAAAAAATGCATCATTGGATCCATGCACCATCACAATCAAGTATCAGAGATACCATCACATAACATTAAATCTTGTGATACAAAGTGTAACTATATGTAAAAATTTTGGGAACAAACTAATGTACGATGAGGTTTTCGTAGGTATATCACAATATCACTTCTAGTGATATGATGTAACACTGGCATTTTGACAAGATTATGTGAAGAAAAATACCATATCTATCGAAAATTTGATAATTAAACTATCTAAAACTAAAAAAATCTAAGGCATGTATTCAATAAAAGGCTAGGATAAATACTAAATTATAGCAGACTCATGAAATAAAAATATACAAATATCCTTACGTGCTATGCATGACTTATACATATAATGAGACTACAACGTGGATTTTTTTCAATCATTCAATACTCCCTTAGAATAAAATTTAAATCATGTGGAACCCATTTGGATTGACATTGAAAGTCAAATGGTACCCCCCGCCCCCATGAATTCAAACCGAGTCACCTAAAGGTCCCCTGGCTCTTTGTCTACATCTTATTGATGTCCTTTAGACTTGTCTCCCAAATCATATAGTGAAACCATTTCTTGTTAGATGGGTCTCTTGATATCCTCCGGAAAAGACAGTTATATCTTGTGGTTCACTCTAATATCGTGAACTTGAATCATGTGATGACACTTATTTCTAGTCATCCTTGTCTTGTGGTTTCCTCCCAACATGTATCCTAGATCTCAATCCACCATCTTATCTTGTAACCCTGGATCGTGCGATGGCCTCTAAGACATGTCTGTCACATCTTGTGATATCCTCTAGATATGTGATCCAATTATAAAAATCATTCCATGTATGTCATCACAGATCATGTGACAGCCTCCATGTCAATTCGGTTAAGTATTATGTCATTTTTTGGTCATATCTCCATGATATCGTGGCATGATCCAAGTATGAATGCCTAGATAATGTGATGTACTACAGGAAAAGTCAAAAAATTATAGTTATATCCCGTTGAAATTTCTACATAAAATCTAAGAACCCTCCGATATGGTTATCAAATATTATGTGATGGCCTCCAGGATAAGTCGTCCAAGTCCTGTGATGCCTTGCGAACAAGTCATCCTTGATCATGTGATGATTGTTAGACATGTAATTCAGAATATGTGATGTCTTCTAGGAATGTAAACTAGGATATTAATTTATAATTTGACATGTACTCAACATAACCAAACATTATTAGGCATGTCCCAAGATTTTAGAAATACAATTAAAGAATTTTTAAAAGATAATATATTATGTCAAGAAGAAAACATGCCAATTTCAATAAGGCATCCCATGAAATGACAAGATTGTCCAGTGCACATTCTATTAAAACAACAATGTGTATGCCACGATTAATTGAAAAAGGAAAACATAGGTTATTTCCATAACTAGTATATATAGGATTCCATTATATGGTCCAATCCCAAATAGTTATCCTATTGGGTGTTAGATCCCAATGACTTCAACATTTCATCCATTGGGACCTAATAATTACCATTGATTGCTCATTTTACCTCATCTATTATTTGATAGATAAGTCAACTGAACTATGATGACTCTAATTCCTACTATTATTATGAAATATAAGATGCATTCATAAGGCCTGAGATCCATATTAAACACCCACATGAATATACTAGCAATTATGTCCCATATATATATATATATATTTATATATATATATATATATCTGTGTGTGTGTGTGTTGTGAGGATGATAACATGAAATCTCATATTTCTCATAAATTGAAATCATCAAATTGTCTTGGGGATTTGAAATAGACATTAAAATCACATAATGTGTCTCTATCATACACGGAAACATCATTTAATATTCCACATTGTGTGGAATGGTATAACATTACCCCATATAAAGGGAATCAACATTGGGTCGAGTCCGAAGGCCATGAATGGTCAACGATGACTATGATTATTTCTATAATAATAATTTTTTCTGATACATTCGCTAGGGTGCACGCATCCATCTGCATGGGCACGACAGGCGTGACTTTTGATACCCCTCATTCTTTCTTTCCAAAGGCGAGAGACCTCCGCTCCTTATTCAGGGACGTCTGCTCCATGATCGAAATGGGATGATGGGATGTTAGTACCTCCTTCCATGGATTCCTCCTTGGAACTCATTACTTAGTTAGGGTCTCCATCATATATTTAATATGTTGTTTGTTAAATTCTTCCTAGTTCCATGTTTTGAATGATGCCAACTAATTACACTGCTTCTGTTAGGACATTCCAAAGGGTCTGGTCCGGGCAGCAAACATCAGTTGGGGGAGTAGTCAGGTCGAGGACTCATTAACGTGTCTGAAGGCTGAGGAATTGGTGTGTAGGTATTTTCTCCCTTATTATAGGGCTTCTCGAGGGCGGGGAAGCCCAAGGCATCCCACATTTAGCGCGAGAAATCATATTCCATAGGCATGTATCTGAGGTTTTCCTCAGCTTCCCATGTTTAAGGCAGGGTATGCTGCACGTTTAACATCCAGAGGAGATGGGTCGGGCTGATAAAAACACTAGCTGGAGTGGATCAGATTGAGGAACATCTCTTGAGGGAATACCGATATCGTAGCAAACCTGTGGGTGGCTACCTGAATGCTGTGGAGAGGAATGGGGTGGCGTGATCTCACCGGGATCTGGCGGCCCAGGTGAGAATCAGGATGGATGATGGAATGCTACATGAAGTGGAGGGGGTAATGAAATGGACCCATCATAGAGATGATGGTGGTGATGGGCTTGAGTCTCGATAAGACTTCCTACGTATCCCCGTGGTAGGGAGTCAAAGCCCACGTAGTTCAGGTTGGATGCGTGGGGCTTACAATCTAGGCTTCCCAAGGTGTTGGAAGAACCGACGTGAATACGGTCAGAATGACAAAGTGATGGTTGGATTGAACCTCGTGAGGCTTCCTACCTTCCATGCCTTAAAATGGATGAAAGACCACATAGTTCAGGTCGAGCACCAGAAAACCAGTGTGAAAGGGACCTTGGCCCAGTGGGTGGTGGGCTTGAACCTCGTGAGGCTTCCTACATACCATGCCTTGACATGGATCAAATTACACATAGTTCTAGAAAAGGGGATGTTATACTGACATGAAGGGGTGTCAGAACAACTGGATGGAAGGGTCACAACAGCTTACCACTAGATTGGGATGCAGTTTAACATCATGTGGGACAGGGGGCATGTCTGAGAACCGGCGTGAAGAAGGACCTTGGCTTAGGTGGATTGTGGGATTGAACCTCAGGAAGGCTTCCTACATCCATGCATTGACATGGATCAAAAACCACGTAGTTGAGGTGAAAATTGGGGCTTGTCACACCAACACAGAGACGGTCGGGGCTGATGATTTCTGGGCTGGAACCTCAGGGTGGCTTCTTATGTACCATTCCATGACATGGATCAAAGTCCTCGTAGTTTGAATTGAACTTCGGAGAACCGACGTGAACTAGGACCATTGTCCAATGGGTGGTGGGTTTGAACCTCGTGAGGCTTCTTACATACCATGCCTTGACATGGATCAAAGTCCATGTAGTTCGAGAGGGGGCATCATCGAACCGACATGAAGATGGACCTTGGTCCGATGGGTGACATGGCTTGAACCTTAGTGAGGCTTCCTACGTACGATGCCATGACATGTATCAAAGACCATGTAGTTTAGGTTATGGTTTTCGTCGGCAGACCGATGTGAAGGTGAACATGGGGGTCCACTGGTGGTGGGATTGAACCTCGAGAAGGTTTCCTACATACCATTCCTTGACATGGATCATACTCCTCATAGTTCGGGTATACAGTTGAATGTCATTCTGGATGGGGGCATGCCTTTTAACGTCATGCTGGAAGAGGGAATGCAGTTTAACGTCATGGTGGACGAGGGCATGCAGTTTAACGTCATGTTGGACGAGGGCATGCATTTTAATGTCATGTTGGAAGAGGGAATGCAGTTTAACATCATGTTGGATGATGGAATGCAGTTTAACATCATGTTGGACAAGGGCATGAAGTTTAACATTATGATGGACGAGGGAATCCAGTTTGACATCATGATGGACGAGGGCATTTCCATGGTCTATGCTTACTCTAATCCCATGTGAGTCGTGCTAGGTGTGAGAAAAAATCGGCAGTAGAGACCTGACGATCACGTCGCGAAGGGTGCGTCCGTGAGATGTGAAATGGGGCTTACGCATTAGGAGGCCCATGGTGCCGGGACATAATCCAGGATGGAGGCCCATGAGCAACAAACCATAGAGGGAGAAGTATTTGGGACCGAAGAAATGAGGTGACTCATTCCCTGTCCCACCCTCTACTGGCCCTAGCGGTGAGGAAGTACAGAGGTGCATGGATGCTACCATCTGAAAGATGGGTTAGGGGGGCATACACCAAGGTGTTTTCCATTACCCGTTGACAAACACCACTCCCAGATGGAGGATATCATCCCTTGTGGGAACCAGGGGGCGTAATGAATGTCGGAGCCAGGGGGACCCTACGTACGAGGCACAGGGTCGGGTCACATTTTAAAGTCATGAATTGAGGACGAGGTGCTAGACAGTTTAACGTCCTGTAGCTCAGACGAGGTGGGTTTACTACACACCCCCAGAACATACATAACTGGTACCCTCTACCCTTTGGGGAAGGGAAGGCCTCAGCATGGTCGTGTATAAGGGGTGTCACAGTGCGAACCATCAAGGGGTCCAAGTTATCATGGCTATGCGAAGAAGTAATATCCATTAGCGTGCCTATGCGATGAAGCATTAGGTGAAGCAGCGCTACGGGTGGTGTTATCCAGGGGACATTGAAATCACATCATGCAAACCTGGAGGGTAATACGGGAAGATGAATTTCCAAGTAGAGGAGTCTACAGGCAGGGGCCTTTCGGAGCTTGGTTGCTTTGCATAGTGGAGAGCACTTGTGAAGGGGTGTGCATCGGGAAGTGGAGTTCCTTGGCCTTATCATGGGGTAGAGGTGAGAATGGTAGGTTCTTCATGATGTGGAAGGGTGTTCACGGACCACTGCCTCACAAAGTAGATGTGCCTCGCAACTCAAGGTGTTGTCAAGTAGTGTGCTCTGTGAAGTATAGTGACCCTACCTGGGCATGTTGATCAGGTGTACATGATGGGTGTTTTGCGAAGCATAAATGCTCTGCGACTCCCCGGGTCCCCTTGGGGATCCCCTGCCTTCGTGATTTCCCTTAGGCTTCGCGAAGGTTATCCCTCTCGGAAGAGGAGCTCAAAACGTGACAGGATGAAGGCCTCTCGCGAAGCAAAAATACCACTATGAGCTCATGATTCCCAAAGCGAATAGTGCATCGTGATTTTCGAGTTGAGAATTTGAAAGGTCGGATTGTCTATGCTGAGAGCTCAGGGGGGAGCATGGTATTTATAGGCAAGAGACCCCGCGAAGCAGAGCTCACGCTACGCAAAGGGGGGCTACAGTTGCTTCGCGGCAAATCGCGAACGTCAACTAGATTCACGGAGCGGTGTCACCTCCACTACTTCACGGCAGGTTTGAAAATGTCAAGGAGTTCGCGGAGGGTTACCGCCTCCTCTGCTTCGCAGCTGTTCGCGAATGTCAGGGCGTTCACGGAGCGTTACCGCCTCCTCCGCTTCGCGGCGGGTCGGAAACCTCAACCGGCATCGTGGAGCATTAACACCACCTCCGCTTCGTGGCAGGTCATGAACTCCAGGGAGTTTGCGGAGCATTACCACCTCCTCCGCTTTTTGGTGGCCACGTAGCTTGGGGGTCCTCCGCATAGGGGCATCACGAGGCAGGGCTCGGGGCCTCTTTTTCCTCTCTCCTTTCTTCGAATATTTTGGTGCCAAAAAATGCCCCCCCTCAGACATGGATCCGCGGAGGGACAAATGGTCGAATTATGAGGGAAATCGCCAAATTTATCAGTTGTTCGTGTGGATGTCTCACGAAGAATGCACGTGATGCATGTAGGGGCTGAGTGGTTTGGACGCGCCGCGAAGCTCTGTTCAGGCTGGACGCGCTGCGAAGCTCCGAGGGTCGCCGCTTATGAATAGGGGGATGACCACTCTTTTTTCCTTTCCCTTCTCCGTGCCTTTGTCATTTGTGCTCTCGATACGCAAATCTCCCCGTCCTCCACGTCTGCTCTCCGAGAATCGAGTTTCGCAGCGAACCGTGAGTCTCCAAATCTACGACCACGCCAAGTGAATGCCGACTTGTGACCCGAGGCCAGGCTCCGCGTCTTGGCTTTCGGAACGAACTTTGCAAAATAGCTCTGCGAGTGATCTTCATGACCCGACCTAAAATTTTTCCATGTTCTGAAACCCAATGGCCCGTCAAGAAGCTGCACTGGGGGTTCTCGCAGATGTCACCCAGAGGGTTGAGATAGCGATCTTTCTGGGCCTGGGGGACATGGTCTGAAGCCACTCAGACAATAATTCATTGATAGAACTACTATTAGAGAGCCAAAAGAACTATTTGTTCTACAAGAATCTGCCCTTGTATGGCTTTAGGATGAGGGATGATGTATTCATTCTAGAGGAGACCAGGGACGAACCAGCTTGCAGGTTCAGGAGCACGCGATTCCTTTGTCAATGGTCCAGGGCGGTCGATGGTCATGCGCGTGAGAACATCATACCTATCACTGCTAACTATTTGTACAACCATATGAACAACATCGATGGGAATCCACTAAAACCGAAGACATCCCCTCCCATGTACCACAACATATTGAAGGCCGCTTTGTGGGATTCGAAGAAAGGGTGGTCCGATGAGTGGGACCTACACCAGGGTGGAAAATTCCCCAATGACTGGGCATGGGACTACTGGGTAGGTGCCTCATGCGATGAGTTTGGGGCCGAGATAAGGAGAGTGGGATTTTATAAGGCTGTATGGTCCTCGCAATTCCACATTTATCAACCGAAAGAGATGATGCCGGATCTGCTGAGCTGATAGTCGTCTAGGACCAGCACTTTTCACCAGCAACATGGGGAGGTTCGCATCAGTCTGTGGGATGTCCAATATTTTTCAGGGGTCCCAGTCTTGGGGGCCATGTATGATGAGTTCTTCCATGTCATGAGCACGTGGGAGGATCCAAAGAAGATTTCGTGGATGGCGCTGACACTGATGGCACTGGTCCCCGAAGAGGACAAGGAGGCAGTGAGAGATGTCCACATTAAGAAGTGGTTAAGCGGTTCTTGAACTTCCTGGAGGATCGAGAGTTCCCTCCGAGGCATGAAGGGGGATCAACGAGGAAAGAAGCATTCATATTGGTAGCTATTGGAGGACAACCAATGGTAGACATGGGGTTTCAGTGTCAGCACTGAACAACAGCCGATAGTCAGGCTAGCGGCGTTCATCAAGGCCCTTATCTGCGGTTGGATCCCACCAGTGAGAGATATCAACATGGGGACAGGATGTTGTGGAAAATTAGCAAGGGCAAGAAGTTGCCGAGGATATGAGGGCCCTTAAACCATCTATATGGGTGGATCGCGGTGCACATCCAGGGGGTTTACGAGTACCCAAACCCCATTCCGCTACCAGATTCGACCTTCCACCCCTCCATTTTGAATGATGCCGGGAGCTTCCCAGTCAAACTAACCGTACCGATGGTGCTGAACTGGGTGTCGAAGGAGGACGAGTTTAACTACCACCCATTTCCATTGCAGATGGGGGTACTCACCAACTACGGTCAGGGAACCGAAGAGCGTTGGGCTTATCTCCATTCCATTTTAGGTGGAGTTCTGGTGGCATAGGTGGACCGTGAGATGCTCTGCGAGCTGTACACCCCGCACCGCTTCCTGAGGCAATTCTGTTGCCTACAGCGGCTGACCCCACAGGTCTACTGGGTTGTGCTACATGAGGAGCACATATGTGTGATTAGGAAACTGTGGCTCATTTTTACACGGGCAGACGAGAAAATGCGAATTTCCTTACCTCCGTCCACTACTGCCTTTGGAATGGTGAAGGAGTATGCCATTAGTTGGGAGGAAACTTATCCGGGGGAAATGCTGAAGTAGACGACCATTCGGGCTGGTGACGGCAGGCCTCCCCTACCCTGAGGTCGGGGTCGGTGGATATAAAGGGCCTCTCATGATGGCGGGTCTGCCGTAGTGGCGAGACATGCACCAGCCGAGGATGAAACAGCAGGGGAGGATCCAACAGTGATAGTGGAACCGGTGGTTCCGGAAGATCAGAGCCATCCAGAGGGGAAACCACCAAGGGTATTCCGCAGGATATCTACTCATGATTCGGGGAAGCCGCTGTGCCATATCGACATGCCATAGGATGTTGTTTTCCCAGAGGCCTGGGACATTTGGGACGTCAACCGGCAATTCTTCAGCCCACCCAAGATCTGGGGACACCTGAACTATCTCAGGATTGTTTTACCGGGTATGGTCCCTATTCGGGCCGGTTTCACGGTGTCACCAGTTGAGGTGGATTAATATATATATGAGCTGGAGGACTTTGTCCACAATGGTGGTTCCCCACATCCAATGACAGATCGGTTAAGGGTACTGCTGGATCGGACGGTTCCCCAACACATGTCGGCCACCGAACTGATAGAACGCTTTCCCTTAGTGGAGGAATCAGACGAATACATTGAGGAAAACGAGGTCATCAGAGGGATCCCATTTGAGGAAGGAAAAGTTGGTGATCAAGACTCATATCGTGATGATTTCACAGAGACTCTTGAGGTAACATCCCAAGTTTCTTCTCTCGGGGTCTACTATCGGGTGATCATGGATTTCTTACCAACATCTGAACCGTGCAAAAGGAGCTTGTATGTAGACCTCACTCTACCCCCTTTGTGGGTGAAGATGCAGGATCTTTGGAACATGCGCATGCGGCTGCATCCAGTTCGGTGTCTGGTGGGGCACCCGAGGTGGATCTTCTATAATCTTCTGGCCTTATGATAATATATGGAGGGCCACACCTCGAGGTCACATCATCATCAACATTGGAGCAGCACCAGGAGTTCGATCTCCATAATTCTTATTCAGTGAATTCACTGTTATCATACATAGATCATGCCAACTAACATCCATGCCCTTCCCTGTCGCGTACAGTTCTACGACTAGCATGGGCCGCTGCAGCAAGACTGGTTGAGATGTCTGGCGGCATCCCTCCTAGGGGCATGCCGGTGATCATGGAGATAGTCACCCAGCCTACCTGAGATGAAACACTCCCTATCATCTGTGGGACCACCATCAGGATTGTGCCTGAGGTTATTGAGGTAGAGTCTGACGATAAGGATCGACCGGCCGACCCATGTCCCGCAATGCCTACGTCGGAACCAGATGTCGTGCCAGATTCAACTCTAGATGCAGATCCTCTTGAAGATTTCTTGTGGTCGTATCCCACATACGAGCTTTCCAATCGCGTGGACTAGGATGAAACGGCCTCCGATGAAGAGGAAAACAAAATATTCTACCACTGATTGTGGAAGAATATCAGGCGCTTTATCAATGAAACCCCTCACGCTCTATGGATGAATGAAATGGACAGACTTCACTCGCGGTTGTGCGAACTGTGTGCTGGGGGTGTAGATGCCCAGTGTCCTCATATGCTAATCCGAGATCTCATAGAAGAGAAGATCTGGGAGTATGATTGCGGGCTTAGCATGGGCTGACTGTAAAGGAAGGAGATGAATATCAAGAAGCTCCAGGAGTCTGAAAATGAGGTCCAGCAGCTGTAGGCCCAGGCGGATGAACACTCTGCTACTCTCAACGCGCAATCAGAGCTCGTCTTGTGGGTGAAGGCCAAGCTGGAAGAGGCCAAAGAGGGCTTGAAGCGTGTTTCTGGGGTGATGGCCGTCATTCAGGCTAACATAGAGAGGGCCCGAGCAGAGGATAATGAACTGCACCCCATCGCTATTGAGGCAGAGCAGGAGCTAAGTCGGCGGCAGTAATTACTAAACACCAAAAGTCAAAGGGTGGCGGAGCTGCAATGCTCCTTTGACATGGTAAATCCTTCCATGGGGGGATTTGACCCCCAATAACTCTAATTTTTACAATCCCTTTAATCGTACTTTCATGATTTGATTGATTGGTTCTTTTATCTCTCTCTCTATTGAATGTCATAGCATGCATGAGTTCCACTATTTTCACTGGTTCATTGCATCCTTACGATGTTTGAAGAACATGCAGTGACAATTCAGTAAGCTCATGTGGGTCGGGCCCTTTGTGAGAAACAAGAGATAGTCGCATCATCGTCCCATCCAAACATAGGACTGTAAACCAAGCATCGGACATCTAGGGTTTGGATAACTGGTTCGGATTTCCTAGAAATAGGAGAGACTTGACTGGAGAAAAAAGTTCTCAGAACATCCAAATTACCATTTTTTCAGTGTGGTCTTGTGTGTGAACAGCGCAATGCCCGGGGCGCTGAAATCGGTTCGAATGGATGGGAATGGGAAGCGTGAATCACGATACCCAAAATTCGAAACATTGTGTGGGTGGAGTGACAATAAAGGACAACTGTAAGTCGTGGCAGAAAAAATGGTGTCCTTACTGCATTAGCCTGAAATGGGGACAACAAATGAGGGACGACCATTGACCATGTTTTCAACACGGGGCCTAGCTCAAATATCATCAATCAGTATTTCGGGGTGTTGTCCTAGGATAGGAGGAGGACCATAGGTTAGGCATCCATACTGTTAGAGGGTCCCTCCAAACATGACCAGTCATCCAGAATGTTGTCCTAGGATAGGAGGTGGACCATAGGTCGAGCATCCATACTGTTAAGGGGTTCCTCAAGACATGAAATAGGATGAGAGTCCGAATAAGGGGAACATGAAGCGCGGGATGTGGAGTGATGGTTTTTTTGAACAAAATCTAAAACTCCTGAAATTACTCCACCAAGGTGGGAGCGTGCTAGATGGGCGCATCGGTTTGATCATGGATCATTCCTTCTTTCAGACAGGACCTCTGGGGCGAGAGAGCTATCTCTTCCCAATGTCATCGTGGGGCATCCTGAACATGTTCAGGGTAGAGATATAGCTATACAGTTCCCAACGAGGGGTCCATCCAGGGGGCCAGAAAGGGAAATAACTAGTTTTATAACTCCTAGGTGCTAGACCCTAGGGAAAATACTCGAGTGACCCTACGTATCCCATGAGGATGGGAATCAAGCCACATGTAGTTCTAGAGGAATAGTTTAACTTCATGGTGGTTGATGAGGAGCCTGGTTGCACCAGTACACATCCTACACGAACTAATAAGCCCACGTGAGTCATGCTCGATGTGGGAAACAGGAAGTAATGGTGAACTTTCCTGACATAATAAGGGGCATGTTAGGGCGAAGGGACGCTTGGTGAACACAGGCCTAATAATGTTAACACATCCGTGTGGCACTCCTAGATGTGCAAAGAGGTAGAGCCGAGTATGTTGGAATTACACTTGAACATAAGAAAGTGGAAAATTTTTGAATCATGAAGCTCGAAATTTGGATCACAATGATGGGGGCATGAAGAGTTAGGATAATTGTTAACCATGGCCGAAATTCAGCATTGGTATTGTATTAGCCTGGAATGGATACAGACAAATGACGGTCGATTGTTGACCATGTTCGAAACATGGGACCTCTCACAAATGTCATCTGAGATCTTTTGGGATGTTAGCTCGAAACGATTGGAGAGAACAGAAGTCCAACACCAATGGAGAGATCTTAATCCTACCATCCATGTCGTCAAAGGGTCCTTTTGGATGTGGGAGAGGATGAGAATCCAAATAGCGAGCACATGAAGCTTGGACATGGGACGAGGGGATGTCCCCGTGAAAATTCCACACTCTGGGATTTTTTTAAAACATGTCTGAATACTTTAATGAGACATATTAGATAGTGGTATTAGAGTCCCTTCCCATAGGTAGATCTAAGTTTAGGTTCATATAATTCGTACCATGGATGGGAAGAAACACACAAGGCACGTGGTAGGTAATTAGAAAAAACCCAACGTGAATGGGAACCTGGGATGCGTACGGTGCGGTGAACAACCCGACGTAGATGAGGAGATAATCTAATACCACATCGCACAACCCCCTTGGGAGATTTTTTATGTCAAGGGACTAAAAATGAGATTTGATATGGGCCTTAGTCAAAGTGAAAAGGTGTTCCTACGTACCCCATTAAGATGGAGATCAAGCTGCATGTAGTTCTTGAAATGGTCTTAGTTTAGGGTCGTAGAACTCGGAACATTGGAGTAAGGAGAGAAGGTACACATGGTAAGGTGGTTACAAAACCCAATGTGAATGAGGAAATAATCCCTACTTACCGTGTGTTCTCTGGGGAAGTGCTCGAGTCGAGGGACCGAACAAGAAAGGTAGGCTGGGCCCGAGGGGAAGTGCCCGAGTGCTCCAATGTATCTCATTAGGATAAAAATCAATCCATACATAGTTATCGGATGTGGAAAAACATGTTAATGTACCAGTGCAATGGATGAAATGGGGGGCACTGGTTTATCCCTCACACCAAGAGAAGATGTAGTTTATAGATATTGTTTGTCCTTTAAGGTGAGTGGTTTTTTTGTGAAGCGACGGGCCAAGTGTAGCAAGCCCTGGTGTCACCACAAGAATCAAGACATAGTAGGAATTGAAAAATTGTATGCTGCGTGATCAATACCCAACATGATGTCCTATTTGACGAGGTCATCACAATGCAGTGTCATTTTTCGTCGGGCAGCCAGGATGATATAGTCACAGTTTAGGGTCGTGTCATCGGACCAAGCATGCATTTTAATGTCTTGCAACGCAGACGTAGCAGAGACGATTCTAGGTGGAGAATGTGTACGGTTCCATGAAACATAATCGACGTGAATGGGGACATAATCCCACATCACACCATACACAATTCTGAGGGAGGAACCTCAAGCCGAGGGGCCAACATAGAGGTGAGAAATGAAGTGGAAGAGACTTGCTCCCAAATGTGATGGACCCGAAAACGTGACGTTCGGGCGGTCCTACGTATCCCATAAGGATTGGAATCAGGCTGGATGTAGTTATTGAGGAGATCATAGTATATGGTCTTAGATCATGGATTGTGGGAGCCCCGAAGGACGCCGTATTACAGCTTTGTCCCCCTGATTTGAAAAGCTTCATTGAGGGGTAGCACCAAAAGTGTTGAGATTCAACCTGTACATGATGGGGTGGAACATAATGTGAATCATGCAACCAACATTCGAGGACATAAGGGGCTGGCGTGACGAAAAAGGGTTACTACTGAATCTGGTGGAAAAGAAACATCTATATCACATTATCTGGAAATGGGAACAAAAAACGAGCATTGGGCACTGACCATATGCGCACTGCGGGATTTGTATCAAATTGTTTCCCCAAACCCTCAGGGGAATTTTCCCGTAATGGTAGGAGATCCCTTGGTCATTGTATCTAGGCCGTTCTTGGGGGTCCCTCTGAGTGTGAAATCTGATGAAAGCCCAAATGAAGGGGAACATGAAGCTTGAAAAGTGGAAGGAACTTGACCATGTTAAATCTGACACTCTTGGTCCTAGACCATAGTACTCTTAACACATGGGTGAACCACTACAAGGAGTTGTGGGACTCAACATGAGGGTGATTGAGAGATGGAGGGTTCCCGGGAAAATGAGGGCATAGTTCCAAAACCCCTGTATCATAGCCATATATCCCCCTCATAGAGAGGGACAAGCCATGGGGCCTCGGTGACCAGAAGATCGGGAGATCTCTAATAAATGGGGTTGGGCCCGAAGTCAGACATTCGTGTGGTCCTACGTATCGCATGAGGATGGGAATCAACCTGAACGTAGTTTGTGAGGGTGCCTTGTAATGTCGTGCGGAACATGAAAGTGGAGGGCTAATTCATAGAATGGGGTGCATGTGGTGCGGCTATTGAAAGCTCGGCGTAAAGGAGGACATGATCCCACATCCCACCACCCAGTCCTATATTCAGGGTCTCGAAGGCAGGATAAAGAGACAAACTAGCTAACTCAAGATGGGCCCAAAGACAGGAGGTATGGGCCTTCCTGAATATCCCATGAGGATGTGAATCAAGATGGATGTAGTTCTTAGAAGATCATAGTTTATGGTCTTAGATCATGGACCATGAATAGATGCCAACTTTCCATGTAAGTGCAGACCTCGACCAGATCCCTATGCCCACATGAGTTAATCTCAGTGTGTAAAAAAAGGAGGATGATCTTTATTAAAATACTCGGAGCGTCCATTAAAGGGAAGTCGGTGAAGAGCCCCGAAGGACGCCATTAAAACAACTTTGTTCCCCTAACGTGCAGATGCGCACTGAGGAATAGTATCAAGGGTTTCGAATCTCTACTTTGACATGATGAGGATGGAGACGTATGTGAATCATGTAACAGACATTTTGGGCTTAATGGGATTGGCGTGGTGATGGAGGATAACTGATAACTGTGGAAGAAAAATAGTCTCTATACCGCGTTAGCCTGAAGTAGGAATAACAAACGAGCATCGACCACTGACCATATTTTCAATGCATGTTTTTATATATTTTTTGTCTGAATCCCTCAGGGGTGTTTCCCTGTAATGGTATGAGAGCCCATTAGTGTTGTATCTAGGCTGTTCTTGGGGGTCCCTCTGGGTGGGGAAGGTGATGATAGCCCAAATGAAGGGAAGCACAAAGCCTGAAAAGAGGAAGAAACCGTGTCTGAGCAGAGTCCGACATTCCAGGTGATAATTTAGAGTACCCTTGGGCATTATTGGCGAACCACTGTAAAGGGTCGGCAAGACGGCTCAGGAGGGAGAGGTACATGGTGCGGTCATAATGAGGACATAATCCCATATCACGCCATATACTCCCCTCGTGGAGGAAGGGTAGGCCAAGGGGCCAAGGTGGGATGATGATTTCTAAATGATGGGGCTGGACCCAAAACCAGGACGTTCTGGTGGTCCTACGTATTCCATGAGGATGGGAATCAAGCCACACGTAGTTCTCACGATGCAGTTTAACGTCATGCTGGACGAGGAGGGGAGTAGGATACCCCGAAACAAGGGAGGTGTATGGGATGACGAAAAAACTAACTTGAATGTGGACACAATCCCTCACCACACTGTACAATCTGGGTATGAACATGGGCTTGGAACCTAAAAGACCAAGAGGCCTGAGGACGGGCCTCGGTAAAGGAATGCGTACAGCATGGCAAGTAACCTGATGTGAATGAGGACATAATCATGCACCACGTTGTACACTCCCTATAAAAGAATCGAGGTCGTGTGCGAGACCGTTGGAACAACCCAATGGGATGTTTATCGCTTCAGGATGGGGCAGAATGAATCATTGCACTCGATGTTTAGGACATCTTGGGGTGGACATGAAGATCTGGGACACTGTTGACCATGTTCGAAACACATCATACCTATGTTAACCTGATATGGAAGAAAAAAATGAGCATCGACCACTGACCATGTTCTAAACGCAGGACTTGTATCAGCTTGTTGCTCGAAATCCTCAATTGCGATGGCCAAAAGTGGTAAAAGGGACCTTAGGCCGAGCATCCATACCCTTCAGTGGCCCTTCCGGATGGGGAATGTGATGGAGTCCCATTCATGGAGTGGGTGAAGCATATTTATACCCATATATGATAGAGGAAAACATCTCCATGGAGTGGGACGTACAGCCGGGTCGAGGCTTGCTCGACGTAATTTGGGGGAAAAGTGTGCACCCTACCATACATCTTGACCCGAGGTGAAGATTTTAGCTTTTGGGCTGGGCCAATGGTCAAAGTGTCTGGGAATTAATACGTATCCCATAAGGATGGGAATCAAGTCATACGTAGTTCTTGAAGGCCATGATGTTTAAAATCATGCAGTGATGATGTGGGAGGATAGATGAATGGGAGTGGGCACATAGTGCGACATTTATAATCCTTGTATGAGAGGGGCTAAGGAAGCCTACTCCTCATCAAGCAAGGACCCTCTAAGGAAACTATACCCAGGGGGAAGTCAAAGAGAATAGCTCTGGGCTGGGCTCTAGACGTGACATCTGAGCATTCCTACGTATCCCATTAGGATGGGAATCAAACCATATGTAGTTTAGAAGAACAGTTTAACGTCATGCAGGAAGAAATGCATCTCATCTTGGGACATGTATGGTACGGAGGGTAACCCGACATGAGTGAGGACATAATCCAACACCACACCGTACAATACCTTAAGAGAGCCTGAGTCATTTGAGGACAAGGGGCCTGAGGCTGGGCCTCGATCAGGAAGGCCTGACCAACATGCATTTTAATGTCATATAGTAAGGACGAGGGAGATCTTAGTTTAAGGTCACAGAGCTCGGACCATTTTTCAGTTTATTTTCATGTAGGAAAATACTGAGAAGGTTAATTTCATATCGGACGATGATTTAGCTTCACGTCATGCTGGACGATGATGTTGTTTAAGGTCACGTGGGATTGGGTGCAGTTTAAGGTCATGTGGGATCATACAGTTTATGGTCATGCAGGACCATAATGTGTACTCTAATGTCATGATGGAAGAAGATGAGAAGTTTAATGTCATACAGGACAGTGGTGCATTTTAAGGTCATGCAGGACCCTAATGTGCAGTTTAGGGTCATGCATGACCGCACAGTTTAAGTTCGTGCATGACCATGGGGCTTAGGCAAAGTATTACATGAGGAAGTTGGAAATGGTGGGAGGAGTTATGCGCTCACCATCCATGGTCGCCAAGGAGTATGCTCCATTGGGGTAGACTTAATGAATGACATAAGGTCCTTCCCATTTGGGCTCCAACTTGGGTGGTTTCTTGCCCGGGATCATTGGAACTCAGAGGGCCAACACCCGGTCACCATGAAGAAAATAGTGAAGGTGAACCCTCTTGTTGAATGCTCTGGCGAACATATTCTAATGACTTTCTAGATTGTGTAGGGCACGAACCCTGTTCTCGTCCAGTGCTTCCAATTCAGCTAGATGGATTTCAGCCACCTTATCTGGCACCTGCTGGTCATAGACTGCATTGCATAACGATGGCAGCTAGATCTCGATGAGAAGGACAGCCTCGGCCCCATAAACCAGGGAATATGGGGTCACTTGGTTGGAATTGCGAGTCGTCATCCGAAAATCCTAGAGGGCATTGGGGAGTTTGTCTGACCATCTTTTCATGTTATGAACAACCAATTTATGCAGAATGTTAGAAATGGTTTTGTTGAATGCCTCGATCTTCCCAACTTCCATCATATGATAGCAAGAGGTATGGTTTGAATGGATATTGAACTTTGCGTACAATTTTTTCAACTCAGCTGCTTGGAAGTTGGTGCCATTATCGGTGAGGACAACATTAGGGACTTCAAACTAGTGGTTGATATTAGAACTCATGAAGTCAACGATGGAATGGGCCTTAACCTCTTTGAGTGGAATTGCTGTCGTCCACTTGGAGATGAAATCCGTAGCAGTCAGGATGAACCTACACTGCCAAGCTTTCATCGGTGGATATGGTCCCAAGACATTGAGTCCCCATACCGCAAATGGACAATATTACTTTTTGGAGTGGAGAGGCTTTGGCATCCATTGTAAGAAGTTAGCATAAATGTGGCATGCATGGAATCTCTTGGAAAAATCGATACAATCATGGATCATAGAGGGCCAGAAGTAACCCAACCTGTAGATCTGATGGGAAAGCTTGGGCCCAGCCTAGTGGGAACAATAGGAACCGTCATGAACCTCTTGAATGACCTGAGAGATATTGACTCCTTGAATACAATGGAGGATAACACCATTTATGACCTACTTTTAGAGGATCCGCTCATCACTAGGACCACTCTAGAGAGTAAATTGCAGTGGGTGGCGTTGGTAGTGGCCTCAACCACTGCATCTGATGAACCTGGGAGCCCAAACGTAGAAGGTCTGGCAGTAAGGTGGCTTAACCATAGGACTTCGTTATCCTCTGGGGTGATGGGGGTGATGAATCTCTGGTGTGCCACATGTATGGTCAAATCATCTTGCTCTGGTTCTGCGAGAGATGCAGCTAAGCCGACCAAAGCGTCTGCTCGACCGTTCTGTGACCAAGGGACATGGGTATCCTCTAGTCAAGAATGGAACTAGGCCATTAGATAGACAGTGCACTCAAACAATGGCACAAGCTCTGGCTTCCTAACAACATAGTCTCCATTGACCTACTTGTTGACTAGTTCGGATTCCCCTTCAACATGTAGATGGGCACATCGATCTCAAGGTCCAGCTCGAGGCTGGTGATGAGAGCCTAATACTCTGCCTTATTGTTGGTGCAACCATCTGACAATAGGTATGAGTATGGCAGAACATCTTGCGTGTGGGTGATGAAGATGATACCCAGACCCACTCTGTTGAGATTATGATCGTTGAGTCTCCTACCAGTGGGGATTTGGGAGGCACCATCTAAGTGCCTTTTCCAGCATGTGATAGCATGATTGACTGAGAGGATTGCCTCATAATGAAAATCTAGGTTCAGGGATTGATCCACGGAGGTTGGAAGGGCAGCTAGGAAGTCATCCAATTCGTGTCCTTTGATGTCCTTCCAAGGCACAAACCTGATGTCAAACTACTGGAGGATCACCGCCCACCACTCTAGTGGGACATACAACATAGGGGCGGTTCAGGATGCACTTCAGTGGGTCTACCCAAGAGACCAATTGTACCTCATGGTGCTGCAGGTATTGCCACAATTTCAGTACGGAGAACACGAGCGCAAGGAATCTATTTTCGATGGGGGAGTATTTGGACTCCGTATTGAGGAGCATGTTGCTGAGATAGTAGAGGTTGTTCTCAATTCCCTAATTGTTCTTTTGGGCAAGAAGTGGGCTGAGGGACCATTCCAGTGCGGTCACGTAAAGGACCGGCGACTTTCCGTAGATGGGTGGCATCATGACTGGAGGTTGGAGCAGATACTGCATTATTTCCACGAAGGCGGTCTAACACACTTCATCCCATTCATAGGTGGAGCCTTTCTTCATGAGTCGGGAAAAGGGATTACACATGCTGTCCAGATTTGAAATGAATCAGATTATGTAGTCTAAGTGGCCATGGAGACATCGATGCTCCCAAATATTGCTTTGGGTAGGCATTTTGCTGATCGCCTTGATCTTCTCTGGGTTGATCTCGATGCCTTGGTCTCTGAAAAAAAAATCCCAGAAACTTCCCGGAGGTAACCCCAAAGGAACACATTAATAGGTTCATCTTCAGGTGGCTGGAATGGAGGAAGTCAAACACTTTCTCAAGGTCTTTGAGATGGTCTTGGAGTTGGTGAGATTTGACCACTAGATCATCCACGTAGAATTCCACCAGTGTCCCGAGAATCAGATTGAATATGCGATGCATGACCCGCTGATATGTGGCACCTTCATTTTTCAGGCCTGAAGGGCGTAACCTGGTAACAAAAATTACCTTGGGGAGTCCTGAAGCCAATGGAATCTTCTTCCTCAGGGGTCATCCAGATATGGTTGTACTTGGAATACCCATCCATGATGGAGAGGGAATAGAACCCGGTCATGGAACCAATCAACAACTTTGACACTGGGAGGGGAAAATCATCCTTCGGATAGTGGCAGTTGAGATCGCAGAAGTCGATGCAGACTCTGATATTCCTGTTCATCTTTTTAACTGGCACAATGTTGGAAAGCCACCTGGGGTACTAAACATCATTGAAAAAGTTGGATTTTATGAGCTTATCAACATAGGCCTCAACCATGGAACCGTGATAAGGGTGCATCTTTCTGGGAGGTTGTTTGAACCTGCGATGGTTTGTCGGGTGACCAAGGTGGTGGATGGCAACCTGGGGATCTAGTCATGTCATCTCATCGTAACTATAGGAAAACACGTCACGATGCTATTTGAGAAAGCCCAAATAATGTTACTGCTCCTTGAGTGGCAGACCGGAACTAATCAATGTTGGTGTCGTGTCTTCCTTGCTACTAAGGATCACCTGTACCAGTTCATCGATCGTGGTAGAGACGCCTTCTTCAAAGGCAGGGGAGCATCCTCCAGATCCTCATCACCTCCTGTGGAGGGATCTTCAACGAGGGGGGGG
Organism: Viscum album; assembly: GCA_963277665.1. Lineage (NCBI taxonomy): Eukaryota > Viridiplantae > Streptophyta > Magnoliopsida > Santalales > Viscaceae > Viscum > Viscum album. Next base: position 1,220,601,461 of record OY728159.1, read on the forward strand.
GGGGGGTCGTTTTTGAGCCACCAGGCTCTAATGGGGGGATGGTGTCGTCCTGAGTTGAAGAGGTCATTACATCAGGAGACTCATGCAACACTGAGACCGAGGCGATGAAGGTAGTCGATCCCATCCCATCTGGCCTTCGGCCCAAGGGGCCATGCTTGATGGAATCAATGTAGTAGTGACGCATTGGCTTGAGGCGGTTGATACTGGCATGGCAGAAGAGACACGTATGATGTACCATCATTTCCATAAGCCTGACATCCTGATATTGTACATGTGTAGGAGGTTCCGGTATCACCTGAGCCTGGATGGTGTAGAAGTACGAGGTGATTTTCCACTATCTCTTGGACATTAGAATATGCCTTCCTCCTGTACCTGAAACAACAAAACAATGCCCCATGTTGGGTGTCATGGCCTCCAACCGATGGATCAGGAAGATATAGGTGTCATCCAGACCTGATCAGGGATCACTTGTGACCGGGAATGGTTCATCCTCACATGACATAATTTTATTATCCTTGCTCTTGTAATAGCCAACGTCCAGTTAGCAGGCTTCACAAGAGGTGAAAAATGACAAATCTCCTTGGAGAATGCCTACTAAACCATTAAGGGAGTATTTGAGACATTGGTGATACGACAAAGGGACCGTTGCATGTAGATGGAGCCATGGCCTTCCCATAAATGCATTTTACACAGTGTCCTGGGAGACAAACATGATCTCGGTGCTGGCAATTAGGCCACCGAACAGGGTCTTCAAGCGAATCTTGCCAACCAGGGACTACTCAATCCTGTCATATCCATGGATTATGAGTTCAAAGGGAGTTAGATCATCCTCACACAAACCTATCATTCGAAGTGTCTATGTTGCAATTAGGTTAATCACAGAACCAGTGTCAACAAGACAACAATGAACTTCCACGCCATTGAACTGGCCAGTGACGTACTGTGGGTGAATATTCCCATGTATGGGAGGGTATTCATATTCAGTGGATAATGAGATAACAACCTGGTATTCAACGTTCCCAATTTCCACAGTGTGGAAGGCTTCTGCAGCTGCTACCTCTATCTCAAATTAGAGGGGACTCCTTAGGGCCTAGGAAAGTGCCTCATGCATTTTAGATGACAGGAGAAGAGCCTCAAGGATATAAATCCTTGATCAAATGTGGGAATGGTGATTCATAACATCCTACTTCCATGCCAAATGAGAACCTATGCTTACAAGAGGTCGCTCTGCAATTGGAGGCACAGCGGGCCCTACCGGCTGGACCGGCGGCTGGCTGGTACTGAGTACATTTTGTTTCCTGCTAGTTGATGCGTGAAGAGTAGCTTCTAGATGAGGACCGAACACCTAATATTGGAATGTTTCTGGGAAATAATGTCCGAGCTATGGACGAGACAACTCTTCCTGATCTAGTAGCACAAACAACGGTGGAGGTAAATCTGAGGGAACTAGATGAGGTTGCGCGTGCTGAGCTCTGCACTGGGTCTGCTGTCTGGTTTCAGTAGCATGAATGACCTGACTGAAAGTGCCTTCTAACGCACCTCGATGACCCATGTGGTTGCGGTTCTGCTGATGTTGACGTCGGCTGGGGACGTTTGGGAGGCTTGCCTAGCGTTCCCCCTCGTTAAGAGTCATATAGGGATTTACCAGCTCTACAATATTAACCGAAGTGTACCCCTGACTGTCACTCGAAGATTCATCCACCACTGGGAGGATTCTAGGAGGAATCCCCATCTCAGGGAGTATGAAATCACCAAGATTGCGGGATGACAATGGCAGTGGTGGAGCACGTTGCATCTTCTTACGTCGTCGCTACTTTCCATTATTGGAAGAGGCCTGTTAAGATGATGACGCAGAGGTACTGGTCGCATCTTCTGAAGGCTTCGGTGGATTCAGGTGTGCCCAAATGATACCTTGGGTGCGAGCGATGGTTTTACAGGCCATCCAGTCATCGTACTTCTGGGACCCATGTCTAGGAACATGCTTCCACTTGCCTTCGTCATCGCTATCACATTCTAACCTTACGAAGACACCATCCTCTTGTGTCGGGGTCAGGCCCAGCCTGACTATGTTGTTGTCGACCTGGTTATGGAGCCAATATTTAAACACATAGAACCTCTTGAGGGTGTTCCCTAGGTTACGATGATAGGGGCAGTAGTATGGGTGATCGGTGAGATTCACCACTGACGGCCTTCTACACTTGGGTTAGCGCACAATACCCTACTCTAGGGCACTAAGAAAGTAACCGAGGACCTGATTATCATTGAACAAGTATGTCTGGTGCCTTCTTTTCAGATAGGGGGCTCTAGGAGCCTGGTATTTATGAGGGGACAAAGGGGATTGTCGAGGAGGCGGAGCCTAATTGTTCCGCTGAGGCAGTGGTGGCACATTGCGCGGGGGAACCTGTCGGTTCTGAGGCGGACACTGCTAGGCAGGAGGTTGTGCCTGAGGTGGAGGGCCTCTATAGGGTTGTGGACCCAGTGCCACTAGTATTAATTCTAGCTTCCTAGGGGATTCTATTTGGGCCACCGCGGCAGGCTCGGCTCTGGTGGCCCTCCTTGCTGGGATCACAGGGGGAAGGAGATGCGCCTGACTAGCCAGTTGCAGAGCTTCCTCGAGGCGTTGGGACTTATCTGAGAAGTCCCGGAACCCTCTGGGGTATTTCTGGGTGATCAAGTAAGGAACCAGTTCTGTTTTAACATTCCCTATGCACATCGTCAATAATTTATCTTGAGTCAGTGGCATGTCGAGGGAGTATGTAAGCCCCATCCACCGGGCGATGAAGTCTCAAAATCTCTCATCAGGCCTTTGTTTGCACTTGAAGAGGTCTGCAATCTGGTCTTTCGTGTGGTGGAGCTGGACTGATATAAGAACTACTGACAGAGATCCTCCCAGCCGGTCACTGATATGATGGGGAGCTAGCCGTACCGGATAAATGAAGGGCCCTCCAATGTCTGCACAAAACATCAGAGCATGGTGACTTCTTGCTGTGCCGGGGTCGCCAACATGGGGGCACACCTGGAGGAAATATGATCCAAGTGCTGCGGTGGGTACCATGTCCTGTTAAAGGGCGAGAAAGTGGGATTACCAAAACTTAGAGGTGTAGGCATATCATCCACCCACGCAGGATATGGATTTCCATCTGGTGGGACTGCCACCTTCCGCATTTACAACGCCTCGAGGCAAGCGATGAGTGCCACTATAGGAACATCTGGGTGGGGGTCCCTCTCTTGATGGGGATCCCAAACCACGAGTTCATTGACAAGATCTTTGAAATGGTAAATGGCTTCAATGGGTCAGGGTGGGGCTGGTGGAATGGCCCTTAGGGTGGTTTGGGGAACTTGGGATATATTCCTCATATTGCCTCACCGTTCAGGAGGGTTTAGCGAGATGTACCGCGCCCTCTTGCTATGAGTTTCGACTTCTGCCCTGCCTATGAGAGTAGCATGATCATGGTTTCCTGGAGGCATCTCGCTGGGGGGAGTTGTTCTTGCCCTTGCTGCCCTGGCATGGGATCACCATAGTCAGGTCGCCACTCTATAGCATGCTCGGCTACGAGTTCGTCGACCAGCCTCTTCTACTCATTAGGTTGCTGGTGCAACGCGACCTTCTTGGGGTCTTCGTCTATCTTCTGCACTGAGGCAGATGGGTCAGAGTGCTTGACAGTTCCGACATGTTCATTAACCTTACCAGAATTCCGACTGAGTACCATTGACTCGGTGGGTGCAGTGAGGCCAAGGAGGTTCCTCTACTGACAAGTAATCCTCCATGATGGGTCCTATTGTATCTGAATCTACAGATTATACACAAGAGGGGGGGTGAATTGTGTCTTTTGTAATTTTTCGATAACTCTTTCCTTGAACTAGATATGTCCTTTATAATTTATCAGATTTGATCATGTAGTGGAATAAGTAAAATCAAGAACACAAAGATGTATAGTGTTTAGGGGAACAGAAGGCCCCTAGTCTACTCCACCAACGCTCAACTCCTTGGGCTTGGTGAATTTCACTATCTGGTCCTCTTTTCCACAGACCGATTCACAACTGAGTATAGGAAGTTGACACCTTTACAATCCAAGGAAAAACATAGCCTTCTAGTTCAAACACGAACCTACACAGCTTAGAAGGAGAAGCTGGTTACTCATGAATAAAAAGAATTTCAGAAAGAAATTTTCTAGTTTATCTTCACAATTGCAACAGAATGCAATTGATAGCAGATGGATTGATGTTTCTAGAAATATTGATCTTCAAGACGAAGCAGTTCTAAGTTGATCCACTTGTAGTAGATATAGAGATATTTTTCACAACTTCAGCAGTAGTAGATCCATAGTATATATTCGATGTAGAACATGTGAATCTTCTATCGAGTTCCTCCTTCTTGAACAAACATAGATTTGACGCTCCTTTTGAATCCGCAGATCAACGTGAATAGTTGAAATCTCTGTTTTCCACCTTTTTCAATAATAGCTCAATCACCATACATACGTACCAGGAGTTTCCGAGAGAACATATATAATAATATGTTTCTCCTGCACATTTAGATCCATAAAAGTCTCCATCTGATTCGCGATATTGAAAAATTTGAAATTACAGAGAAGTCGTAACTTCCGTTAAGACTCGACATAAAAAGATCCTTTTAATTCGATCTTTAATCCATTAATAAAACGGATTTTAATTATTCAAAGTCTTACTTTAAAAACGAATTAAAATATGGCTTGAAATCCCCCCAGAAATCAGCTTACTAATCGCTGCACATAAATATCGTCGGTCAAAATTTATGACACCAAATGTAAGGTTGATGATGTGGACACAAAACGTAGGGTTAATATCATAGTCTTCAAACGTAAGGTTAACAACGTAAGGTTGAACACAAACATAGGGTTGAAAACATAAGGTTGAACACAAACGTAGGGTTGACAATCCATACTTTTTCTTAAACACTCAAACATACGGTAAAATATCTATACTTTTACTTGATCCATACTTTTCCAAGAACGTATGGTTGTATAAAAAAGTAAGGTTGATGAACCATACTTTTGAGAAACAAATGTAACTCTTAGAATAAACGTATCGTTCTCTTACCACACATTGCTGATAACCAAAACGTAAGGTTCCATCCTAATGTAAGGTTATCCTTCCATACATTGCTGAAAACGTATGTTTGTTTAACCATAATTTTCTCTTATCTCAAAAAGTATAAAAACTTTTCATCCTAACTCCACGTTTATCCATGTTTGGTATGAACAGTGATTCCAGAATGTTCTAAAACAGATTCCGTGCTATATTTATCTATGTAAGGTATGAACAGTGATTCCAGAATGCACTAAAGTAGATTCGGAATAAGTAATATATTCTCGTTTTTTGAAGAGTAAAATAAATTACAAAATTCCTGCAAAGTACTAAATAAAATTATTAGAAAATAACTAATGGTATTTATGAGCATCAAAATTACCATAAAGAGACAGAGAATTATTTTCAATAATCTCCCCCTTTAAATAACATTAACATGTATTGTTGAAAACAATACTTTTCTCAATATTCTCCCCCTTTTTTATGATCACAAATCCCATAAAATAATTAAAAATATTTAAACAAAATTAACTTTCAAAATAAGTTAGAATTTTTTAAATAAAAACATCCCCACCAAAAAGGTAATTATAAATCCAAATTTCTCATTTAATTCTCCCCCTAAATAAAATGTTGAAAATTTGATGTCGTGTTTATCCAAATTCTCCCCCATTTTTTGATATAAAAAAGAATGAAAAATCATGGATTTTAACACATTTAATATTGCAATGAACTATTAGTAAATGCCATTATGAACTGTTTATCAATAATTAAATCTGGAGTACTGGAATATAAAAAAACAAATAAAGAAACAAATAAACCATGAAGAAAATTTTCATTCAAAAACAGAAGTATATACATGAAAATGATATACACAGGAATAAAGGTTTGGGTAAGATATGAAATAGGTTCTATCTCCTCTGAATTGCAGACTTGATTTCCATAAACTATTCCCAAAGACTCTTCATCAATTAATCTCCAAGATTGATAATGATCTCTCTGTTATCTTTATTCATGTGAATATCCTAAATTAAATTAACTCTAAAAAATTCATTCATCCTTTCCTCATTTCAAAAAATATTGATAGATTCTCTGATAACTGATTTTACAGAATTCTGATCGATGGCTCACTAGATGTCATTTGATCCACTAAGATCATATGATTGTCTAGAAACACTAACAAAGGAGCACTATTACATTAAAGATCTTGTATCCTATCATTCATGTTTCTAACCGCAACTGTGATAGCCTAAAATCTTCTGATTAAAACAGGTGAATTACCTGATCCACTAACAACATTAATTGCAACTGATACAAATTGGTTCTCCATAAACAACTTCAGATACGATAAATCTGACTTCATAAACATTTCATATTTCAATTTTATAATAGCCGTCAGTATATCCTCTTTAAACATTTCATCTTCTTGCCTTGAAACTGTACACTCTTTTAGCTTTTGAAACTTCAAATGTTCTAAGTCTAAGGAATTTCTCAGAGAAACATTCTCAGATTCCAACTGAGATACCTTTTTGTACAGTTCTTCAAATTCTTCTTTCCTGGAATCCGATGCACCCTATACATGATTCACAGTCCCAGGTTGATGTATCAGTACCAATGGAAATGATTCAACATCATATTTTTCTTTTTCTATGTCCACAGAAGTGTCCACAGATTTTTCCTTAGAATTTTCAAACTCCCCCACAGAAAAATCTTCTTGATGTACCTCTGTTTGAGCTTTAGAAGAATTCTCATTACATTCATCTGTATCTTTGTCTGCCACTGGAATTTCAAGAACAATATTTTCATTAGTTTCCTGAGGTCTGACCACTTCTTCACCAGACACTGCCTCCATCTCTTGTTCCTGTTGAAGTGCAACTTCAACATCATCTATAATTGGTTCCTAATTCTCCCTTTGAGCTTCTTCTGGAACTCCTGATCTCTCTACTGGTGTTATTCATTTAGTAACATCTTCTATGGTCATATCAACAATAGATTCCCTTACAAACGAATAAGAAAATAAAGCTTCTATGGTTGTTTCCAATGCAAGGGAACTGACTTCATCATTTACTAGACTTTTTCATTTTGATTGAAGTCCCTCATGACTTCTGTCTTCCTCAACATCTTCCACTTCAAAGCAAATCCTTCTTGCTACATTGCTGACTCTGGATTCAGCTTGTCCCTCCTTGGACTTAGCAGGTTGAGACTGATCACTCTCTGAGTCTTCCTCAGCTTCTACTGGAAAACGTTTTCCTTTAATTGTGCTCCAGAAATATCCAAATTTACTCAAAGTTCCAGCATTAAATGTATTACTGTGATGACAATTAACTAGAGCATCTACTAATCTCACCATGTCTTTCTTAAACAACAGTTTAGAAATAAATCAACCAAAAGGGTAGAAATTCTTTCAGGCCTCCCTTTCAAAGCAGTATCCGAGATACCTTATAATGTATCTTGGAAATTTCAACTTAATATCGGTTAACAAAAGAAACATTATATACATATCTGGGTACAAAATATTTTCCATTTCAGCCATCCGTGGAGCAATTCCAGTCTGAATAAATTTGACCAAATTTTCTGATCAGGCTCCAAATCCTTGGAAAACATTTTCTTTATTTTCTTTGTACAAAAAAGAAAAGACATGATGTCATCAGATTTATGCACAGAATATCCAATATTTTTCAAATTGATATGAAAAACTCCCTCATGAGGGTAGTTGAAAATCTTACTAATCTCTACTGAAGAGATTGAGAAATCCATATCCTCTATTTTATCCAACATACTATCCTCAGTATCTCCAAGACTAAACTGTACAGATTTGAAGAATTATCTATGTTCTACTTCATATAGAAATTCTGTATTTTCATTGTTGAACATTTGTTCAAGACTCTGAAACGACATCGCTTGCTTTAGCAACAAATTTGTCTTAAATAACTAGTCGAGATCGATTACCTTGCCCTGTAAGATTTTTCTTCCCTCGGTGCATTGTCTCTTGACATTACATGGCTCATCTTCACTGGCTCTTTTAGTCTTTACCATTTCTGTGAGAGTCTCTGAAGGTTTGATGTTTAGGGTTTCAGAGGTACGAATGATAGGGTTTAGGAGAGGAAGTGCGATTTTCGGATTTCGAAAGGGTATCGATTGAAGTAAAAGGGTTTAGTAGTCTAAAAGGCTCTAATAGCCTTGATTCCCATGTAAACACTAATCATTACATATATTTAAAACAAATAAAATTTTCATATGACGAAAGAAAGAAATTATTCAATAGTATTCAATGAACAAAATACAATTTACATAAATAAATAAAAGTAAATTAAAAATAAATATTATTTAAAATTAAATAATCCTAGCTCCCCCTTAATAGAATGAAACCTTTCAGTGGGAAGTGGTTTAGTAAAACTATCTTCTAATTGAATTTCGGAATTTATAAATTCTAAAAATATATCTTTTTTAATAACATGATCTCTTAAAAAGTGATGCCTTAAATCAAAGTGCATAGTTCTAGAATGACTAATAGGATTTTTTGAAATATTAATTGCCCTTGTATTATCACATAAAATAGGTGTATTATTAAAATTAAATACAAATTCCATAAGATTGTTTTTCTTCTACAACACTTATGCACAGCAACTGCCAGCAGAAGCATATTCTGCCTCAGCTGTTGACAGGGCAACTGAATGTTGTTTCTTACTAGACCATGATACTGAAGACTTTCCTAAAAAGTGGCATGTACCTAATGTACATTTTCTATCTAATCTACAACTTCAAAAGTCAGTATCTGAATATGAAATAAAATTGAAATTAGATGTTTTTGGATAAAGAAGAGATTGAAATACAGTTCCTTTTAAATATCTAAAAATTCATTTAACAACAGTTTGGTGGGATTCATTTGGATTTGATTGAAATCAAGAAAAAAGACATACTGAATACATTATATATGTCCTGCTAGCAGTAATATATAACAAAATACCAATCATACCTCTATATAACATATTGTCAACTAATTTCCCAGTTTTATCCAAATCAAGTTTTATATTAGTACACATAGGAGTTTAAAATGGCTTGTTGTTTTCATGTCTAAATTTCTTAAGTAAATCAGCAATGTATTTGCACTGATTTAAAACATTTCCAAAACATTTTTGAAATATTTGAATACCCAAAAAGAAATTTAATACTCCCATCATACTCATTTCAAATTCTTCTTGAATTAATTTTGAAAATTCATGACAACGATTATTATTTGATCCAAATATTACATCATCAACATAAATTAGAACCATTAAAATATTATTTTTCACAGTTTTCATAAAGTCTGTTAGGTCTGTCATTCCAATAGAAAAATCAATTTTCAAAAGAAAAGAACATAATATTTCATAACAAGCACTAGGTGCTTGTTTAAGGCCATAAAAAGATTTAGTATGTTTAAAAACAGAATTAGGTTTTTTAGAGTTTTCAAAACCTAGAGGTTTCTCAACATAAACTTCCTCCATTAAATAACCATTTAAAAAGGCATATTTAACATCCATCTGAAATAATTTAAAATTCATATAAGATACATAGGCTAAAGGGATTCTAATGGCTTCTAACCTAGCTATAGTTGAAAAATCCTCATCATAATATATTCCTTCTTCATGATTATATCCTTTAGCTACTAATCTTTCTTTATTTATAGTTATTGTGCCTTGGTCGTCCTGTTTATTTCTAAAGACCCATTTGGTTCCTATTACAAGATAATTCCTAGGACTTTCCACTAATTTCCAAACTTCATTTCTTTTAAACTAGTTTAATTCATCATGTATTGATATTACCCAACATTCATCATCTAAATCTTCTTCTATAGTCTTGGGTTTTTGTTGAGATTGGAAGGTAGAGAATTCCACTAGGTTTCCTAAGTTTCTTTTAGTTTGAACATCAGTTTCTAGGTCACCTATTACAGTTTCTAAAGGGTTATTCTTTTGGGTTCTAGGTTGTCTAGGTAATATATTTAAATATCCTTTAGTATCATGTTCCTTTGAACTGGACTGAATTTCATTTATATCATTTTCAAAATCATTATTTAAATTCTAAAGTCTCATGTTATCATTAGAGTTAGGTTCATCCATTTGTTCTGTCCTTTTCTCAAAGTGATCAAATTCATCAAATTTCACATGAACTGATTCATCAACAATCCTTGACTTCTTATTATAAACTCTATAAGCTTTGGAGGTAGCAAAATATCCTATGAAAATACCTTCATCAGATTTTGGATCAAACTTACCAAGATTATCCTTGGTGTTTATGATGTAAACTGTGCATCCAAAAACTTTAATGTAATTTACTTTGGGTTTTATGTTATTCCATAGTTCATAGTGTTTCTTTTTCAAAATAGGTATAGTTAAATCTCTATAAATTATATAACAAGATGTATTCACAGGTTCTTCCCAGAAATATAAAGGTAGGCTATATTCATTTAACATAGTTCTATCCATTTCTTGAATAGTTCTATTTTTTCTTTCTAGAATCCCATTTGTTGAGGCGTTCTTGGTTCAGAAAAGGTGTGTTTTATACCCATATTTCTGCATAAAGAATTAAATTCTAGATTCTCAAATTCTCCACCATGATCACTTCTCAATGAGATAATATTGAACTCCTTTTCATTTTGAATAGATTTGCAGAAACTTTCAAATAAAGTAAAATCTTCATTTTTAAATTTCAAAATGAAAATCCATGTAAATCTTGAATAGTCATCAACTAGAACATATACATATAATTTACCAACTAAGATTGGTAATCTTGAAGGTACAAAAAAATCAATATGAATCAGTTCTAGAGGATTAGATGTAGCAACCTTATTAACAGATTTGAAGGATGATTTGTGTTTCTTTCCAAGTTGTCATACATCACAAAATCTGTCTCTTTCAAATTTGAGACTTCTTAAATCATAATCTAAAAGTTTATTAGATAACTTATGTAAACATATACATTGCAATGACCAAGTCTTCTATGCCAGATCTAGGCTTCACTTACTTTAGCAGTCAAGCAGTTTACTAGTTGATTAGACAAGGAATTTAAATCCAAAGTAAAGACATTTTCAGTTCTTGGTGCTTTAAATTTATACAGTTTATCTTTAGAAACAGTACAACAATTGTTAGTAAAATAAATAGTATATCCATCATCACAAAGTTAAGAGATACTTATCAGATTGTGTTTTAGTCCTTTTACATAATGTACTTTGTTGATTGAGACTGTTTTTGGATCTCCAACAGTTCAAATGCCAAATATTTTTCCTTTGGCATTGTCACCAAATGTGACAAGTCCTCCTTCCTTTTGACTGAGTGAAATAAAATTCAATGAGTTTCCACTCATATGTCTTGAGCAGCCAATGTCCATGTACAACATATCTTTTCTTCTTTGGTGGCCTGCTACCTGCAAAGACATTCAAACAAATTTTTTTGCTACATATATTTTATTGGGTCCAGGGGTGTTATCTAGCAATGATATTGGTATCCATATTTGCTTTTTTCTTTTAAAATTAGCTGAATCATATAAGTATTTTGAAACATAGGCTTTCTTAATAACCCAAATTTGAGGTTGTCTTAAGAAACAGTTTTTAGCTACATGTCCCTTTGTTCCACAAAAATTACAATTAACCTTTTTAAAGCTAGGAACAAAATTATTTTTATATAGATTTTCTTTTTCACCTTTACTGCCAATTCCAAATATCTACTTTTTAATGACAGTTTTTCTAATAATTTTATGAAATGAATTCTCTCCTTTTGTAAAAAACAGTGCAGCCTGTTTGTAAGATTCTATTTCATCCTACATTACTTTTATTCTTGATTCAAAATAAATATAGTTAGTGTTTATCGAATTGTATTTATTAGTTAATTTCTTATTTTGTTTCAGCATTGTATCTCTTTAAACTGAAGCGGGTTTATGTATATGTTTTAGTGACTTATGTTTCTTAAATAGTGATTCATATCTTTATTCAAGCATATTGCAGTAGGATGCAAGTTTTTCATTTGTGTATCTTGATTCTGAATTTGATTCAGAGGAGTAATAAGAGTGTACCTCATAAATTTCTGCCATAAAACACATGTTTGATTTTAGATTGACTTCTTAATTCTCTAAGATTGATTCAGAAGAGCTACTAGAGTCTTTAGATACACTCCATGTGGCTTTCATAGCTTTCTTGTCATTCTGCTCAAAGTCATTTCTTTTGAAGAATTTATTCTTCTTCTTTGCATCCATCAATTGTGGGCAATCTGGTCTGATATTCCCCATCATTTTTTCATTTATAACATCTTAATTCATTATTATCTCCCTTAAAGGATTTTTTGAAGCCTCTTTTCTTGCTGTAGAATTTTCTAAATTTTTTGGCTAGCTGAGCCAGTTCTACATCTGAGTTGGATGAGACAGAGCTTTCTGATTTAACTTTGACTTATTTGTTCTTCATCTTTCTAATCTTTTGTTGTGAAGTTACCTTCATGTATGTATCTTCTCTTTTGATAAGCAATTTATGTTCATTAGCCTCATCTTGTATTTCAGCTTCATACATCATCAATGTGCCAATCAACTCTCTCATAGTTAGATTTTTTACATGTGTTGATTTTTTGATTGCGGCAGAGATACCATTCCACCGAGTAGGAAGTACTCTCAGAACATTTTATGCTTGATCAGCTTGCTTGATAGGTTCTCCTAGAGCAGTTATGTTATTGACAATTTCTATCAATATCCCATTCATTTGGGTAATTCTCTCACCATTAACCATTCTGAAAGTATCAAATTTCAATTTGGCAGTTGCATATCCCATTTTCCTCACTTTATTTGTTCCTTCATATGCCACATCTATTGTTTGCCACATCTCATATGATGTCAGGCACTGAGATAATCTGTTAAATTCATCTTCTCCTAGATCGCAGAAAATTGCATTCATATCCTTTTAGTTTATATCGTACTCTGCCTCTGTAGCAGCACTCCATGTCTCAGGATTTTCAGGAATAAAAAGAATTTCAGAAAGAAATTTTCCTATTAATCTTCACAATTGCAACAGAATGCAATTGACTGCAGATGGATCGAAGTCTCTAGAAATATTGATCTTCAAGACGAAGCAGTTATGAGTTGATCCAATTGTAGAAGATATAGAGATATACTTCACAACATTAGCTATAGTAGATCCACAGAAGATATCTGATGTAGAACAGGTGAATCTTCTATCGAGATCGTTCTTCTTGAAAAAACAGAGCATTCACACTCCTTTGGAATTAGCAGATCAACATGAATAGTTTAATTCTCTATTTTCCTCCTTTTTCAATAATAGATCGATCACCATACATACGTACCTAGTGTTTTAGAGAGAAAATATATAATAATTCATATCTCCGGCAAATTTTGATCCATAAAAGTCGCCTTCTAAATCACGATATTCAAAAATTTGAAATTACAGATAAGTCGTAACATCCCATAAGACTCGACATAAAAAGATCCTTTTAATTCGTCTTAAATCCATTAATAAAACATCTTTGACTCAGTCAAAGTCGTACTTTAAAAACGACTTTACAACCAGCTTGAAATCCACCCAGAAATCATCTTAATGATAGCTGCACATAAATATCGTCTGTCAAAATTTCCGACGCCAAACGCAAGGTTGATGACGTTGGCCCAAAATGTAGGGTTAATATCATAGTCTTCAAACATAAGGTTAACAACGTAAGGATGAACACAAACGTAGGGTTGACAATGTAAGGTTGAACAAAAACTTAGGGTTGACAATCCATACTTTTTCTTCGACACTAAAACATAAGGTAAAAGATCCATACTTATCTAAGAACATATGGTTGTTTAAAAAAGTAAGGTTTAAGAACAACACTTTTGACAAACAAACGTAACGCTTAGAATTTACATATGGTTCTCCTTCCATACTTTTCTGATAACCAAAACGTATGGTTCCTTCAAAACATAAGGTTCTCCTTCCATAATTTGCTAAAAACGTATGGTTGTTTAACCATACTTTTCTCTTATCTCAAAAAGTATACACGCTTTTCATCCATACGCAACGTTTATCCACGTAGGGTATGAACAATGATTCCAGGATGCGCTAAAGAAGATTATGCGCTATATTTATCTACTTAAGGTATGAATAGTGATTCCAGAATGCGCTAAAGTAGATTCCGAATAAGTAATAAATTCTCATTATTTCAAGATTAACATAAATTAATAAATTCCTGCAAAATACTAAATATAATCATTATAAAATAACTAAGGGTATTTGTGAGCATTAAATTTATCATAAAGAGACAGAGTATTATTTTCAATAATCTCCCCCTTTAAATAACATTATCATGTATTGTTGAAAACAATACTTTTCTCAATAGGTCCAATAGTGGTGGTACACCATCAGGGGGTATGTCTCCATTGAGAAACTGTAGCTCGTCCTCCTTGTCCACTATTCTAGCCTTGTGGACCGCAACCCTTCTTAGGGGTATTTCCTCAATGTCACATAATGAATCAGGCTACCACCAGATAGGATTGATGTGGAGGGTGGCATACTATCCCCAGCCACAGACTTGCACGTGGGGGGTAGCTTCCCTGATGATTTTACGGAGTACCTTGAGACTCTGAACGCATTTTTGATGGGGGGAGCCCTGGCAACCTGGTGACTCAAGGCACTGGGCCACATGGACTGCGGCCAAATCGACCAGACGACATTGCACATTGATTTCCTTGAAGTGCACATGGATCCTAGGGTAAAACACCCGATGATAAAGAAAATGGAATTGTGCCGCCTATAGGGTTTGACAGAAGCACTTGACTTCCTCCAGGGTGAGGGATTCCGGCAAAAAAATGATTGGCGCTACTGTCGACCATAACTTCTATGGGAAATGATCCTCCGTGAGAATGTTCATGAAGCTCCTGGGCTCGGATTCAGGGTCCAGCCCCATATTCCACCACTCGTCAACCAGAGGTGGCTGAGGAACCGGTAGCGGCACCAAAGTGGACCGCTGGGACAGTAAACTTGGAGGCGGAGAATATGGAGAATGAGCCAACTGGCCACTGAATTCTGGGCCATCTTCCGAAGAGTGTGGTGACCTGACCACAATGTCACGATAAGACATGCTGATAGCCACAACCTCTGGTGCATGGGTTGTTGAGAAAATTATTATTTTCAACAATGCGTATTAATGTTATTTAAATGGGGAGATTATTGAAAATATTACTCTGTCTCTTTATGATAATTTTGATGCTCACAAATACCCTTAGTTTTTTTCTAATGATTTTACTTAGTATTTTGCAGGAGTTTATTAATTTATTTTACTCTTGAAATAAAGAGAATTTATTACTTAGCTCAAAATATGTTTTAGCACGTTCTGGAAACACTGTTCACATCTTATGTAGATGAATATAGCGCAGAATCTATTTTAGCGCGTTCTGGATTCACTATTCATACCCTACGTGGATAAACGTAGCGTAAGGATGAAATGGATGTATAATTTTTGAGATAAGTGAAAATTATGGTTAAACAACCATACATTTTCAGAAATGTATGTAAGAAGAACCTTAAGTTGGGAAGGAAACTTACGTTTTGGTTATCGGCAATGTTTGGAAGGAGAACCGTACATAAATTCTAAAGGTTACGTGTATTTCTCAAAATTATGGTTCATCAAAATTACTTTTGTAAACAACCATATGTTCTTGGAAAAGTATGGATCAAGTAAAAGTATGCATCTTTTACCGTATGTTTGAATGTTGAAGAAAAGTATGGATCTTTTACCGTACATTTGAATGTTGAAGAAAAAGTATGGATGATCAACCCTATGTTTGTTATCAACCTTACATTGTCAACCCTACATTTGAAGACTGTGTTATTAACCCTATATTTGGAGGCCACATCATCAACCTTACATTTGGCATCGGAAATTTTGGCAGACGGTATTTATGTACAACGATCAGTAAGCTGATTTCTGGGCGGATTTCAAGCCGGATTTAAAGTCATTTTTAAATTACGAATTTGACTGATTCAAAGCTGTTTTATTAATGAATTTAAGATCAAATTAAAAGGATCTTTTTATGCTGAGTCTTAAGGGAAGTTACGACATCTCTGTAAATTCAAAATTTTGAATATCACGAATCAAAAAGCGACTTTTATGGATAAAAATGTGCAAGAGATATGTTTTATTATATATGCTCTCTCTGAAACACTAGGTAAAAAGGTGTGTGATCGATCTATTATTAAAACAGGTGGAAAACAGAGATTTCAACAATTCACGATTGATCTACTGATTCAACAGGAGCGTAAAAGTTCTGTTTGTTCAAGAATAAGGAACTCGATAGAAGATTCACCAATTCTACATTGTATATCTACTGTGGATCTACTACTGCTGAGGTTGTGAACTATATCTCTATATCGACTACAACTGGATCAACTTAGAACAGCTTCATCTTGAAGATCAATATTTATAGAGACTTCGATCCATCTGCTATCAATTGCATTCTGTTGCAATTGTGAAGATCAACTGGAAATTTCATTCTGAAATTATTTTTTTATTCTTGAGTAACCAGCTTCTCTTTTTAAGATGTGTAGGTTCGTGTTTGAACTAGAAGGCTTTGTTTTTCCTTTGATTGTAAAGGTTTCAACTGCCTGTACTCAGTTGTGAATTGGTCTGTGAAAAAGAGGACCAGATAGTGAAAATCACTAAGCTCGTGGTGTAGAGCATTGGTGGAGTGGACTAGGGGCTTTCTGTTCCCCGAACCACTATATATCTTACTATTCTTAATTTTACTTTTTCTGCTGAATGGTCAAATCAGATAAAGTATAAAGGATAGAACTCGTTCAAGAGAAGATTTATTGAAAAAATACAAAAGACAAGATTCACCCCCCCTTTGTGTATAATCTGTAGATTCAGATCCAACAATTGGTAACAAAGTAGGAGTTTCTGATAGAGCCTTAGAAAGATAGAAGCATTTAAGGATTATACAACAGAGCATCATGACTGAAACAAGAGAAGGGATGTCGATGGTTGGAGCACCATATTTTAATGGAGACAACTATGGTTGCTGGAAATCACACATGATAATATATCATAAAAACCTTGGATATGGAGTCTGTTCAAAGATTCTGACTCCTTATGAAATTCCTGAAAATCCTTAGGCATGGAGTGCTGCAATAGAGGAAGAGTACGATATAAAATCGAAGGCTATGAATGCAATTATCTGCGGTCTAGGACCAGATGAATTTAACAGAGTATTTCAGTGCCTGGAAGCATATGAGATGTGACAAACAATAGTTGTGGCGTATAAAGGAACAGATAATGTAAGGAAAATGAGATATGCAACTGCAAAATTGAAATTTGATACTTTCAGAATGATTGAAGGTGAGAGAGTTACCCAAATGAATGGGAGATTGACAGAAATTGTCAATAACATAACTGCTCTAGGAGAACCTATCACGAAGGCTGATCAAGCATTAAAAGTACTGAGAATACTTCCTACTATATGGAATGGTATCTCTGCTGCAATCAGACAATCAACACCTTTCAAAGATCCAACTATGGGAGAGCTGATTGGTACACTGATGATGTATGAAGCTGAAATGAAATATGAATCTAATGAACATAAAGTGCTTATCAAAATAGAAGATATTTCCTTGAAGGTAACTTCACTACAAAAGAATATAAATATGAAGATCAAAGCAGTCAAAGCTAAATCAGAAAGCTCTGACTCATCAAAATCAGATGAAGAACTGGCTCAACTAGGCAGAAAATTTTGAAAATTCTACAGCAAGAAAAGAGGCTTCAAAAAATCATTTAAGGGAGACAATTAATAAGTGAGATATTAGGAATACAAAAAGATGGGACATATCAGACCAGATTTCCCACAATTGAAGGATGCAAAGAAGAAGAAATTCTTCAAAACAAATGACTTTGAGAAGAAAGACAAGAAATCTCTGAAAGCCACCTGGAGTGTATCTGAAGACTCTAGTAGCTCTTCTTAATCTAGCTAAGAGAAAGAAGAAGTCAAACTAAAGGAAAACATGTGTTTCATGGCAGGAACTGATGAGGTACACTCATATCACTCTTCTGAATCACATTCTAAATCAAGATATGCAAATGAAAAACTTGCAGCCTACTGCAATATGCTTGAAGAAAGATATGAATCACTATTTAAGAAATATAAGTCACTGAAAATTATACATAAATCTGTTTCAGATGAAAGAGGCACAATGTTGAAACAACATAAAGAATTAACTGATAAATACAATTTGATTAACTCTAACTATATTAATTTTGAATCAAGAATAAAATCCCTGCAGGATGAAGTAGAATCTTACAAACAGGCTACATTGGTTTTTACAAAAGGAGAGAATTCATTAAATGAAATTCTTGGAAAAGCTATCATTATAAAGGAGTGATTTGGAATTGGAAGAAAAGGAGAAAAACCAAAGCTGCATAAAAATTATTTTGTTCCTAGCTCTAAAAAGCATAATTGTAATTTTTGTGGGGGCAAAGGGACATGTATCTAAAAACTGTTTCTTATGAAAACCTCAAATTTGTTGTATTAGTAAAGCCTGTGTTTCAAAAGACTTATATGATAAAGATAATTTTAAAAGAGCAAAGCAAATCTGGATACTAAAATCATTGCTAGCTAACACTCTTGGACCCAACAAAATTTTGGTACCAAAGCAATTTGTTTGAATGTATTTGCAGGTATCATGCCCCCAGAGAAGAAAAGATATATGGTACATGGACAATTTCTGCTCAAGATATATGAGTGGAAACTCATTGAATTTTTCATCACTCACTCAAATAGAAGGAGGACTTGTCACATTTGGTGGTAATGCCAAAGGAAAAATCATTGGGATTGGAACTATTGGAGATCCAAAAATAGTCTCAATCAACAAATTACTTTATGTACAATGACTAAAACCCAATCTGATAAGTATCTATCAACGTTGTGATGAGGGATATATTTTTTATTTTACTAACAATTTCTGTACTGTTTCTAAAGATAAACTGATTAAATTTAATGCACCAAGAACTGAAAATGGTTATACTTTGGTTTTAAATTACTTGTGTAAACAACAAGTAAACTGCTTGACTAATAAAGTAAGTGAATCCTGGATCTGTCATAGAAGACTTGGTCATTGCAATGTATATGTTTTACATAAGTTATCGAAGAATAATTTATTTTCTTATTTACCTTGTCTCAAATTTGAAAGAGACAGATTTTGGGATACATGTCAACTTGGCAAGAAACACAAATCATCTTTCAAATATGTTAATAAGGTATCTACATCTAAACCTCTAGAACTTATTCATATGTATTTTTTTGGACCTTCAAGAGTATAAAGATTAGCTGGTGTATTATATGTATAAGTTTTAGTTGATGACTATTCAAGATTAACATGGATTTTCTTTTTAAAGTATAAAATGAAGCTTTTTTTTATTTGAAAGTTTCTGCAAATCTGTTCAAAATGAAAAAGGTTTCAATATAATCTTATTAAGATGAGATCATGGTGGAGAATTTGAGAATCTGGAATTTAATTCCTTTTGCTAAAATATGGGTATTAAACACACCTTTTCTGCACGCAGAACACCTCAACGGAATGGGATTGTAGAAAGAAGAAATATTACAATTCAAGAAATGACTAGAACTATGTTAAATGAATATAGCCTACCTATATATTTCTTGGCAGAAGCTGTGAATACACCATGTTATATAATTAATTGTGTATTAATTATACCTATTTTGAAAAAGACACCCTATGAACTATGGAATAACAGAAAACCTAAAGTAAATTACATTAATGTTTTTGGATGCAAGGTTTATATCTTAAACACCAAGGATAACATTGGTAAGTTTGATCCAAAATCATATAAAGGTATTTTCGTAATATATTCTACTACCTCAAAAGCTTATAGAGTTTATAATAAGAAGTCAAGGATTGTTGAAGAATCAGTTCATGTGAAATTTGACGAATCAGATCCTTTTGAGAAAAGGACAGAACAAATGGATGAACTTGAATCTAATGATAACATGAGACTTGAGAATTAAATGAATGATATTGAAAATGAAATAAAAGAAATTCAGTCCAGTTCAGAGGAACATGATACTGAAGAACCTTTAAATATATTACCTAGACAGTCTAGAACCCTAAAGATTCATCTTTTAGAAACTGTAATAGATAACTTAGAAACTAGTGTTCAAACTAGAAGAAAATTAGGAAACCTAGAGGAATTCTCTAACTTCCTATCCCAATAAGAACCCAAGACTATAGAAGAAGCTTTAGATGATGAAAGCTGGGTAATAGCAATGCAAGATGAATTAAACTAGTTTAAAAGAAATGATGTTTGGGATTTAGTGGAAAGACCTAAGAATTATCCTGTTATAGGAACCAAATGGGTTTTTAGAAATAAACAAGATGACCAAGGCACAGTAACTACAAATAAAGCAATATTAGAAGCTAAAGGATATAATCCACAAGAGGGAATAGATTATGATGAGACATTTGCACCTGTAGCTAGGTTAGAAGCCATTAGAATCCTTTTAGCCTATGCATCATATATGAATTTGAAATTATTTCAGATGGATGTTAAATCTGCCTTTTTATATGGTTATTTAGTGGAGGAAGTTTATGTTGAGCAACCTCCTAGTTTTGAAAACTCTCAAAAACCGGATTCTGTTTTTAAACTTACTAAATCTCTTTATGGCCTTAAACAAGCACCTAAAGCATGGTATTCAAGATTAAGTTATTTTCTTTGTAAAAATGATTTTACTTTTGGAATGGCATACCCAACACTCTTTAAGAAAACTGTGAAAAATAATGTTTTATTGGATCAAATTTATGTTGATGATATAATCATTGGATCAACTAATAAAACTTTTTGTCATGATTTTTCAAAATTAATGCAAGAAGAATTTGAAATGAGTATGATGGGAGAATTAAATTTCTTTTTGGGTCTTCAAATATTTCAAAAAGATTTTGGAAATGTCTTAAATCAAACCAAATACATTACTGATTTACTTAAGAAATTTGGACATGAGAATAACAAGACATTTAGAACTCCTATCTGCACTAATATAAAACATGATTTGGATGAAACTGGGAAATTAGTTGACAACAAGTTATATAGAGGTATAATTGGTAGCTAGTTATATCTTACTGCTAGCAGACCAGATATAATATATTCAGTATGTCTTTGTGCTAGATTTCAATCAAACCCTAAAGAATCCCATCTAACTGCTATTAAACGAATATTTAGATATTTAAAAGGAACTGTTTTTCAATCTCTTCTTTATCCTAAAACTTCTGATTTTAAATTTATTTCATATTCAGATAATGACTTTGGATGTTATAGATTAGATAGAAAAAGTACATCATGTACATTTCACTTTTTAGGAATGTCCTTAGTATCATGGTCTAGTAAAAAACAACATTTAGTTGCCCTGTCAACAGCTGAGGCAGAATATGTTTCTGCTGGCAGTTGCTGTGAAAAAGTGTTGTGGATGAAAAACACTCTTATGGACTTTGGAATGAATTGTAATAATACACCTATTTTATGTGATAATATGTGTGCAATTAATATTTCAAAAAATCCTATTAGTCATTCTAGAACTATGCACATTGATATAAGGCATCACTTTTTAAGAGATCATGTTATTAAAAAAGATATATTTTCAGAATTTATAAATACTGAAATTCAATTAGCAGATATTTTTACTAAACATCATCACACTACAAGGTTTGATTTAATTAAGGGGGATCTAGGGTTATTTAATTTTAAATAATTTATTATTTTATTTTGTTTATTGAATGCTATTTATGTTTTTTCCCTTTCATCGTATGAAAAATTTATTTGTTTTTAAATATATGTAATGATGAGTGATTACACGGGAATCAAGGTTGTCAGAGCCTTTTTGACTTCTAAACCCTTTCACTTCCTCTTCTGAAACCCTAACCGTTGAAATACTGAAACTCTAACCTTCAAACCTTTAGAGACTCACGCAGCAATGGTAAGGACTAAAAGAGCCAGTGAGGCCGAGCCAAGCAATGCCAAGAGACAATGCACTGAGGGATGAAAAATCTTACAGGTTAAGGTAATCGATCGTGACTGGTTATTTCAGACGAATCTGTTGTTGAAGCAAGCGATGTCGTTTCAGAATCTTGAACAGATGTTCAATAGTGAAAATACGGAATTTCTATATGAAGTAGAACGTAGATACTTCTACAAATCTGTATAGTTTAGTCTAGGAGATACTGAAGATAGTATGATGGCTAAAATAGAGGATAGGGATTTCTCAATTTCTTCAGTAGAGATTAGTCAGATTCTCAACTGCACTCATGAGAAAGTTTTTCATTTTGACATGAGGAGTATAGCAGATTCTTTTCATAAATCTGAATAAATTATTGTTTTTCTTTGCGATACAAAGACAATAAAGAAAATGTTTGTTAAGGATTTGGAGCCTGATCAGAAGATTTTGGTAAAATTTATTCAGACAGGAATAGCTCCATGGATGGAAAAAATGGAGAAGATTTTTTACACTGATATGTATATAATGCTTCTTATGTTATGTGATATTAAGTTAAACTTTCCAAGATATACGATAAGGTATCTCAGTTAATACTATCAAAGAGAGTCCAGGATGAATTTCTATCCCTTTGGTAGATTTATTTCTTAGATTCTTTTTAGGAAATACACGGTGAGATTAGTGGATGCAAGAGTTAACTATCATCAAAGTAATACGATTAATGCTGGAACCTTGAGTAATGTTGGATATTTCTAGAGTAGAATTAAAGAAAAACTTTTTCCAGTAAGAGGTGAGAAGACTCAGAGAGTTCTTAGGCTCAACCTGCTAATTCCAAGGATGGGCAAGCTGAATCTAGAGTCAGCAATGTAGTAAGAAGGATTCGATTTGAAGTGGAAGATGTTGAGGAAGACCGAAGCTAGGATGGACTTCAATCAAGAAGAAAAAGACTAGTAAATGAGGAAGTCACATCCACATGATTGGAAACACGAATAGAACCTTTATTTTATTATTCTTTTGTGAGAGAATCTATTTATAATAAAACCAAGGAAGATTTTACTGAGAAAACATCTCCAGTAGTGAAATCAGGAGCTCAAGAAGAAGCTCATACAGAAAATCAGGAACAGATTGTTGCTAATGTTGATGTTGCACTTCAACAGGAATGGGAGATGGAGGCAGTGCCTGGTGAAGAAATGGACAGATCTTAGGAAACTTCTGAAAATATTGTTCTTGAAATTCCAGTGGAAGACAAAGATGAAGATGAATGTGATGAGCATGCTTCTGAATCTCAAACAGAGGTACTTTAAGAGGATTTTTCTGTGGAGGAGTTTGAAAACTCTATGGAAAAATCTGTGGACCATCCTTCTCAAGACAAAGAAAAAGATAAATCTGATGTTGAATCATAGCCTTTGATATTGCTGCATCAACCTGAGAATGTGAATCAAGTACATGGTGCATCTGATTCAAGGAATGAAGAAGTGGAAGAACTGTATAGAAAAGTACCTCAGTTGGAATCTGAGAATGATTCTCTGATAAATGCTTTAGACTTAGAACATTTGAAGTTTAAAAAGACGAAGGAGTGTAAATATTCAATGCAAGAAGTTGAAATGTTTAAGGAGGAAATCCTGATTGTTGTTACACAATTAAAATCTGAAATGGTTATGAAGTCAGATTTATCAAATCAGAAGTTGTTTATGGAGAACCAAATTGCATCAGTTGCAAATAATGCTGTTAGTGGATGAGGTACTTCACCTAATTTAATCAGAAGGTTTCTGGCTATCACTGGTGTGTTGAGCAATATGAATGACAGAATACAATATCTTCAATGTAACAGTGCTCCTTTGTCAGTTTTGCTGGAAAATCAAAAATTATTATTTGATCAACTGACATCTAGTGAGCCATCAATCAGAATTATGTTAGATCAGTTACCAGAGAAGCTATCAGTATTTATTGAATAAGAGGAAAGGATCCATGAGTTTTTCAGATTCAATTTAATTGAGGATATTCATATCAATCAAGAGAACAAAGAGCTCATTATCAAGCTTGGAGATGGGATAATGAAGATACTTCGGGAACAATTTATAGAAATCAAGTCTGCAATTCAGACAAGATAGACCCTATTACCTATCTTACCCAAACCTTGATTCCTGTGTATATCATTGTCATGTATATACTACTGTTTTTGACTGGAAATATTCTTCTTTGTTTATTTTCCTCTTTCCTAATTTGTTTTACTAACATTATTTTTAATATTCCAGTACTCCATATTTAATTATTGATAAACTGTTCGTAATAGCATTTACTAACAGTTCAGTGAAATATTAAACATGTAAAAATCCAAGATTTTTCATTATTATTTATATCAAAAAAAGGGGGAGAATTTCGATAAACACAACATCAATTTTTAGGGGGAGAATTAATTTTAATGAGGGAGAATATTAGATGAGAAATTTGGATTTATAATTATCTTTTTGGTGGATTAGTTTTTATTTAAAAATTTATAACAAATTTTGAATGTTAATTTTTTTAAAATAATTTTAATTATTTTATTCGTTTTGTGATCACCAAAAAGGGGGAGATTGTTGAGAAAATTATTGTTTTCAACATTACGTATTAATTTTATTTAAAGCGGGTGATTATTGAAAATAATACTCTGTATCTTTATGATAATTTTGATGCTCAGAAATACCCTTAGTTTTTTCTAATGATTTTAATTATTATTTTTCAAGAGTTTATTAATTTATTTTACTCTAGAAATAACGAGAATTTATTACTTAGAGCGGAATCTATTTTAGCGCGTTCTGGAAACACTGTTCACATCTTACGTAGATGAATATAGCGCGGAATCTATTTTAGCACGTTCTGGAATCACTGTTCATGCCCTACATGGATAAACGTAGCATAAGGATGAAAATCATATTTACTTTTTGAGATAAGAGAAAAGTATGGTTAAACAACCATACGTTTTCAACAAAGTATGGAAGAAGAACCTTACGTTAGGAAGGAACCTTACGTTTTGGTTATCATCAAAGTATGGAAGGAGAACAATACGTAAATTATAAAGGTTACATGTATTTCTCAAAATTATGGTTCATCAACCTTACATTTGTAAACAACCATACATTCTTGGAAAAGTTTGGATCAAGTAAAAGTATGGATATTTTACCATATGTTTGAATGTTGAAGAAAAAGTATGGATCTTTTACCGTACGTTTGAATGTTGATGAAAAAGTATGGATGATCAACCCTACATTTGTTATCAACCTTAGGTTGTCAACCCTACGTTTGAAGAATGTATTATTAACCCTATGTTTGGAGGCCACGTCATCAACCTTCCGTTTGGCATCCGAAATTTTGGCAGACGGTATTTATGTACAATCATCAGTAAGCTGATTTCTTGGTGGATTTCAAGCCGGATTTATAGCCATTTTTAAATTACGACTTTGACTGATTCAAAGACATTTTATTAATGAATTTAATATCTAATTAAAGGGATCTTTTTATGCAGATTCTTAAGGGAAGTTAAGACTTCTCTGTAAATTCACATTTTTGAATATCGCGAATCAGGAGGCGACTTTATGGATAAAAATGTGCAGGAGATATGCTTTATTATATATGATCTCTCTGAAACACCATGTACAAGGGGGTGTGATAGATTTATTATTAAAACAGGTGGAAAATAGAGATTTCTACAATTCATGATTGATCTGCTGATTCAACAGGAGCATAAAAGCATTGTTTGTTCAAGAAGAAGGAACTCGATAGAAGATTCACCTATTCTACATCATATATCCATATGGATCTACTACTGCTGAGGTTGTGAACTATATCTCTATATATACTACAACTGGATCAACTCATAATTGCTTCGTCTTGAAGGTCAATTTTTCTGAAGACTTCGATCCATCTGCTGTCAATTGCAATCTGTTGCAATTGTGAAGATCAACTGGAAATTTCATTCTGAAATTATTTTTTCATTCATGAGTAACCAGATTCTCATTCTAAGCTGTGTAGGTTTGTGTTTGAACCATAAGGCTTTGTTTTTCCTTGGATTGTAATGGTCTCAACTGCATCTACTCAGTTGTGAACCTGTCTGTGGAAAAGAGGACCAGATAGTGAAAATCACTATGCTCGTGGAGTAGAGCGTTGGTGGAGTGGACTAGGGGATTTCTTTTCCCTGAACCAATATACATCTTTGTGTTCTTAATTTTACTTTTTTTGTTTCATGATCAAATATGATAAAGTCTAAATGACAGAACTCATTCAAGAGAAGAGTTATTGAAAAAATTGCAAAAGACACAATTCACCCCACTCTTGTGTATAATCTGTAGATTAAGATCCAACAAGGATTTACATTACCGAAAAAGGGTCACATTGTTTCTAAACTGCCATCAGTCCCCAAAATAGCTCTCTGTTATCTCTGGTCGAGGTAGAGGGCGCTTCTGGTGACGACGGTGGTGACAAAACTGTCGGAAACTGCAGGATTCCCACAATTTTCTCTTACTGGATGTACCTGCGAAGATAGGCAGGAATCCAATGGACTTCGAATTCTGGAAGGATGAGGCTGACACGACTTGTTCCTTCCCCAGTCCTTGATGTGGAGGAACAAGGTTAGGGTTCTAATGCCGAGTCGCATTCTGCTTCAGAATCCGAGATTCGGTCCCGTTTGATCTCCACACGGGCTTTCCCAAGATTCTTCTTGTGGCAGTGACGACCTGCCCTCCTGCCCATAGATGGATCTTCGGGACAAGGTTGATACCCGACATGTAGTTTTGGGGCCGTGAAGCTACCATGACGGAGAGTACTTCCTCTTGAGACGACCGGGGTGCTAGGGGCACCAGGGAGAATGTCGAAGGGACCATAGGGAGGACATCCGTGAACATCACCTGAGTGGGCGAAACCTCCATTGGAACCGGCAGGAGCTTGGGGAGGACCTCCATGGTGGGTGAGGTTGGAGCGAGGTGTACCTTCACCCCTTTGGTTTCCAGGGAGAGGAGGACCTTCGCCGACAGTAGAGAGAACGTAAGGAGGATCCCCATGTGGGAGAGGGACTAGATGGGCAATGCCTACACATTGACAATCAGAGGTAGGTGGAGGAATTTCATACCCAGTGTAGTGGGAACGGGAAAGGCTTCCACGCCGAGTGTCACTACCATGGGGTAGGTATTCATTCGGGTTAGGGGTAGCATGGGGCATACTTCCATGAAGAACTTCAGAGCGAGGAAGGCCCACTCTATATGGAGTGGTGGTACAGGGAGGGCCTCCGTACATGATGACATCACCGCAGATTTGTTCGCGGTGATCACCACTTGGGCCTGCGACCCAGAGAGTCAACCCAGCCTGCCTGTGGGGTGGTTGGAGCCTCGATCCTCATTGGGCGTAAGAATTCCCATTCTCAGTGTGTGCAGGGGCTTCATGAAATACTTCAGTGGTGGATTGGGCCACAATATCAATCTGTAATGACCCATAAATTTCGAGGGAAAGTTTTTCTTAATTTTCTTTGGGATTTTATGAGTACGTAGTTTCTGACGGCACCTGATTCTGAGGCCTGGTGTGCCCAGAATCAATTTTCCGAAGTTTATCTTGGGTACGTTCAGTGAACGAACGAGCGGGTTTTTCTAACTTTTGAACTGGTTCTCAGAATCAAAATCCGAGGGCACCGATAGAATCTCAGCACCGGTAATTTCTTAGGAACACCTTTTCCGGAGTTGCGTTTGCTCAGGTGAGGTTATATAAAAAATGGGTTTACAAAGGAAAGAAATATAAATTTGTGCAAAAAAAAATTTATTTTCTATTCTAAGTAGTTTAATCCTATGCATGGTGGTTGGAGTGGGACCCACTATATCCTAACTCCCCTAGGTAGGATTTTAGTGAAGTGGGGCCCACATGAGCCCCACCCCTTCAAATCCCTTAAACCTCCCATGAGCACTTAATTGTGTAACTCACCCCCCCAATTTAATGGCAAGTTAACCCTCAAAGATCAATTTGAATATTAAACGCTCTTCAATTAATTTAATTAATTGAATGAGATCTTTTGAAATTCAAATTAATGGCTTGTGTTAGTGTTAATAAAATAAGACAACCACTTATTTTATTGGGGGGTTGATTCATTGTGAGGAAATAAGTAGAGGATTCTTTCCCTCTGAAGAAATTATCCTCCCTCGTCGAAGAACACGAAGAACACCGAAGCTTCGATGAAGAACGTCGTCTCATCTTTTCATCATCTTTCCGCGTCGAAGGAAGTGAGATGCCGCATCCTTCATCGGGCGAACACCGACAATGCTTAAAGAGCATCGTCCCGTGATGCCATCTTCCACGATGCCTTTTTTCCACAACAAACCTTGATCGAAAAATTCTTTGAGTTAGGGTTTTTAATTATGTATGATTTAGTTCCCTTATTTCATTCATTCTAAACAAAAACAAAGAACGCGGATCAACCTATTATCATGTTTATCCATGAATTTTTTATTTGTTGGATGGGAATTTTGGTATGCTTCAAATTTATTAAAGGTATAGTGGATTGATTTGATTCAATTTTATTCAAATAAAATTGATTGTTTGCTATTTATAAGACCTGTGTAATCTTGGTTTATTGATAACGCCTAATGCGGAGGGCACGGGCCGAACAAACACGACCCTACCACCCTCCGTAGACTGTTGTCTATATGTGAATTGACGACTACAAGGAAATGGGGATGCATAGGTGATTTGAAGACTCTGCAAATTGTTTAATTGATGTGCGGAACGATGGGTGATGACAGAACGGGCCACCGAGGAGATTTGAAACCTCCGTAGTGATGATCGGGTCCCGAGAAGACCTTAGACGCCGACGGTAGCCAAAATCGACAACCGGTGTGAGTCCGGTGGTCCACGAAGAGTGGTGGCAGACTAGAATAGCTTTGCTGTTTTGGGTTTTGGGGAAGGGCACGACATTACGTCGCGCTATTTCAATCAAGGGGGGAGCCAGTGCGTCCCCCCCCGTTTCCAGCTCGGCCAAAACGGTCGAGCTGACCGGCCATGCGGGCTGTGCCCACGCAGGCCGAACCTACCGTGCCGGGCCGCGCCCTAATGGGCTGGACCTGGACCTAGGTCAGGACGACCCGGTTCAGGCCGACCCAGGGGGGTCTCGGACCGGGTCGGTCTGGGCCCAAAACCCCCTAAAAACTGAGTGGTTTGTTCAAATGCCGATAACATGGGCTACTGACCTCCGATCGATGCACCGTTAGTAGAAATGAGATCCTTGGATCGGGGCGGTAGTTTCGGCATATTACACTCAAGGTTTCAGAAAACTTTGGGTATCACCGGGTTGGTTCGAACACGAAACCAACCGGGCCCTCAGAGCGGAAACGCTTATAACATGAGCTTCGGACGTTTGATTGACGTGCCGTCGACTTTGTTTGATTACTCTTAGTGAGACGGATCTATTGTATTACGCCACTCGAGGTTTGGATGTAGCTGGAGTTCGGTCAAGTTGGTTTTAGCTGAAAAACCAACCGGTCCCCAAGGACGAAAAAGCCAATAACTCTCAGACCGAGCGTCTGATTGACACGCCGTCCATTGCATTGTGTTCCTATTAACATGACGGAACTTTGAGATACATCAACTCTTTTCTACTTGACATTTGATGAATCGACCTCTTGGCTCGTGGAGGGGAACCTACCAGAACGAGCGTGCTATGTGCGGAAACCCTAGAGCTGGCTGAGAGTTGACGACTGCTGATCGATCGACTCGGAGTGATTCGATTGCCTGATGGGGAGCGCATGGTTGTAGTGGCAGACCCATGGAAGAGGAGTGCTTGGTTGTAGCGTCAGACCCGCATTACTCAAAAGATGGAGTACCTCTATAGGCTATGAGGGGGAGCGCTTGGCTGTAGCAGCAGACCCATGGTGGGAAGCACTTGGTTGTAGTAGTAGGCCCACCGTACTCGATAGGTGGAGTACTACAACAGTCCAAGGTTAGTGGGAAGCGCTTGGTTGTAGTGGCAGACCCACTGTACTCGATAGAGGAGGTGTTTTCTAGAAGCTATGGGTTCTATGGTGATGGAAAACATACTGGAATCCTCCGTGGGTTCGACAGTGAAGACTGTCGTATTGGAATCCTTCGTGGGTTCGACGACGACGACAACTGTACATGAATCCTCCATAGGTTAGGCGATGAAAAATATAGTACTTGTATCTTATGTGGGTCCCAGCTAGATGAATCTGTAACTACATCTGATCATCTCCTTATTCTATATAAATGATGTATACTTGTGTGAGGTGAGTCTTGACTTTCAATCATTATCTTCAATATGATTGACTTTCTTTCCTATGTGGATTGGGTTGTGCATTCTTGTGTGGACGTGATCGAACTTGGGCTCGGGTGTTGGTGCCGAACTACAATTGATGACTTAGGTATTTGTAATGGAATATACCTAAGTAGTGTTGGATGTTACTTCATGATTTTATCTTTCATTTGTGGATTATCCTTTGTGGATTTTGGGAGACCTTCGGGGTCTCGGGGTCCCTACTGAGTATCGTATACTCACCCCTGCACGGGCTTCACCCGCACTATGTTGTGTTGGTTGTAGTCGACAGAAAACACAGATCGAGGTAGAGACTTGTTGAGCTGGATGGTACCCGGAGGAGGATATCACATCGAGTCGGTGTCCAGAGTTGGATTTCACGAAGAGTCGGCACCCAGAGGAGATGAAAGAATGTTGAGTGCTGAGGAAGAGATCTGTATCTACCCATTAGGTAGGAAAACAGAGGACGATCCAGGAGTGGCTTGTCACCTTTCAGCTATTGTCCTTTGAGCTGTAATTTCCTTTCAGTTGTAGTTGTACCTTTCTTTTGGGGTTCTATTCTGGCCCATTTACTTTTCCGCACTTACTATTGTACTCAGTTTACATAGTGTTTTCTTCTGCTAGCTTACTCTATGGTGGTTGTTTACGTTATAAAGGCAATTCCTTCCCCTTTTTGTCGGGATTTATGCCTTTGGTGCTAGTCTCCAGCCCCTGGCCTATGGAAGGCGGGCTTGGGGTAGCCACGGCATGACCCCCGAGGATGGGCCGTAACAAATTGGTTTCAGAGGAGTTCGGTTCTACCACTGAACTCAGGACTCTGATCTCTCTTCTATGTGAAGCAATAGTGTTACTGGTATTGAGTGTGGTTATCAGTCCATGGAGTCCAATGTTGGTGTGGCGGCCGCCGTATCCGTACACCAGGACCCTAACTTCTGATTTCCGACTCAGTGCATGAAAACACTGATTGCAAGTGTGTTTCAAAAGTTTTCTTTGTGATTACTTTGTGTTAGCTCACTAGGTAAACTGTTTTGACTGTGGAATGCCAGTCTCATTCCAGGATGGCCCCACGACGGCATCCAGCTAGTGTTCGGAGCATTGTGCCTGACGACAGCCCACCGAGCGATGCGGCCTTGGTGCAGGGCCCCATTAAAGCGGAGGCACTGGCGGTACCTCTACCCATCCAGCCACCGATTCCACCAGCCCCATCCGCTGAGAGTGCACGTCACCTTAGTGATCTGCACGAGCTTCAGTGTCAGCGACCGCCCAGGTTCCGTAGGGAGATGGATCCTCAGGCAGCTGAGGATTGGCTGGAGGCTGTAGTTCGAGTTTTCAGGTTAGTGGGGACACTAGCTGACCTCATGGTGATCCTTACAGTGAGCCTCTTGCACACGGCAGCATGCAGATGGTGGATCTCGATGCTCCAGGTGCACAATGAGGCATCCCTTCTGTGGGAAGACTTCGAGAGCCTGTTCCGTGCAGAGTTTGTACCATCCAACCTTCGAGAAGTTTGCATACAGGAGCTACTTCATCTTCACTAGCGTAGCATGATAGTGGTGCCGTATCCAACGAGGTTCACCGATCTCGCACGTTACTCTACAGACATGGTACAAGACCCGTTCTTCAGGGCCCGAACCTTAGAGAAGGGGCTCAAGCGAGAGATTAGTGCTTCAGGTGTTTCTCACACCATCCCGATGCAGACAGAGGTGTTGGAGAGAGCCCTCTTAGTGGAGAGTTTCCTTGCTGACCAGTATCCAGCAGCAGGACCCACCACTAGCCAGCATGCGACAGAGTCTTCTGCATCGGGCAGTAGACAGATGACACAAAGGTCCAAGAGGACCAGACCAATAGGTGATCGACCGCATGAAACAAAATCGTGTGTGTGAGGCACCCTGGGTGGAGAATGACTTACCAATAGAAGACAGTGTTACTCCTGTGATGGGGTTGGTCACATGGCATGTGACTGTCCAACCCGCTATATAGATGACCATCGAATAAACGAAGGACCTCCCAGGAAGAGGCAGAGGTTCGATCGGGGCAGATCTCAAGGAGAAGGAGACCGAGGCAGGGGAGCTGGCCGTGCAGCGGGTGGTGGGCGACGCATTGAGGCCCTACCACCACCACCACCAGGAAGACCACCCCGACTGCTGGGAACGGGTGGACAGGGGAGAGCTCAGCTTTAGGTAGCTAAGGTCTACAATCATTGAGCTCTGGGAGCAGATGGACATGAGAAAGACTAGCTCCAAACATGGAGACTTATGTTCATGTTGCTTCTAGCTTTGTTGATGTTTGTTTGTGGATTATTTGTGTCTTTGTAAATTGAGCTACAGTAATAAAAGACACCTTTTGTTTGTGGAATTTACATCCCTTTCCTCTCTTTATGTTGTTACGAAGAGGTTCTGGTTTAAACTGTTGACTTGAACCTCATTTCTGAGATTCCTACTGAAGGAAACCCAGTGGTCACACACTGATGTCGACAGTGTGACTCAACCCTTGGAGGCAAGAGTAACGGCTGGATCTCTTGGTAGTAGCGTCAAGGCCTTACGACGTCATCCTTGGTATGGATTAGTATTATCCATGTCGGAATTGAATGTATTAGGCAAAGAACGTGGTTCATCCTGGGGATGAGACCAGATTTCTCTTATCAGCAAAGATGAAATCTTAGCAGCTCTTGTAGGACCAGAGATGGTCCAAGTCATTCAAAGAAGATAAGGACAGCTCAGAGCCGACAAATGTATTGTGCTGATAGGAGGTAGAGACCACTGGAGTTCGAGGATGGAGACCACGTTTTCCTACGGGTCTCACCTCGACGTGGATTACGGTGTTTTAGCCACGGCGGAAAGTTATCTTTGCACTTAATCGGACCCTTCTAGATCCTCAATAGCGTAGGCGAGGTGGTTTACCGCTTTACCCATCCACCTCAGTTGCACCAGGTGCACGTCGTTTTCCACGTATCTCAGCTGAGGAGATACGTGCACGACCCGACACATATCATTGACAATGGGGCGACTTTTGCGGAGGTCTCGGTGGAGATCGAGAATCGACAAGAGCAGGTCATAAGTGGGCGGTCGATTCCTCTAGTGTGCATCATATGGTAGCATGAGAACCTCCAGGGGAGAACTTGGGAGCGGGAGGCTCAGATACGTGCTCAGTACCCTCATTTGTTTCCCTAGTTTGTGATGTATCTTTATGGGGACTTAAAGCCCGGAGGTGTGAGTAATGTAAAGGCATGTACATTTCAAGGGAAATTTTTTCTTAATTTTCTTTTGGATTTTACGAATACGCAGTTTCTGACGGCACCTGATTCCGAGGCCCGGTGTGCTCAGAATCAATTTTCTGATGTTTATCTCGGGTACATTCAGTGAACGAATGAGCGGGATTTTCTAACTTTTGAACCGGTTCTCGGAATCAAAATCTGAGGGCACCGATAGAATTGAAACGCCAGTAATTTCTTAGGAACACCTTTTCTGGAGTTGCGTTTTCTCGGGTGAGGTTATTTAAAAATATGGGTAATCTAAGGAAAGAAATAAAATTTTTTTCAACAAAATTTATTTTCTTTTGAATGTAGTTTAAACCTATGCATGGTTTTTGGAGTGGGACCCACTACTTCCTAACTTCCCTAGGTAGGATTTTACTGAAGTGGGGTCCACACGATCCCCACCCCATCAAATCCCTTAAACCTCCCATGAGCACTTAATTGTGTAACTCACCAACCCCCAAATTTAATGGCAAGTCAACCCTCAAAGATCAATTTGAATATTAAACGCTCTTCAATTAATTTAAATAATTGAATGAGAACTTTTGAAATTCCAATTAATGGCTTGTGTGAGTGTTAATAAAATAAGACAAAGACATACTTTATTGGGGGCGTTGATTCATTGTGCGGAATGAAGGAGATGAATCTTGCGCTCTGAAGAACATCTCCTTCCTCATCGAAGAATGCAAAGAACACCGAAGCTTCGACGAAGAACGTTGTCTCATCATTGCATCTTCATTCTGCGTCGAATGAAGCGAGACACCACATCCTTCATCGGGCGAACACCGATGACGCTTACAGAGGCTCGTCCCCCGACACCATCTTCTGCGACGTCTTTTTTCCCACGACGAACCTCGATCGACGACTTCTTCGACATAGGGTATTTAATTATGTATGATATAGTTCCCTTGATTATTTTGTTCTAAAGAAAAAAAATAACGTGGATCAACTTATTATCATGTTGATCCGTGCATGTTTTATTTGCGGGTTGGGAATTTTTGTATGCTTCGAATTTATTAAAGAGATCGTGGAATGATTTGTTTCAATTTTATTTAAATAAAATTTATTGTTTGCTCTTAATAAACCTTGTGTAATCATGGTTTATTGATAACTCCTATGGCAGAGGGCACGGGCCGAAAAAACATGGCTCGACCACCCTCCGTAGATTTTTGTCGATATGTGAATTGACGGCGACAAGGAAACGGGGCTGTAGAAGTGATTTAAAGACTCTGAAGATTGTTTAATTGATATGAAGATTGATGGGAGATGATGGAACGGGCTGCAGAGGCGATTTAAAACCACCACAGTGAAGATCTGGTCCCAGGAAGACCTTAGACGCAGACGACAGCCGAAACGGACCACCAGTGCGAGTCCGGTGGTCCGTGGAGAGCGCCGACGGCACGCCGCCCAGGCGCGGCGACGCTGGAGACCAGTGGTGGTGGCACTCCGCTGGAGGAGACCGCCGTGGGTGAGCAGTTATGGGTTTTGGGGGAGGGAACGACATTAGGCCGCACCGTTTTAATCAAGGGTGGAGGCCTGTGAGGGACAAAGCAATGAGGGATAGGGATTGGTGACTGAAGAAAGGAGGTGACTCGTTCCCTATCAGACCCTCTGCTGGCCTTGGCAGTGAGGAAGTGCAGAGGTGGATGGGTGCTACCATCTGCAAGGGGGGCAATAGGGCTTACACCAAGGTGGTTTCCCTTCCCCATGGACAAATGCCACTCCCAGAAGGAGGATATCATCCCTTGTGTGGACCAGGGAGCGTAAAGAATGTCTGAGCTGGGGGGACACAGCGTGCGAAGCACGGGGTCAGGTCACAGTTAAACGTCATGTGTTGAGGAAGGGGTTTTTGTCAGTTTAACGTCCTACAGATCAGACGAGGTGGGTTTACTTTGCACCCCAAGGACTTACATAACTGGTACCCTATGCCCCTTGGAGAAGGGAAGGCATCGGCAAGGCCGTGTAGAAGGGGGGTCACAGAGCGAACCATCAAGGGGTCCACGTAAGCGTGACTATGTGAAGAAGCAATAGTTATTATCATGCCTATGCGAAGATGAATTTGACAAAGCAATGCTATGGGTGGTGTTATCTAGGGGAATTTTAAATCACATCGTGCAATCCTGGATGGTCACACAGTAAAATGAATTTCCAAGCAGATGAGTCCACAGGTAGGGGCCTTGCGAATCCTGGTTCCTTTGCACAGTGGAGAGATCTTTCGAAGGGTTGTGCTTCATGAAGTGGAGTGCCTTGGCCTTAAGTTAGGGTAGAGGTGAGAGTGGGAGGTTCTTCACGAAGTGGAAGGGTCTTCACGGAGCACTGCCTCGTGAAGCAGAGGTGCCTCGCGAAGCAAGGAGCTGTGAAGCAGTGTGCTTCGCGAAGTACAGTTACGCTACCTTAGCATGTTGATCACATCTACAGGATGGGTGTTTCATGAAGCATAAATGCTCCGCGACTTCTCGGGTCCCCTTGGGGATCCCCTTCCTTCATTAATTCCCCTTAGGCTTCAGGAAGGGCATCCCTCTCGGAATAGGGGCTCAAAACGAGACAGGACAGTGGCTGCTCGGGAAGAAAAAATACCTCACAGAGCTCATGATTGCCAGAGCGAATACTGCTTCATGAATTGGGATTTGAGAAGCTGAATGGTCGAATTATACATGCAGAGAGCTCAGGGGGAGCTCAGTATTTATAGGCAAGAGTCTCCGTGAATCATATCTCACACGGAGTGAAGGGGGGCTTCAGTTACATCGCGACAGGTTGTGGATGTTAAACGGATTCACGGTGAGGGTCCACCTCCTCTGCTTCGCGGCGGGTTCGTGAACGTCAGGGCATTCGTGGTGGGTTACCACCTCCTCCGCTTTGAGGCGGGTCACGATCGTCGGGGCGTTCACAGAGCATTAGAGCCTCCTCCACTTTGCAGAGGGTTTCGAACATCAACCGGCTTCGTGGAGCATTACCGCCTCCTCTGCTTCACAATGACAACGTAGCTTGGGGGTCCTCTATGTCAGGGCTTTGCAAGGCAGGGCGTGAGGCCTCTTTTTCCTCTCTCCTTTATTCAAATATTTTGGCACCAACAACAATACATCGGAAACCTCCATGAGGCTCAAGATCAAATATCTTGTTCCTAGGTTTCCACATATATGTCCATTCCATATTAAATTAAACAACAAGGGATTAATGAACTTTGTGGGGATCAATTTGTGTTGTAATATATGATATGTGGGGTGCCCCATAATGACCCAATCTAATAATTGTAATATTAATCACCTATCTATGTGGAATTATATTCCCAATCTCATAGATAAATGGATTGAATTTATAATAACCTACACATTAGGGGAAATTCATGATGAACCATAGATACATTCTTATGGAATCACAATAACATTCCCTAACACACATAAATTATATTCATCTTGTGAAATTTTTGATAGGTTTACTGATTATATATTGGGATTAGTAAGAGTTTCATATAAATATTTTAACTCTATAATAGAGGAAAAGAGTATAAAACAATTACCCAAGATTGGTTTTCATGATCATTGTAGGTTCCTGGCATAGAGGATGTGTGGTTGGGATGAAGCCCAACATTAATTTTTACCATGATAAATGATTATTCTTGGATCAATAAATGATGAACGAAAGACTATATTAAATAGAATCAATGATTTGTATAACTAAAGTAGAGGACTAAATATTATAGAGAGAATCTTGATCATCATGTTTATAGTTAAAATAAATTTAATTTTTGAAGAAATAAAATACCTGGTTTGTCGATACCTTCTTTATTGATGATTTCGATAATCCAGGATAAAACATTCAGATTATCTCATTGCGCTTAATATGAACTAAAATATAATCCCTCTAGAGGTGGTACACAAATTCTCCAATGATCTCTGATTGATGCCACTTTCTTTTAGACTACTATCATAGTGTATAGAATGTCTAGTGTCAACCGATGTTGAATACATGTTCTTCAATTTTGAAAAAGGTCAATCGTTCTTGATAGGGTGAGAGGAGAGGAGTTGAGAGAAAATTCCTGACATGGAGTTTCTATTACATCACTAGTTTCATGTACATGACACAATAGACGTACCTATATATTTATTGAATTGGTTATTTAGTTACATTATTTAATTTCATAACAGAAATTAAATACATTCATTACCTTTGAGAAAACCCATGCTACATAATTTCAACAACTGCATCATTTTTTGTCATGTTCCCAATTCCACAAAATAGCATCATAAATTAAATCATCTTCCAAAAAATTATAACATTGTTATTATAATATTTATTTTTTCATACTCGTTAAATAATTACTTATAATCACAAAAGCATTTATTTTACTATAGGAACGACTTTGATCTGCTCGAACTCTAGTTCCCTTAATTGATCACCTGAATAAATAAATAATAATTTTTTTTCTTAAATAAACATATTTTTTACAATATATTAAATAAATATTTATTAAAAATTTAGTAGAGTAAATATATATTTTTTAATTCAAAAACCCACGAATATATATTTATTTCATTTATGAAATCATTTTAACTTGAATAAATGTATTCCACTATCTTTAGAATAATATGTATTCCGTAAATTAAATTAAAATAGAATATATCCAAGATACCCAGAAACATATTATGTGATCCTCTTGGATTCATTCTATATGAAATTATTTTAGATTGCATAAAGTCCAAGAGTACTGTCTAGAAATGTTTCAAGGGACACGAGAGAAAGAACATATAGTCGCAACAACTACATCCACATATGAACACTCACAGTGTAATAATATTCTTTTGTCTCTATATCTCATGAATTTTGTTTCATGACAGTATCATCAACCATTATTCATGATATTTCATTCTATGGAAAATTGAAATAAACTCGGTGTTGCAAAATTTCCATGTCATTTTTGTGTGATGGTTCAATTTTCATGAAAGGGTCGATATATCAAATTCCCGAAATGGACAAGACAAATACTTCTTCGACATATTCATTATGAACATGTCATTCAAGACACACCCAATGTACCCTACTTCCTGCCAACTGTTTGCATGATTGTTTTCCTTAGTTAATCAAAGTGTATGAGTCATGACAAACATTAATGATGATATTTTAGTCTAAGCACTATTACACACACTCGTAGATAGGAATATTTGATGACACTAAAACATGATGAAATTTCTACATGTGTGTATGTTTTATTAATATCCCATCTTGGAGATTACCAAGTGAGAACTTCATGAAAAAAAGACCCATCTTCTTACAAGTAAATGCAACTGAAGGACAATATACAATGTGTCCTATCTCAATATGTCATCCATCTATGGAATTATTTTTAAGGATACTGTTATAGTACATCAAGGTTCTCATCATATATGGGAATTGATATGACCTTGTAAATACGAAAACTACTCTAGGACATTTTTACACTATAGTAATGAAGAACAATGAAAAATATGTATTAAGATGTTTAATATAAAAATATATTAAATATAGATGTAATCAAAGTACAAACATTTTGTTCTCGAACACCAAATTTTTCAAACACCCATTTTGGATAGAGCCAATATCCCACGACATTCAGTCCACTAGACCTCAAATGATGAGCATGTTTCTATTGAGTCAAGTCTTTAGTCATGGGATCCACCATGTTGTCTTCTGTGGAAATATTTATCCCTATAACTTCACCTCTTTTGGAAATATCGCTAATGAGATGATATGTCTGATGTAGGTGCTTCATCTCTTGATGTGACCTTGGATATTTTGTGAGAGATACCACTGTAGTATTATCACAATAGAGTGTGATGGGATCTCAACTGCTAGGTAACACATCTATCTCATAGATGAAGCTCCAAACCCAATCTGCTTATTTACTCACCTAAAAAGTTGCGATATACTTGGAATATGATTTTGAATTTTCTACCACACTCTATTTTGAGCTCTTATATCTCACTAAAACTCCATTCAATGTGTAGATGTATCTCGTTTTCAGCATCATTTTATCATGATCACTCTAGAAACTATCATCTGTATATCCTCTAATAACTAGTTCCTCATCTCGTGTATAAACTCAGAACATATCCTTAGTATGCCTTACATACCTTAGGATAGTTTTGATCGTCATAAAATGGTTGCCAAATGTGTTAGCATGCTATATTCCAACCACACTCAATGCATAGGCGAAATCCATCCTAGTACATACCATGGCATACATGGCTGGCCCAATCACTGATGTGTATGGAGTCCTTTTCATTATATTTATTTCTTCATGTGTCTTGGGACACATTTTCATGGAAATATTAATGCCATGTGATGCTATAAATATATCCTCATGGATTGTTCCATGCAGACTCTCTTCAGTATCTTGTCAATGTGTGTACTTTGACATAGGCCCACCAATATCTCAGATATATCACTATAGATCTTGATCACAAGAATATATACTGCCTCACCCATTTTCTTCATTGGGAAGCATTAATTCAACCAACACTTAACATACTATAAGGATGGTACCTTGTTTACAATAAGTAATATGTCATCAACATATACAATTTGGAATATGATCACACTCTCACTTAACAATTTGTAGGCACAAGTCACACATTTATTCATTATGAAAGAAAATTTAATTATGGATTTGTCAAAATGAATGTTCGATTACCTGGAATCTTACTATAATCCATAAATGGATTTCTACGACATTCGTAGCATATTATCATTCTTTAGATACATAAACCCTTCAGTTTCTGTCTGATAGACTTCATCCTGAAGTTTCCTAAGAAGGGATTCTATTTGTACATCCATTTTCCAAATCTCATCGGCATGGTGAGCCGCAATGGAAAGTATAATTATGATGGATTTCATCATTTAAACTGTGATATTTTTTCATCATAGTCAATGCCTTCCCACTATTTGAACACTATTGCAACGAGTCATGAATTTTAGGTACAAGTATGTCCCTTAATATCATGTTTATTCTTGAATATCCATTTTCAAACAATTGGCTTTACATCAACATGAAGATCTAACAAAATATAAAGATGGTTTGGATACATAGAATCGATTTTAGAATTCATGGATTTTTTCCATTTGGCAAAGTTTGTGCCATTTATTGCTTCGTTTTAGGTTAGAGGATCATTATTATCAACTAATTAGGAGTCATCATCCGTGTTAACTATAAAATTGTACTGTTCTTGTTATCTTGCCTCTCTTGTACACCTATATAGTTCTTGTGTCTCTCGAACAATCTTTTCTTCCTAGGGCTTTGTGGAATTTGTTCATGTACCATCTCTTGTATACCTTGAGTGTGGAATTCATTGAAGCTTATTTTTCTCCAACAATCTTTTATGGAGAGGTGCTCCCTCTCAAATAATATGGTGTGTCATTCCACAATAACTATTTTGTCTGAGCAGTTGTATAGGTAATATCCCCTTGTTTCCATGGGGAATCCTACAAAGTTACACTTTGTGCCTCAAGGTGAATGTTTGTTACCTGAAGAGGACCTAACAAATTCATCACATCCCCACACATGAAAATTAGATATTATGGATTTCTTTTGACTCTAGACCTCATATGGAACACCATTTTTCGATTTTGTTGGTACACGGTTTAATATGTGTGCTACTTCTTATAATACATATCCCCAAAAAGATAATGGAAGAATTTTATGAATTCTTATTTATCTCATTATGTCCAACAAGGTGTGGTTCCTCCTTTCGGTCACACAATTCAACAAGGTTTTTTAAGAGGAGTGAGTTGGGATTTAATCCCAAAATCCCATCAATAATCAATGAAATCATTAGTAAGATATTCTCCACCTCAATTTGAGTGGAGTCTCTTAATATTCTTACAATGTATTCTTTTAACTTATCCAAAAAATCTAACATATTTCTCATATATTATATATATACATATATACTAAATTCATTAGTAAAAATTATTATGTATGAGTACCCACCAATTTCTTTAATTGGAAATAGACCACACACATTAGTGCTTACTAATTCAAGAAGATATTTATCCCTTTAACCTTTCCAACTAAATGGGGGTTTGTACATATTACCTTGTAAACATGTGTGACATATGCAATGTGGTTTTAGTTCAAAAGAATCTAAATATACAAAATGAAGTTACCTTTTCAAGTGTTTTTATTTTACAAGACCTAGTCGGTGATGCAAGAGTGGAGCGTGATATGAGTCATGTGATGTATCTTTGTAATCAATTTCCATTACTTAATTTGTTTAACCCTACACATAAATACCATTGTATAAATGTTCCCGACCATAACAAATGCTATATTTGTAAAAGGAGAATCATTCATTTCAAAATTTTAATAAGAATCCATATGTATCTAATCTAGATATATAAATAATGTATTTAGAATCAGATGACACATAATAACTACCCTTTAACACAAAGATCATCCTAGTTTGAAATGTAAGGTTGTATTCTTGGATAGATATATCAGCAAGTCTTGCTCCATTGGCTTCTCATACATCTTCCTCCCCTCGGTCAATATTCTAGAATCTTTAAGGTTTTATATTTGGATACATATGTGACCCCCACAAGTGGTATATAATAACCTTTTTTTAAAAACATATAGATTTAATTCGATAATGAACAAACATGAAGCTTCCCCTTGATTCTTAGGCTGGGTTTAGTTCTTCTTATAGAGTCCATTCTTGCCACATGTGAAACAAATAGCTTCTTGTTCCCTGTAATCCCCTTTGAACATCTTTTTCATGGAAGAGTACTAAGAAAATTTAGGTTTTAATAACTTCTCCTTCCCATTCCTATTATTCACTATGTGGACATAAGGATATTCGTACTTCATATATTTTTACACATGGAGAATGAGTATATGACGGTCATATTGAGACACCTCAATGTTATTCATATTGAAATTAACAAAAAACATGGGGATGATATGATTGAGTGATGAATGAATGATATTATTACACAATTATTCTAGGATTTTAAACCCAAAATCCTCCAGGAACTCAATGTGCCCAATTAACAATACAATGTGCGGCCTAGTAGAGGAAACCTCTCCAAGATTACTCTGAAAGTGTGCCTTGGATATATCAAACAGCTCATTCATTTTCCAATCCTATTAAACACCACAGAAGTGATAGAGCATGATATAGGCATCCATGTTTCAGTCAGACCTAGTTAGCTCACAATAAATTGATGATATCATCAAACAATGAATGTAGAACATGTCTTTCATATGATACTTGTATAAAAATAACTCCTCTTCACTCTCCTCTTAGGCATAAAGATTAGGTAATGATGACACCGGGACATAAGTCTTATCTTAATTGCATAGAATAAACTGAAGGCATCAAACCATTCTGGAAATTTACTAATGGTGAGGATATTGTCTTTATCATGAATTGATTACATGGATAGTGTGGATAATGATCTTCTAATATTATTCTACAATTAAAATAGTTTATCATTTGTACATTCCTGAGCATATTTTATGATAAATAAAAAATTAATTCAGTAACATCTCCCACTATTTTATCAGGTCCCAATGGCTCTCACTGTTGATGTTAGAATGTCTATTTTACATGACATTCTACTGGAAAGGATCCATATTTCCCTTAGCATAACCCCAACATGTGTTGTTCAAGATATTTGAAGCTATTTAGGTAGGCATTTCTTTGAAAATCATATTATTTTCGTTCTCCGATCCATTGAGTGGACTCCCCAATCCTAAAATCCTGACATGAATTTCTTCAACTCATCCCTACAATAATACACCAATTCTAGAAAGGGATTCTCTTCTTGATGAAATATGGATAATTCCACCTAAAACCTTTTAGAAGGGATTATTATATAAATGTATGTGTCCCAACAGTGGTTGGTCAAACACCTAATTTCATTGAGTCCTTCCAAAAATCAATTAATGGAAGGCTAAGTCTGACATAATATATTGTTGAGGGATTGTTGTCTATTATTCATATTGTAAAGACCCGAAATTTCCATGTATTTTTTTTAATATATGGTAATTCTACGAGTCTGAGAAAATTGATGGTGTGTGATTCCAAGGCCCGATATGCCAAGAATGAATTTCTTATCATTTTATGGGTACATTCAGTAAATGTGTGAGCTGGTTTTTGTAACATTTGAACTAGTGCATGGAATTGAAATCTGAGGGCACTGTTGAACTCGCAACACCGTTATTCTCTTAAGGTGACCTTCATCTTGACTGTAGTGGGTCTAGAGTGAAATATAGTTTTTTTTATTTTCATGAAAGAATAAAATAAAATAAAAATGTGTAACATTTTTATTTTCTATTATTGAGACCTTCCATGTGGTTTTTCTAATGGTGGTGACCAACTGTAGTAAAACATGTCCACATAGGATATGGTGGTGGGGACCACACAAGCCAAACCTCCCATGTGGATTATGGTGGTGGGGATCACCCGAGTATTAAAACCCCTTGAACCCATTTGAAATCCCTCTTAATGGGGAGAAACCTCTTGAGCTCCCCCACGTAAATATTCCAACTCCCCCTTTAATTAGTAAATCCAACACATCAATTTATTAATTAAGGTATATTTAAATAATGACTACAAACTTAATAGATATCTTGTTCTATTATGTGGGGATACCATTCATTTCATTGGAATTTTGGGGAGAAGAACCCTTGGGAGAAAGCTCCCCAATGAAGAACCCTGGCGAGGAACATCTCCCACGATGATCGAACCGACGATTGAGGAAACATGGACATCACCGACATCCATCTATTCCAAATGAGATAATCTCCTTTCTCGTGGCCTCCATCAACAACTCTTTTAGGCAGGACTGTGTTTTAATTTGATCAATATTAAATTCCCTCTCACATTGAATCATCTCCCCTGAGCCGTATACTACCACCCTAACATAGAGGGTTCAAGCCAAACTAACATATCCCGACCCCTCTGCAGTTCTTCTATATTTGTGTGTTCATCGCAATGGTGTGGTTG
The DNA here is from genome assembly GCA_963277665.1 of Viscum album. Taxonomy (NCBI): domain Eukaryota; kingdom Viridiplantae; phylum Streptophyta; class Magnoliopsida; order Santalales; family Viscaceae; genus Viscum; species Viscum album. The sequence continues at coordinate 1,220,646,042 of OY728159.1, forward strand.
ACCGGTGCCGACATTTGTCGCTAGTGGAAAACAAGAATGGCGGCCGTCACCACCGTCGTCTGCGAGGAAGGTGACGAACGAAGGGTGTCTGTTCAAGCCTGCCACTTATGATGACATGACACGCGACCGCGCCACAGGGCTATCCTCGATGGACCGTTGCCCCAGGGCTACTATCATCTGTGGCCAGTGTCGCCTCATTCGGATCCACCGTCTGCAGCCACCACTGCCTTAGGGCTCTGTCGTCTGCGGCCACCCCCGCCTTGCGACTCCTTCATCTGCGCCCACTGTCCACTGTGGCTCCGCCATATGTGGCCGTCACCATCCCGGATCTACCATCCATAGCCCCCGGCACCCACCGTGACTTCTAACGGCTCACAGATCCACCGACCACGGCCTATTCCACCCCGCGGCTCCTCCGTCCGCGGCAGCAGCTGCCCGCGGCTCCACCATCCGCGGCCAACGCCACCTCACGACATCCACCGTTCACGGCTCCGCGCCGTCCAATGACCCTCTCATGGTCTCCACTACCTAACAGCCTCTGTTCCCTCACGGCGTCCACTCCAATGCCGCCTCATGGCCTATATGCCCTCTCATGGCCACTTTTTGTCTTCAATGAAAATATTTTTCACTACAACATCACCTCCCATAGAAAATTTCCTCAAAATATGATACATATGATGTATGTTCTTTGATGGCTGATGTGACATTTTTGCTTTTGCAATAGCCACCACTGTAGTATTATCACATTAGAATGTGATGGGATATTTACTTCTAGTTACCACATCCATCTACTGGATGTAGCTCTACCAACTAAATTCTTTTTTTTATCCCTCAAATGCTATGATATACTTGTATTATGTTGTATAATATAGGACCACACATTGCATTGATCTCTTTAAAATCACTTCACATCTATTCAAATTGAAGATGTAACCAATTTAGAACATTATTACTTCATGATCCATCTAGAAACTAGAATCTACTTATCCTCTGATGCATAGTTCCTCTTCTCCTCGATAAACCAGAAACATATCTTCAGTATGCCTCAGATAGATTAGGATAGTTCTGACTTACATCAAATGAAGGACATATAGGTTATCTTGATATCTGTCTACTATAATAAATGTGTATGCAACATCAAGCCTAGTACATTCTATGGCATACATGACATACCCAATCACAGATGCGTATGGAATCCTTGTCATTATCTTTCATTAAACATGTGTTTGAGGACACATTTTCAAAGATCACGGCATGAGTGTCTTGGGTTATTGAATATCGTCTGTGGACCATGGAAAATAAAAGTGTTCTCACTTAATGACCATACTACTAATGTATATGGGATATGAACAACCAACTAAAGAGGTTTTCTCTCTATAAAAATTGTTTTTCAATTTTTACACTGACATCAACATGGAATTACCCATCTACCAAGGGTGTTAAAGGCCATCCTTGACAAGATTGTACCATATCATTAAACATAAACCTGGAATCTTGATATAGGATCTAAAAACATTCATCTCCCACTCGAAGTGTGTTTTGAGAACTATTTAGTATTTATATCCTAATTATTCTTTTGTGTATCATACCTATCATAATAGGTTCAGTTGTTTCACATCCTTATTTTAAACACACATCGCTCAATTGGGTATGAATTTAATCTTTTCCATTTTATTTTCCAGATAATATGACATTAAACAACATGTGAAATAGGCACACAATTTTTCTCATTTAAAACAAGATAAAATAATCATGAAAAATTTTAGGTACTCACATTAAAAAATAATCATCTCTATAGTTTATGAAAAAATTAGTTCATTAAAAAATGTGGCACAAATATAATAGGGTCAAATTTGTGGCCCTGGTAAAATCTCTTTCATACTAATTAGACCCTATGTTATATGAAAAAGTTAGAATAATGTTTTTCCACATCTCATCATCATGATAGCTTGTTAACAATGTAAGGAAACCCCATTTTGGGTGATGTAACCCCTCCTGAATATTACATTTTTCCCAAATCATATTTCATGAATTTACCATCCTAGAACACCAAAAACCATCCATGTCCCCTTAAAAGGAAATGATATCACTATGTTTGACCATGTTATTAGGGCAGAAGAGCTCACACCTACCATCTTATTACATAATGGGCCTATATAATGATATTTCAAACCCTTTTGTTCTAAACATCACTATAGAAGATCCCACCAACATTGGGTGTTCTGGACCATCACTAACATGATTTCCCCATACCATCCACATTACCTAGGAACTTTTATCCAAGAATTAAAATCCCTAAAACAATACTATTCAAGAATATTTTACAATATCAATTTTATTTCACTATTGTTTACCCTTTCTCACCAAAGGGATGCTGAAATTCATTCTAAAAACTTTCGATAGCATACACCTCATGACTCAAAATCACATGGTGTGGGGCTTAATATTCACTATATAAATGATTAACTGCCCTAGAATTCTAAAACCATTGTTGGATGGATTTGAATCTATACCCAATATCATCATTTAGATGGCTGAGTCATCAAAAATCATTCATGGTCCTTGGAAAAGGCAGATAATCCATTGATTCACAAATGATACTGATGCTTAAGGGATTTTAACTACAAACAATATATCTACCATCCAGGTAGGAATTGACCCCCATTACCTATGAACCCTTATAAAAATTTGGATCATTGTGTCACCATAGTGTAATAAGTGTCATTCCCATCATGTATATCACATTCCATACTCATCGGCTTAGGGTTTTGGGTTAGGAATTACAACAACAACATTTTAATTTTCCATGGGCTATCAGATTCCCCAGTTTTTTCCACAAAACATTATTACCACTATAAATATTCATTTACCCTTGTAATTGAGTGTATAAACCATTTTTTACCATTATAACAGTTAATAATGTTTTTGAACAATGAATCGGAGGTTTATCCTGTGATAATTAATAAACAATAATTCTTGTGATCCTTAATAACATTACGATGGTACTCAACACTATAGTGTTTTTTGGGACATACATTGACTGTATTTTCTATATTACATATTAATGTACTAGAATCATGACATTAAACTATATTGTATCTTAACTTCTGGGATAAAATACATTAAAATACACCAATATGTGTCCCATGAAAAAAGATCAGAAATAATCAACAATATAATGTATCTTTTAAAAGACCCTAATCAAAAATTGATAGAAGCTAGGAGATAAAACACCCTAAAATATATTATCTCAATGAATTTGTCTAGTTGATTGGATAAGGTTTAAAGTCTTTTAGGTTGATAATTGACAAAAGGGCCACGAAAAAAAAATCAGTGTCTATGCCTGTTCAACCTTCCCCTATATGAATCATATGAACAATTAGGGAAATATCATAAAGAGAAACAAGGATTGTTTGGACCATCATATGGACTTATAAGAAATAAATATTTTCCTTCCATGTTCATTGAATTCTGAAAAAAGACAGAGAACTCCCCCATTGGGGACATATATTCCACCATGATTTTCCTTTTATGAATCTAGTTATAGGAATAGAACTGGAGAAGGTACATCAGTTAGGAATCACATGATAGTGTGAATTCATCATAATTTCATGTGAATAATTTATTATGATTTAAATATTTATATCCATGAATTCAAACATTATTAATAGAATGTGAATGATGGGTATAATTGATGATTCATTTGACAACAGCTAACTAAAATTTCATTCAAGTCTTGAATGATTGAAATCTTCCCAGAAAGATATAATGTTTATAATTTATATTATTTGATAACTGAAAAAAAGAAGGATCTCCACATTTAATTTCCACTACAAATATTCTATCAAAAAAATACACATCAATTATAAAAAATATATATTTGATTGGTTTAGCTCTATATGTCTGCAATAGTCTTGAGAGATGCATTGAAATAATTCTGGAGTGCCACTCTGCCCATTTATTCTTCTTCTGGTTTGGGATGAAGGGTTCCGATTTGAGTGGACATACCCAAAATTATTTTATAAGGTGTTTACCAAGAGGACGGTAGTGCATAATGATCAGACTTTGGGTGTGTTAGGATCTCTTTATATCTCCATATCATCATGGTACTGATATCAATTTTCCTATGTAGCTAAAATTAAAATTGTGACTCTTCTCCAATAACTTTTAATCCTACCTAAATAATTTTTATTAGGCTGTAATGTCAACAATATCATCAATGTTCTCTAATGGTATCCAGTTCTTTCAACCTCATGATTATTTTTCCCATGTTTTCGTATAGCGACTGATGATCAAATCATTATTCCCTAAATCATAAAATAGCTTAGAGGGATGATATTATAGATCTTGTTATGTTCCCAAAGGGGTCTCAAAAATTAGCGAGTGAATTTTTTTGATAAATTCTCATGTATTGTGTCTGATCCTATATAGCTTCATATGATAGAACACATGAAGGGATTACAACCAGCTAATTTCATGATGATGTAAGAGATAAAAAATCCAAAAACTCTCATTCCTCAAAATACATATTTTCTATTACCCTAATTGATGTACTATATTCCTTAATGAATTATTCTACAGTAATGGGTTGTTCATCATCAGGATAAAAATGATTCATCAAAGACTCACCTTAGTCATTAATTAGCCCTATCATGTCTTCATGTAGGGGGGTCAGTGAGATAAAATGTATGTCTACATGATGAAATAGTCTATTCATAACACCCATATATAGGCCTTATACTAACACTAGGTATAATCATGTGATAGGATAAAATGTACCAACATGTTGAATAATTATCTCACTACTGGTATCTTCATGTGCCAACATCTTCCAAAAGATGAAAATAATTTGGGGATGCCACTCTCCCCACACAGCAGCCAAAGGGAGAGGGGAAACCATTTGAATGCATACACGCTTTTGATATATCCATTATGAGATATATTCGATGAAAATGGTCCTCTCATCCACCCTATACATAAGAACCCCATCCAGAAAGTGGATCATGTAAGACCTAAAATTATGAGTGTTTCCACCATGATCAAAAATGCACCCACTCAGTGAAAAGTATATAGTGACATAAATGTATTATTAAAAACTACGAATTTTAGAAACCCAATTAGATGCTAACCACCTGGTATATGTGTAACAGCCCGAGATTTTATGAAAAAAATATTCTTTTTAATTTTATTAATGTCTTGTGTTGTACGCTACTCCAAAAGGAGCTTGAACAACACACATCCTTGACTAGCCTTGCATTACACGCAATCGCAACCTTCCTCGATAGCGTGTGTAGTACGTAATACTGAGTTTCACGAAACAATGATATTCTATTAAAATATTATTAAAACTAGCCGTTATGAATAGTAATAACCACTTTTTAAATTTTATAAATTTTAGCTCTCAAAATGGACTTCATTTTTGGATTCGGAGTATCGAATTTAGCCTAAGGTGAAATTTTGGTACTTTTCGGATAACTTTCATATTCTGATGAATAGTGAAAATTACTACATTATAATTAAAAACAACTTTTTTTAATCGAAATAATTAATAGTGATAAAACATTAATTTGAGTGGTTTTAAAATATATTTAGAATATATTTTTACAATTTAATACAATGTTGGTCATTGGATGTAATTTCACATTTAAACCAGACATAAACAAGTGTCAATCTTTTGATAGATATTGTTTCTTAAAAACACGCTATTTGTTTTAACAACGGGATTTAATTATAAAATTAATTAATGCAACATCTATGTTATGAATATGGTAAAATAGACTTCATTTTTGAATTCGGAATATGAAATATATCTTAGGATGAAATTTTGGCATTGTTCTGAAAAACATCAATTTTTGATGAATAGTGAAACTACTAAGTGGTAGGTTAAAAACTGAATTTTTCATAAAACTTAATTTTACCACTTCTGTGAATGGAATTTCGAAAATCCGAGAGACACGGTTAATATCAAGGACTAAAATGTGGTTCAATGAGATGAAAATAATTTTTTGGTGAATAGTAACTTTTTACTTTTTTTACCGCGGTTAATAGTAAATAGGGTAACTAAGGGTAAATATGATATTAATATTACCCTAACACATGTCCTAATTCTATTGGACAAGTGTAATTCGACCAAAAACAAACTTAGGAATAAAATATGACCATTTAGGCCCACTTGGATTAGATTAGGACATTTATTATTAATTTATTTAAAGAAAGGTTAAAATAGTTAAAATCAAAGTTTAATAAGTAAATCATTTTTAATATGGTATTATACATAAGATAAATTCAATTGTAATTATTCATTAGAAAGCTAAGAAGATTTCCTACATGATGGTATTTTATTTGTAATTTTTAGACTTTAAATAATTTAATTTATTTATGACACAACGATGATGCAGTAATTACCCTTTTAAGGAAATATTAACATAATTGATGTTATAAATACTCAAATGAATGTAATTTGAGACTTTTTATGAATTCCAATAATTTTATAGGTTACTATGATATATTAGTGTTGATTTAATCAACTTGGTTCGAACATATAATTCTGTTATGACTTTCACAAAAATCATATATCAAATAGTGTCAAAATTGACACAAAATAGTTTTTAAATCAAATATTATATTATTAATTGTTATGTTATTCCTAAAAATCTAAGGTTCAGCCAAATGACTTAGATAAGGATATATGTATTAATAATAAACAATTTGGGGTTCTTTTGGCATGTTATAGTAAGTGTATTAACCATATAGTGAAAGGAAACAAAAAGACACGGTAAAAGTTAAATTATTTAACTTAGAGTTAAATCTAATTGATAAGGTTAAAATAATACCCTAAACTTGTCTAAATTCTATTGTATGAGAGGATTTCGACCCATCCCCACCTTAGACTCGAAATAAATCAATTTGTAGCTAATTAAAACCGAACTTGACCTTATAATAAAATAATATTTTGAGATATTCCTAAGGTGCCCCTCTCCTCCCTTATAAAAGGACACCTCCTCCCCCTTCCTCCTCACACAAATTTGAGCACTCAAGCTCGGCCAACCTCTGCCAAAATCCCTTCTCCACTTCCCTAGAATAATCCTAGAGGTCCTGGTCTTCTTAAAAGGCCAATCTTAGTTCCCTAAGTGGAGGATTCAAAGAGGCGTTTCAAAGAAGAGGTAATATCCATTACCGATCTTTTCAATTTCTTTCTTCTTCAAACTTCTTCTTCTTTAGTTGTTTCATGATAAAGTAATAACATCAGTATTTCTTATATACTGATATGTTATTATAAATATGAAACAACCCTATTTCACAATCTATCCATCCTACGGAAAAAGAAATCACCGCGCGTGCGTACGTACGGAATACCGTCTCCACGCCGTGGTGTAATCTATTTTCCACCATCACCTTACATGGATGGGTATAATGGTGTAAAGAATAACTATAAATAGTTATTACAACATCATATTTATTCTGATATATTGTATAATCCACTCCAATTCAATTCAATATTTATGGAAATGATATCATCGCTCGTACGTACGTACGGACTACCGTCTCCACGACGCGATGAGATTCATTCTCCATGTTAACCATTTAAGAATGATTATAAAGTATATATAAGAAATAATAATGAAATATATGACATTATAAAGCTACTGGATTTATGTATATATATATATATTTATGTCATCTACTTACTTCCATTCAAGACAATAAGGAAAGGAAAATAGCGTTCATGCGTACGTACGGACTACCGTCTCCATGAACGGTGTTTTTCATTACATTTATATATCTATTATATATATATATATATATACTGAATATATATGATATATAAATCATATTTTATATTCTGGAAGTAAGTAAATCATGATATAAGTAATAATAATGTCAAGAACAACAAGTCAAAACACCTACGATAAAAGAAACGATTTTACCCAAAACACTTCTTTAACATGGAATTTACAAAAGAACGGGTAATATAATGTCATAAGTGAACCATATATGATATCATAACAATGAATATGATTCTATAATAAGTCAATGACATTATTTAAACCATTATACAGGAGCTTCGGACACGTACAAAGCAAATCAGACCTAAGGTAAGGGAAATATCACAATCTCATTTTTATCCGAGATTGTTTATTCGTAAGTATTTACTGGGGTGTATTTTATCATCCACATCCGTGTTTCATCAATATGTAATATTATTTCCATCCACCTACAATTTTTTAAATCCATTTTTACCCTTCGGTGAGTTTTAGTAATATGTATGAAAAGAATCTTTTGTCGTTTTTCGTACGAGGTACTTTTGGACTTTTCCGACAAAAGTACGAAGAATGTTTTTTTAACTTATACGACACGAACGGATTTTTACGGTTTTATAAAGCCTTATTTTCATGAACCTTCCTCCAAAATATTTCATTACTATTTTCAATAAAATCTCTTTCTTTTAAAATTGCATGATGTTTTGTGAAAAGGAATTGATTTTGAAGAAGAAAGGATATTTTCCTCAAGAATTCATTTCAAGTGTTTTATCAAAATTATTTTCCATCTAAGATAATAAAGGGTTCTGTTTCTATCCATATTTTTTACATTGATTTGACTATGTTGTGATGGAATTATGTTTATGAATTCCTTTATCTTATATGAATGGTTTTATGATGTCATGTTGTTTAAGAATTCCATTTTTATTACAAGGGTTATGCGATGATGTATGATTTATGATTATGTGGCACACATAAGAAAGGATTCATTATAAGATGGGTGGGACCTATATCTCCCTCCAATGCATTGGGTAAAGATTTTATATCTCATGAGATAGACATGGCTGGAATGGTAGGTTATACCGGTTCAGTGAAACAGGACTGAAACGAGGGTTACTCGATTCAGAAAGGGACTTTGTCCACTAAGATAGTCTTGGCAATGAGTCTTGACTAACAAGAAATGATTCTCTATGATTATGTGTGAATTCCACAAAGTTTCATGTTTTAAGTTATGATTATTGTGATTACATTTCACTGCCATGATTTATCCCATGTTACGAAATTATGCTCTCTTTTGCAGGTTATGATTTCCAAAATGTTATGTTCTTATGAATATGATGTGATTGATATTTCTTTTTTTTACCCTTACTGAGCATTTGAGCTCACCCTTTTATGTTTTCTTTTCCCCAGGATATAAAGAAAGGTTTTAGGTAAAAAAAAAGAAGATCTTTATGGGAGATGTTGAAGATCTTTCACCACGATTAGAAGATTATAGTCCGAGTTTCCAAAGACACTAAACTATTACGGTCCTTGTGTGTGTGTTTTTTTAATGTACTAAGTATTCCGAAAAAGTAATGTAATGTCAATGTACGTCAAGATACGGGTCTCTACAGTTGGTATCAGAGGAAAGGTTTAGTCAACCTTTGGAAACTAGGATGCGAGAACTTTAGTGAGATCCCTAGAGATATTTCTAAGGTATGTCTAGTGATGTCCCTAAGGATAAGTATACGTATAAGAAACAGTCCTAGAACTACGGTAACGATCATAGAATTTAACCTAAGAAGTTAGATATTGAGGATACTCCCCCTTTATAATGTTGTTTTCCCTAGCATGATTTTTACCTCTCACACTATTCTTTTCTGGGTTTTAGAAAATGGCTGGAAACAAGATGATTCACGATAATGGAGGATATGATGGACAATGGAATGATATTCTTCATAATGAAATGGGATTTGGAAGTGTTTGCATCATTATTATGCTGAATCAGCAATCTCATAATATGATCAATAAAGTAAAATTTGGTAAGTTTCCTGACTCGGCTAATAAGAGAAAGATGGAGTTTCATGATGATCATAGAGGAAAGAAAGTTCAATTTTCCCTATGTAAATCATGTGGGAAGAGGCATCAAGGAGAATGTTTCAAAGGAACTGGAAGATGCTTTGGGTGTGGAAAAGAAGGACACAAAGCAAGTAAGTGCAAAGGAAAAGGTTCAGTTAACACCATGGATGAGGATAATGGTATTGCTACGACATCAACAATGGTTAAATGTTTTAAATGTGGAATGTATGGGCATTATGCAAACAAATGCCCTAAGGGAAAGACTCATGAAGAGAATCAGTATGGTCATATGGGTAGTATTTATGTGGATGATAATGAAGAGACTACAAATGATATGTGAGATGAAAGAATTTTTGAAGCTCGGTCAATGGTTTGAGAATGTAGTGGAATGATTACATGTTTATCATGTGTAATTTTGGAATAAAGAGACATCTATGGATTGTTACACTGTTGTCTTTCCTTGTGTTTTGAAAGTGTATGATTAATGTTACCAGTATCCATGAAAGGTTATTCAGATATTTTTTGAATGTAGATGATATGCGCATAATGAAGGGATAAGGAGAAAATTAAATGTTTGATAGTATTCATGAGCTCATGATTGATATAAGGACTAAGTGATATCATGGTTTGAGTATATAGAATTTTGAGGATTTCGGTATGTGAAAAGTGTTAACTTTTAACTGCATTCAAGTTTTCACTAAGGTTCAATGGGTATTCAAGAGAGTACAAGATTAAGGCCTTTGAATGTTTGGAATGTGACCAACAAGATATATCTTATGATATATGGGGATCAACGATGGTATTAAATCTCTGGTAATCATTTTCACTATGTTATGAGAATGGACTGCAGTATTATGGATAAGCCTAAATATTGGAATGGATTATGTTGGACATAAGTTAGTATTGTTTAAGGATAGAAGTTTTTTCGATATTATTGATGGGATGTTATAGTATTATAGTTTTAGAAAAAGGACAACCTGCAGGACGGGCGACAACCCATCGCTTCGGACAAGGCTGTGGGAATCGAACCCACAACCGAAGTGCGACTGGCCTTTATCGCCTACCACTGACCTACAGGAAGTCCTTGTTTAGTAGAAACTAGTTTTATTATATTAAGCAGTATGATATATGAAGTATAAGTCCATTTTAGGAACCATATATGATTAATCTCACTATAGATCGACTTATGCATATAATTTTTGCTAACCTTTTGTTTGAGACAGATGGAATGACCCGTCGTTCTATCACATAATCTGCTAACACTTCACGAATAACAAATTCAACTTCATTTATTTAAGAGATGAAGTGGAAATTGTTCAAGACAAGAACAACAGTGAGATTGTACCAAAATAAATTAAGTATTTATTCTAATTCAAATTTTCAACTTTAGGGAAATGATCTTGAAAACCAAAAATGTTGTCCTAGTGATCTTATACCTGATGAATCAGATGGTACCTTATATCATCACAAATCTATGGATTTGTGATTACTGGCTTTTCCATAGCCATGTTCTCTACCACTCTCCATCAGAACATGATGGTTAGATTTCTCTTCCATATCCATATTTTTACCTATGTGGAAACCCAACGATTAGTTTATTTGGGTAATCGTTACATTTCATACTTTAGTTTTTAAAGCCAAGTTTTGGTATTCCTTTTTACGATGTGGGATTCTATTAAAGAAACTTTAGAATAGTAAACCATTTATAACCCCGACGAATTTCGAGGGCGAAATTCATTTTAAGGGGGGTAGAATGTAACAGCCCGAGATTTTATGAAAAAAATATTCTTTTTAATTTTATTAATGTCTTGTGTTGTACGCTACTCCAAAAGGAGCTTGAACAACACACATCCTTGACTAGCCTTTCATTACACGCAATCGCAACCTTCCTCGATAGCGTGTGTAGTACGTAATACTGAGTTTCACGAAACAATGATATGCTATTAAAATATTATTAAAACTAGCCGTTATGAATAGTAATAACCACTTTTTAAATTTTATAAATTTTAGCTCTCAAAATGGACTTCATTTTTGGATTCGGAGTATCGAATTTAGCCTAAGGTGAAATTTTGGTACTTTTCGGATAACTTTCATATTCTGATGAATAGTGAAAATTACTACATTATAATTAAAAACAACTTTTTTTAATCGAAATAATTAATAGTGATAAAACATTAATTTGAGTGGTTTTAAAATATATTTAGAATATATTTTTACAATTTAATACAATGTTGGTCATTGGATGTAATTTCACATTTAAACCAGACATAAACAAGTGTCAATCTTTTGATAGATATTGTTTCTTAAAAACACGCTATTTGTTTTAACAGCGGGATTTAATTATAAAATTAATTAATGCAACATCTATGTTATGAATATGGTAAAATAGACTTCATTTTTGAATTCGGAATATGAAATATATCTTAGGATGAAATTTTGGCATTGTTCTGAAAAACATCAATTTTTGATGAATAGTGAAACTACTAAGTGGTAGGTTAAAAACTGAATTTTGCATAAAACTTAATTTTACCACTTCTGTGAATGGAATTTCGAAAATCCGAGAGACACGGTTAATATCAAGGACTAAAATGTGCTTCAATGAGATGAAAATAATTTTTTGGTGAATAGTAACTTTTTACTTTTTTTACCGCGGTTAATAGTAAATAGGGTAACTAAGGGTAAATATGATATTAATATTACCCTAACATATGTCCTAATTCTATTGGACAAGTGTAATTTGACCAAAAACAAACTTAGGAATAAAATATGACCATTTAGGCCCACTTGGATTAGATTAGGACATTTATTATTAATTTATTTAAAGAAAGGTTAAAATAGTTAAAATCAAAGTTTAATAAGTAAATAATTTTTAATATGGGGTTATACATAAGATAAATTCTATTGTAAATATTCATTAGAAATCTAAGAATATTTCCTACATGATGGTATTTTATTTGTAATTTTTAGACTTTAAATAAATTAATTTATTTATGACACAACGATGATGCAGTAATTACCCTTTTAAGGAAATATTAACATAATTGATGTTATAAATACTCAAATGAATGTAATTTGAGACTTTTTATGAATTCCACTAATTTTATAGGTTACTATGATATATTAGTGTTGATTTAATCAACTTGGTTCGAACATATAATTCTGTTATGACTTTCACAAAAATCATATATCAAATAGTGTCAAAATTGACACAAAATAGTTTTTAAATCAAATATTATATTATTAATTGTTATGTTATTCCTAAAAATCTAAGGTTCGGCCAAATGACTTAGATAAGGATATATGTATTAATAATAAACAATTTGGGGTTCTTTTGGCATGTTATAGTAAGTGTATTAACCATATAGTGAAAGGAAACAAAAAGACACGGTAAAAGTTAAATTATTTAACTTAGAGTTAAATCTAATTGATAAGGTTAAAATAATACCCTAAACTTGTCTAAATTCTATTGGATGAGAGGATTTCGACCCATACCCACCTTAGCCTCGAAATAAATCAATTTGGAGCTAATTAAAACCGAACTTGACCTTATAATAAAATAATATTTTGAGATATTCCTAAGGTGCCCCTCTCCTCCCTTATAAAAGGACACCTCCTCCCCCTTCCTCCTCACACCAATTTGAGCACTCAAGCTCGGCCAACCTCTGCCAAAATCCCTTCTCCACTTCCCTAGAATAATCCTAGAGGTCCTGGTCTTCTTAAAAGGCCAATCTTAGTTCCCTAAGTGGAGGATTCAAAGAGGCGTTTCAAAGAAGAGGTAATATCCATTACCGATCTTTTCAATTTCTTTCTTCTTCAAACTTCTTCTTCTTTAGTTGTTTCATGATAAAGTAATAACATCAGTATTTCTTATATACTGATATGTTATTATAAATATGAAACAACCCTATTTCACAATCTATCCATCCTACGGAAAAAGAAATCACCGCGCGTGCGTACGTACGGAATACCGTCTCCACGCCGTGGTGTAATCTATTTTCCACCATCACCTTACATGGATGGGTATAATGGTGTAAAGAATAACTATACATAGTTATTACAACATCATATTGATTCTGATATATTGTATAATCCACTCCAATTCAATTCAATATTTATGGAAATGATATCATCGCTCGTGCGTACGTACGGACTACCGTCTCCACGACGCGATGAGATTCATTCTCCATGTTAACCATTTAAGAATGATTATAAAGTATATATAAGAAATAATAATGAAATATATGACATTATAAATCTACTGGATTTATGTATATATATATATGTATGTCATCTACTTACTTCCATTCAAGACAATAAGGAAAGGAAAATAGCGTTCATGCGTACGTACGGACTACCGTCTCCATGAACGGTGTTTTTCATTACATTTATCTATCTGTTATATATATATATATACTGAATATATAAGATATATAAATCATATTTTATATTCTGGAAGTAAGTAAATCATGATATAAGTAATAATAATGTCAAGAACAACAAGTCAAAACACCTACGATAAAAGAAACGATTTTACCCAAAACGCTTCTTTAACATGGAATTTACAAAAGAACGGGTAATATAATGTCATAATTGAACCATATATGATATCATAACAATGAATATGATTCTATAATAAGTCAATGACATTATTTAAACCATTATACAGGAGCTTCGGACACGTACAAAGCAAATCGGACCTAAGGTAAGGGAAATATCACAATCTCATTTTTATCCGAGATTGTTTATTCATAAGTATTTGCTGGGGTGTATTTTATCATCCACATCCATGTTTCATCAATATGTAATATTATTTCCATCCACCTACAATTGTTTAAATCCATTTTTACCCTTCGGTGAGTTTTAGTAATATGTATGAAAAGAATCTTTTGTCGTTTTTCGTACGAGGTACTTTTTGACTTTTCCGACAAAAGTACGAAGAATGTTTTTTTAACTTATACGGCACGAACGGATTTTTACGGTTTTATAAAGACTTATTTTCATGAACCTTCCTCCAAAATATTTCATGACTATTTTCAATAAAATCTCTTTCTTTTAAAATTTCATGATGTTTTGTGAAAAGGAATTGATTTTGAAGAAGAAAGGATATTTTCCTCAAGAATTCATTTCAAGTGTTTTATCAAAATTATTTTCCATCTAAGATAATAAAGGGTTCTGTTTCTATCCATATTTTTTACATTGATTTGACTATGTTGTGATGGAATTATGTTTATGAATTCCTTTATCTTATATGAATGGTTTTATGATGTCATGTTGTTTAAGAATTCCATTTTTATTACAAGGGTTATGCGATGATGTATGATTTATGATTATGTGGCACACATAAGAAAGGATTCATTATAAGATGGGTGGGACCTATATCTCCCTCCAATGCATTGGGTAAAGATTTTATATCTCATGAGATAGACATGGCTGGAATGGTAGGTTATACCGGTTCAGTGAAACAGGACTGAAACGAGGGTTACTCGATTCAGAAAGGGACTTTGTCCACTAAGATAGTCTTGGCAATGAGTCTTGACTAACAAGAAATGATTCTCTATGATTATGTGTGAATGCCACAAAGTTTCATGTTTTAAGTTATGATTATTGTGATTACATTTCACTGCCATGATTTATCCCATGTTACGAAATTATGCTCTCTTTTGCAGGTTATGATTTCCAAAATGTTATGTTCTTATGAATATGATGTGATTGATATTTCTTTTTTTTACCCTTACTGAGCATTTGAGCTCACCCTTTTATGTTTTCTTTTCCCCAGGATATAAAGAAAGGTTTTAGGTAAAAAAAGAGAAGATCTTTATGGGAGATGTTGAAGATCTTTCACCATGATTAGAAGATTATAGTCCGAGTTTCCAAAGACACTAAACTATTACGGTCCTTGTGTGTGTGTTTTTTTAATGTACTAAGTATTCCGCAAAAGTAATGTAATGTCAATGTACGTCAAGATACGGGTCTCTACAATATGTCCTAGAATAATTGTTTCTCTTAAGGTGAAATGGAAACTGTAATTCCAATGTTGTTATATAATAAGTTGTAGTGTATGTTCTTCTATATCAAATATAATAGAAACTATAAAGGATAACAGGTCCTATATGGGTTGTTTTACAAATTAATGTGTCCTAGGAGTTAGTAATGGAATACAAATATATATATATATATATAAATATGTATTGGTTGAGATGATGTCGTTTTTCTAGTCATGCTTCCATCACTAGCATGCTCACATGGATTCCTATCATTTCATACCCAACATTGAAAATCCATTTATTCTAGAACATTTCCAGGAAACCTACTAGACTAAGCATCCAAATATCTATGTCCTCACATGATAACACTATTATTCAGGATTTCTAGTTTCCAAAAATTACAAATATAAACTGATTCTGTCACAAACCAGCCATGAGTGCCACTATAGAGGGGTTGTAACGGTCTTTTGATCTCCCCTATAATAAATAAAAAATTTGATCCAATCCTTGAATGATGATATTGAGAGAATAATCCGACCCGTTTATAGATTTTACATTACAATGTTTACCATTCCAGTTACATAGATTGTTGATTGTTAGGGTTCATCTGAGACATTCACAGTCGGAAGGAAATCATCATACATTTCCAAAAGGGTGTATCAATGCATGAAACTTTGTATCCAAATGTCTGATTCTTACACCACTGTGCAATATTTGGAATGTGTTAGATCTAGGAAACCAATATCTAATAGGTTCCATAAGGATATCAAATTGACGATAAATGGTGAATTTGGAAATCTATTCAACCTACAAAGATAGATTTCATGAAGATGGTCAGCAAAATCTATGAAACTCCGACTAACCTAGAATGTTTATAAACATTCATTTTAAAAGTTTCCCATAGGTCACAAGTACCATTTAGAGATCCATCAACCAAATGAGTTGTTTATAGATGAAAAAATTATTATTCTATAGCTTTGATTGATGGATAGGTAGGAGAAATCACAGTCATCCAAACCAATATAGTTTTTCATCCATATATAAGAAAATACCTAGAAATATGTATGAATATATGTCCATCATATGAAATATTTGTTTAAATTTAGTCTATGGAACTTGGATACCAACCATAAGGTAGGGTTTTTTTCGAGAGAGGTGATGTCAACATCATGTAGCAGTCCAAATTTTTAGAGAGGAAGTTGATGTGATATATATTATTTCTAGTGTTTGGATGGGAGAATACTAATTAGAACCTTATTTTTTGGGAACAAAAGATACTAGGGTAGTCAAAATCAATGATCCTAGTAATCATTGGCTTCTGATCTTCATTAAAATTTAAATATAATGAGAACCGAAATCCATATACACAAAAGAAAAATCATATGTCCAACAACTGAAAGCCCATAAAATAAAGTGTATAACTCCAACTGCCTCATACAATTTTGATGAGTAAGAAAGGGATTCATGATCACATATAATGATAATGAATCTATTATCTTGTTAAGGTATCGTGGACCACCTAAACCCACAAAAAATTAAACAATTTATCAAACATTCATGGGACTCAAAATCTTGTGACCTCGATGTGGTCAAGACAATAGATCATTCAAAGACATAAATGATAATAATGTATACTTATATCAAAATACCATAAAATTATAAAATGTTGATTTAAGGTAGGTTCAAACAATTTAATGGGAAAATAATGTGATGTAAATTCATTGTATGAAAAGGGTCGTTCATTTGGATGTCATGAATATTTTTTCTGGGATGGTCACAAGATATATGAGGAGCTCTGATATTTGGGTAATTAGTGAGTGATCCTCCCTTAGTCCCCAAATTAATAGATAATTATTCAGAATAGAAACCATTTCCCAAGACACCTAGATTCGCCCAATACGTAGACTAGAGAAAACTAAAAAGACTCATGTGGGAATTTAATTTCCTTAGAATAGATATTTTATCCCCACAAACGTCACTCCTAAGAGTGCGGAGGAATTGTTGATTCCCTCCAAATGATCATAAAAAAAGGGGTGAAATACCTAAATATGGGTATTGTTTGGGGGGGGGGGGGTTATTGATTTTCTCCTGATGAGCATCATTAAAATACCAATGGTGGGAATACCTGATTAAGGTTAATGTATTCCCTGTTATGAAATAGAATACAATGGTCATTAAGATCATGAAAATATCATAAAAAACAAGAAGAAATGAAATCACATGACCTTCTTTTGATCATATGAAGGATTATGTGTTTCCTATATCTAGTTGGTGGTCTCAGAAATTCCCATTGAAAACATTTCATACTCTATTGAAGGAATTCACTTTAGTTTTGGATCATACGTCACATACCGGATAACCTTCCTTGTGTTATGTGACTTTTCAAGTGATGAATTTCAAAAAAAAACCAAAAAATACAATAAAAATAAGTATTAAAATATCCCAATGTTAAAAATACTTTTAATGTATTAAATTTCATGTGATGCTCCCATGCGATTATCAAGACACCACAGATGTCCTAGAGACATGAAAACATTATCATGAAAGACCCCACTTTCACATAACCAATGCCACATGATGGTAAGAAGACATGTCCAAGAGGTCCTACAATCTTCTTTATTCTCTAAATAAAATCAAAAGGAAATTTCCATGATAATTCTCATGGATCACCATTGGACACTTCGTATTTGATGTTCTGCATAACCAATGGAAAATTGATTGACTTCAACAACACTCATACAGACTCATGATATCCCAAACCCTTGATAAATATACTGAGAAATAAAAAGTGGACTGATGAGATGTTATTGTGGGGAAGGACACATTGACATCTCATGAACGAGGTTATGCACCATAGATGATCACCATTGATCCTTTAGAGGACACCCACAACAAGATATCTCTATACCTTATAACACATCTTGATATGTAATTTTGATCTTGTGAAAGAACCCTGTAAATACACATTTCTGTTATGGAGGACCACGATCAATTCAACTCATATCACACGATGGCCTTCAAATAAGTATCCTAATTTGGATAAGGTTTTATAATAAATCTTCTTAACAATATAAAATCACTATGCCATGTACAAATGGATAGGAACGATCCCCTTTATTGTCTATAATACAAAAATTAGGGTGTCGATGGGATGGTGTTGTGGTGACCAAACATTATGAGAATCCCCCAAGACGACCTATGAAAGAATATTGAGAAGTTCAGAACATCAAATTCCCAAACTAAAATTATTAAGGAACCATGTAATATGTTCCCCAAAAATCAGTGTCTGACCAGGGTAGAGAAGTATATAAAACGTCCACCCTATCATGAAGAAATGAATTCCGAGATACACAAAATAGAACACCAAATCATTAGAATAGACTTATCATATTGACCAATCTCATGGCTACATGGTATTCCAATAAGTCAATATTTGGGGAAAATGATAAGGGATCACATATCAGGAATATGTGCTTAATGAGATCAGTTGTGATCATGAAGAAGCCATCTCGAATGATGACCAAATTATGAGAAGGAAATAACACAAATAAATTTAATCACATGAGACCTAAATAAGATGGCACAAAAAAATATAAAGGAAATATGAAAAAAAACATGATGACTATTTTTTAAATGACATGATATTTATGTGCTGATCATATAAGCCAATATATAGGCGCATCACATGATTCATTAAGATCATGTGTCTGTATGGGTACATTTCATTTATAACATTTGATGCTCCCATTCCGTACTATATGAACTATTCTCGACCCCTTAGGTATCTCATTCAAAGTCACATGGTTCCCCTAGAGCATTACACCTGTGTAATGTAAAGCTATACATGCTCACAATCTAGGATTTGGAATGTCTTATAAACATGTCCCCAAAATCATATGACTAATCTAGTGCATTCCATATAGATATTTTGATGTCCTCTATAAAATATCTCCAAATCACATGGATCATTCCATGAATGTTATTCCAAGTCATAAAATGGACTCTATGAAATGTTATCATTGTTATGTGATGTCCTTCGGACATGTCCACCTGATATCGGGTCACCATTTAAGAATATAAACCTAGATCATGAAATGGTCCCAATGAAAAGTAAAAAAATGTCAATTAATTTCCTCTAAACTTTCCACCTAGATCTCAGTGAACCCTCAAAGCATGTTTTATTAGAATATGTGATGGACTCCTGGAAATGTTTGGAATGTCTTCAGAATTCATCTGAAAATGTCATCCAGATCTCAGGGATCCCTCCAAGAAGGCTAGCCCAGATCATGTGATGGCCTCCAGGATATGTCAACATATTCTTGTGATGTCCCTTGAATATTTATCCCAAATCTAATGGGAGAGTATATTCATTACATCCTAGATCATGTTATGAACTCTATGACCTGTCGTCTAGTTCATTGGATAACCTTCAATGATGTTATCCTTGATCATCAGATGAACTTTAAACATACCATTCAAATTATGTGACATCCCTCCTAAAACGAAACAGAGTCATTTCATTGTATTTGGAAATGTCTAAAACATCACCAGACATGTATGGTCATGTTCCAACATCCTAGTCATAAAATCCAGGCATGTGAGGAAGTTAATAATGTATTTTTAGAAGGGAACGATGACAGGTCAAGCATGTATCCCATGACATGAAAATCTTGTCCATTACAGAAGCCATAATATCATCAGTGTGTAATAACTAATCAACTAAACTACAATAACAATAATTACATCAATAAATATGGAAATTTGGACATCATTTTAGGATATGAGCTCAAATTGAAATCCACTTTGGGGTAACATACTCATGTCTATCCCATTTCAACCATCCAGAACCAATCATTCCCATGTCATGAATGTTCTACCTTGTCCATCAGCATATTGGTAAGTCTACTAAAATATGATGAATCAGATTTCTAAAATAACAAGGATATTTAGGTTTCCTCTTAATTTATCCATTCTATATGATGTTATTTTTAACATGTTTAATAAACATTGTGGGTTTTTATTCATGTCATAAAACATGAAACATAGGATGCCTCATAATGGATAAATCAAATACTCTAAATATTAACAACCTTCAAGTGTGGAAATATAATCCCTAGTTCGTAGATATATTGATTTAATATATATGTATATACCCATTCAAGAAAATTGATAATGAACCTCAAAAACATAAATATGGAATCAATAAAATATATACCTTAATACATAAAATAGTTTTATCCTATGGTTAAATTTTTTGGAAACTAGATTCGTAACAGAATTTGGAAGAGATTGATGAAATACATTTAATCTATTAGACTATCCTAGAGTAGGGAACAATTACACCCCACACATGCATAACGGGGGTGATAATACCAACCTTCCATCCTCCCTACCAATATAATATCTTATGTGTTTTTGGGTTTGAAAACAAAAAACAGATTTCATCCATTGGAATTTAGACACTTACTTAGTTATAAATAAATGACCCTTTGGGAGTTTACATTAAGTAAAAATCATGATTAACGAGGCCTAATTATTTTTGCATCACATAAACACCCCCTCACAACCAAGCCTTATGTAAACAATTGTTCATTATTTTCAATGAATTTATTATTTTTTAAATAAATTGTATAAATATAACAACTAATGAACTAAATATCATGTAGATTTGCTCATCCGTAAAATATAATTAATGAATTTGAATCAATGAAAATTTTTAGGTTTTGTGAAAATATAATAAAGATTGTGATAATTTCAAATAATTTCATGATTGATTTATCTTTTTTAATGTAATCCCTTTTGAATGGGTGATATATTTATTTTATTTTCCCTTGATTAATTTTACTGGTTTCTTGGTAAAGAAATGAACTAATGTTCTCACAAAAAAATTGATTTTCAGTAAAAATTAATCCAAAATCCATGAGTGTTAGATCCCACCACAGTATTTCATAACCACTACATCTTAATAAAATATATTCTACCTTAGATATTAAAACTGATATATAATTATTTTTCTTATTAGATTAATATTCAAAAGGTTATTCTAAAAAATTAAATTATTCTAAATTAGTTTTTTATCTAGTCAGTAGACTCTAAAGTCCTCATCAAAGTAATTTTTTTGAACAAAATTATTTCTTGAAGAGTAGAATAATCCATGTTCTGAAGCACTATTACGATATCTAAAAATTTATTTTACTACATTTAAATGATATTGTTTCGGATTATATAGATATAATGAACATATGAAACATAAACATTATATATATATATATATTTGAAATTTAGTGAGATATAGTATTCATGTGATCTTAAATATATAAAGACTCCAATCTATCTATTTTCTAGTTTAAACAAGATAAATTTTCATAGAATTTGCAATAAGAGTACATATATTTTATTAAATGTCAAATTTTTTTTAAGTAATCCATATTTTTTACTGTTGAGTTAAAATATATTTTTCTATTTTTGAATTATTGGAAACTAACAAAAATGTGATGTCATACCATATTGATAATTTCAAATAAGCTTTTCAAAGGTCTTAAAATTGTATATGGATGAAATTTCGGTTTGGTTTTCAATAAATAATGTGATCAACATATATTTGTTCAAAAATAGTGTTTTTAGATTTTGTTAATAAACTAGTTATATATTAACGTCACATAGAAAAATATTGTGAAGTAAATATTTGTAAATACATTCATAAGATGTTCTTAAGATTTTTATATGTCTATAGAGGGTAATAATATATTTATGTAATTTTTATTAAATTTAGTATCCTCAGCACATGTAGGCTATTCAATATAAACATCCTAATTAATATATCCACTATTGAAATCCCATTTCAAATATATTTGTTATTAGGTAATGAACAGATTATCTAAAAAGGATAATAAGACAATAATATATTTTATTCTTGATTGTACTGTAAATTTTTTCTCAAAATTTATTACTTTATCTTCACAATATCATTGAGAAAAAAGAATATATTTATTTTGAAAAAATGATTTTTTCATACAAAGTAATGGAATCCCATTTTGACCAAATTACTAAAAGACCATTATGAAATTCAACTAAGGTCATAATGTGGTCCCATTCGTATATATTGTTCTCTTTTATCATGGTAAATATCCAAAATTCATCACAAAAAGCATCATGTTTTGTATTAAGTTGAATTTTGATAAGAATTATTAATTATTGAAATGATCGCTGAAGGAAAATATAATTTTATCTTGGTGAATTTCATTTAAAATTTTAAAATTAGTAGGATGGTTTCATATGAATGCCTTATTTTTTTCATATAGTAATATTATATTTAATAATCAGATATACATCTTCCATTGAAATATATTCTATTGAAAAAGTAGACCCATTAAATTCACATCTAATTATCATGCAAAAAATATACGTAGAATTTATATATAATAATTCATGTTTTTGTATGTCCAAATAGATCCATTCTCACACAATATAATTCTAAAATATTTGAGACTCCACTTTTATTAAAAAAACATGGCATGTGTTTCATTCATGATTATTAAAAATCACATACTCTAGAAAATTTAAAATTACTCTGAGTAAATCCCTAACATTTCCATTCCTGTAATGTGTAGTTAAAATTTTTATGTTTTAATATCCTAATATATTATTCCATAAAAATATATAAAATGATTTATCATAATGAAAAAAATTTGGATTAATTTGGTTTCGTATAAGGTTGTGTAAATATTTTCATGCTTAATAGCGGATAAAATAAAATTACCTTATGAAAATTGAATAAAACATTTTTCAATCAAGATTTCCACAAGATATCCACCATCATGTAACTGGATTATAATTATAATTTTGTTATTCTGGCTTAAAATGTATAAATTTCTATAATTATTATATATTCATTGAAATGAGATTTCACTAATTATATTGATTTCCCCCAGGGCATTATCATTAAAAATAACTTTTTTTAAATCCCCGTAAGTTTAATATATTATTATTTTAGAATAATGTTTATTTTTTTACAATATTTATTTATACACAACACTATGTAAAGATTATGATACACACAACACATTGTTATGTTGTGTAACATGCAAGACCATGTTTTACAACCTTTTAATGGAACACATATTTTGAACTACAGTTTGGGAATTTTATAAATTTTATTTGTAAAAATATTTTTTTGGAATTAATAATGTATAAATTATATTACTGTGTTCTTTTGGTAAATTTATGCTATGTTTTATATCATCCTAGCAAGTGAAAAATACTTCATTTTAGGTAAAAACTACATTTTCCCTTAAATAATTATTAATATTACATTATATTTCAAATTTTTTATTAAAGTCAAAATATATCAATTATACATATATATATATATATCATATTTATGGAAATTTAATTTATTTATATATTTAAATTTCTTATAATTATTTATTGGACATTTTTAACATTTTTACTCTAAAAATCCCAATTCTTTTCAAGTCTGTGGGATTAGTGATAATTTTTTTTCCAACTTTTGAAATTTGAATATTGAAAATTATATATTCATGGTTGTAAAAATTATAAAATTTTAATTCTAATAAATTCCACATAATTTTTTACCAAAAATATTAGTGAATGTGATCAAAATTAATTATGTTGATTGATGTAAAATTAATCTTAATAATGGAATAATACATAATCCTATGAGAGAAAATTATCACGAATCTTAAGAAAATCCATTTTATGCTAATAGTTTTACCATATACACTATTTGATTGAATTTTATGTTTTATTGGATCAATATTTCATGACAGTTTCATATATGATTAGTTTAGTAAGGAAAAAAGACAAAAAAGAACATTCCTTACGTTTAATATTTATAAAACATTGAGTTATGTAAAAAACATAAAATACATGGTTATAAATATCATTTTGAAATATAAATGCGTTATTTTTATCATATCAAATCTTAATTGATTTTAGGATATGAATTACTCACATAAAATTCTAATTAAATGCCAAAACTCATATTACTCAGTTAATAATAAACTAAAATTAATGACACTAAAAATATTAAAAGCTTTGAAAATGGTTTAAATTACTGTTTATATTTGTTTTTTAAGATGAACATATGGTGTAATATGTTTTTTTAAAATGATATATTTTAATTCCTATATTATTTTAATTTGTTTAATTAAAATTAAATAAATAATGTCAAACATGACATTAATGTTACTTAATAATTTATTGTACATTATTATATGACATAAAGATGATAACAATCATATATGATTCCATTTTATTATTAAATATTAAAAAATATAAATTATGTGCCATTAATATTTTATAAATAACATATTGACGCAATGAATCTAATAGAATTGTTAGTATGACCCATGTTAATGTATTGTTTTTTCGTGTCGCATATTAATTTCAAAATCACATGGGATGTTTATATATTAAATTATTTATCACATTTATAAATTTGTGGCTCAATATTTCTTAATAAATATAACTTCAATTTAGTCAAAATGGTTAAATTAAATAGGTTATTAAACTATCATATTTATTAAAAAATGATAAATTTGGGGAGACATAGAAGTTATAGATCCAAATTATAAAAATTCACTTATTTTTTGGTGGTGTTTTTTCTTGATTATGAATCAAATTCAAAAAATTAGTTTTCCGTTTTTGAGGCGCATTAGGGAAACTATACAACCTATTAATGTATATCTTCTGGCATCTTGAAGTGTCAAACTCCTCATCCGCTACATAAATACACCCCCTCCCCCAACATCCTCAAACCTCTCAAGTCACATTAGGTTAACCATGCTTTCCTAAAATACCTCCTCAAAATCCCTCACCTTTACATAGCTGCCTAAACGTGGTCATAAATCTATTCATGAAATCCATTTGTTCATAAAAAAATGAGTTACCCAATTAAAAGGATGTGACATTCCAGAAAAAAAATAGGGATAAGGTAATTTATTTCAGATCAATTTACATTTGATTGAAACTTATTTGTTGTTATCCCCTACTTACTTTTTATGGTACAAATACTACCCTTTGAAATTTTATATCCTGAATCTCATTATTCTCAGGATATTATATGTTTTGTTTAATGTAATACATTCATGGGGATTGTGATTTAAATGTTTCAATAAGGTATGGGACATAATTAAATATATAATGATTATTTTTCTCAGGAATGTTATAATTATTTTTTAATGGTATTTTTATTCACAAAAAACATGAACCGTTATTTTCACTTATCCTTTAATGGGGGTTTATTTAATAAATCGTGTTATATATTAAATACAAATATTTGTTGTTAAGACACATTTTTATTAATTGAATAGATTATTAAACCAATGGGGTGTGCATTATATTTCATATGTTAAAGGTGGCTCACACTATTTCCCTTTGATTCATCAATAGGTTTCATGGGAAAATCTATATATGATTTTGGAAAAGGCCTTACCCATTTATTATATTATTGGAATGAATCCTTGACAGTAATAGGTTCATGGATGAAAGACTTCATTTTGTTATATTCTTGGCATGATACCATTAAATTATGAGATTCATTTAATGAAGTCTCAATTGTATGTTTTATATATCAATATTTATGAATTTCATAATTATTTTATTCAATTATTATCTATCCATGTGATTTTTCATCGTCATGTCATAGGATACATTTTATTCATTGTTTCTTGATTAAATGGAATGTGTTTTAGTAATTCATATTTTAATAATTATTTTTCATCATCTAGTTATTTTAATTGAATGTGTTAAAAATTATTTACAATAATATTAATGTTTATTTCCAATAATATATTATTTCTTCTTCTTTAAACACCCTTACATATCATTTTAGCACACCCTTTTTATGTTTCCTTTCCCCATGTTATGAAGAGGAATCCTTTGAATGAGTTTAAAATATGTTTTATGTTTCATTTTATATTTAATAGTGCTTCTGTTTTTATACATTATAATTTATTATGGGTAGAATTTATGTAATATAGAATTAAAATAATGTTAAACTGATCAGTACTTTGTAATTTTATTCCTTGTATTCTTACACATGTAATGGAAAACGCATGTGAAATGGGCTATTAGGGTCATAGTGTTATAGTTGGTATGAAAGTTATATTAGAAGCTACCTTAAACACAATATTTAGAAACCTAATATTACATAAAAACCATAAGATATAATTTTAGGATATGTTAACCACCCATGGTATTTAAGGACATTATTTCGACAAAAATTTTATTTTCATTTTTTCTTATAATGCACTATGTCAAACATTCATTTCACATAACACATACTTGGTATACATTTCACAACACCAAATCTATATATTATACATGGAGAATCAAATAGGAAAACATTAAATTCCACATCAACATGATGTATGTTATATGATATGCAATATTGTTATAAGTTATACAAAAAATGAAGTTTCTACGAAACATCATTTAAGTGTAATAATTATTTATACAACCTAATTATACCCTAGACCTTAAAATGAGTTATATGAACAGTATAAACGCAATTAATTTTATTTTAAAAAATTATTAATTTATATAAAAATTATAGATAAGGAATGATATGTTTCCGGGTGTAAGAACTCGTGTTTTGGACCATTTGATTTATTGGTGGGTTTTTTAATTTTTGGAAACTACTAGTTAAGATGAATTTAATACAAAGAATTTTAAGGATGTCCCAATGAGTATGAACCTTTTAAAATTATGTTATTAGGATTTGGTAAAGGCCTGGTGTGTTTCCCAGATGGTTAGTTGGGTTTCATGAGATTCAGATTGAGAAATTAGGGTTTTTCAAAATATATATAGGGCACACAATTTTTATAAAACCATGCATAACATAGTAGTATACTTTGTGTCTTATTTAATGTTCCCAGAGGTGGTGGAATGATCTGAGAATGGTTAGGATAACCCTACAAGATAGACCGTGCTAGGTTAGTTTCTTAGACTGATCGTGCCACTCTGTTAGAACCTGTTTTTCAAAACTGTGTGGGTTAAACCATGTGGATAAGTCTCTTTAAATAATTAATACTCTTTAAAATTAAATAATATTAAAAATAATACATAAAAAATCATTTCACCCCTCTGCCTCACTCGCACAACGTTGAAGGGGCCCCCCGATATGAGGCTTGACGCACTCCATCACTGGGTACCCTCTCTAGATCCATTTTCTCCACCAATTCCACCGGATCATGGTTTAAATCTCCATGGTATGGGTTTATCCTTAATCTCCTCTCCTTTACCATCCTTTTCTTATCCTTTCTATAACACTATGTTTTGATGACCAAACCCTTAGTTAGGGGTTAAAATGATTATCAATTTTCCTCTAGTTCCATGTTGTGCAAAGGATGGCTCAAGTCCCATTATTCCATCTTCAAACAAAAGTCGCTGAATATGAGGTTTTTCACCATGGTTCACACCACAACATCTATTTTTGGGTAAGATACTAAAATCGTTTTGTTTTAGCACCTTCAATTGGAGTTTCTTATGAAGTTTATGGTTCTTGGTCATGGTTGTAGTGAGATTCTATTCATTCGGATGGATTGTGGGAATATATGAAGGTATGTGTGTGTAAACATATATCATCCATGTATATATCCCATCACAGATTAGGAGATATAAACAATGGGTTAAGGGTGTAAAGAATATATATGGATGTATATTCATGCAATTGGATGGCTTCATGAGTTAGAAGTCCTCAAATATCAAGTGTTTTGCTGGTCGACATAACATATTGTACACAACATTAAATTAATTTAAAATTCTAGAGGTTGATTATTTAATATATTTTATTGTTAATAATTTAATTATATAATGAACTACAAATTTTGTGTTTATTATTTTTTATATTTCAAAATCATAGATTTGTAATAAAACCCATTAATCGAGATGTGCTTCCTTCAAGCTAAAAACGTAGTGATTATACATTTTATCTTACACATCATTTTGATGTGTGTTTGTACTATTCATTCATGGTAAGAGGAAACTGTTCAAAACAAAGAGGTATGGGTTTCTTAGAATGTAGGTGCACTGACAACGTTTCATTATGATGCACTTTAGTTGAAGGATTCTAATGAACTATAAAGAGATATATATGTGGTTAAACCCATGTGGTATGCTTGTGGGTAATGAGTTAAATGTGTGGGACTACATAACAGGTCGGATTGGATTTTTAAGGGGTTAAGTACTAAACGATGGGTGATGATTGGGTATACTCATTACATACCTTGAATGTGAAAATTGATAAATATGTAGGTAAACTTATAGCATGCATTTAAATAGGAAATGTAAACATGAGAGGATATTATCATTTGTTGAGTTGTGATGTAAATAGTTATGAAATAGGGATATAGGGGTGAGTTTACCCAGTGGAATTTGTAAAAAAAAAATGGACACATGAGGGGGTATACTCATGTTATTGGTGATGTAATGAGTGGGTACACTCTCTAAAATAAATGTTATGGTTATGTGGGTGGGAAAACCCATATTCTTATGCTAGGCCTTATATTTAATTTTCATGAGTGGGTGGGAAAACCCATGGTATTATATTGGAATGATTTATATCGGTGGGGATACTCATATGGTTTAATTTCATAAATATTTTTCAATGAATGGATGGTTTGATAGATGTCTTAGACTGATATATATGGATCAAGAATGTGACCATGGATGCCTTGGGTTGATTAAAACCCTTAGGTCTTGATTCCATGGGATTCCTTGAGTATTGATAGCCTATAGATCCAGATTTCATATACTCATGTAGGACATGCCAGTATCAATGATTCTCAGACTCCAACTAGTGCATTGACCAAGATTCCAATAGGATTCCCATGGAAATCAATGAGGATGTGTTGGACATGTTCTTTGGTTTTGGCCCTTCGTGGCCTAGAATTCCTATATTTATGACATAGATGAGTTCCTTGAATTCTTTCCTTTGTGGATTGTAATTATTTATATTTCACGATCATGTGGTGTGTGATATGCTTGAGTATATTTCACAGGGCATGGTAAATTGGAATATATGGTTATACAAAAAGTTCATGAAATAGTGACATGTTGGGATAAATGGCTAGGATGTGTTATTTATTTTTTCATTACTCATAACTATCATGTTGTAGGATCTTGACTATCAAGTGAATGAATAATGGAGGGGGTATTTGGGAATTACTTTTATTGGTAACATTCCATTGGAATTTTTTAATCAATATTTATTTTTTTAGTTCTGACCAGCATAGTTCCAGTTTATAAAATCACACATATTGTTTAGGCTCTGACGCTTTGGATGACGACCTACTAAGATATGATCTTAAAAAATTCTCAGGTTTTATTGGTTCCTGTGTATGTGCTTCATGATTGAATGTCAATGCATATATTCTTTTTCATTTCCACATGTACCAGCGAGTTAAGAGAAAAGGACCGAGTTGGACCTCAGGACGGTCCTGATTATTTTCTTTGGGATTCGTTGTCTTTTATTCAACCATTCATTGGAAGGTAAATCATGATGTATTGATTATAGATTTTGAATTATCTATTATCATAGGCATGAATACATTGTATAATATGGTGTAGGCTATAATTTTATATTCAGTTGATATTATAGTTTTCTTCTCCTACATTAATAATTTTTGTATATTACTTCTACTATTGTTTGAGTTTTTTCTATATACTACTGATGTGATTTCTAAATATGAGGGTATACTCTCACCACTTACGACCTTTACACTCTCAGTACTAGTTAACAACCTCTTGCATATAGGGAGATGTGTATGAGGTATTGTGCCCACCGGTTCGGCTACGAGTTTACTCGTCAGTCGGTCCTGTATATTACAATGTTGTATCAAAGGGATTGTTCTTCCTTCTTCATTATTTTTGTTCTGGTAGATAGAATATTAGAAATATGTCATTACATGAGAGATAGTCATTCCTAGGATTGATCACCCACATATGTGTAATGAAAAAGTAGCCGTGGTTAGGAATTTTTGTTATACTTAGGATGTTATAGTTGACGGGATTTCACCATTGGTGAGTGTTCTATTTTCCTTGGGTTGTGGATTTATGGAATTATAGTATATTAATCATCTGAATTAATGGAATGGTACTGAAATTACATGCATCATATTAGGCACTTATAAATTCACATTCCATGAATATAACATGTTGTTTTGTTTCATTAGTAGGATTCCTTCTAAATTTTGGTGTGTTCCATCGGTGGAATTCCATGCCTTTTAGGTACTTTAACATGAATGCTTAAGAAACATGTATTTCTTTGGGTGTACAAGACTATGTATTATTTTTAATGCACTTTTGATTGATATATCATGAAATTTTAGTCTATAAAATTATTTCATGTGATATTAATTGGTTGGATTCTTATACAACAACTACCAATTTCAGTTATAAGGTGTATGAGAGCCTCATAACTTAGAAAATGGTGAATCCTCTATTTGAATCGTTTAAAAAGGCTGGCTAAAATATAAATTGTTAATTGGAATTAGATATGATTAAAGGGAGCCAATTATCAGTTGGTGATGTTTATTGGTGCTTCATGAAATGGTAAATCTTAAACCATATTAAATTTAATGGGATGAAGTAATTGAACATGTGTAATGTGAAGGATATTATTTTTGGATCATAAATGAAATTATATGACAATATGGTAATTAAATTCCATCTTTATAGTGTACGTGGACTTTATGGATTGGTAAATGGCCACTCATATCACTGGACACGTATTAATTTGATCATGTGATGTTGTGAAATGGTATGTTACTTTTCAAAATGATCAATTGAACTAATATAGGAAAGATGGGGAATGGTTGATCAAATAAACTAATATGGGGTTGCTTTTTGAAGAACATGATTTGAATAAATGGGACCCTCAAATGTCGCCTTTTCTTTAAAAGAAATTTAAATGCTAAATTTTTATTTTATGATGGATTTTTTTCAATGATAAATGTTTATAAAATGTGGGCTATTTAAACTTTCCTATTTTTCCCATGGGGTGTTGTTGAAAACCAATTACATTGAATGTGACGGTAACATTTGGATTTTTTAAAATTCAATAAAATATTTAAGGAAGAAATGAAATAATTAAATGGATTTTTATTAGAACTAGATGTGGTATCCCTTTAATTAACCCTCTTTTAAGTGTAATTTAAATGATTTGATATAAATACATGAAAGGAATATATCAGTGATCAAATTATGGATATTCATTTTTTATGATGGATTAATTTAATATAGGGTTTTTAGGTCTAGTGAAATCTATTTTTCTTGATCGATAAATAGGGACTATGTGTATTATTTATAAAGGGATAGCCCATGGTAGGTATAACCATTAGAGCATGATATTTCTTGCTCATGTTTTATGATTTTGACGTCCCATTTTTTTGGGTTCCATTGCCCACAGTTGGAATTTTTGGGTTTAGAAGTCACCCAATTTTTAGGGGTGGTCGTTGAATTTTGCAATATTTTTGGGAACAAGCAGAGAGGAATTCTTGGTATATTTAGTTATACATGCCTCAAGAATGGTCAGTTGCTTAAGAGGTCATGTGATCATCTATTCTCTTTAATGATTGACAACTCGGAACCTTTTCAACCATGTTAATTGATTTATGAAATAATGCTCTATTGGATTGTGTTAACTCAAGGTTTAATTTGTTGACATATGGAGTAACATTAGAGTGTTTAACGATGTAAAGAAATAATTTAGTTCGGTTTTATCATGATATTTGTGCTTTGGAGTATGTTATCTGGTTATCTCAAGAGTAGATAGATAGGAGTAATAATGTAAGTTCATCCCACTACTCAGTAGGACTTTCGGGACTCCTATTTTATGACATGAAGACCAGTTTATTTTTGGATTTCTTTCCATAGGGTTTTATGTGGATATCTTGGTTCATGGACTACCACATGTGTGATTATGGTTTTTCTAATCTCTTATGCTTTTGAGAGGTTAGTATTTCTTTTCGATTACATGGAAACACTTGTTGTAGTATGCATCACATCAGTTCTTGTGTACATGTTGTTTCATTATTTGTACCATGAATTTGATAAGGTTGGAGGTATGAAAAACCGTTTAGAAAATCATCTAGTATTGAAAGTGTTTCAGTTGTATTGATTTAAAGAACATGAATTCCTTTGGTGGTATAGGAATCATGGTTCTGTTGATGATGCATCAATAGGTAAAGCTAATATTTTTACAAGATTCATCCAGTGGTGGATCAAGTATCTACAAGGTACTCCTGGTTTTGTCTTCTTGATGAGATGATAATGTCCCCTATCTTGACATTATCCTAGATGCACTAAGAAAAAATCAGTCTTACACCGTGATAATGTTTGAAAGTCCACTGGGATTGGTAAGTGGTTCTTATGATGGTCGTTTCTGGGATTCATGGTTCATTGGGATATTTTTTATTTGTGTTAATGCATGATGTTTTAAAATAACGTAATGATAGATGGTATAGAAATGTCACCAGAATTTAGGTGAGGATGTTTGTGTGTGTTTATGGTGAATTTCTTGGGGAGGGAGACATTGCAGTTATGTTTAGGATATGTTGACAATATAATCCAGGCGCTTTCGAGAATGGTTAGCATGAGGTTCCTTGGTTGATTCTCTTTTCATTTTGTATGAATTTGGAGGCAAAATCGTTTTGAGGACACTTTTCCTGTTTAAGGGTGAGTGTGGTTTTTGGGTCAGTTATATGTTTAGTGAAAAGCTTGTGCAACTAGTTATAGTTGTCCAATTGAGATGAAAGCTTTAATTTTTTGAGGTCTCTAATATGTTCTCTAATGTATTCAAGATTGAACAGTTAAATGAATCATTTGAGAGGAACAAAACAACACATAGGATGGATCTTTATTGTAAATTACAATGGTGGAATTATATTAATTGATTACAAGCGTTGGGTTGTGAATGCTTATAGTGCATTTTGGGGTTTGGAAATGCAACACTATCTTTTGAATTAATCCTCTAGACCACTTTGGTTGGGTAATATTTTCGTAATTTTTGAAGACCTCTTGGGGGAAGATTGTTTTATGTTGGGTCGATTGTTAGAACCCTTGTTTAAAACATTAGTTGTTCTATGTGGGTTTTGGAATATTTTCCAAATACTGGATAAGATGAATGTAATACTGAGCTTCAGAATGAATTTATGTGAGTTGGACCCTTTAAATATGATTATATCGGGATTTGGTAAAGGGATAATGAATTTCCTATATGGTTTGACGGGGTTTGTGAGCATAAAACATGGATATGATGGTTTTTAAGGACCAAAAGAGATTGAATGGTTTCTATGATAATATGCGGCCCATATTTAAAATTTTTGTGGCTTATTTCAGGTTGAGATATGCAGTCGCATGGTCTAAGCATGGTTAGGTTAATCATGCCATATAGACATTGTAGGTTGAGTTTCTTAGATAGAGGGTTATGCATAGTTGGCACATAGTTTTCCAAACAAGTAATGTTAAAACATACAGAAAGTTGTGTTTAAAGATGAAAAAATATTCAATATGAATTTAAATTATAATGATAAAAAATACTCATCTCACTCATCTCCCTCACTCAAACGATTTACAGGGGGCTCCCTCATTTGAGGAATGACGTACCCCCTCACCGGATCCCCTCTCTGTCTATGTTTTCCCCTCTTATTTAGCCAAATATTGGTTCTATTCTCCAATATATGGGTTTCTCCTCCCTCTACACTCCTTTTAAATCCATTTCTTGGCCAATCCATCACCATACGGTGTGCGGCTGAAACACTATGGATGGAGATACATATTATTTTTTTTCATCTGGTTCTATGTTGTGAAATTGTTATCTCAGGAACCTTTGGTCCATGTTCAGGAAACTGCCACCAATGATGAGGTGGTTCAGCTTGGTTCACTCCACCACCATCATTTTAGGGTAATCTCTTAAACTCATTTTTTGTATTCCACATCCTATTTGAGTATCTTATGATGTTTTACGAGTGACAGATGTGGTCGCATTGATTTTCCACGCCTTTGGAAGGATCATGGGAATATACAAATGTATGTATATATATATATGTGTGTGTGAGTGTGTGCATGTGTATTTATCCTCTATGTGTGTATTAACTCATGTAATGGGGAATTTTGGTAATGTATTATGGGTATAAAAAAATATGGATGTATATTCACGTGAGTTGATGGCTTCCTGAGTTTGAAACCATCAAATTTCAAATGATTGCTTGGTATTCATGAGGTAGGGTCTTCAACCTTGCTTTAATTTAAAAATGAAGAATCTATTTATTTAATTCATTGGATTATTTAGACTGAAATTCTAGAATGAACAACCTATTTTTTGTTCAAAGATGTTTTATATTGAAAAATCATGGTTTCATACTAAAACGACTCAATCGCGGTGTGTTACCACCAAGAAAAAAAAATTGTGAGTAGACTATTTAGGTTACTCATTATGTTAATGTGTGTTTTAACTATTCTTTCATAGTTAGAGGAATCTGTTGAAATAAAAGGGGTATGGGTTTCATTGTTATGAGATGTATTGACTCTTTTTCATGAAGCCACACTTGAGTTGAGTAGTTCCAATGAACTATAATGAGACATATGGGTGGGTGAACCCTTGTTGTTTGATTGAGGATAATGTTTTAGTTGAGTGTGAATACTAAATAGGTTGTCTTGGATTGCTTAAAGAGTTAATTAACAATTATGTATAGTGATTGGGTTTTGTCATTAAATTCCTTAAATGGGAAAATGGATAATGTTTTGGGTAAACTCGT
Organism: Viscum album; assembly: GCA_963277665.1. NCBI lineage: Eukaryota > Viridiplantae > Streptophyta > Magnoliopsida > Santalales > Viscaceae > Viscum > Viscum album. Next base: position 1,220,681,625 of record OY728159.1, read on the forward strand.
AGGATGTTTGTAAAGAGGAAATGATAACATGATATGGTATGCTCATTAGTTGACATGTTATGTATTTAATTATTAAATTGTGATATATTTTTGGGTACACACATATGTAATGAATAAAAGTAAATGGACAGATTTTTTGTTCTAATCAAGTAATGGGTGATGTAGTGAGTGGATATAGTCATTAAATGAAATTTTATGGTTATTTGGGTGGGTATACCCATATGCATATGTTAAAAAGTGTATTGAATTTGAATTAAAGGGTGGGTAAACCCATGGATTATAATTGAATGGTCTAGATGAGTGGGTATACTCATGTGGTTTAATTTGTTATTTTTTTGAAACAAATTAATGATTTTATAGATTCCTTAGACTGCTCTATATGGATCTAGAACACATTAGTGGATGCCTTGGGATGATTATTCCCCTTGGATCATGATTCCATAGGATGCCCCAGGCCCTAACAACCAATAGATCCAGCTTTCTAGGAATCACGCAGGACATGTTAGTACACATGCTGCATAGACTCCAACCAGTGCCTAGACCAAGCTTCTAAAGATAATCCCATGGGGCTCGATGTGGATTCCATGGATGAGTTTTTTGGATTTGTCCCTTCATTGTCTAGATATCATATATAGATTCTATGGACGAGTTCCATGGATCCAACCCTTCATGGTCTACATTTCTTTATATTTCATGACAATGGAGTATGTGATATTCTCAAATATATGACATTGTCGTGGAAAATTGGGATATGTGGTTATACAACAAGGTCGTGATGGTATGCCATGTTTTGATGAATGACAAGAGTGTGTTATTTATTTTTCCATTACATATAGATTTATTATAGTATTATCTTGACTAACTTTTGAACAATGAAATGAGAGGATATTTGGGTATCACTATTAGTTGTTACATTTCATGGTCATCATTTGTTAATTTTTACTAATTTAGTGTTTACCTGTACACTTTCCATTTAAAAACAACACATATTGGTTTGGGCGTGACACCTTGGCTGTCGACCTACTATGATGTAATCTCACACCATTCACAGGTACCATTGGATCCCATGTAGAATTTTATAGTTTTAAGGGATATAGATCAATGCAATTTCATTTTTTCACTTGTACCAAGGAGTTAGGAGCAAAGGACAGAGATGCACCTTGTGATTCTCATGGTGACTGCCTTTTGGTTTTTGTGTCTTTTATTTATAATTTTATTGAAATGTAAAGTATGTTTTACTATTTAATGATTTCAAATTATGTATCACCATCACAATTCATTCATTGTATAAATTGTTTTTGTCCATATTTCAATATTCAGTTGATTATAAGAATATATACTGATGCTTTAATGACTGCCTTATATTTCGTCCATTATTGTTTGAGTTTTTCTATCAATTACTATTGAACACTCTAAATACGAGTGTATAGTCTCCCGAATGAATAACTTTACACCCTTTCTCCTAGTCGGTTGCCTTTGGTGTATGTGGATAATCAACCATGTTCATGTGGGGATAGGTCAGTAAACTGGTTTATTGGTCAGTCAAGTTGTGACACTACAAAGTGTTATCAGAGGTTTTGTTTTTCATTATTCTTATTATTTGTGTTGGATGAAATGAGATTAGGAAGGTGTCGGTGCTTGGTAGATAACCATTCTGTGAACTGATCACACCATGAATAAAGAATGTCCATGTGGACCGGGCTGGGAGTTTTTATTGTACAATTGATATTCCAGTTGATGGGAATTCACTTTGGGTTAATGTTGTATTTTATTTATCTTATAGATTTAAGAAATTTTATTAAATTATAATTTGGATGGAATGTAAATGAGTTTACATTACATGTATCATATTAGGCACATAGAAATTCACAATCCATGCATATAACATTCCATTTAGTTTTATTCGTATGATGCTTGCTAATTTTTGGGTGTTTTACTTGGTTGGAATGTTATGTATTTTATTTCCTTTAGAAGTCATATTTACTCTACAAGTCATGCTTATGGTGTATATTCGTAGATATTATATTCCATGATTTTGTGTTTTTTTAGAAAGATTTTTTTTTATGTAAAATGATTTCATGGACTTCAAATTTGTTGGTTTCATTTTCAATGGGAGCCAGTTTTAGTTATAAAATGTATGGGTGCCTTATAACTGTGAAAAGGGTGACCTGTATATTAGAATTATTTAAAAAAGGATTATAAAATTTAAAATTTAAAATTGAATTGGATGTTATTAGTTGGAATCAATTTTCGGTTTGAGAACTGTATGGGTGCATCATGAATTATTCAATGGAAAACCATATTATGTATGAATTCATGATGTATTTGACCTAGTTTAATGTGAAGGCTATAACATTTTGAACATAAATAAAATTATTTGACAAAATGGTAACTTAAGTCCATCCATAAAAATTATTTGAGCTTCATGTATTGGCTGATGGACACTCATATAACTAGATCATTATTCATGTGAGAATGTATATTTATGAAATGGATTGTTACTTATCAAAATGCCAAACAGCACCCAAGTAGGCCAGTCGGGGTGTGATTTTTGAAATAAACTATTATGTAATTTCTTTTTGAAGAATCAGGGTTGAATTAATGGTACCCAAGAAGGTAAAAATTTAGTTAAAATGGAATTAGATGTTAAATTTAATGTTTATGATTTAATTCCATTTAATGAAATGTTTTTAACAAAGGGTGGTTGTTATAACATTCTAGTTTATCTCATGGGGTGTTTTTTAAAACCATGTTCCTTTTTTTCGAATGGTACTTGTGGGTTTGTTAAAATTATTTCTAATTTATAACATTGAAATGAATTAATGAAATTAATTTAAATTGGAACCTAATGTAGTGCCCCAAACATAGACCCTTGTGTATGGGTATTCGTAAATTTTTTGATAATATTCCGTGGAATAGAGGCATGAGTTATCATCTGTAGTCTATTTCTTTTGAGATTAGTCTTAAATGAAAAAACTACTTTTTGAGGATAGTGAAATCGATTTTTTATTAGAGATAGATAGAGTCTATGTGTATGCTTCGTAAGGGGCTAGCCCATGGTAGGAAGCACCCTTAGAGCTCAAGATGCCTTTCTTCCATTGTGATATTTTGACTTCGGTTCCATTTGGGTTCTGTTTTGGTTTCATTTTCCCTAGAAGGAATTTGGGATTTTAAAAGACACCATAAACATAGGGGTGGTCATTGTATTTTGAAAGTTGTTATGGGAGAAATATAGAGGACTGCTTGGTTCAAAAGATTATACATTCCTTTGAGGTGGTTAGATACTTAGGCCATCGTGTGAACAAATATTCTATTTAATAATGGATGACATGATATGTATTCATCTGATTTAATGGTTGAATGAGATGAAGTGTCTTTGGACTTTCTGAACTCTGGGTTTTAGGTGTTGACATAAGAATTAGCTGTTGAGTGTTTAATGATGTAACAGACCACTCAAGTTATATTTACTAATGAACATTGTGATTTTGAATACATTTTCTAGTTAAATATAGTGTATAAAGACTATAGAATTATGTTTATTTGGTCCCACTACTCGTGAATACATTTGGGACTCAGGAGTTTTGACACACTGGTCAGATTAATTTCGGCGTTCACGCTAAACATTTTGACTTGGTGATTGCGGTTCATGGAATGTCACATGTGTGTTTAAGTTTCCTTTGAGATATCACACTAAAAAGAGGCTGGTCATTCCATTCGATGACATAAAATCTCATATTGTTGGTAGCATCACATTGGCTCTGGTGGTCGTGTCAGTGCATTCATGGAAGCCTGACATTTATAAGGATGGTAGTATGTGGAAACCATTAGAAACTCTCCAAGATTTGGAAGAGTTTCAGTGGAGAAAATATAAATAACACAAATGCTATAGGTTTTATGGTCATTGGGTTTGATTTATGATGAATCAATAGGTGAATCTTATATTTTTGTAAAGAGTCGACTAGTGGTGGTTCGACTATACCCCTGGTACTCATAGTGTTCTCTTCTAGAAGTTGTGATAATTTCCCCTATCATGATGTCGTCCTAGATGCACTAGTACAACATCGGTCTTCACTGTGATAATTTATGAAAGTCCATTGGGGTTTATATGTGGTTTTTATCTTGGTGTTAGGCAGGATGCATTGTTCTTTGGGTTACACTTGAATTCATGTTGAGGCATGATGGATTAAAATATCATAGCAATGTACGGTCTGGTAATATCATTGGGAGTCAGGTGAGGACTTCGGTGTGTGTGATTATGTTGGATAGTGAATGCCGTGTGGATAAAGGATTTATGTTTCTATTTAGGTGTTATCTATTGTCTAAGCCGGGCACCTTCGAGAATGTTTAGCCTAAGGTTGATTGTGTTGTTTCACATTATCATGATGCATGTGGTAGGAGATGTAATCAGTTTAGGGACACATTTTCAGATTATAGGTGACTGTGGTTTTTGAGTCCTCTATGTTTTTCAAGAGAAGATTTCACAGCCTATTATTATTGGATAATTGAGATTTGACCACCCATTCTATGAAATCCCTATTAGGGATTTGGATTTAATAGAGATTTCTCAGTTAATGGAAGCACATAAAAATCATCACAATAACACATAGGATGTATCATTTTAGAAAATTACAATAGTTGGGGGTTCGTGGTTTGGAATTGGTTGTCAAATGATAAAACATTGGTGGAAGTCAATAAAGGGATATTAGATAAATATAATACGACATGTTCGTGTCTCTGGATGTGTGTGTGAAGTTCTATGATTTTTGGCTGTCTGGGTTGGAGTTTGAGCATTGGATTGGGTTTTAAAGGCTTATTGTCCTTGGTCTATGAATGTTTAATGTGTAATTGGCATATGGAATAGAATAACAGTTGTTTGAATGAATCCTCACAACCTATTTAGGTTGAGAGATATTTCTGTAATTCCAAAATGCTTCTTGGGGATGAGATGATTTATAGTGGGTAGATAATTAGAACCTGTGTTTTGGAAAGGGTGGTTTTTATTTGGTATTTGGAATTTTTGGAAGCAACAGGATAATCATAATTTAAAACTGAGAATCAGAATGATGTTCTGTGAGTTGGACCTTATAATGTTATTTTATCGGGCATGGGTAAAGTGTTGATGAGTTTCCCCAATGGTTTGATTGGATTAAGGAGCCTCAGACTTGGAAATAATAATTTTTAAGGACCTATAGTGAGCACACGTTTTGGCTGAAACCGTGCGACACATATAATTACATCATGTGTGTTATTTCATTTGGACAGATGTGGTTGCACGGTTTGCATACAGATAGTCTAAACATGTGGGATAGACCATATGAGGGGAGTTTCTTAGACCGAGGGTTTCACACTATTGGAACATGGTTTTCCAACCAATATGATTTGAACCTTTCATACATATCTATTTAAAGATTAAAATAATTCAAATGAAACAACAAATAATCTCAACCCTCTCCCTCACTCACTGATGAACATGGGCACCCCCCCCTTTTAAGGCATGACGCGCCCCCTCACTAGCTCCCCTCTCTGGAACAGTTTTCTCTAATGATTCCACTGGATATTAGTTGAATTCCCCTAGGAATGGGTTTATCATCCCTCTCCTCTCCTTTTTCATCCATTTGTGGCCTATCATCAACCCTATAGTGTGATACTGAAACCCTAGGTTTGGTGTAAAATATGGTTTATGTTTTCCTTATTGTTCTAGGTTTTTCAAAGGATGTCTCTAGACCTATTGGTCCGTGTTCCATCAACCACCATCGAATGAGAGAAATTTCTGATAGGTTCTCTAAATCATCGTTGTTTTGGGTAAGATCCTAAACATCTATTTGGTTTCATATCTCTTATTTGATTATCTTATGGCGGTTATGGAGGTTGGGAGGGGTTATAGAGAGTCAATGTTCCTTTGGAAGGATCTTAATCATATATATATATATACAACTTCCATGTGTGTATTCAATCATGGCATGGGGAATATGGTTAATGAGTTATGCTATACACAAATATATATGAATTTCTATGCATGCACTTTGATGGATTCTAGAGTTATAAAGTGTCAAATGTCAAGTGTTGGATTGGAATTCTTGAGGTATTCTCATAAACCTTACATAAATTTAAAAGTGATGTGGTTGTCTATTTAATGGTTTGGATAATTTGAACATCCATTATTGAATGAACAGCCAATTTTCAGTTCGATGATTTGTTTGATTGAAAAATAATGTATTTGTAATAAAACCCCTCAATCAATGTGCACTACCATCAACCTAATAACATAGTGAGTAGATTGTTTATGTTTCGTATCTTGTTGATGTGTGTTTTCCCTAATCATTCCTAGTTAGAGGATGTATTTGAAATTAATGGGGTATGGTTTGCATATCTTTGAGATTTATTACCTTATATTTGGGATGACACACTTGAGTTGAACGGTTCTAATGAAGTAGAAAGGGATGTATAGGTGGGTAAACCCCTGTGGAATGCTTGAGGGTAATGTGTAAATTGATTGGGAATACACAATTGGTTGTATTTTAATTTTTAAAGGGTTAATTAAACAATGGTGTATAATGGTTGGGTATACTCGTTAAATAACATGAATGAGAAAAAAGATAAACTTGTATATAAACTCGTAGGATGTGTTTGAAGACGAAATTTCAACATGAGTGGATAGGCTCATTGGTCGACATGTGATGATTATAATTATAAAATTGTAATATGTTGGTGAGTATAGCCATATTAATTTCTTAAAAGGAAAAGGTCCCATTAGTGGGTATACTCATGTTATGTGTGATGTAGTGAGGGGTATAATCACTAAATGAAATGCTATGGTTCTGTGCCTGGGTATACCCACATGCCTATATTGATACATTTATTGATTTGGGGTTAGTTTTTGGTAAACCCATGGATTATAATGTAATTTACTATAAGAGTGGGTATATTCATATTGGTTAATTCGATAAATGGTGTGAAAAGGAAGAATGGTTTCATAGATTCCCCAAAATTCTTCCCACTAATATGGAACGTGGTAGTGGAAACCTTGTGCTGATTATTCCCCTTGGGTCTTCATTCTGTGGGATGCATCTCGTAATCCTAACATGTGAATCTAGCTATTTTGGACTCAAATATGACATTTTGATCAGATGATCCTAGGAAACTATCCAAACGTATTCTGAGTCTTTACTAGGACACCCATGGGACTCGATGTGGACGCCTTGGATGAGTTCCTTGGATTTGGCCCGCTGTTGTCTAGAATCCTTAGATGGAATCCTTAGATGAGTTTCTTGGATCCGGACCTTTGATATCTAAATTTAATTATATATAATCAGCATGAGGTATGTGATATTCACCAAAATAAATAGTTTACATGGTAATTTTGGAAATGTGGTTATACAACAAGGTCGTGATGGATTGACATGTTTGGATAAATGGAAATGCTGGGTTATTTATTTAGTTATTAATTATAAAAGCCTTTTTATAGGAACTTTAATAACATTTTTAGGGATCCTTGAAGGATATTTGGGTATTACTATTATTGGTTACATTCCATGGTCATTATTTATTCATATTTTCTATATTAGGGTTTTCCAGTATATTGTTTGCTTATATATAGCACATATTGGTTTGTGTGTGATGCCTTGGGTGTCGTCCTAATAAGATATTATCTCACACCCTGCTCATGAACCATTAGTGCCCAAGTATACTCATATTGTTTATAGGACTATGGTTCTATTCATTTGTTGTTTTCCCTTGTAGTTGGGAGTTATAAAAAAAGGATCGAGTAGGATCTCGAGATGCTCATGATGATTGCCTGGGGGATTTGCTATCATTTATTCATTCTTGTATTGAAATGTAAATCATGTGGTATTTTCTATTGCATTATAATTATATATCACAATCACCATTCATTCCTAGTATAAACTAGAATTTACCATATTTCTATATTCAGTTGATAAGACAATTGTATTCTACTACTCTATTTTTTTACGTTAGACCACTTCTTTTGTTTTTTGAGTTTTTTATTCTTTTTGTGTTATTCACTCTAAATATGATTGTATAATCATCCCACTTACTAAAATTACCCTCTTCATGCTATTTTAATTCCATTGGATTATGGGTACACATTCTTGGGGTCATGTTCAACCGGTCTGGCTTCCAATTTATTGGTTGTACAGGTCAAGACTTTACATTTGATTTATATGTTTGAAAATACCATTTTTTAATGAACATATTATAATTAACATATTTGAAAAATAATAAAAACTAAAAATAGAAATGTTTTTCCATTAATAAAATGATGGTAATTGGATTCCATTTTACATTGAAATTTGATATAAAATCCTAGCAATCATTTGATCATGTGTACTTTAAAAACTTGTGTTATCCACCCACATGTCGAGTTAATTTTAAATTATTCTCTTCCACTAATGTATTTGAAATTTCAAAAAATGGATTCAATATTTTGAATATAAATAATTTCTACTTTATACTAAGTCCACATAGTTATTGACTATAAATAATAGTGCATATACCTATGATTAATGACATCAATTAAGGTAAAATTAAACATTACTAAGGACTAACCCTTAATTTTAAGACCCAAAACGAATTACACACTTTCCCAAAACCACATTCCTTTATTTTATGCATCCATAAACCATATATTATATATGTTGGTTGTTTTGGAATGAACGTTATTAGGTAAAAACATGGGTACACCAAACATGATTCAAAAAAATGCAATTTGTGTCGTTTCCCATACTAATAAAAGGCCACCACCTCTCCCTATACTTCACACCTCTCAAACATCTTAGTATCATCCAATATAAACCAAATAAACATCCCAAATGAACCTATATTACACCTAGAATCAATTATTTTGGAATAATAAAATTTATGGAATCCTTTTGGAACAATCCAAAAGGAGTTGCCGAATTAAGAGGTAACACCTTCTCTCAAGCTCCATCATTTTATTTTCATTTTCAACCACCTATACACTAATTATTTAATATATTTATAAACTAAACATAATTATAAATAAAATTAGTTGTTTTTTCCAATAATTATTATAACTACCCTTACACACACATCCATTTAATTGATAATGAACATGTAGTTTTTTTGAATGGTGGACTATTGCCTCACTAATTGATGATTGATCATTTTTCCTTTACCTCCTCCTATGGAAGAAATTATACTGTACACTATGCCTAAATATGTTATATATTATATTTAATATGCATTTAATCTTATTTATTTCTTTCAGAACACATATATTCTCTTTATCCACTTGATGTAGATATAACAATTTTGTTGGAGGAATTGTGGACTACTGAACCCTCAAAGAAATGTTATTCATTCACACAATACCTGGAATGTATTATGGTAGGGTTTCGTGAACATATATGATATATATATATAATACTAATTATACATTAATTAAATTATATAAATATATACATATATTTAATATTCCTTGTTTTATTCAATATGAAAATAAATATAGAAACAATGTTCATGCCTACCTACGACTTACCATCTCCATGAACAATGTGTTCAATTTAATAAGTCAATATTGTATAGATTATTATACATGTATAATGAATATTAATGATATTTATATCCTATTATATAATCTTTAATCATTATATATGTATAAGAAACAAAGATATAACAAATTACGACACATGCGAACAACAATACCAATATAATCAGATGTGAAACCTTATGATATGATAGTTAAAAAATAGGAATTATATTGCTGTAATAAGTCCATATATGGTATTATATATGATAATATGGTTATGTATAATATTTATTATAAATTTATATTTATGATACCTATGTTTTTAATGAGTATGATGAGATTCAATATATAAGGTAAGGGGATTCCATCTCTAATTTTATAGCTGAGAGATATATGCTCTCTTCCCCCACCTACTGCTTTTGCGTGGTGTGTATAATGTACCTAGATGTATTAAATTATTGTTTTAATCAAATTTATTTTTATTTTCATAACAATATAATTATCAATTTTTTATTTAGTTGATGTTTTGAAATTTACCTAATCGGTAAAATAGTTTGGTCTCAATTTTCCTTCTTTGAGTCTCCTATTTGGTAATGAAGCTAAATTATTTTTTGATGTATATATACTTCCATATAGCATGTTATATCTTGAATATACTTCTTTTCATGATATTTTAATCTTCATTTAATATATAATTATATATATGGAGGGTATGTTCCCATGTTACCATGTTATAAGAGTTTATTGAATCAATCTCATCGCTTTTTGAGGTTGTTCATGATTACACTTCAATTATTTAAATAATATAATCTGTTAATCAAGAATACTCATTAATATCTTATCCTATATTTCATAATGATATCCTCTTGTATTTATACATTTTCCCACTCTTTAGTACTTAATATAATGTTTTTATGTAAAATATTATTGTATCTCCCTTTGGCTGGAAATCTATTGTATTAAAAAACATTGTTTTCAGAAATGTTTTCAAGAATGCTTTCAAAAGACATTTGAATCTCATTTTCTAGAAAAAGTGTTTTAAGAAAGTATTATGGATCTAAATTTTTCCCTTATTTGTTCAAATATATTTTTATGGAAAAATGGTTTCAAGGTCTTATGTTATAAAAATTGTTTTTTAATTAATAATGGATATATTTGTAAAGATTTTTTTAGTAAGTAGTAAACATTATTTCCCATATAAGATAAAATTCATTGGTGCCACTTTAATAATTATGTGGAAACTATTCAATGTTTCCATTCATATTCGTTATATTAATAGATTATGTTTTGATGTCATGGTGTTTAAGAAAATTTTTTCTCAATCCTGGGTTATATGATTTTGAAACCCACTTCTTTTCACGGATTATGTTTTTGATGAAATTATTTTGAATCCAGTCTCCTTACATAGGTCATGATATAAATACTTGTTTATAATACCAATTTTATTAATTGGGTTATGAACTGATTTTTTATGATCTTTTGGAATATGTATTATTTATTTCTATATGAGATGGGTGGGATCTATATCTCCCTCCAATTAATTGGTTATGAATTATATCTAATGAGATAGAAATTTATGGATTGAAAAAAGAATTAGGTTCATTATAACATGGCTGGAACATAAAATAGACTCAGTTGAGTAATATAAGTAAATAATGAGGGGTTAACTCAGTTTAGTAATACAACGATGGAACATGGTGTGAACCTAGTTTTATAATAGACATTTTCTAGTATGGTGGTCTTTGTAGAAATTAATTTACTACTACGTAAATAATTATATATATGTTTATGTGTCTTCCAAAATTCCATTATTTTCACATATGGTATTCTATTATTACATAAGTTCTTTATTTCCTTCTTATTATTGTAATTCAAACATCCTTACGTTATGCCATCATTCATGTATATGATAATTAATTAACAGACTATGATCTTTTGAATTCTTGATAATCTTCTCATACCATTATTCTCATGATTATAATTATATATATCTATTTATTACCCTTACTAAGAATATTTTATCACTACTTATATGTTTCCTTTCTCTCATGTTACAAATATATGTATTGCAACAAATGTGTCTGAGAAAGGGTTTAGTCAAGAAGAACCTACTAGAAGATGATATAAATCTTTTACCTACCAATGTTTATGTTTCTATGTTTTTAAATTCACTAGACTAGAATAGTTTTTGGGTGTCCATTTGTATAATTTTTTTAGTTTTTCATAAATGATATGTAATGTTAATATATGAAAAGAGAGGTTCAATATTGTTTGTATCAAAAAAACGTTTTGGATAAAATGTTCTATATAGGATGCGAAACAATTTGTGAGAACCTAAAGGTAATATATAAGGATATGTATATGGATGAGTAAATGTAGAGGTAAATTTAATGAAATGTTTTTATTGGATAGTGTGTGTTGTTTCCTAGAAATAAATCCCTTTCAGGACACTACAAGTGGATTTGTATCTAGAATAGTTGTAACTATGGGTAATAACTCCGATAAGATGTTCTAGGCCTAGAATAAGGTAATCTGGTACATGATAATGGGACATGATGCACACCATGGTTGACACTCCAGGGGGATATGCTTTTGGAATTCACAGTCTCATCATGAATGTTAATTAAAGATTTAAATATATTTCAACTATGAATAACCTAGGAAAAACTAAAGTGTCATTGTATATAGTAGATATCATAATTTTGACAATTTTAAATTTATATATCATGATTATGTGGTCCCTCAATATGATAATTTCTTCTCACTCTTTTCTTTTGGTTTTAGATGATGGGGGTAACTCGAAAAACCCACATTAACTGTTATTGTGATAGAAAATTAAACTCTTTCCCTACTCATAAACTAAATTATATTGAAGATATAATGAAACCCCATACTGTAATTCTCACATATATTTATCAAGCAATGAGTCATGGTTGGAATTCGAATGAGAAATGCAGGGAACACCAATCTTTTATGTATTACATGTGGAATCATACACATTCTTCCAAAGGGACTTTTAATCCACTTTTTTCTAAATACTTTATCAATACTGAAAATTTATTTTTCATTATTCAGTCTTAATATCATGAAAATGTCATTCTTTATGTTTATTAGTTAGAAGGTGAAGTAGACCAGTGGTAGACACTAATAAGGAATACGAGGTAGTAAGATGATATTGATTCAATGGATTTGTATGAGTTGAAGAACATATTTTTAAATAAGTACTTTCCTATTATTATTTTTTAATGATGAAAAAATGGATGCTTTATTTGAATCACTATGATGATGAATCCATTGGTACTTATGATTATAATTTCACTAGACATGGGTGGTACATTTCTGGAGTTATCATCCAACCTGAAATTAAAGTTGATTTGTCCACTAGTGGCTTAAGGACAATTGTTAAAAGGGCGTTGGACATAAAATACATTAGCATCTATGAAGATATTGTGTGTTGTGAAAGAGATACTTATTTGGAGGACGGACCCTAGTATCAATCTCGTGGTTTTGAGAATAAATGAATATGTTGTTTAAATGAAAATTTAAAAATAATAGAGAAATGAATATGAGTTTTCCTTTTATTCTCCTAAAGTATTAAGAATTTAGGAGGAAATTTCATTATGATATCCTATAGATGTGTCATGTGTGGAAAGTATGGACACCGAGATATTTTTTGTCCAAAAGATGGGATGATGTTAGATCCTAAATTAAATGGAGAGAATGATACATAGAATGATCCTCATATGATTTAGTGGTACAAGTTTAAGGATAATTAGAATAATGAAAAACACTACTCAAAAGCATGGGATGGTGATGATATTTGATGTTAGAAACCTCTAAATCCAAGGGAAAGTGGGATTTATCATGAAATCTTTATTTCTAATAAAGGGTGAGATAACATCGTAATGTAGGGTACACTTACCATACACTCTATAACTGCTAATGTAATATTTTCTTAGCGATATACCACCACTTTCTTTTCTAAATAATTTTATACGGGTGATAAGATTCCAAAAAAATATATGTATTTCATTATAAGTTCAAAATCATAATTTTATGATGAATTAATATAAATTCAATGATTCATATTTGTTAGAAGATTGTGGAATATGCTTCCTAAAAATATTTTCATTAATCATTTGGTTGAATTTGATGTCATCTTAGGCATGAATAAGCTTTTTTGAATACATCCAACATAAAGATTCATGGAAGGGAATTTATGATTGATATTTTAGTCCCTCCTATGGTAATCCATCAATGTGACGATAACTATAAATTTCCAATTGAGATTACATCCAGTGTATAGGTGATTATTCATATTCAAATGGGTTTTTTATCGCAAATGGTATGGGAGAACATAGACCTCAATGAAATGCCGAGTTTCTAGAATTTTTCTAGATATATTTCTGGAAGAGTTTCATATACATACATCAAAACGTGATGTATAGTAATAAATAGAAATTATACCTAGTTCCACACCAATATCAACGTGTCTTTAAAGAATGTATGTGACTAAGTTTCAAGAATTAAAGAAGAAACTCCATGAAAACAATGAAAAGGGATTCTTTCAACCAAGTGTGTCAACATGTGGTGCACCCAATAATATTTTGAAAAAATAAATATGGATTAATGAGACTTTACATTGATTATCAACTGTTTGACAAGATCCAAATAAATATCAGTTATACCCTTCCGCGTATTGTTGACATGTTTGATCAACTGTGCGGAGCTGAATACATTTCCATTATTGGCCATCATTTTGGATATTAACAATTGAGGGTCAAAAAAGTGAATATACCCAATATGACATTATATATATATGTTATGACCACATTGAATATATATTATTGTATTTCAGTCTTACTAATGACCCTACTATCTTCATGAATTTAATGATTATATTCTTTAAAGAATACATAGATCAGTTATTGGTAGTATTAAAAGATGATTTTTTTTGTTTATTCAATGAAAATGGAAGTGATTGAATATCACCAATGAATTATAAAAATGGCCTTATGTAAAGAAACTTTATATGTAAAATTCATAACGATTGAATTTTGGAAGAAAAAGGTTTCATTTTGGGTTACATAATCTAATGTGATGTTATTGTAGTAGATCCTTCGACGACCGAGGCTATTGAATGGTGTCCAAGACTGACCATAGTGAATGAGATCTGTAGCTTCCATGGATTAATTGGATATTTCCAATGGTTTGAGTAGAATTTCCCATGACTATCTAATCCGCTATCAAAATTATCATCGAATGGTTTCATGTTCATCTGGATTGATGAAGGTGAGGATAATTTCAATGAACTGGGGAGAAGGGTAGTTAGAGCACTTGTTCTTACAGTATACAGTAGTGGAGAAGTGGTAATAATCTATAATGAGGAATACATGAATGGATTTGGATGTTTTTATTCATAATAACATTTTTATTTAATGTTACTCATGATTGTAGATGATTTATGAGAAAAATTATCCAATCCCTAGTTTGGAGTGGGGAACCGTAATTATTTCATTAAAGATATCGAGGAATTATATTTACGGAGAAGGTGTGATGTGTTCACTGGTCATAAATTTCTGAAAATATAGATATATATTCTTTTAGATGGAGTTAAATAGGTTCCAGATAATATGGTAAGATATGATAAAATATTTTGACTATTAAATACATTTCAACTGTGGAAAAGGGAACATGGTGGATGATGCATTGAGTCGGAAGGATCATGCTACCTTATCCTGGATGAGTATCACAAGAGATACCATTTTCATGGATTTTTAAAGGATTGATCAAGGAATCCTAATGTAAGGAGACAAATATTAACTTGTTCAAATAAATATTCAACACTATATCGATGTAAATATTATGAAGTCATAGAAGGAAGACAAAGAGTTCTAAAATAATGTTAGAAATGTACCAGAGTTTAACCTTGATCATTATGAAATGATGGGGTTCTATAATCATGTATATGTTCCTTAAATATTGTATTTTAATGAGAAGTATTATAGGATGATCAAGTTTCTTCATTCCCTATTCATTATAGAAGTAAAAATATGTATAGGTATTTGAATGAATACTTCTAGTGGAATGGATGGAAAAGATATATCTCAGATTTGGTATCTTGGTGTTAGGTATTCCAACAAGATAAAGTTGATAGAAAAAAACAAAGGTATTGTTGAAACCACTACCCATACCATAATGGAAGTGGGCTAACATCACTATATATTTATTGAAAGGAATATGAAAAAACACTAATGATTTAAGTGATCTATGGGTGGTTATCGATCACTATACTAAGTGATCACACTTCATCTCCATCAGAGAATACATCTCTATTGATATACATTCTAGGATACACATAAAGGAAGTGGTACGTTTTCATGACACACCATATTATATTGTTTTAGTTTCAGATCCTAGGTTTACCACATAGTTTTTGAAAATTGTTTAGTAAGCACTTGACTTATAATTGAGGTTCAGAACTGATTATAATTCTCATACAAATGGTTAGTAAAAAAGAACAATTGAAACCCTAAAGGGTTTTTTGATATATATTTCTCTAAATTTAAAAGGTCTTTGTGATCAATATGTTACTCTAGTTTATTTTTTCTACAATAATATATTTCACTCAAGTATTCAGATTGCACTGAAGGAATCCATCTATAGAATGAAATGAATAGATCTAATGTACTAGGATGAGGTTGGATAATGAATGTGATTTGTATTGGATATTGATATTGATTGGTTTTAAAAAGTTATAATTATTCATCAGAATATCTGGGGAGATCATGGTCAATAATAAGGTGTTGATGATAAGCACTGATTGTGATCTATAATTTAAAGTTGGTTGAAAATTATTTCTTCAAATGTCACCATGGAATAATTTTATTTGATTTATGATGTGAAAATAAACCCTAGGTATATTGATTCAATTGATATTCTTGATTGTATCATTAATGTATCCTATCACATGGGACATACTCCAATTATCTCATAATTCCTTGATGTGTTCCATATAAATATCCTGAGTATGTACATAATAAAACATCACATTTACTGAATTCATAGGTAATACTGCTAGAGTATGATATGTATTATGAAGAAGAACCAAATAAATTATGGGATATACTAGAGATGGTTGTATTAAACAATACCACTCACTTAGTAAATTTTTTTGTGCAGAAATATCCTACTAGAGGAAGATACATGGAAACATAATGACATTATAAATAATAATTCACCTTCATTTTTATACCTAAGTGAAGAATTTAGAGGAACAAATTCATTTTAAAGGGAGTAGAATGTAACACCCAGAGTTGCGATGTCCTTTAAAAAAATTAATTTCTCATATATGTCTCGTAATGCACTAAGTCAGACATTCCATTCACATGACACCAACTTGGCATACTCCTCACAACACCAACTATGTATATTTTACATGTTAAATCAACTCTACATTCATTATACCAAAAAATACACATGTCATATGGTACATGTAACAATGACTTGGCATTCATTACATTCATCACCAATGATTATATAAAACATCATTTTATTATAATAATTATTTAAATGAGATAATTGTAACATAGATCATAAATATTTCTATATAAATAATAATGACTCATTTTAATATTATTTTTATAAATTTTTTATATAAAAAATCATATTGATAATGAAATATGTGATTTTTGGAAAATTTCATATGTTAGAAAATATCATTTTCTCGAATGAACTCTTTAAATGTCCTTCTATGAAAAATTGGTTAAATAATTTTAGACAAATTAAAAAATTGAATATGATTAAAGATTAATTATTTTTTAATTTTTAATGTGAATATTATCATAGGTTGAATTTATGTGATTTATTTTGAGAAACATTATTTTTGGATGAATAATTAATAATACCAGATTTAGTTCAAATCATATTATTCTTCTAACTAATTTATAAATGAAATTATATATTAATTTTTTTAATAGATTAATGAGATTATATTTTTTTAAATTAATGAAATTTATGAAATTTGAACTAATTTAACTTTGAAATAGGATATAAAAACAAAGAGTAATTTTGATTGTTTTTTACTTTTAAACCCCTCACATCCCACCCGAATGTGCAATTAATTTTAAAATACTTTTTTACACTTATGTGATGATAAATTAGATAAATGGATTACATATTGGGAATATTAATAATTAATAAATTCTAATAAGTTCAACGTAGTAATTGACCAGATATAATAGTGAATAAAATTAAGATTAATTACAACGATTAATGTATATTTTAGCTTAACAATGCACTATACATTAATTTTTTTACCCAAAACGACATATAAACCTATATAACAACCATTTTATAAACATAATTCCTCTATTAAACTTATTATATGGAGTTTTTTGGATATTTTATCACATATTTTACATAAATACGTTTGTAAAAATAATTTGTTTTAAAAAAAAATCATGTTTGTCCTTTCCCTTCCCTATAAAAGGCCACCACAACTCCATCTTATTAAAACCTTTCAAAATAATTAGTATTATTCAAGATATGTCCAATATACTACATAATATTGATCCCTTCATCATTTAATCCTTACCTTCTAAGAAATAAAATCTAAGGATGTATTTTCGAATAAACCAAATGAAGTTACCTGATTATGTGCTAATTCCTTCTCTCAAGCTCCTTTTTTTATTTTGCTTCTCTGACCCTTCTACTATATTTATTTCAATCTTATATAATAAAAAATATATCTTAAATAAACTATAATATCATTGTTGGATTGGTGTAACCCAATCCGTTTGGGCCGAATGCTTGTGGCCTGCAACTACAGAAATCCGGACTTTGATAGTCAACATTATTGTTGTACTTTTCACTACTACCCAGTATCCACTGTTGCACATTTTTATTGGGGTGGCCACCATTCACTATAGTGATATAGACTTCTTGTTAAGAACATTTAATCACCTTCCTCCTTTTTTCTCCATTTTCAGGATTGGATTTGTGTGAGAAATTTCAATAATATGTGATCCCAAATCCTAGTGAGGTTTTTCCTCTTCGTGGTGGTAGGTATTATTCCTGATCCACATAAATTTGTGTGTTCAATGAGTTTTTTTCTTTTTATTTTCGTATCTTGTTTCTATCATTATGACGCTCGAATATTTTTCAACAATTTTTATGCTACGGGTATTACCTAAACTTATACAAACCTCAATCTAATGGTTATTAATCATACAATTTATGTGTATAGAAAACTACCAACTCACAAAATGATGATTGTTCATTTTTTCATGACCACATTTCATGGTGTACATTATGATGGATAATATTATTATATATGACATATAATATACATATTACATATTTATTCATACTTATTCCTTTTACAACACATTTTTTCATTACAGTCCATTTGGGGTAGATATGTTGTTATCAATTGTGGAATTGTGGACTACTGACCATTTAATGTGATGTGATTCATTCACACACTACATGGAATGTATTATGGATGGATTTAGGGATGTTATATGATATATGTATAACATTATAATTTTCTAGTAATTTTATTATTTACATATATACAAATAGGTCATTTTCTTTATTTCTTTCTATAAGAAAATAAAAATAGAAATAATGGTCTTGCATTTGTAAGACTTACTGTCTCCATTAATAGTGTATTAAATTTTGTACATTTATATTATATAGATTATTATAAACATTTACTGAATATAAATGATATTTATATGATGTTTTACATTATGGAATCAGGATGTCAATATAAACACCAAATAAAAAACATATTAAGACACATGATAAGAACAATGTGAATATTGTCCGATGTGAAACCATGACATTGGATGGTTATCACGATGGAAATAAAAGGTCATAATAAAAAATTATGTTGAAATAGATAAAATAATATGGTTATTTAAAAAAATTATTAATTTATATTTATTATAATGGTGTTTTGAATTAGTACCGCGAGTGTCAAGACACAAGGAAAACAGATTTCATCCCACTTTTTAATTATATGAGATACATGCTCTATTAAAAACCAACAACTTTTTTGTGGTGTTTAAAATTACCATGGTTGTATAAAATTATTATTATTCATAAATTATAACTTATTTACGTATAAATTTTATGATCATTCATTCATGGGGTTGATGTTTCTGTAGTTTTCTAATCATTAATATAACATTCTCTCTATTTTTCATTCATTGAGATTCCTATTTTTAATACACTAAAATTATTTTATGATGATTATATAAATCCATTATACATGTTATATCATGAATATATTTATTTTAAAGATATATTATGTTTAACAAAATTTCCTTTTGTAAACTATAGAGTCTGATCCCATGTTACCAAGAGATATGAGTTTATTGAAACAATGTCATCGCTTTTCGAAACTGATTAATATTATAGTAAAATTTATAGAATAGAATGTGAAATTTTTCAATAACACGCATTAATTTTTTTTAAAATATTTTTATTCATGAAATCCTCTGGTATTTCATCCATTTTCCACGATTTTGTTCTTATGATAATATTTTTATGTACAATTTGATTGTATCTCTATTTAGTTGGAATTTATTGTTTTCAAAAAAAATGTTTTCAAAAGATATTTGAATCCCATTTTATTGGAAAAGAATTTTAGATTTTTTTATGGTTTTCAATTATTACCAAATATTTTTCAAATCATTTTTTAGTCAAAGAATTTTTCATAAGGTTTTATATTTGGAAATTTATTTTTCAATGTAAAAATTTTATTTTCATCCATAAATGTTTATAAAATCTATTTAAAAATTATTTATCTTCTATGACAATAACCATTAGTGTTACTTTTTCAAAGTTTATAATCTTTTTAAACACTCTTACATTCAAAAACTATTTTTATGACGAAATGATTATGAAACCTATCCTTTTATAAAGGTTTTGATATGAATACTTGTTTATAATACCAATTTAATATCATGGTTTATGATATTATTATATATGAACTTGTGGTATATGTATGGATGATTTTTCTATGAGACGATTTGGACCAATATTTACCTCCAATGCATTGGGTAATGATTTATTACTCCTGATATAGACTTGGATTGCGTGATAAATGAATTGGGTTCAGTAATACCAAGATTGAAAAAGAAATGTCCATGGTACAATAATAAAGGGATGAAATGATTAGTTTACTAAGTTCATTAGTACATGACTAAATTGTGGTGTGGACCTGTTTTATTAATGGAAATTGTCAACTAGAGTGGTCTCTGCATAAATACCTAGATTATTATGGAAATCATTATATATGCTTATGTGTCTAAAAAAATTCCATGATTTATTCCTTTTAACGATATCACGGATTATGTTCTTCTTTTTTTTATGAAACATGGTTTTCGAACATAAAATCATTATTATATTATCCACGCACATGATCCATGATATGAAGGGTATGATTTTTTTGTCTTGATATTATTCTCATAGCCTTATTCTCATGATTTTGGATTACATATCTCCCTTTTTCACCCTTAATGGGAATATAATCTCACCACTTTTTTGATTTCATTACACAAGGTTCTGAAAATATTTATTATGCCTAATATGCCTAATACAGATACTAATCATGATGAACCTAGTTGGATATGATATGTCTAATTTATGTACTAGTGTTTTTGATTCCTTGTTTCTGAAAGCACAAGACCAATATGATTGTTGGGAATCTATTTCTATTTTTTTTAGTATTCCAAAAATGTACTGTAATGTTAATGTATTAAAAGTGAGGTTTGTTATAATATGTTTATAAGGAGATCGTATAATTTGGTAACATAGAGATCCTATGGGAATTACTAGAAATACATCCTTGTCTGGATATTGCAAGTGGATGTTATTCTATCACAAATGTTCCTAGGAGTAACAACTCTGACATATTATGTCGGGCCTGACACATTGTAACCTGGTAGATGACAATGTGCCATACTACATACCTGGTTTGATACTCTTGAGGGATACACAAAGGATGTTTCATTTTTTTCATTACAATCAAATTTAATGAATTTGAAAGTAAAGACATCCCCAAATAAACCTTTTTTATGATTATTGGATTATCTATATATAAAATTATTAATTAATATAATGTGATATTATATATTATGTAATATACAAAGCTCATATTATTATGGGATAATTTAGTATATTCCATTTTATAGAAGTGGAACCAAGACGGAAGAAGTGTATCAACACTCTTGGTCAAAGTAGTGGTTACTCTGGTATGGAATTAAATATAACACGTATTTGAATTGAGGATGTTATGGATATTCTTGAAAATGTTACTCTTCTCAAGACACATAACCTTTCTTTGAGGGAGAAACTTATTCAACCACAAGACTCTGCTATGGTGGTACACTTTGTGAAATTAAGGACCCAATCCTTTAATGTGATGATTGTACTTTTATAGTAGAGAAATGGATTTCTTCTTTAGAGAAGATATTTATGGAATTGGGATGAGTTGAAAATGAAAAAGGATACACAATCAGGGTACTGTATCTTGGATAATGGAAACCAGTGGGGGTCATCGATGCAAAATAATACGGAAGAAGATGAGATAAAACTCATGGAATAAAATATTGATAATTTCATTGAAGGTCTTATTTTGTGTATCTAAAAGGAATAAATATCCGAAAAAAATTCATCCCGTGACAAAATAGTTTTATGTTCTAGCATGATAGGGAATGAATTATACAAATCTTATTGAATCAACGTGATGTATGAGAAGAAGAGGACAACAGAGAATAATGTGGATAAATTGAAAAAAAAGGAGATAAGTATTTTCCAACATGTGAGTAATATGGAAGGAAACTATAAAGACCCTTTCTTTACATACATTGACATAACTTCATAATTGAAGTTTATTTATTACAAAATATAACTAAACCATGACAGGACCATATAGGTATAGTTTCTTTAGAAACTCAAAAACATAAAAAATGAGTTCATAAAACATCTACATTATCTCCGGTTTAATTCATCATAACTAGAATCTGTTTTGGCATATCATACTCAAAAACCCTTATTCATGTCCTGTGGAAAAAAATCTAAAATGGTGAGCTTAAAGGCTCTGTAAGTGTAAAAAAATGAAATAACCATCATATCATATTCACAAGTACAAAACATTTGAAAATATTATCCTATATATAAAAAATTCAATATCACGTCATGGGATAAATCATAAAAGTGGAATGTAATCCCAATAGTCATAAAATAAGATATGAAATTTTGTTTTAAACACACAAAAGCATATAAAATAATTCTATATTAGTCATGGATCATTTTCAAGACCATCATAGAGGACAAATTCCATTACTAAACCGAGTTCTCCCTGCTTTCCGGCACTGTATCACTGAACCAGATTATCATTTCATTCCAGCCATGTCTATCTCATGAGATATATATCTTTACCCAGTGCATTATAGGGAGATATATGTCCCACCCATTTTATAATCAATCCATACTTCCATTTTCTATAAAAACATTAAAAAAATTCATTATAGCATAACCCATAAAATAAAATGGGTTTCATAAACATCATTCCATCATGACATAATCCATAAATGGATTTCATAAATATAATTCCATAATTTACCCAATAAAATAAAATTAATAAAATATATTTAAACATAAACCTATGTAATCATAGAAGCATAATAATTTTGATATAAAAATTATGCTTCATTCCTGATGGAAGTATCCTTTCTTTTTCAAAAATGTTGTCTTTCCACAAAATATCAGTAAATTAATGAAGAAAACATTTTATGTGAAAATAAACATGCACGATTATAGGGGAATATAAAAAGAAATAAATAAATATGAATGTGTAAAAATACGTTCATTTCATACAAGTTAAAAAAATATTCTTCTTGTACATTTTTCAGAAAAGTCGAAAAATTAGCTCGTATGGTAAAGGTAATAAAGATTATTTCAAAATAATGTTGTAGATGTCAAAATGGGTAAACATGACACTAATCTTATATATAGTAATTAAAAAAAATTATTAGAAAATTTGTATAAAACATGGAAATAGATGATATATAAACCCTTGGTAAATACGTCTGTATAAACAATCTCGGATAAAAATGAGATTTGCAAAGTTGACCCTTACCATAGGTCTGATATCCTTCGTATGTATTTGAACATTATGTATGATGATTTAAATAAAGTTATTTATTCTAGAATCATTATCAGTTTTTTTGATAATTTTTCTGATCATATTTTTATCCATTTTTTAGTTACACTTCATCGATACTCGTTATTCGGTTATTAACAACATTATGTTCTTATATATGTTTTTTCGGATAAATTGATTTTCCTTTTTTTAGGTTATACTTATATAATTTAATGAATGGTATTATTATAATATATATAATTTTTTTTCAATTAATTAATATAATTATGGTTTAATGATGATTTTGTAGAACAAATCACATAGCTCTATGGACACGGTAAGTCATACGTACACACGAGCGATGATATTGTTCTCAGAATTATTGAATGATATTTAAGTGAATGATGCATAGTATTTTAGAATTAGAATGATTTTATTATAATAATATATAGTTATTATTTCCACCATTATACACATCCATGTATGGTGGTGGTGAAAAATATATTACACCACGATGTGGAGACGGTATGCTCTACAAACACACACATGGTGATTTGTTTTTTTGAAGGATAGATAGAAGATGAAGTAGAGTTGTTGAATATTTATATTAACATATTAGTATATTATTTATACTTATGTTATTTATTTATAAATGAAACTACTTAATTGTAATAAGTAGAACAAGAAATAAATTTGAATGAATCGATAGAAGATATTATCTTTTCCTTGACATACCTCGTCTAAATTTCTTTATAGGGAACTACAGATGATATTTTGGAGAAGACAAGATCATATTGAATGTAGCTAGGGGATTTTTAAAGAGAAATGCTAAGGGGAATACAGATATTTTAGTCTCAAAATGGAGTGAAGAATAGATGGAGGAGGTTACTTTTTATAAGTGAGGAGAGTGACAATTTTGGAAACACTCAAAATATTAATTTATTATAAATTAAATTTAAAATTAAAATGGTCCAAAACATATTTGATTAATCTATATGATGATTATGGTTCGAATACCCATCATTTTATAATTTTTAGGTATGTTTTGAATATTTTTAAATAATAATATTTTTGTTTTAACCCCTATATTACCCTCTTTAATCTTACTCTGATATCAGGTTATTTACACATTGTGGTTTATTGTAATTACCATATCATATCAAATGATCCAAAAAAGTTATTTAGGACTTATTTGGACTTATATTAACAATTTGACCTAATAATAGATTTTTTGGAACATAATATTATTTAATAAATTTTTGATGTTTTATTTTATGAATTGTTTCAATTTTGGACACAATTCATACTTGACTTTTAAAAAAATCTTAACAATCTAATTCCTTCAAAAAGAATTAATTAAATCGAAGATAATATGTAAATATTGTCTGGAAATTTATTTTATGACATTAGAATAACAAAATAAAATTTGTTTTAATATTTATAAATTTATTTATTTGAATGTTTTATTAATGAGGTAATCACTACATTAGAATTATGTCGCAAATAAAAATCATTATCTATTGTATAAAAATTATAAATAAAATTAAATGTTGTAGGAAATATTATTGTTGTTATAATGACAATTTATAGACATGGTGATGAGTTATATAACCCTATATTAAAATTTATTTAGTAAAAGAGATGTGTTTAGGTTTTAATTATCTTTACTTTAAATGAATTATAATAAAATGTCATCTTGCCTTCCAAGTGAATCCATGGGGTCCAAAAATCGTCCCAAGGAAGCCCATGGTTGGAAATAGCATATCTAACATAAGTTGAATAAGATTTAGGGTAGTTTTAGATTATTAATTTTTTAGTTTTTACCCTTATTTACCAGATTAACCCTTTAACCATGATAAATAAAATAATTACAGAAGTTACTATTCATAATTAAAAAAATAAAAGTTTATATTCATACAATTTGGATTTTATGATTCTATATCTGAATTCCATTTTTCAAAATTGCAAAACACATATGTTTCAGTTATTAATTTAATATTAATCTCATTGTTGAAATGAGAAAAAAGGATTATAAGTTAAAACATTTCAAAAGATTGAAATAATTTTACCTATGCATTAAATATCAAATTATGAATACTAGAATAGCTTATCTTAAATTGTAATAATATAATCTATTTATACTTAAAAACCCATTAAATATTATAATTTAACCATATACATATCTGGATGAAAAAATTTGTTTTTAATTAAAATTTTGCGTATTTTAATTATTCATCAAAAATGAATGCTATCCAAAAAATATAATAAATTAATCGAAAGTAAATTTTATTTCCTTCATCAAAATTTTATTCATATGTTTTCATATATAAATTTTTAATGTTTCATAGTCTTAATTTAAAATGGATTCTCTATTCAACGGTGTTAAATTAACTTTTTAAAAATTAGGTTCTTATACATAAAATAGGGATTTATTCATACCTTATGAAGAAACTATCTATTGAATTAATATCAAAAATATTTTATTAAGTATATAACACATATATCTCATTAATAAATTACCAAAAGTAATTCACTCCAAAATAGAAATATCTGATTGATTTAAATTTTTCATAAAATAATTACTAGCCAATGATTTCATAATACATTTTCATACATTAGTTATAAATATTCCCGATAACCTATGGTCTAGGCTATAATGGTAATTTCTTATTATGGGAATCTCATGGTAAATTTAAACTCATGAATGTGTTAAAATCATTACACTGATGAGTGAAAATTATATAAAGAAAATATTTCATAAAAACATTTGAGATCCACATTCTACCCCCATAAGGTAAATTTCTCCATTGAAATTCTTCACTAGGAAATAAACAGATTGGGATACCTCTCCCTCTTCATATTTTCAAGTTCCCATGTAGATAAATCAAATTGGTGGTACCTCCAAAAATCTTTAACATAGTGATTTTTCTTGTTTAATAGAACTTTTTTTCTATGATCTTGAATCTCTATCAGTTGTTCTTTTTAAGAAATATCTTTCCCCAGTGGTATGAATTTTGAGATCTATACATGGGAAAAATCATGTATGTACATTCTAAGGAGAGATATATGGAATAGATCATGAACTTGAGATAGATTCCATGGATTCATCAATCAGAAAGATACCTTCCCAAAATGATCTAGTATTTCAAAAGGACTGATATACCTGGGGATCAACATTCCCTACTTTCCAAATCACATTACTCTATTTCAAGGATATATTCATAAGAACAGATTATCACCCACATCCAGCATTAGGCTTTTTATTTGGTTGTCCGTATAATTTTTATTTGACTATGAGTTTCTATTATGTTTTGTTGAATAGATCTGAGCTTTTCTGTAATTACAATATCATTTTCATGTCCTAATAGATTTATTTTCCCAACATCATCCCGGAAAGTTGGAGTTCTAAACATATTTTTATTGAGGGATTCATAAGGATCCATCTGAATATAGGAGTGGAAGCTATTATCATATGAAAATTACACCACCGGTACATGTTTGTTTATACCACCAGTGAAATCCATAGAGAACACCCTCAAAATGCCTTCCATAGTTTGAATTGACCACTTAGACTGACCACCTATTTGAGGATGATATTAAGTGGTGAAACCTAACTCTATATCTAGAGCATGCTAAAGACTAGGATAGAACATCGAGGTAAACCATGGATCTCGATCAGATATATTGGGAAGTGGTACTCCCTACAATATTACCACTTCCTTTACATATATATGGTCTAGTTGATCAAGAGAGAAGTCCCCTCTAATAGTAATGAAACGTGCAGACTTCGAAAGGATATCAACTATAACCCAAATATCATTATTTCATTTGGATGTTTTCAAATGCCCAATGAAAAAGTCTATAGTGGTGTTTTCCCGTTCTATTCTCGTATGGATAGTGGATGTATCATATCCTTATACATCTATCTCCCAATCTTAACTTGATGACAAACCATGCATCGAGATAAATATTCGACGACATCTCATTTCAAACCATACAAACCAAATAACACTTTCAGGTCTCTTCACATCTCTGTGCTTCTAGGGTGGATAGATAATGATGAACGATTAGCCTTATCCAATAGCTCCTTCTTTAATTCTATAATTGGAGGAACATGTGGTGACCCGAAGCTTGACGTTCATGGACATTACATAACTTTTTCAGAATATCTAATACATAACAAAAACAGACACATAAGGACTGTAATAGTTTTGTGTCTTTGGAAACTTGGAATATAAACTTCTAATCATGTTGAAAGACCTTCAACATCTCCCATAACGATACTCCCCTTTTTGTTTCCTTACCTAAAACATTTATTTTAATCCTATGGGAAAACAAAACATAAAAATGGTGAGCTCAAATGCTTAGTAAGGGTAAACATGGAGAAAATAAAACAAACCATAAACATTTGAACTTAAAAACATGAACATAATATTTAAACATCAAAATCTTGAGCAATGACATAAAACATGGCAGTACATAAGGCATAGATGATAATGGATCATCAATCATGATAAAATAGAATAGGAATAAAGCATGTAATTGTGTCATCCATTAAGCACATGTAATTATTTTCATAGTATCCAAGGCATTACTGCCGAGACCATCTTAATGGACAAAGTCCCTTTCTGAATCGAGTTCACTCCTCATTCCAGTCCAGTAATACTGAACCGGATTAACTTACTGTTCCAGCCATGTCCATCTCATGAGATATAAATCTTTTCCCAATGCATTAGAGGGAGATATAGGTCTCACCTATCTCATAATGAAATCGTTCTTACATGTTCCACAAAATAAACATACATCATTCAAAAAAAACCCAATAAATAAAATGGGTTTCATAAACATCATCACATCATCACATAATCTATATAAAAAATGGATATCATTTCATAATAAGAAAGCTGAAACCATGTAAATAATATATAAATTATACTTGAAACATACACATATGAAATAATGTCATCTTAGATGGAAAATGGTTTTGATTAAACATTTGAAATGAATTCTTGAGGAAAATATCCTTTCTTCGTCAAAATCATTTTTTTAAAAAAAATTCCATGCACTTTTCAAATAAAATTATTTTGTTGAAAATATTCATAAAATCATGTAGAGTAAGATTCCTGAAAAATTGGCGTTATGAAACCGTAAAAATCTATTCACTCCGTATAAGTTAAAAATAACATTCTCCTCATACTTTTGTCGGAAAAGTCAAAATTCACCTCGTTACATAAACAAAAGAAATATTCCTTACATATCATGTAGTACAAGTAAAAAATGGGTAAAAGGACATCAAACATATATAAAAACACTTTTATAAATCATGTAAATGGATGATAACAATAACCCCAGTAATTACTTACGTGTAAGCAATCTCGGATAAAAATGTGATTTGAAAAATTATCCCTTACCTTAGGTCCGATATGCTACGTATGGATCTGAACCTCCTGTATAATGATTTTAATAATTTCATTGACTTTTTACAGAATCATATTAATTGTTATGATATCATATATGGTTCACTTATGACTTTATATTACCCATTATTTGTAAATTAATGTTAAAGTAGCATTTTGGGTAAAATCGTTTCATTTGACGTTCATGTTTTAACTTATAATTATTCATATGATTACATAGATCATGTTTAATTACATCCAGAATGTAAAACATGATTTATATATAATATATATTCAGAATATACATATATATAATAGATCGATAAATGGAAATAAGTACACCGTTCATGGAGACGGTAGGTCGTACGTACGCATGAACGATGTTTTCCTTTCCTTATTGAATTGAATGGAATTAAGTAGATGACATACATATATATATATACATAAATCCAGTATCATTATTATGTCATATATTTCATGATTACTTATTATATATACTTTATAATCATTCATGATTGGTTAATCATTGAAAATGAATCTCATCACGTCGTGGAGACGGTAGTCCGTACGTACGCACGAGCGATGATATCATTCCGATGATCGTGGAATTGTATTGAAGTGTATTTATAATATTTAAGAATAAATATAACTTTACAATAATCAGAAATAGTCATTATATACACCATTATACCCATCCAAGTAAGGTGGTGGTGGAAAATAGATTAAACCACGGTATGGAGACGTTATTCCGTACGTACGCATGCGCAGTGATTTCATTTTCCACAAGATGGATAAATGGTGAAATAGGGTTGTTTCATACATATAATAAAATATCATTATATGAGTTATACTGATGTTATTACTTCATAATGAAAAAATTAAATAAGAAGAAGTGGAAGAAGAAATAAAGTTGAAAGAATCAGTAACGAACATTACATCTTCTTTGAAGCGCCTCTTTGAGACCTCCTCTTAGGGCACTAAAATTGGTCTTTTAAAAAGACCAGGACCTCTAGGATATTTCTAGGGAAGTTGAGAAGAGAATTTTTCAGGGTTTGGCCGAACATTAAGGCTCAAATTGGTGTGAGGAATAGAGGGAGGAGGTTCCCTTTTATAAGGGAGGGGAGGGGCAACTTTGGAAATCTTAAAAATATTAATTTATAATAAATCTAAACCCTCTAAAAAACCTCGAAAAATGACCCATATTCAAATATTAGATGAGATAGGTCTGTAAACTCATCAACCAAAAAAATTTAGACATTTTAGGAAATTATTTTTAAACATCATCAACTTGATTTATCCTTACATAATCAATTTAATTTTATTTGTGGTAATAACATTCTAAATTTTATGTTATAACAAATAATTACTTATTTGTTGTGAATTGTCCATAATTGGATAATTTATAACATTTTAGACCATATAAATTTAAATTTATAATTTTTATATATTTTTGTGATTTTTAATCAAATTTATAATATGTTATTTTTATAAAATAACAATAGTGTCAATTTTGACACTATTCATTTATTTGAATTTAAATAAAATATATACAGATGATATGTTCGAACTAAAAGATTTAATAGATTCATTAAAGGTCATATGTAGCTATAAAATTAGTGGAGAACATTAAATAGTTCATATAATATTTATTTTATTATTTTTAAAACTATTTATTTGGATTATCTCTTAATAAAATAATTACTACAACATTTTTGTATAATTATTTAATATAATTATTTGTTGAATAAAAAATTAAAAATAAAATCCTATGATGAATATAAATTTATTACCTTTCACAATAATACTTTTACTCGAGTTTATCCTCTTAAAATCACAGTACTTGAATTTTTATATTTATTAAATTATGAAGGTGACAACTTTGGAATAATTTAAAATAAAATAATAAAATTGTCATAAGCACTTTTATAAGACTCCAAACGGTTATTTATTAGGTAATTGGTTGACTAAGGTGTATATATACACTACCAATAAGTTTTGGTCTGGTTTTTTGGAATTTTAATGGGTATTATTATTTCAATAAAACAATATTACTAATGTTTCACTTAATAAATAATTTCCGCATCATTAATTTATCACCATTAATGTCAATTATTTAATCCCTAAAAATTCTAAATAAATTATAATGATGTAGATAATTTTATTATATTTCTGGAGACTATTCTGGTTTGATGTTTTATGATGTTTATCACTAAATTAAAATTATTATACTTATAAGATTTAAGAGAGTGACATGTTGTCACTTTATTTGGTTTTAATAATAATTAAAGTATTTTCATTTTCAAAAGTCCATAAAATGAATTTATCCCTAGAAATTCGTATACTGTAGGCTAATATGGTGTTGCGTATAGCACAATATTATCTTGTTGTAGCATAAAAAACATGACATAAAATAAATTAAAAATAATACATATTATAAAATATCGGGTTGTTACATTCTACCACCCTTAAAAGGATTTTCTCCCTCGAAATTCATCGGGGTTATGCATGGTTTTCTACTTGAAAGTTTCATTAATTAAAACCCACATCGTAAAATGAAATACCAAAAATTAAATTTCAAAACTAAAGTATGAAACATAATGGTTACCCAAATTAACTCATCACTGGGTTTCCACGTTGGAGAACATAGGTGAAAATATGGATATGGAAGAGAAATCTAACCATCGTGTTCTGATGGAGAGTGGTAGGGAATATGGCTACGAAAAAGCCAACAATCACAAAGCCATATATTTTTTTTGATCTAATTTACCATATGATTCATCGAATATAAGGGACCTAGGACAACATTTTTCGATTTAATGATTAGTTCCAAAATGTTGAAGAATTTGAATTAGAAGAAATACTTGCTTGATTTTTGTACAATCTCACTGTTGTTCGTTCTTTGAACAATTTCCACTTAATCACTTAAAGAAATGAAGTTGAATTTATTATTTGTGAAGTTTTAGATGATAATGTGATAGAATGATGGGTCATTCCATCTGTTTCAAACAAAAGGTCATCAAACTTTATAAATCCATCTTATTGTTAGATTAATCGTATATGGTTCCAAAAATGAACTTATACTTCATATATCATACCACTTAATAAAATAAAACTAGTTTCTACTAACCAGGGACTTCTTGTAGGCCAGTGGTAGGTGATAAAGGCCTGTCGCACTTCGGTTGTGGGTTCGATTTCCACAGCCTTGTCTGACGCGATGGGCTGTCGCCCATCCTACAGGTTGTCCATTTTCTAAAACTACATTACTATAAAACCCCATCAATAAATCGAAAAAAAAGTTATATCCTTAAACAATAATAACTTATGTCCAACATAATCCATTCCAATCTTTAGGCTTATCTGAAATACTTCAGTCCAAGCACATAGTATAATGAAAAAAATTACTAGAAAGGTCATCTACCAAGAATGTGAATACAAGCATTTACCCCACATATATCATAAGATATATCTTATTGGTTGCATTCCAAACACATGAATACCCTAGTCATATATTACCATAGAACCTTAGTGAAAACATGAATACTGTCAAAAGGTATCTCTTTCCAAATACCAAAATCCCAAAAATCTATATCATCAAACCATAATATCACTTAGTCTCTATATCAGTCATGAGCTCGTGAATACAATCAAACATCTCATTATCTTCTTTTCCATTCATTATTTTCATATCATCTACATTCCAACAATATCTGAATAATCTTCCATGGTTACCGGTACCATTCAACATATACATTCATATACTTTTGAAAAAACAATAGTATAACAATCCTTAGATAATTCTTTATTCCATAGTACCATACATTATTCATTATAAACATACAATCATTCCACTAACTTCTTAAACCACTAGCTGAGCTTCATCATTTATTTCATCTCATATTTCATTTGTAGTCTCTTCATTATCAACCACATAAATACTACCCGTATGACCATGCTGATTCTCTTCATGAGAATTTCTCTTAGGGCATTGGTTTGCATAATGCTCATACATTCCAAATTTAAATCATCTAATCATTGTTGATGTCGTAGCAATACCATTATCATTGTTCATGGTGTTAACTGAACCTGTTCCTTTGCACTTACTGGCTTTGTGTCCTTCTTTTCCACACCCAAAGCATCTTCCAGTTCCTTTGAAACAATCTCCCTGATGCCTCTTCCCACATGATTTACATGAGGGAAATTGAACTTTCTTTCCTCTGTGATCATCATGAAACTACATCTTTCTCTTATTATCTGAGTTGATAAACTTACCAAATATGAGATTATTGATCATATTATGAGATTGTTGATTAGGCATAATAATGATGTTTGGACTTCCAAATCCCGTTTCATTTGGTTTCTCATGAAGAATATCATTCCATTGTCCGTCATATCCTCCATTATCCTAAAAATTCATGTTTCCAGCCATTTTCTAAAACCCTAAAAGAAGAGAGTTGGAGGAAAAAATCATGCTAGGGAAAACAACATAGTAAAGGGGAGTACCCTCTATATTTAACATCTTAGGATAAATTCTATGATCGTTACCATAGTTATAGGACTATATCCTATACGTATACTTATCCATAGGGATATCCCTAGAAATAACATAGAAATATATCTAGGGATCTCACTAACGTTTTCACATCCTAGTTTACAAAGGTTGACTAAACCTTTCCTCTGATACCAACTATAGAGACTCGAAGCTTGACGTTCATGGACATTACATTACTTTTGTGGAATATCTATTACATAACAAAAACAGACACACAAGGACCGTAATAGGTTAGTGTCTTTGGAAACATGGAATATAAACTTCTAATCAAGTTGAAAGATCTTCAACATCTCCCATGACAATCCTCCCCTTTTTGTTTCCTTACATAAAACCTTTATTTTAATCCTAGGGGAAAAGAAAACATAAAAAGGTTGAGCTCAAATTCTTAGTAAGGGTAACCATGGAGAAAATAAAACAAACCATATCCATTTGAACTTAAAAACATGAACATAATATTTAAACAT
Source organism: Viscum album (assembly GCA_963277665.1). Classification (NCBI taxonomy): domain Eukaryota; kingdom Viridiplantae; phylum Streptophyta; class Magnoliopsida; order Santalales; family Viscaceae; genus Viscum; species Viscum album. The sequence continues at coordinate 1,220,715,703 of OY728159.1, forward strand.
CAAAATCTTGAGCAATGACATAAAACATGAATGTACGTAAGGCATAGATAATAATGGATCATAAATCATGATAAAATAGAATAGGAATAAAGCATGTAATTGTGGCATACATTAAGCACATGTAATGATTTTCATAGTAGCCAAGGCATTGCTACCAAGACAATCTTAGTGGACAAAGTCCCTTTCTGAATCGAGTTCACTCTTCGTTCTAGTCCTATAATACTGAACCGGATTAACTTACCGTTCCAGCCATGTCTATCTCATGAGATATAAATCATTACCCAATGCATTGGAGGGAGATATAGGTCTCACCCATCTCATAATTAACTCATTCTTACTTGTTCCCCAAAATAAACATACATTATTCATAAAAACCCAATAAATCAAATGGGTTTCATAAACATCATCCCATCATCACATAATCCATATAAAAAATGGATATCATTTCATAATAAGAAAAATGAAACCATGTAAATCATAGATACATTATACATGAACCATACACATATGAAATAATGTCATCTTATATGGAAAATGGTTTTGATAAAACATTTGAAATGAATTCTTGAGGAAAATATACTTTCTTCATCAAAATCATTTTGTTTTCAAAAATTCCATGCACATTTCAAATAAAAATATTTTTTTGAAAATATTCATAAAATCATGTAGAGTACGCTTCATGAAAATGAGGCGTTATGAACCCGTAAAAATCTGTTCATGCCGTATAAGTTAAAAATAACATTCTCCTCGTACTTTTGTTGGAAAAGTCAAAAAGTACCTTATAACATAAAAAAAGAAAGATTCCTTACATAACATGTAGTAAATGTAAAAAATGGGTAAAAAGGACATCAAACATACATAAAAACACTTTTAGAAAATATGGACATGGATGATATCAATAACCCCAGTAATTATCTACGTGTAAGCAATCTCGGATAAAAATGAGATTTCCAAAACTATCCCTTACCTTAGATCTGATATTCTACGTATGGATCTAAACCTCCTGTATAATGATTTAAATAATGTCATTGACTTATTAAAAAATCATATTAATTGTTATGATATCATATATGGTTCACTAATGACTTTATATTACCCATTCTTTTTTAAATTAATGTTAAAGTAGCATTTTGGGTAAAATCGTTTCATTTGTCGCTCGTGTTTTAACTTGTAATTATTCGTATGATTAATTAGATCATGGTTTCTTACATCCAGAATGAAAATCATGATTTATATATAATACATATTCAAAATATACATATATATAATAGATCGATAAATAGAAAGAAACACACCATTCATGGAGACGGTAGGCCGTACGTACGCATGAACGCTGTTTTCGTTTCCTTATTGAATTGAATGGAATTAAGTAGATGACATACATATATATATACATAAATCCAGTATCATTATTATGTCATATATTTAATGATTACTTATTATATATAGTTTATAATCATTTATGAATGGATAATCATTGAGAATGAATCTTATCACGTCGTGGAGACGGTAGACCGTACGTACGCACGAGCGATGATATCATTCCCATGATCGTGGAATTTTATTTAAGTGTATGTATAATATTTATGAATCAATATAACTTTACAATAATCATATATAGTCATTATTTACACCATTATACCCATCCAAGTAAGGTGGTGGTGGAAAATAGATTACAGCACGGCGTGGAGACAGTATTTCATACGTACGCAGGCGCGTTGATATCGTTTTCTGTAGGATGGATAAATGGTGATATAGGGTTGTTTCATACTTATAATAACATATCATTATATTAGTGATACTGATGTAATGACTTAATAATGAAACAACTAAATAAGATGAAGTGGAAGAAGAAATCAAGTTGAAAGAATCGGTAACGAACATTACCTCTTCTTCGAAGAGCCTCTTTGAGACCTCCTTTTAGGGCACTACAATTGGTCTTTGAAGAAGATCAGGACCTCTAGGATGTTTCTAGGGAAGTTTATAAGGGAATTTGGCAGGGGTTGGCCGAGCTGGAAGGCTCAAATTAGTGTGAGGAAGAGAGGGAGGAGGTGCTCTTTTATAAGGGAGGGGAGGGGCACCATTTGAAAATTTAAAAATATTAATTTATAATAAATATAACCCCTCTCAAAAACCTCCAAAAATGAATCATATTCAAATATCAGATGATATAGGGCTTTTATCTCATCAAGCAATAAAATTTATACATGTTAGGAAATTATTTTAAACATTATCAACTTGATTTATCCTTACTAAATCAATTTAATTTTATTTGTGGTAATAACATTATAAATTTTAAATTATGAAAAATAATTACTTATTTGTTGTGAATTGTCCATAATTGGATACTTTATAAAATTTTAGACCATTTAAATTTAAATTTATAATTTTTATATACTTTTGTGATTTTTAAACAATTTTATAATATGTTATTTTTATAAAATAACAATAGTGTCAATTTTGAAACTATTCATTTATTTGAATTTAAATAAAATAGATACAGAATATATGTTCAAAATAAAAGCTTAAATAGATTCATAAAAGGTCATATGTAGCTATAAAATTAGTGTAGAACATTAAATAGTTCATATAATATTTATTTTATTATTTTTAAAACCATTTATTTGGTTTATCTCTTAATAAAATAATTACTACAGCAATTTTGAATAATTTTTTAATATACTTATTTGTTGCATAAAAATTAAAAATAAAATCCTATGATAAATATAAATCTATTACCTTTCACAATGATAATTTTACTCGAATTTATCAACTTAAAATCAGAATATTTAAATTGTTATATTTATTAAATTATGAATGTGACAACTTTGGCATCATTTAAAATAAAATAATATATGTGTCGCAATAACATTTATAAGACTCCAAACGGTTATATATTAGGTAATTGGATGCTAAAGGTGTGGATATACACTAAAAATAAGTTTTGGCCAGGTTTGTGGGAATTTTAATGGGTATTATTATTTCAATAAAAACTATATTACTGATTTTTCACTGAATAAATAATTTTTGCATCATTAATGTATCACAAAATGTCAATTATTTAATCCTTAAAAATTATAAACAAATTTTCATGATGTAGATAAATTTATTATATTTCTAGAGACTATTCAGGTTCGATGTTTAATGATTTTTATCACTAAATTAAAATTATTATACTAATAAGATTTAAGATATTGACATGTTGTCACTTTTTTGGTTTTAATAATAATTAAATAATTTTCATGGTCAAAAGTCCATAAAAGAAATATAATCCAACCCTTAGGTGATATGGGTATATTTTTAGCCATCGAATAGAATTTTTTCATGTGTTAGGGTAATTTTATAATATTATATTTACCCTTAATTACCCGATTTACCTTCAACTATGGTAAATTAAATTTACCGTAGTTACTATTCATAATTCCCAAAAATAAAAAGTATCCTATTAACATAATTTGGACCCACTGATTCCAAATATGGAATACACTTTTTCAAATTCAATTCACATAAGTTGTAGAAATTAAATTAAAATTAATCCCGTTGTCGAATGAAAACAGGTTTTTGATTAAAATATTGCAAAATATTGAATTGATTTAACCTACGAATTCAATGTATAATCAATGATAATGACATACATTATATTAAATGGTAAAAATATATTCTATTTATACTTTAAAACCATTCAATATAATGATTTAACCACATGTGTTATTATGATGAAAAAAGTTGTTTTTAATTAAAATATAGCGTGTTTTTACTATTCATTAAAATATGAAAGTTATCAAAAAAAATTCAAAACTTTATCCAATGTAAATTTTTATATCCTGATTCAAAAGTAGAATTTTATTTTGTCATATTAAACTTATAAACATGTCAAAAACTAGATTTAATGTGGGTGCTCCATCAAAAGGCGGCAAAACTGTATTTTTTTAAAAATAATTATTTTACCTGAAAAATTTATTTTGTTCTTATACCATGTTCTGGAAAATGTGTAAGATGAATAATAATGTTATAAAATTCAAAATTTAGTTAATACTATTTATAAATTCTAGTTCATAAAAATATTATAATAATATACTATTGTTTAGTAAAACCTGGTATTGCGTACAACACACGCTATCGAGGAAGGTTGTGATTGCATGTAATGAAAACCAAGATAGCGTTGCGTGTTGTGCAAGACTCATTTTTTGTTTTTTTATAACAGAATCCAAACATATTTCACTTATACATTGAATATATATATATATATACATAGACTCAATGTTGCGTAGAATGACTATTATCAAACGAACTTGAAATTGTGTGTAACACAATCTAAGAATAATGTTGCGTATACTGCAAGATAATACGGTTTTGCGTATAGCACAAGATTATCTTGTTGCAGCATAAAAAACATGACATCAAATGAATTAAAAAGAATACATATCATAAAATATTGGTTTGTTACAGAACAAAAACCCCGTTCACAAACCTTATTATTTCATCATAGTCAAGGTTGAATTCAGGAATGTTTCATAGCTTCATTTGTAAATATACATCTTCCTACAATATCTATTTAATCATCACCTGCATATATGGTTTAACATTTATTTATGAAATATAAGATTTTCCCCCATCAATTAAAATTTCAAGATACATCCATTGAAAATCCATAAATAATTGATCTTTTGTTATACTAATGTTGGATAAGATAAGATGTTCGTTTCGACTCAAAGTATCTACCTCCTTTTTCGCATTCCCAGGGTGGTAATATATTGTGAAACCATAATCTTTTATCAAATTCAACCGTCATTTTTTTAATATCCAATAAATATTTTTTGAAATTATACATTATACTTTTATTATTAATATAAATATCACACCTTTCACCATAAAGATAATGCCTCCAAATTTTTAATGCATAGATTACCATAGAAAAGTATAAATCACGAGTTGTGTAATTTTTCACATGGACAATAAATAATTGTGAGGCATAATCTATCACCATATAATTATTCATGATTACACACCCCAGACCATTCTAGGATACAACATTATAGATCGCAAACCATTCTCCACTACAAGGTAGTGTGAGAACAGGTGTATTGGATAACCATCTTTTTATCTCTTTGAAATTTTATTCACATTCCCATGTCATAACAAATTTGACTCCTTTTTGAGTAAATTCAGATATTGGATTAGATAATTGTGAAAAATCATTCAAAAAACATAAATAATATCTATCCAAAAGATGAAAACATCGGATTTCTTTTACTGCTGTTTGTCATGACCATCATTCAATATCCTTGGTTCTTGCTGGATCCTAACATATCCCCTCTATTAACATTATGTGACACAAAAATAAAACATTTTGAAGCCAAAATTCAAAATTGGTAAATTTGGAATAAATCCTCTCCTTTATCACGGTCTTCAAGACAATTTCCAAGTGATCTTTATGTTGTTTCTTGCCCTTTTAATAGACAAGAATATAATTTATAATGACTACAAAAAACTGATAATGATAGTCTCTAATGACTCGATTCATTATATCTACAATGATAGTAGGAGCCTTTGTAAGACCAAAATGCATCACATTAAATTCATATTGTCTATACATTGTACGTAATGTCATCTTTGGTATGTCAACATTTTTAACCCTTAATTGTGGATATACTGAATGAAGATAAATCTTGGAAATGTATTGAGAAATGTGTAGTTGGTCAAATAAGTCATCAATGACTGGGGGATGATATTTTTTCTTGATAGTGATCTTTTTATGTACTCGATAATCAATGCAGAGTCTCATTGATCCATCATTATTAGTAAAAAACATCACATGTTCTCCCCAAGGTGACACACTAGTGCCTATGAATCCCTTATCCAGATTCTCTTGAAGATTCTTCTTCAATTCATGCAACTATATTGGGGCCATTCAATAATGTGTCTTTGAAATATGCATAGCACTGGGTATAAGTTCGATAGAAAACTCAACTTCATGATTCTGTGGAAGTCCTAGAAATTCCTCTAGAAAGACATCGTCAATCATTCGTACAATGGGAATATTATTAATCATGAGTTTCTCCCCAACAATTTGAGATAAATAACCATAATTTATGGGAATCCAGACCCATAATATGGAATAATTTTATACTGGAAGGTTATATTCATCCTTTGATCAATATATGATCATAAATTGATCTAGAATTTCAAATGAGACATCCCTTCTTTGTAAATTAATATGGGATCCATATAAAGAAAACAAATCCATGCCATAAATCACATAAAATTATACTATTGGAAGGAGAACAATATTTTTATAAATCACATTCCCACAAACATCAATTGGATAAGAATTATAAAATTTTTATTCGACTATTTTTCCATTAGGAGTTGTCATAGCTAACAAAACATCTAATTGTTGAGGTAATATATTGATACAATTAGAAAATTCCTACAAATAAGAGAGTTGGTGGTTCCAAAATCTCATAAACATTTTCTACATTATAGTGGATGGTAAGTGTACATATCACCAATTCATTATCATACCTTATGTCACTGATAGTAATTGCATGTGACATTCCATTTCCTTTTTCCTTAATAGGTTTTTGACGTCGATCATCATCATGAACAATTAGATTAGAGAATTGATTGGATTAATGCCCCATTTTATTGCACTTGTAACATTGAAGTGTATCAGTTTCTTTCTGTGTATCCTTTTCTTTGTTCATATCAGTAGACATCTTTTCCCAATCACTTCAGCATTCAATTTCTTGATGACCTTATTTTCTACACTTAAAAAATTTTATAGTCCCTTTAAGACAATTCCCTTCATTTTTCATTCCACACTTTGAGCATAAAGGAAAACTCATCTTTTTTCAGTTTGGTCTTTAGATTTTAATTTGAATTCCTTTTTTCTATTCTTATCAACAACATATGATTTATGGTTTACTCTAATCTTCATATCAACCTTGAGAGAACATCAAATAATTTCCTCACAAATATTGAAGTCCCTTATGTCTAATGACCTTCAGAGACTTGGTTCAAGCCACTAAAAATTAGATCAATCTTACTCTCAGGTTGGATAATAATTCCAAAAACATACCTAGATAGTCTTTTTAAAATTTCCTTGTAGGTACCAATGGATTCAAAATCGTTTTTATTAAGTCCAAGGGATTCCTTATTCATCTTTGTTTGACGAATACATAGAAAGTACTTAGTGGAAAATAAGTTTCTGAACTCATCCCATTCCATGGAATCAATTTAATCTCTTTACCTCATATTCATGGGATTATTCCACCACTAATCAGATTCACCTTCGAAACATTATACTAATATGATGACTTTATAATGTTCCAAACATTGTAGAATTGAAAATATATTTTCAGTGGTAATGATCCATTGTTCATCCATTAATGGATCAGAAGACCCGTTGAATGATGGTGGACACTGCCTCATGATGGATTCAACATAATGGTGCTCCATCTGTTACTCGTTTGGATGTCTCGTATGTTCATAGATTGAGAAAGCAATGTGATCATGACTACAAGAATTTACATTCCTGCTCATATAAAATTTGGTTGCACAAGGGGACAATCATTACATTTCCCATCACATTATTCTATAATGTGGTTTTTCAGGTTCCATACATTGACTAAAACTGAAAATCATAGTGTGAGAAACACTAATCTGAATAGGAAACCCGCATAATCACGAATAAAATTTCAATTTTGGACACTTAAGTTTTTATTATTGGTTATTCCTTGTCATTTTTAAAACACTAGGATTATATCTTATACATAGACATATCCATAAGGATTTATCATCCTAGATTCCCAAGGATAACTATACATTTCTTATGATACCAACTATAGAAACCCATTATTTAAATACATTTATATCACTTAAAAATGGAAGTATATTTATTACAACATTTAACAAAACCGTGACATGAGTGTATAGATATATTGTCTAAAGAAACGATGAATCATAAACAACTAGTTCATAAAATATCTACATTGTCTCTGGTTTATTTCATAATATCTAAACTTGTTTTTAGAATATCCTAATTAATAACATTCATCATTTCATGGGAAAAAGAAAAATATATAAGGGTGAGATCAAATTCTCAGTAATGGTAAAAACTGGTAATGGTAATCATATCATATTCTTAAGAACATAACATTTGAAACTCTTATCCTGAATATGAAAGATCACAATACCATGTCATTGGATAAATAATAAAAGTGAAATGTAATCCCAATATTCCTAAAATAAGAAAAGAAATTTTGTGGTAAAATAACATATTCATATAAAATAATTTCATATTATTCATGGAATGTTGCATAGACCATCATAGAGAACAATGTCAATTACAAAACTGAATTCTCTCCTCGTTCTAAACCTATATCACTAAACTATATTAAAATTTAGTTACATCCATGTCTATATCATGTGATATAAATCTTCAACCTATTCATTGGATGTATAAATTGGTCCCACCTATCTCATAATTAATCCATTATTATGTGTTCTGCAAAAAAGGTAAAAACATTCACTACAACATAACCCATAAAATAAAATTGGTTTCTTAAACATCAATCCATCATTACATAATCTAAAAATGGATTTCATAAATATAATTCCTTCATTTACACAATAAATTAAATGTAATAATATTTATTGAAACATAATCCTATGTGATCTTAGGGAAAATAATTTTGATAATATAGTTGATCTTCATTCTTGAGGAAAATATCATTTCATTTAAAAAATTACTTTACTTCCTCAAAAAAAACATAATTTTTTTGAAGAAATAGTTTTATGTGAAATTAATCATGTACTATTATATGGTAAGATTAAAGGAAATGAATCATTATTAGAGTGTAAAAATTTGTTAATTTCTTACATGTTAAAAAATATTCTTCTCATATTTTTGTCAGAAAAGTATAAAAAGTATATGGTATATTAATGGTAAGAATGAATCCTTATAAACCGTGTTGTAAATATAAAAATGGTTAAAAATGACTTTAAATATAAATAGATTTATATTAAACCTTTTATGAGATTAATTATATAAAACATGTAAATGGATTATAAATATACCCGCAGTAAGTACTTAAGTATAAACAATATCAGATAAAAACAAGATTTGCAAAGTTTTCTTTTACCGTAGGTCTCGTATCATTTATAAGTATCTCAATATCCTATATGATGATTTAAATAACATTACAAATTTATTACAGAATCAAAATCATTTTTTGATAACATTTATGATCATATTTTCATCCATTTGTATGTAACATTTCATTGATACTCTTTATTCGGGTATTAACTGCATTATGTTCTTATGTATGTTTTGTCAGATAAATTTTTATTAATTTTTTTGGATATATCTATATCATTTACATCATGGTATTAGAATTATATATATCATATTTATTTATTAAACACATTAATATTATAATTTATTAAATTATGATTATGTAGAACAACTTACATCACGACGTGGAGATGGTATGTCGTACGTACGCACAAGCGACGATATCATTCCCATAATTGTTGAATTGAATTTTAGTGGATGGTTTATAGTATATCAGAATTTGTATAATTTTTTAATACTCATATATAGTTATTATTTTCACCAATATACCCATCCATTTAAGGTGGTGGTGAAAAATAGATTACACCACAGAATGCAGAGGGTACGAAATACGTACGAAGATGCATTCATTTCATTTTTTGTAGGATGGATAGATGGTGAAATAGGGTTGTTTCATATTTATAATAACATATTAGTATATTTTTGAAAATTATATTATTACATTATAATGAAACAACTAATCAATATAAATAAGAAGAAGAAATAAATTTTAAAGATTCGGTAGAAGAGATTACATATTCCAATACGTGCCTCTTTAAAATTCCTCGTAGGGAAGTAGAGTTAGTCTTTTGAGAAGAAAAGAACATCTAGAGTTTATCTAGGGAAGTTGAGAAGATAAATGGGGAGGTTTTGAATAATCTGGAAGGCTAAAAATGTATTGAAGAGGAGAGGGAGGTGATTCCCTTTTATAAGAGATGAGAGGGGCACTTTAGAAAACTCTCAAAATATTTATTTCTAATAAATTCTATTTTAACTAAAAATGTTCCAAAACTTATTTAATTCAAAGATAATATGATTACGGTTTGAATACCCATCATCCAATTATGTTTAGACCTGTTTAGAATATTTTATATCCTTATCTTTTTCATTTAACCAATATTTTACACTTTTTAATCTAACTGTGATATCTTGTTATTTACACATTTTGGGTTAATATAGTTACCATATAATGTCAAATAACCCAAAAAAACTTATTTATAAATTATTTGGACTTATATTAAGTAATTTTCAAAATAATAATTTTTTTTAAATATAATATCATTAAATAAACTATTTTATGAATTATGTTATGAATTGTGTCAATTTTGGACTCTATTCAAAGTTGAGTTTTTGAAAATAAAGATAAAAACCCAATTACATTGAAAATAAGGATTTATATCATATATAATATGAAAAATCATCTAGATAATTCGTGGATGAAATGAAAATTGGTACATCATGGCCCGAAATCCACTAATCTAGTGCTCCGAGCCAGTTCGCCACAAGGCCTCAAGCGTGCATACCTGTATGCCAGAGGCTACCAAATAGAAGCAAGGGACTAGGGTGTGATAGTGGTGAGAATATTACCTCATACCAGAGTAACTAAAATAAAAAATAAAAACATATCATTAAAAGAGGAATATAAAAATATTGCAGAAGCATTTAACAACTTGAATAGAACCAGTTATCACAATAAAATGATGTAAAATCCAAAACAACAAAACAATACAATATAAAAATGATAACCCATGTGGATGACCATACAGATACAAGTACAAAAGAAATTGAAAGTAAAAGTATATTTCTCAACTAATAACTCCGAGAAAACCCATGAACCTGATCTCCGAACACTTTCGAACTACACCATCATGATCAGTGGAACCAATGGAGCTGCTCTGCTCGATCATGCAACACTGGGCCTTATCCCTATCCACAATGCAACTCTTGCTCAACCTGAAAAGTAGACATAAGGTCTACTTATACCATGAGGTGCGCATGCAGGGGTCGGAAAAAATTGTAGTAGGGAACCCTGAAAATTTACCTATAACTGTGCATCATAATGTGTATGCAACAATAGTGTGCTCAGCCTAGCTGAAAACACAAAAAATGTAAAACAAACATGCAATCACAATCAAACTAAGGGTCAATAATCCCATTCAACTGGGAATGTGCCACCATGGATTTCTATATCAATATACACATACATTTATAGTATCATAAATATACAAATAGACATAAATATGAATATTCATGAGTATGTGAATCAAACAACAAGAAACCACAACAACTGTCGATCCTTGGTTCTGTATGCTCGATCTCCTGGATAGCATGTGCAAGGGAATTGAGCTAGATGTCATGCCACTCAAGCCATGTATTATTAAGTCGATCTATGGGTCTATAATCCCATCAACATATACCTGCATCGACGGACGCCGAAATTATATATATGGACAAGCTACATTACCCTAGGGTGAATCTGATCATACACATGGGTTCACCCATGCTCACATCTAATCAAAAATTGATTTTCATATACTGATATAAAACCTTGTAAAGAAGGATAACAAATATCGATGGTCAATCCTATGAAGAATTATATTGTATACCGATGGTCAATCGTGACAAAAATAGAATAGCATAAATATTTCAATCCTAGGATGATGAGAGAGTAATCATCCCCACCACTCATCACCAACATGGTAGCTCTCATATTGTGAAACCCTAACATAGCACAAGAATAATTTGTAACTTCCACTAGGAATATCTTACATTCAATACCCCTGAGTCCAACACAGTACCATGTAAATAAAAAAGACTTCTGGGTAGCTCTCACAATCAATACCCCTCAGTCTAACATAGTATCATATAAATTATAGACAAACTCTGAATAGCTCTCACAATCAATACCCCTGGGTCCAGCAGTTTACACAACCACGTTTTTAATTCTCATGATTTGAACCCCTTTGGACTTTCATAGAATCATATACATTATAAACAACCTCTGAGTAGCTATCATAGTCAATTACATTGTTTCCAAAATAGAACTGGCCACTTGGATAGCTCTCACAGTCTGAAACCCTCAGGTCTAACATAGCATCCTATAAATTATAAATAACCTTTGCGTAGATCTCACAGTCAATAACGTCGGGGTCCAACATAGTACATGGCCACCTAGGCAGCTCTTATGGTATGAACCCTTCTGGTAAGTCAAATACACCAAGGCACTCATGGTCTTGTGTAAATATAGTAGATGCTTGTACAAACTTCCTAGTCCATGGATCTAATGGTCCAATTAAAACAATACAGAAAGGACCAACATCCAAATGTGAGGGATCAACTCGGGTGACAACTGAACTCGATAGCTGGAGGAAGATGCAATTCAATTAGAGAGAAACCCCCAAAACACCAATTATATAACCTGAAAATGTCCAAAGGATTCCACCATTCCAATCTAGATGAATAAATTCTGAGAATGGACTACTCAATCACCCAATTTTGACATCGTGGAAACAAGATATTCCAAACATACCATGCTAGAGAAGTACATGGCTAGAACACATGGCCGTAACACATGGGGCCTGCCTGTTTAGTAGTACAGAGAGTTTACTATTCACAAAATGTCATTTAGTGTGAATATTCACCCAAAAACATGTCCATGTACCAATACACTTCATGTACACCAAGTACACAACATGTACTCCTTAAAATCCATTATTCTGTGTCCAATTTAACATCGTCGGTCACACGACCATCATCTACATGGCATGTACTAAAAATACACGGAGTGTACATAAGTAAAACATTTCTTCCCTGAACGAAAAGATCATATGCAGTGTTCCCCTACTACAATCACCATTTAACCTAGGATTCCCGATTGGGAATCCCTCAAAATGCCCGTTTTCAACCCCGAAACAATAGATCATGCCCCGTGGGATACAAATAAGTAATATAAGGAATTAAAAACATAAAACAATATGTATAATTGGTATATCTGGAGAAAATGATAATGTACTTACCTTCGAGCAGAAACAACGAAATATTTGGTTGATTTCACGACTCACGGTTGTCACATGCTGACTCAACGTGTCGAGAGTTTCGAATCGGTACCCCGATTGCCATCCATCTCTCTCACATTCTCAAACTCCATTTCCTCTATGGGGAAATGACCAAGGAGGAGACACTCTAGGAGCTTGCGCAAGAAGGAATATGATGGAAGAAAATAAAGAAAAGAAATGAAATGAAAATAAAGGAAATGGGGCACGGGCCGACCCCGGTCCATGACATGAGTTTATGCCTTGCCAAGGCTAAACTCCCAATTTCAGAGTCAACAATGAAAACATAATTTGAACTTATTTTCTATTTAAAATTTATTTCCATATTAAGATACACAAATAATATAATATTTATTTAACAGTGTTAAATTTTAATTATTTTCGTAAAATATAAATATCTCAGATTTCCACCAATATCTTATCCTAGAGTAAACACCCTTTTCCAAAACTAAGGGAGTTGTCAAAAGAATAATATGAGATTTTCTGGTAGGAGAAAAAGACCATTATACCCCTCGAGAGGGTCCAACACTAAAAATTCAAATTTCTTCCAAAACAACATTCTATAAATACATAGATTCTTACATAAATAACCAAATTACATTTTTTTTAATATTTATAATTTCATTTATTTGAATCCTTCATTAATGAGGTAATCAGGACATCATAATTGTGTCATAAATGAATATATTTATCCAATTTCTAACAGTGATAAAAAAAATACCATGATGTAAGAAATATCATTATCTTTATAATGACTATTTATAGACATGGATATCAGTTAAATAACCAAATATTAAAATCTATTTATTAAACTATATTTTTTTGGGTTATAATTATCTTTACATTAAATTAATTCTTATAAAATGTCATTTTCACATCCAACTGAGTCCTTGGGGTCCCAAAATCGACTAAAGGATGCCCATGGTCAAAAATATTCCATCCAATAGGATTTTGACATGTTTTAGGGTATACTTATATAATTAAAATATTATTATTTCCCATTATTTACTAGATTTACCCATTAACCATGGTAAATAAAATATTTACCGAAGTTACTATTCATAATGTCCAAGAATAAAAGTTACATATTCAAATAATTTGGATTTTATAATTCTGAATATAGAAACAATTTTTTCAAATTAAAAATATATAATTTTTATTAATGAATTTAAAATTAATCATGTTTTTGAAATAATAAAACAAGTTTTAAAAGTTAAAACATTGTAAAGGATTGAAATGTTTTCTAGCTATGAATCCATGGTAAAATTAATGATAATGGCATAAATTATATTAAATGGTAAAAATATATTGTATTTATACATTAATACTATTTCATATTATAATTTAACCATATAAATTATCTCGAGAAAAAAACTGTTTTTAATTAAAATTTAGCGTATTTTAACTATTCATCACAACTTGAATGTTATTAGAAAAATATCAAAAAAAATCCCATGAAAATTAGTATATCCCACATAAAAATAAAATTTTTATGTTTTCATGTAGAAGTTATTGATGTTTCAAAATCATAATTTCAATTTGGTTCTCCATTCAATGGTGTAAAATTAACCATTAAAAAATATGTTCTTATACATTGAATAGGGATTTATTCATACCCAATGACTAAAACATCAATTGGATGAATATAAAAAATATTTTATTATGTATATAAATAATTTATCACATTAATTTCATTATCACATGTAATTAAATAAAAAATATAACTATATATTTGATTTATATTTTTCATAAATATTTAATAGCCAATAAATTCATAATGCCTTTTCCTAAGTTAGTTATAATTATTTCTTCTAACCTAAAGGCTAGGATATAATGTTAATTTTATATTAATGGAATCTCATGGTTTTTTAAACACATTATTGCATGAAATTAAATATACTAAATAATAAATATTTTTTAAACAAAATATTTCATAAAAGATTCAGGTGTTACAGAAACAATAATTTACATGCGTAAAAGGGATAGGAGATTTCTGGAATTGTTTAAAAATTGACCTAATTTATCATTATTTTATAGGGGAGAAAGAATTTAATAATGTGCAATTATTCATATATAAGGATATGGTGCTTCATAAAAATGAATTCCCTAAGAACCAAGACAATGTACCACAGAATAAGCTATTAGATCAAGGTCAAGCATTTGTTTTTGACATAAATGAAGTCGAATGATGAATTTATTTACGTATATGGATCTAAGAGATGTTTTGTGACAATATTTAGTGGAAGATGATCTCATTGTATTATTAAATAAATATTGACGTATTATATAATAGATCTTTGTCATTAATGAATTGAGACCGAATGTTGGATGGTAACAATAAAAGTGATTCGGTACTAAGTTAAACATGTTGGAAAACACTTAGTTTATGGAATGATAAGACTTTATATGTTTCTAATATTGATAAAACAAATTGTATTAAATGATTATTAATTTGAATAAATTAAATTTTATAGTACTAAATATAAATGAAATTATTGTAATGTGTTGGATCATGATCTTTTGGAATAGATAAATATTTATATTTTGTATTAAAATGAAATTTGTATGTTTTTTTAGACACAAATCCATAACATCACCTTATGATGAAACCTAGACTAAGAGGAGAAGTATAAATAGTTCCCAGTGCAATCATAGGATAATATTTTGTTTATTGAAACATATATTTTATTATATCCTTTGAGAGTGAAATAATCTCTCAACTATCGGAAAAATGGTCATAAAGAAAATTATGTCATATTACCATAATTTTTTATGATATCAATTACCATTTTTAACACCTCTTGATTATGTTTTTAAGTCAACAACTTTTAGTTTAACGTGTTCTCTATCACTCTCCTTATGAACATGATGGTTATATTTCCCTTCAATGTCCAATTTTTCACCAACATTATCCCCCTTGATATCCTAGTTTTGTGGTGACCGTTTCATTTTACATTACATATAATTATGAAAATGTGTTATTTACCCTATTTACGATTTGGGGGTTTCAACAATAGTATTTTCAAAAATCATATTCTTGATTAACAAGATTTTTTTTTAAATTTTAGAGAAAAATGTAATTATGGTCCATAGAATGTAAAACCCTGATAAACTTTTTGTATTTATTTATGAATTTTTTCTATATAGATTCATATGAAATGCCATGATATGGTTATTCTACATAGAACACCTTGAAAGATTATGTTGCACAGAAGACCGAGTTTTATGGCCTGTTAATGGTGGACCTATTCTATAACTGAATTCTCAAAATTCGATGAATTTCAATTTTCAAAATATTTATCATTTTTTATTTCAGGATGTCAAAATTACATTATGTTAATTTTTTTGAATTTTTCTAAGAAGTTTTATTTTTCATGAATTCTGAAAATTAATACATCTTAGCTAAAAATGACCCTTTTGTTTGTATATTATTTAATATTAAAAAATAATTTAAATATTTAAAAATTTCCCAAATAGATAAATTATATATATATATATATATATATATCAAATTCATGTCATTGGAATCATGTTTATGAAAAAAATAGATGTAAAGACTTAATAGTCTTTTGAACATTATATCTTTAAAAACCAGTTTTCTCACTACATTTGCGGGATTGGCATTAAACATAATAATATAATTTTTATAAATAAATATTGAAAAATTAAAAAACAAGGTTTTAATATATTCTTATCCAGATTATTATATTTTTCCATTAGCATGATTATGTAGTAAAATCCATTAATGAGGATGTACTACATCTTATGATCACTATAATACTCATATTAATCTCAAATAAAAATATTCCATCAATTCATATTTATTTTTCCTAGTGTATTCCATAAATCACAATGATATCCTTCCTTTACCATCATAGTTACTATAAATAACCAAGGTTGAAATTCTGAAAAAATAATGTAAATAAAAAATAAATTGATTAAAAAACATTCAGATTCATGTTAATGAATATTTATAATATAATTTTTTAAGAGGATTCACGGTAATTAAAATTTGATCAGTGGTTGAACAAAATTTTTCATGTTATATAAAATTTTATCCTCTTAACATATTATGATGGTCAATTTTTTGATATTACCCATGAAGAAAATGGTTGATTATATTTTCAAATTACGTGTTTGATCAATGATTAGAGTTGATTAAATATATACTTTATTGAGAAATATATATCTTAATTGAAATTGGAAGATGATTATAATAAACTACATATGAATATAATAATGTAGTGGTACATGAAACTATATGAATTAAATATTCTGATATTAAAAAAATACAATTTTAGTTTACAAAGACACAATATATTTGTAAAAAAACCAAATACTCATTTTATTGGATATTTTCAAATAACAAAATTTTAAACCAAAGTATATGGTTGATCTATATATTTAAGATAAGGTATCCAAAAATTTCAATCTACAATATGGTATCCCAAATTTTATACTGATCAAAATGTTTTTCCTATAATCCATAGAATCCCCAGACAATAACCCTTGGTTGAACCTCACATTTATGTATTGGTGGTACCACATCATTGTCTTCATAAACATGTAATCCATCTATTACATAATCGAATTTACCTCTGTATTACAGTCGTTGGAATACTTTATTCATGTACATTCAATAGAATAATGATTATAATGTAAATTGAAGTATTCATATAGTGTCACGAACCAACCCCGATCGACCCTGAACCAGTCACCCGAGTCGGCCCACGACATGGCCCGAAGGGCGATCACGATCCCCATGGGCTGGAAACCAGTGTCGGGCATCAAAATTTAACTATGGGGAATGATTTGGACCAAGAGAAAAGATAAACAGATAAACAAACTAACGATAAACAAAGGAAACTAGCAGTGGAAAGAACATAAAATGTACATACCTCCTTATGACCCCTAGGTCACCACCCAACTAAAAACCACGATGCTACAACCTTGAGAAACTGAACCAAGAACCTGTACAAGAAACTAAACCTGTAACTGGAAACACATAATAGGCATGAGCACAAAGATTCTCAGTAGGGATGCTAAGAATAAATGACTGAATCCAACAGTTCTCTTTTGCAAAATAGTCCACTAACATATGTTTGAAATACAAATATGAATATAGGGTTTTAAAATTTTAAAATATGCAACATGTTGTTCTAATTTTAAAACCCAACACACACTACACACTGTTTCCAAAATCATTTTCCATTTTATAAATGAAAACCAAAAGAGAAAAATACCAAAGCTGGACTACAGTAAACAGGTAAAAGTGAAACAGAAAATAAACCAGGGCAATGAAAAGAAAACAATAAATGTATGTAATCCAGTAACCATGGGTGATCCTAAACATCCCTAGAATACCCCTGGATGTACTCGGTTATGGAACCACCTGCCGACGTATGGTGAAGCTCCAAAGTCTATAACCAACTTGCCACCCTAACTAAACAATCCAGTGGCAAAGCCGACCAAGCCTAACAACAAATTCAGGGGGTACCAACCCGTCTAATCGGGGATGGTGAGAAACCGTCACTCAATCATCTAAATGATGCCCAGGAACCCATGGTGGTTATAATAATACTGTGTAAGTAGGAAGTCCCTCGCACACGTGACTCATCTCACTGCACTTGCCTACCCCAAACATGGTTGATTCCTACGTGTTTTCCCATAAAGGGTTACCCTAGATACGAGCGCCCCATATAATTATATATATAAGAATACATGTCAAACATACAAAGTCCCAACCGGGCCGTCACATCATTCGGTTATCAAAACCACTCTATTAAACACTTGGAGTTGTAAATCGGACCACTAGTTTTATATAATCAATGCCCTTATGAAAACATTTCAAAATCTCATCCAAAACACCCCTAAACACTACTTTTGTATTTAAAGAGCCAAACTGGCCTTTAGGTTCCATGATTCAAGGCATTGCTATAAATGTATTTAATGATACCATATTCAATTTGTAAAAACAATCCAGAGTGTTACCTTACCCCATGCACACGACAGAATATATACACCAAAATCCAAATGGACATATAGGCATGGATTTTTTTCAAACCACTTTAATGGACCACACAAAGAGACCCACATCATTTAGAAAACACGAACCTCTTATAAACCATGAATTTGAGAAAAATACCAATTCAAAGAGACGTGAAATCATTTCATCAAAATAATTTAGTTCCATGAAATCAACCAACGTAGGAAAAACTAGTTTCATAAAATCTTTCTACCAGCACACACCACTCAAACATCCAGTAGTACCATTTACAGATAAAGGCTGTTAGTTCCAACCAAGTTGGCAATGTATGAAAATGTGCATAAATAAAGAAGCATCCAAAAATCCATTTTTGATCAAAATTTTCTACCAGACACATGGAAATAAGTTAAATATAAACAATATATAGGTGCGAAACATAATCTATGCTTTAATTAATAGAAAACCACATTAATTAGATTAAAACTGGGAGCAAGGGCATTGAAACACCCACACATAACTATAAGACTTTTTCAAAGCAGTTTTTATTACTTGTAACCATTGAATAAACACTACAAAGAATAAACTATCAGGATGATAACGGTGTGAATAACATATATAAATCAAATGAAATCATGCAAGTTCCTTTGAAAAGCTCCAGAAAGAGAGAAAAGATGGAAACACCTACTTCGGTTAACCCATGTCCAAAACGCATGCTCTTCCAGTGGCAACCATCTTCACATGTCACACAGTCATGTGCACGTGTCTTTGATGTGTATATATACATATATATATATATATACATATATACACCATACACCTATATAACATAGGTATATATATCCTGCAATGCAATAACCGGGACATTGCTAAATTAAAAACTCAGGTAAAACAGACTCTGGACTAGATAAAGACCACAAGGGTCCGCAACTCAATTTAAAATCATATTCCCATTAAAAGATTTAATGAACCACATAAAAATTTTATGAAACAACTCCAAGTAGTGTCACAAGATATAGAATACAAAATCCCACCCAAAAACATCCTCTAAGGCCAAATTCACACCACTCACTTGTCAAAATAGAATATGTAGGTCATGCACAAAATAATAAACCAACTGCACATATTATAGAATGGTGATAAACAGCTCGAAAATGATTTTTTTTACAAAAATAATCGAAATCATTTTTCATAAAAATAGCACTGATGAATCATGGCATGTCAAAACTCAAATAGAACAAATTTGCAGCAGGAAAACTGATTAAACAACAAACTATATTTTTTTAAACACCCAAAATAAATTGATGACAACTGAATGAAAATAATGAAACACATAAATTAAAAATAACCCCCAATGAAGGAATTGATGAACCCATACATTGAAGGATCAGACCAAAATCCGATGGAGAACCAAGCCGGAGAGGGACCTCGAGAGACGGTGTTGCGAGCGGAAAGGGCTCGGCCAGGGGGGTCACGCGGTAGTCGGGGCTGCTAATCGGAGTTCGAGGAGATCGGCCGGGGCAGCTGGCCAGAGCGCGAGAGGAGGGGAAGACCGGATCAGGCGGGGTCGGCCGAAGAAGGCGCGAGCAGTGGTGAAGGGAGGAGGAGGCCAAGAGGGGGTTGTGGCTTAGAGCGGAGGAGGCCAGGAGGCGGGCAACGGCCGGAGGGTGCTTCGGCAGGGAGCACGCGTGCAGGAATGGACCAGGGGGGGCTGCGCGATTCCAAAGATAGGGGGCGCCTGAGATGGGGTAGAATTAGGTTTCCTTCTTTTTTTATCTTAATAATAATAATAATAATAATAATTAGTTAATAATAATAATAATAGTTATTATAAACATATATACAAATATAAATATATATAAACATATATAAACCCACTTATATAAACATAGATACATTGATACATATATATATATATATAAACATATATATAACATATATAAACATATATGAACATATATAAACATATATATAAACATACATACACATAAGCATATAATGTTAAAAATTATTTATTTATAAACATATGTGTATATATATATACACCTAAGAACATATACACACACACACACATATATATATACACCTAATGTTAAAACCTAGACACATACAAACATAGATACGCATATATATACACATATATAAGCATATAAACTTAAATATACATATATCTACACACATAACGTTAAAAATGGATGATCATGCGGTATTTGCGCACTGCACGGTACTCACACGGACATCACATTTTAAGCGTACGATGTTCGTTCACTAACCCAAACCATAAACTCATCCCAACATTAAAAATTCAATTCAGAATTCACCCAAACTTATGTTAAATCACCCGACGCCAAGAAAAATAAAATAAATAAAATGGCTAAAAAACGGGTGTGACAATTCTCCCCACCACAAACACTTTATGCCCCCAGAAAGTCACCATGCCAACAATTAGCATAAGTCGAGTCCGTGTCTAGGAAAAACCAGAATAAACTGAGAGGCTCAGGGTGACCATTAACAACACAAGTCACGCCCGACCAACTCGAGTACAATCATTGTCCGTGGTTGAGGGGAGAACACGAGAGGGTTCTCCTCACCACAAAAAATTACTAACACGGAGACCTTGATACTCGAAAATACCACCCCAGGGGGGGAAACGTGGGAACTCCCCAAACCAAACTCATCCCAACTTCTCAATGCTAACAGAACAACTCCACCACTAGGATTAAAACTATTCTAGAAAAAACTAGCACACTGAGACACTGGGAAGGAGGAATTCCATAAAAAACTCAAACATGATTAATGAAACGCCACAGAGAGGCGGCCAGCCTAATAAAGAGCCCAGAAACGACAACCACTAATTTTTGCAAAACCTAACATCCCCCTGAATTACGTAGCTGAGACCATACTCAAAATCAAAATGGGTTCGTTTAGTCATAGAACTGATGCCTTTCAAAGAATCTGAATGAATTAGAAACTATTACAAGAACAAATGAGGCCACTTGAATTGTAAAAGAATGAGCTCATCGTGCAACCACAACAAGGATGAGCTTCCAATGACTACAAGAATTGAACAAGAAAACTTTGGATAATTCCATTCAGAAGGCTAAAAACATGGACCATACCAAGGTTCCACACAATCTCATCAATTATTGACTGTGCGTGAGCTTCACCCATAGACTTGTGGCTGGGGCCCTAATGGCTGAAGCATCTCTTACCTTACAGTCAGACATTTTCATCTTCTGGCCACTAACTCCTTTAGTTTGATGATTCAAACAATCACGATAGTCATACGTCTTCAAAGGAATGCAACATGACGAATTAGAATATACGGACATGCCATACTAGTGGCACACAAGAGAGTGGTACGACGAACTAGGAGCCGATACCGACGAGGATGGTTTCTTGGAGACATGTTCCACCAGCCCGCACCCCTTTCCAGGTGGGGAACCTTCGCGGAAAACGACCATCGTTAATCACACCCAAAACTCCAATGATGATGAGACATCTCATACTTACTAGTCCAAAACTAAACTCTCAAATAACTTTAGTGTGGTACAAACCATAACTATCCTGGGAGTTCCCAACAACCTGAGGACCCACTCTAATTTCACAACCATACAACTACCCCTCACGGACTTTGATTACATTGATTGATAGGAAACATGCCAAAAGAACTGAAAACTGGGCATGACTCATTAGAAACCATAGAGACCATTCAGTGTGGCATACTCAGAACAACATGAAATAAACACAATTGAAATTGGATTCTATCCAAAACAAAATCAATGAAACAACCCGATCCAAGGTAAAGAAAATCATAAGTTAAACATACACAAACATAAGTCAATTTTTTGTTCCAAAAACCTTCATTTCTTTTCAATTTTAAAACATTCCTATAGACCCTTATGGACTATCACATGTTCGTTCACCTAATCCCAGCTACATCGCCCGCGAGAAAGTGCTCCCACACACTCTCTACACATATCTATGCACATGTGATCCTCTATAATGAATACCAAGGTTCGAACACTTCTTTCCCTTATCAAATAAAAACAAGCAATAAAACATTCCAAATCGATACACTCCCACTTTAAAACCCAATTCATCAATTTCAAAACACTTTTAAAATAAACACATTTCCCTTTTAAAACCACTTCCATTTTTAACACTCGCTCACATAAACCGAGATCAAAATGAAACACAATCAATAAAAAACCTCCGGAACAAGGAACTAGTGAATATACCTAACTCGGAAACATGGTTGTGAGCCATATCCCAAGCAAGGTATATCACTAAAAGGACCTTGAACTGGACACTTGGACTCCACATGGGTCACCACTCCATGTGCTGCCACAAAATGAACCAGTTCCCCTTCATTATCATCCCTCAAACCATAACAATCAAAGGAAAAATACTCAAAACCTAGACTACCCCTGGTAACTCAGGTCTCGTCATGGGCGGTGGTGATCATGCACCGACCATTAACCTACCTCATGAGACCTGAAAATCCTAATATCCTTCTACCAAACACCCCAAATAACAAGGGTCTCCTCTGATACAATTTTGTCACGAACCTACCCGGGTCGACCCTGAACCGGTCACCCATGTCATCCCGCGACATGCCCCGAAGGGCATTCCCGATCCCCACGGGCTGGCAACCAGTGTCAGACATCAAAATTTAACTATTGGGAACGATTTTGGCCAAGAGAAAAGATAAAAAGATAAACAAACTGACGATAACCAAAAGAAACTAGAAGTGGAAAGAACATAAACTGTACATACCTCTTTGTGAACCCTAGGTCACAACCCAACTCAAAACCACGTTGCTCCAACATTGAGCAACTGAACCGGGAACCTGTATGAGAAACTTAACCTGAAACTGGAAAGATATAATATGCGTGAGCACCGAGATGATCAGTAGGGATGCAAAGAATTAACCACTGAATTCAACAATTCTCTTTTCTAAAACAGTCAACTGACACAAGTTTGAAATACATATATGATGTAGGGTTTTCACATTTTAAAATATGCAACATGTTGTTCTCATTTAAAACCCCAACACACGGTACACCCCATTTCCAAAATCATTTTCCATTTTATAAATGAAAACCAAAATAGAAAAATACCAAAGCTAGAATAGAGTAAACAAGTAAATGTGAAACTGAAAATAAACCAGGGCAATGAAAAGAAAACAAGAAATGTAAGTAATCCAGTAACCATGGGGGATCCTAAACATCCCTTGAAGACCCCTAAACATACTCGGTTTCGGAAGCACCTACCTGCTTATAGTGAAGCTCCTAAGTCTATAACCAACTGACCGCCCTAACTGATCAATCCAGTGATAAAACCAACCAGGCCTAAAAACAAATCCAGTGGGTACCAACCCATCTAATCAGGGTTGGTCAGCAACCGCCACTCGATCATCTAAAAGACACCCATGGACCCATGGTGGTTATAAAAATACCGTGTAAGTTGGAAAGCCCTCGCACGCGTGACTCATCTCACCGCCCTTGCCTACCACAAACATGGATGATTCCTATGGGTTCTCCCATAAACGGTTACCCTAGATAGGAGTGCCCCATATATTTATATATATAAGAATACATGTCAAACATACAAAGTGCCAACCGGGCCATCACATCATTCATTTATCAAAAACACTTTATTAAACACTTGGAATTGTAAATCGGACCTCTAGTATTACATAATCAATGACTTTATGAAAACATTGCAAAAGCTCATCAAAAACAACCCTAAACACCACATTTGTATTTAAATAGCCAAACATGCCTTTAGGTTCCATGTTTCAAGGCATTGTAATAGATGTATTTAAAGATACCATATTCAATTTGTAAAAAAACCCAAGCATTACCTTACCCCACACACTCGATAGAATATATACAGCAAAATCCAAATGGGCATATACACATGGATTTCTTTTCAAACCACTTTAAAGGACCATGTAAAGAGACCCACATCATTTAGAAAACACGAACCACTTATAAACCAATAACTTGAGAAAAATACCTATTCAAAGAGATGCGAAATCATTTCGTTAAAATCATTATGTTCCATGAAATCAACAAACGCAGGACAAACAGGTTTCATAAAATGTTTCTACCAGCAAACACCACTAAAACGTCCAACATTACCATTTGCAGATAAAGGCAATTAGTTCCAACCAAGTTGGCATGGTAAAAAAATGTGCATAAATAAAAAACCATCCAAAAATCCATTTTTGACCAAACCTTTAAACTAGAGACATGGTAATAAGTTAAATATATACAAAATAGATGTGCAAAACATAATATATGATTTAATTAAGAGAACACCACATCAAATGGATTAAAATTGGGAGAAAGGGCATGGAAACACCCACACAAAACTAAAAGACTGTTTCAAAGCAGTTTTTAATAGATTTAACCATCAAATAAACACAACAAAAAATAAACTATCAAGATGATAAGGGTGCGAATAACTTCTATACATCATATTAAATCATTCAAGTTCCTTTTAAAAGCTTCATAAAGAGATAAACGATGGAAATGCCTACCTTGGTTAACTGATTTCCAAATCGCATTCTCTTCCAGCAGCAACCATCTTCACACGACACACAGTCATGTGCACGTGTCTTTGATGTGCATATATACATATACATATATATATATATATATATACATATATACACAATACACCTATATACCATAGGTATATATATCCTGCAATGAAAAAAGCAAGACATTGCTAAATTAACAACTTAGGTAAAGCTGACTCTAGACCAGATAAAGACCTAAAGGGTCCAAAACTGAATTTAAAATGAAATTCCCATTAAAAGAATTAATGAACCACAAAAAAAATTTATGAAACGACTACAAGAAGTGTCACAAGAAATAGAACACAGAAGCCCACACAAAAACCTCTTATAAGGCCAAACACACACCACTCACATGTCAAAACAGAATATGCATCTCGTGCACAACATAATAAACCAACAACACAGATTATATAATGGTGATAAACATCTCAACACCAATTTTTTTTACAAAAATATTCAAACTCATTTTTTCTAAACAAACCACTAATGAATCAAGGCATGTCGAACCTCAATTAGAACAACGTTGCAGTAAGAAAAATGATTAAACAACACACTAGATTTTTTTAAACACACAAAATTAATTGATGACAACTTAAAGAAAATAATAAAACCCCTAAATTAAAAATAACCCACAATGAATGAATTTAAGAAACCATTCACTGAAGGATTGGACCAAAATCCGATGGAGAACCAAGCCGGAGAGGGAGCTCGGGAGACTTTGTTGCGAGCGGAAAGGGCTCGGCCAGGGGGGTCACACGGTGGTCGGGGCTGCAGATCTGAGCACGAGGAGATCGGCCATGGGGGTCGGCCAGAGCGCAAGAGGAGGGGAGGACCAGAGCAGGCGGGGTCGGCCAGATCAGGCGCGAGTAGCGGTGAATGGAGGAGGAGGCCAGGAGGGGGTTTCATCTTAGAGAGGAGGAGGCCGGGAGGCGGCCTGCGACAGGAGGGAGCTCCGACAGAGAGAGCGCATGCAGGAATGGACCGGGGGGGGGGGGGGGGGGGGTGCTGCGCGATTCTGAAGAGGGGGGGGGGGGGGGCTCCACCTGGGCTGTGGAATATTTTGGTTTTCTTTTTTTTATCTTAATAATAATAATAATTATTATTTTTAGTTAATTATAATAATAATAACAGTTGTTATAAACATATATACAAATATAAATATATCTAAACATATATAAACCCACTTATATAAACATAGATACATAGATACATATATATATAAACATATATATAACATATATAAATATATATGAACATATGAAAACATATATATAAACATATATACACATAAGCATATAATGTTCAAAAATATTTATTTATAAACATATGTGTATATACATATACACCTATGAACATATACACACATACATATACATATATATATATACACCTAACGTTAAAACCTAAACACATAAAAATGTAGATACACATATACATACACATATATAAACATATAAACATATATATACATATATCTACACACATAACGTTAAAACTGGATGATCGTGCGGTATTTGCGCACCGCATGGTACTCACACGGACAACGCGTTTTAAACATACAATGTTCACGCACTAACTCAAACCATAAAATCATCCCAACATTAAAAATTTTAACCGGGACTCACCCGCATTTATGCAAAATCACCCGATTCCAAGAGAAATAAAATAAATAAAATGACTAAAAAACGGGTGTGACATATAGGGTTAACCTCCAAAAATGGTTGCTTTTAGTAGAAAATTTTAGAATGACAATTGAGATGATTGAATTATCTCTCTAAAAAAAGATGTTGTAATTATTAAAAATAATGTTAGCCCTTTAAAATTAACTATTGTTTTTCTATTGAACACAATTCAAATATTTTATGTGCATGTTTATTTATATGATCTTTTGTAACCATCTTTTCATCTCAAATTGAATAAAATTCTGGACCACATCCCACTATATGAGAAGAAACATTATTAAATGAACACAAAATGTTAATTCATGCATTTAATAGATAGATTAGGAAAAATATTTTACGTCTAAATAAGGTGGATTTAAATTATCATTGGGACATAACAACGATATATTTACATTTATATTATGTATTATCTAGTATTTTAGTTACAAGAATATCCTTCTTCAAAAAAATCAGAACATAAAAAAATTACATCATTTTCAAATAAGGTATTTTTTATTTTAGGAAAAAAATAAATGAATTTATTGATTTATATAAAAAAATGATAATAGTTACCAATCATTACGCCTCCTTTTAGGGAAAATGAAAATTATAATCATGTTTGTCTGATGAATACGACCACATTAAAGAAATGTGTTTCGATTTCCTTCACATCATAAAATATGTGGTCCAAAATATGAATTAAAAAAACATTTATGATATATAAATTTATATATCATGTTTTAGTTTCTAAAATTTTCAATCATGTTACTAATTTCATTAACAATTTTAATATAGAAATAATTATATGTGTTCATGAACATACTTCTCTAGTTATGTAATGATTTATTCTTTTATCACTATTGAAATCATGGCCACATTTAGTTTATATTATATGGCAACAATATATATATATATATATATATATATATAATATCATTATTTTCTGTTCTATAATGATAATATTTAATGTAATGACTATTCTATGATTGTCCATATATATTAGTTAATAAAATGAAACTTGTTAATGATTATTTTCAGATTCTTGAAACACAGCTAAGAAAACAAATGTAATGGAAATATAACATCATATATCTTTGTAAAAAAATCGCATACCATGAATGGTTTGATAACGATTCTGTTATGGATTAAATTGATGATATACACCACTTCAATGAACCTATTTCATATCGGTCAGGATTATTCACGCCTGATGTTGAAAATAGATCATAATAGTCTAATACAAAAAGAAGATTATTATTATTTAAAAATATAAATTGAAATGTATATGAATATTATTAAAAAATATTTAAATTATAATTTCATAGTTATGATATAGATTGTTAATGAAAATAAATGGAAGCCAATTTTAATTGTAAGTGACTTGGTTGCTCAATTTACATTATTTGAGTTGTAAAATTTCTTATCAAACATCATAATTCCATGAAATTACATTATGAATTATGTTAACTATTTATATCTAGGTAAGAATAATTTTTGATCCAAATCTATTTTACTAAAAATAATTATGTTCACATTATTTTAAAAAACAATGTAGATATATTAACAGTATACTTCTATCTATGACTATTAAAACAATAAATAATTTTTTTAAAAATTGATATTTGAATGATTTATTTTTCATTACTATAAAATCATTTTTTCTATAATGGTGTTTTTATGTTTAACTTTATATTATCATTTATTATTTGATTTGTTTGGGTGATCATGTTTTTGTTGTAAAAAAATTTAATTCATGATGATATTTAATTATATTTTTATTTTTAGGAAACTAATATTGTTTCCATTGATTGTAATTTAAATGTTAATGACATACACATAGATATTTATGAAACCAATTATTTTTTCACGGGACCAATATCATAGGTGGATGATTTATTTTATGTGGAATTAATATATATATATATATATGTATATTTGTGTGTGTGTGTGTGTGTGTGTGTGATTATAGTTGGGATCTAATAACCCTATATAAATAATTTTATTATTTTTATTTCTCAGGAGGGAGTAAAACATGGAAGAAACAATATTCATCACACATGCATTGGAATGATGGGTTAGATCACATATTTAGGCATGGAGAGAATGAGATTGCTCACTTAGGCATAATAATGTTGAGATTCTCACCAAGAATGTGTTGTTATAATATATTTATCTATTATGTATCACATTAGTTTAAATTTTCCTAATGCATATCAATTCCATGAAATTCCATGTGTTCGAGATTAAACCATTTATTTAATATATTACACAATTTTATATCATTATTACTTTTTTTTGGATTATTGGTATTTACTTTTATCGATAGAAAAACTTTTACACTTCATTAATGATCATATTATGATATTATTTCTCAATATGGTGTATTATTATCATCATTTATACTCTTATGGTCTATAATTATGATATTTATGTATTCTTCATGATCTATATAAATTTTATGTGATCATATATAGTGATTTATTTTACCTTAGTGGAAATACTAAAAAAATAATTTTATATGATTTCAATCCATAGTCTATGAAGAATAATTTATTATTAGAAATTTTTAGAAAATGGATTACGGTATCATGATTGTAGATTAATGTATTCAATTTTTGAATAATAAGATAGTTATATATTTAATCTCAAAGAAACTATTCTCTTAGGTCCTTCAATTGTGCATCCATTTTTTAAAAATATTTTTTAATTCATTGAATTTATAAATTATTCCTCTTATGTTTTTATTTGGTCACAAAATCTAAGGGACCTCACTATATCCACATGACCTATATAGCATAACGTGAACCACTACATATTGTGTGATTGGAATGGGTAGTTTATGGAGTATTTATCATGAAGGAAATATTTAATTCAATTAATTAAAGGATTCCAAGATCTTATAATTCATAGACGAAGTGATATCAACTATTCTCTTTCAAATAATGCTACCTAGTCACATTTTTATAGAGGAACTCTTCTCTTAATTGACATCATGGAATCATTATAGGGCACCATATCCCCATTTAAATGTACTTTCATTAAATTGAATGAACTAAATTATTATGGGGGGATTTGTTTTACTATTAGACAATTAAATACTAAAAAACATATGAATAAATATTAATGACCAATGGTGAGAAAATAAATCAATTAAAAAAAAGGAAATTTTCGATGATGTCGGTCATGTGATTCACAAATCATATAGTTTAATTAAGATGTACGTAAAAGATTATTTGAGAGTCATCCATAATAATTCAATATGAATATAAATTACCAAACATTAATTATTCACATAGGTGAGGATGTTCTATGGAAATATTTTAATTTCTTAAAAGCATTTCATCCCTTGGGGTTATTTTTTTTAATTCCAATGTTTTAATGTTACTCGCATATTAAAATAATGTTTTATATGTATATGTTTTCTTTAAAAAACTCACTACACCATCTTTTATCTCCTGTTTGATCACATACATCCTATGTAGCCACATAATTGATATTGAAAAAACCATTTTTTGATGATGGTTTTCTGGTGTAGCCTAAATGTACCCAATACCATTCTCAAAATAAACACCAAAATACATGGAGATACATAAAAAGATACCCATAGTTAAATTAAGAGATACATACTACTTCTTGAAACATAGAGGAGATCCAAATCATTCATTTTTAATAAATCCTTATGTAATCTACATACCGAAGGAATGATTCATGAAAAGAAATGAAAAGGGACCCATTTTAAAATTAGGGCCCATGGGATAATTCAAAAATAAGAGTACATTAAATCCCATGTGTAAACATAGATCCTATACATACACATGAGCCCTTTATGTTAATGGGAAACCTTATCTAAGCACTTAAAACTGTCCTGAATACGATTTATGTGGGATGATATTTCATGATGAGCCCTTGACTAAATCCCAACAAAAGTACCATGTATCTCTTATAGCTCATGATTCTATTTGATTTGGAGGCTACCATGTGTGTTTAATACCTCCTACTATGAGTAACTCCATGAAGAATCATTTTACATTCATGGTATCAAATAAAAATTTATCATAGAAAATAATTAGTATATTTTAACACCTTATCATCCACATTTTTGACTCATCGAAATTTAATCTATAAAATTATCATTATCGAAACCATACATAAGGTTCAAAATCCTAGATAGTAAAATCAATGTTTTTATAGAAAACATCTAGAAATATATAATCAAGATATCAGAATTTCCAAATTCCATCCCTCTAATCATGTATCTGCATGAAAAAATGATGTTGTGAGACTATCCTAATATATTGATAGAACCATTGGGGTAATCACAACTATGCATCCACATTATAATGAGGGTCTCCACTAGAAGAATAATGGAATGGAATATCCTAGATATTAATTTTCATAATGACATTCAATGTATTGGAATTTCTAACATTATCCCATTAATGAACCTGGAGTTCAATGGATTCCTTAAAAATATAATCGAATCCCATATTTTCAGTCATATTTCATTACAATGGGACTTCAATGAGCTAGGGGAACCCATATAATGGAATTATATATTGATGTGAATACCATGATCATGCTCTCCCAACTCCCAAAATACACCATACAACCCATTCTAGGTATATTACCCAACTCTTGTTGCATTATATAAAGCACCATACCATGTAATACATGATGAAAAATTATGTATAATACCAAAAAAATATTTCTAACCCCAACCTGGATAATGAAATCTAATTCACACGATGAAAAATTAAATGAAAATTCCATTATAATGTAACATTAAAATACATGCAAACATCCTAGACACAATATTTTAAACTAAATTACCTCATAACTACCACACAATGTTAAATTGTGTGTAATAGTCAAATCACATGAAATTATAAAATGAAACTAGATCTAGGTTGACGTTGATTCATTTTACAGAAGGATAAATAATATTACACTATGAGGTCAACAACTATCATTGTAATTATCTATTTCCAATGCTGAAAATTCATATTTTCAATTATCTTAGACATCCACAATAATTAGGATATACTCTAAATAATACCCTTATTCACCTTCACAAAGGTGTTATTCCTTGTAAATCAATATCATAAAGGATATATTCCCCCTGAAATCACCTACTTCTACAGTTATCAACCAGTATTCAATGTGTTTTTATATGTCCTTTCATTAGGGGAATATTCTCAACCAAACATTCTAATTTGGAAATATTATTGTTAAGGATATATCATGTTTTATGGGTTATATCCCCACAAGGTAAAACCATAAAAAATCTCTCAAAACCAAATTCCCTCTAATACAGAACTATCCTCATCAAGATTTGGTCCCTTCTAGGTTTACCAAACATGGTATTTCATGTATTAGACTTATAATAATAGTCTTTTGGACCCTATTTTAGAAGTTACACTTTGTAAGACATTAAACTTCATGAAATTGTTCATTGTAAAAAATACATGTAATTTATGAAGTTTCCGTATACGTGACCCAAAACATCATGATTTATAATTCTGTCCAATATGATACAAAGAAGGCCTTTTTAGATGTTTGATCCCAAATCTATAAATTTCCACTGCCTCAATGGATAGTGATAAACATTAGAGTTCACAACTCTATTTCATTAATAAAAATTTTAATCTAATGAAAATAAGAGATATAAAACCAGTAATGTAATTTTATAGTCAAATTAATAATGATCCATTTATATAATAAGTTTATATTTTGTTGAATATATTATATATTGGGATATTAAAAATCATTAATGTCAATAATTAATCACCAGAATCACTTTAACAATTCCACATTAGTAGTTGTGATAGACTCCTGAAAATTTTTTAAATCTAAAAGGGAGTCTAAAGGATAGTGAAAATTCTTCACCAGGGAATTGGTGAGCCCATTCCCAAATCCTACTGGATATATCACGACCTATGTGTCTTTAGTAATTCTCAAATAATTTTTTTCCATTGGAATAAAACCCCATATTGACACCTAATGAAACACATGCACAATTATATTTAAAAATAGTTTTACCATGGGACAGTTCCACCGTATGTAATTTTTGTGTTTCCCGAGCAATAAATTATTTTAAATAAGGTGTTATTTTTCATTAAAAATTTATCAATGTTATTTTCCATGTATAAAATATTGTGAGGTATTTCATATTATGGTTTTGGACCCTAATATGTGGAAATATGTAACGAACAAACTAATAATCATGTAAAAAAATTCATAGTTTAATTTAGGTGACTGTGAGGTATTATTGTTATGAAATATGAATAATGAGAGTTCCCGGAAGCCATATTGTATAGTTCCTTCCATAAGAATGTGTATCATAGATTTTAGTATTCATATAAAACCAATGGATTGTGTGGGTATGGTTGATTATATCTAAAAGGATGAGATCATTCTAGGATGTGTTTAGAAACATATTATGTATGATTATTATGATATTATTCCTATATTGTTCTGATTAATATTTTTAATGTTATCATCCCATAATGAACAAGGTAGGGATTGTTGAATAGATATGATATGTAAAATTATTCATGTTCTATAACAATTTTCAATTGTTCCTGTGAAAATTTATATAGCTTTAGATGATGTTTCATCCAGGAGACTTATGGATCTTGTTGTAATGTAACATCACCTAGGTTCTTTGTATTCCTATGATATAGAATAATCATAGTGGACTGGTACGGTCCTTACTGGTTCTTTTATTTGAGATGACATATGATACCCCATAAAAATATATGATTTATATAAGATTCATGGGCTATTATGAGGTATTATTTAGTATTTAATTGTATATGTTACTATGGTTATATATTGTATGATAAAACACATAGGTACTTATTTTCTTAATGACTTTATGAAAAAATGGGGAATTTAGAACTACATATACGAGTGTAGAGTTATATTTCTAAGCTTCTCATCATTATGAGTTGTGGGAAAATCACAAGAATGTGAGATGATCCCTAATTTGTGTTTTTAAAAAAGTCCAGATATGTTAATCATTTCCATTAATTGTTTTTTATTTGGTAGATGTGTGGTCATACCTGTCATCATTTAGACTCCTTCCAACACTTGGTACATTCAATACATTATGAAGATGGATTCATTACAAACATAATACAATGAAGTTTCTATGAGTTACATGGTGTCCTTGTTGGAACAAAATGAGTTAAAATGATTTCCAATTTTTATTTTCTTCTTAATCATCTATAAAAATAATATATTGTAATTTATATGGGACCCATAGTGAAATCAATTGTGTTATATGCTCAAACCATAAAATGGATCCTCAGTGCATTTGCAAACTCTTCTCTCTGGATTTCATTCCATGGGTTTTATATGATATAATATAAATAATGATAGATGGTTATTTGAAGATGGGAAAAAGGAGATATTGCAGAATCCATTGCATTTAGAATTCCATTCGATCATTGATCATATGTTGCAATTTAGGAACATATTTTTGAAATATGATTCTGGAAGGAACTCCACCAACATAACTATAACAAACCATCCTAGGTAAACCCCTAACTTTAAAAAAATTAATCTTTTATAGGGAAAAAATAGCTTTCAAATTCATCATGGTTGTTGAAAAACATGTTGTCTTCCTATAGGAGAATATGGGAATGATTTCACCATCAAAGGAAATATTATATTAGAGAAAAAATGTAAAATACTAGATAACTGAAATATATCATATTTCCAAAAATAGAAAAAAAATGCAACATCCAACATCTGGATAGTAATGTCTCAATATATAAAAAGAACACTATCTGTATAATTGATCACAAAACAATCCATGGGTCCAGATCCACATTATAATAATTATCCTCCACTAAAACCTATCTGTATGAAACGACATCAATGAGAAAAATTATATACATGAGACTCTTCCCATTAATAGTATCATGAAAAAACTAGGATAGAGACTCCTAGTGTGAAAAGTAGTTTGAGTGATAAAAATATTATTAGGATACCACCATGGAGTCCAAAAAATGTTGAACCATGCTCGTCAATTAGATGATGTTCAAATGATGTTTCTAAAATATTTTATTTGACATCATTTTCTATTTGTAATCCATTCTATGGATTTATATCTCAAATAATTCCATATACAATAATATAGAAATTTTACATATCACATTTTCAACATCATAATAATTCAAATAATTAATTTTCAATCATCACATCTTATAACATGAACAAGGGGTAAATAAGAATATCCAAATATTTTGAAATTTATGTAATATTAAGGAATCCAACTGAATAATAAATGAAATGTGTGTGTAAATAATTTAATTGATAAGACTCTAAATAAAACACTAGAATATATACATGAAACATATTGTTTTATAACATTGGTCCCTTAGAATGGATATTAATCATTCATAATTACATCATGGGAACATCAATTATAGAGAGATTACTCCACTATGAATAATAACTATTTATTTTTTCCCATATCTCAAGATATCACAAGTTTGTTGTCACATCTTCTTTACATTCATTAAAACCAAAAAATTATCCATATTAATTTTTATGGAAAATAATAAAGGAGTATATTATTATAATTTTCCCTGGAATAATTATATGGATATTCAAAACACCTTATATTCCTAAAAACCCATTTCTCTTTTAAATTCAATATTAAGTTATTTTTTGAAGCACAAAATGTGTAAAAAACATGGTATCTAAAGTTAATCCATTTTGAAAACCCCTTTTATAATACCAAAAGACAAATACAAGTTCGATAATAAATTTAATAGTGAAACCAAAGAAAATAATTTAATGAGAAAAATAAATTCAGTGGGTTAAACAATAGTATTTAGACAACTACCACATAAACGATGGAACAAAATTTCCTTCCGAGGAATACTTTTGTGAATCTTGTAAATTGGATTCTCAAGATCCAATATTCGATGAATGTAATTCCAAATTTTAGTTGATAAATTATATCCATGGATCAAGTGACATGATACATCAAAGTCATGGAGAATGTGAAAATATTAAATATTATAAGACTCACTTTTACAAAATTTGGGGGAATAAAGAGCCAAGTCATCAATCAACAGAATTATTAACCTAAATTTAACAGCGAAGAGGGAAATGGTCACTATGAAGATTTTAAAAACAAGATAGATTGAATTAAGATTGATGAGTAAAATTACGGATTTTAAGAAAATATTTTAGGCCATAATAAATATTAGTAAATTATTAATTATAATCCCCTATGACTTCAACTTCTAGCTGGTCGATATAGGAATATTGTCAATAGTTGTTAGACTGAACCAGTTAGAAAGTTGAACCTACAAACATAAAATATTTATTTTATCATCCAACTGCTAGATGGTGACATTCCTTGAAAATACATTGGCCTCTTACTAATGGTATCTTTTGAAATTACATATTTTGAACAACTCGGGACAAATGAAAATAAATTAAAAACTATAATGGACCTCGTTCCTGGTTATATATACCCGATTGTAATCAATATCCCCATTATATAATCCTTATGTCCTAAAAATAACAATGTAAAAAACTTGAGAAATGATAATTCAATTGTTTCATAATCAAGGCCTTATTCCCCCATATCTCATGGATTCCCTTAATAACTGGCCATCTCACATGAAACAATGTGATCAACATTCAACATAAAATATTACCATGCCTATCCATTGCCTATGAAATTATTTAATCCACTCTAGTGTAGTCTCCCATATCAATGGTATCCCACTCATTCATGTAGGATGGGTCAAGATGAACAATATCTAGCTAGGTAAAATGAAAAAAAAATGTTGATGTCAAACGAATAGGTATGTCCAAACAATAAGACTCCATCATATATCACTCTTTAATTTTAAATGTGAGAACATAAAAATGTGTCAACATAATAGTTTTCTATAAAACCTCATTTCCCAATCTTGGTGATTCATTGGGAGTAAACTAATATCCTACTAAAAATTAAAATCTTTTATGATTCCAATCGACATATGATTTTTAGAAAATATAAGCTCTCGTAATTCACTTCCTAGTTGAATAAATAATATATTTTTACTACTAAATAGTACATGGTCTTATTAAGGACCATTAAACAATATCCACTTATTAAATAAAAAACATGAAGGGCCTCAAATGTATTTCCAAAAATAGAACCATACAAATTTAATCCTAATAATCACCTATATAGGACAACCACTCTATGGGATGACACTTATCCAACAATACCCAAAAGTCATGAATTGATTCCTAGATCATATATTCAAGAATATGGATTGAATTCTTAGGCTGGATATCATTATTGGGATAAAACTTCATGGTCAATGTCCATAGAATAGCCAAATATCAAAAAAAGAACACCATAAATTATATTTAAATGGAATTTATCTATTAGAAATTATAGTAGATTACACTCCATAATATATAAAATCCTAAAAAAAATCATATTCTCAAGAACATTTACATTTTAAACTCTTAATAAGAAATAAAGGATATGAAATCATGAGATAATCAATAATTAACAATATTTAATACTTTCTTCAAGGAGTCCATGGTAGAATATTTACAAAGTCCATGGATATCACGACCAATTTCCACATCATAATGGGAAAGGCGTTGAATAACCATGTACGTATCTGATGCCCAATATTGATTTTTTCATGTGACTCATTGATATAAGAAACTTTTAATTAAATGTCTCAGTATCGGCCACCAATAATTACATCTCTTTTCATGGAACATCATAGTAGCTCTAAGGTTTATAGGGAAACATCCTCAAAATATTTAATTTTTTATTTTCCTATGACCAATTTTATTCTTGAGTGAGAACCTTACAAACATCATGGAATAGAGTAAAAAATTCCATCAAAACACTGTCCAGCTCTTTCCAAGAGATTCACACTAATGATTCAAATAAAAAATAGAACAGATCTCAATTCCTTAGGATGTATTCTACCCTTATCCATGCACCAACTTCAATTCAACATCCCTTTATTTTTTATTATTAAACCATTAAAACAATACATATTAACAAAATATTCCATATCATCTACATCCACACCCACAATTCCATTATAGATACCCAAGAAGCCCATCAACATCATGAAAAAGGACCACTATAAATAGATATATCGAAGACACGCCGAATGAATGTCCATCGAAAATTACAATCAATGACATGTATTGGTCATCCAAGACCTTATATCACAAAAAATATGAGATTTTTGGCAGAATAACTATGACCAAGAAATCGACTATAATGTCAAGGGTGAAACATTAGAGTCAAAAATGTTTCATTAACATGAACATTGTCTGAAAGGCTACACAAAATGTTACACTAAAACCCACTAAAACCCAACCCAGACCCTCCATGAGATCCACATCATTATACATACCAAGAATTTTAGAAATAAAATAGTATGTAATATTATATTTGAAATGGGTAGTTCTTCATATATTCTACGACCTACATCAAAAAATAATTTCAATAAATTGTTGACAATGACCTTTGTTCGAGCCCCCTAGAACATTGTCGATGCTCGATCATCAGTTCCCAAAACCTGTTTGTGAGCCACCACAATATTTTGTGCAATGGTACAACAATTATCCTTAATATCAGAGAAACGTAGAAGTGGACCCGAAATCAACCATGTTAAATGTCCAAACAAGATCATCCAAATATATGTTTATAATCGTATACCATAACTTCATCGTGGAACACTTCTACCTCCCACAACTCACACACAAAAACCACTTCAAAGGCCACTAAACCTATACGACAAAGATCAGAGTGAAGTATCATGAAACCAGAGTAGATATTATGTGTTATAGGATGGTAATAGAAAACCACACCATTCTACAGGACATTGACTAGAGCACCAAATCAATAAGAAAAATATGAAAATGATAAATATTCAACATAACATAATCAATGAACATGATTTCGAAACAAAAGTTGATACCTTCGTCAGATTTAGACACAAATAATGATGACAAAAATGATTCAAACATAGATAAGACCTATAAATGTGAAAGCTATGTTAGTTGAAGAAATGGGGAAAAGGAAAACCAAGATTAATGGGGAATGTTGTGGGAGAAAAAACTAGTGGACTATGAAGGAATGGAGGAAATGAATAATGGGGAGGAAGGGGTGGAACCTCCACCGACAAATCTCTCACACAAAAAATGATTCTATGGGGAATCCATATGGGAGAGTGAATGTAGATTCTATCTATTTAAAGTACTTTTGTGATGAATTTTCATACACAATCATGATTCGTAACTAATAAGCATTAACTCTTCCTTATGAAAATTGAATCCACATTCCTACAATAGATGAAAAAATATATATCAAAAGATAGTTACCACTCTCCTACGATCAACCTACCATAAATAGTTCGAATAAAATTCTCACATTATTCATCTATATCATTCCGAAGTTAAATTTCGTCATCAATATGTGATCTATCATGATGGAAATATGGATATACTATCATGTCTAGTCTATCTTCTTACGTGTGTATATTAGTGAACAATCAAATCAATCAACACTCTTTTAATGAATATTTATTTATCTAAATTATTAAATTCATACTCATATCATATAAAAAAAATTCCATTTACTGTGGTTTAAATCAATATTAAAAAAATGTATTATTATACTCAATCTAATATATCAATATTAGGCTGATAACCCTCAAATTTTAAATATACATTAGACACTTATGGTCATAATACACAATATAATACTCCTCAAAAAAATAGTGGAACCACATATTGATAAAGGAAATAACCACCACCAACTCAATATTAGGAGTGTAATAGTTATTTTTAATAGGTTGTAACATAAATTATCCATCATCTTAAAAAAATATCCTACTAATAAGAAGATATAATGATAAAATACATGAGGATTGAACAAATAATCATAACCATAACTCATCATATGAAGAATGTAGAATGGTACTAAATAAAATCAAACAATTTACACCCCAAAATATCGTGGTATTGATCATTCCAAACAAGCTTTACTCCATTATGGGTTAAGATTTGTTATAGGGAATACAATCTCAATGTCGTCTTAAACATATATTCAATAACAATGGGACAATCCCGATAATCCATGGACATCAAATATATTTTGAGTATAATCTTATTAAAATATTAATTGAATATGTTTTTACATACATTTTGATATACCTATTAAAAAGTAAATAAATAACAATGTTTTATTTCTAGAATCCTGAACAAACATGTGGATAGCATCACGTTAATATGGAATGATCAATACATTCCAAGGAATATGTTTATATTCTCATAATTTTCATGATCAAATATGGAATAAATAATAATATCATCTGAAAATACAACAACAATGGAATCATGTAATTAATCAATAGTTTTGTTCATCAATACTATAAACACCATAGGATAATATTTAAGGACAGGTTGTGTAACAAGACAAAAAAAGTTAACATACTTTCTCAAGACAATCATCATAACAATACCACCATTCTTGATCATTAAATAATACTACCCTGACATTAGATCAATATGGTTATCCCACCACTCATTATTTTTTTAATTGAAATTTTAATAAATTCGATGTAAATCATATCTTTACTTTGGAGAAACCTAGATAATTTTCTTATTTTCAAAGAAAAGGCAAATACTCTTGTTTTCACACTTTTCAAGAAAAAATGTGACTTCCAAAGGGGAAACTTTGTGTGGATAAACACATTATCCTCAAGAATATTTAGTTGAGTCTCTAAAATTTATAATTCAATATGTTTCATTCATTACGAAGTTAATAAAATGGTCCTTGTCCACATATATCAGTCTATAAGGATCCTACCTTTGTTTTTTTCATACATGAATGAAATCATATTAAAAAATGTCAATATAAATTCACAACACTATTACAATAGGGACACTCCATTATGGATAAACATAATAAAAAATAGAACCAAATAATAATAGGGAATCAACTTAGTACTATGAGCAACATTACCTTATCTTATAGATCATTGATCCCACACAACCATGATGATATGTGTGATTACATCCATAGATTGAAAATGAACCCAAAAATAGTGATTCAATTGAGCATTGAAGATAATAAGTTAACCCATACCAATGATATAATAAAATATTTCAAGTATGATAACTAATATATCCCAAAAGCATAATAGTCGTTATTCCTCCCCCAAAAGTAGATAAATTTAAATACCATTTGTAATTAAATTTAAAATTTTAAGGAATGATTCATTATGAAAAGAATGATATATTAAAAAAAGAAGAAATATTGTAAATAATGGATGATATGAAATAATTAATTTCACATATATCATACATGGACATAACCATACATGATGCTATAAAAATTATAACTCTCAATGTAGATAACATTTCTAATATTTTAGTAGGTGAAAACTATATTACAAAATGGATTCCATACTTATATTTCTCCATTAATTCTCTATGAGAATCATCATTTGAATTTGTTTCACATATTACACCTTTAGTATTCCCAGTTGCAAACTAATTTCCTTTTATGATGGGTGATCTAATTCAACATAATTGAGATTCTCACTAATATAAATACTAATTTTGGAAATATTTCACTTATGGGAGAAACACACAAGGTACACTCTAGAATCCAGTCATGTGGTTCCCATTTTCCCTATACTAGTAACAAACACCCTGACACAACCCTAATATCGATGCTACACTATATCTACTACCTTATCACTATCCTTCCAACTTCATTTCTAATCATGATGTTTACAATGTCTACATTTCACTATCACAGATTCTACAATGATACATTTCTTTCTATCAATGTTCACCTCATCCCAAGCTATCATAATGAGTCCTCATTCAAGTAACAGTTTTTATCAATCAAAATTGGGTAAAGACATAACATGTTACGAATTGAGTTGTGACCTAGCCTAAATTGAATTCCTGATCATCTTGTGATGGTGATAATTTATATCGTATAATATAAGAAAAATTTGGAAATCATTCACCCTCAACAGACATATGTTAAAAGAGAAATAGATTTAAAAAATGGATCATAAAAATATATCATATTATAAAACAAAAAAAAAATATTATTTTAACATCGAACATTTGAAAACCAATATCTAAAAATAGATTAAGAAGACCATTAGAAACATGGATTCTGAATAACCTAATGGGTGCACATCATCATGACCAAAATTCACCTCCATCCTAGCATGCTTATTAGAAACATGATAAAATAGTAAATTTCATGACATGAAATTATTATTTTTACTTGTATCCTATAAAATAAGGGCAATAAAATCCCAAAGACAAAATTATATGGTAAGAAGTAATTATTAGTAGGAAACCACCATAAATTCAATACAATGTCTAACCATTTTCATCAATTAGAACACATCTAAAATAGATTTCTCAAGACATGTCTTAATTAATAATTTTATATTTATAATTCATTTAGTGGATTTCATTTATAAATAATAACATATTCAATAAAATAGAGAAATATGGAATATTTCATATTTAAGGGAATAAGTAGATAAATTAATAAATTTTGGGAACCACTATTTATAATTTGGACATGTGTGAATCTATACATATTACAATATCATGAATGTAAAAAATACCATTGAAACCAAGTACAATATACACTACATATTCGTGTATAGAACTAATACTATACGTATCTCAAATTAATTATATCTAGCTTCTATGAATCATATAGTCTATTAAATTTCATCTTCCAAGAAGGATACCCATATGCACCCAAGACATCATGGGAAACTCCCCAGTTGATAGATTACTCCACTTTTTATATTTTTTGTTTTTTTCTTCACATTCCACTTGGTATCCCATGTGTAATATTACATCATCATTAAGTTCAAGGGGAACAGAAAAATAATCCAAAATCATTTTCTACAAAAATATCCAAAAGCATTTTTTAACCAT
The DNA here is from genome assembly GCA_963277665.1 of Viscum album. Taxonomy (NCBI): domain Eukaryota; kingdom Viridiplantae; phylum Streptophyta; class Magnoliopsida; order Santalales; family Viscaceae; genus Viscum; species Viscum album. The sequence continues at coordinate 1,220,759,096 of OY728159.1, forward strand.
TTTCTCCATGGAAACATATTTTTCAAAAGCAATTCATCATTTTAATTAATCTTGTTTAAATACATCCACAATAAATTCCATGATTGAAAACCCAATTCTTATTCATAACCATATTTTAATGTTTTTTAATATACATATATATAATTTATAAAACATGGCTTCTATATTTTAACCAATCTGATAAACCCATTCCGAACCACTAAAGGTAAAATAAAATTTCAAAAATCATTTTCCTAATCACAATCAAATGATATCATCAATGAACCTAAGGAATGGAAAGTATTATATAATATGATACATATAGATACTATATGAAATATGAAACAATTGAGCCTCTTTAGTACTAATATTAGGAAATAAAAAAACTAGATTATCAATAAGGATGATATGATTGAAAAAATTCCAATGATCCTAGGATATTGTAGATATACCGATTAAATCTTGTGATACATCTAAATGAATGAAAAAAAAATTAATGGATAAACATTATTTAAAGGGGTACAATAATCATATTCTAAATAACAACGATCTAATCCACGATATACACAATGATTCTCGAGATGAAATGGTGTGAGAACTATAATTTTACCAAGTATCCTATAAAATGAAAAAGAATTAATTTTTTTTATGTAGATTTATAATAATAGGGATTATGATAAAATATTTGGTAAAATAAAAAATAGGACTATATTTATTATCATCCCTAATGATACAATTGGATCTCTAGTGGCTATGGGTATGGAGCCTTTACCAATAGGCCACCATCAGTAGGATGGTTAGAGTGCACCAATTAGTTGGTATTACCAATAGTCTAATTGGATTTATTCTTGTTTAAATTGGTAAGAGAGTTTCACTTAATGGATATCCATTGGCCTCTAAATGTCATCTAACTACAAAAATACAAAATCCCAATCATATAGAGAACTTGAAAATAAAAGTACCAAAAAATAATGGACTCCATACTTATATTCTCATACCATAGGGTTATAATAGTGTTTTATAAAATGGTATGAATAAATATAATAGAAATAACTACACTTTGATGAAAATACTGAATTCATTCTTGTTCATTAAAACAAATAAAAAATTTAATAAAATTAAGGAAAATACACGAATGTAACATAACAAATTTTTATTGAATGGTTCAAACATAAATTCATATGTCTCTAATAAAAACAGTGAATTATTTCAATTTTCTAAAAATAAAAAATTACAACATAGGGACATAAGAATCACAACAGATATATAGTAATCTATAATAAAAATCATTTTCATAATCCATATAATAGTGGCCCACCATCGTCATATATAATGTAACATTTGATTATATAGTTTTAATGAACTCCAAAAATTTCAATAATTCATCTGTTTCTTTGTACCCATAAAAAATATACTATAGTATTCATCTACGTGAACACAAACCCCCAAATAACAAGAAGAATTATTGAACTAAACATCAAATCATAGAGATGTATATGATTAATATTCTTAAATCATACTTCCTAAAGTTATGTAAATTTAGTATAATCTCAATACCTAAAGTCTTCCTTCTGAAATTTCATTTTGAAACATTATAAGAAGTCATCATCTCTACCCTATGTAAAATGAAGAGAAGAAATTATGGGACCTCTCTATTAGGTCATTTTCCTACAAAAAAGTAATTTTGGATTCACATATCTCAATAGTCCCCATCTGTAATAGTACTTATATGAAATAATTTTATTAATATTTAACATATATTTTTTACATCATTCATACCACTCCTTATATTAACCATTTTAATAGGGAGGATTTGTGTTACATTAATAATTTTGGTGAAAAAATATTTGTAATAATATCTATGGGATTTTACTTCCCAATCAACTTCTGTAACTCCAACACACCATAATTAAGCATATTATATATGTAATTATATATTATATAAATATTTTTAGTTCTCATTATGAATTCATTGAAAATTATATTTCACTCTAACTATCAAAATGTAATATACCATTCAACTTCCAGCTAAATTTTCTTCACTATGTCTTTTAACAAAACAATCTCCTTGATTTTATCCATTATATCCTTATAATCATCATTCATTTTTAATATTCTAATCATTGGTTAAAGATGATATTTTAAATTTACTTGAGTTCTATTTTATGTGAAAAATTTTCTTTTTTGGCATTGTTGGTAATATGAATTATCCCTAATTTCTATGCCAAAAATTCCATGTAATAGATCATCACCATAAAAAAGGGATTTTATCCGTATATTTCATTATGATACTGTATAATACATTTAAATAATTCCAAAAAATTTGTTCATTAATTTTCAACAAATTGGTTCTCTACTATCACAACATATCAATGGATGGATGTTTATAGATCATAAAAAACACCAAAAATCAAATTGATGAGGTGTAAAAAACATTATCCATGTATATCCACTATTTTTTCTAAAATTTTATATTATACATAGATAGTTTTATTTCAAAACTGATAATATTTTATACAATTTTACACCCACTAATTATATGTATCTCAATGATATTCTAGTTTAAATAACAATATCAAAAAATTTGGATTTAGTTTTATTATCATGTACAATCCCCATGGAAAAAAATAATCATTTCATTCGAGAAAACCACATGTAAAAATATAATGAGAGTTCCCCCTTTAACTTCAATATCAGATGAATATTCATACATACAAAGGAAATATCGTCTACATAAAAATTAACATATTTAGTAATTTTCATTGAAATCCTTATGATAACAACATATATCATGATCATGCTATGTGAAACATATTTTTTCCTTGATATATTCAGTTATTATATTCAAACAGCTTGGTGTTGCATTCAACCTATAGATACTACTTCATAGATTTCAGACAAAATCCTAATCTATTTTTTTAATGAAACCAATATGTTTATTAATATAAATATCTTCCTTCAAACACCCAAGGATAAAATCTATATTTTTGTACAATTTTTCTGGGTATAAATTTATAAACTTAACCAAATATAACATAGTTTGATGGTAGTATGATTTAGTACAAGACACGATATTATTGAGAAGTAAATCCTTTTTTTAAATTAAATATACCATTATAAATAGTCTTTATTTACACATCCTCTATCATATATCCTATAATTTCAACCAAAATAACTAATTTTTAATGTTCTTTCATCCCATGTGGTAGTAGAACTCTATAAAAAATTATATTTTAATTTGATATTTGGTCTTATTGACCACTATTACATAGGTTCACTTCCCCATAGGACAAACTGTGAAAACTATTAGGGAAGGTATAAAGTGGTGTTATTGTAGATAATATACCGTTTCCCAGGGAATATGATAACAGTAAATATAATATGTACCTATGTAAGAAGTAAAATACTCATCCAAAGAAAACTAAAACAAGTGTATTCATAATAAAGCAGTAACATATTAATCTACAATGAAGCCCATATGCCAACACCATTGGGAGAAACATAAAAAAGAAATAACATATCAAGGGAAATAATAAAATGATGTGTCTGCCATGCCCGATTATCAATTATACATATATAATAATTCTTTTATAAAAAGTAAGCTTTTGTTGATACATAAAACTTCAAGGTAACTTTCCAAAAATGTCATGTTAAATGTTCTACTTGATCACAATGGTCAATCACATGAGCTAGATCCATTACATAATTATAGATTAATAACATCTACATGTGTCTCGAGTGGCCTTTTTAGGGTGTCAGTGTATTTCTCAGAAGTCCACCACCAATGTATTCCAGTCATATAACCTTGAATATAATAGTATTTAAAAAATGTAAATCAAAATTTATCACATGTGCATTCAATAAAAATCTACCCCCTTGAGCTCAGTAGCTTTTATGAGGTGATCACCTTCTTTGTCCATTTCCAGTAATCTCTGAATATACACCCACAGTTATATATAATTATTAAAACAAATATACATATATACAGTGGTTATGACCAATTATATAAACCCAATGTTTCCCCTAATAAATTAAGTCCATGAGAAGCCTCATGTTCAACCTATAATGATTTAATCTAACACTTGATTCTACCAATATGATAACCATATTAAATATGTAACAGCCAAATAATAAGTACCTAGTCCATTGGACCTCGACTCAACAGTCCACATCGTCTTGAATATTAATGTCCTAGGGCACAATTATATCATTCCTCAAAATAATTTTCATCATAATATCAAAATTATATATATCAAGGCTCCACAACATTTATCCACTCAATATATTTTCCCAATGGCCACATTTACATTGATGAGAATTATCCTTAACTAATTGTATCAACTGAATCAACCAAGGGTCCATCACCATCCAAGTGGATTTCTATGGTTAGTACCCTAAATGTGTCTTCTAGTCTATAGCATAATGTCTTCCACTTAGACTATGGGGGCCTCCATCCATAACAAGGGGTCAACACCATCACATTATGTGCCATGTCTATGGGAGGAGAAGCCCAATGATGATTCATCCAATTAAAATTGAGCATTAATCACCAAACATACAAAATCCACATAATATATTAGATCATTCCCCTAGATCAATATCTCTAAATAAATAAGGTAAAATAAACCACATGAAACAAGATCCAAGAACTAATGTTGGTTATCATATTGCCTCATTCTGATGACCATGTCATCCCAACATGTGACTAACATCCCCCATGTTTCATTGAGCCTCACCCAACCAAACAAAAAATTCTGATTAAATCTAGGTGATCATGATCACCTCAATCCTTACACATAGACCATTGCAATCCCTTAAAATAAATTAGAAAATATAAACAATTCAATTCATTTAAACAATACATAGCCTCTTCAGCTCCCTATTGTAAAATATAAATCATGGAGAGGGTGTGATGAACAGAATCCCTCAACATCAATTAATTAAATTTGGAAAAAATAATTTAATGGAGCCTGCTATCAGAAAACACTCACATGAGTATACATAACACACCATCGAAAACCTCAAAAAATCATCTAGAAATTTAAAGACTACATTCACCACACAAGTATGTGATCTATGGTCATATATCATCCGCTCAGTGGAGCCCAAATTATATAAATCATTCATATACATGAAATCCCTTAAAAAAGGTTGAAGGATTTTGTATAGAATTATTACTTATTATAGAGATATAGATTAAATAATTTTTTATATTGTCAATGGCCTTAATGATATGAATTTGTATCCACCAACGGATTAGAGATTTGATCTTAAATAATGATTTAAAAAAAAATTATACCAAAAATGTAAAAACACATCTGTTATCTACATGAAATGGTAGAGTAATGATTAAAAAAATATGTAAATAGTGATAGGGGATATTTTCTAATTTTTAATCATTAAGTGAGGCACATGGTTTTCCCACAAGGTATGGAAAACAGTGCATCGACCATGATGTCCCAATTACAGGAGCCCCAAATTACACACAGTTCGGAACATGGTTTACTAAACTATGTGACAACCGAGGATGATCACTTAATTACAAAATGAATAACTATCACATGACAATGTTCCCCTTCCATCATTGTTTGGATAACTATATCATTTTTCCCTGGTGGGATTGGTGCGGGCAACACAATTACTACTGAGAGGCCACATATGTTTTCAAAATTTTGATACTCTTTCTAAAAATCCCCAAAATTGGATTTCCCAGACCGCCCACACCCAAAACTGACCCAAAAACCCAGATAAACATTCTAAGACATAAACCCATATAAAAATTCATTGGTTTATTAAAAATCCTAGATATTAGATTTTAAAGAACATGAGATGTGTTTTTCATTCCACCAAATAAAAATTAAAATTGGATATGGATTTTCAACCCACTACAAAAACATATAACATTACAATATCCCCACGTTAATAAGGAACACCCCAAATATAATTACCAATAGATGGTATCGAATATAACTATACCATTTCATTATCCTGGTCTACCCCATTTTTATTATCATGATTTAACATCCCTCAAGTTGCTCCCCAATATAGGAGTAACATATCGGATCACAGAACAACTCACAAAAAAATATGGTTGTTATACCAACCATCCACAGACCCAAATGTCCTCTGATGATTCATTTTCACTCGTAAACCACATCAGGAACCCAAATTGTGACAATGACACAACTGACACCAAAACTGTCTTGCATCCCATCAGATACCATTAAGTCCTACACCGTATTAGATAATCAAAATAACCCTACATCATATATATATATATATATATTCATTATAATAAAAAATCATAGATCGTACACACCTCAATTAGAAGTCAAATTGCATCAATTTCCTAATGGTTACACACCTCATATTGAACTCTCATAACATTGATGATCATGATTTTTACTAGTGGAGCCTCACCTTATATATATATATATATACAATCCATCATTTATTATTCCAACCTACTAAACACCACATTGTTAGTCCAAAATAAATATCATTTAACCTCATCAACCAATGCAGGATGATGAAAAAATGGAAAACATGGTCATTCCCATAATCACGTCATACCAATATTTGTAGTTATTTACCGTGTATACTTTTTAACTGGTAGATCAACATTTTTCATCTAAACTAATGACTTATTGACCAAGGAATGGACTATCAATGGTGGTGAAGTAACTAAAAGTCACTTACCCCACTACTAGTTCTCACTACCTTTGTAATTACCTCTACATTCCCCTAAATCCCAGCTACCTTCTAAAAGGTGCGCCTCCCAGTCTGACCTTAGATTCTTGAGTCCTTCCAAGTCATTGGCACCCAACTATTGTAAAAGGATTCCATCATAACATCTTTAATATTGACATATAGTTGTATAGCTAAAAGTATTTTGGAACCCAATTGCATTGGGTTTAGACATGTCATGGTAGTAATAAATAGAAGCACACTATGAAAGATCAACGCATAGGTGTTATACATGAATCTATACCATGGGTTCCCCATTGAGATTTATCATGGAACTACTTACTAATACTATAAGAATCACCACCCATATCACAAGATGCCTTCACATATCACAAATATGACCTTTTCATTATATTCCCCTTTTTATATCATTGACTAGCCGACCACCTCTGAAAATGATATTATCCTCAAGATATTCAGAAGAACCTTTGGGGAATGAATTGATAAATCATAAATACTCTACAACTATGTGATGTAATCACCTACAAGAGAAGGTATGAAATGAGAAAAATTTGTGAAATTGGCATCATTAACCATAGATGATGTATTCCACAGGGAGAGATTCATGAACTCATGAACCTTATCAGATCACAGTGTATCTAGAACGAATTCATTGTCAATTATAGCATAGAAATCCTTCCAATCAAGTCCCGAGTGTCTACCTGCCTATAATTGAACATCTCACTACCAATTATATAGTCTTATAATATGGTACATATATATCTTCATCATATTCCTTGTGGTCGTACCAAGCATATCAAAGATAGTTTGTATGAAATCAATCCAGTTCTCTTCCCTATATCTTCCACCCTCACCCAAAAATAGTGGTGGGTTTGGAGAATGAATGACATGGTTCATGTATTCCATAGATGGATCAACCCCCAAATCTCCCTAGTTGACTCCCTATCTAACACACTCTTGGTTCCCCCTTATCTTCATAACTAGCCACGACCAATGATATTCCACTGGTGGATTTACTAAAGTGAATCCTATACTTGAGCCAATAACTACATATCATTATCATCACGACCCTCCAAAGAATCATCCCAACCCTTAAGTGAATCATCTCATTTAGGTTCATGCTGCACCATATCACCACTTTCCTAAAACTCCACTAGAATATATCTATGTGTTATCCTTCAAAATACCAATACAATGGTCAAACATCCATAATTATATATTAATAAATATTTCATAAAGGGAACGATGAAATATGTCGCACATCCCACCACCCTTACGCTCCCCTTCCACACTATGCCACACCACATCGAGCCTCACAGAACATCACCTACCCATATCATTTTAGAATTTCAATTATCATCTGACTGATATCCCCCTTCCTACCCACACATTTACATTCATCAAATATCATACATCAATCCACGGTATATGCATAGAATGACACCAAACAGGCTATATAGTGAAACACTTTTTAACATCATTATTGACACATTAATCTAATCACCCACTACAATTTTCACTTACTTCTCATATCAGAGTATGAACCATAAATATGACATGGATATAAATCCATATACCCATTCTAAAACTATTTATTGTCCAGTTAATAATAATTACACTAAAATAACCTAAGTGGGAAACAACTATTTAGATTGTTTTTTTGACACTATAATCAACCGAACCCACTTATAAAATTTCATGTTCCTATGAAAATGACACAAAAAACACATCACATGATCATATGGTCATCCCAAATCCATAATCAATCATCTATTCCCCTACCGAGCAATGTATCAAAGCCCACATAATTAATATCCATCCAACAAAAGTGTTCCCCCCAAGGGAGAAATAAAATGGTCCCTAAAAGAAGAATATCAAAAAATAAATTTCCAATTCATAGAAACAATATATGTCCCTTGTGAATGGGGTTGTAGATATCCAAACAAGTTATATTTACTTAGTATCGAGTACATCAAAGTATCTATTATACTAAGATCCAAATTTTAATACCTACTAAAAAAGAAAACAATTGGGATCTTTTGTAACCTACTGAATATGGTTACCATTTAATATAAATCTCATGTGATACATATAGGAAACACGAAATTGAACACTATATGATATCATTTTTTTCACACCAACCTGTATTCCACTTTAGATGGTTCATTGTATTGGTTGTACACTAGGCCTTATGTGCACCAACTCATATGTTAATGTATATAGAATAGTGGTGAGGCTGTAAAGAGGTGATAGTGGGATGTCTATACCCATTGGTGATGAAAAATATAATATACCATTCATTATATATCACTATAATAATAAGTCAACCCATTGGAAGAAAATTAAAACATAAAGATGAATAATAATGTAGAATGAGAATATTCATCAATGAATCCAAATGGCCAAACACCATTCATAGATACATACATCATGTCCTATATGGTCCTAAAAAATAACACAATGGTCAGATATGGATGATCATAAGTGAAAACCTATATATGAAATATGAGATAAAATAGAAACTCCTGTTAATGTAAGAAAATCAATGGTCCCTTTCCATCCATCCCATGAAAAGGATCCACACGATCACTAGGGTCCAAATATAGAGCCTTCAACATTAGAATATCACTAATAAAAAAGGTATTCACATATTCCTAAGTTCATGTGTGTGGGATGATAATAAATATCATTAGGCCACCATGAACATGTGCATGTCATTCATGCTTAATAATTAAGGTTTTTTTTCAAATATTTATATGAATGAAGCTTATGACATTTCGATACATAAATTCTTTCTAGTATTCTCATCATCCAAAAGTCAGAGATCACCTTCTTCATCCAACACTTGTAATCTAAAAATTTGCTATCATAGTTATATGAATACGTATTATAAAACACCTATATATAAAAATGTAGTGTAGACGGTCTATTGTGTAATCACTAGGCATCCCTTGATAAATGAAATCAATGTGAATCCTTTAGTTCTACCTACAATATTTTACCAAGCACCCCATATTACAAATATCATAAATTTAGGCCATTAAACACACCAAATGAATAAGTTCCTAGTGCCTTAAGACACATTATAGAAGTCCATATTAGATGAAATCATGATGTCCTAAGGAATAATAATGTATTTCCCCTAAAAATAATCAACAATGGCTCGAAAACCAACACACTGAGGCAAAAAAATATCTATCCCTTCAATATCCTATCCCAAAAGCCACACATACAATGGGGAGCCTCATCCCCCAAGTGATGTTCTTAACAATTTAAAATTATTGACTATCACCATCCATTTGTTATTCTATGGTGATAAACACCAACAATATTTTATGTTCTATACAATTACCTAATACGTATATTCAGTGGTGTCCTCCACCCATAATTAGTGGAAAACACCTCAATCCGAGTCTTATCTGTGTGAACGCAACTCCATTAACACATCATCCAAAAAATGGTGAGTGAAAATAACTAAACCTACATAAGCCTATTAATCTATCTGCTCATCCCACTATGACTATATCTCTAAACTCAATGGATAGCATGACCTTATAGACCGAGATCCTAGACATCATCATGTTCATCGTATGACCTCAATCAGATGACCATATAACCATCACCTATGAACAACAACAACCATGTATATTAGGCCCCACCCCTATTGATAGAGTGAATCACACCAATATTGGTGGTCATAATCACCTTAATCTACAAGCCTTGGATGAATTATTTCATTAGAACCAAATGGTCAATATTAACAATTAAATTAATTTTAAAAAAAATTCTTCCTATACTACCATGTGGTCAGAATATGCATACTTATATTTGAATCATGATCATGGATTGAAATTACATGAAGGAATATATCAAGTTAATATAATTTATTTGGAATCAAACATAATTTAATAATGGTATCTCTCAGATAATCCTCATGAATATATAATAAACAAACCCCCAAAACATTTTTAATGTCACGGTGAAAGCTATGAACCACCTTTGTTATCATTGTATGTTTTTTATCAAATTATATAAGCCCCTAAGGGAAGCTAAAATGAATGGAATATTAATTTTAGAAGAACATACTGAATATACAGTAAATGATGATGAAATGATCTATTGCTCAGTTTGGTGAGATAAATAGAAGAAAGTAGATAGCAAATCAAATTCATTACATGGATGAGTCCATAGAAAAACTCAATTTAAACATCAGATCTTGTATTTATGGATTTATTCAAATCATATTCCACCCAAAAAGTGGGGAAACCCATTATTTCCAAATGAAATGGTGGAGGAAGGGGGAGAAAATAGTTTAATTGAGGTAGGGGATGATTTTAAAATTTCCACCACTAATAAATCCAAAAATCCCTTCATGAATTATTGAATTTATCAATAAATATCATGTCTCCTCCATTAAAAATTGATTAATGTTCTAGAAGACAACAATTTATTTTTACATCATGTATTAGACTCCACATATCATATTCAAATATTCTTATAGTAATTATAGGAATACAATTGTCCAAACTCAAAACCATTGTCCAATAATAGAAATTTCAATTCTTATTTAGATTGAAATTTATATTATTGGAAAATGGTTGTGAGTTAGGACAAAGGTATTCCTATAATTAGTATAAGAAGATTTGAATATGATATGTGGAGTCTAATACATGATGTAAAAATAAATTGGTGTCATATTGAAATGAATTTATACATTCTTTAATAAAGAATATGGTACAGTCTAAAAAAAAATTATAAACCAACTATATCTTCCAAAACATCAATATTCTTCCAATAAGATTGAATAACTACATCTGTTCATTTAATAAATTAAACTCCATTAATAATGAATTGTATGATTGATTTGACTTCAAAATTAATATTAAAAATATAATATCTACACATTTCTAACTTATATTTCCAAACAAATTATTCAATTTTTTATAACATTTCAAGTATTCCATTCTACTGTTCTTATCTCACAATGCTATATTGATAAAATATGGTGGTGTATCTCAAACACCTCTATAAATACTAATAGAGACCCATCTTATATTAAATTTTCAATCCATAAATCACATTCCCAATCCTTATTCTTTAATAATACAATATAAAATTAAATTCATTAGATATCATTGAAAATGACAACTACCTACTATAGAAGAATAAATCTATTAATTATATGAAAATTCGCATCACTATTTCCCAGTATAATGGTGTCTTAATCATTACAATCATAAACAATCCAAAAATATCCAGATATATAATTTTTTTGGAAACATTTTATGTGATGGGATACAATGAATATTTAGAATCCAATATCATTGATTATATATATATATTGTCTAAATTTTATGTAGATCCATACTAATATATTATTCCACTAAGAATATATATAACAATTCACTCTAACTGTTGTATTCTAATCAAGACAATATTTCTTGAGGTGGCCTCCTCAGCATTAATGAAAAGAACATCCCTATTTTTGGAGTACTTCACAATGATTATTTCCCTGTATTTCCACTCTAACTGCTCCGGATTCATCTAACGTGGGAGCCTCCACTTCCTTTTGTATTTTAAATATTAATGAAATATTTTGAAAAAACAATCCATTGGGTGTTATCATTTATAATCAGTTTATATAATCAGTGACCACACAGTCATTATTTTAACTTGAAATACTTTTAGTTGTAATCGTGGATTCCAAATATTTTTCCACATATAAAAAATATATCTCAGAAATATTATCTGTAAAAATACCATTTATAGGCTCTAGTTGGCTCTATAATATGTCAAAATCAATAAATAAATATGAAATATAAGTTTTTTCTTATTAAATTGTAATTAAATAATTTTCATTGATAACACATATTATAGAGTCGTTTTTTTCTCATATACATACAAATGAGAGTGCAAAAAATTCACAATAATTATCTTCTCCTGAATTTTAATAAAAAATTATGTTGAAAATTAATTAATATCAAACAATTTTCTTTCTAATCTCGCTATTGATAATATTATTTTCAAATTCCTATTGTTTTACAATTATCAATTGAAGATATAGGTCATTCTGAATGAGATGACCATCTATCTATTTTTTATATAAATGAAAAAATGAAAAATAAATAATTTTTATATAATCATTAAAGATTACATATTGTGTCTTTCCTAGAGAAAATAAAACGAACTAAAATTCTATATATTTTTTAGAAAATGATTTTTTTATGAAATTTTAAGAAAACAGTTTAGCTTACTATGAATCCTCCCTATGATACAACTTGTAGATAGTATTAGAAACTATATTGACCATTTGATATATGATTAGAAGATATCATTATAGATTTATATGGATGATTTTTACTTTTGAGGTAACCCTATCTATAATGTATTACGAAACACGATCGAATCAAATATCTCCCAAATTAACTGAATATGATGAAAACCCACTCATTAACCTTATTAACTATAGTATAAATAAAAATAATGAAATTTAAATTAATTGTAATCTTTTAAGATAAATAATTGATTTTGTGTTTTTAATACTTGATTTCTTATACCTCTGGGATCAATATTAAAGCATTCCATTTCTCTAGAATGAAAATAGTACAACAGACCAATTTGAGAGTCACTCTAGATAACTACGAATAATTAATCACTATAATTAAATCATAAATATCATTATGATACAACCCAATATATATAGAGTATAAAATATACTCATCCAAATTTCATCCATCATGAAAGAATGAATGAGTCAATTTTTTACTCTTCTAACGATGAATCATGTGTACTAATATTCATTATGATTGCCACCTCTAATAAAAAAAGAGAGACCTCAAAAATGAACATCATATCTTCTGAAAGTACAAGAATTAAACTCGTAGAGCCTTATTTCCTAAATATTTTTACATTTATAATATATCCTTTCAAGGGAAGCTTCCATTTTAATCATGATTATTTATTGGTGAACGATATAAAAAGTACAACCACAACCGTAATGAAATTAATAACTTCTGGAACCCATCCTCCTAGTTTTCGTATTTAGATAATTTTATGTATAATTCATGTATACTGATATAGAGCCTATAGAATATATATTTATGTACCCTTTAACATTTTAGTTTTAGGTTCCATTTTAACATTATCATCCTTATCAGAGTCCTTGGTTAAATATATATTATCTAATATTAATATTTTCAAGTTTAATATAACATGTATCTATTTTGATATTGATAGCAAGCTTTAAACTAACATTATATATAGATAATATTTCATTATATGATATTTTTAATATTTTTTGATATTGTATATAGTGATTATTAAATTTTAGTCTCTCATACATTATTTATAGACAGTCACTACTAATAATTATGTATTATAATATTGGAATGAATGTTGTTGGATATATAACATGATATTCCAGATCAAATGTTCTGTTACTTGGTATTGGAAATTATAAAATGGTATAAGAAATATTTTTTATCTTATATTTATATGGTTAATGATTTTTGAGGTAGCATGTGTTGGTTATTTATATGTCCATCGACCATTTTTATCCCAAACAACTATAAAATTGGATCCAAATTAACAATAAATATAAGATTATGGATCTTTATTTGTAATTTAGGTGTGATGTTATATGTTTTTTTCTAATTTCTTTTGTTTTAATAATGTCCTTGTGTGGAAGGAGTATATCTTTTAAATAATAATAACTAACATGTAGCTATATATGAAACATGCATGAATGCATGTAATTATAAAGTGTTTTTTTAATTGATTATTGGTTTTGAATGACTATAGTAAAATAATTTAAAATTTTGGGAAAGGGCATTGAAAATATATAACAGTTAATGATGAAAAAAAATTAATATAATTATTATTTCCCTTATTAACGTATAAAGTCTCATATTATTAACTGATATAGATGTAATATTATTTCCATTTTATTATATTGGTATATTCATTATCATATATAAATATATATAATTTTATAGACCTTTCTAGATATGTATATCCTCTGAGAGGTGGGTGATTTAGTGGTCTATGTTTTTTATGCTTTATATATTTCAAGATAACAATTCCATCATGTTAGAAATAAATTACTATTATAAATGAAATATAATGTACACCAATATGATATATGAATTTATATTGTTAGGTTATCAATAATAGTTCCATGCTATTGAAATGATCTAGGAAAAAAAATAAAATTACACAGTCTAATGCAAATGAATCCTTTTTCATTACTCTAAGTATGATGTATCCATCAAGTTCATTGAAATATATTCTATTTATAGTGTATGAACACCATGAAAAAATTGATTTAATAATATAAATCATTATTTATTGAAATAGGCCTTCACCAATAAGCTTTAATAATTCATTACAATGTTTCTTGGAATCCTTATACAGGTACATCTGAAATATATTTCTTCTCTTCATCAGTTTTGTGTGTCACAATGATAACGGACGTACTCATTATTTGGTTTCTCACATTATCACACAATTGAACACACACCATGATATAGAACAATGATAACATATAAAATGTTACATTTCATTTATCACTTCACGCTCTTCATTATTCATTCACTTAAGATATGGGTCAAATATTTCTTAATTTAGCCCTCTAGAAATTTAGAATTTAAATTCACCATAACATCTATTGAAATTTTCTTCCATAAAAAATTGTAATTTCATGTAATCCCACACAAATATAAAACATCAATTCATCCACATTTCAACCATAATTTTATCTATATTAAATCCAATGCAGTCATTGTGGTTATTAAAACAATATGTAAATAACCAGGATAACATAAATATTTGAATTATTCATAGTAAATTGATTTTTAACTATAGTAAGATCAATTTATATAGGTATTAAAGGCATAAAAAGTAGTTATAAAAATATAAATAATATTACATATATGTCATATATGTGGAAAAATTAATACTCTCACACCTCTATAAATTTCTAACCCCTTTGATGTCACATTCTAATGAATTCTGTCAATTATATACACATACACTCATCATAAGAGTCCTATATTCAACCTAAAAGACATATGATTATCAATTAAAAACTATAATAATGAATTATAAATTATCATTCACCATTAAAGTCTCAAAATTGTGATTCATTCTCAAAAAATATATCACATAGAGAATTATAATGATCCCAACTGTTGAAAAAAAATTGTTCATCATAGAATCATCTATGATTTAATAATATTCTCTCATCTAGTGACCATTTTTATATATTTGTAATATTAAAACCTTTTAAAGAATTTATACAGGAACCATTTAACAATGTTGTTCTATCTTTCAATATGAAAAATTCGTATAAATATATATACACACACATATATATCATGTTTTCTATGTTTTCAGGTTTGAATATTAAGGGAAACTCTATACACGGATATTCATATATGTATTAGCCTATTAGAATCTAATGATTTCTCTACATGGGTATTATGACATATATACATTTCTTTATATATATAATATATAAAAATTTCATATGTAGTTCCACACATCTTCAACCCACATCCAAAAATCTTCCTGCCCACATTTCAACCATCTAACATGTTTTAAATTACATGAAAAAATTATTTAAAGAGTCATTAGATCCATTATCAAGTAATTAGGTTCCAAAATTATCAATTCACATTTCAACATCAAATTTAAGAACTATCGATTCCATAAAATAATTATTTATGGGTTGTAATCAATAGAAACACCATAAACAATCCAAAATAATTTTCATTATATTATTCAGTGATCTAGAAACATGTTGATAGAAATTTATCTCAACAATAACCCCATTGAGTTTTATTGTTAAACAAATAATATAAATTAATACTTCCCCAAAAATAAATTTATTGAAAACTATCCTAAAATTATAAGACTAAATGAGGTAGCTCCATGATGTAAAAAATTATCATTAATTAATAATACAATGTTTTCCATAAATAAATGGCAAATAATATTATCAAAATTGTTAACGTAGTCAAAATTCATCATTGTATCATCGAAATATAGATAGACTACAATTTAAAAGAGACAATTCATTCCCTCCCCTCAACATGTTGTTAGAATTGTTAATAAAAATCACATAAGATAACATTGCATCTCACCCTTATTTAAAAATCCCCTAAATATATGATCGCAAAAAAATGTAATTAATATAACAATATATATATTTATGTATTCATATTTATCACCCATTGATAATAATATTAAAAAATTAAAAATTGGATACGGTATGGTAATAAAATACTTAATCCATGATGGGGGAGAGTATTAACATCAATAATCAATATCAACTATTGAAAAAGTATCCGTCATCTGTGGTACAGTGAAAATATTAACCACATGGTCATCCATTGTAAAAAACATTGGTTCTTGTTCATAACATTTACTATGCTGCATGATGATGTTGTATTTAATATCTATGATATTGGATCTTGAATGTTTCACCATATACTTTTAATGATTTATAAAACATAGATTATCCTTAAGAAATATAATTTGTGGCCCCACAAGGGCCTAAAATCCTCCCAATTGCATCATAATAATCGTTTTATATGTTCTAAAATATTTATTTTTTGTATAATCAACTTTTATAGTGGCGAGAATTACTTAACATTGATTAATAGTACGAAAACTCACATATAATTCTACAAAATACAAGAATCCACTAGATGTGGATCTTCTTTCAACAACATATCCTTACATATTTTCATAATTACATCTAGATTGATTTAACATTTCTATGAATTTATAGTTTATTCAACTCCACATATTAATCATAAAGTATATAAGTAATATTTTTTAGAAAAAAGATGGCTTTTTGTTCACATTGAAATATGGATCAAGCTTTAGTGGTATAATTGTAGACTCATATATTTGTTGTTAAATATTGTTACATTCAATTTTTTTTCTAAATTCTATAGGATCAATATATTACCCAACATAATCATTTAATGTCTGTTTTCCCACATATACACATGTGAAATATGGTTTTGAAATTTCCATGCCCAATATTTTATGTAAATCCTTGGATTATTTTCCTTGAGATTGAAAAACATAATCCATCACCTGAGATATTTTCATCTCATGAAATTACATAATTTCTATAGTCATTGAAATATCAAAAAAATATCATCATATTTTTTAAAAACCCTTCACATCGTCCTTTTTCATTCCAAGTAAATATGATATCACAAACATAAACAATCACAATATGAGAAACCCTGTGATATTATCTTACATATATATAGTTCTCCAGCCTACACTTCTTGATGTAATGATTCAATAACCTCATAAATTGAATGGAATACCAAAATATTTTCTCTTTGGTTAACAAATATAAATTTTTGTACTACATACAAAAACATATCATTCCTTTTAAAATAATAAATCTACATTAATTTTCAATATAGACATCATATTACCACCTTATATTAAGAAAGTCATATATAAAATCCATATGGAAAATAATATATTTTATTTGTATATATAATTACAATTATTTCAAAATTTTCAAGTATTTTAATTGGAGTAATTGTCTCATCAAGTTCATTTATTCCTTACTTCAAAAATCCCTTAGAAAATAGAATCCCCTTGTTTTTGAAAATGAGAGTATTTTCATTCAACCAATTCATGAAAACCCTCATTATCCACATGTCATTCTATTTTTTATATTTGTTTTCTAGCTCACATTATATTTTCATTATAAATATGTCCTAATTATATATTCCTAATTTCAATCCACTCATGATGCCTCAATTATACTTCAATATATCCCTTTCCATCCTTTGAATAATAGGTTGTATGTGAAACTATCCTCGATTTTCTTCTATAAATTACATAGATCATTATTATTCTTACTGACATTTTAAACAACCATCTACTAACTCTAACTTTGATGAGAAAAAATTATTACCCACTCACTCACATGAAATGGATAAATAATAAACATTATGATCTACATTATCATCTATAAATTTACATCCTCAATTATGACAGTTATTTTATCAATTTGATTAATATAAATAACATCATATGCATTTAAATTATTATATACCAACGACTATGATGATTTATTTTATAGTGTCCCAATGCCTTCAAATCAGGTGGAAGAAAGTTTATTTCAGTTTCCTTGTAGATGTATTCGTATATTTAACCATTTTTACCATAGCATTAAAAAAATATAAAAACCACTTATTTATTCAGACATCCTAATATTCTTCCAATTATCGATTTTATTATAGTGAATTCCAAACAAAACTAATAATATCAAACATGTGTTATAAAAATAATAAATATCACATTGAGATATTTATTAAATTATATTTTTATAACAATGATTTAGAACATGGACTAATTTAGTAAAAATTTATCTAAAAAAATAAAATGATGTATATTTTTCAATCAACATGATTCAAGAAATCCCATCCAAAATTATATTCATTACTTTACCCTTGTTATTATGGTGAGTATTTTATGGTTAAATATGTTGAATAAATATTCCATTCTTCAAATAAAAACCATAAAATCATGAAATCTATATTTGGGCCAATTATCAGTTTGGATCTATCTTGTGGATTAGGTAATATACGTTTCATAATTTATTTGAAAATGAGTTACCATATTAGGATCAAAATAATTATGATTTAATAACATAATATATATATGTTGAGTGAAGATATCAGTAAATAATATAAAATTCATATATTAATTTTTTTATTTCTAAATGGTCAGCATTTTTCATAATGTATTTGGTAGAAGTTATGAGATGTATTTATATCAACCTTCTTATCTGAAAAACATATATATCCCCTTTAATGGTATATGAAACAACAAGAATCATTACATATTAACATATTATAGAAATCATAAACACTTCCTCTATTTGTTAACTTTTTTATGATGCTTTATAATATATGTCCAATGATTTAATTTCATAATTTATTTTCACCCACCACACTCATATATATGAATTTTTTGGATCACCAAAATATTACAAGTTTTATTTTTTTTCATTTTCCTCTAATCACAACATATTCTAATTCAGACATATAAATATATAAACTATTTAATACTAGGATTAATCTATTTACTTCCTCATAATGTTTTGAAACAATTAACATATTGTGTTTCATCACTTCATTATGTAAAAATATTATTGACATCATGTTTTATAATGAAATGAATGAAAATACAATGCCTTTTATCTTGATATACCCATAACATTGAAAAATAATTATTACCTTATTTAATTATATAATATATTTCAACATAAATAGATATCCCATCACATATGATGAAAACTCACTATAAAAAATCAATGTTTGTTCTACTTTTATATAAGATAGTTTTCTTTCAGTGAAAATAGCATTTTTCCATTGTTTATTCCACATTATGCTTTTCTGTTTTGTTATAAATACCACGGTTGGATGGAATTACCACATGATAACATTTTCAATATTTATATATGGATCACACCTCTGAAAAAGAGGTTCATTAATATAGATTCTACTCCAAATCATTACATTTTAATTCCATAATTTATTATGTGATTTTCACATTAAATTTGGTTGAATCACAATGAAACATTTCCACCAATAATTCAAGGAACAATTTTATTTTATAATATTAAACTAAAAAGTCATCATCATATTCCCAAGACATTCATAATTCCAAGAAAAACCAAAAAATTATAGTTCCCTTTTAATATTTTATGTTTTATAACACTATGAATCATATTTACCGCATCAATAATATCATTAATATTAGAATAAATATTTAACCATAATTTTGGTAGACTATATGTATATCCATCTTCTTATAAGAATTATTGTCTTCAAATTTATAGTCTCTATTTCATTAACTTTTTATTCAAATTTATATTTTTAAAAAATACTATAATTTTTTAAATTCACATGTATTAAGTAAATAAATGATCCTCTTAACATTATACTTCTTCTATACACATTCGAAGAATAATATAACTTTCCACTAACATTTTATGTTGAAATTATCTATATTATTTGATATGAAGACTCCTTAGAGTTTTCTAAGACATAATAAATTTAATTTGGAATCTAATATCTTGCTTATTCAAATTAAACCTGTTTGTTTTTGGAAAAGGATAATTTATCCAATGTTCCCCAACATATATTTTCAATTTTATTGTTCATTATTCTCTCATCATTAGATAAAATCATTTTTTCTTTCTCATTCAACAGTTCATGTTTTTAATCATCTTTTATTTTTTTGATTATGAATTAGTTGAATATATTTTATTAATTTCATGTTATCTATCTCCACCAATGAAAATTTTATACTCATTCATTATATTATCTATATTGAGTTCATTCATCCAGATATTCCTTTTCCAGTTGCCCATAGATACTAATTACATCACTTAAAAATCAATTATCATTCACCTTTTACAAAATTAATTTTATAGAACCTTCACCACATGTTTTTCCCCTCTTCTTCAAAACTATAATTATCTTCTCAAATTTGGGGAAAATATTCACTTATTATATTTATATAAACTCTTATTATTAAATTTTGATTATATCATTGATTATTCTAATTTCTTTTTTGTGTGGTCATAATAGACTTCCATGTTCTTTATTTCTATTATTTTTATTTATTTATTTTTTAAAATTTATAAAAAAATTCAATTGTCACCAAAGGTAAATTTCATAAATAGTAACATTAATTTGTAATTCCTTCTCCATATTTTCCAAAATATATAAAATAATAACTTTAATTTATCAAATTTATTTACACACTTAATCTTCTAAATTAGAATCACTAACTAATTTCTCAATAACATCATTCAATCAATTATATTTCTTAGTGGAATTCAATTATATTTCATGGTAAAATCATTAATTTTTTTGGATATAATCCTATATTCTTTTCCCATATGTAATTAAAATAATATAAAGATGTGTTAGGGAACATGTTTTAATGTCTATATCATCCAATGATGAAACATTTTATTAAAATATATCTGGAATAATTCTCACAATATATTAAACAAATGTTGATTCTTCTAATTTTAATGAAATTATTTTTTTGGTGATTAAAATATCATTACCACTTATAATGAACATAGAAACACATTCATTATCACCAATTGAAAAAAATTATTTTTAACACCAAATTCAAAGCATATATTTCTTCACCAAAGTGTTCACATTATAAATATTCTTTATTTTATTCCATATAGAATTAGGTATTTAAATTCATTTAAACATCAAGATATAATATTCAGGGATTGGTGTAAGTCTAATTTATTGAATACTTATCATTCTGTATATTTCTCTTATATATCCCTAATAAAGGAACTCTATTAGTTAGAGGTGTTAAAATACTTAAAGTTTCTTCTAAAACATCATAGCTAATGGATAATATATTGGATACAATTCTATCATTCCCTAAATGATAATTCATCTCATCATGAAAAGGATTATCATTACTAGTAATTGATTTATAAAAATCATTCATAGTATTCTTCTTCTACATTTTTATAACAACCTTCTAGTGATGAGGGATAATCAGTATGATATGAATTTTAAGGACCTTATTATATCTAGGTAACCATTAAGAGTGAGTTAATTAGTGTACAACCAATATAATGTTTTATTTCATTAAAAAATAATTGTATTAGACATAAATTAATCTACCAAAACCAAATTACATTCACAACCACTAGAACACAAAAATTTACAATTTTATTACTCAATAAGAATAAAAAAATCTATGATGGTTATTATAATTATATAATATAACACCATTAACTAGAAGAAATAATATTTCCTATATCATGTAATGTATATCCATCAATCATGTTTCACTGTAGTAATGTTATTTTACATGTTCTCCTCACATTGTTTGTATATGAAAAAAGAATTTTCAAAATTTTAATACACCATCTCCATCTGGATTGAATAATACATCAGTATATTACATGTATTCTTCACAAAATAACTTCTTTTAGTTAGTTCACCTTCTTTGTTAATTTAAATCACAACGGTGAGAAAGATATTCTTCATTATTTTTCTCTATATCTCCATCTCATATTAACACATTAACTATTATCTGTAAAAATAATAAATTATATAAAATTTCATCATCAATTTTACTCTATGTTTCATTTTTTATTCAAATATTTAGTAATGTAACTAAAAAATTTGAATTAAAATTATTTAAATTATTACATCCTACATTTTGGACAGTGATTAAAATTTCCAACGGTTATTAAAAAAGGTTATTTTATAATAGAGTAAAATATATAAT
Organism: Viscum album; assembly: GCA_963277665.1. Lineage (NCBI taxonomy): Eukaryota > Viridiplantae > Streptophyta > Magnoliopsida > Santalales > Viscaceae > Viscum > Viscum album. The sequence continues at coordinate 1,220,782,112 of OY728159.1, forward strand.
TGAGTTGTGGAATGTATATATGAGAGGTGAAAAAAATTAATTTTTTCGTTATGTATATAAATTATTGAGAGGTATATTTGGAGTTAGGATTAGTTTCGTGGTAATTTGGCACTAAAAATTTATTTTTAGGTGAAATAGATAGAGTCCCATGGTTGGAGCATCGTAACTATTATATGTGAAACCTTAACCATATGACCAATTTTGTATAGGGGAATGGGTCCCACTAAAAGAAAACATGTAGCTTAGTTTAGGGGTTTGGTTTTTGTCCCATGGTTTGATGAATCCTGCACCTGGATATGCATGAACATGCAAGGTGTCTTTAAGATGTTGCGAGTTAAATTGCATGGGTTGCACAGTATTTCCCAAACCATGAATTGTCTATTAGAGGTGGAAGAAATTTTTATGAATAGATCCACAAAATTTGAATATTATTATCCAATCCGTATGGCCTTACTATGAGGATTATTTAATGGGAAAATATATATTTTTTCCATGAAACTAAATGTACTATCCCCATTTTCCTCCAACATTCAGTAGGAGGCACCTTATACATGTTGTCCCACTCCAATTATCACATTTGGTAGATCATTATATTTTGATATCTAATTAAAATTTCTCCTGGTGCATTGGAATCCTCACTATTTGTCTTAGGGTACTATTCATCCACTTCTTTATTTCCTTCCCCAAGACAGATAATATTTACATACGAGCGAATTTACACTATTTTCTGGATGTTTTAAATTTATTCTTATTTCTATCATTTCAGATGAAATCAGACATTTTTATTCGATGATTTTTGATTCATTATAAAGATGTAGGTGGTCTATATTCCTTTCCATTATAGTTTCTTCATTTATGTGCTCTTGTTTTTGCAGCATATATTGTACTTCACAAATATTTCATCAAAAATAAATCATATATTAAGTTTAATTCATGGAAAATTATTGTTATGTTCAATATAACCCTTATCAGGTTTTATTGTTAGTGAACACCAACTCAGTCCTCCAAAAAGGGTGATTTAGATTAATGTAAATAAGTAATGATCATTCAATTAGGATTATAAGGTTGGGACTACCCTTTTAATCCCCTACTGTGTGGTGTTGAATACTACCTTACTGAATAGATTGTTAAACTGATTAGGATTTAGTGGAATGTCAATTAATAATCGTATTATAATTATAATTCCATTGATGTCTAATATCTTAATTAATTAAAATGGTTGATTTCTTAGTGATATTATTTTGTGTTATGGAATACTTATTTCACATTGACTCAGTATTATTTTTAATGAAATAGGGAAAACATTATATTATTTTATAGTGGATTGGGATTTATTTCATAACACTGTTTTATTATTTCGAATGTGTGATTCATATAGTGTGTGATAATTAATAAATGAAAAATAATAATAAATATTCACTGAGCCCTGAGCATTGTTGGGTTATTATTTATGAAACACGTAGTAAAAGGGTTCATAAGGTATGAGGGAATACATATAAGATTATTATTATAGAGGGGTCTTAGTTAGGGGTTTTTTATATTGAAATTCAAACCCCCATGGTGGAGGATATTATACCTGATGATTTATATCACTTGGGTTGTTGGGAATTATGTTCAATGACCTCATGAGTGGGATGTTGGGCATGAAAAGTGTAATTATTCTTGATACTTGATATGGATGTATATATTCCTTATGATACTAACAATTATATTATATATTACTTATTTTATTTGGAAAGGATTCCAAAATTATTCAAGAAACTCATTCATGAGATCTGTTATTCGTGTCTTAGTCTCTTATGGTTATACAACGATTAATGTGTTATTCCATGGGGCTAGGATAGTAATATGTATATATATATATATGGATATATATATATGGTTATATATATATAATATACTAAATATATATTTCTGATTTATATATATATAAAGTGGTCATATATCGTACAAATTATGATTTATGATAAAGTATGAATCACCATTCATGGGATATTGAAGAACTAAAGCCCAACATGAATATATTTATTTATTTTATTACACTAAACTAACAATTATATTGTCACACTGATTCTACAATATTTACATAATATATTTCATTAGACACTGATGGTGGTGGCGTACTATATTTTCTATTCTCAAAATTCAGGCTGCTGATTGGTACCCAAAAAGTTTATCTAATGACAACATGTTTTGGTCATGGAGTTTGATTTGTGTTGACTTTTATTTATGGGATACTAAAGGACATGGGATCTTAGGTATATGGGTTTATAATGTACATGGAATTCCATTTTTATTTGGAGTCACTATTTATTTATTATTTCTCTAGTGAATCATTTCATATTATTCTACATGGTCTATTTTTTCACTTGTGCATTATAGAATATTCCATCCTACTTATTTATTTTTTTATATTCCTTAGTTCTATAAAAAATTCATTGATTATTTATAACTAGGTAATTTTTCTAGAGTGTATAGTATCCCAATAATTACACCATTAGACCCACAATTCATTTTAGAATTCATTATAATATAGGGATTCATGCATGAGGCCACATGAATGATCCTCTCAGTGAACCATTTTAGAGTCTCTAATATCGGTACTCTATAATGTGGTATCATATTTTCTTTTCCATTTTTATAACTATCTTCTGATGTTAATTTGGGAAATAGAAATATGTAGCCACTGGGTAGATATTTTGAGTATACATCTGACTAACCAACTCATTAGAGAATGATAATAGTTTTCATGGCACATATATTTGTGTAAGATTCTTTATTATAATTTTTGATTTGTATTTCAAAATTGGTGATTGTTGTGCATCCATTGGTTCTTGATTTATTTATTTAACGATTTTTACCATTATTAATGTATGTAATGGATGTATCATTACATACATCATTGTAGGCACATAAGGGTTAAGATGGAATGAATAATCCATTCCATATTGATTGCATTTTATTTTTCCTGATGCATGATTATTGGTACAACATTATTGTCTAATAGATGTTGATTTTCTGATTTACCAGTGTGCTTGGTATTGTACCAATTTCATATGATTATTTAAGATTTATTCTAATATAAAATTATTTATTTTGGATTTTCTACACACATGATTGTATTATTTATGAAATATCATGCCTTTTTTATGTAATGATTAATCAATATATTATCATGTTTACAACGGTAACATAAATAGTGCATTCCAATATAACTTGATGGTGACACCTTAACTAAAAATTCGGATATTTGATCCACGAACCACTAGTTTTATGGGGTAAAACATTTATTTTTACAATTAAATGGAGTCCAATTGAACAATTTATAATGTGTGTGGGACATTATAAACTAGAGAATTGTGACTCAAAAAAATTTAACTATCACGTATAAACACGTTGTATTCAAAAATTTCAAATAATGACATACTTATTGTTATATTAATTCTAATTATAAACAATAAATTCAAGAACCTTTATAACATGGTTAGGGAAATGTATAAAACTAAACAAATATACACATATATATTATTCATATATTGCTGTAATTTATAAAAAATTATTTACATTAAATTAAGATGTAGTTCTTATATTTATAGTGGTTTATACACGAATAAAATTTGGAATGCTGACCTGTATGAACAAATTATTAAATGAACAACAAGACTAAATCAAGTCATTTTGGGAATGTTTCATAAGATATAAACTCGTTAATGTTCCGAATAAAACTCATGAAACTAAATACTACTAAATTACCCTTACATGGAATGATAATTGAAATTTATATATTGTTGACTATATCAATATGGAATAGATTCCCTTCTAAATGAGGATAGGTGGATATGTTGGGACTCCCATTGTTTTCCATAACAATTCAATTTTCATGATTATTTAAACCATTAGGGTATGATTATCATAATGAATGATTTTTAAACATTATATAGAATCTTATATGGTGTTACATATACACAAGTTATTGAATGGTAATGAATTTATTTTTCATCTAGAGAGTATTGTTGATGATTCCCATACGTATCTATTAATCTTTTTAGAGTATTTTTAGTTATTAGGATCGTAATCCTATTAACCTTATCAATGTTACATAGGTAATGGGTTGATGATTGATTCTATATTATGGGGACAAACATATTGACACAACTACCTTGGAGTTAAATTATATTTATAAATTCAGGAAATCAATTTTTAATAAAGAGTTGTCATTTTTCTGTTGTTTGATTCGTGTAGAGCACTTAGTATGTATTATTAAACATATGAAAGGTGGATATTCATGTTTTGTGTCTCTTGATTTATAGAAAGTCATCATATTTTAATGCATGTGTCTAGTAGGCAAAACATGCCTTGTAAATGGTTATATGAATTGTGGGTTATGTGACCTCTCAACATCTAAAGTCATTGTGAGTAATATTTCATGTTTTAAATGTGAATTTTAAATTAAAATAATTTTATATAGTTGTAGCATGTTATGTTACACATGGTCCAAGTTTATTTAGGAAGAGATCCATTAAGCCAATTATTGATGATAAAAAAGGTTGTGTAATTTATTAAATGTATGGTTCGATTTATCTCTTGAGTATGAGGACCATGGTGAGAATTATTATTTGGATTGAACTTTCCTTGACCAATCATATGAACAATATATTTAACACTATTTTGGGGATAACATTATCAAAAGATATGGGTTTGATGAAACTAATAAATAGTTTTATTTTTAGAGTTAATATTTTATGCTGATGAAATGTGTGAGAATGATTCAAGATGAATGTTATGTGTTTTTTTAAGAGAGACCCTGGGGAGAATTAATATATGTCATTGGTTACTCTCTTATCCTATTATTTATTTCTAGAATCTCATTTCTGACATCTAGGTGTCATGTCTGGTGGTGAGGGAGTATTTTCCAATGGCTGACTTCCCAATTAAGTGAAAATTTTCATTAGACATTAACAACGTGGGTAGAATCAAAGTAGTTATAAAAGTGACTCATTCTATGTGTAGTTAATGTGATAGTATATAAATTTTGTGAATTATTAGAAATACTTATAGAAGCTGTGAGTCTAATAAAATCATGATATCTACTCTTTGTGATGATTCTAGATATTAAAAAATTAGAATGAGATAAAACCAAGAATGGAAAATGGATTCATGCACATGATGAATTTACATTCTTGTAGATTTATGTGTTGGGATAGCACATGCGTTTGAAAGGATGCATATCAGTGATGTGATTGGATTAGTACCCAATCTTTGAAAAATTAAAAATTTTGTTATGAGACATTAGATGTCATGTAAATAGTCACGATTTCATTTGTATTTAATGTGAAATGATCAGTTTTTTATCTTAATATTCTTGTTCTTATATTGGACGTATCATAAATAGGGAAGTCTGTAAGAGACTAAATAATAATTTTTATATACGATGAATGTTTTAATAATGGTTGAACCATAGTTGGGCCTTTCGACCCATCATCAGGAGACTTGTTTGTAGTGGTTAATGTAGAAAATGCATGGACTGTATTTAGTAAGAATGGAATTATCATGTAGTAAATATTCTTTGAAGGTAATCATTGATAATTTCATGATACAATAGTGGATCATTAATTAAAATCTATCCAATATTTATTTCATATCTAGTATGCTATAAAATTAGTAATTATATTCAGTGAAAGTCAAATGACCATATTTTTTGATATTTTGATTCATCTGGGAGATGGGATGTTTGATCTGGATGGCAATCATTATATTTTTTTGGATGGTTTTTGTCCTCAAATATTTTAATTGTGAATTTTTTGACCATGATATGTCATCAGAAGACAACTAAATATTTAAATGAGAATTCTCAAAATGAAATTAGTGGACCAAGGAACATGAATATGATATTTGGTTTTGAAATGTGTTATTTGTTAAAAATGGTGATTTTCATGAATCATCAGCCACATGTGGATGATCATGTGTTCATGGGGGTAGTATAAATTGTTATATTGCAATCCACATTGAGTATGCCATTTTAGTGGAGAGTGACATCATTATATTTGGTAGGATCTTTTCAAGGAAGTGACATATTGACTAATTAGTCATGGCCGATTTGGAGTGGACAATTTCAATATTATAAATAAAACGGATGTATTTCCATATGTTTTATTAGATTTAAAGGGTTATGACTCATTCTAGAAACATAATTATATCACAATGGGTGTGTTTCAATTGAAAATTATAATGGTGGGAATGTTGTGAATCAGAACTGACCATGGAAAGATGCAGCCTAAAATGGGGAGTGGCATATGCTGGATGAGGAAATAGATGATGCCATGATATTTTCTCATGAAAGATGTGATTCTCTATGTGATTTATTTATGCTTTAGTATTGAATATTATGATTGTAATGTGTTTTGTTTTCTCACATAATATGTGTTTAAAGTATCCCTTATAGGTGTGTTAGGCATATAAGGATTCAATCCATCAATTTGAGCATGAATTCATGACCCTAGTATATCGGGTGATATTTTAAATTTTTTCCTTAAGAATACACATCTAAAATATGATCTATGGTTTTTATAATATATATTTCCATGTATTGGACTAGGTATAAAATTTCAATATGGGTCAGAACATTTAATTTGTCGGTTTGGTCAAATCAATAAATGATACTCAGAATGTAAAAGATGTTACATAGAAACCATAAATGGGTTGTTTTTATAAAATGTCTATGTGAATAGATGTGTATAATTGTTTTTGATGATTTTTAAGTGTGACGAGAACCAAAAAATACATTTTTTGAGAAACAAACAGAGGGACAAGGTTGAAAAACAATTAGTGAAAATCGTGCATCCCAAACTATGATAGCAATTCTCTATAGAGGCAGAATTTTTTTAAATTATGTGACCCCCACGAAGAAATTGTGAAGTGCAGTAAAGTTTCAAAGAGGTTTTCTCATGTTTTTTCAAATTATTCATTTGATTCCACATGGTTGTGTAGGTGGCTACCACATTGTTCTATTTAATGACATAGTTGGTTCATTATTAGCCTAATCATGTATTCCATTTAAGGGAGAAAATTTTTTGTTCACCCTCCATCCATAATTATGTTTACCTATATATTTCTATCACATTCACCAATTTGGACCCCCTTGTGGATACTCACCTTTTTATATTCTAACTTTTGGTGTATCTACGTCAATTGAGATTTGGATAAAAAACCATTCGGTGGATTAGAAGCCTCTCGGTATCTCTAAGACACTTTTGACCCCCTTGATCCTTTATTTATCTGTATTAGATATTACATCCATACATTGTAATTTTTCCTCTTTTTAGGTGGGTGATGGTTTTTTTATTTCTGTTAATTTGGACTAACTCAGTGTCTCATATTATATATATATGATTCCTAATTATAAGATAGGTTTTCAATATTCGTTTACTGTATTTTCACATCGCATATATTATATTATATTTTTCATGCACTGTAGGATTTCTATAAATTATTTCTGAAAAAATGAATTATATTAAATTATGTTACCATGATTGTGATGGTCATTAGAAATATTGGAATACATGGTTATTGATGACTCTATACCTAAAGTAGTCCATGTATAGAGTATGAATATAAGATATTAAAAATTGTTTTTTTCATAGGACTATAATTGTTTGTAAACCATTTTAATTAACTATTATGGTGTGTTTAATCATATATAATGGATAAATTATTCAATTGAATAGGATTTAGTCTTATGTAAATTATGATTTTCTTTATAATAGAGTAACATTTGAGTTACACATTCTTAGTTAATTCAAAATGGGTGAGTTCTTAGTGATAATTGTTCTTGTCATATCTTTCATTTCAACCATGTATTGATATTTTAAATGAAATGATTTAACCTTCTTGTTGACTTAGTAATGAATTAGTGTTCATTTTTTCAGATATTTTATATTACGGAATGTATTATTCTTTTAGTAATTTATAATTAATAAATATTTACTATGTGTTGAGAAATTTTTGGTTCCTATTTACGTAACTCTTAGGATATGTGATCCTATTGGATGTGGGATTTACATGTATTAGATTATCATATAGGGACCTCATTCAGGGTTGTGAGACATGGTTATTCAGGTTATTTTGGTCACGGAATTTGGACATTATGATTCATGATACATGGGTTACTGGGAATTACATTCCACGCCCCCTTGATTAGGATGTTGGACTTTACCCGTCATGTTTTTTTTGATACTCCACATGGAATTATATATTCTAAATGATACTCAGTATGGAGTCCAATATAACTTTTGATATTCATTATGGGGTCCTAAATTATTCATCATACTCAGGCATGATGTCCCTTATCACTCAATGAGACTCGTCTGATTATTCTTGGATGCATGAGTAATGACTAGATTACATGATAGAACTAAATATCTCTATATATATATATATGGATTTTTTTATAATTAAAAATTTATATAATGTATATATATACAAATGGTTCTATTTTATCAGAGGAAACCCTTCTTGGGAAAAATAAGGAACCATCGACCTTGTGTCCTTAAGGAACCAAATCCCAACATGATTACCTTTAATTATTTCATTACACTACTCTGGCTCTTTTACCTTACTATATAGTTTTTTCTATTAATGGATTGCATTGATCCTGTTGTATTTGGAATACTATATTTATCTCACATACTATCTTGGACATTATTTGGTATCTAAACATATTATCTCTTGAATATAGGTTAAGGCAATAGACTATGCTCTGTGCTATGTTTAATTTATATGTAACGAATGGACATTGTTACTTGGGAGTAGTCTATGTAATTTCAAAGGATCTTCCTAATGTATTTGGAGTCTAAATTTATTTATTCTATTTTCATAGTATATATTTATCTTGTTATACCTACTATTTATCAATCAATTTTACATTGTATCATGTTCATGAATTGTAATATATTCATATATATTACATAATTTTCTTTGGTATTAATAAATTAATTGATATCCAATACTTATTACACATATAGATGGTATATTATCCCCACAATATAAAAAATATAATCTTGCTACTTGTTAGTATCCTTTGGAATATAGGGAGGGCATCTTGGGGTCATGTGACCAACCGGCTTAGGGAACCATTTTAGTGGCTCCTGGGTTAGGAAATTAATAATAATATGAGATATGATTTTAAAAATAAACCACATTACAAGAATCTTCCATAATACTTTCAAACTATTAATAATGAATAAGAAATAATGTGTCCAATTTATCCCCAATTATAAATTTAATTATTTTAACAACTAACATGATAAAATCATATTCATAATTAAAACACCTCAAAATAAAATGTGTAAAATTTAATATGGAATTCATCATCATGATTACCTTTGAAACTATAGACAACTAAAATTTGTTATGTTTTGGGGGATTATTTAGAAGTAATACACATTCATATACCCTTAAATTGAAGTCATATTCCTTGATTATTTTCCATTCTGCAAGAAGTCACACTCCCACAATGTATTATGATATTAAAAACATACACTAATTATTTGAGTCAAGAAATTATCTTTGGAGTCATTACAAAAAATAGTCTTACAAACATGAATACTATAATTTATACCTTATTGAAGTAATAAATATATTAATATTACAAAAATAGTATTATGCTTAGACTATTTACAATAATAACATAATCTTCCTGACAACATCATTAATTTTTTTAATTCTATTAATTATGAAACCATTTTTCATCTTTATTATTTCTTGAAAAAAATTCATTATGATACTCAAAATATTAAGATCAGAAAAATATCTTCTCCTAAAATGTATTAATATTAGAATATATTATTTACCTATATCTTACATACCATTACATATAAGAATTATTACATTTACATTGTTCATCACCATCCTTAGACTATTCTCAAATATGGAAAATTTAAAATCTATAATGATTATTTATATGTAAATGATTCACCTAAATTGATATATTATTCAAAAGAAACAATTTTATATGATGTAGTTATTTTTGTATATTAATATTCTTCGACATATTGAAAACATGTATATAGACCATCGATACATAGAATCTTATTCGGGTATATAGATTCATCTATATTAAATTTCTCATATTTAGATATTTTTTAATGTGGAGAGCATATGTAAAATTACATATGTGCTTGTGTACTTCTTCAACAAGATACAATATTTTATTTTATCCATGCTTAAACCATCATTATTGTTCTAAAAAATATCCGAAAACATATTTCATATTTGAATAATAGGAATGAAATCATATTACATCATCGTATTCATGATATATTCATCCTATTATATATATATATAAATATATATATATATATATTTATATATATGTGTGCATGTGTGTGTGTTGATAATAAAGTAAACCATCATTTAAATTATGACATCATATTCACAAGTGTCATATAAAACCCATCAAAAACTAAAAACCCCTTCACATTGATATTGACCATTTTAGGGGGTTGATCTGGGTGGTTAATAAATTTTTTCATCTTCTAGAGGTGTTTTTATGGCTTTTTTATACATAAAATTAAGGTGTTTTAAAAGATCAAAAACCTCTATGTCATTTGATTTCACCTATTATAGTTCCTTGGGAGGGTGATATGGATCCCCTCGACTGATTAAAATGGTTTTCAGGTATTTCATCGACTATAAATATTTATTTGTGGGTCGTAATATTTTTATAGCATGGAGTTATTTAGTTATTAGTTAACTAGGATTCAAGTATGTATGTATAGATAATTATGAAATGGGTAAATAGGGATGTGAATTATATTTAAATTATTATTTCTAGATTATTTGGAAATTTTATAGATCTGTATATGATGAGGGAGCTTGTATTTTTTTTTTCAATTTATGGTGTTTACATGTTTTTATTTTGAATGGGATACTAAATCATATATCATGAGAGGTATACTATACTGGAAATATAATTTTTTTGTGGATATAGTAATTCATATTCACCATGAATTCCTATGTTTATCTTTTGAGTGGAATGAAACCCATATACATGTTATATGGTTTTAAATCATATGTGATATACAATTATATTGAAGATGGATTATTTGAAATTCATTAGAAGCATTCCTTCAATAATAAATGATGGGGGAGAAATGGATGGGGCCTTTTGGAGTTTCCGTAAGGTTTTTGTATTGTTATTGGTGAATAATGTTTAATATGTTGTTTATTATATGATATCATGTTTAGAAATGGTAAAAATAACCAATGGGATATTCCTTGGTTAAACTACCAAGGGAGTGATCAGTTTATAAATTTTGAAGACACTAAAAAACTAGTGTGTGAGGTGATTTAGATATTTGTTAGAATATATTGAATTCATTAAATAAACCCACACCCAACCCATAAAGACACACATTATTATGTAATCTTGTCGTATTTTAGTGATGATTTGGATAATTTATATGAGAATAATTATATTAGAGAGTAGGAATGAATGAAAATCATGTAGGATGTTTAGGAAAATGATTTTAGGGATCTCAAAGGAATGTTAAATCAAATTATAATTTAAAATTGTATTTTTTCAACAAGGGGGAGTTGATGAGAATTTGGGTGCCTCGTTGTTTTAATTTATTAGAGTCAAATCCAAAACTAGGTTATTATGTATGGATGATTTCTATGATATCTTAGTTTCTAATACTAGGGAATTTTATTTTAGTTTTGGAATGGTCATGTAATGTAATGTGGATATATGGGAAGTGATCATCTTTAGATTATTAACTGTATACAAATTTTTTTGTTTAGTCAGTGATATGGAAAATAATATAGTGTAAAGTACATCATGTGTTCCTATATGTATATATGTTTAGTGAGATCATGTTCATTTTGAAGTGATATAATTATTTTCATTATGTTAAAAGATAGTAGAATAATTATTCATGTCTTGTTATAGGGGTGTACAATATTTGGGTATTAAACAATCTCTGTTGGTATAGTCACCATTGTAAGCAGCTAATGAATAGTAGGGTATAGGGAATAATTTTAGAGGTTATTTTTTCATTATGTCACTCAAGGCAGGGAATCATCTTTGGGAATATAGTTTTGTATGGAGAATGGATAGTTGACATATATTAATTTTGATAATTAAAATTTTGAAAAATTAATTATATAATAAACAGGCCATGATTTAAGGAATTTTTTTAGTTTTGTAATTTTGAAAAGTGTTTATTGAATATTTTATATTAGAGTGTAAATTTTTTGTAATTTTTAATTCACCTAGAATTTGTGATTTAGTGGTTTTATCATTCTCCTGTTAGAATCATGAATGAGATGTGTCTTCATGTTCTAATTAGGGAATCATTAATTGAGAAATTGCTTGAAATTCATCTCAAGGATCAGTAGCTCTATAGAGGGGATTATTTTATAACCCCAATAATATTGGGTTTTAATTTTTATTGGAAAATTAAATTTCCATGGTTATATATTAGTTATTGTTTTCAATTTCTATTTTGGATTTGGAATAAAACATGGTTATTTTATTAACGTATTAGTGGTTTTCAGGTTCTAAATGATGAAGAAGATTGGTTTGAGTTGGGTCTGCTACTAAAACAAATTGCAAAACATCAGTAAGTAATTTAGGTTGACTAATTGCATACCATGTCATAACACCTATCATTAAAACCCATTGTATTCTAATAATCAAGCTCCTGGTACTAGACCATGTGGTTGGTGGGATACAAGTCACCCCACACTGGTGGGTATGGTAGCTAGTTGGGCATAGGGGGAATCACTTATTGGGATACAAAGCATCATTTCATGGTATTAACAATGTGTTAATATAATTACCACTCAAGAGAGTTCATTTTGGTATCCACAATCCTCTTGTTTTTCTACCTTTTCCAACTTTGTTTTTCTTTTTCTACCATGGTAAATCAATAGTTATCTCACAACGTTGGAAATATGAAATGTATTTTTCTACCCATATTGTCACATTTTACCCACCTAAAACTGATTATGGGGCTTACATTATCGATATTTTAATGATTCCATTTGAACATCTTGCCCCATGAAGAAAAAATAAGGTTTTTTGGTACAATGGTTAAAGAGACATTAGTAGAGGAGAATAACTTATTTCTCTACATTTAAACAATGGTAAGTCACATAGAGATTTTTCTTTGGTTTTCAACATTTTTAGATGTTCATAAAAATAATATGTTTCATTCAATTATAATTTTATCCATATGATTCTTGTAGTAATTCTATGATTTATAGATTTAGCATTTCTTGATTTGTTTGGATTTATATTTCTATTAAATTAAATTTTCTAAATTATTGCCATTTTATTGATTATGTAAATTAATAATTTTTTTTAAAAAATAATTATGGATGGTTTGTGCTATGAGATTATTTATTTGGTCATTGGTGATGGAAATAATTGGATATTACTAGATGAATATGGGTTATCGTACATAAAAGGAATGTAAATAGAAAGGAAAGGTATGTGGTTCTTTTGAGATTAGATCATATATTAAATGTATTCATACATTATGTAAACATGTCCAATGGGTTCTAATTTTGGAAATCAACATAGCGATTATAGTTTCGTAAAATTATTTCATAGGATAAGTTAGGATTTCAATGATTGGATCAATCATTCAATATATTTATTAATGATTATAGTGATGATCAATAGCTATACTACCAAGGCTAATAAGGTTTTGAAATTCATGAAATATAGTAGTGTGTCCCTATTTTAGAGTGTTGAATTTTACTATATCGAGGATGATCCATATTTTTTTGTTTGAGAATAATTTGAGTTGTCTGAACCATTGGTTGTGACTATATAAATTAAAGAGGATTTTGTATTTTAATGAAAGGGAAATTAAATAGACTATAATCTATGGAATATACTATATACGAGTGTAATTAAAATGATAGGATTCTATTTTGTTGATATATTTTTTATAAGAGGGATATTTCTCACTCTAAAGAGTGGTCTTTAGTTTTAATTTCAGTATATTTTTATTAGGGAATTTATTTGATGAGTCATAATTTTTATGTGATATAGGGGAATTGTTTCCAATGTTAGGGTAGGGGTTAACTTGTATTCAAGTATATGTAAGTGATGATATTAATTTTTCAAATATGGGATGTTTGATTACATAGATAAATACATTTAGGGTATTCATTGATGTGTTTGATAACCATATTTTTCTAGAAAATGTGGAAACATTCATGGGCATCCTATATAGTTTCATTTTTTGTCTTTTGTGACCTAGTAATTATTAGTGTGATAGTATATATTTATTTTACTATATCTATTCATTTTATATTGTCACATTGATTATGAAAATATAAGGTTATCTTACTAATTTATATTCTCAATCATTTTAGGGGTTGTTTTCATCGTGTGTATGCCTTTAAATATCTCATTCATGTCACTATTTTTATAAGAGAACATACCACAGTAGATTGATGTTTATTATTAGTGGATATTAAAAAGAGACATGACATTATATTTATTTGTTTACTTTTATGTCTGTTTATAATTATCGATATAGAATAAGTTTTTGAATTACGTATGTATATTTTAATAGTATGTATACAATCATTATAATATTCTATTATTGTTTATTATTTCATGTTACCTTTTAGATGTAATTCCTAATTTTTACTCTAATATTTTATTATTCTACTAAAAATATATTTAAATTATATGTGATTATACTATGAGTATAGTAATTTTACTATTGTTTACCAAAATATCTCCACTGATGGATACTAATGAAATATATATTGAGGCAACCTTATTATTATGTAGAAAAACTATTTCTATCTAGTAACCTGTTATCCTGGATATTGTGTTACATATATTTTTTATCCACCTATAACAATTTAAATTTCTCTTTATATAGTAGACTGTTGTATGGAAACTAGAATATAGAAGTTTAATATTCATTAATATAATATGAAACTCAAATATGTTCTATATATTTGATGAAATTCTTACACATATTTTTTTTTTCTTTTATGTATTTTATGATATTTATGAATACTTTAGAATATTTATAACTTCAAACAAGAATCATATAATAGGTTCCAAATAATAATATATTTATTCCTAACATAAAAATTCATCAAATAAATTGTATCTATTCATAAGAGGAACCTAATAACAGCTTTATTTAAAACTAAATCTATCAATTGTGTAGAATTATTGAGAAATAATTTTCAATAATTTACTATGCTAGTGAAATTATTAGATCAAAATCATATTCCCACAGAGATAGTTAATAGATGATATTTTTTGAATATCATATTTCATTTGAAGACATTAAAATTATAATGAATTATTTGAGGATGAAAGAATAGAATCATGACCAATCTATCAACATCAAAAGCGATGAGGTATAGTGGTTAATTGAGGAATTTATATAATACTATCTACATAATCATGATATATTTTTTGTTAGAAATATTTTATTTGATGTTTTTAGGGGACCAAATTTCCTATAAAAGGGTAAGTGTGTATATTATTGGTATAATTACATGAATATATATAATAGATTTGTCTTCATTAAACTAATTTATATTCCCAAATAATCTCACCTATGTTATGAAATCTATGGAATAAAAACACTATGTTGCAGTTAAATCCAATATTCGTTAAAATAATTCATCCAATAGTACGTATTTTATTTTAATAGTGTTTCTAGAACTGAAAAACACTGTCTTTAATTTTTACTGGTTTGAATAGATAAATTTTATGATATAATCATAATTTTACTCATTATTAAACTGATTTTAACATTTTTAATATATTTTATCTGTCACCAGATCATTTTCCAAATGATAGGAATAAGTTAGGTAATAAAATACTTTCTGGTTGTGGACACAAGATGATGCTATTGTGTAGTAAATCATAAATAGTGATTTTGTGAGGATTTTAATAATATGGATTATATTCATGTATACATTTGATAAATGGAATACCGAAATTAAATTGTTTAGACCGCATCATGGTATATTATTTCGTGTAATATCGCACAGTTGGAAACAATCTATCATTTTGTCTATTCGTTGGTATAAAAATCTTATAATTCAAATTAGTTTTTTAATTGAATCATCATGATACTATTATTGTAGGAGTTTAATCATACATCTGTTCTCATTTAAACCGTAATTTTTTTTGATCAAAACCATTAAATTTAATATTACAAGAGTTGTGTCATTGGGATCATTTTTAATATTCTATAAATATGGTCTATTTTCTCCCATCTAATAAGGTTTATTGGATGAATATAATAAATTATTTTATTATTTGATGTGGATTTGATTATTCCACCATGTTGATACACAATGAAACTCTTTATATGATTTTTTTAATGAGAACATGTTTTTCTTCTACATGTAAAATGGATTCTCAACCATCGTATCACAAGGGTGATCAATCCCATGTGTGAATTGATTTGAATGATCCATTAATACCTCAATAGTGAAGATTCATTTTTAATCTTATAAATGATGTTGATCAATTTATTTGGAAGATATATCACAATATTGAAACTTTTGTGTGATGTATTCTATTTTTTATTTATTTATGTTTATTATTAATTTATAGATATATTTTTAGAATATTGGTGTCTTTTAGATCATCTTACCTGGTATTTAAGAAGTTATAAATCCCTTAAAAATATATAATGGTTCAAAATTTGACCTATCAAGGTTTTTATGATCAATGGTTGAAAAATAAAACCTTGAAGCCTTATTTCCTAGAAATCCTAATTTATTTTTATGAAATAAATCAAGTTACTTCATGAAATTCTATGATTTTTTTAAACCTGGGAGATACTCAAAGGTTACAAGGTACCTCTTAGACACATGTCAATAAGTACGCCTTCCCATATTCATGAGGATGCTGACTATTATTGATTGAATAGGTTATTTCTATACGGGGACTATGCCCTTATTTTAAAGGGGAGCACATCAATTAAAATATAATAATTAGACATATATATAACAACAGAAGATGCGTAATAATAGATAAGAACAATGGGATGAAAAATTGTTCATAAACAAACAACAATAATAATAAACTCCAAATACGAATTTCATCATATAAAAATACCGATTTTTTGATTCCATGTGAATAAATAATATGAAACAATATATACATGATAATTGGAAATCACTACAATACATAATATATAAATTACCAAAAAATCCCAAAAAATCATATCATTCTGATAACCGTCCTGATTATCTTCTACCATGATCCATTACAATGAATGAAATATATTCAAAGGTCCAAGGTATAATTATTCTACGTGTCCACACTTGAGATCATATAATCATCATGGGTATCAACATCCCCTAAGATATGTATTGAGATAAATCATTGTAAGCTACCACTGATGGAGTTTATTAATATCCAGTCTATTAATATAAATTGATTGGTTTGATAGATATACAAAACTACTGTATTTTGAAATTAATAAATCTTACATACTTCAACATCATCTAATAATGTATTTCAACATGAGATCATTCAGATATTTTATTTATTTTATGATTATATAGATAAAAAATCTGAATGTGTCAAAAACAATGATATAGATCATAAACATAATAATGTGGATCAAAGGCGTATAATATGTAAAATTTATCATAGGGGTCTGACATATCATTGGAAAAACTCATGAAGTCTTCAAATAATTGTTTTGATTATAATAAAATAGAATTTCCAAAGGTATTCCACTACAAATGATTCTAAACGAGTTAAATGATATTGTGCATTGTAATAATGGGATAAGCATGACTGAGCCCAAAGGGGGGAATCTATTTTTCCATCTGTCTAAAGACATCAATTTATATCCATGGAATATATTTTGAGCATTCTTATTATACGGACCGGACCCCAGTTTCCCATAGCCAGTGCCTTGTTTGATTACATGGGTATATAAACAAAGAATAAACATCTCAAAGGAATGATCAATTTAGTATTCTAAATTAAACTAGATACATACATGGAACCCATTTTACATTTTGAAATGAAACAAAATATGATACATAACAAATGCTAATAAACTGCATCCTTGGAAATTCAATAAATGATTTCTTATTCTTAAAATGGGGAATGAAAAAATAATGAACAGGGTGTGATCAAATGCTTACTAAGGGTAAGTAATACCACAGAAGATATCATAACATAAACAGTAGGCATGATGAATACAAAAAACAAGCTCCTTTAACAAATATATAAACACATTAGGGTAAGAATAAGAGCTGAGTAAGTAATGCCATGATAAAACATAATCATGGGTTTTCTACTTGTCGATTAACCACATGAACCATAAATTAAATTTTCATAATGAGGGAATGCATAATCTGGGGAAACATAACCATACCGTCAAGGCCTTATTCCAATACCATAAATAATCATTTTATAAAGGCCTTGTTCCAAGACCGTAGTTTGTCTCATGAGACCTACCGATGCACCGAGGGGCTATAGCGGGCCCCACCAGACACTTACTATGTCCAATTAATTCCTCACATGAAAGGGGTGAACATAATTAACATATGAATTATTTTTGAAACTAATAAATTAAATGAAAATAACACTCCCCAATCAACAAATATAAACAGTAACCATTCAAAATCATATTGTGAATGATATCAAAATAGAACATCCATAGCCAGAATAACTAGAAAACAATCAACAACATATTGTATATGAAATTTTAAAAGATAAATGATAACTAAGTTCAAAACTCAACAAAAGATATTTCCATAGGAAATTTTATTTATAAATGAGACTATTGATAAATTCTGGAGGAAATAATCCTTAATCATTCCAAAGTGTCCCATACCACCTTGAAACCTTCAAATCATAATCCCATAGAATATCATGAGAAAAAGGTGACTCTTGATATGATATTACAAAGGAAATTACATAACCAACATAAAATAAATAAGTGGTGAACATGGAATATATATCATAAAATATAATGAGAGATGAGAAAAATCCTTTTTTCTTTGGAAAGAATATTCATTTTGGAAAATCATTAATATTTTCCAGGAAATCATTTTTTAAACATAAATATCCAATAAAATAAAATATTATGACACTGAAATAATATTTTATTTCTAAATTATGTCCCAAATATTTGTAATCATGTAAAAAGAGTTCATAAGATTCATCATAAATAAATCATTATAGGGCATTTTAAGGAATGTATTAAAGAGATTATTATTCTAGAAAGGAAGATTTGTTTTCTTAAATCTAGTAACAATCCAATATTATTTTTCCTAATAAAATTATTGTTTTTATAAAATTAATGGGGGATTAAAAAAGATTTTTTATTAAACATGAAAACGTGTATGAATTTCAAAATATCCCTTGAATCGAGTTTGTATTTCGGAAACAATTTTGAATGTTCACATTAAAACATGTAACTATCCATAAAATAAGGAATGATCCACATTTTTAAACATATATATAACACTCAAACATAATTTACAAGTATTACATAATAATAAGAAATAGTTTCATGGAGGTAATTAGCAATAAACGTAACCCGAATTAAAATGGTGGTTCAGGTGGGAAAACCCTCACCACATTGTAATCAATTGATTCGTATGCCCCAAAATTAATAATATTAAAATAATTGATTTAATACCATGAAAATAAATATGTTCATGTTATTTTACATCAATTGGAATTATACATACAACATAAACTTGTATTCGTAGGGAATAATGGAAACCACAAAAAAATCGATGTGAGAAAAAAAATCCCTTTCCTTAAGTCCAAATGTGTTCCATCGTTGAACATAAGGTCAGGGAATATTAAATTATACTTATGAATAACTTATTTAATAACCTATTAAACATTTATTGAGGTTATTATACTTATTTTTAGTTCATGTAGGCCCATCTTGATAAGAAACTATTTAGAATTTTTCCATTCCGCAGTGTTTGTTTTCTTTATTTTCATAATCGGTTCACTTGTTCTTAAGTGATGGAGTTCAAGTGGAATGGATGAAAATATATAGAATTGAAATATCATATTATTAATAATCATATATAATATTTATTATATATATATATATAATTTGGTTACATGGCATGAAGATGAATTATTATATTGAACATTAAGGATAACTGTTTCAGTTAATTTGTGGGTTTTGATTACAAGAGAATCATTTTTCATTATAACTTAATTCCATTTGTATGAAGGAATTAAATAACCTCAAAAAGGGTATATCACATATATAATAATCTGGTTAAACCATAACAATAATGTTTTCATATCCATAATAGAGAATGATAATATAAATCGATATCCCATCGTCCTTGAATGTGGTAAATTGACACATCTCGGAGAGTGTTCATGCTACATGTATAAAGGAAGGTATAAGGAAGAGATGATGATAACTTATTCCACTATCACAACAAAATTCCCGTAATTTTAATTTACTAGAGTAATCAAAATATTTGTTTAAGGAGATGTAAAAATAGAAAAAGCAGAAAAATGAACTTGAAAGGAAAGGCAAATAATTGAAAAGTGGAATTTACCTCTTGAACCAAACTTCTTTGAGATACTCATTAAGGAATAGGTTTTGTACTTTTATGAGACCAATGATTTATGGACGTGGCGGAGGAGGTTGGGTGGATATTTGGACATATTTTGGACAAGGAAACAGGCTTGAGAGGAGTGAAGAGAAGAGGGAGTGAGGAGGTGTTTATAGTGGACGAGACATGGGATTTCTCAATTTTGTATTTAGTAATTTAATATTTCTCAACAAGACAAGGAATAGTGAGTCTTACATGACCAAGAATATTAATTTTATCTTGTGAAACCAAACCAATTGGGCTTACATCAATAGAACATCATACATGACTCAATGATTAGTGTATTTAGATTATTTTGTAAATTATGGTATTTCAATATTCCTAAAAATTCAAGTATTTCAAAAAAATACCAAAAAGTCACCCCAACCATTTTTCTAGGAATAGAATCCAAAAATTATGTCCATTTTTCAAAAATAATTTTCTATATATGATTAATTAACTATTGAATTAAAATCATAATTTATTCTAAAAACAATTTTAAATCATTTATTTACTTATTCTAAAACATTGGTATATCATACCCCAACTATGAATATTATTTATATACTATCATAGGTAAGATTACTATTCATTATGTTATATATCACTATTCATAAGATTATGTTACTATTTATAAGGGTAGGTTACTATTCATAAAAAATATGTTTTTCTTACCGGAATCCTATTAGCTTACACATCACAATTGTATATGTCAGATTTTCGAAATTCACATCACTGATGTGACAAATATATGTTTAAATTTTCTAGGATATAACAAGTTTATTTTTTAGAGACTTATAGATCCATTCATTGTAAAATAAATCTCTTTGGAAATTCTTAGGGTGTTACATTATCCCCTCCTAACCAAAATTTTGTCTTAAAAATTTGAAATTGTACACCGAAAGTTATAGGTTGATATTTGAAAATTCCCTTATGAAAACCCACATATGAAATATGGTTAATTAAATATCTTCCTAAAAAAGTTAATGGAGATTACATGGTCACCACAAAAATTATGATTTCGAATGAGGTGACATTAGTTGGAAAAAAAAATTGGACAATGAAGAAAAATATAACTATGAAGTCTTGATGGAACATGATAGAGGACATGTTCAGATTAATGTTGATTACTACACAACTATAAATTAAAAAAAAATTAATTGATATTATCAATGACTATGATATTATAAAAATGTTATATTTAACACTAGTTTCCTTGAGTCGAGGAATTATTCCACTCTATAAGAGTATAAATATAAATTTCTACTTATATACTCATCCATTTATTTTAGTTTTACTATCAATACCTCATCATATAGCATGGGTTACACCATATGGTGATGCAATACATTAACTACTAAAATATCATACATAGATCAAATTAAACTATTTTCTAAATGGTCAAAAAAATTCCAAAATATAATGATTCAACACATTATAATGAAGTCCTCTATATTTACAAGATGAAATTATCATTAACCCTTAATCAACAAGAAGTATCTCTAAAAATCAAATTCCAAACATGTGAATAACTTCATCATGTATCCTCTTGAAATATCATAATAAGATGAATTACCATAGAACCCATACTTGGAACATGCATTCTTCCATATTCCATATGTAAGATACATTTTATTGGATATATTCATTAAATTCAAATGTGTTTTAAACCTCATTAATGATAGCATAGACCACTTCTCGACAAGTCAATAATTAGTTCCCAATTATTCAAAACATATCTGAATCAATAATTTTTTCATCATTATCTCAACATCAGATATAAATTAAGGAGTTTCATTCCCTCAGTCATGTTTTTTGTTCTTAAAAAGTTTATCTTTCCATTGAATCACTTTTCCTTTGTTCCATTCACCATATGACATCATGTATTTAATGAAAGAGTACTATAGTACAATCCTTATATTTCTCATTTTCATACAACCAATACATTACTATAAAAAAATACAAATTGCATGATCCTAGACTAAACATATTAATCATTTGACATCATCTGTGGTAGCATCACAACTTGTTCATTATCCCAAAACATTGTTTGGGGTATATTCCTTTGACGATTGGGAAATTGATTTACATTGTCTCACATCTCCTCGCAATTGAAGCATTGTACATTGGATACCATTTTCTTACCCATGCAATCATGAACTTGGTGTCCTTTTTATCTACACTTCTATCAAACACCCATTCCCTTCAAGAATTTACCATGGTGATTTTTTCCACAGTTATATCATATGGGAGAGCACTTCATTATGTTTTTACCTTTATCCACATATCCCTCTTCCAAAATCTTATTCTTTTTCTTCCCTTCATATCCATATGACTTAGATATGTCTTTGAATACCTTGTTAACACATGATATTATTTCATCATACGATGAGGATACATGGGAGACAGTCTTCCTTTGAAAATATTGCTTAAGACCATTAGTCATATGACCCTTCTTACACTTCACATCCTATGAATTAGTGAAGTTCTCATTCTATATTATATGTGCCATATCTAATAAATTCCATTTTATATATTAGCTCATAAAATTATGAACTCTCTATAACTCTAAACATGGTATAACACAACACATAAATTTATCCATCGAAAATCCTAGAACCATATACTTTTGTTAATTTTGGGAAACAAATCCCCCATAGTGGTGGGTAACTATAATTTGAATTATCCTAACCATATCCCCAAGGAGTGTCAATCCAAGAGTGAAACAAGGCCTGTTTTCATGTACCAGGATACCTCATGTCATTCCCAAAACTCCATGTTGGAGTATTCACTCATAGGTGTATCCATGCCAAAGCCACCTCTACATGTTTTTATCTATATAAGGATGTATTTGTTAGAAATATCCACATAATATATTATGTAACAAAATTCTAGGATGTTCTTGTTTTTTAATCCTCAAAGACCATCTTAGTGCTTTGTTCCCTAACCTACATTTTCTAAATATAGTTCCCAAGGTTTCTTTTAAACTTCTTCTAATACCAACTATAAGGAACCAACCCCAGATGCCTAGAGTCGATGCCTTATTTGATTATATTGGAATATAAAAAAGGAATACGCATCCCAAAGGACTGATTGGTTTAGTAGTCTTGAAGAAACTAGATACTTTCATGGAACCCATTTTACATTTTGAAATGAAACAAAATATGATACGTAACAAAAGCTAATAAACTGCATCCTTTAAAACCCAATAAATAATCTCTTCTTCTTAATCAGGGGAAGGAAAAAAAGATAGGGGGAGATAAAATGATCAAAAAGGTTATGTAATATAACGAAATATATCATAACATAATCATTAGGCATGTTTAATACATAAAAACATGCGCCATTAAGAAAAACATGAACACATTAGGGCAGGAATAAGAGCTGAGTAAGTAATGACATAACAAAATAAAATCATGGGTATTCAACAAGTCAAATAACCACATGAATCATAATTCTATTTTTATAATGAGGGAATGCCTAATACGGGATAACATAACCATACCAATAAGGCCTCATGCCACAACAATAAATAATCATTTTTTCAAGGCCTTGTGCCAAGACCGTAGTTTGCCTCATAAGACCTACCGATGCACCGAGGGACTATATTGGGGCCCAACCGACACTTACTATGTCCAATGAATTCTTCATATCAATGGGGTGATCAGAATCAACATATAAATTCATATTGAAACTAATATATGAAAAGTAAATAACATTCCCCAATCATTGAACATAAACAATAACCATTCAGAATAATATGGTGAATGATATCAAAATAGAACATCCATAGTCAGAATAAATATAAAACCATTGAAAACATATTGTAGATGTTATATTAATAGATAACCCTCTAATAAGTATAACATACAACAATGTATGTTGACATAGATGAATATATTTATAAATGTGATAGTTGACAAATTCTTGGGGAAATAATCCTTAAGCATTCCAATGTGTCCCATACCACCTAGAAACATTCAAATCATAATACCTTAGAATATCATGATAAAAATAAAACTCTTGATATGATATACCATAGGGTAGAACATACACCATCAGAAATAAATAAGTGGTGAACATGGCATATATCACATTAAAGATAATGAGAGATTAAAAAATTATTTATACAATTGAAAGAAGATTCCATTGGAAAAATCATTTATATTTACCATGAAATCATATTTTAATCATTAATATCACATAAAATAAAATACTAGGACAATGAAATTAGATTTTATTCATAAATTTTGTCCCACTGAATTAAAATTTTGTAAATAGAGTTCATAAGAATTTTTATAAATAAAAAATTTTAGAGTATTTTAATGAATGTATTAAAGTGAATTTTAAACTGGATATGCACATTGGTTATCTTCAATCCATTAATGATCCAAGATCAATTTTTATGATAAAATGATTTTTTTCATAAAACTAATGGTAGATTATAATAGGTATTTGGTTACACTTGAAAATGCGTAAGAATTTAAAAATATCCCTTGAATCAGTTTTGTATTTCAGAAACAATTATTAATGTTCCTTTTAAAACATGTAAATATCCATAAAATAAATATTGATTATGATCATTGAACATATATATAACACTAAAAATTAATTTAAAATGAGTACATATTATTAAATAAATAGTTCCATTTATGTTATTTGACAATAAAAGTAACCTGAATGAAAATGGAGATTCGAGTGGAAAACCCCATTACCACTTTGTAATCAATCAATTCGTATGACCAAAAATTAATTATATTATAATGATACATTGAATACCATGAAAATAAATATATTCATGTTATGATACATAAATGGGAATTATACATACACCATACACAAGAATTAATAGTGAATATGTGGAACCTCTAAAAAATGGAAGTGAGATAAAGAAGCCCCTTACATTAAGTCCCAATGTGTTCCTCTCTTGAACTTAATTCCCTATAATATGACATTACACTTATTAATATCTTATTTCATAACCTATTATATATTTATTTAGTTTATATTATTCATTTTAAGTTCATTTATGCCCTTCTTGATAAGTAGTTATATTGAATTTCGTTATTGTGTCGTGTTTGTTTTCTTTATTTTCATAATCGGTTCACATGTTCTTATGTAATGGAGTACATGTGTAATTGTTGTAAATATCAAGAATTGAATTATAATATTATTTATTATCATTTATAGGTGTTGGTGGTAATTTATATTATTTGGATACATGTCATGAGGATGAATTATTATATAGGACTTTAATGGCCACAGTTTCAGTTAATTTATGGGTTTTGATTACGACGAATTCATTTTAATTTATACATCATTACCATTTGTACAGATGGAATACAGAACCACAAATAGGGTATATTACATATAAAATAATCTAGTTCGAACATAACAATAATGGTTTCTTCATTAGAATTTACAATAATAATAGAAATTGAAATCCCATCGTCCTTGAATGTGGTAAATTGACACATCTTGAATGGTGTTTTTTCTACTAGTATAAATGTAGGTAAAAGGAAGAGATGATGATAACATTTTGTAATATATTGAAAAAATAACTGTACATGTAAGTTACTATAGTTACAACAGAATTTGGATAAGGAGAGGTAATAATATAAAAAGAAAACCAATAAACATGAATGGAAAGACAATGAATTTAAAAGAGGGATTTACCTCTTGAACCAAGCATTTTTGAGAGCCTTTTTAAGGGAGAGGTTCTGGTAATTTTATGAGAACAATGATTGATGGAAGTGGGAGTGGAGGTTGGGAGGATATTTGTATATAATTTGGAGAAGGAACAAGGATTGAGAAGATAGAAGAGAAGATGGAGTGATGGTGGTTTTTTATAGTGGAGGGGAGAAGGGATTTCTTAATTTTATATTCATTGATTTATTATTTCTCCCCAAGACATGGAATAGTGATTCTCCCATGAAAATGAATTTTAATTTTATCATTTAATATGAAACAATTTGTCTTACATCATCAAAACATCATACATGTCTCTATAACTATTGTATTTAGCTTATTTTGTAAATGATGGTATTTCACTATTCATAAATAATTCATGTATTTAAAAAAATTCCCAAAAAATCACTCTAACCATTTATCAAAGTGTAGATTACAAAAAATATTTCCATTTTTCAAAAATTATTTTCTAAATATGAATAATTTAATATTTAAATAAAATATTTAGTTATTCTTAAAAACAGTTCTAAAACATTTATTTACTTATTAAAAAACATATTATTGTTGTACTCCAACATTGAATATAATTTATATTATATCATAACATATTCAACTATTCATTAGCGTGTATCATTATTCATAAGGGTATGTTACTATTCATAGTGGTAGGTTACTATTCCCCAAAAATTATATTTTTCTTATCTGAAGGCCAATAACATACTCATCGCAACCATGAAGGTCAGATTTTCAAAATTCACATCACAGAAGTGATAAAATTATGTTTAATTGTCTTGGATGTAAAAAATTGGTGTTTGTAGAGACTCAGTGATCAGTTCATTCTATAAAAAAAATCTATTTTTAAATTATTGGGGAGTTCCACTTATATATTGGGAGCTTTTGAATAGATCATAAAGTTCTAATCTGGTTATCATCATGTAGATAAGGACCAAGTATAATGTTGTTATATCCTTTGGAATCCATATCCCCGAATCATAATGGTGTCTATGGGTTAGTAAGAAATTCCTATGACAATCCAAGGCATTTTGAAAAATTATCATCCCATTATCGATAATAATGGTATATAAGTAATATGAAAATTAAACATATATCATCATTTAATTCATCAAATGTAATTATTTTTCTAATAAGTAATCTACTAGGTTAATTACATTTCCATTGAACCCTATTTAAATGATTAATTAATTAAACACAAACTAGATCCATTATCTATAATAAATATCCCAAATTATATATATAGTTTGATACGTTCCGTTTATAAACACGGTTGGTTCATTCCATTACATTTCATTAAGGTGACACGGTTAGATAGGACATGAAATAAATTTGACACAATTTAAAATTTACCATGGACATGTTATATCTATAAATATAAATTCAAGTTTTTTAATTCATTAGTTATGTTGGTAAACCAACATTAATATTTCATCTTTTAATTGTATACAATATATGTGAGAAAGCCAATTTCATTTCATAAATAAATTTAATTAAAAATATATACCAGTAGTATTGTCAAGAAAACAAACCCAAATAGTTTCAAAAAAATATAAAAATAGAAACATGGAATAATATAAAGAACACAAAAAAATTGGGTGGAATATTTTAATGAAGAATCCTCTAATTTCATGTATAACATGTACATGAACATATCTAAAAGATGACTCAAAAAACTATTAGAATGGTATATGATTTTTATAGGAAACTCCCAAGGAAAAAAGTGTGGCCAATGGAAAGAAATTTATGAATCATGCAAATTTTATAGTATAGCATTATAAAACCTATTGTATGTATGTATCACTCTCATCATCATGTATCAACCCTTTTATTGTCCTTGATAAAAATAAATCTAATTAATGGATCAATTATATAAAAATAGGCCGTAGGATACTATATAAAAATATCATCCTCGAGGGATAGGCAAACAAAGAGATTAGTATATGGACTATAGAACTTAATAAGAATAATCCAATGATATGAATGGCTCTTAATTAAAATATTAGATGGAGAATTGATCCAAGAACCTAGGTGGAAGCACATTAGAACTCTCAAGGGATAATAAATGGTCCAATTGACCATTGTAGATGAAAATAAGGATTATGGGTAAGTTAAATTAAAAAATTGTGACAAAATATACTTTTAATCAAAAAACATTACTAGGATGCACAATTTGGCATCATAGTTGAAAAAATGGTGTCCCAACAACGTAAGGGACACTTTTCATGTATGGACCTTACACACTATAGTCACCCGATTTATGAAACCATACACAAACCATAATGATTGTCTTTGATAAAATTAATTCATTTTTCCATGGTTTTCATCCTCCACCTATGGTTCAGTGAAATGTTTTAGGATGGGATTTATGGTTTCTATTAACTCTAAGAACCTGTTAATTCTTCAACTAGCAAGTTTTCAAAGATTTTATGATGCCTTGGACACCCTCAAATTATCAGGGACCTCCTTAGTTATCACTAATTTGTAAAAAGTAAATAACTACATTGAAATAAAAATTATAAACTCCTCAGAGTAAAATTAGATTTACAAAGGATTCCCTCATAAAGCAATATATCCAAGATTTACCCTACTAAGGGAGATGAAACATTGTTTGAGAACAACTCAACCCACTTCGAACATACATTGGCCTCTTGATCTCATGTCTCATCCATCACATGGCCATGATTCTTTAGAATCTTTATTTAATGGATGTATTTTCATCTTAGAGACATAATTCTCCAACCAACAATGTGTATGGGGAACTCCTCTAATGATCTATCAACAACTAAATCAACCTCATTTGGATCAAATGTATTTGACCAATATTCATTATAATGATGAAGAAATCAAAAATGGATGAAATCATGAGTTGTTTGGAACCTATGACATAATAGAAACTGATAGGCTACCCGCTTGACCCATTCCACGATTTCAAATGTCATAAAAAAATAGATGATAGATTCTATTTCCCATGTATCCATTTATATAATTACAGGGAAATTCACACACAAAAACATGATACCTGAAATAAAAATCTATATTTAATATGTGTTAATTTAAATAATATCTATTTACTATATAGAGTACTATAGATACGCATTCTGATCATAAATACCAACATTGATGTCTCCTGCCTGAGATGAGGACCATGTAGCACTTCCCCGTCTACTACTAACAAACATATGGGTGAATGGAACTACCAACCATAAAAGGATTCTTAGATAGTCTTCATAAAAAACTATTTAAATATATTATTATATTAAACCGAATTATAGGTATATATTTCACTCAATAATGGACTAAAACAATAAATCATTCATTGCGAGTATCCTTTGATACTTTTATTGTTCATTCTGACTAGCCATTAACTTAAGGGTGAAAGGTTGGGCTGAGAAGAAATTGTGTACAATAACAATTCTACTAAACCTAACAGAAACTCAATGAGGAACAATATCCATAAAAAAAATTTATTTTGAAGGACCACTTAAAACCATATTATCTAATGGAAATAAAATATTATTATATCATCAACAAATAAAGTCTCCTGAAAAGAATGTATGTGGTCTACCTTGGTTAGTTGATCCATTACTACCCAAACTATAGCTCTAACATGAGGTGTTCTAGGTACGATAATAACTATGTAAATTTAAATATCTTCCCATTCACATTTGATACTAGTAATGGATGTAAATAACCAATATGTAATGGGTGCTCACCTCCACCTACTTACAGATGGAAAACCTAGTGATAAAACATGAATTATAATATTACATTCATGGCCACCAATACTAATGATGCAAACCAAGATACATCTTAGAGTGGAATTTATGAACATTCCAGTTAGAATCATGTGAATATCTCATTATTTATTATATAATTTCTTTTGGGACCCAAAAATACCATTTGATATATAGTTTTTGTCTCTATGTCAAGACCAATCCATTTGTGGGTTCTCACATGAAATACTCTCCGGGGGAATCAGTTGCTCAGGATTTGAAAACTACCCTCTCATTTCCAAATGAAGGGTTGAAGAGGTGACTTCCATGGAAATTATAATATTCCTCTCATGACACTCTTCAATATCTAGATTGAATATAGACAATATTTCTATAAATATACATTAATCATTGACTTCCTAAATGGAATGTTCTTGGGTTTTCTTATTGGGTACATCAGCCAATAAATTTTCATTTCCCATCATACAAGAAATTAAAAAAATCAAAATAATGAATATATTCAATCAATTTTCACTATTTTAGATTAACTTCATGCTGTGTAAAGACATATTTGTGGTAAATGGGGTCTGTACACACCAACAAGTGCTCTCCCATAATATAGTCTCTCTATTAGAGTAAGGAATGAATAACTACAGATAGATATAGCTTGTTCATTGGGTAATTATGATCATGAGGCGTCAACTATAAATAACCATAAATAATGAATCTATCCACATGCATCATTACCACACCCAGGATGATTCCTGATGCATCATATAAACTTTTATCCCCTATCAGGCTCTCTATGAATCAAAATAGATGCTAAATTAAGAATTGTATTCATATCCTAAAAAAAATATAACACTTTCCATACCAATGAATCATAAAAAAAAATATTGGTAGAAAAGTGAAAATTAATATAATGTACAAAAATATATTTGAAATTTTATATATTAAACATTTTCTTGTATTATCCCATTAAACCACAACATTCACCTTATCTGGGTCAACTTTGGTACTTTAGTTTGAGATAATATGACAATGAAATGAACTTTTCTGATCTAGAAGTGTCACATATCACAATTATTATATAGATTATTTTCTATATTTGTATTAAAAACAATATCATGATGGTTTGCCAATCAAATTTGAGTATGAGAATACACCATGATGTCATCCCTAAAAACCCTAAAAAAGGAATCAGGATTGGGATAGAGAACCATATTCATATTGATATTGAAAATGGATGGAGTGTTCATAAGAATGTATATCATAAATAGATACTCATATAAATTATATTGATATTGTAATGTTGTATGTCATATATAAAAAATACTATGAATGATGATATCCTAATATTAGGTCAATTCTCAATAGAACAGTAGGTCTCAGCATCAAGTCAATGGGATCATATTTTTGATGTAGTGAATATTGGTTCTTAGACATAATGTTCTTCTAACATGGGTAATTCAATGCATAAACGAATTCTTTGAACACATTTCTTGGTGGAATAAAGGTGTAAATCCCCAGAAGTAGTGTTGAGTCATATTGAATCATTTAATTCATAATCCACCAAATATATCAAGAGCTCATGTAGATGATGTGGTTTCATAATGTATAGTGTAATAGGTACCAACGATGGTCCAGAAAAAAGATCAATCATACACTCTTCCACTCTCTCACGATGTTAGCTGGAAAAGTCACTGGACAAACATCACTGAAATGATGCACTATAATGGGAAAATATGTCATATGTATTCCTTTCACCCCCATGAGGAGACCGTAAATCAAGGAGGTCACTCCATTAATCCCAAAATTATCAGTTATAGTGCGAATATACATGACATACAAATCAATATTGGGATGATATCTACCATTATATTGTGATGTACATGATACCATGCAGTGAAAGTCGCCTACATAGGTTTGATATGTAACAATCTAATGCTTTATCAAAATGAAATCAAAACAGTTGATATTGAGTGTGATGATGTCCAATTAGAAGGGTTATATTAAAAACATGGTATAAAAGACCATAAAATACTTACATAGATAATAAAACTAAAATAAATGGATATTAATTATATAAAATAACAAAAACAACTATAGAACCATATAGGTTTAGTGAAATTTAAAACTGGGGAAAAAAATCGGTTTATAAAACATATACATAATCTCCCACCTACTCATTCATAAAAAAATTCAATTTGAAACATCAGACATAATACCATTCTGAATGTCCTTAGGAACAAAAACATAAGATAAGGATGATCTATGATTCTCAGTACGGGTAAACTAGGGAGTTATCAATCGTATCATAATTATAAGAGATCATAACATAAAATGGACATTTGAAAATCATATCCCACTTATCAAAGACCCTAATATCAAGACATATGATAAATCATATATTTTTAGAAATAATCAATGAAAATATTTCAATAGATCATAACATATAAAATTTAATTTGTGGCATACACATAAGCATAGACAATCTTTTCACTTTCAGTCAAGGATTATTGCGAAGACCATCATGGTGAAGAAATCCCTTACAAAGAACAAGTTCACTCCACGTTCCAGACAAATATTACATAACTAAATTTTCTACACAATCCAGTACTATATATCTCATGGGATATATATCTTTATCATATGCATTATATGGAGATATATGTCCCACCATTCACAAAATGAAAACCATAAATATGAGTTCCAAAAGAACATAATTCATTTATATATCCCATTAAATAAATTGGTATCATAAACATAATTCCATAATAATAATACCCATGGAAAACAAAATGGATTCATAAATATCATTCAATCATAAACAAAAAACAATAAAATAATTAATTTCATCTTATGTGGACCATAATTTGTACCAATAACGTGAAAATAAATATTGAAGAAAATAACCGTTTCACATGAAAATGTTTAATTTTTTAAAATGAAAACCCTTTTAAAAAATAAAACATTTTCTTTGAAAAATTTCCTTAAATTTATATATGGTATTAATGAAGTCATTAATATGTCTGGAATTTTAAAATATTTATTTATTCCAAATGAGTTAAAAAATTATTCCAATTCAAAGAACATAAGTCTACATTCAATCCATTTTGTAAGGATTCATAAATTGGTAAATGTTGTATTAAAAAATTTAGAAGAATAATAATAAAAAATTTAAGAATCATTTAAATGGATGTTAAATATTCCCTAGTAAATAGTTATGTAAAACCATTGACGAATAATAATGAGATTGAGAATTTTACCATTAAATTAGTTTCGGTTTCCTTCATACATATTGAAACCTCCAATATAATGTTTTTATTAATGTTATAAATTTATTCCATAACCACATATTTATTTATTATATTATATATGATCCTTACATATAATCCATTGTATAATAATATTTCATTATTACTATTCTTCCATGTGTTAACATCATTGTTTTTCAATACCAGTTTTGTCTTGTAATTCTCGGTTCTTATCCATAGGATATAATTAAATTATTTTAAGAAACATATTAATGTAATATATATCATATATATTATCTATAAACATATATATAATCATTCATTAATGGTGATATCAGAAAATTAATCGCATCATGTAGTGGATACAGTAGGTCGTATGTAGGTACAAGTGATGGTATTATTCCCTTAATGATGAAATGGAAAGGATGAATATTGAATAAAAATATAAATAATAAATATTATGTTATAATAATATATATATATATATATATATATATATTATCTTCATCATTATACCTATCCAAATTATGTTGTGATGTATAAAAATTACAGCACAATGTGGAAATGGTAAACTGTTTGTGAACCCACATAATGATTTTGTTTTTCATAGGATGGCTTAAAGGAGGAACATGGTTGTTCCATAAAAATATTAAAATCATAGAATATAGATTATATACTAGTTTGTAAAATATATTATAATCAATACATGAACTGGATGTATAATTGGATGTAATCTATAGATTCAGCAATGATTAATGCATCTTCTTCGATAAAGTTCCTTTTGACCCCATCTTATGGATGCTAGAGTTTGTATTTTGAGAGGAAAAAACCTCAAGAATGTGTCTAGGAATTTTTATCTGGAAAATAAGTATTTTATGTAAGATCATTAAGGCCCATTTTAATGTTATTAAGTCATGATGAACATTATCTTTGATAATATATGTGAGAGGTAGTTTTGAAATTTTAAAAAATATTTATTTATAATAATATCAATCTCAATAGAAATACATCCATAATTACATGTATTTGAATATAATATTATATAAGGTTTTACATTCATCATAAAATAATTTTATACATGTATTGATATGATGTAAAACATTGTC
The DNA here is from genome assembly GCA_963277665.1 of Viscum album. Classification (NCBI taxonomy): domain Eukaryota; kingdom Viridiplantae; phylum Streptophyta; class Magnoliopsida; order Santalales; family Viscaceae; genus Viscum; species Viscum album. The sequence continues at coordinate 1,220,816,498 of OY728159.1, forward strand.
ATTTTTATTCAAACTTATTTAACATATTATCAATTTAATTAAGGTATCCATTTTTTCAATTTTAAAAGGTAGTTATTTTTACATGAGTGATGTAAATAAAATCATAAATGAACAAATAATATATTTATAGTCCATATTATAATAATTGTTTAATTTTTAAATACAGTTGATTATATTTAAATATTTTCCTAAGAATTTATTTTCATAATATATCATTAGTGTCAACTCTGAACCTATTCATTATATGAATGTTTATTAATATCAAAATAATAAGATTAATTCAAACAAAAAATTGTATTATATCCCTTAGTGTCATGTATATATATTAAATTCATTGATCCCATTACTTATCTTAAATTTTATTTATTTTATTAGTTAAAAACATTTATTTGATATTTCTATTAACAAAATATTTACAAAATTTTAATTTTGTAATTATTTATGATACTTATTGGACAAATTGAAATTAAAAATAAACTACCGTGATGAAGATAACTCTCCTATACTTCATAATAATAATAATATTCAATTATATATTTTGGAAATTCTTATATTGAAAATTATATTTTATTTAAAACAAGAATTTTATATCATTGAATTTTTTATTTTATGTGATGTTATAAATATCATAATGTAAATTAGGTGGGACAAAAATAAAAAAATTATATCTTGAATCTATTTTTATTATGTTTAAAATTTAAATTTATATTCATTAATAAAATTAATTTTCCCCATGTGGACACATAAAGGATATTTAATACAACTAATGTGTCATTTGGTTCATTTCAATGATGTAAATATTATATAAATATTTTTAATATAAAATTATATTATACAAAAAGGTAATTATTCCCTATCATTATTGAAAAAATTACACAGCTAAGTCCAAATTATGATTCGGGTAATTTACTCATTCATTTTCAATTAATATGCTATATAAGTGATCACAATATTATTTTTCAATTTAACACATCATAGAACATTCTTGGATTCTTCACTATAGATCTAAAACCATTCTCCACTATATGTTACTATGAAAATAGGTTCCCTAAATAACCTTATATTCAGATCCTTGAGACTGTCTTCACATTCCAATGTCTATATGAACATAACTTATTTCTTAGTAAACATGATGAGGGGATTACATTATCATGATGAATCATTCTGAAAACCTAAATAATATCTAGAAACCTAAAAAAAACATTATATCTCAGTTACAGTTGTTATAATTGCCCAATTTTTAATGACATATATATTTTTTAGTTATATATATATCCCCTCCCTTGGGACCATGTGGCCAAAAATTGAAGCTTTATGTAGAAAGAATAATACTTGGTAAATTTTTCGTAAATATTATCCTTTCGCTGGGTCTTCAGTACCATTATTAGATGATCATAACGTTCATCCATTAAAATTTGAGATACTAATATATTGTCCATATTGACTTCCAATAACTAATAATGATCATCTTTAGATACATTATTCATTAAATCTACAAAGACAAAAGGAAAATTAGTATGAAAAAATTCATAACTATATATTCATAGAGTCTAATCCTTGTATGGAATATTTTCTAGGGTATATTATTATTTATGACAATTTATAGATGATATCCATAATGATGATCAATATCCAAAAATTATTGTGGATTGCAGAGTTGATAAATTAAGGCATCTATACTCGAGGGAAGATATTTCATCTCGACTATGATCTTGTTATGTTTTTGATAATCACTACCGAGTCTCATTGATCCATATTTCATCTTAACAAGCCTAATCAGTGCACCCCATGGAGATTCAATAGGGAATATGAATCTCATGTCAACATTTAACAGGATTTTCTTATTCAATTATTTTAACATAATTGGGGACATTCTATATGGAGTTTTGGAAATTTTCATTGAACCCTGTACGAGTTCTACTGAAAATTAAACCACAAAATTAGGTCAAAGGACTTTAAATTATAAAGTATGGACATAAAAAAACTCCAATAAAAAATTATATTATTAATTTTGAGTTTATCCCAAATAATAAAATAAATAAAATAATTTTTTATATGAATTAAGACCCACAAGATGGATGTAATTTCCTCTAGAAGTTAATATTCATCCAGGAATTGATATATGATCATTTATTACATAAGAAAAATAAATGATACTTTACTTCATTAAAAATTGATATGTTATCCATATATAGAAATAAAATCCATTATAAAAATCATATTTAGTTAGACTATAGTAAGAACCACAAGATTTCCTGGAAGGACTTTCCGAAAAAACACGAACCAGAGAAGAAATATGAACATTTGATGTGAACCATGTTCCATTAACAGATTCACAAAAAACTAATTATCATATTGTTGAGGTAATATTTCAATACCCTCACAAAAATAATAATGAATAAAATAGTCTTTGGATCTAGATTAAAATATAACATTAGCCTGTTTAGAGTGGATGGTATGTGTACCTTTCACCACTTAATTAGTGTACTCCATATTTCCCATAGTGATCGCATGTGAATTTCCGTTGACATTGGCCATAAGGTATTTCAGAAAATAATAATCATTGATAACCCTAATATTTTGGTATTGGTTAGAATAATGCCAATTCATCATTTCACATGAAATAATGAGGTGTGGGTGGTTCATTCATTGTAGAATTTTAACTATTTTCATCATTAGATATACTTTTACAATCACTTCATCATTGAATTTAAATGCGACCAGCATTCACACACACAAAACAATTACTAGTTACCTTAATATAGTCTCCTCCATGTTTCATTCCAAACATTTATCATAAGGTAATGTTCATCTTCTTTTCACTGTTGATTTTTTATTTTCCCATAAATTCCATTATTGTCTTCTTATCAAAACAATAAGATTTCAGGGTAATCCCAATCTACGTATTAACTATCAATGAACATAGAACTATTTCTTTATATCTATTGAAGTCCATTATGGACAATTATATTTGGATTTTTAAGCTATTGATGAATCAAAAAACCTTATATTGGGGTTGGGTGAAAATTGCAGAAGCATTCAATAGATTTATTGTAAGTAAAATATCATATCTACAAAAGGGTTCATCATATTTTTTGAAACCAAGAAACTCATTCCCCATATTTATCAGAAGAAAATGTGGTAATTAATTATTAAAAGTAAGTTCTTGAACTCATCTTATTCCATGGTTAAATTTCATCTCATTGCCTCATACTCTATATGGGTTACCACAATTGATATGCTTCAGCTTCCAAATGATATACTTCCAAAATTACATTCTCTGGATCATAAAATTGGAAGACCAAAAATAACATTCTAATATAACTAATTGATTTAGTAGCCACTTCTTGATCTATATACAAACTGAAAGAAGTTTGTTTCTACATCATAAATGACAGAACAAATAGTGTTCCCTTATTTTTTCATTTGGATGTATAGAATGAATCATAGCCTGAGAATGTTATTTGATCATAGAAATAAGATTTTTCATTCGAACTCCCCTAACATTCTATGTCTTAGGAAGAAAATAATAACATTTACTATAACATTTGAGATTAATGAGGTTTCTTCAGGTACTATCCATTGACTAAAACCAAAATTTAATGTGTGATAAAAATTTATCAATATGGAAAAAACCAAATAATCTAAGGAAATTACATATAAAAATAAAATTGAAAACAGTATTGGTTATATTATAGGTTATTCATTATCATTACCAATACACTAGGATTGTATTTTATATTAAGAATTATCCTTATAGTTCATACAAATGTTTTCACATCAATTTTTTCAACAGTTAGCCAAACAATTTTGTAATACCAATAATAATGACCCATAATTTTTATACATAGATTCTACATCTATAGTAGAAGAATATTAATACCAAATATAACATAAACCATTCGATAACTATATTGAATTAATGTCTTTGGATATTGGGAAACATAAATAACCAATTCATAAAACCTGAAAATCATATATCACTTGTTCATTCATTATTAGATTTTTTTTGAAAATATATAACTAAAAACATTTTTTCATCTACTATGGAAAAGAACAATTATTAATTAATGATCTCATATTCTGAGTTAGAGTAAAAAGTTGAGATATCATTCGTATAATAATTATATGAAAAAAGGCCATAATGAAAACACGTGAGAATCATATAAAACATACAAATATCACGATATCATATCATATAATAAATCATAATATTTCAAAAATAAAAAAATAGAATATTTCATAAAATTATGACTTATGAAATGGAATATTTAGAATACATATAATAATGGAAAATCATTTCCTTAGTATTCTAGGATCATTTTGAATACCATCATAGATTAAAAAAACCTTTACTGAATTAATGACCCTCCATATTCCTACCTTATATTATTGAATCATGTTTACAACCCATATTATTCTTTCATATTTCATGATATATTAAATATTAACTATTATTTTTTATAGATATATAGTTCCCACCCATCACATAATTAAATTAATACTTATGTCTTCCTTAAAAAAATAATTCATTAATATAACCCATAAAAGAAATCAGTTTCAAAAAAATAATCCCATAATTAGTTAACACATGGAAAATAATTGGTTTTCATAAATATCATTCCCTAATAAACATAAAATAAAAATATAAAAAAATTCATCATAGATTTAAATAACATTGGGAGATTGTTTAAAAATAATTCTTGAGGAATATATAGTTTCTTCTTGATACAGTTTACTTTTATTTAATCACCACGATATTTTATAATATAACATTTTATTTTATAATAACCATGAATTTTCATAAGTGAATATTAAACAAATTAAAAAAGGATAAATTCAAAAAATTCATTCATTCTGTATATGTAAAAAAACTCCTCTCATTATTTTTTTTGGAATAGTTTTAATGTACCTATTTAGAAAAATGAAAAAATCATCATTTAAAAACTTTTAGTAAAAACATAAAAGGGTGAAAAAGTGACATTAATAATTGTCGAATAATTAAAAAATATTGTATGAAACATTTGTATTGAAGATAATTGAATGACCATGTTACCTGTCATTGTTACACAATTGAGTGATCATGTTACAATTCACAATTTCACATTTTAACGACAATGTTACCATCCTTAATTTCATAATTCCTTACTTAACGTCCACATTACTATTCATCAACACATTATTAATTCAAAAATTAATTATCCACATAAATTTCAATACTAATTCAACACATTTTTAATCATACCAATCCCATAAATAAATTAAGAAATTAGTTAATAATATCAATCCCATTTGATAATTCAAAAATTAATTAATCATATAAATCTCATTAATAGTTCAACGATTTTCTCATCACATTTCCCCCCTTAATTAATTCCACAATTAATTTAAAAAAAAATAAATCTCATTAATTAATTCACCAATTAATTAATCATCATCAACAATTATATATCCCATAAATAGTTTACCAAACAATTATCTCAAATTAATATTCTGATTATCTCATTATTCCTTCAATTATTAATTATGAAATTTAGAATCTCTATAATATATAACTAATTCAATAATTAATTACATATAGTAAAACATACTAATATTTTATAATTAGTTCTAAAATTAATTATCTACATTCATTGTTATTTATATCTCATATAAAATTCATGACTTAATTATCCAAAACCCATAATCTCAAAAATCAATAATTTCACTCCTCCAATAATTATTTAACTCACAAAATTAATTAATTCAATCAGCATATAACATTATACACATATAATATAAATTCTATAATTAAATACACATAATTTTAATCTAAACGTTGTGATTTGAGTTACATACCCCTACCTCAATTCTTCAATAATAATTACCATCAAAATAATCCCCATTTTTTGCAAAATAATAGCATAGAATGAGATCCAGATCTAAAACACAAAATCAACATCAAAATATAATTATCCCTGAAATCTATATCTATGTTAAAACATATATATCTATATCCAAAAAATAGATCTAAATTTAAACAAAACTGGTGAAACCCCCAAAAAAATATTGGGGGAGAATTGGAAAGTGACAAGAAAACCACATGGGATAATATCCTCTTACGAGAAAGGGGTGTAGATATTAAATATAGTATTCGAATCAGCAAGAACAAAGGTCAATATGTCTTATAATCCTACTTGGAAACTATGTAATCTTGATATATTTATTATGTATTGACCTAGGGAATTTGGTGGTATAATATGGTAGTTCCGAAATTTCTATAACAATGATTAGGGAATTAAAATCTCATATGCATCATATACCACCCAGAGCACACATATTCCTCTAAATAAGATCCTCAAATATTCTCTTGTTATAGGTGTGAATGATTTATTGATTTAGGGTACACTCCATGAAAAACCTATCACCATCCACACAAAACTCATATTTATAGGGTTTTATAATTTATTTGGAATTGGCGCACGATAATGGAGAAACATGAGCCAACCATGCGCTTATGTCATTATTCAATATTTATCAAACATTAACCAAAAAACATACAATGTTAAATCCCATATAAAAAAGTAATCAATACAAAGATAAATATTACATATAAATGAGAATGATACAGTTTTAAAAAATTTCCTGGTTTTAACATTTTTAAACTTATAATAGCTCATCCCCAAGCTGTACTGCTAAGAACCTCTATGATTCAAAGTAAACAAGACTTGGATGTTTATCCATTGTATCTTCTCCTTGTTCCCAAATTTATTCTTACACAGATCTGTGTTTTCACAATACCTGAACTATCGACATGGTTTTTTCTCCCAACACTTTCCCTTTGTGGTACAAAACACAAATATGATACAGCTCAATGTATGAATCTATCTCATCCTCAAAAGTATATACATTGATCAAAAGTGAAGAATTATTGTGTTATCTGTGATGAACCAGACTCTCAGGGTCCTTTCCTTTTCCAAAAATCTAGATCCTAAATGGGTAGTGTTTCGGCATGAGCCCGATCGGCATGACCAATCGGTGAGACCGATCGGTGTCACCCAGCCTTGTCAGGGTTTTTCCAATAGTACCTCCCTTTTGCGTAAATTGGGGTTTTGACCCTATTTTGAGCTCTTTAAGAATGTTTTAAAGCCGAGTAATGCCGTTAAATGAGGTTTAATTAAATATTTAATTACTTAACCTGGTGTGTGCGTCTGTCTAAACCGCCCGACCCTTTAATGACGTGTGAGGCCACGTGTTCAACCCACAACCCTACTCCTTACGCGGTTTCCCGTTCTAATCTCAACCATCCCCAGCCCTTATAAACTAAAAGTGTACCCCCTTAGGTTTTTTTGTCGATCACCCTATGCTAGGAGTACCCTTCGTTCAGACGAGCCACATCGCTATCCATGGAATTCCACGCCTAATCTTAGCATCGATCGTTGATCAAAAAGTAGGGAATTTCTCTTTTGTCTCTCCATTTTGTGTATCATGCGGGGTGGGCATGCTTTTGATTCTATAGAATTGGATGAACCAAACCTAAATGAAGATAATGAATGGATTATATAAAGAACGAAGGGGGGGGGGGGGCTATGATCGATGATGCTACTTTGTTTTATGATCTTCTATTCTGAATTGTGAGGACATATGCCTACTGAAAATCATGGTTGTTGGTGGTCTTTCTCTATACACTAATAAACCCTTACCCCTTGTGATGTTTAAATGGATTTTTTTCTTGTTGTGAACCCTTTCCATGTAAAGGAATTTGGTTAATTACGTAAATCCAACTAAATAAAATTAAAAGCACCAAGATCAACCCTATTCTGTGACAACCCTGGTTAAGGCACATAAATTGAAATCATGGAGTGTGTTAAATATTATAAATCTGAAAATACTGGCATGGGCCTGCTTGGTGTTGGTGGTGGTGGTCTAGTTGTTTTTTCCTTCACAGGTCGTTTGCTGGGTGATGTGGGTGGGGATGGGATCCCCTGTCGATATGGTTTTAGTGGTTGTGAAATTTTATGAAAGGGTGGTTACCTTGTTTATATCACGAATTGGGGTGTGATCCTCTGTTGATGGGAAACAATTTGGGGAATACGGGGCAGTGTCTCGGGGTTTCCTTTTCTTCCATTACTTCGAGGGATTTTACTATCCCCCTTTGTTTCAGAAGATGTAGGATATATCTTGGGGTTTTCCTTGCTTCCAGTACCTTGAGGGATCTCTTACCCCTTTTGTTGTTAGGACTTTACAAGAGAACCAAGTGTGGATGTTGTAGTCGATGCTTGACTATTTTATTTCCTTGACATGAGCTTATGATTACGGGTTTCCCATGTAGGCGCAGAAACTTATCTAAAAATTATTACTGAACATGAAAACAAGGATGGGACAAATGGGTTTTAGTTTGGTGTGAGTTGTGACGTGGACATGGGTGTTGTTTGTGTTTTTTAAGCTGGCTGATGAAAAACCTACACTTGGGTGAGTGCTTGTTACCTATACATATACTTGTATATTTCTGTTTTTTATTCTCTCCCCACCCAAGTGGTTCACTAAGTGATGAACACACTCATTCCATGGGGGAGGGTGTTTTTCCCTACACTTATACTAGTGGCTGGTTGTTAGCTCATTTCTGCACCCTTTACTGGATAGACCAAGTATCTTCGGGGAGGCTATGATGTCCTGAAGTCCATTATTAACCCAAGAACATTTGGGCGGGGTGGTGTGGTGGTTGTCTCGAGTGTGTGTAGGCAGGTGGTTTCCCAAGTGCCTTTAGGTCGAGGCCCAGGTGTCTTCGGGCGTGGTAGTTGTTGTTCTGGCCTAGGTGTTTGCGGGCATGGTTACATGTGACAATTGTGGCCCAGGTGTCAGTGGGTGGGATAGTGGTTGTGGCCCAGGTTTTTGCGAGCAGGGTTGGGATGTGGGACTGAGTGGGGATATGGCCCAGGTGTTTGTGGGCGGAGTGTGGCAGTGGGAATGCATTGAGAATGGCGGGATTTGTTCGATGCGTAGGATGACTTCAATAACTATTGGGAAAGTGGCACGGGGTACCCAAACATCGATTTGCTTTAATTATATATTTGTCACGACCCGTCCTTGAGGCCCCTGCCGTGACTACCCCAAGCCTGCCTTCCATAGGCCAGGGGCTGGCAACTAGCACCAAGGCGTAAATCCCGAAAAAAGGGAAGGCATTGCCTTTGTAAAGTAAACAAGCACCACAGAGTAACAAAGTGGAAAACTAAACACTAAGTAAAACTGTAACAAGCTGTGCTGAAAGTAAAAGGGGCCGGAAATAAAAGCCCAACTGTAAAGTACAACTGAAAGGGGAAACCAGCAACTGAACGAAAAGCCGCAGCGTCGAGCCGTCCTCTGGAAGTCCCACCTGAAGGGTGGGTACAGATAGCCTCCACTGCTCCTCGGGTCCACCTGACTGCTCCGAGTACGTCCCGCCTAGTGGTCCACCTCGAGGTACCATCCTGCTCCGCAAACCTCCACCACGATCAGTGCTGTCCGTCGTCTGCAACCAACACAACGAAGTGCGGGTATAGCCCGTGTAGGGGTGAGTATAAGCTACTCAGTAAGGACCCAGAGACCCTGGAAGGTCTCCCTAAATCCACAAAGGATAACCACAATGGAAAGATACAATCTCGAAGTAACAACCGACACTGTTTAGGTATATGCCCATACGTATACCTAAGTCATCAATCCCCGTACGACTCCAAAATCTGAGCCCAAGCACAACCCAGTCCACACCGGAAAGCAAACGAATACCCACACAGGATAGCTCAACACAATCCACAAAGGAGAGTAAACAGTAAATCCACACAGGATAGTTCAACACCATCCACAATGGAGAGTAAATAGTAAATCCACACAGGATAGTTCGACATAATCCACAAAGAAGAGTAAACAGTAAATCCACACAGGATAGTTCGACACAATCCACAAAGGAGAGTAACACAAGATTCAGATCACACAGGTATACTTCTTCAATTGACGATAGAGATGATCACTGATCCATTTAAGTCGTCAGACCCACAAAGGATCGATAGGTACTAACCCCCCGCAATGACCCACAAAGGATCTGACCCACAAAGGATCGATAGGTAACTAACTCCCGCAAAGACCCACACAGGATCGGGCCCACACAGGACCAATAGGCACTGGCTCACACAGAACCGCTGAGCACTGACCCACACAGGATCGGATCCACACAGGATATGTAGCACTGATCCACGTAGGACCTCTGAGTGAATTAGTCGTCGTAGTCCACTGAGGATCCATGCACATGCGTCGTCGCAGTCCACTGAGGATCTTTGCACAGTCGTCGTCGCAGTCACAGTAGCAGTCGCAGCCAGCTCTAGGGTTCCCGCACACAGCAAGCTCGTTCGGGAGGGTCCGCTCCATGAGACGAGAGGCTGATACATCAACTGACACATAGTCCAGAGTTGATGTATCCAAAAGTTCCCTCTCGCCAACAGGAACTCAACGTCGCAGACGGCGCGTCATTCGGACGCCCGGTCTAAGAGTTATTGGCTTTTTCGTCCTAGGGGCCCGGTTGGTTTTTAAGGCAAAACCAACCCTACCGTACTCCACCTTCATCCAAACCTTGGGCGGAGTATTCCAAAAGATCCGTCTCACTTATAGGAATTCGACATAGTCGACGGCACGTCAATCGGACATCCGAAGCTCAAAATATGAGTGTTTTTGCTCCGAGGGCCCGGTTGGTTTCATGTACGAACCAACCCGGCCGAACCCAAAGTATTCCAAAACCTTATGTGCGATATACTGAAATGACCGTCTCGTTCCAAGGATCGCGTTGCCGCTGACGGCCCATCGTTCGGAGGCCCGTAGCTCAAGTTATGGGCAAAAGACCGAAAACGGTCTGAAGACGGGGCGTCTGGGCCCGGGCCGACCCGGGCCGACCCCCCATTGGGTCTGCCAAACCGGGTCGACCCGAACATGTCCAACCCGGTTGGACCCAGTCCGGCCAGGCTAGGGCACGGCCCGGATCGGCCGGCCGGTCCAGCTTGGCTAGGCCGAGCGGTCGAACAGCGCGAGGGGCTCGCTGCCCCCGCGTGACAGCACCGCGGCCCCCGCAGGGGGCCGCCCTAGTCAACAGACATGGCAAAGGCCACGTCTTGCGTGTGTGCCGGACCCGCGCGGTCGTGGGTCCGCTGGCACCGCCACCGCCGTCGGTGGCTTCCGCGGGCCACCGGAGTTGCTCAGGTGGTCCGTTTTCCTTCCCGTTTGCGCCGCTGTTCCTCCCGGGTTCCGTTCTTCACTGCGGGATCATCAAATCTCCCTTGCGTCACGTTTTGTCGTCGCCGTCAAATCCGCATAACAACGAAGAACTGAGGAGGGTTGTCGGGCCGTGTTTGTTTTTCCCGCACCCTCCGTGTTAGGCGATAATAATTGGGAGTATTAAACAACACATCAAACAAAAATTTTAATAAATTAAAATTGTTCTTATGAAACCGATTCTTTAATTTAAAAGAAACGTTCACGGGAATATAAATTATTCACAACAACCCCTACTTCGTCAAGTCGTCTCACGCGCGCTCTTCGCGGAATTGATCATCGCGGAAGGTGGGGATCATCGCGTCGCGGAAGGGCGTCGCGTCATCACGGTATCCGGCGTTGCATCGACAAACTCTGAGGTCCAAGAAACAATAGATTTAATTTTAATAATTAATTCCATCTTGAGTTAAAATCCACAAATGAATTTAAAGAATCGCAAACTCTCACCTCAACGGATGATCAAAGGTTTTTGTCGCGGAGGAAGGAACGTCGCAGAAGAACGTCGCGGGAGAGGAAATGTCGGCGTCGCGGCACATGACGTCACGTCGTCGATTTCCGCGGGTTCAGCGTTCTTCATCGAAGGCCGGCGTTCTTCGCGTTCTTCTCGAAGGAGGATGAAGAACTCTTGGATTCTATCAAATCCTCTCAACGAACATTTTTCCAGAAGTTGTGCGTTGGTCTTATATTATTATTACGCCAACGAATTCCAAATAGGTTAAGAAACGAATGAAATTAATTCATAGAATTAATTCAACGAAGAAAACCGCCCAATTAATTTGACAAATAAAACCGCCCAATTAATTGCTGCGTTTAGAAATTAAGAAAACGCGTCAGTTGACTTTCATAATGACGGGTTTTCGCGGTTGCGTTACTTAGCGGAAAAGAAACGGTGGGGCTCGCGCGGGACCCACCTCACAAATATCCTACCAAGAGGGTAGGATATTTTTGGATAGCACCCTATCTGCATCAACACAGCTTAAGCTGCTTTAAGTGGCTTCCAAGTGGCTTAAGTGAAATAAAATAAAGTTTTTCGTAAAATTATTTTATTTCTTAACTTTAAGCCCGAAAATTAAAAACCACATCCAAGCAAATGAAACTCTAGAAGAGGCGTTTCTAAGAATGTACTGGCACTGTGATTCCATCGGTGCCCTCAGAATTCGATTCCAAGCACCAGTTTAAAAGTTAGAAAAACCCGCTCATCCGTTCACTGAACGTACCCGAGCCAATCTTCGGAAAATGATTCCGGGCACACTGGGCCTCGGAATCAGGTTCCGTCTGAAGTTGCGTTCTTGTAAAATTCCAAAGAAAATTAAGAAAAAAAATTCCTTGAAATTTACGGGTCTTTAAATTACTCCCACCTCAGGGATTTACGTCCCCGTAAAGATACATCATAAACTAGGGAAACAAATGTTGGTACTGAGCACGCATCTGAGCCTCCCGCTCCCATGTGCTCTCCTGGATATTCCCGTGCTGCCATCTGATGCGCACAAGAGAAATCGATCGTCCACTCAGGACCCGCTCCTATCGATCCTCTATCTCCACCGGGACCTCCGCAAAAGTCTCCCCATCATCCATGTCTAGCTCCCCATGGTCAATGATGTGCGTCGGGTCGTGCACGTATCTCCTCAGTTGAGATACGTGGAAGACGTCGTGCACCCAGTGCAACTGAGGTGGTAGAGGCAGGCAATAAGCCACCTCGCCAATCCTTCTGAGGACCTGAAATGGTCCAATGAAGCGTGGAGAAAACTTTCCGCCTTGGGCAAATCTCCGCAAACCACGTCGAGGTGAGACATGCAAAAAGATGTGGTCGCCATCCTCAAACTCTACTGGCCTCTGCCTCCTATCAGCATAAGACTTCTGCCAGCTCTGAGTTGTCCTCATCTGCTCTTGGATGACCTGGACCTTCTCTGTCGTGGCTCAGACCATCTTTGGTCCCACAAGTGCTGACTCCCCAGGGTCTGTCCAGCACAAAGGAGATCTGCAAGGTCTGTCGTACAACGCCTCATATGGTGCCATCCCGATGGTGGAGTGGTAGCTGTTGTTGTACGCGAACTCCACTAAGGGTAGGTGGTCCTCCCAGCTGTGACTAAAGTCGAGGACACATGCGCGGAGCATGTCCTCGAGAGTCTGAATGGTCCTCTCCGTCTAACCATCCGTCTGAGGGTGAAAGGCGGTGCTCAGACGTAGCTGCGTTCCGAACGCCTCCTGCAACCCCTTCAAAAGCCGGGAAGTAAAGCGAGCATCTTGATCAGAGATGATAGAGGATGGCACACCGTGAAGCCATACAATCTCCTGAACGTAGAGACGCCCCAATCTCTCCACTGATCCCTGCTCTCAGATGGGCAAGATGTGTGACGATTTGGTGAGTCGGTCAACAATCACCAAAATGGAGTCGTGACCTCTGGAAGTGCGTGGAAGTCCAGTCACGAAGTCCATAGATATCCCATCCCACTTCCACTCCGAGACCTCCAAGGGCTGTACCAAGCCTGCTGGTACCTGATGCTCTGCCTTCACCAGCTGGCAGGTGAGGCATCGAGAAACGAACTCTGCCGCAACCTTCTCCAAGCCCGGCCACCAGTGCTGTCGTCTGAGGTCCTGGTACATCTTCACCACTCCAGGATGTACCACCAAGGGAGAAGTGTGAAACTCCCTCAGCACCTCCTACTGTAAAGAGACTGGTACCAAGGTACATCCTATGAAAAGGATATCGTGCTCTGCACCAAAGGAGAAGCCATCAGGTGCCTGTCCTAAGGATAATTGTGCACGCTGCATGTCACAGTCAGCGTCCTCACGCTGTGCCTCTCTGACCTGCTGCAGTAGTGGGGGTGACTGTGAGAGACTGAAGGAAGTCTGCTTCGTCTCTATCCACAAAGGATATCTGCAAAGCGGCAAGCTGCTCTATCGCTTCCTCAAGTAGCTGAATGCCCGTCCACCTGCTGAGGGCATCGGGTACCACGTTCCCCTTCCTAGGAGTATAGACTATCTCATGGTCATAGTCCCAGAGGAACTCGAGCCATCTCCGCTGTCTCAGGTTCAGGTCCTTCTGCGAGAAGATGAACCTAAGACTCTGGTGGTCAGAAATGACTGTAAAGCACCCGCCCATCAGGTAGTGTCTCCATGTCTTCAGAGCGAAGACAACTGCTGCTAACTCCAGGTCATGGGTAGTGTAGTTCTACTCATGCGACCTCAACTGATGTGATCCATGGGCGATCACTGCCCGCTCCTGCATCATGACACATCCGAGTCCGGTCCCTAATGCATCGCAGTAGACTACATACCCTACCCCCTCCTCAGGCAACCTCAAGATAGGTGCGCTGGTCAATCTCTGTCTCAGCTCCCGGAAGCTCTGATGACATCTGTCTGACCACACAAAGGGTTTCCCATTCTTTATCAAAGCTAAGAGTGGTGCCGCAACTCTGGAGAAGTCTGGCACGAATCTCCGATAGTATCCGGTTAGTCCCAAGAAACTCCACATCTCTTCCACGCTCCTGGGTGGCTCCCAAACTAGCACCGCCTCAATCTTCGAAGGATCCACCGCAACTCCCACCTCAGAAATGACGTGTCCCAAGAAGTGGACCTCACGTATCCAGAACTGACACTTCGAGAGCTTTCCATAAAACTGGTGCTCTCAGAGTGTGTCTAGCACAACTCGCAAGTGATAGGCGTTCTCCTACTCAGTCGTCGAGTATATCAAAAAGTCGTCGGTGAAGACCATGACAAATCGATCGAGGTATGGCTGAAAGATCCTGTTCATGAGGCCCATGAACAATGCTGGAGCATTGGTTACGCCGAATGGCATAACCAAGAACTCATAGTGGACATACCAACATCTAAAGGCCATCTTCTACACGTCCTCATCTCGAACTCTGAGCTGATGATAGCCTGACCTGAGGTCTATCTTCGAGAACCACCGTGATACCATGAGCTGATCGAAGAGGACATCAATCCTCGGTAGTGGATACTTGTTCCTCACTGTATCCTGGTTCAGGTGACGATAGTCGACACACAGTCACAAGCTCACGTCTGCCATCTTGGCAAACAATATTGGGGAAGCCCAGGGTGAAACACTGGGTCAGATGAACCCCTTGCTATGCAAGTCCTCCAACTGTACCCGTAGCTCTGGAAGCTCAGCGGGGGACATCTGATACGCTGTAGTGGATATCGGGGCTGTCCCGGGGTACATATCTATATAAAAGTCTAACTCTCTGCGAGGAGGTAGCCCTAGAACGTCGTCGGGAAGGACGTCCGCATACTGATCCACCACTGCTGGAAAACTAGGACTCCGCACGTCAACAGCTCCTAGGATGAGGCTAGCCAACTGATGAGTGATGGGTTATCCTCTCCTCTGCGGAAGTCCATCTTGTGCTACGAAGGCTCCCTTCTCGCCGGTGAATGTGAACCTTCTCCCGTCGGTGCGTACACATCGCACCATGCGCCTAATATAGTCAATATGTGCATGGACTGTAGATAACCAATCCATGCCCAAGATGACGTCGTAAGGCCTCGACGCGCTACCAGAAGATCCCAGCCGAAACTCTCGCCTCCTAGAGTAAGCTCACATTGCCGGCACCAGTGCGTAATCGTCGAGTCTGCTCCCGTAGGAGTCTCTAGCCGTAAGGATCGAGCCAACGGCTCTGTCGGAATCTCCGAGCTCTGAAAAAGGGTAGTGGATATGAAAGAGTGTCTCGCTCCTGTGTCTATAAGAACTACAGCAAGGGTGGAATAGACACAGATCATTCCTCAAATCATCTCTGGCGCGCCGTGGTCGTAGGCCTCCGCTGCCTGGATGTGTGACTGTCTCTGCCCGCCACTCCTTGTGGTCAGGGCGGACCACCCGGTGGTGGTGGTGGTAGAACCTCAAAGCGTCGCCCACCACCTGCTGCTCGGCCAGCTCCTCTACCTCATCCGGCTCCTCCCTGCGGACCACCACTGTCGACCCTCTGTCTCTCCCTGGGTGGCCCCTCCATCGTCTGCTGCTCCTCGGTACGGTGGGTCGGGCAGTCACGAGCCATGTGGCCCTGACCGCCACAGGCGTAGCGCTGCCTGCCTCTCGGAAGACTGGCTCTGTGCTGTGTGTCACGCACTGCTGAGCCAGTGTCCTGAGGTCGTCTACGAGAGTGTCTGGTCTGCCAGGAACCCTGAGTCATCCGTCGGCTACCTGCTGCCAAAGACTCCGCTACCTGCCGCCCTGCGGTAGGTCTCGTTGCTGAAGTAGACTTAGTAAGAAAGCTCTCGATCAGAAGGGATCACTCCAGTACTCCTGCCTGGGTCGGGATGCTGAGGGAGATCAGAGATGCGCTGATCTCGTGTCTCAAACCCTGCTCAAAGGTCCGGGCCCGGAAGAAGGGGTCTCGTACCATGTCGGTCGAGTAGTGAGAAAGATCAGTAAACCTCGCCGCGTACTGGACGACCGTCAAGCTGCCCTGCCGTAGCTGAAGAAGCTCCTGGATGTGCACTGCACGGAGGGTGGTCGGGACGAACTCTGAGCGGAAGAGGCTCTTGATGTCCGTCCAAAGAAGAGATGCCTCGTCGTGCACCTAGAGCATAAAGCTCCACCATCTTCTTGCTGCTGCGTGCATTAGGCTCACCGTGAGGATCACCGTGAGGTCTGCTAGTGTCCTCACTAGCCTGAAAACTCGTACGACCGCCTCCAGCCAGTCCTCGGCTGCCTGGGGGTCCGTATCCCCACCAAACCTGGGTGGTCACTGGTGCTGGAACTCATGCAGAGCTCCGAGGTGACGTGAATCGTCAGCGGTCGGTGCTGGTAGTATCGGGAGCTCGACGGGTAGAGGTACCGTCGGTGCCTCCACCGTCAAAGGGCCCTATACCGAGGCCTCATCGCTCGGCGGGCTGTCGTCGCGCTCTACTCTCGGAACCCTAGCTGGCTGCCGATGTGGGGCCATACTGAAAAGGAAACAAGTGCGCCACGGTCAGAACAGTATACCTGGTGAGCTGACACAAGTAATCACAAAGAAAACTTGAACACCCATGCAATCAATGTTTTCGTGCATTAAGTCAGAAATCAGAAGTTAGGGTCCTGGTGTACGGATACGTCGGCCGCCGTACCAACCCTGGACTCCCTGGACTGATAAAAACACCCAATACGCTAAACACTATTGCTTCACATAGACGAAAGATCAGAGTCTGTGGTAGAACTGACCACCTCTGATACCAATTGTCATGACTCGTCCTCGAGGCCCGTGTCGTGACTACCCCAAGCCCGCCTTCCATAGGCCAGGGGCTAGTGACTAGCACCAAGGCATAAATCCCAGAAAAAGGGAAGGCATTGCATTTGTAAAGTAAACAAGCACCATAGAGTCAGAAAGCGGAAAAGTAAACACTAAGTAAATCTGTAACAAGCTGTGCTGAAAGTAAAAGGGTCCGAAAATACTAGCCCAACATTAAAGTACAACAGAAAGGGGAAAACAACAACTAAAAGAAAAGTCGCAGCGTCGAGCCGTCCTCTGGAGGTCCCACCTGAAGGGTGGGTACAGATAGCCTCCACTGCTCCTCGGGTCCACCTGACCGCTCCGAGTACGTCCCGCCAAGTGGTCCACCTTCAGGTACCGTCTTGCTCCGTAAACCTCCACCACGATCAGCGCTGTCTGTCATCTGCAACCAACACAACGAAGTGCGGGCATAGCCCGTGCAGGGGTGAGTATAAGATACTTAGTAGGGACCCCGACACCCCCAAAGGTCTCCCGAAATCCACAAAGGATAACCAAAACGGAAAGATACAATCTCGAAGTAACAACCGACACTGCTTAGGTATATGACCGTACATATACCTAAGTCATCAATCCCCGTACGGCTCCAACATCAGAGCCCAAGCACAACCCAGTCCACACAGGAATGCAAACAAATACCCACACAGGATAGCTCAACACAATCCACAAAGGAGAGTAAACAGTAAATCCACACAGGATAGTTCAACACCATCCACAAGGGAGAGTAAACAGTAAATCCACACAGGATAGTTCGACACAATCCACAAAGGAGAGTAAACAGTAAATCCACACAGGATAGTTTGACACAATCCACAAAGGAGAGTAACACAAGATACAGCTCATACAGGTATACTTCTTCAAATGACGATAGAGATGATCACTGATCCATCTAAGTCGTTGGACCCAAAAAGGATCGATAGGTACTAACCCCCGCAATGATCCACAAAGGATCTGACCCAAAAGGATCGATAGGTAACTAACCCCCGCAAAGACCCACACAGGATCGGGCCCACACAGGACCTGTAGGCGCTGGCTCACACAGAACTGCTGAGCACTGACCCACACAGGATCGGATCCACACAGGATCTGTAGCACTGATCCACGTAGGATCGCTGAGTGCAGTAGTCGTCGTAGTCCACTGAGGATCCTTGCACAGTCGTCATCGTAGTCCACTGAGAATCTCTGCACAGTCGTCGTCGCAGTCACAGTAGCAGTCGCAGCCAGCTCTAGGGTTCCCGAACACAACAAGCTCGTTCGGGAGGGTCTGCTCCACGAGCCGAGAGGCTGATACATCAACTGACACATAGTCCAGAGTTGATGTATCCAAAAGTTCCGTCTCGCCAACAGGAACTCAACGTCGTAGACGGCGCGTCAATCGGACGCCCGGTCTGAGAGTTATTGACTTTTTCATCCCAGGGGCCCTGTTGGGTTTTAAGGCAAAACCAACCCAACCATACTCCACATTTGTCCAAACCATGGGAGGAGTATGCCAAAAGATCCGTCTCACTTAGAGGAATTCGACGTAGTCGACGACATATCAATCGGACATCTGAAGCTCAAGATATGAGCATTTCCGCTCTAAGGTCCCGGTTGGTTTCGTGTACGAACCAACCCGACCGAACCCAAAGTATTCCAAAACATTGAATGCGATATACCGAAACGACCGTATCGATCCAAGGATCGCGTTGCCGCTGACGGTGCATCTTTCAAAGGCCCATAGCTCATGTTACGGGCAAAAGACCAAAATTGGTCGAAAGACTGGGGGTCTGGGCCCGGGCGGACCCGGCCCGACCCCCCCTTGGGTCGGCCGAACCAGGTCGACCGGAACCGGGTCGACCCGACCCGGTCCCATCCGGTGGGACCCGGTCCGGCTAGGGCGCGGACCGGCTCGGCTCGGCCGAGCGACCGAGCAGCGCGGGGGGCTCGCTGCCCCCGCGTGACAGCACCACGACCCCCGAGGGGGGCCGCCCTGGTCAATGGACGCGGCAAATTCCCCATCCCGCGTGTGCACTGGACTCGCGCGGTCGCGGGTCCGCGGACGCCGCCGCCGCCGGCGACCCGGGCCGCCGGTGGCTTCCGCGGGCCACCGGAGTTGCTCCGGTGGTCCGTTTTCCTTCCCGTCTGCGCCACTGTTCCTCCCGGGTTCCGTTCTTCACTACGGGATCATCAAATTGCCCTTGCGTCATGTTGTGTCGTCGCCGCCAAATCCGCACAACGATGAAGAACTGTGGATGGTTGTCGGGCCGTGTTCGTTTGGCCCGCACCCTCCGCGTTAGGCGATAACAATTGGGAGGATTAAACAACACATCAACCAACAATTTTAATAAATTAAAATTGTTCTTATGAAACTGATTCATTAATTTAAAAGAAACGTTCACGGGAATATAAATTATTCACAACAACCACTACCTCGTCAAGTATTCGCACGCGCGCTCTTCGTGGAATTGATCGTCGTGGAAGGTGGGGATCATCGCGTCGCGGAAGGGCGTCGCATCGTCGCGGTATCCAGCATTGCGTCGACGAAATCTGAGGTCCAAGAAACAACAGATTTAATTTTATTAATTAAATCCATCTTGAGTTAAAATCCACAAATGAATTTAAAGAATCGCAAACTCTCATCTCAATGGATGATCAAAGGTTTTTGTCGCGGAGGAAGGAACGTCGCAGAAGAACGTCGCAGGAGAGGAAACGTCGGCATCGCGGCACACAACGTCGCGTCGTTGATTTCCACGGGTTCAGCGTTCTTCGTCGGAGGCCAGCATTCTTCGCGTTCTTCGCGAAGGAGGATGAAGAACTCTTGGTTTCTGTCAAATCCTCTCAATGAACATTTTTCCAAATGTCGTGCGTTGGTCTTATTTTATTATTACACCAACGGATTTCAAACAGGTTAAGAAATGAATGAAATTAATTCATAGAATTAATTCAACGAAGAAAACCTCCCAATTAATTCAACGAATAAAACTGCACAATTAATTGGTCCGTTATGAAATTAAGAAAACGCGTCAGTTGACTTTCATAATGACGGGTTTTCGCAGGTGCGTTACTTAGAGGAAAAGAAACGGTGGGGCTCGTGCGGGACCCACCTCACAAATATCCTACCAAGTGGGTAGGATATTTTTGGATAGCACCCAATCCGCATCAACACAGCTTAAGCAGCTTTAAGTGGCTTCAAGTGGCTTCCAAATGGCTTAAGTGAAATAAAATAAAGTTTGTCGTAAAAATATTTTATTTCTTAACATTATGCCCGAAAATTAAAAACCACACCCGAGCCAACGCAACTCCGGAAGAGGTGTTTCTAAGAAAGTACCAGCGCTTAGATTCCATCGGTTCCCTCGGAATTAGATTCCGAGCACCAGTTTAAAAGTTAGAAAAACCCGCTCGTCCGTTCACTGAACGTACCCGTGCCAATCTTCAGAAAATGATTCTGGGCACACCGGGCCTCGGAATTAGGTGCCGTCTGAAGCTGCGTTCTTGTAAAATTTCAAAGAAAATGAAGAAAATAATTTCCTTGAAATTTAAAGGTCTTTAAATATTACATGACTTTCATTATGTGGGGAGTGTGCCTTGGGGAGGCTTGAGTGATTAGATTCCTTGTTAGGTGTTTTTTTGTCTTTTTCTCATGGGACCTTAGTACGTCTCCCCACTTGTGCACGAGAGTATTTGTTTTTTCCCTACTGAGTATACCTGTATGCTCACCCAATTTATAAAAAACTACTTTCAGGTTTCCAAGAGGAATTCAGGGATCGTGCGGGACCATTCTAGCATGGACCTTTGCGGCGGTTGTTGATGTCGTTTTTCTTTCTTTGTGTACTTTATCTTAGGAGTTCTTGTATCATGTATCTTTTACATTGAACATGCATGTGGGAATGGTTTACTTTTGGCCTTACTTTTCATTCATTTTTGGTTTTATTGGGTTTCATCGTATTATCTCCAGATCGTATTCAAAGAAAAAGGTTAATTCCTTCCATTTGTGTGTGATTTCCATACCCTTGGTGCTAGTCGCCACTCTGGGACCTATAGAAGGCGGGTTTCAGTAATCATTATCTCTCCTTCAACTTAAAGAATCAAGGGCTTGGCAATCTTCTGACCCTTCCCTCCTTCTGGTGAATACAGGTCATGACAGAATGGTATCAATGGTGATTATTGAGAGATAGGATGACGTCTGGAGTTAGGAATAGTGAGTATTGCATGGGATTTTAGGGAAACTGTGTTGGGTGACCTTGGTGCGTGAATTAGGCCAGGGAAGACTGGCTAGGACATGGGATTTTAGGCCCCCCCGTGATCCGATGGAAAGACTCTTGACCTACCGAACGACCAAGTGAGGCCACACTGATTGCAGGGTAGAGACCCTAGGAAAGTTACATGCATCATAATGAATTTTATTCTCGAGTTTCATGGGTTTTTTAGGGACAGAATTAAACAAATATTAAGAAATTTTTTTAAGAACAATATTCTGCACTATGTGGGCTTAGGCATTCCTTGTTTACCTTGCAACTATGGCACCTGGAAGGAAACCACGTGTGGTATGGGCGATCGAGGCCCAGGAGACTACCTTGGATGATTGGCAGATAGCTGATCGGGAGGAGGAGGATGACCAGTGGAAGAAGGAGCTTCCGACCTTCCACTGATAGACCCATGGGAGGTATGAGGGTAACAACTCTGACATGAAGACGGAGGGCTGGCTAGAAGAGCAAGTGATAGCCTTTGACCTGATTCGTTCCCCAACCTAGTACTGGGTTCCTCTGGTCTTCAGTCACCAGTGGGGAGTGACGTGTCAGTGGTGGACTCTTTACCAGAGGGAGAGGAGATAGGCTGAGGTGGCATGGTCTGATTTCGAGAGGGAGTTTCGGGCGGAATTCCTCTCTTCGAAGATGAAGGCAGAGAAGATACATGAGCTACTCTCCCTCCAGCATGATATTATGTCAGTAAGGGAGCTGGGAATCTTGTTCAAGGACCTCCAACATTTTTCTCTGGACCTCTTTCCTAACGAGGAGTCTTGGGAAAGATGTTTAGAGGAGGCGCTCTGACCCTCCCTCAAGTATGATGTTACCCCCTTTACACTCCCGACGTACTTGTAGGTCCAGAAGAAGGCCAAAGTGGTGGAGAGGATGCATGCTCTTGGAGGTGTGTCACGATAGGGGATCCAGCTGGGGCTATCGAAGGGGAAGGCCATTAACATTAGGACTCCAGCATCGGGACCCTCCAGGTTTCGACCCGCAGGGAGGAGGCTGCAGCAGTTTTAGTTCTGGTCCCCCTGTCCTTGCCCTATTCCTTCATTCCCAGGTACCAGGTGCTTCTTCTGTGGGATCCATGGTAATCTTAGAAATCAGTGCCTGGACCGAGTATAGTACGACGGTGGTGGGAAGCCCCAGCTCCCGCCCCAACAGCAGCTTCTGGCCAGGCCTTTCCAACAGTAGAAATAGGGACAATGAGATCCCGCTCCTCTGAGGGTAGACTTTGCCAGAGGAGGCTGACCTCAGGGCGCTCCTCAGGGACCATGACCGAGGCATGGTTGGGGAGGTGGCCAATAGATGAGGGGTAGAGGATCTAGGTGTGGATAGTTTCACGTCGTGGAGTCAGCAGTTCCAACAGGGCTGGAGGTCAACCGAGGTACGATCAGCTTGTATTGCACCCTTGCATATGCCTTGTTCAATACCGGGGCTTTGTACTCCTTCATCGCACCTAGTATAGCCCATTCTTTGGGTCTATATGCTGAGATACTTCCAATTCCCCTTGTGCTGAGCACACTATTCGGTGGTTAGACTGACTTGTTATATGTTTTTCGAGGATGCAGACTGATGCTAGGGACACATCAGTCGGTCAGGGATCTTCTTTTGCTACAGATACATCCATACGATGTGATCCTAGGAATCAAATGGGTTTTCTCTATGTGTGTCATCATTGACTGCTTCCGAGTAAGGGTTGTGTTCTCATACTTGGGCGGCCATCATGTTACTTTTACCAGTGAGCGGAGCAATCAGAAGGGCAGCAGGTGAGTGGAACCCCTCCTATCTTTGTTAGCCAAGCTATCAGTGGAGTCAGTGGATGCTGAGATGGTGAAGGTTCCAGGGATAGTCAGCGAGTTTATGAATGTCTTCCTTGAGGAGGTGATGACTCTACCCCCTCGACGTGATATCGAGTTCATGATAAACCTACAGCCTGGTGCTCATCTGATTTCGATGGCTCCCTACTGGATGGAAACATCAGAGCTACGAGAGTTGAAGATTCTGATTAATGATATGATGAAGAGAGGTTATGTTCGACCGAGTGTGTCACCATGGGGTGCCCTAGTCTTGTTTGTAAAGAAGTCAGATTGTGGTCTCAGGTTGTGCATAGACTACAGGAGGCTAAATCAGGTGACGATCAAGAATCGTTGTCCTCTTCTAATGATAGATGATCTTTTGCACCAGCTGAAAGGGGCATGATGGTTCCTGAAGTTCGACCTGCGGTCTGGGTATCACTATTTGAGAGTGAAGGAGGGATAGATCTTGAAGACGGCCTTCACGTGTAGATATGGACACTTTGAGTTCATAGTCATGCCTTTCAGTGTAACGAACGCCCCGGTAGTGCTCATGGGGCTTATGAACTCCATCTTCCGGGAGTACCTAGAACTGTTCGTAGTTGTGTTCATCGATGTCATCCTAATCTATTCAAGATCAGAGGAGGACCATGAGGAGCACCTGAGGACGGGTTTAGAGGTCCTCCAATAGCACCATCTCAATGGGATGTTGTCAAAATGAAAGTTCTGGACATGAGAAGTGCACTTCCTCGGGCACGTGGTGTCCGAGAAGGGGGTAGTGGATGACTCATCAAAGGTTGGGCAAGTTTTTTCTTGGGTGGCACCCAAGAATGTGGTAGAGTTTCATAGTTTCCTCGGCCTGGCAGGTTACTATCGGAGGTTCGTACCCAACTTCTCCCGAGTAGCAGCCCCTTTGACGGCCTTGTCCATGAAGTTTCATGTTTTCGTATAGAGTGAGAAGTGCGAGACAGCCTTCAGCTATCTATTGGAGAAGTTGGTTAGTTCCTCAGTGTTGAGTCCACCAAAAGAAGGGGTGTCATATGAGGTGGTCTTTGATGCTTCAGGACAAGGCATGGGATGTGTGTTGATGTAGTGACATGGGGTGATCTCTTATGGGTCTAAGAAGCTATGCCCTCATGAGCGTAATTATGCCACCCATGACCTAGAGCTTGCATTGGTCATTTTTGCGCTAAATATATGGCGGAATTACCTCATCAGAGAATGCTTTGTGGTCTTCACGGATCACCAAAGTTTGAGGTATGTCTTCTCCCAGCGGGACCTAAACTTGTGACAGCGAAGGTCGGTGGAGTTCCTCCAGGATTATGACTTCGAGATTTCCAACACTTCGGGGAAAGGGAATGTATTGGCCGATTCCTTGAGCAGGAGGATGCAGAAGGATGCGGTCCGAGAGTCGGCAGACTCCTAGAAAGCGATGGAGGATTTGGCTGCCTTACACCTGGATGCGAGGATGGATAGCGGTAGAGGTTTCCTGTATCATATGAGAGTGTAGTTTTTTCTATTGCCGCAAGTGGAGGAGTCTCAGTGGGGAGACCCAGAGTTCGAAGTGATGAGTGACCGAGTTGAGTAGGGAAGTGCTCCGGAAGGATGGACGGAGGATGGCCAAAACCGGATGCTTTTCCAGGGGAAGCTGTTTGTTCCAGAGGCGATGTGCGGCGAGGTTCTCAGTGAGTTCCACAACTCACCACTAGTAGTACACCCGGATGTTTCCAAGATATAACAGGGATTGAAGAGACAATTTTGGTGGCCAAGAGTGAAGTGAGTAGTGCCAGATTTTGTGGCCAAGTGCTTAGTGTGTTAGCTAGTGAAGGCTGAACACCGAGTTCTAGGAGGCCTACGGTAGTCTCTAGATGTCCCCTATTGGAAGTGGGACAACATATCGATGGATCTTTTCATGGGACTACTCCAGGTCCAAGGGGATATGACGCCATCTGAGTGGTAGTGGACATGTTGACAAAATCGTCTCACCTTCTAGCGATCAAGGAGTCGAGTGCAGTGGATGCTTTGGCACGAATGTATGTGGATGAGGTGGTGCATTTGCATGGAGTTACGAGGTCTATAGTCTCATATAGGGACACACAGTTTAGTTCACGAGTCTAGAGAGGATTGTAGAATTCTTTTGGCATGTAGCTATGTCTTAGCACTGCTTTCCATCCCCAGATAGATGGACAGACAAAGCGCACCATCCAGAACATGGAGGATATGTTGCAGGCATGCGTTCAAGACTTAGGAGGATCATGGGTGAGGCACTTTCCTCTGTTAGTGTTTTCCTACAATAATAGATAACACTCTACCATTGGTATGTCCCCGTTTGAAGCCTTGAACGGGAGACCATGCCGCTCACCTGTGTGTTGGACCAAAGTAGGTGAGGCATGCATACATGGCCCAGACGTGGTGCAGAGCACGACAGAGAAGGTTCAGCTCATTGGGGAAAGTATGAAGGCAACCTAGGACCGGCTGAATTCGTATGCTGATAACAGGAGAAGGCCCTTGGATTTTGAGGTTGAGGACCACGTGTTCTTGAAGGTCTCCCCTCGGCCGGGACAACAGAGGATCGGCATGGGGAGTAAGATTTCTCCCAGGTTCATCAGACCCTTTGAAGGGTATTGGAGGGTCGGCGAAGTGTCTTATCAGCTAGCATTGCCACTGCCGCTACTGAGGATACATGATGTCTTCCATGTGTCCCAGCTCCGTTGGTATCTGCACGATGATTCACACGTCCTCATCTGGGGAGAGCTAGACATCAAGGACGACATGACGTTTGTGGAGAGACCAGTGATGATCAAGGATCGTAAGGAGAAGGTGCTTCTTTGGCGAACCATTCCCTTGGTTCATGTGTTATGGAGACATGATGGGCTTGAGGAGCGTATGTGGGAGAGGGAAGCACCGATGCGTGCCCAGTACCCAGAGTTGTTTTGAGTTTTCTACTATTCTATTTATACCTATTATGGTAGAGTGTTTTTACCTTTATGGCTATGAAATACGTAGTTTTATTTCCTCTGAAGGTGTGCAAAACGTCCTGGATACATGGAGGAGAGGACCCGACCCCTAATCAAGACGCATTATGTTGGATGCGATTAAACCCGTGTGGGCGAGTTAGTGCCGCCCAAAGCGGATGTATCTTGACATGGGAGAGGAGACTCCCCAACCCACATGGATGGGTAGTTTGACATGGGATTTTTCTTGTTTCATGATAGGTAGATGTTCTTAGTTAACAATGAGGTTCACTCTTGAAAGGGTATCTTTCGAGGTGGTTGTTCGGACCCACTCTTTCCTTTTGGGTTGTTTAAATTCTCGACGAAGAGAATAGTTTGAGAGGTATCAGATGTGATGACCTAGATTCTCAGGGTCCTTTCCTTTTCCAAAAATCTGGATCCTAAAGGGGCAGCGTCTCAGTGTGAGGCTGATTAGTGTGACTTATTGACGAGGTCGATCGGCGCGACCGATCGGTCTCCCCCAGCCTTGTCAGGGTTTTTCTAGTAGCACCTCCCTTTTGTGCGAATTGGTTTTTAAACCCTATTTTGACCCCCTTAAGCTTGTTTTAAATCCCAATAACGCCTATAAATTTGATTTAATTAAATATTTAATGAAATAACCTAGTGTGTGCATCGGTTTAAACCGCCCAACCCTTTAATGATGTGTGGGGCAGCGTGGTCAACCCACAACCCTGCTCCTTACGCAGTTTCGTGTTCTTATCTCAATCATCCCCGTCCCTTATTATCTAAAAGGGTACCGCCTTAGTTTTTTTTCACGATCACCCTGTTCTAGGAATACCCTTCGTTCAGATGAGATGCATCACTATCTATGAAATTCCACACGCATGCATAGCGTCGATCGTTGATCAACCAGTATGGAATTTATCCTTCATCTCCACCTTTTGTGTATCATGTGGGGTGAGCATGCTTTTGATTCTGTAGAATTGGATGAACCAAACCTAAATGAATATAATTAAAGAATTCTATAAAGAACGAAGGTGGGGGGGGGGGGCTGTGATCGATGCTGCTTCTTTGTTTTATGATCTTATATTATGAATTTTGCGGACTTATGCCTACTGAAAATCATGGAAATTGGTGGTCTTTCTCTAGGCACTAGTGAACCCTTACCCCAGGTGATGTTTAAAGTGATTTTATTGTGATTGTGAACCCTTGTTGTGCAAAGGAATTTGGTTAATTACGTAAATACGAAAAAATATAATTTATATCACCAAGATCAACCCTCTTCTATGATAACCCCAGTTAAGGAACGAAAATTGAAATCATGGAGTGTGTTAAATCTTATAAATATGAAAATACTGGCTTGGGCCTGCTTTGTGTTGGTGGTGGTGGTCTGGTTGTTTTTTCCTTCACGGGCCATTTTTTGGGTGATGTGGGTGGGGATGGGATCCCCTGTCAATATGGTATCAGTGGTTCTGAAATTTTAAGACCGAGTGGTTACCTTGTTTAAATCAAAAATTGGGATGGATCCTCTAATGATGGGAAACCATTTGGGGGAACACGGGGTAGTGTCTCGGGGTTTCCTTTGGTTCCATTACATTGAGTGACTTCACTATTCCCCTTGGTTTCAGATGGTTTAGGCAATATCTTGGGGTTTACCTTGGTTCCAATACCTTGAGGGATCTCTTATCCTTTTTTGTTGTGACTATTCAAGAGAACCGAGTGTGGATGGTGTAGTCGATGCTTGACTGTTTGGTTTCCTTTACATGTTCTTATGATTACTAGCTACCCATGTAGGCGAAAAAACTTATTAGACATCATTACTAAACATGAAAACTAGGATGGGACAAATGGGTTTCTGTTTGGAGTGAGTTGTGACGTGGACAAGGGTGTTGTTTATGTTCTTTAAGCTGGATGAAGAAAATCCTAAACATTGGTGAGTTCTTTTTACCTAAAAATATACTTGTAGTTTTGTGTTTGTTATTCTTGCCCCTCCCATGTTGATCAATTAGTGTCGAACACCACCATTTCAAGGGGAAGGTGTTTTTCCAAACACTTCTATTAGTGGATGGTTATTAGCTCCTTTCTGCTCCCTTTCCCAGATAGCCCAAGTATCTTCAGGCAGGCTGTGATGGCCTGAAGTCCATTATTAGGCGAAGAACCTTCGGACAGGGTGGTGTGGAGGTCGGCATATATGTGTACGGGCAGGTGGTTTCCCAAGTGTCTTTGGGATGAGGCCCAGATGTCTTCGGGCATGACAGTGGATCTTCTAGCCCAGGTGTCTTCGGGCATGGCGGTGGTTGTTCTGGCCTAGGTGTTTGCAGGCGTGGTTACGTGTGACAGTTGTGACCAAGGTGTCTATGGCCGGGATAGTGGTTGTGGCCCAGGTGCTTGCGGGCAGGGTCGGGTAGTGGGACTGCGTGGGGATATGGCCCAGGTGTGTGCGGGCGGAGTGTGGCAGTGGGACTATGGTGAGAATGGAGGTATTGGTTCGATGCTTAAGATGACTTCAATAACCAGTGGGAAAGTGGCGTGGGGTACCCAAACTTCGATGTGCTTTTATTATATATTACTTGACTTGCGTTATTTGGGGATTGTGGCTTGGTGAGGCTTGGGTGGTTAGTTTCCTTGTTAGGTGTTTGGTTGTCTGTTTCTCACGGGAATTTAGTACATCTCCCCACTTGTGCATTAGAGTCTTTGGTTTTTCCCTACTGAGTATACTTGTATGCTCACCCTACGTATATAAAACTACATTCAGGTTTCCAAGAGTACATCAGGGATCATGCGGGACCATACTAGCATGGACCTTTGGGGCATTTTCTGATGTCATTTTTATTTCTTTTGGTACTTTATCATTGGACTTCTTGTATCATGTATCTATTACATTGAACATGCATGTGGGAATGGGTTACTTTTGGCCTTACTTTTCTTTCAGTTTTGGTGTTGTTGGGTTTTATCATCTTATATCCTAATCCTATTCAAACAAAAAGTTTAATGCCTTCCATTTGTGTGTGACTTCCATACCCTTGGTGCTAGTCACCACTCTGGGACCTATAAAAGGCGGGTTTCGGGGGACATTATCTCTCCTTGAACTTAAAGAAGGAAGGTCTTGGAAATTTTCTGACCCTTTCCACCTTCTAGTGAAGGCAGGTCATGACAATATCCTGGAAGTTTAGAAACCTAGAAAACATCATTCATAACAATATATCTATCTAGAAGCGCAATTTGGTACACCATCCCTAGATTCTCTCCACCATCGCAAACTGTCCAATGATCATGGGTTCCATCTTCAACAACATATATATCATGCATTTCTCAATATAGATGAAACCCTATGGAATAAATGATCTCCCTGTATAATCTCTGGGGTTCATTGATGTACAAAAACATACAACTTCAATCTTGAATGACCCATGTCTTTATTATTTCGATTAATTTGTACCATCTCTAATGTACCTTACATGAGACTAGGTCCCAACATGTGAGATTCACATGCCTTCATCCAGTATAAAGGTTATCTACGTGGCCTATAACAATGGGCTTCGAATGGTTCCATAATTATAGTTTCCTAAAAACTATTGTTATAAAAGAACTCCAATAGTTTATAGGGCTTATCCCAGGACCCACTGTTTTCTAGAACACATGATTTATACATATCCTCTATAACATGTACAATACACTGTAACTTCCCATTATGTTGATGGTAAAAATTCATAAAAAACCAAACATATAAGCCTAGTGACTTTTATTAGCACTTCTAGAGGCACAATGTTAAATGAGATTCTATATATGCAGCAATATTCCATGGTACCCAATATTGACTGACTATCTCATGAAAAAACTAATCTCATAGCTTCTCTACTATGAAATTACCCTATATAGGCATGAAATGTGATACAATCATCTATTGATTCATAATAACCCAAATAAAATTGAATCTTCTAAGTCTTCCTTGGGAGACCCACACCAAAATCAATGATTACATCACCCCACATCTTTTCTAAAATAGGCAATAGCTATAGTAAACAACTAGGTCATTGATTCATTTCCACCACCTATTAATAGGTGAAGCATCATGTCATGAAACCTCATATTTCTTTTCTATGACTTTCAAGCATTTCTATTGATGTAAGAAATGGTACATTTTTTTCACACCTGGATGTACTACCTTCTTTGAGGCATGAAACTCAGCTTAAGTTCTTCAAATATAGTCATTATAAAAACAACATTATTCATGGCATAGATGAGCTTATCCTTAGATATGGTCTAATAAAAATATACATCCCCCCATCATGGATTTTCTTCAAGGTAATGCACTCTAGGTCAACATATTACATGTTTGGAATCTATAATAAATATGTTGATTCTATTGAAAATGATATTAGAGTCATATACTATTAACTATCATGTACCACAATATTCATATCATCTAGTAGATTCACCATTTTTCACTCTGCACAATAATCATAGACTTCCATACTCTGAGTTTTCCATCATAAAGACTTAATAAAAATATTCCACATTCTAGGAATATATGCATGTTCAAAAAAAAATCATATATCGATCCATCCTCTGCTACTAGATATTTAAATCTCATTTTGAGGAGATAAATAATTATCTCTTATGATATCTATACACAATAACGTTTCACCGAACAATTAATTCCACCAACCCTTCAATGCATAAACAACTAATGCTAACTCAATGTTTTTTTAATGGTAATATTTTTCAAATGGCCTAAACATCTGGGACCCATAAAAAATGCCTCACTTCCCATGCTTCAACACAAATCCCTATCCAATCCGATAAGCATCATAATACACAGTATACTCCTAATCTAGATTGGGTTGGTTTGAAATATGTTTTTATTCCAAATGATTAGTTAACTCCTAGAAGTCATTTCCACGTTATTTTGGACATTAAAACTTTATCATTTTCTTGGTCAATCCTGATTGTGGTGCTTCGAATTGAGAAAAGTCACAGATGAACCTCTCAAAATATCCGCCTATCTCAGAAATCAACAGATATAAAAAACAATCATTGTATGATCCTAAGAATCCACCTCATGAATATTCATTAGGTCAACTGACACTCCTTCATTGTAGATGATGTGACCCATGACGTGAACCTAATCAATCCAAAACAACCACTATGAAATCTTGGAATATATTTTATGTTCTCTTGGTGTACTGAGGACAATCTCAAGTTGGTGGGACTAATAACCATTATTCTTGGAGTACCCTGAGATATTTAACACAAATGCAATAACTAATCTATTTGGGTAAGTATATATGATAACATTCATCAAGTACATAAACAATTTTAGTGAATTTTCCAACCCAAATGGAATTACAGTGAACTGAAAAAGAACATTACTACATTTTACAGAACTCATTGGTATGTAAAATGGAGAAAAAAATCAACTGATGACTCCTAGACCACAAATATAACTTTGAAAAGTAAAAATAATCTCTAATCTAGAAAATGGGTGAATCAATACACATAAGAGGATAATGGTTTTCATTGTGATCATGTTAACATTCCACTAATCCAAATACAAACACAGAGTCCTATCAGTCATCATTTTAAAAAGACTGCAGAACCCCAAGGTGACATACTCAGTCTAATAAATCAGTCATCCTCAAACTCCTCCAGTAGTGTCTTGAGATCTAGAATAATTATTCATTCCATTTTTTTTGGTGGAATATATTTTTGTTCAAAATTAGTATGAGAACTATACTAAAATAAACATCTCTCGGAGGGAGATGTCTTGAGAAATCATTAGGAAACTATTCATCCATTATATCTTTTATTTGTCGAAATACTTCATGTTTTACACATCTATTATCCATCAAAAGGCTACAAATCAGTGCAATGATCTCTCCTAGTTGTTGAGTAATTGTCCCATCATGGCAATCAAGGATTTCCCACAATCGATAGTGAATAGATTTTTAACCCTTAGGATACTTAAAAATAATTATCCTATAATAAAATTCAATGGGGTCTTAGTTTTCTATTAACTATTCCATTCCCTTAATTAGATTAAACCATTTAATATCTTAATTATATATATCCAATAAATTATGGTACTCCCGAGAAATGATATAACAAACCATATATAAAAAACATTTATCTCTTCCATACTCCCAAATTTGATTCTATCGTTAACACCTCACTCATGAACTCCACTTACAAGATCAAACCATTTACCAGCTGTAAATAAATAGTTGAACGAGGGATAGAAGTATCAAATAAAGAAATTGATAATATAGATTCTAATATAAAAGTACCTCTCACTATCAATGGATCAGTGTTAATGTCTACTAGTGTGGGTTTTACCACAAAAAACTATCATTACCCTCATCCATATGATGATGGAAGACTCCCATGCATTACAACACTCTTCTGGTATGTACAATATTTTCAAGAAGATCTACCTACACTACCTCTATCTCTACATACAGTATCACTCTAGATGCTACCATGATATTCTATAGAATATCACCTAACTATGATCTATTACTTCATTGATTACCTCTCATCACCCCTCTATCACCAGGACATAAATATCTTCTATAGATGTATGATCTTTCCATAGGAAAAATTATCTGCTGGTTTTATGGGGAACATTCTCTTGGAGTATCCATACATACCACACTAGTGACATATCTCATCGATAAGGTATTGTGTTACTAAAACTTCCTCTTTTTACTAATCTTTATATCAATATGGATAACATTCTCATATAGAACTTTCTAGATCTCAGAAGTCATTCCTCCCATCCATCCAGTAGAAACTATTTTTCCTTCATTGGAATCCCCCTCTACGTTTCCACCATCATCATGATATTGATCACCTATATAATCAAAACTCTAACAAAAAAAGGATAACATAGAAATTTTTCTCTAATTTAGGATAATCCTAAAAACATATGATCTTAGTTGTCCCATCGATGGAAACACTTGGGAAAAGAACTAAAATTTTATAAAATTTCAATAATATTCAATCACAAAGATACACCCTTAACACAACCTCATGAACTAATCAACTATATCCCACATCAGAATATCTTGATGGAAATTCTCTCAGGACTTTGAAAATAATCCATTCAATAATATATTATCATATTTTCTAGTCTACACCATGAGTTCCCAATAGTTCCTCACTGATCCATGTAGTATATAACCCGCCAAGAAGATTCCCTTCCTAGTCGATGTCTCTAAATGGTCAATTATATTTCTTATTGACTCGTCCATGAAAATAGTTGCCTCATGTCTATTCTCTATAGTATATATTTAAGGTTGATGATACTAAATCTCCATCATCAGGTCAAACATACTCTTCTAGATCTTCATGTGGTATCTTTCCATGCATTTCCTGATACGATGATGGTTCTATCATAAATTCTCTACTACTTCTTAAACCATCAATATTAGTGGAACAAGTTCTACATTTTTTAGACCATATCAAGACATATTCTCATGTCACCCTCTCAACATGATTCATCATATAATCATATATGTACAATTACAAACACACATCTCAGGGAATAAAAAAACAATTTTAAATATTTATATAAGTGGAAAAACACAATAAGTGACCTTTAATCTTTTTCCCCAAGCCCAACCAAATTGTCAAAACCAAGGAATTATCACTACCATTAACCATCTGACATCTATATCATGGATAAAAAATGGAAAAAACATTTCCATTATTAATGATTCTTATTTATAATACAATTTATTTTCATCTATCATAATTTTGCAATACTTTCTAAATTTCAGGAAATTCAAACTTTTCATTTCAATTTCACAATCTAGGAAACACAGTTCATGTTCATTAAATAATCAATAAATTTTTATTCCATGTGTTCCTAAACTAATGAATGTCAAAATAGTCCAATGTTTTTAGTATGATACATATACATAATACTCTTGCCTTTGTGGTCTACAAGTAAAATCTCACCAGTCTCTTAAATAATAATCAAATCACACCACAAGTGCATCACCCAAGGTTAAATAATATAAACACTAATATAAAACAATAATAACAAAAATCTGAACTTGGGTACTTGGGTTCTCACCCATACATCGAGTTTCAACACTCATGCATGAGATCATAACCAAGGGCCAAATCATTAGAGTATCATTTCTACATTTCTAAAATAATAAGAACAAATACAAAGAAAGGAAATCTACTCTAATACCACTTTTTAGAATCTTGACTAGGTTCCCACACACATGTCATGACCCATCCCAGTGGGGCTCGAGCCGCAACTCCCCAAGCCTGCCACCAATAGGCTAGGGGCTGGTGACTAGCTCCGAGTAGGCATGATACTAACATGGGTGTCATTGCCTATAAACCTGTACACATGCACACACATCTCCAAGCCCACAAGGTTAAAAGTAAAAACTTCAAACATGATAAGATGTCTGCATACACTAAAAACAAACCAATAGGGTATAAAAGGAAAGTAAAGTACAAGAATGTAAAACCCTGGGCCAAATTTACAAGCCCTCCAAAGGAGAATCCGTAACAAATCCCAACCTATAAAGAAAGGTGTTGTGAATGCAGTCTGTAGCTGTAGGAACACACATCTGCCTGTCGGATCTCACTGAGCACCGTCCAGTCCTGGTCCACCTAGAATCCTGTCGGAGGCTTGCTTGTCTGCAAAAGACACGACACATGCCTGCAAAGCCCGTGTAGGGGTGAGTATAACAATACCCAGTATGACACCCTGAAACCACAAAGGAATACAATAATGGAAATACCAAAATTGAAAGGTACAATTAGCTCAACACAATATATGTTTATGGAACATATAACAAGAATATATAGATATACTCAAACACAAATGACCATTTCAAAACCACCACTATGATCCAGCTCGATGATTCCACTAAGCATGCAACCGAGAGAACAAAATCTTAGGAATGAAGAGAGAGATAAGAAGAACTCATTCTGGGAGAACACACTCCACTAGTAAAATGAGATAATGATGCTCAGATGAGGATCACCACCAAGTCATGGGGTGATTCCGACAACTCAGTCTAAGTTAATCCGATAAGCAGAGGATTGGCGCCTGAGTAAAGTTGGTCATATCGGTCCCAAGAACTCTACCTAGGGTACCAGGAATGAATAGAGGATCCAGATCTAAGTCTCACAGATGGGATTCCATCAACACTATTCAAGAATTCATGCCTAAGGGCTCATACTCTTGTATATAGGAAATGATACCAGAACCTTCAGGGGAAAGACCAATGGTATGAACCCTAAAAAAGCTAGTCCATGTCATAGAAGACAAGTGGCTCAATACATTTAAGACAGGTTACATGGCGCATAGTATGGTTAAACGCCGTGTTCCTTGACCCCGGGTACTACCCGGGTAAACTGCCCTGTCATCCGTCCTAGATGTGTAAAACCCAACCACACGGCGTGTAGAAGGATCACACGCCGTGTTCCTTGACTCCAGGTAAAACCTGTGTAAATTGACAGTGTCATTTGTCTTTTCAGTTAGAAAGTTACTACACGGTGTATAGAGGAATCACATGGCATGTTCGTGCATCTAGGGCTCACTCCGTGTATGCTGGCCATGTGCTCGTACACGGTCTATGTCCATGTCACCTATCCGTGTACCAGCACACGAGGTATCACGTGTATATGGACAGGTCTAGCCGGGGAGAGGTATACACGCCGTGTCCTTGGCCATGTACCCAACCCATGTTCGTGTAGTCCTGGACTACATGCCAGTTCGTCCACCGACGAAGACACACCGTGTAGCCCATACAACACGCTGTGTAGTCGGGATTTTTCCAGAAACGCCGTCATCCACCTCGCGCCGCGGCTAATCCTCTGGATCCTTGGTTTCTCGTCTGTTCATCCTGATACTCCAGGGGTTGGTTTATTTCATCATAAAAACACCGTAACATGTGTTTTCGGTCCATAAATCAGATCATAAACCTCAAACAATCCATCCGATGAAAAATGCTGAAAAACTCATATCTCTTGATCCGCTCCGAATCGTCTGCCCAAAACGTCATCGCACCTCTGTGACATTACTCCAGGGTTGGATCTACAATATCAGATCATTGCTCCAGCAAACGAAAGCGCAATAATCAAGTTTCTCCAAGAACACGTAGAACGCAATGAAGAATGCGAGGAAGAAAAATACAAAGAATCGTACAAGAGGGATGAACCTCGATCGTTGTTCATGACAATATGGGTTTGTTTCGTTAGATCAAAACCACAACAATCAACATATTATAAATCTTGAGTATTTGATCTCCCGATAATACCCCAAATCACACCCGCCCACAAAATGATTGATCCGTGGGCTAATCGGTTCGTAGATTTGTCCGCATTCATTGTAGGAATCAAGAAAAGAGAATGGAGTCAAGATCAAACATCCTACCTGGATCCGCGACATTCGATGGCGATGATCTGGTCGCCGATTCATCATCGCCAGTGAAAATCATCAAGAACATCATCACCGCGTTGGGAGGTTTTCTGCAGAGCCTCCAGAGCCGCCAAGGGATTCAGGGTTATGAGGTTTGTAACCATGGAACCCTGCGAAAGCCTTTATTTAAAAATGTTAAAAGATATATGTTGCAATAGAGTTAAACAGATTTCACTGTAGAATAATATATTTTTATTAAATATTTAATTACTATTACGTCCAAAAACCAGATTTCATTACCGATCTACGCCGTCCGATGTAAGGGCTTGCCTAAGGTAAAATCGCTGTTATGAATGCAATATTACCGTAAGATTACTGATCTGAGCACCCATTCGAGGGTTATTACACTTTTTAGGAAAACCACATGCACAAGTAATTTAATTTTTAAATTAAATTCCAACATTTGTTCTGGGATCACTGGGCCTTGGAACTGTACACCGTCTCGAAGACTGGTCTAGAAATAATTCCCACATAATATTAAAATAATACATGGAAAAATATGATACATTACATCACACCACTTAAGGATTTTACGTCCTTGAAAATTCAAATCATGGGCTACTCCAAACGATGTGGGTATTGCCCGCGAATCTGAGCCTCCTGCTCCCATGTGCTCTCCTGTAGATTCCCATGCTGCCACTACACACGCAGTAAGGGAATTGCTCATCCACAAAGGATCTTCTCCTGTCGGTCCTTGATCTCCATGGGGTACTCAGTAAAGGACACTCCATCATCGATTTCCAGCTCGCCCCAGTCGATAACGTGCGATGGATCATGCACGTACCTTCATATTTGTGACACATGGAAGACATTGTGTACCCGATACATCTGAGGAGGAAGATCCAAGTGATATGCCACCTCACCAACTCTACTTAGAATCTGGAAAGGGCCAATAAATCTCAGAGATATCTTGATGCCTCGGCCAAATCTCTGCAATCCCCATTGAGGTGAGACACGAAGGAACACATGGTCTCCCTCCACGAACTCCCAGGGCCTCCGCCTCCTATTGGAAAAAGACATTTTCCGACTCTGTGCAGCCTTCATCCCCTCTTGGAAGACCTGAACCTTCTCAATAGTAGCTCTCACCATCTCTGGGCCCATGAGTGCTGACTCTCCTGGATCATTCCGGCAAAGTGGTGACCTGCAAAGTCACCCGTACAGATCCTCGAATGGTGCCATACCAATAGTAAAATGATAACTATTGTTGTAAGAAAACTCCACCAGTGGTAGGATATCCTCTAAACTACAAATGATGTCAATCATTCAAGCTCATAGCATATCCTACGGAACTTGGATGGTACGCTTCATCTGACCATCAGTTTGAGGATGAAACGATGTGCTCAAGCGTAACCGAGTCCCAAAAGCTTCCTGCAATTCCTTCCACAACCGTGATGTGAAATGAGCATCATGATCTGAGATGATCGTGGATGGAACACCATGATGTAGAACTATCTTATGCACATAGAGGTGTCCCAAGCTCTCTACTGAACTCTACTCTCGTATGGCTAATAAGTGGGTCGACATGGTGAGTCGATCAATGATCGCCTAGATGATATCGTGTCCCCTAGACTTACGTGGTAGACCCGTCACTAAGTACATGGATATCCTGTCCCAATTCCTCTCTGGAACCTCTAGGGGTTGAGTCAAACCCACTGGTACCTGGTGCTCAGCCATTACTTGCTGAAAATTAAGGCACTGAGAATCAAAATCTACCACACTCTTATTCATTCCTGGCCACTAGAACTGACATCAGAGGTCTTGATACATCTTTTCCACGCCTGGATTCACCACCAAAGGGAATGTATGGAACTCCCGTAGAACATACTCTCGCACCATCACTGGTACTACCGGGCACACTCTGAAAAGAACAACGTTCTCCCCACTTGTTGAATATCCATCGACTGCATCACCTATGGATATCTGAGCACGTAGAATATCACTGCTAGCGTCCTCAATCTGTGATTCCCTGACTCGCTATAAGAGTGTAGTGGTAACAACCATCAACTGAAGATAAACTCCCTCATCTCCATCCTTGAAGGATAACTGTATAGACGACAACTGCCTCATCACCTAATCCAGTAACTGTGAACTAGATTTCTTACTCAGAGAATCTGCCACGATGTTCCCCTACTGAGGAGTATAAATGATCTCAAATTTGTAATCCTGGAGGAACTCAAGCCACCACCTCTCTATCAAATTCATATCCTTCTGAGAAAATATATATCTGAGACTATTGTGATCAGATTAGACAGTAAACTTCTCTCACATCAGGTAGTGTCACCATATCTTCAATGCGAAAACCACCGCTTCCAACTCAAGATAATGGGTCGCAAAGTTCTGCTCACGGGGACTCAACTGGAGTGATGAATAGGCAATCACCGCGTGCCTCTACATCAGTACACAACCAAGTCTGGTTCATGATGTGTCATAGAACACCAAGTACTTGAAACCCTCTTATGGTAATCTCAAGATCGGGGTGCTCGTTAAACTCTGTCTCAAATACTGGATTGCCTGGTGGCACCTCTCGGTCCACATGAAAGTCTTCCCATTTCGGGTAAAAGATGTCAAGGGTGCTGAAATCCTGTAGAAATCAAGAATGAATCTCTGATAGTAGCCTTCCAACCCAAGGAAAATCTGCACATCCATCATGCTCTGGGGTGGCTTACATGGTAATACTGCCTCTACCTTGGCTGGGTCCACTGCTACACCATATACTGAGATAACGTCTCCCAGAAAGTGGACCTCCTGTATCCAGAACTGAAACTTCGAGAGTTTCCCGTACAACTGGTGCTCTCGGAGTGTGTCCAGAACCATCCTTAGGTATCTCGTGTGCTCCTCCTCGGATGCATAGTACACAATGATATCATCGATGAAGACCACTATGAACCGATCTAGATAGGGATGAAATATTTGGTTCATGAGTCCCTTGGAAACTACAGGGGAATTCGTCATGCCGAAGGGCATCACCAAGTACTCATAGTGACCGTAGCGACATCTGAAATCCGTCTTCAGTACATCCTCATCCTGTACTCACAATTGATGATATCCAGATCATAGATCAACCTTCGAGAGCCATCATGCTCCTCTTAACTGGTCGAAGAGGTCATCGATCCCCAGTAGTGGATACTGGCTCTTCACAGTCACCTGATTCAAGAGCCAGTAATCCACACACAGACACAAGCTCCCATCTTCCTTCTTGGAAAATAGTACTGGGGCCGCCCAGGGAGAAACAGTGGGTCTCAAAAATCCCTTCTTCTGCAAGTCTTCCAGCTGCACCCCCACCTCATGATGCTCTACAGGAGACATCCTATATGCTAATGCCGATATTGGTGTATTCCCGAGTTGCAACTCAATGCAGAAATATATCTTTCGACAGGGAGGTAGTCTGGGGACATCCTGTGGAAAGACGTCCTCGTACTCAGCCTCAGCTGTTGGAAACTAGAAACACATAACGCCTGTTGCGGCATGGTCTAGGCTAGACAACTAATGTAAAATCGGCTGTGCCTTCCGACGAACTTGTCCATCCTATGCTGCCTGGGTCTCTCTTTCATCGACAAAAGAGAACCTCATCC
Source organism: Viscum album (assembly GCA_963277665.1). Classification (NCBI taxonomy): domain Eukaryota; kingdom Viridiplantae; phylum Streptophyta; class Magnoliopsida; order Santalales; family Viscaceae; genus Viscum; species Viscum album. The sequence goes on from OY728159.1 coordinate 1,220,856,994, forward strand.
CATAACTATGGACACACCACACCCTTTTCCTAAAATAGTAAACATGGGCATGAAATGTGGATAGCCAATACATACCAAGAATGAAATCGTAAGGCCTCAACGCTACCTCCAAGAGGTTCCAACAGAAACTCTCGCCTCCATGGGCTAGGTCCCACTGTCTACAGGGCTGTGTGATATGTGAATCTTCACCAGTCGGTGTTTCTAAGCATAAGGGTCGAGTCAACAACTCGACTGGAATCTAAAGGTCTCGAACAAGATAAGCCGCCAGAACGTAATGACAAGAACCAGTGTCTATCAGTACAACAACCAAAGTAGAAAAGACACAGATTGTTCCTCTAATCATTCCGGGAGTACCTGGGTCATAAGCCTCTGCCGCCTACAGCTGTCCCTACCTTTTTCCACCAACTCGCTGAGCCTGGGGTGGACCATCTACGGGGTGGTGGTCGTAATGGGTCAAAACGCTGACCACCTCCAGCTGCTCTCCCAGCTCCCCTACTACGTCCGACACCCTGAGGATCTATCTTCACCACACGTTGCCACTGCCTCGGTGGTCTATCCACTGCTCGCATGTCATATGTATGGTGGGTCGGACAATCTCTAGCGAGATATCCCCTGCCATCACACGAGTAGAATCACCTCTCTCGAGGATATCTAGATGCACTATGCGAACCTTTTACAATAAATTCCTTGTCCTGGGATCTCCTCTAAAAACGTCTCCAATGCCTGGTTCCCTGATATCGGCTCCCTACTGCCGAGGTCTCTGCTCCAGCTCGCTCGCTACTTGAAACGACTAGTTGTCTCTGCTCGGCCAAGAATCTCTCAACCTCCAAAGCCTGCTCGAGCACCCCTGTATAAGTATGAATTCTCATAGGGACAATACTAGCTCAAAAATCTTCTTGAAAGCCCTGCTAAAAAGTACGAGCTCTGAAATACTGATCTCCGACCATATCCATCGAGTACTGCGAGAGGTCGCTAAGACTCGAAGAATATTCAGCAAATGTCATGGCTCCCTGGTGAAGATGAAGAATCGCATGTATACATACTGTTCTCAGGGTAAATGTTAAAAACTCCTCTCCTAAGATATGCTCAAAATCTGACCATTCATGAGTAACCTCATCGTGAGTCTTGATAACCAAACTCCACCATCGCCCTGCCGAGCCATGCAGAAGGCTCGCTGCCAAGATCACCATCTGGTCCTCTGGTGTCCTGACCAAACGGAAGAAACTGGTCACTACCTCAAGCCAGTCCTCTGCTACCTAAGGGTTAGTCTCGTCGCGAAACCTGATGGGTCTTTTCCCCTAAAACTCATGGAGTACGCTGAACCTGCACTCTTCCTCCACTGGTATAGCATGCACTAAACAATGCTCCACAGGTGGCGGCATAACAGGCACCCTACCCGATGGTAAAACTGGGGGATCCGGTCCCTGTATCGAGGCTTCATCACTGAGGGGGTCATCCACATGTTCAAGATGCTGGATCCTAGAGGGTGCACATTGCGGAGACATCATGTTAAAGAAACAAGATGTATCGCAGTCATTGAGAATATCTGGAGAGTTGACAGAAGAAGGACTTGGAAACCACAATCCATTCTAATATGATGCATGTACCATTATTTCCCCCCCTGCAACTAGTTTTCTCATGTTCTAAGTCTAAAAGAAAGTTATCAGAGTCCCGGTGTATGGATACGTCGGCCGCCCACACCAACACTAGGGTCCCTAGCCTGAAATCCAAACTCGAAGAACATAGCATTGTTTCCCAAAACCAACTCGAATACTCTTGGTCCAAAGGTAGGACCGACCACCTCTGATACCACTCTGTCATGAACCGTCCCAGTGGGGCCCGAGCCGCAACTCCCCAAGCCCACCTCCAATAGGCCAGAGGCTGGTGACTAGCATAGAGTATTCATTCTACTAACATGGGAGGCATTGCCTATAAACCTCTACACACACACACACACACATCTCCAAGCCCACAATCTGAAAAGTAAACACTACTAAAAAGAAAAGATGCAAGCATACACTAAAACCAAACCAACAGAGTATGATAGGAAAGTAAAGTAAAATAATGTAAAACCTTGGTCCAAAAGTACAAGCCCGCCAAAGGAGAGTCTGTAACAACGTCCAAACTATAAATAAAGGTGATGGGACTGCAATATATAGTCGTAGGAACACACTTTACCCTTTCTAATCTCACTGAGAAATGTCTGGTCCTGGTCTGCCTAGAATCTTGTTAAAGGCTCACTCATCTACACAAGACACGACACGTGCGGGCAAAGCCCATGCATGGGTGAGTATAACAATACCAAGTAGGACACCCCAAAACCACAAAGGAATACAACAATGGAAATACCACAAAAAGAAAGGTACATTCCGCTCTATAGAGTATATGTTTACAGAAAATATAACTAGAATATCCAGATATACTCATACACAAAGACCATTTCGACACCACCACTAAGAATCATCTCAAATATTCCACTAAGCATGCAACCGGAAGAACACAATCCTAGGTCTGAAGAGAGAGATACGACGTAAATGTTATAGGAGAACACAATCCACAAGTACATTGAGAACCTGATGCTCATATGAGGATCACCACCAAGTCATGGGGTGATTCCGATAACTCAGTCTGAGATAATCCACTAAAAATAGGATCAGCTTCTGGGTAAAGTTGGTCACATCGATACCAAGAACTCTACCTAGGGTTCCATGAATGAATAGAGGATTTGGCTCTATGTCTCACAGAAGGGATTCCAAAAACTCTATTCATGAAGTCCTACTGAAGGGATAATATTCTTATTTATAGGAAATGATACCCGAACCATAAGGGGAAAGACTAAGGGTACGAACCCTAAGAAAGCTAGTCCAAGTCACAGAAGACATGTGGCTCATGTCATTTATGACAGGTTACACAACATGTAGTATGGTTACACGTCGTTTTCCGTGACCCCAGGTACTGCCCGTGTAAATAGCCCGAGTCATCCGTCCAAGATGAATAAAACCAAACTACACGGTGTGTAGAAGGATCACATGCCATGTTCCTTGACTCCGGGTACTGCTCGTGTAAACGGCCCGTGTCATTCGGCATGTCAGATAGAAAGTAACTACATAGCGTATAGAATAATCACACCTCATGTCCGAGCACCTGGGGCTTGCTCGGTGTACACTGTCCATGTGCCCGTACACGGTCTATGTCCATGTCGCCTGCTTGTGTACCACCACACGAGGTATCCCGTGTATCAGGATGGGTTTGGACAGGGAGTGGTATACACGTTGTGCCCTTGGCAGTGTACCCCACCCCGTGTCCGTGTACTCCTGGAGTTCACTCTTGTAGTCTGCCGACAAACACACGCCGTGTAGCCCATACTACACGCCGTGTAGTCAGGATTTTTTCAAAAATGTCGTCTTCCTCCTCACGCCGCAGCTGATCCTATGGATCCTCGTTTTCTCGTCTGTTCATACCGATACTCTAGGGGTTGGTTCGTCTCATTATACGAACACCATAACGAGTGTTTTAGGTCCTTAAATTGGATCATAAACCTCGAACAATCCATCCAATGAAAAACGCCCGAAAACTAATATCTCTCGACCCTCTCCAAATCGTCTACCGAAACCATCGTCGCACCTCTGTGACATCGTTCTGGGGTTGGATATACAATCTCGGATGGTTGCACCAACATAAAAATGAGAAACGATCGAATTTCTCCAAGAACACATAGAATGCAACGAAGAACTCGAGGAAGATAAATACAATGAATCGAACAAGAGGTACAAACCTCGATCATTGTTCGTGATGATCTGGGTTTGTCACCGTTATATCCAAACCACAACAATCAACTGATTATAAATCTCATGTATTTGATCTCAAAATAAACCCCAAATCACACCCGCCCGCAAAACGATCGATCCGCAAGCTATTCGATTCGCAGATTAGTTCGAGTTCATTGTAGGAATCAAGAATGGGGAAAAGATTCAAGATCAAACATCCTACCTGGATCCGCATCGTTCATTGGAGAAGATCTGGTCACCGTGTCGTCGTCACCGGTGAAAATTGTCAAGAACGTCGTCGCTGCGTTGGGAGGTTTTCTCCAGAGCCTCCAGAGCCGCCAAGAGTTTCCGGGTTATGAGGTTTATAACCATGGAACCCTGCATAAGCCTTTATTTATAAAGGATAAATGTTATTTGTTGCAACATATTAAAAAATATTTAGCTGCAAAATAAAATATATTTATTAAATATTTTTTTACTGTTACGTCAAAAAACCATATTTCACCACTGAACTTCGACGACCGATGATAGGCCTTTCCTAAGGTAAAATCATTGTTCTGAACACAATGGTTAACTCAGATTTCTGATCTGAGCACCCATTTTGGAGTTATTCCACTTTTTTCGTAAAACTGCACGCACGAGTAATTTAATTATTAAATTAAATTCCAACATTTGTTCCGGGCTCACCAGGCCTCGGAACTGTACGTCATCTCGAACACTGGTCTTGAAATAATTCGCACATAATATCAAAATAATACCTGAAAAGATATGGGTCATTGCAACACATGTTCTGTAAGCCAGTCAGTGACATGACCTCAAGGGCATATCACTGTATGCCATATGCTACCGAATAGAAATGAGGTTCAAATATTAGTCAATGGGAGAATATACAATTACTAGCAGAGTAATACACCGTCATCAATAAATAAATATTAACCAAGTAATTTTATAACATAACCATAATAAATTTATATCATTGGATGACCAAAACAGAAGAAAAAAATATAGAAAAATAAATATTAGATGTTCCATGCTAAAGTATGATCCAAGTGAGAAAATGAAACAATAAAATAAATTCACTAACAACTCCCATACACGTTCAAAACAATATCTAGTTCCCTAATCCCTAATCCATCCCAACTCAACAATCTAACATAGGGCAATTTCCTTTATCATGTCGTCCAACCATTAAATCTTTTCAGTTACCGAATAGGTATCCTGAATTGGGTGTTGGTAGAATTCAATAGGCCACCACCAACAGAGTCTATAACAATATCCAGATAAAATAGTGTATTCAATTTTATATATAATAAAGCACACAAAAAAATTAAACTATTTATATTATTCAATTTTTTTTAAACACATAACACCATCAGATTTTTTAGGATACGAAATAATATCATATGTATCAATGTTGATATTTCCATTCATAGTCCATAACGGAATTCCCATGTCACCTTTCATATTCCACACATGAAATCATATCTTACCTATCATATTTCATTAATTAATGCTGATATAACAATTCATATTCTATAATTAAATTCTGAATTTTATTATTACCGGACATCATTTTAAATTTTAATGACCATGTTAGTATTCAAAATTATATAATTGAATAACCATGTTTCCAGTAATAGTTTCATAATTCATTATAGAAGGAAGGTGATAACATTAATAAAAAAATAATTCTATAATTAATTATTCACATATTTTTTATTATTAACTCAATATATAGTTTATCATACCTATCAATTAATTAATTCAACAATTAATCAACAATTTTAGTCAAATTAATTAATTCAAAAAATAATTAATCATCTCAATATCATTAGTATTTCAAAAATTAGTTCATCACATAATCCCAATTAATTTATTCCCCAATTAATTAACAAAATCAATCACATTTATTAATTCAAAAACTAATTAATCAATAACCACAATTCAATATCCCATCACTGATTCAACAATTACTTATCGGAATTTAATATTCACAATATCTAATTATTAATTACCAAATTAATTACTCAATTCAAAATATCAGTATTTTATATTTAATTTAGTAATTAATTATCTCCACTCAAAAATAAAACAATTTCAAAATTATTTCCATAATTAATTAACTCAAGTCACAGATCTCAATATCGGATAATTATTTCCAAAATTAATTACCTTATATCTATAATCTCAAATATTCCCGATTCAGCATGTCCCTTAATTAATTAATTCTAAAAAATAGTTAATTTAATCATGAAATCATTTAATAAAAATCCAATATAAATTATCCAATTATATATATTTAATTAAAATAAATTATTTGGTCTTTTAATTATATACCAATTATATCAATTTTCTTTCAATTCATTCCAATGGAAGAATCCCGAAATTGTGCTAAATAATGATGTAGAATGGGTTAGAGATCTGAAACCATAAATAAAAATCCAAAAAAAATAAAGACAAGGTAAAAATATATAGAGATCCACAACACTATATCATGATCCAAAAAAACTAGATCTAAATTTTCGAATAACATCTACGGAAAACCCAAAAATCGATCATTGAAAATGCTAAAGACAGACGAAACGAAATTGGATAAGATCCTATTATGGGGAGGGGTATAGATATTCAATTAGGGTATCAAATCCCCTAGAATATGGGTATAAATGTATTGGACTAACTTTCAGAGGCTCTGGATTTTATAAAAAAAATTATGGATCTAGATAAATTGTGTGTGGTTATAAGATATGTGTTCATAATTTTTTCATTAAAAAATTTGGGTTTGGAATATCATATGCCCTATTTTCTACTCAGGGAGACAAACTACCTCTAACCATGAACCTTAATCAATCAAATATTCTCTGGAGTCTCATGGTTTCTCATTTTAGGGATTATGGTATTGAGAACCTTTTTACGTCCTTTAAAAACACCTATATCTAGGTGTGCAGTGTTTTTTAGAGTCGGGAAAATTGTAAGGGAAATCTATGTGCCTGCAATGCGCTTCCATTTTTCTTCCATTTATTCAAACATTCACCCATAAAAAACCATAGTTAAATCTACAAAAAAATTATTCAACACAATGAAAAATATTACCTTTATATGATATCAATACATCATAAAAAAAGCACAGGGATTAATAGAATGAATTATTATATCTTATACATCATGAAAGCTGGAGATTCACGATAAAAACAATGAATCTCATTATTTGGATCTTCCTGCAATATTTTTTCCATTAATGTTATGGAGACAAAATAATTATGGATAATAGTGAAATATATATATTGATCATAATAAAATGAATTATATATTGACATTGAAATAGTTGATATGAACCAATGGATATGGTTTGATATGATTAAATATTATGAATTCAAAATATATTACAACCATATGAAATAGAACATGTGTCTGATTCTTTGAGTTGAAAGGATCATGATATCTTATCCATTATGAGGATTAAAAAATTTCCAGTATATATGGATTTGGGAAGGAAGGATTTGAAAATCCAAAATGGATGGGGATATTCTTTTCTCCCCGAATGTAATGTTTAACTGTCCCTCCATGTAAATATTATAGAGTATTTTAAGGAATATATATAGATATAGAAGATGTTTAGAAATGTTCATAAGATTCACATTGGTCATGGTGGAATAATAATATTCCCAGATATTTTATTTTTTACATTCATACCAAATTTTAAGATGTTTTTTTAGATTTATATCATCATTCATATTTATCAATTAACCATATAAGTATGAATATATATGGATATCAAAATGAATAATTATGTTTGGAAAGAATGAGGAGATATTTTAATTAAAATTATCTTGGTCCTTCGTATACAAATAAGAAATGTCTAAAAGACAAATTTTCCAGGTAATGGTTCAACCATTATACATACCATTATGGAAATGGGAAATATAAACATTGATTTAATAAATATAAATTATTAATCATCTAAATGGAATAATGTTATATGGGATGAATTTTGTCTCCTTACTAATTCAGCACACAATATCTCTTTAAATGAATATATCTTTTGAGATCACAATTATATGATATATAATAATGATTTAGTAAGGATTCAAGGAGTACCAAATTCCAATCTAGTTGATAACTATATGAGGCTTAACTTAATGTTATGGATAATTCTTCAACAATATTTTTAAATGGAGTTGAGTTTTAGTACTACGAATCATCCTTATACTAATGTGGATTTAGAAAGAAAAATTCAAACATTAGAGGATATCTTATAATCTATTTATTTGAATTTCTATAGTCTTCTTGTAATTTGGTTTTCATCCAAAAATATAATTAACTCAATAATACATATGGCTCTTTATTATTCCTTTAATGAAATAAATTTGGAGATCTTCCATTCTAGAATGAAGATGGATGGTGAAATCATTTGAGATATGAGATTAATGGGGAAATTGATGATGGGGTCAATGCCATTCATAAATACATCATGGTAGCTTAGTTTTAGAAAATACATAATGATAATAACTAACAACATGATGTAAATTTAGATGTTGGTGACAAGGGGATCCTAATTATTACTCCATGCAATAATGTTATCAGTTTCGAGAAGAAAGGCATGTTAAGACCAAGGTATATTGGTCCACTTGAAATTATTGATCATATTGGGAAGTAATTATACATATTTTTTCTTCCACCAATCCTCACTCAAGTACATAATATTTTACATGTATCTCTATTATGGAATTAATACCTAACTATTCCCTTGTAGTTAACTCAGTGTTTATACTACTATGGGAAGAACTTTCTTATGAGGAACAAAATAAGGAGATTTCTTATCATACAAATAATGATCTAAAAAATATGACTAATCACCTAGTAAATGTGTTTTGGTGAACCCACCAGTAAGGGAATCCTATATGGGAACATGAGGATATGATGAGATATATATATCCTTATTTTTCAGTAATATAATGATGAATTTTGTGGGATAAATTAATTTCATGGGGGTTAGAATGTAACACATAGAGTTTTTATAAATTATATTTTTCCATGATCAAATGAAATATTCATTATAAAAAAAATTTAAATTAAATATTATTTAATTCATTAACTATACAAAAAACTTCCATTTCATTCATGACACACGAAATTGTGTTTTAATTAAACTATGAAATATTACTAATGTTCAAATTTATACATGACATTTATGATCAATCCATTAAATTTAGTGATATTAGTTTTACTAAATACATTTTAATAATTATGTTTAAGTATTTTATATTAATAAAATTTAATGTATTGAATTTTCTCAAAGGTATAGCTCATCCTATTAAAATTTTGATACAATTTATTCTAATAATAATTTCTACGTGAGTCAGGTTGGTCTTTGGGGGATTTCAGGGATCGTTTAGAGTCGATAACCAAGAAAATCTAAGGAGAAAACTGGGCCTCATAGATAGTAGAAATAGTTTGTCCTTTCCCTCACAGTTTCAGTAAATAGCATTATTCATGAAAGTGTTGTGATGGTGGATGTACAATTTCTCTTCAACTATGTGGCCTTAGGTGTACAACCTTATGCTTAGACATAGATTTCAAAAAAAATTGTTGGGATTTTAAATGGTTAGTCAAACCACATTCCCTTTTATAGGTGAAATACCCAATTTCTCCCTCATTAATGATTAAAATCAATCTCTCCATTCCTCCCACTATTATTTAGTGCTGATGATCGCCTCATCCATGTTTTGAGCTTATCTTCACCTTTTCATGGGGCTCTTTTCCTCACTGTCTGATCTCCAATTCTATCACCGTCAAATCCATTTGGAAATCTCTTGATAAGTTATATGATAATCTCCCTTATATTTCAATGATCCTATTTCCTCTTCTATTATATTTATTTGTGACCTAATTTTCCCAATTTTTGAATTCATTTCAGGATTAATTTGATTTCTCTCACTCAATTCTATTTCAATAATCAATAATGGATGAGTGGATCGCTACTACATTGAGGTAGGCGGTCTTTACATTTCATACTCATTTTATAACCTTATAAAATGAATATCCATTATACTACATGATGGGTACTTTTGGGGATGCTTCAAATGTGTTAAATAATTATTTAAATTGGTTTTCCTTTTAATGTGTGAATATACCTTACAAAAAACCCATCTATCAGATTTTTCATCTCATCATTGGCCACCCCTATTGGTGTGCCCAATATAGTTTCCAATTTTCCATATGTGTTTTTAGGATATTCCCCATGAGATTTTCTGCCATGAGAAATATTTTCAATACATTATTTGAATTGATGTAAAATATATGGTTTCAGTTGGGACCTGGTTGTAATGGTCTGTTGCATACCTTATTGCTAATTCCCCATATAATTTGTATTTATGATTCATGATGTATTGATACTATATTGAATATGGGTTTTTATATATGTACATACTCCCTACACTCAATGCTTGTGCTTGTTTAATATTTCATTATATGGTAATTATAACTTGACGTTTTCGTTTAATTCCATATGGTAATTGCATTATACCGTAATTGAATGGATTGAATTGAATGATAAGACATGAAAATATTGTTAGAATTTAGTATTTAAATTCCTTTTCATGACATGAAATTGAATATAATATTCCTTGTGTTATGTTATTTAGTTTCTATACCTCACATGTTGTGTGTTGGGGGAGAAAAAGTTTCCGGATTTAATGACTCCATGGATAGACATGTCAGGTTTAGCATGTTTTAATTTACCCTCTAGGAGTTATACTTTGTCTTGTATAGAATCTCTTGTTGTTCTATTTATACTAGTGAGAGACATTGGTTCCCTATAGTAGTAGTTGTGGATGGATTCATTGGAAAGATAGTTACACCATGGATCTTGTGATACATGGACCAATACATTATTGATTGGGTATTGACTCAGAGTTCAAAATGGAATGAGTAGTAAAAGGAATTTTGTTGTGGGATAAAATGGATGGAATCTATTGAATCAAATGTATTGGATAATCCTATAGAACCCCCATGGGATTTATTATAAATCACATTTTAACGGCTTATTACACCAACATTATATTTGATAGCATTATTTTTTGTGCTATAGAATAAGTTTCTTATTCATATTATGAGAATACTTCAATGATGACATATATTTGTGACCATCAAGACAAAGTAAAATACAAGTATCTACCTTATTTAGTTCATTTTTTTACGATGTCCCTTCTTTATATATTACTACATGTACAAGTAACTCTTTTAAAACGTATAGTTAAATCCAAATAATGTGGTATTATCAGGGTTCCCCTTTAGTAACTGGTAATGATGGAATTGTTAATTTAATTGTTTATTTTTTCAGTTCCCTATATTTTTTATTTCTGGAACATTTCTCATCTATTTATGGCACAAAATTGATCGAACAATAAACCTTGGGAGAAGTTCTATATAGATTGTATCTCACACCTTTCTTTGGGATTCCATTGTTACCCAAACATACGTCATGAATTCATTTGGTGATAATGGATGTGTGAAGCCTCTGATTCAGGACTATACATATAGGTTACAGAACAGGGTAGAGGATCGATCATAAGACAGTGATGCTTATAGTATTATGTTTGTCCTTTTTTTTATATAATTAAATATATGACTATATTTGATTCTCCCAATGTACCTTTTTTATATTATGTTGATATCATCATCATATTTATCAAACTTATAGTCATCATCCTCTTAGTACATTATTTTTTTATGGTTTATTTACATAATTTTAGATGTTTTCTATTTATTTAATTTAATTCTTCATTTTTATTATATATTGTCTTCTCTTGCACACATTGTAACCTTTGAGAGAATAGTCGCCCCTTGAACAAAATTAATTCCCTCATTCCTAAATAGAATCATCTAAAATTTATGTTGTCGTGCTCGAGGTCATGTGGCCACCGTCTTGGGGAACCAGTATGTGACACCTAGGGTGAGATGGTACAAAATGGTATTAGAGTGATTTTTCCTTTTTCAATACACTTTGGGTTCAACAAGTGTTTATTAATATTATGATTTGGTAATGATCCTATTCATGGGAGTAGCTATCCCATGTTCAGGGGAACCAAATTTTTTTGGAATGAGAATATAATATTATTTCTTGTTATTGTTATAGTATCATGAATTACATGGAATGGTGATGTAATTGATTTTTGACATTAATATGATTGGTAGAATTATGGATATTTCTGGATTTCCCCAACCAATGTCTGGGGATGTGAGGGTATATTAGGATCATGGATCATAATTGTAAAAATATGTTCAAATTGCAATGAATTATGCCATTCTATGTGTACTTATCATTATTTATTTCTAAAGTTCCATGTGATTACTATATGTATCTTGTTTTTGTGACTGGGAGTGATTTTCTTTATATATATGTATATTTGAAAATTCTTTTTATGGGACTAAAAAAATGATGTACCCATTAGGTGTCTCAGCTAACCTCACAGTATTTTCCTACATCGGTTACAGTAGACACATTTAGTATTTAGTTATGGGATTTTGAGCCACAAACCATTGGATTTGTGGGAAGTAACGTGTTATAATTAGGTTATATGGACTAAATATAATGATTCATAAGGTGTTTTATACCTCATAAATTAGAAATTTAAATACACCTGATTATACAATATAAGAAGAGGCTCAAATATATATATTAATTAAAATGTATACAATCATTAATATGTAATTGTATCATTATATGTGATTTCTGAGACCATGAACCTGACATGACCTAGGAGTGTGTAGTATGATGTTCTTTTTCTAATCTATTTATGATTTTCTTTCACCTATACCATTCCCCATGAGTGGTCTATCATTTATTCTGCGTATACAGTCATGTTTGTATATGTCCTTCTTTATCAATTTACTTATATGTTATAAATCCTCCCTAAGAAGTGCTCTAGGAAATTGTTGAGTTATTTAGCTGCATTGTCCTCGCTTTTTACACTAAGAGACTGTAGATGAGGACACTATATAGTTAGTGGACCATGAACCACATGTAGTTCATCTTGTATTTCCACATGTTTGGACTCTTGTTGATTTTCGACTAGGCATTAATGACCGGTTCCATGATAGTTTTTTTGTTCATTACATCTGTTTTGGGTGATCGTTGGTCTGTCCCTACTATGGAAGAGCTATTTAATGACATTTACAAGAAAAACTCTCCAGATTTATCATGGTATGGAAGACCTCATGGGGTAGAGTATTATCTATAATCCATGGGGTCAATATTTTCCCTTATAGAGATGGCACAATAGCATATGGTCAATCATACAATCTAACTATTATGTTACCCCAACAAGAATTTATGGGATATTATATATATGGATTTTCTTAATTGGATCATGGTATATGAAGATTTCCATACATCCTTCTATGATCTATTCTTCCCACATAGATTTAAGGTGGATCACACTAGGGTGTTCATTCACCTTTATCATGGCCTGATCACCATGAAAGAGTATTCTACACTCTTCATGAACAACAACCATTTCACTATGTCTTTTATAGGTGATGTGTTAATGACTTTGAGGTATTTTTTATGGGATTGGGAATGTAGTATTATCATGTGTGAATGTCCTCTATTTTTGTACCATTATAGAGACAATGAACTGATCCCTAATTATATATTGAAATTTTGGAGACACAAGTAATGTGAGAAAGGATGGTTCAGTTCTGAGATATGGTGATATATAATAAAAGAGTATGATGTGTTGTTTTGAGGATCCTCATGGGGAAGGTTTTAGTTAGGTGAAATACAGTAAAATCTCTATAGCATGTCACCTTTATATCCATCTTGGAAAAAATAAACCACAGTAGATGAAGAACCATACTGACTTTCTTGATTTTGGTTGGATGAGTCAACATCATCACTTCTTCCAGTCTTTTCTAAAAACATTATAAGAGATGTAACACCCCAAGTTTCCTCGGTATGTTTCCTTTCGAATAATGCAATGGCGTGCATTGTACACAACTTCGAGATTTTAACACACCATAACCAATCAAACTAGCCGTTATGAATAGTAATACCTACTTTTTAAAATTTTATAAATTCTATCTCTCAAAATGGACTTCATTTTTGGATTCGTAATATCTAAATTAGCCTAGGGTGAAATTTTGGTACTTTTCCGATAACTTTCATATTTTGATGAATAGTGAAAATTACCAAATTTTAATTAAAAACATCTTTTTTAATCAAAATAATTAATAGTGATAAATTATAAATTTGAGTTGTTTTAAAGTATATTTAGAATATATTATTACCATTTAATATAATTTTGGTCATTGTACATAATTTTACAATTAAAACAAACATAAACAAGTGTCAATCTTTTGATAGTTATTATCTCTTAAAAACACACTTTTTGTTTTGACAGCGGGAATTAATTTTAAATTACTTTCTGCCACTTATGTGTTTTGAATTTTGAAAAATGGATTCTATATTTGGAATCAGGATGTTAAAATTGTGTAAATAGATAACTTTTATTTTTAGACATTTTGAATAATTACTGTGGTAAATATTTTATTTACCATGGTTAAGGGTAAATCCGGTAAATAAGGGTTAAAAAATAATATTATAATAATACTAAATTACCCTAAAACGTGCCTTAACCCTATTGGTTGATACATGGTCGACCATGGTCATCTTTGGGTCGATTTTTGGACCCCATGGATCCACTTGTAAGTGATAATGACACTTTATTTTAATTAAGTTAAAATGAATAAAAAAATGACACAAGCATATATCTTTTAGGAAAACAATTTTTACATAGGGTTATATATATTGGATTTTCGATTATAAATATTAATTAGAAATATAAAACGATTTACTACATAATGATATTTTATTTATAATTTTTAGACATTAAATAATTTATTTTATTTACGACACAATGATGATGCAGTAATTACTATAATAGTGAAAAATTAAAATAATTGAAATTATAAATACCCAAATAAATATAATATGAAACTTTTAATGAATTAAACTAATTTTATAGGATAATATGATATATTAGGATTGATTTAATTGACTTTTTTCGATGTAATCAATCTTTTATGAGTTTCACAAAAATCAACTATTGAATAGTGTCAAAATTGACATAAAAGAGTTTTTAAAACAAATATTATATTATTAATTGATATTAAATTCATAAAAATCTGAGGTTCGGCCAAGATACTTATATCATGATAGGTGTATCATTAATGGACCACTTGTGGGTCTATTGTATGTATATGGTAAGTTTATTAACCATATAATATAAAAATACAAAGAGACATTGTAAAAGTGAAACTAATTAACTTAGAGTTAATATTTAAAGATAAGGTTAATATAAGTACACAAACCTGTCTAAATTCTATTGGTTGAGTTTTTTTCGACATATCCCCACCTTAAACTTTGAATAGTCAACTTTGGAGCCATTAGAAACTAAATATGAATTTATTATAAATTAATATTTCTAGCTTTTCCAAAGGTTCCCCTCACCCCTCTTATAAAAAGGCACTCCTCCTTCTCATTTCTTCACACCTTCAAAGCCCGTTTTTTCGGCCAAACCCTACCCAAATACTCTCCCAACGTCCCTCAATACAACCTAGGGGCCTTAGTTTGATCAGAAAGCCAACCTAAGGAGCCCTTTTGATCAAATCAAAAGGAAGAACCCGAAGAAGAGGTAATGTTTTCACCACCCTTTTTTAAGTTCCTTTCTTCTTCCACTTCCTCTTTCTTTGTTATTACCATTATAAAATAATAACTCCAGTATCATATATATACTGTGATGTTATTATAAATATGGTACAACCATATTCAGTATTCTATCCATCCTTTGAATAACATGTCACTATACGTGCGTACGTACGACTTACCGTCTCCACATCGTGGTGTAATTGTTATTCAATATATTATTATTTGGATGGGTATAATAATGATGTGTAACTCATGTAAAAAATAAATATAACATGATAATGATTCTGTATATATGATATAAAATCCAATTATATATTATTTTAATATCAAAATAATGATATTGTCGCTCGTGCGTATGTACGGACTACCGTCTCCACGAACGCGATGAGATTCATTGTCCATCATATCCATTCAAGTATAATTATAATTTGATGATTTAAAAATAGTATCTAAGGACTTGATATTATTCTGGATATGAATAATATACATCCCATTAATAACGAATATGGCTCACATAACAAAGAATATAAAGTAAAATGAACCCGTTAACACCCGAAATAACGATAATTCTAAGATATTATTAACAAATCAATGTTAAAAGATCATATATGATATCATATTAAAGTAAATGATTCTTGTATTATTAAATAACAATTAATTCACCATTATACAGGAGGTAAACCTACCATCGACCAAGGAAAAAGTACAAGTAAGGGATTTTCTTATCTCACTTTCAATTCCGTGAGATTTCCATTTTTTCGCCACTAAATTATTGAAAGTGGTGTATTGTGTACTGCCATTTGATATATATTCATGATTCTATTTATATTCATGTTATTCTGTAAATCATTTGGTGGTTATTAACTTTTGGCCATACGACTCAGTTGATTAACGTGGTAAGGGTTTTCTTATCTCACTTTTAATTTCGTGAGATTTCCATTGATCACCACGTAATTATTTCATGTGGTGTATGTGTACTGCCCATGATTGTATTCATTGTGTAATATACTTTAATTTATGGGTATTTACATCATCATGGTATGATACTTCTTTCATGGGTGTATTTTTCGTATGTTACCTAATCGGTAAGGGAATTTGAGATTTCAATTCCCACTCATTTGGCTTTACGCATATTTCATTGATTATATTACTCCAGGATTATGTGTGGAATCACTATTCATTTGATTATGTCATAATTTCCACTCCCCTTCCTGTGGATATAAGTTTGATACACATAATCAGTCATTGGTAATTCTCAAGTCATTGATATGAATTTGATAAGAGTAATTTTAACTCATTCACCATTTGTTGAGTTAAACATCCAATTCGTTGGTGTTGTTTTTACAAGAATATGTGTGAATATCCTTTGATTGTTTTACACTAAATATCCAATCATATTTAGTGTATTTATATTTGTCACACATAATTATGTCATTGATTTATCTTTAACCTAAGGATACAACCTTTATGAGAGATTTCATCTCAATTTACATTCCATTGAGACTTATTTGTTGATATACACCAAATCACTTTTATGTGGTGTATATAATGTACTTTGACATAGTATATCATGATTCCCTTTATTCTCATGATATTACAATGTATTTATTACCTCAATTATTTTTATTCAAGTGTCTCTTTTGGTTAGAATCTCTAACTAAAATACCATTTTTAAATTTTTTAAAGACTTATTCATCTAAACCTTTCTAATTAATGTACATGTTTTAAAAATGGTTTTAAGGATTTATTTATATGGACATTAAAGTTTAGAAATCAAAACTCCTTTTAAAAAGTTTCAAAGTGGTATGGGACACATTGATTCAAAAATCTACTTTTAAATAGCTTCTTGACAAATAGTGTGACTTTTAAATGTTTTCAAGAAAAGGGGGATATTTCTCTCAAATAGTTTTGATGATTATTTTCATCTATGTCAACATCCATCATTATTCTTGATTGAGGTTAATGTGATACAATACAATCTTCCATATTTTATCGAATGAGTTATGTTTGACTGTGGATGTGCTGTTTTTATACCATTCATGGATTGTGGTAAAAGTATTGACATTTCATATGCTAGTTTTAATACCAATGTTTATGTTATGTTTAAACATGTTCATATGAGGAATGCATTGGACTTAATAAGTGATGGTTGGAGCCCGCTATAGATCCTCGATGCATCGGTAGGTCTCATGAGACAAACTAGTGTCTTGGCACAAGGCCTTGGCAAAATCTTATTTGTAGTCTTGGCACGAGGCCTTGGCTATGTGGTTATGATAGTCTGGCATTATGCATTCCATCATTATGAAAGTGGTTATTGATATTGCATGTGATCATTCGACTAGTAGAATATCCATGTGAGTAAGTAAATGGCATTATTTCATTCTAACTTTTCCATTTTATGCTGAAGTTCAAGTTTAAAAGGCTTTTGTTTTAGTTATAAATTGACTTAAGTGTTTATACTTATTTATGAAAGCTTTTGCTATAATGTTATCCTTACTGAGCATCTGAGCTCACCCCTTTCAATGTTTTATTTTTTTCCCAGGATTATGAAGAAGTAATTTATGAATGACCTGCAGGGATTGTATGAGGGGATATGAAGACAAGATGTTTTTTTTATGATGTAATGTAAAAAATTATGGATGTATCTAGTTATTCCAAGGCTACTAAACTAATCGGTCTTTCGAGACTTGATCTTTCTCGTGATCATGCCAATGTTATGTAATAATGCACCGACTCTAGGTAACTAGGGTCGGGGCGTTACAGTTGGTATCAGAGGAAGTTTAGTACAAACCTTGGTAGCTAGATTTAGATAAACTCTGATTAGAGCACGTAGACCTAAGATGAACTTTGAGGATTAGTATAAAAGAACTTCCTAGAATTTTGGTATTGTGGAGATTTTGTGAGTTTTCCGAGCAATACATCCCTGTCTGGATACGAGCAGGTAGAGGCGGCTCTGGCATAGATGTACCTAGGGGTAAAACCCGAAAACACCGCTTTGAGCTAGACTCGAACGGGAACTGGTGCACGACAACGGGCCTTGCTGCACTCTTGGTTACGACACTCCCGGGGGATATGCTTAGGATAATTTACATTTTCTTTACAAACCGATTTAAGTAATATATACATAAGATGAGAGTAAATGACCTTGGTTAATCTTAATATGTTTCAAATTGAGAATATGGTGACATTTTAATCTCTAAATGATTTTACGACTACTATTACTCACACAATGCTTTCTGGTTTTAGTCAATGGCTGGATTCCAAGGAAGTCATAGTGACTTTGATAATGATGTACAAGGTGGGAATGGTGGTGGAAATGAGCAACAAAATGGAATGTTGATAGGCGTAAAAGATATCGTCTTTATGCCAAATCAGTTTTCCAAAAATATGATCAACAACATATATATTAACCAACTCCCAGACTCAACAAGGAAGAGAAAGGTGATAAATGATAAGATCTCCAGCAATGGAGACCATGGAGAAAAGAAACCTCAATTTTCATCATGCAGGAAATGTGGAAAGAGACACCCAGGAAAGTGTCTCAATGGGACAACGAAATGTTTTACGTGCGGGAAGGAAGGACATAAAGTGAAGAATTGCCGAAGAAAAATGAAGAGTACTATGGAAGAAGATAAAAATGGTCCCAAGAGTCCATTTACAGTCATTTACCGTAAATGTAGGGGACCTGGCCATTACCCGAGTGAATGTCCTATTCTATAGGATATTTTCTTGGTCAAAGAAGAAGATATGTGGAAATAAATGGTTGGAGAAAAACTTAAAAAGTATTAGCACTCCTTGTTGATGGGTACTTTGGAATAAATTTCTCTTGTATTTGTAACCCCGCAGTTTGCCATGTGAGAATGATATTTGAATAAGAATTGTCTCTTCTCTTGTGGTTATAGGTATAAATAACCATTTGGTTTTATATGATCATTGGGGTTTGAGAAAATTATAAGTTATTATAATTTGGGATAAAAATGCAAAGTATGATATAACATTTGTGATTAAATTATGTTATTTTGAGGAATTTATCTCATTTTGGTAATATTATAAAATATAGTTTTTGAAAAAGGACAACACGTAGACTGTGTGACAACCCGTCGCGTCGGACAAAGCTGTGGGAATCGAACCCACAACCAAAGTGCGATTGGGATTTATCGCCTACCACTGGACTACATGAAGTCCCTGGTTAATGTGACTATTTTTGTTGTTAAATGACTTTATTGATCAATAATAAGATGATTTTGGTTCTTATGTCTTATCAAATGAATACCCTTGGTATATGAAAATGATTTGGTGATTAAGTGATAAATGTTATTTTGGAAGATGTTCGCTTTGTTGGAAACACTATATGCCCAAGGAAAATAGAATACAATGGGGTTTCATTTGTAGAGTAATGGTGGATTTTTATCTACGTTTTTATTGTTAATTTATAGTGATTTGGGTTATTTATGGAAATTATTAATCTATAACAGAGAATATGTGATGATGTTAATTACTTTTAAGTATGTGACTTTAAGAGTATTTGATGTCATTTGGAGATACAATGTAACATGGGAGACTACATAATCAAATTCTTCTATGATTTGGGTTTCAATATTAGTTTGGATTATATTAAAGGATTTTAAGGACAATTGGTTATTGAATGGTATCTATTTAACTTTGGGGTATTGTTGGTTTAATTTTAGAAATTAAGATTAGTGCATATTTATCTCGATGAATATCCTTTTGGGGGATCATTAGATCATTCACTAACCATTTTGGTTTTGATTAATCTTCAAAGACAATGTAAATATATGGTTTATCCTGCATGGATCATGTGATTCTATAGAAGTTTATTCTAGCTCTTCCAGTATGACCAAGTCTTTTTTAATACTCATCGTTTAAAAAAAATTGAGTTAGTGGAGGAAATTTATTAAAGAATGAAAATTTACTTAAAATGTAAGTATATCTCATAATGTTCATAGTCAATATCATAAATAAATTCATCTTCCTTATGTAATGTAACTTTAAAAAAAATGTTGTCCGTTTACTTTCCTACTAGGAGACTAATGGTCGTTTGTCCCAACACAAGTTTGTGGTTTTTTCATTGTTAACTTTCTCCTGATCATGATTTCTATCCCTCCCCATCAGAACTTGACACTTAGTTTATCATCCATATCCATGTTTTCTTACATGGAATCCTAGTATGGGTTATCTTGGATGACCCTTGTACCTCTCTTTCTTTCTTTTAAAGTGATAGTTTTATTGGCTCTTTTTCCGATGTGGGACTTTCCATTATATTCCCAAGAAAAATTTTAAAAATTGCAAGGACGCAATTTATTTAAGGAGGGGAGAATGTAACACCCCATGTTTCCTCGGTATGTTTCCTTTCGAATAATGCAATGGCGTGCATTGTACACAACTTCGAGATTTTAACACACCATAACCAATCAAACTAGCCGTTATGAATAGTAATACCTAATTTTTGAAATTTTATAAATTCTATCTCTCAAAATGGACTTCATTTTTGGATTCGTAATATCTAAATTATCCTAGGGTGAAATTTCGGTACTTTTTGGATAACTTTCATATTTTGATGAATAGTGAAAATTACTAAATTTTAATTAAAAACAACTTTTTTAATCAAAATAATTAATAGTGATAAATTATAAATTTGAGTTGTTTTAAAGTATATTTAGAATATATTTTTACCATTTAATATAATTTTGGTCATTGGACATAATTTTACAATTAAACCGAACATAAACAAGTGTCAATCTTTTGATAGTTATTATCTCTTAAAAGCACGCTTTTTGTTTTGACAGCGGGAATTAATTTTAAATTAATTTCTGCCACTTCTGTGTTTTGAATTTAGAAAAATGGATTCCATATTTGGAATCAGGATGTTCAAATTGTGTAAATAGGTAACTTTTATTTTTAGACATTTTGAATAATTACTGCGGTAAATATTTTATTTACCATGGTTAAGGGTAAATCCGGTAAATAAGGGTTAAAAAATAATATTATAATAATACTAAATTACCCTAAAACGTGTCTTAACCCTATTGGTTGATACATGGTCGACCATGGTCATCTTTGGGTCGATTTTGGGACCCCATGGATCCACTTGTAAGTGATAATGACACTTTATTTTAATTAAGTTAAAATGAATACAAAAATGTCACAAGCATATATCTTTTAGCAAACAAATTTTTACATAGGGTTATATATGTTGGATTTTAGATTATAAATATTAATTAGAAAGATAAAAATATTTCTTACATAATGATATTTTATTTATAATTTTTAGACATTAAATAATTTATTTTATTTATGACACAATGATGATGCAGTAATTACTATAATAGTGAAAAATTAAAATAATTGAAATTATAAATACCCAAATAAATATAATATGAAACTTTTAATGAATTAAACTAATTCTATAGGATAATATGATATATTAGGATTGATTTAACTGACTTTTTTCGAAGTAATCAATCTGTTATGAGTTTCACAAAAATCAACTATTGAATAGTGTCAAAATTGACATAAACGAGTTTTTAAAACAAATATTATATTATTAATTGATATTAAATTCATAAAAATCTAAGGCTCGGCCAAGAGACTTATATCATGATAGGTGTATCATTAATGGACCACTTTTGGGTCTCTTGTATGTATATGGTAAGTTTATTAACCATATAATATAAAAATACAAAGAGACATTGTAAAAGTGAAACTAATTAACTTAGAGTTAATACTTAATGATAAGGTTAATATAAGTACCCAAACCTATCTAAATTATATTGGTTGAGTGGTTTTAGACCTATACCCATCTTAAACTTTGAATAGTAAACTTTGGAGCCATTAGAAACTGAATATGAATTTATTATAAATTAATATTTCTAGCTTTTCCAAAGGTGCCCCTCACCCCTCTTATAAAAAGGCACTCCTCCTTATCATTTCTTCACACCTTCAAAGCCCTTTGGTTCGGCCAAACCCTGCCCAAATACTCTCCCAACTTCCCTCACTACAACCTAGGGGCCTTAGTTTGATCAGAAAGCCAACCTATGGAGCCCTTTTGATCAAATCAAAAGGAAGAACCCGAAGAAGAGGTAATGTTTTCACCACCCCTTTTTAAGTTCCTTTCTTCTTCCAATTCCTATTTATTTGTTATTAACATTATAAAATAATAACTCCAGTATAATATATATACTGTGATGTTATTATAAATATGGTACAACCATATTCAGTATTCTATCCATCCTTTGAATAACATGTCACCATACGTGCGTATGTACGGCTTACCGTCTCCACATCGTGGTGTAATTGTTATTCAATATATTATTATTTGGATGGGTATAATAATGATGTGTAACTCATGTAAATAATAAATATAACATGATAATGATTCTGTATATATGATATAAAATCCAATTATATATTATTTTAATATCAAAAGAATGATATTGTCGCTCGTGCGTATGTACGGACTACCGTCTCCACGAACGCGATGAGATTCATTGTCCATCATATCCATTCAAGTATAATTATAATTTGATGATTTAAAAATAGTATCTAAGGACTTGATATCATTCTGGATATAAAGAATATACATCCCATTAATAATGAATATGGCTCACATAACAAAGAATATAAAGTAAAATGAACCCGTTAACACCCGAAATAACGATAATTCTAAGATATTATTAACAAATCAATTTTTAAAGATCATATATGATATCATATTAAAGTAAATGATTATTGTATTATTCAATAACAATTATTTCACCATTATACAGAAGGTAAACCTACCATCGACCAAGGAAAAAGTACAAGTAAGGGATTTTCTTATCTCACTTTCAATTCCGTGAGATTTCCATTTTTTCGCCACTAAATTATTGAAAGTGGTGTATTGTGTACTGCCATTTGATATATATTCATGATTCTATTTATATTCATGTTATTCTGTAAATCATTTGGTGTTTATTAACTTTTGGCCATACGACTCAGTTGATTAACGTGGTAAGGGTTTCCTTATCTCACTTTTAATTTCGTGAGATTTCCATTGATCACCACTTAATTATTTCATGTGGTGTATGTGTAATGCCCATGATTGTATTCATTGTGTAATATACTTTAATTTATGGGTATTTACATCATCATGGTATGATACTTCTTTCATGGGTGTATGTTTCGTATGATACCTAATCGGTAAGGGAATTTGAGATTTCAATTCCCACTCATTTGGCTTTACGCATATTTCATTGATTATATTACTCCATGATTATGTGTGGAATCACTATTCATTTGATTATGTCATAATTTCCACTCCCCTTCCTGTGGATATAAGTTTGATACACATAATCACTCATTGGTAATTCTCAAGTCATTGATATGAATTTGATAAGAGTAATTTTAACTCATTCACCATTTGTTGAGTTAAACATCCAATTCGTTGGTGTTGTTTTTACAAGAATATGTGCGAATATCCTTTGATTGTTTTACACTGAATATCCAATCATATTTAGTGTATTTATATTTTTCACACATAATTATGTCATTGATTTATCCTTAACCTAAGGATACAACCTTTATGAGAGATTTCATCTCAATTTACATTCCATTGAGACTTCTTTGTTGATATACACCAAATCACTTTTATGTGGTGTATATAATGTACTTTGACATAGTATATCATGATTCCCTTTATTCTCATGATATTACAAAGTTTTGATTACCTCAATTATTTGTATTCAAGTGTCTCTTTTGGTTAGAATCTCTAACTAAAATACCATTTTTAAATGTTTTAAAGACTTATTCATCTAAACCTTTCTCATTAATGTCCATGTTTTAAAAATGGTTTTAAGGATTTATTTATACGGACATTAAAGTTTAGAAATCAAAACTCCTTTTAAAAAGTTTCAAAGTGGTATGGGACACTTTGATTCAAAAATCTACTTTTAAATGGCTTCTTGACAAATAGTGTGACTTTTAAATGTTTTCAAGAAAAGGGGGATATTTCTCTCAAATAGTTTTGATGATTATTTTCATCTATGTCAACATCCTTCATTATTTTTGATTGAGGTTAATGTGATACAATACAATCTTCCATATTGTATCGAATGAGTTATGTTTGACTGTGGATGTGCTGTTTTTATACCATTCATGGTTTGTGGTAAAAGTATTGACATTTCGTATGCTAGTTTTAATACGAATGTTTATGTTATGTTTAAACATGTTCATATGAGGAATGCATTGGACTTAATAAGTGACGGGTGGAGCCCGCTAGAGATCCTCGATACATCGGTAGGTCTCATGAGACAAACTAGTGTCTTGGAACAAGGCCTTGGCATAATCTTATTTGTAGTCTTGGCACGAGGCCTTGGCTATGTGGTTATGATAGTCTGGCATTATGCATTCCATCATTATGAAAGTGGTTATTGATATTGCATGTGATCATTCGACTAGTAGAATATCCATGTGAGTAAGTAAATGGAATTATTTCATTTTACCTTTGCCATTTTATGCTGAAGTTCAAGTTTAAAAGGCTTTTGTTTTAGTTATAAATTGCCTTAAGTGTTTATACTTATTTATGAAAGCTTCTGCTAAAATGTTATCCTTACTGAGCATCTGAGCTCACCCCTTTCAATGTTTTATTTTTTTCCCAGGATTATGAAGAAGTAATTTATGAATGACCTACAGGGATTGTATGAGGGGATATGAAGACAAGATGTTTTTTTATGATGTAATGTAAACAATTATGGATGTATCTAGTTATTCCAAGGATACTAAACTAATCGGTCTTTCGAGACTTGATCTTTCTCGTGATCATGCCAATGTTATGTAATAATTCACCGACTCTAGGTAACTAGGGTCGGGGCGTTACAGTTGGTATCAGAGGAAGTTTAGTACAAACCTTGGTAGCTAGATTTAGATAAACTCTGATTAGAGCACGTGGACCTAAGATGAACTTTGAGGATTAGTATAAAAGAACTTCCTAGAATTTTGGTATTGTGGAGATTTTGTGAGTTTTTCGAGCAATACATCCCTGTCTGGATACGAGTAGGTAGAGGCGACTCTGGGACAGATGTACCTAGGGGTAAAACCCGAAAACACCACTTTGAGCTAGACTCGAACGGGAACTGGTGCACGACAACGGGCCTTGCTGCACTCTTGGTTACGACACTCCCGGGGGATATGCTTAGGATAATTTACATTTTCTTTACAAACCGATTTAAGTAATATATACATAAGATGAGAGTAAATGACCTTGGTTAATCCTAATATGTTTCAAATTGAGAATATGGTGACATTTTAATCTCTAAATGATTTTACGACTACTATTACTCACACAATGCTTTCTGGTTTCAGTCAATGGCTGGATTCCAAGGAAGTCATAGTGACTTTGAGAATGATGTACAAGGTGGGAACGGTGGTGGAAATGAGCAACAAAATGGAATGTTGATAGGCGTAAAAGATATCGTCTTTATGCCAAATCAGTTTTCCAAAAATATGATCAACAACATATATATTAACCAACTCCCAGACTCAACAAGGAAGAGAAAGGTGATAAATGATAAGATCTCCAGCAATGGAGACCATGGAGAAAAGAAACCTCAATTTTCATCATGCAGGAAATGTGGAAAGAGACACCCAGGAAAGTGTCTCAATGGGACAACGAAATGTTTTACGTGCGGGAAGGAAGGACATAAAGTGAGGAATTGCCAAATAAAAATGAAGAGTACTATGGAAGAAGATAAAAATGGTCCCAAGAGTCCATTTACAGTCATTTGCCGTAAATGTAGGGGACCTGGCCATTACCCGAGTGAATGTCCTATTCTATAGGATATTTTCTTGGTCAAAGAAGAAGATATGTGGAAATAAATGGTTGGAGAAAAACTTAAAAAGTATTAGCACTCCTTGTTGATGGGTACTTTGGAATAATTTTCTTTTGTATTTGTAACCCCGCAGTTTTCCATGTGAGAATGATATTTGAAGAAGAATTGTCTCTTCTCTTGTGGATATATGTATAAATAACCATTTGGTTTTATATGATCATTGGGGTTTGAGAAAATTATAAGTTATTATAATTTGGGATAAAAATGAAATGTATGATATAACATTTGTGATTAAATTATGTTATTTTGAGGAATTTATCTCATTTTGGTAATATTATAAAATATAGTTTTTGAAAAAGGACAACACGTAGATCGTGTGACAACCCGTCGCGTCGGACAAAGCTGTGGGAATCGAACCCACAACCAAAGTGCGATTAGGATTTATCGCCTACCACTGGACTATGTGAAGTCCCTGGTTAATGTGACTATTTTTTTTGTTAAATGATTTTATTGACCAATAATAAGATGATTTGGGATCTTATGTCTTATCAAATGAATACCCTTGGTATAGGAAAATGATTTGGTGATTAAGTGATAAATGTTATTTTGGAAGATGTTCGCTTTGTTGGAAACACTATATGCCCAAGGAAAATAGAATACAATGGGGTTTCATTTGTAGAGTAATGGTGGATTTTTATCTACGTTTTAATTGTTGATTTATAGTGATTTGGGTTATTTATGGAAATTATTAATCTATAACAGAGAATATGTGATGATGTTAATTACTTTTAAGTATGTGACTTTAAGAGTATTTGATGTCATTTGGAGATACAATGTAACATGGGAGACTAAATAATCAAATTCTTCTATGATTTGGGTTTCAATATTAGTTTGGATTATATTAAAGGATTTTAAGGACAATTGGTTATTGAATGGTATCTATTTAACTTTGGGGTATTGTTGGTTTAATTTTAGAAATTAAGATTAGTGCATATTTATCTCGATGAATATCCTTTTGGGGGATCATTAGATCATTAACTAACCATTTTGGTTTTGATTAATCTTCAAATACAATGTAAATATATGGTTTATCCTGCATGGATCATGTGATTCTATAGAAGTTTATTCTAGCTCTTCCAGTATGACCAAGTCTTCTTGAATACTCATCGTTTAAAAAAAAATGAGTTAGTAGAGGAAATTTATTCAAGAATGAAAATTTACTTAAAATGTAAGTATATATCATAATGTTCTTAGTCAATATCATAAATAAATTCATCTTCCTTATGTAATGTAACTTTAAAAAAAATTGTTGTCCGTTTACTTTCCTACTAGGAGACTAATGGTCGTTTGTCCCAACACAAGTTTGTGGTTTTCTCATTGTTAACTTTCTCCTGATCATGATTTCTATCCCTCTCCATCAGAACTTGACACTTAGTTTATCATCCATATCCATGTTTTCTTACATGGAATCCTAGTATGGGTTATCTCGGATGACCCTTATACCTCTCTTTCTTTCTTTTAAAGTGATAGTTTTATTGGCTCTTTTTCCGATGTGGGACTTTCCATTATATTCCCAAGCAAAATTTTAAAAATTGCGAGGACGCAATTTATTGAAGGAGGGGAGAATGTAACACCCCAAGTTTCCTCGGTATGTTTCCTTTCGAATAATGCAATGGCGTGCATTGTACACAACTTCGAGATTTTAACACACCATAACCAATCAAACTAGCCGTTATGAATAGTAATAACTAATTTTTGAAATTTTATAAATTCTATCTCTCAAAATGGACTTCATTTTTGGATTCATAATATCTAAATTAGCCTAGGGTGAAATTTTGGCACTTTTCGGATAACTTTCATATTTTGATGAATAGTGCAAATTACTAAATTTTAATTAAAAACAACTTTTTTAATCAAAATAATTAATAGTGATAAATTATAAATTTGAGTTGTTTTAAAGTATATTTAGAATATATTTTTACCATTTAATAAAATTTTGGTCATTGGACATAATTTTACAATTAAACCGAACATAAACAAGTGTCAATCTTTTTTGATAGTTATTATCTCTTAAAAACACGCTTTTTGTTTTGACAGCGAGAATTAATTTTAAATTAATTTCTGCCACTTCTGTTTTTTGAATTTAGAAAAATTTATTCCATATTTGGAATCAGTATTTTCAAATTGTTTAAATTGGTAACTTTTATTTTTAGACATTTTGAATAATTACTGCGGTAAATATTTTATTTACCATGGTTAAGGGTAAATCCGATAAATAAGGGTTAAAAAATAATATTATAATAATACTAAATTACCCTAAAACGTGTCGTAACCCTATTGGTTGATACATGGTCGACCATGGGCATCATTGGGTCGATTTTGGGACCCCATGTATCCACTTGTAAGTGATAATGACACTTTATTTTAATTAAGTTAAAATGAATACAAAAATGACACAAGCATATATCTTTTAGCAAAACAATTTTTACATAGGGTTATATATGTTGGATTTTAGATTATAAATATTAATTAGAAAGATAAAAAGATTTCCTACATAATGATATTTTATTTATACTTTTTAGACATTAAATAATTTATTTTATTTATGACACAATGATGATGCAGTAATTACTATAATAGTGAAAAATTAAAATAATTGAAATTATAAATACCCAAATAAATATAATATGAAACTTTTAATGAATTAAACTAATTTTATAGGATAATATGATATATTAGGATTGATTTAATTGACTTTTTTTTAAGTAATCAATCTGTTATGAGTTTCACAAAAAGCAACTATTGAATAGTGTCAAAATTGACATAAAAGAGTTTTTAAAACAAATATTATATTATTAATTGATATTAAATTCCTAAAAATATAAGGTTCGGCCAAGAGACTTATATCATGATATGTGTATCATTAATGGACCACTTGTGGGTCGCTTGTATGTATATGGTAAGTTTATTAACCATATAATATAAAAATACAAAGAGACATTGTAAAAGTGAAACTAATTAACTTAGAGTTAATACTTAAAGATAAGGTTAATATAAGTACCCAAACCTGTCTAAATTCTATTGGTTGAGTGGTTTTCGACCTATCCCCACCTTAAAATTTTAATAGTCAACTTTGGAGCCATTAGTAACTGAATATAAATTTATTATAAATTAATATTTCTAGCATTTCCAAAGGTGCCCCTCACCCCTCTTATAAAAAGGCACTCCTCCTTCTCATTTCTTCACACCTTCAAAGCCCTTTGGTTCGGCCAAACCCTACCCAAATACTCTCCCAACTTCCCTCACTACAACCTAGGGGCCTTAGTTTGATCAAAAAGCCATTATAAGAAGCCCTTTTGATCAAATCAAAAGGAAGAACCCGAAGAAGATGTAATGTTTTCACCACCCCTTTTTAATTTCCTTTCTTCTTCCACTTCCTCTTTCTTTGTTATTACCATTATAAAATAATAACTCCAGTATCATATATATACTGTGATGTTATTATAAATATGGTACAACCATATTCATTATTCTATCCATCCTTTGAATAACATGTCACCATACGTGCGTACGTACGGCTTACCGTCTCCACATCGTGGTGTAATTGTTATTCAATATATTATTATTTGGATGGGTATAATAAGGATGTTTAACTCATGTAAATAATAAATATAACATGATAATGATTCTTTATATATGATATAAAATCCAATTATATATTATTTTAATATCAAAAGAATGATATTGTCGCTCGTGCGTATGTACGGACTACCGTCTCCACGAACGCGATGAGATTCATTGTCCATCATATCCATTCAAGTATAATTATAATTTGATGATTTAAAAATAGTATCTAAGGACTTGATATCATTCTGTATATGAATAATATACATCCCATTAATAACGAATATGGCTCACATAACAAAGAATATAAAGTAAAATGAACCCGTTAACACCCGAAATAACGATAATTCTAAGATATTATTAACAAATCAATGTTAAAAGATCATATATGATATCATATTAAAGTAAATGATTCTTGTATTATTCAATAACAATTATTTCACCATTATACAGGAGGTAAAACTACCATCAACCAAGGAAAAAGTACAAGTTAGGGATTTTCTTATCTCACTTTCAATTCCGCGAGATTTCCATTTTTTCGCCACTAAATTATTGAAAGTGGTGTATTGTGTACTGCCATTTGATATATATTCATGATTCTATTTATATTCATGTTATTCTGTAAATCATTTGGTGGTTATTAAATTTTGGCCATACGACTCAGTTGATTAACGTGGTAAGGGTCTTCTTATCTCACTTTTAATTTTGTGAGATTTCCATTGATCACCACTTAATTATTTCATGTGGTGTATGTGTACTGCCCATGATTGTTTTCATTGTGTAATATACTTTAATTTATGGGTATTTACATCATCATGGTATGATACTTCTTTCATGGGTGTATGTTTCGTATGTTACCTAATCGATAAGGGAATTTGAGATTTCAATTCCCACTCATTTGGCTTTACGCATATTTCATTGATTATATTACTCCATGATTATGTGTGGAATCACTATTCATTTGATTATGTCATAATTTCCACTCCCCTTCCTGTGGATATAAGTTTGATACACATAATCACTCATTGGTAATTCTCAAGTCATTGATATGAATTTGATAAGAGTAATTTTAACTCATTCACCATTTGTTGAGTTAAACATCCAATTCGTTGGTGTTGTTTTTACAAGAATATGTGTGAATATCCTTTGATTGTTTTACACTGAATATCCAATCATATTTAGTGTATTTATATTTTTCACACATAATTATGTCATTGATTTATCCTTAACCTAAGGATACAACCTTTATGAGAGATTTCATCTCAATTTACATTTCATTGAGACTTCTTTGTTGATATACACCAAATCACTTTTATGTGGTGTATATAATGTACTTTGACATAGTATATCATGATTCCCTTTATTCTCATGATATTACAAAGTTTTGATTACCTCAATTATTTGTATTGAAGTGTCTCTTTTGGTTAGAATCTCTAACTAAAATACCATTTTTAAATGTTTTAAAGACTTATTCATCTAAACCTTTCTCATTAATGTCCATGTTTTAAAAATGGTTTTAAGGATTTATTTATATGGACATTAATGTTTAGAAATCAAAACTCCTTTTAAAAAGTTTCAAAGTGGTATGGGACACTTTGATTCAAAAATATACTTTTAAATGGCTTCTTGACAAATAGTGTGACTTTTAATTATTTTCAAGAAAAGGGGGATATTTCTCTCAAATAGTTTTGATGATTATTTTCACCTATGTCAACATCCTTCATTATTCATGATTGAGGTTAATGTGATACAATACAATCTTCCATATAGTATCGAATGAGTTATGTTTGACTGTGGATGTGCTGTTTTTATACCATTCATGGTTTGTGGTAAAAGTATTGACATTTCGTATGCTAGTTTTAATACGAATGTTTATGTTATGTTTAAACATGTTCATATGAGGAATGCATTGGACTTAATAAGTGACGGGTGGAGCCCACTATAGCTCCTCGATGCATCGGTAGGTCTCATGAGACAAACTAGTGTCTTGGCACAAGGCCTTGGCAAAATCTTATTTGTAGTCTTGGCACGAGGCCTTGGCTATGTGGTTATGATAGTTTGGCATTATGCATTCCATCATTATGAAAGTGGTTATTGATATTTCATGTGATCATTTGACTAGTAGAATATCCATGTGAGTATGTAAATGGCATTATTTTATTTTACCTTTGCCATTTTATGCTGACGTTCAAGTTTAAAAGGCTTTTGTTTTAGTTATAAATTGCCTTAAGTGTTTATACTTATTTATGAAAGCTTTTGCTATAATGTTATCCTTACTGAGCATCTGAGCTCACCCCTTTCAATGTTTTATTTTTTTCCCAAGATTATGAAGAAGTAATTTATGAATGACCTTCAGGGATTGTATGAGGGGATATAAAGACAAGATGTTTTTTTTATGATGTAATGTAAAAAATTATGGATGTATCTAGTTATTCCAAGGCTACTAAACTAATCGGTCTTTCGAGGCTTGATCTTTCTTGTGATCATGCCAATGTTATGTAATAATGCACCGACTCTAGGTAACTAGGGTCGGGGCGTTACAAGAGAGGAGTTCCATGACATCACATATGTAAGGTACATTATTGGTGACTCCACATAAAGCAAGTATTTTGAATTCTTCTACAACATTAGAATGATGTGTAAGGGTATTCCCTGAGGTAGTTGGACTTCAAAATATCTATGTCCATATAGTGGATCTGCTCACTAAATTTAGGAACAATCTCAAAGCCACTATTTTGGCCATATATATTCAATACTGCCGATGCCCAAGGAGTAGAGCCTAAGTCCATCTACGACTAGAGGTAATAATCTAGTATCATTGACATTTGGCTCTACCCTTTTCAATATAGTAATATCAAACTCTTTCATATCAAGTCTGTTTTTGGAAATTAATTTCCATTCTATTAAGTACTTATTTTGCATCTACTATAGTAATTTTATAGTAGTTGTCTCACAGAAGGGAATAATTCTGTTCAAGGAGTTCTCCCTTGAAATAGGTCTATATTGTTTCTTAAAGAGTTTCATAATACGTGAGGTAAATGGTTTCAACATCATTCTCTAAATTGAATGGCTTGTTATTTATGAAGCCTTAAGGTATTTATATCGCCAATAGGATACCTTCACATCACCTAAACAAATAACACATATACCTAAATTTGAAATGGATATCCCTGAAGGTCTGTATGGACCAAAGAGAACTAGGCCAGTTTTAGTGACAAATCTGTGTGTGATACTCCATATGTGTGATTAGGGAATTTAGATAATATAATTCAATCATGTAGTGGAACATTTCGTGGAAATAACCCCTAGCAATTTCTATTACCTACCTTTTGAGTGGGAGTCTAAATTCCCTAAATAGCTATTACATGGTGGGACTCCATGATACATCCCTTGTAAAATTATTTCCCCAGAAAAGATCTAGGAAATCAATAAGAATTTTGAATATCAAGAGGGTAAGGGTTTTATTGGACTCAACACCTAACTATTGTGTTCATTGATCTTTTCTCCCATTACAGTGGATGTTACCCTTAGAGAGTGTGTGGATTATGAATCAACAAAAACTGTTGTAAATAATATTTCCAAATGATTTAATGTTTTTAGGTAATATGTTCATAGAATAAATCTAAATGTATTTTTTATAAACAATTGTTTTGAAAATACCATTATGAATTTTTACCATGGATAATATAGCTATTAAAATGTGATCAGATGATTAGTATAAACAATTTTCTATAACAAATACAATTGACATTGAAAAATGATATGATGGAATAAACTTGTAGGATTGTACCCTATGAATCACATTTATTAGATATTTAAAGAGATATACCTTTTATGGAAATTTCCCTCAACCAATCCCATGTTAAGATCCAAAAATACTTAAGCATGCGATAATTTATTTATAGGGGAAGTTCAACCTCAATGAGATCACAACCCAAACCATGTTTTTTGAACGACCCTAGGAATTTATCACCATTGCACACCTTTATATTAAGGTTGTGATGATGTATTAAATTAATATATATCAATATCCTATAAAATTGATTATGTATATTTATCATAAATAATTTATATATTATTATTTTGATATTATAATACATGAATAATCAACCCAAATGTTATAAATAATATAATGGGTATATTAATAAAAATATATGTATTCTAATTAAAATAATTTTATTCTATGATTAATTTATTAATTTTATAATTCCTTTATTAGTCAACCAAAACATATATTTTATTTTATGGAATAAAATCCATTTCATTAAAAGGATCAGTCATCTCCACATAAGAAAGGACAATATTATAATATGTTCGGACCGTTGACTAATAAAAAAATTAAAAAAACTCAAAATTGGAAAAATCAATAGGAAAAAACCATTGTATGGATTTTTTGTTTTGAATAGTTTTATATATGGAGTCCAAATCCTACGTTTGTGAAATATTAATGAATTACACAAGCATTTTATCTATAAACCCACCCAATATCCAATTTCTCTTAAATATTTTTTTCCCACTATTCATACTCTTCCCTCCCTACTGAATAATCATCATGAGGTTCCCCCATGCTTTCAATAATCCCATTTCGAGCTTTTGGTGTCATAATATTATGCTATGTGATAATCTATTTCTCATTTTTATTCAATAATATCATCAATTTTATTCTCTTTAAACATTACTTTTTAATGAGGGGTAATGTTTTATCACCTCAATCATATTTACCTAATTTTTTATAAATTTATTCAGACCCCATTATCTCTCAATATTCCCTACCAAGTATAACAGTTACCATGTCTAAATTTTATAAGAGTTCTTCCTTCATCTTCGTTTATCAAGTTTTCTTTAATATCACATGTCATCCATTTCACATTAAAAATAATGGGACTGATATTTACAACACCCTATTACTTCCCATTGTATTTCCAAATGATAAGATATCCTTCTAATTCTTTTTAACCCATTTTATTATTTTTGAAATGATGGTGTCAGGCTGCAGAAATTTGACTATGATTTCCCATTACAATGAAATGGTATATTTAATACTATATCCATTTCGTATCAATGGTTATAACCATTACAAAGTTATTATTAATTTAATTATTAATTTTCTATATTTACTCCAAACCCCCTTATCATGGAATAAGTTAGGATGATGAATGAATAAATTTTGTATGATCTATGTGGCATACATAAGCATCACATTGACCTGAATATGATGGGCGTGCAATAAATTAACTAATGCTCCAACAAATTAGCTAGTGATTACTATCATTATATGTAATGTTGGGATATGGAGTCATGCTAATTCTATTAGGGTAATTTTCGCATTATGATGTATTAGTAGTTATCCTTGACCTGTAGTGCAATGTTTTCTGTTGTTTCCACATTTACCATGGTGAAATTCTGATATCATGAAATATCATGTGTTTTTATTCAAGATTATGATTCATTATATTTTTATAAACATTTATTTAACTATTGCCTAACATTTTTTTATTTTATTCAATGATTATTCCTTTTTTGGTCATTAAATCATTCCCAATTCTTATGTACTTTTACTTGTTATGCCATTCAATTTTGGGTGCGATCATGTTAAAGAAGATTATAATAAAGATGTAGTATACAATATTTTGAGTTGTAATGAAGTGCACCTAATTCTATAAGACTAAATAATTCTCTATCATTCATGATTTTTTAATAATAATTTTATGTAATAAATACTATTTAATTTTTAATAATGGTATGGGTTGATAAATTTTATTTCAATGGAAAATTTTGGTTATTTTTTGGATTATGATTACAAAATCATTTAAAATTCCTTAAGGATAAGACATAGGGTATGAAAACATTCAAAAATATTGTGAAGTATAGAGTATGTGGTTTATCTAGAAAATGCCTCTATTTACAGATACACCAAGTGGATATTGTTCTAGAATTTATATATCAAGGGTTAAAAACCCCGACATGGGGTATCAGACCTGAATCGAGGTTACCTGGTACACAACAACAATCCATACTACCCACCTAGTTTGTAAATCTGGTGGAAAATTCTATGTTAAATTCACATGTTAATTAGAATCCATTATTATGTGAGTAAAAATATATTCCATTAAAATCATTTTTTAGGAAATAAATCATGGATGACATAGACTAAAGTCTAAAAATTAATATTTTAAGGAGAGGAATGTAAATTATATTTTACCAATTTTATGGATCTGAAATCCCCCATTATGTGTCTAATTTTTAAATATAATCATCCCTAAATTTATTTTTATTATATCCAATAGTCAGAAATAGGATGAATCATGTAAATTGTCAATGTGAATAGAAATACGATGACTTCCACAATGAGATGCCCAACCCAATGGGAGAAGAAATCACAAACATTGTGAAGATATAGTCTCATGTGAATCAGGTTATAAATAGAAACCTATATCAGTAGGAGCATCCAAATACCCCAAAGAGAGAAAATTGAAAAATTGAATGGTCTATGAGATAAAGGCCTCTAAATTTTACAATTTCTCATGATCCCTTAATTATAGAACAATGGATGAACTCCATTTAAAATGTATTATCCATATTCAAATTTCTGAGAAAGGGAAAGTTATACTATAAATTTATCATATGGAAGGTGAATTTGATCAATGGTGGACACTAATAAAAAATACTAAGCCTGAGGAAGAGATCAAAGAAATGGTGTTTATGGTTTTCCCGAAATTGTTTTATAATAAATATTTTACCCACACTCTCTATCTTAAAATAGAATAGGATTTTCATTTCCATCTGTCAAAAAAATGATGAATCTATCAGAGTGAATGAGAAAATCATTACAATACATGCATGGTATACCTCAATATTTTTCATTACCCACGAATATAAGGTTGATTGCTTCATTGATCGGATAAAGAGAAGTCTTTGAAAATACATAGCGATCTGAGACATTGATAGCTATGAGAATTTTGATTGATTTTCCCTCAATGTCATAATGGATATCGGAGAAACTCAATGGTATAATGGGAATAAGAATAAGAATGCAGTGCTTATTTCAAGATGTTTGATGGAGAAATCTATTGGTTCTAATAAATTTCAGCACCTATCATAACAATGGTGTAGAAAAAAGAAACCCAATAATTGCCTAAATGGGACAACATAATGCTTTAGGTGTGTGGAAGGAAGGGATCCTAGAAAATGATTATCGAGAGAAGAACCTCAAAAATTCAAAAAAATTAAATGATGATCCAATCCACCCTCCGTGCATTTTTCGTTGCTATAATTTCAAGGACCCATGGAAAGTTAAAAACTAATTCACAATCCAATTGTTTTCAGATACGACCAAAATCCTACATGGTATCAAGACAATGATTTTTCCACCACAACATCCAAGGATGGTCCCAAAAATAGTGGTTATAGGTATGTTAGTTATTCATTCAATAATAGTGAATGTATTTTTTTATTATGGTTCTATAAATTCCTTCATATAACAAATGTATTATAGAATGATTAAAATACCACCACAAAACATTTCATGTAAAATTTGTTGGTGAAAACAATGAATTTGGTAATTATTGCATCCCATGTATATAACACCTCACCTATCCATGTTTGTGGGATGGATTTCCTAGAAAATATTTTCATAATATATATTTTTAAATTTTTGGAAATCCTAGAAATTGATTGTATTTGGATATATATAGTGAATATAACATTTCTGTGAGACGGAAATCACTACCCATATTGTGTATTGTCCTCATATTCTGTACAAATGAAATGATAATGATTAATGTTATTTAGAACCATTATCTTAACCATAGATATTATTTCCCAATCAGAATTATTATCTATCTCTACTTGTCTAGTCTACGGAAGGGATAATCCTGGAAGACCTGACCCTTATGATGGAATACATAGATGTATTTTCTGGGAATTTCATAGTCCTACTCCATGATGAGAGGTAGAATTTTCAATCAATCTAATATCATGGGCATTTCCATTATCCATGAATCTGTATTGAATTCTATTTGTGGTACATTATGAGATATTGAAACAATAAATAGGATAATCTGGAAAAATAGTTCATATTCCCATGTGCATCACCAAGTGGTGCAAAAGTTCTCTTTGTTAAGAAGAATTATGGATCAATGTGTTTTTAACCAATTTTCAAGAGCTGAACAAGATCACAATAGAAAATTATTATCCTCTACCACATATTGGTGAATTTTTCAATCATCTAAATAGATCATAATACTTCTCCAAGGCATATCTATAGGCGGGATATTTCCAATATAGGGTGAAGATGAATGATATTTCTAAGACTATTTTCATACATGTTAATGGAACTATGAGTTCAGAGTGATGTATTTCGAACTTATTTATGATCTAGAAATATTCATATAAATGTTGAATATAATATTTAGATATTACTTCATCAAATATGTAGTATTAATTATAGACGATGTTATAATATAAAAAAAAATTAAGGAGGAGACCCGGAGCATGTGATCACTAAGCTAAATACCAGGTGAAAAGAGAATAGTTTTTCAATGTATAAATAATGTGAGTTATTATTGAATGAAATATTTTTCATGTGAAATATCATCACAAGCAATTTGATATAAGTGTACCATTAAATGACTGATATAATTGACGTATGGATGGTGCCAACATATATGATTGATATCAATAGTTTCCATAGTATAGATGGATATTATCATTGATGTTTAAAATATTTTTTGGGATTCTCAAACCCCCTATCCAAGAAAACTCACTGGGGATTAAAATATTCCTAGAATGATGAATATTAAGATAGATTCATGGTTTTTGAAAGTATTTTATCACTGCCCATATGCTTACACTACCCTCATGTGGAGAACTATTCATGGAATTCAGATAGGCTTTGAAAACAAAATTGGGATGTGTGCTAATGAAGAATGAAAAATTGATAGCCAATTGATCAAGTCAGTTGACGATTCCATAGTAGAACTACCCAACACATGATCTGGACTTATATGTAGTGAACTTATATATACAAATATGGAGGCCTTTACTCATTAGGGAGAAGTCTGAAACAAATATGGATCACAGAATCCAAATATATATATTGACTGCTAAAAAGATGAATATGATCAAATGAAGAGGGTTATATTAGATCAAAGTTGAAGAATTCATAATCCAATACCATTATAGTAATGATTAAAATATGGAAGGTTACATAAGAAGAATGGATGTAGAAATTATACCATTGATTAGAAATGGGAATGATCCCATCCTGTTATATTTAGTAATAATAAACATGGGAATCATAAATAAAGGAATATCGTAAATAATTTCACAAAAGATTCCTCAATTGTATTTTCTAGATATGTTAATCGATGATCGAAGATTTTATGTGGTAATTCATAAGAATGAGAAATCAATTAGGAAAGGGTAATCTTCATATTCCAATGTTACTGATGAAGGTATTGTAAGATTTTGGTCCATAATATATGTACCATAAAATCATGTTTAAAAGAATGATCTGTTTGACGATTCACATAACTCAACATTCCCCCTTTTCCCCGGATAAAGAAAGATGTATGGAGAACTTTGAGAACACTATTGTAGGAAAAATAAAGAAGGATATGGAAGAATATATATATATAAATAAATTTGTATTATTTATCATCAATTGATAGTGGAAAGAAAAAAAATCAATCATGACACTATAAACATTACCCATACCTATATGGAAATGGGAAAAAATCACCATAGAAATTGACATCGGTCCTCTAAAGACATAGGGAGGAAATAATTCTTTGTGGGCTGTGGTGGATCTTCTTATAAAGACTGAACACTTCATTGCGATAATAGGGGAATAATATTTCAATCTGAAAGCACTAAGATATATCAGAAATGTGGCCAGTCATCATTGAGTACCACAATCGATTATATCAAATCGAGATCCAATATTCACATCCATGTTTTTGAAAAGTCTTTAACATGCTATAAAAACTGGGTTGAACATCAGAACCACTTATCATCCTAAAAATAATAGGATATCAGAGTAGACTGTACAAACACTTGATGACAGGTAGAGAGAATTCTCTATTATCATCAATAGAGTATGGGGTAGACATATTTCACTGGTTTAGTTCTCTTACAACTATAGTTTATAATCGAGCATCAATATTCTCCCCTATTAAGCCCTTTATAGAATGAGGTGTCGTATAACTACATGATGGGATGATGATGTGGAACAAAAATTGGTAGGTATGAAAATATTCAAGGAAATGGTAGAAAAGGAATTTTCCATTCAACAGCACATCAATGCCAGTTAGAGTCAACAGAAGATCTATGATGACAATCATCGATGATACCTAGGTTTTTATTTTAGAGGAATGTTATTCCCCAAAATATCTCAATTGATGAATGTGATTATATTTTAATGTAATTTATAACAACCCTACCATTTATTACATACATTAACATGATTTATTACATAAAATTTCACATAAGATAACTCTAAGAATTTATAGGTCTACTGTATTGGGAAAATTAAAAACAATACATAACAATATATAACATAAAACACATCATCCTTATTGAAAACTTCTTTTACATGACCACAACATTCCTTCATACCGATAATCGCAGGGGATAATCTGAGGACATGAATATGAAAATAGTGAGCTATAAAGATGAATAAGGGAGTAAACAAGGCATAACACGAAGAATATAGTACATGTTAGCCAATAGACATATAAATGTAGCACATGAGAAACATGAACATAATTGTGTGATATAGCATGATTATCATAACATGGAAATTTGTAGACATCATTTATCATAATATTAGCTTGATGCAATGGCCATTATACAAGGAACAAGAGTAAAACCTAGTCAAAAATGAATTAGCATGTATAAACCCTCTTTCCACTTGATGTATCCTAATACTAGTCATTACCCAATGCATTAGAGTGCTATCAGGGAGCACCCTTCTTAATCATTTCATTTCATGCATAAGTGTGCCTAATTGATCATACAACATGGATTCATTAAAAATCCTTTATTCAATGATAAAAAAAATAAAATTAATAAAATTATCTTTATAATCAATATGAAAATGTGCATAAAGGTTGATACCCTTGATAATGAAATGGTGATGGTATTCACTATACAATGAATTTCCCTTGGAGAATCGCGATGCAATTTCTATAGCATAATAGTGTGACATAAGTGTTAATAAAAATGGTTGATGAGAGAGAAAGGGTTATCTCATCATATTACATGCAATGGAACGTATGGGGTCATATAGATACATGTCCCAACATATGTAATGGAATTTAAATGCATAATATAAAATAATTTCTTGAATGTAAATGAGAAGAGGTAAATTCTATAAGGAATTTTTGCATGGTAACACGTGTGCAAGGGATGCACTAATTTAAAAGAACGAGGCCTATAATCATTCTAATATAAGTAGTGAAATGTTGTGGAAGTTAAAAATTATACACCAACTTTTCTAATTGGAAAAAATGGGTGTAACAATATAATGAAATTGAGACAAAAATGAGATTGGATGAAAGCCCTTACATGGATGTGTTATCCCAAAGCATTGGTAGAGGCTTGAGAGAGGCTTATTGGGAGCCTGAGTCACCTCGATAGAATTATATAGAAAGGAGGGAAGAGATTGGTCGAGAATAAATTGTTTGAGTGATGAGGAGTGAGACATTGAGTGGGTTTATATAGGAAAGGGGGGGGGGGGGGGAATTCATTATTACTAATGGTTTAGACTTTACACATAAAAATAATCAAATCCGCAAACCAACCCATGGGTTTTCCCATGGTTTGTTTCCATCATGGAGTAGAAATAATTATTTTATAAATACAATGGACAAAATCTCTAAAATATTAGGCTTTCTAATTTGGAGGTGAGTCATACTCTCAAGGGAATCATTTCTAAAGGTTAAAATGTTTTATAAGTCACGGAGTGTCCACTAAGGCTTTGTAAATTAAATCAAACAAACATAAAATAACATTATTTTAATGGTAAAACATAAATTTTCCAAACATACCTTTTACAATATTATATTACATCACTATTGGGTCATTATGATTTTATATAACACATTATATATTTAAACGATATATAGTATTTTCCCAAATAAAATTGACTGTTATAAAATTTTAATAAATTCACCATTAGATAATTTCGACATCCTGAATCAAAAAATGATATTCATTTTCTCTAAATAATTTTCTATATATTTAAATTTTTTGTTTTAAAAAAATGGACATTACTGGAAAATTCATGGGTTTTGATAAGAACATAGCTCAAACCTTAATAAAAATTACAATTTTATTCATTAAAAGTATAAAACCATTTATATTTAATAAAAATTTATTTTGAAATAATATTTCATTAAAATATTATTTAATTCAAGAATCTATTAATTCAACCAAATTTATTTCTTAATTGAATATTAACTAAATATAATATTTGTTCTTCAAAACCAATTTACAATGCAAAAATAATAAAATGAATGTATATTAATTATAGAAAAATAATTAAAATAATCAATTTGCAAGGGTATTATCCCATAACCCCTTATAAGAGTCACACAAGACCTATGTGTAAGGTGTTCGATGGTGTCAGACTTTTGGGGAGGCTTAGATAACATCACTCTGGTTGTAATATCCATTAACTTCCACTTCTCCCATAGGAAGTTCCATTCATGATTAATATGTTAAATCTCATCTTAGGCTTGGTCATGAAAAAATCCTAGTGATGAAACCCGCTTTACGAAATTCGAAAATAAGCTTTGTATGGAGCAATTATAAAGGATGAGGACATCACTTCGTTGGTTTGAGAAAATTGGATTTGTTGAAGCCCTATATTGAAATAAATAATTTGATCAATGTTGAACGTCTATATTATCAATGGTAACAAATAATAATGTTATATTAAAATCTAGATCATAAAACCAATAAAGTGAATTTGTTTTATATAACCCATTTACATAATAATAAATTTAACCCGATCAAAAGGAGTTTTTATTAGTAAATTTTTCGTTCATTAAAATCATCCACCCTTTATAAATTTTACCCAACCAATTTCCTTTTCCCCTAATAAAATAGATATGGGTAACTCTACCTCATCACTTACTCGGGTTCTCACATGACTTCTTGAAACTTGTGGTTCCTCCCCAACACATTCAAGTGGGGAATTGTCTTATTTCATATAACTATTACATATGATCTAGAATCTAAACCATAGTATATTCATAAAAGAGATCATTCTCTGATGGTACCACCTATGAATTGAGTACATGTGATGGGATAGGTGTGTACTTCCTCTAAAGTGATGCATGGAATACGTAATGTATTTGAGATAGGATCGGTGGGACTTATACTCGATATGCCACTAAAATAATGTGATCAAGGATCTCAAAAGGGCTGGTGTACCATGTACTATGGCTTCCCTTCTACCTAAATCTCATTACTCTCTTCCACAATGATATCTGGAAGAATACCATATCTACTTCATCAAACACTTGGTCACATTGTCAACTATCAACATAGATATTTTTTCAACTCTGAGCAGATTTATTGTGCTACTGGGTGGGCTTCTCCTCTTCCACAATTTAATTGACCATATTTGGACCTTTGAGTTTGCACTCCCCAGATTCATCCAAAAATGCATGTGTTTTTCTCCTCTTCCAATACATGGATTCATAAAGAGCTACATGGATGCTTGATTAGAAACTTTTATTGTAATTGAAATCAAATAGAAAAATATGTTGTTACCTTCCTCCTTTGATGTCCATTGAGAATGATATCAATGTTTCCGCAAGTGTTTGGATAGTCTTCTTAGATTGGACATTAGTTGGAGGATGATAGTTCATACAGTAGATCAGCTCAGTATGCAGAGCATGATGAAGACTCTTCCATGACATAGAGGTGAATATTGGATCTTGATCAGATATAATAGAGAGTGGTACTTAGTGAATCCTTATCACTTCATTGATATTTATCTATGCCGGTTCATCCAATTAGAAATATTCTCGATTTGAAATGATGTGTAATGTCATTAAAAGACGATCCACAATAACCTAGGGAGCACTATTTCCATTGAAAATATTCAGAAGTCTAGTGACAAAGTCTATGGGGATGTTATCTTATTTCCAGGTTGGAATGGTTAATGGTTGAATCATCTACTTAGAATTCTGCCTCATAGCCTTCACATATTCACATACCAGTCACGTTATTGTATACTCAGTGATCTTCTTCTTCATGTTGTCCCACTAATAATTCTATCGAAGATCGTGATACATCTTGGAGTTTCCATTGTGAATATAGAAAATCTAACTATTTTAATAATACAAATGATCCCTATTTAACTCCAAATTTAATGGAACACATAGTCGTGACCCAAAAATAACAAT
The DNA here is from genome assembly GCA_963277665.1 of Viscum album. Lineage (NCBI taxonomy): Eukaryota > Viridiplantae > Streptophyta > Magnoliopsida > Santalales > Viscaceae > Viscum > Viscum album. The sequence continues at coordinate 1,220,901,338 of OY728159.1, forward strand.
TCCTTCTTCATTAACATTGAATGCTGAGGATTTCCATTTTCCGATAGTTTCTACTTTCTTCTGAATTCCCACACCATCCTTTTGAGAATCCATCATCCTTTCTAAAAAAGACAGTTGGTCAATAATTTTTGAAAGGATAGAAGATGTTCCCTTCTTTAGGATTATTGTGTTGATATTCATCAAATCATGTATGATTGGATCCAATTAAATTCAAATAAATGATAGAATCGATGGGTCTATTCAATGTTGAGCATCTGCCACCTTTTTTTCTATCCCATCGTGGTAATGTAATGAGAACGCATATTATTTTATCAGCTCTAATTGTCTTCATTGGAGCATTTTCAACTCTTTCTATGTGAATATATACTTGAGGGTTTTTTGATCTGTGTATATTTTAAACTTCTACCAAGAGAGGAAATTTATCCAAATATTTCTAGAAGAGATTAATCCGTCCACGTCCCGGTCATGTGTTGGATAGTTTTTCTCATCAACATTCAATTCCCTTGAAACATAGGGAATGAATTTTTCATTTTTCATCAACACACAACCAGGTCCCTTCAATAATGCATCACAAAATACAATAAATTTTTATCCAGTTGTGGATAGTGTGAGTATAGGTGTAGTGATAAGCCTCCTTTTCAACTCCTAGAATCTCTTTTCACAATCATCACTCTATGAAATCATGAAACCCTTTTGTGTTAGCTCTGTATCTGTGTTTTAAAATCATAATAAATTTCTAAAAAATTGGCAGTAATATCAAGCTAACCACATGATCATATGGATATCCATAACTAATGTTGGCTATGGCCATCCCTCTATTATAGCTATCTTGGAGGGGTCTACAGATATCCCATTGCTTGTGATGATATGATCCACAAGTGAGACTTCCTTCATCTAGAACTCACACTTTCGGTAAATTTCAAAGAGCTTCTCCTTTGACATGGTCTCTAGTACAGTACTTAGATGCTCCTCATTCCCGTCATTGGTTTTGCAGTATATTAGAATATCATCTATAAAGGCTACCAAAAAATTATCATGGTAATAAATATAGTCTATATTAATCAAGTACGTGAATATTTCTGGAGCACTAGTGATTTAGAAATTCATTAATGTTAATTAATTGATCTTGTACCTTTTAAAAAAGTAGTCCTGGGGATATCCTCCTTCTTCACCATTACTTGAAAATATACTGACCGAAATTCCACCTTGAAGGAGTATTGTACTCAATGTAGCCTATCAAACAAGTCATCAATTCAGGGAAGAGGATAATTTTTCTTTATTGTGATTTTGTTGAGTTCACGATTATCATTGTGAAGGGGCATTGACCTATAATTTTTCTTAATGAAGAGGACTAGTGCACCCTATGGTGATTCACTAAGAAATATAAACCCTTTAACCAGATTCTTTTGAATTTTTTTCTTCAGATCCTCATGCTCTATATTAGCCATTCCATGTGGATTCATTGATAATGTAAATCCCCCATGTATAAGATCAACTGAAATTTCAACATCTCTCCTAGATGGAAGACTATAAAATTCCTCCAGAAACACTTCATCAAATTTCCTCACAATAGGAATGTCTTCAAGGATGGTTTCTTCCTTATACTACATGATCTGATCATGACACATGTGCTCATAGGGTAATAATATCCACACTTGAGATGATGGTCCTAAAGACGACTCGTTTTCCTCCTTTCACTTGTAATGAATTACGAGGTCGATTCTTCATATGGATAGTGATTTCCATCTCTTGGAAATTTATCTTGGATCCATATAGGGAAATCCAATTTTTGATAATAATTTCATCAAATTCCACTAGAGGGAGTATAGAGAGTTTTTATAGGAAGTTCAAACCACAAATTGTGATAGGGGATGGGTTTTATTAATGGGATGCAATGACTTTCCCATTTTCTATTCTCACCAAAATCCTTTCTTCCAGGATTTGTGGTGGTGTTGGGATTGTTCTACGACAATATTTGGATATAAAAGAATTTGATGAACCCAAATCAAAAAGTACATTCTATATTCATGAATTAATATCTAGCATACATATCACCAATTCATTATTGGGGATATCTTTTATAGTAGTGATGGAAAAAGATCTCCCTATCAACCTAGGAGGTTAATGGTTTCCTCTGAGAACCATTGACATAGGGCACTGTTTTGCAATGTTCCATTATTCCTTGTACTTGAAGAAATGAAAAAATAATTGAGGGTTGAATGGAGTGTTCCACTCCACTTTCGCATCAGCGCGTTTTTCTTCTCAATAATTAATATCTAGGTTTTCTTCTCTACGACCCCTAAATCATTTCCTCATCCGCTTCTGGAAATTTCTATGATTCTTCTTTCCACACCATTTTCTTGTGGGGTGATAGAATTTCGTAGCATAGTTGAATTTTTCTATCGGACCAATATAATTAAAGTTCAAGTTATGCTTCTTATCCCCATGATATTCTATTGATTATCCGATCAACATTTCTACATTGAGGGGACGTTAGTCAATTTCCTAGTAGTTCTTGAACTCGTGGATCTGCGGGGCTCTCTATAGGCTAGGTTATAGCCCACCAAAGAAGCGGTCAACATTCCATTCATGGGTTACAACAAAGATGAAGTCATTTTGTTCATGCCTTATGATGTTTTCCTTATACACTCTAATGAATTCATTATCATTGTATCCTGAGGGAATTGAATTCCATTTCTATCTTAAGTCATACGGTGCGAGGAAAATAATTATCAAAAAACATTTTCTCGAAATCCAACCATTCCAACACCATGGTATTATCCTCAAGGGTCCTATTTTGGATCAATTTCTTATATTTATCAGCATCACCCTCTATATGATAAGAATCCATAAGTAACGTCTCATGTTCATAACATTGAAGGATGGACAAGATCTTCTCAATGGAGTTGATCCATTGTTCTGGGATTGATGGATCAAATGATCTATTAAAAGTAAGAGTCACTTTTCTCATGAATCTCTCAATTGAGACTTCTTATTTTATAGGGGGGATGAATTTTCTTCTTGAAACATGTTTCTATTAAAAATCATGAGTTAACTAAAAGAGTATAGTGACGAAGTCTGTGAATCCCACTCCCATATTATTGGTAATCTCATTAGAACAGTCATCACATTGATATTCAAATCAGTTGTCAGCCAATGTCCTCCTTTTACTATCCATTGGCTCGAATAAATGTAAAGTTAGTGGTTACAAAAAATGGTGAATCCAATGACAAAAGGGATAACATATAAATTACATTTATTTCCATAACATATCTATGTTATCAATGAGATACTTCCCAACATATATTCATAGGGAAATTTTTCTTATTTGACATAATAATGGTTCATACTAAGCTAATAAATTTACCAATGCATATCCCCCAGGAGTTTTTTAACCAAAAATGCAACATTGAAAATTTTTGTGCACCAATTCCGATTTTATTCTAGCTCAAAGTGTTTTTTCAGGTTTTAACCATATAAATATTTTTGCCTGAGCAGCCACTATGTTCTCGTATCGAGATAGGGATGTAATTTCATGATAAACCACTTATTCAATACTCAAAAAATGTAGGGATGGTTTTTATACATATTCTTATCCCCAAAAATTTCATTAGGGTTTTCAAATCCTAATGAAAAAAATAACTAAACATATCATATGATCCCAACTATAAGAACCCAACTCTTTAATACACACTTAAACATGATTTATTGCATAAAATTTCACTTAAGAAAACATTGAGGATTGAGATGTATAGTGTCTTGGGAAGAATAGGAAAATTAAATAATATCATTGAACGCAAAACACAACATCTTTATTGAAAAAATCGTTTACATAAACACAACATTCCATTGTACCTAGCTTGGCATGAGATAACCTGAGGACATGCCTATGAAAAGGGGGAGCTATAAATCCAAATAAACGAGTAAAAAAGGAAGAAATTGAATAATATAGTAAATTTTAGGCAGCATGAATATCAATGGATCATATGAGCATCATGAACATAGAGGCATGATATTGAATGATTATACTATCATGGAAATGTGGCAACAACATTTAAATGGATATTAGCATGAGACAAGGTTCATTAAACAAGGATCATCAGTACAACCTCATTTAAATTGAATTATTATGATTAAAAACTCATTGAACTCGATGTTTAATGATAATAATCATTAACCAATGCATTGAAGCACTATCAAGGCCCACCATTCAAAATCATTTCATTTATTGCATAAGTGTGCCACATAGATCATACAACATGGACTCATTAAAATTTATCATTAATTATATGATAATGGAAAGTGGAATTCATAGATGAAACTCTAAATTCAATATTCAAATGTGCATAACAGGGAATAAACATGATAGATAAATCGGAATTTTATTCACTACATGATGACTATGGATTGGAAAATCGCAGTGCAATTTCGGGAGCATAACTATGTGACATATGAATTCATAAAAATGGTTGATGAGGGAAGAAAGGGATATATAATCATATTTATAGGAAATTTATAGTATTTGGGTCATATATATATAAATATAAATGTCTTAATATATTTATTGTAATTTGGAAGCATTATTTAAAGTAACTGCTTCAATGTAAATGGGAAGAGTAAAATTCCTTATAGAATTTTAGCATGGTTACGACGGTGAATTGGAGGCATTATTGAGAGAGAAATATGTCTATAATCATTAAAAAATTAGTAGTCCAGTATGCGAGAGGAGTGAAATCATACCCCAAAATTTTTAATTGTAAACAAAATTGTATAACAATATAGAGATATCTTGTCAAAAATGAAAACAGAATAAATCCTTTACATGGAAGTGTGATCCCAACGGCATGGGAGAGAATTGATAGAGGCTAATGGGAAACTTGGGGCACATTTTTAGGATTATATAGATTATATGGATGAGGTTTATCGAGCTCTTAATAGTATTATTGAAGCGTAATGGGAAATTGAGTGGTTTTATATAGGAAAGTGGAGGGAATTGTTTTTATTTAGGTTTTGGACACCACAGATTAAACTAATGAAAAACATAAACCAACCCATGGTTTTTGCCAATTTTTTTCACAAAACTAACGTCTAAATTATTGTTTTATATGTTCAAAGTCCAATCATGTTAAAACATTAGGCTTTATTATGTGATGGTGAGTCCAACTCCCAAGGAAATCATCTTAAAATGAAAAAATGTTTTATATGTCTTGGAGGGTTTACTAGGGCTCTGTAAAATAATTTAAACAATACTAAAATCACATTATTTTTAAGGTAAAACATAAATAATCCAAAATACCGTTTTTTATTTTATTACATCTATATTGGGTCTTTACATTTTCATAAAAACATATTATATATTTAAATGTTATTTAATTTTTTCCCAAAAATTCGACCGTTTCAAAAAAAATTACAAAATTGACCATTAGATAATTTCAATGTTCTTAATCCAAAAATGATATTCAATTTATCTACTTAATTTTATTAATATTGGATTTTTCACATTTAAAAAAAACCAGTATTTATCGAAAAAACCTATTTTTTTTGTGAAAAACAGCTCTCAAAACTTAATAAAAATTACTATTGTATTCATAATAATTATACAATAATTTATATTTAATAAAAATAATTTATTAATTACATTTGGTTAAAATATTATTTAGTCAAAAACTACATTAATTCATAAAAATAGATTTTTTAATTGAATATTAACTAAAAATACTACTTTTTCTTTAAAACCCATTTACAATGTAACAATAGTAAAATGAATTTATATTCTTAATACAAAAACAATGCACAAAATCATATTTCCAAGGTCTTGTAATATAACACCTTGTAACGCCTACATATGACCTAAGGGTAAGGTGCACGACAGTGAAAAACTCTTGGGGAGGCTTAGATAACATATCTCTTGTGAAAATCCTTACTAACTTCTACTTACCTCATATGTTGTTCCATTGAAGATTACTGAGTTGAAGCATGGCTTGGGATCGATCAAGATCCAAACACAGTAACCCCACTCCCTTTACGAGGTATAAAAATTGGGCTTCTTATGGAGCAATTCTATTGGATAAGGCCATCATTTTTTATTTCCGAGTAAATTGGATTTGTTAATGTCATATATTTATACTAATCATGTGATCACAATTCAAGATCTATATTACAAATAGCAGCAATTCAAGACTACATTTTAAAATCAAAAAACATTAAACTAAAAACATGCATATGTTTTATATTACCATTTTACTTAATAAAAAATTTAATCAGATTAATATGAATTTTCAATAATAAAACTCGGGGTCGTTACGTAAGGGATACCTTGGCCCAAGATACATTAGCACCTTTGATATCATTGATCTAATCAGTGCGATGGACTATCAAATTGAATTCCCACCATACCTATATAGATTTAATTAAGTATTCATTAAATCACTCTTGATCATGTATGTACCTAACCCCTCACATGTACTCAATCCATTGTTGGTACCATTAGTTAATGATATATTCTATGAGGATTAACCGTTGGTGGACATATATCATATAGATAATGTTAAACAAAAAAAGATGATTCCCCTTGTCAAAGTGATATGAAAAAACAACACGTTTATTGAAGAAACATGGTATCTAGAGTAAGTGATGAAATAGAATTACCGCCATCTGTTAATTGTGGAGAACTGAAAATTTATATGGTGAAATTTCAAAAGGGGTAAATATTTTAAAGAACCAAGCTATTATTAATAAATGAAAATTATTATTTAATGTTTTATTATGTGGTATAGACATATAAAACACCTGAACATCATCAATTATATACAACTAGTTTGATAATTATATTAATAATCATTACTGTTGATAACATAGTTGTTAATAAGGGATCCAAATATTACTATAAAAATAGGGCTTTAACAAATCCAATAGTCTCAGACAAAAAAAGTGATAGCCTCAAGAAGTAATATTTTACCATATAAAAACAATTATTCAAATAATCAAAGGCAAATTACATCTCCAGTAATTTCCATCAATGAATCCCAATCTGAGATCCAAAAACTGAAGCAAGAGAGAAACCATTTATGTGAGAACTTCAAGATCATCTAGATCACATCCCACATCATGTTTGATGGAAAACCCATTGAATTTCTTACCACTACACACCATACTTATAGGCAGTACACTTCCATATTAGAGGGATATGTTTCAATACAAAGGATAATTGATAATTTATATTATTTATTAATGAATAATTAATATATTTTAATTTTGACACTATAAGACACATATATTATATTTGGGTAATGTTCAATTAAATTATGGAATTTCAATTTATGAATTTATGTATTTTTGAAATAATTAAAATTATAATTAAAAAATATTATGTATTTATGTTTATTAAATATAAATTATCATATAATTTTTACGAAGTCAAATGAAATTTTTTACTAGGTTTTAAAAATGATTGCTGAAAAAAACCATAAATTTTCAATAATTTTGTGTTATTTTTATATTGCCCAATTCATTTAATTTGATATTTATATATAAAAAATGAAAATTAGTTTTTGGAATAATAATTTATGAAATTTCCAATAGTGAAATTTTTATAATTTTCTAAGATAGTCAAAATTCTTGATATAAATTTAATATAGTATAAATATATGGACTGCTTCATGACATCCAAATGACCCAAAATGATGTAAAATTATTCTGATAGTCATACAAAGAAAATTATATATTTCCCCGAAAACAATAATGCGAGTCATTGATTATTTGACTTATTTTATACGGGCTCTATGAATCCTCCAAATCATATAATAAATTTTATGATTTTATATTCATTTAATTAATGGTGTGACTCACCTCCACGTTAGAAAGGGTAATATTTTAATATATTCATCCATTTGATTAATAATATATTGAAAAACACTTTCATTGTTTTTAAAATAAGGTGAAATCCATGATAAGGATTTTGATTTTGAAAGTATTATTAAAGAGTCCAAAACATTGTTTTTTGAAAAATTAATGAATTCCCCTCTAATATACTATATAAACGAACCAAATATCCCATTTTGATTCACTAAATATCCTTAGGGAGGATCCTTAATATATCATCATCTCTCTATAATACTACCATGGTTCCCCCAAGCCCCAAGGAAACCTCTTTTTAGATTTCTTTGATACACTCTTAAGGTTTGGGATCTTCTCTTAATAACTTTTTTCTAGAATGTCCTCTATTTTATACCTTTTTAGTTTTAATTCCTAATGATGGGGTTGTTTAATATCATAACCCATAATTTCTATTATGAGTTATAAATGATGATGTACACATTTTTCTCTCAATACTCCCTCCCAACTATACCCAATGCCTTACCAAATTTTTTAAGAGTTCTTCCTTCATATTCTTATCTAATGTTTATTTATTATCATATGTCTTTATATCCAATTCACAATAATGGGATATGGATTTCAATAACACTATTACTACACACTTGATTCCAAAATTATGAGAGAGCGTTTTTTTCTCATCAACCCCTTTTGTGATGTTCATGTGTTGTCATTAGGCTTTGGAAATTTCACTGTGATTTTCCATTCCAAAATAATTGTGTATAAAATACCACACCAATTTCTATAATTTCATGTTACATTTAAACATGTATTATTTTATTTATTATGTATTACATATATGTATTCCTCACTACATTATTGTGGAAAAAGTCATTATAATTAATTAATACATGTTTTATGATCCATGTTCCACACTTAAAAATTAGATTGAAATGAAAGTGATGGGTGTGCCCAGAATTATATAGTTCTACAATGAATTGGGTAAGGATAAGTATCATGATCTGTGATATTCAGACACAGATTAAACTTGTATAAATTTTTGTCTTTCATCCATTATGATGTCATGGTAGTTATCATGGAACTGTGACGGAATGTATTTAGTTGTATTTGCATTTTCCATGTTCTATTTTTTTTTCTTATCATGTCTTATCATTCATGTTTCTGATTATTATACTTATTATGCCCCATGAAATGCCTATTTTATGATTTTTTTACCACATTGCATGTTTATTACCTTACAAAGATTTATATCCTACTCCTTTCATATGTGTTTCTTTCGGTTATCCCATCCAGTTTTAAATGCGAGCATGCTAAAGATGATTTCAATAAAGATGTTATACTCCATGTTTCAAGTTGTAATATAATGTACCTAATTAAAAAGTAAAGTACACATATATATCTTTTTAGATAAATTAATTGTAATTTAATGTAATAAATTGTTTTTAGTGTATCATAAATGGAAGGGTCATGATAGATTACCTATAATTGAACATGATTATGGTCAAGAACAGTTAACCACAACCTCATATAGATATCCTCTTTGAATAGTGATATGGTGGAAATATTTCCTATAGTATCATTTGGAGGTTAGTCTATAATGAGGTGAATTTTCTCCCCTGAGACATTCCAGGTACAACATTCTAGAGTAGTTATGGATTGTATGAATATCCTTTCATGTCGTTTGGACTAATGAATGCACTAGAAGACTTTATGGATATGATGAATCTGGTATTCCACCCATATATATATATATATATTAAGTTGTGGTATAGTTCCTAGACATATTCTTATTGTATTCATAGATTTGACATGACTATGAAGCAAATATTGATATCATATTGAGTGCACTGATATATGACCAGCTTTATGCAAAGCACCACAAATCAAATGTGGATACCCTAGTTATGATTTTAGCTTCCAGGGGGAATCCTATGAATTTGATTGACATATGATGATTCATATGGTGGATGGATAATAAATATTATTCATTCAAGGATTCTTCTTCTTTGAAGTTCTATTAATTGGCTAGACCAAGAAGGGTGTGAAAGTCATCAGGTATGAGTCTTGTAAACCATATTTTTATAATTAAATGAGATTAATCACATCATCTATGGTCTTAATTATAACTAATAGATGAATAATATATTCTATTTACTATGATTCTTCATAATCCGTCTATATAAAATTATGAGGCATGGTTGTCACGTGGTGGAATTTTGGTTACACTTCTGGAATAATCATGAGATGAATTATCGAAATCAAAAACTCGAGATGGGATCTATGGTTCATGCTCTCCATTGTTGGAGTCATATCTTTTGGTAGATTAATTTATTGTTTAAATGGTTCACCATAGTCTCTTATATTTATTCGAATTGTAAAAAATCCATAATAGATATCATAGGTGGGTGGAATACATGATTTCACTCAACTCTGGGAATTATTAAACACCCAGAAATGGAAATTTCATATATGATTCCTCGATCCAGAAGACTCAAATGAAAGACATCAAGGAGACCATATGTGAGAGGATGTTTATGTATATGATTTCTAAGTTGGACCTTGTGGTTAAAATATAGCATGGTCACCACATCTTAGCAGGACTGGTAGGGACATCCACCATTCTAGAGTGGGTCCATATGTGATAGTTTCCATATTATAAGGTCCTTATCATTAATTACATTATAAAAAGTGAGATTCCACCTTCTAGTAGGGGTTATTATGCAAGTGAAACCCTACTCATCAGTGGTCATTTATCAGTATGTATGGTTATATGGGAAGATTTGATAAGGGAATTTAATGCCTCACTATGGGAAATAAATCTGGTTCTCACCATGATTTATAGATATATATTCTCTCTATAATGGTCAACATATATGAAAAGAAAAATAGTAGGTATCACCACTCCATGATTCATATCTCAATTGGTAATGGCATAGAATCGGCTGTAACATCCCATTACTGATCTGACATTTATGCAAAGAAAGTTTTCATGGAACATGAATTACATTAACTGGGTATGTTTGAGAATGAATTGGGAGGATAAAAATAATGGCTATGTCATAGATTTGATTGACTCATAAGTTTAACTGACTCTTTTTGTAGGATATCGATGGGTAACAATCCATGTAATTGGGTTACATGTCATGTAACGGTTTAAGGATGCATGTCGTGAAAGGTTTACACCATGAAGGGTACATGAAATGATGAGTAGTTACACACCATTCATTAATTAAATATCAATTTTAAATTATGATTGTTAATTTTTAATTCCAGGAGATATATTTTTTGTTGATTAATAAACATAAGTATTTCATGACGTGTAGAGGGATTACATATCATTTTATACCCAAACTGTATTTTGTAAATGGTCCGTGTGTATGATATTTTCATTTCTCCTCCACTCCTATTTCACTTCGCTTGACCCAAATTATTCCCCAATAAATCTTGAATCTCTATAACCCTTATGAATTATTTGATCTGATCTTTAATTATCATTGATATTGTGGTGTGATTATTGGGTAAGCATTCTTCTTCATTCATTGACTTTATCTCTTTCGCCTCCTTTGGTATTTAAATAGACCTTCTTAGATTTGATTTAACTATGATCCATTATGTTGGATACCATTTAGATGTTGAGTTTTTATGTCTACTAGACATCATTTCTTATTGTTTGGTGCCATTGTTAGTGTTGAGTTTAAGAAAAGATAGGTGATTCCATCCTAATTATCCAAATTAAATAACATTGATTTTTCTTGATTTATATCAACTATTGATTTAAATTCAGTTTCACAATTTTTCTTTCAGTTGATGTTATAAAATGTACATCCCGTAAATTGTGAGATATAAAATGGTTTTGGATTGATAATTGGGAAAACCCCAATTCTCATTTATTGTGGGTGGGTTTGTAGAGATGTTTTGATTGAAATTGTAAAGTCTACATTTGGGGTTTTTCTATAATTGGTTAAAATTAAATTGTTTAATTCAATTGTTGAAATAAATAGTGAAATTAATTGGATTTGTTTGAATTCATTTAAATCATCTAAAAAGGGACTAAAATGTTTTTATAGAAACATTATGGTTTTATCTTATTAAATAGATATGTTTTTGATTAAATATTGTTTTGGATTTAAATGACTTTTTGGAATCAAAATTTTAAAATTTGATTTATTTTTATTTTTGAAAGACATAAAAAATTCAATCACTAATTGTGTAAGAGTGAATGAAATACATGGAGTGCTGGTATGTTATGTGGACACACTCTACACAATTAGAATGTTATAAAACATACATATCGTGGGTAACATCCTTAATGGGGTGATGACAAGTTTCATTTAGCTAGTGGAAGGGGACTTGTTTATATACATACCGGTAAGAAATATTTGAGAGTGTATTGTCATATATCCTGTAACATTCACACCTATATCAAAGATGACCATGCTGCTCACATGTTATTTATATTTGATATATAAATTTATTCCAATGTTGTACAACTTTTTTTTCATTCTTTACTAGTTTTAATATACTATTTTATGTAACAGTTGTATCCAAGAAATATTTTATTAAATATTTAATCACTTGTAAATAAACATCATAATGTAATTTTCAATCATTTTAATTTAATATAATGATTTATTTAAATTTTCTTTGAAAATTACAAGCCTATTTATTTTAAATTTTAATGAAATACATTAGATAATATATTTTCATAATATGTTATGGAATCATTGGTGAGACCCTATATGGATTTTATTCTGGTAACCAACTCGTTCCATCAAGAGTTCTTCGGTTTTATCCTTCCATGTACGACCATGGGGAAAGGCTTTCTTTAATGTGGATTCAGCTATTTAACATAGGACGTGGGGGGTTTTATCCATTATAATCATGGTTGTTCATACCTATTTTCATAATTTCATGAATTTAATTTGGGATTTAATACCATATTGACTTCAAGTGTATTACACCTAGTGGAGTTTCATTTGTATGCTTATTTACATTATTTTCTTTCTTACTATACGTTTTGTGGAAAAGTAATTGCCACATCCATGTTTTATCATGCTAGGTAAAAGTCGCCAACCCGTGTGTGTTGGGAATTCCCTTTTGGATATGTTAGGGCCAGATTGGTTTTTAGGTTACCATTGTACCCATGATCTTTCTTGAAACCTGTGAACTATGGGACTTGTACAACCTCTGTCCATTTCTAAAAGGAAGTGGAATGATATCACCCTAAAATTCATGAAAGGGTAGTTGAGATCCCCTTGATGAAGAAATGCGGTGCAGGTGATGGCCAATTAGTTGACCAATGATTGATACTTTCTACCTATCTTTGAAAAAATTTCCATTAATGACATTCAGAGACATTATATACCTGAGATAGCATGTATTCATGGTGATCCCTATTCTATAAGAAAGGAATAGGATTCTAATTTTTTGTCATGGTTCTAGCATGGGTTTTATAAGGAATTGGGTTCACTTGTTCTCTTGAGTACATCATATCACCCTAATACTGATAGGTTGTCTGTGCGGACAATACTAGTGTTATAATATTTTTTCTGACCAGTATCATTGATTTTAGAGGTACATGGGAAGATAATATTAATCTTTTATTTTGTATTCATGAAAAATAATATTTCAGTAAACTATTTATTTGGAACTATATGAGTAATATTTATGGTAGGTTGAACCATTAACATTTATGATAGTAAGGGGTAGGTGACTGATGTTATTTATATTTTCAGGGCTCATTATATACTCCCTTTAATAAATTTATAATAAATGTGCATAATTGGGGTGAAATATTAATTTTTTAATACTAAGTATAATTTTTGATCATTTTTAGAAGTAGTCAAATTGGGTCAATTTAATATTTTATTTATAACTCTCCCCAACTGGACTAAATTGTGTTGTAATTGTTTGGAAAGATTCCTAATTTAATATACAACATTTCATTAGAAGGGATCATGGGAAAATTCTGCCATTTGAAGGCCCAGATCGACCACACAAGATGGCCTACAAAATCTAGGATGAAACTGGACCAGCCACGAAGATTTAATTTTTGGGTTTAATCAGGATTTCCAAATTACATTATTTTCCTATTTTTTTAGGGGACAATGTACGGAGTCTTGTATAAATATTTCATGTACCAAATCCACATTAATGGGGCCCAAATGATTCTTTAAACTCAGCCCAACAATTTGGACGATAATTAAAATCATTAAAGTATTCATGACATCTCCCCTGATATATTTTTCAAATAAAGTTGAGATTTTTCATTATGAAAGAATAGATATAGGTTTCCGACGTTGTTGAATAATGCATTAAAATTTGAAGGCATCATACTATTCCAAAATCTATTCACATTTTGGCCATAGAAAAAGCATGGATATAAATGGGCAGTTTAACATTATTTATAGAAACCATCATAGAATTGGCTCCAGAAGTCTAAATGCCTCAAAATTTTTAGAGTAGTTGGGAAACATTATTATCTACATATTTGAAGAAGGAGAAACCTCGAGATTGGGTTGTCTGAATGTACAAATAGTCCAGGAAGGTATATTTAATGATTGGGAATGCTATTAGTCCACGACATTGGGCTATAAATACATCCCCCTCCTCTCCTTTAATAGGGTTGGCATTTCAGAAGAGAGGAGAACGTATTTCCATGACCAATGCCTTTCCAAAGTGCTTGGGAGGACCTTCCATACTAGTGTTTTCACTTCAGATAGCTTTCTTCATCTCATTGTTTCCTTTTACTTTTGTGTTCTTCATTATTGTAATCATGTAAGTATTTTTTGGTAATATTGTTTTAATGAATGTTTCTTCACCAATATCTCTTCTTCTCATCCACATTCTGTAGTTTAATATTATTGTTCTTAAAATAGCTTAAATACTGTTGAATCCCATTCTTTTATTTTTCTTTCTCAATCAATATAATGTTCATTTATAATTATCATCCTTATTTGTGTGTCTGTTCGACGCACCACTCTTTTCTTATCCACTTCTTTTTTTATATTAGTAATTTATTATCATAATCATTATATCCAGATTACTAATCATTTCATTGGCTGAGTAAATATCTCATTGAGGTGAGTTATAATTTAGGGAACTTAAGTGATTGAGAGTCTTTTCTTGATGAATATTCTTCAGATTAACATTGTATATATTGGAATTAACATGTCAGGGATTAAACAATTGTTTTTTTTAACGTGTGGTTTCCATGGATTATTGGAAGCATAAATACACTACCATTAACAATATCTGATTGATATTAGAACCCTAAGTAAATTTAAGGTTTGGATTAAAGCCTTAATACTTAGGAATTCTAATCAACGTTATCTTGTGAAGTGGGTGTTTATTTAAATGTAATATAAATCAAATCTCAAGGATACCACAAGCATAAATCCCTAAAAATGAAATCACCCCAATCTTTATCAAATTGTTAAATCGAACTCCAATCATTAATTTGAAAAATATTTATCTAGAAAACACACTCAATCAATTAACATCGCTAAATTAAAACTCACCCCAATGAAATATTTACTCATCCATTGATATGATTAATAATATAGTTAAAATGATTATGATAATAAATTAAGAATATAATAAAATGAAATGGATAATAAAATAGTGGTGTATCGAACCCACACACACGAATGATGATGATGATTAAAAATGAACATTATATTGATTGATAATGAAAAATAAAAGAAGGGGATTCAACTGTATTTAAACTATTTTATGAAAATTAATACTAAAATATATAAGGTGAATGATAATAATAGATATTTAAGAAGAAACATGCATTAAACCAGTGACACAACTATATTGTGTCATTATATTGTTCATGTGATGTAAAAGAAATTATAACTGATAAAGAAGGATTTGAATATAGATCATTGTAATAATAAGTATTATACCGATCATTGTAACTATCCTATAGAGTTTTATAAGGAACATCATTTCATTATACAAGTATCTATAGGATTGGGTCGTCGATAAATCTTGATATAGGAAAAATTATCACTAAATATTTATATCCATTAATGATAGTGGAGAGAGTCGAGATAATATCTTATTACTTACAGTTACGTCAAATATACTATTCCATGAAATGTGTCTTCCACATATCATAGCCTCAAAAATATCATCCTGACCTATCTCATACCTTTTACCTTGAAGATATTTAGGTGGAGGTAGATGTGTCTCTCGAGTAGCATCTGATATCTATTATTGATTGGATCATTAAGGCACTAGATGTTCTGTTACATCCACCAATATGAGTACTATGACCCTAATGACAAAGAAATGACGAGCACTAGGATTTGGAGGCCAATTTTCTTGCACAGTGGCATGAAAGTTTCTCAGATGATGTATTTTCGCCCTCAGAAGGGAAAATCAGGGATGTGTTGTATTAAGGAAGGCAGTTTGTAACATCCCAAAATTTCCCAACATTATAGATCATTAGATTATTTATTGAAATACCATTGAATGTCTTTAATAAAAATTTATAATAGAATCAAATAGTTCATGTCGCTGTCTGATAGTCATTTGGATCCTAGATCCCCAAAAAATAAAGATTCCCACTAGGACGATTTGTTACAAGAAATCACGCTACCAATCCAAAAAAGCTTTTTTAAATCATGAAGCTATAGAAATTATGTTATTGGGGACACAAACAAATTTTCCAAAAACTGTACACCCAATGTTCACATCCCTTCATTACTATATAGGTATTGGATAGATTTATTTCTCACATTTTGTGCATGGTTAGTCAAACTAGGCACATGGCCATGCAGGATTCCGACATGAAGTAGTGGATTAGAGTATGATTGGTGCACAAATTGGGTAACTATGTGACCAAATCATGAAACCTTGTTTTTGATTTGAAATACCTTATTTTAACCAAATTACTGACTGATATAAAATAGTGCTTCTTCCCACTAAACTGATGTGGTGCCTCCCCATTATCCCATGCATGGTGGTCATCCTACCTTCAATATAGGGAGTTTTTTTCATCTCCTTATGATCTCCATATGTCACGTCATTAGATAAATTATAAATCTATCACTATGATCTATTTTCCCCTCCCTTATATTTCAAAGATCTTATTTCCATTGTTGTTCTATTTCGGTGTTACCACCATTTTCCAGTTTTCAAGGTATTTGGAAATTATATCAAATTATCCTATAATAGACTTTTTCAAGAATCTATAATGGGTGCGTGGAGAATAAATAAATAAATACTTTGTTTTCAACATCTTTTCAAAAAAAATTAATATCTTTTTAAATGATGTGATATTTTTTTCTGTAGATGATCCTTACAACAGTGCTTTTGATGTGTTAAATAAATAAATTAAATTGGGTTTCATTTTAATGTGTAACCATTACATGTAGTCAAGACACTTATTTTTGGTTTTCATCTCATCATTGGACATAACATAAGTTTTCCCCACCATAATATCATATTTTGGTAATTTCATAGGATGCGAGGAACTATGTGATTTTATCCCATGATTTAATTTCTCAATCCATAATTTTAATTTAGGTAAATTATTGGCCTTGAGTTAGGTCTTGGGTGTAATGCTTTGATGCTTACCATATTGATCATCCCATAGGCCATGTTCCAATTTCATAGTATTTATTCTTGATTCAACATTCATAATTTCATTATTATTCTTGTTTTTATATGTACAACCTCTATAACCACACATATTATATGTTTTATATATGTCATTTTATTGGACTTATATATTGAACTTATTGATTAATGCTGAATTCTCAGTTCATTATACCAAAATTGAAAGGATTGAATTGAATTTTACAAGTTTTCTATATTTTCTCATTTGGTAGTACCATTTATTTTTATTTTGTGTTATTTTATATATTATGCGTTGTTTTATGTGTTTTTTTCTATGACTCAACTTTTATGACCTGGGAGAAAACCCGAGACCCTATTTAAGGACACCAAGGATGGACTCGCCATGTTCAGTTCAATCCACATCACATGGTAGGAGAGATACTATGGACATCCATGTATATTATATTCAGGAATTTTATTTATACTTGTGAGTGTCACTAAGTCCCTAGGTCATCAATGGAGAAAAAACATTGATGGAAATATGGACACAACCTTCCTCTAATGATACCTTGTTAGAAAATGTGATATGAGGTTTGAACTCATAGTTTATCGTACCATATTTTATACAAGTTATTCCATAATGGGTCACCATGTATGGAATATAAGGAATTGTTGATGTTAGAGAATCCTGTAGTGACACTTGGGACACTTTTTAGATCACCAAGGATGGTCTTAGGACTCCATCGTTGGATTTGAATGATTTATTTCTTCTATTATTCATGATAACTGTAATGTGAATTATTATAATTCTTGTATGATGACATGGAATTATGATAACCAATTTAAAGAACAAGAATGTTGTCTAATGTCTTCATTTCATTTATTATTATGGACCTTCTATAAAAATGAATACTTGAAGAGATACCTCATTTTAGACATCTAACTCAAGACAAAGATAGTGGTATCATTTTGGTGTACAATTAGGAAACCAGGTCGAAGGGTTTACTAATTTATTCATTTAAATAAATATATAATTTATTTTACATTATTTATTTATTTATGGACAAAATGGATTTTACAAGATAGTGTGTCAGGAATCTTGCTCGAATTGTATCACAAACCCTTGTTAGGAAACCATTGATACCCAATAAGACTTAATGAATGTATGTTTTCATAAAGTAAATAATGTAACTGTTGATGCTTGAATGTCTATCTAAGTTGGATCATGGGATAAAGGTTCAATAAAATTAGTGAAATAATTGTAGTAGTAATATTTTCCTTTTTTGTATATTTTTACTGTTTGTAATATTTTTCTATAAACCCAACTCTTCGTGGAAAATTTTAATGGCATCATGATGTCATCATAATTTTTATCAAATACAGATTCATCATTCAATTAATTATTTAATTATTTACCATTTTTTTGTTAATTTTTTTAATTCTAGATGATTTATAATTCATAATTCTACCTCCACTATTTATTATATACTTTATAATGCTTCATTATTTTTGATATATGATGAAATAGTCTCCCCTAAGACACACCCTTGGCCCTTGTTACTAGTTGGTAGCCTCCAATGTTCAAGGTGGATCTCTTGAGGTCTTATGGCCTCCATCATGTGGAACCATTATGTAGAACCCATGAATCTATGCGATATAAAAGATATAGACAAAAAAACATAAAAATTCTAAAATGACTTTATATGTTTTAAAAATAATATTTTCTCAACAAATTGATAATTTGTTAATTTTTTTTGAAAAATATTTATATTTTTTGTAAAAAATATGAAGTTGAATTTGATAATGAAAATTAATATTTTAATTCATTATTTAAAAATTATATTATGGAGAATTATCATAATTTTTAGGATAACATTAAATTTTTGAAGATTAGTGACAAATAAGATTTATAATTGAAGTCTATTATTTAATTTATTTTATTCATAATATATAAATTAAATATATAAATTATTTAAATATCTAATTTGTAAAACTATTAATATAATATTCTACTTTTAGTCAATTTCATCAATTTCACATTGAAATTGAATATATAAATTTTGTATTCTATTGATCACATTTGCTTAAAACACAAGTTTCACATCACATATATTCACTTAGTTATAAAAAAATCAATTTCCACTAATGTGATTGTAATTTGAAAAATCAAGATTCATTATTTGGAATCATCATAAATTTGAATTTCTAATTTTTCCCACTAAATATTCTACAAATATTAAAATTGAATTCTTTTAAAATTATTTACCATAGTTATAGAATAAATGGGATTGTTTAGGGATAAAATAAATGGTGACAGGTAAAAATAACATATACGTATGCCTAAAAACAAATTTATGGCCATATTTTTACCATTATTCTTCTTAGGTTTGATAATTGTCTATTTTTTAACATTATATCACATGTAAAACGTTGGTGGGATTCCTTATTTAAAAAATTTATATGTTTTCCACACACCTCAATTATTAATTTCCACCCCTACCCTCCATTACACACACCTCCACACGTCATTGGTTCAGAGAATACCAAAAACATCCAATATCCAAACCAACATCGAATAATCTGTAGATTTTACGTGAACATAATCATGGATAGGTTTTACTAAAAACTTGTGTAAGATACAGAAATGATATGCAACCTTCATCAATGAATGATTTACATTTATTCATCAAACCCCTTGAATTGTTTTTATATGTAAATTAAATAATAGATATAATATATTGAATATTCAATGATTATTTTTTTTATAAGTCATAACCAAAAACCACACACACATCCATAAAATGGTTTAGAAATCATTATTCTCTTATAAGGTGGACTAACGCCTTACGAACCGATGTCATTGAATTTTCCATTACCAAAATTATATATAGGAAATTATCATTTAATTAGTACTAATATATTATTTTATGATATTAATTAAATTATTATAATAAATAAATTTTTATATAACACATACCATCATGGTTTCATTTTTTTGGGAATACTACAAAATTGTTTGTGTGTATGGCGGACTTCCGCCTCTCGAAGAAATGTGATAATTAAATGCATTACATGAAATATATTGAAAAAATACTATATATATATATATATTAATAATAAAAATGATTTGGTAATTATAATACATCATTTACAATTAGTTATCTAAAATTGACTAGAAAATTAAATATGATGTTTAGGCATACGTATGGCCATCCGTATACTAGAATAGTGCATTTATCTATCTATAAGTAGATGGTATAGACATCCATAAGTACTTAACACCAAATATTTATGATATATATTACTTAAAAAAATTTCAACTTGTTAAAATAATTATTATAGTTATAGGGAAAAAATAACATATCGATACACATATATAATCGATGTGATTATTACATAAACTGTATCCATATCATATAATTGCTATTAAATAGTTAGTATATATACATTAAAAAATAATATATGGATGATATATTTGTATATTTTTATGTGAAATAAATATAATTATATTATATTTATTATACAGTATGATTGTATGATTATTATTGAAGTCAGGACCTAATGTAAGGTGATTATTAGTCTTACATTTATTTATGAGTTTTATTTAGTATCCCCCACAATTTTCCTTTGTGTGGTGATTATATTGTACAATGAAAATATATATCATTAATATAAAACATTTATTGATAATTACAATTTCCATTTATTTTTTATTTCACCAAGATAATGATTTTAAATTTACTCCATCAGTACGAGTTTTTTTGTAACAATTTGACTTCATTGTGTTATATGTTATGTTGTGCCCCTATATTCATTAATGGGGAATATATACAGACCCATTGACTTGGAATTTAATTAATTTATTCATCCTTATGATATTTTATGATTCATTTTTTTTCATCATTCATATCATTTGTACCAAACTATTATGATTTTATATAAAAATATCACCATTTATCGAGATTATTTATGGTCAAGACTATAAGGTTGAAATATCATGACAAATCTCAAAATAATTATAATAAATTTTCATCAATTTTTTTCACTCCATAAATAATAATGTAATCGTAAAAAATTTCAGCGCATTGGAATTTAAAATTATTAATAAAATTTCTATTATAGAAAATCTAACTAAATATCTCTCTTTGGAAAGAAATTTATATTCACTCAAAACCATGCTTTAAAAAAATATTTTCAAAAACACTTTATTACCCTCTTATTATTATTAAAATTAAAATTTGCCCATGATTTAAATTTTTTTTTAATTTTTTTATGTAATTTTCCATAAAATATCGCATTTTGCTTTTATAAAAATTTCAATTGAATCTTCACTTTTACATGTACAACAAAAACAATATTTTCTGATGTAATGACCAATATTGGATATGTAGAAGCCTTTTATATGTTTTTTAATTTATTTTCAATGATTTTTTTTTTAATAATGTTTTCTATTTTAGAAATAATTTTCCAATGCGGTAAGGACGTTGTCTTCCTCATATTTTTAAATTGACATTTCAAAATTATTTTCAATCTATGATGAATATTGTTGGTGTTACTTATTCATTATTGGGTATATGATCCAAATATCATGTTCATTTTATTTCTCTAAATGATTTACCTTATGATTACATGATATTTATGAAACCCATTTATCATTTATATGTTATGTAATGTAAAAATACATATAAAACGTTATTCCTTTCACCGGTTATTCTATGGTTACCTATTTTCCATTGGTTATGATACGCTGAAATTTTTGTGATAACCATTTAATATTTTAGTCTAAAATATAAAGAATGATCAAGAACTTCTATAACACATAAATATTTTTTTCATTATGAGATTGGGACCTTTATCACCCTACAATGCATTGGGTAGATATTTATATATCTCACGATATATACATAGTTGGAATGGGGAGTGAAAATGATATAGTGAGTTTGGGCTAGAATGGGCATAAAACCAAATTACATATGTCAATTATTGAAGGAGAAGTGAAGTATATATTTTGAATGACATTATCCAACGTGATAGCCTTCGTAGTGATCCACGAACATTGTGGAAAGGGTTATATATTCTATCGTGTAAGCCAAATATTCAATGCCTTATGACGTTGCTAGGTTCTTTTGGATTATATTATTTTATTATATTATGGTTCATACCTTGTGAAATTAGAATCATTATTCACTAACAAATGACAAATATCTTTCATATACAAGGTACTACTTTCAAAAATTATTCCCATATTCTCATACCCCTATGTTCATGTTTTTGTTACATATATACCTTGTTTACTAATAATAAGAATGCGATCTGACCCTTTCATATGATTCCATTCCCATGTTATGAAAATATTTTTATTGCATGATATTACTAAGAAGGGTTCTAGTTATAAATAATTTAGTTGTGGATGACATACCTCACTTATGGACCTGTTTTTACGTTTCTATGATTCTAAAGAAACTAAGTTATTATTATGCACAATAATATGTTATTGTATTATAGTAGAGATTCATTGAAAATTATATATTATCTATGCATGTCAATCTTGGTTCTCTATATTAATAATATATACAATAAAATAATGTTTAAAATCATAAAAACATGAAAAATTAGATATGAAATGGCTTAGTATGTTGAAAGTACATGACTAAAAATTATATATAATATAACACCAGATGTTTCTAAATGGTAAGACTATGTTCCATAGTATATGAAATGAGAAATATCAAACCAAAAAAAACTAGGAATTTTGAAAGATGATCACTATAACCAAGAAAATAAATTTGAATGATTGAATAGTATTAATGAATTTTATAAATACTTATAAATGATTGTATCAAATTATTAAATGCTTATGAAATAATTAAATTATTTCTAATAATGACATTTTTTCATTTAAAAAATATTTCATCCCCAAAAAAGAGTTTATATAGTTTTTTTTTAAAAATTATTTGAACTAATTTTTCAGAATTATAAAATATTAATCTAATAATAGAGAATCATTTTATAAAGAATAATATTAATATTATATTATTGTTATATTTTGGTATTTTTTGGAAAATTTTGATAACTCAAGGAATAGTAAAAATGTTAATGTTTACAAAAGGGAAATTTATTCATAATGAATTATGTAATTTAAAAGTGATAGTATCATTTTACTATTATTTCAGTGTACCTAATGTTTATATTTTTTTATGAAATAAAATAACCACAAATGTGGAATTATTTTAATGAAATTTATATATTATATTTCTATAAATGTATATTGAAATTTATATAATTATTATTCTTGGAAATATAGTTATTATTATGGAATCATGTGCATAAAAATTTCAATTTTTTGTAAAACAACTTATTAGAAATGTAATTAGGTTTAATTAAAAATTAAATTTTGATATGTTCGTGAAATTAATTTTATAAGAATAATTTTATATTATTAATAATAATTATTTTTATTTTATAATATTTTCAACAATATTTAGAGTTTTAATAAAATTAAATAATTTATAAAAGTTACTACGGTAAAAAAATAAAAGGGTGAAATATAGTAACCTCACAAGAGTAGAGTATATAGTGTTTTTATGAATATTTATGGAGTATTAGAAGATTAATTATGATAAAATACTTCATTTTTCAATTTTATGTTACATATATTTAGTATCACATCCCGTTTCTAAGTACTATTTTTTTGTACATGAATGTCACTCATCCTCTGTTATATATGGGAACCCCCTATACTCTCATTTCACCATTTACAAAACCCTTTAATATGAGAAATACATATCCAAATAACATTCTTAGTTCCAATAACCAATCCAATAATCCTCTATTTGACCATATATACAATCTTGGAAGGATTTACCTATAATAATAAATTGGTGCTTCATAGAGAGGCATTGTACATAACCAAACATTATTTTATTTCTTATTCCAACTCATTAAAATATTACTCAATCATAATAATACAATAAAATCAGAATTTAAAATATTAAAATATTATATTATGGTAGTGTAATAACATAAATTCATCTCCACTTCTTTCAAATAATAAAATCAACCATCAGTCATGTGTATTAAAGGATACTTCTATGTTAACTGATAACTACTACCACCCAAGTGACAACTACCAAACAGAGCGATGTGATTCATTTTTTTATTTACACATAACATGGATATAATATATAAGTATATCAAAGGAAATAATATTCTATATATGATATAATAATTATTATGGATATAAAAATTAATACTTACTTTCATTCCATCAATATCATTATTATGTGGAATCATTACTGATGTGTTTTCACAGCCTATAGTATCCAGGATTATAATGTAATTCATCTGTCATAAACATCCACATAGAGTATTTTTAAAAGTGTAACTGAACTATAAAAATGGAATATATTTAATTATTATTTTTCTTTAGATGCTAAATTTGTAATATAATTGACCTTAATCGACATATCATAGTAATTTTGACCAAATGATTCGACCATATTCAAAATGTATATCATGCACCTAAATGATTATGTAAATTAGTAGGACATGGAAATGAATAAAAATTGAATAATTATAATGAAATATTATTAAGAATGTAAATAATTGACAAAATCTAATTTATTAAGGTAAATAAAGATTTCACCTGAAGAATCTACATCCTGTTAAGGGATCTATATAAAGAACACTTTCCATTGTTTTATGATATTTCTCTATCCAACTCAAAGTATAAATTTATTTAATGTGATCAAGTGAAAATAAAATTTCTAACTATTTTTTCTAAAATATATACCTATCTTAAAATCAATTACTTTTATAGGGAAATAAATTCTATATGTTCATTCCTTCAATTCCATCATTAAAAATCAATTATTCATTAGTATATGATAAAAGATTATGAATACCATTTTATTTTCATGGGTAATTATTATTATTATTAAATATAATTTATTCTATATGAGGGATGTATATGAATATACATTAAATGAATGTGACATGCTATTTCATAATTAAATATCCATCCAATTAATTGGGTAATGTTTTAGTCTCATGTATTGTCATGTATGGGATAAAGGATTGAAACTAATGCATAATTAGAATCAATCATCCAGACGATGTTGTCTTAGTGGTTATCCACGAATTATATTTATTTCATCTATATTGTAGCTTCAACATTTTCTATGAGTTAATGAATTTATTATACCATGAAATTTATTATATTCTACCATTTAATTACAGGTGTTCCTTCTCTGTTAAGATATAATGTTAAAAATTTTACTCTCGTGTTATGATTCCTCAATTTTTTCATTTCATTAAAATTTCACTAAGCTCATACATTTATTTCATATATTCCCTAGGATATTCCATGTAATTTTGAGAGATTTAATAGATTTGGTTTCCCACTATGGGGAAGAAGATAAAGATTCAATATTTTTATATTCTATTCAAGTAATATTAATGTAGAGTTCTGAACACAGTACGAATCACAATACAATATTTTTATTAATGTATTTTTATTTTTATATTTAATGTAATTGAATTTTTAGAAGGATTTGGATTTATAGTTAGAATAAAAATAAAGGTAATTTTATCCTTTCTAAACTAGGACATTAATTCCTTTCTCAGATCCTATGGACTTGTCTAAATACAATATTAACTATAGAAAAATATAAAATAATCTATGTGAAGTGTTGAGTGAGTGGATTCTTGGAAATTACATCCATGTATAGATAATACATGTGGACATGGATCTTGTATATATGTACCATGTGGTAATGATAATGAAAATAGTGTTCCATGAATGGTTCTATAATTAGTTTTTACATGAAAATGACCCTTACTACCCACCACATTTGACACTTCTGTATATTACAAATTTAAAAACTACGTATGAACCACTGTTAAGGGGAAAAGTATTGTATGATTTATTATTGTGATGTATATAATGGATAATATAGATAAATACCTATAAATTCAAAATTTATAGAATATATATAATTTTCAAATTATCCTATTAATGATAATATTATCTCATATATTAGGTTAATTATTTTGAAAACACACATACCTTATTATCAAATATTCCAATCATTGGTTAGAAATGGTAGAATATCAGTCAAATTGACTTGTAATTGGAAATGAAATGATTTCACAATTGAGATATGCAATCAGATGGAAGTAGTCAATAACTCCATGAAAATATGTTCTTAGTTATCTCATGTCTTGAGAATAAACATAACCAAGAGAAAAGCATGAATCCCCTTCCAAAAATAAAAAGTTTAAATTGAAACTATTATGTGACAAAATCCTACAACATTTAGTATATATTCCAGTTAATTAATCATGGAATAATGGAACAAATTCATTTAAATGATATAATATTTCCTAAAAACTTCGAAAAAGGGATGGTCTTATTGGATATTTATCATATGGAGGGTGATGTTGATAAATGGAAGATTCTGGTCAATAAGAAGAATAATAATGAATTGATCAATGAGTTTAAATGGATGTATATTTAGGAAAAAATCACCAAGTATTTCCCTTTCACTCTATTCTTTATAATAGGGATATATTTATCTAATGTCTAGAAAATTGATAATGAATCCATTTTGGATAAGGAAGAATGATTCTCAATACATGATTGATAAGAATCCATATTTTTCATATCCCATAAATATAATTCTATTTTTTATTTGGTGGTATAAATTTATATATGTTAAAATAAATCTTAATTTGAGACTATCACTATTAGGAAGAAATTGTTCAATTTTCCCTCAATGTCAATATAGAGATCAGTGAATCTCTCAGTTCTCCCATGGAAAACAAGTGTACAATAGAGTTCAGATATGGTAATACAAAAGAGAAAAATAATGACTTTAAGAATGTACAACATATAACATTTAAAAATTGTTGGAAGAAGACT
Organism: Viscum album; assembly: GCA_963277665.1. Classification (NCBI taxonomy): domain Eukaryota; kingdom Viridiplantae; phylum Streptophyta; class Magnoliopsida; order Santalales; family Viscaceae; genus Viscum; species Viscum album. The sequence goes on from OY728159.1 coordinate 1,220,928,666, forward strand.
TCTATAAATTTCATAATGAGGAATTTAATGTAGTCTCCTATAATTTCTTAGTAATTTTAATTTAGTTTAATGGATTTATTTTTAGACCATACCCTGAGATGTCGTGTGATTCTAGGACCTAGAGTTCCAATAATGATCCGTCAAAAAATGTTATGATTTAAATAGCTCATGTGATCATTTTTCATGGGAAAGTGGAATATCTCTTAAATAGGTGCATGGATTAGAATTCTGAGGTAATAGTTGCATTTAGGGTGAATATTTTACAAGCGTCATGACTTATGTTTTGTCTTCTTAGGAATCTAGTGATAAAATCCAAAATTGAATAACTGTAAATAAAATATTCAATTTATTTTATTTTATTTTTAAAATTTTTATAACACATGAATGGATACTGTGATTAAAAATCTAAGACCACCACTGAACTCATGATGGTATTATTTACTTAGGATGACCATGACATTGTGTGGCACTAGAAAATAGTGGATGTTAGTTTTTGGATTTGAATAAAATAATTTTGTAATAATTATTTTATTTTAAAATACTTATAATTCCTAAACAGTAAATCGAATTTAAAATCTGAGAGTATCGTTGATCTCATAGTGGAATTTTCCCCTTAGGGGGAGCATAACATCAACTGGCATAGGTCGATCAGGAATGTTATTTATCTTGAACTTTTTTTAATGAATGTTCAATAAATGTGATAGCATAATTTTCTATCTTTTGAATAAATTCTTTGATCAAAAATAAAAGGGAACCGTTGAATTGGGAACACCGAGATTCAACCAGAAATGACATAACATTGGCCTTTAAGGGCTGAACGAAACTATTTTTTTTTGAATTTTTGAAAAAATTAATTATATTTAAGAAATTATTCTATTTTGTTACTCACTATTGGTTGGAGGATAGCAGCACTACGGTGAAATGACCAGTTGGAAAATTGTCGCATTAATGAGGCCCATTAATATCCCATATCATGCAGTGTAAGGATGTAATAAGGTATGTATAGAAATGGCATAGTTTCATAAATGAAACAACATGACTGAAACTTTGTGATGTGATTCTATTAATTAAAACAAAAATTGGGAGAATGGGGAAATAAACTGTGGGGATTATTTGACAAACATTTGATAGTTTTCCCCTCCAATGAAGAATGAAGAACACTAGATAGACTTCATCATCATTGACATTCCTCGAAGAATAGAGCCAGAAGAAACAACAACTTATTGAAACATAGAGAACGAATGCTTCGTCATTGAATGTCAAAGAGGTAGGGGTTGTTTAATTTTTAAAATTTATTCCCTGTTATTTTTCATAGAAATTTTGAACATGGATTAACCCACGAATAGGTTGATCTGCAATTCATTCATTTATGCGGGACGATGACATTACTTTTGGGATTTCGTAATCTAAGGTTGAATTATTCTTGTTGAACGATGTGAAATCACCAAACCTCCCATTATTATAAAAATCTAACACGGTGGGAATGAGAAAACATGAACACACCTATAGCCCATCAATCTTGGGTGTTCTTCGGGGCCAAACAATCGAATCAAAAGAAAGTCTAATTTGATACCTTCAGGGTGAAGAGGCAGATATTTGGGGTCCATAATTGAGGGTGATGTGGAGAATGGTCCACCAGAGGGAATCTAGTGGTCCGGACAAGGTTCTGATGTTGCCCGATGCTATAAACAAGTGGTGACACCAGCTGCAAGCCATATGGTCGGACTGAGGGCCACTAGCCTAGAGGAGTGGCGCACTCATCGGCACACCGAGGCCGGTGGCCATAGCAGCAGTGATAAAACAACAAGTGTCTGGCCAATCCGTTGGACGAAGATCCCTGGTCAGTCGACCATGAATAAAGGACGCCCCGCATTTGTGGAGCTAGCAATGGATGGACGTGGCATGAATGTAGTATCCCGACTAGATGACGCCCAACCGGGCCCACTGTGCGGCCTGTCTTCAGCTAGTTGGCAACACCCAATCTAGAGAGCTAGGTTGGACTCACACCCAGTGGCCCAAGATAGACCCACACTCAGTGGGATGGACCCATTAGGGAAGTTCAAACCCACGCCCTTTGGGTGGGGAAAATGGAGACTGGATTCCAGGGCAACCTGGTATGCTGGACCCTCGGCCACCCTGGGCCAGGTCCAACAAGGAGCATTTGGCCTAGGCCACTGGCCAGGCCGAAAAAGACTGACCCTGACCCAAATTGGGTCAGGCCAATTTCATCTAATTTTACTGGGGCATGTGGGGCTACCATGCTGAGTTGGTCGGGTTGGTCCGATTAGGTCGGGATTGGAAAGACGAAACCAACCCCTGTTTACAAAAATGTTCGTATATCTATGATTGAGCATCTGATTGACACATCTTCAATGGAATTGGGACCCTTTATACAAGGTGTTCCTTTTTAAATACACCACTAGAGTTTTGGAGGATGGTGGATTATGGATGGGTTTGATCGTTATGAAATCCAACTGGGTCCTTTTTACTAAAAATCCTATAACATACCGACCGAGCATCTAATCAACATGCCATCTATTGGGTTGGGTCTCTAACGACAATACAATCCTTTGAGGTTACTCTGTGTTAGACTATGAGGTGTTGAGATATAACTAATGGCTTCAAGAGTGGATCATTCAGAAATAGAGCATGCTATGTTCATGAATCTTTTAGATGGCTACTTTGTGAAGAAAGATTAATGTTCCTCTTTATGTCATCACCTAGTGATCCTATATGGGTTAGCACCAAGTGATCCATTGTTGGTCCTCCCCTAGAGACCCTCTTTGGTTCAGAAAATATGGATCCTCTTTGGGATAGAACCCTAAAACCGTATTTGGGTCAACAACATAGTCTCTCGACAATATAAGATGATCTAGAGTTACGACTAATCATCTTTACTTATATACATTAACATACATAGTGTGAGATTCATATGAGAATTTATGCTATGTTTTTGGGGTCATGATTGGTGGAATTACCTCTAGGGTCCTTCGTGGGTCTTAGGGTCCCTAATGAGTATTGTCATACTCACCCTTGCATAGGCTTCACCCACACTTGTTGTGTATGGTGCAAACAATCGATGGTTTGATAGAAGTGCTCTAGGGGATGAGATTGACAGATGCTACGATAGTGGACTTGGTGGCCTAGTACCTGGTGGGGCCCAATAGGACAGGGTGGGTAGGAAATACTATTTCCTCTTCCAGTAGATTCACTGCTCTAACAAGTAGGTGGGTTTTTCTATAATTTTTGATAAAATTTTCTTTTAGTACATGTTTATTATCAATTTCTTGTCGGGGTCGTATTCTAGACCACATACATTCAATTATAATTGCACTCAACATTTTTTAATTGGTATACTTGGTTCCACCTTTCAATTTGTTGGTATGTGGTTGGGCGTGTGTGTGTGTATTTATAGGTTCAAAGGAAATTCCTTTCATTTTGGGATATTCTTTTTCAGTGCTAGTCACCGACCCATGGCATATAGATGGTAGGCTTGGGGTAGTCATGAAACGGGCCTGGTGGGATCAGTTGTGACATTGAAAGTGATATATGTTCTAGAATAAAGGGTTCCAATCTAGTGATTTCCAAATGGAGAAACCTAAAAATGTGATGGAGGAATGAAATCTCTAACTGGAACTCAACCTAATGACCAATGTTTCAACTGAAAGGAACATAGAAAAAATTACAGGTAATGTACTTTTCCAATTTATATCTATTGAAATTTATGATAACAAACTCCATGATATAGAGAGCAAGAGAGTTCTTATGAAAAAAATAGCATTGTTGGATTCCAATAATGATGTAATGAAATGAAATTTAGTTATTCATTCAAAAATAATGTATGTATATATATGTTCTTTTCAATTTAATTATATCTTATCATTTATACTTTTTATAAATATTAAATAACCACCACAAAGAATAACAAGTGGGTTATCATTGAAGATGGATTATGTGTCAATTATTTCATACCAAATATATAAATATTCAACTCTTTTTATTTACATGGTAATTTTAAAATACGACATTGTGATAATTTTGTTATTATAATTTTGGAAATTAAAAATCATGTATTTGATTTCATTATATAAATATAACATAATAAACATAGAGAAAAAATCATCGAACATATTATTAATTTATATATGATTATATATAATATAAAGGAGGTGGATCTGTCATCATTGTTGTAATCATATAAATATTGGATATTTCTTCCTTATAAGAAGGAAAATATTTATCAAATTATTGAGTCTAAATAAAAAATTATTCTTGACGATATTCCCATTGTGAGATATTATACCAACATATTTCCTACCCTGTATCCTAGTATTACTCATAGGTGAGAGGTAAAAATTTTAGTCAGTTGTATACATGGATCTATTCCAATGACTATGAATCCATATATATTTTCCATTGATAAACATGAGGATAAAAATTATGTATAGGATAATCTGTATATGGTTTATATACATCGAAATTCTATACACCGATGTGCACCAATCCTCTTGATATAGAAGAAAAAAGATTCAATTCTCTACTAAATTGATTATCATGAACAAATAAAAATAATGATAAAGAACATATATCCCCATCCCTAGATAGAATAATTTTTAGATAAACTATATGGGTCTCAGTATATCTATATAAAGGACCTTTAGTTGGGATACCACCAATTGTGGTTGAAGAAAGAGTAAAATCCTAAAACATCCTTCTGAAAAAGGTATAGAAAATATGAGTCCATCTTGATTCCTTTTGAACTCTCTAAAACTGAAATAATTTTCTTAGACCGAATCAATACAGTATTAATATATTACAAAATTAAATTTTCATAAGTCATTATATGTAACTCCTTCATATTTTAGAAGAATAAAATTAGGTCTGATAATATATATGAAATATTGCAGATAGTTTATATGGGAATTTAACTCACTGAGAAAATATGATATATTTCTTTTTTAAATAAATTCAGACACTTTTATAGCTATCGACACATGCTACACTAGGTTTATTTGAAACCCAAAACTATATTAAAATATTATAATTTAAAATTTGAATTTTATAATCTAGAAGTAATTTTAGTCGCATTGAATTATAACATCTAAGATTTTAAAATTATATATGTAAAAAAAATTTAAAAAATTCAGTGGATATATATTCAGTATAAATAATATAAAATCATTTCATTGAATAGTAGTTTTTCTTAAAAAATAATTGTATTTATCTTTATGATATTTCAATAAATTTTTCAAACCGTAATTAAAAATAAATTTTTACAACATAATGATATTTTATTTGAAAAAATATAAATAATTTTTTAATAGAAAATTTCAAAAATATCTTTGGGGTTTTATTAAGATTTGATGAAATTATAAATTTCTTATTTATAGTTAATAAAACTATTTTTATTTAAAATAATTTTTTTATTTGAGTTATTTACAATGATATTTTATTTTTTTAATTGTTTTCTATATAATGACACTTAAATTATAATAAAACCTATCTAATTTAGGTGATTGAAATAAATTTCATATTAAATTTTTACATAAAAACATTTTTAAATATTCAATGTTTTTATTTTGGAATACTACATTTTTGGGGTGTCTACAGGTTTAATAAAAAATAAATTATACCACTTCTATGATTTTAATTTTGAATATTAATAAATAATTTCTATTATTAATAATTTCTTTTATATGTTAAGTAATATGTATTTTTATATTCATATGAATTGTTAAATAATAAAAAATTGTGTACCGTGGTTTAAATAAAAATATGATTACCATATGTTTAACAAAGGTAATAAGGGTGAAAATGATCTAAAACATGTCTAATAATCATTTGAGGGAAATATTTTAACATTATAACATCTAAGGATCTATAATGGCCCATTTTAAGGGCTTTTAGTAAGTAAAATAGAATTTTGAATTACATAACTATGACATAATTTCTAAGATAAATAATATCATATGGAAACAATTTAGGATCAATATGTTTAGTATATAAGGTAAATATTAATCAGAAATAAATTCTAAAAATTAAAAATGAAACATTAATTAATTAATTATTAACTATACACTTATTTTTCAATCATTTTTTTCTTATTTAAAGTAATTACATGATGATATACATCAATAAATTCGTGAGATAAAATCAATTTATGGGGGGGTATAACATGGGGTGAATAAACGAAATAAAACAAAAGTAAATTAGCGATCACAATCATATCATAATATTTGTATCATCATCATTATAAAATGGGAAAAATTCTACAAATAAATTGTATCGTTTAATACATAAAAAATGAAACATCATTTCATGAGTTTAAATATCACACATATTTTTAACAAATTTATCATCATGTTAATTCAATACATGTGTACATAATCATATTATCATAATTGTGAAAAATAAAAGAATAATGTTCCTTCATAACACACTTTATCACTTGATATACATCACATTATGTAATTCATTGAAGGAATATATAATAATAATCCCACCATTCACTCATAATATTGACATAATCTAGCATTCCACAATGAATGTATATTAATCGGGGTAATGAAATAACTCATGGAAAGGAATGAATTTCATAAGGTTTTCATAAGCCATTCATTCTTGAATAATCAATGGTGGTTCCAAAATGGAAAATGAAGATCATTATTTTTAATAGAATATTATTTATAATAGAATAAGTAAAAATATAATAGGAGTTGAGTATTTTATTATAAAGAACTATATTTTTAGAAAATCGTAATATTTAGCATGAATGTCATGGGGTAAGACATGTATATTCCCAACATAAATTTGAAGAATAACTAGATTATATCTAATAAATAATAATGTAAAATCATTACTTTAATTTATGTCAATGATGGAAACCCCATTTAAAGAGACTTATGTTGGAGAATCCCCTTATATTAAACAATGCATTATATATTCTATTTTCGTCCTCATGAATAATAAACAAAGTATAATTAAAACATAGCCACACAAGTTAATTTTGTTCATTTTTTCCATATAGATACATTATATTTATTTGATTCTATATTATAATATTCATTCTAAAATTTGAATTGTTAAGATTTATTGTATTTGTTATATTTTCCCATTTATTAGAATTTAAAATTTTCATTCAAATTCTTATTTATATAATTATAATTAAAACTATATTAATATAATGGAAGTACTTTATTATTAATATAACATATATAATTACTAAATTCCATCCATGAAGGTGGAAAAAACAACTAACATGGAAATGTCTATGTTGATGTCTAACCAAACATTGACGGGACATTGTTGAAAGGATGTAAAATTGAATTTTGAAATATATATTTATAATAAATAAGAAATAAAATAGGTTACCAACATTAATTAAAATTTATCCTCTATCCTAAATAATGTTATATGGTTTTTATGGGGTTGTTAAAAAATAAATGGAATAAGATTAAAATGAGTTAATTGAAACAATCTTAATCATTGGCATTCCTTCTCTTATATTATATTCAATGACCCTTGATGTTCGGAGTTGGATTAATCCTAAACACAAAAATTGATTATAAGGGGATTTAGATTAATTATTTCATCATAGTTTTTTGAATATGGCATATGGATTGTTTTTTAAATGGTGGGAGTGAGTTCAATTATAATTAATGAGAGTTATATTTCTTGAATAAAACATTAATTAAAATAATATATCAATGTTAAAACTTGTAAAAACAAATATTTGAACATATAAATCATATATAAATTTTATATATTGATTTTAATATATTAATACTATTTAAAATATTAAATAATTAGTTAATTAAAATGGAATGTGGAAATGAGTAAAAAAATTTAATTTAAGGGATCACATTTGTGTTTATATATTTTAATGAAATATATTTTTTAAAATTACATTCTTTGTATTTTAATGATTCAGTTAGGAAATTAAATATATAATAACAAAAACTAGGCTTATAGATATTATTAGGTCATTATTTCATTATTAATAAAGTAATTTAAGAAATATCAGTTATGAGAACAACATTATTTTTATTATTCACATGAAAAATGAAATCATTTATAAAAATACCAAAAAAACACAGAAAAATTTAACATAATAATTTTAAAAATGATATTAATTTTATGAAAATAAATTTATAACATATTGATTTTAGAATTTTAATATATAAATTATCCTTTTTATAAAATACATTTTAATTAAAATTTTTTAAAAAAATTCCAAAACATTATTTTTGTTATTTATTGATGGTATTAATTTTTTCACATTAAAATATTTAAATTTACTTAAAATAATCATGGTAAATATTTTTTATACACCAATTTATTATTTTTATGTAAAATTACCATTACAACAGTTATGTTAGAATACTCAATTATTAGGTTACAATTCCCAATGACCATGTTTCTGTTCCAAATTTTACCATACTAATCCAATGGTAAAATTACCTCTGGTATATACCATAAGGTTCATTCAGTTAAAATTCACAAAAATTCATCCCATGGTTATTTATGATCATAAAAACAAGATGTTATTTTATTTAATAATATTTTTCATTATATATGTAGTGTTTACTATGGGGTTATAATCCTAGTAGATTAGGGTAATCCATATTTTTATAACATATATTTTATATTTTATATATTCTTTCAATTCTATTGATTGTAATTTTAATTGATTTCATAGTTTACAAATGTAATGTTTTTTAATGGGATAATTGTTTGTGGGATTATCTATATTTTAAAGGTGTATAATATTATGTAACAAAATACAACACACATTTATTCCGGATACAAATATTACCAATATTCATTACTTCATTAAATTCTACCCCATTATGAAATTTTCTTCTCAAAATTTTAACTCATATTCTTAGTTTAGACTAGATGAGTTCACTTCTGTTTCATTTTTTCTAAGGTTCCTAGGCCACCAATTATTACATTTGGTTTCACCATAACAATACTAAAAGGTGACATGTCTTGTTGAATATAAATTTCTCTGTAATGTCCATGAAAATCACATTTTTCTAATCATATGAGATTTCATTCTCATGTTGTACCATCTCTAAATTTTGTACATGTAATTAATTGGTTATGTACATATTTAGGATATATATGTGGAAGCTATCATGGACCTGAGACATATTTAGTGGATGTTCTATTTTATAGTTCACTGCTCCTATGCGATCAAGGATATTAATAGGAAAAAATGTAGTTTCCAATAAAAATTTTATTTAATCCAAACAACATAACTCTCGCCCATGGTGTATTTCAATGAAAATTGTTTCTCCAACATTGAACTCTATATCACATCCACAGATATCAAAATAAGTTTTTTATATCTTTATGAATCTATTATATGATTCTTGATGGCTTAAACCAACTATTTCATCTCTTTCATAATATGAGTTCCATGTATATTATGTTCCCCTAATTCATCCCAAATATTATGAGTTCAACATCACTTCCCATATATAAATTTATACGGGGCTACTTGAATACATAAGTGGAAGCTATTGAAGTATGATATTTCAACTTATGTGGGATGATTATCCCATATACCATTAGATCCATGGATCATGGTCTTAGAAATTCCTCATATATATAAAATGTGATTTCCTATTGCCCATTTAATTGGGGGAATTAGTACATAATGATACTAAAATCATTATTCAATGCATGTTAATATTTTCTATAAAGTTTTTATGTGAACCTTATATTTTGATCAGAAATGATTGAATAATGAACTCCAATTGGCCCAACCACATCCCATACAGAATTCAATAAAAATTACATCAGTGCTATATCTATTCAAATGTTATTAATGTGTTTATTCTTGGTGATTTGACCCACAAAAACGCATATATCATTATTTACATTGGGTGTATTTAGAAAAATATTGAAAAATTTCATGGAGATATTACCCCATTTCCACATGGATATGTGAAATTGTTTCATCGTACACTAGGATCTAGTAATCTATGATTTATCATGCATACATATCACGAACCATGAGATATAAACCACAGTTTACTTCTTCATGTTTTCTCACTAGAATATATCTTGAATATCACAACCCATCATGGTGCATCAAGGAATATTAAATAAAGATAACATATGTGAATTATATAATATATATTTCTTCATCTCTTATGATATAGTAACCTAATGACTCGTTTAAATCAAATGATATCATCCTTAATGACGTGGAACTAATGAAGCTTCCCTTCTTTTTCATCTTATGTATTATTCAGATTATCAAAATATTATCATTGTTCCTCCATGGTATTATTTTTGATAGATGGTTATTCAATCATTTTGTCATGTTAGAATGCATTCACTTCCATTATGATTTCCAAATCTATCATGTACATTTCCGGGAAGATAGGGTCATTCTCAAAATGCATCATGTGTAATGTAGGAGATTCTTATTTTAATGAGCATAATCCACCTTATTCTCCATTCTATGCTGGTAGTGAATGGAGTGATAATAGTATTTGATCATCTCTACCTATCTTCATTGTCACTTGTTGAAATCCTTCATTTTGAATGATAACTTTACAACATTCTTATAGGTATATATATCACACTTCTCACTATAGAGGCAGTGATGCTAAATGTTTATACAAAAGATTATAGCTACAAACTCCATATCATTCATCAGGAATATATCCTCATTTACCATAAACTGTCATGAGGAATATGTTATCACATCAACATTCATCACAAGTACACACCCTAAGAAATTCTTCCAATGACTAATATATACAACAAAATCATTCCCCTTGTCGGTACTATATGCATATGTATAATGATTGACATATTTTGAATCTCCGTAATGATTTTTGACATTATTAAATTCATACATACATTATCCCTTTCTATGATAACATAATTAAATGAATTGATATAATGATAAATTGCTGCCAAATCGCCAGTAATACCCAACTAATCCATGGAATTGATAATTTAGGTGACACTAATGGAAATATTCCGTTAATAATAAATTGATATTGTTTTTTAAGGTTCTAAAAAAATTCCCTCCCTTGTGACCATGTTCCCCCATAATGTGAATGTCCACAACCAAAAGTCACACAATCTGAACAAAGATTAAACATCAACCTTCAAAAATTTAATAATAAAAATCCTTTGGAATTTTTCATATTCCTCCTTATGATTTATTATATTTAAGTTCCATTTATATTTATAATAAAAAGTTTTTCTATATAATATATTACGACTCTATTGAAAAAATCCAGGATAATTATAGGGAAATTAATATGAACAAAAGGAATCACTGTGAACTCATATTGTCCATACAATGTACGAAAATCTATTTTGTAATACATAACTTATAGAATATCATTTAATGATATATATAATGAATATTCATTATTCTGAACAAATTATCTCCTCATAGGTGATCAATGAAGTATAAAATCCTTGAAAGAGAATAATTGTTCTTCATGGTGATATTATTGAGCCCCAAAAAATAAATGTGCAATCTCATTGATCCATCCTTCTTCGTAAAAAGAGCACTGGTGAACCCATAGCGGATAAAAGAGTGAATGTAATCCATTTTACTAAATTACATTTCATATGTTTCATTAAATCCTCACATTCAAACAAGGCCATCCTATAGAGGAATTTGGAGACGGAAGTGGCACTGGGTAAAAGTTCTATTGAGACATCTACCTCACAATATGGGTGTAGTCTATGTAACTACTCGTAAAATACATCATTTTATTCCTTGAAATTTTAATTTCATAAAGGTTGGTTATTTGATTCAATTCAATTAGGAGGTAAAGGTATTCTTATCCATAGAGTATCATCACCAACACCATTGATGGATTTCCCAAATGTGATATATAATGATCCATGAATTTGTATAGGATCATGGTATGGTGTTGAATATGTAAATATTTATCCTTATCATTACCATTGATGTTCTACCTATAAAATGATAGCTTATGAACTTCAATTATAGTATAAAATTACATAAAGGGATAGATTAATATAGTTTTCATAAGAATTATTCTAAAAATTATATTAGGGTAAGATCTCAAGTTATATGATTCATTGAATAGAAAACTATGATTCTTCAACAATTTATCTACATCAAGGTATCTTACTTCTGATCTAAATGTTAGAGATATATTATAGTTTATAATGAATCATGTAGACTTAAAATCAAATATTTCTCTTTATATTCATCAATAAATTAAAAGTTCACCTTATACAACATTAATTTCATGATCCACCTCATTTGTAGTGATGGTATAAGTTTTACCATACAATTTTGGATTTGGTGTGTTCTAATTATAATTACACTAGTGTAACCATGGTTTAATTTACATTCTTTCCTAGTGCCAGAGAAACCTGCAGTTGAATAATTGAAACAATGTCTATGTTTTTCATTCCTCCACCACATTGTCTGGATTCATCATGCCTATTCTACATTTGTGAGCTTGGTGTCCTTCTCGACCACACTTATAAAATTTCCCTCATACATTTAGGTAGTTCCCATGATTCCTCTTCCAACATTTTTGAAATGTGGGTGGTATCTTTTTCATTCTTATTTTTTATTACATCATTCAACATAAATCCCATCATTCATTTTTTCTATCTATATCCATTGGTCCATTCTCTAAAATCCATTTTTACATTAAGAGAACATCAATAATAAATTTATATTATTCTAACATGATGTGACATGTAGATCATTTTTCAGTTTGTTTTTAAGAAACAATATATTATTTAAATTTTTATATAATTATTCATAAAATACCAAAGTCATTATATGAAGTCCTTATAAAAATTAACTCATAAGATGTTATATATTCTCCATCATTTTTTAAAATCTCTACCAAATCACTAAACCTATTTGTTCAAAAAATAGGAGTGACATACTTTTTATGAAATAATAATATAACGTCAACCCACTTTATTTCAACTATTTAATCCTTTTTCTTATAATTATTTATTAGTTTCAATTATTGATAGGCCTCTCCATCTAAGAAATAGGTATCCTAAGTAACATTTTTGTTCCTCGAGAAATGGAAAATAGAAAATATATTATCTATTGAGATCACTCACTATTCTCTAATAAGAATACTAGATGCTCCGCTAAATATCAGTGGTCGTTGTAAAATAAAGAATCTAATAGTTATTTTCTCCACCTTAGGTCATGGTTGATGTTGAAAAATTTTCATGTAATTTTTTATAACATGGGATAGCTGTTTGAGACTCACAACTAATATTTGAAGGTCACCAAATTTACATTTGTAGCGTAATTTTGGAAATTACAGTAATATTCCTCATATGGGTTATTGGATTGGTTTCTCTTTGTTACCACTAGTTCCTAAAATATAAAATATTTTAATAGATGTGAAAAAAAATTGAATATATAAATAACTTTTGTTTAATTAATTAAAAAGAAATATTTTATGGGATCTATGATTATTTGTTTTTATATATGATACGTAAATGATCATGTAATTTAGTCTCATTATAGATTTAAAAAAGAATAAATATTGTAGAAATATATGATTAATAATTGTTTTAAATTGATATTGGGATTAAACAAAGAATATCCTTCCTGGAGTGTCCATCTAGGTGTGAAGCAAGGCCTATTTCCATGAACCAACAACCGATTGAGCGTAGATCAATATAGTGTTTCCACGGTTGTTACCACTAGGTAGATCTATGCTAGATATATATTCCAATGTAGTATCTGGTCAAGTATTTCATCACTTGGAAACCATCAAATAATATACATTACCAAAACAATGGACATTTAGATATATTTATACATATCCTTGTGCTTTAATCTATAATTTTATAATATGAACTGTAATATTAATTTAACCATACTCTTATACAAAATATAAAAACATTATTATTTCTCTATATAATTACCACAACATTTTTATGATAAAAAACATAATAGCAACAAAATATCATATCAAATAGACCGGTATCTTAGTAGATTATTCTCAAACATGACTATGACATAATAAAACTGAAACATTATTTAACTAATTCTTATAAATCATCTCAAATGCCCAATATTATTTTTTGTAGAAGTAGCCACTTGAGGGTATACATTAACAATATGGGCGAGTTAAAAAGCCCAGTAAAATGAGGTCTAACATGGGGTGAATAAAGGACACAAATCAAGAGTACATGGGTGAGAAACCCATAACATAAGCATAGTATCCTGACCAAAATCATGAGGGAAACATTTTAGGATGGAATGTAATGTAGAAATGAATATAAATGAAACATCATGTAATACTGTTTAAATATCAAACAAAATTGTTAATAAATCCAATATAACATTCAGTCATTACAAATGTGAATAATAATAAAATCATAATGTTGAAGAAATATAGCATCTTTTTCATGAATAATAAATATTATCTCATGATATTAGAGACATTAACTAATGTATTAGATGATTATATAATTATAGGCCCACCCATCACGTCATAATATTCAAAAAAACACACATGCACCATAGAACATATGATAATCATAATCACAAAATATTCCATGGAAATGACTGGGTTTCATAATGATTTCATGGAGAATATATTCAAGATTAAAAATTGGTGTTTCCAAATAAAAATGTTAGACCATAAATTGAAATAAGAGATCATTCTCTTTGGAAAAGAAACAATATGCTTCTAATGAATGATTTGTTTTGGAAAGAAGTGTCTTATTGGAAAACCAAAGTAATTTTGTTGAAAATAAAGCGGGAAATATTTATCTCCCCCATAAAATTGGTGGGTATAATGAATTTAAATTTATGGAACATTATTAAAATATCCATAAATAAATTTATGTGAACGAGGGAAAACCAAATGAAAGGGATTTGGGTTCGAGAATCTATTTACATTAAATCAAAAAATACTTTACAAATTTTCTATAAAAAAATAGAAAATTTTGGATTATTAAAACATAGTTCCACAATTGAAGTACATTAATTTATTCCAAGATTTTACAATACAATAATTGGATTATATTTTATAACATTTTTTGATAGAAGTTAATTGTTTTGATATAATTTTTTCATTATATTTTCCCATTTTGTTTTGATGTCACTATTTTCATCCAAAGTAATTTATAGAAAAGTACAAGTAACTCAAAAATCATACAATACAAGAAATTAAATATTTATGAATTATAAATTATTCAATATTTCAATCCATAAATATAGTTATAAAAATTGATGTGGAAATATCATCATAGCTGGTTAACTAACCATTGACGTGACATTATCGAAAGCACGTGAACGTGAATTCTAAAATTTATATTTATATAAAATCTGATAACCACATAAAGGTGAAATCATTAATATTGTTTTATCATGATAAAAAACTATTATTATATGGGTTTTTTATATACGTGGGGATTAATTAAATACACAAAGAAAAAAGGAGAAGATTTAATCAAACCATAGTTAATCATCTGTGTAACTTCTCTTGTTTGAAATTAAAATCCCCTAATGCTTGGGATATAATTACTCTAGAAACTCCCAATGGATTCTATGGTTTGTATGGGATATATTATTTTAGAGGATAGTATTCACAAAGTGGGGGATGAGAGGATTTGTTAGTGGAGGTTTTAGGGGTATTTATAGTTGAATGAAGGGGTATTTTTAGAATAAAATATTAAATACAATAATATATCGAAGGTAAAACATATAATAGTAATTTTTTACAATTTAAATAATTTATAAATAAAATTATAATGGGGGTATAATACCCTAAAACTCACCATAATTCAAGCTCAATACATTCTTCAAAAATAATTTGGATATAAAATATATATATATTTTTTAATGGATAACTTTTAAATATCTCTTGTCAGAAATTATTTTACTTTTAAAAATTATGGTTTATTTTTTTAGTGACACATTTTTCAATATAAATAAATCATGGAAGAAACTCATGATTTAGAAATTATTAGGTTAATATTAAATCATGAATGATGTGTTTTAACATATTCTGGTAAGGAGAAATGTATTATTTTTACCACTCACCTTAAAATCGATGTATTTCTAAATATTACAAAAAATAACCCTTTGACTATTTTCAGTTGTTGATTTCATTAATTATATTAATTTTATATGATTAAATTTATAAAATATATAAATTTAATTATTTATACAAAATTATTATTTTTAGAAAATACATTAATACAACTTATTATAAACATGCCAATATTATAATTCAGTTTTTACATAATTATATTTATTTTTTCATTATTATATTATTTTTAGATAAATATATTTGTAAAATTATTATAAATATTAAAATTTATTCATTTAAGTAAAAATACATTTCCAACAGTCATGATACTATTCTTACCTGTCATATTACAGTCATAATGGGTGGTCTACTATTCTAATGGCCACAATATTGTTTTAATTCTCACATTAGCAACTATATATACCACATAATTACCTATCATTGAATTCACTAGAGTTCCTCCGAAGGATATTTATTTATATTTTATAATATTTTTATTGGTTCACTAATATTTTGATTTAACTGTATAGTGTTGGTTGCACAAGTGATGATCCATGAATAAGGGTTTGGTCTAAATTTCATGATTATGGATTTTATATTTTCTATTTCATGTCCAATTGAAATGTTTTGTATTTAAATTTTTTTCTTAGTTGACAAATATAACGACATTTTTTAATGAGATAATGTTGTTTTGCCTCTATATATTTTGAATGTTTATAATATTAAATAATGTAATACAATACAAATTTGTTAAGAATTTTTTTTTCTAATATAAAATGGTTCATTACATGTGGCATGATGGAAAACTTGTTGTAGATGATTCTTTTCAAAATATCCATATGTCTCCTCTCCCCCATATATTGAAGTTCACCCACTTCTATATTTTATTTACTCATCTAAAGAAATTTCTCTCATCCATACCCAACTAAAATCTGTCCCAAAATAATAATACACTTACTAGATTATATAGGCATCCCCAATGATCATCCCTAGGGTTCATTAGAGAATATCTGAAGAATATTTCTCTATGATAAGTAAAATTAATTAATGATTTTCTATCATTTAAATTTTTTATTTTTGGTCATTAGATTCTATGTTATTAATTAAGATATAATAATATAGATGTATATGATATGAAAAATTTTATTATTATTATAGGAGAATAGTTATCCATATCTTTCCCATTCAAATTGTAATCTAAATCTTTAGTAGTTCTTATGACAGACTACCACCTTATGAAGTGATGTAACTCATTCTCCATCAAGAAATATCATGAAAGAATATAATAATATATTTAATATATATATATTATAATATTATAATTATTTAATTTTAATATCACACATTACATTTCTACTTCTTATTCTATTTAATATATGTTAATGTAGCTTATGTGTACAGAGGACTACCATCTCATGAAGTGGTGTGATTCATTTTTAACTTACACTTTCTATTAAAAATAATAATGATATATTTTTTGAATATTTTTGATTTATATTACATGATATTGATTCTATAAAATCAATATACCATACACATCCTTAAAATTTCACTGATTATGGGAATGATACCATGGCTAGTGCATACACACAACATCCTGCCTCCAGGAAGCGGGGTGGTTCATTTTCCAATTCAACATATAGAAAATGATTTTGAAAAAATTTATGTAATGTGTAAATATGTTATAATAAACCTTATTTTACCTATATAAGTGAGATATATAAATATATATATATATTATTCCCAAATAAAAATACATTCCAGAAATAGCATGGATGAGAAAACCTGATAATTAACTAACTAAATAGCAAATACAATGATATATTTTTAAAAAATAGGTGGTAAATTGTCATAATAGGATCATATATAATATATTAAATTTTAATATGGTTCATTTATAAATTTATAACATGGTTAAAATCATTATAAATATGTTTAAATCTCATTCAACTAAAAGGAAACATGTCGAAAGTGCCTTTGCTTCAATTTTCTTTAATTGAGGTATATATAAATTTTTTTATAAAAAATTTATTTTATATAAAATATATATATCCCATTTTACATGTAATATTAGTAATAAATCCATTTTAAAGGTAATTCGAGATTTAATTTAAAATATTTCATCCTAGGTGAATTTTAATGTATGTTTCCATGTTGTATGAATTTTGATAACAAACATTCTTTTAATTGGGTTATATTACCTCCCCATTAACATTATTATTATATTCTTAAGTGTATAATTTATTTTTAATCTTACTACTAATTTTAAATAATTTTTTTGTTTATTTGAATTTTATAATCATAATCCATGGATTTATATTGATCCTTACTTAAAAGGTATGATCATTGAATGTGATTTATTCCAAATTTCTATTCAATCAAGTCACATTTATTAATATAATCATATTAACTTTTATATGTTTTATGTAATACCTCATATATGATCATTTCATGAATATATATTATTAGTTAATTTTTTATGAAAACCAATATTCTAGAGGAACTGATTGTTAACTCTCATTTCAAGTTTAATATTATTATTGTTAACTTTCTATTGAGAAAATCACTTTATATAGATAATTTTCCAATGTACACTACATTTCACATTAATATCCATATTCTCAATTTCATGGATACAATTTGTTGGTCGGAGTGGACACTCAAGAGGGGGGGTGAATTGAGTTCCAATTAAAATTTCTGTTAAAAACAATTTCTATTAAAATCCCCCAATTTCAAAAACAAATTAAACTGTAGTGAATTTATATAGATTATAAAGGTTCAATTAGTTTCTCAAAGATTGATTAATTCTCACTTAAATTAATCTTATGATTAAATTAACTTTTGAAACTAACTTACTGATTTATAACAAATATAAACACTTGCGAATTTAATTATCAAAGTAGCTTTGAAGATAGATTATATTTCAAAGTAATAGCAGCGGAATATGAAATAAATATGTATAGTATGGATATAGAGTATAACTACAAACACAGAGAATTAACCAAGAGGTTCAGTCTCAAGCCGAGACTTAGTCCTCTCAAAAGTTTATATAAAAATGATCCACACCCTGGATCGGGGTTAACAACAGTGAACACACTGTCCACTGTCCAGGTCACAAGACCTCTACCACAGTTCTTCGTGGGAAAACAAACAACAGCAACCAGCTGTCCAGGTCACAAGACCTCTACCACTATCCACAGTGGGAAATGAAGTGTAAAAGGGTTTGCTGAGGATTTACAGATCCTCCAGTGATGGTACAGGAGTCAGTGTGTGTGTTTAATACAGCAGATAACACACACTGCTCAAAATGTAGAAAACTAAAACACAGTAGAGCAAGAGATAGAAAGAAGAAGGTTTAGAGTGCTCTATAGTGTTGGCAGATCAGTTCTGGACTCGTAGGAATGAGTGACTTGAAGCTTTGATCCTTTTTCGGTAAGTTGACACTAAAACAGAGTGTCGTGATTTCCAGACTTCCAGATGTTCAAGTGATCAGCTTCTTTGAGTTTGAGTACTTCATAGCATGGCTTTTAGGAGACGGTTCTTTCAGTCGGTTCACTTGAGACTCTTTTTGTTCTTCAAAATGAATGCTCGAGAGTTCTTCTTTTGTGTATATGCGTATCTCCTTCTCAGTTGTAGATGTTAGACTCTGTGTGTCTTCGTGTATGTCACTGTTCTTTTTGTTCCATTCATCCTTGTTCTTGAATGCTTCTCTCTTCTTTTTATACTCCTCCATATATGCCCTTTTTGTTCACCCGAGGCCGACAAGATAAATAGTCTTGAGTTACACGTGCAATCTTCCTCGTACATTGTATTATTTCTTGATATGTCTGCAAATATCAATAAATAATGTTAGGTGTATTAATTTGTCTAGACATGACCGTTAGATTAGTATTAATCAAATTGGTAAAGAAAAAAGTAGAAATATAATAATAATAGACTGGTCGAGAATGTATGTCACTGTGGACTTCAACTGTGGTCTTCCAACTGTGGACTTCCTTCTGACTGCTGACTTCAACAAAAGGCTTGCTGTCTGTAGGCTTGCAATGGTAGCTTTTACTTCATGTAACTGTAGCCTCTCTAACTGTAGACTTGTAACATCAAATTTGTAGAACTGTAACCTTTATCAACTGTAGACCTCGATCATCAGTAGACTTAGTCGACAGACGCTGTCTAACTGTAACCTTGACTGTAGGCTTATGACTGTAGACTTGTTCGACTGCGAACTTGTGCAGAGAAAACTTTGAACAGAAGTCTTGTAACTGTGACCTTCGTCTGTGAGCTTTGACAATAGATAGCGGTAGACTCGTGACTGTAAGCTTGTATTATACTTCGACTGTAACCTTGTAACTGTGAACTTATTGCAACAGTAACTTAAGGTGACAGTTAGCTGTAACTGTGACTTTGAAAAGAAAACTCTGACTGTTATCTAACAATACTAAACTTAAGTAAATACTACTGTAAGTACTACTGTAAGAATAGGAACTGTTTAGAATAAAATACGTTTAAGCATAGAATAATAAGATTAATGCAAGGTTTTAATACATCATAATCAATGTGTAAGCATGATTTGGGATTATCAAAACAGGTGATTCCAACAATCTCCCCCTTTTTGATAATCACAAATTATGTCAGTATGGAATGAAATATAGATGTATCAGAGAGAAGTGTGCAAAACACAGTATTAGCAATATGAGCACACAAAATTAGGTATAATCCTCAAGGAGTTCTCCCTCTTTGTATAGGTTCATTTCTCCCGCGAGTTTTCCCTATTTCTCTCTATTTCTCCTTATTTCTCCTATTTCTCCCCCTTTGTGATTAACAAAAAGAAAGACAGAGAGAGAGAAAAGAAACTTTGTATTAATAATGAGTACATTACATGACCCAAAACATGAATACATGATCCCTATAAAAAAAACATAAACAGACTCAATCCTCTTCAGCTGTAGGTAAGGGATCTTTTCCTTTTGAGGAAGAAGATGGAGCAGCAGGTGAAAGATCAACAGGCTTAAAAATTGTAACAGGAATGTCTGGAGGGGCAGCAACAGATGCTCCTGAAGGCCTGTAGTGAGTAGCTTGCCGAGGTATCAGTGGTCTGAGGCTTCTGAGGGCATCAGCAGGAGACATTACTGAAGAACCACTGGGGTTGGAGACAGGTAGGGAAGGAGGAACTATAACAGGTGTGCAGTCCACATGAAGAAAAGGTAGGAGCAGATTCCTGAAATCCATGATGATGTTTCCTCCTCTGTCCATGGCAGATAAGAAGTCATTTGTGTTTTCCAAGAATTTATCCAAAGCCAGGGTCAACTCTCGTAGCTTGCTAACTTGTTCTTTGAAATCTTGAGTTACAGGAGGCAGCTTCATAGTTTCTAGCATGAGCTTGAAGTGATGGTTCAACTGATGCTTGGTGAAAATACGATCAATGTAATGATCCACTTTATTTTTGATGGCCTCCTGAGAAGCAGTAGCAGCCTGCAGGTGCTCACGAACAAAGCCACTGACTTCTCTTGTAGTAGCAAGGATCTGTAGGTCTGATGTGTCATTTGCACGGGCCTGAGTAAGCTCTTCTCTGAGCAGGCTTCTAAACTGCTCAAGGTCTACAGGAGAGCTAGATGAAGGAAGGGACTTTACTGAGAATGCCACTGTCTCCTTGAAAGACTGAGTCAGATTTCCAATCATTTTCTGAATGACAGCATCCTGATTGCTAAAGTGTTCTTTTACTGATTTCTTGAAAGCCTCAAATACTTCCACAAACTGCTTGACCACTTCTTTGATGTATCGAATCTCACTGGCCACTTGTGTCTGAGAACTGCTCAGGGCAGTTAAAGAAGCAACTGATTGTCTGAGGGCCACTACTGCTCCAGTCCAGCTTTCAATTTGAGTGTGGCACACTTTCATTTCATCCATCACTTCTTTGATTGGACTTCCCACAACACATCCTAGAGATAATTCTATGGATTGTTCTACATTTTTCAGCTCATCAAAAAGACTGGTTTTCAATTCAGCAACAGACTGTCTGATGGTCTCCTTCATTTCATTCTTTAAGGATTCAAGGTCTTCCTTGGTGGCCAATCTTTCAGTTTCTAACACTGGAGAGCTGTTAGTTAGGATAACTGGATTTCTTGGTGGTTGGTTTTCCTCATCTGAATCCTCATAATTGAGTCCTAACACCATGTATCCTGGATCTGAGGTCCATCCTTCTATATCATACAGTACAGAGACTGAACCAAAACGCTCACCCTCACTTGGAGCTCCTTCCTGAACATTTTCTACTATCTGCTCGACTCTGGGTAACTCTAAGTGCTCTTCTGTAGCTCTAGCAGGTTCCATATTTGCTTCCTCTGTAGGTTCAGCAGTGAGGTTAGCCTCCTTCTCTGTTGGGTCATCAACCACTTCCATGACAACAGTAGTAGAGACCACTCCTGCTTCATGGTCATACACTGACTTGACTGTATACCCTATCAGAGGGCTCATACTAAGTTCTTCTGTTTCTTCACCACTGATCTCCTCTTCACCTTCTGCAACAGTTTCTTGATTTTCATTTGAAGCTCCAGCCTCTTCTGCTTCGACTGTATCATCCTCGTCATAGGTGTCCTTGACAAAATATTGAGATTCTTCTTCTTCTTCTTCTGTAGACTCAGTCTCACTGTCTCTTAGAACAGGTTCTCTACTAGGTAGTTCTTTTGGAGGGCTTGCTGCTCCAAACGTCACTGTCCTGACAGGACTGTGAGTAGTATCAGGATCACTCCCTTCATCAATTGGGGTGTTCTCTCTTGCAGAGTCACCAACTACTGCAGTCTATTCATCATCTGAGTATACAGGTTCAGGCTCATCAGGCTTTAAGCCTGGATCTCTCCTATCTCTCGGTCTAGAGGGATGAGTAGAAGGGCTAAATTTCTCATAGATTCTCTCCTCATCATTCACCCATGATTTCTTCCAGGGATTCCAACTGATCTCCATGAATTTGCAGATTACTTTCGAGATACATACACTGTTCTTTGCCACTATCAACTCTTCCTGACTTCCAGCTGCACCTTTCACTTTCAACATAACCGAAATGAGTTTAGCATGGAACAAGGCACTTGATTTTGAGCTTGCCTTTATCATGTACTCCATCTGAGCCATCAGCAACCTACAAAGGTTGACCTTCCTTCCATGTTTTAATAATTACATCAAGTAAATATCCTGGTGCTTCAGAGTTGCAAAATCTCCTCTTCTAGGACTCAGTACATGCTGAATAAACTTAAACAGAAGCCTGTCCTCTCCACTCATTTCAGCAGCAGTAATCTTTCTTACTGTGCCATTGCCTGTCAATTCTTCCAGAGCCGTCTCATGATCAAAGATTCTACTATTTGGAGGAGCCGCTCCAGAATAGTAGTTGTAAATACCCTCATGAGGAATTCGTAAACATGCAGCCCATTCAACGGATGAAAAATTGACCTCATTGCCATTTACTCTGGATACCAGTCTATGCAGATCATCCTCTTCCTCGAACTGTAGATATTCATAGAATTCCTTCACCAGCTTCGGGTAGTACGATCCATTACTGTTTGCGAAGCATTCGGTCTATCCTTGCTCATTAAGCACTGCCAGTACTAAAGATCTGCTCGATAAAATCCACTCTTCACTTAGCTCCTTCTCAGCAACTATTTCTCTCTTAGTCAGATGTGGATTAACAGGTCTTATCGAGGCGTTCCCGGTGCCACTGGATTCGACTTGAGTCCTCTTTGGCATTGGCGCATCTTCATTGACAGTCGGGGGTCACTTTGTTCTGGCCATTGGAACTGAATGAGGTTTCGTGGTTCGGTTGAAGGTTTAGGGTTTAGGACTTGAGAGAGAGCAAGGGTCGAGATGAGTGGATTGAGATATGTTCGATGTTCTAAGTTTTATCATTTAGGGATTTAGAAATAAAAAGAATAAAGAAAAGAAACGGTTCGAATTCCCGCAAAATAAAATAAGGTTAAACAGCGAAACAGCCTACAGAGAGATGTAACAGTGAGGTACACCGGTGAGGTCTAACTGTGAGGTTTCAACTGTGAGGTTTCAACTGTGAGGTTTCAACTGTGAGGTTTCAACTGTGAGGTTTCAACTGTGAGGTTTCAACTGTGAGGTTTCAACCGTGAGGTTTCAACTGTGCTATAATTAATCATTCCTAACTCATGTTTGATGTAACTTAATCTCTCAGAATTCAAAGGCTTTGTAAAAATATCAGCTAACTGATGTTCAGTGCCAATGAACTCAAGAGTGATATCACCTTTTTGATAATGATCCCTCAGAAAGTGATGTCTCACATCAATATGTTTTGTCCTAGCATGAGATACTGGATTTTTAGAAATGTTAATAGAACTTGTATTGTCACACCTTATAGAGACATGTTTGAATTGATATCCATAGTCTAGTAAAGTGTGTTTCATCCACAAGATTTGTGCACAACAGCTACCAGCAGCTATATACTCAGCTTCTGCAGTAGACAATGCAACAGAATTCTGCTTCTCACTACACCAAGATACTAGTGACTTGCCTAAAATGTGACATGTTCCAGAGGTGCTCTTTCTATCTAACTTGCAGCCAGCAAAATCAGCATCCGAATAACTTAATAAATCAAATGGTTGTCTTATTGGATAAAATAATCCCAAATTGGGAGTATGTTTTAGATATTTGAAAATCCTTTTAACAGCAGTCAAATGAGACTCTTTTGGATTGGCTTGAAACCGAGCACACATGCATACACTGAACATGATGTCAGGTCTACTGGCAGTAAGGTACAGTAGACTACCTATCATACCTCTGTAATTGGTTTGATCCACTGGTTCACCAGTTTCATCACTATCCAACTTGCAAGTGGTCCTCATAGGTGTGTCACTGCCTTTGGTGCCATCCAAAGAAAAACGTTTTAGAAGATCTTTAATATATTTTCTTTGGTTCAAAATAATACCATTTTTATTTTGAAAGATCTGAAATCCAAGGAAAAATTTGAGTTCTCCCATTAAACTCATTTCAAACTCATTTTGCATTATTTTTGAAAAATCAACACATAAATAATTTTTAGAAGATCCAAAAATAATATCATCCACATAAATTTGTACTATTAATACATCTTTAGAAATCCATTTAATAAAAAGAGTAGGATCAGCTATCCCTTTAGTAAATCCTTTTGAAATAATAAAAGAGCTGAGCCTATCATACCAAGCTCTTGGAGCTTGCTTTAAACCATATAAAGCTTTAGATAGTTTAAAAACATGATTAGAAAAATGGGGATTTGTAAAACCAGGAGGTTGTTCCACAAATACATCCTCAATTATATATCCATTTAGAAAAGCACTTTTAACATCCATTTGATATAGTTTGAAATTCAGATGAGCAGCATAAGCAAGTAATATCCTAATGGCCTCTAGTCTAGCCACGGGTGCAAAGGTTTCCTCATAGTCTATTCCTTCTTCCTGACTATACCCTTGTGCAACTAGCCTAGCTTTGTTTCTGATTATATTACCAAACTCATCAACTTTGTTTCTAAACACCCATTTAGTGCCTATGGTAAGAGTGTCTTTAGGTCTTTCCACTAATTCCCAAACTTTGTTTCTTTCAAACTGATTTAGTTCTTCTTGCATAGCCATTACCCAGAATTCATCACTGATAGCATCATTGACATTTTTGGGTTCAAGCAGTGAAAGAAAATCTTGATGTTCAACCTGATTTCTTAGAGAAGCTCTAGTTTGTGTTCCTCTATCAAGATTACCAACAACAGCATGGAAATGATGATTCTTTAGAATCCTAGTTGATTTGGTAAAGGTTGGACTAGAGATTTCAGGTTCATTTATAGGTTCGGGTTCCACAGAGGAAGATTCTAGAAAAAGTCCAGAACTGGATGTTTTTATTACAGGTTCTTTAGATTTGTCATTTAGGTCCAGAACAGATAAGTCTTCTTCAACATCTTCAAGAGAAGTTTTAGACTCATGTGGATCAGTCTCATCAAACTTGATGTGAACAGATTCTTCCACACATTTGGTTTTCTTATTGAACACTCTATAGGCTTTACTAGTCATAGAGTAACCCAGGAAAATTCCTTCATCACTTTTTGGAGCAAATTTATCAAGATTATCTTTAGTATTCAGAATAAATACTTTGCAACCAAAAACTCTAAAGTAATTAACCTTAGGCTTCCTATTATTCCACAACTCATAAGGGGTTTTCTTAATAACCGGTCTAATCAAGACTCTATTAATAACATAGCAGGCTGTATTTACAGCTTCATCCCAAAAGTAAACAGGCAGGTCATATTCATTAAGCATAGTTCTTGCAATTTCTTGCAGGGTTCGGTTTCTTCTTTCCACTACACCATTCTGTTGAGGTGTCCTAGGAGCAGAAAAATTGTGAGTATAGCCATTGTGTGAGCAGTAAGATTCAAATTCTTGATTCTCAAACTCACGGGCATGATCACTCCTCAAGGTCTTAATCTTAAGTCCACTAAGATTTTCTACAGACTTAGAGTATTTAACAAAGGAAGAGCAGGCCTCACTTTTGTGAGCTAGAAAGTATACCCAAGTATATCTAGAAAAGTCATCTACAAGAACATAAACATAGTGCTTCCCATTTAGACATGAAATTCTTGATGGTCCAAACAAATCCATGTGAACCAGTTCAAGTGGTTGAGAAGTTGAAACTTATTTCTTTGGTTTAAAAGAAACTTTGTGTTGTTTTCCCTTTTGACAGGGATTACACACATTGTCATTTGGGAATTCAAGCTTAGGTAGGTCTCTAACTAGGTGTTTCTTAGAGAGTTTTCTAAGTGAGTGAATGTTGCAGTGTCCTAATCTCCTATGCCACAGCCAAGACTCTTTATGAAAAGCATTTAAGCAAGTAACATTATGTTTAGCTAAAGTGTTTAAGTCAACAGCATAAACATTTTCATTTCTTAAGGCAGAAAATATTAAAGCATTTTTGGAATTATAAACATCACAAGAATTGTTTTCAAACTTGACATTAAACCCATCATCACACAATTGAGAAATGCTAAGTAGGTTGTACTTAAGTCCATCAACAAATAAAACTTTGGAAATTAATACTGAGTCAGTGTTACCAATCTGGCCTAAGCCGATGATTTTTCCTTTTGAGTTATCACCAAAAGTGACATATCCTCCATCAACCTTTATTAAGCTTTTGAAGCACAAATAGTCCCCAGACATGTGTCTTGAACATCCACTGTCTAAGTACCATACCTTCTTGTAATTGCTTTTCAAACAGATTTCCTACAAAACAGATTAGACAGGAAATGACTTTGGTACCCAGATTTTCTTGGGTCCAGACATGTTAGCAATCAAGGATTTAGGTACCCAGATTTGTTTTATGGGTCCCATATAATTAATGGATGCAACAGATTTAGAGAGATATACTTTATTTTATCTACAACTATTTAAATAACCAGTTGAGGCATACGAATTTCCAAAACTGGAACTAGCAGGATTTTTTTCAGACTTGGGAATAAATCGGGTTTTAGTAAACTGTCTTTGTCCAGGTTGGTATCCCAAGCCAGTAGCATACTTAGGTGCAACTTGCTTTCCTAGCAGTTGGGTTAGAGTATCTTTTCCATTTGTGAATGTTTCTAAGTCCTTTCTAAGTTGTTCATTAGATAGTTTCAGTTCTGTATTCTCCTTTAATAATTGAACATTTTTCTCTTTTTATACATCAAGTGCAGACTTGACACTTGCAGTAAGAGCATGCTGTTTCTTTAAAGACTTATATTTATCCTTTAGTTCATTACACGTTTCTTCCAGCATATTACAGTATTCAAACAATTCATCTTTAGACATATTTTCAGAATCAGAACCAGATTCTGCTTCACCTTCAGAATAATAAGAGTTTAAAGTGGGAGTGTCTAAGGTTACCTCAGATGTGTTTGTCATGAAACACATATTAGCACGATTTCTTTCAGAATCACTGGATTCTGATTCACTTGTGCTGTCTTCTGAAGCACTCCAGGTGGCCTTCATAGCTTTCTTATAATTCTTGTCCTTGTACTCATATTTCTTCTTGAATTTTAACTTAGGACAGTCGGATTTGATGTGTCCTTTCCTTTTACATTCATAGCAAACTATGTCTTCTTCTTTATCAGTTTTCTTCCAATCTTTCTTCCACTTACCTTGTCTATCATACTTACCCTTGTAGTTTGGTTTTCTGAAGAACTTCTTCTTCCTATAGAACTTCTTGATTCTCCTTGCTATTTGTGCCATCTCTGCATCACTGTCAGAATCTAAGTCTTCACTAGATGAGCTTTCAGTTGGTATATGCACTTTCTCCTTGTCTTTGCTCTTTGATGCAGTAGACTTAAAAGCTACAGATTTTCGTTTAGGTTCCTCATCTTCCTCTTTATTTACCTTCAGCTCTTCTTCGTACATCATCAGCTTACCAATTAACTCCTTGACAGGCAAAGTTCCAATATCACAGGATTCTCTAATTGAAACGGATGTGCCTCTCCATCTGTCAGGCAGACATCTCAATAATCTCATGATTTGCTCCTTTGCTGGAACAATATTTCCGAGTGAGCTCATTGTGTTGACTATCTCATTAAACCTGAGATACATATCAGAAATAGGTTCATCAGCTTTCATCTTAAAGTTATCGTATTTGATAGTATAAGTATTTAACCGCATTTCCTTGACATTAGTTGTTCCTTCATGAGAAACAGCTAAGGTGTCCCAGATTTCAAAAGCAGTTTTACATGCAGAAATTCTATTGAATTCCTCATCTCCTAGAGCACAGTAGAGAGCATTCACAGCCTTACAATTATTATTGTAAGCTACCTTAGTAGGTTCATCCCAAGTTATTCTTTCAGTTTCTGGAATCTTGTATTGAGACTCTATAGCAGTCCAAATATCAAAACCCATACTTTCCAAATGAATTTTCATTTTGAGCTTCCATTGGGCATAATTCACACCATTAAAGAAGGGTGGCCTGTTAGTAGCAGCACC
This sequence comes from Viscum album, assembly GCA_963277665.1. NCBI lineage: Eukaryota > Viridiplantae > Streptophyta > Magnoliopsida > Santalales > Viscaceae > Viscum > Viscum album. The sequence continues at coordinate 1,220,957,674 of OY728159.1, forward strand.
TTCTAGTCTATTATCCATAAGGAAATTTTAGAAAATGTTTTAAAGAGATAAAATTTAGAACTAACAGAAATTTAAGATCTTTTAGATAAAACAACAATCACAGTTTAAAAACAGAGAGTTAAAATAAAACATTGAGCAAGTATAACAGAGATAAACACACCCTCTGATACCAAATGTTGGTCGGAGTGGACACTCAAGAGGGGGGGTGAATTGAGTTCCAATTAAAATTTCTGTTAAAAACAATTTCTATTAAAATCCCCCAATTTCAAAAACAAATTAAACTGTAGTGAATTTATAAAGATTATAAAGGTTCAATTAGTTTCTCAAAGATTGATTAATTCTCAGTTAACTTAATCTTATGATTAAATAAACTTTTGAAACTAACTTACTGATTTATAACAAATATAAACACTTGCGAATTTAATTATCAAAGTAGCTTTGAAGATAGATTATATTTCAAAGTAATAGCAGCGGAATATGAAATAAATATGTATAGTATGGATATAGAGTATAACTACAAACACAGAGAATTAACCAAGAGGTTCAGTCTCAAGCCGAGACTTAGTCCTCTCAAAAGTTTATATAAAAATGATCCACACCCTGGATCGGGGTTAACAACAGTGAACACACTGTCCACTGTCCAGGTCACAAGACCTCTACCATAGTTCTTCGTGGGAAAACAAACAACAGCAGCCAGCTGTCCAGGTCACAAGACCTCTACCACTATCCACAGTGGGAAATGAAGTGTAAAAGGGTTTGCTGAGGATTTACAGATCCTCCAGTGAAAGTACCGGAGTCAGTGTGTGTGATTAATACAACAGATAACACACACTGCTCAAAATGTAAAAAACTAAAACACAGTAGAGCAAGAGATAGAAAGAAGAAGGTTTAGAGTGCTCTATAGTGTTGGCAGATCAGTTCTGGACTCGTAGGAATGAGTGACTTGAAGCTTTGGTCCTTTTTCGGTAAGTTGACACTAAAACAGAGTGTCGTGATTTCCAGACTTCCAGATGTTCAAGTGATCAGCTTCTTTGAGTTTGAGTACTTCATAGCATGGCTTTTAGGAGACGGTTCTTTCAGTCGGTTCACTTGAGACTCTTTTTGTTCTTCAAAATGAATGCTCAAGAGTTCTTCTTTTTTGTATATGCATATCTCCTTCTCAGTTGTAGATGTTAGACTCTGTGTGTCTTCGTGTATGTCCCTGTTCTTTTTGTTCCATTCATCCTTGTTCTTGAATGCTTCTCTCTTCTTTTTATACTCCTCCATATATGCCCTTTTTGTTCACCCGAGGCCGACAAGATAAATAGTCTTGAGTTACACGTGCAATCTTCCTCGTACATTGTATTATTTCATGATATGTCTGCAAATATCAATAAATAATGTTAGGTGTATTAATTTGTCTAGACATGACCGTTAGATTAGTATTAATCAAATTGGTAAAGAAAAAAGTAGAAATATAATAATAATAGACTGGTCGAGAATGTATGTCACTGTGGACTTCAACTGTGGTCTTCCAACTGTGGACTTCCTTCTGACTGCTGACTTCAACAAAAGGCTTGCTGTCTGTAGGCTTGCAATGGTAGCTTTTACTTCATGTAACTGTAGCCTCTCTAACTGTAGACTTGTAACATCAAATTTGTAGAACTGTAACCTTTATCAACTGTAGACCTCGATCATCAGTAGACTTAGTCGACAGACACTGTCTAACTGTAACCTTGACTGTAGGCTTATGACTGTAGACTTGTTCGACTGCGAACTTGTGCAGAGAAAACTTTGAACAGAAGTCTTGTAACTGTGACCTTCGTCTGTGAGCTTTGACAATAGATAGCGGTAGACTCGTGACTGTAATCTTGTATTAGACTTCGACTGTAACCTTGTAACTGTGAACTTATTGCAACAGTAACTTAAGGTGACAGTTAGCTGTAACTGTGACTTTGAAAAGAAAACTCTGACTGTTAGCTAACAATACTAAACTTATGTAAATACTACTGTAAGTACTACTGTAAGAATAGGAACTGTTTAGAATAAAATACGTTTAAGCATAGAATAATAAGATTAATGCAAGGTTTTAATACATCATAATCAATGTGTAAGCATGATTTGGGATTATCAAAACAGGTGATTCCAACAATCTCCCCCTTTTTGATAATCACAAATTATGTCAGTATGGAATGAAATATAGATGTATCAGAGAGAAGTGTGCAAAACACAGTATTAGCAATATGAGCACACAAAATTAGGTATAATCCTCAAGGAGTTCTCCCTCTTTGTATAGGTTCATTTCTCCCCCGAGTTTTCCCTATTTCTCTCTATTTCTCCCTATTTCTCCTATTTCTCCCCCTTTGTGATTAACAAAAAGAAAGACAGAGAGAGAGAAAAGAAACTTTGTATTAATAATGAGTACATTACATGACCCAAAACGTGAATACATGATCCCTATAAAAAAAAACATAAACAGACTCAATCCTCTTCAGCTGTAGGTAAGGGATCTTTTCCTTTGGAGGAAGAAGATGGAGCAGCAGGTGAAAGATCAACAGGCTTAAAAATTGTAACAGGAATGTCTGGAGGGGCAGCAACAGATGCTCCTGAAGGCCTGTAGTGAGTAGCTTGCCGAGGTATCAGTGGTCTGAGGCTTCTGAGGGCATCAGCAGGAGACATTACTGAAGAACCACTGGGGTTGGAGAAAGGTAGGGCAGGAGGAACTATAACAGGTGTGCAGTCCACATGAAGAAAAGGTAGGAGCAGATTCCTGAAATCCATGATGATGTTTCCTCCTCTGTCCATGGCAGATAAGAAGTCATTTGTGTTTTCCAAGAATTTATCCAAAGCCGGGGTCAACTCTCGTAGCTTGCTAACTTGTTCTTTGAAAGCTTGAGTTACAGGAGGCAGCTTCATAGTTTCTAGCATGAGCTTGAAGTGATGGTTCAACTGATCCTTGGTGAAAATCCGATCAAAGTAATGATCCACTTTATTTTTTATGGCCTCCTGAGAAGCAGTAGCAGCCTGAAGGTGCTCACGAACAAAGCCACTGACTTCTCTTGTAGTAGCAAGGATCTGTAGGTCTGATATGTCATTTGCACGGGCCTGAGTAAGTGTAATGACTCGAAGCTTATCGTACATGGACATTACATTACTTTTTCGGAATACTTAGTACATAACAAAAACACACACACAAGGATCGTAATAGTTTAGTGTCTTTGGAAACTCGGAACGTAATCTTCTAATCGTGGTGAAAGATCTTCAATATCTCCCATAAAGATCTTCCCCTTTTTTTTTACCTAAAAACCTTTCTTTATATCCTGGGGAAAAGAAAACATAAAAGGGTGAGCTCAAATGCTCAGTAAGGGTAAACAAAATAAATATCAATCACATCATATACATAAGAACATAGCCTTTAGAAATCTTAACCTGCAAAAGTGCTCATAATATCATAACATGGGATAAATCATAGAAGTGAAAATGAGATCCCCATAATCATAACATAAAACTTGAAACTTTGTGGCATGCACACATAATCATGGAAAATCATTTCTTATTAGTCATGACTCATTGCCAAGACTATCTTAGTGGACAAAGTCCCTTTCTGAACCGAGTTCACTCCTCGTTTCAGTCCTGTATCACTGAACCGAAATAACCTTCTGTTCCAGCCATGTCTATCTCATGAGATATAAAATCTTTACCCAATGCATTGGAGGGAGATATAGGTCCCACCCGTCTCATAATGATACCATTCTTATGTGTGCCACAGAATCATAAACCATACATCATTTCATAACCCATGTAATAAAAATGGGATTCTTAAACAACATGTCATCATAAAACAATTCATATAAGATAAAGGAATTCATAAAAATAATTCCATCACAACATGAACAAATCAATTTAATAATAGGGATAAAAACAGAACCCTTTATTATCTTAGATGGAAAATAATTTTGATAAAACACTTGAACTCCATTCTTGAGGAAAATATCCTTTCTTCTTCAAAAACATTTTTTTCTTTCATAACATGTCATACAACTTTAAAATAAAAGAAGTTGATTAAAAATAAACTTGAAAACTTGTAAAGGAAGTTTCTTGGAAATAATGTTTTAAAGATCCATTCATGCCGTATAAGTTAAAAAAAACATTCTTCGTACTTTTGTCGGAAAAGTCAAAAAGTACCTCGTACGAAAAACGACAAAAGATTCCTTTCATATCTTTTACTAAAAACCCACCGAAGGGTAAAATTGGATATAAACTATTGTAGAATGATGGAAATAATATTACATATTGAGGGGACATGGATGTGGATGATAAAATACACCCCAGTAATTACCAAAGTAAAAACAATCTCGGATAAAAGTGAGATTGTGATATTTCCCTTACCTTAGGTCCGACTTGCTTTGTAAGTGTCCGAACCTCCTGTATAATGATTTAAATCATGTTATTGACTTATTACAGAATCATATTCATTGTTATGATATCATATATGGTTCACTTATGACATTATATTACCCGTTCTTTTGTAAATTCCATGTTAAAGAAGCGTTTTGGGTAAAATCGTTTCATTTATTGTAGGTGTTTTGACTTGTTGTTCTTGACATCATTATTACTTATATCATGATTTACTTACTTCCAGAATATAAAATATGATATATATATCATATATATTCAGTATATATATATATATAATAGGTAGATAAATAAAATGAAAAACATCGTTCATGGAGACGGTAGTCCGTACGTACGCATGAAC